>OY728133.1:1276442848-1279354575 GCA_963277665.1 Viscum album
GAAGATCACAAAATAGAGTTATTGGTAGGAATATAAAGGTGTTCCATGTGTGGGATGCTAGGCCATATAGAAAAAGAATGTAAATGTGATGAGAAGATATAATTCAGTGATATGGGTGGGTCGGATACTCAACAAAATAAACCACCAACAATTCATAGTTTCAAGGGAATGGAGTTTGGGAACTATGAGAATCATTTCCTTAATATAAGGTCCAATGTGGATGATAATGCAAAACAAACCCTGAGGAAAAAATAAAAATTGAAATCTTATTCAATCACAATGGATAACGTGAATAAAAAAATTAGGGAAACGTACCTTTCCCCCTAGTTGGGCTGTTAACATTTCATTTTGTATGAATAATCAATATGATTATCTTGTTCTTTATCCCTTAGTGATGTTTCATGTGATTATATCCTACTATGTAAACTTGGATTAATAAAATTTCATTTAATGTTCCATCAGTGCAAAGATGAACCCTTCTATCCAATAAAAATAATATTTCCTGATTTAAGAGAAGAGCATATTTACGGAAGAAATGATGAATTAAATTTTGGATGGGGTATAAAGATAACGATTTATGGAATGATTAAGTTAAAAATTGGATGATGTTTTGAGAATGATATATAATCAAATCATATGATGACTTATGTATACTAGATTACCAATGTTGTGTTGATAACTAATTCCAAATGAGATGAAATACCATGGGTATCATGATCTATCAGTACATCAAGAATGAAAGAGTCTCCTTCCTTTTTAAAGAAAGTGGTGATCTGAATCAATGAAAAATAAAGGTGGGTGTTTTTCTGAAACTGACAATTATATCATCTAATAAAAATTCATTATATTTAGGAAAAAATATCTTGGAACCAAAAATGTTGTCATATACCTACATAATTGATGAATCAGAAGGTCTGTTAGGTAATTGAAAACATCTGGCCTTATAATTGTAAACATTATCTTGTACATATTCTCTATCACATTCCATCAGAACATGATGGTTATAATTTTCTTCTATGTATATATTTTATCATGAAACCTATGATCTCTTGTGTATAAACCCAACTATTTTTTACATTGGGTAACAGTTGTGGTTCAAAATTTACCCTTTTGAGGGATGTAATAATATCCATTTTTATGATCTATGATTCTTTGAATGAAATTATAAAGTATTTATATTTTGATAACCTAGATAAATTTCTAGGGTGAAATTCATTTCTTGAGGATATAATGTGACACCACGTGATTTGGAGAATTTCTTTTTTTCCAATTAATTTATCTTTTCAATATTTTTCATTTTACAAGAGAATGGAAGTAGTTATATGTATATATATATTAAAAAACTATGTCAAACATTAACATTACATTTGTTACCATCTGTCTTTTGCTACACCTAGAACCAACTTGGCTTTCTCATTAAGGAACACTAACTTGACATACAATGAATGTGACACTGAGTTTCTAAGAAACATATTTTTATTTATAATTAATTAAATGAGATAATTATGACCAAATAATTAAACATAGTTATAGGAATATTAATAAAACCTTTCTAAATATTTGTTGTAATTGTTTTATATAAACAAAACATATTGATAATGAAAGAAAATATTTTTAGTGTATTCCATTTATATTAAAAATTATATTTTATTTAATGAACCAATTTTAATAATAAAAGAAATTTTATAAAAATTTAAAAATTTAATTTGATAAAATAAAAATCATTTTTTAATTCATAACATTGAAATTTTTGTTGGGTGAATTCTTGGGATTTTTTTGAGAAAACTAAAGTTTTAATGAATATTGAAAAATACTACTTTTTAGTTAAATACTATCTTTTTGACTAATTAATTATTAATTTTCATTGATACTATAAATATCTTTTATGGTAATATTAGATTAATTTTACATCTAATAATAAAATATGTTCAATTTTACTTTGAATCTAATTATAAACTCATAACAAATTTTTTTACTTTTTCCAACAATAAAACTCTATTATTTGGACTCGTCTGCAATATTGACAATAATAATTTTTTCCACTTATGTGAAATGAATTTCTATAGTCCAATATAGAACATATTATTCTGTATAATATTTATATTCTAATGATACCATGTTAAATTTTTATCAAAATAACTAGTAGAATTGATTATAATTAATCACAACATTGAAGGCCAAATTATGTTTAATTTAAAACTAACCCTAAACATTAAGAGTCCAAATGACATAGAAACTTGTGTATCAAAAATTCTATGTCCATATTTTTTCAATAAACCACAAATTAGTGAGTTATTTTTGTTTTTTATTACTTTTTTTTAGGTAAGAACTTGTTTACACATAATTTGTTTCTAAAAATTACACGTGAGTCGGTTTCCTTATAAAAGGCCACCACCTTTATCAAATAATCCCACCCCTAAATATTCTTAAATTAAACTATTCCCTGAACAAATTTACTCCGAATAAAATCCTCCATTCTAATTTTATTCCACTTTTTGTGAATAAAACCTCTCAAAAAATCCTTTTGGCACAAACCAAAAGGAGTAACCCGATTAAGATGTAACGTCTTCTCTCAAGATCATTTCCTTTATTTTCCATATCCATCCCCTCCTATATCATTATTCCCTTATTCTTTGACAAAAATATTTTCCAAAATATACTAGGATGTTGTTATGAAATTCTTATGACCTACACCTAGACATTCCTCCATCTAATGGATTTGAACAAACTGATTCTTTTTTACGATGAACTACTGCCTCACGAAACCATGATTGTAAATTTATACATTACTACCAAACATGGTGCCATTTATGAAGGAAAATATATTTATATATGTAATATATTATATTTATTATGTCATTAATTTTATTTATTCCTTTTAAAAGACACATCTACTAACATATCATGTGGTGTTAATATGATAATCTTGTTTGAGGATGTGTGGACTACTACCCCCTCATAGAAATGTGATTCATTCACACACCACATGGAATGTATTAAGGATGGGTTTAAAGAAATTATATGATATATATGATATTTTAATTCTAATGGAATTATTATATATATATATACCTATTTCATTTACATTCTTTCTGTCAATACGAAATTAAAAAAGAAAGCAGTGTTCATGCATAAGTACGGCATACCATATCCAAGAATGGTGTTTTAAAATTAATAAACCATTATTATATTGATTATTATAATAAAAATATAATTTAAATACCTAATATTTATATCATTGTTTAAAATATGAAAACAAGATATAATCATAAGGACTAAAGATGGAACCAATTAAGACACATGCGAAGAACAAAATGAATATTACCCAAAGTGAAACCTTAATATATGATAGTTAACAAGAGGGTAATATATGGTTATAATAATAAAATATATTCTTTTAGATATAATAATATTATTTTGTAAAATTTTTATAATAATCATATATGTATTATACATTTATCTTGTATGAGAATGGAGGGAGAGAAGGAAAAAGGTAAGGGGATTTCATCTCACTTTTAATTTCCTAGAGATATATGTTTTGTTAAAAACATATTAATTTTGTGTGGATTATGTATAGAAAATTATTGTATAATATGTATCTTATAAATAAATTTATGTTTATTCACATATCAATTTTAGGATCCTTCTCTCATGGGGTTTATCTTTCAAAAGTTACCAAATCGGTAAAACAATTTTGTCTGAAATTTTCTTCTTTAAGAGACATGTTTTTCTTTGCACGAAAATTCATTTTGTATGTGAATATATTTCCTATTAACATTATATATCCAGAATATGTATCTTTTAATGATATTATATGCCTCGTGTAATTTCCCTTACTTAAATGGAGCGTATGATCCCACGTTACCAAGTAATATGTGTTTATTGAGACAATCTCATCGCTTTTCGAGATTGTTTACATTTTTTTCTTCATTTGATGAATTATTTTGTTAAATATCTCAAGAAAATCTATAAATTTCTTTATTATATGGTTATTCATGATATAATATAGTATTGTTTCTATATTTAAACTCATTGGTTTATTAGATAGTTAAGAATGTATCTTAAGTAAGCCTCACTTTAAGCATTCTTTGGTTGGAAGTCTATGTTCCATCAAAACCATGTTCTAAAAAAAGGGTTTCCAATACATTTTTTTTAATATTTTAAAACAATTACAACAAATTGATACCCTTTTTTATCTTTAAAAAAAACTTTATAGAAATATTCTTGTTGCTTTCCAAAAAAGGAATTCCTTCTAACCTTTTTTTCTTTGAAAAAAGAATGTTCTTTTTACCTTCTATGAAATGTAAAATTTCACCCTTTGTCATTCTCTTGAAGATTCCACAGAATTTGAAAAATCTTAATCATTAAATTTTTTTCTTTAAATGTAAATTTCAATGAATATGTTTTCCAAATTATTTTATTTCTTCTTTCTATGTTTTCAATGTATTTTCTAATTAAGGTTTTTTAAATGGTGTTATGGATTAAAATTCATTTTTTGAATAAAAAAGGATATTTTACTCATAAAACATCATTGAAAGATAGTCATAACTTATTTTCCATATAAGATTACATCCTTTTATGTTACTCATTAATGTTTTAGTAAATATATAATGGTTTTATTTTTTTTCTTTCTAGGAATGGGTTATGCTTAATTTCATAGCCTTTATGAATCCAGATTCCCCTTCATGGGTTACAGGTTTATAAAACCCACTTCCTTTCACATGATATTGTTTAATTAAATGCTTATGAATCCTATTTCATTTTTAATTGTTATAATGTGATGACATATTAATTATACCCATTTCATTTCAAGAGTTATGAATAGATTTTTATAAAACCTATGTATTTTTATTGGTCATGATATGATGATTATATTATTATATTGTGCCACATGTATGAATGATTTAGTTATAATATGGGTGTGACCAATATCTTCATCCAATGCATTTTTTAATGGTGGATGAATCCAGTGCATATATGTTATGTGTGAACCATATTACATGTTCAAAATGCTATGCATAGATCATTTTTATGTCCATATTTTTATTCGTTAACATGATTACATGTTCACAATGATCTGTGTGAACATGATTACATGTTTTCAATGATATGAATGGACTTGGTTTAACCTCCATATGTTTATGTGTGTACCTGATTACATGTTCATAATGTTATGTGTGAACCTGGTTAATTGATCACAATGTTATGCATAGAATATGTTTTATGTCAATAAGTTTAGATCTGATACTGATAACGTGTTCACAATGTTATGTGTGAACCTAATTAATCATTAAAAATGTTATGTATGGACTTGGTTTCTCATCCATATGTTTATTCATGATCTTGATTACTTGTTCCCAAAGATATGTATGAACCTAATTACATTTTCATAATGTTATGCATGGAATATGTTTCATTCCCATAAGGGTATGTGTGAAATAGATTACATGTTCATAATGTTATGCATGGACCTAGTTGCAAGTCCACAAGTTTATT
Organism: Viscum album; assembly: GCA_963277665.1. Taxonomy (NCBI): domain Eukaryota; kingdom Viridiplantae; phylum Streptophyta; class Magnoliopsida; order Santalales; family Viscaceae; genus Viscum; species Viscum album. The sequence goes on from OY728133.1 coordinate 1,276,448,345, forward strand.
ATGGGGCCTAATTTGGTTTCCTGAACTTAATGAGTGACCCTATTTGTACATATACATGTTCACACTTTGATAATCTAATATTCTTGCCAAATATTCCATGTTTTATTCCAATGTAATGATTTCCCGAATTTTGAATTTATTTCATTAAGATTCATGTATTATGAACTGCAAAAAATTATCCCATAACTTAGGTATATGACCATTAATATGAAGGGTATGATATCCTAATGTTACAACCACATTATCATACTACTATGTTCTTGTTTATGCATATGTGTCTCCGTTTTCTACCATTACTGATCTTTTGAGCTCACTAATTTCTTATGTTTTCCTTTCTCCATGTTATGAAGAATATTTTTAGGTATAAGTACTAGTAGAGGAAAATGATATAGGAGTTGTTGAATATATTTCACTGGGATAGAATATTTTGTTTCCATGTATCAAGAGACACTAAACTACTATGGTCCTCTAACATTTATTTTTTTGATGTACTGAATATTCATCTAAAAGATGTAATATCCATGTATGTTTATCCTATGTCACTATAGTTGGTATCAAAGGAAGGGTTTAGTAAACCATTGTAAACGAGGAAGATAAATCCATTGTGAGATCCCTGGGTTTATTTATAAGGATATTTCTATGAATATCATTAAGGAAACGAGTAAGGATGAGTTAACATTTTGGAACATGTCCTGGAATTTTGGTAAAGGATACAGTGAGTGGTGTACTAGATATACATCACTATATAGTTAATAAAAATGGATGTGGATCTGGTACGGAGATTCCTTGGGGTAATAACTCCGACATTATATTCCAGGACTTACTTGTGGTAATGTAGTACAATATAATGTTCCTTGTTGTACACTTGGGTTAACACTCTAGAGGGAAATATTTATGGAATTCACATACTCTTTATGAACCTTAATGAAGGATTTAGATATAAGATAGATTTGATTAACCTAGGATAAACCCATGGAGTCATAGATTTTGGATGGGGTTATACTTTATACATCATATATGTTAATTTTCATTATTATATTATTCCACAATATTATCACTATTTATTACTCAATTTTATTTGTTTTAAGTAATGGTTGGAGCCCGAAGGAACCACGCTAATGTGATTACTTTGGAAAATGAAAACATTCCCTCTTAAAGGTATGAATGATATGTGGGATTGAATAAAAAACCTCATTGTCATACTCTAATATCATTCTCAATCAATAATTTTTTTTGTTTCCAAATGATCAATGGATGGAGAATAGTTATATTGAGTCCTTAATGAGGCATTTTCCACCATCTTTCATCTGGTCATCTGATTTACTTCTTTCTAAACATTTTTTCATTTTCACTAAGAATATATTCTCTATCCTAAAGTGTTCTGATCTAGAGAAAGTAATTCATTATATTAATAGGTTATAATGTTAAGAAGATTTGCGGTGGAATCTAATAAAGAGTAATAAGACAAAATATGTGATTGAATAAATGGATTGCGATGAGTTCAAGAACAAATTATTCAATATGTACATTCCTCGCCTTCATCATACAAATATGAAAAAGGAGTTCCTTATGTTGAATAAAAAGGATGAGGAATCTGTTTGTACCTATTAGGAAACCTTTACAAGACTTGTGAGGTGCGCTTCTGGTATTATCATCTAACCCAAAAGTAAAGTTGATAGAATCTTTAGTGGCCAAATGACAAGTCTTAGAAAGGTTTTTTCAATAATAGACATTAGTAACTATAAAGATATTATGAATTGTGTGATTAAAGGTGAAATAGAGTTTGGATTCACATATCAATATAATGAGTTTAACAAGAATAAGAAGATGGAGTTAAAAGGGGAATCTGAAAACCATAGAGCTAAGAAATATTTTCAAACACCAACATACCAAAACTATGGGAAAGGTCACTTCAGAGAGTGATTGAATAGAACAAAAAGTTGTTTTATGTGTGGGAAGCCGGACATCGAGCAAAATATTTTAGACTTGAGGAGAAGAGATAACTCAAAGAGATTAGTGGGAAGAAATCTCAACATAATGATCCCTACACAATTTAGTGTTTCAAGTGTGTCGAGTTTGGGCATTATGTGAATCATTTCCCCAATCCATGGGCCAAAATTGTGACACCCCAAAATGATAGAGGGTTAAATGACTAAATTACATGACTCATGTCAACAAGGTGCACCTTATTTTTCAAGATCCTACCTGATTAGAACTCCGGTGAGCCCTAGGGTGGGAACCATGTGTCTGCGGGGCAGCTGGTGGTACCTGGTGGGCCAGGACCTAATGGACATGTAATGGAGGTGTGTTTGTACTGTCACTGGGACCTAGTTGTTATATTTGGTATCAGAGGTGGTACCCATCCTTATGCGTGGTGCACTACTTGGGTTGATATGTAGCGCCCACAATGAGGATGTTGTGCTCAAGGGGGGGGGGGGGGTTGTAACACCCCAAAATGATACAATGTTATATGACTAAATGACATGACTCATGTCAAAAAGGTTCACATTATTTTTCGAGAGCCTACCTGATTATAACTCCACAGTTAATTGTGATTGGCTTGGATTATTTATTTTGATGGGTGGACTTCTGGGAAGTTTCCTAGGGTGTGTGTGAGAGAGTAAAAAGCACACTAAAAATAACATGTCTTGGTTAGTGGGGACAGTCATAAGTTAGATGACCCATTCGGGCACATGGGTGAGCCCCAGGGTGGAGAACACATGTCTGCGGGGCTACTGGTGGTACCTAGCCGGCCAGGACTCGATGACCTTGTAATGGTGGGGTGTTTGTGCTGTCATCGTGACCTTGTTGTTACAAACATGGATGATAAGACACAATAAACTCTGAGGAAAGAATACAAATGGAATGATTTTGCAATCACAATGGATAAAGAGAATAAAAAATTAGTGGAAAACAAATCCTTTCCCACCATGTTAGGAAGCTCAAGATTTATTTTTTGTTAATAATCCATATGATAATATTATTTTTCAACCTTTAGTATTGTTTTGTATTATTTTATTCCTCTATGAGAGAATAGATTAAAAAAAGCATATTTAATGTTGTGACAGTGCAAGGATGAACACATGTATCAATTTTTTTTAAAAAAAATTGGTATAATATAATAGCACATTGAAGGAAGAAATGATTAATTAAATTTTGGAAGGGGTATAAGGATTATCATTTATTAAATGATTAATTTACAAGTTGGATGATATTTTGAGAAATATGTATTATCATAACATTTGAGGAATTATACATATGGGATATCCTATGTTGTGTTGATAACTGAAGCTAAATGAGATGAAATATCCTTGGTCTCATGATCTATTAGTACATCTTGAATGAAAAAGTCAACATACATTATAAATAAAGTGGTGGTGTGGATCATCAAACAATAAAGGGGGATATTATCCTAAAATTATGAAATTATATCTTCTAATGAAAACTATTTATCTTTAGGGAAAAACTACCTTAGAACCAAAAATGTTGTCCTATACCTACATTTTCGATTAATCAAGAGGTCGCATAGGCCATCACTAATTTTTGACTTTCTGATTATTAAATTTTTCCTGAACATGTTCTCTTTTACTCTCTACTAGAACATGATGGTGATATTTTTCTTCCATATCAGTGTTTTTACCTGCAACTTGTTCTCTCCTCTATGGATTCCCAGTTATATATTACTTTGGGTAACTATTATGGTTCCAAATTTCCCTTCTTAAGGGAAATTATAGTATAAATTTATACAATGTGGGCTTTCATGAATGGAACATACATGTATTAGACCACTGATAACAAAGAGAAATTTCAATGGTTAAATTCATTTTAATGGGGGTATAATGTTACATATAATGATTTTGAGAATTATTTTTTTCTCGAAATTATTTATCTTTTCAGTTTTTTTTGTTTCACATGACACTAGAAATAGTTATATATATATATATATATATTAAAACACTTATTCAAACATTCCATTAATATTTAATAAAAAAATATCTTGTACTATATACCATTCAAAATTGGCTTGCACAACAAGCAACATCGGCTTGGCATTCGATGCACACAACAATGAGTTTCTATGAAACACACACACACAAAAATATATATATATAATTAAATGATATAATTCGGACCTTATCATTAATAATATATATAGGAATAGTAATAAATTCTTTCCAAATATTTTTTATAATTGTTTTATATAAATAAAACATATTAATAATGAATGATAATATTTTGCGAAATGTCCTTTATGCAGAAAATAATGTTTTATTGAATGAACATCATTTAATAATAAAAGTAATTTTAGACACATTTAGAATAATAACGTTTTAAAATAAAAATCATTTTTAAATTTAGAATTTTTTAAATTATCCTTGGTTTATATTATCGATTTTTTTGAGAAGATCTACATGTTGATGAATTGAGTAAAATACTTTATTTTAGTAAAAAAATGCATTTTTTCTAATTAATTATTAATTAAAAAAATATTAAAAAAATATTTTATGTTCCAACATTATTAATATTACATATTTTAATGTAATTTGACCAATTTAACTTTTAAATTAAAAATAAAATCCTCACAAACTTTTGATCTTCTTCGTACATTAAAACAACGTTATTTTGACCAGTATGTGGGTTTATCGGTAATCCTAATATCATCACTTCTGTGAATTAAATTTTAAATTAAAAACCTAATACATTTCATTCTATATAATATTTAGGTTTTTATGTGGCTATGTTAATTTTTTATCCAAAGTATTAGTAAAATTGATTAAAATAATTCACCGCAATTAATGAAAATTTTAGCTTAATTTCGGACAGAATGTGAAATTAAGGACCCAAATGGAGTGGAAACTAGTCTAAAACCCTGTTTTTGTACATATTTAGTTTTTACAAAATTTAATATAGTGTTGTTTTGGTTTTTTAAGACTTTTATTAGGTATGAACATGTGACCAGCAAATTTGTTTCTAAAAATTCCATGTGAGTCCTTTTCCTTCCCTATAAAAGGCCACCACCTATACCCATACCTCACAACTCTCAATACTGTTATGATCAAACAATGCCTACCCCAATTGCTTCCCAACTATAATCCCTTTGACCTTTAATCCCCCCCATTTCTGAAAATATATCAATAATTCCATTTGTCCCAATCCAAAATGAGTTATCTGATTAAAAGGTAACGTTTTTCCAAAGATTCATTCCATTATTATCCTTTTCTACCCATACATGCTCTTTTTTACATTATAGTTTGAAAAAAAACAATATTATAAGTAATAAAGGATGTTTTATTCAATATTTATGACCTAAACATACTCAGACATTCATCTAATGGATGTTGAACATATTATTTCTCTGTACGATGAACTATTGTATCATGAAGCGATGATTGTTCATTTCTCCTTTACCACAAATCAGGGGGGAAATTATGATGGAAAAAATATTTATATATGTAAAATATTTTTTATTATGTATTTATTCTTCATTATTCATTTTACACACAAATATCATTACTTTTAATTTTGTGTTAATACGATAATCTCGTTTGAGGAACTCTTGACTACTACCCCCTCAAAGCGATTTGATTCATTCACACATCACATGGAATATATTAATGATATTTATAATAAACTTTTATTTTTTATATGATGTATTATTTTTATTATAATATATATATACATAAATACATATATATATATATATATATATTTCATTTACATACATTCTTTAAATACGACAAAATAACTGAAACAACGTTCATGCATACATATTGTTTATCGTATCCATGAAAGGTATATTACATTTATTACTCCTATATTGTATATAATATTATAATACACATATAAAATATATAACAGATAATTAAATAATTTTTTAATTATGGAATCATGATATATATATAATGACCAAAGATGTAACAAATTAATACACTTGTGAAGAATGAAGTGAATATTTCCTGGTGTGAAACTATAACATAGGATTGTTAAAAAGTAAAATATATAAGTTTATAATAAAACCATATTTGGTAATAGAATTATGAATATACTTCTGTAAAATATCTATAAAAAACTTATATTTATTATACAGGAATCATGTTTGAGTACGGAGAGAGTCAAGACAGAATGTATTTGGATTTCATCTAACTTTTAATTTCCATTAGGTAAATATTATGTTCACCACTATTTCCTTTTGTGTGATGTTTTTAATTCCATAGATTATATTATATTAAAATTAGATTTTAATTTATTTTTATTCACATATCAATTTTATGATCCTTCTTTCATATGGTTTATGTTTCAAATGGCACCAAATCAGTAAAATAGTTTGGTCTAAATTTTTCCTCTTTCAGACTCGTGTTTTTGTTATGAATTGAAAATCTTTTTGAGGTGAATATATTTACATTTTAAATTATGTATCTAGAATATATATATTTTTTGATATTATATGCTTTATTTATTTTCATTTCATTACATAGAGAATATGATCCAATGTTACCATGTTATAAGGGTTTGTTGAGACAATATGGTCACTTTCCAATATTTTTTATATTGATGACTCCATTGATGAATTATTTTTTCCTTCACTCAAGAAAATCCTTGAATTTCAATATTAATCAGGATATAATCATTTTTTGGTACCATATTTCTACTAATTTATACATGATAATGTTAATAAAGTGTCTCAATTAAACATAACATTACCCTCTCTTTAGTCTGGAATATATGTTCCTTTAAAAACATGTTTTCTAAAAAAGGGTATCCAATAATTATTTATTAATATCCTATGATCATTAAAATAAGTTTTAATCATTTTTATATTTTACAAACAACATAAATGGAATCTTCTTGTCACTTTCCCAACAAGGAATTCCTTGAAACCATTTTACTGTGCAAAGGGAATGTTCTTTTTACCTCATACAACAAAAACAGATTTACCCGTAGTTATTCCATTGATGAAAACTTTGAATTTGTAAAATTTTAATCATTAAAAAATTATTTTTAAATGTAAATTTCAATGAAAAAGTTTTTACAAATTATTTCTGGTATTCTTTATATGTTTTCATTGTATTTTAGAAGAAAATTATTTTTAAATTGTTTTATGCATTAAAAATATTTTTTGAAGAAGAAGAGATATTTTCCTCATGAAACGACATTGAATGTTAAATAAAAATTATTTTAAATAATTATGAAATATGTTGATTTTACTCATCACATTTTACATATTTATCTTACGGTTCCATTCATATATTTTCAACAAACGGGTTATGTTTAATATCATTATATTTATAATGCATGTTTCCCATTCATGGGTTGCATGTTTATAAAAACCACTTATTTTCACGAGTTATGATTTTTTGAAATGGTTATGAAACAAATATATTTCATATACATTATTATGTGATGACATGCTAATGATACACATTTCATTTAATGGGTTATAATTTTATGTTTATAAAACCTATGTATTTTTATGGGTGAAAATAGGATGAATGTTTTTTTCTCTTGTGCAATAGGTATGGATGATTTTTTATGATATGGGTTTGACCTATATCTCTCCAAAATTAATTGGGTATTTGGGGTGTAATTGTGAGTATAAATGTTATGTATAAACCTGGTTACATGTTACCAATATTATTCATGGACCTGATTGCATGTCTATAATTTTATGTGTGAACTTGATTACATGTTCACAATTTCTTGTGTGAACCTGATTACATGTTCAGAATTTTTTTTACTGGAATTGGTTTCACATAAATAAGTTTATGTGTGAACCTGATTACATGTTTACAATTATATATGAGAACCTGATTACATGTTCCAAATGTTATGAATATACTTGGTTTCATGTCAATAGTTAATGTGCGAACCTGGTTACACATTCACAATGGTATTCATGGACATGGTTTCACATCCATAACATTATGAATGATCCTAATTACATGTTAACAATGTTATGTGTGAACCTGATTACATGTTCATAATGTTATTCACAGACATGGTTTCATGTTCATAAGGTTATGTGTGAACTTGATTACATGTTCATAATGTTATGCATGGACCTAGTTGCATGTTCACAGGTTGATGATGAGGCCTACTTTCTGGTCAATAACATTTTTTTGAACCTTTTCATATTTATACATGTTCACAACATTATAAACATGTATATAATCCACAAATTCCTTGTTTCATTACTATGTTATGATTTAATGACTTATGAATTTTTCTCTTTATGATAAATGTCTTATGAATTGCCATGCATTATCCCATAAATATTTTTTATGACCTTTTATATACATGGTATGATATTTTAATGTTATGATCAAATTATCATACTACTATTTTCATGTTTATTCTCATGTGTATCTATTTTTACCCTTTTGTAGCATCTAGCTCACCCCTTCTTTATTTTTTCCTTTCTTGAGGTTATGAATAATTTTTTTTAAGTATAACTATTAAAGGTGGAGATCATTATGGGAGATGTTGATGATCATCCACCTGGATAGAAAATTTTGTTTCCATATTTCCAAAGACACTAAACTATTATGGTAAATTGGCATGTATTTTTCTAATGTTCTAAATATTATTCTAAAAATATGTAATATCCATGTATGTTAAGCCTGGGTCTCTATATAAATAGTTTTAAAAAAAATTCACATAATTTTTTATAATAGAGAAAATGAAAACCTTGGTTGTTAGTGAATTATTTGGACAACACTCTTTTAAGGTTTAAAACTAAAACAAAACATAATGTAACAGGTCACGTCAAAAATGGAATGATGATGAGTCACCTTTGTCCAGTGTTAGAGGGTTGTGTTTATATTAATGCTTTAATGATCACTTTTGATCATGTGAGGATCGTGCATCTTATTAATATCATACCTTTTGTAGATTATCATATTTATCAATTTTTTATATTTTAGATACAAATATTTTCCATTTTTTATAAATTATTTTACATCGAAAATAATTTCTCTAAATAATTTTATATAAATTTTATTTTTATCCATTTGATTAATGTATTTACATCATTTGAACTGAAAATAATGATTTGTTTTAATTATTCACTCAACATCATGGACTATATATTAAAATTGAAAATTTTATATGGATAATTAAATAGTGGAATCATATTATGAAATCTTTCAGGTTACCTCATAGGATATTTAGCTCCCATGGTACTTTTGAATTTAGGGTTCTTTAGAATAAGTCCTTCGATATTCTATCACGGGTAAGGTGCCACTTAGTGGTAGAAGCTATTGATCTTTGGGTAATAGATTGTTGTGCCTACTAAAAAATGGGTTTTTATCATTTTTTATGGTACAATGTTGTAGTACATTGGGTTGTTTACCAATTTGACTTATAGTACACTACTTTATGTGGATTATTTCCCTTGTATGTATAATGAATTAATTATATTATTCAACAATATTTGTATAAAAAATATTTCCACATTCATGTTTCATAATTCTATGTGGTAGTCCCCAACCCATGGGGACCACGAACTAACTTATTTCTATATCAGGGTATGCTCAGTTATCATGGAACTTCGGTACTCTAGATAGTTAAAGAAAAGGCCATGTTCTATACAAATATAAATATATTTGGAGATGTAATAAAAAACACATGTTGTTTAGCCTTATACAGGGATGTTAATTCCACAAGCAGTTATATAATATTTCCTCCACCCATTACACCATTATGTTGAATTAACATATCATAAGTGTCAAAAAATACATTTTACTCCATTCCATAATGAACTTATACCTAAATGAAAACATATATACCTATACTTTGAAAATTTTATAAATTCATTTTATAAGAAACTTGAGTTAGTAATCAATAATCATCAATAATTTTAATAGTTTTCCCGAGTTCAATAATTGAGATAACATGAACGTAATATACCGAGATAATAAAGGTATATAGTAAAGAAAATATATAAAAAAGTTATAATAATCACCTATATTGGAAGTTTAACATTTTGAATGCCACCGCTTTCTCTCATAAGATAAGAATAACATAAAATGACCCAAGCATGACTTAAATGGACATTAAATTTCTTTTTCAGAATACATCACACATGAAAAAAACTAACACCAATGACCATATTAGTTTAGTGACATTCTAATCTGGGAAAATAATCTTCTAACTTGGTGAAATATCTTAAACATATCCCATAAAGATATTCCATTTTTGCTTCCTGAAACCATTCTTTATATCTTGGGGAAAAGAAAACATAAAAAGGGTGAGGTCAAAAGCTCAGTAAAGCTAAATATGGAGAACAAGAAATAAATCATAAAAATAATAATGGTTAAACATGAACATAATGTTTAAATAACAAAATCACGAGTCATGAAATAAATACTGGTAGTTCATAAGGCATAGATCATAATGATCATTAAAAATGATAAAATAGAATTTCCATAAAACATCGAATTGTGGAAAAAAAATTAAGCACATAATATTATTTCCATAGTATCCATGATATTTCTTTATAGACCATCAAAATGGATTAATTCCATTACTTAGCTGGGTTTACTTGTCATCGCATCCATGTATTACGATGCTAGATTTACTTGTCATTCCAACCCTGTATTACTGAATGATATTTAATTTCTTTTCTAATAATTTCTATCCTATGAGATATATATTTACCCAATTAATTTTTGGGAGATATATGTCCCACCAATCTCATAATTAAATCATTCTTACATGTTCCATAAAAACATAAATCATTCATCACAACATACCCCAGGAAATAAAATGGGTTTCATAAACATTATTCTATCATAATAGATATAAAATAAATTAATTTAATTAAAATAATTAAATTATAAACATAATAATTTAAAATTATAAAAATGGATATAAACATAATCCTATTTTATCAAAGATGGAAAATAAGTTTGATAAAACACTTGAACTTAATTTTTGAGGAAAAAAGCCTTTCTTTTTCAAAAATGTATTCTTTTCCCAAAATGAACCCAAATTTTTAATGAAAATAATTTGGATGGAAATAATATTGAAATAATTTATTGGAATATTGATGGAATTATGGTTTCTTGAAACATTAAAAATCCATTCATTCCATATAATATAAAATACATTATTCTCATACTTTTGCCAAAAAATTCCAGAATTACAAAATAGTGTATAAAAAGAAATATTCTTTTCATACAATGTAGTAATATAAAACAATTTGTAATAATTACTTTAAAAATACATAGAATAATATTAAACGTTTTATGAAAATAGTTTTAGAAAACTTGGACATGGGTGATAAATATATCCCATTAAATACTTAAGTATAAACAATCTCGGATAAAAATGAGATTGCAAAATTATCCTTTACGTTGTACTTTTCATTAGAAGAGGGTGTGGTAACCTACTATATAATGGTTAAATCATGTTATTAAATTATTCTAGGAGCATATCCTTATTTATGATATTATATATGATCATATTATATCATTTTGTAAATAGTATTCCAGTATTACAATTATTTCTGGTGTTAATTTCTTAATTTCCCAATTATTTTTTATATAAGTCATATTTGTTATAAATAGAACTTTTTTACTAATTAAATTATGTTCATAATTATTATTTACTGAAATCATATAAAATTTAAAACCATTATTGAATTATTAATGTGGAGAATGAATCCCACCACGTCGTGGAGATGGTATTCGGTATATTGGAACGACCAATGATATAATTCTCTTGATGGTTAAATGGTATATAATTAGATCATATATTAATTATAAATAATTATTACTATGTTATATTCATTATTTAAATCCATTATATTCATTATTATACCCATCTTAACAAAGTATTCTTGAATAAAACATTACACCACTATGTGTATGTCATACGTATGCACACATGGTGATATGGTTGTTAGTAGGATATGTAAAAGGTGGTATAACATTGTCTCACAATTATAATAACATCTAATAATGTATAATATAATTGAGTTATTATATTATTATGTAATCTACGAAGAAGGAAGAAGTATAAGAAGAAAATAAATTTTATTGATTTGGTAAAGCAATTACATCTTCTTCATTGGACTTGCTTTGGTTCTCTTCTCATGAACACAGGGGATATAGATTTTGGAGAACAAGGACCTAAAGATGTTAAATTAGAATTTTTATAGGATATTTGGGAATGTTTTGTTCAAGATTTAAGGCTCAAGGCGGTGAGAGGAAATGTGGGAGGAGATGCCTTTTATAAGAGAGGAGAGGGGCACTTTAGGAAACTCTCAAAATATTAAAATATAAATAGACTAATATAGATCTAAATAATTAAAAATGGCTCATAAATGAAATTTATAATATATTTTCTATTATCCCATTTTGATTATTTATCATTTTTGTTATTTTTAAATAATTTAATTATAAAATACCTCAATAAGATATTATTATCTCCAAATTTAATACTAATAATTTAATTTGACATAAAATTAAATAAGAAAAAGTAAGAATTTGAATATAATGTTTTAAAAAATATATAATATATCTTCTAGATCCTGTAAACTTTTTGGATGCATTAACTAATCCAAACTATAAGAAAATTAATATTATTAAAATCATTATTTCTATTTTAGGTTAATTTAATAAATAATGTTTTAGAATTGAAGAGATTTTTAAAGTAATTATATAAATTATAAAAATTAAAAATAAAGTTTTATAATGAAAAGTGTTTCATTTATAACAAAATATACATTTAGATTCGTTCATATATTGATTTTGGCCCTATGTGGACACATAAAAGATATTAAAATAAAAAATAGTGACATTTTGAAATTACATTTGATTTAAATAATATATGATTTATTTTTATTTTCAAGTGTCCATTAAAAAACGCAAAATTGATAATATTTTGATAATTATTTAATATTATTAATTCAATAATTATATTGGACATGTTTTGGTTTTATTTTAATCCTTATAACTTTGAATAACAGTTAATTAATTCCATTAACTCTTACCACAACAACTTGTCTTTTTATTTACTAAGGGTTAATATATTCACTCTAAAAGAACAATGGGGCCCTAAATGGACCATTGGTGACATATTTAACTTTATCCCAATTAATTATCCGATATTTATATTTTTATGAATTTTAAATAATATAATAAAATAATATTTATTTAAAATAACAGTAGTGGCAATTTTGACACAATTATTTGGATGAATTTTTTTTGAATATTATAACATAGAGATAAGTTAGAAAAATATCTTTTAAAACATAAATAACATATCAAATAAATCCGTATAATTATTTCATGACATTAATTCAGTCATATTATATTTATTTTAAAAAATTTAATATCATTTATTTGATATTTCTATAAATAAAATAAATTTTTCATCATTATTGATTCATAATTAGTGATAATTATTTAAAATTTAAAAATTATAAATAAATTTATTCTATTTAGGTAATTCAATTATCTCTCCATATACTACCTATAGTCAATTTCATTCCCTGGTAATCTATAAATTTAAAATAATATGGTTACATTAAATGAGATTGTGAAAGTTTTGTCACCTTCATTAGTATTTTTATATTCATGTCATATTCATGGGAAAGTGTCCATTAAGTGATTACATTCATAACCATAAATGATATGGGTAGAATTTATTCATAAAATAATATTTTTATAGATGTTGAAGTAATTTTATAATATAATTTTTACCTTTAATTACCCGATTAATCTTTCACCATGGCAATAAAAATAATTACTAATGTTACTATTTATAGTGCCCAAAATTAAAAGTAACCTATTAAAATAATTTTGACCCACTGATTCAAAATATTTAATCCATTTCTCATAATTCGAAACACAAAATTTGATGAAATTAATTTAAAATTAAATTTCGTTGGTAAAACCAATAATCATGTTTTTAAGAAGTAAAAATATTATCAATAGATTGTTATGTGTTTATGTCCAATTTAAATGTAAAATTTAACAGAATGAAAATAAGGGATTAAATTATAATAAAATAATCAAATTATACATTAAAACAATTTATAATATAATCTACCTATATTAATAAATTATATTAAAAGAGAATTTTTAATTAATGTGCAATGTTTTCCAGTATTCATTAAAATATAACTTTTTTCAGAAATATTCAAAAAATTCAAAAAAATAAATATTTTTGTTCCCATTCTAAATAAGAATTTTTTTTCAAATATAATATATAAAAATGTATAAAACTATACTTAAAATTAGTGCAGCATCCAAATGCGACGAAAATGCATTTTTTAAAAAAGACTTCTTTTGTTCAAAAAACTGAATCTGTTCTTATATCATGATTAGAAAATACATAATATGAATGTTAATGTAATAAAAAATTATAAATGAGTTTAATAATATTCATTATGGCCAGTTAATATCTCATTACATAATATTATTTTAATAATATATCATTGTGTTGTGAAACTCAGAATTACATACAACACAAGCTATTGATGAAGGTCTTTCATACATATAACGCAAGCCAAGAACAGTGTTGCGTATACTCCAAGTTAATAAGGTGTTTTGTATAGATCGAGGTAATATTTATATAGTGTAAAAAAGAAGACAACAATGAAATTAAAAAGAATCTATCTCATAAAATCTCGGGGTGTCACATTCTACACCTCATAAAATAATTTCACCATCGATATTCGTTGGGGTAATAAATGGTTTACTACTTGAAAGTTTCTTTCATAGAATCCCAAATCATAAAATGGAGTACTAAAACATAATTTATAATAGGATATTTTGAAACATAATGGTTACCCAAATTAATTCATCCTTGAGTTTCATCATAGGAGAACATTGGTGGGAATTGAAAACATGAATATAGAAGAGAAATATACTCGTCATGTTCTATTGGATAGTGATAGAGAATAAGTTTTGGAGAAATTTAAATACTAGAAAACCATAAATCTATGATGATTTATTAGACCATCGGATTCATTAGATAAGAAGGTAGTACGAAAACCTTTTTTTTCATGATCCTATTCCTCTAGTTGATAAATTGTTTTTCAAGAGATGAAATATTAGGCAATTTCAGTACAATCTCATCATTCACCATTCTCTGAAAAATTTCCAATTCATCTCTTATTTAATGAAATGATGTTTAATTTTTCATTTTGAAGTGTTATAAGACCATGCATTAGAATGATTGGTTATTCCATCAGTTTTAATAAAAAGGATAGAACAAGTTATAAAATATGCATAAGTCCACCTATATTGAGATAATACATTGATCTAAAAAACATCAACCTAAATATAACACATACTATCAATAAATGGATAGCATTTAATCCTTCCCATAAAAGAAAATATAAAACTGTAAAACGAGGTGAACTAAATAGACATAACATTTTTCTACCATATCTCATTTGGCAGTTCTTGGATGTCACAATCCAAACATGTGAATATCTTATTCATGTGTTCACTAGAAAATTGTAATGACATGGATTAAAATATAACCTTAGTAAAGAAATTAATTTTATCTAAATTTCCTCTTTCCACACAACAAAAACACTAAAAAAACTATAAATCAAACCATGATATCACTTTGTCCTTATATCTATAATGTTATGATTATTACTATCAAACTACTCATTATATCCTTATCCATTCATTATGTCCATATTATGTTTTTCCAAAAATATTTCAATAACATTCCATGGTTACCCATACCATATAATTATATAAAACCATAATGGAAAAATACATAGATAGTCCAACATTCCACAACACTGTAATAGAGATCCTACAACACGATTTTAGAATCACATTACTTAAACACATAATCATTCCACCACTTCGTTGTCATACTCAACATCACCAATATTGATCTCAGAAGATTTTCCTTTTTCTTTGTCCTTAAGATGTTTTTAAAGTCGATCATCATTAACCCATGTATTATGGAATTGGTTATCATAATTCCCCATTCCTTACACTAATAACATTGAAGTGTGTGTCGTACTTTCTCTTTTCTCGTTTCTCTATTCACATCATTAGAAACATTTTTCCAATTAATTCGACATTCAGCAGATCTATGACCATCTTTTCAACACTTAAAACATTTTATATTCCATTTAAGACAATCTTCACCATTCTTATTTACACACTTTCATCATAAGGAAACATTCATCTTCTATTCAGTATTGTGTTGAGATTTTCCTTTGAAATCTCTCTTCTATTTATTTCCAAAACCATGGGACTGATATGTTATACCAACATCCATTTCTACCTTGATTGGAAAATTCACAATCTCTACATAGACAATGATTTCGTTTATAGCTAATAACCTTCCAATACGTAGTTTTATGCCATTTGAGAATCAATCAACATTACATTCAGGTTGGATGATAAAGGCAGAATCATAGCTTGTATGTCTTGTAAAATTTTCCCCATGTGTACCAACAAAATCTTCATCATTTCTCTTAAGATCAAGTTTCCCCTTTTTCATATTTTTTCTATGAATACATAGTGTGCACTTATTGAAAAATAAGTTATTTAACTCATCCCATTCCATGGATTCAATTTTATCTTGCTTCCTTAAATTTTTAATTAGAGTCCACCACTGGTTTTCATCAACTTCAAAATGATAAACATCCAAAAATAATTTTTCATCTTCCGAACAATGAAGGATTGATAATATCTTTTCAATGGTACTAATACATTTCTCACAACAAGTGGATCAAATGACCCATTGAAAGAAGGTAAAAGTCTCCCATGAAGGACTCAATAGAACTTTTTTCCCATCCCTAATCATTTGGATGTCTCGAATGATTCATAACTTATGTAAGTAGAAATAATAAGATTATTCATTCTATCTACCATAAAATTTTGTTGTTAAGTAGGCTAATAATTTAATATCACATTGAATTGATCATTAACATGGTTTCTTTAGGATCCATCCATCATCTAAAAACCAAAAAGAATAGTGTGAGAGGAAAATATCATACTAGGAAAAATATATAATTAATGGGGAGTATATTCAATCTCTAACATATTAGGGTTAATTTTTTATTATTCATGATCATTAACATAATTATATAATTGTAAACTATATTTATACTTACCCTTAGATATATCCCTATACATTCCTTATAAGTATAACTTTGGATCTCACTAATGTTTTCGAAACCTAATTTACAAATCTTAACTAATCCTTCTATCTGATACCAACAATAATGACCCATTCTTGACCTACATGGACAATACATTTCTATTTTGTAATAAATAAAAATGACACAAACTGATCCCTATGACCATATTAGTTTAGTGACTTTGGAAAACTGGAACATAATCATCTAACATGGTTAATGATCTTCAAAATCTCTCATAAATACCTACCTCTTTTTCAACCTAAAAGTTTTCTTATATCCTAGGTAAAATAAAACATAAAAAGGGTGAGATAAAATTATCAGTAAGGGTAAACATGGATGACATAAAACAATTCAAAAACAAAATAATGTAAAAACATGTAAATAATGTTTAAATATCAAAATCACCAGTCATGAAACAAATCATGGAAGTTCATATGGAATTGATAATAAAAGATAATTAACTATGATAAAATAGAATTCGAATAAAACATGGAATTTTGGATAAAAATTAATCACATAATATTATTTCCATAGTAGCAAAGGAATTGCTTCCAAGAACATCATAGTGGATGAAGACCATTACTGAACAGGGTTTAGGTGTCATTCGAGCAATTTATTATTGAACATGATTTACTTGTCGGTCTATCCCTGTATTACTGAACTGAATTTACATTCCCTTACATTCTTGTCTGTCTCAGGAGATATAAATCATTACCCAATGCATTAGAGGGAGTTATAGGTCCCACCCATCTCATATTGAAATCATTCTCACATGTTCCACAAAAACATAAATCATTCATCATAACATAACCCATGAAATAAAATAGGGTTCTTAAACATCATTACATCATAATCATTATAAATAAATTCATATCATAAATATACTTCCATCATAAACATAATTAAATAATATTAATAATAATTATATAAAAATTAACATATGTTATCTTATTTGAAAAATAAATTTTATAAAACACATTAACTTAGTTTCAAAGGAAAATATATTTTCTTCTTCAAAAATGTTTTTTTCACAAAATGACACACTATATTAACATAAACTAATTTTGTTTAAAATAATATTGACATATTTTAGAAGATTCTTCATGTCAATAATGTGTCTTGAAACCTTAAAAATCCATTAATTCTGTATAAGTTAAAAAAATTTCTCCCAATACATTTTTTAGAGATGTAAAAATGTACCTCATATGATAAAAAAAGATTCCTCACATAACATGTAGTAAAAGTCACCAATTTTACATAAATAAATTTAAAAATACCTAAAATAATAGTAAAACTGTTATGAAATTTTTTTAGAATGCATGGACATGGAAGATAAGTTTATCCATAAACAATCTAATATTAAAAATGAGATTGCAAAATTTTGCCTTACATTGTACTTTTCGCTAGTAAAGGGTGTTGTCAACTCATTTATAATGGTTAAATAATTTTATTAAATTATACCAAGACCATATCCATATTAATAATATCATATAGGATTCTCTTATATCAATTGGTTAATATTATTACAATATCATGATTATTTCAGGTGTTAACAACTTCGTTCTCCCTATCCTGTTTTCTATATAAGCATTATTTGTTATGAATATTATGTATTTTATTCCTGAAATTATGTTGATAATTATTATTTTTACTCATCATATAAATTTTATAATCATTCTTGAATTGTTATTGTGGAAAACTAATCCCACCGCCTCGTGGAGGCGGCATGCCAGATGTATACAAGAACGAAAATATCATTATTCTGATAGTTAAGGGGTATGTAATTCGATGGTATATTAATTATAAAGAATCACTATCATGTTATATTCATTATTTAAATCCATTATACTCATCATTATACCCATACTAGCAATGTTTTTTTAAATAAGAAATTACACTATGCCATGGAGACGGTACGTCATATGTACACACACATGGGGTTATTGTTATTCGTAGGATGAAAAAAATGACATATAAGGATGTCTCAAAATTATAATAACTTCTTGGAATGTTTAATATAATTTATTCTTTAATTTAATGTGGAATTAAAGTTAAATTAGTACCTATAAGAAGAAATTTAATTGAATTGATTGGGTAATCAAATTACCTCTAATTCATTGGACTTCCAATCGATCTCCTCTTGAGGACCCTAATGAGTGACTTTTTTGAACAGCACAACCCCCTAGAAGTTAACTAGGAAATTTTATAGAAGTTTTGTATTGGGTTTGGTTGGGATATACTGATCAAGGAAGTTTGAGTATATTTGGGAGGAGATTTCCTTTTATAAGATATTAGATATGAACTTTATGAAACTATCAAAATACTAAAATATAATAAGACAATTCTAGATCTAAATAATTAAAAATGGACCATAATTGAAATTTTTTATACATTTTAGACCATATATTATACCCTTATAATTATTTATCATGTTCGTGATTTTTATTTAATTTTGTAATAAATTATTTCAATAAGATATTAATATTGCCAAATATAATACTCTTCATTTAATTTAACCTAAAATACTATAAGAAAAAGTGTGAATTTGAATCTAGTTCTTTTACACCTCAATAATATGTATTCTTGTTATTTTAAATTTGTTATAAATAGTAACTAATCCAAAATATTACAAAATAATTATTATTAAAACAAATTATTTTATTTTTATGTTAATTGAATAAATATTGTTTTAGAATTGACGAGAATTATAAGGTAAATATGTAACTTCTAAAAATTTAAAAAACATATATATAAAGAAAATTGTTTAATTTATATCAATGTAGATATATATATATTTGTTAATAGCTTTATTTTGTCCCTATGTGGATACATAAAAGAAATTAAAATACAAGATAGTGATATTTTGTTACTATGTATCATTTAAATAATATATAATTTATTTTCATTTACAGGTGCCAATAAAATACCTCACAATTGTTCAAGTTGTGATTAGTATTTAATCTTATTCATCCTATAATTTTTTGGACTTTTTTTATCTTAAACCATATAATTTTGATTTACCCTTAATTAATTTCTTTAACTCTTACCAAGATGACATTCCATTTTATTTACTAATAGATAATATTGTCAGTCTAAAATGTCAAAGGAGCCATAAATGGAAAATTGGTGACATATTTAACTTCGTTACAGTTACTGGTATGATGCTTAAATTTCCTTTAATTGTATATAATTTAATAAAATATTATTTATTGAAAATATCAATAGTGTCAATTTGACACTATTCATTAGTTGACTTTTTAGAAATATCATAACATAGGTATATGTTCGAAGAAAACCTTCAAACCATAAATAATATGAAAAAATTTGTGTATGAAATTAATTCACTCAAATTATATATATTTTAATACTTTTAATATCTTCTATTTCATATTTCTATTAAAAATATATTTTCTGCATCACTATTGAGTCATCACTAATTATAATTATTTATCCTCTAAAATCTTTATATAAATTTAAATGATAAATTTTTTTATATTATATTTCTAGAGACTACATATAGTATAAATTATTACCTAGTAATCCCAAAATTAAAATTAATATTGTTATATAAAATTAGTGTGTGATATTTTGTCTAATTCGTTATATTTTTTATATTACTGTCATATTCATTGTAAAGTGTTAATTAAGTGATTCGATTTCGAACTATAGATGATAAGAGTCTAATTTATTCAACCAATATGATTTATATAGTTGTTAATGTACTTTTATGATATTATTTTATCATTTAATAAGCTAATTTACCTTTAAGCATGGTTATAAAAAGAATACAATAATTATATTTCGTAATGAAAAAAAAATAAAATTAACCTATTAAAATAATATGGATCCAATTATTCAAAATATGGAATAAATTATCCATATTTAAAAAATTATAATATGGAGAAATTAATAAAAAATTAAATCTCATTGTTAAAACCATGAAACGAGTTTTTAAGAATTAAAAACATATCAAAAGATTATGATGTGTTTATGTCCAATTAAAATGTAAATATACATAAGAGGTGAATAATTTTAATAAATGATATAAACCTAATCCAATTACACTTTAAAACCAATTAAAAATATTATGTAAAAAAATAAATAAATTAGATGAAATGGGAGTTTTGAATTAAAATGAATTATTTCTTATTATTAATTAAAATATGAATTTTATCAGAAAAATACAAAAAATTCAAAAAAATTAATTTTTATGTACATCATCCACATCAAAAGTTTATTTTGCCAAATATAATATAAAAAAGTGTTAAAAACTAAATTTAAAATTTGTGCGCCATCAAAAGGTTTAAAACTGTATTTTTTAAAAAATACTAGTTTTATTTGAAAATATTATTTTTGTTCTAATCATGTATATAAAATATATAAGATGATGGTTAATATAACATAAAATTCAAAATTAGGTTAATATTATTAATAATAGCTAGTTTATATTCCACTAAATAATAATATTTTAATAATATGTCGTTGTTTAGTGAAACTTGGTATTGCGTACAACGCAAGCTTTCAAGGAAGGTCGCTCAAGCGTGTAACGAAAGACAAGAGTAGTGTTGCATATAATTAAATATAATACGGTGTTTCATATCATGAAATCTAATATTTGTGTTGCTTAAAACACATGACATCAAATAAATTAGATGTAATCTTTCTTAATAAATGTTAGGGTGTCACATAACATGCGTTCTAGGTG
This sequence comes from Viscum album, assembly GCA_963277665.1. NCBI lineage: Eukaryota > Viridiplantae > Streptophyta > Magnoliopsida > Santalales > Viscaceae > Viscum > Viscum album. Next base: position 1,276,470,178 of record OY728133.1, read on the forward strand.
AACATCATACAATATAAATTTAGTAAAATGTGTTGTTAACATCACATACTTAAATTATTATATGTATAATTCAATATAGAAAAAAAATTAACATATGTTCTAGATAAAAAAAATATAGATGGTTTAAAAATGAAATAACCCCATTGTAACAATGGAATCCTACCATGATATGGATGTAGAAATAAACGACATTCAAAAAGAATTCCTTGAACTCTATCCACATGAAGGGATCATAAGTAATATTCAATGATAAAGAGATTTCAAAACCTAAAAATGTTGATATTTTATATATTCAAAATAATAAATTGATCCCTATTACTTTAAATAATTTGTAATCGAAATTGAGAAATTTATGTGAAAAAATAAAATATACTTTAGATTTTTTTAACATTGATGTAAATGTGGAAGTTGCGGGTAAGTTCAAAAACATTTTTTCAAATTTTATTGTTAAATGAATTTAATTTATTTTAAGAATAATTTTAAAAAAAATTTCCTTGAAAATAAATATTTTCTTTCTTAGAGAAATGTGGATATGAATACTTTTACATGTTAATCTCAGATAAATATATGGGTTCATTTAATTTTTTATCCCTCATGATTAACCATACTTAAAGATATTTTTACCAAAATATTGGAGTATTTGGGTGGTTCCCAATTAGATCAGGGAATTGTAACACTATTTTCCATATTGAAGAGAACATGCAACTTGTTTTATGAACCCACAGTATGGTGGTCAATAGGTTCATGGTTAAGTCAAATAGTTTGGAAGTTTCTAGGAAATAGTGGATCTTGAGACATAGGTGTTTCAAAAGATTGGTTCATAGTTTTTCAAATAATGTGCCCAAATTTTTCATCTAATCAAGTGTCACAAGAAGGAATAGAATGTTGAATGACTATTTTTTAATCTCTGTGTCCAGACCATGTGAAAAAACAATTTGATAAATGTTAATTATTATATACATTAATTTTATGACATAGAAATCCTCCTATTCAACTCATTATTTCATCAACACGACAATGTATAAATCTAGAGTTGTATCCATGGTGATTTCGGGCATAATAACTTTTTTTGTGATTGATTTTAATAAATCATTTGGATTTAGATCTTCTTTTTCAATGGTATGATCCCAATATTTATTATTCCCTATCATTTCTCTAGATCCATCATGTAATCCTAGAATGAAATATTATATCATTTTCTTCATCCCATGATCTATAATTTTTTATAGTGTAATAAAATTTATCATATATTGTTTATTGGAGGTGGTTGAATCCTTTATATACTTCTAGATCACTGTGATAATATATTAAATCCTTACAGAATTTGATATATATCTTCAATAAGGATTTTCGAATCATTGAATCTATTTTTCAGGATTGGGAACTCATCATTATAATTATCTATTTCATTCTAAGATCCCTCATCATATTTAATGTTGAGATATCGTGGAATTTTTAGAGTTTCCATTGTTTGAGGTAGGTGTTCCAATCATCTACTTTTACAATTGAATCGATGAATCCATGTTCAATTACATTTAATTTTTGATGAATGAAAATATCTATTGGTATTAATTATATATATATGTGGTTGATTATTGCATAAGGTTTTGATAAATGGTGAAAACATTGGATTTTGATATAAATTGACATGAAATCGGTTATAAAGGAACATACTCTTTAATTTTTGAAATGATATACCTATGCATCATTAGATAAATTCTTTGACATGGTATTGTGATGATTTGAAAAATTTGAAAAGTATGATTCTCCATTGACTAGCTTCATTATATAATTTGGAAATTAATCTTTGATTGTTACTATTTAGTTAAGTGATATCACATATAAATGTTTTCATAAATTTGATTGAAATGAATGAAGTTCCTTGTTATACTAAAAGATGCGTGGAATGGACTATTTAAAACATTAGATGATTTCATGGAAGTCATGAAACCATAGGAAATGAATCTTTTTACATAATATAAATTATCGATTCATGAATGATTTAAATTAATTTTCATATTAAATAGCGATTAATTTAATTCTAATTTAATTGAAATGTTGTTATTAAAAAAGGGGAATGTTACCATGTGGAATTCATATGTGTGAGAAAAATTTAAGATTCATCTGTAATCCTGACTATATTATATTAAATGTTTTTATATTATATATATAAAATGCACATATCAATATTATTTTCATGATGTGACCTAGGTTTCTTGGTCGAAATATTGGTACACATTGGATGTAGACTAAAATCATGTTTTTTCTAGTGGCTTTCGGTGGGGATGAGTCCATCATGATTTATTTAACCATTTTTTCCATAATTCTATTATATTATATGTTTTTATTGAGGGTGATGATGTGTTGATTGATTTTAGTAGATTTAGAATTGACTCATAGATGAATGTGGCCATTCTATAGTATGTTATCTACTATTAGCACCATTGGTATCCATGATGATTATTTGTGAATATTTCCCAAGGCATGATTTTTTTTTCAAAACATAAAATGAGAACATGATTTTCTATTTTTGCACATTCAAAATTGATTACAAAAATTATGATTTTTTATATATAAATATAATCAAATCATTTAATTTTTGAATTTTTTTTGTTTTTAAGGGAGAAGGGGTTCAGTGTAATGTTTTTGATACATTCTTTATTAATTAAAAACCCTGTAAAAAATTTTTTTAACAACGTTTTTAATATTGAATGTTTTTCCATTACATTTTATATTTTATTAAATAGATTAATGGGTCATGACCATGTTGTTTTTTAAGTAAAACAAATATATAACTTGTGAAATAGGTTTCTCAGAGTAGTTAATATTCTCATATCAATGGGTTTGATGTTTGATATAGTTTCATGTGCTATTGTATCAGATTCAAAAAGATGTATTAGTGGCCTGGTATCATTAATAATATTTTATAAATAGAGGTATCTACTTCTTTTTGATATATCATTGAATTCTTTTTATTATTTTTCTACTATTTGTTGCTTTTATGTTTACGGTTGTTGAATAAAATAAATCTGACTTCATTCTTTATCATGAATGGTTTCTTCTCTTCATCTTGTGGGGGTAGGGAACACCCTTCGAGACAGTGGAGGGTAATTTGGAATATTAGTTAAGATGGAAACCTAGTTTGGATCATTAAAAATTGAATAAAAGTTTGGCTTAAAACATTTATTCAATGTTTAGTGAATGTTTAAAAATAGTACTATCATAATTCATGTAGTCAGTCATTAGAGGGTTCCTAATAACCATCCTTCTGTGGTGATACTGGGATACAAGGGTTCTTCAAGATGATATTTTATTCAATTTGAGCTCATTCCTCTAATGATTTCAAAACATATATCTTTTATCGAGTATTCTATTTATAGTGTTGTAGCATCATAAGATTTTTTTTTGAATGATGGTTCTTTAAGGGACTCCAAATGGAAAAATTCTACTATATATATTTTGAAAAACTATAAACTAGTCATGAAAATAGTTTTGGATGAATCCCTTGGGAAATCAAATTTTATTCCCATGGTCTTCAAAACCATGTGACAAAACTGTTCACAAAAGAAAATATATTAGAATATAATATATATTTTTGTCTATGTTAGGTTTAATTTTAATTCCCTTGGTTTTTATTTATTATGGATATTTTTTAGATGAAAATATTTGGGAATTTCTTGGTGTGATGAAAATTGATTTATTTTTATACAATTTTTCATTCCTTTCAGAATTATGTTATTTAGTTGTTGAATTTATCATTAAATTATTTTAAATTCAATATGGAGTTCGGTTTCATGTATTTTTGTGATATTTTAAATTTAATTTAATGAATGGTTTTTAGAAAATATTATCAATATTTCTACAGAAAGGATTAGAGTCATATATGATTTCCATATTCTCATGTTATGGTGAAATTTTTTAATAGGATAATTTTAATGAATTTATGTCTGATATTTTATATATTGTAATTTAAAATATTTCAACTAATTGTTTATTTTCAAAAATATTTTACAAAGGAGTGAGATTTTTGGAGAAAATAATGGAGTTTCTTCATATAATGAATTTTGGTAATCCTAATTCATAAAATATATGGTGTTTATTCCATAATGGAAACAAAAAATTGGGATTATTTAGTATTAAATTTAGATTATTTAAAATGGTATGTTAGGTATGATTTTTGTTTTATATATTTCCTTAGCAGAATTCACTTCTGATGTCTGATTCATTAGTTATTTTCCTTTCATATTTTATATTTTCATGTTTAGATTAAATAAAAAATATGGTTGTCAAAGATTCTCTTATGATGGTAGATCTATAAGCCCTAGTCTCAGGGAAATATATTCTCACTCTTATATATTAACATGAGTATAATGTTCAATAGTATTAAATCATGTATCATCCTTATTTCTTTTGAAAATAATGTTCTCATCAATAAGTGACATAAATGAGGTTGAATGATGCGGCATTCCCCATTGAAAAGCTTCCAGATACCCCAAATTCTAATGTTTAAAAAATTATTTTATAACTGACCGTGTTAGAAGTAGTGGATGCTTTTTATTTTTAGAAAGCCACAAAATATCCATTCATGGGAATCATTGTAGGTATAGTACTTTTAGGAGTGTGATACCAATTATATATGGTATTGATATCTATATTATATATATATCTACAAAAAATAGATGAAATAGTATAGGAGTATGGTCTCCATTTTGCATATTTGGTCTTGTATCCCCCCATTCTACCTTTCTATAAATCACTATTATTTTGGTGTTTTTTTGAAGGCATAAACCCATTTTTTCTTGGGATATATTTATGATTTTCCATGACACTAATGTTAATTTATTTGTACATTATTTTTTGTTTCAATAATTATTGGAAATATTACATGAGGAATTGAGGATTTAATATATTTTTGGGTGTAATAGAGGTGGCTACATCAGGGTAATATGCAATAATTTCAGGTAAAACCCTATGATTGATGGAATTAAAAGACCATAGTTTTTCATATACTAGATCCTTATGGGAAGAAAAATCTTGTATGATTATAGTATGGAATGGTGTGACATAAAATGTAAACTTATCAGAAGCCTCCTATATCATTTAAAACTTAGACCTACTTGGGAAATATTTAAAATTTTATATAGAGGATTCCGTATATCTCAACATGGCCAGGTGTCATCTAATCAGGTAGATATTGTGATGTTGAAAAATACCCAATACAACTAGGCTACATCCAATTTACTCAATTTTTTTCATAATCACATGTTGGAGTACCATCAGGATGAGGAATATGATGGTCAAACTATTTTTCTTATGTTTGGGTAAAGAACATTTGATTTTTAATTTTTTTATTTTCTTCTCTAATCATACTTGGGATCTAAAAAGCTTTTTCTTCAATTAATATTTTATTTATACATTGTTATTTTTTGGTTTTTGTTATAATTTTACGATTATATCTTAGTGATGCAACAATTTGGTATACTTGTCAATTTTATTTTAATTTTACTTTATAAAGGATTCATAGAAATTTATGTATTTAGTTATATATGTTTGGATCTATTGGATAACCAACATATTTGGAAGATCTCAAATATTTAATTTCAAATATTGAATAGTTTTACGTTTTCTTCCAATGGAATTCAACATGTCTATCTCGACAGACTCAGAGATCTGATATTACTTTTTAAGTTATATGCGAGGAAATATTTATATTCATAACGATATATATTTATATTTTTTTATTAATTAGGTGAGTTATTGTTTTAGTGGTCTTGGGTGGTATATTCATGACCAGTAAGAAATTTTTTTCAGGTTTTCTTATTTCACTAGTCATTATGGAATGGATGTTTTATTGGAAAGTTATGTTCTTTAGTAATTGATTTTCTTTCTCTTCACACATCAATACTTCATAAATGTGTTGGGTTTGTGGTAATAATTTAATTGTTCACATAGAATATATTTAGTAAGTGTTATGGTGGATAGGAGGTATTATTGGTTATGAACATATATTTTTATTAGAATTATCAAAAATATATCGTTTTCGTAATGTGGCCTCAGGATACACTCACTTGACTTCATTATACAATATTATTGATTTTATGAGTCATTTTTATTTTTATTTTATTTCAAATTAATCACTTTTTAAATATCAATAATTTTTTTTGGTTTCCTTCTAAATGATAATATTTTTTGGCATTTCATTTCTATGTAGTTTTGTGGTTTTTGGATGAGGTATTTTCATTAACTAACAAAGAAATAAATAAAAAATACAACTGAAATAGATTTTCACATGGCCCTAAGGGCATCCTACAATCATACAGTTTGGATACTATCTCCATTCAAAATAAACAAGAGGTATCTATTTCCCGCTAATATCTAAATCATAATAATAAATCACTTAATTATAAATGATAAATAGCTGGTACTCAAGAAACATCCCATGAGTTAAAATACCATAAGATGAAAAATTCTAGTTATAAAATTGTATTTATATGAAATTTATGATATAAACTATCAAGATTTCATCATACAAATCTCATTCATCTTTTTTATCAAACATTCCACCAGTAACATCCAATCCCCAAGGTCCGACATATCAAGAGAATCCAATACCTCTCAGTAGTTCCTTTCCTTTTCCTGGACCTAGCATAAGAAAATTTAAATTTTCTTACATAAAATGTAGGGTGTGAAACAGAAAACATAGTTGTATGCCACTAACCTTTTTTGTAATAATTCTATAAAACTTAATTTTTTTTTTGTAAATATCAAATAATGATATGAAAAATAATTTCAATGTTTAAATGAAAATATGCATGATAAATCATTTCATCAAGAATATTTAAATAGGGTTGAATGTGAATTTCTATCCATGTAAAATAAAAACTGAATTTTAATAAGAATAGGCATGAATGAAGAATTTATATCAAAATATACATGAGTAATTTAATTTAGAAACACTAGAATATGGAAATTATTTTTAGTCATATTTAATCATAGCTTTGTTTTAATAACTGTTAAGGTTAGAAATAGTCACTAGGTTCCACAGATTATCACAGCAATATGGATCCAATAATAAAAATAATCCATGGATTTATAATTCTTATAAGAATGAGATAAAATTCCAATTAAATGACACTATTTCCATAATATAGTTCTGTCTCTATGTGATCTTCATCATCCTATATAATATTAGTTTGACTAGATTAAATATATATTTGAATAAATTTGTAGACACCAAATTTATTCATGTAAATCAATAATATATGGGGATATCATGAAATTTGGAAAAATCAAGCCATTCAACAAATTCATTCATTCATACCCACGTTCATGTTTCCAAAATAGATTATAGAACTTGAAAAATCCAACATCAAATGATTATTATCTTAAAATCATGAAATTAATAAAAATTACCCCATTTGAAATCATAAATCATATCATGCATTATAATCTCAACCAAATCATTCCCCAAATAACTTTTTTCAAACAAAGCTCATTTTTTGAAGCCAAACCATATTTCAAAATCATTTTTCAAGGGGCTTCCATCCCGTACACTTGCACCATGTAATTTCAAATCATTTTTCAAGAGTATAAATTGAAAAATTATAAATATATTGTAAAAAAATTAAAAATTAAAATAATTAAATGTTAAAATTTACATTGATTCCCTTTGAAACCAAATGACTCATTCATGATCAAGAACACCTGCACGAAATCCACAAGAAGAGATAAAATGTCATGAATGATCAGTGAATAATATTATAATAACAATTCTCAAACGAAAATATCTAATTGATCATATATATAATATGAGAAATAAGGAAAACCCAAACCTTATTTATTATCAATGAATGAAATATGACTATATAAGATATGGTCAATGATTATCAGTTCCATGTTTTATCAATAATAAATACCACTAGATCATGAAATAAATCATATTTTTTTGAAGAACTAGCCATGATATATGATTCAGATCATGATAAAAAGGGAGGATCTAGGAGGAAAATAAAATATGATTTGAAATAGAAAATTTTCATTAAAATTATATATTCAATAGGAAATGAAATATTGAAATTGTCCTCATAGATGAATAGAATCCGAAAAATCTACAGGAGTATTTACCTTGGTCGAGATCATATTCCAATGGAGAAATAATGATAAAACATAATAAGGAATATAGTTTAATAAGAAATAATAATAATAATTTATTCATTCTAGATGGTTTGTATACACCATTTAACTGACCATTATCCAGCCATGTAGTGTATTCAATCCAACTGGATAAGCTGGATGGTGTGGCTATTCAATTTTATAAACCATTATCCTACAAAGCCTAAACCCTTGGAATAATGATTCATGGTTTGAGGGGTTTGATTCATTTTTATTAATAATTATATACCTAACCCTAAACCGTCACTGAATCTATATCATAGAGCTCATTGTATCCAAGGTAAAGATGAAAACGTTTCTCTAACTATGCACCAATTGTATGACCTATAAACCACTAAAAATAAAAAAATATTATCTAAGAAAACCCAGAAATATGTTCCAAATTAATTATGATCAAAGCATCGATATAGAAGATCCAGAAATAATGCATTAGTTTGTTACAATTATCTCCACTATGAACAATTTATTCCTAATGAAATCCTTCTAATTAGACCCATTAATAAATAGATGAGGGTAGATATCTTTCATCAATGCCTCACAAACAAGCATTTATTGATAATAAACACCATGCTAATATAGAATCTAAAACTAGGGTATTGAAATTTCATGAATAACATTTTTATGATATTCAGCAATCCGAAACAAATGCTTAGTTAGAGAAAAATAATGTTATACAGTATTATCCTCCCCAATCAAGGCATGAGATGGATCCAAAATATAATTTATGAGATGTGACACATATAATATATTATGGATTAATGTCATATATTGTTGTTAATCCAAACATATATCCACCATCCTAATCAACAAAATAATCCAAAATTACCCTGTGTTTCTCATTGGCACACTCCATGTTTTGAAGTGATTGATGTCCAAACAGTGGTGAAACAATAAAAAACACCATGTCACTATACATGAAATCTAACGAGAATCAGTGATAATTAGAATAGGATATTAAAATTAATTGGTCTATAAATGATTTATATAGAATAAATGTATTTTTTTCATCACATGCAATAAAAATGGTCTAACAAGGTAATATTCAACAATAATAAACCAAAAGAGTAAATATTTAGACTATCAACTATATAAGGGATTATAAGGTTTCATGTTACTTGAATAATGGTATCTGTTGTTATAGGATAACTCAACCAATCCAAAGTTTTCATCCCAAGATCCTCCAATTTAAAGGAAACAATATCAATGAATATCCTTAATTACATGTATATCTTATTCTATATATCCACCATTTTGAGGTTGATACATTGTTCCCAACATCACCTGCAATCGCATCTCCCCCTTGTTGTGTCTCCAAAACAAAACCATGATCTTGGGATCCATATGAGAAACAACATGAGATGAAACTCCAAAAAATATTATGATATATTAAGAATAAATATTTAAAAACTCCTCAAATTTAGTTGATTCAGGAATGTCAATGAAGTGATATGAAATTGCTATTCAGTTAATATCTACCATTATTTTATTCATCCCATGTGTATTATGCTACAACCTCACACAAAAAATAATTGATATACCATCACACATTAATGTAGCAATTAAATGTTCGCAGAGTAATATTTAACTATTATAATTTTTATCATTTTTATTCTAATAAATATAATAGTAAGAAATATAAAAAGTAATTTCACATATAAAAATTGGAAACCTAAAATATCAACACACATCATAAAATATTCTTCTTCATGCGTGTCATTAATGACCACTGAGAATTATGGAAATGCACCATAATATCATTCCTCAGGTGTAAGGGAAAAATGGAATGTTTTAATAAGCAACAGATAACCTCAGAAAATAGAGACTACATGCCAGTTGTCACCCAACTCTACAAATAATCCCTATATCCTCAGAAAACATCTTCACACTGTAACTTATGATGTATAATTTTTATAAGAGAGGTATTGAACTAAAACTCAAAAAATAAATCACATTCCCATTATCCTAGACTCCCAAATACATATTAGAAAATAAACTAATCAAATTCAGCTTGTCAAATTGTTCGATCGCATTTTGGGTTGTATTTGTTCTTTCCCAATACAGTAGTAATAACATTTCCCTTTTTAGATTTTTAGTAAATTTCATTATATATGTATGGAATCTTTTCCACCAATAACCTAGGCCACCAATTTAAATATTTTTTAATGAATACAAAACTCTATATTTTATGATCATATTATATGATCAACATTTTTCTGAAAAGGTAATTATATTTACTCTTCATATAATGAATCATAATTTAATGTTTGAGATCATGTGGTTGATTTTTCTTCTAGTGAGGATGATGTTGATAAAAACTATTAAAAATATTGTTTTGAACCAATATATGAAAAATTCCAAAATCAGAACCTAATACATCCCCAATGACCATATAGACCTACCCATATTTTAAAAGATAAAAAATAAGCGATAATTAAATCAAACACCTTATCCAATTATATGTATCCTTGAATTTATGATCCTATATGAAATTTACTACCTTATAAGTTATAGAAATAAAATAGAGGCAATATTTGACTAATCATTCAAAAAATGTCCATAATAACCTAAAATCTCAAGACACTCAAAATCTCAAATACATTTTGTGGTTCCTCCCATGAAATAATAGCTTTAAACTTATCAAGATCTATATAAATTCAATTTTTGGAAGCCACATTACCCAAGGAAATTATATAATGAATCTAGATATATAATTTTGAAATATTTTAACAATTTTTTTTTATTTCTATATATATCTAGAATACCTCTTATGTGTTCCAAATTTTTCTCCAAAATCTTGTAATAAAAATGATTTCATCAAAAAAACCCTCTATAATAGAATCATGTTGTTGATGGAATATCATTTTATTTATTCTGTGAAAATAAAATGAGAAATTTTATGATTAGAATAAATATAACGATACTCATAGTTATCATACCAACTCATGAACATCACAATGGGAAATTAATATTCCTTGATCAAATTATTTTGATATTTAGTCTGACAATAAAACATTATGATCCAATTTTCACAATTTAACTGGTCAAATAAGTCTTCAATTCTGGTCGAGAAATATTTTTCCATGAACATAATAGGACTTACATTTCAAAAATCAACAAAATTATGAAGGAATTATTTTTCCTTCTTAGATATAAAAAAATCAACTCTTAAGATTACACACTTAAGAAGATAACTCCTTCCGACATTAAGTAATCCTATTAGGTATTTAACACCTTATGATTTTATAGTTACATAGGTTAAGAGGGAATAAAAATAGTTTGGGTACCTAATACAATTTCTATATGAATCACTAACTCCTTCGGGGAAAATTCCAAAAAGAAAGACAAAAACACATTGGGAAATAGAAAGATCACTTGTCGAAGTTTATTATTTTCTATCCTTCTAAATTTAAAAATAAAACACTGATATCATCCTTCTTATTATTAAAAAATAAATTAGATTAAACATGACCTTGAGAGTCATTTTCCATGAGAAACATGGAATACCCCCATCAAAATTAGTAATATAAACACTCATTTGATAATAATCGACATAGTTTTTATGAAAAATTATATAATAAATCCAATAAATTAAATCGAGAGGATTCATATCTTTAACTAAATGGTCCCATGTAATCTCAACATACAATAAAGGGAAAAATAAATTGGTGAATCGAGTACATTATACTATGTTAATTCCATGTTTCTTAGAAATCACCATCACCTAAGGCATGGGTTACATGTGAAGATAAACAATTTCCATAATATGGTTACATATAAAACAATGATAGGATATAATGTCGTATAAATAAGATACTTTAGATGAAGTAACTATTATATTAACTCTCAATACCAAAGGAAATTCTTCTTATCCAACCAGATACTCTCTCATTTCATTAATTATTTTCATTCCAAATTCTTAGGACTAGATCTCATTTTTTCTTGAATCATCAGACTTCATTATATATCCTATCTGAACTATTGAGACTGTACCACTAAGACGAATGGGAAAAAATGAATAAACAACTGTAGGGGTCCTAAAATCACAATTAGTTATATATCTATGGTTAATATTTTAATTAATGATTTGAGTTCCCAAATATACAATACTAAAAACATGAATGATTTGGAATCCTGACTTTTTATTAGATAAACTTTTCATTACATTATAAGAAGTAATGGATAATTTAAATTTTAGTATCATGAAAAAAATTTCATAACATATGAAAACATAAAACATTATTCTAATGCACTAAAACTGATTTTTAATTGTTCATTCTGAGTATATGTACTGTATATCATAACCAGAGGACATGCATCAAAAAAAGGGTTATCATAAAACCCAGTAAGGGAAATAAAATGGAAACATTTTACATTTGATCTTGAGGAATATCATTATGGAATAGACATAAGGATATGAGGAATATTATGAACAAATGAACATGAATAATAACTTTTAAATTTGGTTACAATAGTTAGTAAAGCGATTCATTAAAATATCACTAAGGTTAATCACCATTGTGTAATAAATATTACCAAGATTATTCACTGAGGAATCATATGAAAAGTTATCTATATAGATTGAATTCATTACCCAATGAATTGGAGTGATATCATATTTAAGCCTTATTATTCCTTAATTTTTATGTGATACACAATTATCATAATAAATCATTCCATAAATAACTTGTGGCGAGTAATTTAAATGGGTTTCATATTAAAATAATTGATTTTCAAAATTACATTAATACCAGATCATTATGTAATTTTTAATCCACAAAAATTTAATTTTGGTTATATATATATATAAACATAATTAAATAAATAATTATTACATCTTGTTCAATAAAAATTTAAAATAAAGTGATTTTGTTATTCAAAAAAAATTTCAAGGAATTTCTTGATGAGAATAGAAACATTTTGTGAAGTAAATCAACATCATAACAGGTATCGAATATTATTGTAAAAAGAGATAAAAATATAGGTTAAATGTGTATCACATTGATAAAACATGACTTGATATTAAGGGGTTTAATAAAATGGAAATAATATAGAGTTAACATAACATTTGATATACATAACCAAAATAAGGTTCTTGAATCAAAGAAAAGGGAATGATAATTCCCAAACATTGAAATATAACTCCTAAAACAAGAGGATGGGCACATAAGGGGCTTAAAAAACCATGGAAGAAATACTTGGATGTAAAAATGTAAGATACTCATAGACGATGAATTTTGAGTTAATTTAATTGGAGATATGGGTCGGTATTTATAAAAAACTAGAGGATTTATTTATTAGTTTCCAGATATAGGCCTCAGAATCTTAGGTTATGGAAAATGAAAAACCATGGGAATTATCTTGTTATTTTACCATAGTAATAGACAAATGGGAAAAATATTATGTTATTTTAATCCATAATTTCTATTGGTAATGTTATATAACTTTTTTTTGAAAAAGAAAATTAATGTTTACAAAAAATAACATTTTTTAAGATAATGTTTCTCTTTTTGAATTTGGAATGTAAATTATAGATTATAAAATATATATAAAGATAATTTAATAATTTATTTATCAAAATAAAATATTTTCGGTCGTTTATAGTGGCTAATTAGTTGATACATCATAATTACATATTGATGAATCCATTAAACAATCCAAAAATTCAAAATGTATTTTCACTATTCACAAAAATAGAGTAGATTAGAAAATTCTCATAAATTCACACGATTATAATTTTAATGTGATTTTTTCACAAATAATAATATAAATATGAGGATTATAACATTTACATATAAATATGTTTGTGTATTGAAAATAATTACATATTGAAAATGCATAGTCAAATTTCTTACACATGAATAAAAATATTTTTATTTTATCGTTTATATATAAATAAGAGTGTTTATATCATAATATTTCATTAAAATAATAATTATTCATAATAAATTAGTTTATTAGAAATATTTATATATTTTTTGAAAATTTAATTTTTTTCCTCTATAAACAAGTTATCAACGTACAGATCAATTTAATCATGAAAAACAATTCGTATAATAGAATTAGTGGAATAAATTTATTTATATAATTTTACTAATTTTTATGTAACTAGGGAATGGAAAAATAACCCCTTATTACACCCACATATGACCTACGGGTAAGGTGAGAAATGGTAAGGTAGCCATGGAGTGTCATGATCAACATCACCAGAGTGTAAATTTCCACTTATGTAATCTTATCCCATAGGTGAATCCATTATAGCTTCACATGTAGAAGAACGAATTGGTAATGGACTATAGTGAGCCACAGTGATGATACCACCCTCATAAGATCAGACAAAAGGGCTTTAAATGGAATGAATCAACTGGGTGAGTCCATCGACTACTGTATATGTATGAATTTTACTTTCTTAAATATTACATATAAAAATCACTTATAATGATAAAATTATTCTCAAGACTAAAAATATCAATGGCCCTATTTACCCATGGCCATAATTAAAAAAAATTATATCGAACCAAATCCATTTGATCACAGATCCATTTTTATTAAATTAATGAAAAAATATGATATTTTTGGGTATAATATAATATAAGTCACATTTTATCAGGAAAATAATATTAATAAAAAATTAATATACATTAATTTCTTCCACATTAAAATATTTCATCCTAGAAATTTCAACATTTTCTATCTTTTGAGACAAGGTGTCAATAATTTTTCTTTATTGCATCATCTAGTTCCCATGTCACTTCATCGTATTTATAGTTCTTCCACAATACAATGATGAGGTAGGTAGTCTTGTTTCATAGAACCTTGTCCTTATAGTTCAACATCTCTATTGTCTTCTTCTCATAAGCTAGGTCATGTTGCAGTTGTTCCTCCTCTATATTTAATATATTTGAAGGGTGAGGTATGTAATTCCATAAGAGATATTCTTGGAATTTATCATGAGATAGATCCAGATTTGGAGGAAGTGTAAGCTGATAGAACACTCCTCCAAGGTGATCAATGATTTTATAGAGGCTAATGTACTTGGGGTTAAGCTTCCATATCTTCCAAAAACAACATGACTCTCTTCGATAAATATATTGGAGGAAACACTTATTCTCTAGTACTATACCCATTTTCCATCATGGTTTTTAGTATACCTCATCTTGAAACATTGAGAACCATTATTTTTTAATGGATAACATGAACCATTTTGGGGATTTCATTCATAGGATTAGTCACAATCAACATTATCTCACCATATCCATTATAAAATGTTGTATTTCTAAATTTCTTCCCATATAGAGCTTCATAAGGTTCTATTTGAATACTTGAATTGAGTTTTTTTACATATGAGAACTCAAATAATTGGAGATATTGATCCAATCAAGCTTTATGTACTATTATTAATGTTATTAGTATTTCCTCAAGTGTATGAATTGTCCTTTAAGATTTTCCATCAGTTTGGGTGTGATAAGCCATACTGAAATTCAATTCAGCAATCTGATCATGGTGAAGACTTATCAATAATTTTTATTTGAACATTTCATTAAGATTAGATATGATATAGAGTTGTTTCCCATGAAACCTTACCATTCCAATCATGTAAATCATGGAATGTTGGTCAAGAGTGAAATATTATTGAATAATGGCGAAATGAGTTTCCATAGTGAGACGATCAATAATATCCCAAATATCATTGTTTCATTTGGATGTTTTTAAGAAAACGGTGATAATTAACATACAAATATTGTGCACGCCCATTTTTATATGCGTACTATTTGTAATACCCAATTTTAAATTTTCCTCTCTACATTCACATTTTGACACTCCAAACACCTTGTAGTGTAGTCGACAATTTATATTTTCATGTTATTAATCCAATAATGACAACATAGGCCCCTATACATTTTAATTCTCCTAGGATGTATAGAAAATGTATGAATATGAGATTCATCCTTCAACACCATCTTTATTTTTTGGAATTGATGGATCACATAGACTTTTTTGAAATATTAGTCCACCTTCTTGATCAATACTGAATTTATGAAACTTCCCATAATTCCCATCCTCTATATTCTATTGTAATAATGGACATTCTATTTGATATTTATTGATTTTATCTAGAAATGATTATTGAGATATCCTTTGTGATAGAGCTGATGGTGTACCCTAACTTAGTCAAAATTCCTCCTTGAATCCTCATCATTTCTGAAAAATATGACATTTATTACTTCTTGAATCAACAACATTGTTTTGCCTTTTTTTAATGATAATGAATTAAAAAATAATTGTCTTTAAAGACCTCAAATCGACTCCTTGGCCTCAAGTTCAATTTCTATTGCATCAAAATATACATCAAACACAGTTTTCTATGTTAATATAACATTTCTATCCAAAATATATTATTCCTATATATCATCTAATAAAATACAATTATAGCTAGCTCCATGTCAAGCGTAGGATTATTCTTCTCACGACGCTTTCACTACTGATATTCATAAGAAATCGCCTTGTCATTTTGATTGTGGTTTTTACCATTACCATTAAAATATGCATTAATAAATATAAAAAATACTTCACTTATACATGGGATCATTAAAATATGTGAAATACGAAATCTCTTATTCATGTCATGGATACTTTCTTCTCACCCCTTTGTCAAGATGACCATGGACCCTTTTCAAGATTTCATGGTTAATTGATTAGAATTTAATTATTTTTTTTCCATAAACCTCATATTATATTAGGCTAAAAAAATTGTGAATAACAATTACTATTTTAGGATAAGGAAAATCCTCCACAACATCTTTCTTTATAGGCTAATCTAAGGTTCCTTTATTGTTTACAATGTGGCACAAGAAAGAAACTTGTTGTGAAAAAAATTCACATTTTTTAAACCTTCTTAATAGACTCTCATTCTTTAGAGATTTAAATATTACCCTTATATGATCCTTATGCTCCATAAGATGTTTATAATATATCATAATATCATCAGTATAAAATAAAAAAATATATCAAGGTATTATTTAAGGAATATATTCAAAAAATCCAAATATATAGATGGAGAATTAAATAATTTGATGGTCATAGAAACAAACACATAATATAGGTATATATATATATCAAAATTAAATAGATAGAATATATTTAAACTTTACCCTAAATTTATGATAACTAAATCATAGATAAAACTTTCAGAAGAACTGAGATACATGATTCAATTTAAATAAATCCTCATTCTGTGGGAGTGGGTAACAATTCATCACTATATCTTAGTTATGTTCTCTATAATCCCTACAAAACCAGATTTATCCATACATCTTCGTCCCAATAAAAATAGGCTCTCCCCAAGTAGAAACACATGGAAAAATAAACCCAATCTCTAAAAGGTATTGTATTTGTTTCATTAATTCCTCCAATGATACATTATCTATTATATATGGGGACCATAATATCTACATGGATACATTAATGTGATCAATAGAGAACTCTACCTCTATTTCTAGGGATGTCCAAGTAACTCATAAGAAAATATGTCTATGTATAATTGAAAGGTGGGGACATTTTATAACCAAATAATTTAATTTTTTTGTTCATATTCACTGATCATCTTCATAAAGAAGTATATGGGTGGTTCTTTTAGAAAAAGATATGATCTAAATATCACTCCATTAAAAAACACTATATGTTTCTCATTCAAAACTACTGATACTTCCATGATTCTATATTTGATCTTAGAATTATAAATTGATAGCAAGTATACCCCCAAAATAATATCTAATTCCAACATGGGAATTAATATTAGATTTATGATGAAATTATTCTTTCCTAATCAAATACATGATTTTTGACACATTGTCGATTCATTTATAATCCCTCTAGGATTCTTTTCTAAAAAAACATATTCAATTAGTTCAGATATTGACTCTATATTCTGTGCATTAATAGAGGAAATAAAGGAATGTGTAGAACCAGAATCAAATAATGTACTTTTGGGATGTGAGAGAAAAATGATATTACCTTCCACCACATCATTTGGAAGATCAAATTAATCCAATGTTATTGAAAATTCCCATCCATTCTCACTTGGCCTATTCATGGGTTGATGGTTTTCCCCCTTTATTGTAGAGACCCGAAGCTTGACGTACATGGACATTACATTACTTTTGCGGAATACTTAATACATAACAAAAATAGACACACAAGGACTGTAATAGTTTAGTGTCTTTGGGAACTCGGAATTAAATCTTCTAATAGTGGTGAAATATCTTGAACATCTCCCATAAAGATCTGCCCCTTTTTTTCTTACCTAAAAACATTATTTATATCCTGGGGAAAAGAAAACATAAAAAGGGTGAGCTCAAATGCTCAGTAAGGGTAATCATGGATAAAATAAATCATACTATATACATTTTAACTTAAAAACATGAACATAATGTTTAAACATCAAAATATTGAGCAATGACATAAAACATGGAAGTACATAAGGCATAGATCATAAAGAAACATTAAGAATGATAAAATAGAATGAGAATAAAACATGTAATTGTGGAATCCATTAAACACATGTAATGATTTCCATAGAATCCAATGCATTTCTTCCAAGACCATCTTAGTGGACAAAGTCCCATTCTGAATCGAGTTCACTCCTCGTTTCCGTCCTATAACACTGAACTAGATTAACTTACCGTTCCATCCATGTCTATCTAATGAGATATAAAATCTTTACCCAATGAATTGGAGGGAGATATAGGTCCCACCCACCTCATAATGAAATCATTCTTTCATGTGCCACAAAATCATAAATCATATATCATAGCATAACCCATGAAATAAAATGGTATTCTTAAACATCATGCCATCATAACATAATCCATAAACAATTGATATCATTTCATCATAAGAAAATTGAAACCATTTAAATCATAGAGACATTTTACTTGAAATATACACATAAGAAACAATTTCATCTTAGATGTAAAATACTTTTGACAAAACACTTGAAATGAATTCTTGAGGAAAATATCCTTTCTTCTTTAAAATCATTTTCTTTTCACAAAATTCCATGAAATTTTAAAAGATAAGGGTTTTATTGAAATTAATCATGCAATATTGTAGAGGAAGCTTCTTGAAAATGAGGCGTTATGAAACCGTAAAAATCCGTACACGCCATATAAGTTAAAAATAACATTCTCCTCGTACTTTTGTCAGAAAAGTCAAAAAGTACCTTATATGGTAACCAAGGGAAAGATTCCATACATACAATGTGTTAAAAAGTCAATAAATGGTAAAAATGACTTTAAACATCCATGGAAGAATGGTAAACATTTTATGAATGCATTTTTAGAAAACATGGTCATGGATGATAAACGTAACCCTAGTAAATAGTTACGTATAAGCAATCTCGAATAAAAATGAGATTGAAAATTTATCCCTTACCTTAGGTCTGATATGCTTTGTATGTATCCAAAACTCCTGTATAATGATTTAAATAATGTCATTGACTTATTCCAGAATCATACTCATTGTTATGATATCATATATGGTTCACTTATGGCTTTATATTACCCATTCTTTTGTAAATTCCATGTTAAAGAGCATTTTGGGTAAAATCCTTTCATTTGTTGTCCGTGTTTTGACTTGTAATTTTTCAAATGATTAATTAGATCATGATTACTTAATTCCATAATATAAAACATGATTTATATATAATATATATTCAGAATATATATACATATATTAGATTAGTAAATGGAAAGAAATACACTATTCATGGAGACGGTAGACCGTACGTACGCATGAACGCTGTTTTCATTTCCCTATTGAGTTGAATGGAATTAAGCATATGAAATACATATATATACTCATAAATACAGTATCATTATTATGTCATATATTTCATGATTACATATTATATATACTTTATAATCATTCATGAATGGTTAATGTGGAGAATGAATCTTATCGTGTCGTGGAGACGGTAGTCCGTACGTACGCACGAGCGATGATATCGTTAACATGATCGTGGAATTGTATTGGAGTGTATTTATACTATTTCAGAATCAATATCACTTTACAATAATCATATATAGTTATTATGTACACCATTATACCCATCCATGTAAGGTGGCGGTGGAAAATAGATTACACCACGACATGGAGATGGTATTATGTACGTACGCACGCGCGGTGATTTTGTTTTCCGTAGGATTGATAGATGGTGAAATAAGGTTGTTTAATACTTAAAATAACATATCAGTATATTAGTGATACTGATGTTATGACTTCATAATGAAAAAACCTAAGAAGAAGAAGTGGAAGAATAAATAAAGATTAAAGAATCGGTAACGGACATTACCTCTTCTTTGAAGCGCCTCTTTGAGTCTTCCTATTAGGGCACTGAAATTGGTCATTGAAGAAGCCCAGGACCTCTAGGATGTTTCTAGGGAAGTGAAGAAGAGAATTTGGCAGGGTTTTTCCAAGCTTGAAGGCTCAAAGTGGTGTGAGGAAGAGAGGTAGGTGGTACGCTTTTATAAGGGAGGAGAGGGGAACCTTTGGAATAACTAAAAATATTATTTTATTATAAAGCCAAATTCGGTTTTAAATAGCTCAAAATTGATTTAATTCTAAGATAAGGTGGGTATGGGTCGAAATAATTTCATTCAATAGAATTTAGACTAGTTTAGGTCATTATATTATCCTTATCTTTTAGGTTTAACTCTTAGTTAATTAGATCGACATTTACCATGTCACTTTGTATTTTTATATTATATAGTTAATAAACATACCATATACATCCAAAAGACCCCTAAGTGGTCCATTAATGATACAACTATCATGATATAAGTATCTTTGTCGAACCATAGTTTTTTAGCAATAAACTAACAATCAATAATATAATATTTGTTTTAAAAATTGTTTTATGTCAATTTTGACACTATTTAGTAATTGATTTTTTTGAAATTCATAACAGAATGATTATTTCGAAAAAAGTTAATTAAATCAATAATAACATATATTATTAACCTATAAAATTATTTTAATTCATAAAAAGTCTCAAATTACATTTATTTGGGTATTTATAACATCAATTATGTCAATATTTCATTAATAAGATATTTACTGCATCATAATTGTGTCATAAATAAATTAAATTATTTAACGTCTCAAAATTACAAATAAAATATCATTATGTAGGAAATAGTTTTATCTTTCTAATGAATATTTATAGTCGAATTTTTCTTATGTATAACCCTATATTAAAAATTTTTTTCTTATTAAACTTTGATTTTAACTATTTTAAACCTTTTTTAAATAAATTAATAATAAATGTCCTAATCTAATCTAAGTTGGCCTAAATGGTCATATTTTATTCCTAAGTTTGTTTGTGCTCTAATTAAACTTATCCAATAGAATTAGGACATGTGTTAGGGTATTAATAATATCATTTGTACCCTTAATTACCCTATTACTTTTAATCATGGTAAAAAAAGTAAAAAGTTACTATTCATCAAAAATTATTTTCCTCTCATTGAACCAAATTTTACTCAATGACATCAACCATGTCTCTCAAAGTTTTGAAATTCCACTCACAGAAGTCATAAAATTATGTTTTATGAAAAATTCATTTTTTTTTACTACCACTTAGTGGTTTCACTATTCATCAAAAAATGAAAGTTTCCAGAAAAATATCAAAAATTAGGCCTTAGCTATATTTGATATTATGAATTCAAAAATGATGTCTATTTTACCAAATTCAAAAAATATCTGTTGCATTAATTAATTTAAAAATGAAATCTCGTCGTCAAAACAAATAGCGTGTTTTTAAGAGATAATAACTATCAAAAGATTGACATTTGTTTATTTCTGGTTTAAATGTGAAATTACATCCAATGACCAAAATTGTATTAAATTTTAAAAATAGATTCTAAATATACTTTAAAACCACTCAAATTAATAATTTATCACTATTAATTATTTTGAATAAAAAGGTTGTTTTTAAATAAAATTTAGCAATTTTCACTATTCATCAGAAACTGTAAGTTATCTGAAAAGTACCAAAATTTCATCCTAAGCTAATTTAGGTTTTTTGAATCCAAAAATGAAGTCAATTTTGAAAACTAAAATTTACAAAATTTCAAAAAGTTGTTATTACTATTCATAACGGCTAGTTTTAATAATATTTTAATAGCATATCATTGTTTAGTGAAACTCGGTATTGCGTACTACACACGCTATCGAGGAAGGTTGCGATTGTGTGTAATGCAAGGCAAGTCAATGATGCATGTTCTGCAAGATCTTTTTGGTGTAGTGTAGAACACAAGATATTAATGAAATTAAAAAGAATATTTTTCATAAAATCTCGGGGTGTTACATTCTACCCCCCTTAAAATAAATTTCGCCCTCGAAATTCGTCGGGGTTATAAATGGTTTACTACTCGAAAGTCTCTTTAATATAATCCCACATCGTAAAAGGAATACCAAAACAAATCTTTAAAAACAGAAGTATGAAACGTAATGGTTACTCAAATTAACCAATCACTGGGTTTCCACATAGGTGAAAATATGGATATGGAAGAGAAATCTAACCATCATGTTCTGATGGAGAGTGGTAGAGAACATGGCTATGGAAAATCCAGTAATCAAAAAGCCATAAATTTGTGGCGATCTAAGGTAAAATCTGATTCTTAAGATATAAGAGCACTAGGACAACATTTTTGGTTTTCAAGATCATTTCCCTAATGTTGATGAAATTGGAATTAGAAGAAATACTTTCGTGATTTTGAAATAGTCTCACCATTAGTCATTCTGTGGAAAATTTCCACTTCATCTCATAAAGAAATGAAGTTGAATTTGTCATTCGTGATGTGTTAGAAGATCATGTGATAGAATGATGGGTCATTCCATCTAACTCAAACAAAAGGTTATAAAAGTTATCAAAAAATACATAAGTCCATCTATAGTGAGATTAATCATATATGGTTCTTAAAATGGAATTATACTTCATATATCATACTACATAATATAATAAAACTAATTTCTACTAAACAGGGACTTCTTGTAGGCCAATGGTAGGCGATAATGGCCAGTCGCACTTCGGTTGTGGGTTCGATTCCCATAGCCTTGTCCGACGCGATGGGCTGTCGCCCGTCCTGCAGGTTATCCTTTTTCTAAAACTATATTACTATAACATCCCATCAATAATATTTTAAAAAACATCTATACATAAACAATACTATCTTATGTCCAACATAATCCATTCCAATATTTATCTAAAATACTTCGGTCCAAGCTCATAGTATAAAGAAAATGATTACTTGAAATGTCATCAACCAACCATTATTTATCCCCCATTATCTTGTTGGTCATCTTCCAATCATGTGAATACCTTAATCTTATATTCTCTTGAAAAATGAATATCCATTAAACCTTAGTGAAAACATGAATGCTGTAAAAATTTAACTCTTTCCACATACCAAAATCCAAAAATTCTATATGCTCAAACCATGACATAACCTTCCCCTTATATCAGTCAGGATCTCATGAATACAATCAAACATCTCATTATCTTCTTATCCCTTCATTATGCACATATCATCTACTTTCCAAAAATATATGAATAACCTTCCATGGTTATTGGTACCATTCAACATATACTTTCATATACTTTAGGAAAAATAATACTGTAACAATCCTTAGATGATTCTTTATTCCATAGTACCATACATTATTCATTATAAACATACAATCATTCCACTAACTTCTTAAACCACTAGCTGAGCTTCATCATTTATTTCATATCATATTTCAATTGTAGTCTCTTCATCATCATCCACATAAATACTACCTGTATGACCATGCTGATTCTCTTCATGAGATTTTCCCTTAGGGTATTGGTTTGCAAAATGCCCATACATTCAACATTTAAAACATCTAATCATTATTGATGTCGTAGCAATACCATTATCCTCATCCATGGTGTTAACTGAACCTTTTCCTTTGCACTTACTAGCTTTGTGTCCTTCTTTTCCACACCCAAAGCATCTTCCAGTTCCCTTGAAACAATCTCCCCAATGCCTTTTCCCACATGATTAACATGAGGGAAATTGAACTTTCTTTCCTCAATGATCAACATGAAACTCCATCTTTCTCTTATTATCTGAGTCGGGAAACTTACCAAAGTTGAGATTATTGATCATATTATGAGATTGCTGATTAGACATAATAACGATGGTTGGACTTCCAAATCCCGTTTCATTTTGTTTCTCATGAAGAATATCATTCCATTGTCTGTCATATCCTCCATTATCATGAATCTTCCTGTTTCCAGCCATTTTCTAAAACCCAAAAAGAATAGTGTGAGAGGAAAAAATCATGCAAGAGAAAACAACATAGTAAAGGGGCAGCACCCTAAATATCTTACATCTTAGGTTAAATTCTAAGATCGTTATCATAGTTCAAGGACTATATCCTATACGTATACTTATCCTTAGGGACATCCCTAGTCATACCTAAGAAGTATCTCTAGGGATCTCATTAACGTTTTCGCATCCTAGTTTCCAAAGGTTGACTAAACCTTTCCTCTGATACCAACTGTATAGACCCGAAGCTTGACGTACATGGACATTACATTACTTTTTCGGAATACTTAATACATAACAAAAATAGACACACAAGGACCGCAATAGTTTAGTGTCTTTGGAAACTCAGAATAAAATCTTCTAATCGTGGTGAAAGATATTCAACATCTCCCATAAAGATCTTCCCCTTTTTTTCTTACCTAAAAACTTTCATTATATCCTAGGGAAAAGAAAACATAAAGAGGGTGAGCTCAAATGCTCAGTAAGGGTAAGCATGGATAAAATAAAACATACTATATACATTTGAACTTAAAAACATGTACATAATGTTTAAACATCAAAAGCATGAGCAATGACATAAAACATGGAAATATGTAAGGCATAGATCATAAAGAAACATTAAGAATGATAAAATAGCATGGGAATAAAACATGTAATTGTGGAATCCATTAAACACATGTAATGATTTCCATAGTAGCCAAGGCATTGCTGCTAAGACCATCTTAGTGGACAAAGTCCCATTTTGAATCGAGTTCACTCATCGTTTCAGTCCTGTAACACTGAACTGGATTAACTTACCATTCCAGCCATGTGTATCTCATGAGATATAAAATATTTACCCAATGAATTGGAGGGAGATATAGGTCCCACCCATCTCCTAATGAAATCATTCTTTCATGTGCCACAAAATCATAAATCATATATCATAGCATAACCCATGAAATAAAATGGGATTCTTAAACATCATGCCATCATAACATAATCCATAAACAATTGATATCATTTCATCATATGAAAATGGAAAAAATTTAAATCATAGATACCTTTTACTTGAAATATACACATATCAAATAATGTCATCCTAGATGGAAAATAGTTTTTGACAAAACACTTGAAATGAATTCTTGAGGAAAATATCTTTTCTTATTTAAAATCATTTTCTTTTCAAAAAAGTACATGAAATTTTAAAATATAATGGTTTTGTTGAAAATAATCATGCAATATTGTAGAGGAATCTTCTTGAAAATGAGGTGTTATGAAACCGTAAAAATCCATTCACACCATATAAGTTAAAAATAACATTCTCCTCATACTTTTGTCAGAAAAGTCAAAAATTACATTATATTGTAACCAAAGGAAAGATTCCATTCATACAATGTGGTAAAAAGTCAATAAAGGGTAAATATGACTTCAAAAATCCATGGAAAAATGGGAAACATTTTATGAATGCATTTTTAGAAACATGGTCATGGATGAATAATGTAACCCCTGTAAATAGTTACGTATAAGAAATCTCGGATAAAAATGAGATTGAAAATTTATCCCTTACCTTAGGTTCGATATGCTTCGTAAGTGTCCGAAAATCCTGTATAATGATTTAAATAATGTCATTTACTTATTCCAGAATCATAATCATTCTTATGATATCATATATGGTTCACTTATGGCTTTATATTACCCTTTCTTTTGTAATTTCCATGTTAAAGAGCGTTTTGGGTAAAATCGTTTCATTTGTCGTCCGTGTTTTGACTTGTAATTATTCATATGATTACATAGATCATGATTACTTAATTACAGAATATAAAACATGATTTATATATAATATATATTAAGAATATATTTATATATATAATATATCAGTAAATGGAAAGAAATACACTATTCATGGAGACGGTAGACCGTACGTACGCATGAACGCTGTTTTCTTTTACCTATTGAGTTGAATGGAATTAAGTATATGACATACATATATATACATAAAAATCCAGTATCATTATTATGTCATATATTTCATGATTACATTTTATATATACTTTATAATTATTCATGAATGGTTAACGTGGAGAATGAATCTCATCGCGTCGTGGATACGGTAGTCCGTACGTACGCACGAGCGATGATATCATTTTCATGATCATGGAATTGTATTGGAGTGTATGTATACTATTTTAGAATCAATATAACTTTACAATAATAATATATAGTTATTATGTACACCATTATACCCATCCAAGTAAGGTGGTGGTTGAAAATAGATTACACCACGGCGTGGAGACGAAATTCTGTACTTACGCACGCGCGGTGATTTCGTTTTCTGTAGAATGAATAGGTGATGAAATAAGTTTGTTTCATAATTATAATAACATATCAGTATATGAGTGATACTGAAGTTTTTACTTCATAATGAAACAACCTAATAAGAAGGAGTGGAAGAATAAATAAATATGAATGAATCGGTAACGGACATTACCTCTTCTTTGAAGGGCCTCTTTGAGTCTTCCTCTTACGGCACTAAAATTGGTCTTTGAAGAAGACCAGGACCTCTAGGATGTTTCTAGGTAAGTGAAGAATAGAATTTGGCAGGATTTTTCCGAGCATGAAGGCTCAATGTGGTGTGAGGAAGAGAGGGAGGAGGTCACCTTTTATAATGGAGGAGAGGGGCACCTTTGGAATAACTAAAAATATTATTTTATTATAAAGCCAAATTCGGTTTTAAATAGCTCCAAATTGATTTATTTTGAATCTAAGGAGTGGATGGGTCGAAATACTCTCATCAATTATAATTTAGACAAGTTTAGGTCATTATATTAACCTTATCTTTTAGTTTTAACTCTTAGTTAATTAGATTGACATTTACCATGTCACTTTGTATTTTTATATTATATAGTTAATAAAGATACCATATAAATTCAAGAGACCCCCATGTGGTCCATTAATGATAAAACTATCATGATATAGAAATATTGGTAGAACCTTATATTTTTAGGAATAAAATAACAATCAATAATATAATATTTGTTTTAAAAACTATTTTATGTCAATTTTGACACTATTTAGTAATTGATTTTTGTGAAATTAATAAGAGAATGCTTATTTCAAAAAAAGTTAATTAAATCAATACTAACATGTCCTATTAACCTATAAAGTTATTGGAATTCATAAAAAGTCTCAAATTACATTTATTTGGGTATTTATAACATCAATTTTGTCAATAATTCATTAATAAGATAATTAGTGTATCATCTTTGTGTCATAAATAAATTAAATTATTTAATGTCTAAAAATTACAAACAAAATATAATTATGTAGGAAATATTTTTATCTTTCAAATAAATATTTATAGTCGAATTTATATTATGTATACCCCTATATTAAAAATGATTTTCTTATTAAACATTGATTTTAACTAATTAAAACCTTCTTTAAATAAATTAATAATAAATGTCCTAATCTAATCCAAGTGGTGCTAAATTGTCATATTTTATTCCTAAGGTTGTTTTTGGTCGAATTATACTTATCCAATAGAATTAGGACATGTTTTAGGGTAATAATAATATCATTTGTACCCTTAATTACCCAATTTACTTTTAAATGTGGTTAAAAAAAGTAAAAAAGTTACTATTCACCAAAAATTATTTTCATCTCATTGAACCACATTTTACTTACTGACATCAACCATGTCTCTCAGATTTTTGAAACTTCACTCACAGAAGCGGTAAAATTATGTTTTATGAAAAATTCATTTTTTAACTACCACTTAGTGGTTTCACTATTCATCAAAAAATGAAAGTTTCCAGAAAAATACCAAAAATTAGGCCTAATCTATATTTGATATTATGAATTCAAAAATGATGTCTATTTTACCAAATTAAAAAAATATCAGTTGCATTAATTAATTTAAAAATTAAATCCCGTCATCAAAACAAATAACGTGTTTTTAAGAGATAATAACTATCAAAAGATTGACATTTGTTTATGTTTGGTTTAAATGTGAAATTACTTCCAATGACCAAAATTGTATTAAATTGTATAAATATATTCTAAATATACATTAAAACCACTCAAAGTAATAATTTTTCACTATTAATTATTTCAGTTAAAAAGGTCATTTTTAATTAAAATTTAGTAATTTTCACTATTCATCAGAAAATCAAAGTTATCCGAAAAGTACCAAAATTTCACCCTAATCTAATTTTGATAATATAAATCCAAAAATGAAGTCCATTTTGAAAATAAAATTTACAAAATTTCAAAAAGTGGTTATTACTATTCATAACGGCTAGTTTTAATAATATTTTAATAACATATCGTTGTTTAGTGAAACTATGTATTGCGTACTACACTCGCTATCGAGGAAGGTCGTGATTGAGTGTAATGAAAGGAAAGTCGATGATGTGTGTTGTGCAAGATCCTTTTGGTGTAGCGTAAAATACAAGACATTAATGAAATTAAAAAGAATATTTTTCATAAAATCTCGGGGTGTTACATTTATTATATTTTTATTTGGACAATTATAAGATAAGTGACCAAGTTGTCAACACTTGTAGAACTGGACTACATGATTGTACAATATCATATTTCCTTTATTTTTAGTGTCAAGAATTTGTGGATTCACCTCACTATAATTGTTCTGTGCAATATGGACTTCTTTTCAACACATGTAACATTTACTTCCCCCAAGTAATTAGTTCTACAAATTCTTCTTCTAATATTTTTTTTCATGCGTGATGTTTCAGATTTATTCCTCCTCATCTAGGATAAAAGTTACTACCTAGTATTGGATACATTTATCTATTATTTTCATTTAATCTATGAGACCACATAATATCTTAGAACTCAAGTTAAACCTTCATAAAACATAGAAATATCTCTTAATAATTATCATAGTATCAATTGGATAGGTTTATCCATAAGTGCGCTCTTACTCCGTTGAAGAATATATCAACCTTTTTCTTACAATACCTAAAAAGTCTAGAGGTGTAATGAGAAAGCATAGTAAATTTCATCTCATATCTTCCCACATATTATTTTTCCTTATGCTTCATCTCTAAGAATTTCTTCTCCATTTTTGTACTCATCAAACAGGGACAAAGTTTTTTTTGTAAAACGTCCCCTTTAACACATCCCACTACATAAATTAAATATCCCTTCCCGGAATCATGTTTTTAACTAGTTCCCACAAATAATCGGTAAAAGGTGTCTTTATAATTCTTCAAACTATATAGTATGTAAAAAATCCTTTCTATAGTGAATATATATTCTTCTAAAATCAACGAGTTGGTAGATACACTAAAAGAAGGTGGATATTGATTCATAATGAAATCAACATAAATTCGTTCCATTTGAGGTGAATAATGTCAATTATCCTGAAATAATTTTTTGTTCATTTATTAATTCAGTTGAATCATCATTCTCATGATTTTTTTCATTACAGCTTCCATTGGATGGTCTTCAGTGCATGGCCCATTATGATAACCATTTATGTGGTTCATCCTATTTCCCAGAATTTTCAAAATGAATAAAAAACTAGTGAGAAACATGTTTCTTTCAATAATATTATAATTTATAATGGAATTTTATTTCTTAAAACATCAGTATTAGATGTGTTATTCTATAAAAACAACTAAATTTTCTGTAAATCCTTTATAAGGATTTATAAAAATATTGTGAATAAATAAACATATCTCATGGTTGTTTAAAATAAAGTTTGTGTTAAATCCATTTTTCATGCACCATTTCCCAATATATTATAGATCAAAGCTGTGTTATCAGGTTTTACACCTAGATACATCTATTCAAGAGCTACATATTCTTTTTTGTATCCAGAAATGGATTCCATTACATATATTCCACTTACCTAATAAATCAAAACAATACCATGATAGTTCCCTATATTTTAACTTGTCCCTGTGGTTCTTCCTAATTTTTTCAAATCCTAATTTCCACATATAAGTAAACCATTCATTGCTACCAACTATGGAATTTTTTATTTTCACTACATAAACATTTAATTACATGGTGCCTAACATGTGATATTTTAATGGTTAGATTCCTAGGAAAATGATACATAATACATGAATACATAAGTTTTATTCAAATTCGTTTGATGTTATTCTTAAAAGGATCATCATAAATACATTTATTACATATGATAACCTCAGAATATACAATAATAGAAAGGGTGATATTAAGGCTCAATAATGGAAATTATGGGGAAAACATTTAAATGGGATCTTGAGGAATATCCAGAAGAACATGAGGAATTTAATTATATAATGAAAAAATAGTACACGATAGATACCATAAATAAAATAATATGGGTCATAAAATGGAAATTTGGATATGAAATTTAATTTGGTTATTCCAAATCCTATCAATAAGGTTAATTGCCAAGTTGTCGAAAAAATTACCATGGTTATTCACTATGTTTTTGTATAACATTTATTATATAGAGATTAAATTCCATATACAATGCATTAGTGGTCTATCATGGTGCACCACTAATATGTCTTAATTTCAACGTGATCCACATATATCATAATAAATCATTCCATAAATTTCTTGTGTATTATAAAATAAGTGTATTTTTTATTGAATTCGTGGCAGGTAAAAAGTGCTAAAAAAGATGATTAAAATGTCATTCATATCCCATAGATGGGGAATATGTTTTTTATAGATGTAAAACCCAGAAAAAAATAAGATGTATATTTGACAGAATAAAGGGTATTAAAATTTGTTTTAGAAAAAGGGTAAAAAAGAGAGGATAGGGTTATACCAGGGGAAAAAATAAATTTATTATAAGGTATTGAATAAATAGTAAATAAAAGATATTTACTATAAAATTCAAAAGAAAATCGAAAAATATTTTCTTTAATCGAAGAGAATAGATGGAAAATTCCCTTACCTTGAAAAGTAACACCTAAAACCTGTGGATTTGGAGCATTGGGGCTTGAGTAGAAATTCTTAGGACTAATTGATAGGTAAAACTATCATAGATTCGTCGTGGATTAATTTAGAGTTTATAGAAATGGATAAATCGGTGAGTATTTATAGAAAAAGTTGAGGATTTGATTATTAATTTCCAGATATCGGCCTTGAAAACCTAGGCAATGGAAAATGAAGGACCATAGTCTTTACCATGGTATTAAAAAATTGGGACAATCCTAATGGGTTTTTAATGCCAAAGAGTATACCATGATTTTATATTACTTATTTTTACATGGAAAATTAATGTTTACTCCTAATGTAGTAATTTTAATGTTAGTGTTTAAATTTTAGAACTTGGAATGTAAATTATATATATGTAAATTGACATAAATCTATTGAAAATGTGATAATTATAAAATAAAATATTTTTGGTATTGTATTGAGGTTATATAATAATTTTCTCATTATGATATAATTAAGAACTCATTATACATATTGAAGAACTTTAACTATATTTTTACTATTCACAAAAATAAAGTATTTTATAAAGTTCTCATAATTCCCCTATAAACTAATTTCAATATGATGATTTTAGAAATGATATATATTTTTATCATAATAATTATCCGAATATAAAAATTCTTAATTTTAAACAACAAATCATTATTTATTAAGTAAAACAGTTGATTAATAATGTATAATAGAATATCTAACACTTGTAAAAAAATATTTTATCATTTATATTTAAATAAAATTGTTTTAATCATACAATATCATTTAAATATGCATTTTTATAATATATTACATAACTATAAATATTTTTAGCTTTACTTGAAATTTCACGTTATGTTTAATGAATCAATTTATCAAATTCCATCTAATATTTTATTAAGAAAAAAAATTCTTAAAATATAATTGATGAATACAAATATTATTTATATAATTTAATTAAAATTTAAGGAAGTAGGGTCGCAAAACATATCCCCTTATTAAACCTACAAACTCCCTAAGAGTTTTATATTCAATCATGATGGATTCATATGTGTCTTGACTAACATTCCTTGAGTGGTAATTTCTACTATATTGAACTTCTACCATAGGAGAATTCATTATAGCTTCAAATCACATGACTATGGAATAGGTATAAATTTTACTTCGTAAAATTTTACATATGAACACTAATTATAGTGATAAAATCTCTACTAGAAAACTACCATACACCCATGGGTTTCAACCATGTGTACATCCCCTAAAACAATGGGTACATGGTATACCCATGGTTTTAGGAACCGTGGCTGTGGGAGGAAACAATATTTCTTTCAGAAAAACCCATGGTTTGACAAATGTTATACCCATGGATGTAAAAAGTGGCAATTGGTGTATGGTAAATTGGCCACCATGTCAACAACCCTATAACCATGATTCTCCAACTATGGTAGTAGGATTTAAAAAAAAATACTCCAGGAAGATTTGAACCTTTGACTGAATCATCACAAAAGGAATGTCTATCTATTACCATGCATGTGGTAAGGAATATATAAATATTTATTGTGTTATGTATATTTTTTATAAAAAATTATATAAGAGGAAAAATAAAGGTAATGTTTTTCCTGGAAAAATATTTTTGATCCCATGGAATGTTTTCCTAGTGCTTACGCGGGACATCTATACCCATGTTTTTTGGGAACCATAAGTATATGTATTGGACCTAATCATATAACCATTATTTCTAACGAACCATGGGTATGGGTTCCAAATAAATCCCTACACATATTTTTTGGAAAATTGTGGGTATAGTAGAGAGCTATACCCACAGTTTTAACCAAAACTGTGGGTATATGGTCATTTTCCAATAGTAAATTATTATTATGATTATAGTTCCAAATGGTCATACTGACCAATGGTCATAATTGACCAACAATCTTATAATTTTCTACATCCACATTTTCACATTTCCCTTTATATTAAATTTATTAAAAAAATATCGTTCGGTTGTGTATAATATATTATGACACATATTTTCTCAGGGGACATATATTTAAAAAAACTGGTTGTTACAAAACATATCCTTTCTTAACAAATGTAAAATATTTCAATGATGTCAAATATAGAGATAGACCACTACATTATCTACCATGGGATTCATCATTTATTTTATTCTCATTAAAGGGACTCATCATGAAACTACTATGTTAAATGAGAAATGTCCATCAAAAATGTATTACTAGTGAATTCATGTTCCTCCATCTATTATATATCAAAAAAATTAGTACATGAGATCTTATTCAATAGGAAATCATAAATTCCAATACATTATTAGTGATCCATATTAAACAATTGAGATTTCAACTATTTCTATAATACAAAATTAGTTGATAATTTAATGAATTATGAAAATTATTTTCATTAGGTTTCACTTACCAATAACCCCACACAAATTTAAGATGCCCCATTTACTTGGAATTCATTAATTATTTTTTATAGATGTGGTCCCAAAAATACACATGAGTTCATTCATGTCCATGATGAAATTAATTACACAATGAACTACAAAATAAAACAACCTTCTTCAAGGCTCTAAATTTTTTAATGTATTAAATTTCACCTTAATAGAGCTAGATTTTTACCAGAACCCAAAATTATTCTCAAAATTATTCAAAAAAATCTGTTTCCTCAGAAAGATTATTATTTCTATAGAAGGGAATGATGTTGGTTTTAGATGAATTATTTAATAGGAAAGATCATTGATATTCACATTTAAATTTTCAATATTTGTATCTTGAATTTGAACCAGTGCAATATCCCATCCCAAGGACTTGACTATACTGAAAAAACCAAAATAATGTTATCATCAACTAGGGTGTTCTCTTTCCTTTATTCTTCATCTAAACTATCCTGAGGCCTTTTCAAATTTCTTATTGGTGGCATGGTACTACCCAATATCAACATCTAATACAAAATAAAATAGTCAGTGGATTTTAGTTCATCACCTCTATCAATAATAATTCATGTATGAAAAGCAATTATGAAATCATAGAATGAGAAATATACTCATATTTGATCAAAAAAATCTTAATTGTAAATTCCCCCAAATAGTCTATGGTAATTTAAGGCTAGTTTTTAGGATAACTAGATATTAATTCAATCTTAATCTACAAATTATGTTTTATCATTCATATCCACATTCCCTCAAGATGTAACAAATTTTATACCATTTCCAAAAAGTTGCATCACATTATTGACTCTCATTTCACCAAATCAAAATGAAAATATTGAATATAGTATACTAGATTAAATAATTAAATGGGCTAAAGGAAATTATATATCCCCATGGGATGGAGAGTTTTTCATAATAACAAAAAACAATATGGAATACTCTTTCTACAAGAACTAGCTCAATTATGTAATGTATCAAAAAAGTAATAACATAAAATTGGTATGAGAAAAACTCTCTAGGATATAAAATATAACATGTCGAAAAATTAATGTTCTAGAATGGAATATCAACCAATTTCATAAAAAACCATCATGGTGTATTTATTAAATTGACACATAACATGTAGATCACACATTCCACCATTCGCTGTAAACTCATATGGTCCTTTTAATCTAGAGAATCCACCACTGAAATGATACACCTTTCATTATCATGGAACATACTTATGAAAACTATGATATTTTTAAAGGCAAATATAGGGTGTGAGAAAAAAATTCTATTAGGTTTTCACCCTTAATTTCAAATAAATTATATAAACCAAAATTTCATAATTTACAATAAAACCTGGAATGGATTACTCACAAAGTTCATTTAAAAAAAAATTAATAGATTATTTCAATATAGAATACATACAAATCTTCAATGCTCATTTCTATCATGAAAGGCATTTACAATAATCCTAGTGAAAACATCAATTAATCAATATTTTTTATAGAAATGGACCATAAGAAATAATTTAACATGATTTATAATGTAAATAGAATTTTCATTAAATTTCAATCATATCCCCAAGGTAATAATGTCGAAGGATATTTCTGGTCACCATGTTCCACACATTCCCAATGAAATATTGCAACATGTTTTCAAAAAATTTGATAACTAAAAATCATAGGTGTAATTGGAAAGGATTCTAAAAAACAAACCTTGTTCACTCGAGATAGTTTGTTTTATTATCATTATCATATCATTGAATGATAGAAATTTGGATAACATGAATTGTAGAACCCCAAACACTTCATGGTATGTTTCTCTTCAATACATTATAGTTATATCCAATATTTCATAAATCACAGAACCTCTATGGACCAATCCATGGTTACTTATAAGAGATATCCCTAACCTAGACATTTAAGTTAAATTTTCCACCTCTGTTATTTTAATTTTAAAAATCTGACATACACGGTTGTGTTCAAGATGAAATTTTGAGACTGATAGAATTAACATAATTTTTGTTGAATATTATCATGCCCTTAAAAATTGTAAATTAACCTCATTAATATTTTTATGATTATTATGAATAATATCCATACCCACGAGTGTATAAATGAATTTAGGAACCTTAAATATAAAGATGAATATTTTAAGTGTTTATATATTTCTATTAAATAACGATTGAAATAAATATTTAATTAAACATATTTAGAAAATTATTTTTTAAAAATGCACTTCATTTTTGATTTCTACACATTGAAAAATGGTTAGGGTGAATTTCTAGGATTTTTTTTGAAATTCCGGAATTTTTGGTGAATAGTAAATTAAATTAATTTTCAGTACAAATACATTATAATTTAAATCAACTATTCATAGCATCATGAGTGACGTAATCACCCATATCTCGAACTCACTTTCATATATTACTATTCATGGTCATGGAATACTCACTATTTTTTTTCATGAGAGGAAATAATAAATTAAGGATTAAAATATTAAGAAAACTCCTCTTCCCTCTACTATATAAACCACCCTTCACCCCCTCTTCCACCCAACCTACTCAAGATTCAATCCTTTCCATAATTCTTCCAAATAACCTTTCCAATCCCTCTCCCCAAGTCCAAGACTAGCGGGACATACCAAAAGGACAAAAACAAAGGCCTTAAAGAATTTCTCAAGGAAGAGTACTCATGTGGTGAACCTCTTCCTTTTTATTTCAATTTTTTTAAAAGTTCCATTATTTTATTATCTCTTCTCACCTCACCACATCCAAATTCTATTATAATTCCAGTACCATACATAACACATGTTTTCATTATTATAATGGAATATTTCATTATAATCTCTTTTCTATTTTTCCTTTTATACAGTAAATGCAAACTATATCTGAGATGTGTTAATTTATCACACTCATGGAAGACGGGTTTTCAATTTTCATTAATATATTTAATAATGGTCATGAAACCTTTTTCAATAGTTGTACTAGATCATAATATCTGTATTTTACATTGGTTAATGTTTTTGAATCCTTACACCCTCATAATATGGAATAATAATACAAAACAAATTTATTGTGCCCACAACCGCCGAGCTAAATCCAAGGTTTCATCAATAACTATTAACTAGTGATTCATCCTCAAGTATATATCAAATAATCAATATAAGATAATTTATATCTCTTTAATTTCACTATGAAAATATATTAAAAATTTTGAATTTTTAAAAACATTTCAAATGAACTTCTATTCATAAATATAAATAAAAGGATCATGAAAACCAAGAAGAAAATGCTTCCAAAATAATAAAATTGAATATCTTAAACCCATCAAAAATACCATTAATTAACATAACAAGGTTATAACATATCAATTAGATGATGATCAGTTTCTGGAATAATTATTTAATGAAGTTAAATTTTATTATTTTGGTTTTTAATAACAATCAAGAACACCTTCGAGCTTAAGGTATGGGTTCCATTCTCTAGCTTTTGTTCAATAATCTACCAAATGTTTTGCTCATTAATTTTTACTTCCTAATTATGTAATATGTTTTATCACCTCCCCCATAATTTCCTTGTGACATATAAATAATGGGATACCCATTTACCTCTCATTAATCCCTCACAATAACACTTGTTAACTTTCTGAAATGTTTGTATGTGGTTTACTCATCTCACTTCTTATTCCACTAGATTTCCATTATTCGCCTCTTATTTTATATATGTGGTATAGGTGTACTGCCATTTGATATATATTATCATGACTATATTTATATTCATGACATTCTACGATTCATTTGGGAGTTATTAACCTTTGGTCATAAGATTCAATTGATTAGAACGTCGTAATGAGATTTGTCTCAATTTTCACTTCATTGTGACTATTTTATTGTTGTGACACTAGAAGGAAACTGTCATTTGGCGGTGGTTTTTTCAAGGCGGTTTTAAAACCCACCGCTAAATGTGTTTCGGGCAACCATTTCATGGCAGTTTTTAAACCGCCGTGAAAAAATCGACGCGAATTGCCATAATTTTTTTTTATTTTTTTTTATTTTTTTTTAATTTTTTTTAATTTTTTTCAAGGATTAGCAGCATTTTTTTAAAAAACCACTGTGAAATAGTAGTAGTTTTGGTAAAACCGCCGTGAAATGAAATGAAAAAATAAAAAAACACGAGAATCCCCAAAAGCACTAAAATGACCATAACTTTTGATCCAGGATTCCGTTAGAGCACCACGACCATTCAAATCGAAGCTCATTAAGAGATCTAGAGGCACATATAATCAAAACCATGAGACGGTCTAAGGAGCAGATGATATTAGAGTTACAAGAAAGTTAAAAAAAATTCTCCAATATCAAAATGCCCTAACTTTTGTCCTGGTGTCCGTTTGGGCTCTACCACATATCAAATTGAAGCCAGCGAAGAGAGATACGCACCAGTTCAACACAATTCAAATTCTATTGTGTTTTTCGACCCCAAAACCCCTCCGAAGGCCTCCGAAACCCCGTTTCCGTCACCGGGGTCCCATCGAACTTTTCTTCAAACAGACCTAACATTCGATCCGCGTGTCAGTTCGAACTCCTCCACCTGCCAGATCATAGCTCATTCCATGAGCTTCAGTTTGACTGGTCGCGGCACCCACATGCACTCATGGATCATATGTTATGGCCTTTTCAGTGGGTATTGGGTTTGTTATGTTTTTTGATGCCTCATTTCTAACACCTGTTCCCCGTCAGCTTTTTTCTAAATGGTCGTAACTTCCGATCCACCTGTCCATTCATACTCTTTCAACTTTCAGGTTGAAGGTCATTTCAGGATCTATGATTTGACAGGTCGCGGATCTAAAACGGACTCTCAGATCATAAGTTATCTCCGTTAATGTGAGTCCAATGGTTTTGTCTCTTTTTGACCGTTTGGACGGGTTTTAATGGTTGCTCCATTTATTACTGTTTATTTGGGTTTACATGACTTTTTATCTTTATCAATGGTTTTTTGTAGGTTATTATGATGATTATGTTGAATTATTAAGGGGTTTTCCAGAGTTGTCATGAGTTTTCATGCGTTCTCATTCTTTCTAATGCCTCATTCTTCATATGCTTCTCCATCCGTTTTCTTGCGTTTTCATGATTTTTCATCCCTTATCACATCATTTCATACATTTTCTTGTGTTTCCTTTATTATTTATTATTTATTATTTATTTATATATAATATACTTTCATTTATTTATTATCTATTATTTGTAACTGGTTATTTATTATTTATTATTTATTATTTATATTTATATATTATTTATAATTATTTATTATTTATTATTTATATTTATTTATTATTTATATTTACTTAATATTTATTATATATTATTTATAATTTATTATTACTAATATGAAAATTTTATTATTATTATTATTATTTGTCACTGGTTATTTATTATTTATTATTTATTATTTATTATTTATTATTTATTTATTTATTATTTATTATATATTATTTATATTTATTTATTATTTATATTTATTTATTATTTATTATTTATATTTATATTTATATTTATTTATTATTTATTATTTATTATTGATTTATTATTTATATTTACTTATTATTTATTATTTATATTTACAATTTATATTTATTATTTAATATTTCTATTTATTTATTCTTTATTCTTTATTCTTAATATTTATTATTTATATTTCTTATTTATATTTCTTATTTATTATTTAATATTTATTATTTATTATAAATTATTTATATTTATTTATTATTTATATTTATTTATTATTTATATTTATTTATTATTTATATTTATTTATTATTTATTATTTATTTATTATTTATATTTACTTAATATTTATTATTTATATTTACTATTTATATTTATATTCATATTTATTATTTTTCATTTATATTTTTTTATTATTTATTATTTAATATTTATATATATTATTTATTATTTATTATTTATTATTTATTATTTAATATTTATATTTATTTATTATTTATTATTTATTATTTATATTTATTATTTATTATTTATTATTTATATTTATTTATTATTTATTTATTATTATTTATATTTTCTTATTATTTATTATTTATAGTTATTATTTTTTTATATTTATTTATTATTTTTATTTTTATTTTTATTTATTATTTATATTTATTTATTATTTATTATTTATTATTTATTATTTATCATTTATCATTTATATTTATTTATTCTTTATTCTTTATTCTTTAGTATTTGGTATTTATTATTTATAATTTATATTTATATTAATTTATTATTTATTATTTATTATCTATTACTTATTAATTATTAATTATTAATTATTATTTATTATTTATATCTATTATATATTATATATTATATATTTATTATTTATTCTTAATTATTAATTATTTATATTGATTAATTATTTATATTTATTTATTATTTATATTTATTATTTATTATTTATTATTTATTATTTATTAGTTATTATTTATTATTTATTATTTATTATCTATTATTAATTATGCATTATTTATTATTTATTATTTATTATTTATTATTATTGAGATTATATCTATTATTTATGTATTTTTTTCAATTAATATATATAAGTATATTAAATTCTGTTTATTAACCACATGACGAGCTTGCTGGAGTGGTAATGTTTTTGGAAAATATGCAAGCTATTAGGGGTTCAAATCTCACGAAACCCTGTATTTCTTTATATTGAATGAGCATGTGCATGGACATGTGCATGGGATGTGCATGCATGGACAAATAAAGTAAATAAAATATATAAAATAAATGCAAAATAAATAAAATAAATTCAAAATAAACAAAATAAATAAAATACATACGAAATAAATAAAACAAAGAATATAAATAAAATAAATATGAAATAAATAAAATAAATACGAAATAAGTAAAATAAATACGAAATAAATTAAATAAATACGAAATAAATAAAATAAAAAAAATAAAAAAATAAATACGAAAAAAAATAAATAAAATAAAAAAATAAAAAAAATTAATCACATAAATCAAATAAATCATATAAATATGAAATAAATAAAATTAATAAATAAAATAAATAATTAAAATAATTAAAAGAAATAAAATATATAAAATAAATAAATAAGCTAAAATAAATAAATTAAATTAAATAATTAAAAAAATTAAAAAAATTAAAAAACCACCGCTAAATCATTTAGAGGAGGTTTAAACCGCCGCTAAAAACCCACCTAGAATAGTTTCCCGACGCACGATTTCCTGGCGGTTTTTCAGAACCGCGGCTAAATCGTGATTTTTCCATAGTGTGCACCTACTCTTTCTTCTATGGTGAACCAACTACCCAATTTAGATCACTTTTAAATTGAAATTATATTCCATTTTAATTTCCATATTCTCATATCATGGTTATGACTATTTTCTAAGCTGTATGCCACTTTACATAAGGTATTTATATTGATTGTTGTTTTCACTGTGGAAATATTGATGAATCTTTATCCTCTATTCTATACAGATAATGTAATGTCATATTGATCATATATTAAATCTGTGTATAAATAATGCTTTTGATGAATAGGTGGGTGGGGTCTGCTACAATCCCTCGATGCATCAGTGGGTCTTAGAAGACAATCAGTTTGGAGACAAACCCTTCACGTTTGTTTTAAAAAATCAGACGGGTTTCTACCCACAGAACTAAACTATCTTTATGGAATTATGGTATCATGTTCCAGATACATGATGTCCAATTAGGAAGAATTCTCTTTATTCATTATTATTTATTACTATTTATGAGGTTTTCACCTTAACAAAATATATGGATGCTGTTTCATTATCAGTTTATTAATGGTGTGAGTATTTCATTTTTCACCATGCCATTTTGATTATGTAAAATTTTTTACAATCTAGTTATTATCGATTCATGATTCTGTAAATTTTAACCCTTACTGAGCGTTTGAGATCACCCATTTCATTTTTTTTCTTTCAAAAGTTGATGAAGAGGAGATCATTTATTGAGTTCTAAGGGATGTGTCTTTAGTTTTTGTTTTGTATTGAATTTTGTAACTTCTTTGAATGTAATTTGAGTGACATTTTGTATCTTGATTAATCAAGTCTACTAAAATGATCATTCATTCAGTATTTTCATTCCATCTATCACTACCAATGTAAATAGTAATGCACCAGTTATGGTCTTGAGATGTCGGGGCATTACAGTATGTATTAGAGGAAGTTCAGTTGAATACATGAAAAATAGAATTGGAAATGTACAGTATGGAACAAATCCCTAAGGTAGTTTTTGAGGATAATCATTCAAGAACATCCTTGTATTTTTGTAAGGAATAGATTATGTGAATCTTTACAGAAAATACATTCCAGCCTGTATACGACTAGGTAGTGGTGGATCTGGCACAGATGTACATAGGAGTGAAAGCTCCAACACGGAGTTTCAGGATTTACCTAGGGAATCTTGGTACATGACAACGGGAATTGCAGAACTCTTGGTTACAACACTCTTATGGGATATGCTTCGGATAATTCATATTTTTTTACAAGAAATTATAAAGGATTGAAGTGAAAATTATTTCTCAAAGAAACCATTTTTCTGATTATGGGATTAGCCATGCATAGGATATAAATTCATGCTAAGTATTTTGTTAGGTTATGATTATACATCATTATTCATAGCCTAATTTAGTGTGTTCAATTATTTAGAAATGGCATCTAATTGATTAAGGGGAATCAATACTGATCGGAAATGTAGGGATCTCCCCACTGAGAAAGTCAACACATTCAATGTTGGAGCAAAACAGATCATGACCATATTGGGACAACATACTTAGGATGTAATGAATAACCATTCCACAACTAAATTGGATTGTTTCATGTTGCAGAAGCCCCCTATCTTTAAATGGGACTACTAATCTAGTGGTTTCTAAGCAATAGATCATGTCCCTTGAAATGATTTTCATGGAATTAAGATGAAATTAAAATGAAATTGTAGTACTGGAAATATAATGTCTCAAGGGTGACACTTATCAAATGTGGTCCAAGATTCAGAATACAATGGAAGAATAACAAAATGAAGATATGGAATAGAATAATTTTAAGGAAATATTCTTTAAAAAACATTTCCCTTGTGAGCGAGAAAATGAAATGTAGTGGAAATTCCTTGGCTTAAAGAAAAGGAAAGAAGACCATGTTGGAGAGTATGTGGAAACCTTCACATGGCTAGCTAGGTATGCCATAGATTACATATGAGACTCATCATACAAGATTGATCAATTCTTTAAATTTTTCAATCCATGTCTCTAAAGGGCACTGGAATATCTAACATTTTCATCATATGGTGAAATTGTATCAAGTGCCATCATAACAGAGTAGGAATTTTCTATATCAAATTTCATCAAGGGAAACCAAGAAAAAAGTGGTACTAAAATAACTAATGGAAATGTGAGGCTTTAAATAAGAGTAAAGGAATGAAGAAATTCCCATTATGCGCGAACTATGGAATGAATCATCTTAGATCATTCTTGAAAGGCATTGGAGTCTGCTATAAGTATGGAGAAATGGGTCATCTATCACATGAATGAAATGGGAAGAAACAATTTGATGATGTTCAATTCTACAATTCTTGAGATAGGGGATTCTATGAAAATGTGTTTCCTAAGATCCAAGGAAACATGCCTTAAAAAAATCCAAGAGAGAAAGGGAGAGCTTATGCGATTATAAGTACAGAATTTGAATCTCCTAATGATGTGGTGGAAGGTACTTTAATTGTTTCCTCAAACATAGCCAACAATTTTTTTGATTCTAGATCACCACATTCATTTATATCTTCTCGATTTTTCTAGAAAATTAAATAGGTCCAATTTGATTTAATAAAAGAGTTTTCAATCAAAACTCTGAGGGGAAGCATCATTCAACAAAGCCATGTCAACTAGTCCCCCTCGTGACACATAAAAATTCTTTGATTTCTAACCTTATCATCATACCAATGATTGAGTTCGATATAATTCTCAGTATGAATTAGCTGTTAAAATATGATGTGATGATTTATTGCAAGATAACAGAAGTTACAATTTTTGAAATTGGTGTAGAATCTATTATCATTAGAACAGAGACCTCTCCATCTGATTCTTATCTAGACCCACACCCATGTTTCTCTATTGAATGAAATTATTGGGGAGGATGACAACCCAATATTTATGGGTGAGGAAATAAATCTTCAAAATGAATATTTTCAAATATTACAAGATTACATTGATGTATTTCAAGAGGATTTTCCATGACATCCTCCAGAGTAGGATGTTTAGTTCTTTATTGATTTAATTCCTGGTGCAATACCTATATCAAGGACTCCCTATTGAATAGCCACTGAGGAATTAGTGGGGATAAAGAAAGAACTAGAGTAATTGAGTGTAAATGGATTTATTAGACCTAGTGTTTCTCCATGGGGAGACACTGTCCTCTTTGTCAAGAAGAAATATGGATACACAAGGCTATGAATTGATTACAGAGAAATCAATGCTCTTATGATAAATACTATGTATCATCTACCATGGATTGATGATTTATTTTATCAACTTCATGAAGAACAATACTTTTTGACGATCGACCTTCGATATAGATATCATCGGCTACATGTGAGGAAGGAACATATTTTATGACAACATTTCAATCCAGGTATAGGAGTTACGAGTTTACAGTGGTGCCTTTGGGACTGAAAAATGCACCCTCTTTTTTCTT
The DNA here is from genome assembly GCA_963277665.1 of Viscum album. Lineage (NCBI taxonomy): Eukaryota > Viridiplantae > Streptophyta > Magnoliopsida > Santalales > Viscaceae > Viscum > Viscum album. The sequence goes on from OY728133.1 coordinate 1,276,514,800, forward strand.
GGATTTAATTAATATTGTTTTCAAGGAATATCATGAAAACATTGCAGTGGTATTAATTGATGATATCATAGTATACTCAAAAAGATATGAGAAAAATGGGGATCACTTGAGGGTTATTCTGATAACTCTATGAAGTAATAAATTTTATGGGAAGTTTAGCCAGTGTGAATTCTATCTTAAATTAGTTTCATTTCTAGGACCAATTATCTCTAAGGATGGTATCCTTGTTTATCCTTCAATGAAAAAGGCAATCCATCTTGAGGGTTAATCTGATAACTCTATGAAGTAATAAATTTTATGGGATGTTTAGCCAGTGTGATTTCTATCATAAATCAGTTTCTTTTCTAGGCCCTATTGTCTCTATGGATGGTATCCAAGTTTATCATGCAATGAAAAAGGAAATCCATGAACAGACCACGCCAAAAAATATAACTGAGGTATGCAGTTTTATTGGCATAGCATGTTACTATCAGTGTTTCGTTCAGAATTTTTCCGGACTAGCTAACCTACTAACCAAGCTAAAATGTAAATGAGTTAAGTTTGTGTGGTCAAAAGAATGTACCGAATGCTTTGGAGAATTGAAAATAAGATTGGTCAATGATAGAAATTTGACTCTTCCATCATGAAGTGATAGATTTGTAATATACAATGATGTATCAAAGATTAGTCTAGGTTTCATACTTATGAAAAATTGTAAAGTTATTTTTTATGCATCAAGACAGTTGAAGAAACATGAGAAAAATAATGCAACACACGATCTTGAATTAGTAGCTGTAATATTTTCTCTGAAAATATGGAGACACTATCTTTTCGATGAAAAATTTGAGATATACAGAGATCAGAAGAGTTTGATTTACATTTTCACTCAAAAAGAACTCAACTTGAGGAAAAGAATATGGTTCGAGTTACTCAAAGATTATGATTTTTCAATACACTACATCCCAAGAACAAAAAATAAGGCGGTAGATGCCTTATAAAGGAACGAAAATGGACTTCGGACTCAAATAAGGATTGAGAGAGATCCTATATTCATGGATCTACTAAATATGGATATGGTAATTGTTAAAAAAAGAGGAAAATATTTATTATTTCTATTGATTTCTAAAATGTATTTATAAGAAAAGATGAAAATATATCAATATGATAATGAGAATCTACACATCAAAATTAATGTTTTCAAGGATGGGAGATTGGAAGACTTCATGTATGAAGAAGGAGTTCTGAAATTTGGGAAGAGGTTATGTATCCCATCAGTACCTCAGCTAAAAAGGGAACTACTAGATGATGCTGAATGATCAAATTTCTCTATAAACATTGGTAGCACAATGATTTATAGAGATCTGAAGGAAATTTTTTTGGGGGGATAATATGAAGTGGAAAATTTCTGACTACGTGTCAAGGTGCCTAGTTTTTCGACAAGTGAAGGTCGAGGGACAACATCCTAGAGGGGTGATGCAAACTCTACCTATTACTATGTGGAAGTGGGATAACATTACAATGGATTTTTTCACCTTACTACCGATGAAACCTAGAAGTAATGATGAAATATGGGTAATTGTTGAATGTCTCTCAAAGTCAGCATATTTCATTCATATAAGAGGGGATTTCCCACTTGAGTGCTTGGGTAGACATTATATTAATGAATTTGTAAAATTTCATGCTGCACCTGTATTGATTGGGTCGGATCAGAATCCCCAGTTTACAAAAAAATCTGGAAAAGTCTTCAGATGGTTTTGAATACTGAGTTTCGTATGAGTGCTGCTTATCACCCCCAAACCGACGGACAGTCTGAAAGGACTATTCAAACTCTTGAAGACATTTTGAGATCATGATCTCTTGACTTCAATGGTACGTGGGATCTATACTTACATTTGGTGTAATTTTATTACAACAATAATTTCCATTATTGTATTCAAATGACTCCAAATGATGAATTATATGGAATGATATGTTGAACATTAACTTGTTGAGAAAATGTTGGTGAGAGGAAACTTATAGGCCCAGAACACACTGAAGTGACAATGACAAAGGCAAAGACAATAAAAGCCAATATTAAAGCATCCCAATGTAGGTAGAATAGTTATGCTGACAACTGAAGAAAGGATTTGGAATTCCAAGTGGGAGATCATGTTTTTCTAAAAGTGTCTCCATGGAAGGGTGTCTTACAGTTTGGTACAAAAAGGAAACTGAGCCCCAGGTACATCAGACCACTTGAAATTTTTGAACGAATCAGAGTTGTAGCTTCCCGTTTAGAATTGCTACCAAATCTATCCATAATTCATGATGAGTTACACATTTCATTTTTAATGAATGACCTGCCATAGCCAACACACATAGTCACATATGAGGAAATAGAACTAGAACCTGATTTTTCATACTGTGAAAAGCCTATCAGAATTCTTGACACAAGAGAGAAGGTATGGAGAAATTGGAAAACTCATCTAGTAAAGGTTCATTGGAGAAACCAGAATATAGAGGAATCCATATGGTAACCTGAGGATGTTATGAAAAATAATCACACACATCTTTTTGTAGGCTTTATACATAAAAATTTGAGGGTGAAATTTCTAAAGTGGGGAATAATGTATCACCCCAAACACTTCATGGTATGTTTCTCTTAAATAAATTCTAGTTACAGCCTATATTTCATGAATAATTGAGACTATTTGGAAAAAAACATGGTTATATATAGAATATATCCCTAACCTAGACATTAAACATATATTTTCCTGCTCTGTGATTTGAATTTTAAAAATCTGACAAACACAGTTGGGTTGATGATGATATTTAGAGTCTGATAAAATAAACAATATTTTCCATGAAATGTAACCTACCCTTATGAATAGTAACATTCCCTTATGAATAGTAACTCAAAAACATGAATAGTAATATGACTCTTATGAAATTTATCCATACCATTGAGTGTATAAATGGATTTAGGCACCATAAAATTGAAGACAAATATTTTAAGTATTTAAATGTTTATATTAAATAATTATTTAATTAAATATTTAATTAATCATTTTTAGAACATTATTTTTAAAAAATGAACTCCATTTTTGTATTCTACACATTAAAAAATGTTTAGGGTGAATTTTTGGCATTTTTCTGAAATACTTGAATTTTTGATGAATAGTAAACAACATTAATTTACCGTATAAATACATTATAATTAAAATCAACTATTCCATGAATCATGAGTGATGTAAGCGCCCACATCACGAACTCACATGCATATAGTTTTATTGATGGTCATGGAATACTCACTATTTCATATCTTTAGAGGAAATAATAAATTAATGATTATAATATTAAAAAACTCCTCTCCCCACCAATATATATGCCACCCTCACCCCTTCTTCTTCCCAGACCACTCAAGCTTCAAACCATGCCTAAATTCGTGAAAATACTCTTCCCAATCCCTCTCCCTACATCTAATACCATGTGTTCTCATCAAAAGGCCAAATACAAAGGCCTTAAAAAGTTTCTCAAGGAGGAGTACTCAAGAGGTGACCCTATCTTCCTTTTTCTTTCAATTATTATTACAAGTTCCATTATTGTGTTCTCTAGTCTCACCTCACCTCATTCAAATTCCATTTTTATTATAGTCCCATATAGTTACTGGGTTTTCATAATTCTAATTAAATTTTCCATTGTAATCTCTTTTCTTCCTTTCCTTTTATACAATAAATTCAAACATCATCTAAGATGTGACAATTTAACACACTCAAGGATGACGAGTCTTCAATTTGAATTACTATCTTTAATAATGGCCATGAAACCTTTTTAATGGTTGATAGATATCATAATATATGTATTTTATCTTGTTTAATGTTTTTGAATCCTTACACACATATAATATGGAATAATAATACAAATCATGTTTATTGTGAACAAAATCGTCGAGCTAAATCCAAGCGTTTATCAACAACTTTTAACTAATGATTTATCCTCAAGAATATATCCTAGAATCATTATAATAAAATTCATATCTAATTAATTTCACTAATACTCTATACTAAAAATTTTGGATGTTTAACCACATTTGAAATGAACATCCACTCATAAATACAAGAAAACAGATCATGAAAACCAAGGAAGAAAATGCTTCCAAAACAATAAAATTGAAAATATTAAACCCATAAAAAATACCATCAATGAACCTATTATGGTTATACAATATCAATTACATGATGAATAGGTTCTAGACATATAAATTAATGAAACTAAATTTTACTATTCAGGTCATTATGAACAATCAAAAACACCTTCGAGCATAAGGTAAGGGATCTTCTCTCTTATTTTTGTTCTTGTATCTCCCCAATGTTGTGCTCTTTTATTTTTAATTCCTAATGATGGAGTATGTTTTATCACCACCCCCATACTTTGCTTGTGTCACATAAATAACAGGATACCCCTTTTCTTCTGACTAAGCCCTCACAATAATACCTGTTACCATGCCGAAATGTTTGTAAGTGGTTTTCTCATCTCACTTTCAATTTTGTGGGATTTCCATTATTCAACATTTGTTTCTTAAACTTGGTATATGTGTGATACCATTGTGACTTGTTTAGTATTGTGAACCTACTCTTTCTTATGTGGTTTACCTATTACCCTTTTGAGATCACTTTTCAATTGAAATTTATTTCCATTTAATTGTCCATATTCTCATATCATGGATATGATTATTTTCACTTCCACACACCACTTCGCATACGATATTTATTTTAAATGTTGTTTTGACTGTGGGAATATTGATAAATAAATATCCTATATTCTATAAGGATAATGTAATGTCATATTTCTCTTATGCTTAATCGATGTATAAATAATGCTTTGGGAGCCGAGGTGGGTGGGGCCCACTACCGCCCCTTGATGCAACAGTAGGTCTCATGAGACAATTAGTTAGCGACAAATCCTTGGAGTTTGTTTCCAAAAAATAGACAGGTTTCCACCCATTGAACTAAAACATTGTTACAGTATTATGGTATCATGTACCAGATACTTGAAATCCAATTACAAGTATTATCTTTATTGATTTTTAGTTATTACTATCAATGAGGTTTTCGCTATGAAAAAATCTATGGATGTCGTTTAATTCTCAGTTTATTAATGGCGTGAGTGTTTTATTTGTTCACCATTCCATTTTGATTATGTCAAATTTTTTTCAATTCTGTTATTATTGATTCATACATCTTTTATCCATAACCCTTACTGAGAATTTTATCCCACCCATCTCATAGTTTACTTTCAAAAGGTGATGAAGAGGAGATCATTTATTGAGTTCTCGTGGATGTGATCTTTAGTTTTTGTTTTGTATTTTATTTTTTAACCATTTCCAATGTAATTTGAGATAAATATATGTATATAGTTTCTTCTAGACTAATAAAATGATCATTCATTCTGTATTTTCATTCATTCTAACCATGAAAATTTACTTAATAATGCACCAGATCTGATCTAGAGGGGTCGGGGCATTACATGAATCCATCAAACATACTACCCTAACTACCATGTGATTCACTGTTGTCAGTAATACATCACTATATTATTCTATTAAATAAATTCAATATCTTTAATTACTCAAATCATTCATCCATAAGTTCATGTATTTTTAAAAAATTCCATATCATTTCAAAAAGTGAATCCATTAGGATTTATAAAAATCTCATTAACATTAAAATAATTATCACATTTCAATTGAATATTCATTTTATTAATTTTAAAAATAAAAAAATCCAAATCCAAATTATTTATTTTAAACCAATATAATTTTTTCAGAAATAATAAATTATTTCAAAACCTCTTTTCAATGGAATTTATTTATCCCACACATACACCATGTCATTTAAAATTATTATCCATTATTTTTAGTTCAATATTTTGAAATAAATTGGAAAAAAATATTAAATTTTAAAATTCATTTAAGGTTTCAATTGGGATTTTTTTAAACTACCTACCTCAATCAATAAAAAACCCACATAGGAACTGTGAAAACAGAGACAATGGATAGAAATATGAATGTATAATCCCATAATAACAATTATATTATAATATATTCAAATTTATCATCACTGTAATAACATATATAAAGAAAAAAATAATCACTATGATTCTTGAAGAATTCTCAATGACCAATAAAGGCTTGATGAACAAATCACAATTCCATGATAGATATTTAAGATGTAAAATTAGGATAATTTATCGATCATATATCTACATCCACTGACACAATTCAATTGTTCCAATCAAGAATATATGTTTTAATCATGGAAGATAATAATAAATTAAAATGAATGGGGACATATGTATAAGAAAATTTATATAACAATGAATGAAACAATAAAGTTGATCACTGGGAGGAATGTAATCCCAAAAAACCCCAATAGGTGTATCATTTGAAAAATGTTCTTTCTAAAAAAAATAGTAACTATACCAAATGGTTTGGTATTGGGTAATTAAAAAATCATTAAAACTAATCCATGCTCATTGTTTTTCCAGATATTTTGTAAAATAGTTCAATATCCATGCACCCACTGTGGACTATTGGAATAGATAAAATAATTTTCAACATTATTTGAGGAGCTATTATTTGACCATAAATAACCCCACTATCACAGGATATATAGATTTATAGGTAGTCTCCATGATTAGTTCTATTCCTGTACTAAATTATGTTCCATCTAAAAAAATCTATCAATGAGTGCACTATTTCCTAGGTAAATGAGGATTGTTTTCACTAACTGTGTGCTCATTGTGCATTGAAACTGAAAACTCTAACCAATATAAACCTCACCGAAAATTACCCAATAAAAATTTAAAATCAACAATTATAATAAAGTATCAGTGACGTCTTGTTAAATAATTTATTAGAGTTTTATATATTCTTTTGAGGTTTTCTTAGTGTTTGGTATCTTAGTTCATTGATGGATAGTTTTCTAGGGATAGTCATCTGGGTCCTTGGGGAATATTAAATGGATAATATAATATTTTTTTTACCTTTCCTAAACAAATTATCTGGTTTTCATTGTATGTATTGTTTGGTGAATATGACCTTTGTACTGGTTATCTACAGATATTTCTTTTTTTTAGAATAAATTTTGTGTCTGTTGAATTCATTTGTAATTTTGAAGATTATTAATTATTTCATGTTCATGGGAATATCATGGGTTGGATTTTATATTATGTTATCTCAATTCCTAATTCATTATAATTGAAAAATGCATCTGATGCATTAGGGAGGTATGAATCCATATTATAGTGATAATTTTCACATATCAACAATGGAAAACTCTCTGTAAAAATTACATTTTATTCTTTCATGTTTGACAATCCTTTTTTGTGTACGTTTCCAATGATTTTTGTGTGTTTTGGGTGTTCTATTGTTAGAAAATTTTAATAGAAACTATGAACCATCTCCAAGAATCCATGTATCTTTATATAGGAGTTCTAGAGGAGCTCACATAATTTGATCATGTATATGTCAAACAATGAGCCCATATATGTGATGTATTTAATTTTTGGATAATGGTTTTTAATTGATTGATTTTTTTAAACTATGTTATAAAACATGGATCATCTTGAGTATCCCATGGAGGGGTGCACAATTAGATAATGGTATTGCATACAAACCATACAAAGTATATGAAAAACAATTTAATCCAAAATAAATTTTAGGTCCTAAATCGCTTCAAATTTGCCACATTATTTCACTCTCACATTATGTTCTAGAACTAGAGGTGATTACAAGTTAAATTTTGTTATCCAAAACATTTTTTATATTTATTCTAATGAGTCATTTCTTGTTGGATCAGGTATTTCAATTTTACAATGAAACTCTCTGTTGTTCCCCATCATTTCTCTATATCAATCTTATTTTAAATGAATACAGTTATAAATCAAGTATTATTTAACAAAATATATGGTCTTTTATGATATAATTTTTTTATTTTTGAAAATTAATTGGATGAAAAGAATTCCTTTTGATCTAGCTTATTAATTGTTTGAAACATTGACATATTTGTGGAATATAATTTCTATATTGTCACCATATTTTTGGGTCATTTGATTTAGTTTTTATGATCTGTTATTCTTTGTTTGTGTTCTTATCATATATCCTAAAACCCTCATCTTATATGGTGTATAGATCTGATTGAATTTTATATGGTTTCAATTGTGTATGTTTTGTGTTCAAATCATCTCCCATTAAAAATTAATTCATTATTACATGTTCTTAAATATTCATATTTCAATATTGTTTTTTTTCTCACATATATGTAATAGTTCATTAAGGATTAATTATTTCATGATATTTTCCAGAAATTCCTAAATATGTATTTTTATATGAATTAATGTGAAAAATAATTTAATGTAGAATAATATTTTTTGATTGGTGAATTGATATTCCAATTTTGAATATGATAAATTCCATTATATTTTTAGGATTCTGATTTCAAAAAACACAATAAATTTTTTGGTTTTCAATTTCATGGGTTCCTTGACTAGTTTTGAATTGTAAGATTGATAGTTTATATATATTAATGTCTTATGAGTTATAACTGATTTTAAAAATGGATATGAAATGATTTGGAAGTCTCAATAAACCAATTTGAATATAAAAAGGATTATTTCACACCTTAATTTATTTAATGTTATATGAAAAATTCATTGGACATGAGTCTTTGTATGTAATGGATGTGATGGATGATTGAATGAATGAAATGGAATGTCCATTTAAGGGGTGATGAATAAAATTGGAATTGAATTCAATTCATTGGTTTGATTAAGGTTAATGTTCTTATGTGGAGTTAATATGTTTTTGAAAGAGTTATATATTATTTATAAAGTTGATGAAATGATTTTATATGCGGTATGATACTATATTGTTAATTAACACATCCATTTCATTTTCATGTAATGGCATGGGTTTATATGAGTATTTTTAGGTACACATGTGCATGAGACTATAGTCATGTACTAGCTATAGGTATTAGGTGAGTTATAATTTAACATAAGGAATTTACCCTTGGTTAGGCTTGGAAAATGTACGAATGTGTGTTTGGGCTAAGGACGATTGATGTATTTCTTAATTTTTTTACTATATGGATTTTTTTCAATGATTACTATGATTTATCTATTTTATATCATTTAACATTAGAACATTTGGTTTCTATGGTGGTGATTTGTGAATATTATCATGGAATTAATATGTAGGGAATATCATAAATAAAATTTTATTTTTTACTTTTTATACCTTAAATATTGATTTAAACATCAAATTATGAATAATTGGTAAAACAATTGTGGATTCATTTTTCAAAGAGGTTATGGTTTTAATGAAAATGGTTCTATTAAAGTAAAAATTATAATACTATATTTATTGATGAGGTTTCATTAAATACCATTTTAAATCATTTTCTAAAACAATTATATTACAGATTTTTTATTAATTTATTCATCTATGAGTTGAAAAATGGTGAGTTTCAATATTTTAAGAACATGCCTATATCTTTTATATTTAACATATTTCTTTAAAATATGGATATTCATATGTCAATGGATCTAATAATTGAATGTGTTACATGTGTTTTTTCCTCACTTGAAAATGGGGATGTTCATGGTTTGGTATATTTTAGTTTCTAACAAGTTAGTTGTATCTTATTCATTATGTTAAGTCAATGTGTTATTTTTGGGAATTTCATTCCAATGATTATCTCTTTCATGTGTGTGGTTTTTGGGTGAAATATTATCTATATCATTCTTTTTTGTGCCTTAGTGATTCCTGTCATCCCATGAGGATCATGAACACCCTTTATTATAAGGAAAGATCAATTCAAGGGAAAGTTCAAATGGAATGTTGGTTTAGATCATTAAAGAAAAAAAATAGTATATTGAAATATAAACAAATATTATATTTCATGAAAATACCGTGGTTCAAAACTAATATTTTAAAAAGAGTAAACAAAAATAGATTGGAAAAAATTATCCATTCTATAATTATTATTGAAATTACGATACAAAAAAATATAATTGATAGAGGAACAAATACATGAATGAAATATGTTATTTGGAAACCAATATTACTCAATGAAATGATACATGATTTTCCAATATTTCATATGAAAAAAAATCCCAAGGATGGAAAATTTAGATTCATCAGGTTTTTAGGGCCAGAATGGGTATCAATAATAAAAAATGAGGGAATAATACGTAATTAAATTATAATCAATAATTTTCCCAACTTATAATAAATATATTCTAGATAATGAAAATAACTCAATGAAAAATAATTGAGTTACCAAAACTCATTAATACTAGAAAAAAAACTAAAAACAACACATACCTAATTAAGGTGACATTATTTACCTAGTAAAATGCATAAAATAGAATCTGTATGTTAAAAATAAATATGTGGTATGTTAATAAAATATTTGTATCTAACATTGAGTAATAAGTTTATTATGGGTTAAGTAATGAAAATTGAGAAAATGGAAACCATTACATCTTTCAAATCATTAAAATAAAAAAAATTTAAAAGCGATGGATTATAATGGAACCTCACCTTAAATTAATAAAAAATAATTCATGATATGATACCTAAAATATGTAGTTTATACACAATATAAATCATATTATGTATATAATTACAAACATGTTTCAACATTTAGAATTTGAGACGAAAACCCTTACTTGGTATTACTCCTTTCAAGTCCAGTCCATAAAATCTTATTCAATAACCATATCTATCATAATAATGGATATTATAACCATAATAAAAATTGAATAACCTCTTCATATTTTTTTAAAAAATATTTTACAAAAATATTTATTGATTATTATTTATTTTCATTAAAAGTTCTTAGAACTCTTATTTGTTTTGTTACATATAAAATTAGAAATGTGGGGAATTTGTATTCTTTGTGTCTTACAGTTAATCATTATTATAATATTAATGATAGATTATTTTTTGAATGATTATATATTTCCCATTATCACTGGTATTATTTTATGATTTCATCTTGAAAAATAGATTTCATGAAGAACTAGTTTTTGAAATGATTAACTATCAAGCACTGATGTTTTAATAAATACTATTAATATAAACACTACCCTTGTAAAACTAATTAAAATTATTTATTGTATAATTATTTAATGATATTAAAATTAAATGTGAAATCATTTTCTTTTATGAAATAAATGTTATAAAATTGATTATATGATTTTTAAAACCAACCAAAATCGTAACATATAAAAAAAATTTCAAGAGTACAAGAATGAATTTAGATACTGATAATAAAATATATTTAGAATATTGTTTTTAATAATTATCATATATCCTCATTAAATAGATTCATAAAACCATCTATGATGGATGATGATGAAATAATTATTTTTTACTTCACAGATGTGGTAATTCTCACGTACCAAGACTTATGATCTCATTTCAGAAAAAAGAGTTAAAAATAATGGTATTTTAAAAATGATAACATCATAATTGTATAAGTGAAAAATATAACATAATAATTTAATAAAATAAATTTCTATACCATCCATGAGATCTGGTGACAATAAAAGAACAACATCACCTCGTGGAGATGGTAGACTCTATGAACATGTGATCAATGATTTGAATATTATCATTTGGTGGAATAAAATAAATAATTTTTAAATATTAATAATTACATTTAATAAAAATAAATTATTTTTTACTTCATTATAATTACAAGAATATATATGGTTATGATAGAAAGTTTTCTAAAAAAATGTGAAAAGGTGGAAACTCGAATCAGGGGGTTGAATTTTTCTATTAATTCACCTTATAAAGGAATGGATATTGAAAAAATAATATTGACCAATGTAATTGAGAAGATCTATAGATTTCATATATGAGATATGTACAATATTATTAATGATATATTTGAAGGGATAATTAGTCATGAAGAGTATGATGTGTTATAATTTAATTAGTGAAGGGAGGGGAAATTTTCGAAGACCGCATAACATTTTAAATAAAATGATTTCATTATTCAAATATCAAATTCTCAAAAATAGAAAAAAATGGAGGATAATATGAGTGTAGTTTTAAACCCACTAAAATTGACTTATATAGAGACAATTTGATTGTTTCATTTCTTTTATTTTTTTAATTTTTTTGCCTTTACCCTTTTTTAAAAATATTAAAACAATAAGATAATTTGTAGATCAAAATATGAACATTTATAATCCACAATGTCCCTTACTTAGTATGAATAATATTCAATACAGCTGGAATAATTGGCATATTCCATATGTGTATATAATGTCCCAACTCTGGTGCCACATACTGGTGCCCTGAGCCCATTCAATATATGACCTTAGGTGTGCCTCCACATACACAAGAAGATGAAAAATAATAGTTATGGTCAAATGTATATCATGTGAGTTTATACCCTCTTTATCAAAGAAGCACAAAAGTGGAAATAAATAAACAATAACCCAAAGATAATAACAATATCTAGAATAATTCTTGTAACACATGATTATCAAAATAAGAATACTGTATCCAAACCAAAATAGTAGGTACGTCATTCCATGAATCTGTTAAGGGTCAAAATAAATCAAAAAAATAAATACACATTGAAAACTCCCAATTGGGTTGTGAAAACAAGTTATATTACCTCATCTGAGCTCTATCCCATCCTAGCCATCAAAAAATGGGTTCTTACCCTTATAATATCATGTAGAAATGATGACGATTCAGGTACTGATCATGATGTCTGAGTAGGGTGTGATACGACTCAGTAATCCACTACTAATTATGCCTAAAATAATATCTATTCTATAACAGAGTTCATAATTTTATAAAGAAAAATGAAAATAAAGTGTAAATTTACCACATTTCATTATTCTTTAATTAACCACATAAATCATCCCAGAAAATTTTGATAATTGAAACATATATACATAATTTTGACTATAATGATGTCAGAACCATTTCAAATCTCATAATTTTCATTTATCATATCAATTTAACTTCATAAATCAAGCAATGTGCTCCTAGAGTGGTAGTCTGGACCCCTATGGTTTTTTAGAGCACTAGTTCATATGACACAACTTAATGATCATATCAAAACTCTAAATGGTTGGATAGAACATTAAAAATTTCCATTTATCAAATAAAAAAAATATTATAATTCAATACATTAAATATATCATCAGACCCCATGGATGATTACTCATTTCACAGCTACATTAATTGTCCAGTTCAAAATTCCAATTATTCTCAATTTCATAACCCCATGATTCATCAATTTCATAATCATAATTACAACTAGTTCTTATAATCACAACATTTATTGACGATAATTTATATTTCACATGTTCACCAATTTTATTATTGCATGGAAATTAAATTAATCAATACATTTTTAATGCAATTTTCAGACATTCAGATTGTTATTTCACAATTACATACACACAATTTCAACCAAGACTATAATAATTGATATATATACCACCTAAATCAAGATCGTTGTGGGATGCTCACCCAACCAGAACCTTAAATTGATGTCAAACTATTAGATCACCAATATAAGAACATACCTAGGAGCAATAATTAGGATCATGATCCAACCCCAATCCCATAACTATCAAAAGGTTATAGAACCTCATCTGAAGAAGGAGGAACCAAAGGAAACCATGAAAAAGGATTACTAGGAATCAAATACCAATATGTGGTGATTAGTGAAGAATAAATAATTCCAAAACCCACTAGGAGTCACCCTAGGTTTCAGAAAAGGATTTATATATTAATTAATGGAACCAAAATTTACATCACAACAACTTTTAAGTTACTGCTCAAGGAATTGCACAATGTGTAATATTTTTCAATTGTTTACACTAAAAAACACATTTATTATTTTGATTTTATCCCAATAAAAATATTTCATTTTATGAAGTAGTATTACATGGCATGTAAATTTATGTAGGATTTTTTCAGAATAATACATATACATCAAAAATCAATACACCTCCAAATCCTTCCAAACAAAAATCAACCCCTCTCAAACCCTATAATAAAAGAGAAACTATAAAGGGAATGCCCCTAGATAAAGAAAATGATCTAACATTATCCCCCACATTATTGGAACACTTCCTTTATCGATACTTCCATGTATATCTAAGATTCCAAGGATAAAAGGTTGGACCACTAAGCCCTCATATATCCGAACAACTCAAATGATTTCTCCGGAACCAGACTGTGTTTCCTTCAAACATATACTATCAGCATGGAATTTCCATAAAACACATTCTCACTATGTTCAATAACATGTAATAGATTCCCCCTAATGGAACTATCATTATCAAGATCAATATCACCAATAATGATCACATGATAAGTGTCGGTGTGATACCACTAATGCTTTAACACATTAAGAACATCATTCATAGCATTGCTCCTCTACTGAAGAACTAATCTGTATAACACGGTCATGATTTCCTCCAAACTCTAGATTTTAGTAACAATACTAGGTACCGAAAAACCCTACCTCAGAATCCAATGTTGACAAAATCACTATGACCCCCAAAGTGACAAATGATCTCACACTATAAACAATAGGGGTCAACAACGTTGACCAACATATGAATTATTTCCACTTGGAGACATAGCTATATGTTTTAATCATCTAGGCCTACATCTATGTATGCTTCATGAGGCTCATTCACAACAACTTAAAATCTCTTTTCCACATCCAGAATAGAGATTAAATGTAAGGCCTACCATAAAGATCCTTATACGGGACAATTTTAATAGTTACCAAATAAAAGTTGTTAAGTTGAACTCAATGAGACCTAAGTGCTTAACTTAAGACCCATGAATGTCTCAGAAAAATTCTCAAATCATATCGTCAAAAACCTTATGTTAGTTGGGATTACCATTTAATTTGTGGGTGGAAATCCATATTCAGATATATTTATATTCGAATCACCTTTTGAAAATTTTTCTAGAATCATGAAGATAAATATAAGTCAAATTATAAAATTATACTTCATGGATCCTGATGAAAACAGACTACATAACGAAAATAAAAGGCTCCCCACTAATACACTAAGATGGTTTCCCATATATTAATGAAAATCTCTCTTCGATCATTCTATCCACAACCCTCAAATACTTTCATTCTTCCATGGATTCCATGGATGACCCATCACAAAATATATGTTAATGTCATCCTAATACCATTACGGAATCGGAAAATGCTACATTAATACAATTTTTTTGATTACATGCATTAACCTTGTTATAGGTATAGCATTTTTTACAAATCCATTCCATCTGCATTTTCATTTCCAGCAACCAACACCGTTGACATGGTTCATGGAACATTTTGGTCAAACACAAATGCACCTCCCAGTTAAAGAATAAAATTTTACACATCAGTTCCTCTAACATAAAATTTGGAAAAATAATATGGTTGCAGAGATAAATGATCTAATAATTATACATATTCCAATACGAATGTGAATCCCCACCATTATTAGTTTAACTCAAGGAAAAACATATAATATCCTCATAATACCTCTCCCGAATATGGATCAAAAGGATAGAATCCACTAACAATTATATGAGTTTCAACGAAACCTAGTCCTCCTGAATTAAAACAATCATTTCGTCACGAAAATTCATAATATTCCTCTCCAAAATAGACCCCCAATCTATAACAGTCTCGATTTTCCTTATCAATGTTTCAGAAACACTGTTTCCTTTCCCAGTCTAATAATCCATGTAAAAATAAAATGACTGCATATACATGATCCATCTATGGTATAAGAAAATCAAATATCGCTCAAAAAATATATACTATAAACTGTTGTCATAATTAAACATAATATAATTTTTTCAAAAAGATAATTTCACCAAAATGTCACAGAATAACCCACTACATCTAACTCAAGGTAGTGTGTAGGTTTATTCTATTCATATGGCCTCAACTTTCATGATCATATTTCACAACACAATCCCACAACATCAAAAATACTCCAATATATAACCCATATGTATTCCAAAACATTATTTACTCCTCTAATGGAAGGGGTAGGATCATGAACATTGTGGTAGTCAATCACTTCTTCAACTTATGGAAATAATTAATACATTATCTTGATCATTAGATCATTAATTCCAAAATGATCAATCGTAAAATTTGTTCTTACAAGCATTTTGATGTCCTGGATGAACCTTTATTAATATCCCCCTAAACCCATATATCTATGAATATCAATAACATTCATGGGCCTCTCCTAGGAAACAACTACCTACACCTTCTCTAGGTACACTAATATACCATCCTCTAAGATTATGTCAAGATGATGAGAATGATCTCTATGAGCCATGTAGTATAAAACAATTTCATAAAAAACAACCACAAAATGATCTATTTATGGGTGGAAGATTCTATTCATCATGTACATAAACATAAATAGAGCATTCATTACCAAAAAAAGACTACACAAAAAACACATAAAATTCATAAATATTTCTAAAAGTTGACCTGGTTATTTCATAAGGTTGAACTGTAAAATTATTATACCCTAATCTCATATTAATCATAGATAACACACACGGTCTTCTCACCTGGTAAAATTGATCACCAATGCAAGGAAGATGATATTTTTTCTTCACTATCATCGGATTCAACATATGAAAATCAAAACATAAGTGGAATGTCCCATTATCATTATTTTCGAACAAAACTAGATAACACCAATGTGATGTAAAAGGATATATAAAACCCTTGTAAATAAACTCTTAAAAGTGTGGATATTTCTCCTAAAACTAACTTGGTGGATTCTATATAGTGGAATAGATATTAGCTCAGATCCAAGAATGAACCCAATTATAAACTCAATATCTCTCTCTTAGGTCAGAGCATAAGAAGTCCTCTAAACTAATGGGATAAACTGGTCCACTGTGGGTGGAAAGACATCCTTCTTCACACCACTATAATCCAATAATAGAATTGAATCATGGGTGGCGATATCCCTTAGTTTCTAATGATTTACCCCTTGAGGGCTCTCATAGATATCCCACTCCCCATGATGAGTAAAATATTCACCCTCATTAGATGTAACAGTCACACACATGTGGGAAAAATATTATTGGGCATGGGATTTTACAAACCACTTCATAGCCAAAATCATATCAATTCCTGACAAATCATGAATGTTAGGATATAATAGAATTTGATACTCTCTAGTTTCAAGAGGACACCCTTTTCAAAAACATATTTCTCTCGAATGTACCCCAAACATTGTATCGATATTCATAATTACACTTGTGAACACCAAATCTAGAATATACGAATTTAAATGTTCTATGGAAATAAAAAATAAGAGAATCTTTATCATATAATGAAATAGTAAGAATAGAAGCTACATGAATAGTTCCTCTAACTGCAGATGGAATGTCATCGCTTTTTAAAACTATTAGATAATTATCATTGAAAAATCCTTACACTATTCTATGGAATGTATTCTGAATATCTGAATATGAACTACCCTATTGTTACATAAAAACATTCGTAGAAGTACCACATCAACTACCTCTTCAACAATGGTCAGTAGAACTATAGCTTCCACAATTTTATGGAGCTGAATACCCTGACCAATACTCTTATTATCCATAGCTACTCTACTATTACCCATATGTTGTTGGTTTTTTATATAACTATACAATTGACCAATCCATCCATAAAATTGGAACTCTTCCAGTGGCCAGAGAAACTAGCTATAGATTAGTCCCTGACATACCATAATGGTGGTGGAAAAAATAGTTACTACACTGAGTACCTAATCCCTCTCCTTGGACACCCGGTTTGTTATTTCTATTGATTATTTTTTTTACTGATGAATCCTACTATTTTAAAACATATATCCTAGTCATCCCAATGATACATCCAAAATTCCACGAGGCAGTTTATTCAGTTTCCCCTCAGATATGATAGTTTGATTCACTACTTCTGAAAATGTTTTCATCCAAATGATGATGAACTGGTACTTAATCTCACATTTAATTACTTCATGTAAACCATTCACTAAATTATTTTCATTCCTATACAAATCTAGAGAAAAGAGCTAATAATATATAATGATTCATGCATAGTCAATCATTGGCATGATCCCCATGGTTAGCCTCATGAACTCTGCTACCCTCTCTTGAATGATGGTCTTAGGTTAAAAGTTACCCAAGAACATATCCTGAAATTCATTTCATACCAAATTCTCTAGATGTGTTTTCTGTGTTTGGGTGTCCCATCAAAGCATTTTTGTACCACATGACATAAAATCCTCTAGTTTGACTCACTTCTCTGCCAGATTCTCTAGGTTCTCAAGGATTATATATATATACTAAGTACAAAACTCAATAGCCTCGGGTCTACACTATCCAAGGATTGTCTATGGGTTCTTAAAAAAAACTCCCATGTAAATTTAGTTATACACTTCACAACTATAAATCGGTCTCATTCCATTAAATTTTTAAACAAAGAAAATTCATCATTAAACTACTCTCTGTCTTCATCAGTCAGACCTATGAGACCCTTTGATTCCTATATTGGATTCACATTTCCATCCATATCCATATGTCATCCTATCAATAAGAATTTCCATGGATTCATATCTCTATAATTTCGAAGAAACCTCTTATGATGCATACAAAAATTATCACATTTAAAAAGTGGGATTCACATAAATCTTGAACTATTTATTACCCCTTCACCCACCACCCGGAAAAAATTGTGGCACCATCACTACCCTCCTCCATACCCCAAAAAATTCATCGTTCATATATAGTAAAAAATTATAATGGTCATATTTCTCCTTAAACACCCATTTTAACAATTTCATTAAAAAAAATCATCACCATTATATAGCTATAAATTTTATATTGGGGAGAATTTTCATTTAAATTACACATGTAATGGGAAAAAAATTCATTCATCCAACTTAATAAAAACCATATTTCCCATGCATGCCTAGAAAATGATTCATGTTAGAATAATACCTGATTTACTAGAATGAATCATGTATACTCAACCTTCATACCATACCTTTTCATGTATAAAATAATATTAAAACAACAACATGCCTCACCAAGATCACCACTTGAGTGGAAGAAACATCCAAATGTTACAAGAAAAATCACTAACAACAATTCCATCATGGGTTCTTGGTTTTCTCCATGTACATTGGTAAGCTACTCCCATGCATGAACTCATGGATAAGGACCTACACATACTAATATAAAATTTATCTTTACATGATATTAAAACAAAACAATATAAACTAAACATTCATCTGAAATATCATAATTATGTCTCGATCATGGTGTCACAGAATAGTACCCCATGCTGGTTCGCTATGTGATTGTAGGCACACCTCTTAATTTTGAAATGTCTACCAACTAGCAGTGAGGGTAAAATATATACTAAAAGGGTGAAAGTACCCTCTTTACCAATGTATCACAAAAATAGAAATATATATACAATATATAAATGATAATAATAATAAGAATAATTATTCTAGTACCACCTAACAACCAAAAAAAGAACACAATATAAAATCAAAATAGTAGATATGTCATTAACAAAATATATCAAGTGTCTAAATAAAACCAAAAAATAATGAAACCCTGAAAACTCCCATCTGGGACCATACACCATGTCTAGTTACCTTATCAAATATTTATCGAAAATTATCCATCTCAAGTTGGTATCTATCACTTATCATATCCTGTAATCATGTAGTCCATTAAGGAATAGATTAGGAATCCCTGGTTAGGCATGTGTATGAATCACTAGTCCACCACCAATGGATTATAGAAAAATATTTAGTATATAATATTGTATATAGTTTTGTAAAGAAAACATTACAATAATGTAAATTATTATCACATTTAATTTTTCTTTAATTAACCTTATAATTCACTTGGGGTATTGAATACTCCTAACCCATAAGTTTCTTCATCGACCCATGTCGATGTCCAAAACATATCAAATATGGTGGTTTTGATTTCTCATTTCAATTTTGTTTCAAATTTATTAAATGGGGGAGTAAATTGGAAGTCTAGTGCCTCTTGGGTATTTAGAGATGTAATCATTGTCCCACAATATAGTGTCCAAATTAGCACAACCCTTATGTAGAAAAATTTTTTACAATTCTAATTTATAAATAAAATCGAAATCACAATTCAATACCTTAAATAAAACTCCATGGGTGTATACTCATTTAATAATTAAATTAATAGACCATTTGAAATTTCCCATTATTCTCAATTTCTTATCTGTGTGATTCATTAATTACAGAATCACAATTCGTACAAGTAGTCAGGATCACAACATTTACTGATTCCAATTTCTATTACCCCAATGTTCAACCATTTTTTTATCAAATGGAAATTAAATCAATTAATTAAAATTTTAATAAAATTTCCCATTTTGGAAATTATTATTTCAATATTAGACACAATAAATTTCAGTCAAGACTATGGGAATTTATAACTATTCAACCAACACCAGGATCATTGATGAGAACTCAACTAACTAGAATCATAAATTGACATATAATAATCAGATAAACAATGATAGAAGATAATATAGGACAGAATACATAGTATAAATATCTTCACCCAAAAACAAAACTATCAAAAGGTTTTGTTGCATCATTAGAAGAAGGTGGAATGAAACTAAACAATGAAAAAAAGGCTTCTCTAGTTTGAAACACCATTTCAAAATGATTGGAGAAGAATAAATCATTCCAAAACCACTAAGAGTAACCCTTGGGTTCATATAAGGATGGAAAAATGAAATAATGAATCCAAAATGAATCAAACAACACTACGGGAAAAAAATTATTGTGATAGGGTATTTGTGATGGGCCCTAATACCATCACAAAAACGCCGATGAAAAGAGTTTTTGCGATGGGAATATATTACCCTCACAAATGGTCAGTTATTTGAGATGGAAATACAGGACCTGTCGCAATTGCAATGGCGTAGTTTGCACGCCAAAACGCAGGAAGCCTATTTGCGATGGGTAGAAGGCGACCCGTCGTAAGTACCCGGCGGTGGTAAATAGTTTTTGCGATGGGGAAATTTCCCCGTCAGAAACAAATATTCACCCGGTGTTATTTGCGATGGGCCCCGTCGCCAATACCGGCCGCTGTAAAGACTATTTTTGATGGTCATCTTCTACCCATCGCAACTACCCACGGTGGTAAATACTTATTTGTGATGGGACTATTTATCCGTCGCAAAAGGGAATCCAACGGGCGGTATTTGCGACGGGTCCCGTCGCAAATACCAGCAGCGGTAAATAGGAATTTGCGACGTGGATATCTGCCCATCGCAAATACCGGCAGCGGTAAATTGTAATTTGCGATGGGGATATCCGCCCGTCACTAATGGTGTGGCATTTGCGACGGACCTGTCACACCAACCCTTTTACCCACCGCCCGTAATTAATGCGGGAGAAGGTATCTGTGACGGGCCCTGTCACCAATACCGGCGGCGGTAAATAGAAATTTGCGACGGGGATATCCGCTCATTGCTAATGGTGGATATTTGCGACGGACCCATCGTAAAAGTCCTTTTACCTGCTGCCCGTATTTAATGCGGGCGAAGGCATTTGCAACGGTATCCCATCGCAAAAATGACCGTTGCTAATAATCTAACCTATATATATACCCCATCCATTTTTTTCATAACATCCAGATCTCTATTCTTCTCTCTCTCTCAAAATTTCAGTTCTGAGTAGAATTTTTTTTAATTTTTTCTTTTGAGAAGAGGAAGGAAGGAGTTAGAAGGCGTACATTACTAATGGTATTTATATTTTTATAATTGTTAAATTATTTTTAATTGTAGTTTTATATTTAATTGTTAATTCCATTTTTTTAATAGAATGTTTATCTATATAGATTAGTTTATTTGGTTGTACCAAATAATCCTTGTATGGATACGAACAAGTAGAGGCAGCTCTGGCACAAGTGTACCTAGGAGTGAAAACTCTGACAAGGTGTTTCAATCTTGACTCGGGGTAACATGGTACACGACAACGGGCCTTGCTGCACTCTTGGTTCGACACTCCCGGGGGATGTTTTGGTAATAATTAGAAATAAATATATAATTATCAAATAATTAAGAAAGAATTAGATTTAATTAAAATAATTATCAAATAATTAAAAAAATAATTAGATTTAATTGATTAAAAATATTTAGGAAACAATTATATTTAATTATTAAAAAATTATATTTAATTTGGAAACAATTAGATTTAATTAGGAAATAATTATATTTAATTAGGAAATAATTAGATTTAATTAGGCATTAGGAAATAATTAGATTTAATTAGGAAAAAATTAAATTTAATTAAGAAACAATAAGATTTAATTCGGAAATAATTAGATTTAATTACGAAACAAGGAAACAATTAGGAAAAAATTAGGATAATTAAAAAACAATTAGGATCATTAGGAAAAAATTAGGATAATTAGGAAACAAATAGGATAATTAAGAAACGTGATTGACCGCTCATCTACCTCAATTTTCTTTTCATTTGTGTGTTGAGCCTTGATAGGAATCTTCTGCCTTCACATGTAATATCTGCTTTTACTGTCAAAATTATCAACCTCCTCGCCAATATAGAGGTGAGGAGGTTTATAATTTTGACAGTAAAAGCACATATTACATGTGAAGGAAGAATTTTTATGTCAAGCCTCAACACACAAATGAAAAGAAAATTGAGGGAGATAAGCGGTCAATTACGTTTGTTTTTCTATTCATTGATTGATTAACCGCCCGACCTATATGCATATCTTTGCATTTCTAATTAGTAACATAATTAGTAACATAATTAGTAATTTAATTAGTATCATAAATAGTAACATAAAATAAAATATTATATTACTCTAATATTAATAGTTAAATAATACTTATAATATAATTATTTTATTATTATATGTTTAATATTTATTAAAAATATTAATATGATTAAAATTATAAAAAAATTATAAAATATTACAATTATCAATAATTTCAAAAAGTTTTGATTTATTCTTAATAGTTCAAATCTTAAAAGGTCACCAATTTTCAGGTCATGCCTAATAAAAAGTTTGCGTCAACGTTGTCCAATGTAAAATCTATGATTTTTCTTGCTTGGTTGATCACCTCGCAAGTAGTGTTGCAATAGGACAACCCAAGTCATGTCTTTCTCATTACTTGTGTCATCCTATTGCAACACTACTTGCGAAATGATCAACCATGTAAGGACAATTATATAGTTTAAATTGGAAAAGGTTGAAGAAAACTTTTTATTCGGCATGACTTGAAAATTGACGACTCTTTATGATTTTAACATGTTAAGAATAGGGCAAAATCTGTTGGAAATATTGAGATTTGTTATAATTAGTAATAATTACTAATAAAATTAATCAAAAATCAAATAAATTAAAGTACATGGTTTTAAATTGGCACAATTTCCAGCGGATTGATGACTAACTTTTGTTCAACGCCTCATATATTTGCTACATTCTCCCACTGAAATCAGTTTGAAAAATGTGCTCTCACATATGCCAGAGAAAGTTTTTCATACTGATTTCAGTCGGGAGAAAGTCAAAAAGAGATGAGCCGTCGGTCAAATCAGAATAATTAGTAATATAATCTCCACAAAGATGATTACAAAATTATATTTCATTATTCATGAATATTTCATTTTACCAAGTACTGATAAGTATTGAAAAATTAATAATAATTAGTGGGGATGATTACAAACTAACTGTGTCGCCTATAATTATTGGTAATTAGTAATAAATAACTGTAATTATATATCTTCTTTTTTTAGGATATTTTTTCTTATATCAAATTATTTAACAATAGTAATGGTTTTAAATTTTTTAGAAACATATATATGAATATGGAACAAGGAAATCGACATCAATCATTATTATATGATCGTGTTTGGATAAATCAACACAGAAATCCAAACGATTCTAGTTTAAATCTTGTATATGTTGTTGGTGTTGAAGCTTTCTTATCATTTTCATCATCAAACCCGGAATTTGTTTTAGAAGGGACAATTAAGTGTCCTTGTAAAAAAATGTTCTCTGAGAACGTTTGAGACATTTGAAATCATTGGGCAACATCTCTTGCGCTATGGTTTTCAATCAGATTATATTTTTTGGTATCAACAAGGTGAACGCAGTTTCAGAGAAGATACTAATAATTTGATTTTGGATCCATCACGGTTTTAGAATTTTTTACATGTTGTTGCAGGGTAATCTGTTCAATAAACCGAAATCGAGGATGATGTTGATTTACCTCCTGAGTTTGCACCATCTGAATTTGCTGAGTTGTTCAGGTCTGTTGAGGATGAATTATATACTGGTTGCAAGATAAGAAAATTAGAAGCAGTTGAAAAATTTATGGCTATTAAATCAGATAATGGAATGTCAAATAACTGTTTTGATCAAATATTTTCTTTGGTTAAAGCACTGTTACCTGAAGGAAATGTGCTGCCTGCTAATTATTATGAGAGAAAAAGACTCGTTCGTAATCTAGGCCTTAGTTATCAGAAGATCCATGCATGTTCAAATGATTGCATCTTATATTCTAGTGAAAATGAGTCGTTGGATAGATGTCCCACATGAGGACAATCCAGGTATAAAGAAGCTCAATCAGGGAAGTCTGGATTGATTTCAGTAAAATAGTTGAGATATTTCCCGCTTACACCCAGGTTGTAGTGTTTATTTATGTCTCAGAATACAGCGACAATGATTTCATGGCACAAAACCAATATTTCAAATGGTGAAAGCTTGATTCATCCATCTGATGGTGATTCATGGAAACATTTTCATCAAGTGCATCCTTCTTTTGCTTTAGAATCCCAGAATGTGCGATTGGGTCTTTCTACTGATGGTTTTTGTCCATTTGGATATTTTGGTAGTCAGTATTCATGTTGGTCTGTCTTTATAACTCCGTACAATTTTCCTCCATGGATATTAATGAATGATCCTTATATCTTTTTAACATTATTAATCGCTGTACATCCAAAAAAGAATATTGATGCTTATTTGAAACCATTGATTGATGAGTTAAATTTGTTGTGGAGTAATGGTGTAGGTACATATGATGCTGTTGTGAAACAGAATTTTGTAATGAAAGCTGCTTTGATGTGGTAAATTAGTGACTTCCCGGCATATGGTATGTTATCTGGCTGGAGTATACATGGATCAAAATCATGTACTTACTGTATTGGAGACAACAAAGCATTTATGGTCGTGAATGGAATAAAACCTTTCTATTTTAACTGTCATCATTAATTTCATTCAATCGATCATCCTTTTCAGAGGAATAAATATCATTTCAGAAAAGGAAGAATTGAAAGAGATGAACCTCCAAAAATGATCTCAGGTACAGAGTTAAAATCTGTTGTATTTTCATTACCTTCCATCACTTTTGGACTGACAATAAACCAACAAAAAATTCACAGTTTTGGGAAAGATCACAATTAGACACAACAAAGAATTTTTTGGAATCTTCCATATTGGTCTGATTTGTTGGCCCGACACATGTTGGATGTCATGCATATTGAGCAGAACTATTTTGATAATTTATTTCATACAGTTTTGGATACAACGGGTAAAACCAAAGATAATGTAAAGGCACGATTAGATCTTGCCCAAATTTCTGGGCGACCTAAAGTTGAATTGTTTGAAAATGTCAGATCATAGAGATTAAAGAAGCCAAAAGAATCTTATACACTGACCAAAGAGAGTTGCTTATTATTTTGTCAGTGGATTGCAGATTTGAGACTCCCAGATGGCTATGGTTCCAACTTGGGAAGATGTGTTAAAAATGGTCATATTAACTGATTAAAAAGTCATGGCTGTGATGTTATAATGGAAAGACTTATGCCTATTGGATTAAGAGGTTTGTTGAATTCTATGATTTGGGATTCAATAACAGATATATCAGATTTTTACCGAGACATGTGTGCGGCGACAACAGACTACGATACACTAACAAAACTGGAAGAAGTTGTTGTAATTATATGAAAATTGGAAAAAATCATTCTCCCGGCTTTCTTTGACTTGATGGAATATTTGATATTACATTTTCCACATGAAGCACAATGTGGAGGTCCGGTTTAGTTTCGATGGATGTACCCATTTGAGAGATGCATGCAGAAATTGAATAAAAAAGTCTGTAACAAAGCATCAGTTGAAGGCTCAATTGATGAAGCTTATTTTCAAGAAGAAATTGATTTATTCTGCTTTCATTATATTGAATTTGAATATCCCTCAAAATTTAACCGCATGGTCCGGAATGAGGGGAATGTTGATGATGATATGAACAATCAATTATCAGTTGTCAATCAACCCGAACATGGCCTAGGTGGAGTTCATGATAGATGGATTTCAGATGATAAACATCATAGAGCTCATACATATGTTCTACTCAACTGTGAAGAAATGTCACCAATTGTACAGTGAGGGCTATTAACCCTTATTCTATAGATTCTGTTACAGTACATTAATTATATTGTATTTGTAGGTTATATGATGATCATATCAACAAACAATTTTCACAAATTACAGCAGCTAGCTTAGAAGAACGTCGGAAAAAAAACATTTGCCTACTGGTTTCAAAAACTGGTAACATACATTGTTTTTTGGTTTTACATATAAAATCAATTTATTACTTGTAATAGTGATAACATACATTATTTTTGGGTTTTCTTTTCAGTTTGAAAATTTAATGCATATAATCATTTCATTATTTTAATTTCTAATTGAAACTTAAGGAGTCATATGAGGCCACGACCTCTCAGACACAGGTTGAGAGTCTAGACGAGTCGGGTGATCAGACTAGTGCCCACCATTTTGATGAGACGACATGGATGCAGGCGACCCAATATGGCTTTGAAAAGGGCTGAGTAGTTGGTATCGACTCTCATTTGACTCCTGCAGCTTATTATGGTACTGTTGCGATGTCGGCGTCCAGCTCGAGAGGAGATCATGGAGAGACATCATCTTCTACCTCATAGTATCAGGAGCAACTGCGTGCTCAGAGTCGGCTTATAGAGGATTTGCGTTAGGGGCAGGAGCAGATGCGTCAGCAGCACGATGAGGAGATGCGTCGATGGCAGGCGTAGATGCGTCAGCAGTAGGATGAGGAGAGATGTCGATATGAGGAGCAACATCAGGAGTATATGGAGTATATGCGTCGTCTGAGTCATAGTTTAGGGACAGAGTTTCCTCCACCACCTCCTCCAGGTCCTCCAGATTATCCACCCCCAGTGATTTTTTTAGATGTAATAAACATTTGAGTTCGTAGTTTATTTTCATATTAACTATTTAAAATTACTCTTTCATATTGGTACGAATATTACGTGATTTAATTTTTTTTTATTTTATTTAATATATTATTACTTATTAGTATTATTTTTAATGTCTGCTTATTTTAGTAAAATTACTTTTAATATTTTATATTTATTATTAATTTTGAGAAGTTTATAAATTTATAATTTTATTAATATTAATATTATTAATATTATTTTTTCATAAATATGTATGTTTATTTTAATATTAATATTTTTATATTAATTTTTTATATTAATAATATTAGTACTACTATTATTATTTTTTGATATTAATATTTCAAATATATAATATAATATTATTTATATTCATATTATTGTTATTTTTTGATATTAATATTTCATATTTACATTATATATATTTTTTATTATTAATATTATAATAATATAATTTATTTATATTATTAATATTAATATTAATATTATATAGATAGTTTAATAATAATAATATTATATTAATTTTTTATATTAATAATAATATTATTATTATTATTATATTATATTATTTATATTCATATGATTATTATTTAATATTAATATTTCATAATTATATTTTATATATTTTTTTACTTATATTATAATAATATAATTTTTTTATATTATTATTATTATTTTTATATATAATATTATACGATTTGTAATATTGATTTTATTTTTATTTTATTTTTTTAATATTTTCGGCGGGAACATTTGCGACGGGGTTTCCCGCCATAAATGTTTTTTTACTTTACCATTTGCGACGGGACGAATACCCATCGGTAAAACCTTTTTGCGATGGTCTGTCGCAAATACCTTCATCGCAAGTATTTTTTTAATTTCACATCTCCGACGGTATTATGAACCGTCGCAACTAATATATCTACGACGGCTCGTCACAAATACCTTTTTTATATATAAACGAAAACTCATTTGCGACGGGGGAAAAATACAGTCCAAAATAATCTTTTTTGATGGGACCTCCGCAAAAACATCTATTTGCGACGCCGTTTTCGTCAACGGGTGATTTGCGACGGAGCCCCATCGCAAAAGACCTTTTGCGACGGGAGCCCGTCGCAAATATTCATTTTTCTTATATTGCGACACAATTTAATTTTATTTTCATGGAAAAAAAGGAATTTAATTCTACTAATATGTTATGTGATTATTTTCAAGGGTATATTCCAAAAACCATGTATCCTTTATTGATTTTACCTGATTAAAATATTACACATTGTGTAATAGTATTATCTAGTGTGTAAACATTATCCAAACTATTTTGACCCCAAGAATTATACTTAAAATATCTGACCAATTCTAATTTCATCTAAACCACAATTTAACACCATCCAACTGTAGAACATATTATAACACTCAAAAAGTAATGTACTTTAAAAAAAAAATATTATAGTTTATTAGTAAAAGTCATAATTGTTTTTCTCGGGGGGGGGGGGGTTGAGATGTGAATAATATCTCCTTGAACATGAGTTTATTATAATAAGCGATGAAAAACCTTCATCATCATTCATCTCATATTTAGCAGTAATTTTTCTAGAAGTGATATTAAATTATGTAAAATCATCAACCAATTTTTCAAATTTCATTCAATATTGATCAATTTCTTTTTCTTGTTAAACTATTCTATAATATAACTTCTTACAAGAATGTGATCACTGGATTCTTTTTTAGGTTTATTAGAAATACTAACATATTGATGATGAACCTGTGGAATAGAGCCTCTCTAATCCTCCACATCAAGAGATTTTCCTAATTCAATACTTATCTTTCTCTTAAGAATCTTATTAGAATTGAATAATGTGTTCTCAATTATAATACCACCCTATAATTTCAAAAGATTAACACAATTTTGGGTAACTGAGGTTTACACCACTAACTTTTTATGTAACCTTATATTTAGTTAGAATATTTCCATAATCTACATAAGATTCCATAATAGGGTTTCTAGAATGCACATTATAGTCCCCAATGGCATGCTGTAAATTTCAAATGCCCTTCACTGTTTCTTTACTAATAGTATTCCAATGTTCAAAACTAGAGATAGAATAAATAGAAAAGTGGATACCAGAACCTCAAATACATATCTATTCTAAAGAGGAACCAATATTAAATGGATACCATTATCTATAAAATTTATCTTTAGTGTACAGAAGCTCTATGTATTAATTATCAATACTATATATGGAAAAAAACTTTTTATAAGGTCATAGTGTATTTAATATATATCGAAATACCAAAAATGGAATAAAAATCCCAAAATGTATCATGAATTAATTTTTCATTAAATTAAAACCATTTCCTTGTATATAGATACTATTTAAGTCAAATTTATCAATGTTAATGACCCCTTCATTTTCTAAAAATCAAGCGTATTTAAATCCTACGAGTAATACATCCCTCAGTCATGTTCTCTCCAAATTTTGTTTTAAAAGATATATCAACTACATAGAATGACATTTCATTATTATTGATTTCATTAACATAAGAATACAATGTTTATAGTTGAACTACTATTGAAAAATAAAAATATTTTTCACATAAAACTAATTACTTTTGAAATATAGTAGAATATTTGTGATATATATATATATATCACTAATGAAAAGCATCAGTTGTCAATATTTAAAATCTATTATGAAATCAACATCACTACCCTTAGTAACACCCAGAAACACATATTTTCCATCATACCATTCATATATAATATTATCCAACTTGAAATCGTGATACCTTATTTTGTTGTAATTCATATTGGTTAATAAGTAATTACCTTCCATGGAATAATTTTCATGATCTTATTTCAGAAAATTATTATAAAAAATAATGGTTACCAATAAAATCTTTGTAATGATCATATAAATGTCAAAAATATACCATAATTTCTCTTCTAAAGTGGTAGAATATTTTCATCCTTGGATACATTCAACTCAATCAACTTTTCATTAAGCTATGCTCTGTCTTACATCGTAACATAGTCAAAAATTGAAATTAGAGGATGATTAGTTTATAATTTTTTATAAATTGAATTTTATTTACCAATGCTTATCCCCTAGAATGTCAACTAGGGGTATATTCATTGCCACGTTCTTTTTGAATTACAGTAATGATCATTTCAATTCTCAATTATACATTCTTAAGGTGATTATGTATAAATGAATTTATAATTTATCCACATCTACATTCTAGTGTGAAAAATTATTTACATTCATAGAACCAAACAAACCCAAAAATTTAACAAAACATTATATTATTATTCTATATTTTATCTTATTTGCGTGATTTTCAAAAAAAATTCATAATCATAATTCCTTTAAAAATTGTTCTTTATTTCATTAGTGTTATATAATATTCATACCTAATGTGTTTCCTATCCTCATTAATAAATTTTTTTAAGACATAAATCATTGAAACCAAATATTCAATATTATCTAAACAACACTCAAATAGAAATAATAAATCTTTAAATTCACACTCTGGGATCTAGTGCTAGAAACAAATATATTTTATATTGTAAACAATAAAAAATTAGATTCATTAAAATTACTATCCTAATATTATATTTTATAATGAAAAAATTTCATTACATACATTTCCATGAAAGTTTTGATTTAATGATTTATTCAATCAGGGAAGACTAGAAAAAACAATTTAATAAATATTCATTTTTAAATATCCCCAAAAAAATTCCTTAATTGATATCCATCATATCATATCACCTATACTATTTTTCATCATTAGCAATGGAATAGAAACCAAAAAGGCGAGATAAATCTCCCACTAAGGGAAACATATATGGGAAGTTGATTTAATAAAAATCATTTAATTAATAATACAGTCAAAATAATCAATTTGAATATTTCTATAATCATGTAAAAATATTAAATTATATAAACCATATATTAAATAAAATAAGTACATTAAAAGTAATTATCCTATATTTATGGAATTCCCAATTCCAGGAATAAAAACATATTATCATGTTTTAATTATAGGGATTTATAATTATATATATATATATATTTGTGTAAACTCAAATCAAATAAGTTTTTTTTATGTTTTTTTATCAATGGATTGAGGGTATAATTAATTCTAAACATGTGACATCTCGTTTCTTAGTCAAAGGAATTAATCATAATAGTAGATAAAACATATCAAACCATTCTCTATATAACATATGAATGGATAAAAACACAGTTACCCATTTAATTAATTATTCAGAATGCCATTATAAAATCGACAAGGGATACTAGACAATAATCTTAAATAATTTCAATACATTCACACATTATAATTAAAGGGATAATGTGATCATATACTATATATATACGTGTTATGATAAAAACATAAAAAGGATAATTTGAATAAATGAACTATATTAGAATATAACCATATATATTGCCAATACATTACCCTATGCTAATATAATTACATAATATCTTAGTGAAAAAATATAATTTAAATTATTTGAAATATAATGTTCACACTGAATAGATCAATGGGTGTATGGATTATTCAATACTAAAGAACATGACCAAATGAAATCCATAGAAATAATTTGTATGGTTTCAAAAAAAATAACCGTGGTGTAACAATGGAAACATAAAAATATATTGGAAAAGATAAAAAATCCATGAAAATGAATTTAATTAAATAAATCACACCAGAAGGTTTCATGAATAAAATTATTTTAAACCATGAGATATCCCACCACCCAATATATATATTAGAGTATAAAAATAAGAAAATTAACCCAAGTAGTGAAATTTTTTCGAAAATTAAAATGGAAATGGATGTGATAACATAATATATATAATACAAAACTTTTTAACCATTAAAATAAAATAGGAGGATAGATGCCACATCCAATGTATTTCTAAAATATTGAAGTGAAAAATAACTAAAACTAATAACTTTTACAAATATTAGTCAATAATTATTTAGTGAAATTTCACATTGATTATCTTGGAGAAGTGTGGACTGGTATACAAAACATATTAGAGTGATAGAAAAAAAAATCAGTATCCTGAAAATTACATTTACAAAAAAACTCACATTGAAAATAGTTTATAAGTAAATTATTTTGTATTAAAATAAATTTTTTCCCAAGTAGTTTTGGAAATTAACAAACAATAGAATATTAGAGTGGAAGAACTGAAGAATGGAAGATGGAAGTTCATCACAAAGCAATATTACTCATCAAAAGAAGACTTGAGAAATCAAGATTTCTTAAAATAAATATACATCACTTTGTAATAAAATATTTTACAAATGGATTATGTGATATCAATTAATTTTTCTTAAAGAAAATGACATAATAACACATATTACAATAAAATCAGAAAAATTATCCAATTAATATGAATAAAATTTAATTTACAAATCATAAACCAGTTATTCTAAATACAATTACCAAAAATTAAAAAACCTTGTAAAAAATGAATAAAATTACTACCAAAACATGGGACGATAGTTTTCATATTAAATCTAATGAACATCCAAAATTTTGATGAAAATATATCAATAATACATGAATACACTAAATAATGAAAACATGGGGCATAAAATTTATGATGTCTTAATGAATCAGAATTAAGACCATGTAAATCCTTAAGTTTGTATAAAAATATCAATCAATACTTCGTGAAAGACAGATATTTTAATTTATAATAATTCACCATAAAAGGTAATTTATGACATTATCTATGACATATAAATTATATACACTATACCAATGAATGTTGGTTCATAAAACCAAGGATATATTAGTAAGAAGAAATTGAATTGAAAAACCATACCCTGTATTATCTCTCCCTATAATGTTCTATATTCTTTTTTAAAATGAAATTATAAATATAATAAATTTTTTTGAAAACCATTACCTAAGAAAAATAAAATTTTATAATAATTTTAAAACAAAATATTACATATTTATATTAACCCATTATAGTTTATATTAATTATCGAGGGATAAATATTTATTTTGATTGTAATGTATTATTTTCATGAAGGTGAGATTAATTATCACAATGAAATATTATGGTCATTATTACCCTAACATTAATAGTAGAATTATTAATATATTTTAAATATTAATTATTTCATATTTCGATTACGTAAATAGAATAAACCTGAGTTCTAAAAATTGACTTCATGATGGACTTATTTTAGATCCGTTTAATGTCAGAGAGTGATATATTTATTAAAATTATTTATATTAAAAAACATTATAGAACCATTAAAATTTTTTCAGTATATCATTATTATAATATATTATAATTATATTGGATCCTATAATAATTTATGACATAAAAATTATAACCAAGTTCACATATTTGGTAAAAATAACTCAAATTGTTACATATTAAAAAAATTCATGAGTTTTAGAAAGCCTATAGATATTGGTAATATGATGTAATAAAAAGTTAAAACATGTCATGAATATGATATATCCTCACAAAATATATTAATAAAAGTAGCCATGATGGATGGTGAAGAGTAAAAATAATCTTCATTCGAGAAGGTCATAGTCCACACATGTGCGAAATTAATGACATCATTTATCAATTAATAGATGAAAGTATTATATAAGAAAATAATAATAAAATCGTAAATTATTTTTTACATATAAAACTTATTTATTCATTAGTTCCATTCTCTATTCATTTCATGGGTGGTGTTGATGAAAAATGTACCACAATGTGCTATGGAGTCATTAGTCCTTATGTACACACATTTGATGTTCTGTTATCTCTTAATTAATGTAATTGATCTAATAATTGTTTCATAATTAATGAAAATATAATTATATATATTAATTTCAATACATAGGAACATCTAAATTGGGGATGCGTGAACCATGTTGTCGTCTCTTTCTGGTAAAAATAATCATATTGTCCCTTTGTTTTTATGAAATTTTTAAACTCGTCTAATGGAATGAAAAAAATTATAAAATACCCATATATTGAAAGAGAAGAAAAAAAAATGTTTTACATGGTTCACCTCTATAGGATTATCAATATATAATGCATGATTTGTTGGGAATAATTGAACACGATATGATTCTCTACATATTTTGGATTACAATTGACCAAACATAGACGATTTGTGACAGGGGTACTCCCATTACAAGAATTTTTCGTACATCACAATACATCACTCAGATCACTTTCTTCAACCCCCTCTAATCACTACATTTGTTGAATCATCCCTATGTTTATCGACATTAAGGTCACTTCCATATCATAGAACATCAGGGTAATATTTTTCATCATGTAGGTCAACATATTATTCTTTAATACATTAAAAAAACATTCCTCTATATCAATTATGATCATATAAGTATCTTCCACAAAACTCCCTTTTTCATGAACCCCCTTTTGGTTAAATTATCTTAAATATTCCTAGAAATTTTAAAAATTAACAAAACAAATATCTTTAATGAAAATACCACCTATGAGAAGCTCCAAACATTCTTGAAATGATCTACTTTTGGGAATTTTTTTTACAGAAATTCCATTACATAAATTTTCTCTAAACTAATATTTTTGAAAAACATGTGTTCATATAATTTAAATTTTTCTCATAAGAATTATGTTCAGGTAAAACCTTCACAAAATTAGAGTGATCAAGTCTTATCTAAATCTATTATTATACAAATGTGATGTGCAGCCACCAATTTATATAAATTAACTCCACTTAATTAATAATTCAAGATAAATAAATACTTTTCATGAAACAATTCGTTTGTGTTATCGAAACTCCATTTATTCAAGAAACCATCAGGTAAATTTTTAATTCATGAAACATCTTGAAATCATGTAACATACTGTCTTTCCTTTGCGGATCAACCGTATATCATGAAAAATTAGATCCCAAAAATCGGAACATTATTGAGAATAAAATTTTCATAATTAAATTAATTTTATATATTTTCTTTAAGATGTCTATGAAATACGTCTTTTATGAATATTTTACCGTATTCTAGATTTTGGACAACAATGATTTTAGAAAAATGGAATAATGGTTCCACCTTCAATAGTGAATCCACGTGAACTATGAGGTCATATTTCTTGAATACGGTTTGATCAACCTAGTGTATATTAAAAAAACAAAAAATAAAATCACATTCTAGATATCAAAAAATCGTAGTTCAAACAATATACCATTTTAGGTTCATTTGAAATATATATAGAAATTCAATAAACCACTAGCCTTTTTAAAAATTAATAGCTGTAAAATAGCCCATCCATCACTATATGTATAGATGATAAATTAACAAGGTAGAAAACAATCTTGTCAAGAGAGAAGTTCATGACTCTATAGACCACCATCCTTTCATGTCAGCCTCAAAAATCTTATCCTTAAAATGTATACTATTATACAATCCATTTAATATTACTTCAATTTAATTTCATCATTCATCCCCTTAAAACATAAACCCATATATTTATTTCCCATAGTTCTCAAAAAAACACTCCAAGATTGTATCACCCCTAGAGACATAAATCACATGCAGAAACAAATTTAAAAACATATCAAGAATGTGGAGGGTGGATAGACCATAAAACAGCCATGCAATGGGAGGTGGTTGAACATCTATGTTTTACCAATGTTTATTAATCATTAGTGCAACCAATTTCATAGCTAAGATGTCATACTTGTGGTCATTAGTTTAAACCAGTACAATTTTAATTACACCATCGTCTAAATTTCATTTGATGAAGTGATATTGGATATTAATATGTTCAGAATAAGAGTTTTGCATTGGGATTTTTGTGATATTGATCACACTTTTGTTTCCATAGACTATAAAAATATGAAATTTAAATTAATCACAAATATCATTATGTTTATCTTCATCCACAATAGTTGACTACATCACATATTCATAAATATATACATTACATAATCTATACTATGATATGGATTTTCTAATTTCATGCTCACCCATCCCACACCTTTGTTTCCAATTAAT
This sequence comes from Viscum album, assembly GCA_963277665.1. NCBI lineage: Eukaryota > Viridiplantae > Streptophyta > Magnoliopsida > Santalales > Viscaceae > Viscum > Viscum album. The sequence continues at coordinate 1,276,551,179 of OY728133.1, forward strand.
AATTCGACCCTATGTTTGGAAATTTAATGTCACCCATCTCTATCCTTATATATATTATAAAATTAAGATAATTCATTATCACTTTACATGGAAAAGTATAAGACAAAATTGAGAGTTCCTTGAATATGCCTCATTATTATTTTAACTACTAAAAATGATATTTCTTTGGATTACATTGGAATGAATCCATTAAACTTGTTAAAAATATGATATATGGATATATTTTAGTCAAATTAAATAAGAAATCAGTTATTCTCTAGTATATTTTTCAATCCATATATTTACCATCTTTATGATTTCCTAGATTTTCCTAACATTAATTAGAGTCAAGATTGGTTTGGAGTCACAAATATCAAATTTCTCATAAAGATCTCTGGAATAATATTCTAATGATGTTATGTTTTATTTTTTATGTGAATGATATACAACCATATAAAATAATATGATTTAAAAAATCATTGAAATTTCATATTATTACTTTATGTGATTAGAAAATTGATTCATTAATCCATGTGTAACTTTATTGTGAAATTAGGTTGTAGTCCAACATTGAAACACCCTATCTAATAAATTCCAAATTGAATTTATTTGAGCTATTTGATAAAATGTTTCTACAACATAAAATCCTTCAATATATACACTACCTTTACACACAAATCATGTATTTTTTTGATCACATTTCCATTCCCTTCGATGTTTAAAGGATACAATATGTTATAATCACATTGTCATTTTATTTCCTATAAAAAATATCCAATTAATTGATTTCTTCAATTTGATCCAACTCTTAATTCCGTTACATAACCCATATTTCATCCTTCACTACTTCATTTAACTAGGATTGTTCTGTAATTAATAGGAGAGAATAATTTGATTTATTATTCATTATATTTTATTGTATAAGTGTAGTCTAATCATAGATGATGTTGGAGTGATTATATTCTTCTATTATATTTATATTATGAGGACTTGATAGATTTGTTTTATAAATCATTTCCTATTCAGATTTCACATCCAAACCATCATAATTTGGTGAATCATAATTTTTAGGCATTATTTCTAGAATTTCTATACATAGATATTTCCATTTCCACTATCATATATATATATAATAAATCATGTGAATGCATGAGCTCCAAGATTTATTAATAATTTTATTCTAAATAATCCTGAAAGAATTTATCTACAAAATCTTTCTAAGATGTTTATTTTATAAACCATCAGTATTACTCATCATTCAGTATTCAAGATGTATTCCTTCATATACAACACCCACATACATTCCATCTGATCATTATTTGTTTCAAATGAAGCATTCTATTCCAAAAAACACAATAATGATAGATTCCATACATTCCATATCTTATATGGTTTTTATTACACTTATAAACTCAACCCTGTTCAATTTTGAGTTTATCCTATAATATGAACAACCTCTCTCTATAATAAGGATAAACATAACTCATAATCCTTCTAGTTTTGGATATATTTTCACCAGTAGATTTATGAATTCAATGAACATATTTTGTTGATATTTTATTACTATATAAAACAAATGATTTATCCTATATTTTCAAGGAAATTTTCAATTGCAATAGAGGTATATTCTTCTACATTGTTAGACCATGAAATTTTGATTGTGACACCAGTTTCATTCTCAAGTCGTTAGGGATATCACTTTATTATAACAATAATATATCCTTTTCATTAAATTAAAATTAGAAATTTCATTATTATGTAATCAAAAATAAAATAACTGATGTACCACTCCCCATATCTTATAGGAACATTCATTTCACAAAAAACCATTTTTTGGAAAATATCAAGAAAATATGATTCCCTTTTGTTCCTTAACTAGTAATAATTCAAGACATTCTTTCCTCACATATATATAAAAATTGTATTTTCTAAATTTTTAATTTTATTTGGAATGTGTACAAAAACATATATCCTAAATTTGTTTTCCACATCTTTTGAATAAAGGGACCCAACCTCCAATTCCAAAAAGTTGTTTCATATTGAATTATAAAAGGAAACATTCTTTCTTTATTATAAACCTAGTTCAAATTACTATTGCTTCATCCTGAATTTTATTAGAAAATCACATATCCTACCAATTATGGTTCACCATTTCTAATAAAATTTTACTACCAATCTAAGGTCATAGAGTTTACAAAAACTTCCGAGACTATGATGTATGCTCACCACATAGAGAAATTATATTTTAATCATCTCATATTTTTTATATTTATTATTTCAACTATCTTTGATCATTAAAAACCATCAATACAGAATCTTTCTAGTCCATAAACCCTAAATATATTTTAAAAATACTTACCCTCCAATCATGTTTAATGATCGCCAGTTATCAAGTCTTTAGGTTCTACTATAATTTATACCTGTGAGTGAGATATCTTATTGGTTATCTTTCTCAATCATCTATTTCTCTTTCCACGAGATACTTAATTGAGTGGAGTCATAAGATGTACTTTCGAATATATTTTCCACATTCATGGTTGAATCATACTCATATTCTTCTACCAATTTAGAATAATTATTTTCAAGGGTAATTCATTTTTGCTGACTAGTATTGAGTTGACTCAAAGTTCAATATATATGGATTATATATTTCCTATCCCAATAATGAGTATATTTATATCGAATGTTATAATAATGAAAAATTATCCAAAAAAATTATTTATTCTATATTATGAAGGATATAGACTCATTCTCTTTTGTTGAATGCTTGGCATTTCCCCCTTTAAATAAATACATTCCTCTTTATAGTATTGCATTGTATAATCCAAAAATTCATGGAATTTACATTTTATTAGGGGAAATATATAATTAATTTCATTCCACTTCATTTAAAAATATTTTTTATATGTCATTAATTAGATATCGTCTCTGGATAATTGAGTATTATTTTCAACTTACTTATCAATTTGTTTCAAATATATCATTATTATGATATCAAGGGCCCTTGTGATATGTCCAATATTCACCATCCCTTTATATGGAGCTTAAAATTTCAAAAAATTTATGTTTTTGTATTATATAAAATTTATCTTATACTGAAAAATTTATATCTTTGATCATTCAAGGATTTCTCAAATTTTTCCGAACCATGTAAATCTTTTTAAAAAATATATTCATTTGATAACATTTGATAATTTAATGTAATATTAAATTCCCTTGATTTTGATTTATTTTTCATTTTATACCTTCATGAAACATCTTTTTATTTATTTCCATATACTATTTTATCCTTTTCCTCCATTATAAAAGTATAGTAATTGATAAATTTTTCATTCTTTTTTATCCTTAATTTAAACTCAAAACCTGATTCAATCTATAAATCATTATCAAATGTCCTCATGCATATACTTATAATCAATAAATCTCTATTTCTAGTTAATTCACATACTCTTATCACACTTCTGTTAAATATCAAAAAAATATAATTTTATTTAATTCAATTTCATGACTGTAAACAACACCTTCCAGTTCTACATTGTGATAAATAATTCCATCTGACTGATTGAATTTATCTTTCATAGGTTCTACCATTTTTTACGATTTCCATTGTGGAATATATAATATCAATTTTAATTTATGGTTCTAAATCCTCCCAAAAGTTTGTCTCATCTAATTCATATTTGTAAAAATATATTCCCATGTAATTTATTTATTGATTTTAATTCTACCTTTTGTAGGAATATCCTATATGGCCTCTACAACATTTATTCTTCACATTAAACTATATAAAATTTCCTTCTCCACTAAGAACAAATGTTTCCTAATTTAACACATTGAAAACATATCAATGGAATATTTCCTTCAAATATACATTTTACATTATTTAATTTTTTATATAAATGAGAAATAATTTCGTCATAAAACTCATATTCATAATCACTATCATTGGAAATGTCAAATATATCTACTTCCATGAATTAAATTTCATTCTTACATGAATTTTTGTGCCATTTAGTTTGACTCTCATTTCATAGGCCGCCACACTTCTTTAGAAGATAATCAAGATAAATCATAGATAAATCCATTTCTACATGGGGTGACACTTTTTTATTATATAGAGGTAAAATCCTTATCAATAGTTTTGTTTTTCAGAATATCAATATACTCAATTTCAACCCCATGACCTAAAATTTATCAAAAGAATTAAATAATGTGACTAATAAATATATCTTCATTTTCATCTTGATGCATTCGTATAAAATCATATTGATTGTGAAAAAAATGATGTCTTCCCTCTATAACTATAGGACACCTAGTTTGAGGTTTTTAGAATTTATTTATGAGTTTTTATGTGTTTAATGTTCTTGGAATGAGTTGGGATGATTTTGGAATATTTTGGGAAGGTTTTGGAAAACTTTGGAGGCCTTTTTAAGGCCGCATGATTTGTGAATGGTTAAGAGAAAACGTTTGAGATGAACCGTCCTAGTAGTGGGGTACGTACAACTTGTGAATTTTTTTACTTTGTGGGGTGGACCTTGTGATTTTCACCTATGAGGCAACAACATGCGCATAGTTAATAGACGATTTCTCAAACCATTCGAGCTAAATGTGATGCTCTAGAAAATTAGTTTTTTTAATAACCTAGGATTATTCAGGATATCCCCAAAACATCCAAACTCTCTCCCACTATAGCCTCACATAGGATTTCCTATTCTCAAGGGTTAGGGGTGATCTCTCACACTTTTTGGAGGAAAATCAAAGGGTTCTGTGTGGTTGGTTTAGTTGATTTTTTTCAGATTAGTCTCCTCTCTTAGTTCTTTGGAGTTTTATCTATATCTACTTTTGTCTCTCTTGATTTTATAAATATTAACCCTTAGTTTGTTGATCTAGTGTTTTTGTTGCCTTGGGTGTTTATTTTAAGTCTTATTGACGATAGGGAATAAGATCTAGAATAGTTTTGTGGATTATTTTCTAGGATTAGGTTGTGGTCTCATGTGGGTTGAATTCTCTAAAACCATAAAGGTATGTGTCTTCTATCTCGACACGAATTGGTTAGATTTAGAGGTTTTGGTTACAATTAATTTTTTTTGGTTTGAAATTAATTGTGTTAACTATGTGAAAATATTTTTGGAAATCTAATTTGTTATTATTTAGAGAATTTTGGGGAAAATTAGTTATTGTTTACAAAAGGGGAATTATTCTATGATATGAAAATGTTTTTTAAGATCTTTAGTAGATGATTATGAATTTTTTTATAAAATATGGTTTCAAAAAAAATATTCTTTATTGAAATGTTGTTAGGCATGTATAGTTGGTTTAAGGGTGATTTCAATAAATGGTGATTTATTAAAGTGGATTGGAATGTAATGGAAATTGTTATTTTCATGTTTTTTTGGACATTGTGAGTTTTACGTTTGGATGTTGATTGTTGAAATATTATGGAAAGTGGGAGGTAAGACGTACTATAAAATGTTATTGATATTGGTTAGAAGAAAAACTGTTATTTTAAGTTGGAATTAAGTCTCATATAAAAGGTGATTGATAGTTGTAGGAAGAACACTAGTTGGGAAGGGGTTGAACATTACGGGAGGAAGTCCCACCGTAATGGTTGCTCTATTATGTGTTTCATTTCAAAGATAGAATCTGTTGTGCTAACATGTGATGATGTTATGGATTATGGAATGGGCATATCTTTTTCTTGTTTTCTAGGGCTCGGTAAGGTTGTGATGGGCATGTTGTAAGTTGTTGAACTATTTACTTCTTTATAGAAACTATTTTATATAAGTGTTCTAATAGTTTTATCCTAGTGATATGGAAAGGGAAGTCATTTGGGAAAAACCTAATGAGTATTTGTACTCACCCCCTGATTTGGAACTTTGGTTCTTTTGCAGATGTTGTGTTTTAGGACACAGGTAAGAGAAAAGAATCTCATTTTTATAGCGGTTCGTCATGATGCTTTGGTGATGAGGTTGTTCTTTGAGCATGTATATTGGTGTGGAGATATGGATGGTGTCCTAGTTTTGTCGGATTTTAGTTGTTTTCTTCCCCTATTACTCTATTTTTGGCATGGTTGTATTTGGGATGTGTTGTTGTTATGTATTAGTTGGTTGTCTTTTGTTAATTTATTGGATTTGTTTTTTTGTAGACATGAATAATGTAGTTTTCTGATAGTGGATTGTTTGGTTGACTGGTTGACATTAAAGGAAAAACATTTCCCCAATTTATTCATGAAGCCCTTGGCATTTATTTCCAACCTTTGTCTCATGTGGAACTACGCCTAAGGCCATGTAGCATTCCTCCCCCCTCTCAAGCCAATGGGATGGGGAGGGATGTTACATTTACATTGTTCTCACATTCATATATATTCTAAAATTTCTCTAATATGGACCTGGATGTAGTGAAACTCATCATCTTTAAATATATTTCATCATATAGTACTAATATAAGTGAATCATGGGTTTTTTCATATGTATCAAGAATTTTCCTTTCAGTTTTCAATATAGATAAATCTGTCACATCACTAAATGGAATCCCTTTAACTAGGAAACAGAGAACATTCATCGAAAAATAACATATATGATATCACATTATATTCTTCCAAATCTAGATTTTTGTTCCACATTAATGTGTAACTCCCATAAAATTCATTAAATTATTCATAAAAACTGAGGAAATATTTCACACCTATAACCTCAATTATATGATATATCTAATAATCACCAAGATGAAATTTAGAGTGGAGGGGTGAATCATGGTGTAAAATTTTTATTTCAATGACAGATAACATATCCCCATGTTTCTTGGATATTGTTAAAAATTTTTGATGGAAGCATGAAATTATCTAACAAACATATGATGAAATAGAAACACAACAAAATAGTTTTACATTGTTCATAACTATGGGGTAGTCCTTGGTGATTACACTGATAGTGTAAAATTCATACCTAAATCCACTAAAACTTACTAGATTTTATGGATTGAAATTGATCATACCTGATCATTCCATTCTCATTATGCTGTGGTTATGGGTATTTTAGGGAGAACAGACTATCTCTCATGTATCACTTATATCAACTCCTCATTTCACACAGCATTAGCTTATTCCATTATCTGTGTATCAACATAAAGGTGTGTTCTATATCAAAACAAATTATATTGATGTATTTAATCATGTAGATCAACTTATTATGTTTCAATAAATTATTCAATCTTTTTCCATAAATATATATTCTAATGTATGTACCTTTCACGAAACACCCATTTCCAAAGAATAACCTTTTTGATTCTATGAATTTCCAGGTTTCTCAATACAAAAACATTTATCAAAAAATCCAAATTTAATGAAACTCACAACCTTCCTAAAAATCATAGTTATCATGAAACTATATAAATTTATAGAGCTCATTTATTGAAATTTCATTGTAATAATTATTTCTCTACTATTCTATTTGAAAAATAGTTGTTCGCGTAATGTTCTTTCTTCCCATATGAATTATATTTTCATAAAACCATAAAAAAACTCACATCCTTAGACCCTTCCAAAACATTGTTGATTCTTATATGATAAGAGACCACCTATTTATAGAAACCCTTCCAAATTCATGAAGCATACAATATGTCCTATACATTTTCAAGTAATTATTCATTCAGGATTGAGAATATCCCTATCTATAAGAACCCTATAATGAAAATTTACTCTCTTGATACACTTTTTTAAACAAGAAACATAACTTCATTACATCATTCCTTAGATATCATTCTATAAATAGTCTTCTGGTAATATCTAAAAATTAATGACACCAAACATTCATGAATTCCATGACTTTTCAATATTTTTATGAGGCAGTCCTAGATATATATCTTTTTATAAAATCATTACTTTCTCTATGATTTGGACCCCAATAAATTGGAAAACACTATAAAATGACACCACATTTAATATTAAATCCAACTATAAAATTAGATAACATATCTTTCAATCTCACTATCAACCCGTTGTGGATTGACAACATAAAAGAAGAATAAAATATGATTATAACTATGAAAAAACGTTTTTTCTTCTATAATGATAATTATTTAATTATATCAAATTGGTTAGATATTTTAGGTACATTAAAAATTAATAAGGAATCAATAAGAAGAAGTGAATAATCACAATAATGAGATAAGTTTTTTCAACAAATTATCCTTAAAAATATAGTAATTATGTTAAATAATATATTTCTTAAACTTTTTTGATGTTTGAGATGGTTATCGGAGGAGACAACTCACTGGTTTAAATAGATATTTTTATGTGAAGTTTATTATAGAAGTTGGGGAACTATTAATTTTATTTAATTGAATACAAGGGAAATTTTGGAATAACCTTTAACATTTTAAATAATGTTATCAAACAATTACTTGGCTAGTGGGTCCAAAATAGAAGGTTATATTCTATAAAAACCCACTACAACCACTTATTTTGGTGACACCATTAGTGATTTATGGAATTTTTTTTAACATTGTAGTCTTTTTCACCAATTTATATTTAACATGAAAATTATATATTATCCATTGTATTGAATAAAAATTAATAAATAATAATTACAGAATTTAATAATTTAATAATTATAATTACCAAATTTGATAATAGTTTTATCACACAAAATTTTTATGTTTTTTAAATGAAAATTATTATATTTTCACACATAATTCATAGAGTTTTTTTCATTTTTTATCTAAAATATAATTAATTTATAGGCTATAGTTATTAAGATTTTGAATTACCCTGAAAAATTATAAATCAATAAAATGTATGAGATTTATATGGAAAGAAAACAATGAATATCTTCTTTTAAATATATGATTCAATTAAAAGTTTTATTTTTTGTTAGAATATAATTTTTTGATTCTCTAATAAATTTTTGGCATAGGATTTATAATCTAAAATAATATATTAAAATTAAAATTGGTGAACTATAAATACATTTTTTATAGAAGGGTTTTCTAATCATTTATTATTTTCCTACATAATGATAAACACATAAAAATTCTAGTTTACAAAATAAAAACGTTTTTTGACAAAAAATGAAATTATTTAAGAAACCCGTATATTCCATAATATATAATTCAGAAAATATCACTTTTTCATATTCAAAATATAATATTTATAATATTGATATTTTAATAAAATCAAAAAATATAATGAAAATAAATTTTAATATTAAATTAGAATATTAATATATTAACTGTTATTATTCAAATTTTAAATAATTTTTTATTTATAATATTATTAACATAATTTACATTAAATTATACATTTTTAAGAAATATAAATGATTATTATATAAAAATTATATTTTTAAAAAGGTACTTTTCAAAATATTAAATGACCTAATTATTCTATTTAGTTAAATTAATTTCATTTCATTATTATTAAATGTAGTCATTATTATCATTATACGTATATTTAAAATATTAGATACTCATATTCATTCACATTAATTCAATGACATGGTTTTAATATTGATATATAATTATTTATATTTTACCTCCATATATCATGATTTTTTTAATGTTTGGTGTTCTGTGTGGAGCAAGCTATCAATCTCATTGTCTTATATAAACGATTACGTATATTAAAATCATTACCTAATAAAATAAAATTATACTTTCTATATTATTGATTATCATTTCAAAAAAATGTTGGTTCTTATATTCCAATAGTTATGGTTTCAATTTTAAATAATTAATAGTCATATAGTTAAACTTATTTTGTGAATTTGGGAGATATATAATGTTTATCTTAATACTCATAATTGAAGATATTAAATCAATGAATAATAAAATAATGTCCCCTATTATATTATTTTTTTATTAAAATAATCATTTCATTTGCTGTTTCATTTTTTATTTCCTTGGATCCTCATAATTTCAACAATTCCCAAAAAATCATTTAATGTTAGTAATATGAAATATTAGTATATAAAAATAAATATATACAATCATTTGAAAACTAATTATAAAAAATAATATTATATATTTATGAAAAATTTATTTTAACTAATATTATATCCAATTCATGTGTGGGTTATTTTTTTGATTTTTTTGAATAATAAAATAATACATAAAATTTACTAAAACCATAAATATTGTCAATAAGGGGAAATAAATATGACATATATATAATTTCAATGATTTTTCAATTTGATCAATAAATATCTTAAATTAAAAACACATAATATACCAAAATATTTACTATACCTTGTGATTAGATAAATAAAACACATATTCCATGACATAATCCAAATGTACTATGGGTTAAAGGATTTTAATAATTAAATTTATAACTTATAATTTAATTAAAAAACCTAAAAGGTGATCAACATGTTTTAAATGAAATAGTTAAAAAAATATGATAATTAAATCTTAAAAGGTGATAATACAGAATGATTGAAAAATAAAATGTCATATTATTGGAATATGAAAAAATAAAATGATTATCATTAAAGAATACCATATAAAATGATAGAATAATTCGAAATTATAGGATTAAAATAGTGAGACATAGGGACACAACAAAAGAATATGGGACATAAGAATTTATGGAAAAGAAATAGATAGTTATATATTGACCACAATGAAATTCATAATATAGTTGATTACGAAATAAAATAATTTATTTAACATTATATACTTATATAAACACATGTGTTCTATAATATGTTGGTCTCTCATAACCATTAATGTACATTAACATCATAATATAGTGAGATTTATATAAATAACACTGCCATTAGTGGGATTTATAATTTTTGGACCACCCATATTATAATGAAAAACAACACATGTAACGACCTGATATGTTGATCCTTAAAATGAATACTATCGTAATTTGTTTTGTAAAATGAAACACCTAAATAATGTCAAAAAAGATAAAAACAATTGATAACATATTAAAATTACCGGAATAATTAAATTATTATTTGATTAAAGGATACTAATGAATTAAAAATCTATATTTTATTATATAATTAGTATTTACAAAAAGATGACATTAAAAAATTCATTATTTTATAAAATTGGAATATTTTATTTTTATATAATTAATTAATGTTGTAATCAATAAATTATTATAAAAATAGTTAATAATTATATATATATAATAATAAATCAATGTTCAATATTTTATGAATATATATGAAGTAGGGTTAAAAACACATGAAGTTTCAAAAATACAACTTTTAAAAATAGAAGATTTTCATCATATATTGTAATTACAATTTATTAATAATTATTAAATATTATAATTTTTTATAAAATAACTTTATATTTTGATTTATCTAATCAAATTTACTATAGGGTTAATTTTTTTAAAAACATTATACTTGGAATGATTTTTATTTTAATATTGAAAATTGTTTTTTTATAAACAACAGAAATTTTTTGTAAATTTTACAAAATATGTCTTAATTGAAATTAATAAATTCATTATCTAAGACCAAATATTTATTTTATAAGTTATATTATTAATTTAATTTCCAATATTTAAAATTTTAGAACATAAGTTATATTTTACAAAAATAATTTTCTTAATATATTATAATTTATTTTATTTTAAATTATATTCTCTCACCTTAAAAAATTAGATCATATTTAATTTACATTAAATTTGGAATCATGTGGTATATATTATGAAAAAAAATTCATTTTATTTTTGGTCATTGGGGATAAATTAAGTTAGTGGGAACTAGTAATAGTGGTGAAAACTAAAATTGTAACCAAAACTAACATAAGTATTACAAGGCTAAACAATTTCAATACAAATTTAAAATTTTAGTGGATGGGGATTGGAGTGACCTTTAATTTAACACTATCAATTTTTTATATTTTAGATCCTTTTCAATTGAGATTGAATTCCAATTATTTGAATGTTGTGGGTATTTAGAAAAAAATTACATCCCCTTTAACTTATAAAAGGGGCTCTCCTATCCTCAATACACCTCAATCCACATCCAACCAATATTAATCCAAAACTGAACATATGAATAACATATACATTCTTAGATACCTTAATGTGATTTTTTTCATAAAAAATTGCCATCTCTTAATGTCTTACCACTCTCCACAAAAGAGATAATTCACACATTAGAGTATAATTTCGGAACCTATAATTCTCATTTCAATTTCAATTTGTTAAATTCTTCATAATATTATATTACATTATATTAAAACATTAAAATAAATAACTTTATTATAATAATATGTTATTATACTGAACGTACAAGTATTAAATTTTTTATTAATTTATAATTAAGAGACTCTTATACATTAATCATTGGTACTTGCGGACTACCATCTTTAGAATGTTACATGTTAATTACAATTCAATGGGAAACATATAAAGATTTAAAAGGTAATTTAATGTGTAATTATGATACATATATCATATTTATCCTTATGAACTGATATTGCAAACTAAACCACTCTCCCATTTTAAGGAAAATGAAATAATCATCCATGGATATGTGAGGACTACCACCTCGATATATTAGTGTGTAATGTTTATAAAATCCTCCATTCATGTATGGATATAAAATTAGATTAAAATGATAACAATTATATTTATTATATTAATTATTATTTGATATAATAAATTGATTAACCTATATATTAAAAACATTATAAAAAATCAATATAAAATTGATTTTATTCACCAAGAGAACTTAGAAGGAAATGAAATTTATTCATATCATGTAATTTTTTCATATCCATATATTTTCCTAACTACTTATAATAATTATATTTCATACAAATTGAAACTAAATAAGATTATTATGCAATTAGTAATATTATCTTTCATATATATTAATGATTCATTTATATTATCTAATTTATCACATCGATTTTTCTATATTAACATAGTTTGTTATGAATAAAAAATAATTAATTTTGTAACATATAATGTTGGGATCATTTGGTTATTTTATTATGATTTTTAAATAATTTCCTAATTCAATTTTATTTTAAATTAAATTATTAAATGTATCATTTTTTTAATTGTAGCTGATTTTATTATATGTTATTTTAAATATAATGTTATAATATTTTTTATAAGGAAATCTGAAATTATAATTTTTTTATTTTATTGTTTAAATCAATTATCATATAATATTAATTTTATCATAATATAAAATCATATTTTAATTTATTTTATTTATTGTGAAAATATAATTTAATATGCTACCATATTCTTGTTTTATCATTGATTTATTTATTTCATTTAAAATTTATAAAATTTTTATTTTTATTTGTTGTATTGATGGATGATTATGTTAATTGATTTCAACACATCCTATAAGAGAGGTTTAAAATATATCATAGAATTTTTATTTTGTAAAGTAATTCAATAATATAATTTTTTGGTGCACCTCCACAAGATCATTTGGTGTAAGAGTAGTTTTATTATTTATAGTATTAAAAAATATCAACCAATACTTGTAAGATAAATTTATAGTTTTTACTATATGACAAATTTCAATGGACAATAAAATAATTGGATGATACGCCTTACATAATTTCATTGTAATGTATTTTATCTTACACATCCCCTACCTCATGTTGTGATGCTGAGAATAGATAATATTAAATCATAACAGTGGAATAAAGGAAAAAATGAATACAAAAAGTGAATAAATTTATGATCAAACTGAATCCTTAACTAATTAATAGATATAACCAATGGAAATCAAAAGTCTTGAAAAATTATTACTGAAATTTTTGAAAAATGACACATGACCAGGATTACATATGTTTTTTGGAATCTAGGGGATTTTAAATAAGGCTAATATCATGTCAGATTAAATATCCAAGAGTTTGGATTGAAAGGAAAGAGGAATATTGGGGCTAACTGGATTTGAATGATTGTATTGAGACAATGGACTAGATGAATAACTTGAAAGTTGATAATATCAAGTTGGATGGATTTGAGAAAATGATTTTTAATTTCAGGATGTTATAATTAGAGGCTGACTGATTGGTTGGGGATCTGATGATGTTCTGATATGTCAATGAAAAGATGAATTTGTAAACAATGAATAAGATTTTAGAGGTTTTGGATTTAAAGACATAGGAAGTGGATTATTATTTTGTTTTACATGAACAGAATATTATTATTTTGATTATAAGTAATTAAAATATAAGAAAATGTAGTAAAATGATGTAATTGTGTGTGTGATAGAGAACTATGTCATAACCTATTCAGGTGTTTAAAAAAATCTTATATTATTAATTTTATATCATTTTTGTTATATTAAATATATTTATTTATTGGGTTAATGAAAAATTTACAATCCATGTGATGCACAATACGTGATATTATAAAATTCTTAATGTGGTCATTTGGGAGAAAATTAAATCAGATTACACAATTAAAAGAAAAATTTTGAGAGAGAGACATATCGAAACTTGTATGAGGAGAAGTGATGATTATTGTGAAGATATTATCCAACATGACCAGTTATTGTTTCAAGAGATTTATTGTCTCATGTACCATTCTCTACTCATGAATATACTTTTATTAGCTTTTTCATATCATCCCATGTGTTCAAATATATCTCACTGACATCATTTTTAATTATATAAACTACTCTTATTTTCCCAAAAAATATCACCCACTTATTTTGATAAACTCATATGACACCTGTCCAAGAAATATACATCTTTATTTTCCCTTCTTAGAAACTAAATTTTAAAATGAACACATGACTATCAAAATTATGTTCCCCATGTTCTCCAAACCATAACAAAAACACTGGAATGTTTCTATTGTACATGAATATTAATTTATTAATCATTATATATCTTGTATTCAATTTACATAACATGGTCCATTAATCTATTATTCTTTTACAATATAATGATAATTTTATTCTCCTGACTTCATCTTCAACACTATAAAAAATAAATTCATTTTCTACTGGCTTTTCATTGATTGGGTAGAACTTTTTGGGATCATTAAGCATTCAATCTTGATATATTTATAACTTAATACAATTTATAATGTTTTATCATCTCTAAATTACTTGATTAAAACAAAACCTAACAGCACCATCCAATAATTTAATCATTGAAAAAACTATGTTTTCTATGAAATGATATATACCATGTTTGAACAAGGAATATTTCTCCTATGAAGAACAATTGGTGTGTTATTTCATGCAGGTGTGTGCACTAAACAACAACATAATAGCTAAAATATTAAATCACTTCAATGCCACATTTTCTTATTTAAAATATAAAATCAACAACATGAAATATTGTAATATGTAGAGAATACATTTTTAATTAGCGTAGTTTTTAATCTATTTTTACCTCTAGGATCAATGATTATCCACAAAACATAGATGAATTATAAAATCTAATGTTATACATTGATATTTTATTATTATTTATCATCTACCAAAATTTATCTATTATATTCATGATCCACTGTAGAATAGATCAACTAAATGGGTTATTACACCCATATATTTTGTAAAATATTTTTTTCCAAATTAATTTAATCTTTTTAATGTTTTTCATTTCACACAATACTGAATATAGATTACGTAATAGCAAAAACACTATGTTTTTATTTCCATATACACCACACCAAGATAGTATTTCACTACATTAAACACTTATATTATCTTATGTTATACAAAAAACGATGACAGTATTGTGTTACACAACACCGAGTTCTTTTGATAGCATGCATTACACACAATACCAATCTTTAAAGAAAAAAAAATATTATTTCCTAATATAATAAGACTTAAACTACCCTTTAATTTTTTGTTTATATGAAGTATTTAAAATCTTATCAAAATATTTGGTTTATAGAATATATTTATTGGTTACCAATTAATTAGAAATGAAAATATATACCAATTGATTAAAGATGAAATTGAATAATTATTACTCTCACAAATTCATTTTTTCTAGAAATTTATAAAAATTAGAAATTATATTAAAGAAATAAATTTCGAATAAAATACTTTTTATATTTATCTAGTAGCTTTGGTAGTCATAAAATATGAATATCCCCAAATTTATGCTTAAAATCATATATAGTTCTACATGATAATTTTACCGCCTTTTAATGGTCAACCCAATTTTAATCAAATTTTAGACACTTTAAAATAATAAATTTGAAAAAATATAATTCCTAATTTAATGAAAAAAATAAAACATTTACTTTGGATGAATTTTTAATATTTTCCCATTAATTTTCAAGTTGTGATGAATAACTAATAATACTAAATTTTAAATAAAAACATATTTTTTCCTTGAAATAATTTATATTGTTAAATTATAATTAAAATTGTTTTTAAATTATAATTAAAATATATTTTTTTATCATTTAATTCAATTTATGTAATTAAAAACAATATCACATTGGATTTGGAAAAAAAACATTTCAATATTTTTCATGTTTTAAACAACCATAACCTCTTTGCTCACCCGTTCAATGTGATTAATTTTATATTAATTTCTGAATATTAGGCGTTACTAAATATTAGAAAAATGTATTTTATATATGGAATCTTGGAGTCCATAATTTTTAATTAGGATTGTTATCATTTTGGGAATACAAATACAAAATTTTGTACATTTTAATTACAAATTTTAAGGGTAAATCCGATAATTAAGGGTAAAAATAAAATTATAAAATTTCCCTATCACTTTTCATGATTATAGTCGATGGTATATTTTTTTTACCAAAATAATCCTTCAACCGATTTTATCTCCACATAGAGACACTTGGAGGACTTAAACAATTTCATAGTGTAATATTGAATGGAAAGGCACTTCTGTCACACCATTTTTTAACAGGATACATATTAATAATATTGTGTAATAGAAATGACATGTTTTATCTCATTTTCTGGTAAATATAAAATATTTTTATACATCATGGTAATTTTTTGAAAAAAAAACATAAATTTGTCGGTGACACAACGATGATGAAGTAATTATTTAATAAATTTGAGAATCAAATAAATGATACATAAAATATGGAAATAAATATTATTTTATGTAATTAATGTCATAAATTAATTTTATGGAAGAACATGAAATTTTAGTGGTATTTAAATTTAGTTTTTAGAATACATCATGTATTTATGTTTTTTTAAAATGTAATCTAATGAATAGCATATAAATTTACATTATTAACATTTTAAAATAAATACTATTTTATTATATAAAATAAAAATTATAAATAATATAATATTCTACCTAATAACTTTTATAAATAAAAATATTTCATAAATTACTCATTCAAGATTATTTAGTAATTTTCTAGAAATTATATTAAACGTTAAGTAGTAAATACACATGTTATCACTGTAAATGTTATAGGGATTAATTATGGGTTAAAGTCCAAAGATAAAGGTAATAATAAAATATATTCAGGTCAAATAATTATTATTTGATAGGATTTTTATATATAAAAATTTTATATTCTACATAAATCTCTTTGTATCCATTTGTAATTAAAAATTAATTTATATAATTTTAATTTCTAAGTGAATCCAAGAGTGTCCTTCGAGTCTCTTATAAAAGGATATCTATCCTTTTATTTAATTAACACAACTAGATACCTTTTCGAGGGAAAACTAGTTCTCACTTATCCTCCCAACTTAATTTCCGATAATTCTATAATCCATTCTTTTATCATATGGTCAACCAAAGGACTATTGTTTTTCAAATCAAAATAAAATACAAAAATTAGAAGTGATGTTCACCAATGCGTGTATTTTTTTATTTCTTCATTGAGCAAATTCAATTATTTTTATTTCATATTTATATAATATAATCATGATCCTATACATATAGGTATGTTTTTATATTATGTTTTTGACTGAAAAATACCCACATCCCTCTAATGGGTAATGAACTTACTGTTCTTATGTACAGTGAACTACTACCTCATGAAATGATGTTATTCGCTTTTTTACTTTACCGCTTATTATAGTTTTGAATTATGATAGGGAATATATTTTTATATGATATATATGATTATTATGATATAATAATATTAATGTTATTAAAATATCATTTCTATCTTATTATAATCTAATGTTTCTTTGTTAAATGATTACATCACTCATGCGTACATATGACTTGTTATCTCAATAACGTGATGTGATTAATTATTCGCCTATATTTCATGGATGGTAATATGTATGATATTTATTTATATATATGTTTTATATAAAATAAAAAATATTCTTTAATGATAATATATAATAAAATTTGATATCTTATAACCTGATAAGAAAATGGAAATAACTTTCTAGTGTACGTATGGCCTATTGTCTCTATGAACAATATATTTCATTTCATATACATATAATATATAAATTTTTATAAATGTTTATATAATGAATATGAATGTTATATTAGTAATTTATTACATTCCATAAATAATTATATCACTATTTAAGTAAGAGGATCATGAATGACAAGTCAAAACCTGAAAGATAAATAAATCGGTTGTTACATGAAATGTAACTTTATCATGAGGATTGTTAATTAATAGGTAATAGAAATCATAATTTAATCATATTAGGTATTAAATATATAATTTTTTTTAGTATTTTTATAATATATTTATATTTATTACACCTGTTGCTTTAACATGTGAGATGTAAATCAACTCATTACGTAATGGAATTTCATCTCACTTTTTTCCCTCTGATGTATATTCCATATTAACCACTCGCTTATTTTTTTTGTTAATATACAAACCTATTACACATTATATAAGTAATTTTCATTATATAATGATACAAAAATATTTAATTGATATTATTACTTCTTGGGGACCATAATTCTATAGTTACTAAAGTTGTAAGGTATTTATGGTTACTTATATTTCTTTGGGACACATGTCTTTTACACTACTTATTTATTATATATAGTGTATATACATCCAATGAATGTATTTTATGAGTATTAACTAGAATATTATACAATACTCATATCAATATGACTTTATTTTATTCATGGGTCATACTATTCAACTATTTTAACATGATGAGTATTTAGTTAGTAATCTCGTGAAAATTTGGAACTATTTCATTTTAATTATATATTGCATAGTATTTATCTTTCGCATCCATGTTTTCTATAAATATTTTCAAAAATATTTTTACCATTATCCTATAAATATTTTCTGTTATTTTATCTAATTTATTTCTTTTTAACTAAATGGATTGAAAGAAATATTTTTTCCCATTTTACAAACAATGTAGTTTTTTACTTTTTCGAAAAAAGTACAAGAAGAATGTTTTTTATCCTATAAAACATGAATATATTATTTTTTTTATTAATTACATAACTCCATTTTTATTTACATATATTATTATATAGTAATTTTAAACTAAAGTTTTGTATTTTAAAAAGAAATGATATTTTAATAGAATTACACTTTTTTGATGAAATGACATTTTCCTGATGAATTATTTAAGAGTCGTACCTGAAATGTTATAGTGTTTTAATAGAGATATTTTTTCAAGGATTATATTGATATTAATCAAATTTTTTTATCATTATGTAGGAATGATATTTTTGAAATCTATTTTGTTCCATGGGTTATGATATGATTTAATGATATTTATAAAACCCATTTCTTCGAGTGTTCTGGTATGGAGAATCATTTATATTATTGTGACACAGAAATTTATGGTTATCATTATGTGACATGTGGGAAATATTTATCCATCAAATAATTGTGTAATGATAAATGTTTTATGTGCACAAAAGTTACATGGGAGGGAATCCAACGAATGAAATAAGAGAGTATATGAGAGGGAATCTCATTCATGAAATAAGTGGTTACATTGGAGGGAATCCAAATCCCAAAGCAGGTATATAGGGGTTATCCTAAGACTAATATTTTATGAATGTATTTGAAGGTAGTCGTGACATGGGATTTTTATAGTCTCATTACACAATTAAATTCCATATACATATGTTATGATTTATGGATTATTCTGTTGATTTACTTATGATTAATGTCTTATAAACATGAAATAATTATTAAATGAATCATGATTATGATCATTGATGTGTTGGGAATTATCTTATATTGATTAATTCACGTTTTAATACCCAAATGTTCATGATGTGATTATAAATTTCAATTATTTACACTAATTATGCATTTGAGATCACAAAATTCTTGTGTTTCCCTTCCTAAGGATGTGAAGGATAGTTTTTAAGTAGAATTACTAGGTTTGATATTGTGGTTGAAAAATTGAAGTTATTTCATGAATTGTAATATTTATTTTCATTAATTTCAATGTAACTATACTAATACAGTCTTTGGGTGTCGGTTTTTGAAATGTTTTATGTATTCTATAAAAGGGATGTCAATTCTCTCTAAATAAAGCCTAGGATATAGTTGGTATAATAGAAATGGTTATGTTAAAATTTGTAATATCAGATGAGAAAACATTAGTGAAATCCCTATATATGTTTCTAGGGATATGTTTGGGGATTTCTCTATTATATTTCTAAGGATGAGGAAATGTCCTGGAATTTTTGTAAAGGATAGAGTGAGTTGTTTCCTAGAATTAATTCCATATATTAATACTAAAATTTTATTTAAATCTATCATAGATTTACCTAGAGGTAACAACACTAATAATTTGTGTTGCTCCTGAATCGAGTGTTACCTGGTTTACAAAATGGGACCTATTGCTAACTTGGTTTTACACTGCCAAGGGATTTTTTTTGGAACTTCACAACAATATTATTATTCATCCTGAATTATTTAAATAGATTTTAGATTTGAATTACATATGATAAAACTGTGGTTTCATATATTAGTTTTTGGGATAAAATTTATACATAATATATGTAGTTTTCATGAGTACATGGTTCATCACAATGATAATTATTTCATACTAAATGCTTTCTGGTTTTAGTCCATAGTAGGAACCAGAAGTAATTGTGTAAATGTTGAATGTAAGGAATTTTTTTTAATGAGGTGTCAAATATGAGGGCCACTTGAGTAAATGATGTTGTGTTTTAATCCTTGTAAGATATCCTGGAACATGATTAACAATGTATACCTTAACCAAATCTCACACTCTCTAAGGAAGAGAGGGAATGACTTCGACGATAGTTTGGGTAATGGAGACCATGGTTCAATGAATATTTTAGCACATTTGTTTATTTAATTTATAAAGTATCATTAATATTTATGACTTATAATAATATTAATATGTATTAACTATGGGAAAGAAAGAGACAAAGTAACTAACATCCATAGAAAAATTATGGATTTGGTAAAAAAATTGATGTAAATATTAGACTCTGTAATAATCATTAAGAGTTATTAATTTTAAGCATGTAATTAATTTTCATTATGAAAATATATTTCAAATGAGGAAATATTATCTTGGGAATCAACAACGTGGAATGATTAATTGTTATTTTTTATGATGTTGAGACTGTAGATGAAATGTGAAAAGAATAAGGTGTTAATTAATTTGATGAGGTATAATTATTATGAATTATTAATGAAGTGTACTAATAATTGTTTTCATGTATTTGTATTTATAAATTATCTTAAATTAATTGTTAGAAATACATGTATTGTTCAATTTATGTAATTAACATAAGATTTACATCCTCATATAGTATTTTTCTGATGGACAGTGAAAGTGAGTTAATGGAATTTTGAATTTTTGAATAAGGTAAGATGACCCTTATAATTTCCATTATGTTAATATAATGTTGTTTTCAATAATATATTTTGGATATAAACTACTAAATCGGATGGTACTAATTTCCTTGGAACTAATTAATGATTTATTTAAAAGTGGTTCATACTATCATAGATGAAGATTAAAACATTTTATACTTAAGGAATATATCCAATTCACATGATATATGGAATGATTATGTTTTCAGTAAGAATTTATGGTAAATCATATTATGACTATTTTTCAAAAGAATATATAATTAGGGTGTTCATAAGTTTTATTTTGGAAATTTAGATCTATGGGTTGTTTTTATGGATAAATGATATGTTGGTTTTTTGAATTTCCTAACCGTCCTTGTAATGTTTTGGATTTAAATATTTTGAATAGTTCATAAGTATATCCATTTATAAAAATTATTAAGTTTAAATTTTTATGAGGTTATTGAGATTAATGATTCAATTTAATCTTATTGGATAACACATGTTAACTAGTTATTTGTGGTGAGACCTAGAGATAGAAGAAATGACTAATAATCTCATTATGAATCATCTAATCTACTAGTTATCTTGGAATTAATATTTAAATAACATTTCATTGAGTAATAAATTAATGGGAGATTGATCAATAAATGACCAATGAATCAGATTATAATTAATGAGATGAAATCCAGTAAGTATTTCTCCGAAAAATGATTTTGACAAAAAATGTTTTCTATTGTCATCATATTTTTTTATAGTAATTACCCTTTTCAGACATATTTGATCCATAGATGGGTGGTCTTTAACATTATAATGACTATACTCTATATAATCTACATTATAAATTGATAGTTATATTTCTCCACTATGTCTATGTTTTCACATACCACCCATGTTTTTTAATGTGGAAACCCAGTTACGATTTACTCTAGGTAATCATTAAGCTATCAACTTTCTCTTTTTAAAAGGGATGTATTGTTATAAATTATTACAATATTCATTTCTATGAAAGGAAAATTCATGAATTAATCCATTGATAACCAATATGAGTTTTGAGGGAGAAATTCAATTTATGGGAGGTATAATATTACATCCTGAGAGTTTTTGAAATATTTTTTTTATTTCATTTAATCTTTTTGATATATTTCATTCTACACAATAATGAATATATGTAACACCCCAAGCCCAGTTACCCAGAGTCGGTGCATTATTTTAATACATTGACATGATTAAAAGGAATCGAGTCCCGAAGGACTGATTGGTTTAGCAGTCTTGGAAAATATATTACATACATGAATGTTACATTACTCTTTATAACATACAAAACAACATAAATAGTCATTTATGAACACCATTATTACCTTGTCCTAACCCGACATATCAATCACAATACACTTCGTGGAATCCGGGAAAAAATAAAACATTGAAAGGTATGAGATCAGATGCTTAGTAAGGATAAAAATATAGCATAAACTTTCATAAATAAGCACAAACATTTAAGGCAATGTATAACTAAAACAAAAGCCTTTTAAAATTTAACTTCAACATAATATAGAAAAGATAAAATGAAATAATGTCATTTACATACTCACATGGATATTCTACTAGTCAAATAATCACATGAAATATCAATAAACACTTTCATATTGATGGAATTCATAAGGCCGAACTTTAATTTCTATGTCAAGGCCTCGTGCCAAGACCTAAGGCATAACTGTAACCGGAACCCAAAATGGAGATCCTCTGTAACCGGACTCCAACCTGTAGTGCCTCTAATAACCGGAAACCAACCCGGAGTGCCTCTAATAACCGGACACTAACCCAGAGTGCCTCTAATAACCGAACACCAACCCGGAGGGTCTGCTATAACTGGACCCCAACCCGAAGGGCTTAATT
This sequence comes from Viscum album, assembly GCA_963277665.1. Classification (NCBI taxonomy): domain Eukaryota; kingdom Viridiplantae; phylum Streptophyta; class Magnoliopsida; order Santalales; family Viscaceae; genus Viscum; species Viscum album. The sequence continues at coordinate 1,276,574,772 of OY728133.1, forward strand.
TTACCGGTCCCCAACCCAGAACATACTAGTCCAACACATTTATCTTAATAAGAGGATGAAATATAACATAAACATTCTTATTAAAACTATCATAAGAAATGTCAATACTTTCTTTGTAAACCATGAAAGGTATAAAAATAACACATCCACAATCAAACATATCACAAAACCTGAAATACAATATGAATGTTTTGTATCATAATAATCCAACTTCAAATAGTCTTAAAATCCATCGAAGGATGTTGACATAGATGAAATCAAAACTATTTGAGAGAAATATCTCTTTTTTTCAAATCATTGATATGTCACACATTTATAAAGGAATTAATTTAATAGGGATTTTTGAATCATCGTGTCCCATACCACTTTGAAACTTTTGAAATGAATTATCATTTCAAAACATTCATGTCCATATAAATAAATCCTTAAAATCATTTCGAAAACATAAAAAATAATTAAAAATATTTAGAAAGATAAATATTTAAAACATTTAAAATTATGATCTTGATATACAGTACATTTCACAAATCCTTAAATATTCATTTTGAAATCGTTTTTATGAAAGATGAACATGGATGATAAATATTTCACAGTAAATACTTACACATAAACAATCTCGGATAATAATGAGATTGAGGAGTTAACCCATACCAATTTGGAAACATACGAAACATACACCCCATGAAAGAGGTATCATACAATTAATATGTAAATACACATAAATTATATTGTATTAAACAAAGAATACAATTATGGTCAGTACATAGACCACATAAAAGGAAATAGTGGCAATATGGCATGAATCTCACGGGAATAAGGAGTGAGATGAAAACCCATTACCATGTACTTTTCCTTGGTCGAGGGTAGGTCAAACTCATGTATAATAGTTAAATAATTTTTATTAAATTATACTATAATCATATGAATAAATATGATATCATATATGATCTCTTAACATTTCCTTGTTAATAATATTTTAGTATTATCGTCGTTTGGTCAGTTAACTTAATCGTTTTCTTTTATATGTTTTGTTACATAAGACATGTTTGTTATGGATAGGTTGTATGTTATTGATATACAGAATGATATCATGTCTATAAACATTATTTTTAATCATCAAATGAGAATTATACTTGAATGGATATGATGGGGAATGAATCTCATCGCGTTCGTGGTGACGGTAGTCCGTACGTACGCACGAACAATACTTCCATTTCATTTTTCATAAAAAATGAATAAAAACCAAATGATACATAGGTTTATTATTATTCCAGTATAATATAATATCTTATATTTTTTACTTAAGTTCATTAACACCTTCCTTTATAGGTTCCATGTATGGTATGAACGTGTTATATCACTTTGAGGGGACGGTGGTCCGCACTTCCTCAAATGAAATTATCGAATATATATACAACATGAAAAGAATAATGTTATGCTATGAAATGGAATTAAAAAAGCATATATATAAAATAAATATAATTAATAACATATTTAGTTATATTTCCATCATAATGGCCACCATGAGAGGCGGTAGGAGATAATTGAACAATCATCGTTTCGTGAGGCGTTTGGTTGCCATCCACAGAAACATTATGTTCTTCACCCATTAGATGGAGGTGTGTGTAGGTGTAGCTCGAATAATTCTCATAAAAATAACCTAGTATATTTATGATACTTTTTTTTACAAAAGAAAAGAATAAGTAGAGTTTATGGGTTGGAGAAGTAAAATAAAAGAAAAGAAGCTAAGAGAAATCGTTACCTTTAATTTGGGTAACTCCCTTTGGATTGAACCAAAAAGGGATCTTGAAGTGCCTTCTTCATAAAGTAAGGCTTATAGGAGGAGGATAGGGATATAGGGATCTTAATTGTTCATAGTTTGTATGATCCAAATGTCTTGAGAGGTGTGAGGAATTGGTTAGAAGTGGTGTCCTTCTATAAGGGAGAGGAGGGGCTCTTTAGAAAAAACATAAAGTATTATTTTATAATAAATTCAAATTCGGTTTATAATGGCTCCAAAATTTATTATTCAAATTCTAAGGTTGGGGTGGGTCTAAATCCATTCAATTAATAGATTTTAGACTGGTTTGGGTCATTATATTAACCTTGTCTTTTAGTTTTAACTCATAGTTAATTAGATTGACATTTACAATGTCACTTTAAATTTTTATATTATATAGTAATTAAACTTACCATATACATCCAATAGACCCCCAAGTGGTCCATTAATGATACACCTATCATGATATAAGTCTCTTGGATGAACCATAGATTTTTAGGAATTGAATATCAATTATTTATATAATATTAGTTTTAAAAACTCATTTATGTCAATTTTGACACTATTTGGAATTTGATTTATTTGAAACTCATAACAGCATGATTACTTCGAAAAAACATAAATAAAAGATTAATAACATGTCATATTAACCAATAAAATTAGTGTAATTCCTAAAAAATCTGAAATTACATTTATTTGGATATTTATAACATCAATTATTTTAATATTTCATTAATTAGGTAATTACTGAATCACCATTGTGTCATAAATAAATTAAATTATTAAATTTATATAAATTATAAATAAAATACCATTATTTAGGAAATTTTTTTAGATTTCTAATGAATATTTAAAATCAAATTTATCTTATTTATAACCCTATATTAAAAATGTTTTAGTAATTAAACTTTGATTTTAACTCTTCTTTGAATTAAATAATAATAAATGTCTTAATCTAATCCAAGCGGACCTAAATGATAATATTTTATTCCTAAGGTTGTTTCTGCTTCCGATAAACTTGTTAAATAGAATTAGGACATGTGTGAGGGTAATATTAATATCATCTTTACCCTTAATTATCCCATTTAATTTTAATAGTGGTAAATAAAAGTAAAAACTTACTATTCACCAAAAATTATTTTGACCTCATTGAACGACATTTTAATACTTGATATTAACTATGGCTCTAGTATTTTCAAAATTCATCTCACAGAAGCGGTAAAATTAAGTGTTATGTGAATTTTCAAAAGCTCATAGGAGGTGGGTAAAAGACGGTGAAAAGTTAAATGAAATTTTTATACATCTAAAATTATTATAAACCGACTCCAATGAATTACATTGATCATATATAGGTATTATGTATCTATATTGAAATTAAATAATTTAAATAAAATAAATAATTATTTAAATAAAAATTTGGTTTTAAACTATAACTCAGTGTTTTTCACTATTCATAAAAAAATTTGATGTTTTCAGAAAAATACCATAAATTTACCCTAAGCTAATTTTGATATTAAAAATTCAATAATGAAGTATATTTTACCAAATTCAAATCATAGAAGTGGAATTTATTAATTTAAAATTAATTCCCGCTATCAAAACAAAAAGTGTGTTTTTAAGAAACAATAACTATCAAAAGATTGACACTTGTTTATGTCCGTTTTAAATGTAAAATTATGTCCAATTTCCCGAATTGGATTAAATTGTAAAAATATATTATAAATATAATTTAAATCCACTCAAATTCATAATTTATCACTCTTATTTATTTCGATTAAATATGTTGTTTTTAATTAAAGTTTAGTAATTTTCACTATTCATCAAAATATTAAAGTTATCAGAAAATTACCAAAAATTCACCCTAAGATAATTTTTATATTTCAAATCCAAAAATGAAGTCCAGTTTGAAAGATAAAATTTATAAAACATCAAAAGTGGGTATTACTATTCATAATGACTAGTTTTATTAGTTGTGGTCTGTGATAGAACTCGAAGTTGTGTACAACACACACTACTATATTATTCAAAGAGAAGCATACGGTGGAAGCATGGGGTGTTAAATTCTTCCCTCCTTCAAAAAATTGTGTCCTCGCAATTTATGCTCGGTATTGGAAACTTGGGGTTGACATTTCCAAATATCTTAGTTGAAATCCCATATCAAAAAATGGATTAATGAGGCCTCTATTTAAAATAAAGAGTGGTAAGTATGAAGGTTACAACAAATAATACATACTAGGGTTCCATGTAGTAAAATATATATATGGAAGAGAAATCTAACCATCAATATTTGATGGAGAGTGGTAGAGAAAATGGCTATGAAAAGACCAACAATCCCAAAGCCATAAATTTGTGATGATCTAAGGTACCATCTAGGACAACATTTTTGTTCAATGTTTCTTTTCTTAATGTTGAGGAATTTATTTATGAGATTGGATAAGATCATAAGGATATATACTAACTTTATAATTAGTGTTTTATCCATTAATAAATTTCTACCACAAACTCATCTTTCACCCCATAACATAATACAACTCAAAAATACTATCTTTCTCCTAATCGTATAGGGTTCCAAATATAATGAATTTATAATTCACATATGAGACCGTTTAAAAATACTACATTATAACATCCAGTAACTTCACGTAGTCTAGTGGTAGGTGATCAATTCCTATTGCACTTTGGTTGTGGGTTCGATTTCCCCAGCTTTGTCCGATGTGACGGGTCGTCACACGGTCTGCGTGTTGTCATTTTATAAAAATCCCAAAATAACCTTTCAAACTTAATCCTTTCCAACCTTTAGACTTATCCAAAATACATATGTAAACTCTCAGTCCAAAATTTATATGAAAGGTAAACATAATGTATATCCTTTATACCCCATAATATCATTTGAATACCTTCATTATGTATTCTTTTAAAACACTTAAGCATCCAGAATTACCATAAAACCTTATTGATTACATTAATGATCCCTTATTACTTATATAATACTGGATATACTTCATCCATCCAAAAAATTTGTAAACTCCAACAATGATGGAATATAAAGATCTTTAATCAGTTTCAAGGCAGTCAGGAATATCCAATATAATTTACCCAAATCAACCATATCTTATTCCAAAATCAGTACCTCAATATTAGGACCATATTAAGGTTTATCATTCCTTAAACTATGTAATTTACAAATATTTTGACTCACTGTAGGGTCACTTTTATTAGTACCATAAAATCTCAAATCCTCAATGAAATAGTACTGCAGTATAATCCTTATTTATTTCCAGTACATAATTAATACAACACTTCAATGAAATTATTCCAAAAAAACATTATAACACTAGTCATTCCTCTTTATATATGGAAGTATCATAACATGAATATTATCCAATAGGATAATTTTCGGTATAGTCTGATGACTAGAACATTGGTTCGCGTAGTGTCCAAACTCCTTGCAGATGAAGCATTGTACATTTGAAACCTTTTTCTTAACCTTTTAGTCACGTACTTGGTGTCCTTTTTCTCTTCACTTATAACATACTCTCATTCCCTTCAAGAATTTTCCAAGGTGATTCTTTCCACAGTTATCACATATGGGAAAATACTTCTTTACCTTATTCCTTTTATCTATCCTTCTCTCTACCATCATGTCCTTATTTGTCTTCCCTTCGAATCCATAAGACTCTGAGAATTTTTTTCTTATCATATCAACACATGATTCTATATCATCATATGATGATAATATGTAGGAGACTATTTCCCTTCTAAATTCAGGATTAAGACCCTGAAAGATATGATCTTTCTTACTATTTGGATCATGCGTATTACTGGAGTTATCATTCCTTATACTGGACACCATTTTTAAACAATGGCATAAACAATATTAGTTTATGAATAGAAATACCTAATCCCAAACATGTAAAACACTTAAAATAAATTAAACAGTTTATGGATATAATCCATAATAATCAAAATGCATTCTTTGAGAAATTATATACTCATAAACCCATCATAATGGTATGTAAAGAAAATGGGAATTATCATAAGAATATACCCTGGGATTGTCGTAACCAAGAGTGTAGCAAGGCCCGTTGTCAGGTACCTGTTCCCGTTTGAGACTAGCTCAAAGTAGTCTTTTCAGGTTTTACCCCTAGGTACATCTGTGTCAGAGCCGCCTCTACCTGCTCGTATCCATACAGGGATGTATTTCTCGAAAACTCACAAAATCTCTACAATTTCAAAATTCTAGGAAGTTATTCTCTACTAATCCTCAAATTCAATCTTAGGGCTATGTGCTCTAATCAGAGTTTACCTAAATCTATCTTCCAAGGTTTGTACTAAAATTTTTCTAATACCAATTGTAATGCACCAACCCCAGTTACCCCGATTTAGTGCATTATTTTAATACATTGGTATGATTACAAGGAATCAAACCCTGAAGGACCAATCAGTTTAGCAGTCCTAGAAAATATATTACAAACATTAATTTTACATTACATGTTATAAAATACAAAACAACATAAATAATCCCTTATGAACGCCATTATTCCAATGGATTAACCCTGCATATCAATCACAGTACACTTCTTGGAATCCTTGGAAAATTAAAACATTGAAAGGGGTGAGATCAGATGCTCAGTAAGGATAACAATATAGAAGAAACATTCATAAATAAGCATAATCATTTAAGGCAATGTATAACTAAAAAAAGCCTTTTAAACCTGAACTTCAGTATAATATGGAAAAGATAAAATGAAATAATTCTGTTTACTTACTCACATGGATATTCTACTTGTCAAATAATCACATACAATATCAATAACCACTTTCATAATGATGAAATTCATAATGACGAACATTAATTTCTATGTCATGGCCTCGTGCCAAGACCTAAGGGATAACTTTAAATGGAACCCAACCCGGAGAGCCTCTGTAACCGGACTCCAACCCGGATTGCCTCTAATAACCAGACTCCAACCTAGATTGCCTCTAATAACCGGACACCAACCATGAGTTCCTCTAATAACTAAAAACCAACCCGGAGGGTCTTCTATAACCGGACCCCAACCCGGAGGCCTTACTTTTACCAGTCCCCAACCCGAAACATACTAGTCCAACACATTCATATTATGAAGAGGATGAAATATAACATAAACATTCTCATTAAAACTAGCATATGAAATATCAATAATTTCACCATAAACCATGAATGGTATAAATATAACACATCCATAATCTAACATATCACAAAACCTTCATTACAATATGGATGTTTTGTATCATAATAAACCAACTTCAAATAAGCTTTAAATCCATCAAAGGATGTTGACATAGATGAAATAAAAACTATTTGAGAGAAATATCTCTTTTTTATATCTTTTAAAAGTCACACATTTATAAAGGAAGTAATTTAAAAGATATTTTTTAATCAAAGTGTCCCATACCACTATGAATATTTTGAAAAGAATTATCATTTCAAAACATTCATGTGCGTATAAATAAATACATAAAATCATTTTGAAAACATAGACATTAATTAAAAATATTTAGAAAGATAAATCTTTAAAACATTTAAAAATATGATCTTAATAAAGGGTACCTTTCAAAAATCCCCAAAATATTCATTTGGAAATCATTTTTATGAAAAATGGACATACATGATAAAACTGTTCAAGTAAATACTTACACATAAACTATCTCGGAAAATAATGAGATTGAGGAATTAACCCTTACCAATTTGGTAACTTACGAAACATACACCCCCGGAAATAGGTATCATACAATTAATATGTAAATACACATAAATTAATGTTTGTTACAGAACTTATACAATTTCGGGAAGTACATACACCACACAGAAAGTAATAGTGGCAATATGGAATGAATCTCACGGGAATAAGGAGTGAGATGAAAACCCCTAACCATGTACTTTTCCTTGGTCGAGGTTAGGTTAACCTTTTGTATAATAGTTAAATCATTGTTATTAAATTATACAAGAATGATATGAATAAATATGATATCATATATGATCTTTTAATACTTCCTTTTTAATAATATTTTAGTATTATCGTCATTTCGAGTGTTAACTTACACATTTTCTTTTATATGTTTTGTTACATAAGTCGTGTTTGTTATAGATATATTGTATATTATTCATATACAGAATGATAAAAAGTCCATAAAAATTATTTTTAATCATCAAATAAGACTTATTCTTGAAAGGATATGTTGGGTAATGTATCTAATCACGTTCGTGGAGACGGTAGTCTGTACATATGCAGGAACGCTACATCCATTTCATTTTTCATTTAAAAGGAATCCAAATCAAATGATACATAGGTATATTATTATTCCAGTATAATATAATATCATATATTTTTTACTTTAGATCATTAAAACCTTCATTTATATGTTCCATGTATGGTTTGAACGAGTCATATCACCTTGAGGGGGCGGTAGTCCGCACTTCCTCAAATGAAATTATCGCATATATATACCACATAAAACAAATAATGGTATGATATGAAATTGAATTAAAAAATCTTATATATAAAATAAATATCATTAATAGCATATTTAATTATATTTTCATCGTAATGGCCACCATGTGAGGTGGTAGGAGATAATTGAACAATCATCATTTCGTGAGGCGTTTTGTTGCCATCCACAGAAACATTATGTTCTTAACCCATTAGATGGAGGCGTGTGTAAGTGTAGTTCGAATAATTCTCATAAAAATATCCTAGTATATTTTGGATACTGTTTTTGTTACAAAAGTAAATAATAAGTAGATATTATTGGTTGGATAAGTAAAATAAAATAAATGAAGCTAAGAGAAATCGTTACCTTTAATTTGGGTAACTCCCATTAGATTGAACCAAAAAAGGATACTTGAAGTTCCTTATGCCCAAGATAAGGCTTCTAGGGGGAGGATAGGGATATAGGGAGTTTAATTTGGAAGAGGATGGATGTGCCAGAAAGCTTGAGAGGTGTGACGAATTGGTTAGAAGTGGTGTCCTTTTATAAGGGGGAGGAGGGGCTCTTTAGAAAAAACTTAAAGTATTATTTTATAATAAATTAATATTCCGTTGCTAATGGCTCCAAAGTTGATTATTAACTTCTAATATGGGGATGGGTCGAAATAATTTCAACAAATATATTTTAGATAGGTTTTGGTCATTATATTAACCTTATCTTTTAGTTTTAACTCTTAGTTAATTAGATTTACATTTACCGTGTCACTTTGTATTTTTATATTATATATTTAATATACATAGAATATATATCAAAGTGACCCCCAAGTGTTCCATTAATGATACACCTATCATGATATATGTCTCTTGGCCATACCTTAGATTTTTAGGAATTGAATATCATTTAATAATATAATATTTGTTTTTAAAACTCATTTATGTCAATTTTAACACTATTTGGAATTTGATATTTTTGAAAATCATAACAGAATTATTACTACAAAAAAACATTATTAAATGAAAAATTACATCTAATATTAACCTATAAAATTAGTGTAATTCATAAAAAGTCTGAAATTACATTTATCTTGATATTTATAATATCAATTATTTTAATATTTCATTAATTAGGTAATTACTGAATAACCATTGTGTCATAAATAAATTAATATATTTAATTTATAAAAATTATAAATAATATACCATTATGTAGGAAATAGTTTTATATTTCTAATTAATATTTTCAAACTAATTTATCTTATGTATAGCCCTATATTAAAAATATTTTAGTAATTAAACGTTGATTTTAACTCTTTTAACTCTTCTTTGAATTAAATAATAATATATGTCCTAATCTAATCCAAGTGGACCTAAATGATAATATTTAATTCCTAAGCTTGTTTTTGGTCGAGATAAACTTGTCCAATAGAATTAGGACATGTGTGAGGGTAATATTAATATCATTTTTACCCTTAATTACCCTATTTACTTTTAACCGTGGTAAATAAATGTAAAAAGATACTATTCACCAAAAATTATTTTCATCTCATTGAACAAAATTTTACTCCTTCATATTAACCGTGTCTCTTGGATTTTCTAAATTCAGCTCACAGAAGCGGTAAATTTATGTTTTATGTGAATTTTCAAAAGCTCCCAGGAGGTGGGTAAAAGACGGTGAAAAGTTCAATGCAATTTTAATATATCTAAAATCATTATAAACCGACTCCAATGAATTAAATTGATCATATATATTTATTATGTATATATTTTGACATTAAATAATTTAAATAAAATAAATAAAAATTTAAATAAAAATTTGGTTTTAAACTTTAACATAGTGTTTTTCACTATTCATCAAAAATTAGAAGTTTTTAGAAAAATACCAAAACTTTACCCTAAGATAATTTTGATATTACGAATTCAATAATGAAGTCTATTTTACCAAATTCAAAACATAGAAGTTGAATTTATTAATATAAAATTAATTCCAGCTGTCAAAACAAAAAGTTTGTTTTTAAGAAACATTAACTATCAAATGATTGACACTTGTTTATGTCCGGTTTAAATGTGAAATTATGTCCAATGACCAACATTGGATTGAATTGTAAAAATATATTATAAATATATTTTAAAACCACTCAAATTTATAATCTATCACTATTATTTATTTTGATTAAAAAAGTTGTTTTTAATTAAAATTTATTAATTTTAACTATTGATCAAAATATGAAAGTTATCATAAAAGTACAAAAAATTCACCCAAATATATTTTCTACATTCTAAATCCAAAAATGAAGGCCATTTTAAAAGATAAAATTTTTAAATTTTCAAATAGTTGGTATTACTATTCATAACGGCTAGTTTGATTGGTTGTGGTGTGTGTTAGAACTCAAAGTTGCGTATGACACACACTACTATATTATTCAATGAGAAGCGTACCGTGGAAGCTTGGGGTGTTACAATATAGATGTCTCTATATGAAAAAATATATATTTGGTTTGTGTTATAAGAAGCCCCAAGAAAGGTTTGTGCTACAAACAATATAGTGATTATCTTATTGTATATGGAATACTGTGCTTGGATTGCGTTACACAATGTCAAATTGTTCACATAGCACACATTACATGCAATACCCAGTTTTACCAAAAAATAGTATATTATTAATTTATTATTAATTTATATAATAATATGAATCCTAACTATTAAATTATTGGTAATTAATATTATTAACTAACTTATGAAAATGTATGGTTTATAATTTTAATTCATTAGTTACTAATTAATTTTAAATTAAAATATATTGAAATAGATTATAAAAGATATAATATTTTTAATACAAACATAGACATTTTTATTAAAAAATTAAATTATTAATAATTATTTAATGATATTAATGAAATATATATACAATGAAATATTTTTATATTAATCCATTATATTTTATATGAATAAGATAAGATAATCTACAATTTTAGACATAAAAACCTATATTCTTCAAAAAGACTATTTTAACACCTTTTAGTGGAGATCAAATTTTAAATCAAAATTCTTATATTTTTATATATTATATATTAAAAAATAAACATACTCTTTTATGTGGAATTAAAATTTTACATTCGTTGAATTTTTTGTATTTTTCTCATAAATTTCCGTTTTTATGAATAATAAAAAATACTAAAATTTAATAGAAATATAATTTTTCATTGAAATAATATATATTGTTAAATTTTAATTTTAAATTTTTTAAATATATATTTAATTTTTTTATCATTTATCCAATTTTAATCCATTGAAATAAATTTTATATTGAATTTTGATATAAAAAATATTCAATCTTTTTAATGTATTAATCTTTAATAACATACTTTCTCACATCGTCTATAAGATTAATTTTAAATTAATTATTTTAATTTATGTTTATAAATTTTTTTAAAAATTTAAACACTATTTTTAAGTCGTAAATCAAAATTATGTTAATAGGTTTCTTTTTTCATATGAATAATAAATTTAAAAATATTTTAATTACAACTATTAAGGAAAAATTCAGTAATTAAGGGTAAAAATATAATTATAAAATCACCATATCCCTTGTATTAATTTTTTTTAATGATATATTTTTGACAAAAATCATCCTTTTTATGATTTCATGTCCACTTGGATAAACCTGGAGAAATTTAACACCTTTATTGTATTATATAAAAAGAAATTTCATTTTTTCAGACTTTTGTTTTTAACAAGGGAAATGTTTTCTATATGGTGTTATATAAGGAATAATTTTCCGAAATAAATTGTTTTTTGAATGAAATTTTGATTCCAACATCATGTTACTTTATTTTGAAATTTTATGAAGGAAATAATGAAACAAAATGGTGACACAATGATGATGTAGTAATTATTTAATAAATGGGTTAATATGAATAATGATATTAAAAATATGTAAACAAATACAATTTATATAATTAATTCCAAAATTAAAATGTATGGATTATATTGAAATTATAGTCATAATATCATTGATTTTGTTCTAGGATATCATGTTCTTATGATATTTTAAAAAAATCAAGTAATCAATAACCTAAAAATTGACATTATTGATATATGAAAATAAATAATATCTTATTAAATGGTATTAAATTAATAATAACATAATATTTTTAAACCTAATTGGGTTATGTACTAAAATGTCATATATTACTCATTCATGGTTCTTTATTCATTTTAATAAAACTATAAGAACCCATTACTAGTAAAAACACATGTAGTAAGGGTATGAGTTAAAGGGACTAATTTTGGGTTTAATCCAAAAGAAAAAGATAATTATATTAAATAGATATGAAATATTTTTTGGTTGATATTATTTAGATCCCTCCTAATATTATATTCTACATAACTCACTTTTAATATATTTTTAATCAAAAAAATATTAATTTAATGTTTCAGGTTCATTCAAGAGTGCCCTTCTCCAATCTTATTAAAGGGATCCTCTAATTCTTTTTTATGAACACATATAAATCCATTTTTATTTTTCAAAAACCACCCAAGGATCATAAAAAAAATTATATTTTATTCCTAATTTCCTTACATTGGTCATACATCCATTGGTGGGTGTCCTTTTTGTGAAAATCAAAAGGAGATACCCAAAGAATAGGAAACGTTTATCAATGAACATATATATTTTATTTATTCCTTGTAAACCATAATTTATTTCAATTTAATGTTTTCATTATCATCTGAGTATATTAAATTTAATGGTTTTCTATTAGGTTATGTTTCTTTACCATTACAAACACACTTCTGTCGAATGGTTAACGAACTTAACATTCTTGTGTATGGAGAACCACCACCTCACCCAGTGATGTTTTTCGTTTTTACATCACCACCTCTTATAGTATAGTATTATGATAGAAAATTTATTTTTATATTATATTTCTGATTATTATTGATATTATAATTATTATTTGATGAAATATACATTTCTACATTTTTACCAGCTAATATTTGGGAAAAATGATAACGTAGCTCGTGTAAACATTTGGATTACCATCTCCAAGACATGATATGATTCATTATTCACATATATTTCATGTATGGTAATGAGGAAGAATTATTAGTAATATATATATTTTTTATAACATAAAAATGATTTTTTAATGATAATATATAATACCCTTTTTTTCCTTTAACCGTACAAGAATACGAAAAACAATGTTTATGCATACGAACAGCCTACTGTCTTTGTGAATGGTATATATTCTATTTTATATTCCTATAATTTATATAATATTATAAATGATTATATATAATATATATATTATCTAAAATTCATCTTTAAAATTAAATAAATTATTAAATAATGATTTATTTAATAGTATCATTAATTAAAAGACAAAACATTTATGATAATTAAAGAAGATAGTACTCAAAAAATTACCTTAACGTTGAGATTGTTTATAAAAGGGTAATAAAAAGTCCCAATTAAATAGTATAAATTATAAAATATATGACTATTTATATTTCATTATCTATATTATTATTATTATTATTATACATGGGGATTTAACTTTTGTGGTGTATATTAAAATATAATGTATGGGAATTTCTATCACATTTATTAAAATGAGATAAATCCCATTTTCACCACTTGCAACAATTTTTGTGGTGTATATACTAACATATTTGATTTTATATCATTACATTATTTTATTTAATTATATTATTAGCTACAATTGATATTATTTTTTAATGGGGTAAAAAAAATTTAATGTTCCATACATATTAAGGTATTTAGGTCTCATTGTTATTTACCTAGGCCACATGCCTTATAAAATACCTTTTTCATATACATGGTGTAAATACATACCATGAATGTCTTTTATGAGTATTATCTTGAAGATTATAGTATTTTCATATCCACAATAAAATTTTTATTTCATGTGGAATACGAATATATATATATTATGTGATGGGTATTTATTTCACAATCTCATTAATATTTTTTATTTTTTAAAATATCAATTGGATTGTATTTATCTCCAACTTCATTTTTTTAAGAAATTATTTCAAAAGGGTTTTTAAATTAAAATGTTATTATTAAATTTAATTCTTATCCATGCATGGTTTTTTAAAATAAATGGCTTGAAAGGAATTTTTTTTTATCAATCTCCAAATGACGTACTTTTTGAATTTTCCTTGAAATGTATGAATATAATGTTTTTTAATAGATACAACATGAAATTGTTTATACTTTCATTAAGAATTAATTACATGAGTATTCACTTTAATTCATACTAGTTTATTTTCAATCAAAATTTTTCCTTCCAAAATTGTGTGTCACTTAATGAAATGAATCCTTTTTAAAGAAAGTATATTTTCCTCGAGAACTATCTACAAGACATATCTCAATTTTTACTCGTGTGTGTTAATGGTGATATTTTTTAAAGAATGATATCTCTATTATTCATATTTTTATTTTATTTTTATAATGGAATGAAATTTAGTAATAAAATTTATTTCAAAGGGTTATGTTATGATATAATGGTGTTTAGGAAACTGAATTATTTCATTGGTTCTGATATAATGAATCATTTTTGTGATTTTGGAAAAAAAATGTATGGATTAATTTATGTTATGGGTGGGACCAATATCTCTCTTAAATGAATTGGTTAATGAAATTCAAATTATGAACTAAAAGGGTACACAGGAGGGAATTACCATCCTAAAATAAGAGCATACATGAGAGGGCATCCCAAGCCTAATATAAGAGGGTACACTTGAGGGAATACCAAGCATGAAGTAGTTACATAGGTGGTAAACAAAATTATAATAGGTTACAATGTTATTAGATGATATCCTAGACCTAGGGGTGTTATATTCTTATTCAAAAATTCCATGTCCCATTCCTATTTATGAATCAATGGATTATGCTTTTGATTTCCTTTTGATTCAAGTCATATGATCTATAAATATTTATTCCATGATTCCTCTTTATGATCATTGATATACATGGTATTATCAACTTATGGTCATGATCATGTTATCATACCCTTATATTCCTGACATGATTATACAATTAAATTATTTACGTTCACTTATAATTTTTTCTCGCCCCTTTCTTATTTTTTCCATCCCTAGGTTAGTAGGGAAAATTTTTATGAATAATTTTTTATGGGGAAGATATTTTCTAGAATTTTTTTTTATTTCAATGAGTTTAATATTTTTTCCCATCATTCCAAGGGACCTAAACTGATATGTTCTTTAGGAATAATATATTGTAAGTTTTTAAGTATTCTAAAAATGTTTTTTAATGACTATGTATGTCAAGACCAGGTCACTATATAGGCCTTATATCACCACATTATGTAATCACAACTATTTCTTTCAAAACCACATATGACTAAAAATTATTATTTATAGCATAATACGAATGATTTCAAAATGTAATGTGTAAAGATTTGAACCCTAGAGGAATTAATCTAGTAGATACATTGTTAAATTAGAACTAGATATAATAAATCAAATTCCAATTGATAAAATATTTTAGATATCTTGGTAAACAAGATACAAACATGAAATAGACAATACAAATTGACAATAAATTTTCTTTCAGATCTCCATACATCCTCTTGGTGTATCCACGAATATCAATCACTAAACACATCCTAGTATCACATGGAAATTAAAACATATGATAGGGGTGGGATTTGATGCTCGGTACTAATATACATAAAATAGAAATAGCCAATAAATAGGGAATAATACACATAAAAAGGTATAAAAATAATAAAATTCTATTTAATCAATATTTTTAGAATAATTTAATTGCAATAAATGTTTAATAAATAATTCCATATAAATAATCACATGAGGTTGAATGTAACACCCCAGGTAAATGAAGAATAAGACATTTTCATATTTATCCATATTTGTGAATAAAATATTAATATGACTTTAAAGGGGACGCTATGCTCGATGGCTTACCCAACACGCAACAACGAGTTTCTTGGGAATCTTACGTTGCACTATAATAATAAAATAATATTATTTTAAATGGTAGTTAACATGTAGCCATTGTAATGGCGGGAATTGATAGAAATAACTAAAATATAATTATATATGTTCTTAAATTTTTTTACATTTATACAAATACGGAAAGAATTCAATTTTAGGCGTATATGCCCTAGTTTTCACTAAAGGTTCACTTATCACCTTTTGATGGAGAACCGTCATTAAATATAGTTTTGTTCACTCTTAAACATTCTTTTGGACCAAATAAAACTCTTATTCAGAATCGGGACATCAAAATTGACTGTGTGTAAATTTTTGGTATCTTTCCGATAAAGTTCATTTTTTAATGAATAGTGTAAAATGTTGTATTTTAATTCAAAACCACTTTTTAATCTTATTTATTTATATGATTAGATTATATTTTGAATTGGTTTTAAAGTGAAATTAGAAAATATTTTTACCATTAAATCCAATAGTGGTCGTTGGAATCAATTTCACTTTGAAATCAGACTTAAACTAGTGTCAATCTTTTGATACTTATTGTTTCATAAAAACACGCTATTTGTCATGACAGCGAGAATTAATTATTAAATTAATTAATGTGACTTATATGTTTTGAATTTTGTAAAACGGACTTCATTTTTGAATTCAGAATATCAAATATAACTTAGGGTGAATTTTTGGGATTTTTTTGAAAAACTTCAATTTTTGATGAATAGTGAAACCACTAAGTGGTACTTATAAATACTGATTTTCCGTTTAAATGAAATTTTGCCATCATTTCGTTTTGATATTCAAAAATCCTACATACATGGTTTTCATTAAGAAGTAAAATTTGGTTCAATGAGATTAAAATAATTTTTTGGTGAATAGTAACTTATTAAGTTTTTAATCGCGATTAGTGGTAATTAGTGTAGTTTAAGGTAAAAATAATGCTTTAATAAAATGAGATGAGCTTGACACATGTCTTACCCTCATTGGTTGTGTCATGGCCGACCAAGACAAGTCATGGGTCAACTTGGGGACCCCATGGATCCACTTTGGTTGGGAAATGACATAAATAACTTTTTATTTAATGTAAAAGTAAAAATGACACAAACATGATATGTTTTACTAAACCAATTTTTATGTGGGGTTATACAAGTCATATTTTTGATTATAAATATTCATTGTAAATCTCAAAAGATTTCCTACATCATAGTATTTGTTTTATAATTTTTAGACATTAAATAAATTAAATTATTTATGACATAATAATGATGCAGCCATGACATCATTATTTGACGATTTAAATAAAATGGAAAGATAATGTAAAATATATACACTAAACATGTCCAAAACTTATTGTATTAGTGGATTTATAAGCCTTATCACCTTATCCACGAATTATATCAATGTGGGACCTTTTGAAACCGAAACACATTTTCAAATAAAGTAATATTTCTTTACTTTCCAAAAGTGCCCCTCCTCTCCTCTTATAAAAGGCCGCCACCTCAACCTCATTTCACACACTCCTCAAGCCTTTGGCTCTGCAAAACCCTTCATATTTACTCTCTCCACATCCCTCTCCTCATCCTAGAGGATTCCCTTTGGGCATAATCCTTTCAAAGGAAGCCTTTAGGCTCAAATCAAAAGGAGTTACACTTTTAAAGGTAATTCATTCTCTCATGTTCATTTGTTTTATTTTGCTTCTCCAACCCCCTAAAATCTTTTTATTTACTTATTTTGTAACAACACCAGTATCTTCAATATACTAGGATGTTGTTATAAGATTTATTCGAGCTACACTCTCACACAACTACATCAAATGGTTAAAGAACATACGGTTTCTGTGGATGGTGAAATTCTGCCTCCCGAAACGATGATTGTTCAATACTCATTTAACACCTTCAAAGGTGGCCATTATGATGTCACTATTTTTATATATGATATATAATATGTTTATATTTTATTTATGCTTCTGTATTTTTAATTTTTGTCTTACCTTTATGGCTTCCATTATGGGTATACGCGATATCTTCATTTAAGGAAGTGCGGACTACCGCCCCCTCAAAGTGATTTGATTCGTTAAATACCATATGTGGGATGTATAAAGGATGGAAATATTATATTATATATGATATTATACTGGAATTATAATATACCTTTATATCATTATTATTCCATTCTATAAAATACGAAATAGAAATGAAAGTAGCGTTCATGCGTACGTACGGCTTACCGTCTCCATGAACGGTGCATTTCATTTCTTACCTCTAAATGATTATGTAATGTTATAAATGCATGAATGTACTGGATTTATATGACATATATTATATCTACATAATGAATACTATTCTTGATATAATAAAAATTTTGCCACATGAACAACATATAATCGTAAGAAGTCCACTTTCGACTTAAGAACCAAATATCGGCAAAACAAATATTATTAACTTAAATGATTACATAATGTATATGACATGGTAATAAGTGGTATAAAAGTAATAATGAAATTGAAAAAGGTTCTTAAGGAAGTAGAAATTAACTCAAGTTTATTATTCAGGAGATTAAAGAACGATCGAGTCAAGTCGGACCCGAGGTAAGGGATCTTACTTCTCTCTTTCTTTTTAAGTACACTCTTTTATGTCATTCCCTATAAAGATCATCTTTATTGTTATTGGGATGTTATTATATATTACACTTACTGTAATTTTTATGTTCCTGTGATGAGAGACCCTATTCTCTCTCATCAATCCATTTTGGAAGTTTTGAGTGGCGCCGTTAGGCTGCCGAATTTTCGTAAGAGATCTAACCTCCCTCTTTCTTTTTAAGTACTCCCCTTTATGTCACTTCTTTTAAGCTCCTATTTGTTATTATGGGGGATTTTATTCTATAATCCTCTTGCTGTAATTTTTGTTGTAATGTGATGAGATACCCTATTTGTTCTCATCAAGCCATTTTTTGAAGTTTTAAGTGGCGTCGTTAGGCTGCCGAGTTTTCGTAAGTGATTTTTCATCTCACTTTTATTCCCATGAGATTTATGCTACATTTGCCACAAATTCCATTTAGTGGTGTATGTACTGCCCATTATTCTACTCTTTGTGTAATATAAATTCATTTATGAGTATTTACATCAATGATCTATTGTCCTTCTTTCATGGGGTGTATGTTTTGAAAGATACCCAAGTCGGTAAGGGAACCTTTCACCCTCCTCTTTTTTTAAAAGACTTCTTTTGTTGGGTCTATTAATTTACATATTTTTATGTTGGGATATGTTCTAATATATCCTTATTGATGTAAATTTTATGTCCAAGTGATAAGATACACTTTTTATCTCTCATCAACTCATTTTGATGTGATGCCGTTAGGCTGTCAGGGGAACTTTTTAACCCAATTTCGATTTCTTTGGGTTCAACATGTAGTCATTGAATATATCATCCATTGAATATGTGTGAATGACGTTTTATTGTTTTACACTTAATATACACTTATATTGGGTGTATTTATATTTGTCACACATATTTTGAGATTGATTTGTCCTTAATTTAAGGATACCTTCTTTATAAGGGATTTCATCACATTTGACATTTCTATTGACGGTTCATTGTTGTTATGCACCAATTCACTCTTATATGGTGTATATACTGTCCTTTGGAGTATTATATCATGAATCCTTTTATTCTCATGATATTATAAATTTCTGACTAAATGTTATTCCTCGATTATTGTATTCAAGTGTATCAAATTTTGGTAAAACCCCTTTAAACAAAATATCATTTTAAATGTTTTAATTATTTGTTCTTATTAATATCCATGTTTTCAAAATGGTTTTAAGGATTTATTTATATGGATATTAATGGTTTAAAATGTTAAAAGCTTCAAGGTGGTATGTGACACTTTGATTCAAAAATCTCCTTATTAAATGTTTTAAATGGTTTTGGAAATGGTTTCTTTTTGAATGCATTCATTATTTCAATATCCTAAAATGTTATATTGTGATTGAAATGTGGAAATGTTATGTTTCCTTTATTCATGTTTTATGTGATACGATTATGTTATGGTTCTTGGGCATTGTTATGTAGAATGGGTGGTTCCGTGATAAACTAAGGGCGGGTGAGCCCGATATAGCTCTCCAATGCATTGGGTAACGCGAAGGAGTGAAACGTTAAGGTTTCTCTGAAGAGATTTAGGGAATATACTATGATGTGTATTCCAAACGTAACCAAGAGGGTTACTCCCTACGTAAGAATGTTATGAATGCCTCAAGTTACCTTTATGTCTTATGTTTTCTATGATTAATTCATGATTTGATATGCCTATATTTTATGGGTAAGGTATGATTTCATTCTTATGTATATATGAACTCATGTTTCCTTTCCATATTTTTATAACCCTTACTGAGCTTTTTATGCTCATCCAAAGTTTTTGAAATGTTTTTCACAGGTCAAGGGAAAGGTACATGATGTGATGATCGTGTAAAGGATGTGTCAAGAAAGAATCCATGTTTTATTTTAAATATGTTTCCGTTGATGGGAAGAATGAATACTGTCTTTTATGTAACCACTTTGTTTAAATGTGGAATGTAATGCAAGTTTCATGATCTAATTCTCTAAAACTCTAAACCTGAAAAGATCCTCAATGTGTAATCTTGTAATAACTCAAGATTAAGTAAGGTTTAAGGCTGGGGCCTTATAGTTGGTATGAGAGGTCGGTTTAGATAACTTTAGAGGTTAGGGTATTCTTTAAGCATAAGTGACATTACCATAATGGTTAGGATTTCAGAAAGAGTCTTAGTTTTAGATAAAGTGAAAGAGTAAGTATATCTTATTATCTATCTTACTCATTAGTACATGATGCTTTTGTTGATATACTCACACTGACCATTTTGGTTTTAGTAAATGGTTGGATCTAGCAGGCACCAAAGTAACAGTGGATGTGAAAGAAACTGTGACAGTTTTTTGAGCAAGCAACTGAATGATATGGGAGCTACAATGAGAACTCTTTTGATTATCCTCAACCAACTATCTGGAGTCATGATTGACCACCTAAACCTTGGAGATTTATCTAAGGCATCGTATATGAAAGAAACAAATCCCTACGGAAGTACAGGTAATAATCATAAAGGTAAGTGTGTTCAAAAACATATGTGTCAAAGATGTGGAAAGAAACACCTAGGAAAATGTTTCAAATGGACAGAAATATGCTATAGATGTGTAAATGAAGGTCATAAAGCAAGAACCTGCCATGGAAAAAGGAAGCATCTAGTTGACTCGAGGAAAGGGAAAGAAGTTCTTTCTGAGGGATCAATTGAATGTTTTAAATGTGGTGTGTATGGTCATTATGAAAACACATGTCCTATGAAGAAGTTCTGTGAATGAGGTCACCATGAGCGTACCAATATTTGTTTACCAATACCTAATTCCATTCCGATTGAGGATGAAGAAATTGACAATGACCAATCAAAGGTATGTACTATTTCATGACTATTGTTTTCTTATTTTGGAATCTTAGGATATGATTCATGATTTTGTTTGTAGGAAAGAGGTATTTCGAAATAAGTTGGAAAGGAATGGATAATGGATCATGAAGAATGTTGAATGAGTAAGATGTCAACATATAAGGGCTTCAAGTGTTAGGGTGAAATTCTTAAGAGTATTAAGTCTCTTTTGATGATGGGGTTACATTAGAAGACTTTTTATATTATGTGTAACCCTGATGTTTAATATAGGAAAATTTTATTCAAGTAATAGTTATCTTTTATTTTGTGGACATAGTTATAAAGAACCATTTGGGTTTATATGATCCTTACTTTTGAGGTAATTATGGGTTACCATATGTTATGATTGAAGTGAAAGGCATGAGATAAAATTGAGGATAAATTATGTTATGGTTATTTTTTATGATTTTATCCCTTTTTTGGTAATTATTTGAGAATTATATAGTTTTGGAAAAAGGACAACACGCAGACCGTGTGACAACCCGTCGCGTCGTACAATGCCGCGGGAATCAAACTCACAACCAATGTGTGACTGGTATTTATCGCCTACCACTGGACTACGTGAAGTCACTGGTTAGTTTGACTGATTCTTTTTAGTTATATGATTTTATGAATTAATAGTATGTTGATTTTGGAGAATATGTTATTAGGATAATTACTTTTCAATGTGAGACTTTAGGAGCGACTAATGTTGTTTGGAGATAAATGTTACGATTTAACTTGGAAGACTATGTGACTAAATCTTTTAAATATTTGGGTTTCAATCTTATATTGGTTTACTTTGAAGAATTTTATGGACAAATTGTTTATCGGATGGTCCTCGTTGAACTTTGGGTTTTGTTGGACAAATTTTGGAGATTAAGAATAGATTTTCTTTTTATAAGGGGTTAGCCTTTTCTGGGTTATCTGATCTTGTACTAACCTTTTTGGTTTTGGTTTTAGTTAAAGCCTAAATACATGGGATGTATATAGTTCTCTTTTGGGGATTAGGTGATTCTCTAGAAGATGATTATAGTACTCTTAATGCGAACAAGTCTCCCTAAATACTCATCTTTTGGAAAAAATATGAGCTTGACTAAGGAATCTAGTAAAAGTTGAAAGTCAACATGATAAGTGATTATGCTTCCTTATTAATAAATTCCTCAATAAAAAGTAACTTAAAACAAAAATGTTGTCTATTAACTTTTCCTACTGGGGAACCCAACACCGTTTAACCCATCACAAGTTTGTGATTTTCTTATTGTTAACTTTCTCCTAAACATGTTTTCTATCACCCTCCATCGGAACATGACCCTATTGTTTCACCTCCATGTCCATATTTTCATACTTAGAATCCTAGTATGGGTTAACTCGGGTGACCTTTGTGCTTATCTTTCTTTATTTTTAAGTGATTGTTTTACCGACTCTTGTTCCGATGTGGGACGTTCAAGGATGTTTCCAAGCGCAATTTTAAAATTGCGAGGACGCAATTTCCAAAAGGGGGAAGGATGTAACACACCAGGTAAATAAAGAATATGACATTTTCATATTTATCCATATTTGTGAATAAAATATTAATATGAATTTAAAGGGGACGCTATGGTCGATGGCGTACCCAACACGCAACAATGAGTTTCTTGGGAATCTTACGTTGCACTCTAATAATAAAATAATATTATTTTAAATGGTAGTTAACATGTAGCCGTTGTAATGGCGGGAATGGATAGAAAGAAATAAAATATGATTATATATGTTCTTAAATGTTTTTACATTTATACAATAAAAGATAAAGGCTTAAAATACGGAAAGAATTCAATTTTAGGCGTATATGCCCTAGTTTTCACTAAAGGTTCACTTATCACCTTTTGATGGAGAACCGTCATTAAATATAGTTTTTTTCACTCTTAAACATTCTTTTGGAGCAAATAAAACTCTTATTAAGAATCGGGACATCAAAATTTACTTTGTGTAAATTTTTGGTATCTTTCCGATAAAGTTCATTTTTTTAATGAATAGTGTAAAATGTTGTATTTTAATTCAAAACCACTTTTTAATCTAATTTATTTATATGATTAAATTATATTTTGAATTGGTTTTAAAGTGAAATTAGAAAATATTTTTACCATTAAATCCAATAGTGGTCGTTGGAATCAA
Organism: Viscum album; assembly: GCA_963277665.1. Lineage (NCBI taxonomy): Eukaryota > Viridiplantae > Streptophyta > Magnoliopsida > Santalales > Viscaceae > Viscum > Viscum album. Next base: position 1,276,598,635 of record OY728133.1, read on the forward strand.
TTTCACTTTGAAATCAGACTAAAACTAGTGTCAATCTTTTGATACTTATTGTTTCATAAAAACACGCTATTTGTCATGACAGTGGGAATTAATTATTAAATTAATTAATGTCACTTATATGTTTTGAATTGTGTAAAACGGACTTCATTTTTGAATTCAGAATATCAAATATAGCTTAGGGTGAATTTTTGGGATTTTTCTGAAAATCTTCAATTTTTGATGAATAGTGAAACCACTAAGTGGTACTTATAAAAACTGATTTTCCGTTTAAATGAAATTTATCCATCATTGTGTTTTGATTTTCAAAAAATCTGACATACATGGTTGTCATTAAGAAGTAAAATTTTGTTCAATGAGATTAAAATAATTTTTTGGTGAATAGTAACTTATTAAGTTTTTAATCGCGATTAGTGGTAATTAGTGTAGTTTAAGGTAAAAATAATGCTTTAATAAAATGATATGAGCTTGACACATGTCTTACCCTCGTTGGTTGTGTCATGGCCGACCAAGAAAATCCATGGGTCAACTTGGGGACCCCATGGATCCACTTTGGTTGGGAAATGACATAAATAACTTTTTATTTAATGTAAAAGTAAAAATGACACAAACATTATATGTTTTACTAAAAAAAAAATTTAAGTGGGGTTATACAAGTCATATTTTTTATTATAAATATTAATTGTAAAGATAAAAATATTTCCTACATCATAGTATTTTTTTTTTAATTTCTAGACATTAAATAAATTAAATTATTTATGACATAATAATGATGGAGAGATGACATCATTATTTGACGATTTAAATAAAATGGAAAGATAATGTAAAATATATGAACTACACATGTCCAAAACTTATTGGATGAGTGGATTTCGAAGCCTTATCACCATATCCACGAATTATATCAATGTGGGACCTTTTTAAACCAAAACACATTTTCAAATAAAGTAATATTTCTTTACTTTCCAAAAGTGCCCCTCCTCTCCTCTTATAAAAGGCCCCCACCTCTACCTCATTTCACACACTCCTCAAGCCTTTGGCTCGGCCAAACCCTACCCATTTACTCTCTCCACATCCCTCTCCTCATCCTAGAGGATTCCCTTTGGGCATAATCCTTTCAAAGGAAGCCTTTAGGCTCAAATCAGAAGGAGTTACACTTTTAAAGGTAATTCATTCTCTCATGTTCATTTGTTTTATTTTTCTTCTCCAACCCCCTAAACTCTTTTTATTTACATCTTTTGTAACAACACCAGTATCTTAAATATACTAGGATGTTGTTATAAGATTTATTCGAGCTACACTCTCACACAACTACATCAAATGGTTAAAGAACATACGGTTTCCGTGGATGGTGAAATTCTGCCTCCCGAAACGATGATTGTTCAATACTCATTTAACACCTTCAAAGGTGGCCATTATGATGCCACTATTTTTATATATGATATATAATATGTTTATGTTTTATTTATGCTTATGTATTTTTCATTTTTGTCTTACCTTTATGGCTTCCATTATGGGTATACGCGATATCTTCATTTAAGGAAGTGCGGACTACCGCCCCCTCAAAGTGATTTGATTCGTTAAATACCATATGTGGGATGTATAATTGATGGAAATATGATATTATATATTATATTATACTGGAATTATAATATACCTTTATATAATTATTATTCCATTCTATAAAATACGAAATAGATATGAAAGTAGCGTTCAAGCGTACGTACGGCTTACCGTCTCCATTAACGGTGCATTTCATTTCTTACCTCTAAATGATTATGTAATGTTATAAATGCATGCATGTAATGGATATATATAACATATATGATATCTACATAATGAATACAATTCTGGATATAATAAACATTTGGCCACACGAACAACATGTAATCGTAAGAAGTCCACTTTCGACTTAAGAACCAAATATCGGCAAAACAAATATTATTAACTTAAATGATTACATAATGTTTATGACATGGTAATAAGTGGTCTAAAAGTAATAATGAACTTGAAAAAGGTTCTTAATGAAGTAGAAATTAACTCAAGTTTATTATTCAGGATATTAAATAATGATCGAGTCAAGTCGGACCCGAGGTAAGGGATCTTACTCCTCTCTTTCTTTTTAAGTACACTCTTTTATGTCATTCCCTATAAAGATCATCTTTCTTGTTATTGGGATGTTATTATATATTAAACTTACTGTAATTTTTATGTTCATGTGATGAGAGACCCTATTCTCTCTCATCAATCCATTTTGAAAGTTTTGAGTGGCGCCGTTAGGCTGCCGAATTTTCGTAAGAGATCTAACCTCCCTCTTTCTTTTTAAGTACTCCCCTTTATGTCACTTCTTTTAAGCTCATATTTGTTATGATGGGGGATGTTATTTCATAATCCTCTTGCTGTAAATTTTGTTTTATTGTGATGAGATACCCTATTTGATCTCATCAATCCATTTTTGGAAGTTTTAAGTGGCGCTGTTTGGCTGCCGAGTTTTCGTAAGTGATTTTTCATCTCACTTTTATTCCCATGAGATTTATGCTAAATTTGCCACAAATTCCATTGAGTGGTGTATGTACTTCCCATTATTCTACACTTTGTGTAATATAAATTCATTTATGAGTATTTACATCAATGATCTATTGTCCTTCTTTCATGGGGTGTATGTTTTGAAAGATACCCAAGTCGGTAAGGGAACCTTTCACCCTCCTCTTTTTTTAAAAGACATCTTTTGTTGGGTATTTTAATTTACATATTGTTATGTTGGGATATGTTCTCATATATACTTATTGATGTAAATTTTATGTCCAAGTGATGAGATACACTTTTTATCTCTCATCAACTCATTTTGATGTGATGCCGTTAGGCTGTCAAGGGAACTTTTTAACCCAATTTCGATTTCTTTGGGTTCAACATGTAGTCATTGAATATGTCATCCATTGAATATGTTTGAATGACATTTTATTGTTTTAAACTTAATATCCACTTATATTGGGTTTATTTATATTTGTCACACATATTTTGAGATTGATTTTTCCTTAATTTAAGGATACCTTCTTTATAAGGGATTTCATCACATTTGACATTTCTATTGAGGGTTCATTGTTGTTATGCACCAATTAACTCTTATATGGTGTACATACTATCCTTTGGAGTATTATATCATGAATCCTTTTATTCTCATGATATTCTAAAGTTCTGACTAAATGTTATTCCTCGATTATTGTATTCAAGTGTCTCTAATTTTGGTAAAACCCACTTTAACCAAAATATCGTTTTAAATGTTTTAATTATTTGTTCTTATTAATATCCATGTTTTAAAAAATGGTTTTAAGGATTTATTTATATGGATATTAATGGTTTAAAATTTTAAAAGCTTGAAGTTGGTATGGGACACTTTGATTCAAAAATCTCTTTATTAAATGTTTTAAATGGTTTTGGAAATGGTTTCTTTTTGAATGGATTCATTATTTCAATATCCTAAAATGTTATATTGTGATTGAAATGTGGAAATGTTATGTTTCCTTTATTCATGTTTTATGTGATACGATTATGTTATGGTTCTTGGGAATTTTTATGAAGAACGGGTGGTTCCGTGATAAACTAAGGGCGGGTGAGCCCGATATAGCTCTCAAATGCATTGGGTAACGCGAAGGAGTGAAACGTTAAGGTTTCTCCGAAGAGATTTAGGGAATATACTGTGATGGGTATTCCAAACGTAACCAAGAGGGTTACTCCCTACGTAAGAATGTTATGAATGCCTCAAGTTACCTTTATGTCTTATGTTTTCTATGATTTATTCATGATTTGATATGCCTATGTTTTATGGGTATGGTATGATTTCATTCTTATGTATATATGAACTCATGTTTCCTTTCCATATTTTTATAACCCTTACTGAGCTTTTTATGCTCATCCCATGTTTTTGAAATGTTTTTCACAGGTCAAGGGAAAGGTACATGATGTGATGATAGTGTCATGGATGTGTCAAGAAAGAATCCATGTTTTATTTTAAATATGTTTCCGTTGATGGGAGGAATGAATACTGTCTTTTATGTAACCACTTTGTTTAAATGCGGAATGTAATGCAAGTTTCATGATCTAATTCTCTAAAACTCTAAGCCTGAAAAGATCCTCAACGTGTAATCTTGTAATAACTCACGATTAAGTAAGGTTTAAGGCTGGGACCTTATATTGAAAGTTAACAAAAAATATTCTAAATAATCTACTAACAACATCGATTATCTATGACTGAAATCATAATAATGAAATGAAAAATTTCATACATCTTCATCATACATTCATGCACTCACTCCAAAAATTATTATCATTAAGGTCTCATTCCATGTTATTGTACATAAATCGTTTTGTTGCTGGCCTAATACTAATGCTAATTTTTCCAAAGAGACATATCGATGAATCACTAGGCCATGAAATTTTGGGCCACACCCATCACTTAATAAGTCTAATAAATTACTCATTTAATGAGAGAAATATTATTGAAAAAAACATTCATATTAAAAAACTAACATATGAAACTTTATTACATACCAATTCAATAAACATAATCATAAACCATATAGTGTAATTTATAGAATGGTAATGAAATTGTACATCCCAAATAAAACTAATCATAAAAAATCTGAAGAAAATATAAGGATGGAATCAGTAAAAAAATAACTAGTGGTAATGAGTACAATAAAGTGTTTATTTCAATGATGGATAAAAATTGAATAAAAAACCATTAAATTAACCTTTGAGGAAAATTATCTCTTCAATTTGAAAATATTTTTAGTACTAAAAGTTCAAAAAATATTTCAATAATTATTTCCCTTTGAAAATAACCTTTTGAAACATCTTATATAATCGTTAAAAGATTTAATGGTCTTGATGGAACGAAATTTTGTCCATTCAATGAACGTTAGAATAATTATTCATTTCACATTTTCATAAAAATACATTGGGGAAATGTTTCTAAATTTAAATGAATTATTCCTTAAAAAATATTATAAATAGAAAAACTGGGAAAAAGTTCTATCATAATTAATTTTTATAAGAATAAACAAAATTAACTTTTTTAAATTGTATTTTAATGAAAAAAAATTTCAACCAAAAAGAGATATAATGTGATATTTTATTAAAAATTATTTCTCATTCATGTTATGTTACACTAAGTCATAATATTGTACTATTACATGTAAAATATCATGAATAAAAATTTTATAATAATAAATTTTAATTCAAATATATAATTGTAAAATAATTCCACCATGGTAGACATAAACAAATACAATCCCATATAATAATGAGATTATGAAATAAACCCATACCACTTTGGTAACATTTGAATCATAATCCACATGAATGACATAACATCAAGTTAATCTTAAAATATACCTAATAATAATATATTCAGGGTATAAAATATCAAATGGTTAATTATATAAACCTCACAATTGAATAATTAGTGATTATGGAATATGTCTCACGTTTGTAAAAGTGAGACGAGAAAACCATGCAATTTCATTGGATTCCTTTAAATATGTAAGAACATAGTTTTTTAAAATTATTGGTCTATTAAAATCCAATAAATTACCAGAATAATATATATCATTCTATTTATTATTTACATATAGTGTTTTATCACTCATTTATGAGGAATTCGTTGTTAAAATCACTGTTTCTGGTGATAATTGCTTCATTCTTCATGTATGTTTAGATTCATTGTTTTTTATAATTTTAATTTGACCATTTTTAAATCATATCAACAATTTTAATGATGATAAAAATATCATAACAAATCATTACATTTTATATTGTAATATATTTATATAAGAGGTATAAAATGGATTACACCTTTCTGGGAGATGGTAGACCGTACATATGCACGAACATTGCTTTCATTATTCTTGATGGATGGAATAAATGGAACAAAAATATAAAAATCCCTTTAAAAATTATAATTTTATTATATATCGTTCATATTAATAAATCCATTTTTAGTAGCACATATTTAAAAAAAATATGAAAAATATTTCACATCACTATTTGGAGGGGGGTAGTTCACCCATACGCACGAGCACCATTATTATATTAAATTGAACTGGAATGAATGAATTAGATGCTATATTTAATTTATAGATGCATAATTATATAATAAATTTTAATTATAGTAATTATATTTTATCGTTACTACATTCTATATAAATGGTAATCAAAAAACAAATCGCATCACTTTGCAAGGCAGTAATCTTTTATATACATGAGCGTTGATATCATATCCCTTAGGAAATAGAATGTAAGAATGTATATATGATAAGATAATTATATAAGTATAATTATATAATAAACGTAATAAAAACTTGTTAAATCCATCATAAAATATATCATTGAATGGTGGTGATTGACTATGAACTATTTCGATTCAGGAGATAGTAGTATGTCATACAAATAATAAATGGTTTCATTTTCCATTTTAATGTAGTGGAGTTGGTAATAGAATTTGAAAGTATCATAAATATATATAAATATATACACTAGATATACTGGTTTAATTACTTGGTCAAATTTGTAATATATTTAAAGGATTTAGAAGAAGAAGTAAAAAAAGAAAATGCAAAGTTAAAAGTTTTACCTTTTCTTTAATATGACTCATTATGTTTAACCAAATTCGTTTTGAGATTATATTTATGAACAAAAAATTTAGGATGTAGATAGGGATTTAAGTAAGTTAGTGTGTAGTTCTTGTCCGAACCAATGTTCTTATGGTAATGTTAATATGGAAGGAGAGTGGGTGGCCTTTTATAAGTGGGTATGATTGAAGACTTAGTATTTTTGAAGAGAACTAGTTATACCCTATATAATGAAAAATGATTAAAATATGTGTTATTAAATAAAAATAAGGATTATAAGTATTATATATTTATATTTAGTGGATATTTTAAATTTTTTAGTTTATTTTACCACTTATCATTTTAGTTTAACCCCTAGTAATCCCTTTTTTACCTAAATCACAATTATTAGTTTATAATATTTTTACAATTCCTAATGGTTAAAAAATTAGTTTATATTATGATATAATATAAATTTAATGATTAAAAATATGAAATTTGATTTTAGAAATTAAATTCATAGATTTAGTAGTATCCAAATGAAGATAATACCCATAGACGTGATGGAAAAGAGGGTTTCCAAAGAGAACATTTTCATTGGTAAACACCTTTTTAATATGAAAAATCAATATGAAATTGATTTAAATGAAATTGTTTAGTAAAATTGAAATATAATGGATGTAATAATACCTCAAAAATTACAATAAATATAATATTAATTTATATGTTATTTAAATTAAAAGATACTTTTAATTAAAAATTATTATATTTCATTATTAATCTAAAATAATAAATTTTAAAAAAAATTATAAAATAAAAAATATATAATTTGTAAACATTTATTTTGAAAAATAATACTCTTTTGAAATAAAATTTCTAAAATTGGTAAATTTTAATTTTAAATTTTTTATACAATGTGGGACTAATTCTCCATTTACAAAAATATTGTTTTCATAAAACATTTCTTTTCTTTTCAAATGTTTCATATTTTATTTCAAATAAATAGTTAACCATTGAATTCATTTTATACTTGTGAGAACCATATAAATTTTATAATATAGTTAATTCCTTTCATACATTTTAATTTAATGACAATGTTATAAAGGTCATGTTTAAGTATTAATAATTTAATAGATTTTATAGTTTCATTTAAAACCAGTGTTTCTTGTATCGCAAGAAATTGAAAAGATTGAATTTATTTAAATCCAAATATATCAAAAATTATTTAGTTTTTATATTTTATTCTATGATTTAATTTTTGTTTCTTTCATGTTACAAACATGATGATTCTATTTTAAAAAATCATTGTGTTATATATCGATCATCAATTTTAGTTGATCATTATCCATGTTAGTATCCAAGCAAGAGTTCTTAATGTAAATTAGCATAATTATTGGTTATTAGAGACCCCCTTGGAATATCATGATTTAGTTTCCCAATACATTTTAATAGTAGATTGATATATTTTGGGTTATTCCATTTTTTAGTTATTCCCAAGTCATTGAATTTCATAAAATCCAAAATTTATATCTATTATTCTATTCGACATCAGTAATATTTAATATAGAACGATTTAATATATTATTTATTTCCTTCAAATTCCAGAAAACATTTTAATCTATGGGATTGAGTTTTAATTATATGATCTTAGTTTTCATCTCATAATAGTTTTTTTTCATAGGTTTTTTCTATTCCTCTATTTAGAAATCAATTTACTAGAAAAAAATTTCGATTTTAGTTTTTATTCGTTATCCATAAAATCCTAATTTTAGATTTTTTATTATATGACACTGACATCAATTGTAGGTAATATTTCATATTATGATTAATTATTATATATTGTAATTATTATATGTACTACTTCAAAATCATTTATCATCTACTAAATGTTTTAGTATGGTAAAGAATTTAATTTTCTCTTATTGGTGATGTGTTTGATTCCATTACATTTAAAATACTAAAATGAATGTTTCACTAAATTCTCTTATTTAGGAGCATTAGAAAACTCACTTATACACTATCATCAAAAAATTACCTTCTTCTGTTTTAAAAATATTTTTCAGTTTGATTTAAAATCAATTATCTAAAGCACCCTATAGTTATATATATACAAATTTGAGTTCATTGTAATAAAATAAATATTAATATAATTTATTAAAAAAATAATAATCACATTAAAAAAATATTAAAATTAAAAATTGAATATATTATTAAAATAAAATTATTCAAAATTTAAAATAAGAATTAAAATTATCAAAATATTATAATTACAATGTTTTTATAATAAATTAAAACCCTTATAACATTTTCCAATAAAATATACAGTAAATTATTATAAAATTAAAATGTAATCAAATAATTATATAATTAATAATTTAAACATAAAAAGAACAAAAATTAAAATTTATATAGTAATTAACATAAATAAACAATTATAATATCATAATACTATATATTACCAATTTAAGGAATTTTAAAGTAATCAATAAATAGTTAAAAAATTATTTGTGAAAAAACAAATGAAACAAAGGAAACATCAAATTAATCCACACTTATCAATTTTTATTTTCTAAAAAAAATCAATTTGAAATTTTTGGTAGTAAAAAATAAATTTCAATTCGAAAACTAGAGAAGTAAATAACAATGAAATTATTTTCAAAGGCATTCCCCCTATGGATTAATACAATTTTAATAAGTCACTATATAGAATAGTTTATTTACCCATCGAAACATATATAACATCTTTATATGGGCCTAGAAAAGGTCTTTCTATTATGATCAGAACATGCATGTCCCACAGTGTATCAAAGATAGAAAAAAATTAGAGGAACGAATTAGAATTGATTTATTTAAAAATATATAATATACACATTCATTTGGGTTAAAAGGTGAAAATTATCCATATTTGTTGAAATAAATGGGTGATTATGTTCCCGGAATCTTATCTTCTGGTATAAAGAATATTGTATAAGTTTGATCCTAGATCATATGTCCCATTAGATATTTATTCCATCCTATTCTTCTATTCATCGCGATATAAAAAATCATCCATGACAAGTCAATTATAGTTATATGTTTTTTTAATAATAAAGCTGCAATATTGAATGAGTTTATTTGTTATATAATCTCAAGAACGAATCTTGTTAGCTAGGATTTGTATTATGAAATTTAACATATTGATGGATTTTTAATGCCCTCCAAAAAGTAATTGTTATTTATAAATATACCTATCATATAAATAACCAAAAATAACCTGGTTAATAACTCATTAAGAATATTATAATGAATTTATGGGTTTTTAATAATTCTTAAATTTTTTTGATGACTCTACTCATTCTATAACCCCACAATCTTTTTTACGTCAATAATTTCTTCACAATTCAGTTTCCATTTTTAATTTTAGTTTATAGTCCGTGATTTATTATAAGAACATTGTTTGATATTATTTTAAAGATATATAGAATTGGATTTTTTTTATAAATTAAATTTTATATACTACTTGTTAATTAGTTTATACTTACCTTAATGGATTTGGAATCTTTTCAAGAGTTATATGGTGTAATCAAGTTGTTACATCAATCAAATTCTATCTCAAATTTGGTTTAGTTATTATGGGTCACATTCCGTTATCACTCATACCAAGATCCCTTAAAATATTTCATATTTGAAGCTCTAGGATATGAATTATATAATATATGTCATTATACAATGAAACCATTTAAACCACCAACTAATACAATGACCCCTATAATACCCCTTGAAAATTTAATGATTCATATGCATATTGATTTACAAAATAATAATAATTTTTTTAAGAAACAACTATCCAATAAAGGTTTTAATCACTCATTTATCTCTTTATAACATGTTTTGATGTTTTTTATATCCACCACTATATTTTTTTAAAAATGGAGTATTATTTCACCAATTCCAAGCCATATATCCTAGAATCTATGAAGTGGCATCCTACTGATTGCGGATATTGAAAGTAAGGAATTGTTTTTTGGTCATAATTTATCCCATAATGAAAATAATGTTTCATAAAAATTGTATCATATTTTTTAGAATTGTGATTATGTGATTCACCAAAATGAATTATTGTCTTCCTAGGGAACTTTTGATGTGATTATTGAGTTATCCAATCAAAATATTTCTTTATATCATCATAATTTTGGTATGAAAATATATAATATATGATTGATCAACCAAATTCAAGTTGTATGGTGTATTAGAACTATATAAGGTATACATTAATAGATATGGTGACTAAAGTTATTTACACATATTATTACATTATTTTAGGCATAAATCAAAATCAAATTATAATCCATGTATCATAATGTTAATTCTTTTAGAATATTAAGTACATATTTAAACCTCTGCAAACCAATATAGAATAATATATTATTTAAAAATAATAATGAGCCACTAAAATAATTTCTCCCATTATATATGCATATGATATACTGGGTAATACATGAATGAAATGGATGAGATAAAAAATACCACCAAGGTAATAAACATAGGAGTAAAAATTAGTACATGTGCTATAAGACATAACATAATGACATTAAATGATTATAAATTTAATAAAACTAAAGAATAAGAAAAATCTATAATAGGGTAATATAAAACCATAGAATCCTAGGAATGATGAAACCATATATAACATGACATACACATGAGTCAGCTGCAGATATGAAGACATTGTGGTCAACGTCCCACAAATAAATCAGGTTCATTCTTTTTCCCAACCTGAAATCTCATTAAACTAAAAATTCCCCAATTTATTGAATAAATATCTATTAAAACCCATAATATCAGGTTCATGAATATTAATTTTACCTTAATAATCATACATTATTTATCAAACATAAAAATAATTGTTACACATGGAAGGAAATTGTTATCATGATCTTTTCAAATGGTGTATTAAAAAGGGGACATCTTAATGGTTTCCATGAATGAATTGATTTAACTAATACATGGACATTATTAATATAAAATGGGCATATATAATGATAATATATGTCAAACTGTAGATAAAACATGTCAAAATGTTTTTTAAGTATCTTTAGAAATAATCTATTTTATTGTGGTTTAAGGAAACTATTAAAGATAATTTAAATATAAAAAGGCATAATACTTTATATGAAAATAGTAATTAAACCATGATGGTTTTTTGAGTTAAAAATATTTCATTTTACAAAAATAATTTTGTCTTAAAATAGATTATTTAGTGCACTAGATAATGAGTATGAAGATGGGATGGTCCCTTTAACTGAAGTTCCTTATTGAGAATAATTGAGAAGGGAACCTTTAAAACATTTATTTTCTCTTATATAAGTCTGATATGGTGTTAATAAACTATTTTTCAAAAAACTGTTCAAATTTATAATAATTTTAAAAAATTAGAAGCATTTCATTAGGGTAAATTGAGGGAGTGTGTAACATGAAGGAAAAACGGTGGTCGGGGTAGAATACCTTAGCTTATGTACGAAACAATTTTTTAGATGATAATAATGATTTAAATAATCAAATTAAATTCATTAATAAATTAAATTAACAAACATTTATACATTTAATTTAATTAATAAAATTTTATTAAGTCCAGTCATGGTGTTTTTGACGGGTTATAGAATACAATTTTATCGTTCGGAAGAATTCATTTCCTTTCTTTTCTTGATCGGCCACTTGTGTACATGTATGGAAAATCATGAAAAATTGGAACGATTTTATAACGATGAAGATCCAAGATATTAATTAATATAAATAATATTATGTGGTTATATAATTCAATTGGAAGATTTGTGTGAGGGTGAGTCATTAGATAAGGCATTAATGAAAACCATTTAGATTATTTTGTCATTTTTTGATCATCATGAACTAGTTTTGTATTATTAATTAATATGATGTATATATAATTGTTTCATTACATTAAATATATTTTAATAATTATATTATAATATTTTTTAACTATAAAAATGGTTTTATAAGAATTATTGAAGGAGGGAATAAAAATTGAATACTCGTCGTACTTGAATGCGATAAATTAACCCACCAAAAATGATATTCTCATTATTAGAAAAAATGTGAAGGGAAAGAAATTACGATGGATTATTCTATTATCATAATAAAATTAAAATATGTTAATGGTAATAGAGTTCTCAATAAGAACCTGGATTTTTTCACTCATGTATAGACTCATTAAATTGTGATTTAATTCCTTATTTTGGTCCTTTTATGGATTCCTAGTTGGTTAGTGAATGTTGTGAGGGTGAAGGAGGATTGTTCTAACTCAGAACCCATCTTTTAAAAAAATGTTTCTATCTCATAGTCTGATTAAATAATTCTAGTAGGGTTTATGATTCAATCTAACTATGGGAATAGTATTTATTTTTACGAAGACACATCTCGCACGTTTGGTGTATAGTTTCCATAACTGTTTCGCCTAATCGTGTGGTACCCCACTTTCACGGGGCGGGAATTCATGGATTGAGCACAATTTGGAAAAATGTGGAGAGAAACCATGCACAGGATAAATTTTGAGTATTTTTTATTTTTTCCCTTAACAATCTAATTAATCATACCAGCTATGCTAATTTAGATTACAATGTGATGAACATCCATTTTCTCGCATTTGTAAGCTCTTAGAGTCATATTCTATGGATCAAGAGATATCGTTCATCCAAGATCGGTTCGAGAATTCTCTCATCATGATGGATTCACAACGGTGTGTACTCAAGTCATTTGGATCCATTCTTCAACTGTATTTCTCTCGACCTATTATTCTAGGAGTGAGAGGTTTTACCTTTTTCTTATATCTACTCTGATCTAAGACAAATCATATTTTTATACTAGTGGACGAGAGTCGTACAATCCTATGGTGGGTGTTCCATAACTCATCACTCATGTTCAATGATTTTGGAATCATCATTTGTGGCTCTCTAATTTCATCAGGTTTCATTTATTATATTTACATGTCATTTTTATAATCATTATAATCATAAGATTAGGTTTCTTACAAATATGTGATTTGTTATTATTGGTTTTGCCTAAATCTCCATCCATCCCATGTTGGATGTTATGCCATAATTTTCATTTTAGATTTTTGATAAATTTGATCAACCATTCGAGTGTGCCATGGATTTATCCACCTATGGGAATGATTTTCTATATTAAATGGATTTATTTATATTGTGAATTACATAATATAATGTACCATGTTGTCTCACCACTTGACCCACCTAAGGAAATTTCTTCAATTAATAAACTTATATGAAATTTAAATAGTCATGTATAAAATGTATATGACTTTCCATTTTTAAATATAATTGAATAGTTGGTTTCATGTCTGTAACAAAAATTACCATGTTGATGGAATGCATCAGAGTGATCCTTGATAATTAATATTCATAAAAATGAGTTAAATTAATGGTTTCATGCTACATGGAATTGTCACACTAATGAAAGGAAATTCATGATACAAATGGACTTATTGATTAATTACAACTTGAATAAATGGTTGCATGCTCAATTAGACTTATCAAACTAATGAAATGTAATGGTATGATCGTTCTAAATTATATAAGACTTATTAATAAAACTAAAAGTGGATTGACACGAGCTCACCTTGGATTCCCGAGGGAATTACTTGAGCTTACAACGACCCCATTAAGAAATCAAGGGTACTACGTTCTTAGGTTAAAAACAACCAGTTACCCAATCATTGTAAAATAATGGATGCCCATTATGATGTTGTATGATCCCTCGTGTAAATTCTTTGGATACAATCCCTAGATCTAGCATTGACATGTTGGTTCCAGGATTAAATCCCACCGGGCCCTGGAATTCCATAGCCACATTTAACCTTGGTTTTAGTCTGTGGATTTATTAGTCATCTCATTGTAGAATTCCTTGGTCTACGCTACTTGGTCACAATATTACCCTATATAGGAAACAATTATTACACAGTTTGAGACCCTTGATGTCGACATTGCCTTCATTACTACCATGGTCCTTAATTATTAAATATCATTAGATGTTTCCATGTTACATCCTAGAACCTACACTATTGTTAACATGTGATATATTCATAAACTAGTAAACATAAATTAATGAACTAGTTATTTGTTTAGACACTATCCATGAGATAAAGTATGTATATGGGTTTTTAGTTACAGAATAATGATTGACTTTACTTATATGTTCTTTCACACTATTATATTTCCATTACACAAGCCAAATTCTATAGTCACTGTTGGTGGTAGCCCACTGATATGTATCAAACACCCTCTTAGAGTTCCATTTTCAACTTGGGGAATATTACATATATGTAGTTATGGACACTGAAATGCATACAACTTCAAATTATTGATTGATTACTATTTATGATGGAATATGATTGTAGATGACCGAGCTAGAGCTTGGGATTCTTGGGATATTAATTTTATTTACTTTTTAATCTTGTGAAACATGTTATGCCTACTATCTGGAACTCATGATTCCCATTTTTCTCGTGACATGACATATCATTATCAGTAATTCATGTTGAAATAGTTTTTACAATCATTGTTTATGTCTGACCTTGGTATGCTTTAGCTTTTTTACACATTTTAATTTTTCTATATAACACTATTTATATTTATATGATATGATACATTCTCGTAATGGGGTCATAGTCTTTTTACGTAAACCCCCTAGGACCTCTTCTCTAGGTGGAAACCTTTGGTATTTGGCTTTATGCGCCTGAGGTCATGTGTCCCATCAGGCTTAGGGAACCTATTAAGTGGAATTTGGGTCTCGGACATCAAAATGTAATATTAAAGGATGTTATTTTCATTATTTACTATATAGAGAAAATATATTGGATATTAGTAATTCTTGGTACATGTTCACAATTTATGCTTGGGCTTCACAAACCCATGTTTGTGTTAAAAGAAAAGTTTTCTATAATTCAATTATTGTTATATTATTTCCTATTACAGTTGAAATTATTTCATATTTTAGTGATGGATATACTTTTTTAGGTTTATTATTGTTTCATTGAATGATTATTTCATTAATTTGTTGCCAGATGATAGGATAGAAATGTGAAATGTTACATGCGTCATTATAGGAACATAAAATTCATAGGTCATGCATATTTCCAAGCCATATAGGTGACGTTCACAAACAACATTACATGATATTCATGTGTTTATTCAGTGATGTTGTGATATTTTCCTTATGTGTGTATTCATCCTATTTGTGATTGAGGGATTTCATGTCCCAATTTTAGAGGTGTACGGGACCTCGTGGGGTAGGATGTGTAATTTACCAAGAAAATCCATTATGCTATGAATAAATGGGTGACTTTTTCTATCATAATGTTAATGGAATCTAATTCAAAAGGAATTAATATCCATTATAAAGTGAAACATGAAACTAAAATGAAATGGTTTCACATCCTTATCTTTCATTTTCATCTATATGAATGATAAAGGAGTGAACCTGGTAATTAAATTTAAAATTAAATGAAACTTATACTTGAGAACATACTGATACCTAGCCTACTAAGCCGATAGTTGGGGTAGTATGACTTGAATATTATGTTTTATAATGACAAAAATCATCTAATGATTCTACATATCTTATTATTTCTTGTTCTGAGGTGTTTTAATGAAATTTTCAGACCAATTCCTCATTGATGTCCTCGTATCATATGCTAGGATGGTGGTGAAGATCATGCTCCAGACGTGGTGGGCCCAAGTCCCCCTGTCTTACCTCCAGATCATCCACTTGTTGAAACACCTTCTATAACAGATTTGGGAACTAAATCTCATGTTTATGATGATTTTTTACATCTAATATATTCAATGTATGGTTCTCTACATATTGCACCTACAATGGATGATCTGACCTACGAGTTCCCACAGCAGCATCCTTCGAATTTCTTAGGGGATGGTAGTCTATCGGGTATCAGGTCATGGTAAGAGGTCATCATATCTATCTTTGAGATTCTAGAATCACATCAACAGTAGAGATTAAATCATTCTCCCGACAAACATTGTGATTCGGCCTTGCTTTGGTAAAATGTGATTTCCTATGCTGAAAACCATCAGGACATAATATGTGTTGAAATAAATACTATTTTTTATTATTAGATCATTTGTCAGATGTTGTGAAATGATAAAGGCAACAATTTCATGCTTCTTGAGTAGAGATCTATGTCAGGGAGGAAATATTCTGTGTAATTCATGGAGTTTTAGTGCCTTGAGCGTATTTTACCCAGTGATGGGATTTTACGTGCTAGATGCATTATGTTTGGGATTTAGTACATCATCCGTATGTAGGGGAATGACCTTTGATAACATATTTTTCTGAAATAGATAATTAGTCTCTTATCACTAAGCACTACATGTGTGACACCAAATATCCTCAGGCATAGAGTATCAGTGCCACAACATACCAGTTGTTCTCCCGGGGGAAGGAAACATTCCCTCATGGTTTATCATTTCGGCAGTGACAACAAGAGTATCCATATTGATAGTTCCATGGTGTGCCATCAATATGGATGATAGGGGAACCTGAAGAGTCATTATGATATAGACCTAATGTACTGTTTGTCATGTGTCCGCAAGGGCTTATTAAATGTATCATAAAGACCATTCCACTCCACTCTAGTGGAAAAAGATCTGCACCAACTCCTCCTCCAGGGGCATGTTATTTTACATCGCATTAGGAAATGTGTTGAAATAGAATTGGTAGTTATGGTATAGGATGAGGGAATAGATGTGTTACACTGAACCTTGAACACCGGTAGCACCAATAGAGATTTTTTATCAAGATATTCTAGCTATTGTACATGGTCGTGGATCCATCCATTTTCATTCACAATAGCTAATACATGAGGATCACTCTACAATACCATCTATTATATGAGGAAATATTATAGTTTCATAAACTATAATATTTTATTTCATTGAAATAGGTTCTTAAAATTATGTTATCTTTGAATCTATCATGGAATTTCATGGACTTGATATATAATATATGTTTTGGTGTAATGACCCCACAAACTCCATTAGGTATATTTCCATAGGGAAAATGCCGGTGTATGTATTACACCTTGAGGTAGAAAGTTACCCTTTCTTTCATAACCTCTTTTTTCTAGAAATTAAGATATTCATTTTAATTCTAAGGAAGTACTAGAATGTCTAGTGTAACTATTTTGTAGAATTCTACTACATTCAGGTATTTATTACATCATTAGAGGGCACTAGTTTCCTGGGTGAGCAGGTTGTCCATGTAAGTAGATCTGGGCAAGATCATCAAGGGCTTGGTTATGTTTCATACCATATTAAAAATATATTCATATAGGATAATGGATTACATTATTAAGATTTATTTCTAGTATTGAATCACTTTATGGATTTCTTTCCCTCTGAATTTTCTAGCATACCTCCTCTCATGGAGGTAGATTTTATAATCTATTTTGTTCTAAGAGAAAATGAAGAGTCTATTATCCTATATTGTATGGAACTTACTGAGATCTAGGAAATCAAGTGGAAATTATATGATATAGAGGCCAAGGGATTTATACAATCCAATACATCCTCTAGGGGTTCTACCATACTTTTATCTAAGAAGGTTTATAGAAACATATGTTTATGTGTGAATTATATATTGTTGAACTAGCTTATAGTGATCAACATATATCCACTACCTTGAATAGATGGTCTCCTTGACCACCTTTAATGATTAAGAATCTTTTTTAAGATTGACCTGAGGCCAGGTTATCATTAGGAGTGAGTTAGTCCATCATACATATCATTTATATCTTTCTGAAGAGAGTATGATCAGTATGTGTACCTAGTTATGCTATTCGGTCCTATGACTGCGCCTACCATTTTCATGTATATAATAAATTGTGTGTTACAACCCTTTTTGTATTCTTTAGTATTAATATTTTTAGATGACTTCTTGTTGTATAATCACATGCATAACAAACCTTTCAAACACTATGATATCATTATGAGTACACAGAGAGAGCATCATCTTTATTCCAAGCTTGAGAAGTGCCACATCTGGATAGAAAATGTTCACTTATTGGGTAATATTATATGAGAATTAAGTATATATGTAGACTCGACAATTTTAGTGTTGTAGTTTCCTGGTAGAATCCAATCAACATGATTAATATTTGGAGTGGGATGGGACTGGTAGTACATTATATGAATTTCATATATGACTTTTTCCAGCATGCCTCACCTATTATTGGTCTTACAAAGAAGGGTGTTAAGTTCCTATGGTCAGCAGAATGTGATAAAGACTTTTAGGATATGAAAGGGAGGCTTGTTTGGACACAAATTCATACTCTTCTAGAGATGGGAATATGTTATATAATCATACATAATGCATCTGGCATCAACCTCCGAGCAAAGCTGATGTGAGAGGACAATTTTTTAATGTACAGATATCAGAATTTGAGGCCTCCTGATAGAAACTACATAACGCATGACATTGTGAATGCAAAAATTGTCCCTTCCATATTTCATTAGAGACATTATTTCATGGGTGAGTTCCATGTAGATTACATAGACCACAAGATCAAGAAATATATATTTTCACATCATGACTTGAACCTCATATAGTAAAGTTAGTTCCATTATCATAAATCCTACAATTTTGACATTTCTTATACAATTTGGATGGGAAACGTGTTTTCTAATATACTCAGTCAGAAAACTCAAACACCTGTCATACTGGAACCCATTGCTGAATCGATGGGACAGACCTTGTTCTCTGAGATACATATAGAGTTTCATGATAATCATGAGCAGTCTTGCCCTTCATCTTTGACATTTAGCTCTTCCCTCCTTGAGAAGGTTAAGGGTAGACAATTTTCCAAACCAAAGGGCTTGGTTATTAGTGAGCGTATATTAGATGATAACAAACCTATGGATTTTTCTATGGACAAATACAACATCCTGTGTATTCCTGGATGTCCTAGGGTAATTACAGATATGATAGAGGAGTTGATTTTGGAGTACCATGATTTCTAGTGGGTAGTTAATACATGAATCTCAAAGATGTATCGAGATATGTGACTCTAGTATTGGTGGATAAGGAAAAAAATCGTATTGCTAGATTTATAAATTTGTGTTCCACCTATCAAGAGGTTAAAAAGGATCCCCAAAGACCTACTGGCTTGTTACATCCACTTACAGACTAGTAATGGAAATTAGTATATATTGTTATGGATTTCACAGTTGTCTTGCCTAGTTCTCCAAGAGGCAGTGATGTTTTCTGGGTAGTTATTGACTGACTAACAAAATTATCCCATTTAATTCATATTTTGGAAAAAAATTTAATTTACTAAACAAGAATATGTATGTCCATGATAACATAAAACTACATGGAGTCCCACATGATATTATTTCAAAAAGGGATGCTCAATTCACGTTAAAATTTAGGTAGGTATAGAAGAAATATATGGTAGAATAGGTTCTCCTTTGCAAATATTTTCACTCTTTGCCCAATTGAAAATTAGATCGTACGATATAGGTCCTAGAGAATTTTCTCATAGCTTATTACCATGATTTCTATGGTTTGTGGGAGAATTATATCCCTCTCATTGAGAATGCCTATCATAATATCTTTAATGTGATGATTCAGATGGGCACTTTTTTGGATTTTCATGGTAAGTCATGTTCTTCAACCATATACATGTCAGTGTAAGGTGATGAAGCACTACTAGGTCCTCATACCATTCAGTAGACTATAGAGTAGGTTAACCAAATCAGAAATAGTTTTACTACTACTCAGTATAGAAAAAAGATACTATGCCAATAACTATCAACGACCTATGGAGTTCATGTTCAGGGATCGTGTTTTTCGATAGGTATCACCCATGAAAAGACATAGACAGTGATAGAAGCAAGGGAAGCTATCACCTTGTTACGCATAGACATTTGAGATTTGCGAAAGTGTCTAGCCAGTATCTTATTGGGTGCTACTACCTCAGTGGTATGGTTCCAACGATGATGTCATCCATGTTTTCACAACTTTTCTAACATCATGTTGACCTGTCTCATACCATTTATCCATAGTAAGTTGAGTGAGATACTGATGCATCCTTCGAGCAATATCCAAGATTCATTATTGACTGGAGAACAAAGGCTCTTTAGTGAATGTCTTTCCCAATAGTATGGGTTCTATGGAAGATCAGTCACATTTAGTATGAGGCATGGAAGTGGGAGGTTGGAATATGTGCTTAGTGGACAGAGTTATTCCCTGACTATATTTTCCCACCCTTTCATGGTGAATGTAACACCCCGAGATTTTATGAAAAATATTCTTTTTAATTTCATTAATGTCTTGTGTTATACGCTACAACAAAAGGAGATTTCACAACATGCATCCCCGACTTGGATTGCATGACACACAATTGCGACCTTCCACGATAACGTGTGTTGTACGCAATACCAAGTTTCACTAAACAATTTTATGTCATATAAACGAGCCGTTATGAATAGTAATACCCACTTTTTGAAATTTTATAAATTTTATATTTCAAAATGGCCTTCATTTTTGGTTTTAGAATATAGAAATTATCCTAGGGTGAAATTTTGGTATTTTTCTGAAAACTTTCAATTTTTGATGAATATTGAAAACACTAGGTTACTATTCAAAAACCGTCTTTTTATTTAAATAATTATTTATTTTATTTAAATTTATTTTAGGTCAAAATTGATACATAATACCTATATAAGTTCAATTTATGTCATTGGAGTCATTTTATAAAAAATTTAGATATATAAAAATTTTATTGAACTTTTCAGCATCTTTTACCCACTTCCTAGGAGAATTTGCAAATTCACATAGAACTTAATTTTACCGCCTCTGTGAGTGGAATTTCAAAAATCTGAGAAACACGGTTAATATCAAGGACTAAAATGTGGTTCAATGAGATTAAAATAATTTTTGGTGAATATTAACTTTTTACTTTTTTACCACGGTTAAAAGTAAATAGGGTAATTAAGGGTAAAAATGATATTATTATTACCCTAACACATGTCCTAATTCTATTGGATAAGTTTAATTCGACAAAAAACAACCTTGGGAATAAAATATGACTATTTAGGCCCACTTGGATTAGATTAGGACATTTATTATTATTTTATTTAAAGAAGGGTTAAAATAGTTGAAATCAAAGTTTAATAACTAAATAGTTTTTAATATAGGGTTATACATAAGATAAATTCGACTATAAATATTCATTAGAACGATAAAAATCTTTCCTACATAATGGTATTTTATTTATAATTTTAGAAATTAAATAATTCAAATTATTTATGACACAATGATGATGCAGTAATTATCTTATCAATGAAATATTGACATAATTGATGTTATAAATACCCAAATAAATGTAATTTGAGACTTTTTATGAATTACACTAATTTTCTAGGTTAATATTACATGTTAGTATTGATTTAGTTAACTTTTTTAGAACTAATCATTCTGTTATGATTTTCACAAGAATCAATTACCAAATAGAGTAAAAATTGACATAAAATAGTTTTTAAAATAAATATTATATTATTAATTGTTATTTTATTCCTAAAAATATACGGTTCAGACAATTGACTTAGATATGGTTGTATATATTATTAATAAACAAATTGGGGTTCGTTTGTCTTGTTATAGTATGTTTATTACCTTATAGTGTAAGAAAACAAGAAGACACAGTAAATGAAAAATAATTTAACTTAATGTTAAATCTAAATCATAAGGGTAAAATAGAAACCTAAACTTGTCTATATTATTTTGTATGAGCTTATATAGAACCATCCCCACCTTAGATTCGAGATGACTTAATTTTGAGCTATTAAAAACCGAATATGACTTTATAATAAAATAATATTTTTAGTTATTCCAAAGGTGCCCCTCTCCTCCATTATAAAAGGGAACCTCCTCCCTCTCTTACTCACACCACTTTGAGCCTTCAATCTCGGAAAACCCCTGATAATTTTCCTTCTCCACTTCCCAAGAAACATCCTAGAGGTTTTGGTCTTCTTCAAAGACAAATCTTAGTGCCCTAAGAGGAGGTTTCAAAAAAGGCGTGTCGAAAGAAGAGGTAATATCCATTACCGATTCTTTCAACTTTATTTCTTCTTCAACTTCTTCTTATTTAGTTGTTTCATCCTGAAGTAATAAAATAAGTATCACTAATATATGGATATGTTATTATAAGTATGAAACAAACCTATTTAACCATCTATCCATCCTACAGAAAACGAAATCACCACGCATGTGTACGTACAGAATACCGTCTCCACGCTGTGGTGTAATCTGTTTTCGACCACCACCTTATTTGGATGGGTATAATTGTGTAAATAAATAACTATATAAGATTATTTAAAATTTATATTTATACTGAAATATTATACATACACTTCAATGCAATTCCATGATCATGGGAATGATATCATCGCTCGTTCCTACATACGGACTATCGTCTCCATTACGGGATGAGATTCATTCTCCATGTTCACCATTCATGAATGATTATAATGTATATATAATAAGTAATAAATAAATATATGACATAATAATTATACTGGATTTATGTGTATATATATGTATGTCATCTACTTAATTTCATTCAATTCAATAAGGAAATGAAAACAGCATTCATGCGTACGTACGGCCTACCGTCTCAATGAATGGTGTATTTCATTCCATTTAATTGATCTATCATATATATATGTATATACTGAATATATATTATATATAAATCATGTTTTACATTATTTAATTATGTAAATCAGGATATAAGTAATAATATAAAGAACAACAAGTCGAAACACGTACGATAAATAGAACGATTTAACCCAAAACGCAGCTTTAACATGAAACTTACAAAAGAATGGGTAATATAAAGTCATAAGTGAACCATATATGATATCATAAAAATTAATATTATTCTGTAATAAGTAAATGACATTATTTAAATCATTATACAGGAGGTTCGGATACATACGAAGCACATCAGACCTAGGGTAAGGGATAACTATTCCAATCTTGTTCTTATCTGAGATTGTTATTCGTAAGTATTTTCTGGGGTTATTTCTATCATCCATGTCCATGATTTATAAAAGTGTTTTCATGTATGTTTAAAGTCCTTTTTAACCATTTTTTACTTTTACTACATGGTATATAAGGAATACTGTTTTTACGGTACGAGGTACTTTTTGACTTTTCCGACAAAAGTATGAGGAGAATGTTATTTTTATCTTATACGGCGTGAATGGATTTTTATGGTTTCATAATGCCTCATTTTCATGAAGCCTGCTCTACATAATTTTATGACTATTTTCAACAAAATACTTTTATTTTAAAAGTTCATGGAATTTTTTGAAAATAAAATGATTTTGATGAAGAAAGGATATTTTCCTCAAGAATTCATTTCAAATGTTTTATCAAAACCATTTTCCATCTAAGATTAGATTATTTTATTTGTGTGTGTTTCAAGTTTAATGTCTCTATGATTTACATGGTTCAATTTTTTTATGATGAAATGTCCATTTGTTTTATATGGATTATGAAATGATGGGATGATGGTTATGAAACCCATTTTATTCTTTGGGTTAGGATGAATGTATTAAGTTTACTTTTTAGCACAAGTAAGAATGATTTCATTATGAGATTTGTGGGACCTATATCTCCCTCCAATGCATTGGGAATAGATTTATATCTCATTAGATAGACATGGATGGAATGGTAAGTTAATCCGGATCAGTGTTACAGGACTGAAACGAGGAGTGAACTCGATTCCGAAAGGGACTTTGTCCACTAAGATGGTCTTGGCAGCAATGCCTTGGATACTATGGAAATCATATCATGTGCTTAATATTTTTCCACAATTACATGTTTTATTCCCATGCTATTTAATCATGATTGATGTTCCATTATGATTTATTCCTTACGTTCTTCCAAGATTCATGTCTTTACTCAATATTTTTATGTATAGATTTTATGTTCAAGTTTTTGCATTCAAATGTTTATGGATTGTTTTAAGTTCTCTATGTTTAACCTTACTGGGCATTTGAGCACACCCCTTTAATGTTTTATTTTCCCCAGGATATAAAGAAAAGTTTTTGGAAAATAAAAAAGGGGGAAGATCGTTTTTTGAGATGTTGAAGATCTTTCACCATGATTAGGAGATTATATTCCAAGTTTCCAAAGACACTAAACTATTGCGGTCCTTGTGTGTCTGTTTTTGTTATATACAAAGTATTCCGTAAAATTAATGTAATTTCCATGTACATCAAGCTTTGGGTCTCTACAGTTGGTATCATAGGAAAGGTTTAGTTTACCTTTGGAAACTAGTATGCGAAAATATTAGTGAGATCCCTAAAGATATTTCTAAGGTGTGTCTAGGGATGTCCCTAAGGATAAGTATACGTATAGGATATAGTCCTAGAACTATGGTAATGAACATAGGAATCAACCTAAGATGTTAGATATTGATGGTACTACCCCTTTACTATGTTGTTTTACCTAGCATGATTTTTTCCCCTCACATTATTCTTTTTGGGTTTTTGAAAATGCCTGGAAATAGGAAGATTCATGATAATGGAGGATATGATGGACAATGGAATGATATTCATCATGAGAAACCAAATTAAAAGGGATTTGGAATACCGACATCTTTATTATCCCTAATCATCAATCTCATAATATGATCCATAATCTCAACTTTGGTATGTTTCCCGACTCAGATAATAAGAGAAAGATGGAGTTTCATGATGATCATAGAGGAAAGAATGTTCAATTTCCCTCATGTAAATCATGTGGGAAGAGGCATCAGGGAAATTGTTTCAAAGGAACTGAAGATGCCTTGGGTGTGGAAAAGAAGGACACAAATCTAGTATGTACAAAGGAAAAGGTTCAGTTAACATCATGGATAAGGATAATGGTATTGCTACGACATCAACAATGAATAGATGTTTTAAATGTGGAATGTATGGGAATTATGCAAACCAATTCCCTAAGGTAAAATCTCATGAAGAGAATCAACATGGTCATATGGGTAAGATTTATGTGGATGATGATGAAGAGACTACAAATGAAATATGGGATGAAAGAAATGATGAAGTTCAGCTAGTGGGTTTAGATGTTAGTGGAATGATTGTATGTATATAAAAGAATAATGTATGGTACTATGTAAGAATGAATCATCTATGGATTGTTACACTATTGTTTTTCCTAAAGTATTTGGAAATTTATGATGAATGGTATTAGTAACCATGAATGGTTATTCAGATATTTTGGGAAATAAGATGATATGCGTATAAGGAAGGGATAAGGAGAAAATAATATGTTTGATAGTATTCATGAGCTCATGATTGATATAAGGACTAAGTGATATCATGGTTTGAGTATACATAATTTTGAGGATTTTGGTATGTGGAAAGTGTTAACTTTTAACTACATTCCGGTTTTCACTAAGGTTCAATGGGTATTCATTTTTTTTTCAAGAGAATACGTGATTAAGGCCTTCTAATGTTTGGAATGTGACCAATAACACATATCTTATGATATATTGGGATCAACAATTCTATTAACATGCTTGTTATATGAAATCTCCGGTAATCGTTTTCACTATAATATGAGAATGGACTGCAATATTATGGATAATCCTAAAGATTGGAATGGATTATGTTGGACATAAGTTAGTATTGTATTTTTAGAGAAAAAAAGGACAACCTGCAGAATGAGCGACAACACGTCACATCCGACAAGGCTGTGGGAATAGAACCCACAACTGAAGTGCGATAGGCCTTTATTTCCTACCACTGGCCTACAGGAGGTCCCTGGTTAGTAGAAACTAGTTTTATTTTATTGTACAAGATGATAGATGAAGTATAAGTCCATTTTGGAATCATATATGATTAATCTCACCATAGATGGAATTATGTATATAACGTTTCCTAACATATGTTTGAGACAGATGGAATGACCTATCATTCTATCACATGATATGCTAATACTTTGCGAAAGACAAATTCTACTTCATTTCATAAAGAGATTAATTGGAAATTGTTCAAGGCACTAACAACGGTGAGATTATACCAAAATAAAGTAAGTATTTATTCTAATTCAAATTCTTCAACATTAGGGAAATGATCTTGGAATCCAAAAATGTTTCCTAGTGCCCTTATATCCAATGAATCATATGTTACCCTAGATCATCACAAATATATGGCTTTGTGATCATTTTCTTTTTTATAGCCATGTTCTCTACCACACTCCATCAGAACATGACTGTTAGATTTCTCTTCCATATCCATATTTTCACCTATGTTCCCCTATGTGGAAACCCAGGGATTAATTAATTTGGGTAACCGTTATGTTTAATACATTAGTTTTTAAAACCAAGTTTTGGTATTCCTTTTTATGATGTGGGTTTCTATTAAAGAATCATTTGAGAAGTAAACCATTTATAACCCCGACGAATTTCGAGGGAAAAATTCATTTTAAGGCGGGTAGAATGTAACACCCCGAGATTTTATGAAAAATATTATTTTTAATTTAATTAATGTCTTCTATTGTATGCTACACCAAAAAGATCTTGGAAAACACGCATCTCTGACTTAGCTTGCATGACACGCAATCACGACCTTCCATGATAGCGTGTGTTGTATGCAATACTGAGTTTCTCTAAACAATGATATGTTATATAAAAAAGTCGTTATGAATAGTAATACCCACTTTTTGAAATTTTTTAAATTCTATATTTCAAAATGGACTTCATTTTTGGTTTCAGAATATTGAAATTATCCTAGGGTGAATTTTTGGTATTTTTCTAAAAACTTTCAATTTTTGATGAATAGTGAAAACACTGGGTTACTATTCAAAAACCGACTTTTTATTTAAATAATTATTTATTTTATTTAAATTTATTTTAGATCAAAATTGATACATAATACCTATATAAGTTAAATTTAAGTCATTGAAATCATTTTATAATAATTTTAGATATATAAAAATTTTATTGAACTTTTCACCGTCTTTTACCCATTTCCTAGGAGAATTTCCAAATTCACATAAAACTTAATTTTACCGCTTCTGTGAGTGTAATTTAGAAAATACGAGATACACAGTTAATATCAAAGACTAAAATGTGGTTCAATGAGATGAAAATAATTTTTGATGAATAGTGACTTTTTACTTTTTTTACCACGGTTAAAAGTAAATAGGGTAATTAAGGGTAAAAATGATATTATTATTACCCTAACTCATGTCCTAATTATATTGGATAACTTTAATTCGACCAAAAACAACCTTAGAAATAATATATGACAATTTAGGCCCACTTGGATTAGATTAGGACATTTATTATTAATTTATTTAAAGAAGGGTTAAAATAGTTAATATCAATGTTTAATAAAAAAATCATTTTTAATATAGGGTTATACATAAGATAAATTAGACTATAAATATTAATTAGAAATCTAAAATGATTTCATACATAATGGTATTTTATTTGTAATTTTTATACATTAAATAATTTAATTTAATTATGACACAATGATGATGCAGTAATTATCTTATTAATAAAATATTGACATAATTGTTGTTATAAATACCCAAATAAATGTAATTTGAGACTTTCTCGGAATTAAACTAATTTTCTTGGTTAATATGACATGTTAGCATTGATTTAGTTAACTTTTTTAGAACTAATCATTCTGTTATGAGTTTCACAAAAATCAATTACCAAATAGTTTTAAAATTGACATAAAATGGTTTTTAAAACAAATATTATATTATTAATTTTTATTTTATTCCTAAAAATCTAATGTTCGGCCAAATGACTTATATAAGGTTATATATATTAATAATAAACAACTTGGGGTTCGTTTGGCTTGTTATTGTCAGTTCATAAACCTTATAGGTTAAGAAAACAAGAAGACACAGTAAAAGAAAAATTATTTAACTTAAAGTTAAATCTAAATGATAATGTTAAAATTGAAACCTAAACTTGTCTAAATTATATTTTATGAGCGGATTTAGACCTATCCTCACCTTATCTTCAAAATAACTCAATTTGGAGCTATTAAAAATAGAATATGACTTTATAATAAACTAATATTTTTAGTTATTCCAAAGGTGCCCCTCTCCTCCCTTATAAAAGGGCACCCCCTCCCACTATTCCTCACAACACTATGAGCCTTAAATCATGGAAAAAACCTTCCAATTTATCTTCTCCACTTTCCTAGAAACATCCTATAGGTTCTGGTCTTCTTCAAAGACATATCTATGCGTGTCGAAAGAAGAGGTAATATCTGTTATCGATTCTTCCATTTTATTTCTTCTTATACTTTTTCCTCTTTAGTTGTTTCATCATGAAGTAATAAAATCAGTATCACTAAAATAATGATATTTTATTAGAATTATGAAACAACCCTATTTCACAATCTATCCATCCTACGGAAAATGAAATCACCGCACGTGCGTATGTACGGAATATCGTCTCCACACCATGGTGTAATCTATTTTTGACCGCCACCTTACTTGGATGGGTATAATGGTGTAAATAAATAACTATATATGATTAATTCAATGTGATATTGATTTTGAAATATTATAAATACACTTCAATGCAATTACACGATCATGGGAATGATATCATCGCTTGTGCGTACGTATGGACTACCGTTTCCACGACGCGATGAGATTCATTCTCCATGTTAACCATTCATGAATGATTATAAAGTATATAAAATAAGTAATCATGAAATATATGACATGATTATGATACTGGATTTATTTGTGTATATATATATATGTCATCTACTTAATTTCATTCAATTCAATAAGTAAACGAAAACAACGTTCATGCGTACGTACGGTCTACCATCTCCATGAACGGTGTATTTCATTCCATTTAATAGATCTATCATATATATATGTATATACAGAATATATATTATATATAAATCATGTTTTACATTCTGGAATTAAGTAAATCAGGATATATGTAATAATATCAAGAACAACAAGTCCAATCACGCACGATAAATAAAACGATTTAACCCAAAATGCTGCTTTAACATGAAACTTACAAAAGAATGGGTAATATAAAGTCATTGTGAACCATATATGATATCATAACAATGAATATTATTTTAGAATAATTCAATGACATTATTTAAATCATTATAAAGGAGGTTTGGATATGTATGAAACATATCAGACCTGAGGTAAGGGATAATTATTCCAATCTCGTTCTTATCCGAGATTGTTATTCGTAAGTATTTACTGGGTTTATTTCTATCATCCATGTCCATGTTTTATAAAAGTGTTTTCATGTGTGTTTAAATTCTTTTTTAACCATTTTTGAGTTTTACTACATGGTATGTAAGGAATCTTTTTTACCATATGAGGTACTTTTTGACTTTTCCGAAAAAAGTACGAGGAGAATGTTATTTTTAACTTATACGGTGTGAACGGATTTTTATGGTTTCATAACTCCTCAGTTTCATAAAGCTTACTCTACATGATTTTATGATTATTTTAAACAAAATACTTTTATTTTAAAAGTGCATGACATTTATTGAAAAGAAAACGATTTTGACGAAGAAAGGATATTTTCATCAAGAATTCAATTCAAATGTTTTATCAAAACCATTTTCCATATAAGATTACATTATTTCATATGTGTATGTTTCATGTTTAATGTCTCTATTATTTACATGGTTCACTTTTCTTATGATGAAATGTCCATTTGTTTTATATGTATTATGAAATGATGGGATGATGTTTATGAAACCCATTTAATTCTTTTGATTATGATGAATGTTTTAAGTTTATTTTTGTGGCACAAGTAGTAATGATTTCATTATGAGATGGGTGGGACCTATATCTCCCTCCAATGCATTGGGTAAAGATTTATTTCTCATGAGATTGACAAGGATGGAACGGTAAGTTAATCCGGATCAGTGTTACAGGACTGAAACGAGGAGTGAACTCGATTCAGAAAGGGACTTTGTCCACTAAGATGGTCTTGGAAGCAATGCCTTGGCTACTATAGAAATCATATCATGTGCTTAATGTTTTTACACAATTACATGTTTTATTCCCATGCTATATTATCATGATTGATGTTCCCTTATGATATATTCCTAATGTACTTCCAAGATTCATGTCTTTGCTCAAGATTATGATGTTTAGATTTTATGCTAATGTTTTTTCATTCAAATGTTTATAGATTGTTTTATGTTCTCTATATTTACCCTTACTGCGCTTTTGAGGTCACCCCTTTTATGTTTTCTTTTCCCCAGGATATAAAGAAAGGTTTTAGGTAAGAAAAAATGGGGGAAAATCCTTATGGGAGATGTTGAAGATCTTTCACCATGATTAGAAGATTATATTCCGAGTTTCCAAAGACACTAAACTATTACGGTCCATGTGTATATGTTTTTGTTATCTACTAAGAATTCCTAAAAAGTAATGTAATGTTCATGTACGTCAAGGTTTGGGTCTCTACAGTGAACACGAGGATGATTTCTTTCAAGGGTGAAGAATTTAAAAACAATTTTTTAACTCATATATGTATCCTATAAATTTAGGCCTAATTACTTATTTGGGACCTATGATTGATGCCTATTGGGATAGTGATGGTACCTTGTAATTATGGGGATTTTTCTGAGCCCAGGACCCATATTTTTTAGAAAATCTCCCTGTAAAATCGTTGCACTATACTATGATAATTATATGTGTAGTTAGATATAATTGTGTTGACAGTCTACATTATCATAATGATCCTTCTCACTAGGTTGATGTATGGTATCCCTAACCATTCAGACTAATTGTGTGTTATTCCCCTTTCTCTAGGTACACATGGATGGTTTGTGTACTGTTTGAAAAATAGTGTAGGAAAACAATGCACGAACTAAATTCTGGGTAAATTTACATTTTTCCCTTAATGATCTAATTAAGTGTACATTTTTTCATTTTCCATGTTCCAATGGATATTACCTCCATTTTCTCAAAATTTGAATTTTTTTAAGGCATAAGATAAAGACTATTATTTCTCTTTAATTCGAGATCTGTTCGATATTGTGTTAATCAAATTAGATGCGAAATGGCATGTAATCGAGTCTATTTGAGTCGGACATAATCTCTCTCACTCTTGAACTAGTTATTAATGTTTGAGTGATTGAAATTTTTTCCCGATCTAATCATATTCAAGCTAAATAGTAGGACAATAATAGTGGGGTAGAGTCATACGGTCCTAAGGTTTGAGGTATATAACCCATCCCACATTTTCGTGATTTTGGAATTGTATTGTGGGGCCTTCTGATTTCATCAACTGATGTTTACTAATTTCACATTCCATGATTATAATCATTAGAACCATACAGTTACACTTTTCAAAATATTTGATTATTCGCTATTGGTTATTCCCACAGCTCCGTCAATCCCATGTATAGTGTTATTCCATAATTTTCATTTAAGTTTTATGACATTTTTGTGAATTAGTTGTGATGTTCCTTGTCTTGAATATATTATGTCAATTATTTTCTATATTAATTGCATTGATTTATATTGTGAATTTTATAATGGAATGAACCATATATTCTCACCACTTGACCTATCTATGGTTAGTGATCCAATTAATAAACTTATATGAAATGAGAATTTCCATGTATAATAAGTATATGACTTTCCCATATTAAATTTAAGTGAATAATATGTTTCACATCCATAATGTTGGGACCAATTTTTGTAAAAGGTTGTATTTGTTTTAAAAATTTGTCAATGAAGATAAAAATGAAGAAGGAGATGTAGAATAATTCCAATATTATTGAGAGTTGTAAATCAGACGATTCATTGCAGATTTGTATTTCCCAAATATCATATGTTTGGAGAACTTAGGATGCGTGACATTGAATTAATGGGGGGAGAAAAGGTGATGCCAATAATATTAAGATCTAATTGTAAATAATGATGTTTCTAGAATATAGTAAAGTTCCAATACTTTACTTTGTAAATTTGATGATTCTAATGGTGATCAGCGAGAGAATATATATAATGAAAGATAAGGTTCATCATGAAATTATCCGATTTTTGAATAATAAAGAAAAAATTAATGAATAATGAGTGTTTTTGCCGAAGCAGATATTTAATGTGATGTCGTTTCCAAAAGTTTGCCAAATTTTTTGGCCTCAAATTCGGTATTTTTTTAATTAGATGGATTTTCTAAATAAGTGTACACAAAAAGTCAAATGGATAAGGAAATCAGCAAATGATGAAAACCACATATTTCAGAACATGGACCACATACCATGTCTGAGGATGGTTCGCAGCTGCATAACACATAGCGGGAAAGGTATATGGGACAGTTCTCAGGACGGGACACAATACCAAAAATGGATTGCGGTAGAAGGAGAAGTGGTACATAGGATGGGTAATTGTTGGAATAAGAGATGCAGTTTTTGGACTAATAAAATTACAGTATGAAGAAGATTAATAGTATAAGGTAAATGGTCATAGTTCAATAGCTGATTTCAGTACACGGTGGAGGCTTATAGTAGGCGGATAGAGTTCAGTATACGTTGAAGTTTGTCCCACATTGAAAATTTGTGTAAATAAGATTAGAGAAATTTTTTTAGTTATATTATTATAAAAATAGTGCTAATCCCATTTTTAATCTAGAGCAAATTTGATAAGAAAATATCATCATTGTGGAAGAACTCGGCCAGTTCTGAATGTGGTAAGCGGGATAGAATCCACATCAGACGAAGTGGCATGCAGAAGATGAAATTGATTAAAGATTTGGAAGGATAATAATGTGAATGATATTGTACATAAAAAAATGTTATTTGGGAGATGAAATGATTCACTGAATTTGAAGAAGAAGTTCGCAGAAGGAAGAAGCAGTTTGCTGAATAGGGACAAACAATCGGCAAAAGAATGAGTTCTTCAGAAGTGGAGGCTTTAAGAGGTGACGGTAGGCAGAGTTATTGCATGGAGTAGGCATAATATGTGGATCAGGCATGATATGTGGAGTAGTCATATTATATAGAGAATGTGTGGAAGCTGAAGAATTCCAATGAATCAGGGATGAGTTTCTAAGGCCAAACCAGTACCCAAAAAATAACTGATACTTGATTCACTTCTGATATTTTTTATTAGAGAAGAATTAGTAGTAATAGATATTTTTTCTAAAAATAAGAAGATTTTTTAATTCATTTAGTGATTTCACTAAAATAGAAGACTGAAGGTAAAATGGAATCAATTTAAGAAATTGATTCAAGTAGTGTATCTTGATGAATAAAGACACTAATTTCCATTCCAATCTACTGATGTGATCTTTAGGTTGATAAACTAAGTGAGACATTACCAAATCAAGTTATACAAGGGGAGTCATAAGAATTGATCCAATAAAAGCAGTGAGCCATCCCTGAATCTTTTTAATAGTTGTGTTCTTTGCGTAGAGAGACTATGCTCGAACATTTGTAATTCATAACAAGAGAAGATCAGAGGAATTATGTACGATGTTTTGTGATATCATTATGAATTTGAATGTCTTAATTATTAAAGATATTCATCATTTAGGTTTAAAAAAGTTCCTACCAACATGTGAAAATATCCATTAATGAAAAAAAAATTGACACCCAGATTCACCACCCTCTCTTTAGGTGATCTAGGGTCCTTCAATTAGTATTAGAGGTATTGTGTTCACATATGTTGGATTCTATTAAGAAATTAAATTCAAATGTGGATTTTTGTTTTCACTCCCGAGTAAACAGTGAAGAGTAGTTTTGATGAATGTTCAGTTATCTCTGAGCATAAGTCTATACTCAGCAAGACCATGGAAAACATAAAAAAGAAATAAAAGTGAATGTAGAATAATTCCATGTCATCTAAATTATAGTTAGTATCGAGTTATCCAATATATTTTGAGAATGAATATGTTTTATGACTAGAATGGAATGAAAAACCTGATCTGGAGTTATGTGTTCTCTCCCTTGATGTGTTTTCAGCCTCAAATAAAATTGAAATACTACAAAAATTCAATTACGATATCTCTGAAGATAGGGTCATCGTTATTTGTAGAATATTTCAAAGTAGGAATGGGTAAATCACCCAACTATGAAAAGGAGTATATTCTATAGAGTAAGGCTTGGTAAATAAAATGTCGAAATGTGATATGATCTAAAAACATATTGAATCCTTTGAAGAAACAAGGAAGAAACATCAAATAAATACATAATAATTGATCAATGACGTTAAAGAGGAAGAGAGAGAGTCAGAAAGGATCTTGGGGAAAAGATTAATGTGCTTGGAGGGAAAATGAACAATTGCACTGATGTCAGGGGTCTATAATTGCAATGTATATCCAATATGATCATGGAGCATGACTATTTGATTCATAATAAAATGATAATTCATTAAGAAGAAGTAGATATAACGAAGAAGTCTTGTGAAGAGAAGATTCTTATGATTGAAGATCATATGGTCATCCTCAATAGGAATTATCTAGAATAGTAATCTCAATTAACTAATCTTAATAATTCACATAATGAGACCTCAAAAAATAATGAAAGAGTTTTTACTATTACTCAATACTCATAGAATGATTATAAATCTTAAATACATACGACATGTGAAAAGAATATTATTACAAATCTACATTATATTTCGCATGAAACTATTTTTTATGCTAATAAATGCCCAATAGAAGATTATACAATCAAAATACCACCATAATGTGAATAGAATATCATGGAATCACTCATAGATCTATCTAATGAAGCTGATAAGAATAAGGTATCTTTCAACCCACTGTGTACAAATTTTTGTAAATATTTTTCCATAATATTTGTAGGCTGGATGAGAAATTAAAAACAAGTATGGATGATTAATGGTGAGGAGTTACCTATCACCATGTTTAGGGTTAATAAGAAAAAGAATATAGAGTATATTTATATGAGAAGGTCACAGTAAGTTAAAAAGATGGAATAGAAACTTAATACAAAGAAATCATGATTTGTGGGTCAATGTTGAAACTGAAACTGATTTTGGTAATATGAAATAAAATATTGGTATGATCATCATAATGTAAAAGCACAATGGAAGCCTCCCGCATGATGAATAAATCCATAGAATATGAAGCAACATCTACATGTATAGAGGCATCTATTTACTGTAAACTGCCATGGAATTCATGTTAAAATATTTTGAGTAAGAAATCTAAGTGGTCAGAAGGTAGATACATGCCCATCTCAACATTCATTCATTATTGATATGAAGAGAAGACCTTCAGCACCAACTAAGTATGAAGCAACTTCGTTGGGAAGAATACTGAAGAATATTGTGAATAAAAATTTCCACATAAAGATCTCATGCAGGGATGCTGAGAAGAGAAAGCATTTTAGATTTATGATCTTTATATGCAATTCATTCAAAAGAGAAACTAAGAAGGATGACACTTTGATGAACATTGATTGACGATCCAATCCTACCGCAACTGTTCTAAATGACATGTTGGTCAACTAGATAGATGATTTTTTAATAATGAGGAATCATGAATATGAGAAGGCCAAGGCTGGTGCAAAAGGTAATTTAACAAATTTATGTGTGAAGATAAAGATTATGAGAGAGTGAGAACAAAAGGAAAAACTTGTGTTAAAGAAGTTCCATGTGAGATATATTAGAAATCAGGTCGCATTGAAAAAGGTTTTCTATCCTTAATACCATCGATTGAAGCTGTCTTAAAAATTAGTTATAATATATCATTGGGGATGACTGTTAAGAAGAAAAACTCTCCACCCAAAGAAGAATAGAATGTAAAGATATCCATGCCACATCATCACAGATTATAAAAGTAGTTCATATATGCGAGCGTGAATACATGAGAAAATTGATAATTTTGGATGACGAAACCATCTTAGTCATCCAGTTCACAATGAAGATGTATGGAGTAACCACTTAATTCCCTTAATAATTTGTGTATAGTATGTGTACTAACAATACATGTAATTAAAGGTGAAGCAAGCTCTCAAGGGGAGAATACGAGAAGTAGTTAATGTTGCCCACTCTTGATAAGTGAGCTAAAGAAGCTTCCATCCTTGGAATATTATACAATTGATATTTAGAGATTAAAATGATGAAGTATCACCCTTCATAAATATGATGAGGAGTGTTTCCCATGAGGGAGAATCAAATGAAGAAGATTCTAGAGTTATTATTTCAATCAGTATCAACTTCAGTTCGTATTAAATTCAACTACTATATAAATTTCCTGAAGAACATGTTATTGGAAATGGTATGTCATTTATCAATCATTCATCCTTGATTACTCATAAATTGGACAATTTTACAAATAAGGTGGGGGTAACTGAATCAATTTGTTACATAAGAAGAATGGATATTTCCAGAGGACACTTGTCCTACCAATTGTACATGACTATTTTTGATCTATCTTTTTGATGTGATTGTAGGTGTTTCAGGATGAGTATTCTCTATCACATTCAATTTATTCATATTGGAATGAAAGTGGAATCCCTTGAAGAAAATGTATGCAAGTTCATATATCATGTGGATTCTTGATTAGTATATAGTGGGCCACATTTTTGTCTAAAAAAATAATCTTTTTTTCTTCATTGTGCCTTGATCTAGTTGACTTAGAGTTAAATGATTAATGGAACATTTCTGAACTATAGATTGATAAATTTTTCACATGAAAATTTTATTTCTTATTAATAAGGGGGAGAGAAAGGATATTTAAGTAAGGGGAGAGTGAATTTTCTCATTTTGATATTGAAAGCTTCATTTTATATGGACTTTAAGGTATTTATAACAAAATAAAAATAGGGAGATTTATCTTAACACTTTGTTTATAATGTTGTGTTTCTTGTCAATGGAGTCATTGAAAATCAAAATGAAGAAGGAGTTGATGATGAACTCTAATGTTATTGAGAGTGGTACATTAGATGATGCTTTTCTGATCTGTATTTCTAGAATATCATAATTTCTGGGAACAAGTGATGTAATCCTTATGAAATAAAGGGGTAGAAAAAGTGATGGCATTTATATTTAGTCATAATTTGAATGAATTATATTGATAGAATATAGTAACATTTCAATACATTCCATTGAAAATTTGATGATACTATAGGTGATTGATCGATGACTATATATTAGGAAATATAAGATTCCTGATTGATGAAAATATATTTTGAATAAGAACGATGACAGTGAGGATGAATGTGTGTTCTTTCTGAGAAAGATATTTATTGTGATGGTGTTTCCAATGGTTTTCCAATTTTTTGGACCTCAAAATTGGGATTTTTGTTTTTTCTGGTCAAGGGATTTCATCATAGTAGTGAACGAAATGTGGAATGGATAAGGAAATAATCAAAGGAAGAAAACTATGTACCTCAGAACATGGACCATGTTCCATGTTTAAGAACGGATCACAGATCCATACCTTGTAGAGGGAAAGCTATTTTGAATGGTTTGTAGTATGGTCCACAGTATGAAAAATGGATTGTAGAGGAAGGAGTTCCATTATGCGTGGTGTGTCATCATTGGCATAAGTGGTGCTGGGCGCAGACCGAAAGTCTTACAATATGAATAGGTTTAACGATACGTGGTAATGGTTCTTCGTTCACAGGAGGATCATAGTATGTGGTTGAGGTTTACAATACGCAGATGGAGTTCAATATATGGTGAAGATTGACCCACAATGAAATTTTTTGTAAATCTGATTACTAAAATTTGTAGTGTTATTTTCCTATATAAAAGGGGCAATTCCAATCATTATATTAGAGAAAATTTGAAAAGAAAGTATCATCACTGTGGAAGAACTCAACTCGGTCCAATAGTGGTACACGAGTGAGATTCTGTATAGGATGAAGAGGTATAAGGATGGTGAAATGGTTCATTGAATTGAAAGGAGGATTCGGCGATAGAGATTCTATGTACGACAAATTGGTATGCGATGGGCGAAATGATTCACCAAATTTGAAGAAGATGTCTGCAGAAAGAAGAAACAGTTTGCAGAATAGGTAGGAATAGTCCACAGAAGAAGGAATTCAATATAAGTGGAATATTTAAGAAGAGGCGGTACACCGAGGGAGTATGTAGAGAAGGTGGTATGTAGGGAAGGAGTTGTATGTGGTGCAGGAGAAGTACACGGAGCAGGCGCATAACTATAATCAATACGCAAAATCAGGGGCAGTTCTCAGAAGTAAAAATATCATGTATAAGAGAACTGAATCTTCATTTGCTGCTGATATTTTTTATCCAAGTAGAATAAGGAGGAAAAGTGTCATGGGATGAAAAGAAGATGAAGATCTAGTGACTTCAGTGATTTCATTAAAGGATAATACTGAATAGAAAAGGGCATAAATTCAATATTTTGATAAAAGTATTGTCTCATGGTGAACAGAGACAAATAATTCAATGCCAATCTTTTGAAGCGACTTTCAAGTTGTTAAATAGAGTGAGAGTATGCCCAAGGAAGTGAGCCAGTGTGATTCTCCGAATGCAATCAAAGAAAAGCAGTGATATAATGATGATCCTTTATAAAGTTAGTGTTCCGGTGATAGAGTGATTATGCCTGAACATTTTTAATCAACAGCTAGTGATGATTAGTGGACTTGTGTATGACTAGAAACTTGTTGGCATATTCTTCTTGGATGCATCACTTAGTGGTGAACAAGGTAAAATTTTTTGTGGTGTCCTTCAGTATCTGAGTGTTTTATTTATTTCACATATCTATCATATATGTTTAAAAAAGTTCATAGAAACATGGGAACAAGATCCAGTAATGAAGATAAAAAAGATCACACCCTAA
This sequence comes from Viscum album, assembly GCA_963277665.1. Lineage (NCBI taxonomy): Eukaryota > Viridiplantae > Streptophyta > Magnoliopsida > Santalales > Viscaceae > Viscum > Viscum album. The sequence goes on from OY728133.1 coordinate 1,276,638,106, forward strand.
TTAACCCCCTCCCCCAATCAAGGAGGACTAGGATCCTTCACATAGAACCACTTACCATTTTGAAGGAAGTTATATGACTGAACCTTCCTTAATAAAAATCCTTAAATGGATTAAATGAATGGTTCCAATCTACATGACCTTGTCATACTAAGGAAAGTACAGGCTTGAAGCAAAGGGACATTATGAGTTATTATGACCTGAATAAATGGTTTTATGCTAAATTATCCTTGTCACACTAATTAAAGGTATGAACTTTAACCTTTTGAATTATATAAGAATTAATAATCAAAATAGATGTTCCCTGACTCGATCTCATCTTGGATTCCCAATGGAATTCCTTGAGTTCTTGATGACCCTATTCATAAATAATGAATACTTATTGCATAGATTGAGGCCCACATAAAACCTAATCCATGTCTAACTTTGGATTCCTGGTATGATTTTTGAAGATCTATCATGTTGTACAATTGGATGTCATAGATACACTCATTAGATACAACATTGACTAGTAGGCTCTATGGTTAAATCCCCTCGTGCACAATCCTTCTGTTGCCCCTTTTTACCTTTTAGGACCTCCTTCAACTCAATCGGCGTATTATTATGGAATGCCTTGGACTTTTCACCTTGTATTATACTCTTACCCTATCTATGATAAAGTTATTACTAAGTTGGAGACCCTTGAGTTCTATATTTCCTTGGTTATGACCTTGGAACTTAATTATAAAATATCATTACATGTTTCATTGTTACATATTGGAACAAAAACTATTATTAACATGTGACATATTCATAATCTAGTAACAATAAAATTATAAACTCATTACATTTTCAGACACCAACTGAGGGATGAAGTCAGTACTTTTATTTTTTGTTACACATTACAGATTAACTTTATATAAACAATCTCACATACTATTACATTTCCAATGCATGAGGAAAATGATATAGACACCATAGGTGGTGGCCCAATGAGATATATCTCACACCCTCCCCAGGTTTATTTTGGTAACCTAGGAATATTACATGTATACACATGTGGAAAAAGGGAAGAATACAGAATCAAAAACATCATTTATTAATATTTAATATGGAGCTTGGTAGCATATGACAGAGCCGAAGCTCAGGATGCTAGAGATGGTCTTTTTTTCTATTCATCTGTGTAACATTTCATGCCTTCTATCTTGTACCCATGGTTTTTAGTTTTATGGTGACATGGATTATAACCCTTAGGTATTCCAATTGATATAGTTATTGTTACCCTTATCTATCTATTACTTTTTCTACTTTCAATATTTACTTATAATTCTTCAGAAATTTAACTATGTTTAAATTGATCGACTATGTTTCACTCTGTTAATTAGGGTATAGTCACCCCATGGAAACACCATTGGTGCAAGCTTCTATTCGGTCGCCTCTAGTGTTTGGGGATATTCTCTTGAGGCCATGTGGTCGACCAGGCTAAAGGATCCTATTATGTGACATCCTGATTTGGGATGCCACATTATCAAACCATTTAGATGAGGCTAGGTGAGGATAGAATAAGAAAATAAAATAAAATGAAAATAAAAGAAAAGAAAAGAAAGACTATTTTAAATTGTGAATCCTTTGTCTAAGAACCTCTTTATTGGGATTTGATTTGGTCATATATTTGAGACTACATGATCTTTGTAGTGTGAGAGGGGATTGGTAAGATATTTGCCTAGAATTTACATAAGTCTTAATGATTGATAGGTATTAGTATAATATGTTGTTTTTGGTTTTATGTATAGGGGATAAGAGAGCATTTTTCTTATTATTTTATTCATTAGTTTATTATATTGGCTCAATACTATGAATTGTTTTAGAATTACCAATAAAATATATTAAAATAATGAATGGATGCTTGATATTATAGTTCTTTCATCTGTGGCAACTCATGGAATAAATTATTTGACTAATAATGATTATAAAACATAAATAACAATACATTACTATTCCCCAAACATTCTGTTATTTTAGAAAATAAAAAGAAATCACCCTAATAATTTTTCGATTTGTAGAATTATAAAATGGAAACAATTTTATGAAAATAAAATTTTATATATGATAAAGGTAATTTTTAATTAAAATTATAATTTACATGGAAGAAAAACCCCAAATTATAATTTACATTATAACACATTAAAAAATTAAATAAGGTCTCAAAAAATATTTTTATAATGTTTATACATTAATATAAATTTATGAATAAATTTTATGTAAATAAATATTAATTTAAAAAATAATATTATTTATATAATTGACAATAAAAACAATTTTTTTTTAAAAATATAAACACATAATTAATAATTTATCAAAAGTTTATATATTTACGCTATGATATAATTATATAACATTTTAATTTAAAAGATGGGAAATTTTTATTTATAATTTCATATGTGAGGTTACTATTCTATTTTTTGGTTTACTATTCATAAGGGTCACATTACTATTCCCAATGTCATGTCACTATTACATTGGTATAGGTTTCTTAACTTCTATAAATTCCATTAATTCTATTCATTATTCATTTATATAGCATCTATTGTGTCCTCTACATGTTTTTATGTTAATATATTATAAGAAGTAATTATAATTATATAATTTTGGTTGATAAAACTTGGGTGGTTACATTATTCACAGGTTAAGAAATTTCACCCTAAAATTTTGTTTTATATTCTATGTTGAAAAAAGGCGAGCATAAATTTCCATCATAACTCCCTCAGGTTCCAATGTGGAATCTTCATACTTACTATTCTACCATAGTACATTGAACAGGTGAGTTTTCATGTAGTATAGATCTTTATCTATATCACCCATGATCTTCCATGGATTCTCCTTGTAAGAGATATCATTTTTGAACTCTACCACCTTTGAATTTAGTATTTGTGAGGGAAATAGTATATAATTCCTCAAGAGGGATAGGTTGAATATAATGTGTACATGAGATATTGTAGGTGGAAGTGCTGGTAGATAAGCCACTACCCTAACACCATTGAGGAAATCGAAAGGGCCGATGTACCTAAGACATAGCATTCCATTTTTCATAAATATCATGATCCTCATCTTGGGATATATTCAATGGAATAATGTGTTTCCAACCTAAAACACAAGGCCCCATCGAGGATTATCTTCATAATATTTATGTCCACTTTGGGATGCCCGAATATAATACTAAATTATTTCTCCTTCTCTACATTTTCTTTGACCACATCAGGTCCTAGAAGCTAATGTTTACAAAATTCATCCTATCATGATGGTGTTCTGTACATTTTACCATAATAGGATTCTAATGGAGAAACATTGAATCTCCAATGGATTTTTTTGTATTAGGAGAACTCAATTAGAGGTAGATGCTGGTACCATCCTCTTTTTAAGTCCATAGTACATTCCCTCAACATTTCATCTAGTTTTGGAATAGTTATTTTAGATTTTCCATCTTCTTTTAGATGAAAAGCTATAATAAAATCCATGTCAGTGTTTATATAATGATGGACACTTCTAATTAACTCGTAAGAGAATCTTGGATTTCGATCTTATATAATAGATAGTGGTTCGGCATGCATTATTTCAACTTTATCAATGTATATCTGTGCGAGATACTTCAATTAGAATCCACTCAAATTGTGATAAAATGACCAATACATGTAATACAATCCCCAAATAACCATATTGAATTGTTTCCTTTGGATGTATTTTGTTGTCCTGTGACAAAGTCCATAGTGATGTTTTCCCACTTCCATGTTGGTTAGGATAATGGTTGTATCATCCAATTATGATTTTCCATTTTATAATCCCCATGATGAAATACCAATAATATTGATGTATACTTAGTGATACCATTTTTCATATTGACCCACAAATAGTTCTCATAGATATCTCAATACAAAATTTGGTTCAGAGGGTGGATGGGGAAAGGTGATCAATATGCATCATTTAGAAGATCCTTTTTTATATATGGATTGGAAAGAACAGATAGTATTGCACCAAGTATCATTACTCCTTCCTCATACATTTTGAAACAATGATGATTTCACATTTCCACTTGCTTCTTTATTTTTCTATATTTCACCATAATTGGTCTGAGCATCCTTTATTTTATCCACATGGGATGGTTCATAAAGAATTTGATAAAGGACTGTTGATGTTTCTTCCATATTTATTACCATGTATGTCGTATTATGATCTAGGAAGATTGGATACATCTATATTTTCACCATGGATAATGAGGAAAATCCATTATATTTAGAGCATCCACCACATTATTTTCCTTAACACGATATTAGTGGAATGAGAAGTTATAATCCACAATGTGATCTTACCATCAATATTGGTTCATATTTAGGTCCTTGTGAGGGAATATATATTTTATACTCATATGATCTATATAAATTTCACACTTATCCCAATAGTTACAACATATCTATATTTTCAACACATAGATAATTGTTTTCATCTCCAGAACATGCGTGGGATAGTTTTTCCCAATAATGTTGAACTTACATGGGGAATATCCTATCAAATTATCCTTTTCTATAAGCCGACATCCTATGACCTTCCTTGAATCCTCATTTTACACCACAAATGTTTCCCGACTTATCAGTTGTTTGAGCATTAGTGCAGTGATATTCCTCTTTTCCCCCTATTTAAAGTAGTATTCACATTTACTAGTCCAAAAAAACATTTCCCCTTTCTAAGTGTTCTTGGTTATCGAGTTCAAAAATATTGAGATGTTTTTCACAAATAAATGATAATACCCATAAATACAAAGGAATATATGGATATCCATTACAAATATTTGTATGGTCTACTGTTTAATTTCTTTTTTCTTGGAAGGGTATTTAGATATCCCTTTTCTAGTGATTACATGCCAGGGGAATGATACTCCTTCCATCTATAAATCAAATTTACTGTACATTTCATAGAGTTTCTCCCATCCAATGTTTTTAGAATAATATTCAAATTCATCCCAAGTTCATCATTTATCTTTGATTATATTAGAATATCATCGATAAAGACCACCACACATATTTTTCAGGTAATATCTAAACACTCTACTCAATAAGCCCATGCAAATTTATAGAGAATTAGTGTGTTAAAAGGGAATTAAAATGAACTCATAGTGTCCAAATCTCATTCAAAATCTAGTCTTGGGAATATCTTCCATCCTCGCCATAATTTTTGGGTATCCCTACTTATGGTACACCTTGGAGAATTAACATCCCCAAAGTATCTGATCGAACAAGTCATTTATCCATGAAAGGGTATACTAATTCATTATATTTATTTTTACCTGATGATAATCAATATAGAGGTTCATTGATCCATCCTAATTCTTAATGAATAGAACTTTAGTATCACATATTAAAGCACTTAGGAATATATTACCCTTTTCTAGATTATCATGTAGAGGTTTCATTATTTATTCCTCCTCAGCGGTGGACACTCTATTTGGTGTATTTGATATATATTTATATCCATGAATTAGTTCAATTAAGAACTAAAACACTTAATCAGGAGGATGAAAATGAAATTACTCAAACAATACTTCAATTTAATCCCTCATGATGGACATGTCATCAAGAATGATTCTATCATTTGTCTCAGGACTTTGGGATACATATGATTCCTTATAATACAACAATTTCCACAATTTATATGTTAATTCCAAACTAAATTTATCATCTTTATTACACTATTATGGAATGGGATAATGCATTGGAATATAAATATTGATATCACAATCCCTAAATCTGATGTTAACATTAAATATATATAGTAAATCCATGCCCAATATGGAATAAAACTCTAACAATGAAAGTATGTCATAATTTTCTAGGAGGTTCAGTCCACAAAAATCAATCGAGGTTGAGTTATAAAGATTCTACACAATAATTGTCCCATAATATATTCCCACAATAAAAATCAAACTATATATTTTGACAAGGTGATTTAATTGTTAGTTTAAACTCAAAAGATATGACATAATGTTTATAAGCATACTAAAATAGTACATTCTCAATTATTTAATGAATATCCAGACTACATGTCAAAAAATATTTATCTGTATCCACCTCTTTAGTATTTATTTCATATTCCCATCAATTCCATATTTGAAGCCTCTCTTGGTAACCTTTAAGCAGTTTCCAGGATGCTTATTCTGGCATTTTTGATATATGGGATATTTTAATTTCATTCCATCATGGGATCCATCAGTCGATCCACCCATATTAAACTCCATTTTCATCTTTTTTTAGTAGGTCTGTGAGTCTTGTTTCTCTATTTCAATATTATGTAAAAAAGGAAAATATCTTAATTATTTTCAATGTCAGGAATCACCAAAAACATTTTTAGAGTAGGATTTAGCTGCTAAATAATAAATCCACCGTTATTTCACTATTCATGACAAAGATAGAGGCATATTATTCAATCCTTTTAAACTTTTCCTCATACACCCCCACGACTCATCTTGTTCTACTACATTCTTTTTAATTCTATTTCCATGTTGATTTGGAGGGTTCATTGAAAATATTTATTGACACATAACTTCATTATTTCCTCTAAATCCACGAAATCCATTTCATCTCTCTACTTCACGTTTTTAATCAGTTTCCACAACTGTTTGGATTCCTGAACAAAACTATAGACTTCTATCACAACTTTCTCTTCATATGGGCATTGGAGGACATAAAATATATTTTCAATGGAGTTAATCCATCCTTATACGAGGATGGGAACATATAATCCACTAAAAATGTGAGACCTTAACAGCATTAAAGATTCAATGGAAACATTCTATATATTAGTTGATGGATGGTGTTCCACATGATTCAATTAATTATACATAACATGATATAGCTGAGAAAGTACTGAGATATTTTTTGGAGAACCTTTTACCATCATATATTTCATATCATTCAAGAAATATTCACATTTCCTATCACATTGATATTTGGAATGAGTTCTTATATATCCTTACATTAACTAAGAAAAATTAAGTACATGTAGAGGTCTCGATTACATAATTAATAACCAAGTAAAAAAGGTAACATTGAACATATAATGATAAGTATGTAAATTAAAATTATATCCTAACGTGTGATACCCTCTGTTTCAATTTTGGTTATCCATGGTAACAGAATTACCCATAGGGTTCTTACAAATTCTCTATTGTACTAATTTAAAGAACTATTATATCCTCCAATACCAACTATAGAGACTCTATCCATTTAAAAAAATTATTAAATAAATATAAGCATAATTAAATATAAAATTACATACCCATGATGGTAAATTCTAGTGTCTTGGAAGATTATATACATAATTAAATGTAATGAAACCAAAATTAAATCATATTTTATTTAATCATAATAATGAGACCATAACCCAATTTGAGATCTTATAATGTCATAGGATAACCTAGGAATTACATGAAAAAAAATTATGAGATAAAAAACCCTGTAAAAGAATATGTGAAAGAATAAAACATAGAACATGGGTTATAAAGAATAACATGATGGAAAAACTAATTGTAACATGAAAAAAGGAATGAAATCATGTATAAAATTATAACATATAATCATGGAATCGTAGGAATGTGTCAATAGCATATACCATAACAATAATGGGTAAAGGTTAGCTTTGAATACATGGGGGACAATGTCCCATACATGAATCCAGTTCACTCCTTATCCCAACATGATGTTTCATGAGACTAAACATTAACTAATGAATTGGAGTGCTATCTAAGTTAATCCATCATAAAATGTTTAGGAATATGTGTTCCATACGAACAATCATACAAATGTAATCAAACAGAACCCCAAGGGTTACCCATGGAATAAATTTGGTAGCATAACAATGTATAAAGTCATATAAAATGGGGATTCACAATTTAGTTCTTTAATGACAAACTTTAAATCATACATTGAAAATCTTAATGCAAAATAGTTATATATCATGATATGTGATGTCAAAATCGTGAAAAAATCATGTAAAAATAGTGTTTAAGAAACTTTATAAATACAATAATTTATTTTGGTTTAAGGAAAATATTATATATAATTTAAATATTAAAAGAAATATTTATTTATATAAAAATAATTATTGATCAAATATATTTTTTAAGATAAAATTATTAATATTAGAATAATAATTTTGGGTAAAAATATTATGGAGTGAACATGAAAATGGGTAGGAAATCAAGAAGTTCCCTTCAATCGAACTTGCTTATCTTGAAAAATCATAATGGGAACCTCTTTAAAAAAAATATTTCTCCATAAAGAAGGACGGTTTAGTATATATTTATGATTTGAGAACATATAATAATAACATAGAATATGTAAAAAAAATTAATAATCATTACATAGAGTAAATAGTGGGAATCAGTAACCCAAAGGAAAAAATGGAGCTTCGAGTAGAATCCCTTACCTTTTGATTGAAATTGTTCTACCAATTGATATAAATATATTTAATAATCAAATTATAGACATTAATTTAAATAAATAATAACTTTTTTACATAGTAACATATAAAATTATATTTTTACTATGTTCATTAATGGACTTTTTATGAGTTATAATAGACACTTTTTTTCGGAAGTGTTTATTTCCATTGTTTTAATGATCGGTTACTTGTATACATGTATGAAAAATCATGTAAAATCATAATGGTTTTCCAAAATCTATGTTATTTGTTATTAATGAACATATATAAGATTTAGTGGTAATATAATTTATTTGATAATTTTTTTGCGAGGATGAATTATTAGAGAAGATATTAATGATAACTTTTTAGATTATTTTGGAGTAATTTTTGATCATCATGAACTAATTTTATTTTATTAAATAAAATAATTTAAATATAATGGTTAATGTATATTATATATACAATAATAAATTTATTAAATTATTTTTTAATAATAAAAATGTTTTTTTAATTAGTCTTGAATGATGGCATGAAAATCGAAAACTCATCATCCTTGAATGCAATAAAATAACACATCACATACTATGTTTTTGGTTTTATAAAAAAAGGGAGGGGAATAAAATAATGATGGATTATTCAATTATAAAAATTAAATTATAGTATTTTTAATGTGATGGGGTTATCATACTATTGAGGGGGGGATGTGAGGAGATAACAACAAAAGAAAAAAACTTGAAAAGAAACCAAAAGAAAGAAAGAATCTTTTACCTCTTGAATACATGTTTCGGGGAAACTATTTAGAAGAATTGGTTTTTTATATATATAGACTATGGGATACTTGTTGAATAGGGGATTGGAATTGTATTTGAGAAAAAAAATTTGACAAGGCTAAAATAATTAGTGGTGTTAGGAGAGGAGGTGGTGATGGGTGGTATTTATAGGGGAGGAGTGGGTTGTTTCTCATTATTTTAGTCATTAGTTTATTATTAGGTCTTAGGACTAGGAATAGTTATAGAATTATCACAAAATATATTAAAATAATGAATGTTTGTTCTAGATTATGGTTCTTAAATCATTTATGACTTAATAAATAGTGTATTTAACTTATAAACACATATACTATAAATCATTGTATTTTATTATACCCCCAAAAGGCATGAATTTTAGAAAAATACCAAAATTTCTCCCAAACCATTTAGAGACATATAGAATTAAAAAAAACTATATTTCATGAAAATAATTTTAAAAATATAGGAAATTTAATTTTTAAGTAAAATAATCATTTATATGGAAAATACCAATTTTAATATTATAAATGATTCTATAACATATTAAAAGATTAATTAAGGTCTCATAAAATTATATTTTAATCATATGAAAATGAAATATTAATTTATGTATAAATTTTATTGAAATAAATCTTCATATAAAAAATATATTAATTATATAACAGAAAATAAACCCGTAATTTTTTTTATAAAAACATGTACACATAATTAATAATTTATAATACATTTATTTATTTATATTATTATATAATTATATCAGAATTTCATTTATAATATTTATAAATTCTATTTACACATTAATGGTTTAGGATAATGTTATATTTTCTGGTTTACTATTCATAAGGGCCACGCTACTATTCAAAAGTTCAAGTTACTATTCCATTTGTGTAGGTATTTTAACATCTATAAATTCTACTTCTTCCATTCATTATTAATTTATAATATTTTATAGTGTTATCTAAGTGATTTTATGTGATTTGAATATATGAAATAATAATATGAATGAAATTTTCATTGATAAAATTATAGGTCCTTACAATAGATGGGAAGCTAATTAGTTTTTTTGACACTATATTATCAAGGGTTAGAATATATTCCATATAAAAAGAGAAATCTAACTCGTGTTATTAATAAACAATAAGATTTTATGACTAACCACAATAGTAGAGTTCTTATAACAGAACATGGTGAGAAATGAATAGATAAAGTAATTATATTTTTCAATGATTTTTTCATAACTTCTATTAAATTAACAAATAGAAAGTAATTTTAAGAAAAAAGGAAACAACCTCGCCCCCAACTTTTCTTAAGTCAACACTCGCGATGAAAGTCTCTATAATGATCTATTGACATCTCTAATGAAATATAACGAGTTATATTAGGGGAGGACATTTAAGTATGGAATAAAAGAGAGGTGTGATTGTATGATATCATAGTTCCTAGACATTGGGGATTTGTTATATAAGATGGATTAAATGTAATAGAATTTATTTAAAACACAAAAATTATATTCCTATAAGTGGGTTCTTTTTCTAGGACGATATTATGAAAATATTGGATAAATGTTTTATCTTCCAAAACATATAAATTCTCTATTTTGTTTTTTTAATTTTTCTGATGTGAACTATAGAGTTTCTTAATTTAAAGTATAAATACTCAAAGCTCAAACTTATATTTAGTATCCCAAATAATAAATTAATCAATAGGTAAGAATAATATAGAAAAATCAAAATATAGTTTTCAAAATTTATAATTTTTTTTAAATGGTTTTTTATGTTTATTTAATATTTGTTTCTTTTTTTATATAGATTTAGAGATTATAGGTTTTATTTACCGGGAAGAGTCATTTTATATCCTCCTTCAATATCCAATGTGTGAGGAAATATTTTGAGAATATTTTTTTCTTCATAATTATGAACATGAATAAATATTTATATTTATAGAGAATCATATTAGAATGGGTGGATTTATTTTTTTATGATTTCTTTCATTTTTTTAATTATGTCATTTTATTTTAATATCCAATAATATTTATTTTCCATTATGAGAATAATTTTGGTGCTATTCTATATACTAATATGTGAGGATAATGAATGTTTGGGGTTTTTGAGAATCATCTTAAGTAGTAAATATTTCAAAATGATGGTTAATGTATTTTCCATTAATGAACCATTATTTTACTGAACTTTGGTGGACTAATAAATTTTCTAGGATATGTCACTTTACTATGGTGATCAGTATACAATAGTTAGGTTTTTCAAAACACAATCTTCTTGTGGCACCAGGATAGTCATGTTAACAGATGTATGAAGACAAAAACAATTTTTAATCTATTATAGCCATTAGAATCACCTTAATTTCATCAATTTTTGGTCACCCCCTCCATAACATGCTATTTTCTCACATTTCATAACCACCATCAAAGAATAACATAAAATATCTACATTTTTTTTATTTTTTTGCCACAAAAAAATATGTGACCTCCTTCTAGAATAGATAATCCCAATCACATATATACCAATACTTAATGTGGTTATAAATAATAATATTTTGATTACAAAAATGGTATTCATATAATATTCCATCTCCCAATCACCAATTAGTCATATTATGTTCATGTTTTGGCTATTTGTACCCCCAATGTGAATACTGCTATAACTTTATAACATGGATGACTCTCAAAACCTATTCACTCATATAGAATTATATAAATATTTAAATATGTAATTATTTTTTTAGAATAAATAATATAAATATTTAACTTGTTACTTAATAATACACCATTTATGGTTATTAATTATAAAATTATTCTTATTTCTCTTATTATTTTCATGGATAACGAATGAAATAGGAATTTAAGGTAGTAAATAATTCATAAATAATTACACAATTCCATATGAAATCTATTTAATTATATGGTAGTGAAATAAATTGGATGAATAATGAATATATACAACACTCTAGGAAAAGTAATTTTAAAATATCAGGATTTGATACACTGGATATTGATAAAAGGTAACAAATACTATAAATATAGGTTTATAATTAATATAAATAAGGGATATAAATTTTAATAGTTATGTATAATGATATTTGGTAGAAATTTAATAATATTATGTTAATTATTCAGGATTTATAGCATTAATGAAGAACCAATCACGACCAATGTATATGTTTTCATATGAAATTCCCCTCTATGATGTTTATTTTTTATTATTCATGTTTTTTAATTCATGTTGATTAAATTCAGAATAATGTATTGATAATATCACAAAATAAATTTTATTCATGATAATTTATGATAAATTATAATTTTTATTCTCATGAGGTTATTATTTAATTTCCTTCATATTCATCATAGTTTGTAACTCAATTCTTATTCATTGAGATAGAATTGTTCTCATATATCTTATTTATTATATGTTTGTTAAAAAATTACTTATGATTGTAATAGGTATTAATCTCTATTTTCAATATTGTGTTTAAATTTTCATCACATAAATCTTGTATCAAATGTATATTACTCAATGATCTATATTTTATATAACAGAAATTTGAAAATCCAATAACCATCATCATGTTTTTTGGTTTCTTTTGAAACATTGAGACTCAAATTTCTGATTATTAATTTAAATCCAAGTTTTTATGATGATATATTTTATCATTCTTAAGAGAATGCATATTTTTGTGTCAAATCATCCAACAATATCATTCACACTATTAATAGTAATTAATTTTCATGAATAAAACATAAACCATTTATTTGATTAACATTTCGTGTCTCTATCTTCCATCCCACCAACATTCTCCAATATTGTTTTGAAACCTAATACAGAATATCATATATTATTTTACTAATTCACTATAAATATTTACAATGAATAATATATTTGGGTTTTAATGAATGGGGTTTCCAAAAAAATTTATATTGATATATTTTCTATCCATCAAAATTAAATTCTTCATTATCCACCACATATTCCATTTGATGACATTTATTACTTTTCATGGAATCATTTATTGATGTATGATTTTAGGTAGTAAAATTTTCCAACGTTTTCAAATCGTTTTTTTAATTACCATTTATACTTACATGTAACTTAATAAATCAATTTATATATTGAAAATGATGTATTTAAATGATTATCATAATTGCACATCTTCCAACCAGCATTTAAATTTTTATTTTTAATACATTTTATTTATTTATTCACGATTTATAAAAAATATATTATTGTATATTTATAATGTATCTCATTTACGATGATTTCAAAAAACAAATTACAATTCAAATTTTCGAAATGATTAAATAAAAACACCTTAAAATTGATTCCATATTTTTCAATATCCATTGATATATTTTATTCCTAATTAGGGATGATTTTCATAATGTAACGATTAACACTCATTCATTGTATATCTTATACAACATTCTCACCTTTTGTAATAATGACCTTTAATTTCATTTCCATTGAGTAATATATTTTTTGTATAATAATAATTTTATTCCAATGAAATTCATATATGAATAACCTATTTATTATTCCAATTATTGAATAGTGTCTACTTTGATAACATATATTGATTGACTTAAAAAAATTATTGTGTAAATTTTTAAACCATTATTTTAACTATTTAAAACTTTTGGATTTATTTTCATAAATTAAAGTATTTACCACAAAATTCAATTTAATGAGACTAGTTACCAATATATATGACATTGGATTAACATTTTATGATCATTTTCTGAATTATTATTTTTTTAGAAATGTGTTTCTTTTGATAAAGTATATGGAACTTATATTCATTCCATGGGTTCTTTATTAAAGTACAGTGTATAGTATGTTTCACAAAAGGTTATGTTGAATTATTAAGTAGTGGTTGGGATCAGTATTGATCTCCATGTCCTTGTGTAATTCACACAGATGATTAGATGATTGTGTAATAATTATTGATACATGATGTTGAATAGATTATTAGAACTGAATCTTGATATTCCAATAACAATATGTGTGTGAATCAATGTTGCAAGATACAAATAAGAAACTGAATAATTTTCCATCATGAAATCAATTGGTTATACATAATCCATTATGTTAGTATTTCTTTGATTTAGGTTGTTAGACATTTCTCTTGTATTCCATGTTTCTCTTATAAGTGAAATATTCAGGATATATTATTTTTTATTCCATGATTTATGATATATAAATTTTTAGGTATTACTCTCTTTTTTATCTTGAATATACCTTTATTATCTACAAACGAACAATTATGATATTTTCTATCACCAAAATTTACCCTTACTAAGCATCATATTTCACTTAATTAATATTATTTCTTTCCCTAAGATATGAATATCATCATTACATGCGATATGTTTAGAATGAGAGATTATAGTTCAGAAGTTAAGAAGAAATGCTAATTAGTGGTGTAAAATAAGATTTTATATGGATAATATTTCATTACACTAAACCATTTTTATATTGTTTTAGTGAAAATTTGTGATATGGAATTATTATACATTTAAAATAATGATATATTTTAGTTCCTTTGGTAAAAATAATACATATAAATTAACCATGTTAATAACCATACATCATAAATTTATTTACTAAAGGATGTAATATATTTTACAAAAAGATCCTAATATATCATATCATCTGAATTGAAGAATAAAAAATGAATAAATAAAAAGATATTTCTAAAATTCATATCATAGGAAAAATATAGGAGATCATGAATTTCCAATTTAACTATTTAATGTGTGTTTCTATACTAAGAATCCTTATTAGTTTTTCAGAGGAAAATAATACATAGATCATTTTATTTACCTCTTACTAGCTCCAAAGAGTAAATTCACTAATACCTCCTCCCTAATTCAACATCTCAAGGAATGAAATGATTCTTCTCATTGTTTAATTTTTTAATGCTTATGGAACTGCAAAAATCTAAAAAGAAATTCGTATTGTTTTATAATTAAAATATTAATGAATATAATTAATATTATAAGTCTCTTAATAAACATATTCCAAATTTTCCACTACAAAAAATCCAATTTTTACATAATATGAAACTATTTAATGATTTTTTATTTGTGTCGAATTGAATAATTATCAGTTATATATGAGATTATAAACACTTAAAATAGACTCCCACAACCATTAATGAACTAATAACCATCATGGCTGAAAAAAGAGAATATTTAATTATCAATATTATGTTAATGTAATAGTTTAATATCCCAATATTTTAAAATAAATATATTATCTTCGATTACATTTATGACATGAAGAATCAAGATCAGACGAAAAATATAATTATATTATTTAAATATATCTATTATAACCTAACCATTAAATTGGAAGGTATCAGTAAAATTAACTAACATTTTAAATATATTAAAATAAATATTATAATCAAAATAATTATTTTCATTACTCCTTAATAAATATATACTCAAATATTAGAAAACCGATTTTCTTCATCTAATATATTTAATTATAATTTTTTTGGATTAATTATTGTGATAAAATAACATAATTAGTTTCCATGAATTTTTAAAAATTTATTAAAAAAATTATTTATCAATTTTAATATTATCATATAAATATATCATTCCATGAAATTTTGTAATTTTTCTGAAAAGATAGGTTTATTAATGAATAGTGAAAAGTACATATTTTTATTGAATTATATATTATACCTTTAAAGTGTTTACAAAGTGAAATTTTAATTTTTATTAGTTTTAAATTTTAGTTATTACATTTCTATTTTGAATTATATAATTAGATGTTTTCAAAAGATTTTTATACTTCAAATTATTATACAATGATTTTATATTTCAAGAGATATTTTTTTTTTCTAAAAAACAGTTCTTTGTTTTATATTGTCAATTTTATTTTAAATTTATTATACCATAATATTTTTATTAATATTGAAAAATTTATTCCATATTTTGAATTAGTAGGTCCCAATTTGGTAAATATGTCCCTTTTATTATATGTTATTATGAATAGTAAATAGAGTAATTTTTTATGCAATGAAAGTGGGTAAATATTGTATTTTAGTGGTTAAAATCATACAATATGGACTACGATATGATCAAAAATGTTTCCTTTTATATATACCATACATTCCTTACTTTACCATTACATCCTTTTAATAAACAAAATATAATAATAGTAAAAAATCTACCATCGAATGGGTTTGTATCTTAGGAAAATAAAGCTTATACATAACATTTTTATAATTAAACATAAATTTTATTTAATTTCTTCTTCTATAGATTCTTAGTGTCCCTAATGTTATCCTTACTAAAGGTAATTAACAGATGATATACATAAATTAATGGGGTTAACTAAAATCCATTTAAGAGGATAAACAAGAACTTGAATCAATATAACGCAAATGATTATAATCATCATCGTCATAAACTATTCACATGATCAACATAATCACAATAATAAATATCATTAGTAAATGGAATGGAATGTGGATACTCATAAAAATGGAAAATCTTGGTATCATGGTCAAAACAACATATTGTTGTGAAAAATGGTATCATCATGTTCACACATAAAATATTTTTATAATCAAAACATCATAATTTTGAACAAATATAGCATCATGTTACCACATATTGGACATTATTTTATAATATAAATCACATTATCGAATGTATTGATGGTAATTTTAATTCTATGGCCACCTGTCACATCACAACATTTAGAAAATCTTGCATGCCACATAGCACGTACAATAATTATAGCCAAAATATTACCCAAGTAAATTAATGGGTGTTATGGGAATTTGATAAAGCAAACATTCAGGAATAAATATTTGGGTTACCAAACATAAAAGGTAATAATATACTAGTATAATAATCAATAATTATGAGTGAATAATAATCAATCTAAAGAGAATTAAAATATGTGTTGTTAGAAATAACTGATATTTTGGAAATCATTTCATTTTTCATAAACTCAAGACGATAAAACATATAACCCAAAAAATAAAATTTAAAAATATTTATATTAAGTATTAGGAACACTAAATGAATTTCCATGCTGAAATTTGTGTGAAAAAGGGAAACCTCATGGAATGAGAGTTTGGTTCGAGAATCCACATACCATAAGTGCAGTAGGAAGATATCAAGCTGATCCAGGAGACCGCCATTGGATTGTAGTAAAAACTATTCTTAAGATATGAGGCGTACTAAAGATATGTTCCTGATTTTTGGAGGAGTTCAGGAACTAGTCATTAGAGGACATGTAGATGCTAGTTTACAGGCATATCAAGATGACATGAAGTCACATACTGGACACATCTTCAGTTTTAATAGAGTTGTAGTGAGCTAGAAGAGCTCAAAGCAATATGGGGTCGTAAATTCTACAACGAAGTCAGAGTATATTGTATCTTCCGTGGTAGCTAAGGAAGCGGTATGGATGTGAAGCTTCACCCAAGATCTAGATGTATTACCCAGGAGTAAAGATCCTATCACACTATATTGCGATAATACAGCAGCGGTGACACTTGAAAAAGTGCCAAGGTCACATTAGTAGACAAATAACATACTCCAGAAGTATCATCTCTTGAGGGATTTTTCTTATAAAGGTGATGTTTCATTGAGAATTATTTCCACAGAAGACAATGTGGAAGACCCCTTGACTAAAGGCTATACTCAACAGAAACATGATCATCATGTGAGGTCTATCAGACTAATGGTCGTAGGTAGTTGGCTCTAGTCCAAGTGGGAGTTTGTTTGAGATGGTGTCCTACGAACCAACTATTTGTACTTTATTATGTGTATGTACACTTATTATATATTTTTCACTATTCTTCATGACTATAATATAATAATGTCCTGGAAAATTTGTTTCATTAATAAGGTCATGGAAGATCCCCGCTATGATGTGAACTTTGAAATGCTATAACAGTATTCATAAATAATGTTCTATGGATGGATGAAATTATATTATAGGACACATAGTATACAGACCATCATGTGAGAGTTCTCATAAGAAGACGCATCACTCTTTCATGGAGTTTTCACTTGGAAATCTACAAGATGGGAGATTATGATAACAGAACCACCAGTAGTAATTCTACATGTCTTGGTGTCATCAAACATTACAATCTATGAGCATGTGTAAGTGTCCTTAGACAAGAATATTATCATTAACTTATGTCATGACTCACACACTTAGATTTGCTGACGAAAACAGTCATGAAAACAGTTGGTGGGAAGTAGGGTATGTTGGGTGCATCACGAATGACATGTGGTTAATGGATATGTTGGGGAAAGATTTATCCCATCCATAATTATGGAAATAGATATCTTGGGCCCTTTGATTGAAATAGAATTGTCCCCCAAATTCCATGGCCATGGTATAACAACGAGTTTATTTCTAGAAGTCAAAGACTGACAGATCATGCATATAGGTTTATGAAACTACCATGAAACCTTCTTGATGGGATATTGAGACAAAGAGATTAAATTATTCAGTAAACATTCATATGAGGTGACAGGTCATTACGGCGTCAACTTCATTCTCTTCGGTGCCTTGACCCGTTTCTAGACAATAATCATGTACTTTAGGCAAGCCCTCTTAATGCCAACGGTAAAGAGGCTTAGAGGGCCACACACTATGGGTATCCAAATATCTCATGTCGAATAAATATTATTCCCATACTTGGTTTAATAATTATTCAAGGAAGCCAAAAAAAATTTTAATGATGGAGAAATAATAAAATAAAAATAAGATATACACGTCTTATATTAATTATTACATGTCGTGTCATTTTGATTTTGTAAAGGAAACGAAAAACAAGTACATGTCGTGTATTAATGATTACACACCGTGTAGGTTTTTATGGAAAAAAATAACATACCGTGTATTACTGATTACACACCGTTTATATTTTCCAACCTAGATTTTGAGGATATAATATTGTTTTATTAAATGATATTTATTATGATCAGCATTGGTGAATGTGAAGGAATTAATTATTCGATATGGGGTTCTCAATAGAAGTTAATGAAATAAATAAAACTCATAATGAGTTTATTTATTATCATAACTATATAACCTCATACCCGATAATAAATATCCTCAAAACACCAACACTTTTCCCCAATAGTTGTGCACAACAATTCTAGAGAATTATTTCAAGGACGAAAGAACTACATCGTACAAGAACGCTCTAAAGACTAAGAGAGATCCTCCTCCATTAGATCAAGATGATCTAAGGTGGAAAACGCAAGAAAATTGATCTCTAGGATAGAACCTAGAAATTCCATTGGCAACATCCAGAGATATGTGGTGAACATGTGGATCACTGCTAAAGGAAGTCTACACCTGGCTTCTGCGAAGTAATGATGAATTACTTTGTAACATGATCAGAAATATCAATGAAGAAAGAACGCCATAAAAGGTACTTCTTTTCAATTAATTAAAATATTTATAATCAACCTGTGATGATCCTCATTTTTAGTTCAAGGACTATTCTTTATTTTGTCTATTTCTGTTATTCAATCTGTGCAGTCTTGTGTTTATTGTCGTATTGATCCTAGATTCATAATTTCTAATGACAAAAATCCTATTGGGAACATCCATCCATGAGCTTCCTCTGAGCTCGTGACCTTCAAGAACATCCTTCCAAAATGAGAAATTTCACCCATACTGCTACAATATGTGCACTTAACTACATCCTTCAAGAAATGTGGTCTTTTATTCCCACTCCTTTCACACTGGTGTCACAATACATGGATACCTAAAGTAATTTCATGTGAATGCTATCAATGGTGATTTTTTATATTGGTAGAAGCAGTACCAACCCTAAAGAATGAACCTCATTGGTTCATAGCACCCAAATCCATCAGATTTCACTCGGTAATCAGCACAAGATTTACTACAGTAGTAACCGAAATCAACATGAAAAAATTAACCAATGATTGGATGTTTTACTTGACACTATACTCAAACCGCATAGACAGTGATAACTCATCACCTCCAAAATAGGTGCAAAGCACTGAAACTCTGTGTAGTTAGAACATAAATCCATTACTAAAAGTGTTCCTGGTCAAAATGAATGAACTCCCGGGCTCGATCGACCCTGAATGTTTTAGGGTAGAAGTAATCATAGAAGGTCTTGTGAAACTTTTCCCAAGCCATATGTCGATGAAATTCCACCTATGAGATTACATCCCACCATCTATTGGAGGAATATTGTAGCATGTATGTTGTGAGTTTCTCAATTCACTCTGGATGAATCTCAAGATGCTTAAAGATAGAAATCATGGCCTCGAATAATGACTCTGGAACACATGGTCCTATGTCCACTAAAAAAGTGGGAGAATGATGCTGCTAGAATGTCACAACCCGTCCTTGGGGCCTGTGCCGTGACTACCCCAAGCCCGTCTTCCATAGGATAGTGGTTGGCGACTGGCACCAAGGATTAATTACCGGTAAAAACGGAAGGCATTGCCTTTGTAAATTAAACAAACACCAGAGAGAAGGCAAGCAGAAGTAAACACTAAGTAAAAACTGGGTACAACAGTAAGTGCGGAAAAGTAAGTGGGCCAGAATACAAACCCAAACTGAAAGTAATGTACAACTGAAAAAGGGAGTACAACAAATGAAACGTAAAGTTGCATCCTCGAGTCGTCCATTGGAATTCCCACCTGAAGGGTGGGTAAAGATAGCCTTCACAACTCCTCGGGTCCAGCCGTCCACTCCGAGTACGTCCCGCCCAGTGGTCCACCTCCAGGTACCATCCTGCTCCGTTAGCCTCAACCACGATCAGCGTTGTCCTTCGTCTACAACCAACACAATGTAGTGCGGACATAGCCCATGCAGGGGTGAGTATAAGCTACTCAGTAAAGACCCTGAGACCCCCGAAGGTCTCCAAGAATCCACAAAGGATAATCCACAAAGGAAAGATACAATCATGAAGTAACAACCAACACTACTTAGGTATATGCCCATACATATACCTAAGTTATTAATTCCAGTTCGGCTCCATCATCCGAGCCCAAGTTCGATCACATTCACACAGGATAACACAACTCAATCCACATAGGAAAGCAAAACAAGATTCATCTCACACAGGTATACTTCTTCGTATGACGATAGAGATGATCATATGTAGCCACTAATTCATCTAGGCCATTGGACCCACACAGGATCGATAGGAACTAACCCCCGCAATGACCCACAAAGGATCGATAGATAACTAACCCCCGTAATTACCCACACAGGATCAGACCCACATAGGATCTGTAGGTGCTGGCCCACACAGAACTGCTGTGTGCTGACCCACACAGGATTGGTAGCACTAATCCATGTATGATCGTTGTGTGCTGTAGTCGTCGCCATCGAATCCACAGAGGATTCTCGTACAGTCTTCATCGTCGTCGCAGTGGCAGCCAGCTCTAGGGTTCCCGCACATAGCAAGCTCGTTCAGGAGGGTCCACTTCATGATCCGAGGGGCGGATACATCAACTGACACATAGTCTGGAGTTGATTTATCCAAAAGTTCAATATCTTCAAGAGGAACTCAACGTCATAGACGGCGCGTCAATCAGACGCCCGGTCTGAGAGTTATTGGCCTTTTCATCCTAGGGGCCCGGTTGGTTTTTAAGTCAAAACCAACCTGACCATACTCCAACCACGTCCAAACATTAAGCGGTGTAAGCTAAAAGGTCCGTCTCACTAATAGTAATCTAACAAAGTCGAC
Organism: Viscum album; assembly: GCA_963277665.1. Lineage (NCBI taxonomy): Eukaryota > Viridiplantae > Streptophyta > Magnoliopsida > Santalales > Viscaceae > Viscum > Viscum album. The sequence goes on from OY728133.1 coordinate 1,276,660,077, forward strand.
GGCACGTCAATCGGACGTCCAGAGCTCATGTTATAAGAGTTTCCGCTACGAGGGCCTAGTTGGTTTCATGTACGAACCAACCTGGATGAACCCAAAGTTATCCCAAACCTTGTGTGTAATATAACGAAACGACCATCTCGATCCAAGGATCACATCGCAGCTGACAGTGCATCGATCGGAGGTCCGTAGGCCATGTTATGGGCAAAAGACGGAAAGGGGTATGGAAGTGGGGGTGTCGGGCCCAAACCGATCCGGCCCGAGACCCCCTGGGTTGGCCCGAACCGGGTCGACACGACATGGGTCCGGGTCCAGCCCACTTGGGTGTTGCCTGGCTGGGCTGGCGTTGCCCGGTGGCTAGGTGGCTCGGCCGTTTCGGCCGAGTGGGTGCGCAAAGGGGGGTGCCGCCCCCTTGAATGAAACCGCGGCCCCGCGTGGGGGCCGCTCTTTGCCAACTGACGTGGCCTAACGCCGCGTCCTGCCTCCCTCGGTCCCGCACGGTCGTGCGACCAGCGACCTACCGCCGCAGCTTCAACTGTCGTGGCCCTTCCCGGTGGCACGCAGGGCGCCGCCACCTCGGGACGCTGGCACCGCCGTGCCGGTGAGGCGCGCCGGCGGTGTTTTCCGCGGACCACCGGACGCGCTTCGGTGTTCCGTTATACCTGACGTATTCACCAGTGGACCTCCTGGGATCGAATCTTCTCTCTGAGGACCTCAAAATTCCCTTGAAGCCAACATCGTCATTTCCCAACGATTCGCACACCACGAACGATGAAACAGTGGGTTCGGGCTTGTTCGTTGGTCCGCACCCACTGCGTTAGCAGTTTAAACGGCTTCCGACAAATTTTAAACACATTCCAAGGATATAAATCACATAGATTTAATTGAACTGAAACCCCTACCTCAAGCGGTTGATGATTCGAAGAATTCCACAGGAGAAGGAACGTCACAGAAGAAGCATCGCAGAAGAAGCATTGCGGAAGAAGCATCGCGGAAAAGGGATTCGTCGGCGTCAAGTCATCGATCTCCGAGGATCCGGCGTTCTTTTCGACCTTCTTCAAAGGTCAGCATTCTTCGCGTTCTTTGCATTCTTCGCGTTCTTTGTCGAGGAAGGAGTGCTTCACGACTTGAGTGATTTCTCCCAATTCCTCTCGCACAACCCACCTCTAATAAAATATTAATTGTCTTATTTTATTAACACAATCCAACGTTTGAATTTCAAAAAGAAAAAATAAATTTATTAAATTAAATGAGGAGTTTAAACTGCCCAATTAATGAGGCGATTATTATCCAGAATAAACTCAAGGTTTTACTTCATTAAAAATGGGAGGGGTGAGGGTGCGTTACTTAATTAAAGGAGGGGGTTGAAAAAGGTGAATGAAATGGTGGGGCTCGTGTGGGCCCCACCTCACAAATATCCTACCTAGTGGGTAGGATATTGTGGGTCCCACATCATCCAAATAGCTTCAGTTAAACAAAAATAAAATAAAATTGGTTGCACCACTTTAATTTTATTCCTTTACTTAACCCCAAAATTTAAAAACCACACCTGAGCAAACGCAACTCTGGAAAAAGCGTTTCTAAGCAATTCTTGATGATGCGATTCCATTGGTGCCCCCAGAATTCTATTCTGAGCACCAGTTCAAAAGTTATAAAAACCCACTTGTTCGTTCACTGAACATACCCGAGCTAAACTTCGGAAAATGATTTCGGGCACACAGGGCCTCAGAATCAGGTGCCGTGAGAAACCGCGCTCTTGTAAAATCCCAAATAAAATTAAGGAAAAAAAATTTCCCTTGATTTTTACGGGTCTTTACATTACTCCCACCTCAGGGCTTTACGTCCCCGTAAAGATACATCAAAATCTAGGGAAACAAATGTTGGTACTGAGCACGCATCTGAGCCTCCCGCTCCAAAGTGCTCTCCTGGAGGTTCACGTGTTGCCATCTGATGCGCACTAGAGGAATCGACCATCCACGTAGGACCCGCTCCTGTCAATCCTCGATCTCCATTGGGACCTTCGAAAATTTTTCCCCATCATCAACATCCAGCTCACCATGGTCAATGATATGCGTCGGGTCGTGCACGTATCTCTTAAGCTGAGATACGTGGAAGATGTCGTGCACCTGGTGCAACTGAGGTGGTAGAGCCAGTCGATAATCCACCTCGCCAATCCTGCTGAGGACCTGGAATGGTCCGATGAAGCACGAAGACAACTTTCCGCCTCAGCCAAATCTCCTTAAACCACATCCAGGTGAGACCCGCAAGAAGATGTGGTCGCCATCCTCGAACCCTAGTGGCCTCCACCTCCTATCAGTATAATAATTCTACCGGCTCTGAGTTGTCTTCATCTTCTCCTGGATGACCTGGAAATTCTCTTTCGTGGCCTGGACCATCTATGGTTCCACAAGTGCTGACTCCCCAGGTTCTGTCCAGCACAGAGGAGATCTACAAGGCCAGCCGTACAACGCCTCGTATGGTGCCATCCCGATGATGGAGTGGTAGCTGTTGTTGTACACGAACTCCACCAAGGGTAAGTGGTCCTCCCAGCTACGACCAAAGTCGAGGACACATGCGTGGAGCATGTCCTTGAGATTCTGAATGGTCCTCTCCATCTGACCATCTGTCTGAAGATGAAAGGCGGTGCTCATACGTAGCTGCGTCCCAAACGCCTCCTGCAACCCCTTCCAAAGCTGGGAAGTAAAGCGAGCATCTCGATCAGAGACGATAGATGATGGAACACCATGAAGCCGTATAATCTCCTGAACGTAGAGACGTCCCAATATCTCTACTGAGCCCTGCTCTCTAATGGGTAAGAAGTGGGCTGACTTGGTGAGTCGGTCGACAATCACCCAAATGGAGTCATGGCCTCTGTATGTGAGTGGAATTCTAGTCATGAAGTCCATAGATATCTCATCCCACTTCCACTCCAAGACCTCTAAGGGATGTACAAAGCCTGCTGGTACATGGTGCTCTGCCTTAACCTGCTGGCAGGTGAGGCATCGAGAAACGAACTCTGCCACAACCTTCCTCATGCCCGTCCACCATTGTTGTCGTCTGAGATCTTGGTACATCTTCACCACTCTAGGATGTACTACCAAAGGGGAAGTGTGAAACTCTCTCAGCACCTCTTCTCATAAATCAACTGGTACCAAGGTACATCCCTTGAAATGGACGTCGTGCTCTCCTCCTAAAGAGAAACCATCAGGTGCCTATCTTGAGGATATCTGTGCATGACGCGTCTCATAGTCGATGTCCCCACGCTGTGCCTCTCTGACCTGCTGCAGTATTGGAGGAGTGACTGTGAGAGACTGAAGAAAGGCTACTCCATCTCTATCCACAAAGGATATCTGCAAAGCGGCTAGCTTCTCTGTCGCCTCCCCAAGTAGTTGAATGCTCGTCCTCCTATTGAGTGAATCGACTACCACGTTCCCCTTTCCAAGAGTATATACTATCTCAAAGTCGTAGTCATGGAGGAACTTGAGCCATCGTCGCTGTCTCAGGTTCAGGTCCTTCTGCGAGAAGATGTACCTGAGACTCTGATGGTCAGAGTAAACTGTAAAGCACTCGCCCATCAGATAGTGTCACCAAATATTCAGAGCGAAGAACACTACTTCTAACTCCAGGTCATGGGTAGCGTAGTTCTGCTCATGTTTCCTCATATGACGTGATCTGTAGGCGATCACGACCCACTCCAGCATCAGGAAACATCTGAGTTCGGTCCCTGATGCATCGCAGTAAACTACATACCCAACTCCCTCTTCCAGTAGCCTCAAGATAGGCGCGCTGGTCAATCTCTGTCTCAGCTTTTGGAAGCTCTGCTGACTTATGTCTGGCCACACAAAAGGTTTCCCCTTCTTTTTCAAAGCTGAGAGTGGTGTTTCAACTCTGGATAAGTCTGACACAAATATCCGGTAGTATCTAGCTAGTCCCAAGAAACTCTGCACCTCCGTCACGCTCCTAGGTGGCTCCCCAGCTAGCACCGCCTCGATCTTCGAAGGATCCAATGCATCTCCCACATCATAGATGACGTGTCCCAAGAAGTGGACCTCTTGTATCTAGAACTGACACTTCGAGAGATTTCCATAAAGTTGGTTCTCTCGGAGTGTGTCTAGTACAACCCGTATGTGGTAGGCGTACTCCTTCTCAGTCGTCGAGTATAACAAAATGTCATCGATGAAGTCCACGAAAAATCAATCGAGGTATGGCTGAAAGATCCTATTCATGAGGCCCATGAACACTGCTGGAGGATTGGTTACGCCGAATGGCATAACCATGAACTCATAGTGGCCATACCGATAGCTGAAGGTCGTCTTTTGTGTGTCCTTGTCCCAAACTCTAAGCTGATGATAGCCTGATCTAAGGTCTATCTTTGAGAACCACTATGCTCCCTTGAGCTAATCGAAGAGGTCATCAATCCTCGGTAGCGGATACTTTTTCCTCACTGTCACCTGGTTCAGGCGACGATAGTCGACACAAAGTTGCAGGCTCCCGTCTGCCTTCTTGGCAAACAATATCGGGGAAGCCCAGGGTGAAACACCGGGTCAGATGAATCCCTTGCCCTGCAAGTCCTCAAACTATACTTGTAGCTCTCGAAGCTCAGTGGGGGCCATCCAATATGATGGAGTGGATATTGGGGCTGTCCCGGGGTACAGATCAATATAAAAGTCTACCTCTCTGCAATGAGGTAGTCCTGGAACGTCGTTGGGGAAAACGTCCGGATACTGATCCACCACTGCAGGAAAATTAGGACTCTACATGTCAACTGCTCCTAGGATGGGGCTATCCAACTGATGAATGATGGGCTATCATCTCCTCTGCAAGAGTCTATCCTGTGCTGCGAAGGCTCCCTTCTCACCGGTGAAGGTGAACCTGCTCTCGTCGGTGCGTACATACCGCACCTTGCACCTAATACAGTCAATCTGAGCATGGACTGTAGATAACCAATCCGTGCCCTAGATGATGTCATAAGGCCTCAACTCCGCTACAAGAAGATCCCAGCCGAATCTCTCTCCTCCTAGAGTAAGATCACACTGCTTGAACTAGAGCGTAATCATTGATTCTGCTCCCATAGGAGTCTCTAGCCATAAGGATCGAGCCAACAGCCCTGTCAGAATCTCCAAGCTCCGAACAAGGGCAGCTGCTATGAAATAATGACTCGCTCCTGTGTATATAAGAACTGCAGCAAGGGTAGAATATACACAGATAGTACCTCGAATCATCTCTGGCGCGCCGTGGTCGTAGGCCTCCACTTTCTGGAGCTATGCCTGTCTCTGCCTTCCATCTCCCTGTGGTCGGGGTGGGTCTCCTAGTGGTGGTGGTGGTGGTAGAGCCTCAAAGCGTCACCCACCACCTGCTTCTTGGCCAGATCCTCTTCCTCGTCCCCCTGGTCCCTATGGAGCACCACAGTAGACCCTCTGCCTCTTCCTGGGTGGTCCCTCAACCATCTGTTGCTCCTCGGTACGGCGGGTCAGGTAGTCACGAGCCATGTGGCCCTGCCCGCCGCATGCGTAGCACTGTCTGCCTCTCGAAAGACTGGCTTCATGATGTGTGCCCCGCACCACTGAGCCAGAGTCCTGAGGTCGTCTTCCTAAGGGTCTTGTCTTCCTAGACCCATGGGTCATCCATCAACTGCCTGCTACAGAAGACTCTACTACGTGCCGCCCTGCGGTAGGTCACGCTGCTGATGTAGGGTCAACAAGGAAGCTCTCGATCAGAAGGGCTTGCTCGAGTACCCCTACCTGTGTCAGAATGCTGAAGGAGATTAGTTATTCCCTGATCTCATGCCTCAATCCCTACTCAAAGTTATGGGCCTGGAAGAATGGGTCTTGTACGATGTCTGTTGAATAGCGCGATAGGTCTGTAAATCTAGCCGAGTACTGGGCGACTGTCAAGCTGCCCTACAACAGTTATAGAAGCTCCTTGATGCACACCGCACGGATGGTGGCTGGGATGAACTCCGAGCGGAAGTGGCTCTCAAAGTCCGTCTAGATAAGAGATGCCTCATCGTGCACCTGGAGCATCAACCTCCACCATCTGCCTGATGTCGTCTGCAGGAGGCCCGCTGCGAGGATCACCATGAGGTTTGTTGGTGTCCTCAATAACCTGAAAACTCGTACAATTGCCTCCAGCCAATCCTCAGCCACCTGAGGGTCCTTCTCCCCGTGGAACCTGGGTGGTCACTGGCACTGAAACATGTGCAGTGCATTAAGGCAACGTGCATCGTCAACGGCTGGGGCTGGTTGCATCGGTTGCTCGACGGGTAGAGGTACCGCCGGTAACTCTGCTGTCAAAGGGCCCTGTACCGAGGCCTCATCGCTCGGTCGTCTTTCATCACGCACAACGCTCAGAACCCTAGCTGGATTCCATCGTGGGGCCATCCTGAAAAGAAACATGTGAGCCACGGTCAAACAGTATACCTGGTGAGCTGACACAAAGTAATCACAAAGAAAACCTGAAACACACATGCAATCAATGTTTTCGTGCATTAAGTCGGAAATAAGAAGTCATGGTCCTGGTGTACGGATACGTCAGCCGCCACACCAACACTGGACTCCATGGACTGATAACCACACTCAATACTCATAACACTATTGCTTTACATAGAAAAAAGATCAGAGTCCTAAGTTCTGCGGTAGGAACAAACTCCTCGGATACCAATTTTTCATGACCTGTCCTCGGGGCTCGTGTCGTGACTACCCCAATCCCACCTTCCATAGGCCAGGGGCTGGTGACTAGCACCAAGGAGTAATTCCCGGTAAAAAGGGAAGGCCTTTACTTTGTAAAGTAAACAAACACCACAGAGCAAGCAAGAAGAAGTAAACACTAAGTAAAAACTGGGTACAACCGTAAGTGCGGAAAATTAAGTGGGTCAGAATACAAACCCAAACTGAAAGTAATGTACAACTAAAAAAGGGAGTACCGAAAATGAAAAGTAAATCCGCAGCCTCAAGAAATCCACTGGAAGTCCCACCTAAAGGGTGGGTACATATAGCCTCCACAGCTCCACGGGTGCAGCCGTCCGCTCCGAGTACGTCCCGCCCAGTGGTCCACCTCCAGGTATCGTCTTGCTCCGCTAGCCTCAACCACGATCAGCGTTGTCCATCGTCTGCAACCAACACAACGTTGTGCGAGCATAGCCTATTCAAGGGTGAGTATAAGCTACTCAGTAGGGACCCCGAGACCCCCGATGGTCTCCCAGAATCCAAAAAGGATAATCCACAAAGGAAAGATAAAATCACGAAATAACAACCAACACTACTTAAGTATATGACCATACATATACCTAAGTTATCAATTCCAGTCCGGCTCTAACATCTGCACCCAAGTTCGATCACATCCACACAGGATAGCACAACTCAATCCACATAGGAAAGCAAAACAAGATTCAGCTCTCATAGGTATACTTCTTCGTATGACGATAGAGATGATCAGATGTAGCCACTGATTCATCTAAGCCGTCAGACCCACAAAGGATTGATAGGTAATAACCCCCACAATGACCCACAAATGATCGATAGGTAATTAACCCCTGTAATGACCCACACAGGATCAGACCCACACAGGATCTGTAGGCGCTGGCCCACACAGGACCGCTGAGCGCTGATCCACACTAGATCTGACCCACACAGGATTGGTAGCACTGATCCACGTAAGATCGCTAAGTGCTGTAGTCGTCGACGTCGAATCCACGGAGGATTCTTGTACAGTCTTCTTCGTCATCGCAGTCGTAGCCAGGTCTAGGGTTCCCGCACACAGCAAGCTCATTCGGGAGGGTCCGCTCCACGAGCCGAGGGGCTGATACTTCAACTGACATATAGTCCAGAGTTGATGTATCCAAAAGTTTTGTATCGTCAATAGGAACTCAACGTCACAGACGGCGCGTCAATCGGACGCCCGGTCAGAGAGTTATTGGCTTTTTCGTCCCAGGGGCCCGGTTCATTTTTAAGTCCAAACCAACCCGACCTTACTACAACTGCATCCAAACCTCTAGCGGAGTAAGCCAAAAGGTACATCTTACTAAAAGAATCCAACAAAGTCGACGGCACGTCAATCAGACGTCCGAAGCTCAAGTTATAAGTGTTTCTGCTCCAAGGGCCCGGTTGGTTTCGTGTACGAACCAACCCGGCCGAACACAAAGTTTTCTGAAACCTTGAGTGTAATATACCGAAATGAGCGTCTCGATCCAAGTATCGCATCTCAGCTGACTTTGCGTCGATCGGAGGTCTATATCCCATGTTATGGGAAAAACAGAAAGGGGTCCAGAAGTGGGGGTTTCGGGCCCGGACCGATCCGGCCCGAGACCCCTGGGTCGGCCTGAACCGAGTCGACCCGACCCAGGTCCATGTCCAGCCCGCATGGGCGCGGCCTGGCCTGGCTGGCACGGCCCGGTGGCCAAGTGGCTCGGCCATTTCGGCCGAGCGGATGCACAAAGGGGGGCGCCTCCCCCGTGAATGAAACCGCAGCCCCGTGTAGGGCCGCTCTTTTCCAACGGATGCGACCGAGTGCTACATCCCACCTCCCTCGGTCCCGCATGGTCGCGGGACCATCAGCCTGCTGCCGCTGCTGAAGCCGCGGCGACCCTTCCCAGCGGCGTGCCGACGGTGTGTTCCGTGGACCACCAGACACGCTCTGGTGGTCCGTTTTGCCTGCCGTCTTCACCAGCAGTCCTCTGGGGATTAGCTCATCACTGCGAAGACCTCAAAAATGCCCTTGCAGCCTGCTTCATCATTGACCACCGATCTGCACACCAAGAACAATGAAACTGTGGGTTTGGATTTGTTCGTTGGTCCGCACCCACCGCGTTAGCAGTTTAAACGGCTTCCGACAAATTTTAAACACATGATGATGATATAAATCACATAGATTTAGTTGAACCGAAACCCCTACCTCAAGAGGTTGATGATTCAAAGATTACCATAGGATAAGGAACGTCACGGAAGAAGAATCACGGAAAAAGGATTCGCCAGCATCACGTCGTCGATCTCCGAGGATCCGGCATTCTTGTCGACCTTAGTCGGAGATTGGCGTTCTTCGCTCTCTTCGCGTTCTTCACGTTCTTTGTCGAGGAAGGAGTGCTTCATGACATGAGTGATTTCTCCCAATTCATCACGCACAACCCACCTCCAATAAAATAAGAATTGTCTTATTTTATTAACACAATCCAATGTTTGAATTTCAAAAAGAAACAATCAATTAATTGAATTAATTGACGAGTTTAAACCGACCAATTAATGAGGCGTTTATTATCCAGAATAAACGCGAGGGTTGAATTCATTAAAAGGGGGGTGTGGGTGCGTTACTTAATTAAAAGAGGGGGTTGAAAAAGGTGAGTGAAATGGTGGGGATCATGTGGGACCCACCTGAAAAATATCCTACCTACTGGGTAGGATATTGTGGGTCCCACTTCATCCACATTGATTAGGTTAAACAAAAATAAAATAAAATTGGTTGCACCACTTTTATATTATTCCTTTACTTAATCGCAAAATTTAAAAACCACACCTGAGAAAACGCAACTCCGGAAAAGGCGTTTCTAAGCAATTACGGGTGCTGCAATTCCATTGGTGCCCTCAGAATTCGATTCCGAGCATAGGTTAAAAAGTTAGAAAAACCCGCTCGTTCATTCAGTGAACGTACCCGATCTAAACTTCGAAAAATGTTTCCGGGCACACCGGGCCTCAGAATCAATGCTTGACATACTTATTTATCGGATATTAACCGAGCTCAATTAATGTTCATTCATGATACACAAAATTATAGTCCAAGAGGAACCATAACACCTTTGGGGCTAATTCATGGCATCCATCAAAATTAATATTTAAACATACCAATAACCTATAAAAATATGAAGTATTTATATCACGAAATATATCACAATAGCGTGCATATCTAGCACAACATCTATCTCAATAGCATGAAATCATTAATTCACCATAATTTCATGACAATACTGCCTGACATGTGAACTCTATAAAGTGACTATTTGATGAATAATATGGAATCCCTTCTTCTAATCAGGTTGAAATAGAACTAGAACAACAATGATGCCAATCATAAGATCACAAAACTTGTGAATCACCCAATAGTGAAATCAAATCAACTTTAACAATTGAAAAACCAGAAACATTGTAGGATTCTAGGTAACATGCATTTTCCCTATACATGGGCTACATCATCCTAATAATATGTTATTACAAACTAACTATTAATTCCTATTTCTATTGGCTCTAAATAGTAAGCCAATGCCGTAAATAAGACAGATATGATAACAGTTGGTAATGTCCTAGATCTGAGCGTCGACCAACGGTGCCCTGATCCTAGTTGGTCACATTACCTCGTCCTAATTTCCCCAAATGTCATAGGTGGTTCACTGGAAGCAAGGGCCAAGGTGTGAGTTTGGGAAAATAGTGACTTCATTGGTAGAGTATACACAGTGGAATCTAAATAGTAAACAAAAGTGGAAGCAGTATTACCATAAAAGTATACAACAAAAGAATGAAATTAAATACAGTAGATGCCACAATATGTATATATATATATGTGTTTCAGGGAATATTTATCAAAGAAAATATCCAAACAAGTCTAAATGAAGGAATGAAATCCAAAAACAATAGTGAAAAAAAAATCCAACAACATCAGAAGCCTCATCATGGTCCCATGATCACTTGCTCCAACAAAAATCATGTACTTGATGACAAAGGGATATGGACCTTATTTATACCTAATATTATATAATTAGTTTGGATCCAAAAGAATGTCCCAAACATGGTGTGAGATAAATATCTATAGGAAAACTCCAAATGATCGGTTCTTAATTGTTAGTAAATGGATATAACAGACAATATGCAAGAATGACGGAATAAACTAGGTAGTACTCATGATTTAAAAACATACAGTTTTCAATTACATTCATTTTAAATTTTTTATTCATCCATAGGATCATTTATACCTTGGGATCTAGCTGAAGCACTGTATCTCCTATATAATTAGAAAAAAAGATATCTCAGAAGACTATCTAATGAAAAAAAGAATGATTGAATCCAAGATTGTGCTTTGTCTTGGAAAACACATCACAATCATCCAATAATTCAATAACGACCATTTTGGAAAGTTATCACAATATTATCCTCCAGGACTAACATCACAAAAACTCATTTAATAATGACCTTATAGGAAGGATCTCATGGTCTGTCCCCTTTGGTCTCATATACTATCAGAAAATTAAAGAGAACCACCTGTGCAATATCAAATAGTCTAAACCCTTTTGTATAATATAATATGAAAAAATTATAGACAACCACTTGGAAAAGCTCTCATAGTATAAACCTCTGGGTCAACGACCTCCTAGAATCTCTCATGGTAAATACCCTTGTGTCGACATAATAGTAAAACATATATAAATGACCCTCCTTCAGAAAGCTCTCATAGTCTAATTCCCCTTTGTCAAACTGTCCCAATAAATATCATAGGAATCACATATAATCATCAACTCCATCCTAAAAAATGAGTCATAGAAAACAAGGAGAGCCTAAAAGTCTTCCTAGATCAAATGACCATAAAAAATCAAACATGGGAAACACCCCAATGGGGTGTCCTGTAACAAGGTACCTAGCATACGCATAAACAACAACTCATTATCAAACAAACAAACCATAACAGGTAATAAATAGGGTTATTTTCCAAATCAAGAAATACCACAATCATGGATATGCCAAAAGTTTTTCATATATAATCCAAATATGAATTCTGAAATGAAGATACCACCTTCCCCAATGTAGTATGATCAATTTAGTTGAACGTCTACCCTTGAATCAGACTATATCGGTGTAGATCATCGAAAATATGAAAAACTCTGAACCATTAATAACACATGAAAGAGGAAGAATGGTGAAGAAGGTATCTAGGGGTTTTGAGAACTCACTAGTGTTATTCCAACGCATCTGAGGATGTCTCAATCAGATATCAGATAGGGAACTGGGTGGTTTTAGAAGTTCTTTGAATGTTCTATCACTATCATGTATGAACCACAGGGACAAGAAGACATTTACGTACATAAAACTGTACCCTGCTCTGATATATCCAAAAAAAGGAAAAAACATAGTGTGTTCAATTAAATAATATTCTTTATGGTACCCTTATCCAGCCCTAGACATAAGCAGTCCTTCAAGGCACCACATGACTATGTACTCAGCCATTACATGGCCATCACGTGGCTGTACACTGCAGGTCTGGTACACAACACGTACTCAGATGTACAATGTGTGTACTAATAAAATCATTTTTTTTTAAATTTCCTCAAAAACATCCCAAGAACAACATCCAAGCCTGAAATAAAGACTTGGTTTCTTAAAATTCCAAACTCATATAACATTTGGTTATATGATATTTTTAATCCATTTTTCTGTTTTTATGACTATTAAAATATTTTATTTTTGGGAAAGTCAAAAATACCACACTACTATTTTTAATAAGATTAATTTTTTTTCATGGGGACATAAAAATGAAAAGCTCAATTATAAACATTAATTAGGAATCAAAATTTTTATATTCATCATGATAATTTATTTATAATTATTATTTATGAAAAACTTACTTTATATCCTTACATAACACTGATGAATAAGTATTTCAATTATTTGAAAATAAATTAATTTATATTTTAAATATTAAAATAAATATAATGTTGGTAAAATAAAACGTTCCTTAAATATTCTAGGTAAATATATCATGTTAAGAATGTTATAAAATAATTTTTAAAAATTTTCCGTATGTTAATGATGTTATTATGTTCATTGTTATGAAGTGGTTAAAAATTTAAAATTAATGATATATTTTAATAAATAAAATTATATTAAATGATATAAAATTCCTAAAAATTTATATTCTTTTATGTGATTAGAATATGGTCTATTAAAACACAAATTTTCCAATTATGTCCCTTTTTCCATTTATAGTAACTATAATAACCCTCAAAGAGTAGAAAACATTGTCATCTTGGTAAGTGTGAAAATGGTTATCTTTGGTTAAAACAAAATTATATGGGTAACAACATACATTTTTAAAAAAAATTAATTATATTGATATAATTTTGATGGTTTGTAATACTAATTTCAAATATTATAAATATGGAGACATTTGGCTGTAAATATAATTTTATATAAATTTTATATTTTATAAAATGTCACGAGTTCCACCTTTCTCTTTCATAAAATGGAATCTTTTACTATTATTACTACACAAATAGAATGCATTTTAGATTGACTATTATATACCAAGTTAAATTATTGACAACCTTAACCATGTTATAGAGTCCCTAGTTTTGGATGAATATTGAATCCCACATTTTAATCACATGAACATTTCATTACATTATGAAAACTAGAAGATCAAATAAATATTTGTTTCTTGGAAAATATTTACATAAACATTAAATAGTAAAACATTTTTACAATAAACATGAAATTTTTATTAAAAGGTTATTCCTATATACATTTACAACATCTCATAACTCGGGGTCATATATAGATGTAAAGGGTGAGTATAAGGACCAATAAGGGAAAGGAAGTGGCGATAATTTTTATGTGATCCTGTGGAATAACCATAAGATCACGAGGAATATCATTATGTAATTTACAAGAGAACATACAAAATATCATTAATAAAATTAAATTAAAAATAACTTTGAGGCTTTAAGACCATTTTGTCTAATGAAGATTTTTGATGAATGAAATATTGTCTTCTATTGTCTAGGATGTTTTGGATGAAAGGAAATCACTTCACTTTGTATAAGTTGGGGAGGAATGACAGGAAAGATATAATACATTACATGGTAAATATGATGATGCTTTTCTGATATGTATTTCATAAATATCACATGTTGGATGGAGAACATGTGATTCAATACTTATGAAGTATATTTGGAGATAACATTCGGTCAATCAGCATGGTTGGTCTTGTAGAAGACGGTGTTTACGGTGGATTATTTTCTCAGTGTTTGGAAAATCATTAGGGTCCAAAATTGGGAGTTGTTATATAATTATAAAAATTGTATTTCTTTTAAGTCCTCATAGAAATATAGGAATGGAATGAATTTACTAAAGATGGAATTCATGAATTATATTTAGTGAAGGCATAATGAACACAGACGGTGTTTTTTATGATTACGATGACCTTCAAGGAAGGCAGTTGAAGAGTTTTGCAAATGATAATTTCAGCAGTGAACAGAATTGTGAGTGGAGAATCATGGAAGCACAAATTAATTGATATAAAAATTATTGATTAGGAAGAGATTCACGAATCTAGAAAATAGTAATGGTGCTTCGCCAAACAGAATGAGTTTTGGAAGAAATTTCAGAGCTTTGCGATTTGCTGCAGAGCTGGGGCTGAGGTGGATATAAGGTTATAGAGTTGGCGAGAAAAGATTATAAATAGGCACCTACATTTCGAGAAATGTAGACATACATAACAAGATTTTTATACCCCTCGAATTGAGAAGAAGGTTCGCATAGAAAAATGAGCTCTATGATGGTAGTATGCTCCACGAAGGAAATGATTTTTGTGAAGAAACATTGTGCATTTTGAAAAAATTCTACGTCACATAGACCAATATTTTCTTGAATTTTTTTTGAGATCTATGATTTAGTGAGAATTGCGAATGAGAGATACTTGAAAACAAGAGTGCTCTATGAAGGTGGGAGCCTCACGAAGGTGTTCTGTGAAGGAGCTCTACGAGCTGATGATTTGAGTACCCAAATTAAGTAAGATGTGATTTCAAGTGAATCAGGATATTACTAGGGTAAAGGAATAAGTATTATTACGATGTCCAAGTAGTTCTGTTCAGGTTCTAGATAAGAAAGCGGAGTGTTTTTTTCAAAGATCAAATTTGAGAATGTTTGTCAAGACGCACAAATATATTTCTTTACCCTATTTGTGCAAAGAGGATGAATAATTACATTATGATTATTAGCCAAGTACTACATGAGTGAAAGGATATAACATACTCATTATATTCCACATAAAAGGATTGTTTTCAAGTGGTTTGTATGGTACGTGATTATTTTTGTAATATATAAAGGACATAGATAATATTTTTGAGTAGTGAACCTTGTATATATGTAGTTCATGTAGTTTCATGTGATCAGCTGGGAAAGAACACTTTAATAGGAGGTAACGTTAGTTTCAAAATTGGGAAGCATAAATGAAAAATATGTCACTAATTCAATCCTTCCCCCTTTCAGTTATACTTGTATCCGGACTGGGTAACTTCAAGTTATATTATACGATCAGGTTCCCTTATTTGTTTTATGATATATTGATGAGTAGTTTAGATAGAGAATCTAAATTGCGTGAATAGTACATGGATTCCAATATTTGATGGAAAGAATTATCATATCTAGAAACATAGAATATTCCCATATCTTATGTCTCTGGGATATGATTTTTTGGAAACTACAACAGATGGATTTCCTGATATTTATGACCTGGATCCTCTTACTACTGCCGATAGGTAGAATCCTTAGAATAATGTTATAGATAAAAATTCATTACACTCATATCATTTTGAGAGTGAATTTCTAAGAGTGAATGGTGCCGCTACAACCAATGGAATCTAGGAAAAAACTGAAAAACATCTATGATGAAAATACAAAAGTGATGAAGGAAAAAACTTCAAATATGGAGGTTGAAGTTTGCTGACTTAATGATGGGTGAGCATGAATTTATTGGGGTCTTATTTACCAGGATAAATGACATTGTCAGTACAATCAGATGTCTTGGAATAATATGGAGGACTCTATATTTTTCTACAAATTCCATATAATTCTTCATCATAAATTTGATGTTATAGAATAATCAATGGTATGTAGAGACCCTAAAACAATATATCTGGTTGAATTTAATATCACTCTTGTCACTTATGAAATTGGAAGGGACAAGACCATTAATTTCAAATAAAATGTTGATAGATGAATTTATTTCAAGGCTATAAAGAAAGTGAAGATGATAAAAAAAAAATATTGAAGAGGAAGCTAGTGGATCTGTCTATAAAAACTCATTATGTAAAAATTTTGATGAAATTTTATCCTTGATTCCAAATAATGAGAAATGAGGCAAAAGTAAATATAAAGAGAAACTACCATTTAATTTTTTTTAATGTGGATCTATTGGCCACTTTGTGGATAATTTCCTTCAAAAAGGGAATGATAAAGACAATGATGAAGAAGGCAGATGACCAAGAAGGTCATGGATGAAATAGGGTGAAAAAGATAAATATTCTGGTAGAGGTGATGTTAGAAAGTTCTTCAAATCAAAATGAAGATTTTATTTGTCATAAAATGAAGAAGATGGTGATAGTGAGACCGAATCTGAGAAATCTGTTCTTAAGAAAGCTAGAGAGAGTACCTTTTTTGCAATAATGAATAATGAATATTTTTAGAGTAGAATCATTAAAGACTAGGAAACACAACTTGAACAGTATCTAAATAAAGAGATGAAGTAATGTTTGAGAAAAATCAGAAGTCTTGATAAGAAAAACATGAAATTGACAATTGAAAACTCTTCATTAGATGATCGTGAAGGTTTTATTGATAACAATGAAATTTTTTAAAAAGAGATTGATGATCAGAAAAAATCTATTGAGAGTGAAAATAATCGCAATGATCATCTAGAATTAATTTTGTAGGAAAACAAGATGATTTAGAACATGTCCACCATTAAATTTATAATGGTGTGGAATGTAATAGAAGGTTCGAAAACTATGTTATAGAAGATGGTGAATTCTCAATTAATAATGAAACTAATAAATATAAAAAAAATTACCTTTAAAGGTTGAATATAATTATGGAACTGGTTATGATAAGAACAATATTAGAATGGCTTCATATGTGGTAAAAGGCAGATATAATAAAAAATCATAAGAATATAAAAATCCCCAATCTAGAAAGATTTTTTTTAATTCTGGTTCTAGTAAGATTGAACAGAAATCAACATTGAAAACTAATGTTACAATTAAAAATATGTATGTTGATGGTCAACAATGTTCTGTTAAGAAGATTGTTGGGAAGCATGTTCACAACTCTGGTCAATAAGGAAGTTTCATAGATAAATATTCATTCTATGGCTACTTCGGGTATTGTGGTGTATTCGGACACATGGAAAATATGTGTTGGTTAAACCAACAACATTAATACAATTCCACAATCATTGAAAAATTATGATTGGGGGGGGGGGTTCCGTCTTTTCAAAATAAAAAACCTCAAATGGAAGTCCAGAAGACATTTGAGAAGGATGGTGTGAATGTTGAGAATAGGTTCCAACCACTAGAATCTATTTGTGAAAGATGTGATCAACGCAGACATCTTGTTATTGGTTTTATAATTTGGTTACTGATATAAAAAAATTAAAAAAAATCTCCAATGATGGAGAATTTAAATTCTATGCATGGAAAGTTTGTTATCTTCGTAAATAATGAGTGCATCGTTAGCAGGCCAGAACACATTGAATTGTCAAGGATATTGGAGGAAGCACACTAAAAAGTAGAAGAAAAGGTTGAGCATAAATCTCTATTTTTTGAAACTAATATGAATGTTATTAATGGAAAATGAACAAGGATCCTTTATAGTGGTTTTTCATCTCATATGATAGGAGACATAATTTTGTTGAAGAATGTGAATGATTTCAATGATGGAACAATTGAATTGGGAAATGATGAATCTCTAAGTGTCAATGGTGCTAGATCATCCATTAGTGGAAAAGAAAAGATAAAATCCATGAAAACACTATATGTTGATGGGATGAAACACAAAATTCTAATGCTATCCCGAATATATGATGAGGAAAACAATTTTATCGTAAAAAAACCTGGGTTTTTTGTGAAAATTGAAAATGATGGATATGTAGTTAAAAGTGGAAACACAAAAAATGGAATTTGTGCCAAGTTAGTGAAGTACAGAGTCTTGTTACATGGGTATAGTTGATGAAATTTATTTATGTCATAAATTTCTAGGACATTGGTTTTTGATAAACATTTTAATGTTATCAACGTGAGTCAATTTTTGAGATATTCCATATTTATGATGATGAAGAAATTAGTGTTGTAGTATTTTTGAGAAAGATAAAATTACAAACTCTATGCATTAGATACATGACATTCACTCAAAAACCCCTTGTAACTTATACATCTAGATATTTGTGGAGCAATGAGAATGAAATATACAAATGGAGATAAGTACATTATTACATTATTGATGAATTTAATCGCATTACATTTTTTTTAATTGATACATAAGTCAGAAGCTTTAAAAATGATCATTAGTTTCAAGGGAAATCAGTTAAGGATTGAGAGTATTCAGTTAAGATGTTGACGACATATAATTGTGGTTAGTATAAGAATGAATAGTTTGAATTTAATCTTTAGAATCATGGAATTCATCATGATTTCAGTTCACCATATACACGTCATCAAAATGGGGATGCTGAATGAAAGAATAGAAGTCTGGTGGAAATGGGGAGAACTATGTTACATGAACTTAGTTTTCTCATTATTAATGGTGTCAAGGCATTATAGAGTGTATATTTATTATGAACTGATGTTTCTCAAGTCCAAAAAAATATATAACTACATTTGAAATGTTCTATAGAAAATCTCCAAGTCTAAAACACATAAGAGTTTTGGGGGTTCCATGCATTATAAAGAAGATATGTCTAAAACATGGAATGTTTGATCAAAGAGGAGATGATGGAATTTCTCCTGGATATGCTCTAGAATGTTGAGGGTATAGACCTCTCAATAGAGGTACCAGAAGACTTATTGATTCTTCAGATGTGAATGATGTTGAAAACATTGAAAATGAAAAGCAGTCATATGCCGATGAGGAAGTAGAGTAGGATAAAAAATGTTGTTACCAATTATTATAATGCTACGAACTATGTTAATCCTACAAAAGATGAGGAATCAGACTCAACAATCACAAGTGATGAGGATGAATGTCAAAAATCTCATCTGAGGGTGATAAAACAAGTGGAGGCTCAGAACATTATTGGAGATCAACATTCAAGGGTTCAAATAAGAAGATCAATGAATTTTATTTCACATCATTATCTCTACTCAAATATTGAACCAAATAATGTAAGTAAAGAATTTTAGCATCCTGAATGGGGTTGTTCTATGAATAAAGAGCTTCCTCTGGTAGAGAATAATTACACATGGTAACTTGTACACAAGCAGGACAACAACAACATTTTTATTATAATGTGGTTTTCCATATCAACCTGAATGAAGATGTTAAAGTGACAGGAAAAAATAAATATTTTCTTATAAAGGGTATTTACAAAATGAAGGCATTGATTTTGATGAATTTTTTTTTCTAGTGGCAAGGTTAGAAACAACCAGAATATTTCATGCTATTTTTTCATAATGAGGAGCAAATTTTTTCAAATAGATGTAAAATCTGCATTCATGAATTTTGATTTTGAATAGGAATATTAAAATGATCCACCATGTGGATTTTTAATGGTAAAGATAAAAGTTAAGTGTACAAGTTGAAGAAGGATTTGTGTCAGATAAAAAATGCACCAAGGGAATGGTATTGAAATTTTTATACATGCAAGAGGATAAAGAATTTCAATAAAGTAAGAGTTGACGTCAATCTTTACGTAAATGAATGTCCGGATTTCTCACTAATCATAATTTTTTATGTTGATGAAATTTTCGATGATGTGAATGATAAAAAATCATGTGAAATATTTTCCGAGGAGAGGAAGATGTTATTTATGATTTTCTAAGCTTGGGGAAATGAAATACAATATTGGACTGTATATTTCGCATAAGAAGTGTCAAATTTTTCAATCTCAAGAAAATTATGCTAAAGAACATCTAATGAAATTTGGCACAGAATATTCGAAACCAGTTACCACTCTAATATCATTGGGAACCTTGTTTTTGTAAATATGGAGATGGTGTGTATGTTGATTAGAAATTGTTTTGAAAGTAGAATTGAAGTATGTTGTATTTTAATACCTCAGTACTTGGCATCGTATATGCTATTACCTTATGTGAATGATATTAGAGATCTCATAAGGAATAAAATTTGATTACTGGAAAAATAATTCTAATATATATCTATGTAACAATGAATTTTGTGATTAGGTATGAGGTATTATTAAATATTTATATTTTTTGGTATTCAACTATTGATTGGGAAGGAAATGTGGATGATAGAGGATCCACATCTGGTGGAGATTTATTTTCAGGGAAACGTTGTGTTAGTTGGGATACAAAGAAATATAATTCCAAAACTCTTAGAATATTTTATGATGATTATATTGCTTCTACTGAAGCCTCTACCCAAATCATGATTATGAATACTCAGTTAAAATATTTACTTGTTGAAGTAAATCTAGCTTCGCTCTTGGGTTGTGATAATCATAGTGAAATCAATCTCACAGTGAATCTGGTACGACATTCTCATTCAAAACATATTGAAATAAAGTACCACTTCAACAAAGTGTAGGAGGAGAAGAATTAATTGAGGCTAGAGTATGTTCCTACATCATAAAAAAGTTTCTGACCAATAAAAAAGCCTTTACCGAATGAACCATTTTCCAAATTGAGGTGGAACAGGAGTGTCCAACCACCTTCGCATCAAGGTTGTTTAATTTTCTCTGTCCTCTCTCTCATATTACCTTAGTTTAGTTTTTTAAATGGGGATAATTATCATAAATATATCCTTATAGATTCGTGCATAAAGGGTGAGTTTTGGGTAATATGTGAATTCAGTGTAAAAGTGTGTGAACTATGCTAACAGTTTGTCGGAATGTTTGCAGAATGGGTGTAGATTGGTTGTAAGAATTTTTTTTATTGTAGTAATATTGATGAAGTGATGAAGGACGAGGAGGAAATATGATGTGATGTGTTTTCATAGTCACTACTTTTGGTCAACATGATAAGGCTATCAATAATTATTTTTTCCTACAATGAGTTAGCTCACAAAGGCATAGAATTGTTGATAAGTGACCCATTGATTGAGGTTTCAAGGATCAATGATTTATGAATCTTGGTTGACACGAAAATCTAAATGGGGAGTTTGTTGGGACCATGTTGGATGTTGATGTTTTAGGATGAATGTAGCATCCTCTTTTTTTTACAGAAGTTTGAGAATAAAGGAAATCACATCACTTTGAATAAGTGGGTGAGGAAAGACAGGAAAGATATAATACATTCCAATGTAAATATGATGATTGTTTAATGATATGTATTTAAAGAATATCACTAGTTGGTTAGAGAACTTGTGATTCAAAAATTATGAAGGAAAGGGGGAGAAAACAAGCGGTGAATTATCATGGTTGGTCTTGTAGAAGCAGGTGTCTATGGTGCCACAATATCCCAGTGTTTGCCAAATTTTGGGGGACCAAAATTTGGAGTTGTTCAAGTATTGATAAATGTGGATTTCTTTGGAGATATAATAAAAATATGGAAAATATATTATGTTTTTGAATATGGGATCCATAAAGTAGATTTCGTGAATACATGTAGAATGTGGTCGGTGTTCTTCGCGATTACCGAGAGCTTCGCGAATGGAAGAGATGAAGAGCTTTGTAAGTGAGCATTGTGGTGGAAAAGAGAATTTTCGGTGGAGAATCATGGTGGTGCACATGATTTACTAGAATAGTTCACAATTACGATGATATTTTCAAATACAAAAAATAGCCATGGTGCATCGAGAAATAGAGTGTGTTTTGACAGAAATTTCAAATCTCTGCAATTTGGTGATGATGTGGTGATGAGGTGGATGTATGGTTCTAGAGTATGTGGGAAATTCCTTTAAATAGGCCCCCTACCCACTCAAGAAAATTATAGGTACATAACGATAATTTTAGTGATCTTGAATTTCAAAGATGGTTTGTGGAGAAAAACAAGCTCTGTGAAGGTAGTAAGCTCCTTGAAGTAAAGGAACATAACGGAGAGCCTTTGAGAATTGAAAAATAATTCAACCTCAAAAGTATCAATATAATCGGTGAAAAATAGGGAACTATATGATCTATTGATCTTGGAAAACTATAGTGATTTGTGAACTAGAGTTATTTGCGAAGCTAGGATCACTGTGAATGTGCTCTGGGAAAGAGCTCTGCGTGCTGAAGATTTGAGTACCCCAATTAGGTGAGAAGTACATTCATGTGAATCATGATACGATTGGGGAATATGACGAAGTATTATTCATAAATCCATGTAGTTTCTATCATCTCTTAGATAGAAAATAGATGAGTGATTTTTTAGAAAATCAAGAAGCAAGGCATAACATTTATAAAATCATAGTTACAAAAGATGGAAGGATGGATGGTTACATTTATCAAATTGATGTATAGAAATCAACTCATCCGGTACTCTATGGTAGTGAGTGAAATTCCCTCTAGAGTCCCCTCTATTAAAAATCTAGCCAGCAGGTTTATTTGCCTCAAGATTAATGTGTGTATTGATAAATTTCATTGAGTCACGTCTGTAAAGACAGTTGTTTGATTTGGTTTTGAGTTTCCATGCATGTTGAATTTGACACATCCAGACAACTTGCCCGATTTCAGTTGAGTCACTTTCAAATTAGACCGTGTTCCGGTTTCTTTTCTGAGAAATTTCTACGTCTTTAATGAGACATTGAATCTCTATATGATGGGTTTTTTCCGAACCACATGTACCATGTTACCCCTCTACAAAGTCAATATTTTATTCTTGGAAGGCTATTTGCTTGGACACAAGACCTGGATTACCCTTTGAGGTTCCATCCATGTTTCATTGAACCTAATCTATAAATGGAGGAAACCAGAAATCTTCTATGGTTCCAAGAGTTTTTTTGAAGTTACTAGGAATTCAGATCCTTCTCAAGACATCAGGATCATTAACTATATTTTCATAGCATTATTCATGAAATTAATTGTCTCTTTGTACCGAATACAAGATGGTAGAGAGGGAAGCATTGTGATTGGAGACAAATTCAGCATGCGTTCCTTTATTTCTTCATGACCAGTTAGTATGAATAACCTATGTGCAGGCTACTGGGAAAAGAATATGAACTTTCTTCAAGATCTTTATAGTAGCCTGATATAGTAAGAAATGATAAATTTCACTTGTTTGTAGAGGAAGAACTCCAAACAGATCAAAAACATAAATTTAGAGGGAATAAGATTTGTTGCAATAAAGGAATAGATGATTAACGTCTTCACTATGCTACTGGAACATGGAACATCCCGAGCACAGATTGATTCCAACTCACTACAGGTACACCTCAACCAGGAGCATGTTGATATGAAGGAGCCATAACAATGTGAAATTGGAAGGTATCAACCATTTTTTATTAAATTATTTGAACCCCATGTTATCCCCATGAATGTGGTGATTGTAGTATCTCTTAGAATCAAGGATCCCATTTTGACATGTTTCACATAACTGAAAATCATTACCATCCAGGATGTCATTGGTGTCAATCATAGTATCAATTTGAGAAGGAAGAGCATTGATATGATCATTTTGAATATTAATGGAGGAATCATAATCAATATTTGGATCTTTATTGTCAAGACTTTCTATAAGTGGATAACATGTCCAGCTGTGCTTCCAAAATTTGAGAGAGTATTGAGCACTAACTATTCAGCAAGAGTGACTATTAATATTCTAGAATATTTTCTTCAGACCAGGCCAAATTGAAGAATGAACATAGCTCATATTCCCATAAATATTCAACATGAGGAGCTTGGATCTGTGGATGTCCATGGATAGTGACTTTTCATTTATAAGACTCCAAATACACTGTTCTTTCAAGGCATGATTTAAATGATGACGATTTTGAACTCCAATACCTCCCTTCGCATGAGGCATAAAACATCTCATCACAGAAGCATAAATTACCTTTTGTTCTAGAAAACTACCACTCCACACATTGTTTCTCATCAGGTAGATTAAATCCTTGACAACCAAGGTAGCATAGGAGTAAACCATGAATGAGTAGACCGGTTTGGAGGTGGCCACATGGTTAACTATGCAAAGCCTTCCCTCCATTGGGATTGATTTTCCATTATAAGAGGAGAGAGTCCTTCTATCCTCACTTGTTACTACCACAAAGTGAGAATTGAGAGTTCTACCAAAGAACATGGAGATACTGAGGTAGGTGTAGGGTAAGGACCCATCCTAAATTCCTAGATCATTTATCATGGGGAATTTCCTTGAAGAAGAGATATTATTTCTAAAATAAATGAACGACTTAACTCAATTAACCACCTCGACCAAGACCTTATCATAATGGAGTAAAAAATTCCTGAGGTATTGCATTTTTTTCTTGACTACCTCAGTAATGATAATAATATCATCAGCAAAGAGAATGTGAGAGGGTGCAAACATGCCTCTTGCTGCTCTGATTATTTATAGATCACCCAAAGCTATCATGTGAAGGAGAAGTATACTAAGGTATTCCACAACAATTTCAACGATAATGGCGTATAAAGGGTCACCCTACATCACTACTCTAGAACACTTGATGTAACCCTCTTGGGATCCATTATTATGAACAGAGACATTGGAAGATCTAATAAGCGCCTTGATCCATTGAATAAACCTTGTATGAAATCCAAAATCATAAAGAATACGTCCAATGAAATTCGAATCAATCGTGTTGAAGGCCATTTAGATGTCTAACTTGATATAAATATTACCCCCTCTGGTAGACTTCTATAGTGTGTTGACACATTATGAGGTAGTGGGAAAGAAATGCAGAATTTTTCACCCATTCACATAAAAAAAATTATTCCTAGAGATACTTTTCCCAGAGAAATGTGTGGGATGATTGGAAATAATTTTTTTGATGATATTTTAAATGGGGTTGAAAAGAGAAACTAGTCTAAATTTAGAAATATCACTGTAATTTTTCACCTTATGGGTGAAGGAAATGAACTGAGAATTGTAACTTTGACAGAAGGAGCCTTCAGTAAAAATGATTTTAACCAGTTTACAAACATCATAGTTGATTAACACCAACTATAATTGAACAAAGGGATTAGAAGATCCATCTCTTCATGGAGAACACCATTTATTGGGCCCAAAACATCATATTTGATCTCAATGTCTAGTAGGATAGAGGTAAGATAAATATTATCGACATCATTGACAATATTGGGAATAATTCCATCCATAATAACCTCGTTGCTTCAAAGACTATTGAATATGTTCATATAGTAGGAAACAATGTTATTAGAGGGACTTTTCAGGTCACCCATTTTTGTTTCATGATATTTTATTAATGATAGGGGCCTTTATAATTTTTTAACTCCTTGAAGGGCATTAAAAAATTTGGGATTACGATCTCCATCCATGAGCCACTTGGCTTTGAAAATATCATTTTGTATGTTATCTCTATGTATGAGGAGATATTGATCTTGTAGAACATAATAGCTTCATGAGATATATCACTAAAAAATATGGATTTGGTGGTGTCTTTTTGATGCTCATGAAGGGAGCTCTCTATAGAATTGATTTCTTAGTCAAGGAGGCAGAATTTCTGCTCGCTCCACTACTTTATAATGATTAGAAGTTCATTGAACATGGAAATACATGAAATTATATTTTCATTTTTATCTTCCATATTCCATGTATCTTTCAATAGTTGAGTGTAGTCAAGAAGAGTGGTACATGATTTGTTTAACCGAATTGTAATTGGACGCTTGTCCTCCTTAGTGGTGAAGAATGTATGAATTGGATGGTTGTATGAATTATGTCTCAAAGGAGTGGTTCATGAGATGGTTTTCCAATATTCATGATTTGAGTCATTACCAAAGGAATTATCAATTATAATTTCCTTGGTTCCTGTTAAATGCCTCCTATAGTAGGTGTATATGGTACCAAATCGATTAAATTCAATCAGGTTTGATGCCTCATAACAGGATCAGAAATCTCTCATAGAATTATCATTGGTAGAATTTCTTATCTTCTCATCTGCTTGTAAGATATAATTGAAATCACCCATGATCAGAGAGGGATCTAAGATAAAGCAAGATAACTCCTTGATGGACTAAAATATATATCATTGTTTGATATAAAAGCTGAAGGCATAAACCATTCAGTTGAAAGAGATATGACATGAAAAAAGGATGCTACATGTAATGATTTTTTTTATCCACATGAACAATAGATGGATTATTAACATTATGGTGAACAAGTAAACAAAGTCATACCAGAAAAGAAACATCTTAAATAGAACTGAGAGGAGAATATCCACTCCGAAAAAGTAGGGAACCAAAATTGGAGCTATTATATTTTGGTTCAGATATGCCAATGATTACATGTTTATATTTATTCACAAGAATCCTAAGGTAAAATAATGTGATAGGACGGTCCAAACCCTGGAAGATCCAATAGATGATTCTTATCATTAATTCTGTATGGCGAAAATTGCCCCTTTCTATTTTCCTTAAGATTCATTGTTTTAATGAGAGCTCCCTAACTCCCTCCTTTTGGACTGGTGGGTAGGTTGAACATGCCTTGGTGTCTAATTTATACCCAAAATTGATGAATCTTTCTTGGGAAATAGTAGGGGATGATTCTATAGTTTGGATCTCTATGTGTTGAGATAGGGTGGGCTCAGACTCCTTCATGGGGAGAGAAGAATTAATGGTTTCAACTGTAATTATGTCATCCAAAACAATAGTTTTTAGTAAGTCTGAGGTTTTAAGCTATGAAGTTAGAGTTTCATTCTACATGCTTAGATAAATTGAGAGAATTCCATCACATAAATATTGTAGAGTTAAAGACTCAATACCATAGCCAGTCATCATGTATGCACCCTTAGAAATAACTTCTTCAACTTGAATAGAAACTCGACCTTGTGATTCTACTTCTTCTACTAACTCATCCCAGGACTTAGTATTTCTATCCTTTTATCCCTAGTGACCTATTTTGAGAATTCCTTGGGTTACTTTCTCATATAATGCCTCATTTTGATACTCTACCCTTTGGATGATTCCCTCACTGAAGTGCTACTAGAGTATGGCTTGGAAAATTTCTCTAAAATTTTGAACTTTTCGATGGCATGTCCAATCAATATGTTGTGTTCACAGTATTTTGGTATGTTTTCAAATTCAAAGGATAACTCAATTAGACTATCATTCACACCAAGATACACGTGTTCTGGAGGAGAAAATTCCATATAAATCTCAATATGAACTAAAGATTATAGACCGTGGATTCCATTAATCATGTTCAGGTCAATCCTCAGTGAATTAAGAATGCTTGAAGCCAGATGAATTAGAAATTTTGGATTCTAGTAGATACATGGGGATCCATGAATCCTTTTTCAATCCTATGAAATGGAATACTTCTGTGTGAATGGATTGAAGATCAGATCCCATTCAGAGAGGTGATGGATCCGTAGTTTTAAATTGAGGGTACCTAAATGCCAGATCACATTTAGGTCTTCTTGACTACGCCAGATGAGATGAAATAATCCTTTACATATTTGGATAATCCACCATCTCGAGAAGTACCATCAATGAGAAATTCAGTTATTAAGGTTTTCATAGGTCTAAGGCTTCTCTTATCTTTCATAGTTGATATGACCCAACAGGTAGAAGTTGATGGAAGCCATCTGTTTTTGAATCACATCTCGATCAGCCCCCACTATAATTGATCTTTCACACAAATGCTTAATGATATGGGATTATTCTGATTCATCTCCATTGAATAATCTCATACAATAGATTCTACGAAGGATATTAGTTTTCTAGAAGGAATGTAAGTGATATATTATTTGGAAGGGTCTTTTTGATGAGGATGGAAGGATCTTTCCCACTTTGGATTAAAAAAATCCCTTTAGACACAATATTAGACCTAGAAAATCCTGGCATTACGTTGATTGCATCAAGTTGAGAAGAATTACACCAAACACTTCTCTCTTTTCTATTACTTATAATCACTTCATCTGAGATTATCAAATAAATAGAAGAGTTTTTTTGGAATATCATAATTGAGTAAGTTTTTCATGAAGCACTTAGATATTGATTTACCCTATTTGTGCTTATAGGGTGCACACATACATGAGAATTATCTCCAAAATATGAAACAAGTGAATGTGAATATCCTACTCATTTTATTCCGCATCAAAGGATTTTTATCTAGATCATTGTGTGGTACTGAATTATTTATGTGCCATAAAAAAGATGTAGCTACTCTTGTTGAGTATTAAAACATGTAAATCGTATATTTTGGTTGTTGTATGTGTTTAGTAGGTAATGCACTCTTACAAGAGGTAAACATTGTTTCAAAAAGGGGAAACATAATAGAAAAAGATATCCCTAATTCACCCCCTCACAATTAATGATACTTGGATCCTAACTAGGAATCTTAAGGACACCTTGTGACAACATATAATATAGAAATTCATAACCATATGAGTGAGTTTATTCACTAAGGTGTCGTAAAAATTTCCAAGGTAATTTACCAAGGAATCTTATTAATTGTCATCATTAGATATTAAAATGTATTCCCAATTAATTGAAGATATATTAGGGTAAACCCTTAAAATTCCATCATTTTCATATAATCCACACAGATAATAATGACTCATTCCATAAATAACCCATGATGAATAAATAAAACATGTTTCATATTAATATCACGGTATTTTTAATGGTTTGTAAAACATGATCATTATGTAATTTTTTACCCATGTAAAGGAAATTTGTGGTTTATATATGAAAAATCTTTAATCAAATAAATAATCATTATATATTAGTAAATAAAACTATAACCAAAAATGTTTTTTTATTAAAAAAAATTAAATGTAAATTTCATATGGAGAATAGAAACAATTTGAGAAGTAATTTTGAAAATATAATGGGTATAAAACATGGATTTAAAAAAGGGTAAATAATGGGACAATGTTATAACTTTGTTAACGAATAATTTTAAATAAATATATTGAATAGAAATGAAATAACAGATTTTTTCCATAACATTCAGAATACATATACAAAAAGAGGATCCTGAAATGATGAGAAAAGTTGTATAATTCCCTTAACTTGAAAAGTAACTTCAAAAACATGATGATGGAGTCCTTGGGGGATTTAGAAATGAATGGAAGGACTACATGTGAGTTTTAACTATCCAATTTTTTTATGTACGAATTTCTAGTGAATTGAAATGGGAAAATCAATGGATATTTATATAAAAAGTGGATTATTTGTTTATT
Source organism: Viscum album (assembly GCA_963277665.1). Lineage (NCBI taxonomy): Eukaryota > Viridiplantae > Streptophyta > Magnoliopsida > Santalales > Viscaceae > Viscum > Viscum album. The sequence continues at coordinate 1,276,689,293 of OY728133.1, forward strand.
AATTTCCAAATATTGGGCTTAGAGACCTATGTTTTGGAAAATAAAAAATAATGGGCATGCCCATGGTATTTTGTCATGTTATTGGACAATTCATACACATTATATGTTATTTTAATCCACAATATTCAATTCTAATGTGATGTATCTTATTTTGGAAAAGAAAATTGCTGTTTTCTATAAATAACCTTTATAAATTTACAATTTCTGTTTTAGAATTTTAATATAATTTATAGTTTTGAATATTTATATAAATCTATTTAAATACCAGATCATAATGAAATAACATATTTATGTTGTGTATTATGGTTTATTAGTTATTATATTGTTACAAATTCATTATTAAATCATTAAACGTAGCAAAAAACACAAACTGTATTTTTACTATTCAAAAAAAACATAAGGTATCATAGAAATTATAATCAATTCAGTTTAACGTAATTTAAATGTTTGGAGTTCAAAAATGATATTTTTTCATAATAATTCTATAAATATTATAATTTAATTCTTTGAATATAATAACCCTTATTTATTAAAAATAATAGAAGATTTAAAAGGCATTATGAAATTTTTGACAGTTCAAAGCATTAATATTTATTTTATAGGTTATATTAAAATAAATGTGTTTTCATCAGCCCATATCATTAAAAAAATTATTCTTCCAAATATATTATTTAATTTAAAATATTTATAGATATTAATAAAAGGAAAATTACGTTCCATGAAAATAATGTGGTGAAATTCCATCTCATTTTATTAAGAAAAACTATTCTTAAAATGAAATTAATGGAATAAATATTATATTTATAAAATGGAATTAAACATTATGTTGCATGTTCCTTCAAAATTAACACCTTATTAAAAAAAATAATTCTTAACGTTAAAGTGTATGATGGTGATGGATTCTTGGCATGGCTCAGCTAACATTGAATGAGTGGTAATTTCGAATTACTTGAACATACTCTGTAGGTGATTCAGTCCATGAGTAACATGTTGAATCTAAGATTAGTGTTGTTCAATAGAAAACCCTAGTGATTATCACTTCCTCCCACTCTCTGTAAAAGGGAAATCAAATAACAAGACTTTTCTAGTTGATGTCATCATATAATTTTTCTTTATATATTTTCTTTTATCAAATTTTACTTATAAACACTAATAATAATGTTAAATTTATTATCAAGAGTGTAGTTCCCAATGGCCTATTGAACGATTAGCATAATGGGCCCACTATCATATAAACTTCAAAAAAGAGGGTCACATTTCACATTATATTGGAATTATTAATTAATAAATACGGTTTTCTGTGTTTAATATAACATAACTCACATTTACCAAGTAAAAAAATATTATTCAAAAAGTTAGGAAATTGCATTCTTCTTAAATTAAGAAACATTTTCCTTCATATTTCAACAAGTTCTCTTAAATGAGAATATATGTGGGTACGTTTTCTTCATTGTCTCTTATAGTTCCCTAAATGATTCATCATATTTATGCTTCCTCAACAAAAATTTGATGAGGTTGGTAGTTTTTATTCATAGAACCATGTCAATACAGTTTAATATCACCACTCGATATTCGATATAAGAGGGGTTATATATTAGTTAGGCCAATTTCATATTCAGTACATGTGAAGGATTTGTTATATAGTTACTCAATAGTGGTAAATGTAATAAATCATGAAATTTTACAAGATATAGTGGAAGTGAGAGCCAATGGACCTCTTCTACAATGTGATCATGGATTTCTTTGAGGAAACTATATATGTGGATATGTATCCCTATATTTCCAAACCACAATAATCTATTTCATGGTGATATTAAAATCCAATCATTTTCACCAACATCAAACTCCATGTCCCTTCGACGATTTCTATCATAGATATTCTACCGACTCTATGAATCATTAATGTGTTTTTTATGGAATGAAGCTTTTCTATAATATATTTTGTTGATCTGAACAAAGAACCTTTATATCACAAACATTATCCCAAAAATAATTATGTCTACCTCACTACCCATATATATCTTCTTACAGTTTCATTTGAACTCTAAAATGGAAGCTATTGTGGTATGTGAACTCTACTAAATTGAGATGTTTATAACATCCACCATTAAAATACACTGATCATGTTCTCATAATACCCTCAAGTGGATGAATATTCCTTTCATATTGGCCATTTGTTTGGGGGAGATATAGTCTTACTAAAATTCAATTTGGTACTCAGTTCATATAGAATAATTATCCAAAAAAATAAGGTGAAACTCAGATAATGATTTGAAACAATTGAAACTAAAACTCCATGGAATCTCACAATATCCACTATGTAAATCATGGAATGAAGTTCCATAGAGGAATCATCATAAAATCATTGAAATGGGGAGTATTGGTGAGGTGATTCACTCTATAACATATAACATTGTTTCAATTAGAAGTTATCAATAGACTAGTGACAAAGTCTATAGTGATATTTTTACACATCCATGTTGGTATGGGTAGTGGTTATAATACACATTAGTGTGTTTTATCTATTAAATCACTTATTGACACACAAAACACCATATAGTGTGGTCATAAATTTCTCTTTTCATTTTATCACACCAATAATGATGATGATTTTCCCTATAATTTTTTGTTATTATATGGTGTATAGATATTGTATATTTATGATATTCATCAATAATATCCTACTTTATTTCTAAAATATATATGAGAGTTTCTTATAAATTTTTTTTTACACCTTATATATCAATATTGAAATCATGAAGCATGATATTCTTCAAACTACTATATTTTAAAAAAATGATCTTCCCATTTAGATTTCCTGATATTCTATATTAACTATAGATGATAAATCCATTATGATACTGTTTATAATTTAAATTTCATTATGATTCCATTTTATAATATTAAAATATATTTGATCAAAGGATCTCCTAGAATCCTTATCATTTCCATCACAAGAGGTTCTTTATTACATAATGTATTAGTGACATTGTTTGCTATTATGGGGCGATAATTAATTGAACTATAAGAGTATTTATGAATTTCCTTGCATCTCTTCTGTCGCATATTAAATTCCTTTGGCATTAAATTATACTTCAAAATATGGTGTTCTATATATATATATATATCACATTTTATATCCACAATGATAGTGCCTCCATTGTCCATGTAATCTCCTTTAATAGATTATAACGTCCTGAAACATTTTCCACAAATATCTAATAATATACTCCTAAAACAAGGAAAATTTGAATCTTATTAATATTTTAGGATTAGTCCACTCCTCCAAAAAAAAATTCATGGTAGGGTCAAATGGTATTTCTTCATTGGTTTAAATTTCCCCATGAAAAAAAACTTATTTTGAGGAAAAAAATAAGATTTTCAAAAATTTCCATATAGCATGTCCTTACTCAAACTATTAAATATAACACTTAGATGATCCTCACGATCCTTGAAAATTTTAGAATATATCAAAATATTATTAATATAAACTACCACAATGTTCTCAATGTGTTCATTAAATACACTATTCCTCAAATATATAAATATATAAGGTGAAATAGTCAAGTTGAACGGTATAAGAAATCAAAATGTACATATCCTGATGAAAAGGCAGTTTTTGATATATATATATATATTCATTATTAATCCTCAATTGATGAAAACCAGATCAAAAATCAATATTTGGGATAAATTGATTCCCATGATTATGGTCAATTAAATCAACAATCCTTGGGAGAGGGTCCATGTTCTTCACATTGGTCACCAAATGTTTTGTATAATCAGTGCATAACTACATTGATCTATGAATCTTATTCACTGAGTGAATAGGTGTTCTATAAGGAGATACACTGGTCCTAATAAACCACTTCTTAATATAATCTTGTATTTTCATCATTAACTCTTGCAGATCTAAATTTTCCATTCTATATGAGATCTACGATATCAACTTGGATCTAGGGATGATTTAAATGGAGAACACTTCTTCCCTTTCTAAGAGTTTTCTAGGTAACTACTTTAGAAATACATCAACGTATTCCTAAACAATGGTGAAAATTTATATTCCTATACATTTATTTCCTTCATCATCTTATCCAATCATTTCCATAAAGGATATGGTAGGTTCTTCTCAAAAAATCATGTAACAACCCGACCCTAGTTACAGAAAACCTGGTCAAGATAAGGGTAGTGACCACAAATTCTTAGACCGAAGTTGTCTAAAAATGGTTGTTGATATAATCAAAATGATGATAATATGATAAGATTTTATTTATAATATTTTGAGAAAATATAAAAACTATATTTCATTTCATAATTAAAATATCACTCATTGATTATGCATTGACAAATCTCTACTTCATCTCTTAGACAATGAAATGAAGATAAAATTTATTGCCTGTAATATTACTGGATCAGAATATCCATAATTGGATGATAAGTAAATAATTCTATATTTTGAAAACATTTGAGTAGAAATTTTCCAATATGAATAAATCCACATATGGTTATTGGATACATTCATCTATAAAATTTAAAACATGATAAAACATAAAATAATACATAAATGGTTACCATTATGAATCTTCTAAAAGAATAAAATCATAATCATTCAAAATAAAGTCACTAACATCCAAAAAAACCTATCCTTAATCCCTCTAGAAACATGATCTAACTATTAATTTTCACAAACCAATCATTTGAAGACAATTTTTTTATTATTCCTTTGAAACATTGTAATATCATAAATTAACATAAAACCTTCGAGAAATCGTGAACGCATTCAAAAATTAACTATTTATTCATACCATTAATCCAATATTCTATATCGTCAATCAATGATATCATAAAACATATTGTCATAATATTAATAATCAGTTCCAGGATCACTAATAATATTCTATTGATTTATCATAATAAAAAATATCATTGTGCATATATTATGCGTTTTCACCCCCTTAATAATTTGTTATAAAAACACCATATCAAAAATATTTCATGGTAACTAGTACAATTGAACATATTCATTCAGATCCTTAAGTAAGACATTCAGTTATAAAATCATTAGATGTTTCATTATAGTATAATCATACTTCTAAAACATAAATATTGAATTATAATACATAAATTCCCATTCATTCCACCACTTTGTTGTCGTACTTCACATCTCTAAAACCAATAACATGATACATACCTTTTTCATTGGATTTAATGGGTCTCTATCATCTATAATTATTTTTCCATCCAATCTAAATAATTATATTTCACTTTTGAAGGCCAAAACATGCAGATAGAGATGGATATTTGGGGAGGGGAAAGACAAGTGACCAAGGGATCATGGGGTTCTGAAAAATTGATGGCCAACAGAATCCCAAAGAGCCACATCCATACTGACCGAGGGGAGGGAAATGATAGAACTAAATATCATAAGGGGGTATAAGGAGGCTTTGGAGCCTAGGAAGTCTGCAAGAGAATTTCCCTCATGCTATATATGAAGAGTCTCGATGCAATATAAGAGATAAAGAATACCCTAGATGATAATGTATGTAATTTTTCAGGGGTAGGGTAGACTCTTTTAAGAGATCTCCAGATATCCCACGAGTCAGTATCCACCGTAGTAATGGGGATATTCCTTGAATTGGTAATTAGTTATCATAGTGTCTATTTTCCTTACACATGAAGCACAGATGTGTGGGAGGATCATTTAGTGTAGTCAAATCCCTATTTTCATTATTATATAAATTTGTCTCATCGCATCATTATTAAACTTATCCATGAACCTCCCTTAAACACATAAAAATATTACTAGTCCGTTTAAGATAGTAGCCTAGGTTTTTCATTCTACACATTGAACATAAAATAAAAATGATCTTTTTTACTCTATGGTTTCTACATTTCCATTTGTTCTGATTTTTCTGTTTTCATGTCAAGACCATGAGATAGGTTGGTAACATCATTATACCTCTCCAACATAACATAAGATCAAACACCATATTAATATCTACCAAATTACCATATAGAAAACACCCTTAAGGAAATTTTTTTAAACCACTACTAAATTAGGCAAACAGGTTGGATGATAATACAAGAATGGTGACCTTTGTGTCCTAAAAAATATTTCTTCATAGGAACCAAAATATTATTAATATTTTTTTTTATTATTTCATGAAACATCTTCCTAATCATTGAATGGTGAATTATAGGAATATATTTTATGAAAAATAATTTATCGAACTCAACCCATTCGATGTATTCAATTAAATCATGTTGCATAATATTAATAAAAATATTCCCCCATTGACTTAATTCACCTTCCAAATTATAGATATCCCAAATAAATATCTCATGTTTTTCACATGGGTAATAAAAAATATATTTTCATTGTTACTGATCCACTTTTCCGCCACTAGGGGAATATTATACCCACTAAATATAGGATTACACTACCACATGAAGGACCCAATAGAATGATGATCCATCCTTAGTTCATTTGGAAGTGTAAAATGATTCATATATTGATAGTATTGTGTGATTACAGAAACATGTATTTTTATTCCTTTCCCATAACATTTTGCTTCTATGGAGCACAAAATTGGCATTTCCTATCACATTTAGTAGTGACATTATTCCTATAGGTTACATCCATTAAGTAAAACCATTAAGTGTTTTATTATCAACAATAATCATAGTTGTTAAACTACATCCTTATGAGATATGAAATCTAAATACAAAACCGGTTTTTAATAAATGAAACCTTATGATTGTTCTTGGTCATTCAGGATAATTATCAATAATATATAATTTTTCGATATACTTTGTCATATCAATATAATTTTAATAATAAATTTCAAAACCTAACCTATAATGATTTTGTAAACCCTTCTCTGATACTGAAAAAACAACCCATACTATTCATAAATAGAATAAAAATATAATCTATGCATGAACCATAATGTTTTAGAGTCTTCTAGATTCTATTTATGGTGTTATTATCTTATGGATGATCATAAACCCCTCCCATAAATATATTCCACATTATTTATCCTAGATAGAATTTTAATCATAACTTGGGGGAGGTAAACATAATAAAGTGTGAGACGAGATGCTCAGTAAGAGTAAACATAAAAGATAAATGAGTTTAACAAGAATATATGGGTTTGATAAAATGTGAATAATATTTAAAAAAATACCATTCATTGAAAAGAATATGAATTAAGTGTTTATTCTATATAATTGATATAGACAGGAGAATTATCACCATTAGAATAACAAATTTCAGTAATTAAATACATTTATATGGGAATCTTGAAATTAAATTTTAATATAACCATTGCAACCTTATAAAACATGTTTCCCATGGAATTTCATTCATAACAATCAAACTGAAATTCCATTTCATTTCAATTTAAACAAAATCTTAATTCAGTAAAGCTTTGATTATGCATATAATTTTTTATAAAATAATTTAGAAGGTAATTATCCGTGGAATTGAGGAAAAAACATTTCAATAATAAACATAAAATAACACATTCATAAGACAATTACATGAATGAATTCACATGATAATGAGTTGGAATGATATATAATGAATGATAAATACCCCTTGATCCATAATTTTTATTTAGAAAACAATATCTACTAAAAATCCATCATTTTCATGACCGATCTAAATCATTAAATATGTTGAAGATAATGGGTAATTGGATCTAAGACCAAAACACGGTTAGTGTTGTCAAATTTGGGAAATGGATTTGATCACCACATAGATCCATGCTGAATTAATTTTTATAAATATAAAAGAAACCAATTTTCGACCCGTGTAATGAATAGGTCGAGTTGAGTTCATAATAGGTTTAGAAATTCATAAAATGAACAAATTGGGAGAAAATATATGATATTTTACTTAAATATGTATTTACAAATGACATGAGTGGAAAACTAATGTATATTTATTAGTTGGTCATTGGAAAACTCAATAGCTATTAATATAAGAGCTAATAGACATTTTGTAAACTTGGTCATCCCAAGCTAGCACACATATTGGCCAATATCTCTAATCACCTAGCATGAAGAAATTTGTTTTCTTTTCTAGGTGTATGTTAATGTACATGATTTTACTAAAACTCATAAAACACATATGGTCACTAATAAAAACTAACTATACAAGGAAATTAGTAATATTAGAAAATAGAAAATAAAATGAATTAATTAGATTATATTATATTAAGTGAAAAAAGGTGTTATTTGAAATTTTTTGGAAAAGATTCATTATCAGATTCTACCAAAATAAAAAAATCCACAAAAAAGGTTTTTGAATAGGTTTATCTTATGAATTATAATTTAATAGCAAAAACTGACCATATATATGCATATAAGATACGAAGTATACTGGAATCTAAAAACATTATTTTTCTAAATAGGATTTTATATTCAAATAACATATAATTTGTTCATGGAATGAATAATCAATAGACCCATTATATGAGCATACATAAATAGGTGTTCGTTATTTATATCAAATACAATAGTGGAAATAGATTGTATAATAATTATATTAAATACAAATATCCTTATAGAAAAAAATATTCAATCATTTAATACTTCCATGAATTAAATTCCCTTACTTTTGGATAAGCTTGAGGCCACTTATTATGATGAGGTATATCCCTCAATGGGATCTTCCAATATAAGAACCACATATATGAACATGTTATTAAGGGTGACACACCATTTAATATATGGAATAAAATTTAATTATGATCCCTTTTTTGTGGTAGAACACACATCCATTAACTTTTAGGGATTTTTTCAATAGACCCTGTGATAATCAATCATTTTTATATAATTATGTTTATCATTGAGTGATTTCTTACTATATGGTGTTGAATGTCGATCATTAACACAATTATTAAATATAAAAAACCTTCTTCACAATTTTTATCATGTGACTAGATGGTGGAATGTTCTCAATGTGATATTGATTCTCAATAATTATGATTCTAATTTACATTTCAGTTTATCATATCTTTCTTTCCTTCATCATAAAATATGTGGTGCATCAACCAATGAAGGCATCCCAACCTAATAAAATACCACTATGAATGCCATATCCATGACCTCATAAATGATTGGTAGATTTATAAATAAAAATCTAGAAATGATAACTTTTTAAGAGACCCATCTAAAATTAAAAAAAGGTTTTAAATGATCCTTGGTGACCCTCGCCAATGAGATATGACTAATCTAAAAATATTTCATTTCATTCACAATGATTTTCTAATTTATATATTATGGAGAGATGAACTCTCAAACATTTCCATAATATATAGAATTAGTAAGTAAATATATTGTATAAATTTAATTAATAAAATCCACCATATTATCATCTATCATTTTTAGAACCCCTTACTACATAATCTTCTAGTTTTGGATTATAATAAAAATTAAAAAATCATTAACTTCTAAATTATTTGTACATTTTATAAATTCAAAGTATAAATCAATATTCCCCAGTTAAATGTTATACTCTTTGGGATTTCATCCTCCATGAATTCACATAACAATATGACAATTTTATTTATAATATAAAACAGTATCTTACAATTGAAGAAAACGAAAATACATAGTTTGACTGAGGAAAAACCTTAACCAAATGTCCTTGATTGAATTTTATGCACCATAGTCTAAAAGACATATTCTAAAATAAAAGTATTATATATATAAAATTATCCCAAAAACCATATAGAGTCTTCATGGGTGTATTAAAAGAAAACATAAACATTTTGAAATGAAATAATTAAAGGAACATCATTAAACCAATTGATAACTGAATAAATTCACACACGACAATTTTATTCCAATGTTATAAATATAAAATAAGAAATGTTCTATATAAAATAGGGGTAAAGATGAAAAATTAAATGATTAAAATTATATTTAAAATAAATTTTTTCTCACATAACTAGCATTTTTATGCTTCTAATTTTGTTTGACTACTACCACCAAAATTTGGAGATGAATGGTTATTCTACATTATTTATAGCTCTTGTGTTCTTATTGTGAATCCTTCAGTTTCTTTTATATTATTTTTTCAATATTTTATTTCATTGATAATTATAAGAGGGTTCCCCTGAGAAAAATAACAGACATTGATATGATGAAAAAATTTCATGTTCTTTAATATTTGGGGAGACTGCTGAGACAATATTTTCCCTCCTTATCATGGAAATTATAAAGATATTTTTTCAAAAAAATTAATTAGTTTATGATGTTTTTTTAATTATAATATAGAATGCCAAAAATTAAAAAAAATGTGAAATTTTAAAATTGAATGCGATTTTGGAGTATTGAAAGTAGTTTTTAGTTGATATTAATTGGTTCAAATGTAATTTGAAATAAATTTGAATAAATTGATTAGTACAAATTCATATAAGGGTGAACTCATGAAGTTATAAACTCACATTTAGAGATCATTCTAATTATGTAGATCAATATAAATTTTTCCACATAATATATAACGATTCATATAAAGATAAAGCTGAAAATATTGAGATCATAACACATATATTGATCAATGTAAGAGGGATGGATGTAAAATGAGGAACCACATATTGATAAATCTTAAGGAAATATGATTCTAAATTATGTCACTAATTAATCGATATCAACATAAGAGTCTCATCAATTTGAAAATACTCATCTCTTTGCGATAATGATCAAAAAACCAATTCCAAATGAATATTTATTTTGGATAAAAATAACAATTGGAATGATGGAAATGATGCTTGACTAGTGTTTAAGAATTGATTAAAGGTATTTGTGAATAATAAATTTGATGATAAAAGTGTTCACTATGATGAATTATTCATTGTGATTGTAGAGGATTAAATTAATACATTACCATCATGATCACATGATAATTAATGGTGTGATATTATGGTGATCTGGAACCATGTTTTGAAAAATAATGATGAAGTGGAAATATAAATAATACGGTGATATAAAAAGAAGAGTATTAATTTTTTATTATATAAATCAAATAAAAAAACATTTTTCTCACAACTATTATAATAAATAAAATAGAAAATAAAAATAAATATTACATCATACATGAATTATGATTAATAAGGATATGAGGATGTAAAATAATAATATTGAGACAGACAGAATTCATGAGAATAATATTCAAGAGGGAAATACAGAATAAGTTGTTGTGATTTTTTTAAAATTAAATTAATAAATAAATATTTATATATATTGATGAAGAATAATATGATGAAATATCAAAGAAAAAAATAATAAATTCACATCTTAGATTGATAAATTATTGATACATGGGAAAAACAATTTATAATGGAAATTAGTTGTGGAGGATTGAAAAATATGTTAGGTACATGATGTAAAACCATTATAATGATATTTTGTGCTAGTTGTATCAACATAATGACACTGGTGGTTCATATGGTGTAATTTAAATTAATATCATTTCAAAGATTGTAATTTTATTTTTATAAGTGTACCTTAAAAATATACTCTATATTATTATTTATCATCATATATTTTCTAAAAATTAAAAAAAATAACACTTTAATATGTGGATAAGGTTATTTAAAAATTATAAACACAAAAAAGAATTCATCTTCTATTTCACACCACATCTAACTATTTCATGTGGTATCACAATGAGGTTCTAATCATTTCAGTTTCTACTATTTGGAATTGGATGTATTATTGTTTCTTTATTATTGGTTCACTAATGAGTGATTTTTTTGGAAATGGATAATATTAATTATACAAACAATAATGGTATATCAATTTTCTTATGGTTCATCATAAATTTATTGATAAAAATATTTCCATATATATTATCTATAAATTATGGTGTTCTATAAGATATAACTGTTGTATTTATTTATCAAATATAATGTACAACCATGACTATAAAAGATAATATGAATCAATAAATGATGGATATACTTGGAAAATTATATTTTCCTCCCTTTAAGGGGATTATATTATCAATGTTAGAGGAATAAAAATGGAATATTCTAAATAAAATATATTTTCACCACCCAACATGTTAGGGACCCCATTGTTGATAGTGAGATGTGTGTTACACCCCAAGCCATCATCAAATTGGGAAGAGGCTGGAATACATTACTAAGTAGTCATAACAAAAACATGCGAGTCCTTATACTAAATATCCACACACACACACACATCTCCAAATTCCCAGACAATGATAAAAGTGATAATATAACATGTGATACCATATAACACACATAAAATATATCATATATCATAGTTTTAAAAAAAGTGTTAGAAATCTAAAAGGGATAAATAAAAGACCACCAAAATATAAAAAAGGTTCAACCCTATTATAAGGAGAGGACTATAGTTAGAATTAACACAATTTCCAACCATGACTTTTATAGACCAGACTATTCTACTCCAACTCTTGGTCCTCCATGGTTGTGAAAAAAAGGACTTAAATTAACATAAGACATGATGTTTGTGTCATGTTACCATATAGGTATGAGTATGAAAATACACAATGGGCCACCCTGAAATTACCAAACATAAATCTTCAATATTGTAGTCAGATCTGCACAAGGTATATCAAAATGGATACGCTACATAGAATAAGATCAACATAAACTAGATATTATCTTAATAAACTCCATGTATAAAATATGTTTATACCATACTGACATGAACATAATTTATACTTTACGTTTAATGATGACAAGTGTCTTGGAGATTATACACTATGAGACATGCAGTCCCCTGTGGTGCTGACCTGAGGGGATTTTCTTTTCAGGTCATTATAATGAATAAAAACATAAGAAATATGGATATGTCGACCACTAGATATAGTATAACAACTGGGAACACAATTGGAAATCAATAACCATGTTGATGTAACCTTATACGCATGGTATCATATGTATGATGATAATATATCCATCTTAGATTAACCTTCTATATATGGAATCAATGATATGTGATTGGAGATGACGATGATACCACATATCCGACATAAGGTGATTAAAATAATGATAGAAGATCATGCCTCATGTCATATTGAGGGAGACCAAGAACTCCATATATAACTCATCCCATAATGGGGACGATAATCATATTCTATGGAAATAATTACGCAATGCACCCTCATAGAGATAGATCAATGGAAAAACCTTAATGATACTGGTATATTAATAAAATATTCTAAGTGTATCCAACAAAGCTCATACCATTGCTAAAATGGGTAGTAAGATGACTCCAACCTACCCATTAATGATGAAATCGCTTGTATCACAATAGTATATAACATGTATCAATATTCTTGGAACTATCTATTTCTTTCAATGACACTATATTCTTTTCTCCATATACATGATGTTTCCATGAAGGTTATATGGATTGTAGATGTCCCTTTAAAACTCATCATGTCATCATGTCAATATCTTGTACCTTATAGGAAACATGTAATTTTCTTTAATATATATGGTGTTTGGTACACGTGGGATCCTCTGTATATAATACAAGTACACAAAGATCCATACACCAAGATTGCATGACATGTGACATGTAACACATTGAATGTATCACTGCATGAGTTCCTATTTGTGTTCCGCTTTTACACACTAAGGTAGCTTATAAAGGGACACCAATGTGTAGTTCCACCACCTGTTGTTTTATATTAATCACTAAGGATGAAAATATATTTGCTGCATTGAGGGGAGAAAATGGCATGTGTCCCTCTAGAGTACACAAATTGTAGCTCATAATATCATTGATGTTCTAGAACATTAAAACAACATCCAACAATGAAACTACCTTCTAATATAGAGAAGGATACAGCACAATTGGTTGATAGTTACTAGTGGAATGATTCTAGCCATATGATTTTCTTAGGAATTTTTTCTCACCGAACTAAGTCACCCCATGCATTCCAACCCAAAATAGGGAATTATAACACAATATCTATCTATATGTGATCATCCATTGACATAAAAACTTCTCAATATCACCCTTGTTCAAGAACATTCACCCTTTAAATAATTCAATTTCATCAATGAATAGTTCTGAAATGAGCGAATTATACATATTTGTAAAACATCAAGAAAAAGTAATTTTTAGTCACCAATATAAAAAAATGATAAGAAATATAGAAATAAAAATGTTTTAGAATGAGCCTCTACACATATTGATTTTTCTTTTAATATGTTGTATCTAGAGTGTGGAATAAATATCAATAATAAATAATAATATCAATTCAAATATTCCATGAGGATAATCTTAATCCCAAAAACAATAACAACACATGAATTAATCTGTTGGTGGATTGGATTTTTCTTATCATGGGATCATTATACCTGTAAATAATCTAATAAAAATATTTACCCTATATAATGTTGGAATGAAAATAAATGAAGAAAAATATTATTTTCCTTCTTTATAAAGTTCAATAAGATCATATTTTCTCCTCTATCACCAATCCTTGATCAATCATTGGTTTTCCAATAATCCTTCAAAAATGATAATCCAAAATCTCCTATTTATAACAAATGTTATTCAACTAACCCTTTGGCCTATTGGTTATAGGAATATTATAATAAGGGAATTAGGTTGCAACATTAATATATTTAATTATCTTTTTTTATAATTTTCTTCCACAAAATAAATTTAATAAAATTCCTTCCACTGATAATGAGAATGTCACACCAAATAAAAAATCTACATTTTGGACTCAATGGTGGTCTTAGATTTATGATCATAGATTCATTTTATGAATTATTCAATTATATCAAGAATACTATGCGCATGTGATATAATTTAGTTAATATTTTTTATGTATACAAAATGACTCACGAGGCCTTAGAATCTCATGTTGACTGATTTCTTAGCTCTAAAAATATTACTGATAATATTCCAATATTATATGAGAAAAAAAAGAGTTGATGCATTCCCCCCATCTTCATGGGTTTTCACCTTCCAAAGTATTAACCTATGCACATGTGAGAATACTTATATCTCATATGGGTCTCTACCTCTTACAGTCACTCCCAACGGATTGCACGTTGAAAAAAAACATACACCCAAGGGAAAAATTTACCCACAAAGGTTCTTCTCTTTCCAGTTATAAAATTCCGTTGGGCACTATGAAATTGTAACACCACCCCCAACATCCTAATCATAAATGTTAGCATCATGAAATGGGTTTCCCTCAAGATTATTTATCTAACATACATGATAAACATGAATCACATGATTCAATTTTGGTTAGATGTCTCAACCTCATACCACCTCCATTCGCGATGTAGTAATATGGAAAATTCTCTATAAATCCTACATGCAACCTTCTTATTAATAAATATCCATAATACATGTGGAGAAGAGATCTATTATAAATCATGAACCTATCTATAAGATCCAAATACGAGTATAATTGATGGAAAATGGACCCCAAATGTTTTCAGTTAGTCTTTATTTTCTAATTGATGTCTTTTACATTTCATAACTATTGATAGCTCTAAATTTAGTCACACAAGTGTTCTATCCCAATATCAACAACTATTAAAATCGAAACCTATCTGGCCTCTCATATATAGACTCAAATAGTTCCCCACCAAATGGTGGAGTGGTAAATATATTGATAAAAAAATTCTACTAATCATAGATGATCCACCAATCTATGTCCCACTACAACAATGAAAGCATGAGATATTTTCACCAAAACACCAAATTGTTCTCTTTTACTAGAAATTATTCTAGGGTAGAAATAGTATTGAACTTACATAAAATTCCAATCCCTCCACCATTATCTCCTAAATTGTGATGTGAAGATAAAATAATTGTTTGAAAAGATCATTGGAAGAATTCCATGTTGTTGGACTGCAACTTGCATGCAGAGGTGTCCCAAACTCAGTACTAATCCCATATCCAAAATGGATACGAAGATGGAAACATTTGTCTCACTAAATGACCACTCAAATAGTGTCTTGTATTTAAAATAATCATAGATGCCCCATCCCTATGACCACCAGGTTACCATCCCATTTCAACATTGATCCGACCAATTTATCCTTAACTTACAAATATGTGATAAACCAATAGTTGAGCTTTGCATTAACATATAACCACCATGAAGAAATTCAAAATCTAAAGGTTCATTTTAAATTCTCTTTTATATAGGATTTATAATTTATATATTCCATAACATAAACACCTCATTTCATGATATGATGGTGACATAATCTATACATAATAAAGTTTGACGTACTGCCCAACTTCCTAAAATCCATCAACAACATGTCCAATGGATATCTAGTCATGACAAATCACACTGTTGTAATCAATAAGATATTCTTCACTAGTTTATTGAATATTTATAGGGGAATCAATCATTAACTAGAGGTAATATACACAATATTCATTATCAATGGTGAAAAAATATGTGTCCAACTACTCTTTCACCTCACTCAACAAAAATGGATGAAAACAACACTGTGTTTATCATCTACTATGACCACCCCATTTTGTTGCTCTAATTATAACCATAGATCATTATTTTTGGGGTCCCATATCACCCCAATGTATAAAATGATATTCTATATAATGAAGTTCTTCCAAATCCCAAACTAATACACTAAGAGATTCATGTAATGTGGTTACTCCCTAATTATTCCTATAACCAACCTCATGTTTTTCTCTTTCTCCATAACTAATGTTAATTTAAAAATTATTTTATCTGAATATCCCACCGTGAAATTATCCAATAATGGATATAGGATACATTTAATTATCCTCATAACAATACTGTGGTGTTTATCATTATGAAATCTAACATAAAGAATATAAAATAACCATAGTGTATTTTCAAATCATCCCATAATATATCCTCCACTAGAATCAAGATTTTCCGATATTTTATCCCTTTTTTCAACACAAGGATTCTATTTCCCCCTCATCACAAAATGAAGAAGTCATTGACTATAAATGATGGATTCTCCTCAGTGACATTCACTAGGTTGATGGGACATTACTCCACATCTAACATCAAGCACTCATAATCCTCCTTGGTAAAAAATGTTGGGATGCTTAGGAAACCATATTGGCCCCTAAATAGACCTACCCTTATTTGTATTCCAACTAATACCTCATCTATCACAATATCATGGTCTTATATGATATTTTAGTTAAACTATATGACCCACTATGGTGCTTGTCTATGAAAAAAAATAATATAGTTTTTTTCATGGAACGTCTTCATGGATGGCCTCCACATACCTATACAAATCTAAATGAAACTAAAAGATTATATAATTTTGAACACAAATGATCATACTATAAAAATGATAAGAATAGTTTTTATCCTCTAACACATCATTTCATCCAACCATTATGTTTATTACTATTTTCAAAAGAAATTATACTATTCTAAAAAACAAGGATACACTGAAACCCTTAAAATTAATAGTAAAATGGGAATAGATGGTAGATAACTATTTTTTTCTACAAATAATATTATAGGGTCCCAATAATTCTATAGAATTTTTTTTAAGGTTACATATATGTCTCTCTATCTCTCTAAGATGGGTCACATAGCTGACATGTGTCTGTTCAATAATCATTTTTTATGCAAAAAATAATATCTAGTGTTGAACATAGAAGTAAAAAAATATTATATATTTCTCAAAAAAAGGATATATCATGAAACTATTTCCCCATTATTGTGTCAATAAAAATATATTATAATGTAGAAAATAAAAAGTCTAGACCTTGAATCACTACTGTAGCCTATGGTTGATAAGCATATACCACCCATAGTTTTCCATTTACCTGACCACCAAAACATTGATCATGATGTGTACCACATAGGTCTGGTGGTGATTCCAAAAAATTAATGAACTAGATAACTCATGCTTCTCCCTATGCTCCTCAACCTCACATATTGCCCGGCAGACCTCCCTGTTCCAACAAATACCTCTTCATGGGAGGTCTATCCACTATCCTCCTAACAACAACATGATTGGTAGTACAATATCATATGATAATTAAAAAAAATCAATTCCATGGTCAAAAGACTAAAGAACTAAAATATATTTAGAAAACAATTTACAATGGTCAAACGAAGGGGATTTTATTACAATCATTTTGATGCATGGGGTGAACTCAGTTAGAAGAATCCCCATATATGTGTTTTTTCTATATACATATTTATTAGCAAGACCATATTCCACCTTGTTCCCCTATCTATAGGCATGAGTCAAAATATGATTGGGCTATGATAAGTGGTAGAGGTAAAAAATACATTTCGCAGTGATTGTACACACAAGGTGAATTATTCCATGTCAAAGAGCCTAGACAATAGTTGTTGAATCAATTCCAATCTAGATGTTTTCCTAACCTTGTTGATGTATCCAAGGAAATAAATTTATGATACTATACATCATTGCATCCAATGAGGATTCGTTACCACACAAACCAAATAAACATCTAAGAATGTCACCATTTTGATTTCTACTAATAATACTATATCTTGGAGGTCATGGGATTCACTTTAAGGCACCGTATGCATTAATTTTGATCCATCCAAGGGAAGGGAGGTTTCCAGAATACATCTAGAAAGCCCCTCGGTGGGCCATAGTTTCCTTTGATTTCAATCTATTTCATTATAGTGAATTCATCAACTAAGTTGTGATAGGTCCCTGTTTGAATGATTCTAGATTACTTGATCACAATATATATCTTAATTTGAGTTTCATGAAAACTGAGATAGATATTTTTATGCATAATAGTTTTTCATTCATACAAGATATGATATACGAGTTCTTCCCAAATGGTGATGAAAATATGAGTGATTTGTGAAGAGGTATCCATATTAGTGCATCTCTGTAGATGTAGTATAAAAGAGCTCAAACCTTTCCATCTGTGATCAAAAATATCAAAAATAAAATTGTATAAAGCAGAGGGAGTGGAACAAGTAAGAAACCAGTGATCAGCATCCTCTTTGTGATTGTTTCATATACGCCATTTAGAAAAAATATGAATACCACAAACATAAACACTACCATACATGTGAATTTTATTATGAGCAATTCTACACACTATGGTGAAGTGGGAGGGTCTAACCCAAATTTTATTGAAGTTCCTTATCTAGGAGAAGTCATTATTGTTGGTATTGACATTATAATTATAATAAATATTTTTGGTTAGAAAACCATTATAAGAAGGCCCCCAAACTAAAAAAATCATCATTTTTGAAAAAATTGTAATTCATAAGAATAGTAGACATTTAATCAAGTGGATTATCATCAGGGGAGTTCAAAATATCATTAACGAATATATTTTTATTTGTCAATAATTTCATATGATCGACCATGTTACAAAGTGGGAACCCATTTTAGTTGTCCAACCAAAAGTTCAGCGATGAGTTTATATTAAATATTAATCTTGAGAAAGATATGATCTATGAAGTGGTTTGTTTGATGGAAGGACATACTGGGGAATCCATATATAATTTATTTCATTTCATAAGGTTATTATTAAATCTACCATGCAAGAAATAAAAAGATAGAGATTTGTTAAAAATATTCCATGTAAACTTGGCTAGAATGGCCTCATTAAAATTATTGTGGTTCCCAATACCAAGACCACCATTTTCAATTGGGGTACAACAATTTTTCAAGGGTATAGTCACAATTGTTTCTATGAAGTGTGCTTCCACTCCTTAAAAAAGATTATTATTGTATTTATCTTTCTTATAAGATCAGCAGGCCATTTATAAACCATTATAGTGTAAACCATTTTTGAAACAATGTTGTATTTGACTAAATAAACCCTCCCTACCATTGATAATGTTTTTCATTTTCAAGAGGATAGTTAGTTATTGATATGATAAAAATGTTTGAAATATTTGTGGTTTTTCGGATTTCTCGTGAAGATGGGGACCCCAAGATATGAAAAGGGAAAGCATCCCTCTTGAATTCATAGTTCATTCATAATATTAGACATTCTGTTGATAGTGAAATGTTTACCAAAATAGATGGATGATTTGCTCCAATTTAAAGATTTTATAGACACGTCAACATAGTGGGAGAGGACCCCTTTATGATTTATAAATGTTTTTATCTCCTTGTAGGAAAATAAATATATCATCATCATATAAACTATGTGAGGGAATAGTCACAGTTTGTGTGGCAAGGAAGGGCTTAATTTCAGCACTAGTAATCGAATCAGTGATTAGTCTTCGTAAATAGTCATCATTAATATCAAAAAAGGATTGTGAAAAGGAGCATCCCTGTCTAACACCCTTAGTTCTACCAAAATAACAGTTTAAAGATCCATTCATTAGGACAGAGATGTGAGTAGAGTTAAAAAATATTTTATTTTTCATACAATGTTTTCATCAAAACTGAAGCAATAAAGGATATTGAAAATGAAATTCCAGTCTATGGTATCAAATTATTTTCTATATCATGTTTTATGGAAACTCTCCCTCCTCTTTGGGATTTTTTGAGATTTTTAGTACTTTCAGAGGTGAGTGAAATTCAATCCGGGATATTCTTCCCTTTCAAGAAAACTAATTTGTTCCCAGAGAAAATATTTTTGGCAATATAGGCCAATCTAATATCTAATAGTTTGGAGAAAAATTTAAGAATAGTGTTGATAAGGGAAATAGGCCTAAGAAGGTGTATATTTGAAGCATTATCCACTATAGGAATTTGGGTCAGAAATCAAGCATTGAAACTCTTGAATAGAATAATTCTTGAGGAATTTATCACACATCTAGTAGTACTCTTGAATATTCTTTAAAACCCACTCATAATGTCATCATGTAATGATAGTAAAAGAAACAATATATACAACATTAAACGAGTATTTTTGGTGGAGATAACTCAAGAAGGACATAGATAACAAAAACCATTCCCATATGATGCATGTAACAATGTTTTTATATATATCCCATATAATCATATACTATATAAACAAGAAGGTTATTATTTTGTTATTGAATGCTTAGGTTGTCAACTATACTAAAAATGATTTCCCTCAACTAATATCGAATATTACAATATGTTAACACATTTTCCATAATTCCTAGATCTAAAATCACTCTATTAAGACAAGAAATATATGTTCCAAATAAGAAAACCACGTCTAAACCACCTGATCATAACCACACTAGAGACGTCCCACCTATGTAGTGGGAGTTGAGTGTTAAACCCATTACGATCACTAATATACATGTGATGGTGACCAAAAAATAGTATGCCTATCTCAACAGTGGTATTCCATATCCTAATCACTTGTACAGACACACTCACACACACACACACACACATTTTTAAATTCTAATGAAATTATGAATGGTTAAAAAATTACAACTTATACCATAATCAATTCATAACATATATACCACATCTGAGTATGAAAATATTTATATAAATAAAAAAGGTCTAAATAAATGTGAACCAAAGCTAGAAAAAATGTCTAACATACGTAGAATGATGGGACTATTATCAAATTTAATACATGGTCTAACAATGGTATGTTGAATCCAAACTATGCTCTATATTATCCTAGTCCTCCAATGACATTATGAAAATTCATATTATCCTAACAAGACATGATATGCATAGGTAGAGAACATGCATTATTGAGTATAACAATATCATATAGGACACTCCAAAATCACCAAAAAAATGAATCAATATATTACATATCTCAACGCATGTATGTTAATCTAGTATGATACATAGTAATAATGACTACAAAAACACCAATATACACATAAATGAATCCAAATTTCAAAGTGGTTTCAACCAAACTACTAACCATATAACTTTTTCTCAATGTATTAAGATGATTATCACCATAGAGAATAGACAAAATGACCCATGTAATATCTAATGGAAATCACCTAAGAGGTCATACTCTTTAGGTAACTCCATTTAAGAATAATTCTTAAACTCTAAATATGTAGACAACTAGATCGAGGATATCACCTAATATACAAAGTGAAACAATGCCTGCATAAACCACTAATAAGTACATAGTATATGTGATGGTTCCATAAATAATATAGCACCAATTATCATGATATGGGATCGATGCCCTTTGAGTACTGTATGTATTGGTACCAAAAATCCTATATATGGTGAATGAATATATTCTAGAATATCAGACCCCAATTCATATAGAGGAAGACCATTAACTTCTTACAACAATCATCCTATAGTGGGGATCAAAATCCTATATTGAGGATGTGATGAAAGATTTTACACTAATATGGATTGACTAATGGAACACAACCAACCATTAATGGTCTATAATGGAACAGTCTAATGGTATCCAATTAACCACATACCAGATATGAATTCAAAAGAATTAGGGATCCAACCTAAACATCATAGAGTAAATGACATCTTCCATTATCTTACATAACATTTATAACTAATCATATAACATCCCATGAATCACACTCACATGGAATTAAATTAAAAAAAATCATAGTGTATCCCTATTGGGTACATAGAATTTATTTTTTCCATTTAACACTTGGAATTTCATTATACCTTGCCTGCTAATCTTCCTTGGTTCTTGGTCTATTCCCTAATAATGATGATTTGTGGAGAAACATGTACTCCTAGAAGTGTACCCCCCATACACTATAGGAAATATAGAAAGGGTTACATGGTGTCTGAATTGGTGCACACGATACGTAGCACTTCATTGCTTCATAAAAATGTACTCCATGTAGACGTTGAGATTGATGACTAATGTTCACATAGAGTGTGGTGCCACTAATTGTAGTGTGATATATAAATATATGATACTTTAAGACTATATTCCCCTCTATGAATAAAATATAGTGGTTTTCCATATGGTATCTATGGAGTGTATTTGGGAATATCTCTAATGTTCAAAAACATTCCTGTGTCTTCTTCCTCCAATTCCACCAAAGAAAAATCCGTCACAACACTCACAAGAATGCCCAAATCTAGTTTAATGAGGCTAAATATCACTAGCTGCAATATTATGGTCTTATTTATTTCTCAGGAACTTATTATCATCACAACACATCACCTACCCACACCGATCCACAATGGGGAAACAATGATTTTATCCTAGTATCCACACAAATGTCATCCCTAACTATCACATCTAAATAAAATACTAAACTATAAACCCATACCATATTTATTAATTTTTTATGTAGTTGAACTACCATTAAATGATAAAATCTCATATTTTTATCAATAACCTCTATAAATTAATTTTTTACTATTAACATATGATGAAACATAGAAGAAATTAAACAAATTGAGGAATGAACCTAGGTTGTAGTTCAGGATGGCCTCACTCAACTTCCATTAGAATGAATAATTAATATAAATAATAAATAACAATATAAATCCCCACATCCCATGAATATAAACCTGAATCTATTCACTTGAATGTACCCTGAATCAATCTATTGTTGGGTGTGATTTTTTTTCTTAGCGGGATCATCAATCTTTGAAATAAAGCTATCAGTATAAATTCCATAACTTGTATTGAGTAGATAACTGATGAAGTCATATTTTCACTGTATTCAATGGAGATATCCATATACTATTATTATCTCACTAATCACCAATCCCCAATAAATCTTTGCTCATGCATGATTCCTCCAACAATTCTCTTCAAATATATCCATTTAATCCCTATTTTTATGAAGATAACCCTAGGGAATGTATAGATAAATATTTTATTAATTAAAGGTTTAGGTATATACTTTAAAATAATTATTTAATTAATTAACAACATAATTTTATTATTTTCTCTTAGGGAAAAACATCACAGCAAACTCAATATCGGTTAATATTATTTAGCACCTACGAAAAAATATAAATTGTGGACTCAAAATATGTATCATATTTAAAATCCAAGACTCTATTTAAGAATGATTCCATTATTTTATAAAACATAATCACATGTTATATTATATATTTAATTTTTTTAATATTTGGAATGAGGTGCATTGGGCCTTGGAAGCTCTTACCATCTTAGATCCTACCTCCGAATATTTCACATAAAATATTCCAATGTCATAAAAGGAGAACAATATATGTATAAATATTTAGAAACAAATTTATATATTTCAAATGTGAAGGATAAAATATATAAATTATAAATTTAATAATAAATACCCCAATTGCAATAATATTTACACCATTATTTGATCCCAAGAAATTGTAAATTAGATTGTGTCCATGATTAGAAATATTGTATAGAGTTTAGAAGAATATATATTGGTATAAGTGATCATTCCCATCCTAAATGATTGGTTTGTTGTAAAATTCTATGACTTTAAATATAACCATCTCAAAATAATATCTCGTGATGACATACTCATCATTTTAGCTACATATGATATGAGAATAAATATTTTCGAAGAATTTGGTTATGGATGATAAGTGAATTTCCTTTAATGAAGAAAAACCAAGAAATAAAACAATTATAGAAGATTAAGTAGAAAATTTTAATTAGTATTTATATTTGAATTTTTATTTTTCATTTTATAATATTATATCTATTATCTTTAGAATTGTGGGAAAATAATATTGAAATTTAACAGGAATTATTTCATTGAAATGTTTTATATGTATATATATAAGTAACATTTATAAACATTCATGTATAAAATGATTAATTATATATTGATGATGACGAATAGTAATAGAGAATAAAATTCACCATAAAATCAATAATGAATAAAAATTCAATGTTTTCTAATAAAGGGAAGGGAACATTTCTATAAATAAAAAACTAGAAAAGTATTATCCAATTATGATGATAGAGTAAAATAAATTTAAATAGGAAGATATAGAAACATCTATCAACATTAATGGGAAGATTATTTTTTCATTATTCGTTCATCAAAATTTCACTTCTAATTAAATAATAAATTATATATATAATAAATATAATATTAGAAGATGTCAATGTTCAATGTTGTATTGATAAAATATGTAGATGATCGAAATATTGTAAAAGGATATTAGAAGTCATGAGTGATATGAAGATTATCTATCTTGGGAGTAATCAATCAATGTAGATGAAAAATAAATTGTATTAAAATAATTTAATTATTCAAAAAATACAATTGGTTTATAGAATAATTTGGATGTCATAATTAAAATAAAAGAAAATTATCATGAAAAATAATTTTTATTTAGTAATTAAATATTCATAATAGATAAATTTAATATTAATAATTTTATATTAACTTTCACATATTATATAATATAATGATGAGAAAAATAAAATGGATACTTTATTAGGAAATACTAAATGTTTTAAGAAAAACATATTTATTAACAATGAAATCAGATTCTATAGTCACATTATCCTATCACAATATAGTAATTTTTTGAAAAATGATTTTTTTCCCTTATGATCATTATTTAGATAGAATGGGATATATGTTTTGTTGATGAGATTTTTTCAACGTGGAAATAATAATAAAAAATCTCTAATATTGAGTTATCTTGATCCAATGAAATTTTTGGCTAATGTAGTAGTTCTTAATGTAGTCATAGGATATGATATTTATGCTATTTTTATTTTCTCATTGGTTAAAACATTTAGAATTAGTATTATTTTTATCATAAATTTGTTGCATTATTGTTTTTCCACTAATTTTATAGATGGCCTTTATCTATTACTAAAATTTCTATTATAAGAGATTTATATTATTTTAGTGGATATATAATATTTTTTCATTCCAATATGTTGATTATGGTATTTGGTAGTTTTTTTTTAATATTACTAAGAATGGTAGACATAGTTCTTTTTCAATTTATGTTTATGGTTTTCAATAGGGTCATAATTAGTAATGTGAATTTTGAGATAATGATCATGATGTTTGTGTCATGTTTGTGGCTCACGGTGGAACAAAGTTCAAATCGATAACCAATGTTATTTTTTGAGGATATGAGTTATGTAGGATGTTTCATTTCTCTCTTAAGTCACATTTTGATTGTAATTATTCATAATTATTCCACATTATGGTTCATTTTATTTTTGAATCCTGTTTTTTAGGATCAGTGTCAAATATAATGTTATTTATAGAGGAAAATTTTCATTAAGAGGGTGTAAATGATTTTATGAATGAAAATAGAGATCACAAGAGTAAAAATAATGTGATAAATACATGGTTAATATAAAAATAATGGTAATCATAGATATCATGAAATGATGGGAAATCTTCCATGATAAATATAATTAAAACAAATTGATATTCTAAATGGAATAGAATTATAATAATTTGGGGGTAAATATTCCAATATTTCATAATTTTCATTATAAAGGGAATAATAAATCTCGTGAAGACCCCCACACCAAAAGTTGTACCCCTCATGGGATGGAAATATGAGAAGTGAGATAATGACACCTGAGTCCTACCCTGGGTAGGCCTCGAGATGGAGACTGGAACTGAGGGTATTTTAAACACACAAATGGGAGGTATTACCCTTTAGGAGAACACATGTGAAAGAGAGAGATAAGATAGAAACCAGCCAAATCCAACTCAAACACCAATATAAAAGAAATCCCAAGTACACATATGTGAATTCTTGTAAAAATACTATATCTAAAAGGGGAAAAACTGAAAATACCCAAAAGAAAGTAAAAATAGAAACCACCACAAAGCCCAAATAACTATTGCAACCCCATGCTAGTAGAAACCATCCAGATCTCTAACCTTCTCCAAGAGACATAAAAATAGTATATATTGACATAGGGTGAGTATAACAGTATACTTATTGGATCATCCACAAATCCTCTCAAGAAAAAGTAAAGAAATAATGATAAAGCACAGTGGAAAAAATAGAAACTAACATGTAATACTAAATGATTTCATATTATATTATCTCATTAAAGTAAATCAAGATCTTGTGCTACACGCAACACCGAGTTCTTGCACACCACAACTAACAAAAAAAGACATTAAAAAAGAATTTATGAATAGTATTAACTTAATTTTGAATCTTATATAGTCTATAAAATTTTAACCCCCATATTGTAACACCCCAAGATTTTATTGTATGTTATATCTTCAAAGTATTTCAATAACTTCCATTAGATGAAAAACCGAGTTTCAGCGCACCAAGACCTACCAAACTAGCAATTCAAAAAATCGGTTATGAAGAGTATAAACTGAATTTTGATTTTTATATACTCCATATAATTTTAGAATCCATATTAAGTGTTTCATAGACATAATATAAGAACAAATTCATTTTTTTAGAAAAATGTAGTATTTTTCAAAAATTGCAATTTTACCACCAATTAATGAAAACCCCTTTTTAAAACTAATATTTTAAATGTTTATACGTAAAATTTATGGAAATTTAACACTCCTTTACAATTGAGACATAAAAAATTTAGTTTTGATATATTTTTGGTACTTTCTTGATAACTTTTATATTTTGATGAATAGTGAAAAATTACTAAATTTTATTTAAAGACAACTTTTCTAATTGTAATATTTTATAGTGTCAAATTTTAAATTATAATGGTTCGTAAGTACACTAAGATTATAGTTTTAGAATTTATTACAATGTAGGTCATTATAAGTAATATCACAATTAAATTTAACATAAAGAGATGTCAATATTTTGATAGTTTTTACTTCTTAAAAACCCACCTTTTGGTTTTAACAGCTGGAATTAATTTTAAATTAATTAATTATAATTCTATGTTTTAAATTTATTAAAATATAATTCATTTTTTAATTTATATTATCAAAATTATCTTAGGGTGATTTTTTGATATTTTTTGGAAAACATTCAATTTTTGATGAATAGTGAAAAACACTGCATTATTGTTTAAAAACAAACTTTTTATAAAAATAATAATTATTTTTATTTATTTAAGTCAATATAGATACATAATAACTATATTAGTTTAATGTGATTCATTAGAGACCTTTTTATAATAAAATCAGATGTGTAAAAGTTTATTGAACTTTTTACAGTCTTTTACCCACCTTATAAAATCATTTTCAAATTTCCATAAAACATAATATTACTGCTTCTGTGAGTTTAATTTAAAAAATTTGAGAGACACGGTTGACATAAGTAAATAAATGAGGTTCAAATTGTTGATAATAATTCATTTTGGAATAGTAACTTTTTATTTTAATTTACTACGGTTAAAAGTAAATAGGGTTATTAAAGGTAAAAATGATATTATAGTTTCCCTAAAAAATGTCATAATTCTATTGGATAAGTATAATTTTACCCAAAAAACCATAGGAATAAAATATGAACCTTTTTTTCCACATGGATTATATTAAGACATTTATTATTATTTTATTTAAAGAAGAGTTAAAAGTTTTAAATTCAATGTTTAATAACTGAACCACTTTTAATATAGAGTTTTATATAAGATAAATTCTACTATAAATATTCATTAAAAATGAAAAAAAAATTCCTACATAATGGTATTTTATTTATGATTTGTATAAATTAAATAATTAAATTTAGTTATGACATAATGATGATGCAGTAATTTCTTTATTAATGTTTTATTAAAATAATTAATATTATAGATATCCATATACAAATAGTTTTTGAATTATAATGAATTCCACTAATTTTATAGGTTAATATGTCGTGGTATGATTTATTAAAAAAATTATTCAAAGGGATAATGTTTTTATGGATTTTAAAAAAATACTAAATAGTGTCAAAATTGACATAATTAAGCTTTAAAAAATACTATATTATTAATTGATATAATATACCTAAAAATCAAAGGTTTGAAAAAAGGTCTTATATAATTTTATATATATTAATAATGAACCACTTGGGGTCACTTTTATGTTTATAGTATGTTTATTGACAATATAATATAAACAAACAAAGAGACATAGTAAATGCCAAACAATTTAATAAAGAGTAAAATAAAAAAGATAAAGTTATTATGGTGTCCTGAACCTGTCTAAAAATTATTTGTTGAGTGGTTTTAGACTTATCACCACCATATCCTCTAAATAAATCATTTTTGGGCCATTAGAAACCGAAAATGATTTTATTATAAAATAATATTTCAAGCTTTTCCTAAAGTGACCCCACCCCTCTTATAAAAGGGTACTTAACCTTATCTTAATTTCTCACCTCCCAAGCCATTTGTCTCATCCAAAACCTACCCAAATATCCTCACAAAATCCCTCAAATCAACCTAGAGTCCTTAAATTGATCATAAACCCAACCTATGGAGCCCTTTTGAACAACTCAAAAAGAAACACCCAAAGAAGAGGTAATAATTTCACCACCCCCTTTCATGTTCTTTTATTCGTCCAATTCCATTTTCATTGTGGTTTTCATACCAAAATAAAAACTCCAGTACATCCTACATACTTTTATATTAATATAAATATGGTACAACTATATTCGTTATTCTACCCATCTAATAAATGACAAAGTCAACATACGTGCGTATGTACGACTTACTGTCTCTACGTTGTGGTGTAGTTTGTTATTCAAAATCATAATTATTTGGATGGGTATAATAATGAGTATAACATATTTAAATAATAAATATAACATGTTAAGGATTATCTATATATGATATACCATATAATTATATACGAGTTCTCCATAAAAAATGATATTGCCGCTCGTGCGTACGTACGACTTACCGTCTCCATAAACACGATGATATTTATTCCCTATCATAACAATTCAATAATGATTTTAATTTTATGATTAAAAATAATTTTTATGAATCTAATATCATTCTAGATATGAATCAAATACAACCTATAAATTACAACATTGACTTACTTAACAAAACATATAAATTAAAACAGATCAGTTAACAACCAAAACAATGATACAACTGAAATATCATTAAAAACAATATTAGAAAATCATATATGATATAATATTTATGTATTTTGTTATTTAATAATATAATAACAACGATTTCACTCTTATATATGAGGTTAACCATCCCTATACTACAGAAAAATAAAAGGTAAGGGTTAAATCTACAATCTCTTCATTATCCGAGGATGTTTTCACGTGAGTATCTACTGGGACCTATTTATCATCCACATTCATTTTTCATAAAAATATTTTCAAAAGGAATATTTCAAGGTTTTATAGAAGGCCCCCTTTAACTAGATCATAATTTTAAATTGTTTAAATATTTTATCTTCTTAATCATTCTCATTAATATCCATGTTTCCAAAATGGTATTTAAGAATTTATTTATATAGACATGAATGTTTTTAAAATTTTAAATCCTTTTAAATGCTTCAAATTTGTATGTGACACATTGATTCACAAATTTCATAAAAGGTATTGATTTCTAAATTTTGTGACATTTAAATGTTTTTTTGAAAAAGGGATATTTCTCTAAAAGAGTTTTAAAAATCATTGAAGTACATGTCAAAATCCTTTAATGGATTTTAAACTTGTTAGATGTTGATTTATTATGACACAAATATTTCATATTTTATTGAAGGTTTTGTTATATGTTTCACTGTGTATGTGTAATTTTTATACTATTTCTGATTTATGGATAAAATATTGACATGTCTTTTTCTAGTTTTAAGATGAATATTTATGTTATGATTAATCCTTTCCATATGAGGAATGCATTAGACTTAATAAGTGACAGGTGGAGCCCGCTATATCTCCTCGATGCATCAGTATGTCTCCTGAGACAAACTAGTTTCTTTGCACAAGGCCTTGAAATAATCTTATTTTTAGTCTTGGAACAGGGCCTTGACTATTTGATTCTTGGGTCTAGAATTATGAATTCCATCATTATAAAATTGTATATTAATATTACATGTGATTGTTTGAGTAGTAGGATATCCATATGAATATGTAAATAGAATAATTTTATTTATCATTTCTATATTATGAAGAAGTTTATGTTTAAAAGGCTTTTGTTTTTGTACTATATATTGCCTTAAATTTTTATTCTTATTTATGAAGGGTTTAGCTATATTTTTATCTTTACTGAGCATCTGAGCTCACCCCATTCTATGTTTTATTTTTTCCTAGGATACAAAGAAGTATATTTTGGCTGACCAATATGGATAGTCTAAGGGATATTAATGTGGTCAATGGAGACAATGTTGTTATTGTTTTCATTTTATAATGTAATTAAACGTTCATGATTGTAATATAATTTCCAAGACTGATAAACTAATCGGTCCTTTGGGACTATATTTTTTTTAATCAGGCCATTGTATTAAAATAATGCACCAGATCTGGGCTTCTATGGTTAGGGCATTACAGTTTGTATCATAGGATGTTTAGCAACAATCTTGGAAATAGATTTAGATAAACTCTGATTAGAGAACATTGCACTAAGATAGACTTTGAGGATTAGTATAGAAAAACATCTTATAATTTTGGTAATGTATAGATTTTGTGTATTTTCCACGAAATACATCCCAGTCTGGATACGAGCAGGTAGTGGCGGCTCTGGAATAGATGTACTGAGGAGTGAAAACTCTTACAAGGAGTTTCAGGCTTGACCGAGGGTATCCTGGAACTTGAAAATGGGCCTCACATCACTCTTGGTTACGAAACTCTCAGGATATAGTCTTAGGATAATTAATATTTTAATTACTAGCCATTATGAAGTATTTAAGAGTAAATACGTACTCAAAGAAAACATTTTATCATTATAGATTATATGAATAATGTTTTCCATTAACATTTTGTATTTTACATGTTTGGAATTCTGTATTGTGATTCATAGACTAACCTAGAGTATGCCATTGTTTGGAAATGGAATCAAGTAGGTGGAATGAGAACTCCAGCAATACGCATGATCCAAAGAGTTGGAATGATCATATATTTTATGGTATTAAGACAAAATTAAGAAAGAAAATAGTCTCCCATGTATTATTATCATATGATGTCCTATGTTGATAAGATATGTAATCAATTATCTGAGTCATATGGCTTTTAAGGGAAGCCGGAGAAAAAATGGAAGGGAGAGACAAATATGGATAAGGGGAAGTTGGAAAGAAAGATTTTCCCATATGTGATAACTATGGAAAGAATCACCTTGGTAAATGCTTGAAGGGAATGAGATTTTGTTATAAGTGTGGAGAAAAAGGACTCCAAGTATATGATTTCAAAGATAAAAAAGGTATCAAATTTACAATTATTCATCTTCAAGGAGTTGGGACACTATAAGAATCAATGTCCAAATTAGCAGAGTATACCCTAAATGTTGGAATTTAATAATAATCATGTTATTATAATAGCGAAGATGAAGGTGAATTGTTAGATTTAATTTTATTTTATTAAATTATTGTGTCATTTGAGTATTGTATTAATTAAGTACATGTTGTATGAATTATAGAGTACACAAGGATTGTATTGCATTACTATTTCATTAAGGACATGATATTGTGTGAAACCAAGAAAATTAACTCAATAGGGGGTTAATTTATTTGGGAAATATATGGTTGAGAGAAAGAAAAACCATAAGATGGTTTTAATAGTGTGGTATTTATTTTGAAATAATATATGATTGATTTTGATAAATTATATTGGATATTCTTGACTACCTTGAAACTGATTAATGATTTCTATATTCCATCATTGTTGGATATTGCAACATTTTTGGATATACGGAGTATATCCAATATTATATAAGGAATAAGGGAGCATGAATGTAATAAATGTTGTTTTATGGTAACTTAGGGTGTTACCATGTTTTAAAAGAATCCATGATGAAGGTATTCACATGTTATTAGAAGGAAAAAATGATATTCATTGTGTTTACCTTCCTTATAAATTTTTGACTCTGAGTTTGGACAGAAGTATTTTGGAAAAGTCTGAAGGTTTGAATGAATTACGTTAAACATTTTATACTATTGTATAAGGTTAAAAAACTAGTTAATATTTTTATTGATTGTTATAAAAAGGGAAACCCATAGGTTGGGCGACAACCCGTCATGTCCGGCAATGATGTGAGACATGAACACACAACCGAAGGGTGAAATGGGAGCATCGCCTACCGCTGGCCCAAGTGATTTCATGGTTTGTATAATTTAGTTTTTAAAAATGGGCTGACAGATTAATTATAAATTCAATTTTTAGAACTATATATGATTAGGATAAATAGAATATTTTTATGTTCTATTATCTTTTAGAGTGAAAGACGTGTTTGTGGTATAAATTTGTTAAAGGATGGAACTCTACATGTCAAGTATATTATTTCTCTCTTATTATATGAGTAAATTAATTCTTAAACATTAGATAAGGAGTCGTAACACCAAACAGTATTATCCTAATACCTAATGTTTTTTGAACCGATGATATTTTAAATAGTCATAGATTTATGTCTTTGAGCCCCTCAATTTTACACTAGTTTGTGATTGATGACCTCAATCACTCCAAATAAATATTTATGTTTTCCATCCAATTATGTGTTTTTAATATCAAATAATTTTATCCTAATCGATATCATAATTTGGGGGTGTCTTTCTCATTTCCCTTTCCCTCATATTAAGAGTAAATTTTATTATCCCAATTTCTGACATGGGTTTTCCCCAAGGGTATTTTTCTATTTTAACTATTATTTTGCAAAAACAATTTCAAATTGTAAGGACGCAATTTATTAATGGAGGGGTGAATGTAACACCACATGATTTTATAATATGTTATCTCTATAAAGTATTTCAATAACTTGCGCTACATGAAACACTGAGTTCAATCCCACCATGACATACCAAACTAGCCGTTCAAAAAGAGCCATTATGAACAGTATTAATTAAATTTTAAATTTATTATAATCCATATAATTTTAAAATCCATATTATGCATTTCTGAGACATAATATAAGAACAAATGCATTTTTTTCAGATAAAGATGTATTCTTATAAAAATTTGAAATTTTACAACCTTTTATTGGAAAACTATCTTTAAAAACATTATTTGAAAATTTTATATATTAAATTTAGTGAAATTATATTCTTCTTTTAAGAGGGACATAAAAATTAATTTGGATAATTGTTTTGGTACTTTTCTGATAACTTTCAAATGTTGATAAATAGTGAAAAATACTAAATTTTAATTAATAAAAACTTTTTTAATCGAAAGAATATAAAGTGTTAAATTATGAATTTGAATTGTTTGGATGTATAATAATATTATAATATTATCATTTAATAACATTTAGGTCTTTATATGTAATTTCACAATTCAATTTGACATAAACACATTTCAATCATTTGATAGTTTTTACTTCCTAAAAACCCACCTTTTGGTTATGACAATAAGAAATCATTTTAAATTAATTAATTCTACTTGTATGTTTTCACGTTGATAAAATATAATTCATTTTTGAGTTTTTAATATCAAAATTATAATTGGGTGAATTTTTGGAATTTTTCTGAAAACTAAACATTTTTTATGAATAGTAAAAACACTACGTTGTAGTTTAAAAACTGACTTTTTAGATAAATAATTATTTATTTAATTATTTATGTCAATTTAGAAACAAAATTCTTATATTAGTTCAATTGGATCCATTGGAGTCATTTTTATAATAAAATCAGATGTATAATATTTTATTGAACTTTTTACCATCTTTCACCCACCTTTTAGAGCATATGAAAAATTTCATAATACATTATTTTACCGCTTATATGAGTTAAATTTAAAAAATCCTAGAGATATTGTTGAAATCTGTATATGAAATGTGGTTCAATAAGATGAAAATATTTTTAGGTGAATAGTAACTTTTAACTTTTATTTACAACTGTTAAAAGTAAATAGAGTAATTAAAGGAAAAAATGATATTATAAATACCCTAACACATCTCAAAATTCTATTGTATAAGTATAATTCAACCAAAAACAACCATAGGATTAAAATATGATCCTTTTTGGTCTACTGGGATTAGATTATGCAATTTATTGTTTTTTATTTATAGAAAAAGTTAAAAATGTAAAATTCAAAGTTAAAAAACTAAACAATTTATAATATAAGATTATACATAAGATAAATTATACTATAGATATTCATTATAATGATAAACTTATTTCCTATATAATAGTATTTTATTAATAATTTTTAGACATTAAATAATTAAAATTATTTCTGACACATTGATAATGCACCAATTACCTTATTAATGAAATATTAAAATAATAGATATTATAAATATCCAAATAAATGAAATTTGATAATTTTCATTAATTAAACTAATTTAATACGTTTATATGACATGTATGTATTGATTAAATTAATTTTATTCTATGTGATAATGTTTGTACGGCTTTCAAAATAATGAAATACTAAATAGTGTCAAAATTGACATAAATGAGTTTTTTAAAAAAATAATATATTATTAATTGATATAATATTCATAAAAATATAATGTCAAGAAAATATAATTATTGATAAGGTTATATATATTAATTATGATCTACTTGGGTTCTCTTTGCAGTTTAGTTTACATTTATTAACCATATAATAAGAAAATACAAAGAGACATGGTAAATGTCAAACTATTTAACTTTGTGTTAAATCTAAATGATAAGCTTAATATGGTGAGATAAACAAGTCTAAACCCAATTGATTGAAATTTTTTCATCCCAAACCAACCTTATCTTATAAATAAATCATTTTTGTGCCATTAGAAACCTAAAATCATTTTATTATAAAATAATATTTAAATCTTTTTCTAAAGCGACCCTCGTCTCTCTTATAAAAGGGTATTTTCCCTTATCTTAATTTCACACCTCCATAGCCATTTTTATCGAAGAAAACCTACCCAACTATCCTCCCAATATCCCACAAATCTACCTAGAGTCCGTAATTTGATCAGAAAGCCCACATAAGGAGCCCTTTTGATCAACTCCAAAGGAAACACCCAAAGAAGAGGTGATAATTTCACCACCCTCTTTCACATTCTTTTCTTATCCCAATTCCTCTTTCATTGTTGTTACCCTAAAAAATAATAACACCATTAAATCTTACATATTGTGATTTTATTATAAATATGGTACAACCATTTTCTTTAGTCTACCCACCCTATAAATATCAAAGTCACCATATGTGTGTGCGTACGACATACCATCACCATGTCGTGGTGTAGTTTGTTATTCAAAAACATAATTATTTGGAAGGGTATAATAATGAGTATAACTGATTTAAATAATAAATATAACATGTTAATGATTTTTTATATACGATTTACCCTCTAATTATATACGATTTCACCCCCAAAAAAATGATATCATCGCTCTTGCATACGTACGGATTATCGTCTCCACGAACGTGATGAAAATTATTCCCCATCGTAATAATTAATGAATTATTTACATTTTATGATTAATAATAAACTTTAAGAAATTAAAATCATTCTGGATATGAATCAAACACATCTTATACATAACAAACATGAATTAGGTAACAAAACATATAAAGGAAAATGAATTAGTTAACAACCAAAATAATGATACTACTGAAATATCATTCACAAATTAATATTAGAAGATCATATATGATATCATATTTATGTATTTGGATCGTTGAAAATTTAATAAAAAACTTTTACCATTATACATGAGCTTAACCTACCCTATACTAATTAAAAGTTTAATGTAAGGGTTCATTCTACAATCTCTTCACTATCTGAGGTTGTTTTTGTGTGAGTATCTTATGGGTCCTCTTTATCATCTGAATCTGTGATTCATAAAAATATTTACAAAAGTAATATTTTAAGGTATTATATAAGGAACTCATAATCTAGATAATCATTTTTAATGGTTTAAATATTTATTCTTCTAAATAATTATCAATAATGTGGATGTTTTCAAAATGCGTTTTAAGGATTTTATTTATATGGACATTAATGTTAATAAAAAGTTAATTCCATTCAATAGTTTCAAAGGGGTATGGGACACTTTGATTCAGAAATGACTTTAAATGTCTTCCATTATAAATTGTATGACTTTTGAATGTTTTTTGAAAAAGGGATATTTCTCTCCAAGAGTATTAAAAATCATTTTCATCTATGTCAATATCCTTTGATGGATTTTTAAGTAATTGGAAGTTGATTTATTATAATATAAATCTTCTATATTGTATTGAATGTTTTGTGATATTTTTGACTGTGGATGTGTTATTTTTATACGATTCAATGTTTATGGATAAATTATTGACATTTCATATGTAAGTTTTAATAAAACTGTTTATGTTATGTTTAAACCTTTTAAAATGAGTAATGCATTGGACTTAGTTAGTGATAGGTGGAGCCCAATATAGCTCCTAGATTAATCGGTAGGTCTAATGAGACAAACTAGTGCCTTGGCACAAGGCCTTGACAAAATATTATTTGTTTTCTTGGCACAAGTCCTTGAGTATGTTGTTATGGAGTCTGGCATTATGCGTTCCATAATTATAAAATTGGATATTGATATTACATGTGATTATTCAACTATTATAATATCGATGTGAATATGTAAATGGAATTATTTTATTTATCTTTTCCATATTATTAATATGTTTAGGTTTAAAAGGCTTATGTTTCAGTCTTACATACCGCCTTAAATTTTTATGCTTTTTTATAAATATTTCGGCTATATTGTTATCCATAATAAGCATCAATGATCAAAAAATTATATTTTTTATTTATTACAGGATGAAAATAAACTTTTCTGACTAATATCTAGGGATAGTCTTAGGGATATTAATGTGGTCAATGAAGACATTGTTGTTGTTTTTAATTTTATAATGAAATGTAATGTTCTTGCATGTTATCTATTTTCCAATACTGCTAAACTAATCGGTCATTCAGGACACGATTCCTTGTTATCATGCCAATGTATTAAAATAATGCACTGGATCTAGTCTTATAGGGTGAGGGCATTACACATATTATGTGATTCTTAGACATAATATAAGAACAAATTAAAATTTTCAAATAAATGATGTATATTTCAAAAATAAAATTTTACTGCCTACAAATGGGGATTTTTTTTAAATTCAATATGAGAAATAGTTACAATAAATATGAAAAAATAAACTTCTGATTTATAAGTGGGACATAAAATATTAGTTTGGGGAAATTTTTTGTTTTTCATAATCACTTTCATAATTTGATGAATAGTGAATGATGCAAAATTTTAGTTGAAAACACCTTTTTTAATGAAAATAATTTACAGAGTAAAATTATACATTTGAATTGTTTTGAAGATTAATTTAATTATATTTATATCATTTAATACAATTTTTTTCATTATAAGTAATTTCATATTTAAATTCAACATAAACACGTGTCAATGTTTTGATTGTTTTTACTTTTTAAAAAACCCGCTTTTTGGTTTTGAAAATGGTAATTAGTATTAAATTATTAAATGAAACATCTATGTTTTGAATTTGTAAAAATAGACATCATTTCTTCTTTCATAATATCAAAATTATCTTAGGTTTAATTTTTGGTATTTTTATGAAAACATTCAATTTTAATAAGAATAATGAAAAACACTACGTTTTTG
This sequence comes from Viscum album, assembly GCA_963277665.1. Taxonomy (NCBI): domain Eukaryota; kingdom Viridiplantae; phylum Streptophyta; class Magnoliopsida; order Santalales; family Viscaceae; genus Viscum; species Viscum album. Next base: position 1,276,727,835 of record OY728133.1, read on the forward strand.
TTTAAAATTGAATTCATATTTAAATATTTATTTGATTTATTTGATTTTATTTAATTTTAAAATAGTTAATAATACCTATATTAGTTCAATTTAATTAATTATAGTCATTTTATAAAATAAATAGATGTATAAAATTTTATCGAAAATTTTATCATCTTTTACCCACCTTCTAGGCACATTAGCTCATATGCATAAAACATAATTTTACCAACTCTGTTAGTTGAATTTCAAAAATCTTATAGACATGGTTGAAATTAGTAAATAAATTTTCATTCAATAAGATGAAAATAATTTTTGGTGAATTGAAACTTTTGACTTTTATTTACCATGGTTAAAAGTAAATATGGTAATTAAAGTTAATAATGATATTATAATTACATTAACACATGTCTTAATTCTGTTGGATAAGTTAAATTCTACCAAAAACAACCTTTGGAATAAAATATAGTCCTCTTGGTCTACTTTTATTAGATAAATACAATTATTATTATTTTATTTAAGGAAGAGTGAAAAGTGATAAATTCAATGTTTAATAAATAAACCATTTTTATAATTGGGTTATAAATAAGATAAATTCGACTAAAATTATTCTTTATACATCTAATAATATTTACTATATCATGGTATACTATTTTTAATTTTTATACCTTATATAATTAAAATTATTTATGACACAATGATGATGCACTAATTAACTTTTTAATGAAAGAATCAAAGAAATGGTATTATAAATATTAAAATAAATATAATATCAAAGTTTTTATTTAATACATGAATTTTCTATGTGAATATGACATGTTGGGGTTGATTAAATGTATCCTATTAGAATTAATAATGTTTTTATGACATTCAAAAATACTAAATACTAAATAGTGTGAAAAGTGACATAAATGAGTTTTTAAAACAAATATAATATTATTAAATGAAGAAATATTTTTAAGAATCTATGGTTCGTCCAAAGGGATTAAATAATATTATATATTTCATTAATTAACCACTTGGGAATAAATTGAATTTCAGAGTATGTTTATTATCCATACAGTGTAAGAATACAAGAAGACAGGTAAAAGTTAAACTATTTAACTTAGAGTTAAATATAGAAGATGTGGTTAAAATGGTAACCTAATCATGTCTAAAACTTATTGGTTGAGAGGTTTTCTACCCATAAACACATAAGGATCGAATTAAATTCATTTGAATCAATTATAAACTGAATACGATTATATTATAAAATAATATTTTAATCTTTTCCTAAAGTTACCCTCACCCCTCTTATAAAAGGGCACTTCCCCTTCTCTCAAAGTCACATCTCCAAAGAAATTTGGATCAGTAAAACCTATCCCAAATATCATGTAAACATCTGTAAAATTAATCAAGAGTTCTTAAATTGACCATAGAGACATCCTATGGAGCCCTTTTGATCAACTCAAAAGGAAACACCCGAAGAAGAGGTAATAATTTCACCACCCTCTTTCATGTTCTTTTTTTTCTTCCAATTCTTCTTTTGTTGTTGTCTCCATACCTAAATAATAACTCTAGTACCTCCTAAATTCTGGGATGTAATTATAAATATGGTACAACCATATTCTTTATTCTATCCATCCTATAAATGACAAATTCACCATACATGTGTGCGTATAGTTTACTGTCTCCACGTCATGGTGTAGTTTGTTATTCAAACACATAATTATTTTTTTAGTATAATAATGAGTATACATGATGTAAATAATAATTATATAAAGTTAATAATTATTTATATATGATATAATATCCAATTATATTCAATTTCACCATAAATATAATGATATTGTCGATAGTGCGTATGTACGGATTACCATATCCATGAACGCGATGAGATTAATTTCCCTTCTTAATAGTTCAAGAATAATATTCATTTTATGATTAAAAATAAGGTTTAATATCTTAACATCATTTTGGATATGAATCAAATACATCCAATTAATCAAAAACATGGCATACATAACCAAGCATATAAAGGAAAATAGACTAGTTAGCACCTGAAACAATGATACTACTAAAATAGTATTAATAATGAAATATTATAAGATCATATATGATATCATATTTAGGTATTTTGTTCTTGTATAATTTAATAACAATTATTTAACTATTATATAGGTGGTTAATTTACCCTCAACCAAGGAAAAGTACAAGGTAAGGGTTAATTCCTCAATGTCATTATTATCTGAGATTTTTTATGAGTAAGTATTTACTTGGACACATTTATCTTCAATTTACATATTTAATATAAAAGTTTTCAAAAGAAATTTATAATTTTTTATGGAACGGTCTATTTAATTATAACATCATTTAAATGTTTTAAATTTTTATTTTTTTAAATCTGTTTAATTAATGTCCATGTTTTCAAATAGATTGTAAGGATTTATTTATATGGACATATTTATTTTAAATTGTTTACTCATTTTAATTTTTCAATGTTGTATGGGACACTTTGATTCAAAAATTTCTTTAAATTTCTTCATTTGTAAATAATGGGACTTTTAAATTATTTTTTTTAAAAAAATGTGATATTTTCCTCAAATAGTTTTAATTTCATCTATGTCAACATCCTTTGATGAATTTTAAAATTTTTTGAAGTATAATAATTATGATACCAATCATCCATATTGTATTAATGGTTTTGTGATATGTTTGTCTATGTATGTGTTATTTTATACCATTAAAGGTTTATGGATAAAGTATTAACATTTCATATGCTAGTTTTAAAACGAATTTTTATGTAATACTTCAACCATTTATATGAGTACCACATTGTACTTAGTAAGTGATGGATGGATCCTGATATAGCTCCTAGATGCGTCGGTAGATATCATGAGATGAAATATTTTCTTTGCACAAGGCCTTGAAAAAATTTTATTTGTAGTCTTTGAACTAGGCCTTGAGTATGGGGTTATGAATTTTGGAATTATTCATTCCATCATTATGAAATTTTCTATTGATATTACATGTTATTATTCAACTAGAAGAATATCCATGTGAATAAGTAAAAGACATTATTTGATTTATACCTTCCATATTATGATGAATATTATGTTTATAAGGCTTCTATTTTAGTATTATACATTGACATAAATGTTTATGATCACCTATAAACGTATCCGCTATATTGTTTTCCATATTGAGGATCTGAGCTCACACCTTTCTTATGTTTTATTTTCCCATGATTCCAATAAGTGTATTATGATTAATAAAAAAGGTTTTTCCTATTGATTAATGGCATTTCAAAAGGATAATTTTTGTTATGTTGTATTTTCTAATGTGTAATTTAACATTCATGTATGTAATCTATTTTCCAAGACTCCAAAACTGATCAGGCATTCAAGACTTGATTCCTTATAATCAAGCCAATGATTTAATATAATTCACTGAGTATGGGCTTATATGGTCATGTTGTTACAGTTGGTGTCATATAATGTTTAGTTCATACCTTGGGAAATTGATTTAGTAAAACACTAATTGTAAAACATTACACTATGATAGAATTTACGGATTAGTATAGAAGAACTACTTAGAATTTTGGTAATGTAGAGATTTTGTGTATTTTCCAAGAAATACATCTTTTTTTGGATATGAGAAGGTTGAGGCGGCTTTGGTACAAATGTACCTAGGAGTGAAAACTTGAACAAGGCATTTCGGGCTTGACTCAGGGTATCCTGGTACATGACAACGAGCCTTACTTCACTATTGGATACGACACTCCCAAGGTATATGCTTAGGAGAATTCAAATTTTCATTACAAGGAATTATGAAGGATATATGAGTAAATATTTCTTCAATGAAAATATTTTATGATTATACATCACATACAAAATATTTTCAACTTACGTTTGGAATTTTACTAGTTTGGCATTATGAATTGCTATTAATAAACAAACGTGTCACTTTTGGAAAGGCCATGGTACGGGATCCCGCAACCAAAGGGTGACAAGGGTGCATCACCTAGCACTGGCCCATGTGATGTCCTAGTTTGTATAATTTAACATTTATTAAATGAATTTATAGATGAATTATTGCTTCATTTTATTGAAAACCTATACGATTTGGACCAATTGAACATTTTTTAGTTCAATTGTCTTTTGTAGTGAAAGATGAATTTGTGGAAGAAAATAGTTAACTAATGGAACTATACTTGTCAAGTATTATTATTTTTAATTATTCTATGAAGAAAGTAATTATTAACCTTTTGGAAGGGGATATTAAAACCAAAAATATGTTATCCTGATACCTTATGTTTTTTTAACTGATGATATTTTAAATCATCATAGATTGATGGCTTTGAGGCCCTCAATTTTACACTTTGTTTTTGTAATTTATGATTTCAATATCTCCCTATAAATATTTACATTTTCATCCAATAAAATGTCTCTAATTTCCAATATTTTTCTCCTAATCGAGGTCATAATTTGGTGGTGACATTTTAATTTCCCTTTCCCTCTTATTCAAAATAAATTTTATTAACCCAATTTATGATGCGGGTTTTTCATAGAGGTATTTTTCTATTTTTAACCATCTATTTTCAAAGAACAATTTAAAATCTCTTGGACACAATTTATTTATAGAGAGGAGAATCTAACACCCCATGATTTAATAGTATGTTATCTCAATAAAGTAATTCAATATCTTTCACTACATGTAATTTTACCGCCTACTAATATTGATTTTTTAAATGAAATATCTTATAATTTTATATTAAACCTGACAAAATAAACTTCTTATTTAGAAGTGGGACATCAAAATTTAGTTTGGATATTTTTTTTCTAATAAAAATAAAATTTAAATGAATACTAAAAGATAATAAATTTTAATTGAAAACATATTTTTTAATAAAAATAATTTATAGTGTTAAATTATACATTTAAAAGGTTTTTATGTATAATTAGATTATACTTTTATCATTTAATACAATTTTGGTCATTATAAGTAATTTTACATTTAAATTAGACATAATCACGTGTCAATCATTTGATAGTTTTTACTTTTTAAAAAATATTATTTTTGGTTTGAAAATGGGAATTAATTTTATATCAATAAATTTAACTTCTATGTTTTGAATTTGGTATAATATACTTCATTTTTTAATTCAAAATATCAGAATTTTCATAGGGTGAATTTTTGGTATTTTTCAGAAAACATTCGAATTTTTGATAATAGTTAAAAAACTGTGTTTTTGTTTAAAATCAACATTTTATTTAAATAATTATTGATTTTATTTAAATTTAGTTAATTCTTAAATAGATAAATAATACCTATATTACTTCTATGTAAATAATTGGAGTACTTTTATAAGAAAATTAGATGTATAAAATTTTATAGAATTTTTTAACTTCTTTTACCCAACTTCTTGGCACATTAGCATATTTGCATAAAACATAATTTTACCACTTCTGTGAGTTGAATATCAAAACTATATGAGTCAATATTGACATCAGTATGTAAAATTATATTCAATAATATGAAAATAATACTTGGTGAATGATAAATTTTTTACTTTTATTTAACATGGTTAAAAGTAAATAGGGTAATTAAAGGTAAAAATGATATTATAATTACCTAACACAAGTCCTAATTCTATTGGATAAGTGTAATTATACCTAAAAAATCCTTAGGAAAAAAATATGATCCATTTGGTCCACTTGGATTAGATTACGACATTTAATAATATTTTATTTAATGAAGAGTTAAAAGTGGTAAATTCAATTTTTAATAAATAAACCATTTTTATTATAGAGATATACATAAGAAAAATTCGAATTAAAATATTATTTTAATATATAAAAATATTTCTAACATCAAGACATTTTATTTATAATTTTTAGAAATTAAATAATTAAATTTATTTATTACCCAATGATGATGCAGTAATTACCATATTAATTATCGAATCAAATAAATGGAATTATAAATATTAAAATAAATATAATTTCCATGTTAATATAACTTCCAAGAATTTTATAGGTGAATATGACATGTTATAGTTGTTTCAATGTATCTTATTCGATGTAATAAAGTTTTTATGACCTTCAAAAAAACCAAATACTAAATATTGTCAAAATTAACCTAAATGAGTCTTTAAAACAAATTTTAAATTATTAAATTATATAATATTTCAACAAATTTAAGATTAGTCCAAAATGAATAAATAATCTTATATATGTCAATATTTAACTAATTGTGGTTCTATTTTATGTTTAGAGTAAGTTTATTAACCATATAGTGTAAGAATACAAGAAGCCACGGTAAAAGATAAACTATTTAACTAAGAGTTAAATATAAAAGATAAAGATAAAATGGTAACCTAAACATGTCTAAAACATATTGGTTGAGACTATTGCGACCAACAACCACCTAAATACCAAAATAAATTAATTTGGAATAATTATACACCGAATATGATTGTTTAATAAATTAATATTTTAATATTTTCCTAAAGTGACCCTCACCCATCTTAGAAAAGGGCACTTCCCCTTCTCTAAAAATCACACCAACAAAGCCATTTTTCATGGCATAAACCTATCAAAATATTTTAATAACTTCTATTACATAAACCATGAGTACTTAATTTGAATATAAATCCTACCTAGGGAGACATTTTGATCAACTCCAAAAGAACACTTGAAGAAGAGGTAATAATTTCACCACCCTCTTTGATGTTCTTTTCTTCTTCCACTTCATATTTATTTTTTGTTTCCATACCAAAAAAATAAATCCATTACCACCTACATACTATGATGTTAATATAAATGTGGAACAACAATATTCATTATTCTATCCATCCTATAAATGACAATGTCACCATACGTCCGTATGTGCGGGTTACCGTTTTCATGTCATGGTGTAGTTGGTTATTCAAACAATCCATAATTTTTATGGGTATAATAATTTTTCTAACTAATATAAATAATAAATATATCATTTTAATGATTCTTTATATATGATATACCATCCAATTACATAAGATTTCACCATAGGTATAATGATATTGTCGCTCATACGTACGTATGGATTACCGTCTCCACGAACACGATGAGATTAATTCTCCACCGTAATCATTCAAGAATAATTTTCATTTTATGATTAAAAATAATGATTAATAATTTAAAATCATTCTATAAATGAATAAAATATATCCTATCCATACAATCATGGCTCACATAACCAAGCATATAATGGAAAACAAATCAATAAACACCAAAAACTATGATACAACTAAATTATTATTAACAATGCAATATTAGAAGATCATATATAGTATCATATATATGTATGTGGTTTATGAATATTTTAATAACAATTATTTAACATTAATAATGAAGGTTAATGTACCCTCTACCAAAGAAAAGTATTAGGTAATGGTTAATTCTTCAATCTCAATATAATCTGAGATTGTTTATGAGTAAGTATTTACCAGGACATATTTATCAACAATGTCCATATTTCAAAGAAATGTTTTCAAAAATAATATTTCAATGTTTAATGGAAGTTTCTATTTAACTATATCATCATTTTAAATATTTTAAATATTTTTTTCAAACCATTTTAATTAATTTCCATGTATTCAAAATGATTTTAAGGATTTATTTATATAGACATCATTGTTTTTAAATGATAATTACATTCAATGATTCAATGTGGTACGGGATGATTTGATTCAAAAATGTATTTAAATGTTTTATTTTCTAAATTATATGACTTTTAAAGGCTTTTAAAAAAGAAACAAATATTTCTGTCAATTTTTTTTTATTTCATCTATATCAACATCCTTTGATGGATTTTAAACTTATTTGATGTTGATTCATTATGATGAAAATATTAAATATTGTATTAAATGTTTTTTGATATGTTTGACTGTGGATGTGTTATTTTTATACCATTCATGGTTTATGGTTAACGTATTAACATTTTGTATGCTGTTTTTGAGATGCATGTTTTTGTTATGTTTCAACTTTTCATATGAGGAATGCACTGGACATAGAAAGTGATGGGTGGGGCCCGATATAGATCCTTGTTGCATCGGTAGGTCTCATGAGACAAACTAGTGTTTTAGCACAAGGCCTTGACAAAATATTATTTCTAGTATTGGTACAAGGCCATTACTATGTGGTTATGATGTCTGGAATTATGCATTCAATCATTATGAAATTGGCTATTGATATTATATGTTTTTATTCGAAATGTAGAATATCTATGTGAATAAGTAAATGGAATTATTTGATTTATATTTTCAATATTATGATGAAGTTTAAGATTAAAAGGAATGTGTTTTAGTTTTATAAATTTCCTTAAATGTTTTTTCTCATTTATGAATGTTTTAACTACATTTTTATCCTTATTGAGCTTCTGAGATCACCCCTTTCTTATGTTTTATTTTCCCTGGATTCCATGAAGTGTATTATGTTTGACAAGAATGATTATGTTAGGGGGTTAATGGAATTTTAAAGGATCATTTTTATTGTGTTTTATTTTTTAATGTGTAGTGTAACGTTCATGTGAGTAATCTATTTTCCAGGACTACAAAACAGATCTGCCTTTGGGGACTTGATTAGTTGTAATCATGCCAGTGATTTTAAATAATGCATTGACTCTGGGATTCCAATGTCGTGGCTTTACAATATCATCACCTAAAAAGGTATACTATGTTCTCAACCTCACCAGGGATATTTTCACCTAGTATCACATACACGATTATATAATATAATAATTAATATCAATGGTACTCAACTACCACTTCTCCACTGGTTTTCTGAATTTCCCCAACGCTACACGTCCTAAGACATTTCTCTACAAAAAGGAATTCCCAGAAAAACCTGGGAGAATCATCCCAACATGAACCTCGTGCAACAAAATCACAACTTCGACATAAGAAATTTAACCGGGATGTTTTTTAGAGCCACCATAGTTCTCATAATGTGTATCATATGTCGAACGTTATACTTCAATCTATTACGTACCACACATGGTATAAGGATCCTCAATCCATAAAAACATATAAATGTTTCACTTATAATAGTCCATAAGAAAAAAATATCTATAATATATGTGTATGAATAAAAACATTCCATTTACATCTCTATATACACATATATTTGGAAAACTAACCATTGTGCCTACCTGGACAAGTAACTACAAAGATAAGAGAGTCGGGCTAAAGGGGGGTAGCCAGCCATCCATCCTCCCCCCGGAATGTTTGGGAAAACACCCCCAGGGATTAGAATCACTGGGGTGTTATTTTCCCTAATAGACGGGGTGGAGTATCATATAGAAAAAAAATGTACAGAATATACTATAGCTCACAACCACACTATGGGCATAACCTAGAATTAGACTCAAATGCAGCCATGTTCTCTCAGACTCCTAGCTGCCACTTCTAATACTAGTCATCTTATAAGTATACAACCATTGAAAAAGATGATTACATGAAATCATTCCCTTTATTTATCAGTTGTAATTTACGTTAATTAATTATTTAAACATTAATTAACCATTAATAATTTCCAAGTTATATTTCATTAGAATCAAACCCAAAGATCACAATTCCATTAAATATTTCATCTACATCATTGTGTCCCAGCACACTCCAACCAAAAGAGTTAACATCCTTCATTCAATCTTTTATTAACATCATTACTTTCCCATATTCCCAGGCATTCTAGATAACATTTTAAGCTACTAAAAAATGTGTATGAACATGGTGAGTAGATGAACTACCTGTCGAGTCATTGACGCCTATCGCAAGAGCGTAGATCCATCCTCACATAGGATGCTAAAAAAGGAAAGAATGTGGAATACCTCACGTTTCTTCACCCCTTTTGGAAGGATGGTAAGAAAACGAGCTACCTTAAGTAGTGGGTAATGTAAGGAAGATAAAAAACCAACAAAAAACATCAAGTATCCAAGCATTCCCATCCAAACTATACCATCATCTCCTGTGTCCTCCCCGATACCCACATGCATAAACTGATGAATCTCACCACTCTATGCTTCATCTTCTTCCATAGCCAATAATTCTACCTTCCCCACATATCACAAAATCCTTACATGCTCACATAACAACACAAGTAGTAGATAAAAACATCATATCAACTGGGATCTTGGTCATTAAACAGTAAATAGGGTATGTCATTTCCCTATAAGGAATTATATTTTATCAAACAACCACATCTTTAAACTATCCTTAATTAATAAGTTTATTATACGTAGGTTCTAACATCGGGAAACATAAATTTTAAGTTATCACAAATTTATTAAACATGATTACTGCATCAATTTGACTAACATCAAATTACAAAAATGAATGAAATTTTAATTTACATGGATCTTTATTTTTATCCAAACAGTTATCAATGAATTCCAACATTATGTTCATTACAAATTTCCATCAAGTAGTAGATGTTAAACAAATAAAGCATAAATATCACACTAACTAGAAAAACAAGAGGAAATAACTTACGATTGATATCAAATTATTTATTAGGTTCAAATATTTATTATATCAATTACATTGTGATCCAGTGGGATAAAACATGTTAACTATACAGTTGAAGTAAAAGAATAGAAGATCAATGAATCTCCTACCTCAAATTGTTCTTAACATTCTTTGTATGAGTACAAGCCACTCGACGGGTTATGATCTCCTACCCCCATGACAACTGTATCTAGCTGATGATGTAGAGAACCCACCACAATAGTAAAAACCTACGAAAATCCCAGTAGGACCATGGAGAATGAATTTCCTAAAGGGCAAGGAGAAACAAAAGGAGATGAACCCAAAATAATGAAATTAGAGAATACCTTATATCAAAGATCGATCGATACTGCTTGGATGCATCAAAAATAGTGGGGAACCAATCCAAGGAGGAATGATTGATTGAAAAAATCCTATGGGAAGGAAAAAAGGATTGATTGTTTCACACAAGAGAACAAGGGGGCTTAACTAGGGTGGAATATATCTCGTCCCATAAGAATATTTAATGGTGCAGTGGTTTAAGATACACTAGATTTTCCACAAAAAGAGGATCTCATTAAACCACACGTTTTGACAAAGTAAAAGCATCTTGAGCCATTAGAAAATTAACTTTGGAGGTATGCCATTTGAATCAGAATTATAGTCCTTAAAATGAGTCTTTAATGCGTTTTACGTCAAAGAAAATGTGAAAAGGGAGAAACTGTATAAAGCTAGATACACTATACTCCAAATAGGAAACTTTTCAATACAAATTGAGGCTACCATTGAAACCTCACCATTATTGTAACAATGTTCATGAACTAAAAATTTAGAATAGGAAATAGAGGATACCATTGGAACCTCAGTGTTCTGGAAACACTGTTTATGAACTCGAAATTTAGAAAAGGAAAAAAGAGGCTACCATGGGAACCTCACTGTTCTGGAAACACTGTTTCTGAACTTGAAATTTGGAAAAGGAAATATAGGCTACCATTAAAACATCACCATTCTAGATATAATATTCATGAACTAGAAATTTGGAAAATAAAATAGAGGCTATCATTAGAACCTCATCATTCTAGAAACACTATTCATTAACTCAAAATTTGGAAAAGAAAATAGTTTCTATTGTTAGAACCTCACCATTCTAGAATTTTTGTTCATGAACTCAAAATTTGGAAAAGTAAATAGAGGATATCATTGGAACCTCACCATTCTAGAAACACTTTTCATGAACTCAACATTTTTCAAAAAATTAAAGGATACCGTTGGTTCAACATAATTCTGGAAACATTGTTCATGAAATTAAAACATGAAAAAGGAAATTGAGGCTACCGTTGGAACCTCACTATTCGGGAAACAATGTTCATGAACTAAACATTTTGAAAATGATATAGAGGCTACCGTTAGAAGCTCACCATTCTGGAAACATTGTTCATGAAATCATAATTTGGAAAGGGGAATAGAGGCAACCGTTAGATCCTCACCATTTTGGAAACACTATCCAAGAACTCGGAATTTGGAAAAGGAAATAGATGCTAAGTTTGGAACCTCCTCATTCTTGAATCTCTCTTCATGAAATAGTAATTTAGAAAAGGAAATAGAGGTAACAGTTGGAACCTCACTATTATGGAGAAATAGTTCATGAACTCAAAATTTGGAAAAGTAAATAAGGGTTACTGTTGGATCTATTCACATAAGCCTACCATTTGAACTGTTCAAAAGGCTACTGTTGGAATTATTCACATAACACTACTGTTGGAACTGTTCACAAGGATACCATTAGAATTGTTCGCATAACCCTACCTTTGGAACTTTTCATAAGGATACCGTTGGAAATATTCATATAATATTAATGTTTGAACTGTTTACAAGGCTACCATTGGAACTATTCACATAATACTACCATTGGAAATATCCACAAGGATACTATTGTAATTTTTCACATAACCCTACCATTTTAACTATTCACAACGCTACTGTTGGAACTATTCACATAAACCTACTATTTGATCTATTCACAAGGCTACTGATAGAAATGTTTGTAGTGGTATACTATTGGAACTGTTCATAGTGGTCTAACCGGTGGAACTGCCCACCGAATTGGAAATATGGAAAAGTGTTTGGGATAAGTCAACTTGGACACTAGAACACCTCCAACGATAGATTTTCAAGGAGGAATTGAACAGAGAGGTCTAGGCCATTACATCAAATATATGTCAAAACATTCTCTTCCTTGAAAATTAAAAACCTTCTTAAAGGGAAATATAAATAGGGACCGAACAAACACCCATTAAGATACCTCTCAAAAGTGAGAAATACACAAGAAGCCACCAAAGAAATCCAACTCAAAATCACGAAATGTCTACAACCACTAAGCGGAATTTTTTAACATGAAAAGACTTAAATATAAAATAAATCATGGTACTCAACATGTATCTATGACTCAAGTTCCCATGTACTCTCCTTAACACCACCATGTCACCACAAATCATGCTCCAAGGGAATAGAATGCCCACTCAAAACCTTCACCTTGTAGTCGTAGAACTGTACCGACCTCTCCTCGAATGTTCCATCATCTTCAACATCGATCTTACTCTAATCGATGAGGCTTGAGTCATCCTGAAGATTTCGACGTAGGTTTGATAAATGGAAAACATCATGTATCTGTTTTAACATTGAGTGAAGTTCTACTCGATATGCCATGGCTCCAACACGAGGAAACACCTCGAAAAGCACAAAAAATCAGGGAAAAAGCTTACTACCATGACCAAACCTTCGCTACCAACAATGGGGAGTCACCTTTGGAAATCGATGATCCCCAAAATGAAACTCCAATGGTCTTATCCATTGATCGTTATATGATTTTTGACAATCATGAGTTGTCTTCATCCTCTCATGAATCACTTGAACCATCATTGTTGTATTCTACACTTGTTTCGATCGAAGAATTGTTGACTCTCTAACCCCAGTCTAGTACAATGGAGAATGATAATGTATTCCATACAAGGCTTCAATGGTTTCCATACCAATGGTGGAGTGAAAACTATTGTTGTAAGCGAACTCCACCATGGGTATGTGCCTCGTCCGTGATCCTCCAAAATACAGGACACATGAGCTTAGCATGTCATCAAGAGTATGGACAGTCCACTCTGTCTGACTATTCGTTTATGGATGAAAAGTAGTTGTAATACATTACTGAGAACCGAAATCAAGATGGATACCTCTCCACACAATAGAAGTTAAATAAGGATTTCGATCAGAAATGATCATCGTTGGGACTCCATGAAGTCTCACCACCTCCTCCAGATACTGCCTCAACAAAACTTCCACACAGCATGAATCCTTGCTCACTATGAAGTGGGGCGATTTTGTTAAACGATCCACATGCACCCAAATAACACATTTTACTCCCTAAGATCGAGGTAAACTAGTAAAAAAGTCCATTGAGATGTCCTCCCACTTCCCCTGGGGAACATCTAATGGATGGAACATACCACCAGGAACACGGTGTTTTACCTTCACCTTCTAGAAGACCAGACATCAAGACACAAACATTGCAACAACACACTTCATCCCAGGCCACTAAAACAATCCCCTAGAGGGTCGGTACTTCTTTTTCAGGCTAGGATGCACCATTAAAGAAGAACTATGGACCTCTCTGAGAACCGTCTCGCGAATAAAAAAAGGGACAAATATCATTCTCGGATACAATACTCGATGTTCTTCATCCATAAACAAATTATTAGGGGCCTCACCACAAACAACTCAGCTTCTCCATACCTCCACCTCAAGATCCCCCAATTAGGAATATTCCACCTACTGCACTAGAGATGATTTTTATATCATCTAAAAAATAGAACCTCTACCCACAACTTCTCCCATATCGAGATGTAGTTCCAAATGTTCTTCCATAACTCCCCAGGAATCACCAGATTCATGCACTAAATCACAACATGACTTCCTGCTCAGTGCATCTGCTACAACATTCCCCTTTCTCAGGGTATATGATATTTTGATTTCATATTCCTATAGTAACTCCATCCACTGAAATTTTCTCAAGTTTAAATCATGCTGGGATAAAACATACCTCATGATCTTTTATTCCATGAAAACAACAAAGATCTCTCCAATTTTGTAATGTATCCAAAACATCAGATCAAACACCACAAATACCAACTCAATTTCATGGGTATCATAGTTACATTCATGGGGACACAATAGCTGAGTCCCATAAGAAACCACTGATCGAAGCTACATCAGAACATAACCAAATGCTAGATGTGAAGCATCGTAGAAAATATCAAACATAAATCCCTTCGTTGGAAGACAAATAATTGGAGCATTTACTAACTTCTACAAAAGATACTCAAATGTTTCCACACATAGATCAGTCCACATGAACACCTCATTCTTCCTGGTCAATTATCATAGAGGAGTTGATACCTGATAGAAGAATGATACAAACCTCCTCTAGAAGCCAACAAGACTTGGGAAAATTTGCACCTCTGCCACTGTCTAGGGGGATAACTAAGACAAAATTTCATCTATATTCGATAAATCTATATCTAATCTATGCTAGGACACAACATTCCCCAAGAAACAAATTTCATGAGCCCAAAACGCACACTTTGTCAACTACCCAAATAGATAGTGTTGACGAAGAACTCATAAATCAGCGTGTGGATGCTCTGTATGCTCCTGATCAGTCATAGAGTACAAAAGGATGTAGTTGATGATAACCACCACAAACTTATCCACGAACTCATGGAACACCCAGTTCATCAATCCCATGAACACAGTTTGAGCATTCGCCATACCAAATGGAATTAAAAATAACTCAAAATTTCCATGATGGAAAATAAATGGTGTCTTTGGGATATCCTCATCCTTCACACACATATGATGATATCTTGACCACAAGCCAATATTTGAGAATCAAAATTCACCCTCCAGTTGATCGAACAAATCATCAATCCATGAAGAGGATAATGATTCTTCACCGTCAATATATTTATGTAGTGATAATCAATACACAACTATAAACTTCTATCAGCCTTCTTCATGAACATAACATGTCCACCCCACGGAGACAAACTCAGTCAAACCAATCCACAATTTAACAGAACGCCAAGAAATATACATATCTCTCGTAACTCATAAGGTTCCTTCTTAAATAGAGAAATATAGGTATGAGACTCTCCTGGTTGCAGCTCAATCCCAAACTCCATCTCTCATCGATTTTGTAAATCTACCACCTCTTCTATAAAAACATCAGGGTACTTTTTTGTGACCCCAGGAAATGCCAACTAATGATACCCTAAAGAAATCAGAAATAGCTCAAAAATGGATAATAAGGGAAAAACATGCCTCTGACTCATCTGAGGGTCACACTCACAAACAAACACCACTGGATCTCCATCAGCATCCAAGAACACGAACATCCTCTTAATGGAGTCCAATATATCCTGCACTAAATACAATCAATCCCTGTCAAGGATGAAGTCATATGGTTTTATCCAAAAACATAGGAAATCTCCCCTAGAGCGGTGGTACCCTAGAACTAGATCATAGAATCTACATACATCAAAAAAGTCATCTCAACCTCCAACAGGAATAGTCAATGCCCAGGGCACTTGAAGCCTCGCTACCTAAAGTCCCAAAGCACGTAAAAGGGTATATGATACGAAGTATCATTTCAAACCTGAATCAAACAAGGTATAAAAAAAATAGAAAAAATGAAAAGAGTAACTTGAGAGACATCTGGCTCTCCTGGTGCTAGAAATGATAAAGCATGAAGCTTACCACAACCTCCTCCACGACCTCTCTAACCCTGATGACGACCACCACCACAGCTGTGCTATTTAATCTGATGATGGGGAGAATCATGGAGGTATCATATTACTTCCCCATATACCCTATGCTAATCCTAAGCTGGTGCAACATTCTATTGTTTCCATAGATGGAAATTCTTCAATAGTTAAACTTGGAGTGGAACACTTTGTACATGATGACTGCATTGAAAGGTTGGTCCCTCTCACTGTTGATGACCTCGACCACCACAAGAAAAACAAGTGCATGATCCTTTGGAATAGAACATAGATTCACCGCCCTTGGAGAAACGGGATGTTCAGGGATGGTATCTACCACTAGTTGAATGAAAAAACTTATGCCCTGAAAACCAGGAACCTCATACGAGAGCTCAGCTTCGGGAGAAATCATGATGAATCCCCGCTCATGGTGATACGGTTTAGGCCTATGATATCTTTATGACCTCTTCCCTCTCCAGAATCTCACTATATGTCATCAGCATTAATGGGGTGATGGAGTGCAAGATCTTTGAACGCAAAGTCTCCTCAAAATGACTCACCCTGTCCTCCTTACCTAGAAACAGATCCAAAGCTTATTGTAAAAGGTTCCTGAAATGGATTCCAAACTCTCACACACAGGATCTCCCTGGTCAAAGGGTTTAAAGATCCTGGTGACTAGATGATTTTTTTTATCTAAGAATGACACTCGACTCTAAACATGTATCAGAAATCCTCCCGTGTGATCATTTAATCCTTGTGATCGTAGAGGAATAAGAACAACCACTACCTCACTTCTCAACACAACATCGTCACAACCATGGGCAAACATTGCTCTTTCTGACAATGGATTGAACATAATCCAATATCGACCTCCCCCAATGAGTCTTCCATGACTCTATCTGAATCAAGGCCCATGTACTTCTGAAGACATTGGCTCTGAAACTTGTAGATTTTCTTCTTCCATGTCTCATCATCATCAACCTCTGCCCTCTGAATATCTGTTGTCACAGCATGCTGGACATCTTCTTTGCAAGCCAAATGAGGACGAAGACCTAGAGCCATACCTGAAAAATAACAACTAGTTATAGCTCTAAAACATGGAACATGGAAGATTAAACATTAAATTATTAGTTGTTTTATTTTATTCATTTTAGGTTAACCTATCCCATGGTCTACCCCTTTAGACACAGAAAAAAATAAGAGTGATTCGTGATCTTTTCCTAGGTCTCTACCCCATATTTAATATCAAATACTTTTGTAGCCATTCTAAATGTAATGGTTCATGCATCAGATCACAGGGGGCCCTATGTATTTAGTATCTAGTGTTTACATATCTTTATAAACATGAATGATATCATTTCCCTACCAACCCATGCAACATCACATGTGCCTAACACCAAACTTCATCTTATCCCTCAACCTCCCTCTAATACCATACTATCACGACCCCTCCCTACAATGTTTACCCCACCTGGGAAGAAAGTGTGAGAAGGGAGAATATGACCCCAAATTACTTCCTCTAGTAGTCCCTAGGTTGGCCACTAGCTTCGAGGGTATAGTAAACACACAAATTGGAGGCATTACCCTCTAAGAGAACAGAAGAAAAAGAGAGAAAAAAGATTGAAACCAATAAACTCCAAATCAGAAAGTAATATAAAATAAATCCCATGTACAAATATGTAATATCATTAAAAAATACTACAATTGAATGGGGAAAAACTACAAATACCCAAAATAAAGTAAATAATGTAGGAACCATGAATCCCAAGATCCTCTGGTAACCCCAAGCCAGTAGAAATATGCTTGATCTCTAGCCTGCTCTAAATGAACAGAAAAACATTTTATATAGACATAGGGTGAGTATAACTATATACTCAGTAAAATCATCCCCAGATCCTCTCCTGAAAAAGTTAATAAATCAAGCTAAATCATAGTGAACAATAATTGAAACAAACATTTCATCTAAATAGGTATACTAATATCCCATTCCCACCGCATCTACTCTCACCAAGTATTGAATACATGATTATATAATATAATTGTCACGACCCATCCCAGTGGGGCCCACGGCGTGACTCCCCAAGCCCGCCTCCAATAGGCCAGGGGCTCGTGACTAGCACTGAGTAGGCATATCATTAACATGGGAGGCATTGCCTAAGTACCTGTACACATGAACACATCTCCAAGCCCAAAAATGCTGAAATGTAAAAACACTAAGGAGAAAAAATTCATGCATACAACTAAACCCAACCAACAGAGTACAAAGAATAGTAGAGTACTGTAAAAGTAAACTGGGTTAGAATACAAGCCCACAAAAAACAACAGTCTGAAAAAAAACTGCAAAGTCCAACCTGTAAGCACAAATGTACTGGGACTGCTGCTCGTAGCCGTAGAAATGCCTTGGCCTGTATGGAACTCATAAAGTTTGGTCCTATCCTAGTCCACCTTGGACTCTATCAAAAGGCTGCTCATCTTCACAAGACACCAGAAATGTGGGCAAAGCCAATGCAGAGGTGAGTATAACAATACTCAGTAGAGGACCCCGAAAACCACAAAGCAGTACACAAAGTAAAGGTACAGTCAGCTATGCATAGTATATGTTTACAAAACATATAAAACAAACCAAATATACTCAAAACCCAGACCCGTGGTCTAGAGACAAGTCACGCAACCGCATACCCCCGCTAGGGATTCCGTTCGAAGATTATGTGATACACTCGCTCCGGGAGAACACACTCCACGAGTCTTATAGGTCTGATGACGTCCATCCGGGAAGTGATGTTCGTCGAGAACTGTCACGAGATATAGCTACAATCATTACAGGAGACAAACTCTTGAGTGGGAAAGATTTCGATACATGGATTAGGATCACTGCCAGGGAAATGGAAGATACCAAAACTCATCCGGAATTCGCCTGATAGGTAGAGGATGAACGCCCGGTATAGTTGGTAACATCGATTCCTGACTCTACCTAGGGTTTGGAATGGATAGAGGATCTCAATCCGGGCCTCATGGATGGATGGCTGACTCTATCATAGAAAGTCCTGCTAAAGGGGTCATAATCCTGTGTGAGGAAATAATTCCTGACCTTCAGAGGAACAAGAAGAAGGGGCATGACCCCAAACGAAAGATGTTCAAGGCATGGTGAACAAAAGGACCAATCCATTTTCCAATAAGTACACAACGTGTAGAAATGATACACACCGTGTTGTCCGACCCCGAGTACTGCCCGTGTACAATGGCCTATGTCGTGAGGCTGGTCGTGTAGAAAACAATATATAGGGCGTGTAGTACGGAGTACACGCCGTGTCTCGGTAAATGGGGTTGGCTCCGTGTACTCTGGCCATGTGCCCGTACACGGTCACCAACCCGTGCAATCTGCACATGGGGTGACCCACGCTGTTGACCTCGCCTGGCCAGGTGATGGAGTACACGGTCGTGTACTCCATCCCGTGACCATGTATCCCCGGGATACACGCCGAGCTCCGCGTAGCCGTCGTTGCTGAGCTTTACACGCCATGTCGCCTAAAGCCGTGTAGATCATCTCGTGTCCGTGTACTACCCAAAGTACACACCGAGCTTCAGGGAAGGTCCAACACGCCGTGTGACCGGGGTCACACGCTATGTGATTCTTCTCTGACCCCGAAACCCTAGCCTCCACTTCTAGAACTACACGGCGTGTTCTTAGGAAGTACACGCCGTGTATTCTGGAAATTTCCTGAAACGGCGCCCTTTGCCAGCGCTCCTCCCATGGTACTCCGATCATTGATCTGGCCATCCGATCGCCTCAAAACTTCCTGGTGCTGGTCGCCCCAACACCACGAAGCCACTTCCATCATTTTTGGGCCTCTGATCGGCTCCGAAAAACTGTTCCAATCTTTCCGCATGAAGAACGCTCGAAGAACAATCTTTTCGATCCGGTCCGATTTGTCATCCGCCAATGTCGTCGCACCTCCAGAAGGTCGTTGCGGTGTCAAACCTTCGATTTGGGATCGTTGAGTTGCATAAGGGATGTGCAACGATCCATTCTTCGTCACCCCGCGATGAACGCGAAAAAAGCGCGAGGAAAGAAGGGGGAAGAAATCCAAATAAACAATGTGAGGAACGAACCTGCGCCGTCATTCGTCACAACGTTGATTCGCTCCCGTTAATAGGATTAAATGGAGAAGAATCAACAACAACATAATGAATGAATAAATTCCCCAAAATCATCCCAATGAAATCCCTCTCGCAAGAACGCACAAATCTGTGGATCAACTTGTTCGTGGTTGATCTGTGTTTGTTGTTTAAACTCAAATATGGGGAAAAATAAATTGAAATAACAAACCCTATATTTCGAAGGGATAGATCGTTGATGAAGGCGTCGTGCTGCCGTTGCCTTCGAGATCCTTCAACGTTGGCACAACGATACTAGGTTTCGATCTGTTGTCGTTCATCGTTGAGAATTTTCTCCAACGCTCCGTGGATTCTGTAGAGGTTCCTCTCTCTACGTTGCCCAGGACGTACAATTGCTTAACACATTAAAAATGGGAAACATGTTGGCATTTAATTTACGCAGAATCATTAATGGCGTTGACTCGCCATTTTGAATTTATTATGATATGCCATTAATTTAGGAAACAGTTGTGCCGTTACCACGCTGCAGCGGATGTTTCCTTAAATGAAATAAAATAAACTTGTTAATTTAATTTATTTTATTTTACTTAAAATGTCCAAAAATTACCTTTTTCCCTCGACCTGCACCAGTCGAGGTTAGCATCACTCTTAGTTAATGTTACCGTCTCGGACGCAACGGTGTGCTCAGATTTTTAATCTGGTTATCTGTTTGTAAACTGCCACAACCGCGCACAAGTGAAAAATCACTTAACTATGAAAAAGTTCGTACCACCATTCCGGGATCACTGGACCTCGGAATGATGTGCCGTCTTCACGCCCTGTCTCGAAATAATTCCATATAATATTTAAAAAATAATAAATGGAAAATCTGAGACATTACATTATCCCCACCATGAGGCTTTACATCCCCAAAAAGCCAAAACAAAGGCTACTCAAAAAGATGAGGGTACAGGGCACGGATCTGGGCCTCCCGCTCCCACGTGCTCTCCTGAAGATTCATGTTCTACCACCGGACGCGCACTAAGGGAATCAATCGCGCACGAAGGATCCTCTCTTGTCGATCATAGATCTCCACCGGGTACTCATCAAGTATAGCATCCCGCCTTTTTATCACATAAAATTTCATTACATTTTACAAAACCGGGGATCTTTAAGGTTTAGTGTCTTGGAAACAAGGAACTTAAAACATGAAAACATAAAACATTATTCTTAAACACTTCAAAGTATTCTCTTCATGTTCATCCTAGGTTCATTACTACATCTCATAACCTGGGAATATACATCCAAAGAAAGGGTGAGAAGAAGTCCCAGTAAGGAAAACAAGAGAAACATTTTACTTGTGAACTTGAGATACTTCAATGAGGTCATGAAAAGAACTTTAAGGCATGAGAAAGAAATCATGAGACATATCATAATAAAAACAAAATTTTTCATAACTTGAAGATGTGGATGCAACATTTAACATAGACAATCATGAACATATCACCAAGGTCCATCCCCAAGGTGTCATTTGAAAATTACCAAGGTTATTCACCAAGGTATTGTGAAAATTGTAATCTCTAGTGGTTACATCATTACCCAATGCATTGGAACGCTATCAGGGCGCACCCTTAAATTTTCCTTTATTATCATGTGATCCACATATATCATCATCAAACATTTCATAAATAACCCATATAGAATAAAATAAATGGGTTTCATTTCATAATCATAACATTTTAAAAACTGCTTTAAAGACATGGTCTTTACGTCACTTTAAACCCACGGAAAGGGAAAGTGGGTCTCATGTATGTAAATACCAGAATTTAAGTTCACATTTTGATATATATTTCAAAACCCTTGTAGAAATAAGGGATTTGAGTATTCACTTTATAACATAAAATAATTTTTAGAAAAGAGAGAGACATTTTGAGACGAAAATTCTACAGCTTAACGGCTATGTTACAAGGTTTTAGAAAACATTGAAAAGAGAGGGGACATGGGTACCCACTCATAAATGATCCATAAAACAGTAGGGGGACAAAATATAAGGGATTTAATAACATGTTAATGAAATTTTAAAGATATACCATATGAAATAAAAAAACATGGAAGTGAGACAAAAATAAGATTTCTCTTATGAAAATTCGGCAGCCTAACGGCGTCACTTAACTTCAATAAAAAAATGATTTGACAAGATCAAATAGGTTCTCTCATCATATGATCATAAGAGATCAGTATGATAGATATAGATATCATACCCCAAAATAAAAAGGAACTTGAAAGACATGACATGAAAATCGAACATGAAAAATGAGAAGGGTGAAAGAATTCCTTAAAAATTCGGCAGCCTAACGGCATCACTTAAACTTTCATAAAACGAAATGATGAGAGTAAGAGGAGATCTCTCATCATATAAACATGGAAAGGGCAGTAAGAGGAATATAAAAGAACATCCTCTCACATAAGAACATGGAGCATAAAAGGAATGACATAAAAGAGATTACATGAAAAGAAAGAGAGAGGTTGGATCCCTTACCTTAAAACGCAACTCTTAAAACACAAAGGTTGGGACCTTGAGGGCTTGGGGGCACCTTGGGAGGACTCCTTGGGAGGTAAGGAGAGCAGAACATAGTTGGGGGAGAGTTGGGAGTGAAAACTAAAGGAGGAAAGGGTGGGTATTTATAGGGAAAGTGAGGGGACAAGGCATTAATGGCCAAGGGACACCTCACATGTGCTTTTCTCAAAACCATGTGATCTCCCTTGGAATTTACCATGGAGTTAGGCCACATGGGGCCCCCAAAACAATAATTCACCACCCCTGGCCGGCCAACCCTTAAAATATCTTATTAAATCATCATATCACAGTTATGATGTCATTAAACATACCGAAACCCTAAAACTGCATTTTTACTATTCACTGAAAATTCAACAATCTCAGAAAGATCCCAAAATTTCACAGTAACCAAATATCAATGCTCTGATTTCAAAAATGAACTCCATTTTATAAAAATATTTTTTTAAATATTTTTTATTTTTTTAAAATAAATACATTATTCACCAAAAATTCATTTTTTCAGAAAAAACACCAAAAATTACCATAACATAATATTGGTGCTCTGAGTTAAAAAATGAAATATATTTTATAAAAATAATTTTATAATTATTTTTAATTAGATTTTTAATTAAAAAACACTATTCACTCAAAAAAACTAATACTTGAATAATAATTTATGAAACCATTATTTAACCATTTTATTGAATCACATTACTCAATCAAGGTGCCTAAATTATATTAATACTTTCTTTAAGTGAGATTACTAATCCATTTGGACACATTACTAATCCTTATCATAAAATCACTATTCATAATTTACTATTCATCAAAAATTACTTTGATCTTATTAGACTCTAAATTTTTTACTGAAAATAATTGTAGAAGACCATTTTTCGAAAATCATTACACATTTTTAATTATTTAAGATTTACATAAACATTTTTAAAATATCCATTTTCTAAAATTCATCAAAAATATGCATACTATATTTATCCGGTCATTTGAAAATTCATAAACTTCATCATAAGAAGAAATCCCAATTTTTATTTAAAACGAAGGATTATACTAGGCAGTTACGGTCTCCTTACATAGCCCCTTATCACACCAGCATAGGACCTAAGTGTAAGGTGTGCTAAGGTGAGAGAATCTGAGGGAGGCTCGGCCAACATCGCACGAGTAGTAATTTCTATCACTTTGAACTTCTCGCGAAGGGGATCCCATTCTAGCTTCACAAGATGATGTTCAGCTTGAGTTTGGTCCAGAGCAAATCCCAGTGGTGCTACCTCCTTCCCAAGTTCTGTTAGATGGGCTTCGATCGGTCCAAGACTACTGGGTGAGGCCATCGAATCTTCTTTCTATATTAATTAACCAAGATTACTTGTATTTAGAGACAATAATCAAAATGTTTAGTTTCCAGCAGTCATATTGACCAATGGTCATATAACAGTCAAAAACCATCAGTCTCATTTTAATTATAATCATGTAATCAAATGAAACATTTTTGTTGAGTATAAAAATAAAATAACACATAAAATTAGGAAACAAGATTTATTCAAAATTTCGGGTCGTTACAATCTCCCCCCTTAAGAAATTGCGTCCTCGCAATTTTTAAAATTGGGTTTTGAAATTTCATTGAAAGTCCCACATCGAAAAAGGAGTCAGTAAAACTATTACTTTAAAAGAAAGAAAGGGAAGTACAAAGGTCACCTGAGTTAACCCACACTAGGATTCCATAGAGGAAAGCATGTACATGGAGGAGAAAACAAAGGGTCAAGTTCTCAGGGAGAGTGATAGAAAACATGATTAGGAGAAAGTTAACCATTAGAAAATCCCAAACTTATGATGTGTTTAAACGGTCTTTGATTACCTAATAGGAAACGTAAACCAACAACGTTTTTGTTTTACTTTCCTTTTCATAATTTTGAGGAATTCATTTACAACATACAACAAAAACATAAGAAAATATACCTATCTTCATGTAGAGTTTCATCCTTTAATAAGTCTCTACCAAAACTAATCTTTTCTCCAAACTAGGTGAATTCAAAAACACTTGGTCTCATCAGAAGCAAAATAATTATCTTCTAGAGAGTCACATAATCTAAAAAAGAATAACTATCCAATTCTTCTATCTTTAAACATTATCCCAAAAACAGAAAAGGTAAGGTAAAACAACTCTTCGAAAAGAAATAATCCCATAGGAATGGAAACTACTTTTAAATCTTCATGGTTCCATTATACAACCAAAAGTTCATCATAGACCATTCCATAAATAACGGTCCTTAGAATTCTTCAAAATAAACAAAACTAAGATTGAAACCCAAATAAAAGAAGGATTTGATAACATAGTCTTCCAAAATAAACTTCATTGTTCATCTCCAAAAAACATCAACCACTCCTAGTAGCTAACCTAAACACATTTTACCCAAGATAGTTTAATCATTCCCATAAGTAACCTAATTTATTATAAGTCCGCCTTAAATTCATCTATTCTTCAAAATATAAGACATCCTTAATCCTCAATGAAAATACCGTTGTAATCTATTTACCTCGATCATATAGGGTCCCCAAAATAGTGAACATCTTCCAAAATAATAATCATTTTTTAATCCCCTAATAATCTCTATCATATTAATACGACAATCGTCGCATTTCCTATCACAAAGGTTTTTGGGACATGTTCATCCATTTCCCGCCATTAACTAAGAAAATAAATTATAATTAGGGGCTTAAATACTTATCTAATAATCATGAAAAAGAAACTTTAAGCATAAAAGTATAATCATGTAGAATAAAATTATATCCTAACTTGTGATCCCCTAGGTTCCAATCTAGGTTATCCATGATCATATATTCTTATGTGAATCTGTATTTTATTTTATCTTTCTTCCTTTAACAATGGTTTATACTAAGCTTATGAATTTACCAAAGAATATCCCCCAGGAGTGTCGTAACCAAGAGTGAAGCAAGGCTCGTTGTCGTGTACCAGTTCCCGTTCGAGTCTAGCTCAAAGCTGTGTTTTCAGGTTTTACCCCTATGTACATCTGTGCCAGAGCCACCTCTACCTACTCGTATCCAGACAGGGATGTATTTTCTTGAAAACCCCTTACTCAATACTCACCAAAATACCCAGAAGATTTCCTATATTTAAACATTTCTATAGGGTTCTTCCTAGAGTTTTCATATCCTAATTTCCACAAATAACTAAACCATCCTTTGATACCAACTATATCATCCTTCCTTTTTATCACATAAACTTTCATTACATTTTACAAAACCGAGGATCTTTAAGGTTTAGTGTCTTGGAAACCAGGATCTTAAAACATGAAAACATAAAAAATTATTCTTAAACGCATGAAAGGCTTCTCCTCATGTTCATCCTAGGTTCTTTTCTGCATCTCATAACCTGGGAATATACATCAAAAGAAAGGGTGAGCAGAAGGCCCAGTAAGGAAAACAAGAGAAACATTTTACATGTGAACTTGAGATACTTAAATAAGGTCATGAAAAGAACTTTATGGCATGAGAAAGAAATCATGAGATATATCATAATAAAAATTACATTTTTCATAACTTGAAGATGTGGCTGAAAAATTTAACATAGACAATCATGAACATATCACCAAGGTCCATCCCCAAGGTGTCATTTGAAAATTACCAAGGTTATTCACTAAGATATCGTGAAAATTGTAATCTCTAGTTGTTACATCATTACCCAATGCATTGGAGTGCTATCAGGGTGCACCATTAAATTTGACGTAATTATCATGTGATCCACATATATCATCATAAAAAATTTCATAAATAACCCATATAGCATAAAATAAATGGGTTTCATTTCATAATCATAACATTTTAAAAACTGCTTTAAAGACATGATCTTTACGTCACTTTAAACCCACGGAAAGGGAAAGTGGGTCTCATGTATGTAAATACCAGAATTTAAAATAGAACATTTTGATATATATTTGAATACCATTGTAGAAATAAGGGCTTTGAGTATTAACTTTATAACATAAAATAATTTTGAGAAAAGAGAGAGACATTTTGAGACGAAAATTCTGCAGCATAACGGCTATGTTACAAGGTTTTAGAAAACATTTAAAAGAGAGGGGACATGGGTCACCCACTCATAAATGATCCATAAAACAGTAGGGGGACAGAATATAATGGATTTAAGAACATGTTAATGAAATTTGAAAGATATACCATATGAAATAAAAAAAGACGGAAGTGAGACAAAAATAAGATTTCTCTTATGAAAATTCGGCAGCCTAACGGCGTCACTTAACTTCAATAAAAAAATGATTTGACAAGATCAAATAGGGTCTCTCATAATATTATCATAAGAGATCAGTATGATAGATATAGAGATCATACCCCAAAATAGAAAGGAACTTGAAAGACTTGACATGAAAATCGAACTTGAAAAATGAGAAGGGTGAAAGAATTTCTTAAAAATTCGGCAGCCTAACGGCATCACTTAAACTTTCATAAAACGAAATGATGAGAGTAAGAGGAGATATATCATCATATAAACATGAAAAGGGAAGTAAGAGGAATATAAAAGAACATCCTCTCACGTAAGAACATGGAGCATAAAAGGAATGACATAAAAGAGATTACATGAAAAGAAAGAGAGAGGTTGGATCCCTTACCTTAAAACATAACTCTTAAAACTAAAAGGTTGGGACCTTGAGGGATTGGGGGAACCTTGGGAGGACTCATTTTGAGGTAAGGAGACCATAACTTCGTTGGGGGAGAGTTGGGAGTGAAAACTAAAGGAGGAAAGGGTGGGTATTTATAGGGAAAGTGAGGGGACAAGGCATTAATGGCCAAGGGACACCTCACATGTGCTTTTCTCAAAACCATGTGCTCTCCCTTGGCATTTACCATGTAGTTAGGCCACATGGGGCGCCCAAAACAATAATTCACCACCCTTTTCCGGCCAACCCTTAAAATATCTCATGACATCCTCATGACACAGTTATGATGTCATTAAACATACCGAAACCCTAAAACTGCATTTTTACTATTCACTGTAAATTCAACTTTCTCAGAAAGATCCCAAGATTTCACCTTAACCAAATATCAATGCTCTGATTTCAAAAATGAACTCCATTTTATAAAATTAATTTTCTAAATATTTTTAATTTATTTTTTTAAATAAATACACTATTCACCGAAAATTCATTTTTTCAGAAAAAACACCAAAAATTACCATAACATAATATTGGTGCTCTGACTTCAAAAATGAAATCAATTTTATAAAAATAATTTTATAATTATTTGTAATTAGATTTTTAATTAAAAAACACTATTCACTCAAAAAAACTAATACTTGAATAATAATTTATGAAACTGTTATTTAACCATTTTATTGAATCAAATTACTTAATCATGGTGCCTAGATTATATTAATACTTTCTTTAAGTGAGATTACTAATCCATTTGGACACATTACTAATCCTAATCATAAAATCACTATTCATAAGTTACTATTCATCAAAAATTATGTTGATCTTATTAGACTCTAAATTTTGTACTGAACATAATTGTAGAAGACCATTTTTCGAAAATCATTACACATTTTTAATTATTTAAGGTTTACATAAACATTTTTAAAATATCCATTTTCTAAAATTCATCAAAAATATGCATACTATATTTATCCGGTCATTTGAAAATTCATAAACTTCATCATAAGAAGAAATCCCAATTTTTATTTAAAACAAAGGATTACACTAGGCAGTTACAGTCTCCTTACATAGCCCCTTATCACACCAGCATAAGACCTAAGTGTAAGGTGTGCTAAGGTGAGAGAATCCGAGGGAGGCTCGGCCAACATCGCACGAGTAGTAATTTATATCAGTTTGAACTTCTCACAAAGGCGATCATGTTCTAGCTTTACACGATGATGTTCATCTTGGGTTTGGTCCAGAGAAAAGCCCAGTGGTGCTACCTCCTTCCCATGTTCTATTAGATGGGCTTCGATCGGTCCAAGACTACTGGGTGAGGTCATCGAATCTTCTTTCTATATTAATTAACCAAGATTACTTATATTTAGAGACAATAATCAAAATGTTTAGTTTCCAGCAGTCATATTGACCAATGGTCATAGAACAGTCAAAACCCATTGGTCTCATTTTAATTATAATCATGTAATCAAATGAAACATTTTTGATGAGTGTAAAAATAAAATAACACATAAAATTAGGAAACAAGATTTATTCAAAATTTCGGGTCGTTACAGCAAGGGTCCCTTGATCCTCGATGTCCAACTTGCCCCAGTCGATGACGTGGGATGGGTCGTGCACGTACCTCCTTAGCTGCGACACATGGAAGACATCATGTACCCGATGCAACTGTGGCGGTTGAGCCAGGCGGTACGCCACCTTGCCAACTCTGACCAGGATCTGGAAAGGTCCGATGAACCTCGAAGATAGCTTGTCGCCTCGGCCAAATCTCCATAACCCTCATCGAGATTAGACCCGAAGAAAGATGTTGTCTCCCTCCTTGAACTCCAGAGGTCTCCGTCGTCTGTCAGCATAAGACTTCTGCCAGCTCTGTGCAGTCTTCATCCACTCCCGGATGATCTGCACCTTCTCTGTGGTAGCTCGCAGTAACTCTGGACCCATGAGTGCTGACTCTTCGGGGTCGGTCTAGCAAAGCGACGACCGGTAGGGTCTCCCATACAAGGCCTCTAATGGTTCCATACCAATGGTGGAGTGGAAACTATTGTTGTACGAAAACTCCACCAGTGGTAGGTGGTCCTCCCAACTACGACCAAAGTCCAAGATACAGGCCCACAACATATCCTCCAGAACCTGAATGGTTCTCTCCGTCTGACCATCCGTCTGGGGATGAAATGTTGTACTCAAGCGTAGCTAAGTCCCAAAAGCCTCCTGCAATCCCTTCCACAACCAGGATATGAAGCGGGTGTATCGTTCTGAGACTATAGTCGAGGGGGCTCCATGAAGCTGAACTATCTCATGCACATAGAGGATTTCCAAGCTCTCTACAGAACTCTGCTCCCTAATAGCTAGGAAGTGGGCCGACTTGGTGAGTCTGTCAACAATCACCTAGATGGAATCGTTACCCTTGGATGTTTGTGGTAAGAACGTCACGAATTCCATCAATATTCCATCCCACTTCCACTCTGGAACTTCCAGGGGTGAGCTAACCCTGCTAGAACATGGTGCCCATCCTTTACCTGCTGGCATTTGAGGCATCGAGAAACAAAATCTGCTGCTTCCTTCTTCATGCCTGACCACCAGAACTGACCTCAGAGGTCCTGGCACATCATTTCAACTCTAGGATGTACCGCCAAAGGAAATGTATAGAACTCCCTCTGAACCTCCTCCTGCAATGCCACTGGTACAACAGTGCGTCCTCTGAAAAGAAGTATGTGCTCCCCACCTTGCGAATATCCATCAATAGCACATCTTGTGGATAACTGAGCATGTAAGGCCACACAGTCTACATCCCCAAGCCGTGCCTCCCTAACTCACTATAAGAGTAGAGGGGTGACAACCATTGACTGTAGTGAAGCTTTATCCTCTCCATCCACGAAGGATAACTGTAACGCGGCTAATTGTTGGGTCGCCTCACTCAATAGTTGTGAGCTCAACCTTCTACTAATAGCGTCCCCCACCTTTTTCCCCATCCCAGGAGTATAGATGATCTCGAAATCAATGTCCTTGAAGAACTCTACCCAACACTTCTGCCTCATATTCAGATCCTTCTGTGAAAAGATGTACTTGAGGCTCTTGTGGTCAGAGTAGACAATAAACCGCTCACCCATAAGGTAGTGTCTCCACATCTTCAATGGAAAGACTACCACTACCAACTCGATGCCATGGGTCGCATAGTTCTGCTCATGTGGCCTAAGCTAGTGCGAACCATAATCAATCACTACATGCCACAACATCAGGACACAACCAAGCCCGGTCCCTGATCCGTCGCAGAAAACTACATACCCGACACCCTCCTCCGGCAATCTCAAGACTGGGGCGCTCGTCAAAATATGTCTCAGTTGCTAAAAAGCCTGCAGGCACTTTTCTGTCCATACAAAGGGTTTCCCCTTCCTAGTTAAGGCCGTCATCAGTGCTGATATCTGGGAGAAGTCTGGAATGAACCTCCGGTAATATCCTTCCATCCCAAGGAAGCTTCGCACCTCCGTTGCACTCCGAGGTGGATCCCAATCTAACATAGTCTCCACCTTGGCTGGGTCCACAGCCACTCAATCTACTAATATGCCGTGTCCCCGAAAATGGACTTCCTAAATCCAGAACTGACACTTCGAGAGCTTCCCATAAAGCTGGTGCTCCCGAAGTACGTCCAGAACCATCTGCAGGTGTATCGCGTGCTCCTCCTATAATGATGAGTACACAAGGATGTCGTTGATAAAGACCAATATGAACCGGTCCATGAATGGCTGGAATATCCGCTTCATTAGTCCCATGAACATAGCAGGGGCGTTTATCATGCCAAAGGGTATCACCAAGTACTCATAGTGACCTTAGCGACATCTGAAATCCATTTTCTGTATATCCTCTTCCCGTACTCGTAGCTGGTGATAGCCTGATCGAAGGTCAACCATCGAGAACTGCTGTGCCCCTCTTATCTGATCGAAAAGGTCATAAATCCTTTGTAGTGGATATTTTTTCTTCACAGTCACTTGGTTTAAGTGCCGGTAATCCACGCACAACCTCAGAATCCCATCTGCCTTCTTGGCAAACAAGACTGGGGCTGCCCAGGGTGAGACACTAGGTCTTACGAAACCCTTGATCTGAAAATCCTCAAACTGTACCCTCAGCTCACGAAACTCTGTGGAAGCCATCTAATAAGCTGATGAGGAAATTGGTGTTGTCCTAGTGTGTAATTCGATGCAAAAGTAGATTTCCCGTTGGGGAGGTTGTCCTGGAACATCTTCGGGAAAGACATCCTCATACTCGCAACCCCTGTTTAGAACTTAGAGCTCACAACATCTACTGCTACGAGGGTAATGCTAGCCAACTCGTGAGTGATCGGCTGCACCCTCCTATACATGAGCCCATTTTGTGCTGCTTGGGTTTCCTTTTCTCCGACAAAGGAAAACCTCGTTCCTTCATGGCGGACACACCACACTCTTCACCTAAAGCAGTCAATCTGGTCATGGACTGAAGATAACCAATCCATACTGAGAATGATGTCGTAAGGCCTCGACACTACTACCAAGAGGTTCCAACCGAAACTCTCGCATCCAAGGGTAAGATCACACTGTCTGCAAAGGTTTGTGATCATCGAGTCTCCTCCTGTAGGTGTCTCCAAGCGTAAGGATCGAGTCAACGGTTCTACCGGAATCTCACGGTTCTGTACAAGACATGTGGCTATAAGGGAATGACTAGAACCTCTGTCTATGAGTATGGTAGCTAAGGTAGAAAAGACACATATCGTACCTCGAATCATCCACGGAGCCCCTTGATCGTACACCTCGACCACATGCAGCTATCCCCGTCCCTATCCCCCAGCTCCTTCAGCCTGGTGCGGACCTCCTGGGGGTGGTGGTGGAAGTAAATTGAAGCGTCTTCCTCCACCCATAGATCTCCCAACTCCTATGCCACATCTGCTGCCTGGAGGATCTGCCTGCTCCATTCTTTTCCTCCACCTCGGTGGTCCATCCACCACTTCCCATTCAGCTGCTCGACGTGTCGGGTAATCTCTAGCGAGATGCCCCCTACCCTCGCATGCATAGCATTGCTTCTCCCTAGGATAACTGGATCCAGAATAAGAGCCTTGGACTGTCGATCCCCTGTCTGGGGTCCTCCTATGATGTCTCCAATGTCCAGATCAATGTGCGTGATGTCGGTTCCCTGCTGTCAGTGTCTCTGCACCTGTCTGCCTGCTGCTGACTACTGGCGGATGTCTCTGCTCCGACAAGAATCTCTTGGTCACC
Organism: Viscum album; assembly: GCA_963277665.1. NCBI lineage: Eukaryota > Viridiplantae > Streptophyta > Magnoliopsida > Santalales > Viscaceae > Viscum > Viscum album. Next base: position 1,276,760,714 of record OY728133.1, read on the forward strand.
AAGGCATGCTCGAGCACTCAAGCATATGTCGAAATTCATAGAGGAACTACACTAGCTCATATGTCACACCATAGACCTTGCTCGAAGGTCCGAGCTATGATGTAATGATCCCTGACCATATCCATTGAGTACCTGGAGAGGTTGGTGAACCTCGATGAATAGTCTTCCACCGTCATACTGCCCTGCTGGAGCTGAAGAAGCTCCTAGATGTGCACAGATCTCAGTGTAACCAGCGAGAACTCTTCCCTGAATAGTCGCTCAATCTATTTCCACGAAAGATTCTCCTCGTCGTGAGTGTGCGTGGTCAGACTCTACCATCGCCCTGCCGATCCCTAAAGAAGGATCGCTCCTAGGATCACCATCTGGTCTGCCGATGTCCTCACTTGGAGGAAAACTCTGGTCACCGCTTCAAGCTAGTCCTCAGGCACCTAAGGTTCGGGCTCACCTTAAAACCTGATGGGTCTCTATCTCTAAAACATGTAGAGCGCGCTGAGCCTGCACTCCTCACCTGTCGGTACAGCGGGTACCACTGGCTACTCCACTGGTGGTGGTATAGCAAGTGCACCACCTGGTGGAAACGCCTGGGGAGCTGGTCCATGTATCGAAGCCTCGTCATTGAGGGGGTCATCCTCGTGATCGTGCTACTGAATCCCAGCGGGTACACGTCATGGAGGCATCCTGTAAAGAAACAAGATGTGTCACAGTCAATGAGTATATATTGATAGCTGACACCAAGGACATGAAAAACACAACCCATTCCTATATGATGCATGTACCCTTTATTTCCTTCGCAACTAGTGTTTTCATGTACCGAGTTGAAAAGCATGTTATCAGAGCCCTGGTGTATGGATAAGTCGTCCGTCGCACCAACACTAGAGTCTCTGGCCCGAAAGCGGAACCCGAAACACTCAACACTGTTTCCTCAAACCAAACTCACAGAACCTTGGTACTAAGGTAGAACCGACCTCCTATGATACAACTCTGTCACAACCCGTCCCAGTGGGGCTCACGCTGTGACTCCCCTAGCCCACCTCCAACAGGCTAGGGGCTGGTGACTAGCACCGAGTAGGCATATCACTAACATGGGAGGCATTTCCTAAGTACGTGTACACACGCACACATCTCCAAGACCATAAATGCTGAAATGTAAAAACACTAAGGAACAAAAACTTATGCATACAACTAAACCCTACCAACAGAGTATGACGAAAGGTAGAGTACTGTAATAGTAAACTGGGCCAATATACAAGCCCACCAAAAACAAGAGTCTGAAAAAAAACTGAAAAGTCCAAACTATAAGAACAAAGGTACTAGGACTGCCGCTCGTAGTCGTAGGAACACCTCGGCCTGTAGGGAACTCAGATAGCTCGGTCATGTTCTAGTCCGCCCTGGACTCTGTCAAAAGGCTGCTCATCTGCACAAGACACCAGACGTGCGAGAATGCTTGTGCAGGGGTGAGTATAACAATACTCAGTAGAGGACCCCGAAAATCACAAATCAGTACACAAAGTAATGGTACAGTCAGGTATGCATAGTATATGTTTACAGAACATATAAAACAATCCTGATATACTCAAAACCCAGTCTCGTCGTCTAGAGACAAGTCACGCAACCGCATACCCCCGCAAGGGATTCCATTCGAAGATTCTGTGATACACTCGCTCTGAGAGAACACACTCTAAGAGTCTTACAGCTATGATGACATCCGTCTGGGAAGTGCTGTTCGTTGGGAACTATCACGGGATATAGCTACACTCATTATGGTAGACACACTACTGAGTGGAAAATATTTCGATACATGGATGAGGATCACTGCCAGGGCCATGTCGGATACCGCGACTCATCCGGAATTCACCTGCTAGGTAGAGTATCAATGCCCGGTAATGTTGGTCACGTCGATGCCGGACTCTACCTAGGGTCTGGAATGGATAGAGGATCTCAATCCAGGCCTCTCAGATGGATGCCTGACTCTATCACAGAAAGTCCTACTGAAGGGGACATAATCTTGTGAGAGGAATTGATGCCTGAACTTCAGGGGAACAAGAAGAAGGGGCATTAACCCAAATGAAATATGTTCAAGGAATGGTGAAAAAAGGGACCAATCCATTTTCCAGAAAGTACATGGCGTGTAGAAATGATACACGCCGTGTTTTCCGACCCCGGGTACTGCCCGTGTCGTGAGGATGGTCGTGTAGAAAACATTATACACGGCGTGTAGTACGGTGTTCAGTCCATGTCTGGGTCACTAGGGTTGGCTCCGTGTACTCTGGCCATGTGCCTGTACACGGTCACCGACTCGTGTACTCCATCTTGTGCAATCTGCACATGGGGTGACCCGCGCTGTTGACCTCGCCTGGCCGGGTGATGGAGTACATGGTCGTGTACTCTATCCCATGACTGTGTATCCTCGAGATACATGCCGAGCTCTGCATAGCCGCCTCTTCCGAGCCATACATGCCATGCCGCCTGATGCCGTTTAGATCATCCTCTTTCTGTGTACTCCCTAAAGTACACACCGAGCTTCGGGGAAGGACCAACACGCTGTGTGACTAGGGTCACATGCTGTGTGATTCTTCTCTGCCCCTAAAACCCTAGCCACCACCACCAGAACTACACGACGTGTTCTTCGGAAGTACACGCCGTGTATTTTGGAAATATCCGGAAATGGAGCCCTTCACCGGCGTGCCACCCGTGGTGCTCCGATCATTGATCTGACCATCTGATTGCTGCAAAACTTCTAGGTTCTGGTCGCCCTGACACCACGAAGCCGCTTCCATCATTTTCAGGCCTCCAATCGGCTCTGAAAAAGTGTTCTGATCTTTCCACGTGAAGAACGCTCGAAGAACGATCTTTCTGATCCGGTCCAATTTGTCATCCGCCAATGTCGCAGCACCTCTACAAGCTCTTCGCGGTGTCGAACCATCAATTCAGGATCATTGTGTCACAGAACGGATGCACAACGATCCGTTGTTTGTCTCCCCGCGAAGAACGTGAAGAACGCGTGAGGAAAGAAGGGGGAAGAAATCCAAATAAACAAAATGAGGAATGAACCTCCGCGGTTGTTCGTCATGACATTGATTCGCTCTCGTTAATAGGATTATATGGAGAAAGAATCAACAACATCATAACACATCAATAAATTCCCCAATATCATCCCAAAGAAAACCCTCCTACAAGAATGAAATTATCTGCGGATCAACTTGTTTGTGGTTGATCCGTGTTCGTCGTTTAAACACAAATACGGGGAAAAAGAAATTGAAATAACAACCCCTACATTTTTAAGGGATCGATCGTTGACGAAGGAATCGTGTTTCCGTTGCCATCGTGATCCTTCAACGTCAGCGCAACGATCCTAGGTTTCGATCTGTTGTCCTTCGTTGTCGAGAAGTTTCTCCAACGCGTTGTGGATTCTACAGAGGTTCCTCTCTCTACGATTCCTAGGACTTACAATTTCTTAATCCATTAAAAAGGGGAAACAAGTTGGCATTTAATTTACGTGGCATCATTAATGACGTTGACTCGCCATTTTAAAGTTATTATGATGCTCCATTAATTTAGGAAACAGTTGCGCCTATACCGCGTTGAAGCGGATGTTTCCTTAAATGAAATAAAATAAACTGGTTAATTTATTTTATTTTATTTTTCTTAAAACATCCAAAAATTAACTTTTTCCCCCCACCCGCACCGGTCTAGGTTAGCCTCATCCTCAGGTAAAGTCATAGTCCCGAACGCAACAGTATGCTCAGATTTTTAATTCGGGCATCCATTTGGAAACTACCACAACCGCGCAAAAGTGTCGACTCACTTAACTAAGAAAAATTTTGAACCTCCATTACGGGCTCACTGGACCTCGTAATGATCTGACGTCCTTGCGCCCGGTCTCGAAATAATTCCATATAATATTTAAAAAATAATAAATGGAAAATCCGAGACATTACAATAATAATGAATATCAAGGGTTCCTTGTTATTAATTCCCCACTGGTTTGCTGCTTTTCCCCAAAGCTTCACGTCCTAAGCTATATCTCTTCAAAAGTCATGCCCGCAGAAACCTGGGCGATGCACCACAACATAAACCTTGTAGAACAAAATCACCACATCCATGTAATCAAAGTAACCATGTAGTGTCTGGGAGACACCACAACTCGCATAATGTTAATCATAAGCCGAGCATTATACCTTAAGCCATTACATCCCACACACCAAGTAAAGACCATCAACCCGTCATAGCCTATAGACGTTTCACCTATAGTAGACCATAGGAAAATATATTTAGATTATTTGTTTGTCAATAATAATAATCCATTTTATCCATCTGACCACATATATGGGAAAAACTAATCATTGTGCTAAACAACACAAGTAACTACAAAGAGAAGAGAGTGAGGCCAATGGGGGTAGTCAGGTATCCATCCTCCCATTGGAATGTTGCGGAAAACACCCCCAAGGCTTAGAATGCCTGGGGTGCCAGTTTCCCTAACTGACGGGGTGGAGTAGCTTATGGAAACACACAAAGTATAGAATATACTATTGCTCAAAACCACACTGTAGTCATAACCTTTTCTTATACTCAACTGCAACTAACGTCTCTCAGACTCTCATCCACCACTTCTAATACAAGGTATGCTATTATCAATCATCCATTTAAAAATATTATTACATTACTTCATTCCTCTTTTTAGTAGTTTCACTTTACGTTAATTAATTATTTAAACATTAATTAAACATTAACAATTAAAACATTATATTTCATTAGTATTACACCCAGAGTTCACTATTCCTTTTGAAATTGAACCTCAGCATTGTGTCCCAACAAGATCCAACCCCATAATTTAAAATCATTTATTCTATAATTTATTAACAACACTACATTACATTATTCCCATGAGTTCTAGACAAACTTTCTGAGCTACTAATCATAAGGGGGATCAACACGGTGAGTAGATGAACTACCCATCGATTCTTTGTCGCCTATATCAAGAGCATAGACCCATCCTCCCTAATAAAGCTAAAAATAGAGATCACATGGAATACCTCGTGCATCATCGGCCCTTTTGGAAGGAGGGTAAGAAAACCAGCTACATTGAGAAGTGGGGAAATCAAGGAAGATAAAAACCCAACACGAAACAGCAAGCATCCAAACATTCTCATCCCAACCCGTTCCATCATCTCTAGTGTCCTCACTAACACCCATATGCATAAACAAAGGTATCTTTCCACTCTAGGAATCAACTTCTACTATAGACAATAGTCCTCCCTACACCACATATCACAACAGCATTCTAGGATCACATCCAAACACAAGCAGTTGGAAAAGAAACAGCATGTCAACTGGTCTCATGACCATTAAACAAGGAAGTGGGTAACTCAAAACCCTAAAAAGAAGTATCTTTTATCAAAAAAACTAGTTATTTAACCCATATTTAATTAACCAATTTATTATCCATAGGTTCCAACATTGGGAAACCTAAACATTAAGCTATCAAAAAATTATTAAAAATGTTCCCTGCATAATTTTGATTAACATCCAATTACAAAAACTATAATAATATTCCTTTACATGACTCTTTATCTTTATCCAGGAAATTATAAATTAATTACATATTTATTTTCATTACAAATTTCCATCAAGAACAAAAATATAAACAAAGAATGCACAAATATCACACTATCCAAAAAAAAAGCGGCAATGACATATAATCGATATATGTTTTTTATTAGCATCATATATTTATTATGTCAATTACATTTTGATCTTGTGGGATAAAACATGCTAACTATAAAGGTTCATTAAAATGATATATAAAAAACGAATCCCCTACCTCAAATGGTTCTTAACGTTCTTTATACGAAAATGAGCCACACAAAAAGTTACAATCTCCTCCCCCCATGAAAATAGTATCCACCCAAGGATGAAGAGACACCACCACACCAGTCAACCCCCAGTAAATGTCCATTAGGAACATGGGGATAACACTCCATTAAACATAAAGGAGAAAAAAGGTAGATGAACCCAAAATAATGACGATAGATGAAACATTATATAACGGTTTGATAGATACATCTTCGTTGCATCAAAAATAGAGGGGTACTTATCCAAGGAGAAATGTTTGATAACAAAAATCCTACAAGAAAGAAAGAAAGGATCGAGTGTTTCACACTAGAGAACTAGGCGGATGAACTAGGGAGCAAGATATTTCATCCCATTAGATGATTTAATGGAGCATCAGTTTAAGATACCCTGGATATTTCATTAAAATTAGATCACATTAAACCACGTAGTTTTACCATATAAAAGCATCCCAAGGATTATGAATATTAACATAGGACTTATGGCCTTTGAATTGGCATTAGAATCCCTAAAACGAGGTGTTAAATACTTTTTAAGTCAAAGGAAACATATAATGGTAGAAATTGTAGGAAGCTAGAAACATTGTACACCAAACATGAAATTTGGAAAAGGAAATAGAGACTACTATTGGAACCTCACCCTTCTGGAACCACTATACATGAACTCTAAATTTGTAGAATAAAATATTGGTTACCATTGGAACCAAACTATTATAGAATCATTGTTCATGAACTCAATGTTTAGAGATGGAAATAGAGGATACCATTGGAAGCTCACTGTTCTAGAAAAACTATTGTTGAACTCAAATTTGGAATTGGAAATAGAGGTGACTTTGGGAACCCCACTATTCTAGAAACACTGTTCATGAGCTCAAAATTTTGTAGTGGAAATAGAGGATACCGTTGGAATGTCACTGCTCTAGAAAAAATGTTCATGAACTCGAAATTTTGAAAATGAAATAGAGGATACTGTTGGAACCTCACCATTCTAGAAACAATTTTCATGAACTTAAAGTTTGTAAAAGGAAATAGAGGCTATCGTTGCAACCTCACTGTTCTGGAAATAGTGGTCATGAACATGAAATTTGGCCAAGGAAATACAGGCTACCATTAGAACATTACTATTCTCGAATCACTGTTCATAAACTCCAAATTTGGAAAAGTATGTTTAGGAAACTATTAAATCCTCAACATTATTGAAACATTATTCATTAATTAATAATATGGGAATGGAAATAGAGGCTTTTGTTGGAAACTCACCGTTCAAGAAACACTGTTCATAAACTCAAAATTTAGCAAATGAAATAGATCCTACCATTGGAACCTCACTGATCAGTAAACACTATTCATGAAATCAAAATTTCAAAATGGAAATATAGGTTACCATTGGAACCTCACCATTCTAGAAACACTATTCATGAACTCAGAATTTGGAATAGGAAATATAGGCTACAATTGGACGTATTCACATAATCCTACCGTTGGAATGGTTCACAAGTCTACCGTTGGAACTATTCACATAATCCTACCTTTGGAACTATTAACAATGCAATCATTGGAACTGTTCACATGATCCTACAGTTGGAATTATTTACATAAGCCAACTATTGGAACTATTCACAAGGCTTCCATTGGAACTGTTCATATAAACCAATCCTCAGTTCTGTTCATAAGGCTACCATTGGAACTGTTCACATAAGCCTACCATTGGAAATATTCATAAGTCTACCATTGGAACTTTTCACATATGCCTAACTTTGGAACTGTTCACAAGGATACCGTTGTAACAGTCCACAACGGACTTCCACTAGAACTATTCACAGTGGTCTCACTTGTGTAACTATTCACCGAATAAAAAATTCGGTAAAGTGATGGGGATAAGTAGACATGGCAACCAGAACATCTCAAAAACTATTGATTCATAGAGGAGTAGAACAGAGATGTTTCGGTAATTACATATCTAAAAAAATTTAAAGTGGATGAAATGTTTGAATTCTAGACTTCTTATTAGTTACAATGGTATGCACACCTTCAACTCGTTTTTTTTATTTTATTATGACATAATAATATGGTCAACATATTCATGATTAATAAAAAATATCATAAAATTTATATGTGGATTTTGAGGAAATTTTTAGGTTTAATTTCACCTCTCAGATGAAAAGTGTTTAGAGAAAAATAATCAACATTTTATACCAAGAATAATAGAATACGTATGAAATATATTAACTATTCAATATAACAAATAACTATCACAATCTGTTGTAAAATGTTATAATATTCAGTTTATATGAAATAAAAATTATACTAAATATACTCTGATGAGTTAACAGATAATCATTACTGGAAATTTTTATGTGTTGGTTGTCAAAGTGTAAATTAAAGAATCAAAAGATAATTTTCAATGTATTCTTGATGGTGTTTATTCCACTAATGTGATAGTTTATTTAAAGAATATATATGAATTAAATTATTTAAATGATTTATTTGTGACCTTTATATATTTTGGCTTACTGAATATAAAATATTTTGGATCAGTTGTGACTATTAATGATCATATAAAAAACAAGAACAATTTTTAAATTGGATTAAAATAAATAAACTAAGTCTATCTCCATTATGTGATAAAGAATATTAATTATTTTATTAAATTGATTTATTTTTGTTAATGATATGGGAAGACATGTTTATTTCCAAAAACTTTTGGTATGGATGGTGAAATATGTTTCATGTAAGGGATTCTAGATATTTATGTAATTTAACCATTGTAGAAGTGATCAAACCATTCTATATATGTTATTCTCATATTGTAAAAAATATAATGATTAATGTTACTATGGAAGAACTCCTAGGATGTACCTATACTAATAATTTTTTAGAATTATATATTCTAAACTATCCAAATTGGAATGATTATTTATTATAATCCCAATATTGTTGATATTCAATCAACTCATCAATTGGATCTTATATGTTCCCAAAATTATAGGAACATGAGGATGTAATGATTAAATTTATATAGGAATTTTATTTCATTTATCGATAAATTCACTTGGAGTAAATTTATAATGACTATGAAATATAAATCGTTGTCTGATTTGTTTTAAGAATTTTAGATGAATGACAAAAATGGGATGTGGATTTACTGTTATTAATATTCTAAAAAATAATTTTATTGAATTCATAAGTTAATTTTTTTATTTATATCTTTAGATGAATTGTAATTATCATGACCTCATTCCACTATACACCTAATAAATAATTGAAAATGAAGAATAGATGTTTTGTGGATAATGATTGAACAATATTGATTTTGTATTATAACTCATATTATAATTGGTAGAATCTATTAATGTAGTAGTACACATTTAAATAAATTTATTTTTCATTTGATGTTAATATATATTCCCATATAATATATATAATAATAATATTAAATGATTATTATATTCTGGGGGTTTGGAATCCCTTTTTTGATCAATATGAAATAGGAGAATATGGTGATGTTTGAGAATATAAGTTTTGATGAAATATGTTTTTTATATTGAAGAAGTGGAAGAGGTTACTAGTTTTGAAAAATGAGACAATTAAAATTATTGGAAAAATGACGTGATGATTTTGGGAAACATTTGGAAGAAAATAAAACATAATGGAGAAAATTTTATATGTGATGAACATGGAGGGTTTTTATTGATACATTGAATATGATATTGAAAATGATATATGTTTAGATAATGTTTTGAATGGATTATCAGAGTCAATATTTTCATCTGCATATGATAAATGAATTTTATTTTAATAAAGTTGGGAAATATCTAAATCTGTCTATAAAATCATAGAAAATAATGGGATGAAAGATAAAACTATGATAACATTGAAGAAATAAACATATACATCAATATTTTAAAATTTGATCCAAAATTTATTAAATAATTTTAATAAAATCAAGGGTATTTTTATTATAAGAATGAAAAAATTTATAATAGTGGATAGAATGAGACTTGGGAGATGGTTCCCTATATAAAAAATAATAATTAGAAAAAAATAATGTAATTTGAATCATTTTTAATTAAAAGGGAGATGTTGTGTAAAATAATTCAATACATATGTGTAGGGTTTTTACCATGTTTAGGAAATTGATTTTTATGGTACTTTTTCACCTTTGGATATGATAGAAATCATAAGGATGTTTTTTTGGTATAGAGGGATAATGATAATAAAATCTAGTTCAATTTAATGAAAAGGACTCCTCCCTCAATAACGAGTTGTAAGAGGAAGTACAAATTTAGAAAATTTTCATATTTTTTTTTGTTGGATAATATATGTATTATGTTTTTAGGTAATATAATTTTTTATATTGCATTTAATTTTACAATATGTAATACTACAAGTCTAAGAATCATACCTTTTTCGTGATGATGGAATTTATAAATAGAATAATGGAAAAAAAATATTTATATTAATATTGAAAAATATGTATATCACATTATTATTATAGGTGTAATTGATATAGATTTTTGTTGAAATGATGATGCCGTTCGATATGGTTTTCTAATCAAAATTAATATGATATTGGAAATTAAGTAGTTTCCATGTTTATAAATTTCTCAAGAGATAGTGAGTATTTAAATTTTTTTATAGAATTACTGTAACTATGTTATTAAACTGATTTTAATATAGTTTTCAAAGCCAGTTTCCATGGAAATTTTAGTGGAAATCAAGTTGTCTAAATAATATAAAGTATGGAATGTAAATAAAATGGGATTTAATTAGAAGATGAAAAATAATTTTTTACATGAAATTTTTAATAATAAATATTATTTATATTTATTAACATTTTTCCACATTAATATTTCAAAAATGTGACCCATTTATGTATTGTAAATTGGATTCATAAAAATATAAATGATACAAAAAAAATTTATATGAAATTGTATTGATAAAGGAAACGCGATCTATATAGTTAGATAAAATTAGACTTTGAATGATTTTTGGGTGATAAGAGGTATATGTTATGTGGGGTAATCTTTTTTTTAGTAATGTGTGACTTTTAGTATAAAATTGGCATAGAAATTCCATTAACACTTTTGATGTGGAATAAATTAATTGCACTTATGATGAATTTTAATTGATGTGGATGGAGACTCACATGGAAGATATCATGTTATATGCTTTATTCACTATACTTGTTGGTTATGATAATCTATGAGTTAGGAAAAAATTATGAAATTATTTTCAAAATTAAGGGGAAATTAAAATTTATATTAAATATCACATCCCAAAATATTTGTTGGAAAATAATATATTGAACTCCGAATTTTATCCTTCATCGGAGAAATGGGGTTTAATTTTTTCTAATCTATTTAAAAATGTTATATTTCATAGTTTTATGTGGTTGATTAGATATCAACCTCATAATTATTAGTTACATGTTATGGTTTTTAGTTCCCACATCTTTGTTTTACTTTCTTTTTTATTACCAGTTTGGGTGATATGAAAAGACAATATATATGAAATGAAAAAAAATCATTATTATTCCCACAAAGGAACAGTAAAAAACAATTAAAATCAATCCGTAGTGTTGATGTTACCTAATAAGAAAAGATAGAGTATTTATGGGAGAATTAATTTATTTAATGTTATTGAAATAGGTATATTTGAAATGTAATAATATTTTTTGTTATAATGTCATGAATTTTTTCATCATAAATTGATAATATGATATTTTATTAGAATGTAAGTAATCAATTACAAATAATTTATATGAAATGAATTATTCTAACTATTCCTTTATAATGGTTATGAAAATTATCAATTATAATTTTTATGAACAACTATCAAAAGTGGAACAAATTATTTTTATAATGTGATATCTAATTTAATATTCCTTGCTGTATAATAAGTTAAGAAATATTAATATTTTTTTAATGAGACATAAAGAGGATTAGAGGCTATGAAATTATGATTATAAATAAAAAAATATAGGTGAAACATGAAAATATTATTTTATATTCATTTTTTACACAGTTAGTTGATGAAGGAATTTTATTTTTGAATGACGATTCATTGGTATGGATTTTAATTTTAATGTTATTTAAATCCTCATTTTCTAATAATATTAAATGGTGGGGATTTTATTTGCAATAAGATTTGTATAATTATATGATTTACATGATATATTTTTAAGATCAGAATGTCCCTAAAAAAATTGATTTTTATAAATTATTGATTTTATGATGATTGAAGATAATGTTAATGGGTGTCTTAACATTTTATAAACATGTAAATCATTTGAAAAAATATCCTTTAAAACTTAATTATTATAAGTGAAATAATTATATATGTATGGAAGTAATTATGACATGTTGGAAGATATTCTGAGTGGATTCAAATTGATTTCTAACAGATTTCACTAAGATAAAAAAATATATGATAAATTCATATAATGGTAACCAGTTAAGTGTATAATATCAAATATTTGGATCTATGTAATGATGGGGGTCGACATAAAAAGATAGAAATAAAATTTTAGGATTTCAAAAGGATGTGGATAAATGGATAGGGATCCAAAGAAAGTATGTGGATTGATGTATGGATTATGGTTGATATTTGAGGACTCATATATATATATATGGACATTAATGTAATGGGACTTCTTAATGGGTCATCACATTATTATTATTAGTGAGATTGTTCCCCCAAAATATGCACAATGTCATCATTACATTCTTGCTAAAAGAAAAATTTCAATATTATTTATTATTATAGAATATAATTTTGGGATTATGAAAAATATTTTTTATCAAGGATAACAAGTAAAAAATATATATTTTTGACTAAATAAAATTATAAAAGAGATTCAACTATGATGAATGATTTATTGAAAATGAATTGGTTGTAGTTACTAATCTGACTACATAGAAACACTATAAATACATATAATATACTGTAATAATATAAATCATAGCATAAAAAGAACAATAATAACTGCGAATATAAATGAGATTTCATTAAAAATAGTTTATGGTAGTTTATAGTATAAAATTGAATTTAAAATTTAAGATCAAACACAACAACACGTGTTTCCATGTGTGAAATTAAATATAATTATATAAATATTTCATCATAAATGTATTAATAGTTTGAATTATTTTCATATTTCAACTCATTTTCAGGAACCATGTTGAATTTTTGAGTATGATATTTATAAAAAGATAAGAATATGATTATTTTATATAGTTTACATTAAGAGAATAAGAAAAGTTATATATTGATTTTTAAGAAGAATTTGAATATTTAGATCATTAACCACATGAATATATGTCTACTTTAGTTAGATACAATATTATTATTCTAAAAGTTAATAGAATACTGTTGTAACTGTTCCGGAAGAACTCAAACAATGTCAGTAAACTATTTATGACATGATTAAAATTAAAATTCTTGATTTTTATACATATATGTCTATACATGTTAGTTTTATAGTCTCCCAAATATTGGTATCATTCCAATAATCATACACTCATTGGTAATATTGACCCTGGTAAATATATGTTGGCCTTTTGTGTTTTTTTTTTATGTTTTGACATCAAATAAAAATCACAATATATAAGGTTTATGGTTGAATGAAAATGAAAGAGTTAATATGAATTGAATAAATTATTCACCACCCCACATATTTTTTCCCATATATCATAGGGTAATTGTAAACATTTATATAATAATGTTCATAGAATCCTAAGTTCCCAGTGGATAGGTTTCTGAAACCCACCAACTATAAAAGAACCGTGATTAATTATGATTTTATTATATCTTATCATCCATGGAAAATAAAATAAAATAAATTGAAAATGTTCCCAATATAATTTATATATTGTACTAAATTATACTTCTCTAGAACAATCAGTCATTAATTATACCACAAGGAATGAGAGGCATTAAGGATCTCCACATTATGGAATTTTCATTAATCACATGTAGATTTGGAGTGAACCATGGGGCATGTGGTGGTCTAGCTAAGGAATATGTTCATGTTATATATTGTCAGTTATATTATATTTTGTGGTTTCTTATTCAAATAGGATTGAAATTTGTTATCTTATGTTCTGAAAAATTTAATAAACTAATTTTTAATACAATTTTTTATAAATTGTGTGTAATTGATTATTATATTTTTGTTCATACTAGAATTAAATTTTTTAAAGTTTATAAATAATGTGTTGATTTCAATTTAATTAAAAATTATAGCATCAATATAGATTTAACCAAAAAATATGATATTTTATGATATATTTAATTAAAAAATTTAGATGAGATTTTAGAGATTATATATTATCCTAAGTGATATAGTTAATGTATTTGAGATATAAATAATGGAATTTTTTCCAAAGGGTCCCCTCCATCTATTCCATTCTGTTATATTATTAATTAATTTAATTGATTCCCAAACTACATGTGTCATTTGACACATATAGGGTGAATTTCATAGAACATTCAATATGAAAAGACCCAAATTATTCATAGATGGATTTAATTTATTTTCCATTTCATTTTTTTATTCACCTTACAAAAATATAATTGTTTAAATAATTGTATACAATGATATATGTTCAATATAAATGATGTCAAGTTCTCTAGGGAATTAGAATTTTTTTTAAATTCTATGGGCGGTAGTTTCATCAAGCTATTGTGCCCCAGATTTTTTTAATTGTAAAAAAATGACTATAATCAATATAATGTTTTGGGGGTTAATGTACAAACATTATATAATGAACCAGTCTTGACATAAATAGTCATTAAAACACGTTTTCTAAATACATAAAAAATTACAAAAATATACCCCAAAAGATTGTATTGCTTTAGTGCCTTTGGAAGAATGGAAAAAATCGTTTATCTCTGTAAAATATCTTCCAATTTTCTAAAAATAACTTTACCCTATGTAATTATACTTAAAGACATTACATTATAACATCGGGAGAGGAAAAATATGGAATGGTTAAACTCAAATTCTTAACAAGGGTAAATAAATATTATGTGTAAAAATATCTTGAAAATAATTGTATAAGAAAGTGATAAAGATAATTAGAATATCATACCTTGTATATCAAATATCATATTATTGAATCATGGTATAATGATTGGATGTTTATAAGATATGAATATTATGAAAATCAAAAGAATAAGACATTAAATAATAACCTAGGAATAATTCATCGAATTCTGAAAAACAGGTAAACATATGACATCGTGGAAAAGTATAAGAAGAAATCGGTTCACACGTTATATTAGGGGAATGAAATTAGGCCCTATCTTAGAATAAAGGACATGTATCTACGTCCACACATTCGGTTTTGGACATGTAAAAAGTTTCAAACATAAAAATTCGAACATGAAACAAGGTCCATGCGTAATAGTGGGAACATGTAATCAGGTTCATACAAAACATTATGAACACATTAAAAGGTTCACTGAAAACACTGTGAACATGTAATTAGTTTCATGCATAAACTTATGGACATGCAACCAATCCATGTATAATATTGTGAACTTGTAATCAAGTTCATAAATTATTTTTATACTCATGATTCATATATAATTACCAATTTCATTAGAGGGAGACATAAGTCCCACTTATCTCATAATAACATAATTTATTCATGTTCCTGAAAATTGATCTTTCATTATTTCAGCGATCATAAAATAAGATATGTTTTACAAACATTATATCATAAAAAACTAAATTAAATCGTTTTCATTAAAATTTTATCACATTATAAAATATAAAAAGAGATAGGTTTCATAATCCATTGATGAAATCATAAATTGTGAAAAGAATTGTGTTTCAAAAGCATAAAACCCATGGAAGTGGAACAAGATTCAAAAGAATATAACTTCTGAATGAGGAGCGATCTTAATAAACATCATTCAATTAAAACATATATCATATAGAGAAGGAATGTGAATGGAACATTGGGATAATTTCCTTAAAAGTAATGAGTAACATAAATAAATGATTTCTTAGATGTAAAGTACCATGGAAATATATTTTTATTAAATTTTTTGAGGAAAATATCATTTCATATGTTAAAATTATTTGTAAAACATTAATTATTTTGAAAACCAATTTCTTTTAAAATTGATTGAGAACCTAGAAAGAAGGATTAAAATTATTATGAAGATTATTTTTTTCCTAAAAACATATAAATTTAAAGTCAAATATTCTAAAACCTGTTTTATTTGGGAACACTTTGAAAACATATAAATAAACCATTACAAAATTTTGGAAACAGTATATATCAAGGTAAATTGAAATTATAAAAAATAATCATTCATTTTTTAAAACAACAAAACATTTTTGAAATATTTTTTATATAAAAATCACATAAAAAACATAATTTCCAAAATATTAGAAAAAAATTCATTTAAAATAAACATTATCCAAATGAGCTAAAGGATGATTCAAGGGAATGATGTTCATGATTGTGTGTAAATACATTCATGTCGAACATTCCTTTTGTACTGTAAAATGTATAGAAAAGTTCCCTAGTCCATAAACAATAAGAAGTTACCTTCTTATGATACCCTTTTTTAAAATTTATAACATAGGTAAAAATTTATTTTATATTCCATTTGATAATAGTACATTATTTTTAGAAAACGTTTTATAAATCTTGTATTAAAAATAACACATATTTCCATTTGAATAGTGGGAAATGTTTAATATTCTAAAAAAACAATTTCTTAACAATGTTATGTTCCAAGAAGTACAAAAATGAACCAATAAATTAATATATCATTAAAAATAGGGTATGATAAAATTCATAGATGATATTGAGAGGAAAATCATAATATTACATCTAATTAATTGTAATTGTAAACAATTTTGAAAACCAATTAGATTTTTTTCTACAAACAATTACCACTTAGTATCATTGAACTACACTCCCCATTTATGAAAATGAAGACTAAAATATAATTAAAAGTTTTAGATTAATGATATAAAATTTCAATGTAATTATATACAGCTCATGTAATGATATAGGTGCATAACATGGCATGTTTCTCAAATAAGGTAAAATGGTAGAAAATTATTTCAGTGATTTGGTAAATTTTGAAACATAAACCATGTGAAAAATATATAATAAAATGGATATGTAAATAACCATAAATTTAATTATTATAATAATATTAATCATATTTTGTTCCTATAAAAACCACACACAATGAATGTGTGGTGAATAATGTATGTATCACATAGAAATAAAAAGTGAGATGAAATTTCATTACCCAGTGTCTTGAATCTATGTGTACTCATAATAACATCAAATATAATTAATATAAGATCAATATTAATATATTATAGAACAATATAATTTTATCTAATAATATATATGGTGTTATTATGACATTATATTACTCACATTTTAAAAATTCATTGTTATGGTTACGCTTCATTTAATATTCGATTTGTTTTTTTCATCTGTCTGAATATAAATTATCATCTATCCTTATAATTATATCATGATTTAATGAATATAAACATGGATATAAATATCATTAATAATCCATAAATTTGTACTATTATAAAATATATAATATAGAGGTATGAGACAGAATACACCATTCAAGGAGTCAGTAGGTCGTTTGTATGCATAACCACTGCTTTTGTATTATTGACATATTGAAAGAAAAAAAAATAATATATATGGATACTTTTATATGTATATAATATCATTAAATTAAAATTATAATTTTATATATATCATACAGTTTCACTAAACTTGTCCTCAATACATTTTATCTCATGTGTGAACAAATAATAGAGCTTTGAAGGGGAGGTAATCCCAACATCGTCAAAAGAAATTATCTTATTCACATGAGATATACAAAATAAAGGTATGTTCTAAATAAAAATTACATAAGAATAAAGAAATTACAGATATCATATATTTAATATATATATATATTTATATATAAATGTTTTTCTTTCGTAGCATCCCCCAGAGATACAGTATTTGAAAAATAAACTATCATCATTTTGTGAGGTGGTAAGACACTGTACATGTAAACAATACGTTCATTACCCATTACATTAAAGTGTGTGTTAGTGTAAGTCAAAAAATATGAAAAAAAGTTATAGAATACTGATTATACCAATGTATTTATACAATAATTGAATAAGGAGAGTGGTGGTGGTGGAGAAAGAATATAAAAGAAAGGAGATGAAAACGGATGTAACCTCTCAATTGGGTAACTCTTTTGGGTTTTCACCGAAGGATATAAATTGAAGGATTTCATCAAAAATGTCAGATTTAATGATTAATTTATCGATTTTGGGAGAATATTTTGTCAAATTTTGGATGAGTCAATGTTATTTAATAGGTGTGAGGAAGGGGTGGAGTGCATTCAATTTTATAGTGGAGGGGGAGTGGTACTCATGTAAAACCCAAATGTTTTTCAATAATGGGAGGTCTCATTTACCTAATATGTGTAAAAAATGTTAAAATAATGGAGTAATGGGAAATTATGGTCTAGAAAAATATAAACCACACAAAAATATATTCATTTAACTAATTTGGTTCCTTTGGTCCTATTATTCCCCACTTTTACTATTTTAGTTTGCATAAAGAAAGTAGTTTTATAATATAAGTAATTTTAAATTAAAACTAAACTAATGTTATTTTTTTATAAAATATTCATCAAATTAATTATATATTTGATAACTAATTTAAAAAATAAAAATATTTTGAGTATTTGAAATTAATTTTTTTAAAACAAGTATATGTGACGCACAAAACACTACTTAAAATCGGACCAAGCTTACAATGTTTTTAAACTATTTTGGTTAATATGTTAAATATAAAAAATAAATTGACCAATTAATAAAAAATATTTAATTTTTTTTAAAACATAAAAATAAAATTTTCAATATAGTGTTTTTATTTATTATAAATCCTTTAATATAATATCATTTATTGTAAAATAAAAATAATGTAAGTTTTGAGAAAACTTATTTAATTATTATTTTAAAATATAAAAATAATATTTTAATTAATTATATTCATTTTAAATATTATTTACATGATATATTAATCTTAAAAAATAATTAAATATAATTAATCAATTAATTCACTTCCATTTTAATATTTATAGTATCGTATTATTAGTAAATTATTAACTAAATAATAACTATATTAGCCGTTCTTAAGAATTTTAGTTAACTAAATTATCACGAGAAATTATTGGTAAATAATTATTAAACAAAAAAAAATTTATCCTATCAAATTAAATTTATATCTAAAAATGTTTTTTTTAAATATCTCATGGTTTTATATCTTTAAATGCTAATGAATGTTTTCTTTTTGTCTTTTTCCATACATAACCATTTATGTTGAGAAATTCAACATAATAATATCCCAATAAATCATAAAATTATATAAGATATACTATATAGGATAATTATATTAATTCAATAAATTTTGGACAAGTTTCCATGTTATTGTTTCATTGAAATAATGGTTTAGAACCTAATTAAGCTTACTCATGCCATAATCGATGTGATTAATTTTAATCACATTCACGAATCATTTTGGTAAAATATTTTTTTTTTTCATATTATACTACAAATATCATACTATTTAAATCCATTTTTTCTATTTTTTAAATTAAAATATCAAACGTGGGAAAATTAATTTTTATGCTAATTCTATAGATATAGCGAGAAAGTGGCATTTAAAAGTAAATACATTCAAAGGTCACTATATTTTTTAAAAAATATCTCTATATAAATATTTATCCAATGAAATAATTTTATTTAATATATTTATAATATTTCTATTGTGACCTTAAAAATAAAAACAAATTATAAATTAATAAGAAAATTTATTTAAACGGAAATGCGTTTTTAACTAAAATACACTATTTTTCACTATTCATCAGAAAATTATGTTTCTCAGAAAAATAAAAAACACTCTAAAATAATTTAGAAATTTAAAATTTAAAATTTATTTTTATTTTATAAAAATAATTTTTAAATTCATGTAAAATTAATTTTATTGTTCTTCACAGAAAGACATGAAAAGCAGATAATTTGAGAAAATAATATTTTTAAATATATAAAGTCTATACCGGAAATTATATTTTTAATAATATATAAATTTTATTTATATGAAACAAGTAAGAAAAAATTTTACTACTTTTTATTAATATTTATTTTAAAAATATTATCTGTATGGTTATAATTATCTCATTTAATTTATTATCACTGTAAAATGATGTTTCATAGAAACTAAATGTTGCATGTAACGTTTGCTAAGTCATCGTTGCATGTATTACAAGCTATTTCAGTGCCTTAGAAATTGAAAGGTCGACTTAGTACAATATAAGACATCGATTTAAATTAAATCATTTGAAAATAATTATTTCACCAAATGTCAGGGTGATACATTCTACCCCACATAAAATAAATTTTTCCCTAGAAATGCATATTGGCTAAAAAAGGTTTAATTTAGAAAACCACATCATAGAAATTAATAATAAAACTTCCATAATATATTAATTTTTTTAAACAAAATCAATACTGAAAGTGACTCATAAAACATTCTTACATAGGAAAACATAGGCGGGGTGTGAAAACTAGGACACAGAAGAGAAATCATTACATCATGTTCTGATGGAGAGTTATTGAGAAAATTGTAAGGAGAAAGTAAAAAATCAGACATCCATAAATATACAATGACATAAGGGACCTTATCATTCATTGGAAATTATGGTACTATAACAAAATATTTATTTTCAAGATGTTTTTCCCTAAAGATGATGAATTTTCAAGAAAATATGCACTTGCATGATTTTCTGACAATAACACCCTTTTTCATTAATGGGTTTAGATGACCTCTTCCACTAAAAAAGAAGTTCAAATTTTCATTCATGAAGTACAAAAATACCATGAGTCCCAGGATATGTCATCCCATAATTTATCATCAATATAAAATATTTTCAAAAATATATCCAATCTACATAAATCATCATATAGAGTGATAACACATTAACCTTACCGACTTCATCAAATGGAAAACACACAATTTCCATAAATATTTACCCATATAACCTTTCCAAACGATTGAAATTTGATGCATTATAAATAAAATAATAAAATTGGATTATCATTTATCTCCATATATATCACAATGAAACACTTGGTTATCAAATTCTAGATATATGAATACCCACATCATATATTCCATTAAAACATGTTAACTACAATAATTACCATTAATACTTTTCATAAACATTCATGGTTCTTTATTACAATGATTAATCGACATATTCATTAAATCCAGTAGGTTTTAAACTCTAACCTTGATTAAATATTATATTTTTTAATAATTAGTTATAAGATAATATGTACCATTTAATTTAATTATTCATATCCATCAAATCATTATCTAATCATCACTATCTAGATGTCAGACATTTATTATGTGTTATCTTCCACTAATCAAAATATAACCTTTCAATGAAATAAATTATCTATTTCTTCATCACCATTCATTATTCCCTTTTCAATCAATAATAAAAAATTACACCGAAAATAAATATATATTTCATGATTCATTTTACATAATCCCTGAATTCTAAAACATAAATACTTTATTCATATAAAATTATTTTTAAACCATTATTCAAAAGTCATAAACCTATTCCGTAATACCTATTTTCTATAATTTTAAATATTAACCATGTATTAATTATTCTCAACCTCAATATAATCATTCTTTTTATTCTTGATGTAAAAAATTATATAAGAACATAATATAACTTTCAAAAGTTATTTTCATTCTCAATGTCCTCAAAATTATAACCAATACTCATATAACCTTTTTTATTATATTTTTTTCTACTTGGGAAAAATATTCTTATAATACCTATCATTTATACAAATGAAACATTACATTTTAAGTATATCCCTTTAATTCCACTCGATAAACTAGAACCCGAATGCATAGTGTGAGAAACAGTTATCATATTGAGATACCATATAATCATGAAAAGTACTTATATGGTGCTAAAATAATGTCTCCAACATCATTAATTTATAAAAATGTATGGGTAACCTAGTTTATTCATATTAATCTTCATTTTAATTAATTTATGATGGTTTATAAAGCATTTGTGAAGTCCTAACTCATATCCCCTGGGAGGGTCAAACTAGGTGTACAACATGGCCTATTGTTATGTATCGGATTACCCCGGGTCAGGCATGGGACATCTTCTCCTAATTTTTACCGCTGAGTAAATATTTTCCAGAGCCACATCCACTTGTAGTATCAAAATAGGGATGCATTTCTAAGAACCCAGTAAATCTATCCTTTACCAAAATTCCCAAATATTTTTCTATACATTAAATAATCATCATATATTCCCACAGAGACATATGTAGATATATCTATAGAAATATTCCAGGCAAACTCGCTAAAGTTTTCTAATCCGTTTTTACAGTTTTTGACTTAAAAATCACTATTATTAAAACTATAACAACCCTTTCAGGATATACATATGAAATTACTTCACTTGTTTGGAATATATAAAACCTTGAAAAAATAGACGCCCAAAGAATGTATTTATTTAGTGACTTTATAAACATGAAATAAACATATTCTAGCTTAGTTATAGGTCTTAAATGTTTCCCAATATGATATTCCCCATATTTATTCTATTTAAAAACCAATCCTTTTAACTTGGGGAGAGAAAACATATGAAATGGGTGCTCTCAAAGGTTCCGTAAGGGTAAATAAAAGGAATTAGTATGCATATCATGAACATAAGGGTATATGAACATGATGATTATCATTATAATATAAAAAACATAATCTCATATATCATAAACAAAAATCATGGAAGAATGATTTTTGGTTCATAAGACATTAATCATAACTAAATTATTTTCATAAGAGATGAATTCATAACATAGTATTAAGACATGTAATTTTATCAAACAAATCAATATATAACGTAGTGAACTTGTATAAGAATAAAAATGATAACCCATTAATTTAACTCAATTAAATCATGCCCTCCCATTGACTAATAGACATGAAACCAATCTATTGATAAAATTTTGGGCATGTAATTTGGTTAAGGCAATAACTTATGGACATGAAACCATTTCCATGCATAACATTGGGAACATGTAATAACGTTCATGCATAAAATTATGAACAAAATATAATGTTCACTGATAAAATTGAAAACACGAAATCAGGTTCAGAAATTAGTTTATGGACATGCAACTAGGTCGATGCATAACTCTGTGAACATGTAATCAGGTTCATGCTTAACATTCACATTTGTGAGTCAACCATAATTACCCTATTCATTAGAGGGATATATAGGCCCCACCCATCTCATAATATCTTCATTAATTCATGTTCTAAAAAATATAAATTTCAACACATATTGAAACCAAAAAAAGAGATAGGTTTTATAATCATTAAATCATAATCAATAATATGAAATGGGTATTGTTAACATTAAATCAAATCATAACCAATGAAAAGAGATAAGTTAAATAATAACATAACTAAATAGTAAACTATGAAAAAAATTGGGTTTCAAAAGCATTCAAACCATGAAAGAAGAATTGTATTCAAAATCATATATCCCAAGAATGTGGAATGAGTTTCATAAACATAATTCAGTCAAAACACTTACCATTCAAAGAATTAATGTGAATGGAACATTCAGATCCTTTACTAGAAGGGAATTAGTAACAATAGTTACTCTCATCCTATATGTAAAATTACATGAATAGATATTTTGTATTCATTTACTTATTAAAATATCATTTATTATTTGAAAAGTATTTTTAAAAAATAAAACCATTATAAAACCAATTTCATTAAAAATGTATTGAAAATTTAGAGGTAAGGACAGAAATCAATTTTAAAGTTAATTTTCCTTGAAAACATATAAAATATTATTCAAAACATTTCATTAATTTTTTTCATTGAAAACATATATATAAATCATGAAATTTTTTTAGAACCCATTTATATTACAATACATTGAAAACATATAAAATAATGTTAAAATATATTTTAAAATAATAAAACCTTTTAGAAAAACGTTTTCCTAGAAATGATCTTTAAGAAAATAAATTTCCATAATACTATGGAAAACTATTATTTTATAATAAGTTATGTTGTAATATTGTAATGGAATCTTCATGGGAATGATAGTCATGATGGAGGGTAAACACATACTTACCAAACATTCATTTTTCACCATAAAATGTTTAGAAAAGTGAATAGAGTGAAAAACAACATGTTGTTTCTTTTATAAGAACCCTTTTGATAAATAAAGGTAAATAATGGGTAAAAATTTCTTTTAGAAATAATAATAAAATAGTAGATTATTTTAGGAATCCTTTTTAGAAATCATTGTTTTGGAGGGACACAGATTTCCGAACGAAGAGAGGGTAACATGGGGATTTCAAAATAAATATTTTTTTTAAAATATTATATACCTAATAGTTTTAAAATGGAACCAATAAATTAATATATCATGAATATATAAGGGAGAATAAAATTCAAGAGTTTTCCTGTGATATGGATGATAATATTTCATCATGTGATGCATACTAAAAAAACAAAATCGTAAAGTGATGAGATTGTTTCAATAAACTCTTACCACATGGTAACATTGAACAATGCCACTCATTTAAGAAAAAGACTCAGAAATTATAATTATAATTAAGAGACTCATGATATAAAAATTCAAATTATATATATAATCCCCATTGAATTATATAGCTTCACAGTATGTCATGGCTCTCAAATATGGAAAATTGGGATAAAATTACATTTCTGATTTGGTATATTTAAAAAAAATGAAATAAATATCATAAAATGTATATGTAAATATCCATAAACTAATTATAAGAATCATATAATTAATATATTATCTTTATAAAAACCTCAAAAACAAAATTGTTGTGAATAAAGCATTTATATACTAGAAAAAAAATTGAGATGAAATTTCCTTACCTTGTATTGATTATATCCATACTTATAAGATCCTTCTGTATAATAAATATAAGTTTATAATATATAATTTAAAAAACCATATTATTATATCTAATTATATATATAAGTTTTTATGACTTTATATTACCATCTTTAACCAAATTTATG
Source organism: Viscum album (assembly GCA_963277665.1). Lineage (NCBI taxonomy): Eukaryota > Viridiplantae > Streptophyta > Magnoliopsida > Santalales > Viscaceae > Viscum > Viscum album. The sequence continues at coordinate 1,276,785,756 of OY728133.1, forward strand.
TTAAGGTTATGCTTCATTTACTATTCGATTTTTTCACAAGTATGTTAATTGGTTATATCATTTATTTTTATAATTATATCATGATTTATTGAAACTCTAACATGGTAAAAAACTCATTAATATACATTATTTATGTATTATAATAATCTATATAATATATAAGTTTGAATTGAAAAACACCATTCGTGGATATGGTAGGCCTTACATACGCGTGAACGCTGCTTCCAATTTATTAAGGTATTGAACGAAAGATTGTAAATGAAATATAAGTATATTTGTTGGTTACAATTTATATAATTTCATTATGTAAATAATTTGGTCATTTATATCATATAGTATCCTTAAACATATTCTTAAAACATCTCATGTACTGCAGAAATGAATCACATCGCGTTTTGGGGGCGGTAGTCCACACTTTCTCAAATAAAATTATCATATTTATACATGATATAAAGCATATAGATATGTTATAAATAAAAATAATATAACAATAATTCAATTATAAAAATCATATATATCATATATAAATAGATTTTCTATCATAATTTCCACCACAGTATGTGGTAAATCTAGAATGGCCTGAAGGCCTTCCTTTTTATTGATTTTTGATAACCCCATTTCAACGGATGAGGGTGAACCATAAAAAGGCCCATAGGATTAGTAATTACATGACCCGTAGGTGCTACGAAATATAAAGACTATACATGGAACTACTCCTCCCCATCTTATTCATCGTGATATGAGCTATCCACCTTAGCATGATATGTTCTTCTAGGCTTCCCATGCAAGCACATACAGGTCCCGATGGCAAGACCATACCCTCACATTCTGACAAATAAATTTAGCTTCTGATCTGGTCAATGCACCTACTCTGAATGCTAATACGGATTCTACTCCTTGTAGAGTTTTCCTAATCATTTCTGCACAATTTTAGGTGGCACAATAGCCTTATGGTGGCCCAAGTCCTTGTGGTGGTTTGAAGGCCTTAAGGTGGCCAGAATTCCATGAGGTGGCCCAAAATCCTTACTAGCCCGAAGGCTTTGGGTGGCTCGAATTCCTTAAATGTTGAGCAAAGTATTGTTTTCACTTAGTATTTTGCAGGAGGTTATTAATCTATTTTACTCTTGAAATAACAAGAATTTATTATTTAGCATGGAATTTGTTTTAGCACGTTCTGGAAACACTGTTCACATCTTACGTAGATGAATATAGCGTGGAATCTGTTTTTGCGTGTTCTAGAATCACTATTCATACCCTACGTGGATAAACGTAGCATAAGGATGAAAAGAATGTATACTTTTTATGATAAGAGAAAGTATGGTTAAACAACCATACGTTTTCAGAAAATTATGGAAGAAGAACCTTATGTTAGGAAGAAACCCTATATTTTGGTTATCAACAATGTATGGAAGGAGAAACGTACGTCATTTCGAAAGGTTACGTTTATTTCTCAAAACTATGGTTCATCAACCTTACTTTTGTAAACAACCATACGTTCTTGTAAAAGTATGGATCATGTAAAAGTATGGATCTTTTACCATACATTTGAATGTTGAAGAAAAAGTATGGATGATCAACCCTACGTTTGATATCAACCTTACGTTTTCAACCCTACGTTTGAAGACTATGTTATTGACCCTACATTTGGATGCCATGTCATCAACCATACATTTGGCGTCACAATTTTCGGTAGACGGTTTTTATGTACAATGATCAGTAAGCTAATTTCTAGGTGGATTTCAAGCCGTATTTAAAGTCATTTTTAAATTATGACTTTGAATAATTCAAAGCTGTTTTATTAATGGATTTAAGATCGAATTAAAAAGATATTTTTATGTCGAGTCTTAAGTGAAGTTACGACTTCTATGTAAATTAAAATGATTGAATATTGTGAATCAGAAAGAAACATTTATGGATCTAAATTTGCAGGATACATGCTTTATTATAGATACTCTCTCTCTAAAACACCAAAAAAAAGGAAGTGCGTGTGTGTGTGATAATCTATTTATTGAAAAAGGTGGAAAACAGAGATTATAACTATTCACGATTGATCTACTAATTCAATAGGAGTATAAAAGCTCTGTTTGTTCAAGAAGAAGGAACTTCATAGAAGATTCACCTGTTCTACATCGTATATCTTCTGTGGATCTACTACTGCTGAGGTTGTGAACTATATATCTATATCTATTACAACTAGATCAACTCAGAACTGCTTTGTCTTGATGATCAATATTTCTAGAGACTTTGATCCCTCTGATGTCAATTTCATTCAATTGTAATTGTGAAGATCTACCAGAAATTTCTCTCTGAAATTATTTTTTATTCTTGAGTAACCAGATTCGCGTTCTAATATGTGTAGGCTCGTGTTTGAACCATAATGTGTTTCCTTAGATTTTAAAGGTGTCAACTGCCTGTACTCAGTTGTGAATCGGTCTATGGAAAATAGGACCAGATAGTGAAAATCACCAAACTTGTGGAGTAGAGAGTTTGTGGAGTGGACAAGGGGATTTCTGTTCCCTGAACTACTATACATCTTTGTGTTCTTGTTTTTACTTTTTCCACTGTACAATCAAATCTGATAAAGTTTAATGGACAGAACTCGTTCAAAAGAAGATTTATTGAAAAATTTCAAAAGACACAATTCACCACCCCCCCCCCCTTGTGTATAATCTGTATATTAAGATCCAACAATTGGTATCAGAGGAGGAGCTTCTGAAATAGCCTTAAAAAGCTAGAAGTATTTATGGATTATACAACAGATCATTATGACAGATACAAGAGAAGGGATGTCGATGGTTAGAGCACCATATTTTAATGAGAAAACTATGGTTGTTGGAAATCATGAAAGATAATATATCTGAAAAAACCTAGGTTATAGAGTCTATTCAATGATTCTGACTCCTTATGAAATTCCAGAAAATCATGAGGCATGGAGTGCTGCTATAAAGGCAGAGTACGATATGAACTCGAAGGCTATGAATGCAATTATCTGCGGTCTAGGAATAGATGAATTTAACAGAGTATCTCAGTGCCCGATAGCATATGAGATTTGGAAACAATAGATGTGGCATATGAAGGAACAGATAATGTAAGAAAAATGAGATATGCAACTGCAAAACTGAAATATGATTCTTTCAGAATGATTGAAGGTGAGAGTATTACCCAAATGAATTGGAGATTGACAGAAATTGTCAACAACATAACTGCTCTAGGAAAACCTATCAAACAGGCTGATCAAGCATTACAAGTACTGAGAGTACTTCCTACTAGATGGAATGGTATCTCTGCTGAAATCAGACAATCAAAACCTGTCAATGATTTAACTATGAGAGAGCTGATTGGTACACTGATGATGTATGAAGATGAAATGCAAGATGAAGCTAATGAACATAAAATGATTCTCAAAAGAGAAGATATTTCCTTGAAGCCAACTTCACTACAAAAGAATAGAAAGTTGAATAGCAATGAAGTCAAAGCTAAATCAGAAAGCTCTAACTCATCCAACTCATATGTAGAACTGGCTCAACTAGCCAGAAAATTTAGAAAATTCTATAGCAAGAAAAGAGGATTCAAAAAATCGATTAAGGGAGATAATAAAGAAGTGAGATGTTATGAATTCAAAAAGATGGGACATATCAGACCAGATTTCCCACAATTGAAGGATGCAAAGAAGAAAAAATTCTTCAAAATAAATGACATTGAGAAGAAAGACAAGAAAGGTATGAAAGCCACTTGGAGTGTATCTGAAGACTCTAGTAGCTCTTCTGAATCAAGCTCAGAGAAAGAAGATGTCAATCTAAAGTCATACATGTGTTTCATGGCAGAAACTGATGAGGTACACTCATATTACTCCTCTGAATCGCATTCTGAATCAAGCTACTAAAATGAAAAACTTGCAGCCTACTGCAATATGCTGGAAGAAAGATATGACTCACTATTTAAGAAACATAAGTCGCTGTAAAATATACATAAATCTGTTTCATATGAAAGAGACACAATGCTGAAACAACATAAAGAATTAACTGATAAATACAATTTTATTAAAACTAACTATGTTAATTTTGAATCAATAATAAAATCACTACATGATGAAGTAGAATCTTAAAAATAGACTGCATTGGTTTTTACAAAAGGAGAAAATTCATTAAATAAAATTCTTGGAAAAACTGTCATTAAAAAGGAGAGATTTAGAATTGGCAGTAAAGGAGAAAAACCAAATCTATATAAAAATTATTTTTTTCCTAGCTCTAAGAAGCTTAATTATAATTTTTGTGGGGCAAAGGGACGTGTAGCTAAAAACTATTTCTTAAGAGAACCTCAAATTTGTGGTATTACGAAATCCTATGCTTCAAAAGACTTATATGATTCAGCTATTTTTAAAAGAACAAAGCAAATCTGGATACCCAAATCATTTCTAGCTAACACTCCTGGACCCAACAAAATATGGGTACTAAAGCAATTTGTTTGGATGTATCTGCATGTAGTAGGTCACTAGAGAAGAAAAGAAATATGGTACATGGGAACTGGCTGCTCATGACATATGAGTGGAAACTCATTGATTTTTTCTTCACTCACTCAAATGGAACGAGGACTTGTCACATTTGGTGATAATTCCAAAGGAAAAATCATTGGCATTGGAACTGTTTGAGATCCAAAAACAGCCTCAATCAAAAAATTACTTTATGTACAAGGACTAAAACACAATCTAATAAGTATCTATCAAATTTTTGATGATGGATATACTGTTTATTTTACTAACAATTGATGTACTGTTTTTAATGATAAACTATTTAAATTTAAAGAACCAAGAACTGAAAATGTCTACACTTTGGATTTAAATTCCTTGTTGAAACATCAAGTAAACTTCTTGACTGCTAAAGTAAGTGAATCCGAGATCTGGCATAGAAGACTTGGTCATTAAAATGTATATGTTTTACATAAGTTATCAAAGAAAAATTTAGTTTTTGATTTACCATGTCTCAAATTTGAGAGTGACAGATTTTATGATGCATGTCAACTTGGAAAGCAACACAAATCATCCTTCAAATATGTTAATAAGGTTGCTACATCTAAAACTCTAGGACTTATTCATATGGATTTGTTTGGACCTTCAAGAGTAGCAAGATTAGCTGGTAAATTATATGTATATGTTTTAGTTGATGACTATTCAAGATTTACATGGATTTTCATTTTGAAATTAAAAAATGAAGCTTTTACTTTATTTGAAAGTTTCTGCAAATATGTTCAAAATGAAAAAGGTTTCAATATAATCTCATTAATAAGTGATCATGGTGGAGAATTTGAGAATCTAGAATTTAATTCCTTTTGCTCAAATATGGGTATTAAACACACTATTTCTACACCTAGAACACCTCAACAAAATGGGATTGTAGAAAGAAGAAATAGAACAATTCAAGAAATTGCTCGAACTATGTTAAATGAATATAGCCTACCTATATATTTCTGGGAAGAAGCTGTGAATACAGCTTGTTATATAATTAATAGAGTTTTAATTAGAACTATTTTGAAAAAGACACCCTATAAACAATAGAATAACAGAAAACCTAAATTAAATTATTTAAAGTTTATGGATGCAAGGTTTATATCTTAAACACCAAGTATAATCTTGGTATGTTCGATCCAAAATCTGATTGAGGTATTTTATTAGGATATTCTACTACCTCCAAAGCTTATAGAGTGTATAATAAGAAGTCAAGGATTGTTGAAGAATCAGTTCATGTGAAATATGATGAATCTGATCCTTCTGAGAAAAGGACAGAACAAATGGATGAACTTGACTCTAATGATAACATGAGACATGAGAATTTAAAGAATGATTTTAAAAATGATATAAAAGAAATTTAGTCCAGTTCAGAGAAACATGGTACTGATGAACCTTTAAATATTCTACCTAGAAAGTCTATAACCCTAAAGAATCATCCTTTAGAATCTATAATAGGTAACTTAGAAACTGGTGTTCAAACTAGAAGAAACTCAGGAAACCTAGTGGAATTCTCTGCCTTCCTATCTCAAGAAGAACCCAAGACTATAGAAGAAGATTTAGATGATGAAATCTAGGTAATAGAAATGAAAGATGAATTAAACCAGTTTAAAAGAAATGAATTTTGGGATTTAGTAGAAAGACCTAAGAATTATCCTGTAATAGGAACCAAATGGGTTTTTAGAAATAAACAGGATGACTAAGAATCAATAACTAGAAATAAAGCAAGATTAGTAGCTAAAGGATATAATCAAGAAGAGGGAATTGATTATGATGAGAATTGTTCACCTCTATTTAGGTTAGAAGCCATTAGAATCCTTTTATCCTATGCATCTTATATGGATTTTAATTTATTTTAGATGGATGAAAAATCTTCCTTTTTAAATGGATATTAAATAGAGGAAGTTTATGTTGACCAACCTCCTGGTTTTGAAAACTCTCAAAAACCTAATTCTGTTTTTAAACTTACTAAAGCTCTTTATGGCCTTAAACAAGCACCTAGAGCTTGGTATGAATGATTAAATTCTTTTCTTTTGAAAAATTATTTTACTGTTGGTATGGAAGATCCAACACTATTTATGAAATTTGTGAAAAATAATGTTTTATTGGTTCAAATTTATGTTGATGATGTAATATTTGGATCAACAAATAAAATTATTTTTCATGAATTTTCAAAATTAATGCAAGAAGAATTTGAAATGAGTACTATGGGAGAATTAAATTTCTTTTTGGGTCTTCAAATATTACAAAAATATTTTGGAAATGTTATAAATCAAAGCAAATACATTACTCATTTACATAATAAATTTGGACTTGAGAACAGCAAGACATTTACAACTCCTATGTGTACTAATATAAAACTTGATTTGGATGAAACTGGGAATCAGTTGACAATAGGTTATATAGAGGTATGATTGGTAGCTTGTTATATCTTACTGCTAGCAAACCAGATATAATGTATTCTGTATGTTTTTGTACTAGATTTCAATCAAATCCTAAAGAATCTATTCTAACTGCTGTTAAAAGAATTTTTAGATGTTTAAAACGAACTATTTTTCAATCTCTTCTTTATCCTAAAACTTCTTATTTTAATTTGATTTCATATTCAGATTCTGACTTTGGAAGTTGTAGATTAGATAGAAAAAGTACATCAGGTACATGTCAATTTTTAGAAAAGTCTGTAGTATCATGGTCTTGTAAGAAACATCATTCAGTTTCCCAATCAACAGCTGAGGCAGAATATGTTTCTACTGGCAGTTTCTGTGCACAAGTGTTGTGGTTGAAAAACACTCTTATGGAATTTGGATTGAATTTTAATAATACACCTATTTTATGTGATAATACGAGTGCACTTAATATTTCAAAAAATCCAATAAGTCATTCTAGAACTAAGCACATTGATATAAGGAATCACTTTTTAAGAGATCATGATATTAAAAAAGATATATTTTTAGAATTTATAAATACTGAAATTCAATTAGAAAATATTTTTACTAAACCTCTTCCTACTGCAAGGTTTTATTTTATTAAGGGGGAGCTAGGTTTATTTAATTTTAAATTTTTTTTTGTAAATTTTTTTTTGTTTATTGAATACTGTTTAATTTTTTCTTTCTTTCATCGTGTAAAAATTTTCTTTGTTTCTAAATATATGTAATGATGAATGATTACATGGGAATCAAGGATGTTAGAGCCTTTTTGACTTCTAAACCCTATCAATTCTATCAAAACCCTTTAAAAATCTAAAAATCGCACTTCCTCTTCTGAAACCCTAGCCTTCAAACTTCTGAAACCCTAACCTACAAATCTTCAGAGACTCTCGCAGAAATGGTAAGGACTAAAAGAGCCAGTGAGGCCAAGACGAGAAATGCCAAGAGACAATGCACTGAAGGAAGAAAAATCTTACGGTGTAAGGAAATCGATCTTGACTGGTTATTTCAGAAAAATCTATTGTTGAAGCAAGCACTGTCGTTTCAAAATCTTGAACAGATGTTCAACAGTGAAAATATGGAATTTTGTATGAAATAGAACTTAGATACTTCTACAAATCTATACAGTTTAGTCTGAGAGATACCAAAGATAGTATAATGGCTAAAATAGAGGATAGGGATTTCTCAATTTCTTCAGTATAGATTAGTCAGATTCTCAACTGCCCTCAAGAGAGAGTTTTTTATTTTGACTTGGAGAATATAGGATATTCTGTGCATTAATCCGAAGACGTTATGTCTTTTCTTTTTGGTACCAAGACAATAAAGAAAATATTTGTTAAGGATTTGGAGCCTGATCAAAAGATTTTGGTAAAATTTATTCATACTGGAATAGACCCACGGATGGGAGAAATGGAGACGATTTTGTACCCTGATATGTATATAATGTTTCTTTTTCTAAGTGATATTAAGTTAAACATTCCAAGATACATGATAAGGTATCTCAGTTACTGCTGTCAATGAATGGCCAGGATGAATTTCTATCCCTTTGGTAGATTTATTTCTAAGCTGCTATTTAAGAAATACATGGTGAGATTAGTGGATGCAAGAGTTAATTGTCATCACAGTAATACGTTAACTACTGGAACCTTGAGAAAAGATGGATATTTCTGGAGCACAATTAAAGGAATGATTTTTCCAGTAGGAGCTGAGGAAGACTCAGAGAGTGCTCAGGCTCAACCTGCTAAGTCCAAGGAGGGACAAGCTGAATCCAGAGTCAGCAATGTAGGAAGAATGATTCGCTTTGAAGTGACTGATGTTGAGGAAGACAGAAGCCAGGAGGGAATTTAATCAAGAAGAAAAAGACCAGTAAATGTGGAAGTTACGTCCACTGCTTTGGAAACTCCAACAGAACCTTTATGTTCTTATTCTATTGTGAGAGAAGTTGTTGCTGATAAAACCATGGAAGATGTTACTGAGAAAACAGCTCTAGTAGACAAATTAGGAGCTCAAGAATAATCTCAAAGGGACAATTAGGAACAGACTGTTGCTGAGGTTGAATTTGCACTTCAACAGGAACAGGAGATGGAGGCAGTGCTTGGTGAAGAAGTGGCCAGACCTCAGGAAACTTCTGCAGATATTGTTCTTGAAATTCCAGTGGAAGACAAAGATGCAGATGAATGTGATGAGCATGCTTCTGAAGCTCAAACAAAGGTACTTCAAGAGTATTTTTCTGTGGAAGAGTTTGAAAACTCTAAGGGAAAATCGGTGGACCAACCTTCTCTGGACAAAGAAAAGGAAAAATCTGATGCTGAATCATTGCCTTTGGTATTTCTGTATCAACTTAAGAATGTGAATCAAGCATAGGGTGTATCTGATTCAAGGAAAAAAGAAGTTGAAAAACTGTACAGAAAAGTATCTCAGTCGGAATCTGAGAATGATTCTCTTAGAAATGCTTTAGACTTAGAACATTTGAAGTTTCAAAAGCTGAAGGAGTGTACAGTTTCAAGGCAAGAAGTTGAAATGTTTAAAGAGGATATATTGACTTGTGTTACTCAATTAAAATCTGAAATGGTTATAAAGTCAGATTTATCAGATATGAAGTTGTTTATGGAAAACCAATTTGCATCAGTTGCAAATAATGCTGTTAGTGGATCAGGTTCTTCAACTAATTTAATCAGAAGGTTCCAAGCTATCACAGTTGCTTTGAGCAATATGAATGACAGGATATAAGATCTTCAATGCAACAGTTCTCCTTTGTCAGTATTTATGGACAATCATAAATTCTTAGTGGATCAACTGACATCTAGTGAGCCATCAATCAGAATTCTGTTAGATCAGTTATCAACGATGCTGTCATTATTTATTGAAAAGGAGGAAAGGATTCATGAGTTTTTCAGAGTCAATTTAATTGAAGATATTCATATGACTCAAGAGAATATAGGGATCATTATCACTCTTGGAGATGGGATTATGAAGAGACTTCGGGAAAAGTTTACATAAATCAAGTCTGCAATTCAGAGGAGATAGACCCAGTTGCCTATCTTACGCAAACCTTGATTCCTATGTATATAATTGTCATGTATATACTACTAATTTTTAATGAAAATTTTCTTCATTGTTTATTTGTCTCTTTCCTTATTTGTTTTATTGACTTTTTTTTTAATATTCCAGTACTCCAGATTTAATTGTTGATAAAATATTTGTAATAGCATTTACTAATAGTTCAGTGCAATTTTAAACATGTTAAATTCAATGATTTTTCATTATTTTTGATATCACAAAAAGGGGGAGAATTTGGATAAACACAAACATCAATATTTAGGGGGAGAATTCATTTTAGTGATGGATAAAATTAGATGAGACATTTGGATTTATAATTATCATTTTGGTGAAGAAGATTTTATTTAAAACATTAAAACAAATTTTTAAAGTTAATTTTGTTTTGTTTTTATAATTTTAATTATTTTATGAGTTTTGTTTTATGGGTTTTGTGATCATCAAAAATGGGGAGATTGTTGACCAAAGTATTGTTTTAAACAATGAGTATTAATGTTATTTAAAGGGGGAGATTATTGAAAATAATACTCTGTCTCTTTATGATAATTTTGATGCTCACAAATATCCTTAGTTATTTTCTAATGATTTCACTTAGTACTTTGCAGGAGTTTATTAATCTATTTTACTCCTGAAATAACAAGAATTTATTATTTATCATGGAATCTATTTTAGTGAGTTCTGGAAACACTGTTCACATCATACGTAGATGAGTATAGCATGGAATCTGTTTTAGCACGTTCTGGAATCACTGTTCATGCCCTACGTGGATAAACATATCGTAAGGTTGAAAAGCATGTATACTTTTGTGATAAGTGAAGGTATGGTTAAACAACAATACGTTTTCAGAAAAGTAAGAAAGAAGATCCTTACGATAGGAAGGAACCCTACGTTTTGGTTATCAGCAAAGTATGGAAGGAGAACCGTACATAATTTCTAAAGGTTAAGTTTATTTCTCAAAAGTATGGTTCACCAACCTTACTTTTGTAAACAACCATACGTTCTGGGAAAAGTATGGATCACGTAAAAGTATGGATCTCTTACCATATGTTTGAATGTTGAAGAAAAGGTATGGATGATCAACCCTACGTTTGATATCAACCTTACGTTGTCAACCCTACGTTTGAAGACTATGTTATTAACCCTACGTTTGGAAGCCATGTCATCAACCTTACGTTTGGCGTCGGAATTTTCGACAGATGGTTTTTATGTACAACAATTATTAAGTTGATTTCTAGGCAGATTTCAAGCAGGATTTAAAGTCGTTTTTAAATTACGATTTTGACTGATTCAAAGCCGTTTTATTAATGGATTTAAGATCGAATTAAAAGGAGATTTTTATGTTGAGTCTTAAGGGAAGTTATGATGTCTCTGTAAATTCAAATGTTTTAATATCACAAATTAAAAGGCGACTTTATGGATCTAAATGAGAAGGAGATATGCTTTATTATAGATACTCTCTCCCTGAAACACAAAACAAATTGTGTGTGTGAGATCGATCTATTGCTGAAAAAGGTGGAAAATAGAGATTACAACTATTCACGATTGATCTACTAATTCAACAGGAGTATAAAATCTCTGTTTGTTCAAGAATAAGGAACTTGATAGAAGATTCACCTGATCTACATCGGATATCTTCTATGGATCTACTACTACTAAGGTTGTGAAATATATCTCTATATCTATTACAACTGGATCAACTCAGAACTTCTTTGTCTTGATGATCAATATTTCTAGAGACTTTGATCCCTCTAATGTCAATTGCAATCTGTTGCAGTTGTGAAGATCAACCGTAAATTTGTTTCTGAAATTATTTTTTATTCTTAAGTAACCAGCTTCTCGTTCTAAGCTATGTAGGTTCGTGTTTGAACCAGAAGGTTTTTACTTGGATTGTAAAGGTGTCAACTGCATGTACTCAGTTGTGAATCGGTCTGTGGAAAAGAGGACCAGAGAGTGAAAATCACTAAGCTCATGGAGTAGTGCGTTGGTGGAGTGGACTAGGGGATTTCTGTTTCCCAAAACATTATACATCTTTGTGTTCTTGTTTTTACTTTTTCCGTTGTACAGTCAAATATAATAAAGTTTAACGGACAGAACTCGTTCAAAAGACGAGTTATTGAAAAATTTCAAATAACACATTTCACCCCCCTCTTGTGTATAATCTATAGATTCAGATCCAACATTAAATGACCGAATTCCCCAACCGGTGGCCTAAATGCTCCAATGATGAATAGTTTCATCTTCTAAAATACAGAGCATTTTCTGCTACTATGCCAACTATAGTGCCTGATAGAGTACTGCTACACTACCTGCTATTGTGCCTACTATAGTGCCTGTTACAGTTCCTTCTAGAGTGCCTCCAATAGTACCATTACAATTCATCGTACACATATTCAACATGTTTGTTACCCATTAGATGGAAATCTGAGTAACTGTAGGGTTAACTATTATCTAAAAAACCGTATTATATTTTTTAGATTGGTGTTGTAATAAAATCACGAAATATGGATATTGGAGGTGGTGGAGAAGGAAAATAATATAATGGAGATTGAGGGGGTGTTACCTTTTAATCGGTTAAATCTTTTTGGTTTTCACAAAAGGTATTCATTGGATGTATTTATGCCAAAATTCAGGCTTCAAGTAGTATGGGAGGGATGTTTTGAGACTATTTGGTCAGTTTTTTGACAAGCCTTGGTGGATAGAGATGTGTTACGAAGGGGTAAATTGATTTCCTTTTTATAATAGAGGGGGCGTGGGACTCTTGTAAATTCAAAAAAAATTTAAAAACAAGGGGTCTATAATATATAACATCACCTAAAATAGAATTTTTTTTATTAATGTGAAATTATTGTAGAATAATTTCTTAATCACATAAAAATTTCATTATGTTCACAATTTGGGTCCACAACAACATTGAATCCAAAAAATTTTATTTTACTTTTTATTGAATAATCTATTTTTTAACCGAAATATTTTAACTATTAATAATAAAATAAAGTGGGATTTCATATAAAATATAGATCCACCTAATTATAAATATTATTACTAATTTAATAAATAAAAATATCTTGTGGTTTTTTAATTAATTTTCAAAACCAGTGCATGGGACATGTAATACACTACTTAAACTGAGATAAAACTAACAAGGATTTGAAAATATATAGTTTAATATGTTAATTATAAAATATAATTTCGACCATTAATAAACCATTGTTAATAGTTTTCATCACATAAAAATCAATTGGATGAATATTGTATTATTATTAATTTTGAATCAATTACTAAAATATCATAGAATTTAAAATAACAATAATATCAATTTTGATATTATTAATTTAAATTAAATATTATAATATCAAAATAAAATTATAATTTAAATATATTAATATTAACAAGGTGTAACATAATATATAAATATTAAAATATATAATAAAATACAATAATTCTATCTAATCAATTGTATTTTAATATTAATAAATCATTTATTTTAGTAAATCTTTAACTAAATAATCACTACATTAGTGTTTCTGAATGATTTTAAGAAACTATATTATCTATAAATATATTGAAAAATAAATATGATACCAATAACTCTTTTATTTTTAAAAGTATATGTATAACCTACAATAATATTTTTTGACATATCTCAATGTTTTATAAATGCTAAATGTAAGGAAATTCATTTTTTTTCTTTTTTTCCTTACTTAAAATTTTAAATAGGTAAAATCCATTTAGTAATATCAAAATAACAAAAATTATTTAAACGATGATGATATATGGTCTAATCATTGGTATCTAATGGCTTTTAGATATGTTTTAAATTCATTTTTGTCCTTAAGATTATGGTTTAGTCGATATTTAAGAATAATCTTACCTTAATCGTGGTGATTATGTTTAATCACTTTTATTAATGTTTTTGTTCAAAAATTAAGGTGATATTATTTAATTATAGTTATAATATTGATTAAAAATGTGTATCTTCATTTTACAAAAATCAAATCCCTGATATGGTAAAATTATTTTTAACAGTAATCCCACAAACGTGGCAAGAAAACAAGTTTTAAAAATAAAAATGTTTAAATGATAAATACGTTTTTATATCCAATTTTAATATAAAATTTATTACAATGAAATATATTGATTTTATATATTTATAATTTATCAATTTTGACTTTAAAAATCTAATTTAAATATAAATTAAAGGTTAATAATTATTTAAAAGAATTTTTTTTAACAAAATTATAGTTTTCACAATTCATCACAAAATGAAGTTTCACAGAAAAATACCAATTATTAATTCTAAGATAAAATTTACAATAAGTTTCCAAAAAAAGTGTATATTATAAAATTTAACATATAAGATTGTTAAAAAAATAAATTTACTACTTTTCATAGAATGAAATGAAATGTAGTTCATTTGAGAAAATAGTGTTTTTATACATATAAGGACTTAACTAGATATTTTATTTTTTATAATAATTATGATTTATTTATTTCAAACCATTATAAATAATATTTTAAACATAATTATTACAAATCATTTTACAAAGTTTATCTGCTAGGTTATTACTATCTCGTTTAAATAAATCTATCAACAAAATGAGTTTTAATAGAAAATTGGTGTTGTGTATAACATTCAAAATGACACTCTTTTAGGTAGAGCAAGAAAATTATGTGTTTTGAGGATGGTAATTTTTTACTTAGTGCAATTGAAGTAATCAAAGAAAATTATCTTATTAAAAAAAATATTTCACAAAATCCCCGGTGTTGCACTATTTGCTTAATTTTCGGGGATGTCATCAATAATGTTTTTAGTACAAAAATATGATATTGGTTTACTTTATTAATATAGTATTAAAATAGGTAATATATTTAAATAATGATATAAAAATAGTTATATTTTTTCAATTCATGATTTAATATATCATAAATGAAGATATTGTTTATTGTATTAATGACGTGGTAATGCATTGTTTTTAATTTATAATTTTTTATTCAAGCATGTTAATTAAATATTTAACATGTGTAAACTAGTTTGATGAATAATGAACTAAGGTTGCTGATAAGTATTTTATATTTCATTTATATTAAATATAAAAACTATTTCGGTCATTTATTTGATGAATTCATTTCATATGTATTTTAAAAATAATTCATATTATGTTTATTTAGAAAAATACTACTGATAATATTCAATATTATTAAAATAAAATTTAGAGGTTTAGATTTTATTAAAATCAAAATAATATTTTTTTTTGTAATAGTGAATCAATAATTTATTTGAGATAAATTTTAATATTTATAATTTTCTGTGAAATTGATCAATATTTTTAAATGTAATTTGTAATTATTCATGATTTATTTTAGGAATCATGAAACAATATGTTGATCTAAGCTATTTATGATTAATTTTGGTTACATAAGTGCTCGGTAAGTTTATATTGAATAATTCAAAATAAAAATGAAATATTTTTTTAATAAAAATATTCATAATTATGATGATTAGGAAAATAGTTTATTCTATGATTAATTCTTGTTAGTATTATGATAGAATATATTACATGAAGTAGATTAAAATAATTTTCTCATTGACAAAATTATTATAATTTCGTTATTTCTTGTTTTTTTCAGAGAGGTATGTCCCCATGTTGTGATTTTTATTGTTCTACTTAAATATTATTACAAATTCAACAGACATAAAATAAGATGGCTGATTTAAAATAACATTATGTGATAGTATGATGATGATTATGAATATTGGGAGAATCTACATAAAGGATTTATCTTAAGGTGCATATGTTGAATCAAGGTTGTTTGATTAATTTATATAGTCTCCTTGAATTTTTAGGAAGATAAAATTATATCTTTTTTTAAATATATCATATTATATTATTAGAGCATATTGTTGGTGATTTTGATAAGATTAATGATTTGACACTATTATTATATGGAAATATACCCAATATAAGTAATTAATCTATTTAGTTAGATCTCAAAATGAGGATGTTTTGTGAAGAATAATGACAATAAAATACATGAGTTCGTTTATAATGAATAGTAACATGTGGGAATATAAATTTCTATTATAGAAAAAGTATCGATGTGCAACTAAATTAGAGAATAAAATTGGAAAAAATTATATCACATGATGAAATTGAGAGTAGAGAATGATTATTTAAAACAATGAATTGATTTTCCTGTATATGTGTTTTATATTATCATAAAATTTATAATAATCATAATATTTATTGAGATTTATGTTAAAAAAAAGAAATATATTAAAGAATTATATATTGTAGGGTAACTTATGTGATATAAAATTCAATTAGGTTGTATTGAATATATATATATTTTATAAGAATACTAAATAAATATTTATCTATAATAGTTTTTATTTTATTATCTTCTAGCATAATTTTTATTGGGTTATTATATAACCATTTAAAAATTTGTGGATGACCAATAGGCTACTGAATAAAAAATAATAGAACATGTGAATAAAATTGTAGCATCTTGCCCTGAGTTCCACTGAATCGGGTCTCAAGATTGTGTATAACAAACCTCAAGCACATCTCCTTGAATTCCAGTGGCTTCCGACTAGAAGTGAGGGCCTTGGGTGTGTTTTTGGGAAGACTATTCCCTCATATGATAAAGTATAACACAGTGGTAAACAATATATATTATGTAGCAGATGTATTAAAATAAGTAGATAGTAGTAGAAGTAAATTAATTACCCAAAAATAAAATATAATATCTGGGAAAGAAGAATAGTAATGAAATATAACACAATGATGTTAATGTATTATACCTTGCAAAATAAGAGTCCAAGGGTAAAGAGATACAAGAATGTATTGCAAGATAAAAAAATTCCAAAATGCCAAAAACATTTATAGAACATCTCAAGCATTGGGTTGGTTCTCTTCCCACAAAGATCCATCCAAAATATCAAAGAGATCATGAATAAGAAGCAACATGCTTCCATTTATCCATACCGGAATGAAAAAAGGAAACTTAGTTACCGAACGGTGCTTGGGCAGGGTGTGAGATATAATCTAAGTAGGTTGGTACCCACTAAGTCTAGACCATTACATTTCATGTTGTAGATAGATATCAGTGTTCCATATAAAATAAATGAAAGCAGATATATAAATGAAGTAACTTCCACATGGTTGGGGTTCCTAATCGGACACTCGTCCCAGACATCACACTTCTTCCTCTTTTGGGAGTCTAAATAGTGTAGTTGTGCAAGCCAGAATATGTAATAAATGGCCAAAGTGAACACAACAAACCAAGAATGCATACCACCTGAGATTGTTCTTTGGCTTGGGTTACATTTCTCATGTCATATTCAAGTTTGATAATAAGCGAACAATATGTATAACAAAAATACAATAAAGATATATGAACTATTAATTATTGAATCTCATTCAATTCAAGATTTTATAGAATGTAATTCATATGAAGTGGTGGATTCAAAGCCCAATCCTATAAATAATTGGCCAATCCTATGTATCACAATAATACATCCAAAGTATTCGAATTCCACCAAGTCATTATCGGGTGATCTGTAAGGATTCCTTGGTATCACTTGAGGCATTGTAACTATGTGTCTGCCACATGTATCTCACTAGAGGACTGAGTATCACCCAAGGCATGGAATAAAAATTTCCTAATCGATAAATCCACAGTTTCTTCCCTAATTGGCCGGTATCAGCCATGAATATGTTAAATCACCAAGGATTATCTCGTCTTCTAAACAAAATCACTACCCCATGTGTGTTGGGTTGTAACCCATCAATCATGGTAATATTATTTTTGAGTCCTTAATTCAAAACTCACATTCTCTCCCTACCAATTTCAGGAGAATCATGTATCCAAATCACAAAACAAGAAATGGAAAACCCATAAGGGACAGAATATACAATTACAATCCATTTAATAATATTTTCAATTCTTTATGGTTAATATTTAATTAATCCAATTAATTCTAGAAAACATCAATGGTGTATTCCATATATAAATTAAAAAACATGTATCATGAGAATGGATTCAGAAACAAGCACTTCATTTAAACAATTTGATGTCATCATATTCTGTTTAAAAAAATCAAAACACTTAACCAAACTTGGAAAATTAATCCAAACGAAAATGGCACAAATAATATAGTAAGGAAAAATCATTTAATAAGAAAAATGATTGGGAATGAGTAATATGTGACATTATATATCATGGTTCAATGTTTTAAAACAAACGTTATTATTTATATATAAATGTAAGGAATGCTTATTTCTAAAATAAAAACCAGACCTGAGAAATTAATTTAACAACATGAATAGTAAATTATAATTAAAGAATGACATATGGAATTAAATTTGATCATATAAATCAATGTAAAATGAATCTAACACATGGGATAATGTAACTCAAAATGAAAATGTAAGCATATTATGATTTAGGGTGTTATGTGTGCATAAATTAATTAATTTAGAAACATATTGAGAAGGGGACCGAATTCAAGGATTATAACTCATTCTAATTAATTTAATATAGGATATACATTATAAGATTGTGAAACACTACCCAAATAATAATGAAACATATAAAAATACGTTGTGTGCCGAAACGGTGGAGGCCAAAGTCATGGAAATAACTCTAAAATGGGTTTCTCCCTGTGCAAGGGTACCTCTGGACCATGAAAAGAAACATAATCAATTTAATATGTGATAAAAATCTTAACCTAAAGTTTCCCAAGAGTATCACAAAACTGTGATGTCATGGCAAAACAAGTTGAATCAAACTCCAATGAATTTCTTTTGCCAGATGCGAGGGTCACTGCGAAAACAACAAAAGAGTCTGAATAATTAAATACAAGATGTTGAGATTTATTGGAATGATTTAATGTGTTGGGAAATAATGTGATATTTAAAAAACAATTTAAAAATGGTAGAAATGGATAAAAATCTTACATCAATGTCTTATCACTCTCCACGTCTAATAATAACCTTTGATTCTACAAAAATGGAATAAATCGATAGATTTAAAAAAACACCCAAAATTTAGTGAAAACCATTGCACGAAGATTGCATAGTGGACAAAGGGGGAAACATTAAAAAGAAAGGTGTGGTAGATATATCTTACAGAGATCTTCCTAGCACTTCCAGCGGGGATGAAATCAGAAATGAAATGATGGGTACAATCACAAAACCCCATAAGATGGATGTGGTGGATTAGTTTTCACCAGGAAGGAGATGGGGAGAGGTAGTGAGAGTGGAAGGAAAGAAGGGGGAAGAAGGAGAGGAAAAAATAAATAAAGGAAATGAAAGAAAGGGGAAAAATAAAGGAATGAAAAATAAAATAGAAGAGAAGATAAATGAAAATAAATGATAAGATAAATTTAATAATTTAATATAAAATCAAACTTAAATAAAAGAAAATAAATTAAAAGAAAAATAAAATAAACTGAACTAAAATAAAATGAAATAAAATAAAATAAAAGGAAAGGAAAATAAAATAAAATTAAAATAAACAAAAATAAAATTAATGGAATGAATAGAATAAAAAAGATAATAAAATAAAATAAAATTAATTAATTAAAATTAAAATAAATTAAAAAAATAATATAAAATAAAATCCAATTAAAATATATTAAAATAAAATGTAAAAAAAGTTAAACCACTATTTTATTTTTCAGTGCACAAACCCAAAATCATGTTCCACACACATGATTTAAATAACCACTTGCAATTTTGCGACTTCTTACTTTCTTGAACCCACAACGGCTAGCACAGGGTTATACCATGGGTCATGCGGTTGAAGAAAACTGTGCATCCATGCGTTCCTTTATTGTTTTTGGTGTGCTGGAATTCGAATGAGCCTCTGACACACCCAATATCTCATTCATACAATGATATTTTTAAAGGGGTGTTTTATGGTATAGAAGTAAAAAATTTAAATAGTTCACAAATAGGATGAAGTCGTGATGTTATAACCTACCCTTTCTAAGAGAAATCCTCCCCAAGTTACTAATCTTATGGTAGTTGAGTGTCTTCTGAGAAAAATTGAGGCGACTACACACTTATATCATCCTCCCACTCCCAGGTCTGGTCCTACATGCATTTGTGTTGCCGTAACACCAAGACCAAAGGAACTGACATGACATAGAGAACCATTGTCGTACAATCAATGATAAGAATCATATTCCCTAAAAGGATGCATCCACCTCAAGATAAATATCATAAGGGTCAAATGAATGAGACGAGTTTGGATGATACTATCAAAGCTAAGAGACACTGAAGTTGAAAATCATGGAATGGTAGCATTGTCGTATAAAAAATTAAAAGTCTATCATCCTAACCCTCTCCATCAACTCAAGCAGTCTTAAATATCTAATCAATATTATACCATGTCTATTGAATATATTATAACCCAACCTCAGAAAAACATGTCGAAAGACTCGATGTCCCACCCTGAAATCCATTGGTGTACCGAAATGATAAGTATATGAGTACTTCATTGAATAATTTGAATCCATACACTTATGAATTAGTTGGGCATTCTCATAAGTCTCACGAATGAGATACGGACCTAGTAGAGCTGCATGACCTTCCTCAAGCTAGAAAAGAGTAGATCGCCATGGTCTACCAAAGAAGGCCCTACACATAGCCATTTTAATTCATTCCTAGAAACTGTTATTATAGGAAAAATCATATAGTTGAATATGTTTCTCCAATAAACCAATAGAATCTAGGATACATGCCCATAGAATATATTCTATCTCCCATATGGTCTACTCAGACTGGCCATCAGTTTGAGGGTAATATGTGGTACTCAAAAGAACATGTGAACCTAGTTCTTTTTCATCTATTATCATAATTTTAAAGTAAAGTGGGGGTCTTAGTCTGAAACTACTGAACGTGGAATTCCCTGAATTTACATTATCTCATAGATAAATACCTTTTCAATGTCATCAACAGATAATTTCCCCCAGATAGGTAAGAAGTGTGTGGATTTGGCGAGCCTATCAATGATCTCCCATATTACATTGTTTCATTGAGGAAACCATGGAATGTATCTAATGAAATATAAGGTGATGTTGTTACACTTCCACTCATTAATGGATAGACATCGCAGAATTCTAGCAGGTAAAAGATGCATTGCCTTCACCTACAGACTGGTGGAGCACCGGGTGATTAAACCCACTATTTGTTTCTTTCTAACTATCCACCAATACTGATGATTCATATCTCTTACAACATGTTAATCCTAGGATAAACAACCCAAACAATATTTTTTGATTCATTCATTAGATCTTCCCACATATCTAAAGGAACCCCCATAAAACTATGGTAATGAATGGTCTCACATCCCTCAACAACCCAACCAATATGAAGGTTCTATCCTCTAACACATTCCCTAAAAACGAGTCCCTATAGATGAAATAGATTTTGCATTCAAAATCACACCAGAATAGATGATACCACTTTGGATTTTTCATGACTAGATGCATGTGAATCTCATGAACCACTAGATGTCACTAAGAGAACATAGCCATCAACAGCCACTCATGGCTGGGTTCCTAGATGGTTTGTGTATGAGTCTTGTGGCGTAATTCATCCTCGTCAACATTATCCTTAATATGGTTATATGCAAGATCAATGTTGAATGAATTTTTGTATTCCACCCACCTACAATGCTTCAAAATCAAGTCCCTCTGTGTGGAGATATATTTCATGCTTTTATGATCTGAGTAAAAAATCACCCTCTCAAAAATAATGTAGTTCCTCCAAGAGTGAAGGGTATGTACTATGAAGGAATGATCGAGATCATGTGTAGGATTCATCTATTCATGAGGCCTTAACAGACAGGATCCATAATCCACAAATCCTCCACCATGCCTCAGAACTACACATAGAGTTATTCTTGAAGTATCACAATGGACTTTATAAATTCTTCCCAAATAATGAAGAATACGAATCGATGTGGATGTGATTCTCCCCGTTATCTTCTAAAAATATTTATCACTCACATTAGACCAGTAAAACTGAAAAACCATTTTCTTCCAGAATGTAAGAGGCACTTCTAAGTGACAGAAGGCCTCGATGAAACTTTCTAATAGTCATCAATTGTAGAGAAACCGCATATGTCAAAAATATTCTTGGGATTATCCTAGGAAAACAATGTGCTCATATATTATGGGTCAACCATTATTATTTATTTTTTATGATATTTCCTATGAATTAAACATTACAAACCAAAAATTTGTATTTTTTTCGCATCACATATATCTGATGCACTCTCAGTTTACTCGGAATAATTTTATGATGACTACCATGGTATTTTATAAAGAACATGTACACTAAGATATCATCTATGAATCCAAACACAAAAGAATAAAGTTATGGGTAGAAAATATGATTCATCAAAGCCATGGAGAGTACCAACACATTCGTCCGACCAAATAGTATAAAAAAACCATACAATTCATACCTCCATCAGAATCATTACGTGGTATATACAATGGTCGGATACACACATGATGATAGCTCAACCTAATAAAAAATACCTAAACTAGTTTCTCCTAAGAGATTGTTGAATAGGTCCTCTATACGAGGAAACATATACCATTTCATTACTATAAGCATGTTCAGTTGGTAGTAATCTACATATAATTTGTGTGTACTACTCGCCTTCATTGAGAATAGGAAATGTGAACCCCATGGTAACATGATGGGTATGGTAAAACCCATTTCCTAACGATCATCAAGAGACTTCTTGAGTTCCTAGAACTATGTAGGTGTCGTCCTATATGGATTAATGGACATCCGTGTCACACCTGGTAGTTGATCTATATTGACCTCTACCTCTCTCACAGTATGTAAGATAAAGAAATTGTATGGAAAGAAAACCTATAAATGGTCCACAATAGAAAGGAATTCAACTTACTATATTCCCTGATCGCTCATAAAGAGACATGTTAAATGACTTGTCACTATACCAAGCCATGTCCACATTGATCCAGCTCGATCATCCTTCATATCCCATTTTACATTATGTATATGTGTTCTTCTATCGGGTGATGTGACAGAATCTCGACATTGATATCAATCTATATGGGCATGATAATCGATGATCCATTCCACATAGAGAATTATGTCAAGGTGATCATCATGAGGACACATAAATTCCGGATGAAATGGTACTAACCTATCTCAAGGGGCACCCTTGGCACTAGCATTTTCTCTCCTTATGACCCTAATCGACTATCTAGAGACAAAAATACCATTGATGTACTTAATAGAAAGACCCAAACTCTCAATAGTTGCTGCAAATATAAAATATTTCAATGTAGCTGTGTCAGAAAATGAATTATTTAAAGTAGAAGCTTCTAGGATAGTACCACTAAATGAAGATGGTTTGGGAAACTATTCCACTAGTACTGGACTCACTACATACATTTGGTAGGAACCTCGACCCTTAGATATTGCATGACTAGCTTGAGTAGATCTACTTTGCCAACACATATGTTCTGAAGCCTGACAGACTTAGTTGTGACCTCCACTGCCACAGTGAGATAGGCCAATAGAGGAGAAACATCCAACCTAAATTGGGGCTGAAAATCATATACCTTATAGAGGATCTAGTATGGATCCAATTTTGTTGGATTCTGGTAGAAAAAAAGAGAAGAATCATTGAATATGACACACCTTTCCACGTGCTCTATATTCCATCGATTTCCTCATGCACTGGGGATTTTTATAGATGATCATGTGAAATAGATGACATACGATTTAGCTATCAGTACATTTTGTCTAGATAGAACAAGTCCAACATTCACCCTTGATAGGTAACATTCGACTACCAGAAGAACCATAACTCGACCTTAGAACATACCCACCCTATCTCACATGACCATCTTCTCTAATATTTCATTCTGTAATAAGACCTGGTTACTATGTATATAACATTTTTCAATTTATAGCTTTCACATACGAGCGCACTACATATATGATCCAATCCTCAACATGCATCCTAATAATCAGTTATTTACAACTTATATATGGAGAAAAATAATGAATCTTGGTTATGTGTGAATAATTATCTTGTTCCATCATTGTGCATTGTGAAAGTTGCAATAAATCCCTTCATGATCCCATATGAGAGTCTATGGGAATATGTGATCATAGAAATCCAACTTGAAGTCTACCCAAACTGTGTCCCAGTATAGCTCTAATTGATAAATGTCATCCAACCAATGTTTGGTGGAGTCATGAAGCATATAGGCAGCATGATTGACCCTCCAGTCTAGAGGCATATCCAAAAAGATAAGGATATATTTAATAGCTTCCGTAACGCCCCGACCCCAGCTACCCAGAGTCGGTGCATTACTTCGTAACATTGGCATGATCACAAAAGATCAAGTCTCGAAAGACCGATTAGTTTAGTAGCCTTGGAAACACTAGATACATTCATAAATGTTACATTACATCATAAAGTGAAAAACTAATAACAAAGTCTTCATAGTCCACACTCATATCCTCTTCTGACTATCCCTGCAGGTCATTCATAATGTACTTCTTCACATCCTGGAAAATATTAAAACATTGAAAGGGGTGAGCTTAGATGCTCAGTAAGGATAACAATATTGCGGAAGCTTTCATAAATAAACATAATCATTTAAGGCAATGTATAACTAAAACAAAATCCTTTTAAACATGAACATCAACATAATATGGCAAAAGTAAAATGAGATAATGCCATTTACTTATTCACATGAATATTCTAATGGTTGAATAATCACATGTAATATCAATAACCACTTTCATAATGATGGAATGCATAATGCCAGACATTCTGAAACATTTTGTCAAGGCCTTGGCCAAGACGTCTAAAATGATTAAGGCCTCGGCTAAAATCACAAATCAAATGGGGAAAGGGCCTCGGCCAATTCCACGTCTAGTTGTCTCATGAGACCTACCGATGCATCGAGGAGCTATAGCGGGCTCCACCCGTCACTTATTAAGTCCAATGCATTCCTCATATAAATAGGTTTAAACATATCATAAACCAGAACATAATCGTATCACATAAAACATGCATAAAGGAAACATAACATTTCCACATTTCAATCACAAGATATCAATACATCACATTGATATAATAAAAACGCTTTCAAAACCATTTTCAATACCAAAATAAAAGAAAGTTAAAACTTTGTATTTATTTTTCATTAAAAAAATGTTGGCTTGTAGAGGAAGCCGAAACTCAAATAATGGTCATGGCGGAAGAGAAGTCGTTGTCGCCGCATAAGTACGGAAAGACAAATATTCCCTTTTTTCGTTTAGTAAAACGCTTCATATAAAAAATATTTCTTTTGAATAAACGTAAAAGTCAAAGGGGTTTATACACCGTATAAAAGAAAGCTGTGTATAAAACCAAATATGCCTCAATGAAAGGAGATTGAGATGAAGTCCTTAAAAAGATCATTTTTAAAATAAAATAGATCTATTATGTGTATTCACTATAGGTACACATAAAGAATACAAAATAAGAAATAATAATATCATGACATAATTTGAAAGTTGGAGATTAACCCAAATAATGGAAGTTGGGTTAAGAAATTCCCTTACCTTGCGTCTTGTCCTGACTCGACCGTTCTTTAACCTCCTGAATAATAAACTAGAGTTAATTTCTATTTACTTAAGAACCTTTTTTATGTTCATTATTCCTTTTATATCACTTATTACCATGTTATGAACATTATGTAATTATTTAAGTTAATAACGGTCGTTTTGTCGATCTTTCGTACTTGAGTCAACAATAAACTTCTTATAATTACAAGTTTTTTATATGGTAGAATATCCATTATCTCCAGAATTATATTCATGATTTAGATGTCATATATATCATATATATCCATTATATACATTCATTCATAATATTACGTAACATTTAGAGGTAAGAAATGAAATGCACCGTTCATGGAGACGGTAAGCCGTACGTACGCATGAACGCTACTTTCATTTATATTTCGTATTTAATGTAATGAAATCATAATTATATAAAGGTATAATATAGTTCCAGTATAATATCATATATAATATCATTTACTCCATCCTTTATACATCCCACATATGGCATTAACGATTCACATCACTTTGAGGGGGCGGTAGTCCAAACTTCCTAAAATGAAATTATCGCGTTTACCCATAATGGAAAACATAAAGTATGCCATAAATGAGAAATACAGAATCATAAGGAAAACATAAAAATAATATATATATCATATATGAAAATAGTGTCATCAAAATGGCCACCATTATAGGTGTTAATAGAATTTGAACAAACATCGTTTCGTGAGGCAGTATTTCGCCACCCACAGAAACAGTATGTTCTTTAACCATTAGACGAAGGTTTGCGTAAGTGTAAACCAAATAATTATCATAACAACATCCTAGTATATTTTAGATACTGGTTTTGTTACAAAATAAAGAAATGAAAAGAGTTTAAGGGGTTGGAGAAGCAAAATAAAACTAAACAACATTAGAGAAGACATTACCTAAAAATCGGGTAACTCTTTTTGATTTGAGGAAAAGGCTTCCTTGGGAAGAATTCTTCCCAAAGTGAGGCTTCTATAAGTAATTGAGGGATTTTGAGAGAGTATTTGGTCAGAAGTTGGCCGATCCAAATGGCTTGATGGTGTGAATAAGGTGGGAGTGGTGGGGGCCTTTTATAAGTGGAGAGGAGGGGCACTTTTGGAAAGTAATGAAATGTTATTCTATTATACAATGCTTTTCGAATTATAAAGGTCCCATACTTGTATAATTAGAGGCTAAGGTGATAAGGGTTTGAAATATCCTCATGAAATATGCTTTGGACAAGTGTAAGCCTTGTATTTTACATTATCTTCTCATTTTATTTAAATCGTTAAATAATGAGGTCATCGCTGCATCATCATGATGTCATAAATAATTTAATTTATTTAATGTCTAAAAATTATAAACAAATACTATGATGTAGGAAATATTTTTATCTTTCCAATGAATATTTATAATCAAAAACAAGACTGGTATAACCCCATGTAAAAATTGTTTTAGTAAAACATTTCATGTTTGTGTCATTTTTTACCTTAACATTAAATAAAAGGTATTTATGTCATTTTCCAACTAAAGTGGCTCCATGGGGTCCCCAAGTTGACCCATGGATTGTCTTAGTCGGCCTTGACTCATCAAATAGGAGTAGGACAAGTGTCAAGCTCATATCATATTATTAAAACATTATTTTTACCTTAAACTACACTAATTACCTCTAATCGCGATTAAAAATTTAAAGTTACTATTCACCAAAAAATTATTTTAATCTCATTGAACCACATTTTACTTCTTAATGACAACCATGTATGTCGGATTTTTGAAAATCAAATCACAGATGTGGTAATATTTCATTTAAATGAAAAATCAGTTATTTAACTACCACTTAGTGGTTTCACTATTCATCAAAAATTGAAGTTTTTCAGAACAATGCCAAAATTTCACCATAAGCTATAATTGATATTCTGAATTCAAAAATGATTTCTATTTTATGAAATTCCAATCATATAATTTTCATTAATTAATTTTATAATTAATTCCCACCGTCACAACAAATAGCGTGTTTTTAAGAAACAATTTATATCAAAATATTGACAATTGTTTATGTCCAATTTCAAAGTGAAATTAATTATAATGACCACCATTGGATAAAATGGTAAAAATATATTCTAATTATAATTTAAAACCACTCAATAGTATAACTTATTACTATAAATTATTTTGATTAAAAAAGTTGTTTTAAGTATTTTTCACTATTCATAAAAATTTTGAGGTTCTCATAAAATTACAAAAAATTCAACATAGGCTAATTTCAATATTAGGAATACAAAAATGAAGTCCATTTAGAAATATAAAATTTCTATAAATTTAAAAAGTGGTTATTACTATTCATAACGGCTACTTTGGTTAGTTGCAGTGTGTTAGAACTCGATGTTGCGTACAATGCAAGCTATTACATTATTGAATGAGAAGCGTATCATGGAAGCTTGGGGTGTTACATTCTCCCCTCCTTCAATAAATTGTGTTCTCACAATTTGAAATTTTTCTTTGTAAATAAAAGGTTGAAAAGAGAAAATACCTTTGTGTAAAACCCAATCGGAAATAAGATTAATAAAATTTATCTTTAATAAGAGGGAAAGGGAAATGAAAAAGTCACCACTCAATTATGATCTCGATTAGGAGAACATTGGTGGCAATTAAAGACATATAATTGGAGGAAAAACGTAAATATTTGAAGGGAGTGATTGAGGTCATCAATCACAATCAACTGTCAAATTGAGGGCCTCAAAGACTTAAATCTATGTTGATTTAAAATATCATCTGTTCAACAAGACATAAGGTATTAGGATAACACATTTTTTTGTTTTAATATCCCTTTACTAAAGTTTAAGAATTAATTTATTCATTGAATAAGAGATAGGTATTAATATATTTATGCTTGACAATTAGAGTTTCAACCTTCAACTCATCTTTCACTCAAAAAGATAATAGAACTCAAAAATATTATACATATCCTAATTGTATAAGGTTCCAAATGTTAAAACATACCATTTAGATTAGTAAAATTATTTTGTAATAACCAGGGACTTCCTGTAGGCTAGTGGTAGGAAATAAAGGCCTGTCGCACTATGATTGTGGGTTCGATTCCTGCAGTTTTGTCCAACGCGACGGGTTATGCCCCACGCTACAGGTTGTCCTTTTCCTAAAACTATAGTATAATAATATTCAAAAATAATCTTCCTAAATTTTTAACCTTAAACAATACTATCCAAAGATCAACTTAATCCACTCCAACCTTTATAGTTATCCAAAATACCTCTGTCCAGACATTCTCTAAAAGGTCTCTTAATTCCAAAATCAATTTATCAGATTCCCCAAACAATGTAAAGTTTCTCTTATTGTCACATACTAAAAATATAATTACCTTCATCATATTAAAACCTTACTGAAATCAACAAGTACTGCAGTACAATCCTTATATATATATATATATCACATTATTCTAATAACTAGAATATAATCCATGAGTCCAAAGGCACCAATACATTAATTATTTTTCTTCAACTGTAGTAACAGTATAAGATTGTCCTTGATCCCTTGGCCTTTTCTGAGGTAAGTTTCCCTGACGCTTAGGGAATTCATTTGCATAATGCCCCATTTCCCTACAATTGTAGCATTCAACATTGATAGCCTCTTTCTTTCCCTTGCAATCACGTGCCTGGTGACCTTTTTCCCCACATTTATAACAAACTCCCATTCCTTTTAGACAAGTACCAGGGTGATTCTTCCCACAATTATCACATAATGGAAAATCATTCGTTCCCTTTTGCCCTTTATCTGTCTCTTGTTCCACCGTTCTCTTCTTCTCTTGCTTTACTTTGTTGTCATAATACTTAGAGAATTCCTTTTCTGTCTTGATAGGACATGAGACAATATCTTCGTATGTTGAGAACGATTGTGATACTAAATCTCTACGGAGAAATGGTTTTAACCCATCAAAGAAACGATCAATCTTACCTCTTGGGTTACGTATATAATCTGCAGAATACCTCGCTAACCTTGTAAAGTTGGCCTCATACTTTGTGACATTCTCATCCTCCTTTTGTTTCAGACTCAGAAATTGCCTTTCCATATCCGCTCTATGGTCATGAGGAAAGTGTTTTTCTAATAAAAGATCTTTGAACTCCCTCTATTCCATATTCGATATGTCATCATCTTCCATTGTGTTTTGAATCAATGACCACCATTGATCAGCATCTCCAGTGAGGCGGTAAACTTCCATGATAACCTTTTCCCTTTCACTACTCCCCAAGGCGTGGAATATTTTCTCTAAGGAGTTTATCCATTGCTCAGCTACTAATGGATTTGTACCCCCATTAAATGTTGGTGGTTGTTGCCTCATGAAGCAGTCTAACATTGATCCTCCACGTTGCGGATCAGGGTGCTCCATACGAGTAAGGTTATTATTCATAACCTGAGTGAGTTGTCCTAGTATGGTAATAAGTTGATCAGCACCAGTTGTATCTCCAGCTCCACAATAATTATCTTCAGCAGGAGGGAAATCCCTACACGGAGTGCATGCATTGATACGGTTTCCATTCCTTCCACTAGGCGCCATTTCTAAACAATGGCATAAACTATATTAGTTTATAAATCAAAATAAATAATTCCATACTTGTAAGATACTTAACATAGATTGAACTATTTATGGATATAATCCATAAAAATGTTTTCTTTGAGGAAGTATATACTCATAACCCTTCATAGTGGTTTATAATGAAAATGAGAATTATCCAAAGCATATCCCCCAGGAGTGTCGTAACCAAGAGTGCAGCAAGGCCCGTTGTCGTGCACCAGTTCCCGTTCGAGTCTAGATCAAAGCGGTGATTTCGAGTTTTACCCCTAGGTACATCTGTTCCAAAGCCGCCTCTACTTGCTCGTATCCAGACAGGGACGTATTGCTCGGAAAACTCACAAAATCTCTATAATACCAAAATTATAGTAAGTTCTTCTATACTAATCCTTAAAGTCTATCTTCGGGCTATGTGCTCTAATCAGAGTTTATCTAAATCTAGCTTCCAAGGTTAGTACTAAACTGCCTCTAATACCAACTGTAACGCCCCGACCACAGCTACCCAGAGTCGGTGCATTACTTCACAACATTGGAATGATCACAAAAGATCAAGTCTCGAAAGGCCGATTATTTTAGTAGCCTTGGAAACACTAGATACATTCATATATGTTACATTACATCATAAAGTGAAAAACTAATAACAAAGTCTTCATAGTCCACACTCATATCCTATTCTGACTATCCCTGCAGGTCATTCATAAAATACATCTTCACACCCTGGAAAATATTAAAACATTGAAATGGGTGAGCTCAGATGCTCAGTAAGGATAACAATATTGCAGAAGCTTTCATAAATAAACATAAACATTTAAGGCAATGTATAACTAAAACAAAAGCCTTTTAAACATGAACATCAACATAATTTAGAAAAACTAAAATGAGATAATTCCATTTACTTCTTCACATGGATATTCTATTGGTCGAATAATCACATGCAATATCAATAACCACTTTCATAATGATGGAATGCATAATGCCAGACATTCTGAAACATTTTGTCAAGGCCTCGGCCAAGACGTCTAAAATGATTAAGGCCTCGGCCAAAATCACAAATCAAATGGGGAAAGGGCCTTGGCCAATTCCATGTCTAGTTGTCTCATGAGACCTACCGATGCATCGAGGAGCTATAGCGGGCTCCACCCGTCACTTATTAAGTCCAATGCATTCCTCATATGAATAGGTTTAAACATATCATAAACCATAACATAATCGTATCACATAAAACATGCATAAAGGAAATATAAAATTTCCACATTTCAATCACAAGATATCAATACAGAACATTGATATAATAAAAATGCTTTCAAAACCATTTTCAATACCAAAATAAAAGAAAGTTAAAACTTTGTATTTATTTTTCATTAAAAAAAATGATGGCTTGTAGAGGAAGCCGAAACTCAAATAATGGTCACGGCGGCGGAGAAGTCGTTGTCGCCGCATAAGTACGGAAAGAAAAACATTCCCTTTTTTTCATTTAGTAAAACGCTTCGTATTAAAAAGATTTCTTTTGAATAAACGTAAAAGTCAAAGGGGTTTATACACTGTATAAAAGAAAGCTGTGTATAAAACCAAATATGCCTCAATGAAAGGAGATTGAGACGAAGTCCTTAAAAAGATCATTTTTAAAATAAAATAGATCTATTATATGTATTCACTATAGGTACACATAAATAATACAAAATAAGAAATAATAATATCATGAAATAATTTGAAAGTAGGAGATTAACCCAAATAATGGAAGTTGGGTTAAGAAATTCCCCTACCTTGCATCTTGTCCTGACTCGACCGTTCTTTAACCTACTGAATAATAAACTAGAGTTAATTTCTATTTACTTAAGATCCTTTTTTATGTTCACTATTCCTTTTATATCACTTATTACCTTGTTATGAACATTATGTAATTATTTAAGTTAATAACGGTCGTTTTGTCGATCTTTGGTACTTGAGTCAACAATAAACTTCTTATAATTACAAGTTGTTTATGTGGTAGAATATCCATTATCTCAAGAATTATATTCATGATTTAGATGTCATATATATCATATATATCCAGTATATACATTCATTCATAATATTACGTAACATTTAGAGGTAAGAAATGAAATGCACCATTCATGGAGACGGTAAGCCGTACGTACGCATGAACGCTACTTTCATTTCTATTTCGTATTTAATGGAATGAAATCATAATTATATAAAGGTATAATATAGTTCCAGTATAATATCATATATAATATCATTTACTCCATCCTTTATACATCCCACATATGGCATTAACGATTCACATCACTTTGAGGGGGCGGTAGTCCGCACTTTCTAAAATGAAATTATCGCGTTTACCCATAATGTAAATCATAAAGTATGACATAAATGAGAAATAAATAAGCATAAGGAAAACATAAACATAATATATATATCATATATGAAAATAGTGGCATCAAAATGGCCACCATTACAGGTGTTAAAATAATTTGAACAATCATCGTTTCGTGAGGCAGTATTTCGCCACCCACAGAAACAGTATGTTCTTTAACCATTAGACGAAGGTGTGTGTAAGTGTAAACAAAATACTTATCATAAAAAAATACTAGTATATTTTAGATATTGTTGTTGTTACAAAATAAAGGAATGAAAAGAGTTTAAGGGGTTGGAAAAGCAAAATAAAACAAAACAACATTAGAGAATACATTACCTAAAAAATCGGGTAACTCTTTTTGATTTGAGACAAAGGAATCCTTGGGAAGAATTATTCCCAAAGTGAGGATTCTAGGAGTAATTGAGGGATGTTGGTAGAGTATTTTGTCAGAGTTTGGCCGAGTCAAATGGATTGAAGGTGTGAATAAGGTGGGAGTGGTGGGGGCCTTTTATAAGTGGAGAGGAGGGGCACTTTTGGAATGTAATGAAATGTTATTCTATTATACAATGCTTTTAGGATTCTAAAGGTCCCAAACATGTATACTTCGAGGCTAAGGTGATAAGGGTTCGAAATATCTTCATCCAGTAGGCTTTGGACAAGTTTAAGCCTTGGATTTTACATTATCTTCTCATTTTATTTAAATCGTTAAATAATGAGGGCATCGCTGCATCATCATGATGTCATAAATAATTTAATTTATTTAATGTCTAAAAATTATAGAACAAATACTATGATGTAGGAAATCTTTTTATCTTTCCAATGACTATTTATAATCAAAAATATGACTTGTATAACCCCATGTAAAAATTGTTTTAGTAAAACATTTCTTGTTTGTGTCATTTTTTACCTTAACATTAAATAAAAGGTATTTATGTCATTTTCCAACTAAAGTGGCTCCATGGGGTCCCCAAGTTGACCCATGGATTGTATTTGTCGGCCATGACTCATCCAATAGTAGTAGGACATGTTTCAAGCTCATATAATATTATTAAAACATTATTTTTACCTTAAACTACACTAATTACCTCTAATCGCGATTAAGAACTTAAAAGTTACTATTCACCAAAAAATTATTTTAATCTCATTGAACAACATTTTACTTATTAATGACAAACATTTATGTCGGATTTTTTAAAATCAAATCACATAAGTGGTAATATTTCATTTAAATGAAAAATCAGTTATTTAACTACCACTTAGTGGTTTCACTATTCATCAAAAATTGATGTTTTTCAGAACAATGCCAAAATTTCACCCTAAGCTATAATTGATATTCTAAATTCAAAAATGATGTCTATTTTATGAAATTCCAAACATATAATTTTCATTAATTAATTTTATAATTAATTTCCGTTGTCACAACAAATAGCGTGTTTTTAAGAAACAATTTATATCAAAAGATTGACAATTGTTTATGTCCAATTTCAAAGTGAAATTAATTCTAATGACCGCCATTCGATAAAATGGTAAAAATATATTATAATTATAATTTAAAACCACTCAATAGTATAACTTATCAATATAAATTATTTTGATTAAAAAAGTTGTTTTAAGTATTTTTCACTATTCATAAAAATTTTGAAGTTCTCAGAAAATTACAAAAAATTCAACATAGGCTAATTTCAATATTAGGAATACA
Organism: Viscum album; assembly: GCA_963277665.1. Taxonomy (NCBI): domain Eukaryota; kingdom Viridiplantae; phylum Streptophyta; class Magnoliopsida; order Santalales; family Viscaceae; genus Viscum; species Viscum album. Next base: position 1,276,820,012 of record OY728133.1, read on the forward strand.
AAAATGAAGTCAATTTTGAAATATAAAATTTCTATAAATTTAAAAAGTGATTATTACTATTCATAACAACTACTTTGATTTGTTGCAGTGTGTTAGAACTCGATGTTGCGTACAATGCAATCTATTACATTATTGAATGATAAGCGTATCATGGAAGCTCGGGGTGTTACAGCTTCTATCTATTACTCTACAGCATCAGGACCAACACCACTTTAGAATGTGGGAAGATGCCTCTAAAATAATACTCATTCACACTCTTCCATAGACATGGTAGGCCTTCGAGAGCATTGAATAGACTTCATGAAATGAAGAAAACTATCATGGAACTGATGCTTGACTCCTAGTGGAATACTAATTGGAGGTTCCGTAGGGGGCACTAAAAGAGTCACTATGGGTGGCTCAGGGCCCACCACATCTAGAGTGTGTCCATCATCAATACCTCGGCATACTTCTTGAGGTTGTCGCAATGGAATATCACTTCAATTGGCAAGAATGTACCTGAGACAATGATTTCATATGTTATAGGGGGAAAAAGTAAATAAACTATAAATAAGGGAAGGTGATGGCCTCTATTAATCACAACACAGTAGATAGGGAAAACGGTAAAAGAGGTCAAGTACGTAGCCTTCGTATGTACAATACAAAATGGGAATCCCGCTCCATGATTTTATTCAAAATAACCAGGAAAACCATATAAGTGTCCCATAGTCACATGACTTATAGTCCATATCCAAGGAATAGTCAATTAAAGGTCCCAATATTTTATTTTAGTTGAACATTTTATTTTAATTTCATTTTTGAAATTAATTTCCCTTCAAATAGATCAAATTAAAAATATCACCATCATAGTTTATAAGGACCCATACACATTGTAAATAGAATTTAGATGTCTATTAAACCAATTTATGACATGCCCATACAGAATAAATTGGCTTAATTCTACATTTATAATTAATTACGAATTGTATGATATAAAAACTATGAACAACAACAATGACATGAAAATAGGCAGATTCACACTAAATGTAAATGTGGCATGGAGATAATGCATTTCCCATAAACTCATATAGTTCAAAGTATGATGTATGCTATGGAATTTCTCTAATATCGTCTTCATAAAATAATTTAAGTCGTCATCTCAATAATACCAATATCAATAGTAGCACAAAACAAGGGTGCCACCCCATGGTGATGTCATATCAAACATATATGGCATAATCAATAACATTAATTATAATGCTAGTTTATATAGGGTTCCCCTATACATGGAATACCTACGTCCAAGAACAGGGTAGATTTCCAATTTATATTTCCTAGCCTACTGTCTAACCCAAATAGTACGATAAAGGAAAATGATGTTATGATACCACTACGTATATTCTCGCTCATAGTTCCGCTGAATCGGGAACCAATAAGGGGGAAACAAGATTGCAAGTGCATCTCCCAAATCCCAAATGATATTTACTAGTATCGAGAGCCTTGGGTGTGTCCATGGAATGAATATTCCTTCAAAGAATAAGCTATAACATTGAGATAAACAATATATATTATGTAATGTAAGCATAAGAATTATAAGACAACCCATGAAGTAGATAAATGACCAAAATATAATAAATTATGAATGAAGAAGATGAATAGTCATGTATAATACCATAATTATGTCAATGTGTGAAACCATGAAAAATAAGTGATACAGGTATAGGGGTATAATGATGTACTACATGCTAACAAGAATTTTCAAAAGGCCAAAAACTGCTACACAACATCTCAGGCATAGGCTGAGTCCTCTACCCCAAAATCTCTATCCTAAAAATAAAAGAGATCAATCATCATAAGTGAAATGCCTTGCATTTTCCATAACTACAAGAATAAAGTCTACTCAAGTACCAAATAGCACCTTAGATGGGTGTGAGACATAATATCAGCAGGCTAGATCCCATTGTGACTAGGCATTTCAATTTTTCATTCTAGATATATATCGTTGTTCCATATAAAATAAATTTATGCAGTTAAATATATAATTTAACTACAACTTTTCTTAGTTTCCCGAGATGACACATGTTCTAATCAACCTGCTTCATCATATAATGGGAGTCTTAATAAAGTACCTCTATAAGAAATTATAAATATGAATGGATCAATGTAAACAAGGAAATCCCAAAAGGCATACCCCTAAATTTTTTTGGCTTGGGGTATATTTATCATGTGATCGTTATCTATGATAATAAGATATAAATATGTGTAACTAAATAGAAGCTACTCTATGTATCCTTAATTAATGCATCTCATGTAATTCATGTAGTTATATAAAGTCTGTCATATCAAATTTTTCAGCCTGAGCTCATCCTTGATGATCTATGAAATATTCTAGGTTTATCTATGGTACATCCATTGTAATCCAATACCACTGAGTCCATTTTAGTTGATCAATAAAGAGTCCCTAGTATTACTTGAGGCATGTGGACTCGGATTCGATCCCAAGTTCCTCACTAGAGGTCTGAGTGTCACCCAATTATTTGCATATCAAAATTTCTAATGGGTCCATAAACCATTGCTCCCCCAGGGAACTGGTATCACCCATAAGTATGTTAAATTTCCCATGAATCCCCCAAAAGTAAAACCAATTCACTGCCCCTGGTGTATTGGGTCATAACCCATCAATCATGGGGATTCCATCTATGTGTCCTTAATTCAGAACTCCCTTTCTCTCCTGACTCTTTTTATGAGAACAATGTAGCCAAAGAATATCACAAGGAAAGACATATACTACAAGGAAATGCATTTACAATTTCAATCCATTAAATAAATTTTTGAATTACACATGATTACTATTTAATTAAGTAAATAAATTAAATCTAGAAATAATGGTCTGTTTCATATGTAAATGAAATGAACATTTTTCAAGAGCATGGCTTAAGAAAAAAGCACTCCATTTAAACAATTTCATGTCATCACATACAATTAAATATAAAAAAATTAAAATTTATTAAAAAATTGAAAATTAAGCCAAATGAAAATGAAAATAATTATATAGAAATTAGAATGAATTTAATAAGATAAAATCATGGGATGAAGGAATAAGTAACATTATATAGCATAGAGAAAAGGTGGAAAACAAACATGTATATAAGGAATTAAATGTAAGGCATATTGCATTTTTAATGAAACACCAAACATGAGAAATTATAATTAGAGCCTGAAATGTGGAACGAAATGTGAACATTTAAATTAATTAAACAAGAAACTAAAACAAGGAACAAGGATATTCATAATGAAACATTAATCACATCACACTTTATGATGTTTTGGGTGGATAAACTAATTAATTATGAAACAGATTTATATGGGGTACCCAATTAATAGTTTATTATTCATCATTAAAAAATTCATAAATATAGGACCATAAAAATGTGTAACAAAACCCAAGGCTTAAGGAAATATTGTCCAAAATGTTTTGCACACAAAAGTAGGTAGCCATAGGAAAGGAGAAAAGTATAAAATGGCTTTCTCTGTAAACAAGGGTCCCTAAGAACATGGAAAGTCAAATAAAATAAATACATGCCAACCAAATTTACCGGATGGTTCTGATGAGTTGTACAAAGGAGCGATTTCAAGGGGCATACAAGGTGAAGTGAACACCATAGGAAAGGGTTTCAATGCATTTGGGGGATCACTATGGACCAAAAAAGTCTGAATAATTTATTACATAATATTGTTCTTTACTGGAAGGTTTTGATGACTGGCGAAATGGTGTGTTATTTAAAATTCAACAAAAAAATGGGTAAAATGTTCAGAATCCCTACCTCAACATTATATTGCACGCTAGATCCAAAACAAGATTTTATTCAACCTCAATGTAAGGAAATCAAAAAAAATTAGCTATACCACCCCAAAATAGTATAAAAACTACATCTTGAAGATTGTAAAGTAGATTAGGGGGGAAACATTAAATAGAGAGGTATAGTAGACAGAAAATATCAAGAGCTTCCCAACGCATCCAATGGTGATGAAATCAGAGAAGCAATGGGGGGTGTAATCACAATCCCCCAAAAAGAGGAGGAGGTTGATGAGTGAGTTCTAGGGGGAGGGGAAAAGGTTATGGGTGTAGAAGAATTGAAGAGGGATGATGAAGAGAAAAAAATGAAATAAAGGTAAATAATGAAACAAGAAAAAAATAAGGGAAATAAAAATCTAAATGAAAAGATAAATAAAATAGAAGAAATAAAAAATAAAATACAAGGAAAGAAAATTAAAATTCAAAAAATTAAATAAAATGCCAATAAAATAAAATAAAACAATGTCAAATAAAATTAAAATAAACTAAAGGAAAATAAATGAAAATTAAGAAACAAATATAAATAAAAGAAAATAAAAAAAATAACACAAAATAACATAGAAATATAATAAAATAATATAATATAATATAACAATTACTGAAAAATAATATATAAAAAATAAATGACATATAAAAAAATAAAATTAATTAAAATGGAAAAACCTATTTTATTTTTCTCCACACAAACTAATGTTCATAGGACAAACCCAAAATTTGAATAATGACATGAAAACTGGGCATCTTCCAACTTTTTGTAACCTATAACGGGTGTACGAGGGTACACCCTTGTTCACGCGATTCCAGACAACCACACAGCCCCATCTTCCTTCTACGTTCTTATTACGTTGGGCTTCAAACGAGCCCCAAACACACGTGGGATCTCTTATATGATTAGACATATTTTAAAGGGGGAGGTTTACGGAATTAAAAAATATAATTTAAATAGTTCACACCTTGGAGGAAGCCTTAGTGGGATAAGAATATTTGTAATTATTTTTTTTATTCATTATTTTTATATTAAATCATATAAACATGATAATTCAATAAAATTATATTATGGAATCCTTTTTTTATTATTTTAAACTGATAAAATCCTTTTATAATAATTTCATGTTTCACTATTATGATTTCTAGTAATATTATTTAATAAAGTTTTAATAAATTTTATAATAATAATTAATATTGTAACAGTGCCTATAAATCAATATGCAATGTTTTGAAAGTATATTTGGAATGATAAATTGTCAAAAACAATTTAATAAAGGATTCAAAAATTCACCCACCAACCTCATTTTGAATATAACCCTTCCTCTCTATCTTAATGATAAAAAACACCATTGCAATCATTATGTTCATGATATCACATACTCATGAAATAAATAACCTATAACTAAATCCGTGATAAATAGTATCCAACTATAAAGTAATCATATCCAAAAATTAATATTCATTCATAAAATTTATTAACATCTTGTACAATTACATGACTATTTCAAAATCCCAAAGGTGTATCCAAAAATTAATGTATGTCTAATAACTATGGATACATCCAATGAAATAAGGTATGATTATTAGAATAATGAATATGTATAAATAAAATGATATTCATTCATTCCGTTATTAAATAAAGAACCAAAAAACCTAAATTCTATAACAAAACATTCAATGAAAATCTATAAATAATATAAATATAATAAATCTAGACATATATTACAGATTATGTTTCCAAAAGGCCAAAATACAAAAATCAATTAGATATAAAAATATATACACTATAATTACATAACAATGATGTAAAAAATTAAAAATATTTTAACTCTATGTAAATAAATTATTGAGTTGATATATGTTATTCCAAAAAGTATCCCCTGATAAAAAAACTAAGTAATCCAAAATAAACTGACACTTCATATGACATAATATTCATTGAAACTAGTAATACTTAAAAAGTGTGATAGAAAATTATCCTCATATAAGAAACTTATGGTAATAATAACAGAACAACCTGATAATTATAAAATACCTATACAATGAAATGTATTGACTTTTGAATTAATCAAATGTGTGACATAAAACGATTATAATAGACTACTGGTGTAAAATTAGGGTTATCAAAACAACTAAATTGGACAACCAATAGGCTTAACAACATTTGTATTTGTTTTTCATAAATAATTATGTGAATATATTAAATCATTAAATAATTTCAAAACATTATAATATTTTTCCAGAAAGGTCAATATAAGTTATACCCCATTGTGAATACTATTTGTTTCCTAAATTCATCAAATATTTCATTAATGGTTTAAGAGAAACCATATATTATTAATGTTAAAAACTATAATTCAATTACTTGGACATTATTATTTCTTTTATCCACCAAAATATTATTCCACATGTAATGGAATATATATATAAATACTTAATAGATATATACATGAAAAAATATGTCACCAATGAGGGAAACCCAAGACCCATTGAACTATATCCTATTATATAAACATATTATTTACTTACATTCACTGAAAATAATATTTTAGTTATAATTATAAAATTTATTAACACCACATTAGTAAAAAAATTCTAAAACATTCCCATGAAATTTTCAGATTATTGTTTATGGAGTATTATGAAATTACCCTTATGTTCCAAAATATATGTATTTCTTATCAGATAAAAATTTTCGTATTTTTCCATAAAATTTTAATTATAGGATATGAAATCAAAATATCCCTTCACATTCTAAACACATGATACCCTTCTAGACAGATCCAATAGAACAATTTTTTCGTTACCTAAGTAAATAGAAATATATCGAATGGTGAACTTGGATGATCAGAAAGTATTAAACATGGGAGGTATCCATCAATGATAAAAAATAATTATCCCAAAGGAATAGGTGAAAATAATTGAGATGATAATTTAAAAAAATATACACATCATTCCATTGGCTATGAGTCATGGGTCCTTTCATTAAGATATGTTATAACAAAAAAAAGCTATATGAATAGAAAACTTGTAATAATGAGTTGGAGTCCCTAAAAAAATATCTTATTTATTAATCATATGATAGTTGTATACAATTAGGAATATAAACAAGTATCCATTGTTACAAATATAACTAAAATAGTAATAATTAACTAATCCCCTTTTCGAATTGGGTTCTCTCCATATTCATTCGTCTCCTTAATGAAGTCTCACTCATATGACTATCATAATAGACAGAATCTTATAAAGAGATTGGTACAATTCCATATATTGTTACCATTATCTCATGAAATTACATTTTTTATACAAACCATTGAAGGAATAAATAATTTAGGGCCCACCCATCACAAATCCTAAACCATATATAAGGGATACATAAGATACATAAATCAATATAACATAACCAATGTAATTAAAATAGGATTCATATGGATTTAAAATAATCTTTATTAAATCATCGAAAAGTAAAGTATTTAATAATATTGTAGGTTGAAAATAATCATCATAATCATTCCAGAGAAATAATATTTATATTTTCAAAATAATAACTCCCATTTAATGAATAAAAATTGGTAAAGTATTTTTCTATAAAAGAAAATATCATTAATAAAATCCACAAAAATATTCTTCAAAAAAAGATGAGATAAAATCTATTTTTATGTTGTGACATTTAAAAACAATAACTAGATTATTTGGAAGGAAAATTTAATTGAAAATAACCATGTAAAATGGTATAGGATTCATTAAATAAATTAATAGTCATATTAGGGTGAAATTCCATTCATTCAGTAAATGTTAAAAAATAATTCTCTATATATTTTACAAAATATTATAAAAAAATGCATACAAAAAATATTTGAAATTAATTGTAATAATTATATGTAAATAATGTAATATGTACCTAAAATTATCTATTTAAAACATTTCAAGTGTTAGTAAAATGTTCTATTAAACAATATTTTGAAAAATGTATATTTTAGACAATGATTCCTGACAAAAAAGGGAAATAAGGATTGATTTTCATAAAGACATATTTTTTCCATTTCTTAACCAAGGAGAAATAATATGGTAATAATTATTTAAATCCACATTTAAATTGATACTAGATGGGTATAGTTGAGAATTATGAAATAAAAACTATATTAATCTTTAAATCAATATTATTGTATAAACAATCAGAATTTGAAATTCTCCCCACTTTCATTAATTATAAATCTTAATCCCATTCAAATTGATAACATAATATTGTATATTAAATGACATGAATATGAAGATATTATTGATCAAATTTATCAATGTGGACCGACATACATCATATAAACACAAATATAATGTAAAAAATGAAAACATGTCCAATCAAAACAACATTATCTTGAATAACCCTTATATATTACAATATCTATGAATCAAAACATCATGAAAGTGATATATTTTTATTTATTTTCAAATAAATATCATTTCAATAATTATAATTTTGAAATATATTTTTTCCATTCAAAACTACAAAAATAGAAAAATATTTGAATATGGAATATGTCTCATAGAAATTGATGTTGGTCGAGAAACCCTTATCTTGGTTCATTAAATTATTCATATACACTATAATCAACATGTACGGTAAATTTATATTTTTAAAAAATTTATACAACAACCATATTCATTCTTATATTACCATATATTATTAACATATAAAGTACAATAAATTATTTATTTTTTATTTCTCTTTTAATTCCTCAGTATCATTGTTCATTGATCATGTTTTTTACATGTTTTTATTTAGATGTTTGGGCCAGTGAAATATATTCATGGCTTCATCATCTTTAAAATTTAATTTTTGTGATTATTTAAATATTTATTTCTTATATACACACTATAAAAATTACATATGGATGCGATGAAAAATAGATTCCACCTCATCATTGAGATGTTAGATTGTATATATATATAGAAACAATTTCATTTTCCATTGAGATATATTCCAAATAAAAAAAAATTTTCAGTTAAAAAAATAATATTTTATTGGTTTTGTTTTAATTAGGTATCAATGTTCATATTTTTAATGAAAATATTAGGTGAAATGGAAATAAAATAAACATAAAATCATTTGGTGAATACAATTACAACTTATTTTAGAAAACTCATTTTGATCTCTTATTAATGACCCCTTTTATAGTGATCGAAGAAGATAAAAACCAATTGATGGTGTTGAGGGAATATTATAAGATTTGTTTTAGTTTTTGTGTGTGATATGTTAAATAATTTAATGTGATAAAGAAATGACAGGAGTCTCCCATTTATATGTGATCAGAGGGGAACATTTTTTATCATGATTAATATTAAAATAATTCAAGTTCTCCTTCTTAGAAAAAAATATTTAAATCGAAAAAATAGAACTCTGAAAAAATTACCTCAAAATACACTTAGATGATAGGATATATACATTTAATTGGTTTTTTACCATTATATTATTATACTAACACTTTAAAAATCCATAAAATCCTATACTATAGTAGCAACTGAATAATCCATTATTGGAGAATAATGTCATGGAAAGAGGGAATGTGAATCCTAAGTTTAAAATGGATTATATAATCAACCTTTTATCATTAGATGGAATAATTATTTTATTAATTTCTTTGAAACCAACTAATTATATAGTGTTTAACCTACAATATCTTTAATATTAATTTCAGGACTATTGATATAATATTACATTAAAACATTGTTTTCCATTGAGTTTGAATTTTTAAAAAATAAAAATTACATCCAATTAATTTTTGACAATAATTATTAAGCTTTAATTTATATTATCCAAATCAAAACACTTTTATCATTTTAATTCTATATAAATTTATTTTTTCAACAGAATATTGAAACATTACAACAATGTTGTGTACTAGTTTTAGTTAACAATAAAAATAAAATAATAAAATAATTTATTTTTTAACTAAATTAACCTATTAATATTACCAATAATCATTAAAAATAATTCATATCATCAGTTAATTCCCATTAAAACATATAATTAATATTAAAAGAATTTTTTTTTCATTTAGTTATAATTCATTACAACATATATTCTTATTTATCCATAAATGTAAAATTAATCTAAATAAAAATTATTTATGTTATAATATGTATTTTGAAGAAATAAAATAAAATAATTAAATAAAGATAAATATTTTTGTGTTTTTTAGATCATATACCGTAGTTTATACCTCGATTCACCAATTTGACCCTTTAATGAGATGATGATCATTCACCATAATTACTTTCCATTATAGAAAATATAATATGGTTTTATTTAAAAATAAAAACATTATAAATAAATAAATATAATTCATTATATATTAATATAATTCAAAAATTTATTTAAAAAATATTGAATAAAAGTACACAATACATCAATATGAAACAATTTTTACAAATTTAACATTTTGATCATAAAAAATAATTTTATACTGAAATCATTTAAAATTATGGTTTTCATTGATTTAATTAAAATTTTTAAAATAAAATTTCAATTATTGGAATTTAATAAAAAATCGTAACTGAATACATCATCAAAAAGCATTATATAAAGAAGTCTTCTAAAATCAATTTTTTATTCAACAAAACAGTCACCTAGAATTTTAAAATATCATTACAAGAAATATAAATTTAACATTATATTTTTAAATAAACAATATTAATTATTAAATAAAAATTCTACTTTTCTAAAAGGATTCATAAAATTTCATTTCATTCTTATATCATAATAATTTCATAAATGTGACATTATTTTATGTGTTTTAATTTTCAATTTTCTACTAAATATGAACAGTTTCATAAATAATATTTAATCCAATTTAGATATTTTTTACCTAAAAATTATTTTCCTAATATAAAACTACCATAATAATATTAATATTTTTATATTTTAAATAAAACAAATAAATAAAGTGACATTGAATTTTATAGAAAAATGACATATTTAAACAATAATTTTTCATAAAATTTGGATATTTCATTCTTATATTTCATGATTGAGATATTATTTCCTATGAACTATTAAATAAATTAAAATTATGAAATTTAAACCTCTAATATTTAATTTCTTTAAAATCTTATTCTTCTTACCAAACTGTTATATTTGATATAATAATCATATATATAATAATATTTTCATAGTATACAACTTTTTTTATGCTCGGTGTTAGATGCAATAAAAGATATCAGGTATAGTATTAATTTCAAAATATATATTATAAAATATTCAGGTGTTACATTATATTTGACTCTGAAAAACTATTTCATCAAAACTTTATCTATTTTTACATAAGAACAGTTGATATTTAGAATAAATTACATGGATTGGTTGATAAATAATCATAAAAATAATGATATATCGTTCAATCCATACTGATTAAATTTAATTTTAAACATGAATTTTATTCTATATTAAAAGTAGAAAAAATTTAATTTATAATATACTTATTAAAAAAATATATCTATCATTGTTATAAAAATTCTTTTAAATTGGTTATACGATGATTTCTTCTATATATGAGAATCATTTTGATGTAAAACATGAATGATTTATCTTCCTCAATCCTGAATATGAGGTATTCTATTTCCCTCAAGATTGATTTTGTAAGTGATTTTAAAATCCTTCATTTAATCCCATAATATCGTTCTTTTGTTATATTTCAACAAGTTTTCCATTTTTCACTTCATATCTTTTGGTAAATAACCATGTAGAATTTTTCATTTCTAAATCACTAATATAATTTTTAATGGATGTATAAAACAAAAAATTGATGAATCTATTCCTATGATTTTTACCCATTAATCAAATTAAAAAATTGTACAAATAAGTTATGATAATATCTATTATCAATAAATACAATAGTAAAATACCAATCCATAAAAAACAAAAAAAGATGATCATAAATCATTCCATAAGTAATTAATCTTTTAACTCATCAAAAAAGATTTAAAAAATTTTAAATCCCATAAATAAGAAATATTTTATCATTTATTTTTCCCATATCAACATAACATTTATCATAAAATAACATTAATTTCTCATAAAGTCATCTAACAATATTTTATCTAACCAGATGATATGTAACAAAAAATATAATAATCATTTAAAAAAAACTAAATTACTATAAAATAGTAACAAAACAATAAATTATTCCCCTCATGAACTCAATATTTATTCCTAAAATAAATTTCTATCCAAGAAAATAATATTATATTAAGTATTATAATGTAATATTCACAATATATTAGTTTCCACAAAAAATAGATATAATCACATGGTCATGAAATTTGTTTTCTATATCATGGATATCAAAAAAAATATTCAAAAAAATTGAAATATTGTTTATTTCTATTAACAATAATTACATCGTTATCAAATAATGTGTGGAAATAAAATAATTTCTTTTCCATTCTACTAATGTTCACAACAACATTCATCCAGAATAACATTACTGTAAATTCTTTATTAAAAAATTTTGATACATAAACCATAATATTAAACTAAATTACACAAAATATAATTTTTCTTCTTAAATGACCATCACATAACAAATAAATGTTTTATTTATTCCACAAACATTTGATCGTACATTTATTAATAAAGACAAAATAATATTCTTGAATAATAAATTTCCCTCATATGATAACATCCTTACCTAAAAATGTTTCTAAACACTTATACAAAAAAAATACATATCATTTCATATATAACATGATCCAGTGATAAAAATATATTTATTACATGCCAGATTTGATACAAACAAAAGAGACCCAAATTGTTTTTATTAAAATTGCAACATCATTTGAAAAAACTTAATAACATAAATTACGTAGGCATTTATTATGTAAAGTTATAGGCAATTAAAAAAAATATTATGTACCAAAACATAAGTCATTCTCATAAAATAATAATTTTCCCACTATATAAGATTTTCATGTTTGATAATATGAGTTAAAAATCTTCCATAAAATCCTCCACACATGATTTCCATTGAGACATATCTTACATAATTCTTTATTGATAGTATCGGGAAATTGAAACATATTAATGGGTAATATCTTAATCTTGGAAATGTTAAAAAATGTATATATCATTTGATGACCATAATTGGGCCAAATATAAGCATTAGGGTATATAAACATGAACATATAATAATAAAAATTCCCAAATTTTTATAATTAATAAATCACGGGTTAAGGATTACAACTTTTTCATAAATAATATTTGAGTTCTATTCTTATGGAATCATCAATAATTATATATGATCTTCAAGAAAATATCATAATAATAGTAAAAATGATTCTCATATATGAATAAGTAAAAAATCCTAATTCAAGCCTCACTCCTAATACCATAATAGTGAATTGAATCTCATAGTGTGTTAGGTAACACCCATATTTATCATTTACTTAGTCCAATATCATTTCCAAGACTATCATATTTTAAAATTTATCCGGTTAAACAAGGCTCACATGTCTTTTTTGTAAATATTATATAATGTTACCTAATTATTTACTTAATGAATTGGTGGTCTGTATAATTTTGGACCCACCTTCTGTATATTGAAAACCAAACATAATTGTTCCAGATTATAAAAAAATCATCGTATAACCCATTTAAAATAATGATGTTATGTAATTTTTTTCATAAAATAATCAAACAGTAGTAATGTTGTGGCTCTCGTAGAATTATCTCTAAAATTTCATCAAAAATGTAAACATTGGGAGTTAATGTGGACAGAATAATATTATCATATTCTAAAAGAAGTATAAACAAACATAAATGCTATTTATATGGATATAAAATATATATATTAAAATCATTTAATAGGTTAATTTAAATTTATGTTATTGAACACCATTTACATTGGTTTTTTTAGTAAAACATTCCTTCCAGAATACTATGAAAAATATATATTCTTAATATAATGATAGAACATTGAAATTTAAGATTCATATTACAAAATGGAAATTTTTATAGTAAATTTTGTTCCAATGGTCTAAATTAAAAGATGATTTATTTTTTAACTTTGTATTAAAATTCAAATAAGACGCATGTTGAAATCATTTAAAAAATTAATATTCAAAAAATATTAAATAAATCAGTGGAAAAAAACATTTCCCCCATAAAACATTTAAATTATAGTAAAAAACAAATAATATATTTTAAAAACATGGATATAAAAGAGAATGAATATTGGTCAATAAATTGAAATATGTTTGGATTTTATTTAAAATTTAATTCCTAAAAATATGATTACTATATATTTGAATTACTATATTGTTACATTGAATACTCACAAATAAATTAATGAAATAAAATATGGTGTTTGAGTGATAAAAAAATTACACTAATATACTATCAAGTATAAATATTCTCGATTAGAAAAGTGATTTTTTGTTAAATAGTTCCCATTATAATTTTTTTGGAATCATGATCCTACTAATTGAAATAACATTAATTATATAATTTCATACAATAAATATGATGATATTTATCATATATTATTTCCAAAGAGATATGTAACAATCATTTAAACCATATATATTATATCTTATTAGATGAATATTAACTACATATCAAAATGATCCACACCATAACCATGAATGGACATAGTCCTTGAAATCACAAAAAAAATTACATAAAGCATAGACACATCCTCCTTATAAATTAATAAAAAATAGAACCCTAATATAAATTATCATACCTAAAAACATTATTTATAACTTAATAAAATGAAATATAAAAATGGTTTAACAAATATGTTATGTGTGGATGAATAAGAGATATATCAATGATAATTTATGTATAACAATACAATAATTTTATGAAAACATGATTTCAATATTTGAAAAACATGCACTCTAATTTATAGATTATAATCAAGTTTCATAACATCTTTCTTGGTATTTCATAAGATTTGAATCAAGGTAGGATTAATTAACTTAACAAATGAGAGTCTAAAATTGATATAAGATCATATAATAAAAGAGTCGTATAATGTTGGAAAAATTATTAGCATATAATCCTACTATCATTGATACACATAAAAACATGAAAAACCTCTTTGGATTGTGAAAAAAATTTAATGTGCCTTTATCGAGATTTTGATATCTGCTAGTATACTATTTTAGGGATTGGGCTAACCACACATGCGTCATTTAATAAGACTCAAATAAAATATTGTATAGTAGTTAGGATCATAAAACATAAATACCTACCAAATCAACTGGCATTCTATAGGAGACCTACCCATCACATAATCATAATCCATTTACATATTTTCTAAAAAATCATTAATTAATTTTTCATTTCATAATTATTTAATAGGTGGAAAAAATTGGGTTTCATTATTATTAAATCATTTTATTAATTTTACACAAATATAAAGAATAAGTACAGTTTCGTTGTATTATATCCCCAATTAATAACATGTGATATAAAAAATATCATCTTATTGATGAAAATTATTTTAAAAGGCCACTGAAATAATTCCTGTAGAAAATTACATTCTCATTGTAAAATTATTTATTTCAAACATAAAAATTTTAAAAATATTAATGGTATCATTTAGAATTAATTTTTCATTATAAAATTATATTTGATACATCAAATAGAATATAATACATGATGGTTGTCATAAAAATTAATGTTTAGAGTTTAAAACCATTATTTTTTCTAAATATTTGCAATGATATCCTATTTCATAGTGTTATAATAAGCTTTTATATAAAATTATTTATCAAAAATAAAAAACTAAAATAATGTTTTTAATTGATAATTGAATGATTTTAAATAAATTTTTAGATTTTTTTTAATTAATATATTGAAATGAAAGAAAAAATATTTTTGGCCAAAGAGAATAAAATTGGTTTCACTTTAAGAAAATTTCAGTTAGACTCTTTAGAATGTAAAGAGTGAAAATTTAATGAAAGATAGTACTCAAAATTTTACAAGAGAATATAAACGTACATTTTATTAAGAATTACGAGTTCATTTAATTTCATCATCTGAAATTTTTGATTAAATAATCCCATTAAAAATGAAAATGTGACATAAAACTCCAACTTATAGTATTACATTATTCATAATTGCTCTATCCTCATGTATAATAAATTAAAAATTATTATAAATCAATATAAAAATCATATTAATAACTATAATATCATGTATGATCCCCTTCTAAAATTTTTATATTAATTGAACAATAATTCATAATTAAAATCAATGTTTTGTGTATTATATATTTCTTTTTTCATGAATGATTATATTCAGATGTTCTTCTAATATAACAATTATAATGGGTTTTTATCAATATAATTTAAATAATGTGTTAAGTATCATATAAATTTATTATTTATATATTTAAAATAATCCACAAAATGTATTAATAGGAAAAAAACAATTGTTGTAGGAGGAAGTTAAGCGTATCTACAAATGAAGTATATTTTTTATTTTTAAAAAAGTAGAAAATAATGATATATAATATTTTATAATATTATAATCAATATAATATCATATAAATAATAAATATTTACTCAATAAATTATTATATGAAACTAATAATGATGGTGATATAATATTAATGAGGTCGTTTCAGGAATGCGGTAGTCCACAAGTATACCCGAGCGATACTTTCTTTTAAAATTTGATTAAAAAGTAGTGGAAAAGGTTGAAATATATTTGTGAATTCATATCCATATAATGAATATAATATATTTATAATTTTATAGTGGATAAGTTTTTATAGAAGATGGATGAAGAAATAAAATTAAAACAACTTGATTAATAGTTTTTCCACTTCATTATGAAACCTCTTATCCATTAGACATAATGAATTTATAAAATAGTATTATAATAAAAACTAGGACTATAGTACTTCGGGAGTGATTATAATAATTCATTCTGATAGTTATCTTATATGATATAATTCAGTGCATGTGCAGGTATGGTTAGAGAGGTGGTTTCCTTATAAAGGGGAGGGAGATGACACGCATTGATTTTTTATATGATTAAATTATATTAATGAATTACACAATTAAAATTTAAAAAAAAGAATAATTATATGATTTTTTTTATGAAATGGTTTAAAATATTCATTTATTAATTATTATTCATATATTTGAAGAAATCACACCCTTATCTCTTGATTTAACACCACTGTTAAACTTCTTTTATCGATGATTGTTGAAAATAAATTTATACATTTATTTAAATTCTTTATAAAAAAATGTGAACCAATTAAAAAAATTATAAATTATGACTCTAAATTTAAAATATTCTATTTCATATTAAATTTACATATGTGGAACATTTATATTTTAAAATAAACTTTAAAAATGTGATGAATATTTTTTTAAGAAACATTTTTTGTATAAAAATATCATTATAATGAAATTAATTATTATATTGATTCCAATTACATTTATTTTATATTTTTAAATCAAAATAATATATTTAATTATAATAATTATTTAAAAAATTTGACATTTAAAATAAATTATTTTAAAATATTGTTATCGTAAAAATATTTATTTTTCAACTATTAAATGAAAAAATAATCTTTTCTGATAAAAAATATTGAATTGTTGATAAATTTATATTTTCTTAATTTCAATAAATTATAATAAATTTATATAATATGTTTTCTAATAGTGATCAAAATTAATTATAACATATGCACAAAAAATAAAGTAAAATACATTTTTTAAGAAAATTATTTTTACAGAATAAAATAATTTTTTGAAAATTTCATCCATAACTATTTGGAATTAGTATGAATATTATAATTATATAAAACATTTATTAATGTTTTCAATATGAAATTTTTATTATTAATATAACTAATTAAGTAGATGGGTTATAAATAATGAATTAAAAAATTCATAAATCAAGATTATGTCATTGTTAATTAACATTTAATGTTTGATGTATAAAAAAATTTCAAATATATAACATATATTTTAAATATAATAAATTTAAAAATATCAATATTATACCCCCATATAATGAATTACACTAACAAAATTCCACCACTATATTAAAACTGTAAGAGGATGTATCTATTTTATCATATATTTAGGATCCCATTTAGTGTACTTGAATTATTAATTCCTATATAGAACATTAAAAAGGTGGGAAATATTATTGCATAGAAAATTATCTCTATGATCAAAAATTTATACTGCAGTTTATTTATTGTAAATATCACTATACAGTGATAAAAAATATGTGTTCATTTCTTGTAATGGATCTCATATGTACATATTTATGTGATCACATGAGATAATTCATGAATTTGATAGATGATCGGTGGAAGTTAAAATTCACAATATATAATCCATACGTTTTCAATAATTTTGAAGGGGCCAATATACATAGAGTTGTATCATTCTCTTCATTCCAAATATTGTAACTATATTAAATAGGGATGTGACATGGACTACAATCTCATAATATATGAATTTTAAATATCACTCTGTACAGGAAATATATATTTTCTATATAATCCATGATTACTTGATATTCAAAATAATGGATGTAAATTTGAATTCCATTTCTATATATATTAGGAAATAATTTTGTTCATTAACCAACTTCCTCACCAGATGATGGAGTTCCGAACAGTTTTTCCAAGAGGGATTCATTGTGATCAATCTAAATACTTGATAGAACTCTATTATTATATGATAAATTATCGTGTCAAATTAGTTTATCCCAATTACTATTTAAATAAAAATAACTGGATCTCAATGTATTATATAGGGTTTTAATGGTCATCTCAATCTAAACATAGATATGAGGATGATATGAGTTTCTGAAACAAAAATCTATATCCATATCATTCTGTAGACATCTAGAGATATTCATGGTAACCATCAGATATTGATAAAATACAATATAATGTGGTACTCTATTAATATTCAATTAATATATATCCTGGAATGCTAATCCATGGAAAAATATTCTTGAATTGTAATAACCTGTGGTAAATTCAAATGGTGATCGATTATAACTCTTATATAATTATAGAATTTAATTTTTTAGGGGGCGTCGATGATAAAATCCAAGATGTTTTTTCCTTATTTACGTTATATAATGGGTATTGGATATATTAACCACAAAAAAATAAAATTAGCCTTTAAATTTTTACATAATAACCACTATGATATATACTCTACACTATCTCTTTTATTTTTTCCGAACAAAAATAATAATTTTGATCCCTCTACATCTTTATACTTCTAGGAAAAATATAGAATTGTGAACTATGATATTCATCCAACTAATAGTTTATTTCTACTATTAATAAAAACATACTTGTTTTCTAAACTATATTATTCTGTCACAGTGAATGTTGATCTCTAAAAAAGTAACTTCCTTTTGAATGTTTTTATTTTCACTTTGTGCCTCATTATTCATCACATATAAATATTATTGAATAATCATTTCAAAAAGGCCAAAAAAATTTATAATAATTATAGGATAAATAATTTTCAAAAAAAAGTTTATATTTATTTTTAGGATCCCCATCATAGATAATATATAATGAAATTTTCTACATTAATCACTATCTTCCTTGTTTGTTTTCCCTAGGTTGTAATGTATTGAGTAGTCATAATCTCTAATTAAATGAAACCACTTTCTCTAGTGTATATTAACTTCTTTCATGATGAATTTGGAATTTTATACATTTGGATAAGTATATATGTCACAGATTTCTATATAAAGATAAGGAAAAAATATTTTTAATAGATGTATTATCATTTCTAACTCTAGGTCTTGAGTGGGACTATTCATTACATTGATAGTCATTTCTCATGAGTTGTAATATATTACTATATCAATCATTATAAGGACACATCCCTAAAACTTATTTTATGAATCAATATATATCAGAAACCCACCACCACTATTGGTTACTTAGAGTAAAATATGATAGACCAACCATTTATTTATTTCAATGAATTTTTAGTCTCATTAATAAGTAGATATGAAATTTATTCCTTTTTAGGTTTATATGTATAATTTATTATATATCCATGGTATGTTCATCTCAATGGGATGAAAATATATTGTATAGATTATAAAACTATTGACCAAAGTCTTATAGGTTGTACTTGGACACTGTTCAATGACATCAATCATATATTGATCAAACAATATAACCTCACATAACAAAATACAACACAAAAAAATTATATAGATAATAAGGTCACTGGATATATTTTTTGTAACACAACTTCTTCCATACTTTCTTTATTTCAAATTATATATATTATCCAAAGCATTCCTTGATCACAAAATATATAATAATATCATCAACAAAAATGACAACCAAATTGATCAAGGTAATCTATAGAAATAAGATTCATTAAATGCATGATGATAGATAATGAATTAATAAGAAAAAATGGAATCACTATAAATTCATAGTCTATATACCTCATATTGAACGTTATTTTTATTTTTACCTTACTTTATACTCTTAGTTAATAGTATCTCGATTAAAAATCAATCATGTAACAATATAGACAACATTATAACTCATTTAAAAAATTATCAATAAGGTGAAGATGATATAGATCAATGATTTTGATCTTGTTAACTTATGTATAATCATTGGGGAATCAATTTGATCCATATTTCTTCATTAAAAGAAATGGGTATACCACATAGTTACACACATTGTCAAATGAATATCTTCCCAATATTCTCTCAGAGTTTATTCCTTAATTAAAAAATCATAATTGGAGACATTTTACAGGGAATATTTGAAATTGGGGTAGCCTGATGAATGAGTTCCATCGAAAACAAAATATCATGATCTTGATAAATAATATAATGATAATCTAGAAAGTAATCAATAAGCACTCATATAATAATAATGTCTTATATATCGATTTCACCCAAACTATATGATGTAAACTCTTCCTTTAAATATAAATAAATAACCATTCATTGGATTAATTTTCATCTAGATTTCTATATTTACCAAAAATATTCATAAGTGAATATAGGTTATATTAAAATATAAAATATGGTTTACATATTTCATCTATTGATATGTGCTTTATATAATGAAATATATTCCTTTAATAAAATAACATTAAATTAAACTAGAGGAATATTAATATTTTCAAGAATTGTATTTACATAGTATTAAAATATTAAAGAATAATAGAGTTGACATGTGATCTCAAAGCAGTATGTATTTTAAATACCATTTTAACATCTAATCATTTATGGTGACAATGTGAAACCATTATAAAATTCATCACATATAAAATAGTTATAATATCTAGAATTTGAAAAGACATTGGCATTTCTCAACATGATAATAAGTATATTTTTCACCACATAATTATCATTCAACAAATTGGAAATAATTTTGACATTGGATTTCCATTTTTCATGGGCTTTAGAGTTTACTCTTTTCTATCATAATTATTAACCCATTGATTCATGAAATTTTTTGTATCATTTCTATACTCTGTGATTTTGTAGAAATGAAGTATAGGTGGTGTATTTTATAGTTATTTATCACTATTTAAATCATTATCTATGTTCTACTGATCTCTACAAAACTCAATTATCTAATTATATTTTATTCTAATCAAAAATCATTTACCTTTCCCCTATAGAAAATTTCCTCGACATTTCCTTCAACTCATATTATATAATAGAACATTCATCTTATTCAATCCATGGTTTTTTAATTATATTTTCCTCTGAATTCATTATTGATTTTCTACTGAAAAATTGATATTTAAATATGAATCAAAATTATATTTCTACACTAACATAATATTTAATAATTTATTCATATCTACAAAATTATATTTTTGATAACTCATATTACATGCATAGTTTTAATATACTGAAGAATCAATCCCTATTAAATTATGATGTAATGATAATTCTATAAGTGTACCACACATGTCTTGTAATAAATTACATATAGGTACTAATATATTCTTTATCCATCTGCATGATGCGAAATAATTATTTCACCAATTTTATGCTTTTGTTATTATAATTTATTTTAAATTCCCTATCAATTTTATTTTTGAAAAAAAATTATTTTTCAATATGAATCAAAAATCCTTTTCAATCATGTTAAAATATATAATAGATTATTCATAGCTATAAAATTATACATCAGATAAATCATATTAGATACATGGTTTTCATACACCGTAGAATTGACCCATATTAAATTATGGTATAATGGTTATTATTTAAGCATACCACCAATGTCTAGTGGTAATTTTGAAATTGATATGATATATTCTTTCTCCTTATACAATAGCAAAAATAATTATTTATATAGTTTTAGAAAAAGTATAAGAGGAACTTATTTCATGAATAAAACCCTTATAATATCATCCTAGTCCATTAATAACATATAATACTATTGTTTTTTGTTCATAATAATATTCCACCATTTATATTCTATTCCTTCTATATAATAATGTGATGAAATTATTTTTTAATGCTCTAACAAATAGATATTGGAATATATATTGTTAGTGGAACTGATCAATTGCCCAAATATAGTGGAGTAGTGGACCCACAAAAACATGGTAGGTTATTTCTCTCAAATAAATCAATATTATATTGCATTCTCCATTGGTTGTTTGAAATATCATCCTAATTCATTGCTTGAAAATGTTGATTAATCATATAAACATGGTTTGACAATAAAATATTCTTCATTCATACCTTGATAATGTTGAGTAATCATAGAAATGGGGTTTAGAATTTGAGATTCCATAAAATTTGTCTCATAGGTGGATAATCATTACATTATCAATTATTTAAGTGTTAACATGGATTATTTGTATTTATGTTTTTGTCAATAACAAAAAGGGATAATTTGAGAACTAATAAAAATTGTGATCAACCTTATAATCATGAAATGTAATTTATTTGTTGTGAAAGTCATGAAATCTTATTTTCATTCTATAACACATTATTTAAAAAATATTTTATCCATTGTTATCTACATTTTAAATCCATCACTACGGTTTATCAATAAAATGTGAATTATCTCATGAATATCACATAAGAGTGTTAATTAATATTTTTAATCTTTGTGCAACTCATTGTGCTTCTGTGATGACCACGAAAATACCATATTATCCATTTTTGAGTTGTTAAACATATGTTCAAATGTGGAAAATTTTCATCCACGTATAAGTATGAATATATTAATGTATCTAAAAGGTAAAATACACACCTTCTTTTCATAACTTATGTTAATCGATAATAAAATGGATTATCCAATGATGTTTTAAAAATTTTTTATCATCTCTGTTTCCAAAATAACTAATCCATTACATTATACTACTTGAGTTGATCCAAATATTTCATACATAAATATTTTAACATATAATATGAATATTAATTATATATCTATACAATCCATGTAAGAACGGTAATGTAATATATATTTTTTGAAGCATGGAATCATAAAAACTAGTACATAAAAGATATACACTATATCATACTACATTCTTATAATCCATAACTCTATAGATAAATATCATACAAAACATGATACATTATATCCAAAAAGGAATCATAATAAAGGGAGAACATATATGCTCAGTGAGGGTAAAAATGATATATATGTGATCATTTAAGTGAAAAATGATATTAATGGTATTATAACATGAGGTTAACACTTGAAAATTTGACCAAAAAATTCATATATTATAATCCTAAGTCATCACATAAAATAATTATTTAATAATACATGATTCATCATAGAAAAAAAGATCATGAGTCTAGAGAGTAAAAATTGAAAAAAAAATATGATTTAATAAGATATTGGACTTATTTGTGGAATAATATTAATAAAATAAATATTATATCAGTGTTGATGAAGAATATATTATTTAGAAGGTACGATTGGGAAAACCTCTCATATACATTATTCAATCCTAAAGTAACATCAGGTATTACTTTATGAGGATAGTTCTTATAACCCATTTCAACACTCTTTTTTTCATAATACCTCCCATGCTCCCCTTGATCTCATAAAACATAAATAATTAACTATTTAAATAGAGGCTTATAATTGAATACCTCTTTACATAATCATAATATATTAATATCTATACAACATGATCATGAAAACAATTATCTTTTTTCACAGAATAACCTTGGGAAAAACAAGTTTCATTAATATTTTCATTATAATCATTTATCATAAAAAGAAACAATAAAGATGATGTCAAGAGATTATATCATTATTGAAGAAAAATTAGCATCAAATGAAGATGTAAAAGATGTATAATTCTATAAATTGTTCTATAAATAATTTCATGAGAAAAATATTATTTTCATAGTGAAATAAATCATTGAAAAACAAAAATATTCCACTATATGAAGGTTTTTTTAAATAGCCCATGAAATAGAAATATTAAATTAATGGAAATAGTATTCATTATGAGAGTGAAATATATTCATGTTGTATAAAATAAAATGATGATTACATTCACAGTACTAGTATAAAGTATCATGATTGAAAAAAGGATTCATTTTATGTTTTTACAAAAATTCATATATTTTTAAATCATTCATCATGTAACAATTGTAGAACGTTGGAAAAATTATTCAAAATATTTAAAAGAAAATATAGTTGTTGAATAAATTTCTTTAAGGAAGAGTATAATAATGATCGATTTAATTAAAAACCTTTATTCTGTCTGTTGAGTACATGAATATATGAACATGAAAAAGAATATGTGTTATACAAAAATAATGCGAGAAGAGTAAAATATATGATATATTAGAGTGAATGATTTTTTAGTTTCATTATAGAAAAAATTAAGTATAAATAATCCATATAAAAACTAAAATGTAACATAAAACGCATACCTGAAGTGTGAAATTCATTATAGGGGGTATCACCTCCCATATAATATATTGAAACTTATTTTCATTTAAATTATTGAAAAATTATAATAAATATATTATCATATATTATTCCCAAAAAAATTTCAGCAACCTCTTTATTAAATATTTCAAATTAATGTCACTATTTTATGGTGTTAATACTTACATTTTTTGTGACTATATTATTTCATATTATCATGTTGTTTTAATTTTATCATGGATCAAGAATATCAAAAAATTTACTCATTATATTAGTATCATATATATTAATTAAATATTTATTTTAAACTATCCATATAAATAATAGACAGTCAAATGAATTTCAAAATTAATAGAGACAATAACCCTAATATATACCAGAATGTTGATTTTACATGAGAATGGATAGAATAAAAGTAAATTATATTCATTTTTTAAAATAAATAGACTCATAATAAATATTATATTAATTTAATAAATCAATTATTATAAACACTATCATGACCCCTCCCCACAATGTGTACCCCTCCTAGGCCTACAATGTTAAAAGGGAGATAATGACCCCCCGAGTCCCACCTCTAGTAGCCCCCCGGTTGGTGACTAGCACCGAGTGTATAATAAACACACAAATTGGAGGCATTAACCTCTAAGAGAACACATGGAGAAGACAGATATATGATAGACACCAATCAACTCCAACTCAGATTGAAATATATAAGAAAACACATGTACACATATGAAATGTCATGCAGAAGTACTACAACTGAAAGTGAAAAACTGCAATTACCCAAAATAAAGTAAAAACAACAGCAACCACAAGCCCGAACAGCTCCTGTAACCCCAATCTAGTAGAAAGAAGATTAATCTATAACCTGCTCCAAGTGACCTGAAAATTAGTTTCTATATACATAGGGTGAGTATAACAGTATACTCAGTAGGATCCTCCCTAAAGCCTCTCGTGAAAAAGTAACGAAAGAATTCTAAAGAACATTGAACAATAAGTGAAACTAACTTGTCCTCAAAATAGGTATAATAAGTTCCCAACCTCACCACGGCTACTCTAACCAAGTAATGCATTCAATAATATATCATATAATAAATAATATTAGGGGTACCCCTCTACTACTTCCCAACTAGTTTACCACTTCGCCCAAACATCTCACGTCCTGAGCATCTCTTGCCAAAAAGGCTTTCCTGTAGACACCTGGTTGAATCACCACAATATGCACCTCCTGAAACAAAAACCACCATGTCCACACACCAAAGTAACCAGGTAGTTTCTAGGAGCCACCACAGGTCGTATAATGCATATCATAGGTTGTGTATTATACCTCAATCCATTACAGCCCATACACCGAGTAAGTATCCTCAAGCTATCACAGCGTATACACGTTAATCCTATAGTAGTACATAGAAAACTATATCCAGAATATATGTGTGTGAATAACCACAAGCCATTACATCCCTCTACACACATATATGGGGAAAACTAACCAATGTCCCTGCCAGCACCAGTAACTACAAAGAGAAAAGAGCAGGGCCAAAGGGGGTAGTCAGCCATCCATCCTCTCATCAGATTGTTGGGGAAAACACCCCCCCCCCAGGGCTGATAATCCATGAGTTGTTAGTTTTTCCTACTGACAGGGTGGAGTAGCATATATAAACACAAAAATTACAAAATATATTATATCTCACAACCACACTATGGGAATTACCTAGTATTAGACACAACTGCAGCTAACGCCTCTCAGACTCTGAGCTGCTACTTCTAAGACTAGGTATCCTATAAGAACACAACCATTTAAAGACATTTATTAGATGACATCATTCCCTTTATATTCGTTCCACTGTACATTAATTAATTCTTTAAACATTAATTAATCATAAACAATTCCACATTAAATTTCATCAGCATCATACCCAAGTCAACTATTCCTTCAAAATTACAACCTCAACATTATTTTCCAGCAACTCAATCCCCATGGGTTAACACCATTTATTCAATTAATCATTATATAATTACTTTCCCACACTCCTTGGAATTCTTGAAAACATTCTATGCTACTAAACACAAGGGGGATAAACAAGGGGAGTTGATGTACTACCCATCGAGTCTTTGCCTCTTATAAAAATATCCTATACCGATCCTTCCTTGAGAAGCTAATCACAGAAAGCGCATGGCATACCCCGTGTGTCATCGCCTCTTTTGGAATAAGGGTAAGTAAGACCAGCTGCCTTGAGCATTGGGGAAATGTAAAGCAGATAAACAACCAATCAAAATCAACAAGAATCCAACAATCACATCCACTTCATTATATCACCCCTGGTGTCCTCCCCGACACCCACATGCATAAATTGTTGCATCTCTCCACTCTTGGAGTCATCTGCTACCACAACCAAAAGCCTATATAACCCCACATATCACCACAACCATCCAGGATCACATCACAGCACAAGCAACATGAATAAAAAATCACTTCAACATGGCTCTTGTCCCTTTAATAGTGAAGAGGGTAACTTAGAACCCTTTAAGGAATTATCAAACAATCTGTTCTTTATTCCATATTAAATTAAAATATTTGTTACTCGTAGGTTCCAAATTTGGGAAACCTAATCTGTAAGCTATCATAATAAATAAACATGCATACTTCACCAATTTTAATGACATAAAAATTAAAACAAGTACCAGATTCGTTAAGATGCCTCTTTATCTTTAGTCAACAATTATCAATAAATCCCAATTTATGTTCTTTATGGATTTCCTTAATGAACGAACATCTAATCAAATCATGAAATGATATCACACTATCTAGAAACACATGTGGCAATAACATACGATCGATATCAATTTATTTATCCAGTTAAAATATTTATTATGTAAATTTCATTTTCATCTAGTGGGATTAAAAATTCTAACAATACAATTTCATGTAAAATAAAATAGAATCAATGAATCCACTACCTCAAACAATTCCTAACGCTCTTTATCCACACCACGGGATACGATAGCTTCCTCTCGAGACAACTGCATTCACCCGAGGATAGCACGATACGACCGCACCAACCAAAACCCAAGAAAACTCCATTAGAAGCATGGAGATTACATGCTATAATATGGAAAGGAAGAAAAATAGAAGATGAACCCCAAAAGAATGAATATAAAAACCGACCTTATATCGAAGATTAACCGATACAGCTTCGTTGCATCAAAATAGAGCGGAACCAATATGAGGAGTAATGCTTGATTGTACAACTCCTACGGAAAGGATTGAAAGGTTCTAGCATCTCAAAGTCGAGAACAAAGAGGAAGAACAAGGGAGGATGATATCTTGTCCCTTTTGATGATTTAATGGGGTGACGGTTTAAGAAAAGAAAAATTCCCCATTAAAATTGGATCACATTAACCCGCACAGTTTGACCAAGTAAAAACATCCTGAGCCATAGGAATAATTAATATAGGATTTATGTCCTTTGAATCAGCTGTAAGAATTCATAAAATATTGCTTAAAATATATTTTACTTCAAAGGAAACGTCAAAGGGGAAAACTGTAGGAAGTGAGAAACATTGTTCACCTACTGTTAGTGTACACCTACCATTACTAGTCACCTACCGATCTGTTAAACTGATATGTGAAACACTGTACACCTATCGTTACTTTACACCTACCGTTTCTGTACACCCACAGTTACATTACACATACCGATCTGTGAAACAGATCTGTGAAAACAATCTTTGAAACTGATCTGTTAAATATTGTACACCTACCATTATTTTACACCTACCGTTATTGTACACCTACCAATATGTGAAACTAATCTGTGAAACCGATCTATGAAACTGATCTCTGAAACCGATCTTTGAAACACAATATGCCTACCATTACTATACACCTACTGATCTGTGAAACTGATCTATGAAACACTATAAACCAACCGTTACTATACACCTAACGATCTATGAAACCGGTCTTTGAAACACTTTTCACATACTGTTATTGTACACCTACAGATAGAACTATTCATAAAACTGGAAACACTATTCAAAGAACTAGAAATTGGGAATAGTGTTGGGGTTAAGTCACCTTGACATCCCAGAACACCTCCAACAACACATTATTAAAAATTAATGGACAGGAGAGGTCTGAAACATTAACAACACCCATGAATTTTTTTGATGAAAAATGAAACCTATTGCATTGGGGAGGCAGTAGTCCAGACATATGCATGAGAGACACATTAATTTACAATTTGATAGGAATGAAGTGTTAAATGGTTGTGAAATTATCCTAATAACATCTAATTATATTTACTAAAAAATATTAATTATGTTATAATGTATAAAATAGGGTTTGATAACGTGTAAATATAAATTAATAATCTTATATAAGATTTGTTCCCTTTCTTTGAGTAATCTCCTTTTACATACACCCGAAGCCTTGAGTGGATGGTATTCTTATCAAAAGACAGACTCTATAATTTTTATAGGGATGTTTGGAATGTGTTTTTGTTGGGATATTATATGATAAATTATTCTATTAGTGCGAGAAAGAGTTGATAATTGATTTCATTTTATATAGGATTGAGATAACACATTTTTAATTTTTCATAAAATTATTGTATGTAAATTTATTACTCATCAATAATAAATACAAAATAATAAATATTTATATTAAGTATAAAAATGTGAAAATAACTATATAGAACGTGAATTTTACAATTTTATGTGGCAATAATATCTTTATCTAATGGGTACATCCCCTGGTAAACATTATTGATCCGTAACTATGGTAATTTTTTTTATAATTTATTATGACCTATAATAAATGTTTTTAATGTAAGATGATATCATTCTTAGATGACCATGTCTTATTTATTAGAATATACAATTCAAGATAACTAATACATAAAGAGATGAAATTTACACTAGTCCCCCAGAAAAAGAGGAACATGATGACAAGGAATGTGATTAGTCGAAACAAAATACTTTACATTAGCACACTTGATTAAAAGATCGTACTCAAATGAGTTTTCCTTCCTATTAGAAATAATTTATATGTAATCAATGGATGAGAGATAATCAAGGTAAATATCCCACTGAGTAGTTAATATTCATGAAAGATGATCATAGCCTTCCCTATTGGCTTGAATAATGATACAAGAATCAAAATCTAACCAAAGGGTATTCTATCCAAAAATCATGGTAAGCTCAATGGTCATAATGAATCCCAACATTTTAGCCTCAAGAGAAGAATATAATCCTCAGGATCCTTATAGACAACCAAAAACATCTCCACGATGATATCTTCAAATTAAACTAAAACCCGAAAGAACTTGGTTACCCATTGATGATTTATCCGTATTAATTCTAATCCACTAGAAAGATGGTGGTTTCTAAAAACCATCAATAATTCTAAAAGGATGGTATATATTAAAACAAATATCAATCCACATTATGAAAAAAACATCATGAATTGAATTATGACAAAACCATTTTTTAAGGAATTAGATTCCGTAATAGACACCAGTAATTTAGACAAAGAAGCCTGACGCACAAATATAGCATGGTCATGTATCAATTTATTATGAGATTCAAAGATAATATATTTCAATTCCAAATAAGAAACATGAAAAATATTAAGGAGTTCAGGGGAGAGATGTATACCAAACCAACCCATGATGAAATTTTGAATACAATAAATTTGAGGCAGATGAATCACAAAGATATTCAAAAGATTTCTCCACATTATTGAAGAGGTGGAACACTTCAAAAAAATGTGTTAAATATCATTCCAATGATGATTCCAAAGTTCACATAAAGAGCATAATGATATTCAATAGCTATGTAGAAAATGATCAGTCAATAATATTCAATATGCCACATTCTAGAAAATAATAGAATGAGATGAGATGTTGAATCCATTATTCATTTTACTAAGCAATTACATATCAAATCTCGAACAAGAAAGATACAAACAGAACGTCTTAGAATTTTTTTCTAAATAATCAGTTTTTGTGAATAGTTTTTTTCCTAACCACATTAAAAATTATTTCGGGTTTGATTACATTGAATGGATACTATTTGATGAATATGACATATAAAAATTATAAAATAATGTCACAATAAAATGTATCTTTCTAAATACTTGAATTGAAAGGAATGGTTTATATAAAATATTTACTTTCTCACAATATAATGAAAAAATTTCTTTTTAGAAAAATCCCAATATTTAACATCAATATATATTTCATATGATGATCCAAAAATTGGATCATTTTTATTTTCTGTAATATATATATTATCTAGAAACTAATTAAAATATATATCTATAATTAAAAACAAGAAAGAAACATGCAATTTATGGATAAAATGAATATACTAAAAAATTGTAATTATTTGTAATTAATTAATAAATACATAAAAATTACATAAATAATTTATAAATTATTATATAATTATTGTTATTCATGTCCTAAATTCATTAGATATTTTATAATGATGTCATTCAAATAATCATAATTAAATAGTGTATCATGTTTTATTTAAACATAGTTTTTTGTGTAATAAAATATATCAAACATATAATATTTATTTCAATTTTAATAAACCGAAATTATATTTATTTTTTAAAATTTTATGTATATATTATATATAACTAAAAATAGGTGCATCACTTGAAACAACTATCAATGAATTAGTATTTATACTAAGAGTAATTATTATTTTTGTAATATCTAAATAAAATCTCTTGAATTAGATATCATTACAAGGATTTTTAAATCACAATAAACTTAATGAAATGTATAATGAATGAAATTAATATTCATCAAATACACCACAAGAAATAAATTTTTTTTTGTAATATGGAATATTTAATAGGTAAATAAATGTGACATAAAAAACTCTTACCTCTGGTCCTGATTTTCTTCATTCATTCACATAACTTAAAATATTGATTATTTTTCATTTTTTTTAAAAATATCAAAATAAATATTCAGTATTATATAACTATATTCGATACATTAATATTTTTAAATTACTCATATAATAATAATTCATCTATAATAGTATCAATTATGGTGTTCAATATTTTTTTATCATAGGGTTTAGTTTGACACATCCCTTTTATGCAAATTATTCATTTACTAATCATAAAATTAAATTATTAATTTCTTAAGAAACGTATTTTTTATTTAATACAATTTGAAAACAATTTTTTCATTTCTTGATTAAAATTAGTTACTTCAATGAGTATTGATAGTAGTACATTCGGATGTGCAAGGAATGTCTTCATTTTCAAATGAATTCAATAAAATAAATTCAATTATAATATATCATTAATTATTAATCATTTTATCGTAAAAATAATATATTATAATTATATCCATCTCTACAACCATCCATTATAGGGATTGATTAAAAATATAGTACCTTGGAAGTGGAGATGGTAGTTTGTTCGTACAGGCAATGAAATTTCCATTCATTCCTGAGATGGATGATAATAAGATAGTGGTTTTTAAATTTCCATAATATAATTTCAATATAATAATTTTACTCACATTTATATTGAATTATGAATAATAAATATTCATATGTTTTCAAAGAATATACAAACATTAAAAGATTTAGTAGAGACGATTATCTATTATTTGACAAATCTCATTTCGATATTTTTAAAAGGACCCTTAGGTTGTTATATAAATGAAATAATCGATAAATCATTTCTATATAAGAAAATTAGTTTTATTTGTAGTATTTTATTAGATATTTTTCTCTGGATATTTTGATGATGAATGGTGGTGATTCCCCTTGTAACGACCAGACGTTAATTAGTCCAAATTCTAATGCTAGAAAACTAAAATTCACATTATTACGATATAGATGACCTTTTTGGTTTTTGTTTATTTTATAATTATTATTTAATATTACATAGTTAACCCATACAATATAATTTTAAAAAACTAAACAATATCAATTTTTCCCATAAAACAAGATTCTTAAATAAAATATATGATTAATTTTGTTGTCAATTCATAACAATTTTCTGAATGGCATTATCATTTCCCCTAATACACATTAAAACCTATGGAAAATTTTTAAAAAAATTTGAGGGGAACAAAAATATCAGTAAGGTTCTTAAATGAATGAAATAAATCATTAATCAATAAAAATATTTAAATCTTTTCCTTTAAAAAAAATGGGCTCAAAATAAACATTTTCCCATGTTAAAAAAACATTTACTTCCCCATGATTTTCAAATAAAAAACCATAAACAATATTAAATTAAATAAAAAAATGATATCTAATTTTTTGAAAATATAATAAAACTCAAGAAAACGAATTTCATCAAAATATAATTTTCACCCATAAAAAGTAACATATACAATCTTTTGAATATGAACAAAATAACGTCCCGTGTGAAAACATGAATTTTTTAATAACATTGAAATATTAAATAAATCATAGAAGTAATATGGGGATTAATTATCTATTCATACATAGTAATGATTTATCCCTCACAAATACCATGAAATAAACCTCATGGTTATACATGAGATAACCACATGATTATACTTGGAGTAACCATCATAGTTACAGTTGGAATAGTGATATGGTAAATTTCTAAGATACCAAATTCATTTGAGGTATATAACAGACCCATCAATCATTGATTTATAATATAACATCACTCCAACATTAAAAATTCCAATGAACAATAAAATAATCATAAAAATTGAATTATTGTATTATAAAAATAATCCTTGATAAAAATCCGATATTTGAAAACAACACATTACAAATACCAAGGGAATAAATTATTTGAAACTTACCTTTAAATATTATAAATGGAGAATAAAAAAATTAACACTTTATTAAAGAGGTTAAATCATCTATTGTCGTATATGTTAACATACAATCCTTTTGACAATTATAAAAAACATTTAAAGTGTATTTTTAAAACAATTTTTCTTTCATTATGTTCAAATGATAACATGTATTATTTTTATTGGTGAATAATAATATTAAATTTTTTAATTTCATGAGATCTTGTTTCATGTTCCTTTTTTCTTTTATGTCATGAATTTCAATGTTAATTATTTTACCATTTAAATTTACATCGGTTGTTTGGATGATATTCGACACTTATGTTCAAAATGATATTGAATATTCTACTATTGTAAAAAAGAAAATAATTACATAATTTATAGATTAATATTAATAAAATAATTATCAATTTTATTCATCAAGTATTCTATTATATTTAACCATTAAAAATGGTTATGAAAAATTAATTACATTACAATCTTTGAGACAATATGTTTTATATACATATGAGTAACATTTATATTTTTCAATGATTGGTATAGAAACAACATTCGTATAATTTGT
The DNA here is from genome assembly GCA_963277665.1 of Viscum album. Lineage (NCBI taxonomy): Eukaryota > Viridiplantae > Streptophyta > Magnoliopsida > Santalales > Viscaceae > Viscum > Viscum album. The sequence continues at coordinate 1,276,854,137 of OY728133.1, forward strand.
TTTCACAATGATCATAATATAATATTTATATATCATAATAAATCATTAAATATAAATATATATATATAGGTTATGCATGTGATGTGGTGATGAAAAATGAATCACATCACTTCACAGTGGTGGTAGTTGACATGTTAACACGAACAATATAATCCCTATTTAATACATATATAGTTAATAAATTTAGTAATATATTATATTTTAATAATAATTAATATGTCATTAATATCATATTTAAACATTTATTACACCTAATATCCTTTCTTGAAAGACAAAAATGGAAAATGAATTTCATAAGTATGCAAGGTGTTTGTCCGCCATACACATGAATGATAAATTATTTTCTCATTTTAAAGAAGAGGAGATAGAAATATGCCATTAAACTAAAAAAATAACATCATATTATACAAAGGATAATTGATTTATAATTTTACCATTTTAAGAAGATATTATGGATTTTTAATAAGAAACACAACTAAAACATAAATATAAAAACTATAACTCTTTTTTAAAAACCCTATTTTTTATATCACATTATTACTACAAAACATGGTGTTATTATGAAAATAAATACTCTATATAAAGGAAATGTATTTGATGAAAGTATTTGTGTTGGTATTGTATGAATCTAAATGTATGTCACATTTGAATAAATGACAGAAATAGGGGACCTATTATAATAGAGGGGTGGGTCAATCTTTGTATTTCACAACATATTAAATAAATATAAATTAATTTTTATTTAAAAATTGATCAAAGGAGATTTATTTATAAGATAATTAAATTATTTGTAGAAGTATGCAATTAGGAAAAATATTAGACAATGTTTAAGTGTATTTATACATTAGTGTTTTGGTTTTTACCTTTATTTAACCCCTTTAAGAATTACTATGAAAAAATAGATTTTTTAATTTGTTGGTTTATATAGATACTATAAAATAAAAAATTGGTACACCCTCATATTTTATGGTATGGCTCTTTTTAATATTTTGGATATCATACATTGTGAACCAAACAAAAATTAAACTAATAGTGAAATATTATTTTAACTTACCTATTAAATTGGAGTGAATATAAAAATATTAAACACATAATGAACTTTAAATATTATATATTATATCTAATTTTTAAAATTAAACTTATCTATTTTTCAGTTATGATTTGACATTAAATCCAATTTAACGTATAAGAATATGTTTTATAAAGGTATTTTTCCAACCTTTCGATGGCCCACTTCTTTTAAAACTATATTTTGGAACATTTATATTATTTATTTGATAGAATAAACCTCATTTTTGAAATATGAATATAAAAAAGAATATTTGTGGATGTCTTTAATTTTTCAGATATGTTTATTTTTTGATGAAGAGTAAAAAATTACTACATTTTAATTAAATCTCCCTTTTAATCTAAATAGAATATGGTGTAACTTTTTTTCTCAAATTTGATTTAATATAACATTAGATCAAAAATAAATCTAATAATAAAGTTAATTTCATTGGAATTTTTTCTATAATTAATGTCTATATAAAAACATTTGAAACATATGCATGTTTCCACATTAAAAACTAGTTTTCCCACCCCATCGATGGGATTAATTTTAATTTAAGTTTATCAAATTATGATTTTTTTTATTTTATTAAATATGTTAAATTTTTTGAATTAGATTGCCTAAATTTCTTGTTATGTCCACAAGGATGAATACCCTGAGAGAGGGGGGGTGATTCAGGTTATGACTAATTTAAAATTAAAGCCTGTTCTGATCTTATTTCGTTGTTAAGAAAAACACTTCTCTATCTCTTTCCTGTTGCACAAAATAAACAGAAAGAAAATCATGCACATGACACAATGTTTTTTACATGGTTCACCCTCACTGGGCTACGTCCAAGGAGAATACGCCCACAAGTTGTTGGTTGTACCAAATTCCACTAAACTTCACTAGCTGTGGATTTCAAGGTTCGGGCACATTCACTCTGTCCCATGCTCACTGCCTTTAAAAGGATTAGGGTCAACTCACTAATTTTCCAAGGGTCACACCCTATTTCTCTATCTCTCTCTAGCTCACTTCCAGTGGAGAGGATCACCTTCTTCCTCTTCCTTTTCTAACTGCTCCGGAAAGCATCCACTCACAGTTTATAGACATGTAGCTCTCCTCATTTGCATGAAAGAATTCATCCTCATCTATTGATAGATGCTCTAATGATGTTCAAGTTTCATCCACTTATTAATACCCCTTTTCCCCTGAACACTGAGAAATTCCCTTTGGAAATAACCTTCACAAAGCACCCTACTTCGTAAGAATCCCAATTTCGTGAAGCTCAAACAAGCCTTTGCGAAGCTCCTTCCTTTTCGCGATGCTCACAATTTCGCGGAGCACAGACTGTCGTAAACCTCATTCCTTCACAATGCTTAGGGTGCTTCAGAGCCCAAGTAGTCGCAAAGTTACTTCCCTCGCGAAGCTCACTGATCGAACGTGGAGTACACGACTTTCACAGAGCTAGAATAGCTTCCACGAAGCTCTTCTTTCGCAAAGCACACTGCCTTCGTGAACTTCCTTCGCGAACCGAGAGCAAAGTATTTTCTCTGAAAATTTATCTACTTCTCTCGAGGGGGTCGGCCTCTATTTATATACAATTTCACCGACCCTCGACCCTTCTGCGCGAATTCAGTGCCATGTCATATCCAATGGTGAAGATCCGAAGATTCCACCGGAATTCTTTCAAAAGTGAGAAGCACCATGGAAATTTTCTGATCGCGGAGCTCATCGTAATCGCGGATCATCCCATAATTCCCTTCGTGCCTTGGCTGGGAAGATCCCTCGCAAATCCCTTCATCGCCGCGATGCACTTCAACCTCTACCGTTCGCGAAAATTGTTGTAATCATGATGAATCACTGCCATCATTCTTCTGGTCTTTGTGAAATCCAAACCCTAAATCCTCTCTTCCCTAAATTCATGACATTTCCATATTTAATTATGATCTTCATGGAAATCCTATTTTCGCAATGCTCACCAACCTCCAAATTTTGGACCCAAAAAATTTGGCAAACACTGGGAAATGACACCACCTTGTACTGCTCTTTTGTACCGCCTCCAGAATGTCCTTCCCTTTGTCATCATTCTTTGTCAACATGGATTGTCAACAACTTCTCTGGAACTCAAAAATTATTCATGGAAACCTTCTTTATCAACAAACACAATCAACCCAAAAATTATGCAATTTTACCTTGAAGGGTTTTTTCCTAACAATCTCACCCTTTGGGTTTGTTGACAACTCTTCATAACTCTTCTCAGAATGATTTTCTGCACGTTGATACCTCACTAAGTCTTCTTCCAACCGCTACCACCATTCACCTCTTGTGATTATGAAAGCGTTCAATCATTCACTTAACACGTACTCTATGCCCATATTGGCAGTGCTTGGTGTGAGAAACAAGAGTAGAATGAAAAGTCAATCAATGAATCAATTTATGTCATACACAAATTGTCGATTCCAAACTAATACCAATTGCTAAATTGATACCAGTTGTTGAACCACACTGATACCAATTGGTGATAACTGGAAACCTTCTCACACATTTCCAACATCACTGTTCTGCTTTTATCACAATCCTCAGCTATCGTGATATCTATTCTTTGATCGATCACTTCTACCATCGTCAGATTTAAAAACTCTCCCACTTCTTCAACTCTCTCCCCCTATCTCGTTGATCCACCTAACAGATTATCCCCATATCTTCCATGATTTCTCAAATATCCACACTCTCTCCCTCTTGAACAATCACTATTTTCTCCCCCTTTGTCAATGAACCAAAAGTTCACTCCAGTGCAGTATGTAACAGAGTAGAGAACTCGTATCAATAAATTAGGTAAAACCACATCATACCTCGAGGAGATGGGGGTGTTCCACATCCACACTCTTTCAAGTGCGGGGTGTCGACTGAACTCCCAGAGCCAGTCGATGCCTTTCAAACGCTTCCTTGGGTTGGGCCTTTGTCACAATGTCTGCAACTTGTAGTTCTGTAGGCACATACTCCAACCTCATGATTCCCTACTCAACCTTCTCCGTGATGAAATGATATTTTATCTCAATGTTCATTTTACTAGAATGATGGATGAGATTTTTGTTATGACTGATAACACTTGTGTTATTGCACTAGATTCTCATCAGAGACGTCACTTCAACTCCCATATCTTCAAGATTCTTATTCATACACAATAATTGTGTGCATGCGTGAGTGGCCGCAATATAATCAGCCTCTACGGTGCTCAATGAGATGCAATCTTGCTTCTTTATATGCTACGAAATACACAATCCACCAAGATAGAATGCACCTCCTGACGTTGATTTTCTATCATCTGCAGATCCAGCCCAATCTGCATCTGTGTAACCCAATAACACTGATTGAGATTTGTCATTATACATCAAACCGAAATCTACAGTGCCTTTGATATACCAAAGTATTCTTTTCACTGAAATCATGTGGCTTTCCTTGGGATTACTCTGATATCTCGCTGCTTGGCATGTGGAAAAAACAATATCAGGTTTTGTTGCAGTCAAGTACATCAGACTTCCAATAATTTGCTTGTATTTTGTGATATTAACTGCCTTGCCATCCTCATCTTGTGATAATTTCATCCGGGTATCAACCAGAGTCTTCATCTCCTTGGAATTCTCCATGCCAAACTTTCTTAAAACCTCCTTGAAATATTTGTATTGAGAAATGAACTTTTCATTCCTTACTTGTGTCACTTGTAGACAAAGGAAAAACGTCAGCTCAGCAATCATTGACATTTCAAACACATTTTTCATGAATTCGGAAAACTGTCTACACTGAGCTTCATCTGATCCTCCAAATATTATGTCATCGACATAAACCAGCACCATCATCCTTGGATTACTATTGTTGTTGAAATAGAGATTGTAATCAACTCCCCCACACTGGAAACCAAACGTATTCATGTATTGATAAATTCTTGAGTACCATGATCTTTGTGCTTATTTCATCCCATTCATCACCTTATTCAGCCTAAAAACATTTTTCTCATCCTCATGAATGAGAAAACCATCTGGTTGTTCAATATACACCTCCTTTTCTAGAACACCATTAAAAAATGCCGATTTTACATCCATCTGGAACACTTTGAACTTTTTTTTCACTGCTATGGCCCAAAATAATATGATTGTCTCCATCCTTGCAACTGGTGAAAATTTATCATCAATGTCTATTCCCTCTATCTGGGAGTATCCATTGCACACTAGCCATTCTTTGTTCCGAATCCCTGTGAAATCTTCTTTCATCTTGTTGCGATAGACCCATTTAGTCTCAATGACATTCTTTTCTGTTGGCCTCAAAACATTCTCCCACGTCTGGTTCTTTTCAATCTGATCAAACTCTTCATTCATAGCCTGAACCAAATTTTCATCTTCAGCTGCATCGAAAAAAGATTTCGGCTCCACCTGAGATAAAAATGATGTTTTCTATAATGACTTCATTATTCGTGTCTGAACTGGAGCTTTCTGATCACCAATGATATTCTTCCTATCAATTTCAGCTCGACTCTTTGGCTTCCTTGTAGACACAGACTTAACAATTTCTTGTTCATCATCAGTATCTTCTTCCGAGTCAGCCTCTTCCACTTCTACTCCCCATGTGTTTCTTACTTCATCATCACTTTCATTCAGAAACTGTTCACTGGGTTATTGAGTATTCTGTTCATTTTTATTTATAGGGACTTCATTGCTCTCAAAATATTTTCCCAGCCTTTTTTTGAAACATTTATATTCATTGCATTTCCTAGAGTATCCAAGGAATATCCCCTCATCTCCTCATGACTCAAACTTTCTGTGATTTTCTTTGTTGATAATAAAGAACTTACTGCCAAAGATTTGAAAGTATTTCAGCATTGGATTCTTTCCGGACCACATTTTATACGGAGTCTTCCCTTCCTTTAGACACAACAGAGACATGTTCGAAATTTAGACCGATGTCAAAATTGCTTCCTTCAAAAATTGCTCTGGTAGGTCATTTTCAATAAGCATCATTCTGGCCATGTTGTTGATGATCCGATTTCTCCTCTCAACCACACCATTCTGTTGAGGAGTTCTCACTGATGAATCTTGATGTCTTATCCCGTGTTTCTCGAGATAGTTTTCGACTTGACTGTTTGTGAGTTCTGTACTGTGATCAGTATGAAACTTTAGAATTTTCTTCCCAAGAATCCTTTCTGATTCCCTCTTGTACTGCTTTATGCAATTGATCACCTCTGTCTTATGGATAATGACAAATACCCAGGCCATTCTGCTATAATCATCAATGAAAAGAGTATAATACCTTTACCCATTTATAGCTTGAGGTGAGATAGGTCCACATACATCAACAATCACAAATTCGAGCACTCCAGTTGATTTCTGTTCCTTTGGCCTGTATGTCTTTCTGATGATCTTCCCTTGTTGGAAAGTATCACATGTATGAGTGTGATCACATTATAGTTTCAGAAGTTCTCTATCAGAATCAATATTTACCAGATCTTCTATAGATGGTTGGCAGAGATGACCAAGTCGCTTATGCCACAACTAGTTTTTTCATCTCTGGATTAAAGGAATGAATCTTCTTCCGCACCTATAAGGTAAAGATTTCCCTTTTCCCGTTTTCCCAATAGAAAAACTTCTCTATCTTTTCCTTTCACAACACACATCTTCATGGTAAATCAGATAGAGTGCCTAGAGTCACATAGTTGACTGACACTGAGAAAGTTATGATTGAGACTCTCTACTAAGAAGACATTAGCACATCTTATTTATTTTCCCCCAAACTTTTCATTCCCTGAGCCAACAATATTTTGGCCTTCATCATTTCCAAATTTGACAACTCCTTCTTTTTCACATTTTATGCTTGTAACAAGATCCTTATTACCCATCATGTGAGATGTGAAACCACTATCAAGGATCCATAAACCAAAGCAATATGATCTTGTAAGGTCAATCTCTGCCACCATAGCCTTCACATTTTTATTCTTCTTAGTCCATACTTTTTCTTTCACAATCGTCATGGATTGAGATTTATGTTCTTTCTCAAAGTATGATGGACCAGATTCATCTTGCAAACCTGCAAATCTATTCTGAATTTTTAACCCACCTGTTGGTTTATTGATCTGCTGCTTGCGAATGTTTTGATTTTTCTTTGGCACATTTATCTGAATGGTTGAAGTGCATTACCTAGCCATGTTCCAAAATCCTCCTCACCAAAAACAGTCTCCTTTGAAATATGTTCTGGAAAACCGTTCTCTGTTTGGATACCACCTCTGTTCTTGTTCCCTTCTATATCTCTTGGCTATGAAACACACATACTTCGAATATCCCATCTTCCCACACAAAATAACACCTGATATTAGGTGCATTCTTTTTTGTTACTTTAGCCCTACAATTTTCCCTTTGGGATCTCTGAATATTCTGATTCTTCATTGTGCCCAAATCAACCATCAGTTTCGGGGCGGGTGCTTGCAGTGTGACTTCAATTTCCACAGATTTTTTCTTCTTATCAAGCCTTGAATCAGCCTTAACGTCTAACCTCAATTGATGATTCTTTCATGCTGAACAACTTGGATCATCTTTCTCCTTTTCAGTCTTTAGAATGGCCTTCTTTCTTGACATCACATTGGAGGTCGAGAGTTTTTCTTGATTCTTCATTTTACGTCATAGACTGACCACTTCTTCTTCAAGATCATTGATACGTCTGACCTTCTCCTTTCCTGTGTTCGTCAAACAATCAATTTCCATCTTTTGTTCCTCAATTTTAAGCTTATACTCAACAATATTTTCTGAGCTCTCAGGTGTTGAGGATTTCAGTCTTTTGATTTCTTCTAACAACTCAGAATTTTCTTCATCCTATTGTTGCATATAGAGTTTGGCAACTCGAAACACTTTATTTTCCTTCTTTGGTTTGGCTCTCCAAACATCTATCTTCTCAAGAGATGATTCCAATTTGGCTTCCATATCAACTCTTCCATCAACACTTATTCTTCTTCCCCAGCGTCAGTTTCTTCCATTTCATTCGACCTAAAGATGACTGCCACCATAGAATTATCTCCATAATCTTTCCAGTTTTCAATCTCCTCAACCTCTTCAACCTCAAACTCATCTGAACTATCTATTTCTTGGGATAGAAGATTCTTCTTCTTGAAGAAATTCTTCTTGAACTACTTCTTCCCATTCACATAGGCTGAAGATTTCTTTTTGGAAATTTCAACTTCATCTTCATCGTTTTCTTCTTGAAACTTTTTGGGGAACCTTTCCGCAAGATGTCCAACCGTTCCACCTCGAAAACAAGTAAGAGGAAACTTCCCTTTAAACATTACTTTTCCTCTTTGAAGATTTGAGAAGATGAATGACATCACCTCATCTATCTCTTCTTCTTCCTGAGATTATTCGATGGTAAGATTCTTCATGGACTTAAATGTCACCTCTTTGGATTTCCCTTTTTCCACAGCGTCATTATCATCATTCCTCATTTCATATGAAACAAGGGTACTATATAGGTTATCCAATGTCAGCTATTTTGGATCTTTATCTTCCAAGACTGATAATTTCTGAATAAACCGAGGTGGATTCTTTCTCAAGACACGCTTCATAATCTTTATATCTTCGATGACTTCCCCAAGACCTCGCATGTCTTCCACAATAGCATTTACCCTGTCGAAAAATGCATCAACAGATTCATTCGGGTTCATTCTCAGATCATCATACTTGTTCAACAACACTTGTTTCTTTGCCTCTCTGAACATTGTATCCCCTTCATATATATTCAAAAGCTTTTCACACATGGCATGTGACTTTTTTCATGACATCAACTTTGTATAGATGGGATTAGAAAGTTCTCCCCCTAGGGCATTGATTGCTTTTTGAATCAGCATCCAATTATCTATGCTCAGCTTCTAATAATGCACAACTAGTAATATCAGCTGTGATACCATGCATAGCTGCTGAAAATACATCCATTCCCAATGATCAGAAATAGTTTTTCATTCTATTCTTCCATATCTGAAAGTTACATCCATAGAAGATTAGAATACCTTTATGATTAGTGACCTCCATTGAGAGAAAACAAATGTAAACCTTCCCTCTGATACTAATTGTTAGGTCCACAAGGCTGAATACACTGAGAGGGGGGATGAATCAGGGTATGACTAATTTAAAATTAAATCATGTTCTGATCTTGTTTCACTGTTATGAAAAACACTCTTCTATCTATTTCCCATTTCACAATATAAATAGAATGTAAAGAACGAATAGGAAATATCTATTTTTACTTGGTTCACCCTCCATGGGCTACGTATAAGGGGATTATGCCAACAAGTTTTCAGTCGGACCAAATTCCAATAAACTTCACTATCTGTGGATTTCAAGGTTCAGGCACAATCACTCTGTCACTGGCTCACTTCCATTACACGGATTAGGGTCTGCTCGCTGATTTCCAAAGGGTCACTCCCTATTTTTCTCTCTCTTTGGCTCACTACTGGTGGAGATGATCACCTTATTCCTCTTCATTTGCTCACTAATACTGAAAGGATATACTCACAGTTTATAGACCTGCAGGTCTCTTCATTTCCATGAAAGAATGCATCCTCAACAGTTGATAGGTGCTCTATTTATGTTCAATGTTCATCCACTGATGAATACCTATTTTCCTTTGAACACTGGGAAATTCCCTTAGGAACGTACCTTCGTAAATCACCCTAATTCGTGAGGCTCCCAATTTCGTGAAGATCAAACAAGACTTCATGAAGCTCCTTCCATTTTGTGATGCTCACAATTTCGTGGAGCTCAGACCATCGCAAAGCTCAATCCTTCTCAATGCTTAGGCCGTTTAGTAGCTCATGTCGTCGCAAAATGACTTCCCTCGCAAAACTCTCTGAGCCAACGCGGAGCACACAACTTTCGTGGAGCTAGAATAGCCTCCACAAAGTTTTTCTTTCACGAATCACACTGCCTTCGTGAACCGAGAGCAAAGTATTTTCTCTGAAAATTCTCTCTACTTATCTCATGGGGGTAGGCCTCTATTTATATGCAATTCCACCGATCCTCGACCCTTCCACGCAATGTCAGCACCACGTCATCTCCAATGGAGAAGCTCCGATGTTTCTGCAGGAATTCTGTCAAAATCGCGAAGCACCATAGAAATTTTCCAATAGTGGAGCTCATCATAATCGCGGAGCATCCCATCATTCCCTTCGCGCCTTGGCTGCGAAGCTCCCTCGCAAATCCTTTCATCGCTGTGATGCGCTTCAACCTCTGCCATTCACGAAGCTTGTCGTAATTGTGAAGAATCACAACCATCATTCTTCTGGTATTCTTTAAATCCAAACCCTGAATCCCCTCTTCCCAAAATTCATTCCATTTCCATATTTAATTATGATCTTCATGGAAATCCTATTTTCGCGATGCTCACCAACCTTCAAATTCTGGACCCCAAAAATTTGGCAAACACTGGGAAATGACACCACCTTGTACTTCTCTTTTGTACCACCTCTATACCGTCCTTCCCGTTTTCATCGTTCTTTGTCAACATGGATTTTCAGTAATTTCTGTGGAACTCAAAAATTCTTCATGGAAACCTGCTTTGTCAACAAACACAATCATCCCAAAAATTCTGCAATGTTACCTTTAGGGATTTTATCCCATCATTTCATATATAAACCCATTTTAATTTTCCAAATATGAATAATAACTTTATTCATTATTATTACCATAGTTATGGGTAAATCTAGTAATTGTGGGTAGAAATAATTTTGTAAATATTTGAAAATGACAATAAAACTTTCAAAATATTATTTTATGAGTATTTATCATCCCTTTGAAATAATTAATTAGTTATTTTTTAATTTATGAACATTTTAATTCAAACATAACATTTATAATAATTTATTCAAATAAAATTCGAACATGTCATAATTTTATTTTTAATAAGATAAATATTGTTAATATGGGATTATCTAGATTAAATGTTTTACCAAGAATATTATGTGGAAAGATAAAATATTTATTTTCTTTTGGGAAATTTAATTTCAATTTTTATTAAATAAATAATTACCTTTAATAATTACATAATAATGAGGTAGTAAATTTTTTTAATGGGAATAAAAAAATGAGATTTAAATTATTAAAATAAATACGATTTCAAATTATTAGTGTAATAAAAGACCGTTTTATATGAATTAAACATATTGGGGATATGTTAAAGGGTTTAATTGAAGATATAGTGATTTTATGAAATTTTTAAAAAGTCAACTAATGAGTACAATAAATATTAATAGTAATGATATTTTATTGTATTAATATATTATTAAATTATTTAAAAATGAAAAAAGAAATAAATTTTCACAAAGTGGATAATATATGATTGAATATGTATTCCAATTTCTTTATTTCATTTGGAGTACATTGGAATTAAATATACTTAATATATTTTATGATTTTGTGGATCACCAAAAGTACCCCTCTCCTCAATGATAAAATGGAAGATCCTACCTCACTACATCACATCAGTTTGTTCCTTATATCCCAACAAAAACATTCACATTACTCCTTAAAACATCTTTAAACAAGATATGGTGATCCTGGAACTCCAAAAAAACCTCCACTATATCCCTTAAGAACAGATCTAAACTATGTATTCTGAAGATGAGGTTTTAAAGACCCAAAATTTATGTGGAATTTTTCTTAAATTCATAGAAATTTTATGAGTCTGTAGTTTCTGAAGGCGCAGGATTCCAAGGCCCGGAGTGCCTGGAATGATCTGACGAAGTTTTTTTAAGCATAAATTAACACGCGTAAGTAGTTTTACTGAAAAAGTAGAATAACTCTTAAATGGTTACTTTAATCAGAAATATGAGGGCACCGTTGCGCTCAGGATGGCGGTTTTACCCTAGGTTCGACTTATGTTTAGTTGATGTGGGCCTCCTGTGAGAAATCCCAAAAATGGAATAACAGTAAATAAAATAATTAAATACAATATTTTATTTTCTCAAATGATTATAACTCACAAATGGTAGCTCATATTTAAAATATGATACCACTGCCTAACTCGTGAGGGATTGTTTTATATAAGGATATACTAACTTTGGCTGGCGCGGGGGACCAGGAAAATTTAGTTTTTGGACATATTTAAAATAATTAATTGAAAATTATTTTATTGTAAAATTTATAACATCTAAATGGTAACTAAGATTGAAAATCTGAGAGTACCATTGGGTTCATTGGGGCGCATTTCACGAGGACACCATTGAACTCGCAGCACCGGTATTCACTTAAGGATACCTTTACCGTAGTTTTATTTTATAAAGATTGGAAGTTAGTTTTTGGGGTTTTTTAATTAAACTGAATAAAAATATATGTTAGCGTATGTTTTTTATTTTATTGGTAGTTAAAACCTCCATTGGGAGGTTGGTGGTGGGGCCACCCACACATAACCTATATTTAGAGGATGTTATAAGGTGGGGCCCACATGAGCATCAACCCCCCTTAACCCCCCGTTATCTTTTGGAACTCCCCATAATTTTTATATAGCCTCATCACTTTCCACCTTCCCTCATTATGATGCCAACAAACCTAAGAATTAATTATTGCCATTTGATTAATTAATTTGAAATGGTTTGAATTCTTTTTGGAATTCATGGCTATAATAAAATAATGGAGTAGCCATTATTTTTTTTTTGGTGGGTGATTCTTGGTGGTGGAACAATTGGAGAGATTTGGGAGAATTCTCGATGATCGATATCCTCTCAACGTAGAACACCCGTCTCTACTGAGGAACGATGACACTGTCTTCTCCCATTCCAACTGGGGCAAGAAAGGGAAGACGCTGCCCGTGAAGAACGTCACCAACGACGATGTCATCTCCTCCCGACATCAACGTTACAATGCCTCCTTCCCGGGACTCCTCCGAGAGAACACCTATTATAAGGTAGGGGTTTTGAATTCTTGTACCCGTTCTACGTAGTTGAAGTTATGGTTTGAAAAATAAATAATATCACCGTAACATGGGGAATTCAGACCACACCGACACCACTGACTCTTCCCCTTTTTGATGTTATTTGTGGTTGGCGATGGAGCGGAAAACAGCGGCCTGCGTCGGGCCGGCTGTGAGGAGACTGGCAGTGCAAGACCGTTGGGTCACCAGAATGGCGTGACACCGTCGTGCCGCACAGAAAAAAGTTGAGCCGCGGCCAAGCCAGGCCATGGCGGAGGGGCGTGGCACCATCGCGCCACACCGTTTCTACATGAGGGCGTGGCCAGGGTGGGCCGCGGCAGAGGAGCACGGCTCTGTTGCGCCGCACCAGCGGAATAGGACCGTGGCCATAGGCCGCGACAGATAGGGGAGAGGGGCCGGCGGAGCCGGCCGCTAGTGCACGCCAGGCGGGACCCTACAGGTCCCGTATTTATAAGGGCTGGCACCTTATGGAGGCCATTTCGGGAGCAAGGGGTGTAACACCTCTTCCCCATTTAAAAGTGGCAAGCTGGCCGGCTAGGCCGACCGGGCTGGGCACCGTACGACCACGGGAAAGGCCGCCCTCAGGCCGTGACGGGCCGCCCTTCGGATGGGTTGTGCCTTCGGGGAAGTCCGCCCCTTTGTTTTAGGCCGACCACTCAGGTCGGGACATATCCACGAACCGGGTCAGACCCAGGATCGGACTGGGTTGGGCCGGGTCGGTCCGACTGGGTCGGAGTGGACCCGGACCCGCTACGACCATTACACCTTTTAGCACGCATCTTGGGCTATGGGTGTCTGAACGATGAACCGACTACGGCGATGGAATACATGGAGTGAGAAAATTATTTTGGTGTACTCCACTTGAGGTTCAGACGCATTTGGAGTATGGTCGGGTTGGTTTGAGGCTAAAAACCAACCGGGCCCCTAGAACGGCAATGCCAATAACTCCCAGACCGGGAATCCGATTGACATATCTTCTGGCGTGTTGGGTTACATATGATGAGACAGAACTATGAAATGAAAAACCCAGGACTTCATGATAGTTGATGTATTGACACTGGGTTCGAGGAGTGGACCCTCCCAGAATTGAGTGTGCTATGTGACGGAACCCTAAGGATGGCTGTGACGATACTGTACCAGAATCCTCCATGGGTTCGAAAGCGATGACTATTGTACCAGAATCCTCCGTGGGTTTGACAGCGATGAATACTATTCTGGAATCCTCTATGGGTTTGACAGTGATGACTACTATACCGGGATCCTCCATGGGTATGATAGTTTTGACTTCTGTTCCGGTATCCTGTGTGGGTCTGACAGAATAGTTGGTCCTGTATCCTGTGTGGGTCTGATAGCTTACCTGGTCATGTATCCTGTGTGGGTCCAATAGATTAGTTGAATTAGTGACTACATATGATCATCTCTATCACTCTACAAAAGATGCATGCCTGTGTAAGTTGAGTCGTGTCATTCAACCATTATCATCGTGGTGATTGACTTTACATCCTTTGTGGAATGGTTTGTGCTTGGTCTCGAGAGTAGGAGCCTGACTATGATTGATAACTTAGTTATCTGTATCGGCATATACCTATGTAGGGTTGGATGATACTTCGTTATTGTATCTTTTTACTGTGGTTTATCCTTTGTGGATTCTGGGAGACCTTCGGGGGTCTTGGGTTCCCCTTATGAGTATTGTTATACTCACCCATGCACGGGCTTCACCCACACCTTGTTGTGTTCTGTGCAGACAACGGTCAGCAGTGATCGAGGTTGAGGGTGATGGATGGGAGGCTGCTTAGATCTGGACTAGACGAGACGTACCGCAGGGACTATTAGTTCGAGTTCTGTGCCTACCCTTCATGTAGGATTTCTTGGTGGACGATCCAGGAGTTGTTTTACCTTTTTACTTGTACTTGTAGTTCAGCTGGGTTTGTATAATGGCCCAGTTACTTTCAGCACCCTTTTGTTTTATATTTTAGTAATTTTTGCTTCTATAGATTTTGTTCAGACAGTGGATGTAACAGGTTTAAAGGCAATTCCTTCCCTTTTTATCAGGATTACAAATTTGGTGCTAGTCGCCAACCCATGGCCTATTGAAGGCGGGATTGGGGTAGTCGTGGAACGGGACCTGAGGACAGGTCATGACAAATTGGTATTAGAGGAGTTGGTTCTACCACAGAATATAAGACTCTGATCTTTCTTACTATGAAGCAATAGTGTTAATAGTATAGAGCATGGTTTTCTGTCCAAGGAGTCCAGTGTTGGTGTGACAATTGACGTATCCATACACCAGGACCCTGACATCTGATTTCTGACTCAGTGCACAAAAACACTGATTGCGAGTGTGTTTTCGAGAGTCTTCTTATGAACTCTCTTTTTCAGCTCACCAGGTATAAATTATTGACGGTGGCGCATCTGTTACTTATCAGGATTCCATTGCATAGAGAGATTGCTAGGGTTTCCTAAAGAGTACACGACGACAGCCCACCAAGTGATGAGGCTCTGGTTTAGGGCCCTAATACTATGTTGGAACCTTCGAGTTGTGTATCAGCAGCACCTCCACCTGTTTTCCATTGGATGCTACCAGCCACATTTGAGGACAGTGCACGCCAACAGAGCGCATTGCATGAGTTCCAGCGATAGAGGCCTCTGAGGTTTCGAAGAAAGATAGATTCCCTAGCAGTAGAGGACTGGATGGAGGTTATTACATGGGTTTTCCGCCTATTTGAGACACTATTAGAGCATATGTTGATCATAGATACTAATATTTTTCAGTTAGTTACCATGAGGATGGTCTGCTTAGTGAAGAGTTTTCGGTAAATGGATCGTTTTCTGAGATGGTACCTTCGGGCAATGTGCCAATTACATCATTGCATGTTGGTCAGAAAACACTACCGGTGGTACCGGTAGAGGACACTTGTAGGATTAGTGCCTTACATGTGTATCAGCACCTGATATCCCACAAGTTCTAAGGTGAGCCCAATGCACAGGCGGCTGAGGACTGGCTTGAGGAGGTGGATGAGAGTTTTCTAGAGCTTATACAGCTTGGGCAGGATGACGTGTCAGTAGCTGAGTATTCATCGAGGCATTCCGATCATTCCTAGTACTCGATGAATATGATACAATTAGTGTTTTAGATCTTGGACCATTTAGCGAGGTGTGTTTAAGGATATCTGAGCCAACACGTTTTCCTCTGTTCATTCCAACTAATGTTAGAGTGCTATAGAGAACATTTGTGGTTGAATGTTAATTGGTTGAGTGGATATATCCAAAGAATTTTAGCATTTGGAAAGCATGAAACGGGAACCAGTCTTAGAGACTTGAGCATGTAGAATGTTTTGACAAGAGTAAGTGTTAAGGAAAGATGAATCTGCAGGGTAGTAGACATGGAAGCAGAGCTAGGAGAGCAGCATGTGGTGGTGAACATTTCGACATGTTACAACCACCCACCATTGTAGTCCCCGCTACGTTCAGGGAGCTAGAGGGAAGGGGAATAGAATAGGTGCATGAGGTCAAGATGTGTAGCCCATGGGATCTAGTAATTATTTGAGGTACATTCTTTGTCTACTACTAGCTTCAGTATCAATAGACAGAGATACGAATCATTCCTTCCTTTCATGAATATTTTCCTAGACCTAGAGTTTCTGGTTAACAAATTGACTTGACCCTCACTTCTGGAGATACCTTTGGGAGGATAATCGATAATCACACATACACCGACAGTGTGATCTGACCCTTGAGGCGAGAGTTTTGGTTGGAACCTCTTGGTTGCAGCATCGAGGCCTTACGAAGTTAGTTTGGGTATGGACTGGGCAACCACAGTTCATACACATATTTACTGTATTAGGGAAGAAAATTTGGTTTATCTACAACGTTGGGATAATTTTTTCCTTAGTTGGAGAAAAATGAAACCCATGCAACATAGGTTAAACTCATGCATAGTAGGGTGGTGTTGATCGCTCTTCAGTCGGTCGGCCTTACCCTGGTGGAAACAGGAGTATTGAGTTTTCAGTTCCAAGGGGAAGGGACGTCCTCATTAGCTAGAGTTACATCAGATCCAGTGATGATTGAAGTGGTACTTTCTTGGGATCCACCCAGAAGTGTGATGGAGGTACAGAGTTTCCTGGGATTGGTTGGAAACTATCGGAGATTCGTTCCAGTCTTCTCCATAGATGGAGTAGCCTATCTACAATCTCATACAGTCACTCCGTGACTTCATCCGCAAGTCAGGGAGGCATAGCGTGGAGACACTAACTAAGAGATAATATGTTCTCAGATATCCACCGTTTAGACACCTGATGGATTATCTACAACGTTGGGATAAGTTTTTCCTTAGTTGGAGAAAAAGGAAACCCATGCAACATAGGTTAAACTCATGCATAGTAGGGTGGAGCTGATCGCTCTTGAGTCGGTCGGCCTTACCCTGGTGGAAACATGAGTATTGAGTTTTCAGTTCCAAGGGGAAGGGATGTCTGCATTAGCTAGAGTTACATCAGATCCAGTGATGATTGAAGTGGTACTTTCTTGGGATCCACCAAGAAGTGTGATAGAGGTACAGAGTTTCCTGGGATTGGTTGGAAACTATCGGAGATTCGTTCCAGTCTTCTCCATAGATGGAACAGCCTATCTACAATCTCATACAGTCACTCCTTGACTTTTTCCGCAAGTCAGGGAGGCATAGACTGGGGACACTATCTATGAGATAATATGTTCTCAGATATCCACCGTTCAGAAACCGGATGGATTTTCTAAATGTGAGGAGCATGTCATCCTCTTTATTGGACGTAGTTAGTGCCGGTGTTACTTCAGGAAAATCGAATACAACACTGGAGACTATGTATGAAGAAGGCGGTATCGGGGTTTGTCTCTCGGTGCCTCACTTTTCAGCAAGTGAAGGCGGAGCATCAGGCACCAGTAGGCTTGGTTCAACCTTTAGAGGTCCAAAAGTGGAAGATGGATGAGATATTTGTGGACTTAGTGTCGGGTCTTCCATGTACTTCCAGGGTACATGACTCTATTTAGGTAATCATTGACCAACACACCACGTCGGCCAACTTCCTATTAACCAGAGATGGTACGAGCTACCACGGAGAGCCTGCATGTCATCCAGGAGGGGAAAAAGACTGTACAGAGGAGAACAAAGTCGTGTGCTGACAAGAGACAGAGACCTTTGGAGTTCGAGGATGGAAACCACATATTTCTACGGGTCTCACCTCAAAAAGTTCTATAGATATTTGGCCGTGGTGGAAAATTATATATGTGATTCATCGTACCATTCCAGGTCCTCAGCAGAGTAGGAGAGGTGGCTTACCGCCTGGCCCTTCCACCTTAGTTGCACCAGGTCCATGATGTCTTCCATGTATCTCAGCTGAGAAGATACTTGCATGACTCGTCCCACATCATCACTACTGGAAATATGATCTTTCCCAACACTTCTATACCAACGGTTTGTAAAAATCGTTGGTATAGCTACGATTTCCCAACGGTTCACCAAAACCGTTGGGAAATCCATATATTTCCCCACCTTTCCCAATGGTTTAGATAAACTGTTGGGAAAGGGTGTGTTTTGTGACCCTTTCCCAACGGTTCACCAAAACCGTTGGGTAAGGGTGTCTTTTGAGCCTCTTTCCTAATGGTTTTGGTGAACCGTTGGGAAAGAGTGGCCTTTCCCAATGGTTTTGGTGAACCGTTGGGAAAAATCACCCAAAAATTCAACATTCGCCAAAACAATTCAGCCCACCCCTAACCTATCCCAACGGTTTTGAAAACCGTTGGGATAGGTTCTTTGATTTTTTTCCAGGTATACTAACCGAGAACATTATATAAATCAAAATTTTAAATAATTATGATAATATATATATATATTTATGAAATTATGTTTACAAAAGTGATGTTAGGTTAGTGGTTAAGTCGTTGGATTATAAACGAGGGGTCCTGGGATCAAATCCCAGCGGATGTTTTATTTTTGGAATTTATATACCAACGGTTCCATTACCGTGGGTATAGAATTCATATTACCTATACCAATGGTTTCCAAAACCGTTGGTATAGGCTATACCAACGGTTTGGAGGCCTATACCAACGGTTCCAAACCGTTGGTAAAGGTTAGTTTTCCAGTAGTGCATCGATCACGGGGAGCTAGACATATATGACATGGTAACATTCACGGATGTTCTAGTGGAAATTGAGGATCGACAACAGCGTGTCATGCATGGACAGTCGATTCCTCTATTTTATGTTTGCTGGTAGCACAGGAACCTCGAGGAGAGAACATGGGAGCGGGAGGCTCAGATGCATGCTCAATACCCCCATTTGTTTATTTAGTTTTATTTGTAGCTATTGGGGACGTAAATTCTAAGAGGTGGGGAGAATGTAAATACCTATAATTTATGTGGAATTTTTTTATAAAATACATGGAAATTTTACAGGTACGCAGTTTCTGATGGCGAGCAATTCTGTGGCTCGTAGTGCTCGAGATGATTCATCGATATCTTGTTAAGCATAAATTAACATGGGTAAGCAGTTTTACTGAAAAAGTGGAACAAATATTAAATGATTACTCATATCAAAAATCAGAGGGCACCATTGCGCTCATGATGGTGGGTTTACCCTAGGCACGAATTACGTTTAGTTGGCGTGGTCCTCCTATGAGAAATCCCAAAAATGGCCCAACCTTATATAAAATAATTAAATAAATTATTTTATTTTCTCAACTGCTTATAATTGAAAAACAGTAGCTCAGATTAAAAATCTGAGACCATCGCTGAACTCGTGAGGGATTTCTTTAAGAAGATGCAAACTTTGGCCTGTGCAGGCCACCATAAAAATTTAGTTTTTGGCCGTAAATAAAATAATTAAGTGAAAATTATTTTATTGTAAAATTTATAACTTCTAAATGGTAACTCAGATTGAAAATCAGAGAGTACCGTTGGGTTCATTGGGGAGTGTTTCACTTAGGAAGAGCCTAACCACGACCGGCGCGGGTTAAGGGTGACTGATAATATTTTCTCCTAAATTTTGTTCGGGTACATTCCGTAAACGTACAAGCGGGATTTTATATCTTTTTACCGGTTCTTGGAATTGAAATAAGAGGACACCATTGAACTCACAACACAAGTATTCTCTTAAGGATACCTTTACCGCAGTTGCGTTTTATCGATATTGGAAGTTAGTTTTCGGGTATTTTTAATTATACTGAATAAAAATATGTGTTAGCATATTTGTTTTAATTGAGTGGTAGTTAAAACCTCCAAGGGGATGTTGGTTGTGGGGCCACTAGCACAAAACCTCCATTGGGAGACTGTTATAAGGTGAGGCCCACACGAGAATCAATTCCCCTTAAAAGCCATTTAATTTTTGGAACTCCACATAAATATTTTGGAGCCTTTTCACTTTCCAACTTCCCTCATAATGATTCCAAAACACCTAAGAATTAATTAATTCCAATTGATTAAATAATTTTAAATGGTATGAATTATTTTTGGAATTCATGGAAACAATAAAATAATGGATGAGCCATTATTTTATTTTGGTTGGTGATTCTTCGAGGTGGAACTTTGGTAGACCTTTGGGAAAATTCTCGAAGATTGATATCCTCTTAACAAAGAACGCATGTCTCCACTGAGGAACAACGACACCATCCACTCCCTCTCCAACCAGGGAAATAAATGGAAGACACCCCCTATAACACCCCAATCTTCCACGGTACATTTCCCTTTGAATAATGCTATAGCATGCATTGTACGTAACTTCGAGATTCTATCAAACCGTGACCAATAAAACTATCTGTTATGAATAGTAATACCCACTTTTTGAAATTTTATAAATTTTATCCATAAGAATTGACTTCATTTTTGGATTCAGAATATCGAAATTTGACTACGGAGATATTTTGGTATTTTTCTGAAAATAATAAATTTTTTATGAATAGTGAAAATTAATAAATTTTAATTAAAAAACAACTTTTTTAATCGAAATAATAAGTACTGATAAATGATGAATTTGAGTGGTTTTAAAGTATATATAGAATATATTTTTACCATTTCATACAAATTTTTTCATTGGAAATAATTTCACATTTAAACCGGACATTAACAAGTGTCAATCTTTTGATAGTTATTATTTTTTTAAAACAAGTTTTTCGTTTTGATAGTGGGAATTAATTTTAAATTAATTTCTTCCACTTAGGTTCTTTGAATTTTGAAAAATGTATTCCATATTTTTAATCAGTATATCCAAATTCTGTATAGGTAAATCTTATTTTTATACATTTTGAATAATTACTTCGGTAAATATTTTATTTACCATCGTTAAAGGGTAAATCCGGTAACTAAGGATAATGAAATAATATTATAATAATATTAAATTAAACTAAAACGTGTCCTAACCCTAATGGTTGATAAATTTCCGACCATGGCAATCTTTTGGTTAATTTTTGGACTCCATGGTGCCACTTTTAAGTGATAATGACACTTTATATTAATTAAGTTAATGTAAATACAAAAATGACAAAAGTATATATCTTTTAGAAAAACAATTTTTACATAGGGTTATATATGTTATATTTTCTAATATATATATTAATTATAAATCTAAAAAGTCTTCCTACATAATTGTATTTTATTCATAATTTTTAGACATTTAATAATTAAATTTATTTATGACATAATAATGATGCTGTATTTTTTTATTAATGAGAGAATCAAGCAATTGGTATTATAAATGTTAAAATAAATATATTTGAAGGTTTTGATGCCATAAAAGAATATTATTGGTTAATATTACATGTTAGTATTGATTAAATGAATTTTTATTGAATTAATACTGTTTTTATGAATTTAACAAAAATCAATTATTGAATAGTGTAAAAATTGTCATAAATGAGTTTTTAAACCAAATATTATATTATTAATTGATCTCCTATTCCTATAATCTAAGGTTCAGCCAAAGTACTTATATAATGATAAGTGTATCATTAATATACCACTTGGTGGTCTATTGGATGTATATAGTATTTTAATTAACTATATAATATAAAAATACAAAGTGACATGGTAAATGTTAAACTAATTAACTAAGAGTTAAAACAAAAGGATAATGTTAATATAATCACACAAAACATTCTAAAATATGTTGGTTGAATTTATTTCAACCAATCCCCACTTTAGACTTTGAATAATCTACATTGGAGCCATTATAAACTGAATATGAATTTATTATAAAATAATACTTTATGTTTTTCCTAAATAGCCCCACCTCCCCCTTATAAAAGGACACCAATTCAAACCAATTCTTCACACCTTCAATGCCTTTTGGATCGGCCAAAACCTACCAAAATACCCTCTTAAATATCCTCCCTTAAACTTATAGGAATTTGTTTTATCCGAAATCCATCCTATGGATCCCTTTTGATCAAATCAAAAATAATAACCCGAAGAAGAGGTAATGATTTCTCCACCCTCTTTCAAGTTTCTTTCTTCTTCCACTTCCTTTTTCATTGTTGTTTCAACTAAAAAATAATAACTCCAGAATATTCTATATATTTTGATTTTATTATAATTATGGTACAACCAAATTCATTATTTTATCCACCCTTTGAATGACATGTCACCATACGTGTGTACGTACGACTTACCGTCTTCATGTCGTGGTGTAATAGTTATTCAATACATTATTATTTGGATGGGTATAATAATGGTGTTTATTGGATGTAAATAATAAATATAAAATAATAAGGATTCTTTATATATGATATATCATCCAATTATATATAATTTTAATATCAAAAGAAAGATATTTTCGCTCATGCGTACGTACGGATTACCGTCTCCACAATGTGATGAGATTCATTTCCAAGTTCACAATTTATCGATGATTTTAAAAATATATATTACTAATAAGTATGTAATATATGAAATAATAATGAAACTAGAGATATATATATTTAGATATATAATTATTTATGAAATTAACTATATCTTTTTCACTTACTTCCGTTCAATACTATATGGAAAGAGAAACAACGTTTATGCGTACGTACGGACTACTGTCTCCATAAATGGTGTTTTCCGTTTCAAATATATGTCTATTATACATATTTATATTCTTAAAATATATGAGATACAAATCATGTTTTATATTCAGGAAGTATTTAAATCATTATCTTAGTGATACAATCAATAGTAACAAGTTAAAACATTTACGATAAAGAAAGCGATTATTACCCAAAATATTAATATAACATGGAAATTATTATTAAATGGGAAGTATAATGTCATAAATGAATAATGTATGATATCATAAACATTAATATGGTTCTGGTATAATTTAATACCATACTTCAATCTTCATACATGAGGTTAAACGTACCCTCAACTAACGAAAAGTGCAAGGTAAGGGGTTTTCAGCTCACTCTTTATTCCCGTGAGATTCATGCCATATTGCCACTATTACCTTTTGTGTGGTGTATATATTTTCCATAATTGTATTCTTTGTGTAATACACTTTAATTTATGTTTATATACATATTCATTATATGATACCTCTTTCTTGGGGTGTATGTTTCATAAGATACCAAATTGGTAAGGGTTTATTTCCCAATCTATTCATTATCCGAGGTTGTTTATACATAATTATCTACTGGAGCCACTTTATCATCCATATCCATGTTTCTTAAAAATGTATTTCAAATCATTCTTACTATTTTATAGACTATGGGTTGAAGTCATTTATACCCATTTTGAATTATTATAATATGTTTATAATGGAATCATTCCGTCATTTTCAAAACAAGGTCTTTTTTAACATTATCGACCAAATTATGGTTAGAATGTCTTTTTTTACTTATATAGTGGGTGCGGATATTTTCCACCATTATAAAATCATTGAATCTTACCTTACAATATTATTAGAATATTTTGAAATTAAATGTTTTATTTTATGAATATGTTACTTTTAAATGATTTCTAAATGAATATTTTATGAATTTGTGAAAGGTACTCTTTATCACGATCAAAATTTTAAATGTTTTAAAGATTAATCTTTATAAATGTTTTTAATTAATTTCCATGATTTCAAAATTATTTTAAGGATTTATTTATATGGTCATGAATGTTTTGAAATTATATTTCTTTTCAAAAGTTTTAAATTGGTATGGGACACTTTGATTCAAAAATATCTTTTAAATTACTTCATTTATAAATGTGTGACTTTTTAATGGTTTAAAAAAAGAGATATTTCTCTCAAATAGTTTTGATTTCATCTATGCCAACATACTTTGATGTATTTTAAGCTTATTTGAAGTTTATTTATTATGGTACAAAACTTCAATATTGTATTGAAGGTTTTGTGATATGTTTGACTTTGGATGAGTTATTTTTATAACATTCATGGTTATGGAAAAAGTATTGACATTTCGTATGCTAGTTTTAATAAAAATGATTATGTTATGATTAAACCTATTCATATGAGATATGAATTGTACATAATAAATTATGGGTGGAGCCCTCTATAGCTCCTCGATGCACTAGTAGGTCTCATGAGACGAACTAGCGTTTTAGAACAAGTCCTTGACAAAATCTTATTTGTAGTCTTGGCACAAGGCCTTGACTATGTGATTATGATAGCCTGGAATTATGCATTCCTTCATTATGAAAGTGGTTTGTGATATTTCCTGTGATTATTTGACTAATATAATATACATGTGAACAAGTAAATGGAATTAGTTCATTTTTTCCATATTATGTTGAAGTTCATGTTTAAAAGGCTTTTGTTTCAGTTGTACATTTCCTTAAATGTTTATGATTATTTTGAAGGTTTCCGCTGTATTGTTATCCTTACTGAGCATCTGAGCTAACCCCTTTCTATATTTTATTTTTCCCAGGATTCCAAGAAGTGTATTGTGATTGATATTAAGGGTTAAGGCAAGGGAATAATGACGTTCATGAAGGATTATTTAGGTTTTTTGTATGTCAAGAAGTGTAATATAACATTCAAGTATGTAATCTATTATCCAAGACTGCTAAACTGATTGGTCCTTCGGGACATTATTCCTTGTAATCATGTAAATGTATTAAAATAATGCACCGACTCTGGGTAACTGGGGTCAGTGCGTTATAGTTGGTATTAGAGGAACTTTAGTACAATCCTTGGAAACTAAATTTAGATAAACTCTGATTAGAGAACATAGCCCTAAGATAAACATTGAGGATTAGTATAGAATAACTTCCTAGAATATTGATATTGTAGATATTTTTTGAGATTTCAGAGCAATACATCCCTGTCTGGATACGAGAAGGTAGAGGCGGCTCTGGCACAGATGTACCTAGGGGTAAAACCCGAAAACAGCACTTTGAGCTAGACTCGAACAACAACTACTTCACAAAAATGGGTCTTGTTGTACTCTTGGTTAAGACACGCCTGCGGGATATGCTTTGGATAATTCTCATTTTATTTACAAACCATTATGAAGGGTTTATGAGTATATACTTCCTCAAAGAAGAAAGTTTTTTGATTATGGAGTATATCCATAATCTTTTAATATATGTTTAGTGTTTTACAAGTTTGGGATTAGGTTTTTCTATTCATAAACTAATCTAGTGTATGCCATTGTTAAGAAATGGAACCCCATATAAGGAATGAGAACTCCGACAATACGTATGATCTGAAGAGTAAGAAAGATCATATCTGTAATGGTCGTAAGAAAAAAATTAGAAGGGAAATAGTCTCCCATGTATTATCACCATATGAAGAAATAGTATAATGTGTTGATAAGATAAATAAATAATTCTTGGAGTCCTATGGCTTTGAAGGGAAGCCAGAGAAGGAAAGGATGGTAGAGAGAAGGACAGATAAAGGGAAGAAGGTAAAAAAGTATTTTCCCATATGTGATAACTGTGGAAAGAATCACCTTGGAAATTCTTGAAGGTAATGGGAGTATATTATAAGTGTGGAGAAAAAGGACACCTTGTACGTGATTGAAAGGGTAAGAAAAGGGTTTCCAATGTACAATGCTTCATCTACAAGGAGTTTGGACACTACACAAACCAATGTCCCAGTCATCAGACTATGCCGCAAATGATGCTATTGGATAATAATCATGTTATGATACTACAACATATGAAAAGGAATAACTAGTGTTCTTATGTCGTTATTTTTGAATAATTTCATTGAAGTGTTGTATCAATGATGTACTGGAAATAAATAAGGATTGTACTGAAGTACTATTTCATTGAGGATTTGAGAATTTATGGTACTAAGAAAAGTGAATCTATAGAGAGTTAAAAGTTTTGTAAATTACATGGTTAAAGGATATATAAACCTTAATATGGTCCTAATATTGCAGTACTGATTTTGGAATAAGATATGGTTGATTTGGGTAAATTATATTGGATATTATTGGCTGCCTTGAAACTGATTAAAAACTTGTATATTCCATCATTGTTGGAGTTCACAACATTTTTGGATGGATGAAGTATATCTAGTATTCTATAAGGATAGAAGATAATGAATGTAATCAATAAGGGTTTATGGTAATTCAGGATGTTTCAGTGTTTTAAAAGAATACATGATGAAGGTATTCACATTCTATTACGGGGTAAAAAGGATCTACATTATGATTACCTTTCATATAAATTTTTTACTGAGAGTTTACAGAAGTATTTTTTTATAAGTATAAAGGTTATAATGGATTATATTTTACATTGGATACTATTGTTAATGTTATTTTTGGATATTTATAAAAAGGAAAACACACAGACCGTGCGAAAACCCGTCACGTCGGACAAAGTTGCAGGAATCAAACCCGCAAACATTGTGCAATTGGGATTTATCACTTAC
Source organism: Viscum album (assembly GCA_963277665.1). Lineage (NCBI taxonomy): Eukaryota > Viridiplantae > Streptophyta > Magnoliopsida > Santalales > Viscaceae > Viscum > Viscum album. The sequence continues at coordinate 1,276,880,958 of OY728133.1, forward strand.
CACTATACTACGTGAAGTTTGTGGATTGTATAATGTAGTTTTCTTTTTTAAATTTTATGATAGATGAATTATAAATTTATTTTTATAATACGATACAGTTAGGATAAATAGAATATTTTTGAGTTCTATTACCTTTTGGAGTGGAAGATGGGTTTGTGGTAAATATTTATTAAAAAATGAAAGTCTACATGAAAAGTAAGTATATTATCCTTACGTTCTTAGAAAATCTCATAAATAAATTCCTAAACTTTATGAATGTTAACAAAAAACAAAAATGATGTCATTTAACTTTTCTTACTGGGAAATCACAGACCGTTTAACCAATCAAAAGTTTGTGATTTTCTTGTTGTTAACATTCTCCTAGTCATGTTTTCTACAACTCTTCATCAGACATTGATAGTATTTTTCTCCTCTATATCCATGTTTAAATATAATCCTAGTATGGGCTATCATGGGTTACCTTTGTACTTCTCTTTCTTTATTTTAATGTTATATTTTTATTAACCATATTTCTAATATGGGTTTTCCACAAAGGTATTTTCTATTTTTAACCTTTTATTTTTATTGAAAATTTTCAAATTGTGAGAAAAAAATTTATTTAAGGAGGGGAGAATGTAACACCCCAAGCTTCCATGGTACACTTTCCTTTGAATAATGCAATAGCTTGCATTGTATGCAACTTGCAGATTGTAACACACCGTGACCAATCAAACTAGCTGTTATGAATAGTAATAAACACTTTTTAAAATTTTGTTAAAATTATCTTTCAATATTGACTTCATTTTTGGATTCAGAATATCGAAATTAGCCTAGGGTGAAATTTTAGTATTTTTTCGAAAACTTTCAATTTTTGATGAATATTGAAAATTACTAAATTTTAATTAAAGACAACTTTTTTAATCGAAATAATTAATATTGATAATTTATGAATTTGAGTGGTTTTAAAGTATATTTAGAATATATTTTTACCATTTAATATAATTTTGTTCATTAGACATAATTTCACATTTAAACCGGACATAAACAAGTGTCAATCTTTTGATAGTTATTATTTCTTAAAAACATGCTTTTGTTTTGACAGCAGGAATTAATTTTAAATTAATTTCTGCCACTTCTATGATTTGAATTTTGAAAAATTAATTCCATATTTGGAATCAATATGTCCAAATTGTGTAAATATATTACTCTTATTTTTAGTCATTTTGAATAATTATTTCAGTAAATAATTTATTTACCATAGTTAAAGGGTAAATTCGGTATCTAAGGGTTACAAAATAATATTATAATAATATGAAATTACCCTAAAATGTATCCTAACACTATTTTTTGATACATGTCCGACCAGGGACATCTTTGGGAAGATTTTGGGACCCCATTGAGCTACTTTTTAGTGATAATGACACTTTATATTAATTGAGTAAAAGTAAATACAAAAATGACATAAGCATATGTCTTTTAGAAAAATAGTTTTTACATTGGGTTATATATGTTATATTTTAGAATATAAATATTAATTATAAATATATAAATATTTTCTACATAATGGTATTTTATTTATAATTTTTAGACATTGAATAATGAAATTTATTTATGACACAATAATGATGCAATATTTTCCTTATTAATGAATGAATCAAATAATTGGTATTATAAATGTTAAAATAAATATAATTTGAATGTTTTGATAACATTAACAAATTTTATTGGTTAATATGTCATGTTTGGATTCTTAAATGAATTTTATTTGAATTAATAATGTTTTTAAGACTTAAAAAAATCAATTTTTGAATAGTGTCAAAATGGACATAAACGAGTTTTTAAAACAAATATTATTCTATTAATTGATATTCTATTCCTAAAAATATATGGTTCGGCCATAGGACTTATATAATGATAGGTGTATCATTAATGTACCACTTGAGGGTTTCTTTTATGTATATATTAAGTTTAATAACTATATAATATAAAAATACAAAGTGACAAAGTAAACGTAAAACTAATTAACAAAGAGTTAAAACTAAAATATAAGGTTAATATAATAACACAAACCTGCCTAAAATATATTGGTTGAAAGTATTTCGACCCATACCCACCTTAGAATATGAATAATCCACTTTGGATCCAATATAAACCTAATATGAATTTATTATGAAATAATAATTTAAGTTTTTCTTAAAGATCCCCTCCTCCCCCTTATAAAAGGACACCAATTCTAACCAATTCTCCACACCTTAATAGCCTTTTGGTTCGCCCAAAACCTGCCCAAATATCATCTCAACAATCCTACCTTCAACCTAGAGGCATTATATTGATCATAAATCTAACCTAAGGTTTATTTTTGATAAAATAAATTAGAAGAACCCGAAGAAGAGGTAATGATTTCACCACCCTCTTTCAAGTTCCTTTCTTCATCCACTTCAATTTTCATTGTTGTTTCCATTATAAAATAATAAATCTAGTGTATTCTATATATTGTGATGTTATTATAATTATGGTACAACCAAATTCATTATTCTATCCACCATTTTAATTACATTTCACCATACGTGCATACGTAAGGCTTACCTTCTCCACATCGTGGAGTAATTGTTATTCAATACATTATTATTTGGATGGGTAAAATAATGATGTGTATTTGATGTAAATAATAAATATAACATGATAAGGATTTTGTATATATGATATACCATCCAATTATATATTATTTTAATATCAAAATAATTATACTTTCACTCATGCGTAAGTAAGGATTACTGTTTTTACAACGCGATAAGATTCATTTCCAAGTTCAGAATTCATCGACGATTATAAAATTATATATTACTAATAAGTATTTAATATATGTAATAATAATTATACTGTAGATATATATATTTATATATATAAATATTTATGTACTTACATATATCTAATTCACTTACTTCTGTTCAATACTATATGAAAACGTAAACAGAGTTTATGCATTCGTACGGACTACCGTCTCCATAAACGGTGTTTTCCATTTTATATATACGTCTATTATACATATTTATATTCTAAATAGGGATGATATATAAATCTTGTTTTATATTCTGGAAGTATTTAAATCATGATCTAAGTCATATAATGAAGAGTAACAACTTAAAACACATATGATAATGAAAGCGATTATCTCCCTAATTATTAATATAAAATAGAAATTTTTATTAAATGGGTAGTATAAAGTCATAAATGAATAATGTATGATATCATAAATATTAATATGGTTCTGGTATAATTAAATAACATACTATAGTTATCATTCATGTGGTTAAATGTACCCTCAACTAAAGAAAAGTGAAAGGTAAGGGGTTTTCATCTCACTCCTTATTCCCTTGAGATCCATGCCACATTTCCACTATTAACTTTTGTGTGGTGTATTTACTTCTCATAATTGTATTATTTCTATAATAAAATTTTATTTATGTGTATTTACATATTCATTGTATGATACCTCTTTCATGGGGTGTATGTTTCATATGTTACAAAATTGGTAAGAGTTTATTTCACAATCTCTTCATTTTCCGAGGTTGTTTATATGTAATTATTTGATGGGACCTCTTTATCATCCACATTCATGTTTCTTAAAAATGTATTTCAAATCATTCTTAATATTTTGTAGACTATGGGTTAAAGTCATTTATACCCTTTTTTGACTTTTTATAATATGTTTATAAGGGAATCATTCTGTCGTTTTCCAAACAAGGTCCCTTTTAACCTTTTCGACAAAATTATAGTTAGAATGTATTTTTTTTAATTATATGGAGGGTGCGGCTATTTTTTGCCATTATAAAATCATCGATGCTTCCCTCACATGCTTATAAGAATATTTTGAATGTAAATGTTTTATTTTATAATTATGTGACTTTTAAATGATTTCAAAATGATTATTTTAAGAATTTGGGAAAGCTACTCTTTATCAAGATCAGAATTTTAAATGTTTTAAAGATTTACCTTTCTAAATCATTTAAATTAATTTCTATGTTTTCAAAATTATTTTAAGGATTTATATTAATGGACATGAATTTTTTGAAATTATATTTATTTTCAAAAGTTTCAATGTGTTTTGGGACACTTTTATTCAAAAATCCCTTTTAAATTACTTCCTTTATAAATGTGTGAGTTTTCAATGATTTCAAAAAAAAGATATTTCTATCAAATAGTTTTGATTTCATCTATGTCCACATCCTATTATGGATTTTAATATTATTTTAATTATATTTATTATGATACAAAACTTCAATTTTGTATTGATGGTTTTGTGATATGTATGACTATGGATGAGTTATTTTTATACCATTCATGGTTTATGGAGAATTTATTGACATTTCATATGCTAGTTTTAATATGAATGTTTATGTTATGTTTAAACCTATACATATGAGGAATGTTTTTGACTTAAGATGTGATGGGTGGAGCCCTCTATAACTCCTCGATGCATCAGTAGGTCTCATGAGACAAAATAGTGCCTTCGCACATGGCCTTGACAAAATCTCATTTGTAGTCTTGGCACACGGCCTTGACTATGTGGTTATGATAGTCTGGAATTATGCATTCAATCCTTATGAAAGTGGTTAGTGGTATTGCATGTGATTATTAGTCAAGTAGAATATCCATGTGAACAAGTAAATGGAATTACATCATTTTATTTTTTCCATATTATGCTGATGTTTATGTTTCAAAGGATTTTGTTTTAGTTATACGTTGCCTTAAATGTTTATGCTTATTTATGAAGGTTTTAACTGTATTGTTATCCTTACTGAGCATCTGAGCTCACCCATTTCAATGTTTTATTTTTCCTAGGATTCCAAGAAGTGTATTGTGATTGATATGTAGGATTAAGCCAAGAGAATAATGACGTTCGTGAAGGATTATTTATGTTGTTTTCTATGTTATGAAGTGTAATGTAACATTCATGTATGTAATATATTTTCCAAGACTACTAAACTGATCGGTACTTAGAGACATGAATCCTTGTAATCATAGAAATTTATTAAAATAATGCACAAACTCTGGGTGACTGGGGTCGAGGTGTTACACCTCCAACGAAAAATGTCTCCAATGATGATGCCATCTCTTCTCGACGTCAATGGAATGATGCCGCCTTCCTGTGACTCTTCCGAGCAAACACCGATTACAAGGTAGGGGTTTTGAATTCTTTTACCCATTCTACATCGTAGAAATTATGGGTTTATAACCAAAAGATATCACTGTAACATAGGGAAATCCGGACCACATCAACACAGATGACTCTTCCTGTTTTTGAACTTGTTTGTGGTTAGAAAAGGATTTGAAAACTGCGGCCAACGTCAGGCCGGCCGCAAGGAGACCAGCAACACAAGACCATCGGGTCACTGGAAAGGTGCTGCACTGTCGTGCTACGCGGAGGAAAGCTGGGTCGTGGCAGAGAGGTGTTGTGCCATCGTGTCGCACTGGTTCTACAGGAGGCTGCAGCCAGGGCGGACCTCGAAGGAGGGGCATTGTGCCATCATGTCGCGCTAGTGTAGGAGGACCGCGGTGTTAGGCTTCGACGGAAAGGGAAGACCGGCCAGCTGAGCCGGTTGTCGGTGCGTGCCACGGGGACCCTACGGGTCCCACGGTTACAAGGGCAGGCGCCTTACGCCATCCGTTTCGGGAGCATGGGGGTGTAACACCCCCCCCCCCCCACTCCAATTTTATGTGGCTAGCTGCCCAGCCGGGCAGGCCGGCCGGGCACTGCACGACCATCAGATCCAGGCATTTCATGACTTTCCAGGCGACGCACGGCCTGCCGGGCCTCACACGGCCTGCTGGGTCGGTCACCGCACCGCCATCTGGGCCGAGCAACACGCCTAGCCGGGCTCCTCACAGCTAGACGGGCCGACGCCCCACAGACATGAGCATGGCTGCCCTCAGGTCGGTTAGGGCCACCCTCAGGCTAGGTCGGGCCTCCCTCAGGCCGACCCGGGACTTTTGGTCGGGCCCCACCTTCAGGTCGGGCCGCCCTCTGGCCTACCCGCGCCTTCGGGTCGGGCCGCACCTTCGAGCTGGGCCGCCCATTTGGGCGGGGCCTACCACTCGGGTTCAGTCGCATCCACGAACCAGGTCAGACCCCGGTTCGGATTGGGTCAGGCCGGGTCAGTCCTACTGGGTCTAATCAGACCCAGACCCGCTACGTCTATTACACTTTTTAGACCGAATCTTGGGCTACGGGTGTCCGAACGACGAACCGACTACGGAGATGGAATACTTGGAGTGAGAAGATTTTGTTGGCATACTCCACTTGAGGTTCGGACATAGTTGGAGTACGGTCAGTCTGGTTTGAGACTATAAACCAACCGGGTCCCTAGAACGGAAATTCCAATAACTCTTAGACCAGGCGTCCGATAGACGCACCGTCTATCGTGTTGGGTTCCTTATAATGAGACATAAATACGAGATACATCAACTCATGACTTAGTGATAGTTGATGTATCAACACATGGTTTGAGAGGCGTACCCCCATGGAATCGAGCGTGCTATGTGTGGAAACCCTAGGGATGGATGTGACGATATTGTACAGTAATCCTCCGTGGGTTAGACAGCGATGACTACTGTACCAGAATACTTCATGGGTTCAACAGTGATGACTACTCTACCGGAATCCTCCGTGAGTTCGATATCGATGACTACTGTACGAAGATCCACCATGGTTCTGACTGTTCTGACTTATGTTCCTGTATCAAGTGTGGGTCCGACAGAATAGCCGGTCGTGTATCCTATGTGGGTCCGACAGCTTAACTGGTCATGTATTCTGTGTGGGTCTGACAGATTTGATGAATCAGTGACTACATATGAACATCTATATCACTCTGCAAAATATGTATACATGTGTGAGCTGATTCATATCATTCAACCATTATCATCGTGGTGATTTACTTTACTTCCTTTGTGGAATGGTTTGTGCTTGGGCTCGAGAGTTGGAGACGGAATGAGAATGATAACTTAGGTATATGTATGGGTATATACCTATGTAAGGCTGGTTGATATGTTGTGATTGTATATTTCTACTATGTTTTATCCTTTCTATATTCTGGGAGACCTTCAGGGGTATCGGGGCCCCCTACTGAGTGTTGTTATACTCACCCCTACACAGGCTTCGCCCGCACCATGTTGTGGTATGTGTAGATGACGGTTAGCAGTGATCGAAGTTGAGGGTGATAGATGGAAGGCTGCTCAGAGCTGGACTAGACGGGACATACCATAGGGACGAGTTGTTCGAGTTTTGTACCTACCCTTCAGGTAGGATTCCCTTGTGGACGATCTAGGAGCTGTTTTCCCTTTTTTACATGTACTTTTTGTTTAGTTGGGCTTGTTTACTGGCCCACTATCTTTCAGCACCCTTTTCTTTTGTATTTTAGTACTTTTTTCTTCTACGTTTTGTGTTTAGAAAGTGTGTGTTATAGGTTTAATGGAAGTGCCATCCATTATTATTGATATTACGCTTTTGGTGCTAGTCGCCAGCCCCTGTCCTATAGAAGGTGGGATTGGGGTAGTCAGACTATGGGCCCTTAGGACGGGTCGTGACAGAGGTAATGATTTTTACCAACTAACTAAAGTTTTGTTCAACTTCATCTTCATCATAATGAGTTATTTCGAAGAAAAATTCATAAATATAGTATCATATATATTATTATACATTTCTACGACAACTGTAAAACCATATACCATTACTTATTTAACCAATAAAAAATGAAATCATTTCACGTGCGTACACATGATTTACCCACTCCATACCATGGTGTAGTATATTTTTCATCACCAATTTACTTGGATGAGTACGATGATGAAAATAATAGATATATATATAAAATATTAAATAATTATTATTTTTCAATCTAAATATACCATCCAATTACTTTTCCTTTCAACCATATAAAAATGATATCATAGCCCATGTTGGCGTACGTATTACCATCTCCACGAAGCGATGTGATTCATTATCTATCCTAAAATTTAATGTGTAATTTCAAATTATTATTTAATAATTAAATATGATATTTAATATATACGTATTATTCCCTTGATGTTGGATATATATCATATTCAAGAGATCTGTTACTTTCAAGAGTAAACATGCAGTAGAAAATGTAGCCATAAACACCCAAAATTGTAAAATTAATTAAATGTTTTTAATAATCATTTTATAATGGGATCATGTGTGAAATTATAAATAATATTATTTTTATAGTATATGTTAATATTATTTTCAGAAACTACATAAAAAAAATTTCATGCATGTGAGTTGAAATTCTGATGCAAGGTAATTTTTTTCACAATCTCATCATTAATTGAGATTGTGTGAGTTTAAGTCTATACTAGAGAATATTTATCTTCAATGTCAGTGTTTTATAGAAAGGATTAAAAATTGGTCTTCACTATTACAATAAATAGTTATACTATATTTTTACCCATATTTTTATTTTTATAAAATGGTTTGCATGGTGTATTTTTTTCTTTATCCTAATTGGTTACTTTTAGTATTTATAAAAAAATAAAGAATAAATGTATTTTATCTTATGTGGAATGAGAATATTTTTCCTCTATCATGAAACATTAATGGATTCAATATTCAATTACCTTTTTTCATGTTTCATCTAAATTAAAATATGTTATTATAAAATTGTTTATATTTTTAAATGAATGATTTCATAGTAAAAAAGGGTAATTTGGTCTAGTTTTAACAACGATTTTGTTAGAGGAATTTCATCAAGGTCAAAATACTTTTTGTAGTCATATTATTCATTGATTTTAATCTATTATGCTATTATTTACCATATTTTATTTAATTTTTCTGATATGTTTTATTTTGGAAGTTTCATTTTGACACCATTCACTATATTACCCATAATCATTTGTGATTATGTTAAATTATTAAGGAATGTTATTAATATTTCTTATGTCTATGTTTTTTATGTTCCACTCGATTAACATGATAATGAATTGGACTATGTAAGTGATAGTTGGGTCCCTGTACTCCCCCCTGATGAATTAGTAAAACTCACGAGACAAAGTATGTCATAGTTTTGGCCATGGTATTACCTATTTTTTAGATAACTTGTATAACTATAAGATGATGAAAAATGATTATAAGGATGAATCTATCATATTAAATTCAAGGGATTAAAACTTCAAAATTATTTTTAGATTTCTGACATTTTGGAATCTATATTTATGATATTATTTGAGGATTCTAATGTGATTAGTTAATTAATATATTACCCATGGTTTTGTTTTCTAACTTATATGAATATATATATGTCACTATTTGAACAGGTTTTAATTCAGCCATGTTATGCTAATGTTTTTAATTAAATGGCGTGTGTGTTAATATATTAAACTATAAATATTATTTATACATACTAATTATTGAAATATTCTCTTGTAATAAATCATTTTTGAGCCTCTAAGAACACTCATTTCTTTTGTTTTCTTTTTTCCCAGGATTCCATGATGTTTATTATGAATGATATGAATTGTTAATCTAGGAGAATAATTTGTTTCCCATATAAATACTTTATATATTTTATTTATTAAAATTTAATATCAAATTAAAATTTATATCAATATTACTATGACTATATAACCATTTTTTTCTTCAAGATAAAATTTCTTGTATCATATAACAACGTTACAAAGTAACCACCATCTTTGAGAAAATGGGGTTAGGGACTTTACAGTTTGTATCAAAGCATGTCTTGTATGAACCTTTGGAACACAATTTAGGAAAACATTGATTAGTTATTATAACCTTATGAATATGTTTAAGGATAATTCTAAGTACCTAATATAATCCAATAGATTTTTAATTCCATGGATAACGATATTTAAATGTATGAAAAAAATATCTCGAAAAAAAATTCTTAATTTAACATCATATAAATTATTATTCATGAAGATATAGGTATGATTAGTCTTTATCACATTGTAATCTTTGTTTTTGTTAACAGTATAATTTAGAAAAAGTTATATATGTAATGGTTATAGTATTAATGATTAAAATACAATAAAATGAAAAAGAATGGAATGAGATATTATGGAATTAAATGATGAATAATACATAATGGTTTCAGAATGAATTGGAATGATTATAGTTACTCATTATTTGGATTCAAGAATTAATTCATCAATAGTTTTCTAATTATAAGAATCAATAGATATATACCTATATTACTAGAGTACAACTTTATTAAGGATTAGGAAGAATTGACATCTTCATTTTGGTTTTTAAGGTTATCATATATTTGGTATGTGAAAATAAGATATAAATTATGTTGTTTGTGGAATATTTGATGACATGTATATTTAAAAAAATCAGCCCATTATTCTAAATCGCATGCCTTTGAATTTAGACTGAATTATATCCAATGAGTCATACGGTAACTACTTTTGGAATGGTTTAAATTGATCTTTGGATACAATTATTTGGTGTTAAAGTATGAGTAAATATATTGAAATTGTTATTCAAAATTTTTTTATTGATAAATATTTATCGATTTACTGAACTGAGAACTTTATGATTCATTAATGGTGCTTGATGTATGAAAAATTCATTGAGAACATTAATTTCCTGGTGTAAGTGATAAGGTGAGTATTGATCGATGAACTAACCAAGAATGTAATTATAATACTAAAATGAATAGTAATAAAGTATGTTTATATTATCATGTCATTATAAATATATTAAATGAATCCCTAATCACTCAGAAAATCATTTTGGAATAGAAATTTTATCTGTTTACTATTCTTTCTGATAAATAAATGGACTTTTAATCGATATAAAATTTATTATTTTTTGATGGAAAACATTCTAATTAACTTGTTATCCATCACTCATTATCATAAATAAATAGTTATTTTTATATTCCATGTACTTATTTTCATGTTCTACTAATGTTATCATCATACAAATACGAATTTTGTGGTCACCTTTGCATTTATGTTCCCTATAATTAAGTGCATGTTTTTTAACCGTATATTTGATGTGAGTTTTAAACCATTATCAAGTTTCAAGAAATGATTTTTGACATTAAAATGATAAAAATTATTGATTAATTCTAGAATGTAACACACCAATATTTTATCGTATGTCCCTTTTTAATCTTTTTGAAATATTACATTACAGGCAATAAATACCTTAAACAAACAATTAAATATTACTATTACTTAGTCGTTAAATTAGCCAAATTGAATAGTATTATCCACATTTTTATTGTTATTTAATATGTGTTCAATATAATCTTCATCAATAATATTTCGTTTTCATTATACTTTATATAAAAATATATCAATTATTATGCAGAAAACAACATTTTTCTACATGCAGTTTTGAGCCTTTTATGGAAAATTTTCTTCAAAGTAATTTGGACACTTTTATAAACAATATTTGAAAATATATACATCATTTTGGATATGGAAGCATTAAAAAATTTGTTTGATTAATTTGTCTTTATTTTTCCTTACAATTTAATTTTTTGATGAATAGTAAAAACATGTTGAATTTTAATTGAAAAACGACTTATCATCTATATAATTTATGATGTTAAATTGTATTTAAAATTGTTTTTGAATGTAACTGTTGATCAATATAAAATATATTAATTAAATTTGGTTCATAATATTATTATTTATATTGAATTTGTATATAAAATAATTTTGATCTTTTTCAAATTTTCAATTTAAAAAATGTTTTCTCACCCCGTATAAAGGTTAATTTTATATTAATTTTAACAAATTTTGTGTTTTTAATTCTGAAAAATGATATCCTAACTTGTAATAATAAGGTCCAAATTGATTTAATATTCCCATTTTATTAATAGAAGATTTGAATAATAGACATTGGTAATTTTTATTACCAATATTGTTTGTAAATAATATACTGAAGTCTAAAAATAATATTATAAATATTATAAATTCATAATAAAAAATTATAATAAATAATTATATGAGTATTTTTTGTCCCTATGAATTAAATTATATCTTTTGTTACCATTTTTATCTATTTCGATAAGAATATACAAATTATAATATTCTAATCAATGATAATTCAAAATTTTCAATCCTTTGTTTTTATCAAGTTAAATATTGTTAACATAGGGTTATCTATGTGATATGTTCGTTTATAAATTGTATTTTTAAATATAAAATATTAATTTTGATTATGATAATTTAATTTTAATTTTTATTTTAATTTTTTTAACTTAAATAATAACACGCTAATGATATAGTAACTCTTTAATTAATAGAAATATCAAATATATGATATAAAAAATATGAGGATAAGTATGATTTAAGATTATTATTTCCATGCATGAATTTAACTGAAAAATTGAAAATATTTGGGATATATTAAATTATTTGTTTCAAATATATATTGTTGTTATGATATTTTTGAAATGTTTAGTAATTAATATTATCAATTTTGACAATAATTTTATTTTATTGAATTAATATAATATTAACTTATATAAAATCCTAAAAACATAACTAATCACAAAGGGGATATGATATTGTCAAAAATATATTAAAAAATCCATTTATAGTACATTTATATGCCTTTGGATATTTCATCTCAATTCCTAAATGGAAATACGATGTTCAATAGCATATATGTTATGCCACATCAAGTTGAAAAAAACGGTTAAATATTTTTTTAAATGATACCATTATAACACCATCATTAAAATGGTGTGAATTAGTATTATTAATTTAATTATTATCATATAGTTTTAAATTTAATATATTTTTAATTATTTTTCCAAGTAATTTAAAATGTATGTACAATCAATTTTCGAAAAAAAGAAATTATTTTTTCTGAAAAACTATTTCAATGTGAAAAGTAAGTTTTTATTCTAATAAATAATAAAATCACTAATTTTAGATTATATTAATAAAATATATATAATATATTTTATAAAAAGTTTACTATATATTTTATTTGTTCTCTAGAAATAATACATGAACAAATAAAATTTCAGGCCAAAAACATGTATCATTCAAAAAAAGCAGTTTTCCCACCTTTTCGTGGCGTACCTTTTTTAAATCTATATTCTAAAAATTTATAATTTTATTATAAAAAAACTTATTTGAAATATTAGTACCAAAATTTTATTTTTTTTTATTTTTTGTATTTTTTTGATAAGTTTCATGTTAAGTTTAATAGTGAAAATAAATTATATTTTTAATTGGAAAATAAATATTAATCAAAATAATTAATTGTGTGAAAATATTTTTTAATTTTTTTGAAGCATATTTAGATAATATTTTTATCATTTAATCCTATATCAGTAATTTGAATCATGGTCGCAATTGAAATTTGATATAAAATCTTTCTGATCTTTTGAATATTTTGACATTAAAAACTCATTTTATCATTCTGTCATGGGGATTAAATTTTAAATTAAATTTATATACGTATATGTTTTGAATTTTTAAAAATAGATTAAATATTTTGAATCGTATCGTCTAAATTATATATTTATTTAATTTATTGTTTCGTAAAATATAATAATTGTATCATTATTAATTTTTTCCCTTAACATTGTTAATGGGTACTCAAGTAATTAACACTAAAAATAATTTTATATAAATGATAAAATTAAAAAAAATGTGGGCTAATTTTATGTTAATAGTTTAAATTGATCAAAATATTTCTAGGCATGATTTTTTGTCCACATGGAATCTCATGGTTGACATTATCACTTTTATACAATTTTATGGAATGAATATTCCATTTTTCAAACTATTGTTTTTAACGAGAAAACTATTTTTTTCATTAGGGGTTATGAATAAGATATGGTCAACTATTAATAGTATTTATAAACAGTCAATATTTTTTAAAAACAAAAAATTTTATTTATTAATTTTTGGGAATAATGTCATTAAATTAAATGGTGACACACGAATGATGCAAAAATTTATTAATTAATGGAAGATTAAAATAAATGATATTATAAATTTTAAAATAAATATAATTTGATATAATGGATGTGATAAAAAAATTTCATTGATGTCTTTTACAAGTTAGAGATGAGTTAATAGGAATATTTCAAATATATAATGTTTTATGAAATTTTTAAAAAGTTAAACAATGAATAGTGTCATAATTGACAGAAATGATTTTTTAAAAGAAAACACATTTTATTAAATGATAAAAAATTGATAAAAATTATCCATATAAAACCTATGATTTATATGCCATGAAAATTCATAAACATATAATTAATTGGTGTTTAATCATTATATAATAATTATATTAAACCTAAAAGTGTAAATTATATGACATCATTGTAAGAATTTATAAGGGTTAAAACAAAAATATAACGGTTAAATTAAAATCATATATAATATCATAAGATGAATTATATTAGTCCCATAATCAATATATATTATTAATTAATCAATTAGGATCAGTTTATGTTAGAAACAATATTCATATTAATTAAATATTTTGATGAATCTTAAGAGTGACAACCCCCTCTCCTATAAAGGGACACCAATTATTCTCAATTCCTCACACATGAATACATATTTGTACTGGAAAACATATTCCAAAATAACTTAATACTATCCATCCCAAAATTCATTATACCATAGATTAGGAATAAATTTATACTTATAGGTATTAAGGTGTGAATCAAAGGAGTTCATCCGAAGAAGAGGTATCAATTTTAATTTAGTATTTCTCATTTATTTCATCTTAAATAGCCAAAAAATATTCTGGAACAACAATAAAATAATAAATAAAGTGTTTTAAATATAATTAAGTATTATAATGTTAATATCATAACATAAATTTATCTTCAATTCCTTTAAATATTAAAATAATTAATTGGTTATGTGAATGTGTAAACTATCACCTCCACATATGTATATAGTATTTTTCCATCACCAGCTCTCGAGACTATTTATAATGATATAATTAATGATTATATATGATATTAATAAAATATTTATCATTATATCTGAATAATTTATTATTTAAATTCTTACATTCCATGTACAAAAAAATGATAAATCTGTTCATGCGTAAATGTGAAGAGTAACCTCCATGAATCAATGTGATTTGTTTTCAATAACCACATCTCATGGATAATATATATGTATATTTAAATATTTTTTATTATTTTAATGATATGATGATCATTATTTAATTTTAAAATAATACTAACCACCATTCTATATTGAACATTGATAAATGGAAATGTTATTCACAGTTACGTACAACAAACCATCTCAATGATTGTAACATTGTTCTTTTTTTCATATCAATAAATAATATATATATTCTAAAAAATAATTGATATATAAATTTTTTATTATTTTATGAATATTATTCTAAAAAGTATGTACTAATGAATACATTGACTATTGACATCTTAAAAAAGTCATTTTGGACCCAAGAACTAAATATCGTGAAAATATTCGAAATGAACATAAAAAATTAGTTATTTATCATAACATTATAATGAGTGATATAAATGTAATATTAAACATAAAATGTTTATAAATCAAGTAAATATTTAAACTCGTTATATTATTTAGTAATTTAACAGCTCTATGATACGGGTAGGATTAAAGGTAAGGGATTTCATATCAATCTCATTCCATTAAAACATTTCTTGATGATATGCCCCATTATTCTATTGTAAGGTTTATATGTGGATACTATAAAATTTCATGTCCTCATTTTATCTATATTGGCGTTAATTAATTGTTTTTTAAATGTATTGTTTTTTCAGAGATGATGATTTAAATGTTTAATGTGGTATGATACACCTTGATTGTTTAAGGATTTTATTATAAAATATTTTTCTCTATGTCAAAATTTTTGATATTATATGATATATTTATTTAAATGGAAATAAAAGGATTATAAATGAAATTTATGTCTTTTTTTCATTTAATTCAATTATATTTAACAAGGAATATATTTATATTTTTTTTAAATGGAATGTTTTGGAAAATGATAAACTTAATGTTATATTATTGAATTATATGGTGATAAAGGCTTTTTAAAAAACTATCGTCATTATTTTATTGATGTATTACTTTTCATGATTTCTTGTTCCCTTAATGGAAAAACTAAAAAAATTATATTGCTATTGATAATATTTTTTCAATGAAAATGATTTTGGTTATTTAAATTGGTTTCTTGGTATAATTGGTATATTTTTCTAAATGTATTTATATATGGGATTAAAAGAATTTTAAAATGTATTTTGATGATTGTTTTTTTATTGAAATTGTACATGAGAGTTATAATGAATTTTTTATCCCAATATGGCTTATACATGGTGTGACTTAGATATCATAGGGAAACCCTCAAAGATTTTAACATGGGGTGGGCCAGATAACACTCGGTAAGGTCATAATAGAATAATTGGATGTTGTCTATAAGGTTATTCTAATTGAAAGGGGTTTGAACGAGTTTTATATATATGATTCTCTAAGTTACCTAAAAGATTTTAATTTCCAGGTATGGGTTTGAATGATTTTCTTTTTAAAAAAATGCATTTATTTTTTATGTAGAAATGGTTTACTTCACATACCCAATTAATATTGAATACAAAGGATAACTTTATATGAATTTAATTTTATTACTAACCTAACAGTTTCATTTATTTTTATATCCCTTACTATGATTTATGTGCTCATTCTATGTTTTTAAATTGTTATTGATAGGTTTTAATATTCGTGAGGGAAAAAAGAAGATGTTATTATGGAATCATTGATGGATTTTCTTGAAAAAAATCTTGTTTTATTTTAAAATGTATTCATTTGGTAAAAAATGGATATTAAGTAAAATCTTCTATGTATAATTTATGGGACACATTTTAAGAATTTTTCAAACTTATAGAAAACTCTAAAATAAAAATATCTTTAAATTTGTGTTCTAGTTCGAAATCAATGAAATATTAAAATTTTAAGGTTGGGGCCTTAGTGTTGGTAACATATAATGGTTTATAAAACATTATAGAATAAGATATTTTCTTATAAGTTAATGATATCGTCATGATTTTATAATAGAATTTTTGGAGACATTAATTTTTTATGTAATTATGGGTTATTAAATTTTGGATGAAAAATAGATGGAATGAGATAAACATTGACATTAAAACATGTTATGGTTATATTTTGAGTATTTTATCATATTTTGATAATTTAATAAGCATTATATTGTTTAATAAAATGGGAAATCTTCTGGATGAGAAACAACCCATTCATCTAGTCAGGCCACGACAATCGAACCCACAATAGTTGGACAATAAGGTGCATCATTTACCACTTGCATGGAAGAAGTCCTTCTTAGAATGCTTTTTACATTTTAAATAATTTATTTTATGGTTGAATAACAATTCTATTTAAGATACATAACATTTATAAAAAATATTACAGTGGTAATCTAAAATTTGTTGGTGATTATGTGATTAATATTTTTTTAGAAGACATTTACAATTTTTGGAACTCTTTTGGATTGTGTTAAATATTATACTTGGATATATTATTTTATAATTAATAGTTTAATTTTATTTCGTAAAAATATATGATTTTATTTTAGACTAATGATATTTCATATTATTTATGAATACAATTAGCATATCATAGAGATTATGTGATTTAGAACATTACAATTTTTGAATGAGATGTTATGAGTGTGGGATATTATTTGGAGATAAAGGATATCATTTTCTTAGAATATTGTAAAACAATATTTTGGATTTACTATTAGTGTTTGATATATTTGATTTAAAATTGAGATGATTATTTTTCTTTTTTTTTCTTCTGGTGTCACATTAAAATTTATTTATTGATGTAGTTTTTCATATAATGATTAATAATCATGGTTAATTATCATATGTTTTACAAACCATTTAGGTTTTAGAAAATTTTTAAATACATGGTAAATATATAGTTAATCATTTTTAGATAATGTGAATCTCTCAATGTTTATTCCAGTGCCTCATGGGTGAGAAATTCATCTTGAATATATTTTATTTAGAGAAAAAGAATAGTTTTTAGATGTAATTTATGAAAGAATGAAAAAATAAATTTCAAGTAACCATTTTTTTTATTTTATTGGTCCTTATAGAAAACTAATTCCAAAATACCATTAAAATAATATTTTAACAAAAATATTTTCTGTGATACTTTATTTCTAAGAAATCAACGACTATTTAACCCATCACATATTTAATATTTTGCGATGGTTTAAATTAACATAACCATGTTCTATATCACTCTCCATCAGAAAATTATCATTTTTTCCTCTACAAGGTCTATGTTTTTCTACATGGAAATCTAGTATGTTTTATCTCAAGTTACCTTCATAATTATCTTACATTATTTTAATGTGGATGTTTCAATAACAATTTCTCCACTGTGGGATTTTCAAAAATTCATTTTAAAAAGTGAGACACCGTATTTTTAATCTAGAGTTAAAATATCAAGGTTGAAATTTATTATATACAGAGAATGTAACACCTATATTTATTAAAAGAGAAACTACTATGTTCAATAGCACACATGATACACCATATAAAGTTTAAATGAACAATTAAATATTATTACATAAATGAAACCTTTATAACATATTAAATGGAATAGAGGTAAGGAATATTGTTAATTGATTTATGGAAATACATTTTACAAATATATATAGAATCAATTTTTGGACAAATAATTATAACTGACATTAAAACCCATTTTAAAATAATAGAAAATATTTTTATGAAAAATAATTTAAATGTGAAAAGGCTATTTTTATACCAATATATTAAAAATTAATCTTATTGTATTATATTAATGATATATATATATATAATATTGACTAAAATGATAAAATTTCTTTTTCTATGTTATCTATATATGATATATAAAGAAATCAAAATTCACACATAAAACAATTCTTTTTAGAAAAGGATTATTTTATGCCTTTTGATGGAGCACCACTTTTATTTTTTAATTTTGAGGAAATTATATGTTATATTTAAAAAAGTAAAATTATTATTTTAAAGAAGAGTATCAAAATTTACATTGGTTGAATTTTTGTAATTTCTTGGAAACGATTAATGTTTTGTTGAATAGTCAAAATTAATTTATTTTTTAATGGAATTCTACTTTTTCATCATATTTATTTATAGTGTTAAATTATAATTCTGAATAGTTTTAAATTATAAAAAGATCAGGTTTGTATAATTTAGTCAAATTTGGGTTATTTGAATCAATTTCACATTTAAATTGGACATAACAGATTTGTGAAATTTTGAAGATTTTTTACTTTAAATATATGTTTTTTTATTCCATCATCGATATTAAATTTTAAATTAATTATATCCACTTCTATGTTTTTGATTTTTTTTAAAAATGAATTACATATTTTTAATATGAATGTCTAAATTATGTAAATAGTTACATTTTTTGAACAAAATATTTATTATAACATTCGTAATTGTTTTTATTAAGACATTTAAGGGAAAATCAACTAATAATGTTTAAAAATAATATAATATATATTATAAAATTACTTTAAAACATTTTTAAATGTTTTTTTAAATTTAAATATTGTTAATATGTTGTTATATAAGTGATACGGTAAACTATAAATCAGAATTTTTAACATTGTATTCTATCTACATCTGGTTAATTTATTTAAAAATTTTTAGGGAAAATAATTAATAAAATTATGACACACTGATGAAGCATTAATATCATCATTAAAGAAAAAATCCAAAAAATGATTTTATAAATATTAAAATAAATATAATTGGATATTATTTATTCCAAAAAGTAAAGTTATGGAATAAATTGATATTATATGAATCTTTTAATATAGTTCTTTGATGCTATAATGTATTTATTATTTTTAGAAATGCATATAATATATTGTTTCCTAAATGACACAATGGATATTTTAAAATAAATTTTATTTTATTAAATGGAATAAAATTGATAACCATATATCCATTTGAAAAATAATTTTTATAAGTCAAAAAATTCATTAATGACTTATTAATTGGTTTTTTTCTACTTAAAGTAATTGTATTAAACCTACTATTTTAAATTACATGATATCAGAGTGAGAGTTAATCAGGGTTAAAATTAAAAGATAAGGACTATAATTTAGTTAGAACATATTTAATTTAAATTGGATTGATTTTATTCAACCCATAATCATATTATAATTGAAGTAAATATATATTAATCTATTCTTATTATATAATTAATTAACATTAATAGAATATTTTAATTAATTCCTAGAATTCCCCTCCCCTATCCTATAAAAACGAACACATTCTTATCATTTAATCATACATAAAAAAATTATTTTATTTATCTCATATCTACCCAAATAGCTACATAATATTCCAACCCATATTTTATATGACTTTCTTTAGGAATGAAACCCTTCCTAGTGGGGTTAAAGTGTTAATCCTAGGAGATCGTCCGAAGTAGAGGTTTCATTTTTATTTAAGCGTTTATATTTTAGTTATTCCTCCACATTCATAAAATATTATTAAACCATGATGAAATTATAAATGAAGTATTTAAAATATAATGATATGTTATAAAGTTTATATCACCACCTAAATATGTCTCATATTATATTAAATTAAAAAATAATTAATCGTTCGTACGTATGTGAGAACTATCGCCTTCATGAACCGATATAAATAGTTTTCTATCATATTCACTAAATACTGATTATAATGTTGAAATTTTGGTTTATATATGATAATAATGGCATATATATCATTATAATTGAATAATATATCAATTATAATATTACATTCCATTAACATAAAAATTATTATTTCGCTCGTGCATATGTGTAAAGTTTCACCTCCACAAAAAGATGTGTTTCATTTTAAACCACCACATCACATGTATAATATTTAAATTTTTATTTAAATAATTAATATTATATTAAATATTTTATTATCATTATTTAAATATAATATAATATCAACCTATATTTGAAAATTGTTATTGAAAAATAGAAATGTTACCCATGCCTACATATGGCTTACCATCTCTATGAATGTAACATTATTCAATTTTTATGTGAATATTTATTAAATATATATATATTTTTAATTGATATATATAATTGATTAATATATGATTTATATTATTTTTCAGATGAATTAGTAATGACTACATTGACTATTAACATCATACCAATGATATTTTGAACTCAAGTAGTGGATATTATCGAAATGTCTGACATGAACTTAAATAATTATGTAATTGTAATAAAAATATAATAAGATATATACAAGGAATAATAAACATTAAAAATTTTATAAATAATGTTAATAATTAAACAATTATTATTTTTTAGATGATAACAATTGTACAAGTTTTTTCCAACTCAATGTAAGGTATTTAATCTCAATCTCCTTCCGTTGATACATTTCAAGATGATATGAACCTCTGTTATTTTATATGATATATAAAAAAATATTATGAAATTTTAAGCCCATATTTTATATATACTCATGTAATTTAATATTTTTTAAAATTTATTCCTTTATGGAGATTATGAATTAAATGATGAAAACTGAATGAAATACCTTGAATGTTTAATGATTAGAATATAAAAAAATTTAACTAAGTAAATTTTCTTTATATTATAATACAAATATATTTATAAGGATATAAAAGGATATTAAAAGAAATTTAATATATATTTTGAATATTATATATTATAATTCAGAAAATTATATTTTTAGGTGTTTGTTATGGAATGTTTTGATAAACGAAAAAAATAATATTATAGTAATATTGTAAATGTTGAAAGATTATTTTACACCACTATTAAAATTATTATATATCATTATTCAATTACAAGGTTTAATGTTTCCACAAACTAAAAACTAATTTTTTTTGGTATTTTGGTTTTGAATATGGGTTCTCAATGAAAAAGATGTATTGATATCGAAAAAGGGTTCTTGAATGAAAATGGTATTTTTATCTGAAAGTGTTTACATATGGTATGAAATTAATATTAAAAGGTATCTATGATGAATGTGTTTTATTAATGACTTGTTATATTATCATTATAATATTTGGGTTATCTCGTTAAGTCTTATACATGGGGTGGACTCGATAGTGTCAGGAAAGCCCATTTTAGCTTAACATAGTGTAGCCCAGATCATGTTGTGAAACCCTGTTGCATCTTTAAATGGGGTAGTCCATATATCATTAGAAAAACTCAATATATCATAATATGGGGTGGCCCCGACACCACCAGGTAATAATGTAATAGATTAATTGGATGTTTTTATATAGTTCTTCCAATTGAAATGGAATTGAAAGGGTTTTATGCTTATGATTTTCTATGTCACCTAATGAAGTATTAATTTAATTTTATTGGTTTTATTGATATTATTTGAGAAAAAATGTGTATAGGGTATTCATGTGAAATTTTTTTATTTCATATTATCATCAGACATAAATGAATAAGTTAAATGTTATATAAGTTTTCATGTTTTTAATTATCTATAAGATTCATTTCTTTTTATATCTATTGCTGGTCATTTTATTCATATCCATTATTTTTAAAATGTTCTTCACATGTCATAATATTAGTAATGATAAAGTAGACATCATGATAAAATAATTTATTTTTATAGTATAAATCATATTTTATTTTAAAATGGTTTATTTTGGTGAAACATTATAAACTGAGTATATGTTTCTATCTCTAGTATATGGGTTAACTTTCATGTTTTTTTTCTAATTCTATAAGACTCTAAGCATAAAATATCTTCAAATTTTTATTCTACTTCATAATCAAAATGATATGAAATATTTATGATTGGGGCATTTTAGTTGGTATCAAATGTGGGTTTAGAATAAATAGAAGATTATGATTTTTTCTTAAGAGTTATGGAAATAATCATGAGTTTATAATTGAAAGGGTGATCATAAGATCAACGTCTTAAAATCCACTTTTTAGGTAATAATTTATGAAATTTTAAGGTGAAAAATATTATTTTTGGTGATATTCATTTTTTTAGGTAATTAAGAGTTTTTAAAATATGAGATGAAAAATTAAATCCCTAAGATATACTAGATGGATATAATTTTTTATGGTTATTTTTTAGGATTTTATCGTATTTTATGAATTTTATAATAATTTTATAGTTTTAGAAAAAGGATAAACTACAGGATGAGTGACAACCCATCATCAGGAATCGGACCCATAACCGAATGTTGAAAAAGGTGTATCACCTACCACCGACCTAGATGAATTACTGGTTAGTATGACTTTTTATATATTGTTAAATTATTTTATGTTGGAATAATAAGTCTATTTTGGTAACAGATCTTCCAACAAATTGATTACCATGGGATTGGAATATGATTTGGTGATTATGTGAGTAATAATTTTTAGCAAATATATTTAATATTTTGGGAAATATTTTTGATTAAGAAGAAAAATACACTATTTTATTATATTTTAGATTTAATGGTCGAATTATATTTTGTACAAATACATTGTTTTATTGTGAAGTTATGGTGATTCGAGTTAATTTTTAAAGTAATTATCATATCTTGAAGACTATTTGATTCATAAAATCATATTTGTGGTATTATATGTAACGAGTGATTGATATTATTTATAGAAAAAATTATATTTATCTTAGATTATTATGTTATAAATTTTTTTGGTATTAAAAATAAACTAGATTCTTTTTTGATTAATTATATGCCTAATTATTTTTCAATGTTAAACAATGAGATTCACTGTTAAAATTTGGAGATTGAAATAGTTCAAAAAATAAGGATTATAATTTTTATGGAATTACATTATATGTTTCAAACCATGATTGGTTTAGTTAATTACTAATGAAATTAAAATTATATTGTTAAACTTGTGAGAATTGTATGGTTTTCTAAATTAATATTTTAGTGTATCTGGAGTGGAAAATTCAGCTTGAATACTCAAAATTTGGAGAAAAATTATGAGTTTTTAGTGGAAATTTAGAAAACGATGAAAATATAATTTTCCAATAAGTATATTATCTTATTTTGAACGTTTAGATAGTAAAATTATAACTCAATTCTATGAATATTCGGTTGAAATAAAATCATTATTCATTTACATTTCTTAATATAAAATCAACGAACTTTTAACCCTTACCAAATTTATTGTTCTATGATGGTCAACATTTTCACGATCTTGTTATATATTAAATACCATCATAACATGACAGTTCTTTTCTCATTCTTGTCCATGTTTTTCTACATGGAACCCGAGTTTCTGTTATCTTAGGTAAAAATTTTACATCCCATTCATTATTTTAAAGTGGAATTTTCATTAATCATTTTTCTGAAGTGAGATTTCTTAAATGGTATTTTTAAAAATAAAAAACAATCATTTTTGATCATGAGTTAAATTTATCATGATGAAATTTGTTAAAAGGGGAGAACGTGACATCATGAGTCATTAATTAGGAAATAAAATGTTTGATATCATACCTGATACACCACATTGATTTAAATGAATAATTAAATGTTATTATATAAATGTTTCCATTATAACATAGTTTTAAAAATTGAAATAATCAACAAAAATAGTAGAATTATGAAAATATTGATTAATTATTTATATATAATAACTTCATTAACAATATAATTATAAATGACGGTAAAATCCTTTGGAACTAAAGAAAATGTTTTTCTAAGAAACTATTGAAATATAAAATTTCATGTTATTATAATAATACATTAACCAATAACTCTAGTTGGATTAAATTAATGAAATATATATATATATATATATATATAATATTCAATAAAATTTTCAAAATTCCATTTATGTGTTTTCTATGAATGATATATGAAAAAATCCAATTTTTTCACACAAAACAAGTGATTTTAAAAAATGAAATTTTTACACCATTTGATGGTGCACCAGTTTAAAATCATGTCTTAAAACTTTTATAAGATATATTTTAAAAAATAATTTCTTCATTGAAATAGATGTATAAAAAATAATTTTGGATTACTTTTTTATTTTTTAGGATTAAATTCATGTTTTGATGAATAATAAATAAAATCTTTTTTAATTGAAATCAATATTTTCATGAAAATTTCATATAGAGTTAAAAAATATTTTTGAATGGTTTAAATGTATAATTAGAAAAAAAAATTAAAAATAATTTTGTTCATTGGAATTAATTTCACATTGAAATTGGTTTAAAAAAATTTATTAACTTTTGAACATTGTTTACATTATGAACATGTTTTCTCATTCTGTAACAGGAACTTTGGGAATTGTAGTAGCCAGGAATTGGGCCTTATTTGGGACTTCGGGTCACCGATTTGTTCACCGATTCCTTTATGGCCTTCGGGAAAACCAATCATTTAGGCCATTAATGCCTTCGAGCCACCTAAATGCCTTCGGGCCACTTAAGTGGTGATGCAAACCAGAAAACCTACAAGGAACAAGCTCTATAAAGAGGATGAGAAATAAGATTTCACCACAACAGAAGATACATGGATTGCAAGAATGGGAGGGTATGTCACCTACCATCGGGACCAGTATGTGAATGCATGGGATAGCCGAGCTGAATATCCATGCGAAGGTGGAGAGCTGATTTCACGATGAAGATGCTGGAAATGAGAAGTTCCAAGTATTTATTCTGAGTTGTATGTAATGTTTGAAGCACTACGAGCAATGAATTACTCTAAGGCATACTTGACCTGTAATACATACACCTATAATACTTGTAAGGGTTCCTCCTTCCCCTTGAAAGGTGGATTATCAAAAATCATTAAAAAATGAAGGCCATTGGGCCCTTGGATGGTTAAGGGCAAATTAGGTAACTAATGTTAAAACCAATATTATATATATTATGAAATTACAATAATAGTTTTCCTAATTTTATTTGTTGATTTATTATAAAAAAATCTTCCTAGGTATGATTTTATGACCACTTATAGCCACTTGGGGGACTTTAACCCTTTTATTGTATTTTATTCAATAAATAGTAAAATTTGACAATTTTTTTTTAAAAAAATAAAATATTTTTAATTTGGGTTTTTATAAGTGATATATTAAACAATAAATAGTATTTGGAAATATAAAATGTTTATCTACTTCATGGTAATTTTAATATTACGTTTAGGAAAGAAGTTATTAAATTAAATATCGCCGTAATGATGATGTTGTAATTGCATCACTAAAAGAACTATCAAATAAATTGTTTTATAAATAATAAAGTTAATATAATTTGAAATATTTCTTATATACACGAATTTTATGGAATTATTTGACATTTTATTGATCAGTTAATATAAGGTTTTCTAAGATATCCAGTTTTTATGATATTTTTAAAATGTTTGATAATGAATAGTGTCAAATTTGACATAAATGATATCCTAAAATAAATAATATTTTATTTAGTGACATTAAATTTATAAATAAAACGCTTAAAATTAATTGGGTTATATCATAAAATTTTATAAATGTATCATTAATTTGTCATTTAGAATATTAGTGTAATTATATTTACCCTCAAATTGTTGTTTACATGGTATTATACTAACAATTAATAAAGATAAAAAAGATAAGGAATTTAGAATTGTAAAAACATATTTAATTTTTTTTGAATGAATTATATTTGATCCCAGAAAATCATATATTAGAAATAAATAAGTTTTGATACATTTTTATTTGATAATTAATTTATATTATTTTAATATTTTTAAAGATCTCCACTAGTTCCCCTCCAGTCTCCAAGAAAATAGAACCCATTCTTCTCATTTACTAAAACATAAATATATATTTCAATTAGCCAAGATCTAGACAAATAGATTCTTTGAATACCATATAACCTTTTAAAGGCCGTAATTTTTTAAGAATACCCCCCATATCGGTTATAAGTTTTCAAACAAAAGAGACCGCTCAGAGAAGATGTATCATTTTTAATTAAATGTTTCCATTTTATTAAGTCTTTCACTTCATTCAAATATACCTCATCCATTATGAAATAAAAAATGAAGTATCCTTAATATACTATTATGTTATTATGTTAATATAATATACTAAGTCTAACAAATAGTCAATCAAATGGGAAAATAAATAATAATTCATGTGTACGTGTGAACTATCACATCCAAAAACTGATATAAGTAAATTTCCATCACCATATATAAACATTGGTTATAATGTTGGAAGTCAGGTTTATATATGATATTCATGAAATATTTATCATATTTAGGGAATTATATATAAATAAATGTATTACATAACATGAAAATTAAATTGATAATGTCGTTCATGCGGGTGTGTGAACTATCACCTCTATAAATCAATATGATCTATTTTTAATTACTACATCACATGGATAATATATATATATATATATTATAGTTATTAATATTATAATAATTATATTATTATCATTATGGAGATAGAAATAATACCAACCTTCATTCCACAATGATCATTAATAAATGGAAATGTTACTAATGTGTACATATGGCTTACCTTCTCCATGATTGTAACATTGTTCATCTTTTATATCCTTATTTAATGAATAAATTTAACAGTGTAATTGATTTATAAAATTTCTTATTATTTAATGAATTTTCATTTGTATATAATTAATAAATGACTAATTTGAATATTGACATCATTCCAATTTCATTTTAGACTCATGTAATGAATTTTGCAAAACATATGACATAAATTTTAACAAATATGAAATTATTAAAACATAATAATAAGTTACATTAATAGAATAATGAAAATGAAAAAAAGTAAAAATATTGTAAATAATAATCCAATTTTTATTATCATTTAATATTTCAATTTTATGATACATTTTCAACTCAATGAAAGGTATTTATTTTCAATATCTTTCCACTGAGGCATTTCATGATGATATACAACTTTAATCTGTTTTTAGTTTTTTATACATCCATAATGTATTTTCATATCATTATATTATCTATAATAAAGTTATTCAATGTGATTTATATGAATTATATTAGGGAGACTATGATTTAAATGTTGAATGTGGTATGATTCATCATGAGTATTTAAATAATTAATTATAAAATCTTTTTCTCCAAGTACATATTATTGATATAATATTCCATATTTATTTATAAAGATATAAAAGGATTATAATGTAAATTTCATGTGTATTATAAATTTCATGAATGGTTTTCCAAAAAATTTAATTTTATTTCTATATGGGATGTTTAAATAGAAAAAAATGTAATATTCATTACACATAAAATCACAAATACATTTTCACTATAATAGAAATTATTATATATTCCTTTTAATTTTCTGGATTTCATGTTTCCATAAATAAAAACCCTTTTATGCCACGAACCAGATTTGGTCACCATATAAACTAAAACCATACCTGGTCCATGGCATGTTATGAGGGGCGGCCCCAATACCCAGGGGCTGGAACAAGTGCATGTGTATCATAAAAAAGGTGTTTTGGAATGATTTAGCCAATTATATAACCATTAAAAAAACAAAAACAATAAATATTCTGATTATGAAAATTTAATCCAAACACAGTTTTAATAAAAATTTGAATAGAAATACATGTTTTTAGACAAATCCCAAGAGGTCCACAACTCTAAAGAAGAAGAAAAAAAATGAACTCAAGGCACTTTATTGGCTAATAACCCCTCATCCACAGGCATTATCCACAACACAATTCCATGAAAGGTATCTAACAACCCAAACCATCAGTACTAGAAGCTTTTTCCATACCATCGACAAAGATTACAATTTCTAAATACAACTAAGGGGTGTGTAGGGTGTGAACCTAATGTTAATTCAATAATATATATTCTGAAATTTCCATTCCATTATTTTTTGAAAATATGAAATATATTAAAGATTATTTTCATTCTATAAGGAAATTTATTTTCCTAAACCAGAAAACGATTATAAATTTTATAACTAATGTACCATATATAATCTTAACAATATTTTTCTAAAGACCAAATTACCATAAGTATAATTGAATCCTTATCTAAAACTCAGAACATTACATATTCTTAGAATTTGAGTGTCACTATTTGTAGGATCTGATTCCATCAGGATTCAGACTTCATTGAATTATGATTTTGATTATGAGTTTCACAGAAATCAGACTACAAATTCTCAAAAATTCTGACTTTGAATTCTCAGAAATTCTGACTCAGAATTAATTGAATGTATAAATCCAAATTCATAGATATTCCTACTTTGAATTATCAATAAATTATACTCTGAATTCTCATAAATTTAGACTCCAAATTCTCAAAAAAACCAAACTCCATGTCCTCAAATTTTCTTACTCAGATTTCGTAGAATATCATACTCTAATTCTATCAAAAATCAAACTCTTTTTATATCCAAAACGTGATTCCATTTCTATCCAAAAAAAGACTCTGTATTTATATTTTTACAGAATCCATTGGTATACATATTTTGTCTACATTTCTCACAATATTTAGAAATTGATTATTTATAATATTTAAAGCTAATTTTCATTGCTAAGATATTGTTCCAACTTTTTCAGATCCTATTTTACTTATGTTTCTTAAGGATTATAATGTTTTTCATACATGCTATCATTCCTTACACAAGAATATGTTATAATGAATGGATTTATTACAATCTATTTCTAAATAATCGTTGGCTAAGGGAAACATGTACATGTCCCTCTTAAATTCAAGGAATAATATGACCATTCGAGGAGGAGATGTCTGATGGATCCTTTTCTTATAAATACCACATCCATTGGAATAGAATTAAGAATCAAAAAAGACATTATATGTTGTGATTCTGTGAAGTTATTTATAGAGTGGGATACTCTTGTGCTTTGTGTGATCTATGAACATCTTGTTTAGCTACAAACATCTTGTTTAACATGCCTAGTCAGATTCACTTTGGCTTATCAACCAAGGACTTTTGGGGATATTAAAAAAGTGGTTCTGACTACCTTAATGTTCGAAATCTTACCAGGATTGTAAGATAGAGGTTCTAACTACATTAATGTTTTAGGGAATGTGGGGATATCAAGAGAGATTCTGATATTCATATCGAGGGATTACCCTAGAGTGGGTAAGATAGACTTTTATAAAAGTTTAAATCAAGGGACCATTATCCCATGTTATTGGATATCCTTTTATTTGGCTTAAAATATTTTCTACTTTTCTTCTTATTCTTATTAAATGTATTAAGTCCACATAATTCTATTAAAAAAGGAAATTATAACTTTCTTATATGTTGTAATACTTGTATACTATAATAAATATGATAATATCCTCTTTAAGGTAGAATCATTACCTAATATAAACATTATTATGTTTCAATGAGATAAAAATTTTTATGTTTAGGTTCTTTATAATTAGACTTGGGCCTCTAAAATTGTCTATTTTTTTAATTAACAATGAGATTTTATGAATTCACCATATTTTAATTTCTTAAAAATATATTTTATTATGCTTAAAAATGAATGTTTTTAAATTTATAATTTACCCCCTCATGAAATTGAGCAT
Source organism: Viscum album (assembly GCA_963277665.1). NCBI lineage: Eukaryota > Viridiplantae > Streptophyta > Magnoliopsida > Santalales > Viscaceae > Viscum > Viscum album. Next base: position 1,276,911,528 of record OY728133.1, read on the forward strand.
CTACATCCATATTTTGATCCTACATTTTTTATCAGAGCATGTATCTGAAATACATATAATCATCTATAAGATTTTATTTTCAAAATTTTCTTCTTAACGTTACTTGTTCACATTTCTCGTCATGATTTTATTTGTTTACAATATTTTTCTACTTATAAGATTTATGGAAATGATGTTTTATTAGAATGGCAGGAATGAACATTGGTTCTATAGATAATCAAAATCCTACCAGACGACCAATTTTTTATGGGAAGGAATATGAGTACAAGAGATATTGGATGAAGACCTTAATTATCAATACCATTTTTTTAACTTTTTCATTCTTATCGGGGGAATAAAATATTCCTGACCAAGAAATAAAAACATTCACAAATCATGGAAAAATGAATATCAACTAAATTATAAGGTAAATAATATTGTTTTTGTTATATGGCTATAACTATATATAGTCAAATATCTTCTTGTAAAGCTTCCAATAGTATCTAGAAGAAACTTTATGCCACAGATGTTTGAACATAAAATGTGATATAAAAAATAATAGTTATGCAAAGAGCTAAATATCATTGATTTATATTTCTTTATGGAGAACCAATTTTCAATGTGCAACAAAGATTTATTACTATAATCAATAGTATTCAATAAATGGGACAAAATTGACTCGATGATGATGTTATTGTGGAAACAATAATTGATATTATTCCCAATAAGTGGGAATCTAAAAGGGAAGCTATTGATGAAAATCGGAAAATATCAAACATCACTCTTGATGAAATTTTTTGAACTCTTATTCCTCATGAAACTAGAATGAGGAGAGATAATGAATTCTATAAGAAAAGGAATAGTAATAGTTGTGTTGCTTTCATTACTACATATAAATCCATGAATATGTATAGGGTTTCAAGATATAAATCTAAAAACGTTGTTGTTATATCTGTACCAAGTGGTAGTAATAAGTCTAAAAATGGACTAGACAATCATTTTCAAAAGATGAACATGATTTTGGGAAAGAAATATTTTTAGTAAAGATATAATAATAAAGATTGAAAGGATAAGAACTTTTGTGATGTAACTTGTTATAAATGGAAAAGGGGTTGAAATATTAGACCTGATTATCTTATGCTCAAGAGAAAAGACAGAATGGATAAGAAATATGAAATGAACAAAAATAAGTACTAAAAATCTAAAGCTAAGAATTTATTTAATTCTAATGAATCCTTGAGTGCCAGTGGTGGTGACTCTTTAGATGATTCCTCAGAATATGGATGTTTCGGTCTGAAGATTATTAGTCTTATAGCCAGATTACTTATTGAAATTAATTATATTATGGAGAAGGTATACAAAGATAAATCTTTAACCATTATTACATCAAATAAAAATTTTCTTATTGGTGAATATTATGAATTTTCAGATGATGAATATTCCTCATCAGAGGATAATACGTTACTTTCCATTAAATAAATCTCCATATTTTCTAAATTACATGACAATGAAAATTATATGATAAAAAACAAGTTAGTGGAAACAAATTCTAGATCTTATATTTTAATAAAAGAAGTATCACAAAATCTAATGATTGTAATAATAAAACTCTTGATTTCTCAATTATTTCTAAAAATCTTAAGGATATATATTCAAAGAAGGATGAACTTTTATAGATCTTGAAAATATTATTTCGAAGAAGAATTTTTCATAGAATAACTCAAACTCTATGAGTAATGAAATTTAGGGTAAGAATTTAGTCCTTTCACTAAAATTTAAATTTTTTTCCTTAAAGAAATGTTTATCAAATTTCAATTCCTAGAGGAAATAATTTGATTAAATGTATTCACATATCTATCCTATATGTAATTGTTTTGGATAATGTTATAATAACTCAAAACCTATTTTTAGTAATAACTATTTTCCCCAAAGTGCCCTTTTTTCACTAAGTGTCAATAGGGTGTAAATTCGGGGAAAATTGTTGTTTGAATAAATCCAAATCTTTAGGTTTTCATATATCAGACATTTATAATAAAATGTGGGTACCTATGATTTTACTTTCATACAATTATGTATCCAAGAAATGTTGTCTTCCAAAAGTATAATTATATTTATTTTCATGAAAATAAATGATGTGACCACAAAAAATACATGTTACATGGATATTGGATGTTCCTAGCACATGATAGGTAACAAAAACATCTTTAAAATTTTTATCAATAAAAAAGACATAAAAGTAACATTCAGAGATAATGCTCAGTGATAAATTGGTGTTTAAGGTAACGTTGTCCTTTTCTTAAAAACATTAATTAAAATGTTTTATTTGTTATATAACATAATCAAAACCTTATATGTATAATCCAATTATGTGATTAAGGTTACCTTATGTCTTTGAGGATTAATATTGTATTGTACAAAATTCCATGTAAGAGTTTATTCTCTATTCCCATATCCATGAGAATGTTTATACAAAAAACATATAAGACCTTAGGAGATGAGATCTACCTTTATATAGTGAAATAGATGATCCATCATGGTTATGGTTTATAAGAAAAGGACATTGTAACCTTATGAACTTATGGAACCGCTCAAAGAAAGGTCTTATTAAGGATTTAGTGGATCATATATATGATTACTAAAATGTTTGTGATCTTTGTTAATATTTAATGACCCATAATTCAAGCATTAAATCAATAAAAGAATCATAAAAATCCGATGCATTATAGATAGTTCATATGGATCTTTTCGATCAAACAAAAACATGAAGTATTTAATGAAAATACAATATATTTTTTTGTTTATGATTTCACTAGATTTACATGGGTCTTTGAGACCTTTTATTATATTAAATCATTTTCATCCAAATTTAAAAATGAGAAAAACCCTCTATTGAAAACAATTCATAGACATCATGGGGGATAATTTCAAAATTTATATTTTGAAACCATTTATAGTATGAAAGGCATTACTTGTAACTTATCAACTCTAATAACTCCTTAAAAATGGTATTATTGAATAAAGTAATTGAATTATCCATTAAATAATGACAACAATGTTGATTGAATATTATATTTCTAAACACTTTTGGGGTGAATTTTTAACTACTTATTGTTATACTATAAATCAAGATTTAATCTCACTTTTTCAAAATAAAACAACTTATGAATTGAGGAAAGATCAAAACATAATGTTTTGTACTTCAATGTATTTGAATGGAATGTAATCATTTTGAATACTATATATATCTTACATAAATTTTCCCCCAAATATGATGAAGTAATATTCATAGTCTATTGCACCACTTCAAAGGAATATAAGGTTTCAAAAAAACAAATTGTACTATGGATGAAACTATGCATGTTTAATTTGTAGAAATTGATCCTTTTGTTCTTAAATAACCTCAACCTATATCATTCGATGTGTTTTAAAAAAAGGATTATCAGCCTTTGATTGAATATAATTCTAACAAAAAAATTACTCAAGAAAAATATTCTGGCGTATTTACCCCAGAATAATTTTTAACTTATGATGATGAATCGGTTTTACAAAACCTAATTTAGTTGTTGCTTAAAAATCATCTCATTTATAGTATCATTGGTGATGTAAATAAACCTACAATGAAAACATGTTATTTATGAAAATATTTATAACATATAGCATTTCATTCACAATTAGATCATAAAATCACTGATGAAACATTAGTTGGTGATGATTGGATTAATGCTATAAAAAATGAACTAAATGAATTTGAAAGGAAAAAACTCTAGTCCATAGTTCAAAGACCTATAGAAACTTCTGTAATTAGTGTAAAATGGGTCTTTTGAAATAAATGTGATGAAAATGGAGTGATTTTAAGAAATACATAATGATTACATTATAATGTCGATAATCAACAAGAAGAAATAGACAAAGAATTAACCTATGCTCTAATTGCTAGAGTTGAATATATTTGTATACTACTATCCCTTACAACATTATTTAATTTAAAAATTTCTCATATGGATGTGAAGTGTGATCTCTGGAATGGATAATTTTATGAGGATGTTTATGTTGAACAACCACCTATTTTTGAAGGCACAAAACATCCTGAACATGTTTTCAAACGTACCAAAATATTATATGGACTTAAACAAGCACCTAGATCCTGGTAAGGTAAACTAATATGATTTTTTTTCAAAAGAAATTATGTTAAGGAAACTTCTGATCCAACCCTTTTTATAAATAAATATAAGAAAAATGCATTTATTGTTCAAATTAATATTTATGAAATTATATTTAGATAAACTAATAAATATTGAGCTGATTCATTTTTGATTCACATTAAATTTTAGATAGAAATGGGTATGATGGCCGAGTTAAAACTTTTCCATAGATTTCAAATTTCTAAAAAAATAGAAGGAACCTATATATATCAATAAATGTATATTGAAGAATTTATTAAGAAGTATTGATATGACAACACTAAAACTATATGTACTCTAATAGGTACCTAAAAATCCCTTGATCTTGATGAAGCAGGTAAACCAGTAGATCAAACATATTTTAATGTTATTGTAGAAAGTTTATTATATATAATGGATAGTCATACAGATGTGATTTTTTCAGTATTTTTATGTAAAATATATCAATTTAATATAATTTAATCTCATTTAAAAACATTGATTTTTTCACTATTTAAAGGTAACCCTATATTTATGAATTTTTTAATCTTTTGGAAATGATTGTTTTTATAAAAAAATTCAGATGCTGAATTTTGTGGATGTAGAATGGATAAGAAAAAAACATCAAAAAATTCATTTTATAAGTGATTTATTAGCTTCTTGGTCATGAATGAAATAAAATTCAGTAACACTTTCCACTACTGAAATTGAATATGTAACAGCTGGAATTTGTACTTCCCATGTGTGGTAGATGCAACAGACAATCACAGACTACAACATGAGTTTTACCAAAACATATATAATGTGTGAAAATACTAATGTTATTTCCCCAAGAAAAAACATTTCACATCATTCTTGGTAAAATCATATAGAAATTAGGCGTCACATTTGTATGGATCACTCACTTAAAAGTGGTATCATTCTTATATTTATAAGAACACATGACCATCTTGCTGAATGTTTTTACAAAATCATTACCCTTTGATATATTTGAATACATTAATAAAAATTTGTGAATAATAATGATAAAATAATAATACATATTTACTTCTTATTGAAACCTATATTCTTACACTATGATACTTATATTCATAGGGGGTATATATGTTTACTCTTTTTTATATTTATCTTCAATTTTTCTGAACCAAATATTTTTTCCTTAGTAATTTGTCTCCGGAACCTAAAATTTCCGTAATATGTTATTTCAAAAACTATATTCTTATAAAGAACCATATTAATATTAACAATTCATTCAAAATAATCTTGATAGAATGCATCCTTTCATAAATTATTATAATTATATTTTTACATGTTGGTATTGCATTCTTCTTTTAACAAAAATTTATTAGATTCACATTCCTTATATCAAATTTTTCCTTAATGCCTCCAAATATCAGAATATATAAATCCTTCTTCGAAATTATAATCAACCATCAGATCAAAAAAATTTAATATCAATTTTTGGTTCTTTTCAAGAGTTCAAACCTTTTCCATGAAGCCTATATAAAGGGACCCCATATTCTCATCCCACATTGGTTCTCTATGCTTTTTTAAAATTGAGGCTCTATCACTCTTTAAGTGTGATATTATCTTTCTCTAATTTTCATACATTCTTGAATGTCTCTTGAAGCTTCTCCTCAGACATTGATGTAGTCTCAATCCAGCAAGGAACCTATGGATTGGATTTTGATTCTTGAATGGATAATAAATAAAAACTTATTCTCCAGGTACAATTCATTGATTGAAATGATTAATATATGAAATGGATGAGAAACGTTTTTTGTTGCTAAGGAGAAAAATCATGATCTGGTCTATATAGATCTTATTGTAATTTTTTTTGATTGAGTTTATTTCTATGAGAAAGGTGGAAAATATATTTTTATGTTTATATCATATGGGACACAATATTCATTATATTTCAATAAGGCTTCCAGCATTCGTGATATCTACTATTAAGGTGAAGCTATTCTATACTCACACATTTTTCAGATAAGGAAGGATCCTTCGAGAATGTAAATTCTATAGTGTCCCTTAGGTTGATGAATTTCATGAAACTGAGGATTTAGTATCTTTCATAAAAGTACAGGTTGGTTTCATTGTGGATGCAAGGATTTATTATCACAAGGAATAGTGATTAGGATTCAATTAAGACATGTGATATCATTTTCATAGATTTCATGGTGAACCCCAGGATGATAAATTTTTTGAGATACATCCTTCTGAAAATCAATTAAATCAATAATGGCATTATAAAGTCTCTAAATTTTATGTATCTAGTGATAATTTCGAATATTATTGTCTTGTGTTTTGAATCTTTCAAAAAACACTACATATCAAAGGCAATAATTTTCAAGATTATGCTTCGAAATGAAAATACATTGAGGAGAATGAATATTGGTTTTAGTTGTGAATCAGAAATTTTTGAATATCTTACTAATAAGGATAATAAAACTAAGAAGGTTGAAGTTGTTGAACCTTCCATGAAAATAATAGAAAAATAATAGGAACCTGAGTTACACGAACCTCTTCCAGAACCAAAATAATCACCCCTAATCCGAAGAGGAAAAAGATATTTTAGAATAATGTAATTTCTAGGTGGAGGGAGAAAAAGAAAAATTGAATGTAAGTAGATCCTATCTTTGGAATTGTCCCTATAAGGGATTTGGCTTTGAAGATTGTTGATGCTGAAAATCTCACGAAACAAGAAAAGGAGAAAAAGAAAAAAGAAAAAAAGTCAATGTCTCAGGTTGTTTAGTGACTGTTTAAATATTTTGAGAGTGCTTTGAAATAGATTAACGTAATGGAATCCTTCTTTAAGGAAGCTTCACATCCAGAGGAAGTTTATGTAGATGAAGAAATTTAACAACAATAAGATGAAGAATAATGTGTAGACATAATCTAAATGGATAACGAATATCATGAAGAGAATAGTCCTTCTGTTAAACTCTCAAAAAGAACATATCGAGCTTCATCAACCAAAATATATTATGATAAGTAGAAGAAAAATTCTAATGAGGAGGAAGTTAACAAATGTCATTATTTGATGAGATTGAGGAAAATGATGATAGTATTCACGAATATGAAGAGGATGTTAAGTTTGAATAACAATATCTTGAGGTAACTAGTATTTTTGAAAAGGATGTTGTCAATGGAAAGTTAGTATTTCTTGACACACCTTAGAGAGATATAGTTGGATCATATAAGTCAATGTTTACTGAATAAGTGGAAGATACTCCTCCAGAGAAATTTTCTTTATATTCTGAATCGTCATCATCCATGGGACATGACATTGTCTTGCAGTATTTGAAAAAACATTTAGATTTAATTCTATTCTTCCCAACATTGAATCCTAGTGTTAGCTTCTTCATCATTCAATAAACATGAATACTAATTCTAAAAATTTGTTGATTTAAAAGTTAATCAGGAAAGAAAAAAATTTCAAGATCATAATTATCAACAATGAATCTCATATGTTGTCTTGCAAGAATATTACAACTTTGTCAAAGTCAATACATTATGATCAAAAGATTATTGATGATTATATGTAATCATTTTAAAAAACCTTCGGTAAGTATGATAAAATGTTCAAGATTCTTTCTGAAAGGTTAAATCAAGAACATGATACCAGAATCCAATTGGATACAGTTATCTATTTCAAACATAGTTCTATTTCTATTACCAAAAAGAAACAATCAAACACCGAATATTAGTTAGAAGAGAATTTAAAATAATAAGAATATGTTATCAAATAACATGAATAAAGGATTCAGTCTTTCGATAAGAAAAACCAAGAGCAAGTAGACTTACACAAGATGTTCGAAAAATATCACAAAGAGATAATGAAGATAATGTCCATCCTCCAGAAGAATCTATTAAAGAAGAAGAAGGATGATTGATTATCTTTAATATTTGATATTTTTTATACTTAAATCATTTTTAATTTTTATAAAATCTCGTTATTGTACATTTTTTACGTTTCTTTTATAACATTTAGGTACCAAATATTTCCCCCTACAATCTATTTTGAAAATTACAAAGGGGTAGAAAAGAATTAAAAAGTATCATCCCAAGGGGGAGTTTATGAAAAAGAATAAATTGCTTATGTAAGGGGGAGCTTAATAATAAAGAAATATTTATTAATAAAAAGAAATTTATTTTCAAGACAATTTATTAACCCAAAGAATATAATCCTTGTGGTGATAAAACCTAAGGGGGATTTAGTTCTATTCATTAACTCAAAAAAATGGAGATACATTTTTATTTCATAATTTTTATTCTTAATATACTTTTTTGAAAACATATTTCTGCATTCAAAAAAGGGAGGTATTTTTAAGAAAATAAAATATCTTATTAAATTTCAATTCCTATATGTTTTGAAAATCACAAACATTTTTTAAATAATGATTCTATTCTTTCTTTAGGGAAATTTGTTGGAATAAAAAATAATATCCAATTATATGTTGTGCCCAATGTTTCATATCTAATATTAACTATATTTTTCAAATTAATAAATTATCGTAACAATAAATAGATCCTTATATAAAACTTAGAACCTTTCAGTTTCATAGAATATGATTCCCATTGTTTTGACAATCTAATTTCATTTGATTTCAGAAATTGTTGAAATCTAATTTTGACTACGAGTTTCATAGAAATCTAATTCCGAATTCTATGAAATTTTGACAATGAGTTTTCTTAAATTATTACTGTAGATTCTTAGAAATTATGACAATGAAATTTCATAAATTCTTACTCTGTTTTCTCATAAATTATGACATTTAAATCCCTAATATTTGGACACTGAATTTTTTTAAAAAAAATAGGACACCGAGTTCAAAAATTTTCAGAATTCTCAAAAAATCTAACTCCCAATTCACATTAATATCAGCCTCTCAGTTCATATATTTTCTAAGTCTGATTTCTCAAAAAATTAGACTCTTTTTTATCGAAAACTAGACTTCTTTTTTATCCCAAACAAAACCATGATTCGATCCTAAACTATACTATAAATTTTTATTTTTTTAGAAATCTATTTGTATAGATATTTATATTCTATTTCTCACTGTATTTAGAATCTGATCATTAGTAATTTTTAATGTTACATTAATTTTTTAATATTTTATTCCAATTTTATTGGATACAAATTTACATAAGTTTCTTAAACATTATAATGTTTTTATAATATGTTACAATTACATACACATGATTATGCTATAATGAAACAATATCATACAATATATTTCTAACTAAACGTTGGCTAAGTGACACATGTACATGTCCCTCCCAAATTCTAGGAAAAATAAGACTGTTGGAGATGGTGATGGTCGTATGAACATTTAACATTAAATACCCTTACTATTTGAACATAATTTATAATCGAAAAAGATATGACATGTTTTGATGTTGTGAAGGGATTTATTAAGAGCGACTCTCATGCTTTATGAGATATATCAACATCTTTTTCATATGTGAACAACATGTTCAGCTTACCTAGTGCAATTCGGATTGGCTGATCAATCGATGACATTAGGGTATAGGATGATTGAGATTCTGAATTATGTAATGTTTGAAGGCTTCTAGGGATAGGATGATAAAGGTTCCGACTACCTTAATGTTCAAGGGCTTGTGGTGATTTCAAGAATGATTCAGATATTCTTATCAAGGCCTTAACCTAGTTTGGGTAAGACAAACATTCTCGAATGTATAATTCCATGGAATTTTATCCAATGTTTTTTGATACCCTTCTAATTGGTTAAAAATATTTCTTACTTGTTTACATGTTTTTGTTATAAATTGTTATTAAGATGTATCTTTTTAAATAAAGAATTTACATTTTCTTATACATTCTTATTCTTTTATACTTTGATAAATAAAATTCCATACGCTTTAAGTTATAATATTTCCCTAATATAAAGCTTTTATGTATCATTATGATAAACATATTTGTGTTTAGTTTATTTATAATATGACATTTTCCCTTCCAATTACCTCATTGTTTATGTATTAAAGAGGGTTTGTGAAATCACCTTATTTAATGTTGTTAAACATAGATTTTCTTAAGGATAAAAATGTTTTTTTAAACTAAAATTCACCATAATTTTTTAATTGAGAAACTATATCTATATTTCGATCCAACACCTAACCCCAATAGGATTCCACCAAAAAATCTATATTTTAACCATTATATGATAATAAGATTGCAAGTTTTCAGATATAATAAATGGTAAAACCCCTTTTCTAAAGACTGAAACATTGAATGAAAACATTTTTCAAGGGGACTATTTTAATGAATAAGTACTTTTAAATGAATTGAAAATTCTAATGAAATTTCTATCCAAACACTCCATATACTGAAAATGAGAATTATATAGTCAATGAGCACTAGCCATGGGATCACCACTAGGAACTAGCTAGCCGTGATCCCCAGATACCATATTTATCCAGAAAAACTAACCATAATAAATATATGTTCTCATGCACCAGCCACTAGGTGGGAAAATACACATAACCAAGTGGTCCCCAACACCAAAATAATAGTTTAGTTAGCATTCACATAATCAAACATTATATGTGTAATGGGGTCAAAACCACTATGTATCACTTGAATACAAGTACATATCTACCCTCCAAGATATACAGGTTTCCCTTTTTCTTCTCAAAAATGTCCACATATAATAAAATACCTTCTTCATAGGAAAATAAAATTTTAAAAGTAAAGACACTCCAAACATCCCAAAAAAACTGTCACACAACACTCCCTTCACATTCATGTTCATTTTATCATCATACTAATAAAAACATATCGTAAACATGTTTCAAACCCTTTTTAAAATTTAATAAAACATTTAAATAATTTATAAAATGTTCTAAAAATGATTGACTTCCCTTATCAACATGTTATCTTTCAAAAACCAATTTTATTTGTATATTACCACCAAAACATTACCTAAAAACATTATGCACAATTTGTTTTACTCAATAAACCATTTTTAATTTTAATAAAATCCCTCCTAAATGTTTAACAATTATTTTCACATAAAACCCATTCATTAACCCTATTGCAAGGAAAAAAGAACAACAAATCCGTAACAAAATATATTTTTATCCCATGACACATTTAATAAACAATTTTCTAATGTTATGGAATTACCTAGATGATATAGAAAAGAGTTACAAAAGGTAAAAATATTTAATGATAAAATGAAACTTCCAAATTAAATGGTCATCCAATTCCCTGAAAAATGATTTCACACAATATTAAACATATGAGGAACATTAAAAACAAGTAAATCAATCAATATATCACATAAATGAATGATTGTAGTTGGAATCCCCTACCTTTTGTTTCCAAATCCACAAATCATTGTGCAAAACTTCATCCACACAACTGCCGCACTAGATGGGAGTTAAAATATACCTAAATACTCAATATTGGACCATGAAACCCAAAAATAAAATTCTAGGTATGAATCCCAAGTTTTTGTACATTTGTAACATCAAGAAAGAGGGATGATATCATATGGAAATAAATGGAACCATAGATTAATTATCATACTTGAGTAACACAAATGAAATCTCTACAAATACACAAATAGTTGAATCTCCATGAAGCCAATATTATATTTTTGGTTTGAATAAGGTGGAGGAGGTCATGTGGAGACTTAAATATGGGAAAAAAATTAAAAAATTAATGATTTATGAATGAAACAAATTCTCTTTTCATGTTTGGATGATTTGATAAACCTTGAGAAAATTTTCCCTAATCCACAATGAAGATGAGATCCAAAGAGGTAAAATGAAACATCAGGTATGCCTTGGGTTTATGGGATCGATTGAGAGGTGGAATGACAAAAAATGTTATAAAAATGAAATACATATAAAAGTAATAAATTATTTCCTTAAATCTAGATATGGGCTCATAGTTTGGCCCAAATCATGATAAAAATACCCCAATAAACATACCACACTATATGGGCCTCTAGGAGTGTCCCAATTTAAATTCAAAGCCACATCAACCTTATATCATCCCTTAAAACAAGATAACACCATATACTATCCATGAATTACAAGACTAATAATTTTGATCAAGATCACCTAAGACACCAAATCTAATATCAGGACTCCTACAAACCAAGATAAAAATAAAAACCAAATCTAATCTCAGGACTCCTACAAACCAAGATAAAAATAAAAACCAAAATAATATTTGAAACAAATCATGAAATTGATGATATGATTGTAAAAATTCTCACTACAAGAAATCTTTCTTCCCTAAAAAAGCAATAAAAATCCCAAATTGAAAACAAAACCAAAATGATATTCTATGTTGGACTCCGTTTCCAGGTTCTCCCACCCCCAAAATTCCAATACTCTTCCAATGGATAAATCAATCAAAGGGGTACTCTCACCAACCATAATTTACCCCAATTACATGAAATGATCAAAAATATTCAAACCAAATCACATTGGGAATTCTCCAATCCCATGTTTACCCAAAGAAAAAATTGGTTTTTAGATAACATTGAACGATACTACACACTTACATGCCAAAACCAGGAACAAAATTGAATTAATGATACGAGGAGACCCAAATGAACTCCCCGCTATAAGAGCCAACATAATTTCCTGAAACATCACTAGGACACCCACAAGGGGAGACCACACAGATTCCCTACCATAATGGATTTTCTAACAATGGACATATTAGAAAAGAGCCTATATGAGTCACATGGTTGGACTCCCCCCATATGAACGATCCATCCTTACTAACTTGTAGGGGCCGAAATGATGAATAACCCATAAGATACAATCCCCCCTGCAAATAGGGGCGGTCAATGAATATAAAAACTAGAAATGACACTCCATAGTTCACTACATCCACATGCATCACCATCATTGATTGAGCCCCACCGAGAATGATATCAAAAAAATCCTACCAGTTATTCATAGAAGAATAACTACACCAAGGGTTTCACCCACAAGGATTCAAGCACTAGGTTTGAGGAAACAAAACCACCTCACCCCCTAAAACAAAAGGATGGAATTACCCACCAACACTGATTACAATCCTATGTGATAGAGTCCGAACATTCCTTTTCCACCACATGTGACAACTTGAAAGGAATGAACCACATTGAAACATGAAAATTTCTCTAAATCCCACAATATAGAGTGAAGTGAAACCAATACCCATTACACCCATAGTGATATCCTAACTGCATTAAATGATTCACTCATTGGCCAATGGATGGAGCCCTGATGTTTAAAGCATCTTTTCTGCCACATTTTGGAACTAATGATCAAAGTAACCCACAAAATTCACTATCTCAAACAAAACATCTTAAACCAAAGAAGGACTAGGGTTATGAACATGAATGATATCCATCACACTGAAAAAGAAACAATAAAAGGAAAAAACATAGAAGACAACTACACTTAGAACAAGGAATTATAAATTATTTGAATATAAACCTGCATTCTATTAAGCTGCATTCTTCAAAATGATCTGCAACATCCACCTTTTAATTTAAAATAAAACAAAAAAAGACACCACTAACCAGGGAACATTCATGTTACATGGTCATTACTATGAGTGAAACCTTAAACAAAGTTCTATGAATCATGATTTTACTACATGTAATCATAAACTCTTCATATGAATTCATTTTTTACACTGGTTACCCAATAAGAATCATTTCCTTGACGAGACTGAAAAAAAGACGAAAAATAACTTTGAGACATAATTCTACACTAATGACCATAGATTGTTTTCACCTTCCTAAATAGAATCCACATTCACCATATCCAATAAAACCTGTAGACACAACAGTGTCGAACTTCACCTTTAAGGATTTACAAAACTCTGTAAATAAAATGAACTATTGTGTATTTTATCTTTACACAACAACTCTGCTACCACTAAAGTATTCACTTAACCAAAAAAGAATAGGGGTAGACTCAACCTTGAAACCCTAGAAGAGATTCTGTATATTGATCAACTAGAGGGCTGGTAAATGGTGAATCACCCATGGTCGAATATAAATCATGAATTAACTCTTTATGGGGGAATTCCCTTTCCAAAATAAAAACAAAGGACATAACCAATGTGGTCCTTTGGTCAAAACGCACCACAAAATAGCTTGGAACACATAAGGAGAGAAACTGTACAGGCTTCTTGAGACATTTCTAACAAAGGGCCACCAATCAGCACTTTAACACAACGAACCAACAAAACCAAAACAAAAAACATCATTCAATCAAGAGGGGTTCTCGAACTAATTACACCCCACCAAAACATTCCAAAAAACAAATAAGATGCCCCACCCAAAATTTTCTTTATGGAATTAAATTTTCTTTTAAAATCATTTATTTGAAAATAAATGGTTTGGATATTTGTTCTTCCACCAATGGTACCTCATGGGCCTCAAACAAGCATGTTTTTGTGCCACACTTGTAACCCTCCTCATATCCATACCTTTACCAATCTAGTTGTTCCCTTAACCATCCATCTTCTGATTTAAATCCATGCATGTGGTCACTCATAGAAATACCAAAGGTTAAAACTATCATTCTATCCTATTTTCAGAACAATGAAATTCAACTAACGCTACCTTTTTCTCAAAACCATTTACCACAAAATCAAAACCCAATTAAAATAGTAAAATGTTTTTTTAAACAATAGAAATTAATTAAAACTTGTTTTTATTCATACACATTATATTCAAAACATATAATCCCATTTCGAAACACATCTAATTTTAGGAAAAACTATATTTCATAAACACCCATTCATATTGAAACTCATTTATTCCCATATATAACAAAATTCCCATAATTAATGAATCTTTTCCAATGACAACCAATTAACAAATCAAATGAAATAATAAAACTCCACACATAAATTCCAAAACACATCATTCCTTTTAAAAAACTTTTCAACGGCTCAAAAAAATATTTGAAATATATTTTCAAAACCACCTTAACATAATTCACACATTCAAATGAGGTGTAATCTAACCATTTAATATTTCAAAACCCTTCTGAAATTTCATTTATACCCGTTAAAAAATAAAAAATAATTATTCTTCTGTAGAAAATAATTATCTAAAATTTCACCCTTATTAAAACCTTGTCATTATTATGATTTATTTAAAACCATGTTTCAAAAATTCTATAATAAAAATACTCAAGGAACTGAGAGGGGAAATTAGTGCTAGAGGGTGGCTTGGAAATAGGGTTGTAAGACATATTCCAATCAATTCCCCATCACATAGAGTGTTCTAGTGAAATATACCTAGATCCAAATGGCATGCAAGGGCCTACGAGCTCACTGATATCATTGACTAAACAATCTTTTCATTTCCACAATCATTAACAAACCATGAGAACCAAAGAATATAAAGAAAAACTAACATCTACAAATGACATGATTCCTATAGTAAGGTGAGATAGCCAAGAACAATACTCATAATTGGAATGTGATGTCCTGAAAATCCTATCTCTGTTCTAGCCATACTCTTCCCCAAAAATACATGACCCAAAATGAGAAAAGGTCATTTGATACTATTTTTTCATGAACCAGATCTGGTCGCCAACATAACCGAAACAATAACTGGTCCATGGTAATTTAAGAAGGAATAATTAATCCCCATGTCCATGAACAAGTTCACTAGTATAATAAAAAATGTGATTGGTAATGATTTACTGGAATTTAGAAGTATTAAACATACAAAATCGATAGATAAACTGGACCAGAAATTTTAATCCAAACAATCCTATAATAAATTTCAAAACTGAAAGATGTGGTTTTAATAATTTCCCAATAGGGAAAAAACTAAAAATTATTATAAAAAAGAACTCAAGGTCCACCACATGATAGGGTTCCATCATCCCCAATCCTTATTTACAACACCACACCATGAATGGAAGCTAACAACCCAAACCGCAGGCACTGAAAGATTTTTCCAGAACTACAACAAATATAACCAAGTCTTCTTACACATAAGGGTGGAAGTAGGCTGGAATACTAATCCCAATAGGATTACACTTAACATATTTCATGTGAACAATATTATAATATAAAGGAATGAAATTTTATGTAAATAAAAAAAGGTAGCAACAATTTACTAAATGATGAAACATTCAATGAAATCAGTTTTAAATGGGGAAATTTTAAGGAATGAACACAAATAAATAAAATGAACAAGCTACAAAATTTTCTTGCGAGACACACCTTATATCGATGGTGAGTATCATATAGTCAATGAGTACTAGTCACAAGAACACATATTTACACTACCTTGCTACGGGCCCTTGGTACCTCATATCTCAGTGAAAAGTAGCCATAATATATATTTATTCTAATGAACCATCCACTAGTAGGGACCATACACATATCCCAGTGGTCCCCAACATCATCAATATATTTTTTTGGTGTTTTAATCATCAAACATTATATGTGAAATAAGGAAGAAACCACTTCAGATCACTAGCATACTAGTACATGCCCGCCCACCTAGATACCCAGGTTTTTCTCATTATTCCCAATCAAGTTCCACATCTTATAAAATTAAATTTTCAAAAAAAAAATCATTTCCAAAATACAGAAACACCAAAAATCCCACAATCATGTCACATAACACTCAATTTACATTAAAATTATTTTAAACATTATACACACACACACACACAACAGATCGTAAACATGTTTTACACCCTTCCTACATTATAGTAAAACATTTCAATAAATCATAAATATTCTCAAAATGTTTGACATAACCAATCATCATTTTCTATTTCCAAACCCTATTTTAATAGCATACACCCACCGAAACTGTACATAATCAACCTTTCACCTTTTTATAACTCAATAAACCATTTACTATTTTCATAAAACACTTCCAATAAGTATAACAATTTTTTTCTCATAAAACACATTAAAACCACTATTTCTAGGGATAAATCACAACAAACCACAAAAAAACCATTTTATTCAAACCAATACACATTTAATAAATAATTTTCATATGTTATAAATTGATCCCAAATGATACCATAATAGTTAAAAAATAAAAACACCATTTAAATAAAAAATGAATCTTTAAAGTTAAATGCTCAACCAATTCCATCAAAAAATATTTCACACTACAAAAAGAATTTTTTGAACATGAATGACAATTAAATTAAGAAATCTGACAGATCAATGAATTTTTACACATGGAATCACATATTGTTTTTGTCAAAACCCCAAAATCCATGTGTGAAACAACAACTACCCCACCTATGCACCACAAGGGAGTGAAAAATAACAAAAATCCCCAATATTGGACTAATAAACCCAAAAATCAAACCATGGGTACTAAAAACGAGTTTCTGTACATTTGAACCTTCATTAAGGAGGGGAGAAATAGTATTGGAATGGGAGGAACAAGATAGGAATTCAATTACATGAGAAATAATTAAAAAACTCCAAAAATACACATATAGTTGAATATCTATGAAGCCATAATTGGTAGGGAGGTCAAAAAAATTATTAGGATGACGAGTGGGTATTGAAATGGGAGGGAAAGATTAATAAAGGAATGATTTTTGAAAAAAAATCCCATTACAAATCGATAAGGTTTGAGAATCCTTGAAAAACAATTCCATATTCCAAGATGAATATTAGTTCCAATGAAACAAAATAGAAGATAGTGGTGTGCGTATGGATTGTGGGCTCAATTGGGAGATATCATGACAAAAAAAACTTTAAAAATGAATGAAATATATAAGAAATAAATTATTTCTATATATCTGGAAATGGGCTAATGGGATGGCCCAATGCTTGAATAAATCATCCAAATCCACCATGATTATGAGTTTATAAGCGGTCCAAATTGATATTGTGGTCTGAATAAGTTATGTAGGCCATGTGGGATGTTGAATTGGTAAAAAATTTTAAAAAAAGGAGTTATAAAAGAAACAATTTTTTTAAAATATTGCAATTGGATCATTGTTTGGCTCAAATCATGAAAACACTACCCCGATAAAAATACCCCAGAAAAGGTGCCATTAAGAATTTAAAAAAAATTATTCCAAGACACCTCATCCATATACCTTACCATTAAATAATGAAAAGGCCAAATTGCATCCTTGACTTCAAATACCAATGACTTAGATCAAGAACACCTAGTACACAAAATCTAATCCTGAAACACCTAAAAACCAAAATAAAAATAATAACCAAAATAAAAATAATAACCAAAATAATATTCAAAACAAAGAATGTAAATAAAGATATGGGTGTGAAAATAATTATTTCTATTATGGTTTTGAAAAATTTTTTTACTGAAAATGTTGTTTTGGTATAGAAAATGGTTTTTTGAAAAAAAAAAATGGTATTTAAATTTGAATGTTTTTACATATGATATTAAATTAGTTTTTCAAAGGGTTTTATGATGAATGTGTTTTATTAATGTTAAGGTGAATTAAAAAAATAATAAACGGATGAGCCTAATACAACTTATACATAGTGTGTCCCAAATAGCATCGAGGCATCTAGTTATTGTTTTTTATAGGGTGGCCTAGATAGCAATGGGTAAGCCCATTACAACAAAACACGGGGTTACACTTATAGGGTCGGGAAAGAACATTTCAACTTAATACGGGGTTCCACAGATAACATAGGATAATCTCATAATATATTAGTTTAATGCTTCCCATATGATTATTTCAATTAAAATGGTTTTATGTATATGATTCTCTTAGTCACTTAAAGGATATTTAATTTCATGATATAGGGTTTAATGAATTTTTTGAGGAAAATGTGCATAAATTTTTAATGTGTAAATGTATTACATAACATACTAAATGAAAATTTAAGTTCATTTTTATCTATATATGAGTTTTAAGTATGTTCTGATCCAATAGATACATTTATTTTCATATCCCTTATTGATATTTGTTTCTCATCCCAATATTAGTAAATGTTCTTCACACATATCATTATTTGTAAAGACAATGAAGATGTTGTGATGAAATTATAAATGACTATTTTTTAAAATAAATCATGTTATATTTCAAAAGGGTATCTTTGGTTGTAAATATTTTTAAAAATTATAAATTAAAATCTATAATTTAGGGTTACACTATATGTTCTTTTCCAAATTATCTGAAACATAAAATTAAAAAGATCAAAAAATGTGAATTCTATTTAAAAACACTATGATGTGTAATGGTTAAGGCCAAGGCCTTATAATTGGAATCAAATGATGTATTAGAAAACTATGGAGATTAAGATGTTTTCTTAATATTTAGAGATACCATAATGAGATTAGAATTTTATGTTTGATCAGAAGTTCAATCTATTGAAAACCCATTTTTTGGAATCAGGTTATTAAATATTAAGTTGAATAAAAATATATACATATAAATTACTTTTTTTGTAATTAAAAGTTATTTTATTTTCAGATAAAAAATGAAAGGTATGAGATATCATTTTATGTTAAAAAAATTATGTTTATTTTATGATTTTCTCAAAGTATTTAACATATAGAATAATTATATAGTTTTAGAAAAAAGAATTCCCACATAGAGGGTGATAACTCGTTGCATCTGGCTTATTTATTTGTATTGAAACCACAACTAAAGGGTTAAAAAAGTGAAATTACTACCACTAGCCTAATTGACATTCCAGTTAATATGATTTTGTAGTTAAATTATTTGATGGTTGAAGAATAGGTCAATTTTGGAAAAAATATTTGATAAAATATATTACTATGCGATTATTATATTTTTATAGTGATTATTCGATTAATGTTTCTTTTCAGAATATGATTACAATCTTGGGTACTTATATTTAATGAGTTCCACACAATAGTTTGAGAATTTGTTTTAGAATTAATGGTTGAATTTTATTTTGGAAAATTTATAACATTATTGAGGTTATATGGAAAATAGTATTACTTATTGATATAATGTGAATATATTAGAGATTGGGGGATATGTAAAATTAACTTCTTGATATGAGACGTTATGAATGATGGATATTATTTACATGTAACTTTCATATTAATCATGGATGATTTTGTAATAAAAATATTTTTGGGTTTAAATATTTTTCTAGAATATTTTTTAGAAATTTTAAGGATAATTATTTGTATATGATGAACCTTGGGGGTTACTGTTAAATTTTAATGATTGAATTTGGTTTTCAAATATGTTTTATTATTAATGGGGAATTACCTTATCATGTACATAAAAAAAATTTCTTAGTTTTTAAATACATATCAAAATATATAGATAATATTTTATGGATTATTTTATTCTTTTGATATTTATTCTAGTGCTTCAAGAGTGAAAAATTCATCTTGAATACTAATCATTTGGTGAAAAATTTGATTCCAATGGATGTTGATATGTGAATAAAGCTCTATATATCACAGACGTAAATTTAATTTTTGTTCGTAGTCCTAATAGTATAATAATTCCTCATGTCTATGAGAATGATTTTGAAACATATAATTTTTATATCTACTTTTCCTGTTAATAAATTAATTCCCTTTTAACCCAACACATAATATGTTTTTTTGGTTACCATTATCATGAATATGTTCCACATCACTCTCCATAAGATCTTTTTGGGTTATTTTATCTTTAATTCCACATATTTTTTTATACGGAACTTGATCATGTGTCATTTCTGGTGACCTTGGCACTACCTTTCCATTATTTTAAAGTGGTTTTTTCATTAATCCGTTCTCTGATGTGGGATTTCAAAAATGGTATTTTCAAAATATAAAACCACTAGTGTTTTTATCTAGAGTTGATATTTTGAGGCATAAATTTATTATTGGAAGAGAATGTAACGTCCCTCATTTTAAAAAAGGAAATACTATGTTCGATAGCGTACAAGACACACCACATAAAGTTTAAATGAATAATTAAATAGTATTAAATACATGTTACTACAATAACATAGTTATTACAATGAAATGAATGAATAATATTAATTTAATTATGAAAAAAATAGACATTTATATATAATAATATTTTGAACAAATAATTATAAATGAATGTGAAACCCCCTATAAAAAATGAAATTATTTTTATGAAAAACTATAAAAATGTGCAGAAGTATGTTTTTATACCAATAAATAGAAAAATAACCCTTATTGGATTATATTAATGATATGTATATATATATATATGTATATAATATTTTCAATAATTTTTTTAAAAATAATATTATGTGATTTCTAGACATGATCTATAAAAACTCCAATTATACAAAAAAGGGTTTCTCAAAAAATATAGTTTTTCCAACTACTGTTGATCCATATATTTTAAATATAATTTTTGAAACATTTTTAAAATATATTTAAGAAAATAAAAGTATGCATTTAAATAACAGTATAAAAATTTCATTTGCTTTATTTTTTGGTATTTTTTAGATAAGTGTCATGTTTTGATTAATAATGAAGAAATATTGCATTTTTAATTGGAAACATCCTTTTTATAAAAATTATTTATATTGTTAAATTATATTTTTGAATAATATTAAACTATAAATATATCATCTTTATATCAACTAGTCACATTTGGATAATTGAAATAAATTTCACAATGAAATTGTATATGAAAATATTGAGTCCTTTTGAACTTTTTTACATTAAAAACACATTTTCTTATTTCATCAAGAAGATCAAATATTTAAATAATTATAACCACTTCTGTGTTTTTAATTTATAAAAATTGATACTATATTAGAAGCCTTATTGAATAAATTATGTATATATTTCACCTTTATATTTGGGAAAATTATTAATAGTGACATTAGCAAGTATTTTTATTAACACGGTTAAGGTAGAATAAGGGAATTTAAGGTAAAAATAATATTATATATATATATATTAAAATATCAGTAAAATATATACTAAAATTCAATGATGTTTTATTGTTAGAAAAATATTCATTGTTAGTATTTAATGTACAATTATATCAACATGGAGGACGTTAACCCTTTTATAGTATTTTATTCAAAATTATTCAATATTGTCACACTTTTGTTTTTCAGAAGTACAAAATTTTTCATATGGGGTTACATAAAGGATATTTTAGACTATAAATAGTATCTATAAAGATAAAATGAATATATATATATATATATATCATGGTAATATATGTATTATTTTTAGGGAAGAAATAATTAAATTAAATCCAGACAGAACGATAATGAAATAATTACTTTACTAATTGAATAATCGAATAAATGATATAATAAATATTAAAACGGAAACTATATGATATAATTTATTCAAAAAAAATTTATTGATGAATGTTATTTTTTGGGGATTATTTAATTAATATTTTTTATATAACATGTTATTTTGACATTTTATAAATCCATACACAAAATAGTGTGAAAATTTACGTAAAACATATTTTAAAATAAATTATATTTAATTAAAATATATAACATTAATAAAAATATATCCTTATTCCAAAATAATATATATAAGTCATAAAATGACATAATTTACTCATTCATTTGGCATTTGTAACTTTATTGTAATTATATTAACAATTGAATAATTAATTACATAATATCAGAGTAAACATTAATATGGTTTCAAAAAATTATAAGTATTTATAAATTGTAAAAACAAATCGAATTTTCATTTTATAAATGATATTGGACCCAATATAATTATAAATTTTAAATATATCAGTTTTTATTAATTTAAATAAAAAATTTATTTATAATAATTTAATAGTTTGATAAATTTATATAGTGCTCCTCACCTCTTTTATAAAAGTTATAAGAGTCTTCTCTTTCATTCACACTAAAAAGCCTTTTTGGGTCTTCATGGATCGATAAAAATACCTTAATGTAATGAATACCCACATTATAGTAGTTTTACAATAGGAATAACAATCTATTTGAATGTGTTAAGTTTTTAATCAATGGAGATCTTCTGAAGTAGAGGTAATGTTTTTTATTAATTGTTTCTATTTTATTTATTCTTCCACATCCTTAAGATATTCTTCAACAATGATGACATAATAAATCCATTATCCTAAATATACTTTTATGTTATTATGTAAATATTGCCACTTAAATCCATGGATACTTCCATAGAATGAGAAAAGAATTAATTGTCCGTGCGCACATGTGAACTATCACCTCCACGAACTAATATAATTCATTTTAGATCACTATCTATGATTTATCATTATAATGATGTATTTAATGATTATATATATGATATTAATGACATATTTTTCATTATACATAAATAATATATCAATTAATTTCTTATATTCCATATGGATAAAAAAGATAATATGGTTCATGCTTACGTTTGAACTCTCACTTCGACTTAGTGATAAGATTTGTTTTTAATCTCTATAACAAATGGATAATATATATTTAAACATAAAGTAATTAAATTATATTAATTATAATATGATAATTATAGATTTATTAAATAATAATAACAATATTTCCCTAACTATCATTGAAAATTGAAAACGTTGCTCAAGTGTTTATTCAACTTACCATCTCCATGAATGTAACATAGTTAATTTTTTATATCCCCATTTAATGAATATATTTAAAATTTATATTGAAATATAAAAATTATTATTATGTAATGAATATTATTTTCGATAGGATGGCATGATTCTTATTTTTATTATTAATTTCTTACCAAATTCATTTTGGACACAATTATCGAATATCATCAAAAAATCCAACATGAATGTAAATAACTATGTTATTGCTATAACATGATAACCAGGGTTATAAATGGAATAATAAATTTTAAAAGTATTCATAAGAAATTTAATAATTACACAATGCATATTATTTAGTATCTTTATGACTTTATGTTATGAGTCTTATATAAGTTAATGGATTTCAAATAAATCTCTTACTCTTGAGGCATTTCATGATTATATACAACATTATTATTTTATAAAGGGAATATATAGATATATCGACATACAATATAAATATTTTATCTATAAATGTGTTATTTAATGTGTTTTCAAATCTATTATTCAATAGATATTATTATTTAAAGAATAAAATTGGAATGGGACATATTAAATGTTATATATTTAATTATCAAATATCATTCTCCATTTCAATATTCATGATATTTCTCGACATAATTAATTATATGGATATAAAATTATTATAAAGGATATTATATGTCAATTTTTTATTAAATTTCATATTTTTTTCAAAAAGTATTTTTTCTACATGTTTTTATTAGAATTGTTTGACAAACAATAAAAATAATATTCAATCATTAACCTATATAGAGAAAAAATCATTTCCACCACCATTTACATTATTTAATATCATATATCTATGATTGATTTCTTTATTTATTAAATAAGAATCCATGTTCATATTTTCTTTATTTTGGTATTGAAAATGTGTTTTCAATGAAAATGGTGATTTGGTATTTAAAATCTATTACTCAATGAAAAGGGCATTTTTTCGATAGGGTTTACATATAAGATTAAAATATTTTTTAAATGGTTTAATAATGAAATTGATTTATTAATGATATAGTACATGATCATTTTATGAAAGAATTTATCCCAATATTACTTATACATGGGGTGGCCCAGATAGAGCAAGGAATTCATGTTATAGCTTAAAATGGGCGACCCAGATAGTGCTAGGAATACCCATAACAGATTATCATTGGGTGGTCGAGATAACACTAGGAGGTCCTCAAATAACATAAAATGGGTGTCCCATATAACACTTTATATGAGTGTAATATCGTCCTTGTATGTTTTCTATATTGATATTCCACGTGAAATTTATTTGAAAAGTTTTTTCTGAATATATTTCTATAAGACACCTGTAGAAGTTTTAAATACCTTTTAAGGGTTTAAATGATTTTATTTTAGACAAATTTTCATCTTATTTTTATGTGAAACTATTTTATTTCATGTAATTAATTAAATTTTACAATTAAGGAAAATTTTATTTGATTTTTCTTGTTTTTACAAATCTAACAGTTTCTTTTTTAATATACCTTACTGATATCCTTGTGCTAATCCCATTTATTTAAAATTCTATTCACATATATTACGATTTATAAGGACATAGAATATTTCATGAAGAAATAATTTTAATTTTTTATAATAAATAATGTTTTATATTACAATGGTTTTTTTAAGAAGACAAAAGGATAATGAGTATAAGTGTCTAACTCAAATATATGTGTTACTTTGTAGAGTTTATTCTTAATTATGAAAATGTAAAAACAAAAAAGATAGTATAATTTATCCTATAGATCTAAAACACTTATAATTGTAATTTTTATGGAGTATTCCTTACAATGGGTCTATAATATCTTTAATATAGTTTAATATTTTGAGGATTTTTGAAAGTACCCCTCACCCCAGTTATAAAAGGGACCTATTCCCTAACCTCTTCTCATAACTTTGTTGCTTCTATCTCAAAAAAACCATTACCATTTATCTTCCCAACATCATTATGTGTTTTATGGATATCTTGATCATTCAAAAATAACATCCTTATAAATTTTAAGAAGTGATCTAAAAGAAGTCCTCTAATGAAGAGGTAATAGTTTTTACCAACATACTCATGTTCATTTATTCCTATTTTCTTTCTCCATGATTTGTTTCTCTGATAACGTAAAAAACCATATTTTCATATATATTAATTTATATTTTAAGACTATGGTACAACTATATTTCTTGATTTTCCATCAAATGAATGATGAAATCACTACGCATGCTTCCATACAGAATACTATCTCCACATCGTTGTGTAATATGTTTTCCATCACTACTTTACTTGGATGGGTATGATGATTGAAATGATAGATAAATATATGATATTTATTGACTAAAATTGATTCTAGAAATTTAATATATCATCCACTTCCTAAACCATTAAACCATATGGAAATTATATCGTTGCTTGTTTGTATATAGGTATTACTATGTCTATGAAGTGATATGATTCATTATATTTCTTCAACATTCATGGGTGATTACGAAAATCTATTTAATGATTATATTTTCAAATTAGTAAATTAATATTTATATGATTATGTTTGATATATATTATTTGTAAGAGAACTAGGACATTAAAGACCATGAAATAAAGAGAAAAAAATGATATTCACATTTGAAAAATTAAAATACATATAATATTATTAATAAACGTGTAATAATGGGATGATTTTTTATATCATAAATATTATTATGATTTGGGTATAAATAAATAATATGATTAAAAAATCTATTTGGTAGTGTAGTATTTGTTAGAAAAAAAGAAAACATAAGGTAAAGGGTTGAGTCACAATCTCAACATTTATCATGATTTTTTTTATTTATGTATCTAACATGGAATGTCTCTTTTCCATGTGCGTTTAATAAAAAAAATATCAAAAAAGATTTTATATTTATCCTAAATTTTTTTTAAATATATTCCAGTCATGTTTTACATTTCATAAAATGGATCAAATGTAATTTTTTTTCACGTTCCAAATGGGACACATTATGAATTTTCCCAAAATAATATTTAATGAATATTTAAAATCTTATGCGATATGAATTATTTCTCTCATTTACAAAACCATAATGTATGTTTTTTTGTTTTATATGTACAAAGTGATATTTTCAAAGAATAATTTTTCGTTTAAAATTACATTTCTTTTTAAATAAATGATTTAAAATTTAAAAAGTTCCTTTCTCCAATGATTTTTCAATGATTTTATTCAACTAATTTCTTATATGTCAAAAAACAATGTTGAATATTATAAATCATTATGTTTGATATATTATGATATCATATATAATTTTTTATTAACTTTTATGATCATTTTGATTGTGGATGTTCTAGGTTGTTACTATTCACTATATTACTCAAAATGGTTTGTTATTATGTCTACTAATTGGGGGATGTAACTTAAATTTTATATGTATATGTTTTTTAAGGTCGAAACCATTAATATGAGAAATGATTTGGACTTTAGATGTGATGGGGAGGGCCTCTATATCCCCTCGATGAATCATTATGTCTCATGGGATAAACTAGATTGGGTGATGGAAAGTCCATACCCATTTTTTAAATTATTCGTGTGAAGAATGAATAATGTTAGATTCATAGAATGTTACTTTATACTTATTTTATTCATGGGATTAAACCTAAAAATTATTTTCGAAATGTTTGAAATTGTTTATTTCACATTTATGAGATTCTTAATTGATTTCTATTTGATTAGGCGATTAGTAGAGCTTCTATGTTAATGTTTTATAGCTAATATGATTTTGTATATTTAATTTTTTGACCAACTTTTATTAAATCTGTATTATTCTCTTCTTATTGATCAAATGGAATGTATGTTAATTTATTTACCATTAAATGTTATTTATACTTATTGATTCATGATATCATCCCATATACTTAGCCTTTACTAGGAATATGATCTGACTTCTTTCTTTTGTTTTATTTTCCCCAGGATTCCAAGAAGAATATTGTGACTAATATATACAGTTAAGCCAGGAGAATAATGGTGTTCAAAAATATATTCTTTTTCATTTTTTTATTTAGAATGTAATGTTAATTTTTTTATATCATGTAAACTATGACTACTAAAATATTTATTCTTTTAAGATGTGATTCTTGTATGTTATACAATGTAATGAAGTAAACAACATCCCTGTGAAACTAGAGTCAGTGTAATTTAATAAATGATTTCTTAATTGAAAATGTAAGTTATTTTATAACATTTACTTTTCAAATTTCTTAATAAAACATTATTTTATTCAGTTTATATAATTTAATAACATTTTATTTATTATAAAATATTTTTAAAGTCAATTTAAATAATTATTCATTTCAATTAATTTAATTATACCTATATAAGACATTAAATTCAAAAAAAATCATTATATATAAAAAATGTGAAGGCCAACTATAATTTTCATTAACCATTATAATTATCTTAAATATTTTTATTTTCATATTTTTAATATCATTTATATTATTTTTAAATTAATCAAAATATTATTGTATGAACATTCTCTAAATTTAAAAGGTCATTATTTTTACCGAAAAGATTAAATTAAATTACCAATATAAAAAAAATAAGGCCTTAATAGACTATTTATAATCAATAATTAACTCTTGATAAATCTATATTCAAAATATTTCACTTATTAAAAATTAATGATAGACATGTTTGAAACAACATTAAATAAAATTCAATAATGGTCATAATTTTATACAAGATAACAAAAATGTATTAATTAAATTTAAATAATGAGAATTAGTTTTTATGATAACAATATATATCTATATTAATTCAATACATATTTTAACTCACATCTATATCATGAAGGAACATTCAGTGTTTTATTTTCACTTTGCAGGCCTCATGGACGCATTGTTGACGAATTTGGATAGGACAATTATTATATACCCAAAAATTTATATTATTCTAAAAAATAATCATTCATGGATGAAATTTATAAATAGTTAATGTAATGACCTTTTACATGTTAATTATTATCATTAGGACACTGAATTTTACTTTTCTAGTGTTGTGTAAGTACTATGTCAGCAGTCAATGTAATTTTCATATTTATCTTAATAATAAATTAAAATTAACACATTTTTTATTTTCTTTTAATGAAATTTATATTATAGTATCATTAATTAGTTATTATATATGTCTAATAAATTTTTATATCATAAACTTTTATTGAAAAGATCGCCAAATATACCATATTTGAAATCATATTTTTTTACTATTCACAGAAAATAGAACCTTTTAAGGAAATTCTAAATAATTCACAATCAATTAATTTTTTTATACTATTTTAAAAATTGTTGTTCATTTTATAAAATACTGTTTATAAAACATCAATAACTAAATTCTAATATGTACTAATTAAAAGTATAAAACTCATTTTTTATGAAAGCGTAATCCTAATGAAAAAAATTACTTTACTAAAAATAATGTATTTATTTTCATAAAATTTTACAATCCAATTATGCTGATTCGGTCATATATACATCTGTCATAATTTTTTTAGTTCTATTAACACTGACTAAATAATATTTTAGGTTTTCAAAATAAATATTTGATTACAAAATTTATATTTTTCTTTTATGAATGTTGTGGCATAACATTTAAACTATTGAACATACAGTTTCCAATTAAAATTGTAGGATGTTACATTTGTACCTATTTTGGAAATTGAATCCTCAAAATTTTTAATTGAAGTTCGATAATAAGGGATTTACATTTCAAAATAACATTATTTAAATCCCATAACATAAAATTTATTAATAAAAACCAATATTTATAAGAGAGAAAAGAAAGTGTGAATGTCATAAGATATAACACATTATAGTTATACAGGTTGAAAAAATGGACATAGAATAGAAAAATAATCTCCAAGGATTGATATGGAGTTATAGAGAACATGTTTAGAAGAAATTTAAATAGCACATAATTATAAATTTGATATGGGATAAAAGTATATTGAATACTCTTTAAGAAAAGTAAATGAATAAAATATTTAATGTTATTTGAAATAAAATTTGTAACTTAATCACATAATTCTTTTCCAATAACATGGGTATCTATTCGATAACATAGATGTTCCCAAAAAAGAACATAAACTATATTTATCATAGATTTTAAATAAATTTTTTACTAACCCATTAATCATGTTGGCCAGTGTTAGGTGATACACATTTTTCACCCTTCAGTTGGGTCTTTGATCCCTATGGAATTTCAAGATGTGACATGTTGTCAACCATCCATTGGGTTTACCTTTCTCTAAAACTGTATTAATATAATGCTTGTAAAAATTTAGAAATGTCAGAAAAATATTAAAAATAACCATAATATATTAAACATTAATGAAATTATTTATCCTTAATGGTTATTGAATACCTATCATTTATAATATAAAAATTTAATAACGCACAATTTCCTAAAAAATAAATGTCTCCAAAAATATCATTAGTCGACATTAATTTTACAACATGAATCCTAAAATAGTTTTATTTGAAATTATACTTATGATCAACCATATAATTATGAAACAATTATTTTAGTTATCACTCTAAATATAAGCACTTAGTTTAACATCCTATCCACCAATTTTACTAAAACCCTTTTCTATTAACAAATGTATAGAACTGACCTTAAAAATTAATAATTCTATTGATTTTAAACTAGAATTAAAATTATAAATATCCTGAGGAACATTTATTTTTGGTTTTTTTGAATTGGGGATAAATCATAAATAGTAAACCCATTAAATATTATTTGACACATATACACAATATTCATTTTCACCATGGAAAAAATAAATTTAAAACATAACACGATTCCCATTCAAGAAAAATAATTAAAATTTTGTTATTACCATCATCATTTTCGATACAATCAATTAAATGATTTGAAAAGAACTCTAAATCATGGTATGAGCATAAAAAACTCTGTAGGGACACAAAAATAATGAAAAAAATCATTAATCTATATATACATATTAAAAAATTATAATTTCAACAAAAACAAAAATGGATCAGAATAAATATCTTCCTTCCCAAAAAATCTACTTTTCTTCACAATTATTTCCCAAAATCACTTATTATGAAAAATTAAATTCAACATAAAAAACATATAAATTTATTTGAATGAATAATAAACATATGAAAAAAATTTCACCAACATAAAATTGTCATCCTTATGAATTGAAATATACATTATTTTGAAAATGATCAAACTAAGATATGTTGTTAAAACATTAAATATATATAAAAATAGTGAAATAATAAATAAATCATATCAGTATCATGGGTAATAATTATTATCATACATACTAATTTTTTAACCCTTATGGATTTTATGAAATAACCCTCAAGTGTATACTTGACATAACAGTCACAATTATACTCGGAGTAACAGTCATATTTAAATTTGAAATAACTATACGTTCAACATCTAACATTCTAAATGTTATTTAGATATATTAGAGACCCACATATATTTAGTTTATATTGGATCCACCCACCATCAAAAAAATTCTCATGATATATAAAATAATAATAAAACATGAATTGTTGCTTCATAGAAACATTCCATTCAGAAAATAAAATATTTTAAGAGAACACTAAACAAAAAAAGAAAGATAATTATTTAATTAAAAATGACCATGATTCGTTGGAAAGTAATTTAAAAAAATTATAGACGCATGAAGGAAGTGAATATTTTCATTTTTATAACTTAAAAAAACATTACGTTTGGAATTTGTGAAAAGATATATTAAAAGAATATTTTAAAAGAAACTCCATTATCTTAACTCCAACTCCTCGAATACATTATTTATCTTAATGAATAATAATATTAGTCTATTTTATTTTATAAAAATATTTTTTAATATTTTAGTTTATTTTTATCACATATTACCATATAAATTACTTATTAATTTAAATTAAAATGAAGACTGTTGATCATATTCAGTGCTTAAGTTCAAAATTACTATGTTAATTGGAATATTGTAGAAAGGAAATTATTATATCATAAACATAATAATATTCATGGAATTATTATTATTCTTATAAATAAATATTATATTTAATTACAACATGTACATATTGTTATGAATATAATCTACATTACAATCACAGAGACGGTTGGTCATACATTGAAAAGAATAACATTTCCATTTTATTGAGACAATTATGGAATGAAGAAATGTTTTATATTATCATTATATATTGAATATAATACCATATATATACACACATGAATTTTATTCTTTAAATATACATCTATATATTATCTGTGTGATGTGCGGAAGAAAAACAATTACTATCAGTTCACGAATGTGGTAGTCCGTAAGAATACTTGAAGGATGTTATCATTTAAATGTTAATTTAAATGCAATAATGTAATTGATATATTAATTTAAAAATATATATATTTTGTTAGTATTATATATTAAAATTAATATTATCCTTTTAAATCATCTTGGGAGACTGTGATAAAAAACATTTCATCTTTTTTTGAGGTGGAAATCCTCTATACAAATGAATGATGAATTACTTTCCTATATAATGGCAGTGAAAATCAATATAGGTCATTATATTAACATAATAACATCTATTTATATAGAATATATTGAATTTATTAATTAAAAAATTTCATGATCATTTGAATGATGTGTAAGAAGAAACAAAACTAAAGAACGTTGATAAAAATTAATGTCTTCCCTAAAAAACATCAAAGGTTAACTCATTATAACTTATAATAAAAGGGTAATTCTAAAAAAGGCCTATATAATTAATATAGGGATTATGGAATAGTATTTCGGAATTAATTGGTTGAACCAAAATAGTATCCATGAATGATCAAATGAGATGAAGATGTTCTGTTTTATAAGAGATGGGATTTGAACTCATAGTACTTCTCAAAATAATAAATTATTATGAAATAGTTTTCCATAAAAATGGATAAAAAGATAGTTTTATAGAATATAATTTGATTGTGGTTCTAAATAGATACATTCAGTAAAGAGTTCACATATTTTTAAAATAATTAAACACTTATCATTTTTTTAATCCCTCATTGACACCATTAACTATTACCATCACCAAATCAATATTTACTTTTGGAGGGTTAAAATAATTAATATAAAATGAAAAAATCTCCATAAATGGAAAGTTAATAATATTTTAAACCTTATCCTAATCACATTTCAAATGATATTATTTTTATGAATTTTATATTTTTCATGAAAATATTATCTACTTTAAAATATATATAATTTTGAATTTACAAAATATTTATTACCTTGACATTAATAATTTCAAGTCAGAACTTATATTTTTTAAAAACATTTTTATTATATCCATAACATGAAATGGTAATCTATAAAATATTAATATCATATTAATTATCTCAATATATATTTATCTTAATATTTTAATATCATTTGTCGGATTTTTTGATTAATTGAACAATTACTACATCAAAGTTGTTCAATGTTTAATGTAATTATTTCATACATATAACTTGAAAATAAATTATCAGGGTGAATATATGTATTTTATGTTTTAAAATTTTATTTATAGTACAGTATATCATCTCGATTACACCATTTTAAAAATATTAGTCCCATAAAAATGTGACTTTGACATGTTTTACATTTCTTTAAATAAAATAATATTATGGTTCTAAAATTATACTGGCAACCCAAAAGGTCATAAATACATTTATATCATGTAAATAATTTTATTATGATCAATATGTCCCTCCAGATTCATTCAATAATTTTCTATCTCAAATCTATGTAATGAAAACACAGTTAATGTGTAATTTTGACTTTTCATGCCTCACTCAAGCATTTCATATGCATTTGTGTAAGAGACATGTAATATTACTCCAAATAAAATATTAGAAAAAATAATAATTAATGGAATAAATTTAATTAAATGGTTATAAAATTACATTATATGTATTAATAATTTTCTATAATACAACAAATTTCACATTTCTAGTGTTGCGAGAGCACTACATCAACATTTAAATTTACTAACATATTGATCATCAAATATATATTAATTTAAAAAAATTCAGTTTTTTTTAATATATTAATATTAAAATGACATACACAAATGAACAAAATAATAATAATAAATTATTATATCATAATTATTTCTTGGCTATAGCATAAAGTGTACCGTATTTTTTAAAACACATTATTTATAACAATTCATAAAATATATATTATTTTAATAAAATTCACATTTTTTGAATATAAATAGATTTTATGTGATGATATCCGAAATAATTTTATTTTTATGAGATATATTTCAAAAACATTTGGAAATCATTTATAACATTTCCTCATAAAATGAAAATAATTCTTTGCTAAAAAATATACATTCCAGAAGAATAAAATAACTTTAATAAAATTTATTTAATTTTTGTATCATAAATTATTTTTAAATTTAAATTTAGTTGGAATAATATATTTATTCATAAATCAATTATTCTTATTAATACCTTATAAATGAATGTATATCTTACAACCATCTCATTTTAATAACAATTTGTTTTTCATTTTTTCTAGATGTGGAATATCATTCACACTATCGACAATATTGCTTCTTTAATATCGATTTGTTACACTCCATTTAAAAACATATAAGACTAGAATATTTTTTGTTTAACTAAAATGTAAAATAATATAATTTCACAATCCAAGACACATTATTAACAAATTTTTCCATTTCAAAGGTAAGAGGATATTGTGTATAATTCCATTCCTAAAATTTAACTAAGAAAGGTCATCATGTTATTTTATACCCTATCTTATTAGTTAATCCTATCATTAACCATTTATAACCCTTATTATTGTTATAATTACATATTCTATAAAGGAATATAATCTCATTATAAATGGTAAATTTGAAAATAAGTTGAAAAATGAAGAAATAAAAGACCATTTCTCATTAAATTGAAATAATATTATTGTGTTTATGATTTAGATAGAAATTAATTATAAATTTCTTATTATAAAATATCATTAAATCCATTTTTAAAAATATTCTTATAGTTGGACTTTAAATGCGTTATGATTACAATAAAGTAAGATTTTAATATTTAAAAAATTAAATTCCATTCAATTGAGTCCATAATAATTATTCATGAAATAATATTTTCCAAAACACATCGAGCTAAATATTAGAAAATATTTTCATTCATATTCACCTATTGGAACAACCTCTATATAAATGAGGAGTATGTCTTTAATAAAAGCATACAATATAAAAAAAAGTTTTAAATCACTAAATATAATAAAAATATATATTACTGTTAAATATTTCCAATTTTGAAATATTTATGTAATCCTTTTTTTATTATAAAAATATTTAATGATATTAAAATTAATAGGGTGATATTTTGTATTTATTTTTTACATAAAACAATATAACTATCAGTATTAAAGGATAATGGAACCAAAAAAGACATATTTTTAATATAGTATGTTTTTGGTCAAACATTACTCACCCTAAAATATGAAATAATTTTTTTATATATTATGATATCTTTTCGAATTTATTTTTCCCTGATTATCCAATTTTTATCCATTATAATGGTGCCTAACTTTTACCATCGAAATGATTGAGTGTAACAAAAAACTATATTGTTCTCATTCCAAATATAGGTCATTCTAGATCAATATTAAGAATCTATTAAATATACTATAATTTTCCAAATTTTTATGAAATACATTTATTTATTTTTTAGATAAATAAATGAAATTTTATTTTTAGAACATTATTTATTAAGAATATAAATTTATTTTGGATAAAAATCATGTAAAATATTGATTCCAATTGAAACAATGTTATTTTTTTTAAATAACATTAAATAGACGTGACTAAAAATCCAAATTTAAAAGAATGTTTTAAAAAAATTTCAATTTAGTTCTCTGAAAAGAAGTTTATTTTAATAAAGTCATCACTTAAATTTCATAAAGTTAAAAAATTTATTTGTACGATTAATATTGAATTTTCTAAAAAATAATAATACAAATAATATATATATATATATATATATCCTATATATTGGGTATTTTAACGATTAAATCCATTTATAGAACAAGATATTATCATAAAATTGATAGTTCTTCTGATGTTTGTCATTTTTAGAATGGGTAAAATTTAATCTCTTTCATAAAAATACTAAATTTTTACAATAAGATAATTTTTACAAGATGAATATTAATGTGAAGTTCATTTCATGAAACACAAATTCGTAAATTCGTAAATTTATAATTAAAAATGGAAATAAGAAAAATATAAGGAAACCCCAAATTTATGGAAAATGAGCCATTTAAACATTATTATTTCATAACCCGATGTGATATAATTGTTAACATTCCAAATTGAGTACTTGATATATATTAATTAGTAAAGAAATTGTTATAAGGAAAATATTTCACAAAATATTGAATAATTTGGTTACTCATATTAATAATATCAAAAACAATAACCATATAATACCATTAATATTTAAATATTATTATTATAAAAAAAATATCTAGGATAGTTTAAGATCAATTTTTTTCATGGTGAAATATATGAAACATAAAGCTTCTTTCCTAAAAAAATAAATTCTACAAACATTATATGCTATAAAATATTACATAGTTGTATTCACCATATAATAGTCCATGTAAACTATGTTCTATAAATAAAAACATGGAACCCTTGCTATTAACTGATTCCTAGACCCTATTCATGGCTACCCAAGGAGGGGTAATAGTTATAACTCTTATTTTGCATCCATCAGTTGCTGATTAATTCCACCTAACCTTCTTCTTGATTGGTAGTATAAAAATATAACATGGTTAAATTGATATCCCCTAACTCCTTTCAGAAAAAAAACTCACTCATTACAATCACATGTAAAATGACCTATCCCATATTAAATACAACGTACTGATAAATTTTTATATAATATCACTCGGTTCATACAGTATCATGACCCAATCCAATGGTGATCCTACTAAAAATACCCCAAGCTTGCCTCCATTGCCCAGTCAATAGAGATAAACACCAAATGAAATAACTAATATGGTCCAAATTTTCCTAGTATACCTATATGTTCAAACCAAACCATATCTGTGAATACGTATAGAGGAATAATTATAAAAGATTATACTTTTAGAGAATTAACCATGCATGTAAAACTGCTATGGAATATGAGAGTACGAAGATATAAAATAAAAAGAAGAAATGTGACAATACATGCCAACCAAAAAATATTTTCCAACCTAAAAATATTTTTAGAGTAAATATTGAGAGATCTTATTTCCAATCCTCTACTATTAGACCATAGTAAATTATCAAATTCACTATGGTCTTCCTATGTGCTCATGAAATAGTCACTGACAAATCTATCATTTGCATAAGACCAGGCACATGTGGGAAATGCCTCTAGAGGGGAGAGAGAAAACATAACCAGTATAATTTCATTAATAATGAAGAGGATAAAGAAGAAACAAGATAGGAATATTTGGTTCGTCCAATAGTAAGAGGGAAATAGAATCCAAAAACAATTATATAAATATATATTATCTTAAATGAAATCAAAATGAGAAAGAAAAGGGATCTTCATCTCATAGGTGAGGCTTAGAAAAGTTTATACCATCATTTACAAAGGGTCCATCAATGATTCCCAACATCTCAGATGTCTTTCTAAATAAGTATCCATGTCAATAAATTCCTCGATATTGGGCAACATATTTAGGGATAATAAAATCTAGGGATGGGACACATGCCCCGATTATAAATAAGGTTGACACACCAAGCATAAACGACACATACCTTGACTTCATTGAAGTTTTCCACTCTTCTAATTTATAAAAGACTCTTTGACTTCTAAGTAGGTGGGGGAAACTCTGATGATATGAGACACATCCCCTATCTTTGTAAGAGGGTGGTACTATATTTGTTGATGGTGGACTCGTGCCCTGCACAATAAGATGGTTCCAACGAAAATTTCAATAGAAAAACCATACCCTAGATAATTGAATGGTTCCACATGGATGTTTATGTTTCCATACCATTTGTATACAAGAGGGTGTCGCTAATATGGTTTATTTAGGAGATTATCCATACCCATAAGAGTTCACCAATAAAATAGTCGATGGTGGAATCATTCCCTACCTAGCGGCAGGGATATACTCTAATAATATATAGAGGTCCCATGACATAACATGTAGAAGGGTTCCACAATTATCTTTTTAATTATCATTATTGTTCACTATTTTCATTGATCATCATCTTAAGAAGCATAACACCCAGAACATCTCTCATCATATCTAAAAATAAATCCTAAAGACAACCATTATGTTATATGTTGTGAAAACCTCATGATAAGATATTCATAGGAAAAATATGAGTCCAAATGGATGAGATATGACAAGTATTTGTTTCATAAATAAGAGTTTTCACTATGTGTATGGAGACCCACACGACATGCAGTCCTACCCAACTACCTATCAATGTCCCTGCTGGTACATGGATCACTTCCCATGTATATATACATATCATGAAAATCGACTCAATTTTGTGTATTATTCAAACTAGGGACCTACTAGTGCTTAGGTCTGAGTCCATGTAATCATGGTCATTCCCATGTAGTCTGATACATGATGTGTCCTCTCACACGAGCTCATACCCATGCCCTTGTGGTTGTGACATTGTACACTAATCAGGTTCTTGTACATGGATTCTGTCTATTTTTCTCATGTTTGTTTACTCCAAGGGTACAAACTAGGTTTTTCTAATTGGGTCACACGGTGTTTGGGAGATCCATATGGCCAGTGATATTTTTCTCACCACGAATCCCGATCAACATCAGCCAAAGGGAAATGTTCCATGTGTTCTTAAAAGTTCAATCAATGTAGTCTAGTTTCCCAAATAAATCATTATATGTACAAAAACAATAATATAAATGAATAAAATTGGTATTTAAAGTCATTTACCACGAAAAATTGCTTGAATCTATCTTGATCCGCCATTTATTGATGTTTGTTGGCCAAAAAATGGATCTGGATAGAGCTTCATGAACCCCATATGATGTCGTCACTCCTCTCATATCATGGGGATTATTCCCTAGTATTATATCTATGTTAATATTCACCCATATTATGAAATGTGTCCCAATAAAACCAATGGTCTTTTTTCTGTACATTAAATGAAAATCATCCAATGATCAGGGCATCTGATCGCACTTTGTCCCACTCGAAAATATTAAAATCATGACACCATGGACCAAATATGAAGAACACACTAAACTAAAGATGAAAATCACATTACCAAGGGTTCAAACAGATTTATCCAGGACTTCTTGGACAAATATAAAAATTTGATACATCTGTGGTGAAAATCATGGCATAATAATAATTAATTGATAAAATAAATTAAATTTAATATGTGGGTGCATGAAAAGAATCAAATTTGAAGCATATCAATAATATTGGAATGCCAGTTTCTATATTTAAAAAAATAGATGAAATATTTATTTGATGATTCTTATCATGATTTTTATTAATCATTGATGAAGAACATGCTTTCCAATTAAATAGGATTTTCAATTACGATTGTTACAACAAATTTTTTCTATATATAGTGTCTTGATGAAATCTGATCTCGATTCATCAATCATAGGTGGTGTGATTATCCCCCATTTAACATAGGGTGATGAGGATAAACTTTTAGATATACTATAAAATATTATTTATTGTGGTTTTAGGTGTTGTTCATTTAAATTAAATAATTATATTAATATTTTAATTTAAATTAAATTCACCTAGTAATAGTATATATATCTGAACAACTATTGTTTTAAATATTTATGTCCCACCTAGGGTAAAACTCATGTTATGGATTAAATTAGGATATCATATTTTCAATCTCAAACAATTTTTAATATTTAACCAATTATTTATGGAAAATATAGTGGAAATGATTTACAATATATTTATAAATTTTTCAAATTAATTTCGGGCATATTCGTCCTTAGAATCATCTTCCATCTATGAAAATATATTGAAAAATAATCATAGATAAAATTCAATTTCTTAAATAGAAGATACATGGTATCTGCATACTAGAGAATCACCCAATAGACAATATATCGCATACGAAGATCATTGTGCCCATGGGAAGTCTATGTATTTTGATGCAACATTTTGAATTGATTAATGTCATATGAATCAATTTTTTAGATTATATAATATATTCACTATAATATACTATAAATTAATACGTTTCTATTACAAAATATTTCAACAGAAAAAATCCATGTTCAGTACTACAAATGTATTTATATTGTTCATTGACTAATTAAACTAATGTTGTGTACATGTTAATTTTGATGAAAATGATTTTTAAAAAACCATTTCATAAACCCACTAATTATAGAACCACAATTTTTTATCCTTTAAAATATATATTAATGACAAAAATAACATTATATTTAATGTAATATCGACACTCATATCAAACAAAATTTCATCTCACAGTACCATCACACTAATTTCATATCAAATATATCATGATTAAAGAATATACCTCATCAAGTCTATTAATTATTTTTATCATAAATGTTTTTAATTCATGTATTCGGGCATTCTATAAATGAAACTGGGAACCAAATTCAGTTCAGTTGGAATGTATAGTTAAGAATATAAAAATTAATTTTGTATTCCATATTCTTCTAAAAAAACATTTATGAAATACAAAAATAACATATATTATATCCATGTTTAATCTAGTTATAACTCATATTACCAATAAATCCTCAATCCATTTTGACCTAATGTGCTACATTAAATCTAATAAGTCTCATAGTAT
The DNA here is from genome assembly GCA_963277665.1 of Viscum album. Taxonomy (NCBI): domain Eukaryota; kingdom Viridiplantae; phylum Streptophyta; class Magnoliopsida; order Santalales; family Viscaceae; genus Viscum; species Viscum album. The sequence continues at coordinate 1,276,952,103 of OY728133.1, forward strand.
TATAGAGGTTTTTGACTATTTATGGGCATATATAAACAATGTAGATAGTCTAAAATTTTGTTTCATCACATTCAGTTACATGTAAACAATTACGATCAAAATAAAATCAATGAAAATGAATAGACATAAATATAATAAAAACAATAATATCATAAAAAAACTAATTATATATAAAATTAAATCCTTGATTACCATAAAACATTAATAGGATTCTCATAGCATGAAAATAAATTGTCGAATATAAAAATAATTAAATAGAGTAGATACATATCTACAAAATAGGAATCTCTATATGACACCGTCTCACAAAAAACAATCATGTTACTCCAACCAGAACCCTTTTTTAACATATCACTATAAAACAAAATATATTTTTTTCATACATTATATAAGTGAATATATTTTATATTAGTATGAAAAATATCATGGATCAACCAATGACACAATTATATATAAAAATATTTTATTTTTTCCAAAAAGAAATAAAAAACACCCTTGTAATCAAGTTTGTTTATAATATTTTCACCACAATGCTATAACAGATGAAAAATCATTTTTATTTTAATTCTGGTGGTTGAAGTAATCTTATAATTAAATATATCACCATCCATCATCCCTCTAGGTTATAAATATAAGTTAATTCTTTATTTCATCACTATTACTCGTTGTATAATCTGGTACAAAGTCACTATCAAATATCTCATCTTTTTCACTACCCTCTAACCTAGAATGTGGTGTCGTACCATTTCTCATGCCACTAACCTATCACTCATAGTCATGTATAATGGTATGTGTTAAAACATAAACCTGTAATTTTTTTTCTGGTTTGGTATTTATCTCATTACTACTACCCTCTCATCCAAATGAGGGTCTTAATAGAAATCACACACAACTAATTTATCACTCATATTGAGGACTTATATATCATACCATATCACTACCCCATGAACCTATGTTAGAAAAAAAACAAGTCTTATACCAACACTCTATCATAGGTTGAGGTTTCCTGTACAATATCAGATCAAAAAAATATTTCTATTGATGTGGTCACATTTTATATATCATATTCAATATCAATAATAATAATATGTATAAAAGATATAACAGAAATAGGCCCAACCACACACTTAGGTAGAAAACATTCTACATATAGAAATCAACTAGAGGTAAACATTCAACAGATCAAATGTAACTAGTCATTACCATTATTAGCATTCCTGAAATTCATATTCATCTTAACATATTCCCCACGGACCTAGAATCCCATTATTTATTGCCTTCCCCATCATTTAACCTACTATATTACATTTTATATAAAATCCAACAATAATCCCTAACATGGGGTTACTAACTTTAAATAAGGGTATCATGAATATCTGTTATATTATATTTACCACCATTAAATCTTTATAAAAAATGAATACAACATTATATTCTTTGAAAATCCCCCATTTATATTTTAGAGGTCAACATTGGGGTTCTTGGGGGTGATAGAGGTGACTTGGTGATGTTTCAAATTACATTGTCTATAAATAGTGGTTATAGGAAGTAGTTAAATATCTGGTGGAATGAAAACATATTGGGGTTAAAATTGGAAATCCACTTGAAATATGGTGGGGAGAACTTGGTTACAAGAATTATTCATGTAACCATTGGTTAGATGATAACATGGAAAGTGGGCACTGTAGTTCTACAGGTTCCACTAGCCAACTACTACTGTTAAGATAGATTGGTAATGCAATAGTTTAAATGATTAATATTCCACTAAAAACCCTAAATAACTATTTAATTCCTTTTTATGAACATAATAATAAATTTTATATAAGAGGTTTATTCATTTGGAGTTATGGTATCCTTAAATATTATTGTAATGTGTCGGGCCCACCTGGTCCATTACTTTTCCAAAACACGGCTCCTCCGAAACGGTGGCACCGGTCATGGTGACACCATGATGGTCGCACTAGTCATGGTTGCACCATGATGGTCGCACTGGTAACGGTGGCACCATGACGGTCACACCATGTCCTCACCGTTTCTTTGGTCCTTTTCCTATTTTTTACTTTTTCTGCTCCTACAATGTGTCTTTTGATGTAAAAAAATGTTTTCATTCCCCTTTCAAACACATTTAAAGCCCATAAATAATATCTAAAATCCCAAAAAATTTGAGAAAACCATAAACTTATAAAAATGTGAGGTTTTTCCTCGGTGTCCCACCCTTTCCCCATAGCTTCCAGATCCACCCCTATCACATGTTTCCTTATGTTTAAAGAAAACGGTTTAACACACATTCATTATGTGACCACCCCGATGGAAATAATTAAATAAGAATTAATCCCATCATCTGTAGCCTCCTAACTGCATGGTAAACCATGATCCAACTTTAATTCGGCTCCAAATTCTTTATCCCGTAATAACAGGATGTCATCTTTATATCACACTAGAGTTTCTTCCTTCCCATTCATGGCTGGATTTCTTTCTTCTCCCCGATGAGCTTGGAGTCCCTCTTTCTGGAGGCTTGTGGTGCTCCTGTGATTGAGTTTTTTTCACTCATACTTGGAGTCCCTAGAGTTCCTCCCCTACAAGTCGGGCATCCTCAGTTCATGGCGTGTGGAGAAGAACATAGATCCTTGATCAACCAGGTAGGGTTTTCCTTTGTCTCTCCTTACCGTGTATCATGTAGGGTGGGTTCTCTAATGTTTATTTGGTAATAAATGAAACCAAACCTTAACAAAGATAACAAACAGACTTTTAACGAATGAAGGGGGTGTGATTGATGTTCTGATGCATTTCCTCACCCTTGATTATTTATGTTGTGAATTTTGCGGGCCTATGCCCACTGAAAATCATGGTCGTTGGTGGTCTTTCTTTGGGAAATAATTAACCTATATCTTCTGGGTTGATTGAATAGATACAATATAGGAATTTAGTTAGTCATGTAAACTAACGGATTTAAATGAATGTCTATTGAACAATAATCCTTTTGTGATCACTCCGGTTAACCAAACAGAAAAACAAAAACTTAGTGAATGATGTGCTTGAGTCTGGAAAATTCTTTGCTCTGTCTTGGTGGAATGTATGTATTTTCTACTTAATGTTTATGGGGTGACGTGGATGAGGACGGGATCCTCTGTTGTGACACAGTTTTTGAGTTTGAATCTAAATATGTGTGGGGCTTATCTCAAGTCTTGGTTTGGTTCCAGTACTTTGAGGGATCTTACTGATCCCTTTTGTTGTTGTGACTTCACTAGAGAATCGGGTGTGAATACTTAAATTGATATTTGGCTGTTTCTCTATCTATGGCTTGTGGTTATGCCAATTAGTTTCCAATTAGTGTAGAATTCCCCAAAAAGGGATCACTTGAGCAAGAAAACAAGAATTCTTGAAATAGGGAACCGATATTGGGAATGAATTATGACTTGGTCATGGGAGATGTGCCTTGAGTTATGAATGAATAGTAATAAGGTTATTATTCTTAGGTTGGTTTTGGAAACCCTAGGATGGTATGAGTTCTTGTTACCTATACATATATCTATAGTTTTTATGTTTCTCATTCACGCCCCACCTGAGTTGAGAACTTAGTGCCGAACACCACCATTTCATGGGGGAGAGTGTTTTTCCCAACACTGCTATGATTGGCTAGTTATTAGCTCCTTTCTGCTCCCTTTCCCAAAGAGCACAATACTATTCTGGCAGGCTATGATGGCCTGAGGTCCATTATAGCCCAAGATTCTTTGGGCAGGGTAGTTTTGGTGGTTGGCCTAGGTGTGTGTGGGCAGGTTTTTTCCCAAGAGTCTTCGGGATAAGGCCCAGGTGTCTTCGAGTGTGGCAGTAGTTGTTATAGCCTAGGAGTTTGCAGGTATGGTTACGTATAGTAATTGTGGACCATGTCTGTCTGCGGGCTGGATGTGTGGTTGTGACCTAGGTGTTTGCAGGCGGGATGTGTGGTTGTGGCCTAGGTGTGTGAGGGTGGGTGTGGTAGTGGGACTGGGGTGAGAATGGAGGGATTGGTTCGATGTGTAGGATTTCTTAAATAACAAGTTGGATAGTGGCGCGGGGTACCCAAATATCGATATGTTATTACTATACATTACTTGACTTGCGTTATTTGGGGAGTGTGCCTTGGTGAGGAATGGGTGGATTGTATTCCTTGTTAGGTTCTTTGGGTATCTCTTTTATCACAAGGCATTAGAATGCCTCCCCAATTTTAAACGAGAGTCTTTGGTTTTCCCTACTAGGTATACTTGTACGCTCACCCTACGCATATAAAACTGCTTTTAGGATTCCTAGAAGACTTCAGAGATCGTGTGGGGCCATACTAACTCAGACGGTGGGACAGTTGCAGTTGCTGTTTTTCTTTTCTTTTGTACATTACCTTTGTAGTCTCCTTGTACTTGTGGTATTTACTTTTTTAATATACATATGGGAATGGTTTTCTTTGGCTTTACTTTTACCCCCGTTTTTGTGTTGTTGGGATTTACTATCTTATCTCCTAATCCTATTAAAGAAAAAGGGTAATGCCTTCCATATTGTGTGTGATTATATACCCTTTTTTCTAGTCTCCACTCTGTGACCTATTGAAGGCGGGTCTCAGGGGTCATTATCTCTCCTCCAACCTGAAGAAGGAAGGGTCTGGAAATCTATTGCCTTTTCTCTCATCTTGGTGAAGGCGGGTCGTGACAGAATGGTATCAGAGGTGGTAGTATGAGAGATAGGATGGATTCTAGGGTTAGACATAGTGAGGATTGCATGGGATGGTATGGAAACTGTGTTGAGTGATCTTGGTGTATGAAATAGGCCAGGGAAGATGGTCTAGGACATGAGATTTTAGGGCCCCCCATGATCCGATGCAAGGACTATGGGCCTACGGAATGACAAAGTGAGGCTACAATGATTGCAGGGTAGAATACCTAGGGAAGGTACATGCATCATAATGACTTGTGTTCTTGTGTTTCATGGGAATTTTTGAGGATTTAAATTGAATAAGATGTCAATGAAAATTTAAAAACAATATTCTACACTACTCGGGCACAGGCATTCCTTGTTTACCTTGCAGCCATGGCACCTGGGAGATGAACACGATTAGTGCGGGTGATCGAGGCCTGGGAGGTTGACTTGGCTGATTGGTAGAGGGCTGACTGAGAAGAGGAGGATGATTAGTGGAAGAGGATGCTTCGTGAATTCCAACTGCAGAACCTCAGGATGTACGAGGGTAGCATCGTAGGCGTGGAGACAGAGAGCTGGCTAGAAGAGCTGATGATATCTTTCAGCTTGATCCGGGCTCCGAAGGAGTACTCGGTTCCTCTGGATGTAAGCTAGATGCATGGAGCAGCACGTCAGTGCTGGAGGCTTTATCTTGGGGAGAAGAGGGAGGCTGAGGATACGTGGGCTGACATCAACAATGAGTTCCAGGCAGAATTCCTCTCTTCCAAGATGAAGTTTGAGAAGAGACAAGAACTACTCTCCCTCTAGAAAAGGAGTATGTCAGTGAGAGATTTGTGGATCAAGTTCAATGATCTCCTTCGCATTGCTCCTTAACTCTTTCCGGATGAGGAGTCTTGGGCGAGCCATTCGATGGAGGCACTTTGACCTTCTCTCTAGTATGATGTTACTCCCTTCACCCTACCGACGTACTTGGAGGTCCTGAAGAAGGCTGAAGTGGTGGAAAGGATGCACACCCTAGGAGGTGTATCAGGAGAGGGAATCCAAATTGGGTCATCGAAGGGGAAGGCCATCAGTAGCAGGCCTCCATCGTCAGGGCCCTACTGGTTTCGACCACCAAGAAGCAGGCCTTAGCAGTTCCTGTTCTTATCTCCTGGCCCTCGCCCTTTCCTTTCAGGCCCAGGGCCGAGATGCTTCATTTGTGACAGCCATGGGAACCTTCGGAATTAGTTCCCAGATAGAGTACAGTACAATGGGGGTGGGATAGTACATCACCTTCCCCAGCCGCATCAGTTTCTAGAAAGGACCTTTCAGCAGCAACAATAGGGACAGTGAGCTCCCGCTCATCCAAGGGCAGACATCGTAGGAGATGGTTGACCTCAGGGTGATCCTCAGGGACCTCGACCAGGGTGTGTTCAGGGAGGCGGCTGACAGCCAAGGGGTTGGGTAGTTGGGTGTGGGTAGTTTCACGCCACAGAGGCAGTAGTTCCAATAGGGCTAGAAGCCGTTCAAGGTATGATCATCTTGTTTAGTACTCTTGGTTATGCCTTGTTTGATACAGGAGCTTCACACTCCATTGTTGCACCTAGTATGGACCATGCTCTGGGTTTAGACCCTGAGAGACTTCAAGTGCCCCTGGTGCTGAGCACACCAATTGGAGGTCAGACCGACTTGTCTTATGTTTTCCGAGGGTGTAAACTGATGATAGGTCCACATCAGTCTATCATGGATCTTATATTATTGCATATACATCCATACAAGGTCATCCTAGGAATTTAATGGTTGTTCTCTTTATGTGCTATCATTGACTGCTTCCGAGGAAAGGACATGTTTTTAGGTTTCGGAGGCCAACATGTAACTTTCATCGATGAGTGGGGTTTCCAAAAAAGTAGCAGGCGAGATGAGCCTATCCATTATTTATTAGTTGAACTATCAGTGGAGTCTATGGATACAAAAATGGTGGAAGTCATAGGGATCGTCAGTGAGTTTATAGACATCTTCCTTCAGGAGGTGGCGACTCTACCCCCTCGATGCGATGTTGATTTCATGATAGACTTGCAACATAGTGCATGTCCGATTTCAATGGCTCTTTACTGGATGGAACCTTCCGAGCTGTGGGAGTTGCGGATTCCGAATGATAATCTGATGAAGAAGGGTTTTGTTCGACCAAGTGCGCCACCATGGGGTGCTCTAGTCTTATTGGAAAAGAAGGCAGATGGTGGCCCCAAGATGTGCATAGACTACCGCAGACAGAATCAGATAACAGTCAGGAACCGTTACCATCTCCCAAGGATAGATGACCTTTTCAACTAGTTAAATGGGACAGGGTGGCTCTCCAATATTAATGTACGGTCGGGATATCACAAGCTTAGGGTGAAGGAGGGTGACATCTCGAAGAAAGCCTTCAGATGCATATATGGCCACTTTGAGTTTGTGGTCATGCCGTTCAGCATTACGAACGATACAGCTATGTTCATGGGGCTCAATAACTACATCTTCCAGGAATACCCTGATCAGTTTATAGTCGTGTTTATTGACGACATCCTAATCTACTCACGATCAAAGGAGGATCATGATGAAGACCTGAGAACGGTTTTATGGGTCCTCTAACAACACCAACTCAATGGGAAGCTATCCAAGTGCAAGTTCTGGACATGAGAAGTGCACTTCCTTGGGAACGTGGTGTCTAAGAAGGGAATAGTGGTGGACCCATCGAAGGTCGAGATGGTTGTTTCTTGGGAAATGCCCAAGTAAATGGCCGAAGTTTGTAGTTTCCTTGGACTAGCAGGCTACTATCAGTGGTTCGTTCCCAAATTCTTTGAGTTACGGTACCTTTGAAAGCCATGACCAAGAAGGACAGGGATTTCATGTGGAATGGGTAGTGCAAGGCAGCCTTCAGCTATCTGAAGGAGAAGTTGGTAAGTGCCACAGTGCTGAGGTTGGCAGAAGAAGAGGTGGTTTATGAGGTATTCTGTGATGCTTCAGGACAAGGTCTTAGGTGTGTGCTTATGCAACGACAAGGGGTGATCTCTTATGGGTCTAGGAAGTTACATCCTCATGAATGAAATTATGCCACCCATGATCTGGAGCTTACGGCGGTCGTGCTCTCACTAAAGTTGTGGCGGCATTACCTCATCAAGGAATAATTCGTGGTCCTCACGGATCACAAAGGCATGAAGTATATCATCTCCCAGTGGGACCTAAACCTATGATAGAAAAAGAGGATAGAGTTCCTTCAGGAAAACAACTTCAAGATTTCCTACACCTCAAGAAAAGGTAATGTGTTGGCTGATTCCTTGAGAAGGAAGTTGCAGAAGGATGTGGTTCGAGAGCCGGCAGATGCTTGGAAGGAAATGGAGGAGTTGGCTTCCCCGCACTTGGATGCGAGGATGGATGGTGGTAGAGGTTTCCGGTATCAGATGATAGTGTAGTCTTCTCTATTGTGGCAGGTAGAGGAGTCTCAATGGGGAGACTCATAAAGTGATGTGATGTGTGACCATGTTTGCCAAGGAGACTCTCCAGAAGGGTGGACGGAGGATGGTCAGAATCTCATGCTTTTCCAAGGGAATTTGTTTGTTCCAGAGGCGATACATGAGAGAGTTCTTGGTGAGTTCCAAAACTCACCCCTAGTAGTGCACCCAGTAGTTTCTAAGATGTACCCGGGTCTAAGTTTTTAGTTTTGGTGGCCCGGGGTAAAGCGAGCGGTGGCAGAGTTCATGGCTAGGTTCTTAGTGTGTTAGCAGGTGAAGGATGAAAACCGTGTTCCAGATGGTTTGCTGTAACCTTTAGATGTCCCCGAGTGGAAGTAAGATGACATCTCGATGGATTTCGTCACAGGGCTACCCAAGGTTCGAGGAGGCTGTGATGCTATCTGGGTATTGGTGGACCAGTTTACAAAATCAGCTCACTTTCTGGAAATCAAGGAGTCGGGTGCAGTGGATGCCTTATCCCGGAGGTACGTCGATGAGGTGGTGTGTTTTCGTGGAGTTCCGAGGTCTATAGTCTTGTATAGGCATACGCGATTTACCTCACGAATCTGGAGAGGATTTCAACATGCTTTTGGAACCCAGCTACGCCTTAGCAATGCCTTTCATCCCCAGACATATGAACAGACAGAGCGCACCATCCAGGCATTGAAGGATATGATACGAGAATTTATTCAAGATTTTGGGGGATCATGGGTGCGAAACTTTCCTCTGGTATATTTTTCCAACAATAATAGCTATCACTCTTCCATTGGAATGGATCCATTCGATGCCTTGTACGGAAGTCCATGTCGCTCACCCGTGTGCTGGAACGAGGTTGGGGAAACAAGTGTTCTTGGCCCGGAAGTGGTGCAGAGCATGACGGAGAAGGTTTAGCTTATACTGGAGAAGATGAAGGTGAATTAGGACCGGCATAAGTCATATGCTGATAATATGATGAGACCCTTGGAGTTCGAGGTCGAGGTTCACGTATTCTTGAAGGTCTCCCCTCGGCGTGGACAACAAAGGATCGGCAGAGGGAGTAAGCTTTCTTCGAGGTTCATCGGACCCTTCGAAGTGTTGTGGCGGGTCGGAGAAGTGGCTTATCAGTTAGTTCTACCACCTCTTCTACTGAGAATACATGATTTCTTCCTTGTGTCACAACTCTGACGGTATCTACATGACGATTCACACTTTCTCGACTGGGGAAAGCTGGACATCAGGTCTGATGTGATCTTTGCGGAAATGCCTGTGAGAATAAAGGATTGAGAGGAGAATGTGCTTCATGGATGGACGATTCCTCTGGTTCGTGTGTTGTGGAGGCATGGTGGTCTTGAGGAAATTACCTGAGAAAGGGAGACGTAGATGCGTGCCCAGTACCCAAAGCTATTTTGAGTTTTTTTCTGTTTTGTTTGTACTTGTTGTGATTGAACGCTTTACTTTGTTAGCCATTGAACGTGTGGTTTTCCTTGTTCTGTGAATGTCTGTGAAGAGTCCTGACTATGGAAGGGGAGGACCTGATACATAATAAAGGTGCATTAAGGTGGATGTGATTAAACCCATGTGGGAGAGTCAGTGCCACCCAAAGCGGATAGTGTCTTGACATGGAGGAAAAAACTCCCTAACCCATATGACTATACAGTTTGACCTTAGAATATTGCTTGGTTACTTAAGGGAGAGGTGTTCCTAGATATCGTTGAGGTTTACTCTTGAGATGTATCATTCGAGGTAGTTTTGCGGAAACCATCTTTTCTTCGGGTCTAGTTTTGATTCTCGAGGGAAAGAATAGTTGAGAGGTATTTGATGTAATGGCATGGGCCCACCTGGTCTGTCACTTTTCCAAAATAGGGCTCCACTAAAACAGTGGCACCGATCATGGGGACATCGGTTACAGTGGCGTCGTGACGGTCGCACACCGGTCACAGTGGCACCGTGATGGTTACACTGGTCACGGTGGAACCGTGAGGGTGCACTATGTCGGTGGCACCGTGAGGGTGACACCATGACGGTGTAACCATGTCGGTGGAAACATGTCCTCACAGTGTCTTCGTTCTTTTATCAATTTCCGACTTTTTACCCTCCCAAAATGTGTCTTTCGACATAAATATTTGTTAATGCCTCATTAAAAGCCATTTAATGTCTATAAATAATATCTAAAATCCCCCAAAATTTGGGCAAACCATAAACATACCAAAACAAGTGGTTTTTCCTTGGTGTCACACCCTTTTCCCGTACCTTCAAGATCCTCCCCTATCACGTGATTCCTTATATTTACAGAATACTATTTAACACACAACCGTTATCCCACCACCCCGACTGGAATAATTACATAAGAATTAATCACATAGTGTGTAACCTCCCAACCACATGGGAAACCACTATCCGACGTTAATGTGGCTCAAAATTATTTATCTCGTAACAACAGGATCTCATATTTATATCATGCTAGATTTTCTTCCTTCCCCTTCTTGGCTGGATTTATTTATTCTCCCCAGAGCTCTTGGAGTCCTTCCTTCCCGAGTCTTGTGGTGATCCTATGATAGAGTTTTTTTGCTCATCCTTGGATTCCCCAGAGTTCCTCCCCTAAAAGCCCTGCATCCCTAGTTCTTTGCACCTGGAGAAGAACATCCATCCTTGATCAACCAGGTAGGGTTTTCCTTCATCTCTCCTTACTGTGTATCATGAACGGTGGGTGATCTACTGGTTCTGTGGGAATGGATGAAACCAAATCTTAATAAAGATAACAAACAGACTTTTGAAGAATGAAGGGGGGGGTGTGATTGAAGTTCTGCTGATTTTCCTTACCCTTTATTATTTATGTTGTGAATTGTTCGGGCCTATTCCCACAAAAAATCATGGTTGTTGGTTGTATTTCTTTGAATATTAATGAACCTCAATTTCTTGTGATGATTCAATGGATCCATCATAGAAATTTGGTTAATCATGTTAACTCGGCCGATTAAAATGAATGACTAGTGAACAAAAATCCTTTTATGATCACCTCGGTTAACCAAAAAAATGAAAACATAGTGAATGATGTGCTTGAGTCTAGACACTTCCTTACTCTGTCTTGGTGGCATGTCTATCTGTTCTTCTCGATGTTTATGGGGTGATGTGGATGAGGATGGGATCCTCTGTTGTAACACGGTTGTTGAGTGTGAATCTAAAGCTGTGTGGGGATATATCTTGAGGCTTGGTTTGGTTCGAGTATATTGAGGGATATTACTGATCCCATTGTGGTTGTGACTTCACAAGAGAACCAGGTGTGAATGATTAAATTGTTGTTTGGTTGTTTCTCTTTCTCTGGCTTGTGGTTAGGCCGGTTAGTTTCCCAGTAGTGTAGAATTCACCTAAATGGGATACCTAGAACATGAAAACAAGAATGGTTAAACTGGGGAACTGGTTTTGGGAATGAGTTGTGACTTGATCGTGGGTGATGTGCCTTATTTTATGAATGAATAGTAATAATGGTGTTGTGCTAAGGTTTGTTTTGGAAACCATAGGATGGGATGAGTGCTTGTTACCAATACATATATCTGTAGTTTTTATGTGTCTCATTCGCACCCCACCTGAGTTGAGCACTTAGTGCTGAACACCCCCATTTCATGGGCGGGGGTGCTTTTCCCAACACTCCTATGAGTGGTTGGTTATTAGATCCTTTCTAATCCCTTCCCCGAATAGGCCAAGACTCTTCAGGAAGGATAGTTATTGTGGTTGGCCCAGGTGTGCACATGCAGGTTGTTTCCAAATAGTCTTGAGGATGAGGCACAGGCGTCTTCGGGCGTGGCAGTAGTTGTTCTGGCCCAGGTGTTTGCAGGCGTCGTTACATATAGTGATTGTGGACCAGTTGGTTGGGGGTGGGATGTGTGGTTGTGGCCCAGGTGTTTGCGGGCAGGATGTGTGGTTGTGGACCAGGTGTGTGCGGGCGGGTGTGGCAGTGGGACTGCGGTGAGAATGGTGGGATTGGTTCAATGCGTATGATGTCTTCAATTACCAGTGGGAATGTGGAGCGGGGTACCCAAATATCGATGTGCTATTACTACAAATTACTTGACTTGCGTTATTTGGGGAGTGTTCCTTGGTGTGGTCTCCTTGTACTTGTGGAATTTACTTTTGTATCATGCATAGAGGAATGGTTTTCATTGCTTTACTTTTACCCCCCAGTTTTGGTGTTGTTGGGATTTACTATCTTATATCCTGATCCAATTAAAGAAAAGGGGTAATTCCTTTCATATTGTGCATGATTATATACCCTTGGTGCCTGTCTCCACTCCGTGACCTATTATAGGCAGGTCTCGGGGGTCATTATCTCTCCTCCAACCTGAAGAAATAAGTGTCTGGAAATCTACTGTCTCTCCTCTCATCTTGGTGAAGGCATGTCGTGACAATTATCCAATTTTCATTTTGACCTAGATCGATCTATTTTCATTGATTTGGTATGATTTATTGATTCCCTATTGTTTCTCCTAAAAATATTTGAATTGTATGGAATTATAAACTACCTTTTTTGAATCAATTTACTATGCCATGAACTCTCTCAAAACCCGATAGATTTATCATGTGTTTGTTTCCCAAATGATGGATAACTTTTTCACCATGGTTCTGAGGATTTGTTTATTGTGGTACCTATAATTATAATTTTTTCATTGATATAAGAATAATGGAAACTAAATTATTCTATCATTGGATAATTTCCTAGGGATTTTTTTTATTATTAATATATTTACATTACATTAATATTTTTGATTCTATTGTTGTTTTTCATAGTACCAATGTGTGAGGGTTGTGGTTCTATCTAAAGTCATTATTTTTCTATTTTTTCCATCAAGATTGATTTAACCCCTTCTATATTTTTTTTGGTAATTTATTTTAATTTACATGATAAGTTTCTGTAAATTGATTTTTATAAATTCTTTTTACATGTTTTTTTTAATTAATGAGTTTTTTCATGGAATTGTGAATTATATTATGAAATTTGTTTTCAAACCCGAATATTAATCATTAAATATGTTTATAAATCGTTATTATAAAAATTTATGATCCATTTGAAATTGTATGACTTATGTAGAATATGATAGTATTGATCACCTTCGATATGGGTTTAGTAATGGACATTTTTCGGGTTCCCATAGATGTTTCACTACTAGAGGTTCCTCTATTCTGTGGGACATGTTTCCATGAGATGGGATTATCAGATATCATAATAGCTTCACTCATGGTTTGTTTCTATGTTTTATATGGCTTTTTTCCAGTGTATAATTTTAGTTTTGTAATTGTTTAACTATTATTTATTTATGAATGAAAAACTAGAAAATTAATATGTTATAATTGGGGTGATCTCCACTGGGCTTTGGATTTTAATTGTATTTTATTTGGAATGATATATGAGGCATCATGTGATAAATTTAAAATAGTTTTATTAAGATTAATTTAAAATCATATCTTAGAGTAATAAATATAAGTAGTTAGAAGGGGAAAATTATTGACTATTATTTTTATATAAAATTTTAGAACTAATTTTTATTATATTTTTTATTATATTGGATATATTGGGATTATATGATACAATATTACTATAGAACAATTAGATGGGATCCTACAGATCCTATTTAGTTGACACCTATCACAGACCATTGGGTTTTGTTTAACACATTTATTTAATAAATAATTGGAATGGATCCTCAAAGAGGATGTATGGTTTCATGTTAGATGGGTTTGGGAAGATGGGGATGAAATAGTTGGATGTTTTCACATTATAACTCAGAGTATCTATCGATTATTGAGTTTCAATTTATTTTTCATGTGTATATAAAATGGTTTTTTCTTATTGGCATAGTTGATTCACAATCATTAATGGTATAACAATATTTCAAATCTATTACCCATTTATCAATCGTTTTTATAATGTTTCAAATATCTTGGGATTTCGTGATTTCCACTTTATATAAATTAAGAAATTTAATCATTATAATATCACTATTTATTCCACATTTTTAAAATATTCATCACGATATATATAAGTTGTTCCAAAAATTATAAGCAGTGTTCCCATATATTCCACAAAACTAGAAGTGGCTATTAACTATTGACAACCTATTTAATAATGATCTTTCCCTAAATAAAATTTATTGATTTTGGTGGCATATTTTTGTTCTAACGTACTATGGACATGAATAATATTTTATTTTGAGTGAATTTTTTAATTATTTATATGTGATAGGATTCTCATATCCTATCTCGTACCAATATTTATCAACAACTTTTCTGGATCCTAAAATGTTAATATTATTAGATGAATCGTTTATTTTGGTGAGTGAATAATTATCCTGATTCATGTAATGATCCTTATCAGCAACTTTAAATCTGTACGATTTTAATTTCGAATCTTTGTTGAAATTTTAATTCATCTTCTTCAAGGTACATTCAGAATTAAGAACTTGTGATTGTATATTTTTAACTTCTTATTCCATGGAATCCAACATACTATTGAGGGATTTAGTCATTTTTCCTTATTTAGAAACTATAAAATATGTAACTTAAGATCTAAAAAATCCATTCTTCCTCCTTCTTGATGAAATATATTATTCTATAAAAAACTTATTGATATTCTTTCATCATTACTCTTTTTTTCTTGTTTTCTTTTTCTCATGTTATGAAAAAAGTTCTGTTATGAGATGATATTGTATATAATATTTATCACCACCCTCATTACTCAATAAGGAATTTATTTTTTATCAAATTTTTAAATGAAGGTAGTGAATTTATCGTAAAATTCATCTTTAGAAGAATTACTATCAGTTAATTATAATTCAACATTCTTACTCAATATACACTTTTTTCCCTCAAAAATAATCTCGAATTTATTTGATGACTTTTCTTTTTTATCATTTTTATTCCACTACATCCATATGTTATTTTAGTTAGAATCATATAGATATTCTCCAACATTCTACTTGGGGAAATTCAAAGCCAAGTGTATGATTACACCACACTCAAAACATTTGAGAGGATATTTACCACCATATTTTCCTCATCCTCATCAATATTTAAATTATATAAAAGACACAATCTTATTATTCAATTAATCTTATTCCTTATAATTGAACATAGAAGGTTCAACTTCTTCAATATCAATGATTTTCATCTTCTCATAGATTCAAAATACGAATCATAATTGTTCTTATTTTTAGTCATTGGGGATTTTTTTCATTTAATATGGAATAAGAATTTATACAGTTCATTATGAGATAAATCATCCTTAGCTTATAAGGAGTAAATTTAAGAATCAAAAAATTTAATAATTTTTATAATATGATTCTTCAAAATTGTAGAATCTTCCTGAACATATATGAATCACTTATATTGAAAATAATTACATTTAATATTTTGATGTATTCATTAATAATTTATTCATCTCACATTATAATGTCTTCAGGCATTTTATGATAGATTTGTAGAATTGGCTCTTTCAATTAATTATTCCCTTCAAAAATACATTCCATTTTCTCCAATATACTTTTTGATGTATTTATATTAATAAATTTTTGAAAATATTTATCTAATAAGAACATAAGGATTGGATTTATGGATAGTCCATCGGCTTCTACATTTATATTATCATATAACATCATATTTGAATCTTTATCAATAGTTAGAAAACCAATTGTAATAAAATCAACAACATTCAAACCATGATATATGAGATAATGAGTTGTCTTATTTTTTCATCAATAATATTGTTTCTATACAACGTTATTATTCCACTAATATTGAAAGAAAAGATAATATTCAGTATACAGATTCAACATGGGATCCTCATTCTAATACCATTTGAAGTACCAAAGGATAAAATTACAACAGGGAGGGTGGGGGTGTGGGGGGGGGGTTTTTAATTTTTCACTTTTTATATGTTTCAATAATTATATAAACATAACACCTGCACCCTATTAAGATTAATTTCATTATCTACTATTAGTAAATATTCATTCCATAAAAAGTATAAAAACAAGTAAAACATGCAATAATTATAAGGGTGGGACATAGTATGAGAACCTACATCTTTTCTATAGCCAATACCAAGGGTCTATAGAAACCAAAAATTATAAATAAGTAAATAAAATGTGTTCTATCTTCCATTAGAGACCTTATATATCCTGATATGAAATATTATAATGACATCAATCTCTTTTCAATGTCTGTTTATAGAACAATTAATAAAAAAAATACATTGTTGAATGTTCACCATAATTTCTCATTCTGAATCCTCAACCTGATTTTGCAAGATCTGATATTATCAATACAATGAGTGTATATTTGATAATACAATATGATAAATCTATATCGAATTCAATAAATATAATGATTCTGGATTTGATTCTCTCAATACAATGATTCTCGATATGATTCCCATAATATGATAGGTCTTGATTTAATTATCCCTATATGATTAACTCAATATAATGAACATATTCTCAATATACCAAAATAAAACTATACATAAATTATCAATGTAGAAAAAATAACATTCAGCTATCAAATCCTCTCATGATATCTTTTTCCACAAATGGATTTCACATAATATTTTATGTGATCCACATTTTTCACTTGCATAAAAAGTCGTAATGAATGAATTATTTGAGAGTTTATTTATACGTGACTTAGAAAATAATAGTATGGAAAATGAAAACATTTCCCACTTCATCAAAATTTAAAAAATATAAAAATATCTAGCATTTAAACATCATTTTTGACTTTATCAATACTCATAGGATTTCACTAAGATTTACTCAAAATTTAATTTAATGTTTGACATCCTCAACTCTTCATAAAACATCATGAATTTTCTTTTTGAGTATTCTTGATAATTATCTCATTATAAATATTTTTCATTATCATAGAATTATTAATATGGTTCCTTCTCTTCTCATTAAGAATATTTGTACATTTCATCTCATTATAAATATTTTTTTCTTCTTAGCACATTGTGAATTCGGTTTCTTTCTCATCTCAAAAATAATTTTGTTTCCTTCTCATCTCTTTAGAATAAAAATAATTCTCTTATCCCTCTTAGCATATTATCTTTTCTTACTCTTCAAATCATTATGACAGAATTCCCATTTTGATTGAAAAATAATTTTTTATTGAAATCTCATTATGATGGTTTTCGATAATGGTGTAATGTATTCAATGATGAATCCACTTGGTAACTTTTATCTTCTTCAATATTAATCCACTTCATTAATTAATATTACTTATTATTTATTTCTCAAATAATGGATACTTCACAATAATAGAATCCCTATTACTATGTATTATTCATTACTATCAGTTGTATCTGATGATAAATCCAATTGACATCATTGAAAATCTAAAATATATTTATCTTTTACTCATGGGGAAAAACTATCTTGATTTCTAGTAGTTATACTACCATTATTATTCCTTCCATTCCACCAAAAAATTTGATAATGATTATGTTTCATGACTTATGATAACTTCATGATCAACAAAGAATTGTATTATTTTGTTTTGAATGCAAGAAAACATTCTAACTCATTACTTCAGAATATTATTGCAATACCACAAAAAAATAAAAATTATTCAAATAAGAACAGTTAAATTTAAAACAAACTCTTAGTTTAATTAATATTCATTATGAGGGATATGTGTCCAATTCATGAATAAAAAATCATTTCTTACCAAGTTTTTAGTTTTAAAAAATTACAAAAACATTTTTAGAACAATTTATCACAATGGTTATTCAATTTTATCAAAGTAAAATTTGTTTTCTACATTAGATTTTATATGGTATTGTATGTGTTATGTTTTTATAATGAATATCTCAAAAAAGGATAAGGGATTATCTGCATGAAGAATCATTATGATTACTATGGGTAAGAATGTGTGGTTCATTTTTCACTAACACCATTACCATGAAGTTTATAGGTATGAAATATTTTAAATAGTATCCCAATCACCAGTATATATTCAATATACTCATATTTGTGATAATAACCACCAAAATTATATCACAATCTTATATATCCAGAATTTTATTTATCTATATTTACTGAAGACATAATTACATGGTATAACGTAAGAAAATCCCCCTATAACTTCTTCTATAATATATTTTACACGTCTCTAAGTTCGAATCCTAAAATGATTGCGGAACATTCCCCCTATCCTTCAAATTGTTGTATGATCATGTTTCCATGAAAATAATCATTGAATGATTCACATTTATTTAGGTCAAAATGAGTCTAAATAAAATTCTAGATATAAAATTTTTTAAAAAAATTATGGTTGTAAGATTCTGATTCCATAGATGGATGTTATATGAGTCCTGTTAAAATGATTTGTTTCTAATTTACATCTATTGGATTTTTCAATTTAATAAAAAATTAACATTATTTTGTATGATATATGAAAATAAATGATGTAATTTCAAAGGTAAATATTAATTTCAAAATTTGAACAAAAATCCATCCCTATTAATTAAATGAATATATGTGATTTTTTAGTTACATTTTTCATATGAAGTCGTTCATTAAATCCACCAAAATGTTTTCGACTAATTATACTGGTTTTGATATATAGCCAAAACAACGCGTCTCAATCTATTGGATGTTAAAATATATACCATTCCTATGGAAATATTTTCAAACATACTTTATAGATTTATTTGGATACGTATAATAGATCCAAAACTACACCTAATACCTAATTTATATATATTTAAATATTAAACATTTCCTTGAGTGAACATTTAACTTATCCATTTTCATGGTTGTAATTAATTTTTCAGTGCCCTAGTTTTCCACATGAAAAACAATCTACATCAATTTCCATCATAAAATTTTTTATTTTAATATTCTTGAATGGAATTTTTAAGATATCTATTATTTCACTGAGTCTTGTGACTCTTTAATTGTTTAATAATTTTATTATTGACTAAAAGGATTCATTTTTTCATGTCACATGCCCTTACCAACCAGGTGAATTAGAGTAAGATGTTATGATAGAGTTTTATCTTTATTTAATATGTCGTAATTTGAAACAAATCAAGATAAATATTTTTATTATTTCAAATGAAACACCTAGTGATTTTTTGTTTTTAATTAATTAATTTAATATTTTAAATATTTTTAAATTCACTCATCATAGAATATATCTTGTGTTATGTTAGGGTAATAAGTTTGCCTTATGTTACACCTAACCCCAAGTTAATATTGTTCTAAAAACAACACCATGTAAATATCTTAGTACATCAAAAATAATAATAAGATTGTGCTACTTGAAACACATGAAAAGAATCTGTTACACACAATATAATGTTTACGTTGTGTTGTATGCAATGCTGAGTTTAAATTAAACATGACCTATTTCTAAAATAATATTATCTAAAAAGTTACTTTTCACCTTCCCATCTGATTGGAGTTTTTAAATACGATTAATTATATTATGAAAATATGTTTTAATAATGTATAAAATAATAATTATTTAGTGACTCGTTAGCTGGAATTGAAAATAAAACCCTTTTCAAAATATAGGAAATAATTTAATGGAAAAATATTTCAATAACTTATTTTTAGAAATTTTGGTTAATTATAATAGTTAAATTAATATATTAAATATTTAATTTGATAATTTAAATTTATCCTATGAGTTTCGAATACAAGATATTATAATAATTCCATCTTTATGATGAAAAAACTATATTTTTCAAAAATAAGTATTATAACCTTTTTTATGGTAGAATAATTTTAAAACACAATTTTGAATATTTTATAAAATTAATATTATAATATGAAATAAATTTTTAAAATTGGAATAGAAAATTTACCTTATTGTTATTTATTTAGTATTTTTATGAGAGGTTTCATTTTTTGACCAATAATGATATATAATGAATTTTAATTAAAAACATCATATTCCTAAAATTTATTAATACAATTAAATTCGTATTTTAAATTTTATTTAAATTATAAACCAAACATTTCAATTTAAGACATTATAATAAATTTCACATTGAAATTGGATATAAATACATTTCAATCTTTTGGACATTTTCACTTTAAAAACAGAATGTCTCGTCCAGTATTTAGATTAATTTTAAATTATTTTCTTCAATTTATATGTTTTAAATAAATAAAAAATTGATTTCTTATTTTTAATTATAATTATTTTTAATTGCTAATAATTAAATAATAATTTTTTACCATAATTATTAATGAAAATAGTTAATATTAATCATGGTGATTAGGAGAACAAATAGTTTATTATAGTACTAAACTTGAATCTTATAGAAACAAATGAACTTGAAACTTTTGAAAAATCAATTTTATTGACATATTTTTAAAATATATACTAATGTATCGAAAATAATTCAATAGAAGAGCTACATTATGTAATCAAGACATTATATTTTTTTACCTTTTTATATTTAGATGAATGTCACTCCTTGAACATTATAATAGGAAATTCACTCTAACCACTGACAAACACCTATAATGATCTTTGGCTTAGTAATGAGTATTCCAAATCACTTAAAAAATTCACACCTATTAACTTAGAATAATAAATTTCAGTAAAAATACATCCATTTAGGTCCTTTTGTGTAAACCAAATGGACTAACCCAAATAAGATATAACTTTCATCTACATTATTTTTCTGATTCCCTCGAACAAATAATAAATTCTTCTTATAACATGATTATATATTAAAATAATATTCTTCATAATAAATATATGTTCTTATGTTAACAATATTTCCAAAATTATTCACACACTTCCATCAAATGGGATATGAAATCATTATTCTTGTTTACAGAGGACTACCACCTCATGAAATGATGTTGTTCATTCTTCAATTAAAACCATAAAAAGTTTGAAATAATGAATAATTTAAATTTTATATATGATATAAATTAGATAATTATGATTTAATTACTATTTTAATAATATAAAATAAAATATACCTTCAGGCGTTCCATTTTGTGAGAAAATGATGACATTGATCATGTGTACATCAGACTACCACCTCATGAAGCGAAGTGATTCTCCAATCATAACATAAAATGTAACAAAAATTCACATAGTATAAATATGTGATATATATTACATAATAATTCGATAAAATTAATATATATATATATATATATCATTTACACTCATTTCATTTAATTTTACAATAAAATAGAACCATTGTCCATGTGTATGTACGACATACCCTTTCCATGAACTTTGTATTTCATTTATTGTTTACAAATGATACAGATTATAATAAATGCATATATAATTCATATATATTATTTTTATATAATGGTTTTTATTAGGTAATTGAGGAAACCATTATCAAAGTAAGATAACAAAAAATAACATGTTAAAAAATATATAAAAAACAAAGCGGTTATTACCTGAAGTTTATGTTTAATAGAATTATTAATATACTTGTAATATATTTTCATAATAAAAATATATATTGTATTATAAAAATGAATATGTTTCTATGGTATATTAATAAGAAAATTTTATTTATTATATAATTTTTTTTAACATTTATGAATAATGTCAAGACATAATGTAATGAGATTTCCAGGAACACATTTATTTCTATGAGACTTATTCAATGTTCATCAATCATTATTTTATTTGGTGTATATAATACCCTCAGAAATTTTATATATTGAAATTATTTTTATTTAATTATATTAAATGTTTCAATTTATTTTATTCTTACACAAATTTGATGATTCAAAATCCACTCATGTAGTATGGGATTTCCATCACACTTTTTTTCATTTCTGAGACATGTTATATTCACCAAATAATTCATCTATGCCATGTTTATAATACTCATGAATGTATATTGTGATTATTATAATAAAAAATATTGTGTTTAACTTAAAAATTTCATTATAACTATTTCATGGGTTTTAGGGTCAAAAATTAACAAACCAATGAGGGAATTTTTTTCTCAATTTTCCTACATTAAGACACATGTTATGTTATGAAACTATAATATTTTTAATTGCTTATAAAGTAACCACATTGATATTTCATATCATTAAAACAAATATTTTATTGATATCTTATGCTTCATGCGATGATATTCGTTCATGGTGATTATGATTCAAAAATAACGAAGTGGTAAAACATTATCATTACAATATCATCATTTATCTTGATTTTTTACGATTATTGTTCAATTGATGAAATCATAAGATCCATATCTCAAGGGGAAATGGGTGTTCTAAGATCATAATTGGTTAAAATGTATTTCATGATCCACTATGGGTAACATGTGTTTCTTAATCCACTATTTTGAGGGTCTTGGTAATTATCCATAAAAAATTAAATTTTTTCTATATTTAATATGATTCCACAAATTTATTACATTAGTTAGTGGTTCGTCATTACTTTTTGATGATTTCTCATCTTTAGGGGCCATGTCATCTTAAAGGATAATATTTTTCTCCATGACTAATGTTTATGATCTATGATAGATGGTTATGAACAATAAAATTTATTATTCATTATGAAACCCCCTTATTGTTATATCACAATTTCATATATTCATAGATTTATATATCTTATGTGTACCATTATTGTGAGTATGAGATCACCATTTTTTATGGTTCCATCCTAAAGTTGGGAGGAATCTTTTAGTTAGTATGTTCCTTTGAGGGTTACTAAATAAGGTGATATTTGGGGGAAATGTGGAATATCATTAATGAAGTTAGTGGATCATGATCCATGTTTTCTATGACAACAAACAATTACATTTATTATGAAAATACATTTTTAATGGGATACGTAATTATATAAAATGATGTAATATCCATGTTTATATAGTTTGGGTCACTATAGTTGGTATAAAATGAATACTTAGTAAACCATTTGAATATAGGTTATGAAAACATTAGTAATAATCCTAGAGAAAATTCTAAGAATATGTCATGGTTTTTTCATAAGGATATGTATATAGATGAGTCATTGCATTGGAAAATTAAATGTAATATTGGTAATGTATATAGCGAGTGGTATCATTCAAATACATACATGTTAGGACAGAATAGGTTAATGTGTCTCTTGTACGAATGGAAATAGGGATAACTAGCCCACAAACAAATTATTAAGCTACAATCAATTACATTATATTGCATGATAATAGACCTTGTTGCACACATTATTTTATAGTATTTGGGGATAAGCATTGGAAATTATCAAAACTATTTACAAACCATTTTGAAGGGTTGAAATATAAGATGAAATTTAATAAGCTAGGATAAAACTAATATGTAGTATATTAAAGAATAATGTGACATGAGTTATATATCTGATTAGTAACCTTTAATTATTATATGGACTTCTAATGTGTGTATTGTTTCTCAAAATATTATTAATTTTAGTCAGGTTTAGAATCTAACAGGACCTTATTAATTCTATATGAAATGAAATATATTATGATTCTACTCGTTAAAACCCTAATGATTTGGGAGCCAGAGTACAAATTCCTGTTGTTATGATCAGACATTTTACTCAATATATGAGTCATGTTGAACATCCAAGAATGAAAAGGGGGAAACAATGTTTTGTTGAGTCCTTAATGAGGCATAGTGCACTATCTTTATTAGTACCACTGATACGCTATTTTATAAGAAATGGATCTGTAAAAATAAAATGAAATATTCAATTCATAACATCTTAGATCATGAAAAATTCATTAAGGATACTTATCTTCTGGAAGTGGAAGTGGATTAGTGCTTAACCAATATTATGAATATGGGAGAATAATAAGAAATTGAATCTATGGAATGTGAGTATTTTAAGGGGATATTTTTTAGTATGTGTATTCCATGAATTCTATGAACAATAATGGAGAAGATATATCTTGAGATTAAGAAAATGTAAAATGAATCTATTAGTACATATGAATAAAATTTAACAAGACATACAAATTAAAGAGAACTAGTTTAATCATCTATCCTAAAAGAAAAATTGATCAATTATTTTTTGGACTGAAACCAATTCATTAAAAATAATTGGTAATAAGACAATTTTTTAGATATGAAAAATTAATTTTATGTGAACTAATGGAAGAAATTGAAATTGTGTATTCCCATAATTACTCATGATTACATATGAAAAGGATGATCGTTTATCATGAAAACTAAAATGGTGAATGATATTACAGACATAAGTGTGACGAAAATTTGATAAAAATCATCATGTGAATTTATTGAAAGGCACTGGGAGGTGATTTAAATGTGTAAACTCATCTCATAAAATCCATTAATGTTGAAATATAATTAATGGGATGGTTAATACATTTGAGGATAATATAACTCCAACTAATTCACCACCCACACTGCAGTGTTTCAACTGAACGATTTTTAGACATTCTATCACAAAATACTCCAATACAAGGGATAATATGGATGATATGCCACATAAATAAATGTTGAAAAATAAAAAAGTTAAATATTAAGAAATAATAATGGATGAAGTTAATCATGATAATTAGGGTCCAATTATCCTCCCCTATATAGTAGGGAATTTATTGCTGTTTTTGTATGAATAAGCACAATTAAAATCTTATTATTCATTATTTAGTAAAGTTATATGTGATTATATACCGTTAAATGGATTCTATAATAATATAATCACTTTTATTAATATATCAAAACCATGAGGAAATCATGTTTTCAAGGAAAATGTTTTGGGTATAAAAAAGATCTTATTTAAGGAATTAAGGCGGAATTATATTTTGGGAGGATTATAACCTTTTATATAATGGTATTAATAGAAATTTGGATATGGTTTTATAGAAAAATATATTACAGAACCATACAAATATTTATGCATATTTTATAAACTCTCATATCCATTTTTCCTTGACGATATCGAATAATAGATGGAATGAATTATTATTCTATTTATCGGTCTTATGATCTGTCAGTGCTTTTGGAATAAAAATCAATCTTCATTTTTATAGAGTGAAATATTTAGTGGAAGTTGGTAAAGGAAGAAACAAATAGTGGGATTGGGCATTTGATGTGGACCAAAATCTAGTATTTGTATATCCTTGTGAAAATACTTCAACTTTATGAAAAAGGTCTTGAAATAAAGTGGTATTTTATTATCATTATTTTTTATAATATCATTTAAAAAATTTCAATCCGCTTTGGTTTATTAAATTTTGATCATCAACATTATCCTTTACATGTTTTAAATCACATTACTTGAGTATTTGATAGATTGATTTATCTTTTATGTACATGTATTTAATTACGCCTATGTTTTCCCATGTGGAAAACTAGTTATGGTTTACATTTGGTAATTGTTATGTTTATAACCATCCATTTTTAATGGAAGTATTAGTATTTATTTTTATTAGGTGGGATTATATGAATAAAACATAAATGTATTAAATCATTGATAGCCTAGAAAAATTTTGGGGGTGATATTAATTTTAAGGGGGTATAATGTAACAACTTCAGTTTTTTTGAAATATATTCTTTTGGATTAATTTAATATTGTTTTTCTTTCTTTTCACGCTACAATGAATATAGCCTCTGTTAAATAAAATCACTACAATTGGATTTAATTATATGAAAAAAAAATTAATAATGCACTAAATTAAACAGTAATTTATTGTTTCACTACATGTAACCCAATGTTAATCTGATAATACATGAAAATTTGGAACAACCTAAGTTTAGATTCAGGTATACAAAACATTGAGTTTAAAGGAAATATGATAAATTAATTAAATATTATTATCTAATATGATATTTTTCATCTATACATTGGATTTTAAATTTTAATAATTAAATTATTAAAATAATATTCAAAAATTTATAAGTAATGAATTATGTTGTCCCTAATTATTTAGAAATAAAAATAAAACTCTTTTTTAAATATGATCTATCATTTAGTGTAAAAAACATTTCTATAAATCAATTATGCAAATTTTAGAGAATAAATTAAATGAAATTGTTATATTATATATTCGATATGATATTTAACATTCACTATATCTATTTCCTAGATTGGGGATAAGAATAAATGCAACTTTACCATTAAAAACATTATTTTTCTAAAAAGCAATTTTATCACATTTTTATAGATGAATCATTTTAAAACATTTTTTTGAAAATTATAGAAAATGAATTATATAAAATAATATTAAAATTTTAAACTATAATATCAAAATTATCCAAAAAAATTGGTACTTTTCTATGAAGATTCATTTTTTCATGAATAATGAAAAATATTGAATTTTAATTACAAATTGAATTTTCATCTTATTAATTTATATATTTCATTTATATTATAAATAATTTTCAAGAATAATAAATTAAATTATACATCAATAAATCTAATTTATGTCATTAGAATCAATTTTTCATGGAAATTTGTTAAAAAACATTTCAAAAAAATTCACATTTTCTCTTTAAAAACCAGTTTTCTCGCACTATCTTCAAGATTAATATTAAAATATTTTCTTTCACTTCATTTATTTTAATTTATAAAAATGGATTTCTTATTTTTTCGAATAATTTATAATTTCTAAAAATGATAACTGAATTTTCGGCCATAATGATTACTGAAAACTGTTTAAACTAATCCTAATTATTAAAATGAAAACTAGTTTACTAAGTTTCTAAATGTAAAAAGTAATAGTGAAAATAAAATTTGAACTTTTCCGAACCACATTGGATATCCATATATAGAACATATACCCTATATAATCTAAAATACTTCATTCTTTTAGGCACATGATATAGGGGATACTTACCAATAGTGTTTTCCTTTTGGTATTTAAAAAAATCCTACTCCTCCTCAATTATAAAATGTAATTCAATATCTCCTAATCATTGTACATATCAAGCCATTTGTTTCACCCATTATAAATCCATATCATTTCAAAATTTCCCTAATATCAACCTAGAAGCCCCAATTTTTGATGAAATCTAACTAAGGAAATCATTTGTTGAATATGAGAAGAAGTTACCTAGAGAAGAGGCAACACTCATAAACATGCATATTTATTTTTTTCCCGTCCCCATCACAATAAAAGAAACATATAAAATTATTATATAACATAAAAGGTATCTGAAATATAATTATTTTATTTATTTAACATGTATGACATATAATATCACACAATTTCGTCAAATGCGATACCGATTTTTCATTTGTTTGTACTGAAGACTACCGCCTCACGAACCGATGTTGTTTATTCTTCCATTACAAGATTTTAAGGCTGGAAAAAATGATAGATATATGTATTTATATATATATTTAATTCATTGGGGTACAATTACATTGCAACACACATGACACACATTGGCTGGAGAGGATGGCCATACCCCCCCACAAGGGGATATCCAACCCATCTAGCCATATTTATTTATTACATGGACCACATGAACAGTGGGGGTGAATCCCATTATATTTCCTGAATTCTTGGAACATAGTCATGCCTACATCATACTACCTACATCACTATGCCTACATCATGCCAACATCACCACCTATGTCAGTGAACAAAGTATTTAATTTTCTTTTCTATTTATTTTATATATTATTATAAACACATATGCATATAAAATTTATGATATTTATATCATGGTATAAATTATAGAAATTATTATATAATGTTCAAATTTAGAGGAAAAAAATAACAAGCCAAAAAATATATGAAAAACAGAGCAATTAATACCCGAAGAGTAACTTTATTGTGGAATTGTTGATAAAAGAGTAATATAAAGTCTTAATACATACATATATGGTATGATGTATATGAATATGGTTTTAGTGTAGATTTATAATAAACCAATATTTATAACAAATTATTATTGAACATCTAAAAGTAATTGAATACTTAAGGTAAGGGAATTTATAGTCTCAATTTAATTTGTTTAATACTTATTCCATATTCACAACTTTTAGATTTTGTGTGGTGTATATAATTTACAATGATAGGGTATATATGTTATTTCATATATTATATTATATTATTATATTTAATTTATTATATTTTTATAACAGATCTCACGATTCCAAGGAAACGAAAGTATTAAGGGATTTTTGTCTCAATTTTATCTTCTGTGAGACACATGAAATATTCAGCACCTATATATTATAAGGGGTTTATATAATTCCCTTAAATGAATATTTTTATGACTATAATGAAAAATATTTGGGTTTAAATATACATTATATCACATCTATATCCTGGGGTTTACGGTTCAAATTTCATCAAATTGGTAAGGTAATTTTGTCTCAAATTACATTCCATGAGAATATTGCTATGTCATACACCTATACACTTCTAAGAGGTGTATAAAATTCCACAATGATATGTTATATTATTAAGATAATTCTATTAAAGATATATTAATAGTTTAGTTATGTTATTCTTTCAAGGGGAATGTGATTCAATGTTTTCATAGTAGAAAAATATTATAATCACAATCTCATCATTTATCATGATTGTTTGTGATTATGATTCCCTTGATGAAATTATATTCTCCATATCTCCATAAAAACATTAATTTTATTATTAATGTTTATTCATGATACATTTATATAATATTATTTTTCCCAACTATTTGGTATTTAGTATCATTAAAAAAATTAAGGAAAAATGACATCATTACCTTCTTCAATCTTAGCTATGTTTCCATCAGAAACCATATTTTCCAGAATTTTTTATACAATCTTCATGAAATTATATTTTATTAATATTTTTAATAAATGTAATTTGAATAATTTTTTTGTATAAAATGGTTATTAATTATCGTTTCAAATCATCCTTTACTAGTTTTCATGCTTATTTTAAATGTTTTTATTCAAAATGTGTAATGTTTGAAAAATTATTATTTTCAAATATGAAAGGTTATAATTATAAATTAATGTGTCTAATGATATATAGAATCTTTCATAAGAAATCATTCATAGTTATATTCATAGAAAATTATTTTCATAATGTTTCCTATTTTTTAAAATTTATCTTTAAATAAAATTTCAAATACTCTAAGAAATGTACCAAGTATCCTCTAAAAATTACATTCCAAATATGATGTCATTATTTGAGGTTAGTCATGATTTACTGGGGATATTATCAAAGGATACCATTATTATTCATTCTTTGAATTGTTTATGTTTATGATTATATATTTTCTATGAAACTCGTCTTTCTTCTATGGGTTATACCATGATAAAAGCCTCTGGAAACCCACATATTTTCATGGGTTACGATATGATGAATTGATTATTAAACCTATATTTTTTTCAAAGGATATGATATGATGATATATTTATGATTAACATTTCATATCATGAGTTATGATATTATGAATATTTATTATCTTCTTGCACACATAAATATGGTTTTCATAATTTGACAGGTGGGACATATATCTCTCTTCAATAAATTGGTTAATGATTTATATCTCATGAGATATAATTGGGAAAAAATTCATATGCTCTTTAAAAAATCAAAAACATGTGTGTCCTAAAAAAATGGTAAATAGGTTCATCCTAATCTGTAATGGGAAACATGTACATCCTAATCCACAATTAGAAAGAGTGCATCCTGATCCAAAATAGGAAACATGTTTATTGGTCCACTATTGATAATAGGTGTGTTCCTATCCATTATATTTATGGAATTGGATTCTAACCATGAAAAATGAATTGTTTTTATATTTATGATAGTGCCAAACTTTAATGACATGAGATTATGGTTTATGATTGAATCTTGATGCTTTCTCACCCTTAAGTCTCATTACATCTATATATTATCAATCACAGGTTGGTTATGAAATTAGAAATATTGGAATCATTTTCACATACCCTTATTCATACATTATGATTTAATATTATCATAGATTAATATATCTCAGGTTTTCCATTTCTAAGCATATGAGAAATTCATTTCATATGTTTCTGTCCCTATGTTATAATTAATTTATTTGATAGGATGTGCCATTGAGGAGTACTGAATGAGATTATATTTATTGTAAACATTTATGATCCTAGACCATGTTAGAATATTATTTCCCATCTTTCCAATGACACCAATCTATTATGGACCTTGGAAGTGTACATTGGTAATCTGCTGAATATTAATCTAAGCTTATCTAATATAATTTTATGTTTATCATATGTCACTATAAGGAACAAATAAGATATAAAAATGGAACCTCAGATAATTTAGAACCCAACATATCTATGATATCTATGTATCCAATCATATTGTAATTGTGAGGCTTAGAAGGTCCTGAATGTCATCTTTATTCATGATTAGTGTGATGGGGACCTCATATGTCACATCTCTTTCAACATATTTATAGAGATAATGAATGTGACTAATCATGATAAACACATCCATATCCTCTTGTGGCATTATACGACCATCAAACTTGCCAGACAACATGAATCATCAGAAATATAAGAAATTATATAAATGTTTCTCATATATAAAAATTCATTCTCCAATAACCTCTTATCGGGACACATCATGATTTTTTTCAATAATAGTTTTTCATGGTGTTGAATAATGTAAAATCATCTTTTACAATATTGGAAATTATTTCATGCAATAAGGTATTCTTTAAAAGGTTTAGAATGTAGTTACATTATTAAATCCAAGATAATATCCCAATATATAAATAACTATTGTATAATTTTATTTCTTTATCTCATAAAATTAGATAGAAATTACATATTTTTCAGATCTACAACAATTTTTTTGGAATATCATATCGTTCACCACTAGATTAAGAATATCTTATTTGTTTGACAATATAGGGATATGGGTCCCATATTATCATAACTGAGTCATTGGCCCGAAAAGTTATTTGAAGGGTTTCTAATAGGAAGAATATAGTAACTTTTATTAACTAATATTTAAATTTCATATTAAGGGGACTCCAAAATCCTAAAATAAATAAATTAGATTTAATCAACTATTTCATATCTATTATTCCATCTTATTCTTTGGTTGTTAAAAATTGATTTGAACTCTGATAAATGGACCCAAAAATAGGTTAGAATTCCCAAACAACTGAATGAACCCCATATTTGGATGGTTAAGAACAATGATAGGTTGATTTTATCTTAATTAGTGGATGGAAATACTAATATAATATATGTAATTAATGGAGTTTTATATTTATTCATTAATTTAACATTTTTTAGTTATTACATGATTTTTAATATTAAGGTGATTTTGAATATTCGTTGACCATGTCAATGAAAATTCTTATTGTAAGAACCTGGATCTTACTTTCTGGTATGTCTTTATTTTCTGGTCATTTTTGAGAATAAGATGAATTTCTTGACTTTTTTTAAGTACACACCTTGTACTGTATGAGTACACACTGTGTACTGCATTGTCATAGGAGGAAATGTTCTGGTCATGTAATGGACACACACACGGTCGTGTGGGGTGACTTCGAGGCCGCCTAATGCAGAGAATGGAAAAGGAAAGTACATGCCATATACTTCAAAACTATACGCAGTGTATTTTCTTTATTTTCATTAAACACATCGGGTTCTCGTCTAGTCGCCAAAAGGATATCCTTCTAGGTCTTTTTGACTGAGAACTACCATATGGATGTGATCCTTCTCCGAGCCACCGAGTCTCTATCTGTTCTCTGATTCGACTACCTTCGATTGTATAGGGATCACCTCGGTAAGATATCCTTTCCTCCGGAGCTTTGTTACATGATTCCAACTCTTTCTCATGTTATCCTCTATTGAACATTTTAGAGTTTTTTGTATATCATTAGTGTTCTAAGGTGATTCAAGCCACATGGTTCATGTATATTGATCTCCAAACACCAAGGTAGGTGGTTTGTGCCCTTCTTTTTAATGTCTTTGAGTTTTATGTGCAAATTTTTCCAATACCCATGAACGGGGAATTGTGAATTTACCATTTTAGACCTATTGTTTGCCTATATTTCTTGTATGCTGTATTAGTGGTTATTGAATGTGAATAAGGTTTATTGGTATTTTTTGGAAGTTTTTTCACATGCATTATTGCCTGTTTCGACCGTTGGGTCTTGTTTTCTTGTTAATATACTATTTACTTTCCCTGCCTAGTTGTAGGTTGGTGTGACTTTTGTTCTGACATGCTGATATGTTTTATATTTCTATCCATATATTTTATGAGGTTTACTTTGGCTGATGTGCATTGCCATACTTTCTTGACATACATAGGGCTCTGTGAACCTGATGTATAGAAAATAGGGAGAATTGACGTAAGGGCTTCTCTAATGTGTCTTTTCTTATTATGATGCGAGACCGTAGGGAGAATTTACATTGTGTGCTTCCTTAAAGAGTTTTTAGTTCCTCAACATGGGCCACAGAGGAAATGTGACATATGTTATTCCCTATAGCACCTTCAATTATTATACGAGACTATATGGGGAATTGACAGAAAGTGCTTCCTCAGAGAGTCATTGCTTAAGCTAAACCAGAGGGGTTAGAATGAGTGTACTACCTGGAGGGATTCATGTACTTGTTAGTTAGGACTAGATGGGATCAGATGTGATTACTTTTTATAGGGTTTCCTTTGTGTTAGTTGCTTGCTTGTGATGCTTGGTAGGACCAGAGGGGATAGGGTGTGGGTACTTCGCAGAGGGTTACATGTTTGTGTTTATCTACATGGTTAGTTGTTTCTTGATATTGAAACTATGTTTTTTTACTGTTGATTACTATCCTTTTTACTATTTTCTATACTTTTACCTGCCATATATTCACTGAATGTTAGGTAAAAATCTCGTGGTGGTTGCCTACTAGGATTTAGTCTCATGCCCTATTTGGCCTATGCTTTTTGGCCCAAACAGATTATATTTTAGGAGGTATAGATAAGGGAAAGTTCAATTCTACTTCATGTACTTGATTTTCTATGGAGAAGGAGAGAATGAGACCAAGTTATGGCTCGCGATGCTAAGGATTTGTTTATGTTCATAATTTTTTACTTGGGATTAGTACTATTGTATTTTAGCATTGTAGTTTGTTTGGCTTCTTTCCTGGACATATATATCATGCATCATTTATATATGTGCTCAAGTTGTTTGTTATTATGGTTTTCCACTGTTACTATTGGTGGTATTTAGTACATCCACTATTGTGAATTTTTTTCTCTTTAGTGGTGTTACTCTACCAATGAAGTCCTAGTTTCCCCACTATCACACACAAGTACCTCGCTTCTAGTCGGAAGCCTCTGTCGTTCGGGGAAATGTGCTTCACGCCATGTGACCAACAGGGTATGAGGAACCTCTGGGCGGCTTCTGGAACCCGACTATTACAATGTTGAATTAGAGGATTCTTTTCTTCTTGAATTACTGTTTATAGCCTATATCCAGGGATAAAACAAGATTGGTATTGTTAATATGTTATGCCCGAGAGTAGCTAACCCTGGTAAACGGACAGGCCAATATACCATGTTTATTGAAATTTTATGGTTTTGCAAGTTTATGGTTGATCTGATTTTCACCAATGGGTGACTCATATGCTTTGTGCAATTATTGTGGATGTTATGGAGGTTCCAATTCTGTTGCAACTCGATGGGATGAGGGTATTCCACCTCATGCATCATATAGGCAGTTGATAGAAATCACATGTCATGAATTTTTATCATGCCATTTTTGGTGAATTATCAATTACATGTTGTTGTAATAGATATTTTGTAGAAAATTCATGTTGTTGTGATAGATACCTTGAAAAAAATATCTTTTGTTTCATAGGGTATTGTTTTTGTAAGGTTTTGTTGGAATAAACGAGAAACAATGGTTCTTTAGGTGTTATGGGCCCTAATGGACAGGATTTGGTGGATCATTGACATGTTACCTTGTTTATAACGTGTATAAAATTCCATGATTTGATTCGTGGGGAGTATGGGACCTCATGGATCAGAATTTCACACTTTTATGTCTGTTTTAGTGTTTTTCTGGGTCCCGGAGAAGTTTTTGAGACTTACTATCTAGGAAAACCCAGAATACACACCGTGTACTTTTGACTACATGTCATGTGTTAATCTATTCGGGAAGAAACAATTTTTCTTATGTATATGTTGTGAACTATATATAAATTCCATGTAGTCTCTAACTGTGTCATAGACCGCGTGGATCGAGACATGGGATAGGTAAAACCTTGGTGAACACATTGTGTATCATCTATACACTCTGTGTTGTGTGACATCGTGTATTTCCATGTCACTAACATCATGGGTCAGTGTCATCCTTTCTCGTACATGTCGTGTCCTCTAGGAACACGCCATGTAGTGTCAGCCGAGTATCCGGCTATGGGACTAACAACACGGGTCAGTGTTATCTTTCCTAGTATTGGTCGTGTATTTCTGGAACACACCATATGGTGTGATCCATATATCCGGATGTGTCACTAACAAC
Organism: Viscum album; assembly: GCA_963277665.1. Classification (NCBI taxonomy): domain Eukaryota; kingdom Viridiplantae; phylum Streptophyta; class Magnoliopsida; order Santalales; family Viscaceae; genus Viscum; species Viscum album. Next base: position 1,276,986,661 of record OY728133.1, read on the forward strand.
ATTGGTTGATGAAGATCATCTAATAATCTCTGTGTCTGGTGTAATCCTGACATGTAGTCAGGTTCTAAGGATAATAGTGTGGTTTAGTTGTGTAGAAGGACTAAGTAATGGGAAGTGGATTGATGTACATGTCGTGTGTGAGGACAACACACTGTGTGTTTGGGGTGTTACACGACTAGTTTTGGAAAAAGTACACAGCAATGTGAATGGCTTAAGGGAACACTCCATGTGAGGATTACACATGATGTGTAGTCATGTTTTGTTTAAAAATGAATGTTTTCTTTCTCCTGTTCCCTTCTTGTACTCCAAGTTTTCTGTCCATGATATGTTTGATCTAATGTGGGCATTTGAACTTGCAGAGCCATGCCACCGAGACGTCCTCCGGTTGTGCGCCGATTGCATGGGAGTGATCGGACACTAGATAGGGCAGATCAGGGACTACTTGTAAATCCCCTATTATTCCAGTCTTCGCACCAGCTGTTATACAAGACCCAAGTGTTGATGCACAGTTTAGGGAAGGCTTTATGAGGATTATTCTGACCTTTCATGGAGCACCACATCCTTCCCCATTGATGGATGATTTGACGTAGGTCATTCAGCAGAAATATCCTCCCACTTTCTCATGGGATGGGGGACCCCAGGATGCAGAGTCATGACATGAAGTCATGCTGACGATCTCCGAGCATCTAGAGATCCCTCGAGAGAGGATGGTCACGATGATTACCAATATGCTTCAGTACTCGGCTAAGTGGTGGTGGGATGTGATCTCACAGGTGGGACGCTAGCAGGTTATGTCTTGAGATGAGTTTCAGCACATATTCTTTGTCTTCTTCTATCTAGAGACCTTGATGACCGATCGAGCTAGAGAGTTTATGAGTCTGGAGCATGGAACTCTTTCTGTCCTAGAGTATTCCTCTCACTTTACTGATCTGTAGTTCTTCATGTCTATTCTAGGAGGTGATCAGTTATTTCTAGCAAGGAAGATTGAGGATGTTCGGATGCATGAAATACAATCATAGGTGAACATATTCTTGTATAATTCCATAACAACTATCGTCAACTAGGTTCTAATAACGGGGCACAATATGAGGGATTCTGGAGTTGTGATCAAGGGAATCTCGGCATCTGGTGTTAGTGTTCCTCCTACTGATAGTATGAAGCACCATATGGAGTCTTTTCATGGTGATCCAATGAGGTGAGACACATCTTCTGGTAGCCATGTCATGTGCTACCAGTGCAGAAAGAGTGCGAATACGAGTCCACATTTCCTTAAAGACCCTGTGGAGTGTTAATCATATAGAAAGATGGGTAACCTTCAGTGCTTCTATCAGATCTCTTCACCAGCAGTTGGGGACAAGGCTTCTTCTATGGCTCCTCATTCAAAAATATCACAACTAGTTTCCCACCAGTCTGGTAACTGGAGTTCATCTGGCTGTTCAGGCTGAGGTGGAGGTCTTGGTCGGGGTGGTTAGTCGCTGGTCTTTCAGTGATAGCAGGGAAGATCAGGTTAGAGCAGTCATGCAGGGTCACAGGGTCGCAGTACAAGTTAGGCCATTGTAGTGGAGCTATCCTCGTAGGTGCAAGATCTCGGACCCTCTATAGTTTGAGGTACAATCTTATTATCCTCGGTTTTAGATTCTTCTCTTTTTTATATATGGGTTTCCCATATCTTTATATATGTTGCAGTTGTGGAGTGCCTTGGTTTTAACATCATTTCTTCTACTAATATTTTGACACTAGAAACTCTTTTGGGGACTAGATCGGCTAGTGTACATCAGTGCAAGGAGTTCCCTCTAGAGGTTAGTGTGTGTCACTTCTTATGGGATCTCTAGGTCCTAGAGATGACATGCCATGATGTCATTCTTGGAATGTATTGGTTAGTTCCCTTCCATGCAGTCATTGACTTTTATCGCTGTATGGTGAGTTTCATATCACTGGACGGTGGATCTTTTCTTCATAAGTGCTAATTGGATGTCCACATGAGCATATCAGGACATGAGCATCATGGGTTGGGAGGAGTTACATCCCAGATTGAATGTTTATATCTGGATGACTAAGGGAATTTACTATTAGACTTTCTTCTAGTGGATGACTGTTTAAGATATGTCTTTCTAGAGGACTTTTCAGGGTTGCCTCCGGAGCGTGAGGAATAATTTTCTATTGATATCTTGCTATGAGTGGCACCATTGTACATTCCTTCATATAGGATGGCTACACCAGAGTTGTAGGAGCTTAAGAACCCGTTGGAGGAGTTGCTGGAAAAGGGTTTCATCCAACCAAGTACTTCTCCTTGGGGTTTTCCGGTCCTTTGTAAATAAGGCAGACAATACCCTTAGGCATTGTGTGGACATTCAGAATTTGAACTAGTTAATGGTCAAGAACTGATATCCCTTGCCTTGGATTGATGATATCTTAGATCATCATCGAGGATCCAGGGTGTTCTTGAAGATTGAATTGAGTTAATGTTATGATTAGTTGCACGTTAGACCATTAGACATACCTCTAACAGACTTTCGGAGTAGGTATGGTAGATACGAGTATATGGTTATTCAATTCGTTCTCACAAACACACCGGCTATTTTCATGGATCTGATGAACTGAGTGCTCCATATATACTTGAATTCCTTCGTGGTTGTTTTCATGGATGATATCTTGGTGTACTCTCACACCTGACACGACCATGACACACACCTTGAGATCATTTTGAGTACACTAAGATAGAATCATTTATATGTTAAGCTCTCAAAGTGCCACTTTTGGATGGATCATATTCACTTCATTGGTCATGTTATCTCGGATACAAGAGTATTAGTATTCCTAGAGAATGTGAGATCAGTAGTTTCCTGGGAACAGGTGAAGAATCTCTTTGAGGTGCAGAGTTTTCTAGGGTCAGCTGGATACTACTGACGCTTTATATAGTAATTTTCATGCTTAGCATCCCCACTAATAGGTATGACTAAGAAGGGTGAAAAGTTCTTGTGGTCAGATTCTTGTGTGTCAGTTTTTCAAGAGCTGAAAGGGTGGTTGACTTCAGCCCTGATACTAGTCTTTCTAGAGCCGGGCATGAGATGTACTATTTACATTAATGCATTAGGTATCCTCCTGGGAGTTGTTCTTATGCAGGGAGATGGAGTCATTGCGTACGGGTCTTGGCAGTAGAGGCCACATGATAGGAATTACCTGATGCCTGATCTTGAGTAGGCAGTAGTTGTTCATGCCTTACACTATTGGAGACATTATCTTCAAGGAGAGCATTTTGTGGTTTTTAGCGACCACAAGAGTCTCAAGTAAATTTTTACTCAATGTGATATGAATTTGAGACAACGAAGGTGGGTTGAGTACCTATAGACCTTTGAATTTGATCTTTCCTATATGCTTGGAAAAGGCAATGCAATGGCTGATGCACTAAGCAGGATGACTCATATACAGGCAGTTCAGGAGTCCAGTAGTGAGTGCCAGCTAATGGCTCTCATTTCTGAGATGCATTTGGAGTTTTATGATAGACAGGGGCAGACGTTTCTATATTTTGTAGCTGTCACCTATACTCTTTTTGATCGAGTAAAAATGAGGCAACTATCAAATTCAGAAGGCCTAATCCTATGGGAGAACATGTTAGGAGAGGACCATATTCCTGGATGGACCATAGGCATCGAAGAGATCTTCTATTTCCATGGGCGTGTATCGGTGCCAACAGATTTATGAAAGGAGATGATGTACGACTTTCATTTTTTAGTTTGGGAAGTTCATCAAGGCATCACAAAGATGTATCGTCATCTACACCATCAGAGTTGGTGGCCAGGTATTAAGATATATGTGGCTAGTTTTGTCATGAAGTGTTCCACCTATCAGCAGGTGAAGGTAGGGCATCAGCGACCAGCAGGGATTTTGCAGCAGTTACCCATTCCCGAGTGGAAGTTGAATGATTTCACAATGGATTTTTTGACCTGGTTTCCGAGGTCTCCTAGATGGAATGATGCAGTTTGGGTTTTCATTGACATATATACGATGGTCTCTCACTTCATGGCGATCAAGTAGACCTTCAGTGTTGATGATCAGGGATGGTTGTACATATGAGATATTGTACATATACATGGAGTTCCACACTCTATCGTTTCAGACGGGGATGCACATTTTACATCTCAGGTCTGGCCAGGGCTAAAAAAGATTTGGGTACACAGGTGCTTTTGATTACATCTTACCACCGTCAGACAGATGGCCAATTTGAGCATACGATTCAAGTACATGAGGACATGCTCTGAGCATGCATTCTAGATTTTGGAGTTTATTGGGAGAAGCATATCCCTCTTGTGCAGTTTTCATACAATAATAGTTTCCAAGAAACTATTCATATGTCACCTTATGAGTATTTGTATGTTTTTCCATGTCGATCACCCTTATGTTGGATAGAGGTAGGAGAGGTAGCTTTTCTAGACCTCGTCATGTTCAGGAGACCACATAGCATATAGAGTTGATTTAGAGGATGATGACTTCTGAACAGTCTCAACAGAAGTCTTATTTTGATCAGTGGAGAAGAACTCTTGAGTTCAAGGTCAGGGATCAAGTATTCATGTGTGTCACACCGAGGTTGGAGCACAAGAGGATCAAGAGATGGGGTATGATTTTGCCAATGTATGTTGGGCCATTTGAGGTGTTGGAGAGAGTTGGGTCGGTTGCCTATCGATAGAAATTACCTCAGAGGTACCTTGCTATACACGCCGTTTTTCACATTTCCCAGCTCCGAAGTTAGTTTTCAGACTCGTCTCAGGTCTTTAAACCTAAGGTGGTTGAGCTCGAAGTGGATGTGTCGTTCGAGGAGCATCCTATCCAGATTGTTGATCACAGTAAAAATGTTCTTCGTGGCTAGCCTATCCCTCTGTTGCAAGTGCAATGGAAGCCTGGGCGAGTGCATGATGAGACATGGGAGAGGGATACCGATGTACAATCCCAGTGGTCTGAGCTGTTTTGGGTTTCTTCTTCTATGACGCATTTCTTGGGAAATTCTTGGATGAATTTATTTATGAGTGGATTTCTGTAAGAATCCAGATCTTCCTTTCAGGTATGTTTTTTTTTGGTCGTTTTCTGAGAAAAAGATAAATTTATAGATTATTTTGAAGTACAGGCCATGTACTGTCCATGTAATGGCCACATAGATGCCCATGTGGGGTGACCTAGAGGCCACATAAATCAGAGTACGAAAAAGGCAAATACACGTTGTGTACTTTAAAAGTACATGCCGTGTATTTTCTGTTTTTTTTCATTAAACATACCGGGGTGATGTCTAATCACCATAAGGATCTCCTTCTAGGTATTTTTCGACCAAGAGCTCTCATATGGCTACGATATTTCTCCATGTTGTCGATCCTCTATTTGTTCTATGATTTGACTGCCATCGATTGCATAGGGATCGCCTCATAATCTCTACATTCTTCTTGAGCTTCATTTCAGGAATCCTCCTCATTCTCATGTTATCCTCTGTTGAACATATTAGATGTTTTTATAGATATTTGGAATTATAAGGTGATTCAAGCCTCGAGGTTTATGTATACTGATCACCCAACATCGAGGTAGGTGATTTGTGCCTTTCTGTTCAATTTCATTGTGTTTTATTTTCAAATTTTCCCAATACCCATGAACAGGGTGTTGCATGTTTACTATTTTAGTTGTATTGTTTGCCTTCATTTCTTGTATGCTTGAGTAGAGGTTATTGAATGTAAATTGGGTTAATTGGTATGCTTTGGAAGTTTATTTTCATGCATGTTTGCATGTTTCGACTATTGGGTCATGTTTTCTTGTTGGGCTTCTATTTACTTTCCATTACTAGTTGAAGGATGGTGTGGCTTTTGTTCTGACAAGCTGATAAGCTTTATATTGCTAGCCAACTAGTTCTTGAGGATTACATAGGCCAATGTGCACTTCCATACTTGTTTGACTTAAATAGGGAAGTGTGAAGCTGATGTATAAAACATAGGGAGAATTGAAGTAAAGTCATCTCCTGGGTGTCTTTTCTTATTATGATGCGAGACCAAAGGGGGAATTTACATTGTGTGATTTCTCAGAGAGTCTGTAATTCCTCAACATGGTATATGGAGAGAATGTGACGTAAGTGATTCCCTAGAGCACCTTTAGTTATGATACGATCCCATAGAGGGAATTAACAGAATGTGCTTCCTCAGAGAGTCTATGCTTATGCTAATCCATAGGGGTTAGACTTATTGTATTGCCCATAGGGTTGCTTTTACTTGTTAGGTAGGACCAGTGGGGATGGGCTTTGAGTACATTCCAGAGGGTTACCATTGTGTTAGCTACTTGCTTGTGTTGCAAGGTAGGACCAGAGCGGATAGGTTGTGGGTACTTCCCATAGGGTTAATTATTTCTGTTTATCTTCTTGGTTAGTTGTTTCTTGATATTGAAATAGTTGATTGTTTACTATTGAGTACTTTCCTTTTAACTATTTTCTGAACTTTTACCTACCATATATTCACTGATTATTAGGAAAAGATCTTTTGGTGGTTGCCCATAGGGATATAGTCTGACACATTATTTGGGCCTTGATTTTGGGCCCAAACAAATTATATTTTTGCAGGTATAGACAAGGACAAGCGCCCTTCTACTTCTGGTACATGATTTGATGTGATGTTGGATAGCATGTGACCAAGCAATGGATTGAGATATTGAGGAGTTGTTTACTGTACTTGGGTTTAGTACTATTATATTCTAGCATTGTGATTTGTTTGGCAGCTTTCCTAGACATATATATCATGCATCATTTATAGTTGTGCTCTAGTTGTTAGTTATTCATGTTTTCCGTCGTTACTGTTGTTGGTATTTACTGATTTCACTATTGTATATTTTTTTCTCTTACATTGTGTTACTCTGCCAATGAGGGCATAGTTTCCCCACTATCACACCCAAGGCCCTCACTGCTAGTCAGTAGCCTCTGGCATTCTGGGAAATGTGCATGTGGCCATGTGACCAACTGAGTACGAGGCGCCTCTGCACGGCATCGAAAACCGGGACGCTACACTTATACATTATCTAATTTTTTTTAGTTTTATATTTCATATTTTTAAATTAATTAAAAAATTCCATAATTATAAATAAAAATAATTATATTAACAATGAAACTAGATTGTAATAAATTAATAATTGTGGTATGATCATGAGATTTTTCTAATTGTAAGTTTCTCATTAGGATGATTATGTAACCATCAACATAGGGGGAACCATAAAACATGAATTGGATTTTAATAAACAATTCCATTTGTCCACCCATGTATCTTATTGATTAGTTTCACATAAACTCCAACCGTGTTTCATCTCCACTATCCTGAGAGCTCTATCAATTATATAAACATTTACTCACACATAGATAAGGAGAACCAAATGATTAGTTAATGGGGATTAAATAAAAAATAAATTGTGGGAACACATACCAATAGATATGATATGAGTGATGAGATATATTCTATAAATTAAACTAAATGAAAAATTATAATGAAAATAATCCTATGTAATAGTATGTTCTACTACAATAATCATCCACTTATCTAAAATGAATTTTTAAATTAATAAAATATAATTCAATCCAAATCATTCTTATTTATGATTAATTTCCTCGAATAAATAAATAATCTTATTTTATTAATCAATTATTAATTTTTAATTATCATTCAAACATTAATTATATTTTAATTCATGAAAATTTTGAAAAAATGTTATAAAATTATTCAAAACTGATTATGTTCAAAACTTGTACCTTATAGTCAACTTGGTGAGTACCCATCCCAACCACCATGTTTTTAGTATATTTAATTAAAACATACTCTTGAAACATGGGAATACAAACATTATCATGTAACTTCATAGTATATATGTTTATACACAATTAAATATGAAAATAATGTTATTTACAAAGTGTGCTATGTTTTAATTATAATCAAGTATTTTATTTTTTAAAAATTATACATGATAATCCATTCTTAATATGACATCAAAAATTATTAGACATTCCTTACATATAAATCACATCATAGGGATAGCTTGAGAAGAATTAATAACACACAAAACAATTATTGATATGGTTTATTCATTATAGTAAATCAGTTTATAATTATTTTTAACCATGTAATATAAATATAATTAACAATATAGTTATAATTCATGTATTAAATAATATATTTTCATAAATGAATATGGAATGGGTGTGATTCCTTTCCACATAAACCAATGGAGTACATAATTTTTACAAGGAAAACACATCATGCATCCTCTAAGATACATGGTCACTAGTTATATAGGTATTGTAACTAAATACATATTACATATTTTGATAACGGAATACACATTGTGTATCAATGTTTAATCCCATGTAGTCTAGTTGAACATTAATCCGGATGGCCCTGTTAATATATTGTATAATCGATTAACACCCCTTGTAAAAAATATACAAGATCGAAATTAATTTTAAATTAATTCTAGAGTACTCTTGGTGAATTTAATATGGGATGACGACATGTAACAATAAGGTAGACACCTTGCACTTCTATGATATTTTGATAGAATCCTTGGATCCTATAGATGAGTTCTCTGAATGTTCCTCATATATTATTAATCCATTTTTTTATTATATTTTCATGATTAAAGAGACTGAATAGAAGATATCAACATTATAATTAATGAATAAATTAACCCATATTTATAATAAATGATAAATGTATTAAAGAATCAGCTAAGTTTAAATAATTTTAATTTATAAACTTACAACTGTAATATGATTTGAATATATCATTCTCAATGGATACACTACTGGGCAATGTATAACTCTATTTTTATGTGGTAATCAATGACTAGTCAAATATTTACATAATTTGAGAACATCACAAAAAAAATAATTTATTCAAATATTAATTAAAAATTGAATGAAAGATCAAAATTAATGATCCTAATATAATAAATTAATATATTAATTTATGAAATTAAAATATTACATTGTGATGAATTCATTCATTGATAATGAATTTAAGAATGCATATTTGAATTATTATCATATTTTCATAGGTATCAATGTTATCTTCTTTTTAGTTGTGATCCACACATATAGCATGATCATTCAAGAATTAAAATATGAATCTATGAGTGATAGTGGGAAATATCATATAGCCTTCATCGTTCTTCATTCATCGATATGTGATTCACATCAATGAAACATTTTACATGATTACACTAGAATAAAGTGGTCTATTTGAGGAGGAGTTTTATATGTTCTTGAGGTAAATCTTGGATGGGTTATTCCAAGGTATTAAGTTATTTATATAGATTCATTATGCATGAAAAAAATGGGAAAAATTTGGGTTATAAATAATATAAATATGTTGAAATGGTATGGGATTAGAAAAAAATAATTGTACAGATATCCTTACTATTGATATAATCATTTTGGAACCCCAAGAATATAATAAGAATAGTAATAATAATTTTATTATTTCATGAAAGGCATTAAACCAGAGACATAAATGAATATTTATTAATGAATAATTTTTTTACAATTTATTCGTAAAATAATTAATATATGTTATATCTCACACAACACATGTTATCAGTTCACTATTACCCCACAATACACATAATGAATTGAATAAAAACAATTTATTTTATTAATAAATATCACAACACTATTTTACAAAAAATAATTAATAATAAACTCACTAATAAGGAAAACATATATTTATAAAATATCAACTTCAATAAATATTCCCACGAAGAAGTGGTGGGGGGATATATACATGAAATAAAAATGTTATAATTATTAAACCATTTAGGGAATTTTATCTATTCAACATGATATATAAAAAATAATCTTATAATTTAATTATTGTTCTAGACACACATAGTGTGTGACCCTCAAGGAATCATTCTCAGTAGATTTAGTTAGTTCCACCAAAAGTCCAATCTCATCATCTATCAATATTTTTAGGAAACCAAAGATAATTCAGTTATTGTCAAAGTTTCATAAAACATAATACAAACCATTATTACATTTTATTTCAATTTTTCTTGATATCTATAATCTACCAAGATTCATTCTTTTGGCATCATCCTATGTTCCCATTGACTCGTTTATTGACATTTTGAAATAAATATTCCCATAAAACACTATGTACATGGATTAATATTAGAAATTTTATTATTATAAAATGTTATTAGGTATCTCCATTAATTAAATAATGGAACAAGAAAATAATTTATTATATTATTATTTATTACAATTTTACACTTCATATGACCACAGTATCATATATATCCACAAACAGTTATCATCATTATTCTCCCTAATAAAACAAAGTAAAATATAAATTTCATACAATAAAAAAAATACTTGTAATGATTAATAAATAGTTATTTAGATATGAAAATGAAAATAATTTTTAAAAAAATAATTTCATACTATCGAGTAATGTTCTCATAATATTAGGAATTTGAGATTACCAATATAGAATACCATGAGAGGTAACTCAAAGTCCTACAAGTCTCCACCACTAATATACTTTATCAACAGTGTACCTTCGAAAGATATAATCTAGATATAAAAAATATTATGAAGAATACTTATGTGGAACTTTTTATTTCCCATAATTGTGGATAATTATTATGTCCACTATGTGGGGTTGTTACTCATTGAAAACATCAAAATACTATGTTTCACAGAATAACAATCATGCTGTGATAAAATGTTAATTAATATTAAAAGAAATGAATAGTTGTAATTATCTATTGTATATATGTTGTATCTAGGGAACCAAAAGAAAAAATAGGGTTATTTGGTTCACCCATTTATACTAACTATCCATCGGTGACACTCATATGAAACAATCCTTATGAATGAAAAAAATATATATCCCAATGTTTTGGAACTATGTTAATTGGGTTCTACACTATATAAAACATTTCAAAGTACACAATAATTAATCTGGGATTTACCAAAATAGAAATACTTTAATCAAATTATGAAGTAACATGTTAATCACCATACAATTCATTATATAAATCAACATCCTATTGGTTTACATTAAAAAAACAATTATTCTCGTGCTATTAATACTTGAAAATCATTTCTGTAATACACAAAGGATTATAATAATACAAGAAAAACCCAGAACACTATATAAATGATATTTAAAAATAAATTTTATCTATCAGTCTCAACTAGATCCAAAAAAACTTAAATAGTGACATGTACATTAATGAAATTTTTATACACAAATTGATAAGTATTAATTATAAATCATACGTAAAAAATATTATTAATATTCCTAAGTTTTTCTCACCCATGAAACATAGAATCACTAAGCTCCTACTGTATATCATTGGACCTATATAATTAATTCTTAACATTAAATGTTAATTAACAAGTGTCATCAAACATATAGAACATCAGAAGACCACCTTGAGTATTTCACGAAACAGCAAATCCAAATTCATTTTCATTTATATGAAAAAATCTATACTTATGGTACTTTTTAATAAAAATTTCAATGAAAATAATTATAATTAATTTCTATTTAAAAAACTATTTACTAGAATACATAGAGAAGTCCAAAAAGTGACTTACCTATATTGAATAACCAATTTGTGGCTAATAGTCCAACAAATTTATTTTTCTCATTTCATCAAACTATCTAGTTAAATAATATTAGCCATATTTATCCATTCAATTATTAAATCCAATATAACCCATTAACTAAAAAATATAGAAATTTTATAAGATATGAAGAACAAATATCATTGGAATAAGATGAAGTCATACATCAACTCGAAATGGTGAAACAAATTCAGATCAAATATGATGTCATAGGGGATTTAGAGAGTTTTATAATGTGTATGATCAAGGGGTAGAATGTCAAAATGATTCCATAAAATGAGTTTCTACAATATGATGGTGGAACGAGGTATAATATTAAATTTTAAATCTAAACATCTAATAAATAAAAAAACATGCCAATTAAGACATGTTCTAATGTGTTGTAGTGAAATTATAAAAAATTATATTTAAACATTACCCAATTGTTTAAAATCCATAAATAATCCCATATATATCATAAAAATAATGGGGAAAGAGACATTTAGTGTGATTGATACATTATGACACAATCATCCACTATGGTGTTGAGTAATTCTTCCCTATAAGAAAACATCATGATGAAATGCCTTGTAGATTGGTGTGTAAAATCCCTAAAAAGTAAAAAAATTGTGAAAAACTAGTGAAGTAATTTGACAAATTACATATTGCTTAAAAATAATTTTCAAATCCCACCATCTACACAATAACAACCATTATATTATTTCATGATCTTACACCCGCAAAATAATTTCATCCCTATATTCAATCCAAATTTTCTAATAATTTCTTAATTCCCCCATAACCAATATAAACAAATGATTTTTTTAAAATAACATATATTTGATATGTTAGAACTACTAAAAATCTAATCTGATTCCTTTTTCTCAAAATATTCCATTCCTAAGAAACCAAACCAAATATTTCCTAAAATGAAAATACATTTAATAGAATGGGTCACTAAATACACCCCAAGATAGGGATTCTTACCCTTGAAAATTATCAAATATAATATCTTGATAATAAATTGAATTATTGAAAATTATTATTAATTCTAATTCTCGATTATAAATAGAAATAATGATACTTACCCAAGGCCTGATCTACCTAGAACTATCATTCCATAATAAAATCTTGTTTTAGAACACCACACAAATCAGTTCATTCCCAAATAATTAATATGATTCAAAAACAATTTCCCTCACCTTATTATGAGAAGTAAAAAACCACAGATCTCCATCATGCATTGATGTTTCCAAATTATTCATAATATCACCATAACATTAACTCAAGATATAAAACATAATTAATAAAAAATATGAAATTTTGATGTATGTGAGATCCATCAATAAGTAGTACAAAAATTTGGGCAATAGAAAAAAATAACATTTCCACAAAATAACATCATTATTAATTAATTATGTTAACCACAAACACTAATTTCAATTATAAGAAATATTGTCCTTGTTGACCTCAAATTATCTAATTCATGTGATATATAGTAATAAAAATAAGTTATGCATAATGTTCCAGTAAGATCCTATATTTAAATTTAATACTTAATTAATAAATCAACCCAAATAAGGGCAAGATAATTTTTTCAATAATATATCGTGGTAAACCAACTGTCAGAATTTACCAATGGATGCTAATTATCTTAAGAATACATCCATGATATCTTTATGATTTAGACTATTTGTGATAGTATTTAACCCAAAAAAGGATACAATATTATCTATGTCATAACATATATTAATTTTAAAATAATAGTTCATAAAAAATAATAGAAAAATGATGGAATTAATGTTATTAAGGGAATAAATAGACACAAAAATGTGTTGATTACTACAAGAATATACATACTTAATGATTATAAATCAAAAAAATTGATTGAACAAAAGGATGATGAAATTGAGTGAAATAAAATTAATATAAAAATCATTTAAAAATTATAATTCTTTTTCCCCTTCATTGAATAGCATTACAAACTTCCATCAAAATAAACTACCCGAGTCATTTATTTAAACTATAAACTCAAATCCAAATACATGATAGGTATGTGAATAACAAATCCCATGTACCATTTGAGTATAAAATAAAATATTGTACCTTTAAAAATATCATGTATAATAAATAATATATCAATATAAAATCCAGAAGGGTGCACATTTAGAAGAAATTCAGTCATATCAAGTCATTTTGTGCTGACCCAACCACAATAATAACCAATCTAACTAGCTTCAAATAATAATAGTGGGATTATTGAGTCAATGAGGTTTCCATATGACATTTCAATTTCTTCTTGTTTGGAAAATCCCAAACACTCTTTCTTAAGGAAAATTTTATTTCCCTATGTTTTACATTCATAAGGAAATTTTCCTTCCCAAAGGAAATTTATCCTTACCATGTTTTTCTTTGTTAATGTTATAATCTAACTCAATTTATTTCCAAGTATAAAATTCAGTTTCATAACTAAAACCTCAAATTCATATAAATACTTAGATATAGAAAATTAGGTTTTCAAGATGTAGATTTAGGTTCTGAATTCTATTAATTCAGACTCCGAAATTTCTGAGTTTCGACTCTGAATTATTATGAATTCAGACTCCGAATTTCATTAAAATTCCGACTAAATAATTCTATAGAATTCAGGTTCCAAATTCTTTTGATGATAGAATCGTAATATTTATGTATTATAGACAATGAATGGTTTTTAGTTAGACATAGATCTTTTATTTTTCCTTACACTCCGAAAAACGAATTTGTTTAAGCAACTATATTTTTTTCTTACTCTTGTTATAGTTTTAAAATGATGTGGTGCATTCTGTTACAAACTAACCATTGTTTGTGTGACACGTGTACATGTCCCTATGAAATTCAAGGAAAAATATGACTGTTGGAGGAGGGATCCGACCATTGAAGATGTGACTATAAATAGGAGCTCATCTGAATGAGCTCATAATGGTTCTACTACTCTAGAGATTACATACTGTTGATGTGATTTAGAGATAGACTTTAATTCTTTGTGTGTACTGATCATCTTATTCAGAATTGCTTCGTGCGAATCAGAATGTCGATGAGTACATTTAAGGGAATTAGAGGATAGGAAAACAGTGGTGACGACTACCTTGATGTTCGATGGCTTGTGGGGATAGCAAGGTAGATTCTGAAATTCATATCGAGGGCTTACCCTGGTTTGGGTAAGATAGAATTTCTTGAAAGTATAAATCAAGGGACCTTTATCAAAGTTTTATGGATACCCTTTTCTTTGTTTTGAATGATTTACTACTTTTTAAATGTATTGTTTCATGTTTTCTGTTGCGTTTTGGTTGTTGGGGAACATATAACAATATTATACTTTCTTGTACTTGTACTCTGGTTAATAAGATTCTATACGCTATAAGATAGAATCTTTATTTTTGTAAACTTTTCTTATGTTTTATTTCTGTAACCATGTTTCTGAAATAAAACATGTTTGTAGAACTAAGAGGTATTGTGAATTTATCTTGACTAACTTTGTTAAACCTTACCATCTTTAAAAGTTCCAAAGGAATTTTTTTAAAGTATACAATTCACCCCCTCTTGTATATTGAGCATCATCATCCTTATTTTGATACTACAATCAGTATCATTTTGATGCTACAATTTTTATCAGAGGGGGATAGTAAAATACTTATATTCACATATAATTTTTCTTGCTCATGTTTTTCATTGTTCTATATATTCCTTACTTATGATATTTTTATCCTTGTTTACAAACATTTATTTCTAACAAGTTTGTGTGGAAATATTTTGTTTAATATGGTAGGATTGAATGTCGGTTCAATTGACAATATTAATCCTACAAGAACACTTATTTTTTATGGGAATGATTAAGATATTACAGAGATCGTATGTAGTCTTTTGTTATTAACACTTACAAGAGATTGCCAGATTCTAGATAAGGAAGTCCAAGATTTTACTAATCAGGAGAATTCAGAATATCAATTTAACCATAAGGTACACAATACTTTGTTGTGTTCCATGACCAGGAATATATACAGCCATAATTCTTATTGTTAAGCCACAAATTTTATTTGGAAGAAGCTTGAAGTTAAACATTTTGGTACCTACAATGTTATTGAACTAGAATGTCTATTCTTATAGTTTAGTACCATTGTTTTTTCTTTTCTTATAGAGAACCTATATGTAACATACAACAGAGATTTATGACTATTGTAAACAACTTACAATATATGGGTGAAAATGGTTTGGATGAAGGGGAACTTGAAGGCAAGATTATTGACATCATGTCTAATGAGTGGGAATCTAAGAGAACAACTATAGATGAGAATATGAATGTTTCACAAAATACTCCGAATGAACTTTTTGGATCTCTTCTTCAACATGAGACTAGAATGAAGAGAGATTTTAATAATATTATGAAGAAGAATAGAAATGGAGGTGTTGATTTTACATCTACTTCAAATCATATGAAAGAAAAGACTCCTGAAAGAGTTACAAGATCTAAATATAATATGGTTGTAATACAATCTGAATTTAGTGGAAGTGAATATTCAGAAAATTTATTATCTAATCTTGCTCAAAGGATGAACTAGATTTTTGGACATAATCACTTTCAATCTATATACAAGAACAAAGAATGAATGTATAAGAAAGAGGCTAAAGTTACTTGTTATGAATGCCAAAGAGTAGGGCATATAAGGAAACATTGCCCTTTTCAAATGAGAAAATATAGAAAGGAAAAGCATTCTGAGAGGAATAGAAAGAAGAACTACAAATCTAAATCAAAGAATTTTTTAACGCTAATGGCACTTGGAGTTCCAGTGGTGGAGACTCTTCTCATGAATCCTTAGATTATGAATCTTCTGGATAGAAGAATATTGGTTTAATTTCTAGACTACCTATTTAAACTCATTGTTTAAAGGCAACAGTTCACAATTAAAAATCCATCACCAATGTATCCTTGAATGAAAATTATAGTCATAGTAAATACTATAAATCATCAGATGAAGAATCTTCTTCTGATGAAGATAATACTTTACCTACAAATGAAATAGTTTCTAGATTTTCTTAGCCCCTTGAGAATCAAAATTCTATAGTCAAGAAAAATCTTGATAAGGGAACTTATATGATTTATATTCTTATAAGGGAAATATCATGTCTTTCTAAAGATATTGATAAGAAAAACCATGATTTGAAAGGTATTACAAAAGACAATGAGGAATCTAATTTTGAGAAGGATAAACTTTCTAATGATATAGAAAAAGTAATTTCTAAGGAAAATGATCTCAAGCCGAACTATGGTGCTAAAAATGATGTTTTTTAGGATAAAAACGTAGTTATTAGACTAAAGTTATAATTATATTCCTTGAGGAAGTTCTTGTCAAATGATAACATAGGAAAGAAAAAATTTCATAAAATGTACTCCCAAATTCGACCAATGTGGAATAAATATGGTTTTGGTTATAATAGTTCAAAATTGATTTTTAGTAAAAATTATTTTGTTCCTCAAAGTGCTTCTTTCTGCTCTTAGTGTCAGTGTGGTGGGAATTGGGAAAAAAATTGTTCCTTAATCAAAACTCAGTCTTTAGGATTTCATAAAGCATAATTTTCAAAGAAAAAATGGGTGCCTAAAATTTTTCTTTCTTAAATTTCCATATCCAATAATGTTTAGCTTCCGAAAGTATACCACTCTTATTTTCAGGAATGTAATGATAGTACCTAAAACAAAAATTGGTACATGGATAGTAGATTTTCCTAACATATGAATGGTTACAAAAACATCTTTTAAAATATTATAAAGAAGAAAGGAGGAAAAGTTAATTTTTGAGATAATGTTGTGGGAGAAATTTTTTGTATTGGTAATATTGTTCTTCTTTGGAAAACATTGATTTCAAATGTTTTATTGGTTATGGGTCTTAAGAATAACCTCGTTAGTATATTTCAATTATATGATGAAGGTTTCCTTGTGAATTTTAGGAATGGCAAGTGATTAGTACACAATTCAAGGAATATTTCATTCTTTCTACCCATAGGCAAGAGAATTTATAAACACTAAACATAGAAGACCTTAAGAGCCAAGATATACCTTGGCTTAGAGAAATGGACGATCATTCTTGGTTGTGGCATAGAATGTTAGGAGACTGTAACCATAGGAACCAATGAAAACTCTCTAAGAAAAGACTAGTTAAGGATCTAGTGGAGCTTATATTCAGTTCTTCAAAAGTTTATGATCTTGATCAATATAGAAAGAAACATAAATCATGTTTTAAATCAGTTGATGAATTCTAAACCACATATGCATTACTGAAAGTGCATATGCATCTTTTTGGTCCCACACAATCTGGAAGAATTGGAGGAAAATATTATGTATTTGTCTCAGTTGATGATTACACTAGATATATGTGGGTCTATTTTTTAGGAAATAATTCAGAATATTTTTCATATTTCAAATGTTTTAGAGCCCATGTAAAAAATGAGATAAACCTGCACTTGATAAATATTTATTGTGTTCATGGTGTTGAATTTCAAAATTCTGATTTAGAAACCTTTTTAGTAGAAAAGGCATTAATCATAACTGCTCAGCATCCGGAACACCTCAACAAAATGGTGATGTTGAAAAAAGAAATATAATTCTTTAAGAGTTAACAAGAACCATGTTTAGTGAATATTCATTAGCCAATCATTTTTGGGCTAAAGCTATAATTACTACATTTTATACTATAAATCAGGTTTTGATTAGACCTTTTTCATAATAAAACTCTTTATGAGTTATGGAATGGTAGAAAACCTAGAAATTAATACATCAAGGATTTTGGTTGCATGGTAATAATTCTGAATATTAATGATAATCTACATGAATTAGCACCAAAATATGATGAAGGAATTTTCTTAGGCTACTACAAAACTTCTAAGTCTTATAGAGTTTTCAATGAAAATACTTGTACTGTTGAAGAAATATTACTTGTCAAATTTTATGAAACTGATCCTTTTGTTTTTAAATAACCTCAACATACATCTCCACTTGTGTTTTCAAAAACTAATTATCAACCTTTGTTAGATGATTTCTCTGATAAGGAAAATTCTCAAAAAAGTATTTCTGAAGCATTTACCTAAGAAGACTTCCTACCCTCTATTGATGAACATGTTTTACAAAACCCAAATCAATTGTTTCTAATGAATCATCCCAATGATAGTATAATTTGTGATGTAAATCAACATGTAAGGACAAGAAGTTCCTTATTAAATTAAGTAGAACATCTAGCATTCCTTTCCCAATTAGAACAAAAAAATCATTGATTAAGCTTTAGGTGATGATGATTGGATAAAAGTTATGGAAGATGAGATAAATGAATTCTAAAGCAATAAAGTCTAGATCTTGTTTGAAATACCTAAGGAAACATCTCTTATTGGAGTAAAATGGGTCTTCATAATTAAATGTGAAGAAAATGGAATCATAGTAAGAAATAAATGGATATAATCAACAACAAGAAATATTCTATGAATAAACCTATTCTCCAGTAGCTAGACTTGAATCTATTCATATTCTACATTCCATTACAGCATTCTTCAATTTGAAACTTTTTCTAATTGATGTTAAATATGATTTCCATAATGGTTTTGTACAAGAAGAATGTTTTTTTGAACATCCTCCTGGTTTTGAAGATTCAAAATATCCTAAAAATGCTTACAAACATTCCAATGCTTTGTATGCACTTAAGCAAGCCCCATGAGCTTGGTATGATAGACTTATAGGATTTTTGCTTCAAAATTATCTTGTAAATGGAAATGCTCATCCATCCCTTTTTATAAATAAAGATAAGAAAAATGATTTGATTGTTCAAATTTATGTTGATGACATTATATTTGGTTTAACTCGGCAATCATTACCTGATTCATTTGCGGATATAATGAAATCTGAGTTTGAAATGAGTATGATGGTTGAGTTAAAAAAATTTCTTGGTTTTCAAATTTCTCAAAAATGAGAAGGAATATATATATCCCAACATATGTATATTTAATAACTTCTTAAAATTAATGGATATGAAAACAATAAGAGTGTAAGTACTCCTATTGGTACCTCAAATTCACTTGATCTAGATGAAGCTAGGAAACAAGTAGATCAATCATATTTTAGAGGTTTGATAGGAAGTCTACTTTACTTGATATCTATTCATTCAGACATAATGTTTTTAGTATGCTTATGTTCTAGATATCAATCCAATCATATGGAATCTTATTTAAAGGTAGTGAAAGGGATTTTTCACTATTTAAAAGGAACCATGGATCTATGACTCTTTTATACTTGCTGAAATTATTTTTTTAAAAAGTTATTTAGATTTTGTCTTTGGGGTATGTAGAATTGATAGGAAAAGTATATCTGAAACTTCTCATTTCTTAAGAGATTTATTAGTTTCTTGGTAATGAAAAAAAGAAACACTCAGTAGCACATTACACTATTGAATCTGAGTATGCAGCAGCTGGATGTTTTTGTGCTCTAGTGTTGTGGATGAAACACACACTCACAGACTATGGTTTGAGTTTTATAAAAACACAAATTTTGTGTGATAATACTAGTGAAATTTCCCTAAGTAAAAACCTTGAAAATAACTCTCTTGCAAAACACATATATATTAGGCATCACATTCTTAGGTAACACACAAAAAAGGAGATAAAATTCTTTAATTTATTGGAACACATGATCAACTTACTGATATTTTCACAAAATCTTTACCCGCTGATAGATTTGAATACATTAAACAGAATTTAGGAATGATAATGATAAAGTAATATTCCATGATAACTTACTATTGAAACCAAAATCTTTAGAGTATGGAACTAATTTTCATAGAGGGAGTTCATTTTATTGTTATATTTCTAAATTTTATGTAAATTTTTCAAAGTTTAAAAATATTTTCTTAGTCTAAAATTTTTCATAATGTTGATTTTTGTACTTAAATTTTCATAATAAATATTTTCAAAATTTTCAAAATAATGATTTTATAAATTTTTGTAATGAAGATTTTCTAAATTTCCCAAATGAACATTTTCTAAATTTTTATAATGAATATTTTCAAAAATTTTGTAATGAAGGTTTTATAAATTTTTCGTAGTTTTAATTTTTTTTTTGTATACAATGTATTCAGAAAGAAAAATTTCTGAATCTAATGTTCTTCAAGAAAAATTATCCTCATTATGAATAATCTTCCCAGTAATCTGAATGATATTTTTCTATTCATAGAATTTTGTAATCATCTTTTACTTATTTGTATTTTCATCTAGTTTTAAAATTTTCGTATTCAATTCTTCATAAATATGAATGTTTTTCATAAAAAACCTTAATGACCAAATTTTATCAAAAGTTCCTTCTGGATATCTCCTCAACCGTAAGATCTGGTCAGAATTTTTTTTCAACCAATTGATAGAGTATGTATGTTGAACCATCACCTCAAATGCCTATGTAATGGACCCCATGATGGTTTTCCCACATAAAAACTCATGCCCGTGTGTGATTAAGCTCTTCCCTCCTACATAAGACACTTCCAAACTTCTCATATTTTTCATACTTATGAATGTCTGATGAAGTATCTTCTCAGAATGATATGTCAACATTCAAACCCATCTCTGAATGGAAGATATACTAAGAATTGTTTGTTGATCTGATGTTTTTCCCGAAGTATTATTCTATTATCTATAAGAATATAAAGTTGAATGGGTGAGAAAATGTGTGTCTTTAAAAACCAAAAGCTCAAGATTTGGTATATCTAGATTTGTTAATTGAATTAAATGAGTCAGAAAATTTCTTCAAGGTAGAAGGGAGGAGTAAGTCTTCCTTCAACTACTATGGAAGGTCATATTCACTTTCTCACACAAAGGCTGCATACGTGGTTAGTATTCTTTATGAAGGGGAAGCTGAGTTTTGTTCTCATAAGCTACCTGATGTTCAAGGAAGTTTTGTTAAGGTAAAGGCCATGGATTTCCATGGTCTCTCAGAAGTAATGACTATGAAGATTCTTCACCAGACTACAAATTATTGGATTCTTGAATTGTGGGTTCAAGGATTCATAATACTTAGAAAAAAAGAGAAGGAGACTATGATGAAAAGTGATATGTACATTCTGGATTACTTAGTAAACCTAAATAAGATAAACATGGTTAAGCATATTTTGGTTATAATTGAGAACATAAAGAATGGAAATTTGAAGGCTTATATTATTAAGTATTGATACATTCATTCAAAGAAGATTGTTCTGTGTTTATAATCCTTCAAAATAACTTGTAAATCTATGTCTGGAAATTTAAATGTTTTGTTGTTGATTGATGATACTCTGCGAAATATTAAATTCGGATTTTTCTAAAGAATCTGAGGAATTTTATAATTTTCATGAGGAGGAGGTAGAAACCTTATTGATGAAACTGGATGTGGCTGAGACTTCAAAAAAGGGTGGAAGGAAGTGGATGTTGAAGAATGCAGAAGAGAAGAGAAAAACCCCTGTGGCTATGGAAACTTAATCCACACCTCTGAAGCCAAATAAAAAAAATACAATCATGATTATGTTGTAGCAATGTGGATAGGAGACAAGGAAAATCAAAAAGAAGGGGAGCCTATGTTTGTCTTGGACCCTGGTGAAGAAAAATCTTTAAGGGAGAAGGCAACTGAAGAACTTTTGAAGAAAGAGAAAGAAAATAATCAAAAGATAAAGTTTTCTGGGGTAGAAATAGTTCAATCCATTCTGAAGGCTGTGGAGAAATCATCCTGGAATATTCTCGTACCAGAATACTTTCTAATATAATAATTATAAAATAATCCAATAAAGAAGTTTGTGACTCTGGAAAAAGTCCCAGTAAAAGAAGTAGAAGAAAAAGAAGTAGCAGACGAAGAAGAAGGTAGTGGTGATACTGAAGACTTGATATAGCAAGTAGAATATTTTCATGAGGAGAGCCCTTTGGAGAAATTATCATTCCAAACCTCTCAAGATGAATCATCAAAACTTCCTACTATTGGGAAATATGATGAGATGGTTGAAGACGAAGTAGACAAACCATCTAAAGAAGAAAGGATCAATATAGATTTTATTCACCCATTGGATGCTAACGCAGGAGCAGAAAAGGAATAATTTGATGAAGACAAAAAAATTCATCTATATGATAGTGAACATGAATCCCTTGATGAGGAAGTCATTATAAATGTTGATAAGGGAAAACAAGTAGTAGTTGATACACCTACCAAGGTTAGGGTAAAGAAGAAATATGTCGATGGTTCTTCAAATAGGAAAGCTGATGAGTTATAAAAAGATATCTCACCAAGAAAAATATCTGATTCGGAATCGTCCTCTCTTGGAGATGATTTTGTAGTCTAGTATTTAAAGAAACTTGTTAGGACTATACTAATATTTCCTAGTATAGAATCAAGATTCCAAATGCTTCAAAACACCTAAAATCTGAAATCAGATTCATTATCCATGGTTATGGATAACTGTGTCAAGTTATAGGTTGATTTCAAAACAATTTTCATATACTATGAATCCAACAAAATATCATGCATGAAGATGACATGCTAGTCAAGGAAAACTATAAAAAACGTGAGAATTATTGATGTGTTCTACGAAAGTTTCAAGGAAGCATTTTTCACAGAAGATGCAAAGATCAAGGATCTCCCAAATAGTTTGAAGAAATTCTAACCCTGGAACAAAATTCTAGAATACAAGAAATGAAATATCTCAATGCGAAGTTTTATTTAGTTGATCAGAGTTGGAAGAGGGAAATATATCATAAAATCGAAATTGAGGAAAAATTTTCAAAGGAAGAAGAAGTTTTAATGGGGCATGAAGAATCACTTAAGGCTCAGGAAGAAAAAATCAAAGCCTTAGAAAAGAAGACTGAAGATCAGGATCATCTTATCAAATGTGTAGAAGAAGATCACAAGGAGCTCAAGAAGCTGAAAACCATAGAAAAGAAGTTGAGGTCAAATGGGAAGGAAGTATAATATTTTTCTTTTCTGATATTTTGTTGTATTCATTACCAGTATAAAATTATCCAATCCTAATGAAATATTTGGTTACTGTTTTTCAGTTTTCTAGTACTAATATTTCAGGTACCATATTTCCTTTTCCATTCCATGTAATTTTTTTGATAATCAGAAAGTGGGAGAAAGGAATGTTAACAAATATTACAAAGTAAAAGAATAAATTTTCCTAAGTTAGGGAGAGTTCATATAAGGGGGAGTTCTTCTCTATGTTGATTTTCATATGCAATAAAATGCTATGTCACAATCAAGAAATACAGAATACGATCCTTAGTGTTTCTAAAGCCTATGGGGGAGTAAGTCATATTCATCTTTTCCATGTGTTAATGGAGATATGTTTTGTTTTCAGAGTTCAGAAAAATATTTTATATGTTCTTATATTCCTTTTCTTAAGGATGTTTTTTTTATTCCAAAAATGATGATATTGTTGAGTAAATAAGGTTTCCTTATGGATTTTCCATTCCTTCATGTTTTGAAAATCGCAAACATTATATCTTAAGGCAAATTTCTTTTCCCTTTGTTTTACATTAATAAGGACACTTTCCATCCCCAAGGAAATTTATCCTTACCATGTTTTTCATTGTCCATGTTATAATATAACTCATTTTATTTCTAAGTAAAAAATTCAGTTTCATAACTAAAACCTCATAATATTATTAATACTTAAATATAGAGAATTTTATTATCTGGATCTGAATTTTGGTTCCAAATTCACTGAATTCAAACTCCAAAATTGCTGAGTTTAGACTTTGAATTCTCGGAATTTAAACTCATAACTTGCAGAGTTCAAGCTCAAAATTCACTGAATTCCGACTCCGAACATTCTGAGTTCAGATTAAAAATTCTTTGAATTAAGTCTCTGAAAATTCTGAGTTCAGACTCTGAATTCTTTTGAATTCGGACTCCAAATTCTTTTGAATTCAGACTCTGGATTTCTTTGAAATCAGACTCCATAATTCTATAGAATTCAGGTACCGAATTCTTTTGAAGACAGAATCTGAATATTTTTGAATTATATACACCGAATAGTTTTTTGGTTAGAATCTAAACATTTATTTTTGCTTACTCTCCAAAAATCAATTTGGTTATGTAGAAATATTATTTTATTACTCTTTTTATAGTTATAAAATGATTTCGTGCATTCTTTTACTAAATAATCATTGTTTGAGTGACGCGTATACATGTCTCTCCAAAATTCATAGAAAAATATGACCATAGGAGGAGGGTGCCGACCGTTGAATATGTTTCTATATGTAGTATATGTTGAGTCAATAAGGTTTTCCTTATGACTTTTCCATTCCTTCTTGTTTTGAAAATCACAAACATCTTATCTTTAGGAAAATTTCTTTTATAAGGAAAATTGTTTTCTTAAGGAAAATTTCTTTTCTTAAGGAAAATTGTTTTCTTAAGAAAAATTTCTTTTATAATGAAAATTGTTTTCTTAAGGAAAATTGCTTTTATAAGGAAAATTACTTTTATAAGGAAAATCGCTTTTAATTATCCTTATCATATTTTCATCCATATTTTTCTTAAGTATGAGATTCGGATTCATTTCTATTTTCTCGGAATCGTTGAAACTTTGATATGAAGCATTCTGTTTTAGGATCTGAATTCTGGATAAGAACTCTAAGGAAGTTTCACTCCGAATTCCGGATATGAACTCTGACTAAGTTTTATTCCAGATTCAGGATATGAATTCTTATGATGTTCGATAACGAATTCTAAATACGAATTATAATGATTAATTCTCATTATGAATTCTGATAAGGAATTCTCATTACGAATTTTAATAAAGAATTCCCATTACGAATTCTGATGAGGAATTCTCATTACGAATTCTGATGAAGAAATCTCATTTTGAATTCTGATAAAGAATTATCATTACAAATTCTGATGATGAATTCTCATTCTGAATTCTCATTCCGAATTCACCTATTAAACAGAATCTGATTATCTTTGTTTTATACACTCTGAATTAATTCAGACTCTGAAAAATATTTTGGTTAGACTCCAAACTTTTATTCTGCTTACACTTCTAAATTTGTCTACTCTGTATTATTTTCATTACACTCCGAACCTTCACTCTGAAGCTTTCATTCTGAACTTTTATGTTAGATTTTAAAACGATGTCGTACATTCTGTTACACTTGTTTTGTTATAAAACGATGTCATCTATTTTGTTATAAAATAACCGTTGTCTAAGTGACACGTGTACAGGTCCCTCCGATCTTTAAGGAAAATATGACCATTGGAGAAGGAGCCGACCTTACCTATAAATAGGAACTCATTTGAAAGAGCTCAGTGCTGTTAAAAGTGCTAAAAGGCTGACTAATCTACATTAAGTGATTTCTAGAGAGAGAGACTCTTATTAACTCTCAAAGCTTCGTGCGACTCCGAATGTTGGTGATTACATTCGAGGGCTTCCGGGGATAGGAAGACAGAGGTGCCGACTACCTTGAAGTTCGAGG
This sequence comes from Viscum album, assembly GCA_963277665.1. Taxonomy (NCBI): domain Eukaryota; kingdom Viridiplantae; phylum Streptophyta; class Magnoliopsida; order Santalales; family Viscaceae; genus Viscum; species Viscum album. The sequence continues at coordinate 1,277,012,771 of OY728133.1, forward strand.
GCTTCCTTGCTGAGGAAGACAGAGGTTTCCAACTACCTTGAAGTTGAGGGATTGCGGGGATAACAAGACAGAGACTCCGATCTTCATATCGAGGGCTTACCCTGGTGTGGGTAAAACAGACTTTCTTGAAAGTATAAATCAAGGGACCTTTATCCAAGGTTGTTGGATACCCTTCTCTTTGGGTTAAAAGACTTATATCTTGTTACTTGTAGTTCTACTACTTGTTTATATTCCGCTGCTTTTTGTATTATAAGGAAAGTATAACTTTCTTATACTTCCTTATTTTTACTCTGTTTCATTTAGATTCTATACGCTTTAAGGTAGAAACTCATATTGTAATCTTTTGTTAAGGTCCTATTTCCGGAACCATATCTCCAGAACATACTTTCGGAATCTCTTTCCATGTTTACTTTCGGTGTTCGAGGTGTTGTGAATTTTCCTTGTTTAACTTTGTTAAACATATTACTTTCCTTATCTTAAATAAAACTATAGTTATTCATAACTAACTTTAAAAGTTCCAAAAGAATTTTTAAAGTATACAATTCACCCCCCCCCCCCCCCCCTCTTGTATATTGAGCATCTACATCAGTATTTCGATCATACAATTGGTATCAGAGGTTGGAAACCTCATACTCTATAACAATCTTACATTTGGAATCAGTGCAGGTCTCTGAAATACTTATACTCACGAATATGTTTTTCTTGCTCATTTTCTCATTCCGAATATTCCATTCCGAAATTTCTCATTCCGGAATTTCTCATTCCGAACTTTGTTATTACGAATCTTTTCTACTAACAAGTTTGTGTGTCCAAAGATTTTATAAGTATGACAGGAGTTAATGTTGGTTCAATTGATAATCTAAATCCTACAAGACCACCTATCTTTGATGGTAATGATTATGAATACTGTAGAGATCGTAAGAAGACTTTTTTTATCAATACTGGAGTGGACAACTTTGTTTTGCTTACTAGTGATTATAAAATTCCTGACAAGGAAGTAAGAACTTTCACTAACCAGGAAAAGAAAGAATATCAACTCAATTATAAGGTACGCAACACTTTACATTGTTCAATGACCAGAAATATATATAGCCAAATTTCTTCTTGTGAAGCAGCTAACTGTATATGGAAGAAGTTAGAGGTTAAACACTTTGGAACTTATAAGGTGATTGAGACTAGAAGAGCTATGCTTAGAGCTGAATATCATGGCTTCAATTTTCCTTATGGAGAACCTATTTGTATAGTTCAACAGAGATTTATGACTATAGTCAACAGTCTATAGTCTATGGGAGAGAAAGTTCTATATGATGAAGCTCTTGTAGATAAAATAATTGATATTATGCCCAATTAGTGGGAGTCCAAGAAAATAGCTATAGATGAGAATAGGAAGGTCACTCAAATTACTCTTGATGAGCTTTTTGGAACTCTTCTACAACATGAAACCAGAATGAAGAGAGATGCTGACAATATCAAGAAAAACAATGGAAATGGTATTGTTGCTTTTACAACAACCTCAAATCAGATGAAAGCTTAGACTCCTGAGAGAGTAACCAGATCCAAGTCTAAGAAAGTTATTTTCCAATCCGAATCTAGTGAGAGTGAAGTCTCTGAAAATGAGTTATCTAATCTTGCTCGAAAAATTAACAAGATAGATGGACAGAGAAATTTCCAATCCAAGTATAGGAAAAAGGAAAGGAAAAATAAGAAAGATGGAGAAGTTACTTGTTATGAATGCAAGAGATCTGGACATATTAGACCAGATTGCCCTATGCTCAAAAGAAAGAAAGAAAGTAAAGGCATTCAGATAGGAACGGAAAGATGTATTATAAAGCCAAAGCTAAGAATGTTCTGAAAGCCAATGACAGCTGGAGTGCCAGCGGTGGTGACTCTTCAGATGAATCTTCTGATTATGAATCTTCAAGACAGAAGAATATTGGTCTTATAGCCAGATTACCTATTGATAATCATTGTTTTATGGCTAAGGTACGAAATACTAAATTATGGACCAATGTTTCATTAAATTATAATGATAGTAAGTATTATAACTCTTCGGATGAAGAATCTTCTTCTGATGAGGAAAATACTTTACCTACTTATGAAGAAGTCTCTAGGTTTGCTGAACTTCTTGAGATTGAGAATTCCAAACTCAATAAGAAACTTGATAAGGCATAATCTAGGAATTCTATTCTTACGAAAGAGATATCAGATCTTTCTAAAGATCTTGATAAGAAAAAGGCTAATTTTGAAAGTATTTCAAAAAATCTTGAGGAAGTAAGTTCTAAGAAGAACAAAATTTCTAAAGAATTATAAAAAGTAATTTCTAAGAAAAATGTTTCCGAGCCTAACTCTAGTTAAAAAACTAATGATTTTGGGGATAAAAACTTGGTTGTAAAACTCAAGTCTGAAAATTTTTCCTTAAAGAAGTTTTTATCAAACATTACCCATGGTAAGAAATATTTTGATAAGATGTATTCCCAAATACGACCTTTAAGAAATAAATCCGGATTTGGTTATATCCATGCAAAACCAATTTTTAGTAACAATTATTTTGTTCCTCAAAGTGCCCCATTTTGTACCAAGTGTCAGTGTGGTGGTCACTGGGCAAAGAGTTGTTCCTTAAACAAAACCCAATCTCTAGGATTTCACAAAGCTTACTTTTCTAAGAATATGTGGGTACCTAAAATTTTATTGTCTGGAAATATCGGATCCAAACAAGTTTGGATTCCGAAAGTCTAATTTTCTTCCTGATTTCAGGAAAATAAAGAGAGTTCCAGCAACAATACATGGTACATGGATAGTGGATTTTCCCGGAACATGACTGGTAACAAAATCTATTATGAAAAGATTATCAAAACGAAAGGAGGAAAGGTTACTTTCAGAGATAATGTTAAGGGAGAGATTCTTGGTATTGGTAATATTGTTCTTTTAGGTAAAACCTTGATTTCAAATGTTCTTTTTGTTAAAGGTCTTAAGCACAACCTCATTAGCATAAGTCAGTTATGTGATGAAGGTTACCTTGTGAATTTTAGGAATGATAATTGCCTAGTTCACAATTCCAAGGAAGAATTTATTCTCTCAACCAACAGGAAAGAGAATGTCTACACATTGAACCTAAAATACCTCATAAGTGAAGATTTACCTTGCCTAAGTGCAATGGAAGATCATTCCTAGTTATGGCATAGAAGACTAGGTCATTGTAATCTTAGAAACCTATGTAAACTCACTATGAATAAACTAGTTAAGGATCTACCAGAGCTTAGATTTGATTCTTCTAAAGTTTGTGATCCTTGTCAATATGGAAAGAAACATAAATCTAGTTTTATGTCAATCGGTGAAATCTCAGCAACTGATGCAATACAGTTAGTGCACATGGATCTTTTTGGTCCAACAAAAACTGGAAGTATTGGAGGCAAATACTATGTGTTTGTTCTAGTTGATGATTACACAATATTTACTTGGGTTTATTTTCTAGAAAAGAAGTCTGAAGCTTTTTCTTATTTTAAAAGTTTTAGACCTCCAGTTAAAAATGATAAAAACCTTCCATTGAAAACTATTAATAGTGATCATGGAGGAGAATTTCAAAATTCTGATTTTGAAACTTTTTGTAGTATGAAAGGTATTACTCACAATTTTTCAGCACCTAGAACTCCTCAACGGAATGGTGTAGTTGAAAGAAGAAATAAAATTCTTCAAGAAATAACTAGAACCATGTTGAGTGAATATTCTATAGCTAGACATTTCTAGGTTGAAGCTGTAAGTACTGCTTGCTATACTATAAATTGAGTTTTGATTAGACCTTTTCTTAATAAAACTCTTTATGAGTTATGTAATGGTAGAAAACCAAGACTATATTACTTCAAGATTTTTGGTTGCAAAGTATTCATTTTTGAATACTAAAGACAAATTACATAAATTCGTACCAAAATCTGACGAAGGGATTTTCTTAGGTTATTCCACAACCTCTAAGGCTTGTAGAGTTTCTAATAAAAATACTTTCAATGTTGAAGAAAGAGTACGTGTTAAATTTGATGAGTCAGATCCTTTTGTTTTTAAAACATTCCTACCTACATCCTCGGATGTGTTTTCAAAAACTGATTATCAACCTTTGATAGAAGAACATTCTGATAAGGATAATGTTCAATAAGATACTTCTGAAACATTTACCCCAGAAGACTTTCTACCCTATGTTGATGAACAGGTTTTACAAAACCCAAATCAGGTGTTTCTTAAGAATCATCCCAGTGATAGTATCATTGGTGATGTAAATCAACCTGTAAGGACTAGAAGTTCCTTATGAAATGAAGTAGAACATCTAGTATTTATTTTCCAATTAGAACATAAAATAACTGATGAAGCTTTAGGTGATGATGATTGGATTAAAGCCATGCAAGATGAACTAAATGATTTCGAAAGGAATAAATTCTGGACCTTGGTTGAAAGACCTAAGGAAACTTCTGTTATTGGAGTAAAATGGGTTTTCAGAAATAAATGTGATGAAAATGGAGTCATAGTTAGAAATAAATCTAGACTTGTTGCTAAAGGCTATAATCAACAAGAGGGAATAGACTATGAAGAAACCTAAGCTCCAATAGCTAGACTTGAATCTATCCGTATTCTACTTGATTTTGCAGCATTATTTAATTTCAAACATTTTCAAATGGATGTGAAATGTTCTTTTCTTAACGGTTATGTTCAAGAGGTTGTTTTTGTTGAAAAACCTCCTGGCTTTGAAGATACAAAACATCTGGATCATGTTTTTAGACTTACCAAAGCTCTGTATGGTCTTAAACAAGCCCCACGAGCATGGTATGATAGACTCACTGGATTTTTGCTTCAAAATAACTATGTTAAGGGAAATACAGATCAAACCCTTTTTATAAAGAAAGATAAGAAAAATGTTTTGATTGTTCAAATTTATGTTGATGACATTATATTTGGTTCAACTCAGCAATCCTTGACAGACTCTTTTGCAAGTCTAATGAAATCTATATTTGAAATTAGTACGATGGGTGAGTTAACATTTTTCCTTGGTTTTCAAATTTCTCAAAAACTAGAAGGGACTTACATATCTCAACATAAGTATATTAAATATCTTCTTAAAAATTATGGTTATGACAACACTAAGAGTATAAGTACTCCCATTGGTACCTCAAACTCTTTAGATCTTGATGAAGGTGGGAAACCAGTAGATCAAACATCTTTTAGAGGTATGATAGGAAGTCTACTATACATAACTGCTAGTCGACCAGATTTAATTTTTTCAGTATGCTTATGTACAAGATATCAATCCAATCCTAATGAATCTCACTTAAAGGCAGTAAAAAGAATTTTCCGCTACCTTAAGGGAACCATGGATCTAGGATTATTTTATACTTCTGGAAATGATTTTTTTCTAAAAAGCTTTTCTGATGCTGACTTTGGTGGATGTAGAATGGATAGAAAGAGTACATCTGGAACTTGTAATTTCTTAGGAGATTCATTAGTTTCTTGGTCCTTCAAGAAGCAACATTCTGTAGCACTCTCCACTGCTGAAGCTAAATATGTAGCAGTTGGAAGTTGTTGTGCTCAAGTGTTGTGGATTCAACACACACTCACAGAGTATGGCTTGAGCTTTACTAAAACTCAAATTTTGTGTGATAACACAAGTGCCATTGCCCTCAGTAAGAATCATTCACATCACTCCCGTGCAAAACACATAGATATTAGACATCAATTTCTTAGGGATCACACACTTAAAGGAGATATTATTCTTCAGTTTATTGGAACGCAATATCAACTTGCGGATATTTTCACAAAATCTTTGCCTTCTGATAGATTTGAATATATTAAACAGAATTTAGGAATGATAACCATAAGTTAATCTTTCTTAATTAACTTTCTGTTGAAAAAGTCTCCTTACTTCAATAAACTCTTTTTCATAGGGGGAGTACATTTGATTGTTAGTTTAACAAAGTTTTTCAAAAAATCAATTTTTAAAACTTTTCGGAATGAAGATTTCCAAAATGGAGATTTCCAGAACTACAATTTTCCAAAATAGACATTTTTGTACAGAATACTTTTGGAATGGAAGTGTTCGTATTGAAAATTTCCGGAATGGAAAATATCATACTGGTATTTTCATAACGGGATTTTTTCGTACTGAATTCTTTTTTTAATGAAACTTGTGTACTAAGTTTTTCCTTATTAAGTGTATTTTTGTACTGAATATGACTTTCGTACTGAGATTTCCATAATGCATTTTCCGTACTGAGTTTGTTTTCCATAGTAATGTTTTTGCGAATTCTGTCTTTTCATAATAAAGATTTCTTTCGTAGTCATTATTTTTTACCCATTACGAATAATCATCCTAAGCCAATCGGAAAGATATGCTTTCCTCACTCAAGTTTTCGTAGTCATTTTTTTCTTGCTGACATTTTCTTGTATTATGTTTTCGGATTATAGTTTTCTTAATTCTTTGTTTTAATAAAAACCTCAAAAATATCGGATTCAAGTTTTCAACCGTCCGATCTAATCTCAACTCATCTTAACCGTTAGATCAACCAAGGAAGTTGAACCGTCGTCCCATTGCCTATATAAAGGGGACCCAAATACTCGTCCCACATCAATTTCAAGCTCTCACGTCCCGAAGCTCTTCCCCTCTATTTTAAACCCATTCCGAACTTCTGTTTTCTCAGTTCCGAACTTCTCAAAGGTCTTCAGATCCGAATGTCTGCGGACTTAGCTTCCCAAGATATGTCATTCACTAAGCCAATTTCTCTGTGGTTAGTTTACAGAGAAAGGCTAGTCCATCCGGATTTCTTCAATAACTATGATTCTCTTATTTTGAAAAACATTAAGTTGAATGGCTGGGAAGATATTGTTGTGTCCAAACAATGAAATCAAGACGTTGTTTTTACGAAGTTACTTGCTGAGTTCCATGAAATAGTTTCCTTCTTTCCGGAAGATAATAGGGAGAAGTTTTCTTTTAAGTCTTATGGCAAGACCTATAAGCTTTCTTATACCAAGGCAGCAAGATAGGTAGGGCTAATGAATGAAGGTGAAGCTGAGTTTATTTCTCATGTGTTGCCAGACTCTAAGGGTAGCTTCGACAGGGAAAAATCCTTGAAAACTCTCGGACTCTCAGACGACAAAGCTCCGAAGATTGCTAGTTTGCCTACAAACTTTCGGATTCTAAAGTTGTGGGTACAAGGGCTTATTGTACCGAGGAAAGGTGATAAATATAGTTTAAAGAAGAGTGAGATCTATATCTTAGATTTCCTAATAAATCTAAGGAATTTTAACTTCATGAGGAACATTCTTATAACCATTGAAAATCTTAAGAAATGAAATCTCAGAGCCCAGATCGTAATGTACCCAGCAATTTTATCGCGGTTGATAGTTCGGTGCCTTGAATCTTTCAAGGAATATTGCAGATCTAAGCCAAGGGTTTGTAAAATTTTGTTGGTCAGTGATGATAACCTTAAGAGGATGGATATGGCTTTCAACAAGGAGACTGGTGAGTTCTTTGATTTTCTTAATCAAGAAGAAGCGGCTCAGAAGGCTGCTGAACCAGAATCATCTAAGCCAGTAAAGAAAAGGAAGTTGAAAGAAGTTGCAGCTGAAGTTGAGGATCCAAAATCTAAGGAAGTTCAAACCGCACCTCCCAAACCAAAGAAGAAGAAAGCCTATCCTGATGAAGTTGTTGCTAAGTGGAGAGCAGATAAAGAGAAAAGGAAAGAATGGGATCCGCAGTTTGGATTGGACCCTGCGGAAGCTAAGGCATTAAAGAGAGAACTGCTGATGAACTTGAAAAACAAGTAAAGGAAAAGAAGCTCAAGAAGAAGATGTCAGAAGCTAAGGCAGTCCAAGTGTTGTTAAAGTTTAATGAGATGGTATCCGGAAGCATTCCAGTTCCGAAATCTTTCTCCTTGGAATCTCTACCTGAGACTCCAGGAAGAAACCTTGATTTTCTGGAAGAGATTACAACGGAACATGTTGAGCAACTTGAGCAGATTCAATAAGTGGAAGAGGAAGAACATGTTGCTGAAGAAAGTGGTGAAACTAGAGACTTATTGAAAGAAGTTGATCAGTATAAGGGGTCGCCTTCGGAACACCTATAACTTCGAACTTCAGAGGCTGAATCCTCTAAGTTAGTAACACCAGAGAAGGATAAGAATGATAAAGATGTTCTTCAAAAAGTCGTTGATGATATTATTCAGGTGTCTACTGGTGAGCAGAAAACCCCTGATCAAGAATCGATTCCAAAAAAATACAAGGGAAAGCAAATCCTTGTTGAGACTCCGAAATCAGTGGCTAGAAAGAAATGAGAAAATGCTGATTCATCAAAGAGGAAGTTGGAGCTTATTGAGGAAGAAAATTCTCCAATCAAAGTTTTGGATTCGGAGTAAACTTCGGTGGGGCATGACATTGTTGTTGAGTCTTTGAAGAAGTTGGTGGGAACCATTCCGGCCTTCTCAAGTATTGACTCAAGATGTCAGATGCTCCAACATGCTTTGAATCAGAAAACTGACTCCGTATCTATGGTGATGGACAAGTGCATTGAGATTGAGGCTCAGTTCAAAACCTTTTTTGTTGGCTACGAAGCTCATAGAAAATCTTACAAGAAGATGACAAACTGGTCGAAGAAAACTGTTGAAGAGATGAGGTTATTTGATGAGTTTCAAGACAATGTTAAAGACGCCTTTGAGACTGAGGACAGGAAGATAAATGATCTGACTTCATCCTTTGTAGAGAAGCTGACAGATAAAAAGAACTTCTGGATCCAAGAAGTTAGAGATCAGAATGGGAAGCTAAATTCTGTTTCTCAAAACTGGAAATTTGAAAGGGATCATCAGATCGAGTTTGATCAGAAGATGAAGGCTCAGGAAGAAAAGATCAAAGCTCAAGAAGAAAAGCTGAAAGCCCAGGAAGAAAATATTGAAGCTCAATCCGTAAGAATAGTGGTCTTAGAGAAGCAAGCTGAAGAAGATCATAAAGACCTCAAGAAGATCAAGACTATTCTTAAGGGGCTCATGTCGAAGGACAAAGATCCGAAATAACCAAATCCGTTCTTTTTGTTGTATCTAATTTCCCTTGTTTCCCACATTTCAAATCTAATGAAAATTGTGCTTCTCGGTTCATTGTGGTTATTACTAATATTTCAGGTACTTTGTTTTTTTTCCATTCCCTTGATTTTTTTTGAAAATCACAAAGGGGGGGAAGGAAAAGATCCTTAAGAAAAAGAAGAACTCCAATGAAATTTTATCTAAAGGGGAGATGGAAAAGACCCTTGAAGAAAAGAACTCTAATAAGAGTCTATCTAAGGGGGAGTTTTTCATTAAAGAAGAATTTATTTTTTAGTAATGAAATGTCACTCCGGAAATCTAGAATACGATCCTTAGTGTTTCAAAGCCTAAGGGGGAGTTAGTCGTATTCATCTATATTCTTAAAGAAAGGGAGATAAGCTTTTTCTTCTTAGAATTTCTTTTTCATAAGGATGTTTGTGCTTTCCAAAAAGGGGGAGATTGTTGAGTCAATAAGGTTTTCCTTATGACATTTCCATTCCTTCTTGTTTTTAAAATCACAAACATCTTATCTTTAGGAAAATTTCTTTTATAAAGAAAATAGTTTTCTTAAGGAAAATTTCTTTTCTTAAGGAAAATTGTTTTCTTAAGGAAAATTGCTTTTATAATGAAAATTGTTTTCTTAAGGAAATTTGCTTTTATAAGGAAAATTACTTTTATAAGGAAAATTGCTTTTAATTATCCTTATCATATTTTCATCCATATTTTTCTTAAGTATGAGATTCGGATTCATTTCTATTTTCTCTGAATCGTTGAAACTTTGATATGAAGCATTCTGTTTTAGGATCCAAATTCTGGATAAGAACTGTAAGGAAGTTTCACTCCGAATTCCAGATATGAACTCTGACTAAGTTCTATTCCAGATTCAGGATATGAATTCTTATGAAGTTCGATAACGAATTCTCAATAAGAATTCTAATGATTAATTCTCATTATGAATTCTGATAAGTAATTCTCATTACGAATTCCAATGAAGAATTACCATTACTAATTCTGATGAGGAATTCTCATTACGAATTCTGATGAAGAAATATCATTTTGAATTCTGATAATGAATTCTCATTACAAATTCTGATGACGAATTCTCATTCTGAATTCTCATTCCTAATTCGCCTATTAAAAAGAATCTGATTATATTTGTTTTATACACTCTGAATTAATTCAGACTCTGATTAATATTTTGGTTAGACTCCGAACTTTTATTCTGCTTACACTTCTAAATTTGTCTACTCTGTATTATTTTCATTACACTCCGAACCTTCACTCCGAAGCTTTCATTCCGAACTTTTATGTTAGATTTTAAAACGATGTCGTACATTCTGTTACACTTGTTTTGTTATAAAACGATGTCTTCTATTTTGTTATAAACTAACCGTTGTCTAAGTGACACGTATACAGGTCCCTCTGATCTTTAAGAAAAATATGACCGTTGGAGAAGGAGCCGACCTTACCTATAAATAGGAGATCATTTGAAAGAGCTCGGTGTTGTTAAAAGTGCTGAAAGGCTGACTAATCTACTTGAAGTGATTTCTAGAGAGAGAGACTCTTATTAAATCTCAAAGATTCGTGCGACTCCGAATGTTGGTGATTACATTCGAGGGATTTCGGGGATAGGAAGACAGAGGTCCCGACTACCATGAAGTTCGAGGGCTTCCTTGCTGAGGAAGACAGAGGTTTCCAACTACCTTGAAGTTGAGGGCTTGCGGGGATGGCAAGACAGAGACTCCGATCTTCGTATCAAGGGCTTACCCTGGTGTGGGTAATACAGACTTGCTTGAAAGTATAAATCAAGGGACCTTTATCCAAGGTTGTTGGATACCCTTCTCTTTGGGTTAAAACACATATATATTGTTACTTGTAGTTCTACTACTTGTTTATATTCGGCTGCTTTTTGTATTATAAGGAAAGTATAACTTTCTTATACTTCCTTATTTGTACTCTGTTTCATTTAGATTCTATACGCTTTAAGGTAGAATCTCATATTGTAATCTTTTGTTAAGGTTCTATATCCGGAACCATATCTCCGGAACCTACATTCAGAATCTCTTTCCAAGTTTACTTTCAGTGTTAGAGGTGTTGTGAATTTTCCTTGTTTAAGTTTGTTAAACTTATTAATTTCCTTATCTTAAGGAAACTATAGTTATTCATAAATAACATTAAAAGTTCCAAAAGAATTTTTAAAGTATATAATTCACCCCCCCTCTTGTATATTGAGCATCTACATCACTATTCGATTCTACAGTATATCATTTGAATGATCTCATAACGGTTCTACAACTCTAGATATTACATGATGTTGATTTGATTTCTAGAGAGATACTTCCATGCATTTTGTGTACAGAACATCTTGTTCAAAATGGCATTATGCGACTTTGAATGTTACTGAGTACATTCGAGGGCTTTCGGGTATAGGAAGAAAGAGGTGATGACTACCTTGAAGTTTGGGGGCCTGCAGGGATAACAAGATAGATTCCGATATTCGTATCGTGGGCTTACCCTAGTGTGGGTAAGAAATAATTTCATGAAAGTACAAATCAAGGGACCATTATCCAAAGTTGTGGATACCATTCTCTTTGGGATAAAATATTTACTACTTGTTAATTTTTTTGTTTCATCTATTCCATTTCACTTTGGTTGTTGAGGAAAGTAAAACTAACTATTAATTTCTTATACATGTACTCTGGTTAAGAAGATTCTATATGCTTTAAGGCAGAATCTTTATTTTTGTAAACTTTTCTTAAGTTTCATTTCTAGAACAACATTTCCAAAATCAAGTATGTTTGTTGAAATAAGTGGTCTTCTGAATTTACCTTGTATAACTTTGTTAAACATTACCATCTTTAAATGTTCAAAATGTATTTCTTTTAAAGTATACAATTCACCCCCATGTATATTAAGCATCTACATCATTATTTCGATACTATAATCTAGATCATTTCGATCCTATAGGGATAACTATTATGTTAATAACAAATTATCATGGAAAATTTCAACAATTATTTATTGACCACTAAACTTCAACTCATTGGAGTGTCGAGGTCAACCTGAACTACACTCTTGAGTAAGAAACTAATAATAATACCTCTAAATGATGGCTTGGAAAAAAAATGAGATAAATGAATTTTTATATTTCAACAATATGTTATGTTAAAAATGTACAATTAAAAAATAACATAATATATAGAATATAAAGATTGTTTATTATTAAGAATAGGTACATAAAAACCCATTATATTCTTATCATGACCATTTCTCAATAATCAACCCACCCTTGATACTATTCTAGATTTCTCCTAAGTTATACTCATCTATATAACCTAGGGAATAAAATTATAAAGAAAGGTTCATCTTAAATGAGCCTAAATGTATAAATAAACCACATTTCATCAATGGTTATAACATATTCATGTTAGAAAAGTTGATAATGAGATAAATATATAATTAAAAACAACAGGGGACAATTGTATTTTTATATAATATATATAAAAGGACTTATACTCCCATGATATCTAAAAAACCATGGAAAATATTTATTGATTGAAAAAATTAAATACATTACCAGGATAATAATCATCAGAATAAACATATTATATATTTTTTGGAATAAATATAATAATAGGGAATCATATGTAGTGGATTCCTAAAAAATCGATGATGTATTATTCGGATTATAAACTGTTTGTCATCCATGATTGAGATAACATAAATATGTACCCCCAGACCTGGGATAATCCTTTTGTTTACCCTTTTTCATAGTATAATCTTCTCATGTATCTTCTGGATTGGGTTATTTCTCCCATGTACCCTTTCCCTTTGATAATATTCTCATGTACTATTTTTTACTTGGGACAATCCTCTCATAAATCCATCGACATGGGATAATTTTATCAAGATTTTATTTGAGGGAATGAGATTAAAAAATATAAATTAATTGATGGGTGATATATTAATTCACCCATAATTTATCCATATATAAGTTATCTACTAAAAAACTATTTTTTCACGTCATTATCTATACGTGAAAAGAACACTTTTTAAAAACAAATAGAGTTGTTATCACTAAAATCGAACTCAACTATGTGAATATGTGATAATAATAAATCAATCACCCATAAAAGACTATGTCATAAGGACATATATAGGGTGACATACACTAATTATTTATAAATTAATTATAAACGTTGTTGTTAATGTATAAAATATGAGTTAAATCTAAAATAATTTAAAGAAAGAACAAATTTATATTTGGTGAAAAATAAGATGTTATGTAAACATAAAAACCCATTTTAGGAATATAATCTATTTAAGAAAAATAAATTAAGTAAGTTACAACATATTTATTCGAAAATAATCATATAAAATTGTAATTGTTTTAAAGAGGTAAATTTAAAACACATTGATATAATTTTCATTTAAAAACAATCTTCAAATATAGAGTCTTCAAATATACATAAAGGATTCAAACCATTGACATGAATAAATTGGTAAATAATTACATTTTAAAATTAAAAATCTTCATTAGATTATTGAGATGAAAAACATATTACCTGAGTACTGATGTTGTGTATGATAAAACTATTTATTTTTAATGGAAGAAAACCCTTTTTAATATTTTTAAATACATTTTTTGATAAATAACATTGATAATTATAAACCAAAATATATTGATTAAATGATTAGATAGAAAATATGAACATCACAAGTGATAAAATATAATTTTGTATCAAATGATAATGGAGAACATTATAGGAAAGTGAAAATATTGTAATGGTTTGGAATCCTTAGTTATTTTTTAAGGAATTATTCCCTTTAATTCCATAATTATTATCAAGAAGCAATTCATCAAAGAAATAGATTTGAATCAAAAATTTATTTTTCCCTTGACAGGAAGAAAATTTTCTATGAATAAAATGATAAGGTTAATGCTACCAACTATGGGAGAATGATATTCATCGGTGTGGATTACAACACATTAAAGGTAGTTCTGTAAATAGCAACCAATACATTAATATTAATGAATGAATCAAACAACATAGTTGGTATTCAATGAGAGGTAAATCTAAATATCATGACATAAATTATATTAAATGTACATGAATAAAATTTTGTTCTGAATACACTATATAATTGATACAATGGAATATAATATCAATCATTTTTCTTAGATTTAAAAATAAAAAAATAAAATCCATAACGTGTATTCCCATTTATTCAAACACACTATGACCTCCTATCAGTAACCTAACATTATCAGTAACTTATTCTGAAATAATACTCATATCTAAAAACATTTATGAACAAAATTTATATTTATTATCTACATGTGAATGAGTTAATTATTTTTTATTGTGGATATCATGTTGAGAAATATTTATCATTATTTCAATGTTCTAAATGTATAGTCTTATAATTTATTCTTCTAACAAAAATCATCATTGGAAGAATATTCATTAATCATTTTTCATTTTTTTGAAAAATTCATTATTTTCTTACTACCAATTAATATTTTTTATTATTTCAGAAATCACTTTTAAGGAATATGTGGGAAACCAACAAGTTCAGTATATAAGATAATTCCAACCACATAAGAAATAGTCAGGTCATTAGAGAACAAATTAAGCGATTAGATTCATTTACCTTGACGATACGCCATTTCATGGAGGTGGGATCCATATCAAGGTTGTCCTTAATGAGATCCTCGATGTGGGATGAAATCCTATCCTAGGTCTTCACATGCTCCTCTATACTTTTTTTCCATCATTGAAACCACATGTCAAAATCGTATTTTGTTTAAAAATCCAAGAGGTTTGGTCTTCACTCAAATCAACAATCATCAGTCTTTCAAACATTCTATGTACATCCTCCTCTAAATTCTTCATCAAGAAATATTCCTCTCGAATTTCTTCATTAGAATGCATGAGAATCTCCTTGGTGATGTCTGATACAACGTCCTCTTTATTCTTTGATATGTTAGCAGCAACTTCCAAACTCTTTTGGGGGACTTTGCCTTTACTAGAAGACCTTGTAACATGAGGACTGGGTAAGGTTGAGTAGTCCTTTTATCTCCTCAGCCTCCGGTTGTGCTGGATAAACCCATCTACACCGACAAGGGTGTTCTTCCCTTTCTTTGAAGAGGACAAAATGTACTCTTCCTCAATTTCATCTTCCTTGGGCTCTAAGGACTAGAGTTCTGAGGCAGACTCATCATCTTCTTCTATAATTTCATTTTAATATATTATTTAATATATTAAATATAAAAAATACACATCTATAATAAATAAAATATATTAAATAAAATGTTATTAAATGACATTACTATTATATATGATATCATAATTTGTCATGTTTTAAACATTATTATAGTAGTCGTGTTTATGGTAATAACATTCCCAAACCGATAAGTAGTTATAACGATTTTACCTTTATGGAAATATTGTAGTTCAGAAAATATTAAATTTTATGTTTTTTAAGATATTAATATTTTAAAGTTACATTTATTAATTTTTTCTATAACCATTCATTTAGGGTGGGGATGGAAAATGAAATTCATCATTCGTGGATGTGGTAGCATACATATAAGCACAATTAACAATTCTAATACACAATGAATGTGATGAAATGAAGATATATTATAAATTATATTTTTATACTAACTATTCTGAGATACTAAACATATCCATTTTTCAAATAATTCATTGTTAGAAACCATTATTGGTGGTGATGAAATATGACCAACATATCCTCATGGTGGATGTAGTCTACATGTACCAATGATCGATGTTGTTATTTCTAAAAGTGAGGAACTAATTCAAAAAAAGGTTTTATATTAATATAACTAATTATAGTATTATCAAATACATTTCTGATTATATTATGGTGTCTATAAAATGTTTTGAAGATGAGTAATAGAAATAAAAAATAAATATTAATAATTACTCATGTGGATCATAAATGACTTGTCATAGAAATGTCTAAAGAAATAGAGTATATATAATAACTAATTGAGACTATAGGATTAAGTAATTTTTTAGAGGTATATAAGAGTATAAAAAAATTATATTTATAGTATTAATTTAGAAGGGACTGGGAACACATGAAGGGATGAAATCATTGACCTATTATAAGTGAAGAGAAGTGTATTATTTTGAAAACCAATTGAATTTCAATAATGAATTGTAAAGATTTATTGGGAAAATGATACTATTTTTTAAAATGTAAAATTTATATAATTATTGGGCCTATTTACAAATATAAATAATATTATAGTGACAATTTATAGTTATTTAAGACATTTTCCTTAAACAATTTTAATAATTCCACACATATATATTTATTATGGTATTAAATCTTTATCCTTGGTAATTAATTTTTATGAATATAAATAAAAAAATATTATATAATTTAAAAAGTTTTATTAAAAATTATAAAATAATCTAATAATTTTATATTTCAATGGATTTGAAATTTTAACTTTTCAATAAATGAAAATTGCTTTTAATTTATTTTAAATATGTATCACTTTATATTTAAAATATATGTCTAGTTTTAAGATATAAATATTGTCTAATTCCTTGAAATAATTGGATTCTTTATACAAAAAATAAATTTAATAGCTTCCATGTCAATAAAAATTGTAGATTCACCAAATACAATTATTAAAGATATGATAATATAGAAATGTTTTTAACTTCTGAATATAATATAACATCAATTATAAAAATAAAATAATTGTTTCCTAAGTTAAAATTAATATTTTAAAATAAGAAGGTTTAATACTTAAATGATTTATTTGGCAATTAATTTTATTTATAAACTTCTATGTCCTGATCATATACTGATAATAGAAAAAAAAATTATAATTTTGGTAAAAACAATATTTTCCACTATTTTGTAAAAAATTTCATATTTGATAAAAAATCACAAAAACAACAATATAATCATTTAAACATTTTTAATTGAAAAATTAATACCAATTTTTCCAAATATAAATATTATAAACTGTAAAAACATATAATAATTCATAATACAATATATAATAAAAAACTTTTATTGAAAAAATTCATTTTAATCAAATTATGTGTGATCAATAATTGTTTGTATGAATATATTTTTTATGAATATATTATTTAATTATAATTCTTATTATTATTTCGAAATTTTTATAATAAATATAATATAATCTCTTATGTGTTATTTTAGATCTTTCATGCATGTGAACATATATTTCATGCATTATATTAATTTATTGGAAAAAATATTTTCAAATCCAAGGGTTTTACATTCTACCTCTATTAAATAGAATAATTCATCACAATTTTGATTATAGTTCACTAATGTAATATTCTATGGGATCTATAATAAGATCACATAATATATTATACAGTTATATCCACCATATTATCTATTTTAAGTCTAGGAAACAATTTATCCAAAATATATATCTTTAAAAGTTACAATGGAAATACATTTTACAACATTATTTTCATTATTATGTTTCCTATAGAAAATACAAAAATATAAAGGTATGAATAATTTAATATAAAATAATATTAATTTATAAAATTTTTAATAAATAAAATCCTAAAAATATTTTACAATGAATCCTTCATTTTAATATATAATAAATTCGTTTCAACTGTGATATAATTTGTATAAGCTATCTCATAATGAATTTGTCTTTTAATTTTGAATATAAATTCATCTATTTTGATCATTATCCTAACTCAACGTCAAATTTTAATATATTTAAATAATTCTAAATGACTTTTAAATTGAATCATATTAATATAAAAATACTCATAAGATTTATCTATACCTATGAGAATTCATTGGCCCACTCATCATACTAAAAAGTAATGATTGAGTAAATACTCAATTACAATTTTCAATGCTATTTTCCTTAACTACTTTTATATCACACCTGAGACAAATTTATAGTATTTAGAAAGTAGTGAAATATCTTTTAGAATCCCATAATATCAACTAATCAATACATTGATATATTATCATATACTTATGATTATCCCTTATATTTATTCATAGAATTATTTAACTAAATATTGTAACATACAAATATTAATTTTAATAAAAATGTCCACACATACAACTAAACCATAGTCATATACCTATTAAGGCACCCAAACCCAAATTCATGAGTGCATGGATAGAAATTCATTCTAAAAATACTAGTTTCAATATAACATGAGATACAAAAATCTATATTTCATATATGTTACACATTTTAATCACTAAATTTCATAAATATTCACATAATAAAATGATGAAAAATTTAACCATTCTTAAGTATCAACTATATAAAAAAATATTTTATAACACTTACAAACATTTATCCATGTTCAAATCACACGAAAACCCCCTCTATACTTATCATAATTTATACAAATCTTGTTAACCACGAGAATGAAAATATAATAATTTTGTGTGATTACATGCTCAATATGTGAAAAACACAACTATTGTTTACTAATTGAAAGATTATATGATTTTTATGATATATTATAATGATATAATATATTATTAAATATAACATTTCATAATTAGAGTTTTCCATATGTCGTGATAGAAAGACATAAAATCATAATTGAATAAATATATATGATGGAAGGCATATGTGGAATCATGATACATTAAACATGTATTATGTTGTCATAATTATAGGGATATGATTATAACAAATGAGTGTGGCATAAACATAAGTAAACAAATCATATGCATAAGATACCTACATAGAGATTCCTAAAACAAGGGGTTTGTGATAATCTCCTTTATACCTTTATTGGTTTGAGATAGTCCTTTTATGTACCCATAGGATATATAATCATCTGGTGTTCCCATTATCATGGTATAATCCTATCGCATACCATTTAAATTCTGATAATCCTCTTATATATTATTTATCTTATGATTATCAACACATATAACTTTTTTTGTGGGATAATCATACCGCATAACCTATAATTTTGGATAATCTTATCATGAATTATTTTATCTTTGAGGATATAAATTTTAAATATTTCTTGAAGATGGATATAAATCCCCATTCATAATTTACCAATAAATATATAACCCACTTATAAATAAAATTTAATATTATCATAAATAAGCTATGGGAAAAATATATTTTTTAACATTTCCAGTTAATACCATAGACTACGACATCAGTAATTTGATCCGTTAAACCCAAAATTCATAAACCAAAAAGAGTATTTCATAAAAACATTTATATATTGATTCATGAAAGCTAATTTATTTTTGAAATGTATACATTGTTGATAATGATAAATATGGTAGTAAAATTACAAAAGTATTTATATAAAAATATATTTCTAAAATTATAATAGAAAATGTAATGTTCACATTCAAATTTTTTTTATAAATTTCTATCTTGAAAATATAAAAGAAGTAATTTTAAAAATAATTAATTTAAATTAATTTCTTTATATACATACACAATTCAAAATTTTGATATGAATACTTGTTGAAATTTTTTTTTTAAAAATACACTTCAATAGGGAATATTGGAAATAGATATAAAGGATTCCGAAATATGAAGTGATAACATTTAAAATAATTAAATATTAATTAAATGAAAACTCCCAAATAATCCTCCAAAATAAAGAATAGTTATTAGATAAAATATGTATTGGACAATTAAGTGTTTTCTTTTTAATGGATAAAAAAATTAATTATTTTTAAATAAAAATGTTGAAAACAGAAATTATTAAAGATTAAATAATACTTTTTAAAATATTTTATGGGATGCATCAATTTAGGATGAGATAAAATCAAATTAAAAATTTAAATATAACGGAGAGCCTTAAATATAATAGAATATAAGTACATAGAGGGGAAATTGTAGGTAATATGGATATTAATTATTCTCTAGATTGATCATTTTTTTATTTTGAATAAATTCATTAGTGATGAATAGTTGCATCAAAAGAGTCATTTCCCATTATGATAAATAGAATATTCCATGAAATATACATCCCAGGATTATGTAAATATTAATGGATGAGAGAAGTTAGCGAGGACACATTATAACTCAATGGAGGGAGTTGACTAATCAAAAACCCTCATGTTAATGATTATTTATGAATTAATGATTATAAGGGGGATATTATGAATGATACATTCACATATAATAAAATGAATGATATTGATTATAATTGGATGAAATAGGGGTAGATAATACACTATATATTCGAAATTATTGTTGGATATATCAATTATGTCCCCATGATTTTAAAATTATAGAAAGAAACCCTTACCATATAAGCATGATTACCTGAACACACTCTAAACTCATATATAATCAACATTACATTCATAACAACTTATTAAAATAAATTATAAATATATTTAATCTTTTATGAACATGATTTATTCTTATTATTTACATTCATATTAGGTATTTATGATATATATTCTATATATGTGTGTGTAATCTTGATTGTTTTAAATAAATTTCACAATAGTAGAGTTATTCGGCACTCATCTCCAAAATATAATTATTTAATGATTATTAATGTTCTAATAGTCATTATTTTAAAATAATACTTATAAATGACTATATTAGATTAAATTTATGGATATCGTCAATCACCAGCCCAGATATCCATCATTATCGGTAGAAACGACAATTATACCATGGACCAAAGTGCTTTCTTTGTTCATATAGGATGGTTACTAGTTAATAGGGTTCATGAGTGATCTAATTTTTGGTAGTTCTCTATGTAAATATAAAATAAATTAAAATAATTGGATAATAATTAATACACAATCCATATTTAAAAAATGTAAAATTTTATTATGTACCATTTGGTAGACATGTACATAATTTGAAACTGATGAAAATCCCAAAAATCGAATAACCAGTGATATAATCATACCTATGGTCACCTAGAAATAGTTCAATAAAATTAATCTCTTGTAACCACAAATATTGAATTATTCCTTGTCATGAACACCAATTAAAACCCTATAATTCATTTATATTACAAAGTCTATGTGAAATAACTTATAAACATTCCCAAAGGCAGAAGTTGTGTGTGAGAAAATCCATCCATGTGCGATTAAAAATCATTTCATATGTAGTCAATATCGAATAAACCAAAACTAATTAATTTTTAATGTAACATGGAAATTATTTTTTTCATTTGAGTTCTGAATAAAACATTATTGTTAAATAATTTCTTTGGAATGTATTAAACATGCATAAATAAAAATTTATATTAAAATAGAATGGGAATTTTATTTCATAAACACTTTAATATATAATGTCATTTCCATATAATAACAACACAATCATATTCCTATAAGGTAATCTAATCTATAATTATAGATCCTTGTATATACCATTGAAATAGGGCTCCAGGTCAGTACACATCCATAATTATCTATCCAATGGGGAATAATGGTATACAAAAATGAATTAATACCCTTCCCTCATCATGGTTTAGATTCATTTTAACCCTAAATATACTGATAGCTATAGATAAAAAAATCAATAATGGTTTTCCAAAATAAAATACCTAACTGACCACGATCTCTTATGTTTTATGTAAATCAATATATGGAATATATTTTCTATCTTATCATTTTCATCAATCATCATTAAATCAATCCCATATAACGTATCAAACATGATATTTCATTTAAAACCCCATGATCTAATTTATTTTTTAAAATTCATGATTTCAATAGAAAATAATTTCATTTTAAATGAAAAAAATTCACTATATTAATCTATAATAAATCCTAATAGAAGTATTTTTTCAAATCAATGAAAATTCCACAACCATTTTTTATAAATCTATACATTATTTGAACGTATGCTATAAAATAAGTTAAACAAGCATGATTATAATTGAATACTAGTATTAAGATTCTAAATTACAATTATGAGAATAAATTAGATATCTATTTAATTCCATTAACATGACTACATTTTCAATTAATGTAAATTTTACAAAAAAATGATCACTGTGACATTCTCATCAAACATGGAAAAAAGATTTCCACAATCTTAGTGATACAAATGAATAAAATCAATCTACAACGAATACTAGAAACTTGAAAAAAAATTACATTTTGGGTCTGTCAATGACAAAATAATAGTCTTGTATAGAATAATTAGAGATACATGGAAAATATAATTCCCACTCAAATAATGAAATAAATTATTGAAAAAAAATATATGATTTAATTTGATCGTCAATATTTGAATAATTAACAATTTATTGTAAATAATTTTTCTATGGAGCCGCCAATTTCAGTTTGTGTAAATGAGTTTCAAGGGAGTAGATTAAAAAATAAATTTTTTGTTATGGTAATGAAATTATTATATTTTCTGTAAATCCCTGACCCCAATTACCCAGATTCGGTTCATTATTTTAATACATTGGCATGATTACAAGTAAATAATGTCTCGAAGGAATGATCGATTTTTCAGTCTTGGAAAATTAATTATATACATGAATGTTACATTACACATTATAACATAAAAAACAACATAAGAAATATTTTATGAATTCCATTATTCCCTAGGCTTAACCCTACATATCAATAACAATACACTTCTTGGAATCCTGGGAAAAATAAAACATAGAAGGGGTGGGCTCAGATGCTCAGTAAAGATAACAATACAACGGAAACTTTCATAAATAAGCATAATCATTTAAGGAAATGTATAAAACTAAAAAGAAAAGCCTTTTAAAGATAAACTTCATCATAATATGGAAAATATAAATCAAAATAATCCCATTTACTTACTCACATAGGTACTCTACTAGTATAATAATCACATTCAATATCAATAACCACATTCATAATGATGGAAGGCATAATGCAAGATATCATACCACATAGTCAAGGCCTTGTGCCAAGACTACAGATATGATTTTTTTTCAAGGCCTTGTGGCAAGACACTAGTTTTTTCCAATGAGACCAACTGATGCACTGAGGAGCTATAGTGGGTTCCACCTATCACATACTACATCCAATGCATTCCTCATATGAACAGGATTAAACATAACATAACCATTCGTATTAAAACTAGCATACGAAATGTCAATACTTTCTCCATAAACCATGAATGGTATGAAAATAACACATCCACAGTCAAACATACCACAAAACCTTCAATAAAATATCGATGTTTTGTATCATAATAAATAAAAAAAATATTAAAATCAATCAAATGATGTTGACATAGATGAAATCAAAACTATTTGAGAGAAATATCTCTTTTTTGAAATCATTTAAAGGTCACATGTTTATAAAGGAAGTAATTTAAAAGATATTTTTGAATCAAAGTGTCCCGTAACACTTTGAAACATTTGAAAATAGATATCATTTCAAAACTTTCATGTCTATATAAATAAATCCATAAAATCATTTTGAGAACATGGACATTAATTAAAAAGATTTAGAAAGATAAATATTTAAAACATTTAAAATTATGATCTTTATAAATATTACCTTTCATAAATTCTTAAAATATTCATTTTGAAATCATTTAAATGTCACATAATTATGAAATAAAACATTTACTTTCAAAAAAAAATTATTATATTATAAGGGAATATTCGACGATTTTATAACGGCTGAAAATTGCTGCACCCGCTGTATAAGTTAAAAAGAAGACATTCATACCTTAATTTTGTCAAAAAGTTTAAAAGGACCTTGTTTGGAAAACGAAGGAAATATTATTTTATAAAAATATTATAAAAATTCATCAAGGGTATAAATGACTTTAACTCATAGTATATATAATAGTAATAATTATTTGATATTCATTTTTAAGAAACATGGATGTGGATGATAAAGAGGTCCTAGTAGATAATTACGTATAAACAACTTCGGATAATGAAGAGATTATGAAATAAACCCTTACCAATTTGGTAACTTACAAAACATACACCCAATGAAAGAGGTATCATTAAATGAATATGTAAATATAGATAAATTAAATTGTATTACACAAAGAATACAATTATGGGTAGTACATACACCACACAAAAGGTAATAGTGGCAATATGGTACCAAACTCACGGGAATAAGGAGTGAGATGAAAACCCCTTACCTTGTACTTTTCCTTGAAGAGGGTAGGTTATCCTCTTATATAATAGTCAAATAATTTTTATTAAATTATACAATAATAATATACATAAATATGATATCATATATGATCTTTTAACATAGTTTAGTTAGTAATGTCTTAGTGTTATCGTCGTTTCGAGTGTTAACTTGCTCGTTTTATTTTATATGTTTTGTTATAAAAGCCGTGTTTATTATGGAAAGGTTGTATCTAATTAATATACAGAATGATATCAATTCCTTAAAAAAAATTAATCATAAAATAATAATTAGACTTGAATGGATATTATGGGGAATGAATCTCATCGCGTTCATGGAGATGGTTGTCCGTACGTATGCACGAGCGAAAATATCATTATTTTAATATTAAAATAATATATAATTGGATGGTATATCATATATAAAGCATAATTATCATGTTATATTTATTATTTAAATTAATTACACATCATTATCATACCCATCCAAATAATAATGTTTTGAATAACAATTACACCACAACGTGGAGACGGTAAGTTGTACGTACACACGTATGGTGAAATTTCATTGAAAGGATGGATAGAATACTAAATATGGTTGTACCATATTTATAATAACATCAAATTATATAGTAGATACTGGAGTTTTTATTTTAGAATGTAAATAACAATGAAAGAATAAGTTGTAGAAGAAAGGAACTTGAAAGAGGGTGGTGAAAACATTACCTATTCTTCGGGTTCTTCATTTTGATTTGATCAAAAGGGAACCTTAAGATGGATTTATGATCAAACTATGGAATTTAGGTTTATGTGAGGAATGTTGAGAGAATATTTGGTAGGGTTTGGCTGATATAAAAGGCTTTTAAGGTGTGAATTAGTGGGAAGGGGAAGTGCCCTTTTATAAGAGTGGTGAGTGGAACCTTAGGAAAAGAAAGAAAAGTTATTTTATAATAAATTTATATTCGGTTTATAATAGATCAAAAGTGAATTATTTAAAGGTTAAGGTATGGATAGGTAGAAAAACACTCAACCAATAGGTTTTATATAGGTTTGGTTCACTATATTAACTTTAACGTTTTGATTTTACTCTTAGATAAATAGTTTGACATTTACCATGTCTGTTTGAATTTTTATATTATATAGTCAATAAACATACCATAAACTTCCAATAGACCCCCAAGTGGTCCATTAATAATAAAAATATCATTGTATACATACTTTTACCATTACATATATTTTTAGGAATAGAATATCAATTAATAATATAATATTTGTTTTAAAAACTCGGTTATATCAATTTTGACAATATTTAATAATTGATTTTTATTAAAGTCTTAACAAGTATTTTAATTCAAACCAAATTCATTTAAGAAATAATAACATGTCATATTTGCCAATAAAATACTTTTATGGTATCAAAACGTTCAAATTATATTCATTTTAACATTTATAATACTAATCATATTATTATTTCATTAATAAGGAAAATACTGCATCATTTTTATGTCATAAATAAATTTAATTATTCAATATCAAAAAATTATAAAAAAAATAATATTATATATGAATTTTTTTATATTTCTAATGAATATTTATAGTCCAATATATAACATATATAACCCTATGTAATAATTATTTTTTTAAAAGATATATGCTTAGGTTATTTTTGTATTTACTTTACCTTAATTAATATAAAGTGTCATTATCACTTACAAGTGGATCCATGGGGACCCAAAATCGACCTAAAGATTCCCATGGTCCGAAATGTATCATCAATAGGTTTAAGACATGTTTTTGGGTAATTTAAAATTAATATAATATTATTTTTTAACCCTTATTTACCGGATCTACCCTTCAACCATGGTAAATAAAATATCTACCGAAGTAATTATCCAAAATGTCTAAAAATAAAAGTTACCTATTTACACAATTTGGAACTCCTGATTATAAATATGGAATCCATTTTTATAAATTCAAAACACAAAAGTGACTTAATTTAAAATTAATTCCGTTGTTAAAACAAAAAGAGTATTTTTAAGAGATAATAACTATCAAAAGATTGGCACTTGCTTATTTCTAGTTTAAATGTGAAATAATGTCTAATGATAAATGTTAGATTAAATGGTAAAAATATAATCTAATTATACTTTAAAATCAATCAAATTCATAATTTATAAAAATTAATTATTTCGATTAAAAAAGTTGTTTTTAATTAAATTTATTAATTTTCACTATTCATCAAAATATGAATGTCTTCAGAAAAATACCAAAATAAACCCTAAGCTAATTTCGATATTCCAAATCTAAAAATGAATTCCATTTTGAATGATAAAGTGTATAAAATTTCAAAAAGAGGTTATTACTATTCATAACGGCTACTTTGATTGGTTGTGGTGTGTGTTAGAATTCGAAGTTGCGTACAACACACGCTACTGTAATATTCAAAGAGATGTGTATCGTGGAAGATTGGGGTGTTACAATATCTCCTAATTCAATAAAATTCATCCATTAAATTTCAAATTATTATTTGAAAATAAATGGTTGAAAATAGAAAATAACTTTGGGAAAACCCACATCGGAAATTAGGTTAATAAAATTTAGATTTAATAAAAGAAAAATGGAAATAAAAGGGTCACCGCCAAATTATGATCTCAATTAGGAGAACATTGATGGAAATTAGAGACATATAATTTCCAGAAGAATGTAAATATTTTTACGTAGTGATTGAGGTCATCAATCACAAACAACTATAAAATTGAGGTCCTAAAATTCATCAATCTATGATGATTTAAAATACCATTGGTTCAACAAATCATCTGGTATTAGGATAACACATTTTTTGTTTTAAGATCCCTTAACTAAAGTAAAAGAATTAATTTATTCATATAATAAGAGAATAAGAAAAAAATATACACTTAAAAAGTAGAGTCCCATCCTTTAACTAATTTCTACCACAAACTTATCTTTCACTCTAAAATAGAATAGAACTTAAAAATAATATTTTATTTTTCCTATTCGTATAGGGTTAAAAAATGAATTTATAATTCATCTACCTGAATTTTTTTTAAAAAAATACCTTATTCAATCCCGGACATCACGTGGTCCAGTTGTCGGTGATACACCCTTGTCACCCTTCGGTTGCGGGTTCAAGTCTCACGGCCTTGCTGGACGCAAAGGGTTGCCACCCGACATTCGGGTTGTCCTTTTTATGGAAATACAAAAATAATATCAAACTAGACTTATCCAAAATACTTCTGTCCAAACTCACATTCCAAAATTTATAGGGAAGATAAACACAATGTTGATCCTTTTTTTCATAGAATAACATGTGAACACCTTCATCATGTATTCTTTTAAAACACTGCAACATCCTGAATTACCATAAAACCTTATTGATTACATTCAAGATCCCTTATTCCTTATAGAATAATGGATATACACCATCTATCCAAAAATGTTGCAAACTCCATCAATGACTGAAAATACAAATCATTAATCAATTTCAAGGTTGTCAAGAATATCTAATATAATTTATCCAAATCAATCATATATTATTCCTAAATCACTACCTTGGTATTAGAACCATATTATGGTTCATCTTTCACTCAGCCATATATTTTCCAAAAAAATTAACCTAATATTGAGTCACTTTTCTTGGTTCACACAATCTCATTTCCATAATGAAATAGTACTGTAGTACAATCCTTATATACTCCATAATTGTTATAACCAGTACATCGTTGATACAACACTCAAATGACATAATTCATCAATAAAAAATAAGAACTATAATCATTCCTCCTTACTTATGGTAGTATCATAACATGATTATTATACAATAGCATCAATTGGGGCATACTCTGATGATTTGGACATTGGATCACGTAGTGTCCCAACTCTTTGCAGATGAAGAATTGTACATTGGAAACCATTTTCATACCCTTTTCAGTCATGTACATGGTGTCCTTTTTTCCACACTTATAATAAACTCACATTCCCTTTAGGCAAGTTCCAGGGTGTTTCTTCCCACAATTATCACATATGGGAAAATTCTTCTTTTCCCTCTTCCCTTTATCCATCATTCCCTCTTCCATCCTTTTCGTCTCTTTCTTCCCTACAAATCCATATGACTCAAATAATTCTTTACTTATATTTTCAACACATTATACTATTTCTTCATACGTTGAGAATACATGGGAGACAATTTCCCTTCTAAATTTTGGCTTAATACCATGAAAGAAATGATCCTTCTTACTCTTTGGATCATATGTATTGCTGGAGTTCACATTTCTTCTATTGGGATCCATTTCTATACAATGGCATACAATAGGTCAGTTTATGAATTGCAATGAATAAATCCAAACTTGTAAAATACCTAACGTAGATTGAATACATTATGGATATAATCCCTAACAATAAAAATGTTTACTTTGAGAATGTATTTACTCATAAACCCTTCATAATGGTTTATAATGAAATTGAGAATTATCCAAAGAATATCCTTCAGGAGTGTCGTAAGCAAGAGTAAAGCAAGGCCTGTTATCGTGCACCGGTTCCCGTTTGAGTCTAGCTCAAAACAGTGTTTTCGTATTTTACCTCTAGGTACATCTGTACCAGATCGGCCTCTACTAGCTCGTATCCAGACAATGATATATTGCTCAGAAAACACACAATATCTCAACAATACCAAAATTCTAGGAAGTTCTTCTATACTAATCCTAAAATTCTATCTTTGAGTAATGTGCTATAATCAGAGTTTATATAAATCTAGATTCCAAGGTTATTGGTAAACATCCTCTGATACCAACTGTAACGCCCTGACCCCAGTTACCGAGAGTCGGTAAATTCTTTTATTACATTGGCATGATTACAAGGATATCATGTCCCGAAGTAACGATCGGTTTAGTAGTCTTGGAAAATAGATTACATACATTAATGTTGCATTATAGTTTATAACATACAAAAGGACTTAAGTAATTATTTATGGATGCCATTATTCCCTTGGATTATCCATGCATATCAATCACAATACTCTTTTTGGAATCTTGGGAAAAATAAAACATTGAAAGGGGTGAGCTTAGATGCTCAGTAAAGATAACAATATAGTGAAAACATTCATAAATAAGCATATACATTTAAGGCAATGTATAAAACTAAAAAAAATCTTTTTTAAATTAAACATCATCATAATATGGAAAATATAAATCAAAATAATCCCATTTAGTTACTCACATGGATACTATACAAGTTGAATAATCACATTCAATATCAATAACCACTTTCATAATGATGGAATACGTAATACTAGACTATCATACCACATAGTCAAGGCTTTGTGCCAAGACTACAAATAATATTTTTTCAAGTCCTTGTGCCAAGATACTAGTTTGTATCATGAGACCTACTGATGCATTGACGAGCTATAGCGGGCTCCACCTATCACTTACTAAGTCCAATTCATTCCTCATATAAACAGGTTTAAACATAACATAAACATTCATATTAAAACTAGCATATGAAATGTCAATACATTCTCCATAAACCATGAATGGTATAAAAATAATGCATCCACAGTCAAACATATCGCAATACCATCAATACAATATAGAAGTTTTGATCATAATAAATCAAAATCAAATAAGCTTAAAATCCATAAAAGGATGTTGACATAGATGAAATCAAAAATATTTGAGAGAAATATCTCTTTTTTTAAAATAATTGAAAAGTCCGACATTTATAAAGGAAGTAATTTAATAGAGATTTTTGAATCAAAGTGACCCAAAACAATTTGAAACTTTTTAAAAGAAATATCATTTCAAAACATTCATGTCTATATAAATAAATCCTTAAAATTAATTTGAAAACATGGACATTAATTAAAAATATTTATAAAGATAAATATTTAAAACATTTAAAATTCTGATCTTCATAAAGATTAACTTTCCCAAATTCTGAAAATATTCATTTTGAAATAATTTAAAAGTAAAATAATTATAAAATAAGAAATTTACTTTCAATATAATATTATTATCTTGTAAGGGAATCTTAGACAATTTTATAACGGCAGAAAATAGCTGCACCCACCATATAAGTTAAAAAGAATACATTCTTACCTTAATTTTGTCAAAAAGTTTAAAAAGGACCTTGTTTGGAAAATGACAGAAAGATTCCTTTATAAACATCTTATAAAAGGTCAAAAAGGGTATAAATGAATTAACTAATAGTCTATAAAATAGTAAGAATGATTTGAAATACATTTTTAAGAAACATGGATGTGGATGATAAAGATGTCCTAGTATATAATTAAGTATAAACAACCTCGGATAATAAAGAGACTGTGAAATAAACCTTTACAAATTTGGTAACTTACAAAATATACACCCCATGAAAGAGGTATCATACAATGAATGTGTAAATACACATAAATTAATGTGTATTACACAAAGAATACAATTATGGGTAGTACATACACCACACAAAATATAATAGTGGCAATATGGTACGAATCTCAATTGAATAAGAAGTGAGATGAAAATACCTTACCTTGTACTTTTCCTTGGATGATGGTAGGTTAACCTCCTGTATAATAGTAAAATCATTGTTATTAAATTATTAAATAATCATATACATATGTATGATATCATATATGATCTTTTAACATTTCTTTGTTAATAATATCTTAGTATTATCATCGTTTCGGGTGTTAACTTACTCGTTTTCTTTTATATTATTTGTTAAAAAAGACATGTTTATTATTTATAGGTTGTATCTAATTCATATCCAGAATTATATAAAGTCCTTAAACATTATTATTAATCATAAAATGTGAATTATACTTGAATGGATACGATGGGGAATGAATCTCATCACGTTCGTTGAGACGGTAGTCCTTACGTACGCACGAGTGAAAATATTATTATTTTGATATTAAAATAATATATAATTGAATGTTATATCAGATATACGGAATCATTATCATGTTATATTTATTAATTACATTAATTTTACATCATTATCATACCTATCCAATTAATAATGTTTTGTATAACAATTACACCACGACAGGGAGACTGTAAGCCGTACGTACACATGTATGGTGACATGTCATTCAAAGGATGGATAGAATGATAAATATAGTTGTACCATATTTATAATAACATTTAAGTATATAGGATATACTGGATTTATTATTTTATAATGTAAATAACAAATAAATAAGAAGTTGAAGAAGAAAGGAACATGAAAGAGGGTGGTGAAAACATTACCTCTTCTTCGGTTTCTTCTTTTTTATTTGATCAAAATGGCTCATTAGGTTGGATTTCAGATCACACTATGTCCTCTAGGATGAAGTTATGGATGTTTATATAATATATGGTCAGGGGTTGGCCAAGACAAAAGGCTTGGAAGGTGTGAATTAGAAGGAAGGGGAAGTTCCCTTTTATAAGAGGGGTGAAGGGCACCTTAGGAAAGCTAGAAATGTTATTTAATAATAAATTAATATTCTATTTCTAATGGATCCAAAGTGGATTATTTAAAATTTATGGTGGGTATAGGTCAAAAAACACTCAATAAAATAGGTTTTAGATATGTTTGGGTCACTATATTAACTTTATCTTTTGGATTTAACTCTTAGATAAATAGTTTGACATTTACCATGTCTCATTGTATTTTTATATTATATAGTCAATAAACTTACTATGAACATCCAATCAACCCCCAAGTAGTCCATTAATAATACACCTATCATTATATAAGTCCTTTGGCCGAATATTAGATTTATTGGAATAGAATACAAATTAATAATATAATATTTTTTATAAAAACTCATTTATGTCAAATTTGAAAATATTTCATAATTGATTTTCGTTAAAGGCTTAATTTTTTTTACTTCGAACCAAATTCATTTAAGAAATTATTAACATGTAATATTAACCAAAAAGAATCGTGTATGACATCAAAACTTTCAAATTATATTTATTTTAACATTTATAATACTAATTATTTGATTCATTCATTAATAAGGAAAATATGGCATCATTATTATGTCATTAATAAATTCAATTATTGAATGTCTAAAAAATATAAATAAAATACCATTATGTAGGAAATATTTTGATATTTCGAATTAAAATTTATAGTCAAAACTATTACATATATAACTATATGTATAAAATGTTTATCTAAAAGATATATGCTTATGTCATTTTGGTATTTACTTTAACTTAATTAATATAAAGTGTCATTATCACTTACAAGTGGATCAATGGAGTCCCAAAATTGACCCAAATATTCCCATGGTTATACATGTATCGTCCAATAGGGGTA
Source organism: Viscum album (assembly GCA_963277665.1). Lineage (NCBI taxonomy): Eukaryota > Viridiplantae > Streptophyta > Magnoliopsida > Santalales > Viscaceae > Viscum > Viscum album. Next base: position 1,277,045,256 of record OY728133.1, read on the forward strand.
GGACGCGTTTTAGGGTAGTTTAATATTATTATGATATTATTTTTTTACCCTTATTTATCGGATTTACCATTTAACCATGGTAAATAAAATATTTACCAAAGTGATTATACAAAATGAACAAAAATAAAAGTTATCTATTTAAAAAATTTAGAGCTCCTAATTATAAATATGGAATCCATTTTTCTAAATTCAAATCACAGAAGTGTCAGAAATTAATTTAAAATTAATTCATGTAGTTAAAACAAAAAGCGTGTTTTTAAGAGATAATAACTATCAAATGATTCGCACTTGGTTATGTCCAGTTTAAATGTGAAATTATGCACAATGACCAATATTATAGTAAATGGTAAAAATATAATCTAATTATACTCTAAAATCACTCAAATTCATAATTTATCACTTTTAATTATTTTGATTAAAAAAGATTTTTTTGATTAAAATTTAGCAATTTTAACTATTCATCAAAATAAAAAAGTTTTTAGAAAAATACCAAAAATTCATCCAAAGCTAATTTCGATATTCCGAATCCAAAAATGAAGTCCATATTGAATGTTAAAATTTATAAGATTTCAAAAAATTGGTATTACTATTCATAAGGGCTAGTTTGATTGGTTGTGGTGTGTGTTAGAACTCGAAGTTGCGTACAATAGACACTACTGTATTATTCAAAGAGATGTCAACCGTGGAAGTTTGGAGTGTTACATTTCCTATCTGGTTCTCGACCAAAATAGTAATTTTGTCTAGCAGTAGTCTTTAACAATCTAGTTGTTATTGTTTGAACAACATAATATAGTTCATGGACCCCCCCCCCCCCCCATTTGGTTGGTGTGGTTCATATATGAACTATAGTTTATTAGATAATTGAATATATACTAAAAGAACCTACTTTTACAAAAGCCACTAGTTTTCCTATGGCTCTCACCCACTAGCTTGTATACTACTTGTATCTATTTTTACTACAGGAAAATGTCTACTGTTAAATAATTCTATTACATAATCTATTGAACTCTCAAATGATAAAGAAAACTAGTCCCTAGTCTATGAGAATTAACTAATTTTTTTTGAAATAAAAATAAATCCATGTGAAAGGAAGAGGAAAAATTAAAATAAGGATCATACTAGAAATAATGTGTGGGGATGTTACATTTATGGCCACTACAATTCATTATTCATTAAAAATACTATTAATATATAATTTTCCATTAACATGTGATCCCAAAAAACTCTCATTATTACCTCATGATCATATTTCTAATGAAAACATAATCAATGATTCCACATAACACAGACTAAGGGGTTAGTTTTCCCACTAAGAACCTTATATTGATAATCAAAATTCAAAACTAACTTCTCAATCATAGTAATGTGGGATTCTATATAATAGCCCTCATAATTAAATATTGTATTCATATCTGAATAATATTTCGTGATTTGTGTAATATAAAACATGGCATGAATTGATTACATCACTAGTTGTAATTCCAAATGAGCTACCCTCCCAATCTTCCACACAAACTCAAAGGATCCCTTGTATGTAAATATCAACATCCCATGTGTTCAAATTTTTTAGTGAACCAGTGGAGGAGAGAATCTCATGAACAATATTTCACTAATGGGGTACACAAAGGATTCCGATGATGATATGTATATGATTTATATCAACATGGATCCATCACCTAACATTGATGAATCATCATGGTCATTATCATCATTTCATATAACAATATTGTTCCACCTAACAAAAATTCCACATCCTCATTCCAACAATAGAGATACTTTCATTCCTTACCATATAAGATAAAAAATTGTTCAATATTAAAGGATGATTTATATTTACTAATATATCAAACCATAACCTATCATAGTAGGGAAATATAAGAATCTATAACATCAAATAGAGAAGAATGAAAAATTTCATTATGAATTTTTATAGATCATTCTTTTGACCATCTATATAAGGATTGAATATTTTGAAGAAACTGACATGGGATCCTATTAACTAATGGAGTCCTCTCCAATATCATGATGCGAATCGGGGGTCCGTATTGGAAATAATGGAAAATAAAACTCACTAAAATTTGACAATATATTATATATATAGATTTAATATATTATAAAAAAAATTTATCATGAATATGAATATTGAAAGTGTATGGAATTTTATATATATTTTGGAATAAATTTAATCATTTTAATGGCATCAGATACAGGTAACCCCAATTCCAAATGAACTATAATATATTATAAAATTAAAACCTAAACATTAAATAGAATAGTATGAGTCGAAATAAGTAAATTATAAAATTTTATTTTTTACACATGAATACATTAAAATCATTGGTTATAAATTATTTAAAAATGTTAATAAATAAAATCTTTTTAAAATAAAATATATTTTTATCTAAAAAATACTTCCAATTCTATGAATGTGTCAGTATGGTAAGAAATAAAACTATTTATTATTAGAGATTTATTTTATTGAAATTTTTATATTATATAACCTATCTTATGTTTTTTGAGTTATCTAATTTTTTTTCTAGGAATAGGGTAAGATAAAATTTAGTTTTGCACAAAAAAACTCGAAATTTATAAAACAAATTTCATCAATATTTTCTCATTTATTTTAAATGTAATTTTTCCAATTTAATAAAATTTATTTGAAAAATTAAAATCATTTTTTAAATCAACATTACAAAATTTAACATAAATTAAATAATTGATAATATTGTAGGAAGATTACTTTTTTGATAAATATTAGAAAATACTTATTTTTAATAAAACCTCTTTTATTTTAAATTTTTAGAAAATATTGTTTTTAATAACTATAAAAGTTAAAATAGTTCAATTATATTATTATCAATATATATTACGTAACTACAATAAATTATATGTTGAGTTTTGATATACAAGCATCCTACACTTAGGGAAACTCTTTTCATGGAAAACCACATTTCACCTATTATATAGGATTAATAATAATTTAAATTCATCCTCATATATGAATTGAATTTGAAAAAATTAATTAATGACTTTTATTCATCAAAATTAATATTATTTAATTATTTCAACTTAATTTTTTGTCATAATGAATAGTAAAACGTTTAACACTAATTATCATGGTTAATGATCAAATGTGTTTATCAGTGGTCGCAAAATGATATGTGTATGTTTTCCATTCAATCATATATAAATATTATTGAATGGAAAAATATTATCTTTACCCCATAAAACCTCCAAATATATATCAATATGGAATAAATTTAATTGAGAATGAAAATATCAATTTTTATTATATTAAGATGCTTCCATGTTGGACCTCCCACCCAATAATAAAATGAAATATACCCTCCAATCATATCCACACCACAATATAATTTTATTAGATATTAAATATACCGAACATTCCTCTTAACATCCATAAACACATCATAAAGATAGTTTTTTATTATTAATCTTTCCAAATTGAGGCTTTATGTGTAATCATAAAGAGATTTTGGGCAGAAGTTTCATAATTATAAACCATGTTTTTTCATTTTTTTTCCACCAATACACAAAATTATTCATCATATATGATGAAATAAAAACACTAGTATATTCTCTATATTTATATGCTATTATATTATTGTTGTAATCAAAATCCATCACTTCTTCCCTCAAATAGGAAACAATACAATCCATCCTGTGTATAGTGGATTACAGCCTAATGAACAAATGTAATTCCTTTTCCATAGAAATATCTCATGATATGGGATAATTAAGGATATAATTTTATCATATGATATATATGTCTTCTCAAACCATTCTAATTATAAAACCACAAATAACTTATTATCATTTAGTAAATTTAAAAAATGATAACACTGTTGATGTGTAACTGTGGACTACTGCCACCATGAAGTGATTTGAAATTTATCTTATTTCTTTTTAAATTTGAGGAAAAGGTTATATTAAATGGATATAAATTATATATATTACTGAAATATTATTATTCAATTGTGAATTACAATATACCATCATATAGATCCATCATTCCCTAAAATGGAAACTATGTTCATGCATACGTACGTCATACCTTCTCTCTGAATGTTGTAATTAACTTTCATATATATAATATTATGGATAAACATAAATACACGTATATTTTATATTTCTCAAATTTATTTCATGATTTTAAATATTTTTATTATTTAATTATGATATGTGCACAAGGGAGACAAATAATGAAATAAAACATACAAGAAAAAAACACATTTATTAACGGAAACAACTATTTTAATGTTGATTTATCAAGGAACTAGTGATAATGAGTATAAATAAATTATATGGAGTGATATATATATATATGATTATTTATCTATAAGGGTTGTATAATAATAATATACTTATGATACAAGAGTTTTGAATGTGTATTTAGAGTGTTGACACTTGAGATTAGATATTTTATTCTCACTTATATTTCTATAAGAAACCTCATATTCACTACTTATATGATTCATGTAGTCTATAAAATACCCATGAATTCATTATATGATTTATATTATTATATTTATGCATAATTACATATAATTATATTGTATTTCTTTTATTGGGAATATAATTCAAAGGATATGAAAGCGGTAATGATTTTATATTACAAGGTCATTATTTATCTACGTTGTCAGAGAATATGATTCTGGTGGTGAAATAATTTTATGTATCTATCATGAAACTGAAAAACATTATTATACTATATTTATTAATTTTGATTATATATTTTAAATTAATTTCCAATAATTATGTACTTAATAATCACAAATTATATTTTAAAAAAAGATAAATTATTTCTCACTTCAATCAAGAAAACTCTTTCATCCATATACATGTTATCTAAAAATGTATTGAAAAATTATTTTAATATTAAATTATAAATTTTTAAATTAAGGTTTACAAATATTTGATTTTAATTACATGTTTTAAAAGGAATTTGTATATGTTTTCCAAAACCTGGTACTTTTGAATATTTACTAAAAATGTTAATGTAATCATTGTTTTTTTTGGAATTATGAAAAAAATGTTATTCTTTCTTAACCAATAAAATAATTGAATATTATTTTACTAATTTCCATGGTTTATTTCAATAAATAATTTATCTTTAATATGTTGGGAATTTTTATATTTTTAAAAAGGTATTTCAAAGTGGAAAGGATATCATACTCATTAAATGTTTCAAATTATCATTGAAAATCAAATTATATATATGATGACAACCTTTGATGACTCATAATACATATTAAGGATTTGATCCAATGATACCATCCTTATTTACTATAGGGGTATTTTATGATTATAATGTTTTTTTATTAAACCCATTTATTTGTAATGGTAACTTCTATGATGAATTGATGAATATGATATGAAACCCATTTATTTTTATAGATATTTTTCAAGTTTATATTATTATGAAACCAATTTATTTCTATATGATCTCATAATATTAATGTTTTATAATATTTTGTCACACATATATGTGATTTTTATTGTGTTTCATCAAGAACAAAAATTATGTAGTGCTATAATGTAATGGGAAATGATTTATATCTCATTAGATAAAGAGGATTGGAATTGAGATTGAACTATGTTTAGTAAGGAACTATGCCAACTATGATAATATTGGGAGTGAACAATGATAACTATGATAGTTTGGTAAGTGAACCCATTCAATTATGATGTTCTTTGAAATGCGCTTTGACTATTATGTAATTTATTTTCTATACATTTATATATTTTGTAAGATTATGTATAATTCCAAGATTATTCTATCATAGTTAAATTTTTTTATTAATTATAATTCATGTCTTATGAAATATAATGATTTATTCAATGACTCAATATTATGATATATTATATACAAGTTATTTTCAAATGTTATTATTATGTACTCATTACCTTTTGCACATATTATTTTTAATGGATCACTAATTTCACCTTTGTTTACCCAAATTGAGAATCTAATCTCAACGTTTATTATGTTTACTTACACAAGGTTAAGAAGAATGGTATTAGCTATGGTATGTATAATATGGATTTTATTTATTTTAAATATATTGTAATATTATCTAGTTCACTTATGAATATGTTTTTTATATAATCAAGTTTCCTTATAAATTTGTCCAATAATATTAAATCTTGTATTATCTTGTTTGTAATTGAGTATTCATCTAATAAGATTTAATTTCTGTATATAAAATGTATGGGTCATTATAGTTGTTATCAATGAATGTTTTAGATATACACAAGAATCGTGTATGATAAAACATTAGTTAGAACACATAATATATTCACATATATAGTCTATCTTCCTAATCTCTGGTAAAGAAATTATATTGGATTATCCGTGAAAATCATCACAATATGGATACTAGAATTGGGTGTTTTATTGGAACAAATACATATATGTTGAATAACCTTATAAATAGATGGTTTAATATAAATCACCCATCATTATAGTACACGATGAGTGTGCCCATATTGTGCACCTAGGGTGACAGTCATGGGGGATTCACATAGGTCAAATTACTTGTTCATTATGAAACACTCCGATGGATTTAAATAGACGGTGATGTCACGACCCGCCCTCGGGTCTGTGCCGTGACTACCCCAAGCCCGCCTTCCATAGGCCAGGGGCTGGCGACTAGCACCAAGGCGTAATTCCCGGTAAAAAGGGAAGGCATTGCCTTTGTAAAGTAAACAAACACCACAGAGAAAGCAAGCGGAAAGTAAATACTAAGAAAAAGCAGAGTACAACTGGAAGTGCGGAAAAGTAAAAGGGCCAGTATACAAACCCAAACTGAAAGTAAAGTACAACTCGAAAGGGAAAACAACAACTGTAAGTAAAAGCCGCTACACCGAGCTGTCCACTGGAGATCCCACCTGAAGGGTGGGTACAGATATCTCCACTGCTCCACGGGTCCCGCCGTCCGCTCCGAACACGTCCCGCCCAGTGGTCCACCTCCGGGTACCGTCCTGCTCTGCAAGCCTCATCCAAGTTCAATGATGTCCGTCGTCTGCAACCAACACAACGTAGTGCGGGCATAGCCCGTGCAGGGGTGAGTATAAGATACTCAGTAGGGACCCCGAGACCCCTGTAGGTCTCCCGAAATCCACAAAGGATGAACTACAAAGAAAAATACAAACACGAAGTAACAACCGACAATGCTTAGGTATATTCCCATACAAATACCTAAGTCATCAATTTCAAATACGCTCCAACCTCCGAGCCCAAGTACAACTCAGTCTACACAGGAAAGTAAACGTATTCCACACAGGAAAGCAAAACGTAATCCACACAGGATAGCACAACACAATCCACACAGGAAAGCAATTAGGATTCAGATCACACCAGGATTTTCATTATCAAAACTGTAACTGCTGAAGAGCCCCATCTCTGAAGTGTACAGTGGTCCTGTCACGACTCCGAGGTACTGCTCACTAACCTAAGACTGCTGAAGTACTCCTCTTGTCGAGTACCGCGGGTCTGCTGCCAACTACCGGGCGCTCCGTCCGCTGAGGGTCTGCTGCCAAATACCGGGCGCTCACCCAAATAGCCTACAGAGGTACTCCTCCAGTCGAGTACCGCGGGTTTGCTTCCAACTACCAGGCGCTCCGTCCGCTGTGGGTCTGCCGCCAAATACCGGGTGCTCCGTCCACTGGGCTAGTCGACTCACTCCAAGTCGAGTCGGTCGAGCAGTCTTCAGGTCTCAGCCGGCTACACGGTCTCCGTACTCCGTATGCTCGTCTCCAAAATCGCGGGTATGCCGCTACAACCAAGCGCACTACCTCTATCGAGTAAAATAGAAGGTTCAGCTCACTCAGGTAAACTTCTTCGGATGGCGGTGAAGATGATCACTGATCCATCTAAGTCGTCGGACCCACGAAGGATCGATAGGTACTAACCCCCGCAAAGACCCACACAGGATCGTAGCACTGTTCCACGTAGGATCGCTGAGTGCTGTAGTCGTCGTTGTCGAATCCACACAGGATCTCTGTACTGTCGTCGTCGCAGTCACAGTAGCAGTAGCAGTAGCACTAGGGTTCCCGCACACAGCATGTTCGTTCGGAGGGTCCGCTCCACGAGCCGAGAGGCTGATACATCAACTGTCACAAAGTCCAAAGTTGATGTATCCAAAAGTTCTGTATCGTCAACAGGAACTCAACGCAACAGACGGTGCGTCGATCGGATGCCCGGTCTGAGAGTTATTGGCATTTTCGTCTCCGGGGCCCGGTTGGTTTTTAAGGAAAAACCAACCCGACCATACTCCACCTGCGTCCAAACCTCGGGCAGAGTATGCCAAAAGATCCGTCTCACTAAGAGGAATACAACAAAGCTGACGGCACGTCAATCGGACGTCCGTAGCTCAAGATATGGGTGTTTCCGCTCCGAAGGTCCGGTTCGTTTCGTGTACGAACCAACCCGGCCGAACTCAAAGTAATCCAAAACCTTGAGTGTGATATACCGAAACGACCGTCTCGATCCAAGGATCGCATCTCCGCTGACGGTTCGTCAATCGGACTTCCAGTCTGAAGGATATCAGCCTTTCCGTCTCACACCCTCCCTGAGAAACTTCCCAGGAGGTCACCCATCCTGATCACTACTCTAAGCCAAGCACGCTTAACTACGGAGTTTTAACCATGTAGGCTCCCGAAAAAGAAGGTGCGCCTTGAGTATAGTATACCGAAACGACCGTCTCGATCCAAAGATCGCGTTTCCGCAGACGGTTCGTCGATCGGAGGTCCGTGGCTCAAATTATGGCCAAAAGACCGAAGTCACTCGAAAACGGGGGGGTCCAGGCCGACCCGGCCCGACCCCCCCCCCCCTGGGTCAGCCCGAACCGGGTCGACCCGACCCGGGTCCGACCCGGCCCGGCCGGCGACGGACCGGCGCGGCGGCGCGGACCGGCGCGGCGGCGTGGTCCGGCGCGGCCCGGCCGGCGGCGGCGCGGCCTGGCGCCGCTAGGGTCACGCGCGGGGGGCTAAGCCCCCGCTTCCAGCAAGGCGGCGCGGCTTAAGAGCCGCGCCTTTTTGGAGACCGGCCCCCCCTCGTGGGGGCCTGCTTTGAAGGCAACCGGGGGGCCGCCTTCCCCCTCAAGGAAACCGCCCCCCTCTCTTAAATGAGGGGGGTTTTTGAGATGGCCGGGGGAATTAAATTCCCCCGGCCTTTGACCTTCCGGCCGGCCACCTGGCCGGCCGGTTTTTCTCCAACCGGACCGGAAAATCCGGTCCCCTTTCCGGCTTCCGATGCCGGCGGCCCGGCGTGCCGCCGGTCTTCCCGTCTCGCCGCGGCCCGGAACCGACCGCGGTGTTCGTCGTCCGGCGCGGTGCGACGGCACCGCGCCCCTTCGCCGCGCCTTCCATTCCCCTCGACGCGGCGTGACGGCGTCGCGTTATTGATGATTCTTCCACGGCTCGGCGCGACGGCGTCGCGCAATATAATCGGGCGAATAACCGTGTGGTGCGACGACACCTCACCACCTTGTTTCATCCGCAATATAAAACATCAAGAACGAAGGAGGGGGTTCGGCCGTGTTCATGCGGTTCGGCCCCCTCACGTTAAACAATAACACATATTTAAAAACCTTACGTTAGTCATGCTAGAACCACGAACAAGGATAAATAAATAAACAATTAACAACCACCCCTACCTTGGGTATAGGTTCGAAGATTTGTCAACATCGCGCGGAAGACAACGTCGCAGAGGTCGAGCGTCGCGGTAGTCGTTCGTCAAATCCGCTGACGAAGAGATACGCCCGAAGAGATACGTCGTTGGAGAATCTTCGTATGCTGACGAAGAAGGTCCGAGGAGGAAGCGGCGTTCCCTCTTGTTGACACGGAAGACAAAGAAGAGAGGAGCGGCGTTCTTCGTCGGAGCTTGAGCGTTCTTCGTCAAGGCTTGAGCGTTCTTCTTCAAAGTTTGAAAAAGAAAGAAAAGCTCTCAAATCCTCACAAGATGGCTAAAGAGTTATAACCCAACAAAATAAGATAAGAGCTTATTTTATTCACAAACTTAACAAAAGAATTTCAAAGGTTTGAAATTCAAAAAGGATAACTCCAAAATTAAATAACAATTGTCATGTCATTTAAAGAGGGGTTAAGGGAGTTTGAGAGAAGATGAAAATTTTAGGGTTCGTGTGGGCCCCACCACACTTAATCCTATCAAGGGAGGTTAAGTGGGTGTGGGTCCCACCCCTAACTTCCTTTGAGAGAAGTTAACCCACAACTTTAAATAAAAATTTGTAATCCAAAATTTTTATTTAACTTATTCTAAACTCCCAAAAACTAACTCTCAACCCGAAATAAACGCAACCTCGGAAAAGGTCTCCTTAAGCGAATATCGGCGCTGCGAGTTCATCGGTGCCCTCAGATTTCAATTCCGAGCACCGGATCAAAAGTTAGAAATTCTCGCTCGTTCGTTCACTGAACGTACCCGAGCCAAACTTCGGAAATTGATTCCGGGCACACCGGGCCTCGGAATCAGGTTCCGTCAGAAACCGCGCTCTTGTAAAATTCCAAGGAAAATAAAGAAAAAATTTCCCTTGAATTTGACGCGTCTTTACATTACTCCCACATTAGGGCTCTACGTCCCCGTAAAGATACAACAAAAACTAGGAGAACAAATTAGGGTACTGAGCACGCATCTGAGCCTCCCGCTCCCATGTGCTCTCCTGGAGGTTTCTGTGCTGCCATCTGATGCGCACAAGAGGAATCGATCGCCCACGCAGGACCCGCTCTTGTCGATCCTCTATCTCCACCGGAACCTCTGTAAAAGTCGCCCCATCATCAACGTCAAGCTCCCCATGGTCAATGATGTGCGTCGGGTCGTGCACGTATCTCCTCAGCTGAGATACGTGGAAGACGTCGTGCACCCGGTGCAACTGAGGTGGCAGAGCCAGGCGATAAGCCACCTCGCCAACCCTGCCGAGGACCTGAAAGGGTCCGATGAAGCGCGGAGATAACTTTCCGCCTCGGCAAAATCTCCGAATACCACGTCGAGGTGAGACTCGCAAGAAGACGTGGTCGCCATCCTCGAACTCCAGTGGCCTCCGCCTCCTGTCAGCATAAGGCTTCTCCCGGCTCTGAGCTGTACTCATCCGCTTCTGGATGACCTGGACCTTCTCTGTCGTGGCCTGGACCATCACAGGTCCCACAAGTGCTGCAAGATTTCTTCTTTGCCGACAAGAGAAATCTGGTCTCATCCCCTGGATAAACCACATTCTTTGCCTAATACAGTCAATCCTAACATGGATGATACTAATCCATACCAAGGATGACGTCGTAAGGCCTCGACGCTACTACCAAGAGATCCAACCGTTACTCTCGCCTCCAAGAGTTGAGTCACACTGTCGGCATCAGTGTGTGGTAACTGGGTCTCCTCCAGTAGATGTATCACAAGTGAGGGTCAAGTCAACAGTCAAACTGGAACCTCTTAGTAACAACACAAAAGAGGAAAGGAATGAAAACATCACAAGGTATGCGCCTTTTATTATTGCAGCTCATAATACAAAGACGCTACACAGTAGCAACAAGGAACTAGAAGTACAAAGGACGTATCCACTAGTTCTGCTCTTGTCCATCTGCTCCCAGAGCTCCATGATCGAAGGTCTCGGCTGCCTGAAGCTGAGCTCTCTCTTGTTCACCTACTCCCTGTGGTCGGGGCGGACCTCCTGGTGGTGGTGGTGGCAGAGCCTCAAAGCGTCGCCCACCACCTGTTGCTCGGCCACCTCCTCTGCCTCGTCCGCCTCCTCCCAGCGGATCGCCACGGTCGAACCTCTACCTCTTCCCGGGAGGTTCTTCACTTAACTGCTGATCATCACCATGGCGGGTCGGACAGTCACGAGCCATGTGACCAATCCCTCCACAGGAGTAACACTGTCTGCCTCTCGAAAGACTGGCTCCGCGCTGTGTGCCCCGCACTGCTGAGCCAGTGTCCTGAGGTCGTCTGCCCGAAGGTCTGGTCTGTCTGGACCCCTGAGTCATCTGCCGACTGCCTGCTGCAGATGACTCTGCCACGTGCCGCCCTGCGGTGGGTCTCTGTGCTGGTGTAGACTCAGCAAGGAAGCTCTCGATCAGAAGGGCCCGCTCCAGTACTCCTGTCTGAGTCGGTATGCTGAGGGAGATCAGCGATGCCCTGATCTCGTGTCTCAAACCCTGCTCGAAGGTCCGGGCCCGAAAGAATGGGTCTCGTACCATGTCGGTCGAGTAGCGCGAGAGATCGGTAAATCTCGCCGAGTACTGAGCGACCGTCATGATGCCCTACCGCAGCTGAAGAAGCTCCTGGATATGCACCGCACGAAGGGTGGTTGGGACGAACTCCGAGCGGAAGAGGCTCTCAAAGTCCGTCCAAAGTAGAGATGCCTCATCGTGCACCTGGAGCATCAATCTCCACCATCGTCATGCTGCTGCGTGTAGTAGGCTCGCAGCGAGGATCACCATGAGGTCTGCTGGTGTCCTCACTAGCCTAAACACTCGTACCACTGCCTCCAGCCAGTCCTCTGCTGCCTGGGGATCCGTCTCCCCGCGAAACCTGGGTGGTCGTTGGTGCTGAAACTCATGCAGTGCGCTGAGGCGATGTGCATCGTTAGCGGCTGGCGCTGGAAGCATCGGGGGCTCGGCGGGTAGTGCTACCGCCGGTGCCACTGCTGACAAAGGGCCCTGCACCGAGGCCTCGTCACTCGGTGGGCTTTCATCACACTCGACTCTCGGAACCCTAGTCGGCTGCCGTCGTGGGGCCATCCTGAATAGGAAACAGGTGCGCCACGGTCAAACAGTATACCTGGTGAGCTGATATAAAGAAATCACAAAGAAAACTTTAAAACACACACGCAATCAATGTTTTCGTGCATTAAGTTGGAAATCAGAAGTCAAGGTCCTGGTGTACGGATACGTCGGCCGCCGCACCAACACTGGACTCCCTAGACTGATAACCACACTCAATACGCTAAACATTATTACTTCACATATAAAAGATCAGAGTTCGCGGTAGAACCGAACTCCTTTGATACCAATTTGTCACGACCCGCCCTCGGAATCGTGCCGTGACTACCCCAAGCCCGCCTTCCATAGGCCAGGGGCTGGCGACTAGCACCAAGGCGTAATTCCCGGTAAAAAGGGAAGGCATTGCCTTTGTAAAGTAAACAAACACCACAGAGAAAGCAAGCGGAAAGTAAATACTAAGCAAAAGCAGAGTACAACTGGAAGTGCGGCAAAGTAAAAGGGCCAGTATACAAACTCAAACTGAAAGTAAAGTACATCTCGAAAGGGAAAACAACAACTGTAAGTAAAAGCCGCTACACCGAGCTGTCCACTGGAGATCCCACCTGAAGGGTAGGTACAGATAGCTCCACTGCTCCATGGGTCCCGCCGTCCGCTCCGAACACGTCCCGCCCAGTGGTCCACCTCCGGGTACCGTTCTGCTCTGCAAGCCTCATCCAAGATCAACGCTGTCCGTCGTCTGCAACCAACACAACGTAGTGCGGGCATAGCCCGTGCAGGGGTGAGTATAAGATACTCAGTAGGGACCCCGAGACCCCTGTAGGTCTCCCGAAATCCACAAAGGACAAACTAAAAAGAAAAATACAAACACGAAGTAACAACCGAAAATGCTTAGGTATATGCCCATACAAATACCTAAGTCATCAATTTCAAATACGCTCCAACCTCCGAGCCCAAGTACAACTCAGTCCACACAGGAAAGTAAACGTATTCCACACAGGAAAGCAAAATGTAATCCACACAGGATAGAACAACACAATCCACACAGGAAAGCAATTAGGATTCAGCTCACACCAGGATTTTCATTATCAAAACTGTAACTGCTGAAGAGCCCCATCTCTGAAGTGTACAGTGGTCCTGTCACGACTCCGAGGTACTGCTCACTAACCTAAGACTGCTGAAGTACTCCTCCTGTCGATTACCGCGGGTCTGCTGCCAACTACCGGGCACTCTGTCCGCTGAGGGTCTGCTGCCAAATACCGGGCGCTCACCCAAATAGCCTACAGAGGTACTCCTCCAGTCGAGTACCTCGGGTTGCTGCCAACTACCAGGCGCTCCGTCCGCCGTGGGTCCTCCGCCAAATACCGGGCGCTCCGTCCACTGGGCTAGTCGACTCACTCCAAGTCGAGTCGGTCGAGCAGTCTTCAGGTCTCAGCCGGCTACACGGTCTCCGTACTCCGTATGCTCGTCTCCAGAATCGCGGGTCTGCCGCTACAACCAAGCGCACTACCTCTATCGAGTAAAATAGAAGGTTCAGCTCACTCAGGTAAACTTCTTCGGATGGCGGTGAAGATGATCACTGATCCATCTAAGTCGTCGGACCCACGAAGGATCGATAGGTACTAACCCCCGCAAAGACCCACACAGGATCGTAGCACTGTTCCACGTAGGATCGCTGAGTGCTGTAGTCGTCGTCGTCGAATCCACACAGGATCTCTGTACTGTCGTCGTCGCAGTCACAGTAGCAGTAGCAGTAGCAATAGGGTTCCCGCACACAGCAAGCTCGTTCGGAGGGTCCGCTCCACGAGCCGAGAGGCTGATACATCAACTGTCACAAAGTCCAAAGTTGATGTATCCAAAAGTTCCGTATCGTCAACAGGAACTCAAGGCAACAGACGGCGCGTCGATCGGACGCCCGGTCTGAGAGTTATTGGCATTTTCGTCTCCGGGGCCCGGTTGGTTTTTAAGGCAAAACCAACCCGACCATACTCCACCTGCGTCCAAACCTCGGGCGGAGTATGCCAAAAGATCCGTCTCACTAAGAGGAATACAACAAAGCTGACGGCACGTCAATCGGACGTCCGTAGCTCAAGATATGAGCGTTTCCGCTCCGAAGGTCCGGTTGGTTTCGTGTACGAACCAACCCGGCCGAACTCAAAGTAATCCGAAACCTTGAGTGTGATATATCGAAACGACCGTCTCGATCCAAGGATCGCATCGCCGCTGACGGTTCGTTAATCGGACGTCCAGTTTGAAAGATATCAGCCTTTCCGTCTCACACCCTCCCTGGGAAACTTCCCAGGAGGTCACCCATCCTGATCACTACTCTAAGCCAAGCACGCTTAACTACGGAGTTTTAACCACGTAGGATCCCGAAAAAGAAGGTGCGCCTTGAGTATAGTATACCGAAACGACCGTCTCGATCCAAGGATCGCGTTGCCGCAGACGGTTCGTCGATCGGAGGTCCGTGGCTCAAGTTATGGCCAAAAGACCGAAGTCATCTCGAAAACGGGGGGGTCCGGGTCCGGGCCGACCCGGCCCGACCCCCCCCCCCCTGGGTCGGCCCGGCCGGCGGCGGCGCGGCCTGGCGCCGCTAGGGTCACGCGCGGGGGGCTAAGCCCCCGCTTCCAGCAAGCCGGCGCGTCTTAAGAGCCGCGCCTTTTTGGAGACCGCCCCCCCCCCCCCTCGTGGGGGCCTGCTTTGAAGGCAACCGGGGGGCCGCCCGCCCCCTCAAGGAAACCGCCCCCCTCTCTTAAATGAGGGGGGGTTTTGTGCTGGCCGGGGGAATTAAATTCCCCCGGCCTTTGACCTTCCGGCCGGCCACCTAGCTGGCCGGTTTTTCTCCGACCGGACCGGAAAATACGGTCCCCTTTCCGGCTTCCGATGCCGGCGGCCCGTCGTGCCGCCGGTCTTCCCGTCTCGCCGCGGCCCGGAACAGACCGCGATGTTCGTCGTCCGGCGCGGTGCGATGGCACCGCGCCCCTTCGCCGCGCCTTCCATTCCCCTCGACGCGGCGCGACGACGTCGCGTTCTTGATGATTCTTCCACGGCTCGGCGCAACGGCGCCGCGCAATATAATCGGGCGAATAACCGTGTGGTGCGACGACACCTCACCACCTTGTTTCATCTGCAATATAAAACATCAAGAACGAAGGAGGGGGTTCGGCCGTGTTCATGCGGTCCGGCCCCCTCACGTTAAACAATAACACATATTTAAAAACCTTACGTTAGTCACGCTAGAACCACGAACAAGGATAAATAAATAAACAATTAACAACCACCCCTACCTTTGGTATAGGTTCGAAGATTTGTCAACGTCCCGCGGAAGACAACGTCGCGGAGGTCGGGCGTCGCGGTAGTCGTTTGTCAAATCCGTTGACGAAGAGATACGCCCGAAGAGATACGTCGTTGGCGAATCTTCGTATGACGACGAAGAAGGTCCGAGGAGGAAGCGGCGTTCCCTCTTGTTGACACGGAAGACGAAGAAGAGAGGAGCGGCGTTCTTCGTCGGAGCTTGAGCGTTCTTCGTCAAGGCTTGAGCGTTCTTCGTCAAAGTTTGAAAAAGAAAGAAAAGCTCTCAAATCCTCACAAGATGGCTAAAGAGTTCTAACCCAACAAAATAAGATAAGAGCTTATTTTATTCACAAACTTAACAAAAGAATTTCAAAGGTTTGAAATTCAAAAAGGATAACTCCAAAATTAAATAACAATTGTCATGTCATTTAAAGAGGGGTTAAGGGAGTTTGAGAGAAGATGAAAAGTTTAGGGTTCGTGTGGGCCCCACCACACTTAATCCTCTCAAGGGAGGTTAAGTCGGTGTGGGTCTCACCCCTAACTTCCTTTGAGAGAAGTTAACCAACAAGTTTAAATAAAAAATTGTAATCCAAAATTTTTATTTAACTTATTCTAAACTCCCAAAAACTAACTCTCAACCCGAAATAAACGCAACCTTGGAAAATGTCTCCTTAAGCGAATATCGGCGCTGCGAGTTCATCGGTGCCCTCAGATTTCAATTCCGAGCACCGGATCAAAAGTTAGAAATTCCCGCTCGTTCGTTCACTGAACGTACCCGAGCCAAACTTCGGAAATTGATTCCGGGCACACCGGGCCTCGGAATCAGGTGCCATCAGAAACCGCGCTCTTGTAAAATTCCAAAGAAAATTAAGAAAAAATTTCCCTTTAATTTTACGGGTCTTTACAGGTGATTAGTAATAAACTAATTTAAATCTAACATTTCAATGATTGAAAAGACGGTTCCAAGGTTTGTACGTCCCATTAATGATTTTTTATCATTGATCACCCTGATCCATAATTCTAAAAAAATACTAAACATTTTATTTGTATTGAAATAAATATATTTTCGTAATATTGATTTGGTAATTGGGATCCAAAAATATTGATATTTTTAATCTAGAATAGTTACATGTTTTCATGAATATTAGCAAATGTCTCTAGATGTGATAATTTATTTCCTCCCTGATAAGAAATTTAATTTATACTGAAAACCATCATTGTAATGGTTATCAAAACTCATGTATAGGATTTTTATATAGATAAATATTGTGGAAATGAGTTTACATCAAGTCACTATATTATCCATCTCTTTGAATTTTTTTATCATCATCAATAATTAGATTTATCTATAAAAACCACACTTCAATTTCCATGAATGAAAAGCTAAATTTGATTTTACAAAACAAAATGTTATAATATATCAATGTAATGTCAAATATTAACATACTATGGATATCATATCCATTATATAAGAATTTATTGATATTCAAAAGGGGTTTTTATCATATATTGTTGGTGGGAAACACAACATCAATGATATTCCAAATATGGATGATTTTTTTGATGTTATTTATAGAAGAGTATCCTAATTTTCAACTAAACTGTGAAGTGGTGTTCGCAATAAAACTCATACATATTTATATTCCAATATCAAAAAATCATTATAGAATGGACCTGATTTAATTTCAATATATAAATACTAATAATTATATGAACCTTGAAATGTTTTTTATTCATTTTATGTTTTCACCTTGGGGTTAACAATTATTTTTTTAGAATAATGATTTATACATTTTAACGTTCATTGATTATCAATATGTTAACACAATAACAATAATGAACCTTTATAATCTAACAAATATTGATGAATTATTATATCAATTACATAGGGATCAATACATTTCCATGATTGAAATTTATTCAAGATATTGTCAATATTGGTCACAGAAGGGGATATAACCTAAAATCATTCCATATAATTTATGAACATAATGAATATATAGTCATTAAATTTGGTCTTACTAATTACCATTATAAGATCAATGATTTATTTAACATATTTCATAGAGATTAACATGAATATTTATTTGGTATTATTTATTAATTATATTATAATATATTCAAATAGAATGGAAGATAATGAATATGATGTGATGATTTTTCTACTGAACTAAGAGAAGGATAGACCATATAATAAATTATCTAATTGAATATTTTAGACATATAATGTTTCATATTTTGATCAAATAATATCATGAGAGGTAATATCATTGGATCCAACAATGATTAAGGAAATTAAACATTGGATTATACCATCCATGGAGAGTAAAATCCATAGTTTTCTGGGTTTGGATAGATATTATCGATGTGTTGTGGGGAATATCATATGATTTTCAAATACACTCACCAATTTAAATCATAAGGGAGGCATGTTCCTTTATCAAAATAATTCTGAACAAGATATCAATGTACAAAAGAGTTTGTTATATAGTGAACATATTCATACATTATCTTATGTTGGAGAATTCTTTTTAGTATACAATTGTTCATCAATTAAGGTACATGATTCATTCTCATATAGAATGATATGGTGACAGATTATGCCCCAAAAAATTGATGGCTCATTAGAAAAATTACAAAATTTCTAATTTGGATATATATATTTGGTATCTTTTTATGTAAAGATATCAAGACATTAAATTTTGGTATAATGTTTTTTTAAATATAATTATACTAAATGTTTAGTGAATATATTAAGAGATAAAGAGTTGAATATTTATTAGAGATGATGTTTTCATAATAAATGAATATGATTACCAAATACATTACCAGAAAGGGAAAAAATAGTGTTTATGATGTTCTGAGTTGAAAGGATCACACAAGATTATGTATTATGAGGATAAAAAATGATCAAATATTTATGGATTGGAAATGATAAATCTAGAAATCATGATTTGTGGGGGGGAATATTATCTTACTAAAATTAGTGTACATCCAGATATTTATGTCATAATGAAAGACCGGATGTGGGAAGCAGTAGTAATATATAAGAACATTGGAAATTATTCTAGGAATAATTTTTATTATGATAGAATGAATTTCATTTGGATAATTTTTGTTTTTTTAATCTATACCATATTTCAAGAAGGCGTAATTTGTCGAATCTCATAGGTCATTATTCTCTATTAATCCTAGAAGTATAATGATCTATTGATATTTGAAAGTGTATTGGGGGGATTATATAAGAAATATTGATTAGTATTTATCTAGGTCCTTATCATGAAAAAATTTTATGATTGTAAGGATAATATATAATAGGACGTTACAATCATTACCCACAATAGAATGGAAATGGAAAAAGTTCACAACGAATTTATTTGTTGGACTCCTCAAAAAATATATGGTCTATAATGCTAATTTGATAATAGTAAATCCCCTTATGAATTTCACACACATAGTTTTCATTTGTGATGTATTCACCCATTATTATCTATATAGAATATACATTAATGATGTTGTATGGTTCTATATAGTATTATATTATACTGAATCTAATCATGATCTGATGTATACCACGATGTTCTACAAATGTCTTAAAAAATATCATGATACTGATTTGATTTTTTAGACTGTGTGGAATCCTCATACATATGGTTAGTCTAAGATAACCATTAAAACCCTAGTGGATAATTTTAGATCCTGTTTTATAGATTTTAAAAGTTTCAAGGATCATTACATTTCTATAATTGAGTTTTCATTCAATAATTCCATTCACTCTATCATTCATATCACTATTTATGAACACATATATTAAAGGAATTGTATAAATACAATGTATTGGAAGAAATTTAAATAAATAATTATGTGTAAACATGAACTATTTAAAGAAATTTTATAGATTTTAGTTCCATCTCATTGTAAAAAAGGTAGCACATAGTTGACATAAAATTTATATGGACAATAATTAATGTGATATTAAATAAGATATTGGTATGATGTTTATTCAGGTATCTTATCCATAAAATAAGGTTAATCAATTTGAAAATATGGAAAAGGTGAGCCCTAGGTATTATGTCACTTTTCATATTTTTGATCGAGTTTAGATATCATCTTATAATTTGTCTGTCACTTGAAACATATGTAATGTTCATGACGTTATCTATCATTACCTCTTAAATAATTGAATATTGAACCCTTCAAATTTACCAAAATAATTGTTTATTCCACATGATGAATAAATATTCTATGAGGAACAATAGGTGGAGATTGTGTATCATAGAAATAATGTTCAATTTATAAAGACCCCATACATGGTAAATTTTTTATGAAAAACAACTAATATGAGGATGTTACATGGGAACCTATCGAAATTATGACGATGAGGTTTCATCAATTATTTTTATCAATGTAATGTAATTATGAGGTGGAATATAATTTAATGGGGGTATATGAAAACACCCTTATATTATATGAAATTTATTTTTTAAAAAATAATTTAAACCCCTACTATATGTTTAAATTCACACAATCTCATGTTCAAATGAACCATAATATAGTATACCATTATACCCAAGATGTCATATATATTGTTGTGATTTATAATTACTCAATTATTAAATTTTTATTTTATGAACATGTAGAAAATAAAATAATTTGTTATCATTTGAGTAGAAATCAAAATAAATTTTTTTTGTTCAAATAAGAAAATAAATATTTTTCAATGAAATATAATTTAATAATTTGTGGGGTTTTTACGATATGTTTTTAATTAGTAATTAATGGTAACATATATTAATTTAATTTATATAATATTTAATTACACAAATTTTATATCATTCATGTAATATTTTTTTCATATAATGTGGGAAGAAAAAATCCAGTTTTTATTTATAACATAATTCTTTAAAAATTCGCTTCATCGCATTTTTCAAACTCATTTTACAAATCTAATTTAGCAAAATTAAAGAAGTATATTTGGAAAGGTGAAATTTATTTTAGAAATAATGATATAAAATTTAACATATATTGAACTGTTTTTATATTTATGATAAGATTAATTTTTTGATTAGTAGTGACAAATAATTTTTTATTAAGAAATGTCACTTTTAATGAATTTAAATAGTTCAATTTATATTATTTTTTAAAAATTATAAATAATTTTGTTATATTATTATTAATCCAAAATATTTCTTTATAAAAAAATTTAGATTTGAATTTTATATAAGAACAATTTATACTTAGGGATACTTTATCTTTGGAAAAAAAATTATCATCTTGTTTGTGGGATTAATATTAAATATAATTCCACCACAGAGTTGAATTAAATTATAAAAAATTATTTACATATTTGGAATTGGAACAATTAAAAATATTTAATATTCTAAACATAATTTTTGTTATTTTTTAATATATAAATAATAATAATTAATAATCATGGTTATGGTTAAAGCTAGATTATCGTGGGATGAAACAAAAAAAAATTAATGTATTCCATTTAAACAAGTATAAATCAAATTTTATATATCATTTTAAATCTTATCATATCCTAAATTTGAATATATATATGTTGAAAAATGTGTCTTGACAATGAATTTATCAGTTACCATTCTTTAAAAATTTCCAAGTGGGACCCATCCATTTCTTATAAAAGGGCATCTCTTACAACTTCCAATCAACATTAAAGGATCATTATGGTTTTGAAAATACTGTTAAAAACTATATACTTACACCCCTATACATTTCCTAGAGGTCTATTATTTATTAGAAGTCACTTCAATGAAGGATGTATGATTAATCCTAAATAGGGTGTCTGAAGAAGATGTATTTTTCTTGAATGATAGTTTTCATTTTATTTTTTCATATTCCAGCCACAAATTTTATTCAAATATTCAGAAATAATATAAAAAATATATTTATTGTACTTATATGTAATTATTTTAAGGACATAACCTATATTTGGAACAACTTCCATCAATTGAAAAAAAACAGTCGTATGTGTGTAAGGAGAACAACCACATCATGAGCTCATATACTTATCATTACATAAACAATTATCATGAGGAGATATAATGATATATTTTTAGTTAATACATATACTTTATGAAATAATTATACTCCATAATTATTCTTTTACATATACCTTCTTACCTTTAAATCTATTAAAACCTGATAACATCACTCATGTGTATGTGTGGACTACTATATCTAAGAAGTGATATGATACTTTTTTTGTTTTATTTTTACTTTTATTTAATTAAGGATAAAATTAACTAATATATATGATATCTATATGTGATTTCCAAGAACTTGATGCCACTTAATGGGTGCTCTGATCTAGGTGGGCCACATTTCCTAAAGCGCATCTCCCCAAATGCTAGAGGATCTTGACAAGGAGCGATGGCCTAGGCTGTGTCCATAGAGAGACTATACCAGTCATGTCAATGTGTAGCAAAGTGTATATATTTATACATTGGAAAATAGTAGAAGAAATATAAGTAAACCGAAGGCACAATGGGAAAATAGAGTCAACAGTAACAACGACTACAACAACTTGAATAACATTC
Source organism: Viscum album (assembly GCA_963277665.1). Taxonomy (NCBI): domain Eukaryota; kingdom Viridiplantae; phylum Streptophyta; class Magnoliopsida; order Santalales; family Viscaceae; genus Viscum; species Viscum album. Next base: position 1,277,067,857 of record OY728133.1, read on the forward strand.
AACAACTGATGACATGTCATTTCACAAGATAAATGGGAAAAATAAATAAAAGATATCAGGAAAAACATGTTCCATACAATTATTAAAGAAATAAAATACTATATGAAACATCCTGAGATCCGTATAGGTCACCTGCTATCAAGCTCCACATTAATCAATAATCAATCAAGTTTCTGAAGTTGTATCCTTCCCTTTGTTATCACCTGTAACCATGTAATCTAATCCAATTACCAAATAGTACATGGAGAGGGAATAAGAATAATATTAGTAGGAAAAAAACAATCTTCCAATAATATTCAACTAATGTAATGGAAATGTAACAGTTTACAAGCATTCATATATAAAGTAAAGTAGTACAATGAAACTAAATACCCAAGTAACAGCTTCATCCCTTAGATGGGGTCTGAATAGTACTTGCCCATTAAATTTTTACTTATTACTACTTTATAAATGATTCACATGTTAAAAATCTTGAAGGCTCCATGTAGTGACAAGAAAACCTGTAATGACAATTAAAAATAACTTTACAATGTAATAACCAATTCAACATCGACATCAGGGGTCACCAAATTAGTAATAACTATAAACTCTCTAAGTGTAAGAGTGTAATCCAAGGGAAAAAATCAAAGTAATTCCATAATAAGATGCCTACCTACTCCATGGTGATAGTCAATGTGAAAATGGGGATAACCATAGACAACTCCCTACAGGCTAAACATTGGAACCTTCATAACAATGTTGCATCTAAGGATTGTATCCCATGAATACCTTAATTATATTTAAGGGATCCTTAGGTGTAATACCAGTAATCCAAATAATAGGAATAGAGATGGATATGGGTGGGTATCAACCTAAGAAAGCCATATACCAAAATCTGTATGTGGTTCCTAAGGGATCAATGCATTCCTCTATATGAATCCATTGTCAGCTCAAGTCAGGACACTCCAATTTATTATAAATTCATTTGATATTTCATTTGGTTCAAGACTTTCCTTTCATTTGTGTGATATGTTAAAGTATCATGCATCCTTTTAATCATGTCATGATTTTTCAATAAGTCCATTCGGTTCAACCCTTCCCTTTCATTACTGTGACATGACCTAGTAGCATGCAACAATTATTAATTCAATTTGAAGCATATTCAATAATCAAGGATCATTACACTAAATTACATTAATGTGGTATGGGGTTCTATGGAAATGAAAATTATTAATAACTCACAATTAATATGGTCAGGTAATATGCAAAGTATACATGCCAATTTCCAGTTCATATTTACGAATCAATTGAAGAACTCTCCTTAGGTGGGGAAAGTGGAGAGTAGTCCTGATACTTTCCATTATAAGAGATGCAATATAAATCAAGGATTCTAATATAGAAACACTTACCCTTAGAAGGATCATGAAAAGTCACCCCAGAATGGTGGCCCAAACATGCCAAATATTAAATAACCCATTATTTAATAACCTCTAACATGGGATGGATGGGGTTGTGTGCATAACAAAAAACATTTAGTCACATATATAGAAAGAGAATATCCATACTGTTTTGATTACTATAATCATGGCATAAAAATTCAATAAATGGAAAATGATGAAATCAGTGGTCCCTAAAAGATAATTCCAAAATCAATGCACTTGAGGGTTTGAGTTTTAGACCACCCACCATATGGTCTTTCGACTCTCCTCATCTATTATTGGCCATTGATTTGGATTGGATCAGAGTAGATATATGATAAAAAGAAAAAAATCCCACCTTTATAGCTAGTTTGAGAGAAAAAGAGATGAGATAATGACTTAAACAGACTTGAGAACACACTTTTGTGCATCCAATGTGATGAACACAAGCTTGATAGAATCACAAATGAATGAGATCTCTTGATTCCTACACTAGGTCATAAAAAAATCCAAAATAAGAGAAAAATGGTTAATCCTACTAGATCCTGAATTATTTAATAAGTATATATCGAATTAGATCATTATGGGGAAAATGATTGTTTACCCCAAAAATAGTTGGTGCACATTTTGTCTGTATGGTTTGAAAATATTGTGCACAAATCATGCATTATTACCTGCGAAGAAGTGGAACATGCACTATTCGGCGACACGGACTTGTGAAAACCATGTTGTATGGTTATATATAAAAAATTTCATCTTCTCAGTTAGAAAAACCATGCCCCAACCATGCGCTAACCATGGGACTTTTCTTTTTTCCCAAAAAGATGGGTTTTAGGATCTGAACATGTCTTGGACACCCCTGATACCATTTCCATCTCATTAGGAATCCATATTAAGTCCAAAATAATGATTTTGATTAAAATATAAAGGATACATACCTGAGAGAAAACACATGTTCTTACACCATAACATTAAAATTATTTTGGAATGTTGAATTATAAAATACTTGTAACCCCCCAAGAGTTTAGAAGAACACAATATTCGGTAACGTATTCGACATAAAACCCAGTGTTTTAATTTTACAATGTTATATTATTAAAATATATTTATTTAAGGTAACCCATATAAATTATCCCTTAATTTGATTAAATTATAAATTTATAATTACATTATAATAATTTTTATAATAGTTTTATATAGTATATTTGTAAATAAGTACAAAATTCCCAATAAAAACAATTTTTTCATAATAAAAACGTTTTATTAAAATATGGGGTTACATTGAATTTAATGTTGGTGAATTAAAAAAATTATAAATATTAATTAATTTTATTAATAGAATAAAATTTATTAAATCATCATATAATTATTTCTTTGGGTTGAAATTATTGTAATTTTTTTGAGATGATTAATTATTATTGAATATTTTAAAAGGCTTTTTTTGAAAAATTTTATTTCATTCCATTAAATTTAATATTTCAAATTACCCATATATATTTTCATTTGATTAAAAATTATTATATTTATTATTTAGGTGTATTCAGTATAATTAATTACATTTGAATCACCTTTATAATAATTTTAATTATAAGATTATTTTTTTGATTAAAAAACTTTTTCTAAACACAATTTTTAAGATCATAATGTTCCTCCAATTTAATTAATTAATATAAAATGTAACAACTAATTATTTAAATGAAAATGTTATATTTTATATCTAAATATTTTAATCTAAATCAATATCATCATGATTAATTTTTGTATTGTTAATATACAATCAACTTATGCTTGAAAATTTCATTTTTTGGAAAAAACTATTTTTTGACAAGTATTCTAGGATTATCATTAAATTATATTATACTAATTATTTTCACATTAATAATATAATGGATTAATTATTTGGAATCATAATTATTTAATTTACTTAATGGGGTAAAAATAATTTTTCATCATAATGAATAATAATGATAGTAATGTTTATTTACATCGATTAAGGTTAACATTGGGATTTGTGCATTACATGCGCTTGTAAAAATATAAGTTTCCATAAACATAGGATTTGTATTTGATAAAATAGATTTAATATTATGTATCAGCTGTTTTAGATTGTCTAATAAGTAATATCTTATTTTATCCTTAAATGAAAAATTTTCTATGTTAAAAAAGGTATAATTATGTTAAAAAAATAAAATGGTAGACAAATGTTATCTTAGAGGATAAGGGAATATCTAGTTGAAAATTTATTTTTTTGGTTTTGGTGTCTATAAATCATAAAATCCATCCACTTCATTATTTAAAAAAAAATTGATTCTAGGGGTGAGAGTGACTTCCCACAAAGGAGTTTTATAATGTAATTGAAATAATGAAACTCCTCCACAAATATAAAAATGAACTCTATCCCCTCATTAAATTAATACTCTAAATCATGTTTTATAGAATATAATCAAAAAACAAATATCCCTGTAACATATAAAAATTTACAACTATTATTCATTATAAAATACCGACCCTAGGGTCCTTAATAAGATATATAAAGGATAATTTCTAAGTAAATATAATTTTCATAACTTAGTTCATTATTATTATATCTTATATTTTCACATTAAATAAAATATTAAAACATAAAATATTATAATGAAATTATATCTCATATACTAATATTTTATTTTCCTATTTAATAATATGTATCCATCTTCTCTTCCATAAAATCTTAATCAATGCCATCATTCCTCTATATGGCGGACCACTTCCTCACAAACCAATGAAAATTTTTTCATCACCAACACACATAGATATTTATAATTATGTACTTTAACAATATATATGAAACATAATATATGATATAAAATAATGTAAATTAATAAATCTTTGACTTCATTATCCTTTCTCCCATTAAGGTAATGATGTCCTCGCTAGTGCATATCTACAACCTACCATATACGCAAAGAAATGTTATTTATTTTCCCTAAAAATGGTCAATAATGAACACAATTTTTTACTAATTAGTGAATATGAAACTAATGAAATTACTATTATTTTTCATATATGGTATCTATATTCCAAGAAAACAAACATAAACATTCATGAAAAAACATACATGAGATAACCATGTAGTTTTCACCTGAGATAATGATCATAATATAATATTATAAAAATTATTCAAAAATATGATTAACTATTTTAATATATTATAATATAAATATTAATGTGCTTCATGTATAAATCAATAAATTTTTTAAAACCTTTAAACAAGATATTAATCGATATTCCACTAATTTGAAATGTTAGGTAAAGGACTTCATATCAATATCCTTTTATTGGGGGATATTATATTATAATAAAAATATTACATTTCTTATGGTGTATTAAATACCACTTTTACATGTAATCTCATGTAGAATTTATAATTCATGTATTTTTATGTTTCACTATGAACTATTTTATCTACATGGATTTAATATGAATGGTACCATATGGTGTGGAATTTCACATCTCAACTTGTTTTCATTGGGATATATTAATTATTTATTGTGTTTTATATTCATAATTTATTTGGGTAATGACTGTTTATTAACAAATTTTTTATTTAAATATGGTTTATTGTTAATTAAATTTGATACACATAATTTATCCCTTGATAAATTCTTATTTCAATGTTATGATCTCAATAAGGGATGATTGTTTCAAATTTTATTTTCTAGGACATATGGAATCTTATACTACAATATCCTTTTACGAGGAGTATATATTTCTACTTTAATATTTCCTACTGTGAATATATTTATATTAATGTAATTTAATTTTTTAAAATTTATTATATTTATAATAAATATTATTTAACATTTCATAAAGAAGCAATTATTTATTCCACATTCTAACTTTTAAGGATTTATTCTAATTAATGTTCCTATGGATAAAATTATTTATAAATTCTGTAATTAACACATTTTAATTTTTTTCTACCAATGTTATTCAATACATTTCCAAGTATTAATTAAAATTTCATCTGTTTGTTTCCTAAAATTATCATTGATGTTTTTGAATGAAAACCATACTTTATTTCCCTCATTGGTATAAAATAATTTCTCATCTATATCTATATTTTGTTAATTTTATTAAAAATAATGTTTTTGACAATATTAAAATGATTTATTAAATAAAATTATACCTATAATTTTATTATTACAAACTAAAATTGAAAAGAGGATTGATACCGTATTCTAAATAATATAATTTATCAAATTTTTTACAAAAAATGTAAATGAGGTACTTGTGTTAAAATAATCATCATGAATAGAACATTCTCTATCATAACCACTAAATGAACTGATTAATATATAAAAAATGTATGTGATTCCTTTCAAATTTAATGTTTTTTCTAATATTATTACAATTTTTTATTTTAAAAAATGATTTTGAAAGTTAAAAATATATTTTCCATTAGAATAAATTTAATGATCTTGATTATGGTATTTATGATATTCAAAAAACCCCAATTATTTCACATATACTCCACTAGTGTATATTTTAATGATATCAACCTTATTTTTTCTCTAGATGGTTTATGATAATATTGGAAAAAGAATGTTTTCACATTTACATTCATTATTCATTATGTTGTAATTAATTTTATATTTATACACTCACATTCATAATATTATTATACAATACGTGGAACTTTATTATATATAATATTTATCAAATATCATTATTGATTAAACAATATATCATTTTTATGAAAACAGTTTTATTTGAATGTTATTTGATCAACTAGGAACATATTGATAATTTTTTTTCTTTACTCGATTTAGGAAAATGATGAGAAGTGATATTAATTATGAATTGTATAAACAATTCAATATATGTGGAATGATTTAGACATTAAATTATGTTTGGGGGATAGAATTATATACCCCCTTGATGTATCCGTATGTATGATGAGACATATTAGTTGTCCATATTAAATGGGGTTTTACCAATATGTTCAAGCATTATTATTATTGGTATTGATACTGGATACAACATTATGTTGGTTATAATGAAATAAAATGATTATAATTTAAGTCCATTAATAAAATATTTGTTGATATCCATAATATTATTTCATGTATACTATTATTTTAGGAATTAATTTTCTAGGGTTATTAACAAAATGACATGTGGGGTCAGTTATTTACCTTACTACAATGACTTTACTTGTCTTATTTTGATTGTAATATAATTACATAAATGAAATGTTTTTTAGTTATTTACACTTACATATTTAATATGACTTATTGATTCATGATACTTTCGTCCAAACATAACCCTTAATGAGCATCCAATCTCAAATCTTTTCTTGATTCATTTCCCCAGGATATGAAGCAGGAATATTAAATTCCAATCAAGGACATAAATCATTTATGATTGATATATAGTATTTTATTTCAAAAAAAATTAATGTGAAACTCAGTTATGTATCTACTTTACCATGACTACAAAACAATTAAATATATTTTGATTTGATATCTTGTATCATAATCCATTATTCTAATATAAACACCTTCTTTAGTCTATTATATTTGAGACCTTTATAATTCGTATGAATGGATCTGTAGTAGAAAAATTTGGAAACATATTTAGGAAAACATAGATTTAAGATTATAAATATACAATAGACATTGGGGATTAGTAAAAAATAAAATCAAAATGTTTTTTTTCAAAATAAAGTCTTTGGTTTTCCCAACCAATACATACATATTTTTATACTACATGACGATATGGTTCTAGAATATTTTACCATGGGGTAATAACTCCAATGGGAGAAATAGTCTTTGAATCGATTATCTAGTTAAATAAAATTGGAATTAATGTGCACTTTGTTTGACACAATTGAGGGTTTGTTTGGAAAAATAATAATTTTGAACCATTTGATGTATTTGAAATGATTATGATAATGAATAATCTCGCTCAATACAATAGTGTATTAAAATAAAAAAATGGTATCATGATTTTTACATATAATAAACAATAGTATTATTTTCCATTATTATTAGTTTCCCTATTGTTATGATTTTAAGTTTTACTCCATGGCTAAAACCATGAGTATTTAATCACTCACTGAATGTGATAGAAAATGTGGTAATTATAAGAAACATAATCAAAGGATGATGAATTTGAAGGATATTATTATTATTCCTAATCTGTTATCAAGTATATGATTAAAAACATATATCATAAAATTATACCAGTATAATAAAATTATTGAAATAAAGGATCAACTAAGATCTCGGGTTGCGAAATCTATAGAGGCATGAATGTAACACCCCTACCCTAGAATCCCAGATCCATTGCATTATTTTAATACAATTTCTTGATTACAAGGAATCAAGTCCCGAAGAAACGATTAGTTTAGAAGTCTAGGAAAATAGATTACAAACATGAACAGTATGTTACATTATTAAATGAAAAAAACAACTAAATTTTCTCCATTGACCACATTAAGATCCCTTAGACTATCCTAAAAAGTCATTTATTATATACTTCTTTTAATTCGTGGAAAAATTAAACATATAAAGTGGTGATCTCAAATGCTCAGTAAAGATAACAATATAGTGAAAACTTTCATAAATAAGCCCAAACATTTAAGGAAAAGTATAATAATAAAAAAATACGTTTAAACATAAACTTCTGCATACAATGGAAAAGATAAATCAAATAATTCCATTGAAACATTCACATGGATATTCAACTAGTTTAATAGTCACATGTAATATCAATATCGAATTTCATAATGATGGAATGCATAACGCCAGACTCCATAACCATATAGTCATGGCCTTGTGCCAAGACTAAAAATAATATTTTTTCAAGGCCTTGTTCCAAGACACAACTTTTTCTTATAAGACCTACAGTTGAATCGATGATCTATAGTGGGCTCCACCGATCTCTTACTAAGTACAATACATTCCTCATATGAAAAGGTTTAAACATGAAATAAACATTCACATTAAAACTAGCATATGAAATTTCTATACTTTTTCCATGATCCATGAATGGTATAATGATAACACATCTACAATCAATCATATCAAAAAAACATCAATACAATATTGAAGATTTGTATCATAATAAATCATCTTCAAACATGATTAAAATATATCAAATGATGTTGACATAGATGAAAATGATTGGTAATACTCATTGAGATAAATATTCCATTTTCAAAAAATTACATTTAAAAGTCATACAATTTAGAAAGGAAGGCATTTATAGAAATTTTTAAATCAAAGTGTCCCTTAAAACTTTGATATTTTTTAAAGGAATTTACATTTTAATAACATTCATGTCCATATAAATAAATTATTAAAAACCATTTTGAAAATATGGACATCAATAAGAATGATTTAGAATAATAAATATTTAAACCATTTAAAATGATGACCTTGATAAAGATTCACTTCCACAAAACGATAAATTATTTCTTTTGAATGTATTTTTATGAAACATGCATGTGGATGATAAATAGGTCCCCGTATATACTCATGTAAAAACAACCTCTAATAATGAATAGATTGTAAATTAACCCTTACCTTGCACATTCAATTGTTCAATGGTACATTTAAACTTTTGTATAATGACCAAAGTATGTTATAGAATTATACCAAAACCATATTAGTATTTCTTATATCATCCATGATTCATTTATTACTTTATACTACCAATTTAATAATGATTTAAATGTTAAATTTACATTTTGGGTAATAATCTCTTTCTTTATTGTACGTGTTTTAACTTGTTATTCTTGATCGTATCATTGAGATCATGATTTAAATATATTAAGAATATAAAATATGATTTATATATCATATATATTTATAATATAAACATTTATAATAGATAGATATATAAAATGGATGGCAACGGTTATGGAGACAGTTTGTCTTACTTTTAAATAAATGATGATTCACTTTTCATATCTTATTTAACAAAAGTAAGTAAATAAGATATATATATGTACATAAATATATATATATCTAGTAGAATTATTTTTTCATTTATTACATTATTATTAATCATATATATTTTTATAATCATTGTTGAATAGCGAATGTGGGAATGAATCGCATCTCATTGTGGTGATGGTAATCTGTACGTACACGTGAGCGATAATATCATTACATTGTTGGATAAATAGTATGTAATTGGATGGTATGTCATATATATAGAATAATTAAATTGTTATATTTATTATTTACATCAGTTATACTCATTATTATACCCATCCAAATAATGTAGTGTTTGAATAACAAACTACACCACGATGTGGAGACGGTAAGCCGTATATACACACGTATGGACACATTTTCATTTATTGTATGGATAGATTAACGAATATGTATGTGAAATATTTATAATAACATCACAATATATAGGAGGTACTGAAGTTATTATTTTGGTATGGAAACAAAAAAGAATTAAGTACTGGAAGAAGAAAAGAACATGAAAGAGGGTGGTGAAATCATTACCTCTTCATTGGGATTTTCCTTTTAAGATTTTCAAAAGGGCTCCATAGGTTGGATTTACGGTCAAATTAAGGACTCAAGGATGATGTGAGGGGGTATTGAAGGATATTTGGCCAGGGTTTTTCTAAGACAAATGGATTTGGAGGAGTGATTTTGTGAGAAAGGGATGTGCCCTTTTATAAGAGGGGTGAGGGTCACTTTAGGAAAAGATTAAAATATTAATTTATTATATAATCATTTTCGGTTTATAATTTCTCAAAATGAAATTTTTTTGAGAATTAGGTGTGCATTGGTCTAAATAATCTCAAAAACTAAGTTTTAGACATGTTTAGGTTACAATTTAAACTTATCATTTAGATTTAACTTTTAGTTAAATAGTTTAACTTTTATCATGTCTACTTGTATTCATACACTATATAGTTAGTAAACATACTGTAAACATTCAATATAACCTCAATTGGTTCATTAATGACATATATAATATTTTTTAATCCCTTTTTCCAAACCATATATTTTTATAAATATTATATCAACATATAATAGAGTATTTTTTTGGTAAATTAATTTCAGTCAACATTGACACTCTTTGGTATTTATTTTTTAGTGGAAGTCAAAAAAAAACATTATTTTTTAAAAATATTTAAATTAAACAAATAATAATAAGTCATATCCACCTATAAAATTAATGGATGGCATCAAAAAATTCAAATTATATTTATTTTAATATTTTTAATACCGTTTATTTGATTCTTTCATTAATAAGGTAATTAGTGCATCATCATTGTGTCTTAAATAAATTTAATTATTTAATGTCTAAAAATTATAAATAACATATCATTATGTATTAACTCATTTTATAATTCTAATGAGTATTTATAATCTAAAATATAACTTATATAACACCATGTAAAAATTGTTTTATTAAAAGATTTATGTTAATATAATTTTTGTTATTAATTTATATTAATTAAAAAAAAGTGTCATTATCACTCTCATGTGGCCCCATGGGGACCCAAAATAGACCCAAGGATGCCTGTGGTCGGACATGTTTCAAAAAATAGGAATAGGACACATGTTATGGTAATTTTAAATTATTATAATATTATTTTTAACACTAATTTATCGGATTTACCCTTTAACCATGGTAAATAAAATATTTACAGAAGTAAATATTCATAATGTCTAAAAATAAAACATACATATTTAAAAAAATTATACCAAATAATTTTAAATATGGAATCCATTTTTCAAAATTCAAAACACAGAATTGGAAGAAATTAATTTAATATTAATTCCTATTGTGAAAACAGAAAGCATGTTTTTAAGAAATAATAACTATCAAAAGATTGACACTTTTTTGTGTCCAGTTTAAATGTGAAATTACATCCAATGACCTAAATTAATGTAAATGATAAAAATATAGTCTAATGATACTTTATAACTTCTCAGATGTATAATTGTATAGTATAAATTATTTCTCATAATAAATAGTTTTTATTTGAAATTTAATATTTTTTATTGTTCATCAAAATATGAAAGCCATCAGAAAAGAACCAAATATTTATCCAAAAAACAATTATGTCCCTAATATATATAAGGATTTAATTTCATTAAATTAAACAAATAAAAGTTTAAAATATTGGTTTTTAAAAAGGTTTGGACATTAAAAGGTGGTAAAATTGCAATTTTATAAAAATACTTCTTTTATCTGAAAAAATGAATTTGTTCTTATATTATGTCAAAAAAACACATAATATGGATTCTAAAATTATATGAAGTATATAAAATTCAAAATTCAGTTAAAAAATTCATTACCATTTATTTGAAGGGCTAGTTTGGTAATTCATGGTGCACTCGAACTCGGTGTTGCGTGCAGTGAATGTTATTGAAATAATTTGAAAATATAACATACTATAAAATCATGCGGAGTTACATTATCCCCTCTTTAAATTATTTTAATCTTCGCAATTTGAAATTTTTATTTTGAAAATAAAAGGATAAAATAGAAAAATACATTTGTTGAAAAACCACATCGAAAATTAGGTAAATAATTTTTAGTCTTAATAAGAGAGAAAGGGAAATAAAAATTCACCATCAAATTATGATATCTATTAGGAGAAAATTGGTGGCAATTAGTGAAATAAAATAGGGGAAAAAAATAAATATTAATAGAGAGTGATTGAGGTCATCAATCACAAACAAGTGTTATATTGAGGGCCTTAAACCCATCAATCTATAATGATTTAAAATATCATCAGTTCAAAAAAAACATAAGGTATTAGGATATAACAATTTTGGTTTTACGATCCCTTAACTAATTTTTAAGAATTAATTTACATATATAATAAGAGGGAAAAATAAATTTGACAAGTAGAGTTCCCTCCTTTAACTAATTTCTACCACAAACTTATTTTTGACTCTAAAAGAAAATAATAATTACAAATATTCTATTTATACCAATCATATTGGGTTCCAAAAAATGAATTTATAATTCATTTTTCACCCTATTTAAAAAAAACATTATACAATCTAGGACAACACTTCGTCCAGTGTTAGGTGATGCACCCTTGTCGCCCTTTGGTTGTGGGTTCATATCTCGTAGCTTTGCAGGATGCGACAGGTTGTTTCCTGACCTCCGGGATTTCCTTTTTATAACAATAAAAAAATAATATTAAGAAGCATTTTTTAACCTTAAAAAATAGTATCAAATGTTAAACTTAATTCATTCCATCCTTTAAACTTGTCCAAAATATTTTTTTCCAAACTCACAGTCAAAAATTTATAAATAAGGTAAAGATAATGAAGATCATTTTTTCCACGTAAGAACGTGTGAATACCTTCATAATGAATGTTTTTTTAACACGGTAACACCCTGAATTACCATAAAACATTATTGATTACATTCATTCTATATTATTCCTTATATAATATTGGATACACTCCTTTTATCAAAAAAATGTTTTAAACTCCAACAATGATTGAATATACAAATCATTAATCAGCATCAAGGTAGTCAATAATATTCAATATAATTATCCAAAGAAGTCATATATTATTACAAAAACGCTACCTCATAATTAGAACCATATTACGGTTTATCATTCACTCAACAAAATATTTTCCAAAAAAGTTAACCCCCTATTGAGTCACTTTTCTTGGTTCCACACAATCTCATGTCTTTAATGAAATTGTATTGCAGTACAATCCATGTACACTCTATAATTCTTATTACATGTACATCATTACTACAATACTCAAATGACACAATACTTTAATAAAAACATATGAAATCTAATAATTCCTCCATATCTTTAGTATTATCATAACGTGATTATTATCCGATAGCAGTATTTGGGGTATACTCAAATGATTTGGACATTGATTCACGTACTGTCCCAAATCCTTGAAAATGAAGAATTGTACATTTGAAAATTTATTTATCCTTGCAATCATGTACATGTTTCCTTTTAATCCACACATATAACAAACTCTCTTTCCCTTTATGAATTCACCAAGGTGATTCTTTCTATAGTTATCACATATGGGAAAATTAATCTTTCCCCTCTTTCCGTTATCCATTATTCTATCTTCCATACTTTTCTTCTATGGCTTCCCTTCAAAGCCACATGAATCATAAAATTAATTTTTATCTTATTAACACATGATACAATTTATTTATATGATGATAATACATGGGATACTATTTCCTTTCAAAATATTGGCTTAATACAATGAAATATATGATCATTTTTACTCTTTGGATCACATGTTTTACTAAAGTTTTAATTCCATCTAAAGGGTTCCATTTCAAAATAGTTGCATACACTAGGTTAGTTTATGAATCACAATGCATAATTCCAAACTTTTAAAATTCATAACGTAAATTGAAATGATTATTCATATAACCCATAATCATAAAATGATTTCTTAGAGGAATTATTTACTCCTAAATCATTCGTAATGTCATGAATTGAAAGTTAGAATTATCTTAAGCATATCACCTAGGAGTGTCATAACATAGAGTGTAGCAAGGCCCATTATTGTGTACCAGGATAACACGAGTCAATCCCAAGACTACCTATCAGAGTTTTCACTCCTAGGTAAATCTATGCTAGAGCTGCCTACACCTGCTCGTATCCATAGAGGGAGTATTTCTTATAAAATACACAAAATATCTACAATACCAAAGTTCTAGGAATTTCATATATACTAATCTTCTAAGTTTATCTTAGGGTAATGTTTTATAACCAGATTTTATCTAAATCAATTTCTAAGGTTTTGGCTAAATCTTTTCTCATACCAACTGTAACGCCCCGAACCCAGAAGATCAGAGTCAGTGCATTATTTTAATACATTGGCATGATTACAAGGAATCAAGTCCCGAATAAATAATTTGTTTACCAGTCTTGGAAAATAGATTACATAGATGAACAATACATTACAATATAAAATAAAAAACAACTACCACATTTTCTCCATTGATCACATTAATATCCCTTAGACTATTCTAGTTGGTCATTCATAATATACTTCTTTCCTTCCTTGGAAAATTATACATAGAAAGAGGTGAGAACAGATGCTCAATAAGGATAACAATATAGAAGAAACATTCATAAATAAGCATAAACATTTAAGGGAATGTATAAGACTAAATCATAAGACTTTTATACATAAACTTCATCATAATATGGCAATGATAAATCAAATAATTCCATTTACATATTCACATGGATATTATAATCGTCGAATAATCACATGTAATATCAATATCCAATTTCTTAATTATGGAATGCATAATGCCATACTCCCTAACCATATAGTCAAGGCTGTCTGTCAGGACTACAAATAAGATTTTATTTAAGGCCTTGTATCATGACACTAGTTTGTCTCATGATACATACTGAGCCATCGATGAGCTATAGTGGGCTCCACTCATCACTTACTATGTCAAATTATTTTCTCATTTTAAAAGGTTTAAACATAACATAAACATTCTTATGAAAACTACCATACGAAATGAAAATACATTATCTATAAACCGTGAATGGTATAACAATACTAAATACACAGTCTAACATATCACCAAACCTTCAATACAATATGGAATATTTGTATCAAAATAAATCAAGTTCAAACATTTTTAAAATACAACAATGGATGTTGACATAGATGAAAATTATTTGAAAAAATATTTGAGAGAAATATCCCTTTTTCAAAAAAAACATTTAAAGGTAAAAAAAATTAAAATGGAATATATTTAAAGACATTTTTGAATCAAATTGTACCATACCACTTTGAAACATTGGAAGGGAATTTAAAATTTAAAATCATTCATGTCTATATAAATATTTCCTTAAAATCGTTTGGAAAACATGGAAATAAATGAGAATTGATTAGAAGAATAAATATTTAAACAATTTAAAATTATGATCTATTTAAAGAGTGAATTCCATAAAACCATAAAATATTCCTTTTTAATTTTGTTTATGAAACACTAATGTGGATGATAAAGATGTCCCAGTATATATTCACGTAAAAATAGCCTCAGATAATAAAGAGATTGTAGAATTAACCCTTAGTTTGCACTTTACTTTTGTAGAGGGTACGTTTAACATCCTATATAATGACCATAGTATATTATTAAATTATATCAGAACCATATTCATATTTATTATAACATAAATGATTCATTTATGACTTTATATTAACCATTTAATAATGATTTCCATGTTAAATTATAATTTTGGCTAATAATCACTTTCTTTATTGTACGTGATTTAAATTTTTATTCTTGATCGTAACATTTAGATCATGATATAAATACACTAAAAATATAAGAAATGATTTATATATCATATATATTATGTATATGAATATTTATAATATAAAGATATTTTAAATGGAAGGCACTGTTTATCAAGTCAGTAGGTCATAGATATGCCTAAATGATATTTCTATTTTCATATCGTATTGAATAGAAGTAAGTCAATAATATAAGGACCCGACCTTAAGACTTACTTAATCTTGAGTTATTACAAGATTACACCTTGAGGATATTTTCAGGTTTAGAGTTTTAGAGAATTAGAACATAAAAAATGCATTACATTCCACATTTAAACAAAGTGGTTACATAAAATATAGTATTCATTTTTCCCATCAATGGAAACATTTTTAAAATAAAACATGGATTCTCTCTTGACACATCCTTGACACTATCATCTTATTATGTACCTTTCCCTTGACCTATGAAAAAAATTTCAAAAAAACTTTGGATGAACATAAAAAAGCTCAGTATGGGTTATAAAAATATGGAAAGGAAACATGAGTTCATATATACATTAGAATGAAATCATACTTTACCCATAAAACATATGCACTTTAACATACCTCATCAAATCATGAATAAATCATATAATTGATAAGACATAAAGGTAACTTGAGGCATTCATAACATTCTTACGCAAGGAGTAACCCTCTTGGTTACGTTTGGAATACCCATCACAGTATATTCCCAAAATCTCTTCGGAGAAACCTTAACGTTTCACCCCTTCACGTTTCCCAATGCATTGGAAAGCTATATCGGGCTCACCCGCCCTTAGTTTATCATGGATCCACCCCTATTCATAATAATGCCCAAGAACCTCAACATAATCCTATCACATAAAACATGCATATAGGAAACATAACATTTCCACATTTCAATCACAAGATATCAATACAACACATTGATATAAAAACATTATGAAACCCATTTTCAATACCAAAACAAAATAAAAGTAAAACATGGTATTTATTTTGCTTTTAAAAAAAGGTATGGCTTGTAGAAGAAGCCAAAACTCAAATAATGGTCGCGGCGGCGGAGAAGTCATTGTCGCCGCATACGTACGACAAAAACAATCCCTTTTTTCGTTTAGTAAACGCTTAGTATAAAAAAGATTCCTTTTGAATAAACGTAAACGTCAAAAGGGTTTATACACCGTATAAAAGAAGGTTGTGTATAAAACAAAATATACCTCAATGAAAGGATATTGAGACGAAGTCCCATACCTCGGGTCCAACTTGACTCGGTTGTTCTTTAATCTCCTGAATAATAAACTTGAGTTAATTTCTACTTGTGTAAGAACCTTTTTCAAGTTCATTATTCCTTTTATATCACTTATTTTCATGTCATGAACACTACGTAATTATTTAAGTTAATAACGGTCGTTTTAATGATCATTGGTACTTGAGTCAAAATATGATCTTTATCATTACAATTTGTTCATGTATCCATTATATCCAGAGTTATAATCATGATTTATATATCATATATATCATATATATCTAGTATATACCTGAATTTATAATATTACATAATCATTTAGAGGTAAGAAATGAAATGCACCATTCATGGAGACGGTAAGTCGTATGTACGCATGAACGATACTTTCATTTAAATTTTGTATTTTAAAGAATGGAATCATAATGATATAAAGGTATATTATACTTCCAGTGTAATATCATATATAATATCATAACTCCATCCTTTATACGTCCAACATGTGTTAATTAACGAATCAAATCACTTTGAGGGGGCGGTAGTCCGCACTTCCTTAAATAAAGATATCGCGTTTACCCATAATGGAAATCATAAAGGTATGCCCAAAATGAAAAATACAGAATCTTAAAGAAAACATAAACATATTTTATATCATATATAAATATAGTGTCATCTTAATGACCACCTTTGATGGTGTTAAAAGAATGTTGAACAATCATCGTTTCGGGAGGCCGAAATTCACCATCCACGGAAACAGTATGTTCTTTAACCATTAGATGTAGCTGTGTGTATGTGTAGCTCGAATCCTTCTTATAAAAACATCCTAGTATATTGAAGATACTGGAGTTGTTACAAAATAGATGAATAAAAAGAGTTTAGTGGGTTGTAGAAGTAAAATAAAACAAAAGGACTCAAGTGAAGACATTACCTTAAAATCGGGTAACTCTCTTTGGTTTGAGCTCAAAAGCTTCCTTGGGAAGACTTCTGCCCAATGTGAGGCTTCAAGGAGTAAGAGAGGGATGTGTATAGACAAAATGGGCAGGTTTTGGCCGATCCAAATGCTTTGTAAGTGTGGGTAATGAGGTAGTGGTGGGGGCCTTTTATAAGAGTAGAGGAGCGGCACTCTTGGAAATTAAAGAAATGTTACTTTATTTTATAATGTGTTTCAGATTAAAAAGGTCCCACATTGATATAATTATAGGGTAAGGTGATAAGGGTTCTAAATACACCCATACAATAGGTTTTGTACATGTTTAGGTCATATATTTTACATTATCATTTCATTTTATTTAAATCCTTTACTAATGAGGTAATCACTGCTTCATCATGATGTCAGAAATAATTTAATTTATTTAATGTCTAAAAATTATAAAAAAATACTATGATGTAGGAAATTTTTTTATCTTTCCAATGACTATTTATAATAAAAAATCTGACTTCTATATTCACATGTAAAAATTGTTTTAGTAAAATAACTCATGTTGGTGTCATTTTTAATTTAACATTAAATAAAAAGTTATTTATGTCATTTCCCAACCAAAGTGGCTCCATGGAGTCCCCAAGTTGACCCATGGATTTTCTTGGTCGGACATGACACATACAATGAGGGTAGGACATGTTTCATGCTAATATCATATTATTAAAACATTATTTTTACCTTAAACTACACTAATTACCTCTAATCGCGATTAAAAACATAAAAGTTACTATTCACCAAAAAAAATTATGTTAATCTCATTGAACCTCATTTTACTTCTTAATGAAAACCATGTATGTTGGATTTTTGAAAATAAAATCATAGAAGTGTCAAAGTTTCATTTAAATGAAAAATCAGTTTCTTTAACTACCACTAAGTGGTTTCACTATTCATCAAAAATTGAAGTTTTTCAAAAAAATACCAAAACATCACCAGAAGCTATATTCGATATTCTGAATTCAAAAATGATGTATATTTTACAAAATTCAAATCATATAAGTTAAATTAATTAATTTAATAATTAATTCTCGCTGTCATGACAAATAACGTGTATTTATGAAACAATATGTATCAAAAGATTGACACCAGTTTAAGGCCAATTTCAAAGTGAAATTAATTCCAATGACCACTATTGGATTAAATGGTAAAAATATATTATAATTTCACTTTAAAACTAATTCAAAATATAATCTAATCATAAAAATAAATTAGATTAAAAAGAAGTTTTGATGTAAAATGCAGTATTTTTCACTATTCATTAAAAAAATGAACATTGTCAGAAAAATAACAAAAATTCACACAAAGTAAATTTTGATGTCCCAATAATAAAGAATAAGTTTATTTTGAAAAAAATATCTTATAAAATTGTCAAAATATAGATTTAAAAATGGGTTTCCATCAAAAGGTAGGTAAAATAATCTTTTAAAAATATTAGTGTATTTCATGCTTAAGATTGGATTTATTTTCATTTTAAGCCTCTAAAACACTATCTAATTTATTAATATACATAGATAAAAAATATATATTATTCATTACTTACTTGGGATGCTACATCCTTCCCCCCTTTAGAAAATTGCATCCCCGCAATTTATTTACTTATCGAATAAATGGGGGTACTTATCCCTCATTGCATTTTCATATTCCCATATTGCCTCTTCAATCATTTGGTTTTTCCACAAAACCATTACCTGATGAATCACCTTATTCCGTAACACCTACTCCCTATGGTCAAGAATCTATACCGGTTGTTCCTTATAAGATAGGTTCTCTTCCAGCTGAACTACCTTTGGACTCAAAACATGAGATGGATCTGGCATATACTTCCTCAACATCGAAACATGAAAAACATTGTGTACATGAGATAAACTCGGAGGTAAAGCCACCCAGTATGCAACTGATCCAACTCTCTCCAGAATTTCATATGGTCCAATGAACCTTGGACTCAACTTTCCTTTCTTACAAAATCGCATCACACTTTTCCATGGTGAAACATTGAGAAAAACATGATCACCTGCCTCAAAAGAGAGATCCTTCCTCCTATTGGCCGCATAACTCTTCTACCTACTCTGAGCTGTTCTCATGTGTTTCTGAATCAACTGAACTTTTTTTTCCATCTCTTCTGCCAATTCTGGTCCCATCAACTTCCTTTCACCCACTTCATCCCAGAAAGCTGGAGTTCGACACCGCTTCCCATATAACGCCTCAAATGGTTCCATCTGTATACTGGAATGAAAACTGTTATTATATGAAAACTCAACCAAAGAAAGATGTTGGTACCAACTTCCCTGATAATCCATCGAACAAGAACGTAGCATATCCTCCATTGTCTGAATTGTTTGTTCTGACTGCCCATCTGATTGAGGATGAAATGCTGTACTAAAATTTAATTCAGTACCCAATGACTTCTGAAGGCCTTTCCAAAAGATAGAAGTGAACCTGGGATCACGGTCAGATACAATGGAAAGAGGAAGTCCATGTAACCTGACTATCACTTTAAGATAACAATGGGAAAGTTGATTTGGGGAAAAAGTATCTCGTATAGCAAGGAAATGAGAAGATTTAGTCAAGCGATCAACAATAACCCAGATTTCATTATTACCTCGAGATGTCTTCGGTAATCCCACAACAATGTCCATGGATATATTCTCCCATTTCCAATCTGGCACTAGTAAAGGCTAAAGAATCCCTTTTGGTAACTTCCGCTCTGCTTTATCCTGTTGACAAGTCAAACAATTCACAGTAAAATCAGCAATATCTCTTTTTATTCCATCCCACCAGTAATACTCCTACAGATCTCTATACATCTTAGTACTGCCCGGATGAAATGAAAACGGAGAACAATGATCTCCACATAACAACTCCCTCTTCAACTATTAATCAAAAGGAACACAAAATCTCTTCCCATATCTCAAAACACAATCCTTATCAATGTTGAATTCAGACAACTTACCCTTCTGAACTAGCTCTACCTTTTTCTGCAACTCATTGTCTTGCTTCTATGCTTTCTTGATTCTGTCTGAGAGAGATGATCTCACTGATACCTAAAATGAAACATAAGAACTCCATGCTCCAAAAAATTCTATTCTAGAGTTCATCAAATCCTTAACCAAATGATCATGTTCCAAACGCAACATTGTTAATGAAGAATTACTTTTTTGACTCAAATCATCACCCACTTTATTTGCTTTTCCCAGATGGTAATGAATTGTACAATCATAATACTTGATTAATTCTAGCCATCTCTTTTGTATCAGGTTCAATTCTTTCTGAGGGAATATATACATTTAACTTTTTTGATCGGTATATATTTAACACTTTACTCCATACAGATGATGCCTCCAAATTTTTAAAGTGAAAACAACAGCAGCTAATTCCAAATCATGTGTAGGGTAATTTACCTCATGAATTTTCAACTGTCGTGAAGCATAAGCAATTACCTGATCATTCTGTATTAGGACACAACCAAGTCTTTTCAATGAAGCATGACTGTATATAACAAACTCACCATTCTTGAAAGGTAGTGCCAAAACTGGAGCATTCACCAATCTTATTTTCAGTTCCTAAAAACAATCATCACATTCTTTTGTCCAGATAAACTTTACACCTTTTTGAGATATATTAGTAATTGGACTAGATAACCATGAAACATTTCTAACAAACCTTCGGTAATAGCCTGCCAAACCAAGGAAACTACGAATCCCTGTTACATTTGTGGGTCTTGGCCATTCTTCAACCACCTTTTTTTGCAGGATCAACGGTTATACCTTCTTTAGAAACAATGTGACCAAGGAAAGAAATTTGTTGCAACCAAAACTCACACTTGCTGAATTTCCCATACAATTTCTTTTCTTTTATGGTTTTCAAAATAACCCTTAAAGTTCTTTCATTCTCCTCTTTACTTTTAGAAAACACTAAAATATCATCAATGAAAACAACCACAAAATTATCCAAGAACTCATGGAAAATTCTATTCATTAAGTCCATGAATACAACAGGTGCATTGGTTTTCCCAAAAGGCATTACTAAAAATTCATAATGGCCATATCTTGTATGAAACGCAGTCTTCGGAACATCTGCTTCCTTTACCTTCAGCTGATGGTACCCCGATCTCAGGTCAATATTTGAAAAATACTGAGCTCCCTGGAGCTGATCAAACAAATCATCGATATGAGGAAAAGGATATTTGTTCTTAACAGTGATGTTATTCAAGGCTCTATAATCAATGCAAAGTCTCATAGAACCATATTTCTTTTTAACAAATAATACAGGAGAATCCCATGGTGATGTGCTAGGTCAAATGAAACCTTTCTCTAATAAATCTTGCAATTTCTCATTCAACTCTAAATGTTCAATTTGAGCCATTCGATAAGGGGGTTTTGAAATTTGCTTAGAATCAGGAACTAAGTCAACAATAAACTCAACTTCCTGATCTGGTATTATTCGAGGCAACTCGTCAGGAAAAACATCAGGATACTCATTTACCACTGGAACATCATTAATCTGAATAGTTCCTTTATTTTCAACGACGTGTGCAAGGTAACATTCATTTCCATCTTTTACAAGTTTCTCGGCCTCATGATATGTTATCAAATGTAAGGGTTCATTCTTGTACACAAACTAAAAGACTTTCTGAAAAGAAACTTTTTAGCTCTACAGTCAATCTTTGCATGGTAAATAAAGATCCAATCCATACCTAGGGTAACATAAAACTCTACTAGAGGTAGAAAAATAAGGTTTGCAAGTAGGTTCTTTCCACAGATAAGGATATGAAGATTCTTATAAATTCTTTTTGCCCCAACATTTCCCCCAGATGTTTTTACCAAAACTTCTGGAGTCATTTCACGAGATGGTATTCCCATTTTACTAGAAAGTTTTTCAGAGATGAAAGAATGTGTAGACTCCAAATCAAACAAAACAGTGGCATAATCTGAAAAAACAAACAAAGTACCTGATACAACTTCATTTGATGGCCTAACATCTGCTTAAGTAGTTGCAAAGGATTTTACCACCCCTTTCTGCTTGTAGTATAACCTCTTCACATCACTCGATCTCTTTATCGGACACTCATTTTCATAGTGACCCATCTCATTGCACTCAAAACATTTCACTAACTATAAATCACATTTTGACTTACCATCACCTTGATCTTTTTCAGTGCAATAACGAGCCTTATGTCCCATCTTACCACATCGGTAGAACTTTCCATAATTCAGAAGACATTCCCCATCATGCCTTTTTCCACATTTATCACAAACTGGAAACTTAGATTTCTTACCATCAGTCTTTTTTGAAGAATTCTTTCCTTTCTCCTGCCACCTCGGTCTCTTCTTCTGCTGGTTGTTATAGAACTCTTGATCATCGGAAAACTCCATTTCCACCTTCTCATCACATAGAACAAGCTTTTCATAACTTTTAAACTCACAAGAAGCTAATGCCCTTCGATATTTTGGCTTTAATCCTAAGTAAAAATGATTGATTTTACTATCATGGTCTCGGATAAAATTTAGAGCATACCTTGCCAGTCGGGTGAACCTCTCTTCATAGGTAGCCACTGAGTCTTCCTCTTTCCTCAATTCCAAGAATTTTTTTCCATCCTAAGTCGAAAAGCCTTAGGAAAATAATTTTCAAGAAACATAACTTTGAATTCATCCCTGTCGGTAGCATCAATCTCATCAGTGTCCCTGATATTTTTAACCATCAACCACCACTGATCTGCTTCACCCTCCAAACGGTAAATAGAAAGACTAACCTTTTGATTGTATGAACACCCCATGACATCAAAAATCTTCTCCAGTTCTTTAATCCACCCTTCAGATAGCACATGGTCAGATGATCCTCTGAATGATGGGGGATTTTGCCTCATGAAATGTTAATCCACTGACATGTTCCTCTGTGGTTGATCTGGCTGATCTCGTGCATGGATACCAGCACCATTTATCGCTTGAGTCAACTGCTCCATTACTGCAACAAACTATTCAGTTCCAATTCTGACCATCTCAGGATGCTGATTCGGAAGGTTATTTCCTTCTGTATGCCTTCCTAGCACTGCTTCCATTTTTCCTTGGCGGAAAACCATTCTGAACAAACATGTCTTAGATGAAGCAACATGGTAATCTTCAAATGCTCTATCATTTCAATTTGACCATAAAAAATATTTTTGGATAATCATTTAATAGAATTATAACTCCTAATGTTATCTAAAATGACTTATGATACCAACTATAAGGCCCCGGCCTTAAACCTTACTTAATCTTGAGTTATTACAAGATTACACCTTGAGGATCTTTTCAGGTTTAGAGTTTTAGAGAATTAGAACATAAAACATGCATTACATTCCACATTTAAACAAAGTGGTTACATAAAAGATAGTATTCATTTTTCCCTTCAATGGAAACATATTTAAAATAAAACATGGATTCTCTCTTGACACTTCCTTGACACTATCATCTTATCATGTACCATTCCCTTGACCTGTGAAAAATATTTCAAAAAAACATGGGATGAGCATAAGAAAGCTCAGTATGGGTTATAAAAATATGTAAAGGAAACATGAGTTCATATATACATAAGAATGAAATCATACTTTACCCATAAAACATAAGCACTTTAATATACCTCATCAAATCATGAATAAATCATAGAAATCATAAGACATAAAGGTAACTTGAGGCATTCATAACATTCTTACGCAAGGAGTAACCCTCTTGGTTACGTTTGGAATACCCATCACAGTATATTCCCTAAATCTCTTCGGAGAAACCTTAACGTTTCACTCCTTCGCATTACCCAATACATTGGAGAGCTATATCGGGCTCACCCTCCCTTATTTTATCACAGAACCACCTATCTTCATAATAATTCCCAAGAACCTCAACATAATCATATCACATAAAACATGCATATAAGAAACATAACATTTCCAACATTCAATCACAAGATATCAATACAAAACATTGATATAAAAACAATATGAAAACCATTTTCATTACCAAAACAAAAGAAAAGTAAAACATGGTATCTATTTTTCTTTTTTAAAAAAAGTTATGGCTTGTAGTGGAAGCCGAAACTCAAATAATGGTCACGGCGGCAGAGAAGTCGTTGTCGCCGCATTCATATGACAAAAACATTCCCTTTTGTCGTTTAGTAAACGCTTCATATAAAAAATATTCCTTTTGAATAAATGTAAAAGTCAAAGGGTTTTATACACCGTACAAAAGATGGTCGTATATAAAACAAAATATGCCTCAATGAAAGGAGATCGAGACGAAGTCCCATACCTCGGGTCTGACTTGAATCAGTCATTCTTTAATCTCCTGAATAATAAACTTGAGTTTATTTCTACTTATTTAAGAACCTTTTTCAAGTTCATTATTCCTTTAATATCACTTATTGTCATGTCATGAACAATATGTAATTATTTAAGTTAATAACAATCGTTTTAACGATCATTGGTACTTGAGTCAAAATATGCTCTTTATAATTACAAGTTTTTCATGTATCCATTATATCCAGAGTTATAATCATGATTTATATAGCATATATATCTATTATATACATGCATTTATATTATTATATAATCATTTTTAGGTAATAAATGAAATGCACCGTTCATGGAGACGGTAAGTCGTACGTACGCATGAATGCTACTTTAATTTCTATTTAGAATTTTATAGAATGGAATCATAATTATATTAAGTTATATTATAATTCCAATGTAATATCATATATAATATCATAACTGCATCTTTTATACGTCCCACATATGGTATTTAACGAATCAAATCACTTTGAGGGGGCGGTAGGCTGCACTTCCTTAAATGAAGATATCGCGTTTACCCATAATGGAAATCATAAAGGTATGCCCAAAATGAAAAATAAAGAAGCTTAAGGAAAACATAAACATATGTTTTATCATATATAAATATATTTTCATCTTAATGGTCACTTTTGAAGGTGTTAAAATAATGTTGAACAATCATCGTTTCGGGAGGCCGAAATTCGCCATCCACGGAAACAGTATGTTCTTTAACCATTAGATGTAGGTGTGTGTAAGTGTAGCTCGAATACTTATTATAAAAAAATCCTAGTATATTTAAGATACTGGAGTTGTTACAAAAGAAATGAATAAAAAGAGTTTAGGGGGTTGTAGAAGTAAAATAAAACGAAAGGACTCAAGTGAAGAAATTACCTTAAAATCTGGTAACTCCCTTTGGTTTGAGCTCAAAGGCTTCCTTGGGAAGCTTTCTGCCCAAAGTGAGGCATAAAGGAGTTAGAGAGGGATGTGGAGAGACAAAATGGGTAGGTTTTGGCCGTGCCAATGGCTTTGGAAGTGTGGGTATGGAGGTAGAGGTGGGGGCCTTTTATAAGACGAGAGGAGGGGCACTCTTGGAATGTAAGGGAATGTTACTTTATTTTAAAATGAGATTCGGATTCAAAAGGTCCCACATTGATATAATTCGAGGGTAAGGTGATAAGGGTTCTAAATCCACCCATACAATACGTTTTGGACATGTTTAGTTCATAGATTTTACATTATCATTTCATTTTATTTAAATCCCTTACTAATGAGGTAATCGCTACGTCATCATGATGTCATAAATAATTTAATTTATTTAAAGTATAAAAATTATAAATAAATACAATGATTTAGGAAATTTTTTTATCTTTACAATGAATATTTATAATAAAAAATATGACTTGTATAACCTCATGTAAAATTTTTTTTATTAAAATAACTCATGTTTGTATCATTTTTACTTTAACATTAAATAAAACGTTATTTATGTCATTTCCCAACCAAAGTGGCTCAATGGGGTACCCAAGTTGACCCATGGATTTTCTTGGTCTTCAATGACACATCCAAAGAGGGTAGGACATGTTTCAAGCTCATCTCATATTATTAAAACATTATTTTTACCTTAAACTACACTAATTACCTCTAATCGCGATTAAAAACTTAAAAGTTACTATTCACCAAAAAAATATTTTAATCTCATTGAACCACATTTTACTTATTAATGACAACCATTTATGTCGGATTTTTGAAAATCAAATCACAGAAGTGGAAAATATTCCTTTAAATGAAAAATCTGTTTCTTTAACTACCACTTAGTGGTTTCACTATTCATCAAAAATTGAAGTTTTTCAGAAAAAATACCAAAATTTCACCCTAAGATATATTTGATATTATGAATTCAAAAAATGGTGTATATTTTACAAAATCCAAATCATATAAGTTACATTAATTAATTTAATAATTAATTCCTACTGTCATGACAAATAGCATGTTTTTATGAAACAATAAGTATCAAATGATTGACACCAGTTTAAGTCCAATTTCAAAGTGAAATAAATTCAAATGAACACTATTGGATTAAATGGTAAAAATATATTCTAATTTCACTTTAAAACTAATTCAAAAGATAATATAATCATATAAATAAATTAGATTAAAAATAAGTTTTGATGTAAAATGCAATATTTTTCACTATTCATTAAAAAATGAACATTGTCAGAAAAATACCAAAAATTCACACAAAGTAAATTTTGATGTCCCAATCATAAAGAATAAGTTTATTTTGACAAACTTAGCTTATAAAATTGTCAAAAGATAGATTTAAAAATGGTTTTCCATCAAATGGCTGGTAAAACAATCTTTTAAAAGTATTAGTGTATTTCATGCTTAAGATTGGATTTATTTTCATTTTAAGCCTCTAAAACACTATCTAATTCATTAATAGACATAGATAAAAATAACTATTATTCATTAATTATTGGGATGTTACAAATAAGATATATGTAATTACACCCAAACATACATATATATATGACGAATAGCTTTATATTTTCATGTATTACATACTTATTAGTAATATATATTTTTATAATCATCGTTGAATGGTGATCATGGGAATGAATCTTATCACGTCATGGAGACAGTAATATGTACGAATGCACGAGTGAAAATATCATTGTATTGATGGTGAAATCATATGTAATTTGATGGTTTATCATATATAACGAATCATTAACATGTTATATTTATAATTTACATTATTTATATTCATTATTATACTCATCCAAATAATGAAGTGTTTGAATAACAAACTGGACCACGACGTGGAGATGTTAAGCCGTATGTATACACGTTTGGTGACTTTGTCATTTATAGGATGAATAGAATGAAAAATATGGTTGTACCATATTCATAATAACATAACAGAATATAAATTTTACTATTTTTATTATTTTGGTTTTGAAACAACAATGAAATTATAATTTAAAGAAGAAAGGAACTTGAAAGAGGGTAGTGAAATTACTACCTCTTCTTCGGCTGTTTCCTTTTGAGTTGATCAAAATGGCTCCAAAGGATGGTTTTTTGATCAATTTAAGGACTCTATGATTATTTCAAGGATGTTGGAAGGTTAATTGGGTGGGGGTGGGTTGGCCGAGCCAAATGAATATGTAGGTGTGATTTTGAGAGAAGGGGATTGCCTTTTTATAAGAGGGGTGAAATCCCTTTTGGAAAATATTAAAATATTAATTTATTATACAATCATTTTCGGTTGGTAATTTCTCCAAATGAATTTATTTCTAGACATAGGTGATTATGGGTCTAAATACTCTCAACCAATAGATTTTAAACAAGTTTATGTTACAATTTTAACCTTATATTTTAGATTTAAATCCCAGTTAAATGGTTTACCTTTTACCATGTCTTCTTGTATTCTTACACTATATAGATAATAAACATAATCAAAACATCCAAGAGAACTAAAAGTGGTTAATTAATGACAAATATAATATTATTTAATCCCTTTGGCCAAACCATATATTTTTTTAATATTATATCAACCAATAATATAGTATTTGTTCTACAAATTGATTTATGTCAATTTTGACACTATTTGGTATTTGGTTTTTTGTGAAAGTTACAAAAACATTATAACATCGAAAAAATACAATATACCAAAACTAACTTGTCATATTCCTCTAGAAAATTCTTTTATGTCATCAAAACTATAAAAATATATTTATTTTAATATTTTCAATACCATTTATTTTATTCTACCATTAATAAGGTAATTACTGCATCATCATTGTGTCACTAATAAATATAATTATATAATGACTAAAAATAATAAATAAATTATCATTATTTAGGAAATTGTTTCATTTTTCTAATGAGAAGTTATATTCTAAACGATAACTAATATAATCCCATGTAAAAAAATTACTAAAAGATATATGTTTACTTCAATTTTTCCTTTACATTAAATTAATTAATATAAAGTGTCATTATCACTCTCATGTGGCTCTATGGGTTCCCAAAATCTACCCAAGGATGCACATGGTCAGAAATTTATCAACCAATAGTATTGGGTTAAATATTAGGATAATTTAATATTATTATAATATTATTTTTTTACCCTAATTTATCGGATTTACCCTTTAACCATTGTAAATAATATATTTACTGATGTAAATATTAATAATGTCTAAAAATAAAAGTTACCTATTTAAAAAATTTTGAACTCCTGATTCAAAATATGGAAACCAATTTTCCAAATTCGAAACACATAATTTGATGAAATTAATTTGAAATTAATTCTCATTGTTAAAATAGAAAGCATGTTTTTCTAAAAAATAATAACTATCAAAAGACTGACACTTTTTTAGGCCCATTTTAAATGTGAAATTATATCCAATGACCAAAATTATATTAAATGATAATAATATATTGTAATTATATTTTAAAACCACTAATATTTATAATATAACACTATAAATTATATTTTTTTAAAAAAAGTTGTTTTTAATTAAAATTATGTATTTTTTCACTTTTTATCAAAATATGATAGATATCTGAATGAGTACCAAAAATTTATCCAAACTAAATATTTACATAAATAGTTTAATGAAGAATTTGATTTTATTAAATTGAATATAAAAATTATTTAAATACCAGTTTTAAAAAGGGTTTTCCATTAAAAGGTGGTAAAGTTGCAATTTTTTAAAATACATCATTTATTTAAAAAAAATGAATTTGTTCATATATTATGTCTATGAAACACATAATATGGATTCTAAAATTATATGTAGTGTATTAAATTAAAAATTTAATTAATAATATTTATAACTGCTTTTTTGAATGACTAGTTTGTTATGTCTTGGTGCGCTCGAACACAATGTTGCATGTAGCGCAAGTTATTAAAATACTTTGAAGTCATAAAAAACTATAAAATATTGGGGTGTTACAATGATGGTTTGATTTAATTCATGTATGAAATGTGCAATTCAAATCATAGGATCATGTTTCAATGGAATAAAAATATATTTTATTTGATGAAAAATTGAATATAGAAAAAAAATTAGAGGAAAAATTAGGAGTTACATGGAGAGGAAAAAAATCATTATAGAGATCCATATTGATTTCATTATCTTTAATGTGGTGATTTGGAGCACTATAAGAATTAATATTATCTTTTAAAGGTTAATTCTTATAACATGGAATGAACTATGTTGAATTTAAAGGGCTTAATTATTTATTTATTGGCAATAAATTGTTATATTGTAAAATAATTTTACTAACGATCTTTTGATTAAAGTAGTCATGGAGCTTCTAAGGATTGTGGATACTTTTGGAATCATATATGTGTTCATCTATGATTAAATAATGAATTATGGATACTATTACAAGTTTATAAAATTAATGATTATTATAAGTTCAACACCTTAAACAACCCCTAATTTTGGTTTTTTTAGACAATTTAATTAAAAATAATGGTAGATTGGGAGTCATTTATGGGAATATAATCCATTAATTTAGTATATGATTTAGTGAAACTATTATTTCAGGAATAATGTCATTAAAATTTGTAAACATGTGATTCTAATGGTTTCTAATCATTAAGATTTACATTATATTTTTGGTTTTTGTAAATATAGGTGAGTAAAATTGGAGAACATTATAATTATTATAAAAATATGGATTTAAAAAAATGGAAAACCGCTTGTTGGGTAACAGTATATCTCATCTATAGAGGTAAAAGGATTAAACCCATTACCAAATGGTAAAAATGGATGATTTATACCAACATGAATATGTTATTTAATGGTTAGTATGACATTGTTTTGTGGTTTAATGGATATATTGAATTTCCTATGTTACTGGTAATGTTTTGATATTAATGTATTCTACTATAAAGCTTCTGATATCAATTTTTGTTTTTAGAAATATTTAGATAAAAATGGGAATAATTTTTGACATTTATAGACATTATGATATAATAAATATTATTTTTAGTTATTCAGGCATGAAAAAATTATATTTGATATTAATTCCACCATGTTAGAGGGGAAGTGGAAATACTTTAAGGGACAACCAAATGATGAAATTGTGATTATGAAATAGAAATATGTAATTTAACTCTATTTGTTTAAATTAATAGTCTAGATAGTTAAGAAAAATCCTCGACACTTAGAAGATGGTGATTAAAGAAAAAAATTCAGATTACATTCATATCTGATTATTCAAAAGTTATTTAACTCATTAAATATAAATCGTTTAGTGGTCATTGAAATTATAATGATCATTCAATTTCTTATGATGAATGATACCTATCATTCCTCATAAGTATTAATTTTTTCTGTCCAAATCTATATTCTCACATTCTACTAATGTTACCCTAATTTGAAACCTAGTTATGTGTTATTGAAAATAAAATTTGAATTTCCCTATCATTATATTAAGAATTGATTTTATTAATGGAATTTAAGATGTGGGTTTATATAAAAAGAATTTTCAAATAACAAAAAACATATTTCGGGTATGATTTTCTATTTTTATTATTATTTTTTAAAAGTGAAAAATATGTATCACTCTGATATTTTGAGTCCAAAACATTATGTTTGATAGTGTATACCACATGAAACACTAAGTATTTAAAAAAAATGTATCATCTAAATATTATTATATATTATAACCAGTATAAATTATGAATTATGTTAGATGTAATGAAATGTTTTAATCACATTATTAAAATATTTATGATTTTTTATATAATTTATTTAAAAATAAGTAGTTATTTCATTGTAAAATAATTCTAAGATTAATAAGTACTTTTTTTTAAAAAAACATTATTTTCAATTAAATATTTTGGAATTATAATTAATTTACTCCAATGTGATAATTTTTATTTTATAAAAAAATTAAATTTTTTAAATAATAACAAAAAATATATATTATGTTTAAATTATTTTATTTTTCAAAAAAAGTGTTATTATGAGTGAAAATTAAAAATTACATTTTTTTAAACTATCATTTATTTTCAGTTTATAATGAAATTTCAGTATCCCATAAGGAAACAAATTTTTCTCTGAAATAAATATATTTATTATTTAGTTTAATTTCATATAGTCATGTAAACTGTAATAATTATTATACGAAATTTTGGTCTACATTTATTTTTAATCTAAAACCACATTAGTTTGAAAACTATATTTAGGTGCACAGTGTTCTTCAATTTTAATTAAATAAAAAACTAGTGAATAGAAAAAATTTAAATAAAAATTTTAATCTACATATATAAATATATTAATAAAAATTCATACCACGATTGTTATTAGAAATACTATTAGTATAAGATCATCTTATAAAGAAAACAAATTCGTGAAAAAAAATCATTTTTCTACACGTGTTGCTGGTTTATTTAAAATCTAAATTGTAAATAATATATGAAATTGGTTTCTTAATAAATTTTAAATATATGGAATCATAGTAAAAATATTATATAATAGGTTCAATATAATATTTTTCAATAATTATTAATAAAGATAGTTAAATTTATTTAACACGATTAAGTATTCAATGAGGAATTTCACATTACATGCATTTATAATAAAAATAATTTTCCAAAAAACATAATATCTCTATATTATATATTTTAATATATATTAATATTATGTTTCATAATATTATCTGATAAGTCACATATTATTTTATCCTTAATACATTAATTTCTTTGGATAATCAAACTAATTACCTTGGTGAAGAAATGGTAAAAGTAAGTCAACATATAATATAAGGGAAAAACATGTTTAAACCTTGTTTTTTTCATGAAAGTGTTCATTGACCATAAAATCCCTCCACAATATTAGATATCAATTTTTTCAGCACTTTGGGTGGGATTGACGTCCCATTATTGAATTGTTTTGGGAATTTACCCAAATGTTACTACTCTTTCATTCTTAAATGGAACTCCCTCCAATAAATTATTCAAACATATAAAGAAATATTTTCTAGAAGAAATAAAATTTAAATATCTCCCAAAAACCATATTAACATTATAGTGATTATGTCCTTACCAAAATACCACACAAATTCCCGTTAATAAGAGATCTAAAGTATGTTATTATATGTTGGTGTAAATATCATCACTATGATCCATATTTTTATTTAATTGTTTCTCAAATCCATTATATATTAAAAAATAGAATATACTAATATATTATCTCCCATTTAATATGAATTTCTAGGCTTATGTAATAAAATTTATCCATTTCCACCTTGATCAAATGGGATACAAATTCATCGAACGTGTCTACAACGCACTATATCATCACAACCTGATGTTTTTTATCTCCATCATTGACTCACCTAGAAAATCATAATGATATAAATATTAATATTGATATGACACATCATAAATGATATTAATTCATCAAAACTGTATTATTTTACTATTCTTTACCATCTAACCCATTGCGGGAATGATATCATCGATCCCGTGTACTATAGGTCCACTGTCTCTACGAAGCGATGTGATTCATTATATTTGTCTCACATTCAAGATTGATTATAAAATAAATATAATATGTATAAAATTAATATATTTTTTTTGATTATGGGACTATATTATATTCATTATAATATGGACACCTGTGACAAAATATGCTTGAGAAAATAAAGACGTTAACTCCCAAAATAATGGTAACAATTAAATATTATTAAAAAAAGCTAATAAGTTGTTAGAGAAGGATAATATGTGATAATATAAATATTAATTTTTATCATTTATAAATCAATATCATGTAAAAACAATTATATATTAGGATTAATAATGTTAAAATAAAGGTAAACATGAGGTAAGATCCTTTGTCTTAATTTACTATCATTGATTCATATTGTGATGTTATGCTAACAATTTCCTTTTCTAGGGTATATACTATCCAATGTTCAAGTAATTTAAATACCTGTAATTGTTAATTTAATTTTAATTTTCAATTTAATTATATCATCTAAGGGGATTTGACTTGATATTCACTGATTGGTAGGAAATTTCATAACTCAATTTAATTTTATTCGGTTATATCACATTTTCATTATAATCAATATTCTATGATTATTCATGTAATGCCTTATGAATACAATATTTTTAGTTTTAAATTTAATATTTGGATTTAAATATGATAAACATAATAAATTCATTTATTTATTCAGAATTTAATATTATGGTCATTGTAAGGGATTCTCATCTAAAATTGTCATATTTTGGACATATGTTATATTATACACCTATTGTATTTTCTATGGTTTATCTACATCCAATTTGATTTTTATAATTGAAGAATATATTTTTTCATATTATTTATTATTTCATTTATTTTATCATTTAATGTTTGTGATGATTTACATGTCACAAACTATAAGTGTTTATTTCAAAATCTAATTTTAATAAATATTACTTATGATTGAATTTCATTTGTTTTAAATAATTTTATCATTTTATAGTATAAAAATTTCAATTCATTATCCTCTATTTATTAATTATATTTTTTAGTATTAGTTAAATTTTCATCTCTTTGGTCAATAAAATGATTAAAAAATATTTTCATGAAAATAAATCATTATTTCTCTCATAAGTAGAAAATTTCTTTTCTAGAAAATAAATTTTTTCATAAAAAATTTCAAAAAAAATTTAACATTAAAGGAAATTATATATTAAATATATTTTAAAACATTATTTTATTATATAAATAATAAAAAAATTAATCCTCAAATAATGTTTCAAATGATGTAATGTTTTAAATTTCATCTAAAAATAATAATGAAATATTTGTTTTAACATACCTGCAATAAACGGAACTTTTTCCACCATCATAAACCCTCATTTAATTGATTAATACTTTATAATATTAATTTATTTATTTTAAAGAATATAATTCATAATTATTTGGAAATTCTGTCATTGTAAAATGTATTTTAAATGTGAAGATGATGTTTTCATCAAGAATATTTTAAGGGAATTTATTTTGTATTTCAATTCATCACAAAAATAACATTTTCATTATTTTAATCTTATTGGGTATGTATTAATGATACAAAATTTATTTTTTCATTAGATGGTCCATGATCATTTTAATAATGTGAACTTTTGACATTCAATTTCATAATAACTTTTTTTGTGATTAACTATCCTTTGATTCATCAACATTCATATGATCATTATATATTACATTTCTCATTACTATCTATGTTATTTAGCATGGAGTTTTTATTCATTGAATTTTATATCATTTCTATATATATTTCTGACCATTAAATTTGTTTTACTATGTATGGAAGTATTGATAAATCTGTATTTGTTACTAAATATAGATATTTATTAATAAGGAGTGTGGTTTTTTAATTAAATATATCATTCCATATTTGTGGAATGATTTGGAAATAATGTGTTCGGTGGGGCCCTAGATTATATAGTTCCTTGATGCATCATTAGATCTTATGAGATAAAATATATGTCCAAATTATATTTTTTTAACATGTATTTTTATTATATATTTTTAATTTACATTGTAGTATATATATCAAGATGTTTGATATCAGGATGTCCAAAATTAAGCATTTTTCATCCTTGATATTATTTTTGTAATTATCCATCATATTATTTCATTAATATATTGAATTGATGCATTTTTTATCATTTTATTAATGAAATGGAATGTAATTTTGGTTATTTAACTTTTCAAAATGATGTTACCAAATCTAAATATGATATTAATATTATTGATTAAATAGATTTTTTATTCATATATTTACTTCTCCACGCTAAATATTACTTATTAATTTCTGGTTGATTTCCGAATACATTAACCATAGTGAGCATTTAAATTTACTATTTTTTTCATTACCCATGATACGAAGAAGGAATATTTTAATGATATCTGTTATTTAAAATATTTAATCCCACTATGAAGTATTTTATGTTTTCAAATATAATATGAGACTCATGTTTGTGTGTTGTGTACCAACACTTAAAAAATTTGATAATTTAGAATGTAATCCCTTAACCTTATTTAAATTTTATAATGTAACGATGGTCTATTATCTTGTTCAATTGGGTTAATTACAATATGTTTTTATTCATTCCATCAATTGAAAAAATGAGAAAATTTGTTCATGTCTACATATGAGAAATTATCTCCCTGAGTATGGAAATACCTTTTTTGTCATTAATTTAATAGATGAATCTAAATATGAATATAATTATAAAATATTATATTTATATAATTAATAAAAAATAGATATATTGAAACCATGATCAAGGTACAGGATCCAAAACTACCAAATAAAAATATTCATGAAAAATAATGTAGTTTTTACTTGAAATAATGATTTTTCCAATGAATTGTTAATTAACGAGAGATTGATGGTCATAATTGAATCATTCATGGTATGATATTTAAGTTCATGGTTATTTAATATATGTATTGTTAATCTAAAATTATTATGGATTAGTTTCAATCATGTGTGAATAATTTGGAGACCTGAGTTAAGGGATTTTGATATGCCATTTATTCTTATGAGACTTAGAAAATATTCACAACCTGTTTCTTTTAGGTGGTGTACACACTATCCATTAATGTATTTTATGATTATTTCTACAATAGGTATCTTTATTTACATATCCTTTTATGGTACTTTATCTCATGGATCTTATTATTCAAAATCTACTAATATGGTTAGTGTTTTATGTTATAATCTTATTATTTGTATGGATTATTTTTTTATTATGATTCTGATGATTATTTCTTATATAAATTACCTTAATAAACTCATTAATTTTATTATACTATGGTTAATTATGGAGATTATATATTTTATATTCCTTTTACTCTATTTAAAAAAATAATAGTAAAGAAATATTAAATAACCGACCTTCTTTCTCTCCTTGATATAAAGTAATTATCCTCATGTATCCATTTTTTCTGAAAATATTTTCATAGATATTATTAATTTACATTATTAATTGTTAATTTCATTTTCATACATGATTCAATTGTTCTAAAATGGGTTTAAATTCAATATTTATTTACATTCTCAAATGGGTTACTTTTTACTTTTTGTCAAATATATAAATAGAATATATATCTTATTATACACTACATGAATAAGATTATCCACTCTCCGGATCATTAAATTTACCAAAAAAATACATTACATGTTTCCGAGGGTTTACAAACTATAATGTTATATTTATTATTTGGGAAAATATTTTAGATTTTAAATAATTTTATTCAAGGAGTAAAGGATATTTTGGTCATGAAATGTTTCATGTTTTTCTTAAAAGAATTTTCAATGTAATATAAAAAAATTGATTTTACTAATACATAAATTTGATATATTCAATTGATTCAATTTATAATAGTTCAAATGATAGTTTAATATGATGAAATGATCATTATAAAACTCATTCCATTTATATGGGATAATATTTGATGAGATGAGGAATTGATTAATAAACTTATTTCTTTTCCATGGTTTATATCATGATAAAATGTTTAGGAAAGACATTTCATTTTATGGGTTGTTATTAAAAAAATTTTTTAATATATTATAGAACATATGTATTTTATTTTCATTATGTAATGGGTGTGAATATAATTATATATCTCTTCAATTCATTGGGTAATGATTCATATTTTTAAAAATAAAAATGACAGAAATGGGGAGTCAACCTTGTTTAGTAAGTGACTATATAAACTATGATAATAAGGGGTTTAAACATTAACTACATGTATAGTATGAGGGGTTACCACTTCTACTATGATTGTATTTCAATTATCATTTACTTCTAAAAAAATTATTTTCTAGGGATATGTATATTCCCCAATCTTATTTTATATGGAAATGATATTATCTCATGAATCATGTTATTTTATTACATTGTGATTTTTGTCTTATGAACTACGAAAATTTAGGACATGACATAATATTTTGATTTATGTAATGTAGTGTATATTGTTAAAATATTATGATCACCTTCCCTTATTATTTCTTTATAATATTTTTAATTTGTCATATAAATCACACTTAATTACAATTATATTGAATCTGAGCTCACCATTTCTTCTGTTTTTCCCTATTTTTTATGAAATGTATTATTTATGATATTTTATTGAAGGCTTCATAAAACCAATATATTTTTGTACCAAGATACAGTTTACATATGAATGAATATTTCATGTATATATATCTAAAAATAGTAGTCCTATATGATCCTAGAATTGATCATCAAGTTACGTAATGAATACTTATATAATAATATGTGATATAAATGTATAAAAATTATTTGTTACTATAAATAAAATGTGACAATATGGTTAATCATTCAAGGAACACTTAAATAAAATTTTATCCTTAATGCATGAAATGAATCATAATAATTAAATCCATTAGAATCTCATTCCACATCCATGTCAACATGGTAAGGTGATAAACAAAACCAAATAGTTTATGATGTTATGCCCCTATATTTTGAAAGGTATAAAAATTGGATACAAAATTAATGATGAAATATTTTATTTAGGGGAAAAGTATTTGGAATATAATATAATAAATCATATTCACCAAGACATGGTGTACCTCTAATTAGGAATGATCAAAATACCCCATCACATCCTTCCTCATTGGTTATGAAATAATAAAATTATCCATATAAAAAAGGATTACCATTAGAGATAGAGACTATTAACTAATGGAATCCCCATTGAAAATAATTAATATCCTTCGAACTCATCATCTAAATACTTTTACAATAGGATCAATTAAAGAATGGATTAATTCAACAGATCACTTTATAGAACTACCCCCATTAGATTCCTCATAGACACCCAAATAATTGAACAAAAAGTGATCCATGGGATTCCACTCTTATGATGATTCCATCATGATCAAGGATGGATGCGTCATACTCTTAGAATCAAAAACCACATTCCCCATTCCAAGGGTGTGGAAAATGTCATCGTATAATGATTTTAGGATCTCAACCCACCACATAAACTAGATATACAATTCTTCTAGATAGAATAAATTACAAAATATATTTTTAAATGAGTAAATATAAACCCTTTACATTTACAGGAAAATCCTCTATAGTGACCTGAAATATTGGATTCATTAACAATTCATTATTTAGTGAGGTATTCATTATTTATCAACATAATCCAAAATATAACACTAATGATTTTGATTTATTGGAAACATAGATACATTAAAATGGTAAATAAAATATTTATATCCTTTCCCATTATATTATTCACAACTATAACCCTTAAAATATCTAACATACATAGAATTCCTCGTCATTACATAGAGAAGTGGAACATTAGAAGGTGTTATATTAAATCCTTAGTATAGGTAAATATAAGAGACATCAATCAATGATCATACATGAGAATAAAAATTTAATAATTTTATAACAAAATGGCCATAATTTAAAATAATAATACCATTTTAGTAAAAGATCAATAGTCATGGAAAATGGTGAAGTAGTTTTTTAAAAAAACTATAAGAGGATAAAGTGTAAAGATTCATCAGCAATCCATCGTGATTAGTGGTAAAATAATATAAGAATAGTTCATATGTTTTTGGAATTTACAAATGTATAGATAATACATTTTTTATCCATAGTTCACCCCAAATAATATCATTCTCAACAATGTACAATTACTATAATTCCAAATAAATGATTTCATAAATTCTCAATACATTAAATTTTATTCAGTTAACTCTTTCATCACTTTGGATTTTATTAACTATGTAATCACTTATTACTCTATTTACTATGTATTATTATAAGGGTTTCTCCAATTCTACATCATTACCCAATGAATTGGTGGTCTATAATGGACCCACATATTAGTATATTATAATGTAACAACCATTCAATATTTTTTAATATAAAATCCAGTAAGATAGTCATAAATTTTTCAAATTTGTACCATAATACAATGAAATATGTTATCATTAAATCAATGATTAACTCAAGGAAAAGAAAATTATTTTCAAAATTAATTCCCTATGATAATCATAAACCATTGTGAGAATGAATAAATATGGTAAAATTTAATAACAACCCAA
Organism: Viscum album; assembly: GCA_963277665.1. NCBI lineage: Eukaryota > Viridiplantae > Streptophyta > Magnoliopsida > Santalales > Viscaceae > Viscum > Viscum album. The sequence goes on from OY728133.1 coordinate 1,277,108,196, forward strand.
ATAAATCATAATAAACATTAAAATATGTTTTTCCAGATCAAAATAAATTTAACTCTATCATTGAAAATTTTATTTATGGTAATACCTATTTAATATTGAAATTTATTCTTCAATATTGAATAATATCTAACATATTATTTTATTAAAAATTTAAAGAACTACCAAATATTCTATGTAAGCTTCAAGGTAAATTTGAGACATGGTGATAGGAAAATCAGTTCTTCCATTGTACATAAGAAAAAATATTCTTTTACAATTTGCATGAAATTTTCAAAACAAAATAGTTTTGAAAAATGAAAAAAAAATATATTGAACTAAATGTATTATAAAAATTGGAGAATGGTGAAAATAAAATTAATAATTGTAATTTAATAGATTAAAAATTCCTAGATGAAAATTATTCAACATAGACACATGGATGAAATGATTTTTGATGGAAGAGATAAACATAGTCTGCTTTATTTTTGATATTCTTTATGTATCATGAAGACTTGGTTTAACACACCAAATTTTTATGAATATTTTTTACTGAATAAATTAAAAATAATTGATGAATTTTGTTCTGATATTTGGACTAACACTAATGGAAGAGTAAACACACAAATTGGATGTGTTACCCTATAAGAGAACACATGCAGAAGTGGGAGATAAGATAAAAACAAACCAACTCCCACACAAACTACAATATAAAATAAACCCCAAGTACACATCTGTAAAGTCATGCAAAATTACTATAGCTAAAATAGGAAAATATAAGTACCAAAATAATATAAAAACGGTCACAACCATGAAGCCTAATCATCTCCTACAACCCCAAGCTAGTAGTAACTAGCCTAGTCTTTATCCTAATCCATATGCACTAAAAAATAGTTCATATATACATACGGTGAGTATACTAGTTTACTAAGTAGGATACTCCCTGGAGCCTCTCATGAAAAAATAATGAAATCATGCTAAAACACAGAGAACAACCAGTGAGCATAATACATAAAATAAATAGGAATTCTATGTTCCTAGCTTCCCCATGGAAACTCTCACCAATTATCACATAATAGAGTATATAATATAATAAATTATATCAAGGGTAACATTTACAACACCCCCACTAGTTTTTCATTTTTCCCCAACATCGCACAACCTATGAATCTCTTTCCAATAAGGCCTACACATAGACACCTGCGCAATGCACCACCACATGCACCTCATGCATGAAAAAAAGCCATGTCCATGTAACCAAAGTAACCAGGTAGTTTTTGGGATCCACAATTTCTCTCATAATGTGTATCATATGATGGGTATTAAACCTCAAGCCATTATTTCCCATAAACTGAGTAATGATCCTCCAGCTATCACATCCTTTAAACATTGCACCTATAGTATCCAGTATGACACTATATCCAGAATATATGTTTGTGAATAACCAAAATACATTACATCCCACATCAAAAAATATATGTGGAAAACTAAATGTTGTGTCTACCGGCACATGTAACTACAATGTGAAGAGATTGGGGCCAATGCAGGAAGTAAGCCATCCATCCACCCACCGAGATGTTGGTGAAAATACCCCTGTGGATTAGAATCCCCGTGGTGTCAGTCGCCCTAATCGACAGGGTGGGGTAGAGTATAAAAACACAAAAAGTGAATGATATATTATATCCCACAACCAAACTATGGGAAAACCTATTCTTTGACACAAATACAGTTAACACATATTAGACTCCCGACATCCACTACTAAGACTATATATCCTATAACCAAACAACCATTTAAAGTGATTTATTAAATCATCTTATCCCTTTTTATCGGTTTTAAATTATGTTAATTAATTCATTAAACATTAATTGAACATTAAAAAATTACACAATTGATTTCATTAGAATAACATCAATGTTCATTTCCCTCCATGCATAACCAAACCAAGTCCACAGTTCCTGAAAAGCATGACCTCAATATTTCATCCCAACAAGCTCTAACCTCATGTGTTAAGCATCAATTATTAAATCATTTATTAATAGTAGTATTACATCCCAAAATTCTATGAATTCAATAATATCCAAACCTATGATACCAAACACAATGGAATCAACACGGTGAGTAGATGAATTACCAGTCGAGTAGAAAGAGCACATACTCATCCTCCCTCAAGAAGCTAATCCCAAAAAGTACATGTCATACCACATGCATCTTCACCTATTTTAGTAGGAGTGTATGCAAGACCAAGCTACCTAAGGTAGTTGGGAATGTAATGAAGATAAAAAAAACAAGAGATTAAATAAGAAACCACTTTAAAATCAATGGGAATCCCAGCTTCAACTCGTTCCATCATCCCCAGTGTCCTCCCTGCAACTCACATACATAAGCATATGTATCTCTCCACTCTATGTTCTAGCTACTACCTCCATAACCAATGTTCCTCCCTAGACACATATTACAATAGACATATGGGCTCTCTCTCCGCACAATCAGTATGAAAACATACATCATATCAATTGGTCTATTGTCCCTCAAATAAGGCACCCGACCAAAAAACATTGTGATCTATCATGGCACCAAAGCACATGACACTCGGCCTCACAAGAAAGAAGGTAACACAGAACCCTACCATACATTAACTATTATCAAAAAATTGGTTCATTAATCTATATTGAATTAACCGATTCATCATTAGTAGCTTCAAACTATGGGTATCCTAAGGAAAAATCTATATAGCTATAAAAAATTAAATTGACATGCCTTCAAACAACAAGCACCAACATGCTTCACGTTTAACATCCAACATGAATAGGCATGCACATCTTCATCAATTTATATCATTAAATCACAACAATAATAGCCAGATTCATTTACATATATCTTTATCTTCATCAATTTAATTATCAATTAATTCTAGATTTACAATCCTTTCCAATATAATCAATAAAATAATGCTCACATGAAAATAATATATATCACACGATATATAAAATCCAGAGGCAAACCACTATCTCAGTGAAAAGAAACAACATGTGATCAAAATTATTCTTTAAATCCTATTCAAATATTTAATTAGGTCAATCCCATTCTGAACCAAAGTGAAAAAACATGAAAAGTCTATAGTTTCCCGTAAAAGAATAGATAAGAAATGAATCCCCTACATCAAAAGGATTCCAAATTTGTTGGACCAAAATTAGATCAAAGAAAAGGATCGTGCTCATGTTCCCCGCAACAATGCCATCTACCCGAGGATTTTGTGGAACAAGAGCATCAATAGGAACAAAAAGAAACTCTCATAGAACCAGGGAGATAAAAATCAATAGAATGGAAGATAGAAACATGAGAAGATGGATTAAAGAAAACCAATGAACGGAGGTATATCATACCTCAAATAGAAGACGAGTCTAAGAAGAAAGTATGGGACCGATGCTAGATGAATAGATCTCTAAAACACCATGAAGGGGACTCATGTGTTGCTGAGATAATATGGAGGGGAGGCATGTCCATAGGGTTGGAAAGACTTGAGTGGCTAGTTTTTCATTAACACCGACAGTGTAAGGTCAGTAGACATTTTGTACTTACAATTCACATCATGTACTTCCTTGAAGTCGTGTTCCATTGAAAAACCCATCTCCTAATCATTTATTTTATTTTTCGAAACCTGAAGCATTTCATGTCATGTACCCCTTTGAAACGTCATGTATCCCCCCTATTTAAATGTTCTTAATACTGAACTCCTCTATACATCCTATGAGCCTTCTATGAGCAATATGGTCTTAAAAAACACACAAATGGTAGATCCACATGGATCTCGGCCCTTACATCAGATAGCTCTCAAATCATTCTCACCCTCGAGAATCCAAAAACATCCAAAAGAGGAATCAGAAAAGGGGTTTCCAGAACAACCACACCGGGAGATACCTTTCAAGTATTTCACAATCATAAGAGGTCAACCACATCAAAAGAACAATGCATAACCTCACGAAAAACCCAACCAGAACATTAATTCTCTCCTAGGGAGATACCTATCAAATAGAGAAATCCATGAAAAGAAACCAAAAGAATCCATCTTGTAGAGAGTAATGGTCTATAGCCACAAAACCAACAATGTTACAACAAAACTGCTAAACATAATACAACGTGGGTTAATGATCCCGTATTTACAACTCATGTTCCTAGGAAATCACCTCAATGATATTGTTCTGCCACAAGACACGACCCAATGTAATATAATGACATGCATTCCTAGATCTATGCATGCCTCTCCTTATGGGTTTCATCATCCTCAACGTCGATCTCTCTCCAATTGATGATGTGATTGTCATCATGAATATAAAAATAAAGTTGTGACACATGAAAAACATCATGAACCAAGATCATCTACGGTGGAAGTGCTACCTTATATGTCATGGATCCAACACGAGAAAACACCTCGAAAGTCCAAAACAAATTGTGGAGAAATAATTTTACCATAACCAAAAATTTGCTACCCAAAACAGAGAGTCACCTTCAGAAACACGTGATCCCCAACATAAAACTCTAATGATATCTTCCTTTTATCGGATAATGATTTCGAACAATATTGTAATTACATCCTACATTCACAAATCACCTAAACCATATTTGTTGTATTCTACACTATTTGTGGTTTGATATTTTGTTACACTCCAACCCCAATATAACCCAATTGAGAATGGAAAGGTCACCCATACAAGGCTTCAAACAGATCCAAACCGATGGTGGAATGAAAATTATTTTTTTAAGAGAACTCCACCAAGGGAAAGTGCCTTTTCCATGAACCTCCAATATCTATGACAAAGATATCAACATGACTTCATGATTCTGGATGGTCTACTCTATTTTAATGTTTGTCTGTAGATGAAAATAAGTGCTAAGGCATAGTTGAGAACAAGAATCATGTCGGAGATCTCTCCACACAGTAGAGGTAAAACGAGTATCTCGATCAAAAATTATCATCCTCAGACTCCATGGAGTCTCACCATATCCTATAGATACATCCTCTACAAAAACTCTACTGGGATACATTCTTTGATTACTATAAAGTGGGATGATTTCATCAAATGATCCACTACCTCTCATATAGAATCATAGGATCTCTGAGCTGAGGTAAACCAGTAAGAAACTCTATATAGATGTCACTGACTTCCGCTAGGGAATAAATTATGGTTTAAGAAAACAACTTGGAGAACAATGCTCAGGCTTCACCTTTTGGTAGTCCAAACATCAGCAAAAAGGCTCGGTAATAAAACGGTTCACCCCTGGCCACAAAAACTGACTCCTTAAGGCATGGTACAACTTTTTAACACCAAGATGAACCCATAAATGTGTACTATATAACACTCACAGAAACATATCACACATAAAAAAAGTAATGAAAAGCATTCCTTAATACACCACTCTATGTTTTTCGTTTTCAGACCGACTATCCGAGGCCTCGCTACTAACATCTCAGTCTCTCCAGACCTCTACCACTAGATCTCAAGGTTGGGACTCTTCCACCTGTTGCACTAGAGATGAATGCACAGTCATCTGTAAAAGACAATCTATTCCCACAACTTCTCCAATATTGAGATGTAATGCAGATTATTGATCCATCACTCTCTAGGAATCAGCAGATTCATGTACAAGATCACTACGTGACTTCTTGCTCAGTACATCAACAAAATCATTCCCATTTCAAGGTGTATATGATATTTCAAAGTTTTATTCCTGTATGAACGAAATCCACTAACACCACTGCATGTTCATGTGATGTTGGTAAAAAACATACCTCATGCTCTTATCATCGGTGAAAACCACAAAGTGCCCTCTACTGAGTTAATGTCTCCACAACTTCAATGCAAACAACACTAATACTAACTCAAGATCATGGGTGAAGTAGTTACATACTTTTTGATGCAACTGATGAGAACCATATGAAAAAACTACTCTATGATACATTAGAATGAAGAATAACCCAGTTGGAAAGCATCGCAGAAAACATCAATTTGAACTCCCTCTTTTAGAAGACAATTAATGGGAGCACTTACCAAATTCACCATCAGATAATGAAAATATTTCTAACAATGATCAATCTACACAAATTTACGATTCTTCCAAGTCAATTCTATCACAGGAGTAACAACCTGAGAGAAATCAGCTACAAACCTCCTCTAATAGCTTGTGAGACCATGGAAACATCGATCCTCTACCATTGTCTTTAGATCTTCCCAAGACACAACTACTTCTATCATCTACGGATCCATGGATACTCCATTCTAGGACACCACCTGCCCCAAGATAATAATTTCTCAACCCCAAAACCCTCAAATTGACATTTTCCCAAACAAATGTTATTGACAATGAACTCCCAAAATGTCGTGGAGCTCCTCTACATTCACCACCTCAGATGCAGAGTACACAAGAAATTTGTCTATGAAAACCACCATGAATGTGTCCAGGAACACATATAAAAACATTTTATCAACCAAATGAACAAAGATGGATCATTAATCACACCGAACGACATTACAATGAACTCATAATGCCCATGATGAAAATAAAAAGAATAATAGGGGATATCCTCATCCATCACAAGCGTCTAATGAGATCAAGATAGCATGTCGATCTTTGAGAACCAACATTCACCCTTAAGTTCATCTAATAAATAATGAATCCCTGAAGTGTATATTTATTCTTCATTGTCACTTTGTTTAAGAGATGATAATCGACACACAACTGCAAACTACCGTAAGCCTTCTTCACAAACAAAACTAAGGCACCCCGCAGTGACATTCTTGGAAAAATAAAACCTCAATGTAACAAAATATCGATCTGCATACTCATATCTCATAACTCATAAGGTGACATCAGATAGGGATCCATATATATAGGAGTTTATCCCTATTTTAGCATGATCACAAGCTCGATCTCTCGTCGAATGGTAGTGCTACAACCTCTTCTAAGATGAAATAAGGGTTATATCCTATGACCTTAAGAAATGCCAAATGTTGAACCTATGATAAACATAGAATCAGATCATCCATCATGGATGATAAGGCAAAACATTTCTCTGACCCATCCAAGGGTCTTGATCAATAACCATCACTGCTGGCTCTACATCACCATCGAAGAACGCCTCCTACCTCCAAAAGAATTCCATGATAGCTTGCAGCTAATAAAAACATTCCATGCCGAGGATTACATCATATGGTTGTATTTATAATAATAGAAAATATCCCCAAGAGCATTAATGTCCCAATAGTGTCTCACAGTCTAAACATACTTCAATCAGGTCAACTCGACCTCCAACCGGCATAGTCAAATCCATGGCCACTAGAAACATCTCTACCTCATATCCCAAATCATTGACTAGGTCTGGTGATATGATGGATTTCATCACTCTAAAATCAAACATGACATAGAACCAAGTGGAAAATAAGAAAAGGGTACCTTAAACGATGTCTATCTCACCTTGGACTAAAAGCGCTAAAGGATGAAGCTGATCAAGACATCCTACATGGAATCTCTGACCCTAATGATGACCACCGCCATTGTCATTCTCTACTATACAATGAAGTAGAGCATCCTAGGGATGTCTTCTTCCTTACCTACCTGCTCTATACTGATCCAGAGCTGCTCAAACCTACTGTTGGGGCCTCAACTAGAACTGCCTCAATAATGGATCTTGATGTGAAACAACTAGTGCATGATGACTAATTTTAAAGGTCAATCACTCTCGTAGTTGATTACCTTGTCCCCCAAAAAAACAAGTTCTTAATCCCTTGGCATAGGACTGAGAGACACCTCCCCTAGAGAAATGAGATATTGAGATATGGGACCTAACCACTATCTAACAGAAACTCTTTTACCCTGAAAACCAAGAACCTCAAACCACAACTCTTCTCCATGATAAACCCTGAAGAATCCACCCTCGTATGGATCCATTTATGGTTTACATCCCCTAGATGACATGTACCCTCTCCATCACCTCAATATATATCTTCAACATTAACATGGTGACTTGTAACTTGATATTGGGTGGAAAGATTCATCAAAATGCCTCACCCAGACCTCCTCATCACGCAGGAGGTTTGAAGCATATCATAAAAGATTTTCAAATTTATTCTATGTTCTCCCATAGTAGAGCTCCCTTGTTAAAGGGTAAGTAGCTCATGGAAACTATATGCCACCATGGTCGAAGAAATAATTAGGCTCTGAACATGGCTCAAAACTCCACCCACAAGATCGATGACTCTTCATGATCCCAAATTAACAAAAACCCCGACTTCATCGCTACCCTACGCAATATCATCACAACCAAAGACACATAGTGCTCCTTCTAAGCACATATCGAGTTGAAGGTTATCAAAACCTCCTCTAACAACTCATTCATGACTGCATCTAAAATGGATCCCTCATACTTCTATTGATTATGGAACTGAATCTATCAGAGTGTAATAATCCACATTTCATCATCGTTATCCTCTACTTTAAGGCGATCTGTTGGAACTGTCTGCTGGACATCTTATACTCAAACCAGATGAGGAAATCAACCCGGGGGCATACTTCAAATATAAAAAATAGTTAGAGCTCCTAAAACAGGAATATGGTAGAATAGACATTAATTTATTTTTTTTCTTTTACACAATTTAGAATAACCTATCCCAAGTTCAACCAATTCAAACACATGCACAAAGAAGAATGATGTTTCATCCTTTCCTAAGTATCAACCCTAATAACATTATCACATGTTTCTAACACCAATCTCTATCCTATCCCCCAACATGTGCTATGATACCACTTTTTCAGGACCCCTCCACACAAGGTGTTATCCTTATGGGCTAGAAATGTTAGAAGTGAGATAGTGATTCCTAGAGTCCCACCATCAATAGTCCCCAGTTTTGTAACTAGCACTAAACTTATAGTAAACACAAAAATGGGAGGCATTACTCTTTAAGAGAACACATACAGAAGGGTGAGATTATTTAGAAACCAACCAAATCTATCACATTATATAATATAAAAGAAATCTAAGGTACACATATGTATTTTCATAAACACATACTATAACTAAAAAGGAAAATTACAATTACCAAAAAAATTAATGGGAGAAACCACAAAGCCTGAAGAGGTCCTACAAAGCCAAGGTAATAATAAACAGCCTGATATCCAACCTTCTCCATGTGACATTGAATAAAATTTATATATATGTAGGTTTAGTGTAATATTATACTCATTAGGATCCTCCCCAGAGCCTCTTGTGAAAAAGAAACAAAATTATACTAAAGAACAATGAACAAAAAGTGAAACTAACTCATAAACTAAATAGGTATACTAAGATTCCAGCCTCATCATGGATACTCAAACCAAGTATCGTATAAAATAGTATATAATAAAATAATAAATATCATGGTTACCCCACTACCACTTCCCCACTAGTTTGCCACATCGGCCCAACATCACACATCCTAAAAAAATTTCTCCAAAGAGGTTTTCTTACAAACACCTTGGTGAAGCACCACTACATGCACCTTATATAGCCCGACCAACATGTCTATGTAACCAAAATAACCAGGTTGTTTTTGGTGGCCACAATAGCTCTCATAACATGTATCTTACATCGCGTATTAAACCTCAATCCATTATGGTCTATACACCGAGCAAATATCCCCATGACATCATTTCCTATACATGTTACACCTGTAGTAGTCTATAAGAATATATATATAGAATATATGTGTGTGAATAACCAGAATCCATTAAAACCCTCTACACACATATATGGGGAACTATAATAGTAGGGACTACCAACATAGGTATCTACCAAAAAGTAGAGTGGTGAAAATGGGGGTAATTAGCCATTGATCCTCCCATAAGAATGTTATAGAAAATACCACTAGGGCTCAAGAAACCCTAGGGTGGCTATTTCCATAACCAGAAGGGTGGCATAGTTTATAAAAACACCAAAAGTACTTGATATAATATAGCTCATAACAAAACTATTGGGAAAACACATTCATAGACAGAACTGTAGCAAGCATCTCTCAGACTCCTGGCTACCACTATTAAGACTAGATATCCAATATGCACACACACATTTAAAGATATTTTATAAATCATATTATCCCTCTTTTCTATTTCACTTTACGTTAATTTATTCATTTACCATTAACTGAAAATTAACAATATCCAAAATTAATTTCATTATATTCACAGAAAATTTCCATTCCCTCATTGCATTTCCAAACCAAGTCCACGGTTCCTTGGAAACATAAACTCAACATTGCATCCCAACTATCTCAAATTCCATGGGTTAAAGATCATTTATTCAACCATTTGTTAACATAATTATTACTTACCAAAATTTCAGGAATTCTAGAAAATATAAAAATATGATACCAATCAAAAGGGGCTTAATACGGTGAGTCGATGAATTATCATTGAGTCTTTTCCACCAATAGTAGGAGCACAGACCCATCCCCCCTTTTGAATCTAAACATAGAAAGAACTTGTAATTCCCCTGGTGTCATTGTGTATTTTTTTGTAAAGAGGGTAAACAATAATAGATGCCTAATGTACTGGTGAATGTAAAGTGGAAAAATAGACAACACATTTAACAATAAACCATGCTCACATCAAAGGGTAAGCCTCTCTTCAACCTGTTCCATCATCCCTAGTTTCCTCACTGACACCCCATGCCAATACCAATGTATCTCGCCACTTTAGGAGTCACCTCTACCTCCATAACCACTGGGACTTATTTCCCCACATACCTCAATATCCATCAAGTATAACATCCAACACAAACAACAAGAAAAAAACATCATATCAACTAAGATCTTGGCCCTCAAATAGTGAGTCCAACCAATAAACATAATGAGCACTCCTGGCTCAAATGTACAAGGCACTCAACCTTACAAGAAAGAGGTTAACTCATAACCCAACATGAAATTATCTTTTATCAAATAGTCAATTCATTAATTCATCATGAATTAAATTATTCATCATTATTAGGCTCTAACTATGGAAAAGATAAATAGAATGTTATCATAGTTATCACAAATTAGTTTGACAATCCTTTAAATGAGAAGCTCAGACTTGCTTAATTTATAACAACCAACTAGAATAGGCAAGCACATCTACATCCATTTGATTATAAAAAAAATAAAAACCTCAATAACCAGATTCATTTACAAGAATTTTTATTTTTATATATTTAATTATCAATAAATTCTAGCTTTTTTAGCAATTTCATCATGAACAACAAGCAAACAATCAAAGAATTGATATGACACTATCTTGAAAATCAAGAGGCAAACCGTTATCACGGTGCAAAAAAAACATGTGATTGAACTAATTCTAATAATCTCTTTGATGTATTTAATTATGTAAATTACTTTTTGATCTAATGGGAATAAACACGCTTACTCTAAAGTGGCATTTAAAAAAAATAATTAAGCAAAGAATCCCCTACCTCAAAAAGTTTCTGATGTTCTTCACTCAAGAATAGATCAACGCAATGGATCAAGAATTCCTTCCCCATAAAAACTATGTCCAATCGAGGATGTCATAGCACAACAGCATCCACAAAAACTGAAAGAAACTCACTTAGAACAATGGAGATCAAACACCATAGCATAGAAAATAGAAATGGGATAGAAAATATCGAAGAAAACCAAAGAACATATGTAGATCTTACCTTGGATCGAAGATGTATCAAAGAAGGATGTGTGTGATTGATCCAAGACAAAGAGATATCTAAAATTCCCCGAAGTGGTCAGCTGGGTCACTAGGGATGAGAGAGAGGGGAGCCTTAACCATAGGGTTAGAATGATTAGAGTCGATGGTTTATCTTTAAAAAAAATAAAGGAAGGTCGGTACATGACATGTACTTCTAATTCATGCCATGTACTACCTTGAAGTCATGTTCCTTAAAAAAACACATTGTGTTGGCATTGAGTTTATTTTTCAAAATCGAAAATAGTACATGATGTGTACCCCTGCGTCACGTTCTGTATCCCCCCTTTTTCCAGCTTCTCACGATCGAACTCCTCCAGAATTCCTCCAAGCCTTCTCCGAGTACCTTGGTCTCCGAAAGAACGCATAGGGGGATACATGTGGATCCATGCCCTTAAAATTTTTTTACATGATACACCATGTTTGATAGTGTTGAATTGAACATCATATTAATATTTGGTTATACATAACTCTTGCATAACATGCATTACAAGTGACAATAGGTTTTAACAATGACATATTATTAATATTTTTTAAACACTATGATCGTCACCATTCAATTAATCATAGAAATATGAATACTAATAACTAATATTAATTACTAATTATAATATTCTTATTTAAATTAACCACCTTGACAACAAAAATAATAATTTTTGTTAATGTATTTATATGTTTTGAAAATATATGTTTCCCAATAAATGTCTTTTTTCGGTATTTTGGATAACAATAATTAAAATAAATATTAAAAATATTAAAATTTTAATTGGATAATATAATAATTTTTTAAATTCATAATATAATATTTATTTTATCATTATTTTTTAGAAATATTTTTGAAACGATTCATTTTTGGATTAATATTTAAAATAATTAATGTTAATTGAAACCGAATTTTTCACATTATCTATTGAAGAAGATAAATTATATATAAAATTATTTTTAAAGTATAATGTATTAATTAATAAATAAATTAATCCAAAATTTTACATTAAAATTAATTTCATATGTATATTTGATATGAAAACGATGTAATATTTTGATCATTTTTCATTAAAATCCATCATTCTCGTTGGGTCTTGGAATATTTTTTATTAGTTTCTATAAATTTTGGGAATGATATTTGGAAAAATGGATACTGTATATGAATATTAAACAATTAAAATTATCTAATAATGTTAACTTGTGTTTTCATCATAATTATTAGTGGATACAGTTAAAATTAATTAACATGTTTTTTAACAGGGTTTTGTGCGTTACATGTGTTTGTAATAAAACTAATTTTATTGATACAATGGTTTATTTATGTTTGAATATTTTATATCAAGAAAAGGTGTGCATAAAGTATCAAATAATTATCTATTTATTACTACATTTAAAGGAAAAATTATCTATAAAATGAAAAAGATACCAGTTTCCTCGGTAAAAAATATAAATATAAAATTGTATAAAATTAAAGACTAACTAAAATATTTAAAAAAAATTAATAACATTTTTTGGGGGAGGGATTTTATCAACTAGTTCAAACCTCCCCTCTTTTATTAATAAATATTTTCTATATATGAGGTATATGATACCAATCAGTAGTTAATATATTTGGGTATTTACAAGAATTCCCCTCATGTTCAATTATAAAAGTTGTATCACCATCCTAGGTTATTCAAACATAATAAATCAATTTTTATCTAAAAATACAAACCTAAATAACTTCTTAACATCCATATAAATATCAAAGGGTCCTTATTTTGGGAATAAATCCATCCACGTAGGTCATTTACGATAATCCTGATGAGGATACCCAAAGAACTGTTTTCTTTCATCAACAAATATTTTTTTATATTTATTCCTCAGACCCCATAAATTATATTAATTACATGATGATATAATAACCTTATTATATAGAATATAATTATATTTTTTTAAATGGTACAAACTAAAACTGCACAATATTTGGTAAAATATGTTATGAAATCATCATTCTTGTGTAAGGTATTCAACTGCCTCATGAACCGACGACATTAGTTTTTTATTACATCCTTTTAATGATGTTTATAATGATGAATTATTTTGATTATATAGAATATAACTGATATTTATGTTGTTATTATAAACTGTTGTTGGTAATATAATCCATAACTCTATTATTTCCATTTATTGGGAATATGGTAATGTTGCTCATATGTATGGTGGTCTTTCGTCTCATGAAGCGATGTTATTCTCTTCAAAAACTACCTTGAATGTATGAAGGGAGATATTAATAAAAATATGAGATAAATATGACATAAAAAATTGTATTTATGTATTATACATATATAATTAATGTTTCTTTAATTCTAACTGGAAATAAAACGAAAAAATAGCGCTTCTGCGTATGTTCATCATAGAGTCTCTAAAGATGAAGTATTTCATTCCCTATTACTAAATATTATAGATTATTAAAAATACATATACACTAAATTTATATTATATTAATATCATGGTTTAGAATCATGATATTATGAAATCATGATTGATAAATGAGATCAATGAATAAAAATTAGTACATGTATGAAAAACAAACAAATTATTACCTGAAACAAATTATTATCATGGAATTGATAATAATAGTGGATTATAATTTCAAAAGAAAATAATATATAGATTTAGATATATGAATATAATTCTATTATATATTTATAATTGACATATATTGATCATATGTGAGTTTCGAATTAGTATGATGGATGTAAAAACATGGTTTAAAGGGAATTTTAGTCTCACATTTTTCTTCAAAGAGACTAATTAAATATTAACCACTCATTTCATTTGTGTGGTGTATATAAAATAATATAAAATAATATATTATTATTATACATCATCCCTTAATTTCTCAATTTATGTTAATAATTATAGTGGTTTATGTTTAAAATGTTTCCAAAGCAGTAAGTGATTTTTGTCTCAATTTTACTTCATTATGACATACATTATGTTATTCACCAACATTCCATTACTAGGAATATATAAAATCCCATTAACATGTAATGTCTTGAATTTAATTTTAATCCAGATATATTAAGCTTCATAGTATTTTATTTCTTCATGGGGCTATGATTCAATGTTATCAAAGTGGAAATTATTTTATGATACAATCATATAATTTATCGATATTACTTATGATAATGTCTCAAATATCAAAATATAATGATCTATTTTTCAATAATTATGATTAATTTTATCATCATATGGGTATTCATGTAATATATATTTAATTTACCTATTTTCTCACTCTTTATTAAAAAATATAATTATTAATTTTTGTAAGAAAATATGAATTTAGTTCTCCCCACATTAAGAAATATGCTTTCATTCAAGAAAATGTCGTTAAAAGACTATAAATTGATTTAATACTGTATTATTAGTCACAAAATTAATTTTATATGAATTTATGAATGGTTATAAATTTTTTTGAATGAAATATTGATGTTATTTTATAAAATAGTTCTTGTTTGGATTTTACCAAAAATGTGAATAGAATATTCATTTTATCCCGTATGACAGGAAATAATTTTTTAGAAATGATTGATCAATAATTACAAGATTCCTATATAATTTTTCAAGGTTATATTCAATGGGATAATTTTATAAAGTTTATTATGTTTTAAAAAAAATTCAAATAAGAAATTATATTTAATTGAAGAAATGTGATAAATAATTGGAAAATTTTATTTTCCATATACTATGACAGCCATTGAAATGGAATACTAGAGATATAAAACATGGATATAATAAATATTATTTATCATAATGGTTTTTTACCTACAATTACATGTTTTTTTGAATCTTATATAATATATGGGTTATTATATGGTGAAATTATTATTAAACAAATCTCTTTTCTATACGTTATATAAAGATGAAATTTTTATTAGATAAATTTATTTTTTTTGTTCGTGATATAGAAAATATTTTTGGTCTTGGTGGAAACATAAATATTTTTTAATTTTATGATCAGTTGAAATTATATCTCCCTCAAATACATTAGGTAATGATTTATATCACATGAGATAGATATGACTAGAACAAGTAGTGAATCCAATTCAGTAAGGGATTTTGTCCACAATGATGATCGTTGTATTGAACCTTGACTAATAGGATGGTTTGGGGAGTGAACCTATTCTTATATGATATCCATGAAAATAATCCATGACTAATATGAAAATTATTTTCTATTTCAATGTGTGTGATACATATTCTATGTCTTATTTCAATGTTATTCTCTCATGGCTCATGTGGTTTTATTCCCTTATTATTCATGTCTTATTAACATCCAATATTTATTATATTATCATATGTTTTGATATTTTATATGTACTGTATTATTTTAAAATGTTATGCTCATATTATCATACCATTTTTCCATGCCATTATTATTTATCTTCCATACTTACACTTACTATGAATCTATGATAACCATTTCTTTTGATTCAATTACCTAGGTATTGATGACATTTATTTTTTCTAATATGTCTAATATGGGTGATAATTATGAATATTGTAGTTGGAGATGATATATCACACATATAGACCATTTTATATTTTCTAATGTTTACAAATACACTAAACATTTAAGGTAATTATGATTTTGTTTGGGTAATGTATCAAATATTCCAAAAAAATGATATATCGTCTTTGTATTTTTTTTCTGAGTCACCATATTTGGTATTGAAGGATTGTTTTAGTTGTCATTTTGAATCTAGGATGTGAAATACTAAGCTATATTCCTATGTAAATGTACAAGGATAAGTCTAAGGATGAATCAATTAGTAGGAAAATTTCTTAAAATTTTATTAAAGGATAGAGATAGTAATTTCCTTAATATACATAATTTTTCAAGTTCTACAGGTGGATGTGGAGCTAAAACAGAATTACATAGGGTAAAAACACTGAAAAGACTATATTAGACTACAATAAATTCGAAACTAGTGAATAAAAATAGGCCATCTTGCATAAATGGTTTGACACGCCAATGGGATATACATTGGGAGTTAAAAAGTCATTAAAACCCATCGTTAAGGATCTAAGTAGATGATTAATATTAGTTGCAAATAAGAAAAACATGATTTGATATATAAAAAATTAGGTTTCATTATTTAGAAATCTAATAAGTTACTTTTCATGTTTATATGGTTATTCACTATGATTAGTTTTTCAGACCCTATTATTTTTTATTCAACTAAATGGAAGAAACCAGATATAACCATGTAAATGTTTGAATTATTAAGAAAATGAAATTATTTCCCTCTTGAGAATAAAATTGTTTTTTGAAATTTATTGAAAAAACTTATTGTTATGCTCTCAAAGATTATTCAATCTATGAATCATATTTAAATTCCAACTGAGAGAATTAAGGAAAACATTATGTTGATTTCATCATGTGAAAATATCCCCATTCATTCAGTGGTTCTTATGATCCAATAGTTTCTAAAATATGTATTAGTAACATAGAAAAGATATCCAACATTATATTTTGTTTTAATCATTGTAAAACCATTTTATCTTTATACCATTTGGATGGTGAAGTAGATCAATTATAGACTCTTATCAAAATATGAGGAAACTAGATGGAATTCAATCTATGGATTATGATTTGTTGAAGAACTTATTTTTCAATATGTACATTCAAAAATTTACTCTTATGAAGATCTATAAGGAGTTACTTAAGTTAAATATGATGGATGATTTATATATTGATATCTACTAGAAAAATGTTTCAAGACATACAAGGTACTCTTATGGTATTATCAGCCATCCTAAAAGAAATGTTGATCAATTTTTTATTGGTTTAGAAACAAGTATCTGAATGTTATTATTAATAAAAGACATAAATTTTTATGAAGATATTTGTTGATGTTCAATTAATGATTAATTATATGGTGGAGTTATGTTTCGATCTTATGGTTTTATCAAGAAAATATAGATAGAGTTCTAAGAAAAATCTAAGAATAATAGAGAGAAGAAGAATAGATTTATTTTCTTTTAGCATTTTGGATAGAAACTTGTAGAAAATTATCATAAAGATACTAATTAATTCTTTATGTATCTAAGTTATGGTCTTTTCGAAATTGATATATGATGTTATTGAAATAAGATAGCTATTGATATTAATAGAGACAAAGTTTCACTGAATGTACCTCCCTCATATCATTTATTCAATAGTAAGAAGAATAGGATTTATGCTAACCAGTTACAAAACTATAGGGTTAATGATGATGATCAACCTAAGAAACATATTATATCAAGTGTCATGAAGAATTATATTCTAATCACTTTTTATGTATTTGGGTGTAATAACAACATGTTAAATGTAACACTTAATGTCCACTATAAAATTTCTATTGACATCTTTCACTTTAGATCATTCCATTATTTCATATCAAATTAATTTTAAAAATTGTACAATGATACCACCAAAATGTTAGTATGTTTAATTTACAGTTAGAACCCATATTGTTATTATGATCACATCTTATGTGTACGATTTCACTCAGGATGATGTTGATAATATTTTTTTACATGAAAATATTTTCATTATTCCTCTATTTGAATTTCATGTCATCTTATGCATGGATTACGTTTCTCTATTTTAATCCTATATCAATTGTCAATTTTGATAAGTTATATATTATATTTCGAACAAACCTATGATTATATTTCAGTGTGACGATAATCATGACCTTTCTGATTAGGATTTCATCCATTGAATGGGTAATATTTCACATTTAGAAGTGGTGTTTATCTCAAATGGTTTGGAGAAACTTGATATTGATGATATACCTATCGTTCATGATTTTTTTTAGGAAGTGATTCATAGTATTACACAAAAGAATAATGTAAATTTTTCAATATATCCTATACATGGTTTGACTCTATTTTCATAGACTACTAATAGATAAGATTAGATTGGGTAGTATGTATCAAATAAAGAACTCCGTGAAATCCCAAAAAATTTATTTATTTGGCCAAGTGTGTTACCCTGGGGTTCCCTCTTCTTTTTTTCAAAAATAATGATCGATCGTTGAAAATATACATTGATATTATAGAGCTGAATAATATCACAATCTAGAAAAAGTATCATCATTCCTATATTGATTACTTGTTTCATTAACTGTTTGATGTTCAATAATATTCAATGATTGACCTACGAATTAGATATCACCTATAGAGTGTTAGTAAGGAGGATATTTCCACTATGGAATCCCATACATTATATTGACACTATGAATATATAGTAATTTGATTTGTTCTTACTAATTCCCCTTATATATTCATGGATTTAATGAATAGTGTCTTTAGATATTATAGTGATTAGTTTGTGGAAGTTAGTACATATGATTTTAATATATAATCAAAGTGTAATGAAGCTTATAATCATCACATGATAATTCTTATAAATATCCTAAGGAGAAACTATAGAAAAAATTTAAAAAGTGTGATTTTTCAGAGAAATAGGATTATTTTTTGTTTATATAATCTCAAGATAGGGCATATACATAAATTTCTCAATGATAGAGGCTATTGAATGTTAGACCAGGCCAATCATAGTGACTCAGATCCATAGATTTCGCCATTTTTTTGGATATGATTGACTATTTTAGGATAATTTCTTAGAACTACCAAATTCTATAACTATGTTTCCATGGAAGGGAAATATGTTCTTTTTTTAAATTAATGTGAGGAAAATTTCCCAGAAATGAACAAAATATTTGTCAGCACACCTTTTTTTTAATCCACATGTGGTGGATTAGGGTTTTTAATCTATATATATGAATCTACAAAGAAAATAGTGGGTGATCATATCAAAAATGATATAGTTATATCTTAGGAATCATGAAGATTGATGATTCATGAGACAAATTAAGGAACTCATGAGGTGGAGTAATCTATTGAAATTTTTTCATTAATGATATTGACACATTATAATTTTTGATAAATGTGTTATAAATATATCGATCACAAAATATTAATTCATATATTCACAAACAAGTAGTTAAATACGTTCCTAATAATATAGTTACAGATGATTACATATTATGATGGATCAATACATTACCATCTTGAGAAAGAGAACAAAGTTGATGATGTATTTATTTGAATAGATCATGATATCTTATCCATGATATGGAAAATGAAAGGCATAATATTTATATATATTTATTTTATGGATTAAAAAATCTGATGCAAAAGGAAAAATATTATCGTGTTAAATTGAATGTTCAACAACATATTAATGTGACTATTAAGGAGACACAAAATTATGATATGTAGGTAAAAAATAATGTTAGAAATATTCTTGATTTTATCCCTGATCATAATGAAATGATTTGGTATTGAACCAATGAATGAGTTATATCCATAATATATTTGATTAAGAATTTTTTGAAAGACATAATTATATATTCATTATCTATTCACCCAATTTTTTTGAATATTTGTATCGATTTTAAGAATACATATTGTTGAATGTTATAAAGCAATACATTGTAGTGTTTTTATATTTGTTCGTAGTATGACAACATGAAATCTAAAAATGATATATTATTTCGGGGTGTTACATCCATTACCCATTTCATAGTGAAAATGGGAAAAATCACAATGAAATTTTATGTTGGACACCCCATAATGCATAATGGGAATAATCCAATATGTATCACAGTCGATAAACAAACTATATTCGCACAATTTATCCTATAAGAGAAGACATATATCTAGATCATCTTAAAAAATATACATTAAAGAATTTATAAGGTTGGTTGGACTACCGCATAACATTTTTCCTAATTAGGATCTAAGGTATACCTTTTATTTATAGTGATGAATTCAGAAAAGGCTTAATACTGAATTAAGTTTCATCACATTATAAATTCAACAGACAGATGTTCACTTTGAAACAAAAATTAAAACTCTGGATGATATATTGAGATATTTCTCTATGGATTTCAATGGTAATTGGTATAAAAAATCCTATAGTTTTGTTCTCATATAATAATAAATTTCACTCAAGCATTCAGATAGATCCTTACGAAGCCCAGTATGAAATGAAATATATAGATCAAATCATATTTAATTATGACCAAGAAATAAATATATTGGTACATGAGATATATAATGAAATGGAATTGAATGTTTGTGAGATTTATAATCACCACATGGAAGGTCAAAGATAGGTGAAAATTTATGTTTAAAATGGCTATGGAGATCTAGTATTTGAATTTTATGATAAGGCATTCATAATAATATTCATATTGAATAAGGTTTCAAGACTCTAGAAGAAATTGAAATGCGCCCCTGGGTAAATTTGTCTCCTTAAAATTATTGATATTATTAGAATGTACCCTATTACCTATATATTCAACAAAACCTCACTCGTGTATATAATATGTTCCATGTGTCTATCTTGAGGAAGTACAAAGCTTACCATTCACATGTATTGATCTTGGAGGCCATGCTACTGGCGAAATATTTTTCTTTCGAGGAACAAAGATGGTGTTTATGGATCATACAGAGAATGTTATTTGAAACAAAAACACTCATCATGTCAACGTTTTGTGGAATAACCACAGTTTTTTGATGCTACACGGGAACTTGAGAATATGATGATACAAAAAATATTCTTTTTTTGAATCAGTGTGATTAATTTCATTGGAAAATTCATTTTAAAGAGGGTAGAATGTAAATAACTAAGTCAATAGTAATTTTTTAAATAATTAAAATTTATTTATTTATTATTTTATATAATAAACCATGTTAAGATTTATTTATACAAGACACCAAGATAATGTTTCATTACATGAAACTCTGGCTCAGCTTTCTTTATATGCAATAATGAGTATTAACAATGATATTATTATTATTATTACTTAAACACTACCATTATAAAAAAGCCCTAAAACATAGATATATGAATACTAATAAATAATTGTTAACTTTTTTTAGAATATCATCATTTAAGTATAACACATTAATAATAATCCATATTATTTTTTGGTATACTCTTCATATGTTTTGAAAATACTTTTTTCCCAAAAAAATTCAACTTTTTGTGAACAAGAATAATATAAATTTTTTACACTTTGAGAAATTTAATTTAATAAAATAATTTTTTTTAATTCATAATATGAAAATCATTTTAGGGTGATGTTTCAAGATTTTATTTGAAAAGTTTTATTTATTGATGTATAGTGAAAATAAAGATTTATTATTTAAAATAACTTCTTCACATAATTTATTTTTAATGTTAAATTATATTTATTATTGTTTTAATGTATAAATAGTTCATTTAAAATCTTAGTAATACAATTTAGGTAACTTTAATTTATTTAATATTGATATAGTATATAAATACAATGTTAAATTTTTATTAGTTTCTCATTAAAACTTGCATCTCATTGTATCTAGAAGATTAATTTTAAATTATATTATTCCACTTATTTGAATGGAATTTGGAAAAATAAATTCCATATATTAAATATGAATAATTTATATTATCTCATTATATTAAATTAATTTTTTATCAAAATTATTACTAAAAAAATCGAAATTATTTAAGGTGATTATGGTTGAAATATGTGTTTGGGCATTACATGTGTCTATGATAAAAGTCTATTTTCACACATATATGATTATTATTTCAAAAACATGATTTAAAATCATTGATTAGTGAGTCTAAATTTTGTAATAATTATATTTTTAATCTTAATCGTAATAGATAAAATACCAGGGAATATAAAATTATACAAGTTATGTTGGTAAAAACTATGAAGCTAAAATTGCATAAACCTAAAGGATAAGGTTTTTTTTTTAAAATGTACTTATTTTTTGTTTTGAATTTTTTTATCAACTTATTAATACCTAAAACAATTATTAATAAATTTGGGCATCACATGAGGCCTAGTAGACAGCCCAATATTGAGTACTTATGGGTATTTACAAGAATTACACTCCTCCCCAATTATAATATACCACTCATATGACACTATTAATGACACCACTCATGCCATATTGGTAACAATCCAAACTTCCACGATATGTTTCTCTTAGAATAATACAATTGCTTGCATTGTACGCAGCTTCAAGTTCAAGCACACCACGACCAATCAAACAAGCCATTATGAATAGTAACACCCACTTTTTCAAATTTTATAATGTTTATTTTTCCAAATGGACTTCAATTTTGGATTTTTAATTTCAAAATTAGATTAAGGTGAATTTTGGGTATTTTTTGAAAACATTCAACTGTTTATAAATTATGAGAATCACTGGATTATTATTTAAAACTGAATTATTATTTAAACAATTTGTAATTTTATTTAAATGTTTTTAGTCAAAATAAATAAATAATACTTATATATGTAAAATTTAAATAATTGGAGTCATTTTATAATATAATTATATATAAAATATTTGATTGAACTTTTAACATCTTTTACCCAACTTCTAGGAACATTTATAAATTTGCATAAAACAAAATTTTACCCCTTATTTTAATTAAATTTAAAAAATCTACACGTTGCGGTAAACAACATTAAGTAAAATGTGGTTCAATAGAATTAAAATATTCTTTTGGTGAATAGTAACTTTGGAATTTTATTTACCACGGTAAAAAATTAAATAAGGTAATTATAGATAAAAATGATATCATAATTAAACTGACACATGTCCAAATTCTATTGGATAATTGTATTTAAACCAAAATCAACCATAGGAATAAAATATGATCATTTTTATCCACTTGGATTTGATTAGGACATTTTTAATTATTTTATTTAAAGAAGAGTTAAAAGGGATAACTTAATATTTTAATAAGTAAACCAATTTTAATATAGTGTTATACATAATATAATTTTGACTATAAATATTCATTGGAAATATAAATATATTTTCTACATAATGGTATTTTATTTATAATTTTTAGACATTAAATAATTAAATTTATTAATGACACAATGATGATGCAATAATTACTTTATTAATGAATGATTAATATAATTGATCTTATAAATATCCAAATAAATGTAAACAGGTATTTTTTATGAATTGTACTAATTTTATAAGTTAATATGACAAGTTAGGATTTATTTAATTTATTTTTTAGATTTGTTAATGTTTTTGACTTTCACAAAAACAAATTACTAAATAGTGTCAAAATTGACATAAATGAGTTGTTCAAACAAATACTATATTATTAATTTATATAATATTAATAAGAATGTATTTTTTGTACAAATGACTTAGATATTGTTATAAAAGTCAACAATGAACCACTTGGGGTATGATTGGATTTTTAGAGTATGTTTATAAACAATTTATTATAATAATACAACAATACATGGTAAAAGTTAAACTATTTTACTAAGAGTTAAATATAAATGATAAGGTTAATATGGTGACCTAAACATACCAAAAACCTATTTATTGAGTGTATTTAAACCCAATCCCACCTTTTCCATGAAAGAAATTTTTTTGAAGCCAATATAAACCGAATACGACTGTGTAATAAAATAATACTTAATGTTTTTCCTAATGTGACCCTCACCACTCTTATAAAAGGGTACTTCCACTTCCTTCAAAATCACACCTCCAAATCCATTTGGCTCGGCCGAAACCTACTACAATATCCTCCCAACTACCCTCAATTCAACCTAGATTCCTTAAATTGATCAGAATCCAACCTAAGTATCCCTTTTGATCAAATCAAAAGGAATAACCCGAAGAAGAGGTAACAATTTGATCACCTCTTTCAAAGTCCTTTTCTTCATCCACATCCTCTTTCTTACTTTTTTAAATAAAAATTTAATAACTTAATAAAATCAATATATATTGATGTTATTTTAAATATGGTAAACCATATTCATTACTCTATCAATCCTATGATTGACAATGTCACCATATGTGCGTACGTGCGACTTACCGTCTCCATGTTGTGGTGTAGTTTGTTATTCAACATTTCATAATTTTTTTGGGTATAATAATGAGTATAATTGATTAAAATAATAAATATAACATGTTAATTATTCTTTATATATTATATACCATCCAATTACATACAATTTCACCATCAATAGAATGATTGTTTTGCTCGTGCATACGTACAAATTACTGTCTCTAGGAACGCGATTAAATTAATTACCCATCATAATAATTCCAGAATAATTTTCATTTTATGATTAAAAATAATGTTTAAGAACTTAATATCATTTTGGATATGAATCAAATACATCCAATCCATAACAAACATGACTTACATAACAATAAATATAAACGAAAATGAATATGATAACTCATGAAATAATGATAGTACTGAAATATTTTTAACAAATAAATATTATAAGATCATATATGATATCATATATATTTATGTGGTTCTTCTATAATATAATAACAAGGATTTAATTGTTATATAAGAGTTTAATGTACCCTCGACCAAGGAAAATATCAAGGTAAGGTTTAATTCTACTATCTCTTCATTATCTGAGGTTGTTTATACGTGATTATCTAGTAAGACCGCTATATCATCAACATTTGTGTTTCTTAAAAATGTATTCAACCTTTTTTAATTTTTTTCTATAATATGGTATAAATTCATTTATACCCTTGTTTGATATTTTATCAATTTTTTATAAATTAATCTTTTTTTGGTTTTTCAAACCAGGACCATTACGACCTTTTCGACAAAATTAAAGAAAGAATGTTTTTAACTTATATGGAAAGTGTGGCTCTGATCCACCATTATAACACCTTCTAAGATTACCTTACAAAAATATAATAATATTTTCAAAATAAATGTTTTATTTATAATTTTTTGACATTAAAATTATTTCAAAATATAATGAGATATTTCTCTCAAATGGTTTTCATTTTATCTATGTCAACATCCTTTGATTGATTTAATAGTTGTCTGAAGTGGATTTATTATGATAAAATATTCTATATAGTAATGAATGTTTTCGGATATGATTGACTGTGTATGTGTTATTTTTATACCATTCATGGTTTGTGGTTAATGTATAAATAGTTTGTATACTTGTTTTAATATCAATGTTTATGTTATGTTTTAACATTTTCATATGAGGAATACATTGGACAATGTTTCTGATGGGTGGATCCCGTTATAGCTCCTCGATGCATCAGTGGGTCTCATGAGACAAACTAGTGTCTTGGCATATGGTCTTGAGACAATCTTATTTTTAGTATTCGAACAAGGCCTAGACTATGTGGTTATGATGTCCGACATTATTCGTTGCATCATTATGTAATTGGCTATTGATATTACATGAAATTATTAGACTAGTAGAATATCCATGTGAATAAGTAAATGTAATTATTTAATTTACCTTTACCATATTATGTTGAATTATAATATTAAAAGGATTTTTTTAGTCTTATAAATTTCTTTAATTGTTTATGCTTGTTTATAATAGTTTTCTCTATATTGTTATCCTTACTGAGCACATGAGGTCACCCCTTTCTATGTTTTATTTTTTCCTAGATTCGAATATGTATATTATGATTTACCTACAAGAATATGTTAAGGGGTATGAGTGTTTTTATAGGGTACACAATGTTGTTGTTTTATTCCATTTCATGATGTAATATAAAACTTATATATATATATATCCAGATCTTCCAAGGATACTAAACTAATCGGTCTTTGGAGAATTGATCTCTTGTGATCATGAAAATGTTAAGTAATAATGCACCAACATTGGGTAACTAGGGTCAGGGTGTTACAGTTGGTATCACAGAATGTTTAGTACTGACCATGGAAACTAGGATTTGAGAAACTCTGATTATAGAACATTACCCTAAAATAGACTCTGAATATTAGTATGGATGAACCTCAATGAATTTTGGTAATGTAAATATTTTATGACTTTTACAACCAAATGCATCTCTATCAGGATATGAGTTATTAGAGGCAGCTCTGCAACAGATCTACCTAGGAGTGAAAACTCCAACATGGAGTTTTCGTCTTGGCCTAGGGTATCCTGGTACACTATAATGGGCCTTGCTGCACTCTTGGTTATTAAACTCATGGGGGATATACTTTGGATAATTCAAATTTTATTAACAAATCAATATAATGTATTTATGAGAAAATACCTCATCATAGAAAATATTTTTTTATGATTATGGATTATATGCACTAACTGTTCAGTTTATGTTATATATTTTAGTAATTTTGATTTATTTATTGTGATTCATAAACTAATCTTGTGTATTCCATTGTTTTGAAATGGTGCATAGAGGAATTAATGGAAACTGTATCAATGAACATAATCCAGGAATTGATTTCTCTTTTACTCTAGATAATTATAGTAGAAGTAGTGATGAAACTAGTGCTAAAAAACGTAGAACCATGCAGGGACAACACACTAGTGTAATTAATAATATCCTTACCCGTGTAGAGTACCCTGATTCAAAATGCATAGAATCAATGTTAGACCACTTCATGAGGCAACAAGAACAAACATTCAATGCGAATCCAAATCCATTTGTAGCTGAGAAATAGAAAATTTTCGTAGAAAAAATATTTCATGCTTTGTGGAGTAGGGAAATGGAAAACGTTGTCGTGGCAGTTTATCGCGTCGCGTGATTTTTAGATCAATGGTGGTCATTATTTCAAAACACAAAGGAGGATAAAGAATTATCAAATATTTAATAGCAGTATTTTAAAGAAATTTTCTCAGAAAAATGATTTCCTCTAGACCATCAAGATGATAAGGAAAGACGGTTTCTGAGTCTAAGGAAAAAAGGAGGATAAGAATGTTACAAAGTATGAGACTAACACTAAAACGATATCAAGTCCTGAATCAAATTATACACCTAACCCAAGGAGTAATATTGATTGATTCTTTAATGGTTTTAAACCATTTATCCATTTGAGAATCAGTCTCAAAAAAATTATCATATGCAGATATTGTCTAATTTGTTATCAGTACAGAAAAAGAATACTCTATGTCTTGCAACATTGAAGCAATGTAGGAGAAGAAGTGATCTGTTGAACACACTAGAAATGGAAAAAAGGCGAATAAGGGAAAATTTGAATTCTAATCATATAGTAAATGTGGGATGAAAAAACCTGGTATTTTCCTAAATGGAATGAGATTCTATTAAAAGTCTGGTGAAAAAGGCACCCAAGATCATGATCGCAAAGGAATGAAAGTGGCTGTCAATGTTGAATGTTACAATTTTAGTGAAATGGGGCATTATGAAAATGAATGTCCTAAGATCCAAGGAAACATACCTAAGAAAATTTCAAGGGAGAATGTCCATGCCTATGTGATCAATACTATATAGGTTGAAGCTTCGAATGACATGGTGGTAGTTTATTAAATGGTTTCCTCAAATTTATATAATGCTTTATTTGATTCTAAATCATCACAATTTTCCATATCATTGTAGTATTCTATGAAATTTATATATTTACAATTTGATTTATCAAGAGAGTTATTAGTCAAAACTCCTAAGGGATGTATCATTGCAACAATGTTTTGTGAATTAGTTCCCATCAGGATATATAAATGTGATTTATCTACTAATCTCATCATCATACTCATGATTTAATTTGATATGATCCTAGATAGGGACTGGATTTCAGAACATGATACAAAAATTTATTGTAAGAAGAATGAGGTTATACTTTTTGATGATGATAAAGAGTAACTTATCATTAAAGCATAAATATCAGTATCTAATTCTTTTCAAAATACTCCCCTAGTAGTTCAACTAAATTAAATTATTAGGGATGATGAAAATGAAATAACTATCGGTGAGGAAAGAAATGTTCAAATAAAAGATGTACCTATTGTGAATTAATATGTTGTTGTGTTTCTATAGGATTTACCTGTACATCATCTAGAATAATAAATTGAGTTTTCCATTGATTTAATTTCTGTTATAAGGCCAATATTTAAGAAACCTTATATAATACCCACTGTGGAATTAGTGGAACTAAAGAAAAAAAATGAGGAATTGAGTAATAATGAACTTATTCTTCCAAGTGTTTCTCCATGGGGATCCCCTATTCTTTTTGTTAAAAAGAAAGATGGATCTATGATGTTTTTCATTGACTATAGGGAGATCAATGATTTAACAACAAAAAACAAATATCCCCATCCTCTAATTGATGATTTATTCAAAAAAATTATGGAGCTTGGTATTTTTTAAAGTTTGACCTTTGATCTAGATATCATAAGTTGTGTGTGAAGAAGAAAGTAATTCCGAAAACAACATTTCAATCCAGGTATGGGCATTACATGTTTACAGTAATGCCATTTAAACTAAATAATGCACCCTATGTCTTCATGTATGTAATGAATAGATTTTTCAATGAATATCTACATAAATATATAGTGGTATTTTTTATGATATAATGGTATAATCCAAAATCAACGAAGATCATGAAATCACTCACGAACTATTATAAAAACACATAGAAGAAATGAATTATAAGGTATGTTTAGCAAGTGTGAATTCTGTATTTAGGAGATTACATTTCTTGTCCATTTGAATCTTAGGATAAAATCTTTGTTTAACTATCAAAGACAAATGGAATCCAATAATGGCCAACACTGACGAGTATAATTGACGTACACAGACTTATTTGATTAGTAGTTTATTATTGGTGTTTCGTCTATAAATTTTCCAGATTGTATAACCCATTAACCAAGCTCAGGCATGAAGGTGTTAAATTTTTTTTGTTCAAAAGTGTTTGAAGTATATTTTTAAGAATTGAACAGATTATTAGTCAATTATATTATCATTACAATACCATCGGGGAATTATGGGTTTTTTATTTATAGTGATGCTTTAAATAAAGGATTGGGTTTTGTTCTTATGAATAATGATAGTGTTATTGCCTCTGTATCAAAACAAATAAGAAATAATGAACAAAACTATCCCACTCATGATATTTACTAAGAAGATGTAATATTTTCATTATATATAAGTAGAGACATTCTCTATGGTGAAAAATATGAGATATATACCGATCACAAGAGTTTGAAGTATTATTTCTCATAGAGAGAACTCAACATGAGGAGAAGAAGATGGCTTGAACTACTCAAGTATTATGATTTCACTATACACTACCACCCAGGGAAAGAAAATAAGGTGGACGATGCTTTAAGAAAAAATGATCATGTATTTTTGAACTATATGAGAGTTAAAAGGGATCATATGTTCAAAGATATAGTAAATATGTATATGGGAATAACAATGGAAGGTGAAGCATCAATACTTATTCAAATGGATTACAAATCATCTTTAATATAAAGGATAAAATGTTCTCATACTGATGATGAGAAGTTTCAATAGAAAATTAATGTTGTGAATGATGGGAGATTGATTGAATTCTTATATGAAGATGGAATTTTGAAATTTGGGAAGAGACAATGTGTTCTTGACATACCAGATCTAAAAAGGGGATTTTTTTATGATTCTCAGAGATCCAATTTCTCTATACACCCTGGTAGCATAGATATGTATAAGGATTTGAAGGAACATTTTAGTAAGAAGACATAAAAAGCAATAATACAGAATATGTGTCAATACGTATGGGTTTTCAACATGTGAAGGATGGGAGACAATATCCTAGAGGCATCATGAAACCTCTTCCCATACCTAAGTGGAAATGGGATTATATTATGATGGACGTTTTCATGGGGCTACCAAAGACTCCTAGAAGGAATGATGCAAGATGGGTCATTATTTATTGTCCTAAAAAGTCATCACATTTTAAAGCTATAAGTGAAGATTTACCACATGAATGTTTAGCAAGAATATATATTAATGAAGTTGTAAGACTTCATGTATGAACCCAATTGATTTTTTCTAATAGTGATCCTCATTTTACATCGAGATTCTGGAAAGTCTTTAGATGGCCATGGATACTGAACTCCGTTTGAGCACTTCATACCACTCACAAATTGATGGACAATCAGAAAAGACTATTAAAATCTTAGAAGACATGTTGATATATTACTTACATGAAATTCAGGGTATGTGGAATCAGTATTTACATACGATTGAGTTTTCCTATAACAATATCTTCAATTAAAGTATTCAGGTGGCAACATATAATGCATTATATAGAAAGAGATCTCTCACACCAATATAGTGTTATTATTTTGTTAAAAGAAGTCTTGTAGTCCCAGACCATGTTGAGGAAATAATGGAAGAGGTGATGATTATCCAAACCCGCATCAATGTAGCTCAATATAGTAAAAAGAGCTATGATGATAACCGAAGGAAGGATTTGGATATTTAAGTAGAAAAACATGTTTTCTTGAAGTTATGTCCATGTAAGGGTGTTGTACGATTTGGTAAGAAGGGTAAATTAAGTCCTAGGTTCATCAGTCATTATGAAATACTAGAACGATTATAAGTTGTAGCTCTCCATTTGTAAATGCCTCCATGTCTCTTCAACGTTCATGATGGGTTCTATGTATCACTGTTGAAAAAATAAAATCCTGACCCAATGCCTGAACTCACCTATGAAGAAAGAGAACTGGAAGCTAGGAAATCGTACATTCAAGATCCTATTAGTATTCATGATACAAGAGTATAAGTTTTGAGAAACCATATGACTAATATAGTAAATGTTCTTTATAAAAACTATAAGATGGAAAATGCAATGTTGGACTTAGAGGAACTTATGATGAAGATCCACCCAAAAAAATTTTGTTGCAATATTTTAAAATTTTTGAGAAATAAATTATTTTTAGGTTTGAATAATGTAACACCCCAAGTATCCACAATACAATTATCTTTGAATAATGCAATAGCTTGTGATGTACACAACATCGAGTTCCAGGACACCACGATCAATCAAAATATCTATTATGAGTAGTAATACCAACATTTTGAAATATTATAAATATTATTTTTCAAAATGGACTTCATTTTTTTATTTGGAATATCATTATTAACTAAGGGTGATGTTTAGGTATTTTTCTACAAACATTCAATTTTTATAAATTGTGAATAACACTGCATTATTGCTTAAAACCATATTTTTATTTAAATATTTATTTATTTTATTAATATATATTTTAGGTCAAAATAGATACATTATACCAATATATGATCAATTTAATTCATGGGATTCATTTCATAATAATATTATATTTATAAAGTTTTATTGAACTTTTAACGTGTTTTACCAACTTTCTAGGCACATTTAAAAATTTTCATAAATTGTAATTTTAAAGCTTCTCGAAATTGAATTTCAAAAATCCGAGAGACAAAGTTGACATTCATTTGTAAAATGTTGTTCAATAAGATGAAAATATTTTTTGGTGAATACTATCTTGGAAATTTTATTTAACACGGTAAAAAGTAAAAAGGGTAATTAAAGGTAAAAATGATATTATAATTATCTTAACACATGTCCTCATTCTATGGGAAAAGTGTATTTCTATGAAAACAAACCTTTTGAATAAAATATGATCATTTTGGTCCTCTTGTAATAGATTATGAAATTTATTATTATTTTATTTAGTGAATAGTAAAAAGTGTTAATCTCAAATTTTAATAACTAAAACATTTTTAATATAAGGATATACATAAGATAAATTTAACAATAACTATTCATTCGAAAGCTAAAATGATTAAATATGTAATGGTATTTTAATTTAAATTTTTATACATTATCTAATTAAATATATTTATGACACAATGATGATTTAGTAATTACATTATTAATGAAAAATTAAAATAATTGATATTATAAATTACCAAATAAATTTATATTGATAATTTTGATGCATTAATATAATTTTCAAGGTTAATATGACATTTATTTATTGATTTATTTATTTTTTTGATGTAATAATGTTTTGATGACTTTCAAAAAAACCAAATACTAAACAGTGTCAAATTTGACGTAAATTAGTTTTAAAACAAATTAATATATTTTTATTTGATATAATATTCATAAAAAAATAGGGTTTGGCCAAAGAACATATATATGGTTATATATGTCAATAATGAACCACTTGGGGTTCTCTTGGATTTTTATAGTTATTTTATCAACTAATTAATATAATAATACATGAATACATGGTAAAAGATAAATTATATAACTAAATGTTAAACTACTTAACTTAGAGTTAAATCTAGATGATAAGGTTAATATGTTGACCTAAACCTGTCTAAAACC
Source organism: Viscum album (assembly GCA_963277665.1). Lineage (NCBI taxonomy): Eukaryota > Viridiplantae > Streptophyta > Magnoliopsida > Santalales > Viscaceae > Viscum > Viscum album. The sequence continues at coordinate 1,277,141,110 of OY728133.1, forward strand.
AATTGGATGAGTAGTTTTTAACCCAAAACCACCTTATCCTAGAAATAAATATTTTTGGCGCCATTATTAATGGAATATGAAAGTATGATAAAATAATATTTCATGCTTTTCCTAAAGTGACCCACACCTATCTTAAAAAAGGGTACATCCCCTTCTCTCAAAATCAAAGATCAAAAACCATTTTTCTCAGCCTTACCCTTCTCAAATATCCTCCAATATACACACATTTATACTTTTAAGCCTTACATTGATTAGAATCCAATCTATGGATCCCTTTTTATCTAATCAAAATGAAGAACCTGAAAAAGAAATAATAATTGCATCACTTCGTTCAGTGTTCATTTCTTCTTACACTTCATCTTCCATGGTTGTTTCCATTCCAATATAACTATTCTAGTACCTTATATGTATTTCAATGTTATTATAAATATGGAACAACCATATTCATTAGACTATCTATCCTTTTAATGACAAAGTCATCTTACATACGTACGTACGACTTACCGTCTCCACGTCATGGGATAGTTTGTTATTCGTCACTTAATTATATGGATGGGTATAATAATGAGTATAATTTATTTAAATAATAAATATAACATGTTAATTATTAAAAATATATGATATAACATCCAATTACATACCATTTCACCATCAATTGAATGATATTTTCGCTCGTGCCTACGTACGGATTACAGTCTCCACGAATGTGATGAGATTCATTCCACCTCGTAATAATTCAAGAATAATTTTAATTTTATGATTACAAATAATACTTAAGAACATAATATAATTATGTATATTAAAAAATACATCTTATCTATAACAAACATGACTTATATAACAAAACATATAAATGAAAATAAATCAGTTAACTCCCGAAAAAATAATACTACAAAAATATTATAAACATGAAATATTAGAATATCATATATGATATCACATATATGTAAATGGATCCTATATAATATAACAACATTGATTTAAATATTATATTTTATTTTAACATACCCATGATCAAATAAATGTACATTCTAAGGTTTAATTCTACAATCTCAACATTATCCAAGGTTTTTTATACATGAGTATCTATCGGGACCGCTTTATCATCCACATCCTTGTGTCTTAAAAAGGAATTTCAAAATATTTTTACTATTTCTTATAAAATGGGATAATTTTATTTATAACCTTATTTTAATTTTTATAATATTTTTATAAATTAATCTTTCCATCATTTTCCAAACATGGTCCTTTACGACCTTTTTGACAAACTTAATGAATGTTTTTAACTAATACGGCAAGCACGGCTATTTTTTTCTATTATAACACCTTTGAATCATCCCTTATTATTTTATATTAATATTTTCAAAATAAATTTTTTATTTTATAATTATGTGACTTTTAAATGATATCAAAATAGAAAGAGACATTTCTCTCAAATGGTTTTGATTTCATCTATGTCCACATCCTTTGAAGGATCTTACACTTGTTTCAAGATGATTTATTATAATACAATCTTCCACATTGTATTGAAGGTTTTGTGAAATGTTTGACTATGAATGTGTTATTTTTATACAATTTATCACTACAAAATATTTTCCCTTTTCCAAGATGATCATATCTGTTGGTAAAAGTGAATTTTCTGTTGGTAAAATGTTTTAACAACATATATGTTCCTATCACTGTACTGTTGGTAAAAAATCTGTCGCTAAATGGTTTTTTGATAGATAAAATCATTCTGTTGCAATTATAATAATACCAACTCATAATATATATGTTATTTAATGTATTTAGCAATAAATACTAATGAAAAAATTTTCTGTTGGTAATAATATTATCAAAATATAATATCAATTTATAAATTACATTTGAATAAAAATTATAAATTTATTGCTACTAAAATATCATAATATATTTTATAATTTATCATATGTAATTCATCAATTTAATTATTACACAAATAAAAATTTACAAGAATGTTCAAACTGGGAAAAAATTAATTATATTAATAATGAAATCTAATATAAAATCATCAATACAAAAATGCAGAACTAACCCACCAACCAGAACCCCCCCCCCCCACCACACACAAGTACCACCCATCCCTGCCCCACCAGCGAGCTAGCTCCATCTATACAATGACCTTCAGAACATAGAAAACCTCAAGTAGCAGCCTTCATCCCACTGAAAACATAAAGTAGCACCCTTCAGCCCTAATATCTCCACCACATGATCCTGCTCTAGTGAGAAACAAATCGAGTCACCTCCAATACCAGCGACGAGGTCCTGATATGCAATTCACCCACTTAGACATGGCATGATAAAAATGATGGTGATCACCTATAGAAGGCCACATTGGTGGAATAAAGCAGGTCAACCCCAATTTTAGAAATAGGTGGTAGAATCATTCCCACATGAATAAGAAAGTCCCTTTCTTGCACTTATGGATAGAACCGGTACATCCCCAATATCATACTAGAAAAAGGAAATAGATCACAATGGTTAAACATGTTTAAGAACAACAGAGCACATAAAACAAAAAGAAATTAATATTTGTGTCAAACATGTTTCAAAATCAAACCAATCCAAAAAGGTTTTAAATTTAAAATAAAGACAATAAAAGTGAAATCATGGGTTCTAGGGGGCTAAATAGTCTGGCTGCACAAGCCTCATCACAACTTATAACTATTTAATATAAGTTACATTTTTCCCTATGTTTGATGTTCCAACTAAGAATTGTTTCAGCTTCCACTAGAAAAATAGGATTTATGTATAAACCTGCTTCCATTTCATACCTAGAAAACTAAGTCCGTTGGGCACTATCTGCAAAAACTAGTGAACATAAGGCCACTCAGACAACACAACATGAAGCGGCGATAACTGAATCGTGAAGTAAATTGGTGGGTTATTCAACTCTTACAACAGTCAACATCCCAAGAACGTTTTTTTCAGAGAATCCAGAGAATTACAATTGATACAAAGTAATTATGTTGGATCAAGTGAATATCATCTCATGAGGCAATAATTTTGATTAAACAGTCTTATGGATACATATTATAATGATTTGTTTTTAAAATTCTCTCAAAATCAGAAAGATCCAAAATGATATGAATGGGTGTTGAACTATAAAAATAAATGGGAAGAGTGAAAAAGATTCCAGATTCCAGATTTCACACACAGACCAGGTGTACAATCTAGGAAGATGTCAAGCCATGTGTGTAAATTAGAACACTAAGAATCCCAAATGAAAAATAAGTGAGGGGATAGATTGTACAAATAAAACATCAAATTGTATTTATACCATATAATAATATGAGCAGGTTTAAAAATATTCCTTCTTCCTTACCGTTGAAGTATACATACTAAACTAGTTCACATTTCTGTATTCTAATGGTTATCTATAGTAGGAAAATTGATTAATTACAAGAGATAGAAGTGATTGTTCCTTTTTTCATGGATAGAGTTTCCCTTTACCTGCAAGTTGAAAAATTATTGTCAATATTGATTCGTCAAACTAATATATTGACTTGCTAAAGGTTTAGAAAGTATCTTCCTATGGGAAGGACATCCGACCTCTTCTTTATAACCACACACCACCCCTTCAGAAGTTGGCAATGTTGCATCACAATCCCTGACAGACTGTGTAGGCCAAACCTTCTATGATCACACTCTCCCTACAAAGAATATTTCAGATTTCACAGATTCTAGATTTAACACACAATATATAGAATATAGATCTCACAAATAGTTTGAAACCCACCTAACTTATACTTATATTGCACATACAGATGAAGAATAAATTTCCCAAAAGAATGAGACATCAATATATTATTAGTGAGAACACTAAAACAGAATGTATATTTAAAACCATGTCATTATAAAGAGGTAAGAATAATTAAGATGTTAGTGAGAACACTATAACAGCAATGAGGCATCAATGTATTACCTTAAACATGCGGTCCTGACTGCAACACACACTCCCTAAAAACTACGAATAAAGCAACACCATCCAACATTTCATGATACACATTATCAAGGCATCAAGGGAATACTAAATGTCCTTGTAAACATCTTTGATAACTTTTTTCTTTTCATCCACAAGAGGTTGGGAAATCTTCATGTAAAAACCAAATTAAAAAAGTCACTATTCACATATTATTATCACCAGAAACATTGAAAAGATGTTTAATAAAACCATCAATTTTTACCATTTTAAGACATTTATCCTTATGAGGTTGTTTGTAATTTTGGAGCTGAATTCAAAGTGATTTACCCCTATCGATGTTTTTGAAAATCCCATCCCAAACCTTCTCTGATCCCAATTTGGAAACAATGGAGGATAGATAAATTATACTAGATTTCTGGCATATCATGTCCGGAATAGGGTTTCTATAGTAGTGGATTTGAACATGGAAAACTACAATGTAATCCTTTAGGTAGAAATAGACCACCCTTATATTCTTGAAGCATCACCTATCCCAACATTGATCACAAGTAGCACCTATCCACTTTAGACATTCACCATCAAGATTAATTTCTGATCAGAAAAAACAGAACTGTTAGAATATATTTTTCATTTAAATACATTATATAGAAGCGAAAAAGTATTCTATAAAAATATCACCATCCAAAAAAAGAGGATTATCTGACCAGTGGAAACAAGAACCTCCATGAGTCTTCATTGGATCACAGTTTCTAATGTGGTCCAAATATTTCAGTCTGCGGTTTAATTAGTTTGTTCAATTCAACTGATAAAATATCATTATTTTTGTTACAATAGAATTTGTTCAAATCCTTTATGAGAGCTTCTCACCACCCCCAAACTCCAAATTCATGATAAAAACTAAAACATTTGATATACATCAAATGGGCCCAGTTAATTTTTCTTTTGTGTCTTCTTTTTTCCTATTGATATATGATCCCATATAACTAGTGGAAATAGCCAACATATTATTATCTAACAAGAGACTACAAAAACTAGAATATTATCTATCCAGTGACCAACCAATGACCACATCCATCTAGATACCAACCAATTACATATAAAAATCACCAGTGACAACAACAACAAAAATGCCTAGAAGCACAAAAATTTACAAGTGACCACAACAACATAACATAACAATGCATAATATAAAAATAACAAAACATTTATCTATCCTTTTTGAAAAAACCAATGATAATGACTATAATTTCAATTAAGAGTGATGCATAACTCAAAATTGTTTACTATTGTAACACTAAATTAAATTCCATAATCTAGTATAGTTGTTTTCAGTTTATAATGATACTACATTCAATTAAATTCAATAGCTGAAAACCCATTTAGTGCAATGAAAAACCATATACATTAAGTCTAGAGAAAGAAATAAAGTCTTGAAGGAAAATTTCATATTTTATGAATGTAACTAGATAATGTATCCTAAAAATTGGATTGAGTTGAAACTAAACACACTTGTTTATGTTAATTGATTTCTAAATGATGTTACTTTTGATGAGATGGTGGAGGTATTTTACAAGTGTGGGAAAATAAAGTAGGACCCCAAAACAAAAACTCTCTGAGTGTATCTATGTCAACATGAGAATGGGAAGAAAAAGGATGATGCACTTGTTAGATATTTGAATGAACCTTCAGTTGGTTGGGATATAGAGATCTTGGATGGAATAACCCTTTGACTAGGTTTCAATACCACCATGTCGGTGACCCAAACCAAATTTGAGAAAAAAAGTGTGTAATTCAAAGGAAACAAGTGGACATGAGAGAAAAGGAACCCTAGTTGAAGAAAAGATTCTTAGATGGGGTGGCTATGATGATTTCCATCTATCGATTCCTACTACAGTTATCCTTCACCATATTCTTACTAATGCTGAAATGAGATCTGAAGTGAATCTGCCTTCAGAATTTGAAGAAAATGTACTAGAGGAAGGGGGGATTCTTGGTCCAGTGGACTCCATCATGGTTTGTGATAATCATCCATAGGTTTTTGTCCTGGTGAAGTTAAAGGATATGAAATATGTAGATGTGAATATAGAGTGATGGTTCGGTGGGAGGTAGGTTGATAAAATCATGGATGATGGTAGTACCATCTACATGATGGTACAAGACCTAGATGATGATGCTTCATAGCTGGAGAAGTTCAAATCCAAACAAGAATCAACAAACACAACTAAAATGTGGCTAAAATGAACAGATTATGCACTACCCTAAAACCGAACTAACCTAAAATTCCTACAACACCTTCACTAAATGCAGCTAAAACGAACAGATAATGGACTACTATAAAATGAATAGATTGCGCATGACCCTAAAACAAATAGATTATGCACTAACCATTAATAGATTATGAACTACCCTAAAACAACATCAATTCCATGCATTAATATTGAAGCAAACTCGTTGATTCTGAAAAAATAAACCAAACAAACAAAAGTTGGAGACGAGAGACCAGCAACTGGAACAATAATTGATCCTCCAAAATCATTCATAATCAATTGGACCTGGAACTGAAAGATCATCCCTCGGTAATCTTGGCACGCCCTCTAGTTGGCTAACACATCCCCATCTAGAAATTTCCACATACAATGACCATTTTTGACTGACTAAACTTGGTGGTAATGGCGAAGTAACCTTGAAACTTGGCATCCATGACGAAGGAGTTTAGAGATCGGATGAGGTGCTTCATCTTTTACCTATACTTCTCCAACTCAAGGGGATGATGTCTCAAATCAGTATCATTAGAAAGAGGCATGATTCTGGGGAATATAAAAACACAATCCCCTGATGAAAAACCTATGAGACAGTGTTGGAGATGAGATGAAATGAAACCCTAAAATACCTTTAACAAATGTGGCTAAAATGAAACTCAGTCGAAGCTAAAAAACCCTAACCATCAAGAAAAAAATAATAAAACACCCAAAATCATGATAGGGTTCGGATGGTTCACACACATTTCAAGGAAGATAACGAAAATCAAAGTGAAAAAAGAAGAAGGAAAGAGTCTATGAGAAGGATTGCCAACCTGGGGAGACCGTGAGCGAAATCGGAAGGAAAGATAGCCCGATTAATGCCCAGATGTAGTAGGAGGTGTGTGGTTGTTGATCCTCCTAGTTGTGGCATGCATCAAAAGTAGTAAAATAATGGGATGGGGAAAAAGTTGGGAAGGAAAAGTAAAAAAACAACAAAACATTTGTTTACACCCCTCACACACCATTTATCGGTACAAAATTAAATTAATCGGTTTGTGCATGATAATAAAAACATTCTGGTGGGGCGAGGGTGGCGGGAATAATGTCTACTGGATAAAGGGTGGTAGGTGTAGCGTCTGCCGGGAGCTAGGGCGGCGACTCCGGCAGTGAGGGCGGCGGGTGAGAGTGCGGGTGAGAGTGAGGGGGGTGCTTTTGGGTTATCAGGGGGGTGACATAGGGATATTTATTTTATTTACATAAAAAATATTTATTTATAAAAATTATTATGTATATATAAAAATTATTAATTTTGTAATATTAAATAAAAATAATATATAATAATGTATTATATAAAAATCTCAGTCTCTAAATACCTATTAAATAATTACTTAATTTATTGTTATATAATGAATATAAAAAATAATAAAAGTTAATATTTTATCTTTATAATATAAAATATAAGCATTACTTAATTACTTAATTTATCGTTATATAATGAATATAAAAAATAATAATATTTAATATTTTTCCTTTATGATATTATAATTTTCAATATGTGAATATCAATTATTAATTACTTATATTTCAATTATGTTTATTATTTCTTTATCCAGTACCGTGTTTTTATTTATTATGCTTATTAATTTAAAATATTATAATGATTTAATTTTTTTATGAAAAGAATTCAAATGTTTATTATAATGAAAAACATTGGAAAATATAAGCAGTGTACATATTCATATATATGAGATGTTTTTAAAAAAACCTTTAAAAGTCAATATTGACGTTGGTCATAAAAATAATAATATATAAGAAAATTTTTATCTCTTGGATATTATCAAGTAATTTTTTATTGTAACAAATTTTATTGATGATAACATATCTGTGGTAATGATTATTATTAATAATAGATATAGGTTTTGAAAAAAAAATGGTGGTATTACTTTGATAAAGCAATAGATATTACTGTTGGAAAAAAGATCTATTTGTGTCAAATGATCAATACTAGCAGATATATTTATTGGTAGAAACATGTTTTGGTACATAAAATTAATAGAGGTAAAATTTAATATGTGTTGGAGTTGCTCATTTTTTACCAACATATATATTTTCTGTCAATAAATTTCTGTTGGTATAAGTCATTTTTTTGTAGTGTATGGTTTGTGGTTATATTTTTAAAATTTTTTATGATAGTTTTAATAATAATGTTTATGTTATGTTACAACATTTTCATATGAGGAATGCATTGGACTTAGTAAGAGATAGGTGTATCTTAGTGTAGCTCTGTGATGAATCAGTAGGTATCATGAGACAAACTACTATCTTGGCATAAGGACAAGACAAAGTATTATTTGGAGCCTTAGAACAAGCATTTACTTTAATATAATGATGTCTGGTATTATGTATTCCATCATTATGAAATTGGATATTGATATTACATGTGATTATTTGTCCAGTAGAATATCCATGTGAATATGTAAATAGAATTATTTGATTTATCTTTTCCATATTCATCTAATGATTAATTTTAAAAGTCTTTTATTTTTATCTTATAAATTTCCTGAAATGTTATTAATTTTTATGATATTTTTTGCTATATTGTTATCCTTACTGAGCATCTTATCTCACCCATTTATATGTTTTATTTTTCCCAATATGTGAAGAAGTATATTGTGATTATCCATTAGGAATAGGTTAAGATATATGAGTGTGTTCAATGGGGAAAAAATGATGATTTTTTTCCATTTCATGATGTAATGTAAAACATATACATGTATCTAGAACTTCTATGGATACTAAACTAATCGATCCTTCGAGTACTGATATTTTGGGATAATTCCAATGCTATGTAATAATGCATCGACTCTTGGTAACTAGTGTCGATGAGTTACAATATTTATTGACCAAAACCAGAAAAAATAACATCCAAAATTATTTCCATCTTCCCATAATAATTATGTCTTCCATTAATAAATAAAAGGAATTATTTTAGTGTAAACATAATGAGGAAACCCGAAGAAGAGGTTATGTTCATTAACGAACATTTTTTTTCTTTTTTCAAATACCGTGTAAATTAATTTTATTACAGGTGAAATAATTAACATAGTATATAAAAATATAATGATATATTTTCTATAAATGGAACAACATACATATTTACACAATTTTGTCAAAGGGTTTATGAAATCTTCATTCAACTATATCGAATACTACCACTAAATGTACCAGAGTAATTTATTTTTCCATTATAACCACTCAGGGATAGTTATAATGATTTATTTAATGTTTATATATGATATATATGATATTATTTATTATTTATTATTTTTTAACTACTAAATCACACATAAAATCATTCATTCTATTTTGGGGGAATACAGTAATATTGGTCTTCTATAAAATTCTTTACCGCCATGTGAACAGATGTTATGAGTTCACGCTTTACATGAAATGTATTAAAAATGGCATTAATAAATATATGTGAGAAAAATAAGAAAACATTATATTTAAAATAAATAATTTTTATATATAATTTACTATTTTTTCCCTTTAAACCAGTAAGAAAATAAAAAAATAGTAGTCATGCATACGTAGGACCTATCATCTCCATGAATGCTACAATTAATTTTTTATAACTAGAAAATGTATATTACACTAAATATAAATATAATGAATATATATGATATATATATATATAATGGTTGAAATTATATATATTATTCAATCATTATAGAAGTAGGTCCATTAATAGAAGAAAAAACATGGACGAAAAACCTAGAAGTTATTACCCGTGACATAACATTGCATTGTAAATTTTAATAACATGTTGATATATTGTTATAAGAAAATAGTGAATGTTATAATATATATGAATATGGTTCAATTATAGATGTATAATAGAATTATATTTATTATAGATAACGATTTAATGAGTAGGAAACATGTCAAGTACTATGGTAATGGGATTTCAGGTCACACTTGTATTTTTGAGAGACTCTTTCCATGTTCACCTATAATATTTTTCCACATGTATATAATACCCTAGTATATTATATATCATGAATATAAATCATTTATCTAGGATTATTTGTTAATTTGTTTCATTATTTCTTAGGTTTTATGGTTCATATGTTACCAATAAAGTATGATAATTTAATCATGATTTACCTTATTTGAGACCTATGTTTTGTTTTCATCAATATTCTATTAAAATGACAATATAAATCCCATTTGACAGGTAATATCATTAATTTACATCTCCTCATGTTATTTTAGGAATCTATTTATGTTATTCCATCATGAGGTCAATGGTTCAATTTTTGAAAAGTGGTAAATATTTTATGTTATAATCCCTCCAATATTTATCAGTATTGTTTAAGATTAATACACTAATGTATAAATATCTTGATTTACGTATCTGTAATTACAAATTATTTTATTATCCATTTTTCATTAATGAAATATTCAACTAACTGTACCATTTTACTATTTTTATAACTTAATATAGTTTTGGAAGTGTTTTTAATAAAATATAAATTTTCTTCTTTTTCATTCGGAAATATATATTCTTCCAAAAACATTTTATCTAAAAATTATTTAAAAATATTCTATTAATATCAAATGACTTTTAAAAAAATACAAAATAAAGAACTTTTACAAAAAAAAATGGATGGAACCTTCATGTCTTTTTCCAAAACTAAACCCATGAGTATTTTTACTATAAATGTGAAAGGAATCTTAATCATATCATGTATGGAATGAAAATAATTCTAAATTTCATGAATAATGATTTTATTTAATCTTAGTTTGTAATTTTCAATGTTATTTTTGTGAACAAAGTTATTATTAATTTGTTATTGTATATTTCTTTCCAATATTAAAGGATATTTTCCATATTTAATGTTTTAAATAAATGATCAAAATCATTCACCATTTAATATGACACCTATTGATATAACTTATTCGGGATTTGTTCCATGAATAAATTTATTATTCTTTATATAATTGTATTATGATATCAATGACAGGTTCCTTATAAAACCTATTTCTTTTCATAGTATATTACAGATTAAATTATAATTGAGCATGAATTTTTTCTCTAAGTAATGACATGAGAAAATGTTTATGATACCCATTTCATTTCATGGTTTAAGATATGAGGAATTTTTATAAACTTTTGGACACAAAATATGGTTTTAATTATGATGAGTTTAGTACCAATATATCCCTCCAATGAATTGTGTCAATATTTAAATCTCATGAGATAGTTTTGAATTGAGTTTGGAGTGAACCTGGTGCAATAAGGGACATTGTCTACTAGATGGGTATTAGGAGTAAAACCTAACAAATATGATGGTTTTGGAAGTAAAATAATTCTAATATAATATACATGGAAATTAGCCTTGACTAATTTGAAAATAACTTCCTATGCTTATGTATAATCTACAAATTCCATGTCTTGTCCAAATTTTATTCTATCGTGGCTTATGTTCATTGATTTCATCATGATTCATGTCTTCTAAACTCCCTATATATATGTAATAATACATTTTTTTATCTTTTACATGTAGGGTATTATTTTCAAATAATATTATCATGTTCCTATCCCCTTATGTTCTTATTATGCCTCTTATCTCCCTTATTTACCCTAACCGTGCATTTTATCTCACACTTTCTTATGTTTCCATTAACCAGGTGCTGAAGATATCAATTATTTGTGATATTTATAATAAGTTTGATTGTTATGAAGAATGAATTAGAATATGATTTATCTATCCAATGGAAATGGGTTAATATTTACAAGTCTCCAAAGACACCAAAATATTATGATCCCCGGTCGTGTGTTTGTGTAATGTAATAAATATTCCCCAAATATAATGTAACATATATATATATGTTAATCTATTAAATCATTAAAAAATTGTTGAATATGAAATGAAAACTTTTATTATATGGTCATATATCATGGAGAAGAAAAAAATATTGATAAAAAACATATATTTTCACTATGGGGATTTATTCATAAACAATCTAGGTAAAAAAACTAGATTATAAAATAAACCAGATAAAACATTGATAACCATAGAATAAAAAACACTTGAACGAGATAACCATGTATGGAGTTAAAATCCTCATTAATACATGAAAATAAAAATAAAAGAATATATTGGGTCTTATATAAATTACTAAATGTATTGTAGCGATGAACATGGAATACATATAAAAGGGGTAAATGTGTGATGTGAAACACTTACACTATGTATTGATTTGTTACAAATCAATCCAACATATATTAAAATATATATCTATATAATATTAATCTATACAAAATGCATATATTAAATATATTATATTATCCATCTATATAATTTGAAGAGACATTTATTATTAATTATCTTTTAAAGCTGTAATGTCAGTTGATTGTTTTTAAGATTTTCATGAATGATTTTGCATGGATGTTATGACACATGTACAATGATCATTGTTAATCCAAATCTAGAGTCTGAAACATGATATAAATATCAAATTATTAATTATATATATTTATAACAATTATAATCATTTTGTGACAAAATATTGATTACATAACATTATGGAGATGTTAATCTATACGACACCCAAATGATGTTTCAAATATTAAATGGTTTGAATGAAATGAAGATAAACAATAAATAAAAATTAAAAAATAATTTTTACTTCACAAACATAATATATAATTTTTAAATGTTTCAATATTAATTCATATACTTCAGAAATGATAACCAAATTGCATCAATTTTTGGACGTGGTAATCGAAACACATGCACATGCGACATTATCATAAACCAACATATAAAAACATGTGAAGGTGTATAATGATCATATAATTATATAATATTAATTTGTTGTTAATAATATAAATAAATATTAAATTCAATAGTAAAACAACCTGTGAAATATGATGGTGGGAAATGAATTATTTAGCAATTTGGAGGTAATAATATCCACTTATATATAAAGGATACATTTATTTAATATTTGATGGAGAAGGGATGGAAAATAGTAATTCTATAATAATATAACCTTATAGATATGATATATTTTTCATTTTTTGATCTTTAAAACAACTTTAGAGTATGTAGTGTATGAAAAAAATTAAAGAGCTTGGCTATTATTTATACATTTTCATGGAAAGACCTCCATTCTATTACTCTTAATGCCTTTAATGATTGGTGTTATGTAAAGAAAAAACACTATGAAAAAGTTAAGGGATATATGAGGGTAAATTGAAAGGTATTTTCTATTATATAATCCACAAATGGTTTTAATAATGTAGGTGGTGATTTGAACTTTTATATGTGAGGGGAGGGACACACAAGAAATTTCAATGTAGATTTCAACTATATATGGTCATTTAATAGGAAAATATCTCCAAATGGATATATATTGGTATTTTGGATAATATTATTTTGAAATATAATTTAAAATAAAATTATAATTGTAACACCCTGAGATTTTATGAAATATATTATTTTTAATTTCATTAATGTCTTGTGTTGTACGCTACACCAAAAGGAGCTTGCACAACATGCATCCTTGACTTGCCTTGCATTACACGCAATCGCGGCCTTCCTCGAAAGCGTGTGTAGTACGCAATACCGAGTTTCACTAAACAATGATATGCTATTAAAATATTATTAAAACTACCCGTTATGAATAGTAATAACCACTTTTTGAAATTTTGAAAATTTAATTTTTCAAAATGGACTTCATTTTTTGATTTGGAATATCGAAATTAGCTTAGGGTGAAATTTTGGTACTTTTTGGATAACTTTCATTTTCTGATGAATAGTGAAAATTACAAAAATTTTAATTAAAATCAACCTTTTTAATCGAAATAATTAATAGTGATAAATTATTAATTTGAGTGGATTTAAAGTATATTTAGAATATATTTTTACAATTTAATACAATATTGTTTATTGGATGTAATTTCACATTTAAACCAGACATAAACAAGTGTCAATCTTTTGATAGTTATTATCTCTTAAGAACACGCTATTTGTTTTGAAGACGTGAATTAATTTTTAAATTAATTAATTAAACAGATATGTTTTGAATTTGATAAAATAGATATCATTTTTGAGTTCATAATATCAAATATATCTTAGGCCTAATTTTTGGTATTTTTCTGGAAACATTCATTTTTTGATGAAAAGTGAAACCACTAAGTGGTAGTTAAGAAAAATGAATTTTTCATAAAACTTAATTTCACCACTTCTGTGAGTGGAATTTCAAAAACATGAGAGACACGGTTTTTGTCAGTAAGTAAAATTTGATTCAATGAGATGAAAATAATTTTTGGTGAATAGTAACTTTTTACTTTTTTTTACGACTGTTAAAAGTAAATAGGGTAATTACGGGTGAAAATGAAATTATTATTACCCTAACACATGTTGTAATTCTATTGGAAAATTTTAATTCAACCAAAAACAACCTTAGGAATAAAATATGACCATTTAGGCCCACTTGGATTAGATTAGGACATTTATTATTAATTTATTTAAAGAAGGGTTAAAATAGTTAAAATCAATGTTTAATAAGTATATCGTTTTTACTATAGGGTTATACAAAAGATAAATTCGACTATAAATATTGATTAGAAAGATAAAAATATTTTCTACAAAATGATATTTTATTTTTAATTTTTAGATTTTAAATAAGTTAATTTATTTATGACACAAAGATGATGCAGTAATTATCGTATTTATAAAATATTTACATAATTGATGTTATAAATACACAAATAAATATAATTTGAGACTTTTTATGAATTACACTAATTTTATAAGTTAATATGACATGTTAGTATTTATTTAATTAACTTATTTTGAACTATCATTCTGTTATAAGTTTCACAAAAATCAATTACTAAATAGTGACAAAATTGACATAAAATAGTTTTTAAAACAAATATTATATTATTAATTGTTATTTTATTCCTAAAAATCTAATGTTTGGAAAAATTATTTATATAAGGTTATATATATTAATAATAAACAACTTGGGGTTCGTTTGGCTTGTTATTGTATGTTTATTATCCTTATAGTGTAAGAAAACAAAAAGACACGGTAAAAGTAAAATTATCTAACTTAAAGTTAAAACTAAATGATAAGGTTAAAATAGTAAACTAAACCTGTCCAAATTCTATTGGATGAGCGTATTTCGACCCATACCCACCTTAGCTTCGAAATAAATCAATTTGGAGCAATTTAAAACCAAATTAGGCTTTATAATAAAATAATATTTTTAGTTTTTTCAAAAGAGCCCCTCTCCTCCCTTATAAAAGGGCACCTCCTCCCTCTCTTCCTCACACCACTTTGAGCCTTCAAGCTCGGCCAACCCATGAAAAATTATCTTCTCCACTTCCATAGCTACATCCTATAGGTTCTGGTCTTCCTCAAAGACCAATTTTATTTCCCTAAAAGGAGATCTCAAAGAGGCGCTTCAAAGAAGAGGTAATGTCCGTTACCGATTCTTTCAACTTTATTTCTTCTTCCACTTCTTCTTCTTAGGTTGTTTCATTATGATGTAATGACATCAGTATCACTAATATACTGATATGTTATTATAAGTATGAAACAACCCTATTTCACCATCTATACATCCTACGGAAAATGAAATCACCGCGTGTGCGTACGTACGGAATACCGTCTCCACGCCGTGGTGTAATCTATTTTCTACCGCCACCTTACTTGGATGGGTATAATGGTGTACATAATAACTATATATGATTATTGTAAAGTGATATTGATTCTGAAATAGTATACATACACTCCAATACATTTCCACGATCACGAGAACGATATCATCGCTCGTGCATACGTACGGACTACTGTCTCCACGACGCGATGAGATTCATTCTCCATGTTAACCATTCATGAATGATTATAAAGTATATATAATAAGTAATCATGAAATATATGACATAATAATGATACTGGATTTATTTGTATATATATGTATGTCATTTACTTAATTCCATTCAACTCAATAAGGAAACGAAAACAGTGTTCATGCGTACGTACGGCCTACCGTCTCCATGAACGGTGTATTTCTTTCTATTTACTGTTCTATTATATATATGTATATTCTGAATATATATTATATATAAATCATGTTTTATATTCTGGAATTAATTAATCATGATCTAATTAATCATATGAATAATTACAAGTCGAAACATGGATGACAAATGAAGCGATTTTACCCAAAACGCTCTTTAACATAAAATTTACAAAAAGAACGGGTAATATAAATTCATAAGTGAACCATATATGATATCATAACAATGAGTATGATTCTAGAATAAGTGAATGACATTATTTAAATCATTATAAAGGAGGTTCGGACACTTACAAAGAAAATCAGACCTAAGGTAAGGGAAATATCACAATCTCATTTTTATCCGAGATTGTTTATACTTCGGTATTTACTGGGGTGTATTTTATCATCCACATCCATGTTTCCTCAATATGTAATATTATTTCCATCCACCTACAATTGTGTAAATACAATTTTACCCTTCGGTGAGTTTTTAGTAAAATATATGAAAGGAATCTTTTGTCATTTTTTGTACGAGGTACTTTTTGACTTTTCTGACAAAAGTACGAGAAGAATGTTTTTTTCAACTTATACGGCATGAATGGATTTTTAAAACATTATTTCCAAGAAGCTTACTTTAAAAATTTTCCAGTTTATTTTTAATCAACTTGTATTACTTTAGAATTGTATGACATGTTAAGAAAGGAAAAGTGTTTTTGAAGTAGAAAGGATATTTTCCTCAAGAATGGAGTTCAAGTGTTTTATCAAAATTATTTTCCATCTAAGATAATAAAGGGTTCTGTTTCTATCCCTATTATTAAATTGATTTGATTATGTTGTGATGGAATTATATTCATGAATTCTTTTATATTATATGAATTGTTTTATGATGTCGTGTTGTTTAAGAATCCCATTTTTTATTACATGAGATATGCAATGATGTATGATTTTTGATTTTGTGGCACACATAAGAATGGTATCCTTATGAGATGGGTGGGACCTATATCTCCCTCCAATGCATTGGGTAAAGATTATATATCTCATGAGATAGACATGGCTGGAACGGCAGGTCAAACCAGTTCAGTGAAACAGGACTGAAACGAGGAGCGCACTCAGTTCAGAAATGGACTTTGTCCACTAAGACAGTCTTGGCAATGAGTCTTGACTAATAAGAAATGAGTCGCTATGATTATGTGTGTATGCCACAAAGTTTCATGTTTTAAGTTATGATTATTGGGATTACATTTCACTACTTTGATTTATTCCATGATATGATATTATGATCTTTTTGTCGGATAATATTTCCAAAATGTTATGTTCTTATGAATATGATGTGATTGATATTTCTTTTGTTTACCCTTACTGAATATTTGAGCTCACCCTTTTTTGTTTTCTTTTCCCCAGGATATAGAGAAAGGTTTTAGGTAAGAAAAAAATGGAATATCTTTATGGGAGATGTTGAAGATCTTTCACCACGATTAGAAGATTATATTCTGAGTTTCCAAAGACAGTAAACTATTACGATCCTTGTGTGTGTGTTTTTTTATGTACAAAGTATTCCTCAAAAGTAATGTAATCACTATGGGAAAAATGGGTATTTGCGACGGGATTTATTCCCGTCGTAAATAGTCCCGTTAAAAACTTATTTGCGACGGGGGTAGTTACCCGTCGCAAATAAGTAGGCTTTTGCGACGGGATTGCTTTCCCCGTCGCAAATAGTTTTCCCGCGATGCGCGCCAAATCGCGGGAAAACTATTAGCGACGGGAAAATCTTCCCGTCGCAAATAACTGGCGGCGGTAAAAGGTATTTGCGACGGGAAAATTTTCCCGTCGCAAATAACCGGCGGCGGTAAAAGGTATTTGCGAGGGGAATATTTTCCCGTCGCTAATAGTATGTTATTTGCGACGGGTCCCGTCGCAAATAACTATTTACCCGTTGATCGTAATAAATGCGGGCTAAGGTATTTGCGACGGGATACCCGTCGCAAATGGGCCTGTCGCAACTAATCTAACCTATAAATACCCCCATCCGTTTTTTTCAAATCATTCTCATTCTCTATCTTCTCCTGCTCTCAAACTTGTGTTTCTAAAGTTGAGTTTTTCTTCAGTTTAATTTTTTTCTTCGGAGCTGATATTAAAGTTTTGAAGAACGATCAGAGCAGGTCAATTTTCAAGGTATTTATGTTCATTTTAATTTAATATTTATTTTTAATTTTTTATTAGTTTCAATTATTCTTAATTAGTTGTAATTTAATTATGTTTATATTGTTTTCTTACTTAATAAATTTAAATTATTAGTATTGTTCATAGTTAATGGTAATTAGGAATAATTAGTAATAATTTTTAATAATTAAGAATAAATATTAATAATTAGTAATAAATACAAATAATTAGGAATAACAACATTATTACATTATTAGTATATTTTATTATTAATATTAAAATAATATAATTTTTTATATATATACAATTCTCTTTTCATCTGTGTGTTTACTGTCTTCACATGTATTATTTGTATGTGGAGATAGAAAACGCACAGATGAAAGGAGAATTGTATATAAATCAGAAAATTATATTATTTTAATATTAATAATAAAATATACTAATAATGTTATTATTTGTAGTTATTGGTAATTATTCCTAATTATTGGTAATTATTCATTTAATTACTAATAATTAAGAACAATTATCAATAATTATCAATAATTAAGAATATTTAGTAATAATTAGTAATAATTACCAATAATTAGTAATAATTAGTAATAATTATCAATAATTAGTAATAATTAGTAATAATTACCAATAAGTAGTAATAATTAGTAATAATTACCAATAAGTAGTAATAATTACCAATAACTAGTAATAATTTTGTATAATTTGGAATAATTACCAATAATTAGTAATAATTAGTAATAATTACCAATAATTACCAATAATTAGTAATAATTAGTAATAATTACCAATAATTGCCAATAATTACCAATAATTAGGAATACTTAGGAATAATTAGGAATAATTAGGAATAATTAGGAATAATTAGAAATAATTAGGAATAATTAGGAATAATTAGGAATAATTAGGAATAATTAGGAATAATTAGGAAGAATTAGTAATAATTAGTAATAATTAGGAATAATTAGGAACAATTATCAATAATTATCAATAATTAAGAATAATTAGGAATAATTAGGAACAATTATCAATAATTATCAATAATTAGTAATAATTAGTAATAATTAGGAATAATTAGGAACAATTATCAATAATTATCAATAATTAAGAATAATTAGTAATAATTAGGAACAATTATCAATAATTATCAATAATTAAGAATAATTTGTAATAATTACCAATAATTAGTAACAATTAGTAATAATTATGAATAATTTCCAATAATTACCAATAATTACAAATAATTAGGAATAATTAGGAATAATTAGGAATAATTAGGAATAATTAGGAATAATTAGGAATAATTAGGAATAATTAGGAATAATTAGGAATAATTAGGAATAATTAGGAATAATTAGGAATAATTAGGAATAATTAGGAATAATTAGGAATAATTAGGAATAATTAGGAATAATTATTAATAATTAGTAATAATTAGGAATAATTAGGAATAATTAGTAATAATTATTTATAATTACCAATAATTACCAATAATTACCAATAATTACCAATATTTACCAATAATTACCAATAATTACCAATAATTACCAATAATTACAAATAATTACCAATAATTACAAATAATTACCAATAATTAGCAATAATTAGCAATAATTAACAATAATTAACAATAATTACCAATAATTACCAATAATTTGCAATAATTAGTAATAATTAGTAATAAATACCTAAAATTAGGAAAAATTTGAAAAAATTAAGAAAAATTAGGAAAAATTAGGAAAAATTCTCAATAATTAGTAATAATTACCAATAATTAGTATTAATTACCTATAATTAGTATTAATTACCAATAATTAGTAATAATTAGGAATAATTAACAATAATTAGTAATAATTACCAATAATTAACAATAATTAGTAATAATTAACAATAATTATTAATAATTACCAATAATTACCAATATTTAGTAATAATTAACAATAATTACCAATAATTACCAATAATTGCCAATAATTACCAATAATTGCCAATAATTACCAATAATTAGTAATAATTAAGAATAATTAGTAATAATTACGAATAATTAGTAATAATTACGAATAATTAGTAATAATTACCAATAATTAGTAATAATTACCAATAATTAGTAATAATTACTAATAATTATCAATAATTACTAATAATTATCAATAATTACTAATAATTATCAGTAATTAATAATAATTAGTAATAATTAGTAATAATTAGCAATAATTAGTAATAATTAGCAATAATTACTAATAATTACTAATAATTACTAATAATTAGTAATAATTAGTAATAATTAGTAATAATTAGGAATAATTAGTAATAATTAGGAATAATTAACAATAATTAGTAATAATTAGTAATAATTAGTAATAATTAGTAATAATTAGTATTAATTAGGAATAATTAGTAATAATTACGAATAATTAGTAATAATTATTATTAATTACCAATAATTAGTATTAATTACCAATAATTAGTATTAATTACCAATAATTAGTATTAATTACCAATAATTAGAATTAATTACCAATAATTAGTAATAATTACCAATAATTAGCATTAATTACCAATAATTAGTATTAATTACCAATAATGACCAATAAATACCAATAATCACCATTAATTACCAATAATCACCAATATTTTCCAATATTTTCCAATAATTACCAATAATTACCAATAATTACCAATATTTTCCAATAATTACCAATAATTACCAATATTTTCCAATAATTACCAATATTTTCCAATAATTACCAATATTTACCAATAATTAGGAATAATTACCAATAATTACGAATAACTACCAATAATTTGGAATAATTACCAATAATTTGAAATAATTACCAATAATTTGGAATAATTACCAATAATTTGAAATAATTACCAATAATTAGGAATAATTACCTTATTACATTATTTGTATATTTTATTATTAATATTAAAATAATATAATTTTCTATATTATATACAATTCTCTTTTCTTCTGTGTTTTTTCTATCTCCACATGTAATATTGGCATTCTTTTTCAAAATTATCAACCTACTCGCCAATGGAGAGGTGAAAGTGAATGCCAATATTACATGTGGAGACAGAATGTGAAACACATAGATGAAAGGAGAATTGTATATAATATAGAAAATTATATTATTTTAATATTAATAATAAAATATACTAATAATGTAATGATGTTATTATTATATAATTAATATTTATGAAAAAAATTATATTAGTATTATTAAAAAAAATAAAAAATCAATATAATATTAAAATTATCAATATTTGTAACAAGTTTTGCTTTATTCTCAATATATTCAATCCTTTCTTGTGTTTTTTCTAACAAATTATTCAAAACCAGTAATGCTTTTATATTTTATAGAAAAATATGGAACAACGAGGTCTTCAACAGTCATTATTAGATGACCGCATATGGATAAATCAACGTAGAAATCCAAATGGTTATGGTTTAAATCCAGTATATATAGAGGGTGTGGAGATTTTTTTATCATTTGCGGCATGAAATCCAGAATTTGTTTCAGAAGGAAAGATAAAATGCCTTTGTAGAAAATGTGCATTGAAAACGTTTGACATGTTTGACAAAGTGGGGGAACATCTCTTGCGTTTTGGTTTTCAAGCAGATTATGTTTTTTGGTATCAACACAGTGAACGCAGTTCCAGAGCAGGTGATACCAACTTGATTCCGGATCCATCCCACTTTCAAGATTTAGTACATGATGTTGCAGGTTCATCTGTTCAACATACAGAAACTCCGGCTGATATAGCTTCAAATCCTGAGTTGGGACCGTCTGAATTTTATGAGTTGTTGAAGTCTGCTGAGGATGCATTATATCCTGGGTGCAAGATGAGAAAATTAGAAGCAGTTGAAAAATTTATGCCTATCAAATCAGATAACGGAATGTCAAACACCTGTTTTGACCAGATATTTTCTTTGCTGAAAACACTGTTACCCGAAGGAAATGTTTTACCTGCAAATTACTATGAAAGTAAGAGGTTGGTTCGAAATTTGGGACTTACTTGTCAGAAGATTCATGCATGTTCAAATGACTGCATTTTATATTCTGGGGAAAATGAGTCGTTGGATAGTTGTCCCACATGTGGGCAACTGAGATATAAAGAAGGACAACACGGGAAGTCTGGTTTGATTCCTGTAAAACAGTTGAGATATTTTCCGCTTACATCCAGACATCAGCATTTATTCATGTCTAAGAATACAGCGACAATGATGTCATGGCATAAAGAGAATATTTCAACCGATAAAAGCTTGAATCATCTAGCCGATGGTGATTCATGGAAACATTTTGATAGAGTGCATCCATCCTTTGCTTTAGAAGCTAGAAATGTTCGACTGGGCCTTTCCACTGATGGTTTCTGTCCGTTTGGATCTTATTGTATTCAATATTCATGTTGGCCTGTTTTTTTAACTCCGTAAAATTTACCTCCATGGATGTTGATGAAGGAGCCATATATCTTTTTGACTTTACTAATTCCAGGACATCCGAAGAAAAATATTGATGTTTATTTGAAGCCATTGATTGATGAATTAAATTTATTGTGGAGTACTGGTGTCAGTACATATGATGTTGCAACGAAACAGAATTTCATACTGAGAGCAGCATTGATGTGGACAATAAATGACTTCCCGACTTATGGGATGTTATCTGGCTGGAGTACACATGGTCAGAAATCATGTCCTTACTGTATGGGAGAGAAAAATGCATTTATGCTCAATCATGGAAAGAAACCTTGTTATTTTGACTGTCATCGCAGATTTCTTCCAGCTGATCATCCTTTTCGCAGAAACAGATCTCATTTCAGAAAAGGAACAGCTGAAAGGGATGGACCTCCAAAAATGCTATCAGGTTCGGAGTTAAAATAGGTTTTATTTTCATTACCTCCCATCACTTTTGGTCCCACAATAAACCAACAGAAAATTTCTGGTTTTGGGAAAGAACACAATTGGATTAAACGTAGCATATTTTGGGATTTTCCATATTGGTCTGATTTGTTGGTCCGACACATGTTAGATGTCATGCATATTGAGAAGAACTATTTTGATAATTTGTTTCATAGAGTTTTGGATACGCCTGGAAAGAGAAAAGACAATGTAAATGCACGTTTAGATCTTTCCCAAATTTGCAGGCGTCCAGAATTGGATCTATTTGAGAATGTCAGAACAGAAAGGTTACTGAAACCAAAAGCAGCTTATACACTATCTAAAGAAAACTGTTTATTATTTTGTCATTGGATTGCAGATTTGAGACTTCCAGATGGTTGTGCTTCCAATTTGGGTAGATGTGTAAAGAATGGTCATATTACTGGATTAAAAAGTCATGATTGTCATGTTATAATGGAGAGACTTCTACCCATTGGATTAAGAGGTCTGTTGAATTCTGTGATTTGGGATTCCATAACAGACATGTCTCATTTTTTTCGGGAAATTTGTGCGGCTACGGAAGATTATGATGCTCTAGGAAAACTTTAAAAAGATGTTGTTGTAATTATATGTAAACTGGAAAAAATATTTTCGCCGTCTTTCTTCGACTCAATGGAACATTTGATGTTACATTTTCCATATGAAGCCAAATGTGGAGGTCCGGTACAGTTTCGATGGATATACCCATTTGAAAGATGCAAGTAAAAATTGAAAAGAAAAGTACGCAACAAAGCATCTTTTGAAGGATCTATTGCAGAAGCTTATTTGCAAGAGGAAATATCTTTTTTCTGCTCCCATTATTTTGAATCTGAGTATCCTTCAAAACACAACCGAATGGGACAGAATGAGAGGAATATTGATGAAATCGACAATCAATTATCTGTTTTCAACCAGTCAGAGCTTGGTTTTGGTGGAGTTTCTGAACGCTGGCTTTCAGATGATGAACATCATAGAGCTCATACGTATGTTCTACTCAACTGTGAAGAGATGACATCAGTTGTACTGTAAGTGTTTATATCACTTATTCTATCATTTATGTTACAGTAAATAACTTTGGTTTTTATAGGTTGTATGATAATCATATCAAGAAACAAATTCCACAAATTATAGCAGCTGCTCTCGAAGAACGTCGACTGAAAAATTTCTCTCAGTGGTTTCAAAAACTGGTAACATAAATTCTTTATCTTTTAGCAACTCATTCAATGTATAGTTTACTATATTGATAATTATTTCACAAATTTTCAGGTGTCTCGACATGCTGATAAAATTGACAAACGGCTGTGTGTATTGAGTAACCCACCTTCCAAACTTGTTAAAACTTATAATGCATATGTGGTGAATGGATTTCGATTCCACACACATGCATATGGGGAATCGAAAAAAACAATGAACAGTGGAGTTAGCTTGAGAGGATCTCATCATCGAGAAAATGAAGTTGACTTTTATGGCATACTTGATGAAATCATTGAACTCTGTTATCTTGGACAACATTACATAACCATGTTCAAATGTCGGTGGTTGGATACAGAGAGAGGCGTGCGTGTTCATCCGACTATGGAATCATCGATATTAAATGTAAAAGTGTTCTCGCAGTAAATGAACCATTCTTATTGGCTCAACAGGCATATCAAGTTTATTATGCAAAGTATTGTGCAACATCAAGAGACTTGACTGATTGGTGCAGTGTAATAAAAATCAAAATTCGAGACAATCAGTTTAGTCAAAGTGAATGTTCTTTCACTGATGTGCAAAGAATTGAAGTTTTTCAAGAGAGTACTCAAAATCAATCTTTTTTACAAAGAGACATGAGTATCGATGATGACACCCCACATTTAAGAGTCGGTGATGATGATGATGTTAATGATGTCACATATGAATTTGAAACGGTAAGAGATGAAGCAACTGTAACTCAAATGGATATCGATGATGTTGAGGAGGAATATGAAGATGACATTGACATATATGAAGATGATGATGAAGATGAACACTGATAGCATTTCATGGTATTTATATACAATAATAATATGTATATATGTATATATAATAGTAATTATAAATTATTTGCTAACATTAACATTTTCTGTTTCAGATGGACGACGCCACATTTCGTGCGTTGGAGGATGCTGACCTGACTTTTGATGCGGATGAGTTGCTGACAGATGACCCTCAGCCTGCAGGCGCTCCAGGGATTACGCGGAGGGGGCGCGGTCTTGCACGATTAATGATTCTTGACCCCGTCCCCGAGCGACGTCCACGTCTTGGGTTTGATCCACGCACACGGAGGTGTGATAACCTGTGTGATAACCTGTGGATTTGACTAAGATTTCATTAATCTATTCACATAATAAATGTTTATTATTTTTTCAGTTTTCCGCATATAGCAGTCGGACAGGGCAACGCTATTTTGCGCAACTATTTCTCTCAGCCGTGGACCACATGGGAGCAGATTCCCATTGATGTGCAGCAGGCCATGTTCGGCCATTGGTTGGTACGTACGTAAATAAATAATTTTTATTTTGAAAATTATTTCATTTCTAACTTGATATTTTGATTTATTTGTAGGGTTTATGGTATCCGATCGAGGATACCATGCGTGACTCCATCCACGAGGCATGGGAGGTGGCCATGCGTGATTGCCTTCGACAGTTTTTGCACAATTTAAGAAAAGCTGCGATGAAGAAAGCAGGAGTGTCAGATTTTGAGGAGTCATGTAGTGCACACCGACCAGAGTATATTTCATCCCATGTATGGGATGGATTATGTGTGCACTGGTTGAGTGGTGCCTTTCAGAGGAGATCATCGGTGGGGAGGAAGAATCGGGGGAGACAGGAGGTGACTCATCGAGCTGGGAGTCGTTCTTTTAGTACTCATAGACAGCATCTGGTACGTACATTATTTATAAATATTTTATATAACTATAAATATTAACAGTTTATTTTTTATTCTTATAGGCTGTCGAGCACCCCGATATTACAGAGTACGACGTATATCGGAGGATGTATAGTGATCCTGCTACTGGGGAGCTCAGAGGTGATCGTCAGCATCACATCGTAGTCAGTATTATTTGTTTTCAAGTTTAAAAATTAACTGCATATAATATATTCACAATTTGAATTTTAAATTGCAACTATAGGAGTCATATGAGGCCGCAGCGGCACAGGCCCGGCCTGAGAGTCAGGCCGAGTCATCAGATCAGACCACTGCCCGTCAGTTTGATGAGGCGGCATGGATGCAGGCCACCCAGTATGTCTTCGAGAAGGGCCGGGTAGTTGGTATCGGCTCTCGACTGACTCCCGGAGATTATTATGCCAGTGTTGCGATGTCGGCGTCCAGCTCGAAAGGAGCTCGTGCATATTCTTCTACACAGTATGAGGATCAGTTGCGATCTCAGACTGAACAGATAGAGAGTCTCCGACAGGAGCAGGAGAAGATGCGTCAGCAGCATGAGGAGGAGCGTCGACGCCAGCAGCAGCTGTACGAGGAGCAGGTGAGTCGATGGCAGCAGCAGCATCAGGAGCAGATGGAGTACATGCGCCGACTCACTCATGCTTTAGGGATGGAGTTTCCTCCACCACCATCTGCAGATCCCCCACCTCCCCCCTCCCCCCTCCTTCAGATTAGAGTTTGTATTTCTGTTATAAAATTTGTGAAATCAAAATATTTTTTTTTCTATTCGTAGTTTCTGTCTCATTATAAAATATTAATAATATTATATTTTTAAATAACAATATTAATATGAATAATAATATTATTTATATTTTGTAATATTAAATTTTATATATATATTAAAATTTTATATATATATTAAAATTTTATAATATTATAATTTAATTATTTTTTTTGTAATACTTGAATTATTTTAATATTTGAATGTAAAATAATTCTATTATTTTTATATTAATTAAAATAACTTATTAATATTTTTTTTATTTATGAATTATAATTGTAATATTATTATATTAATTAAATCATTTATTAATATTCTATTATTTTTTATTTTTGAATTATAATTCTACTATTATTATAGAAATTACAATAATTTATTATTTTCATTTGTAAATTATAATTCTATTATTATATTAATTAAAATAATTTATTAATAATTTATTTTTTTTATTTTTTTTATAGTATTTGCGACGGGATACTATGCCCGTCGCAAATACTAGTATTATTATTTTTTTTTATTTTTTTTTAAAAATAGTTTTTGCGACGGAACCGTCGCAAAAACTATTTAAAAAAGTTTTTTACAAAAATACGGAATACTATTTGCGATGGGGAGAATGTCCGTCGCAAAAAAATGCTTTAGCGACGGGCCCGTCGCAATTAAGTGTAGTTGCGACGGCGTTTTCAACAACGGGCTATTTGCGACGGGACCCCGTCGCAAATACCAGTTTTTCTAGTAGTGAATGTCCATGTACGTTAATCTTAGGGTCTCTACAGTTGGTATCAGAGGAAAGGTTTAGTCAACCTTTGGAAACTAGGATGCAAAAACGTTAGTGAGATCCCTAGAGATATTTATAAGGTACGTCTAGTAATGTCCCTAAGGTTAAGTATAGGTTATTGTACTAGAATTACGGTAACCCAAGATGTTATATATTAATGGTACTCCCCCTTTATTATGTTGTTTTCCCTAGGGTGATTTTTACCTCTCACACTATTCTTTTTGGGTTTTCAACAATGGCTGGAACCCGAAGGAACCGTGTTGATCAATGTAATGGACAATGCAATGATTGTCCTCCTAAACAAACAAATTTTATGGGAGATGGAGTGAAAAATATTATTTCTATACTTACACAAGCTATTAATCATTCTGGACTTCCAAATGAGCAGAGAATGGAACAATATTCTATTGAGTCCTTCATGAGGCAACGTCCACCTTCTTTCAGTGGCTCTTCTGATCCACTTGTTGCTGGACAATGGATCATTACCACTGAAAAGATATTTTCAGTTCTTCAATGTTTTGAACATGATAAATTCATCTTAGCAGTATATCGTTTGGAAGGTGAAGCTGATCAATGGAGGAATATTATCAATAATACGAGGCCAAGAGATGAAATTGAGTCCATGGAATGGGACGATTTCAAGAACTTATTTTTCAATATGTACTTCCCTCGTATTCTTCGAACAAAGATGGAGAAGGAGTTTCTTGAAATAAAGCAAAAGGATGATGAATATGTTGGTATATACGAAGCGAATTTTACAAGGCTTGCAAGGTATGCATATGGCATTATCATCCAACCTGAAAGTAAAGTTGATCGATTCTTCAGTGGCTTAAAACCAAACCTTCGAAGGGCATTAGCAATAAGAGACTTCTATAGCTATGAAGAAATTGTGCATTGTGCTATCAAGGTAGAAATGGAAGTTATTGTTACTTATCCATCTCATAGTTTTGACAAGAAATGAAAGATGGAGTTCAAGGATAAATCTCAGAATAATGGTGAAATGAAGATGAATGTTTCCTTATGCTCAATGTATGGAAAGAAGCATGGTAGAGATTGTCTTAAAGGGACTAGAAAATGTTTTAAGTGTGGAAAAGAAGGTCATCGAGTAGTTGAGTATCGAAGTAATGGAAAAAGGGTTTCTAATGGTGTGAATAAAGAAAAGACTGCAGAGAATGCACCAACAACACTTCAATACATCAAGTGCAATGAAATGGGAAATTATATTAATCAATGCCCTAAACTAAGGGTTAATGATGATCGACATGAGAAACCACTTAAGGCAAAGGACAAAGGGAAGTCACATGCGATCACTATTGGTGATGTTTGAATATGACAACGATGTGGTGGAATGATTATGTAATGGGATTCCAAAATAATGTTGTATATTGTATCGTGGAATATTGGAATATTTATGTATTGATCTATTGTGGTATTCAATACTTTTATGGTACCGGTAACCATGGAAAGTGATTGAGATATTTTTGGTAATCAGATGATATGTGAATAATGAAGGGATAAGAAGATAATTAGATGTTTGATTATATTCATGAGATCATGATTGATATAAGGACTAAGTGATATCATGGTTTGAGTATAAATAATTTTGAGGATTTTGGTTTGGGGAAAGTGTTAACTTTTAACTGCATTCATGTTTTCACTAAGGTTCAATGGGTATACATGATTAAGGTATTCACATGTATGTAATTTGACCAATAAGATATATCTTATGATATATGGGGGATAAATGATGGCATTCACGTGATTGTTGTGTGAAATTTCATGTAATCATTTTTATACTATGAGCTTGGACCGAAGTATTTTGGATAAGCCTAATGATTGGGATGGATTATGTTGGACATAAGTTAGTATTGTTTAAGGATAGAAGTTATTTCGATATTATTTATGGGATGTTATAGTAATTTAGTTTTAGAAAAAGGACAACCTGCAGGATGGGCAACAGCCCATCGCGTCGGACAAGGCTATGGGAATCAAACCCACAACCAAAGTGCGACTGGCCTTTATCGCCTACCATAGGCCTACAGGAAGTCCCTGTTTAGTAGAAACTAGTTTTATTATGATATAATAAGTATAAGTCCATTTTAGGAACCATATATGATTAATATAACTATAGATCGACTTATGTATATTTAATAACATTTGTTAACCTTTTGTTTGAGACAGATGGAATGACCCGTAATTCTATCACATAATCTGCTAACACTTCACGAATAACAAATTCAACTTCATTTCTTTAAGAGATGAAGTGGAAATTATTCAAGGCACGAACAACAGTGAGATTGTACCAAAATAAAGTAAGTATTTATTCTAATTCAAATTCTTCAACTTTAGGGAAATGATCTTAAAAACTAAAAATGTTGTCCTAGTGCTCTTATATCTGATGAATCAGATGCTACCTTAGATCATCACAAATTTATGGCTTTGTGATTGCTGGCTTTTCCATAGCCATGTTCTATACCACTCTCCATCAGAACATGATGGTTAGATTTCTCTTCCATATCCATATTTTCCCCTATTTGGAAACCCAATGATTAGTTTATTTGGGTAACCGTTATGTTTCATAGTTTTGTTTTTATAAATTGGTTTTGGTATTCCATTAAAAGAAACTTTCGAGTAGTAAACCATTTATAACCCCAACGAATTTTGAGGGAAAAATTCATTTTTAGTGCGGTAGAATGTAACACCACGATTTTTTATGAAAAATATTCTTTTTAATTTAATTAATGTCTTGTGTTGTACGCTACACCAAAAGGAGCTTACACAACACGCATCCTTAACTTGCCTTTCATTACACGCAATCGCGACCTTCCTCGATAGCGTGTGTAGTACGCAATACCAAGATTCATTAAACAACGATATGTTATTAAAATGTTATTAAAACTAGCCATTAAGAATAGTAATAACCACTTTTTGAAATTTTTTAAATTTCATTTTTCAAAATGGACTTCATTTTTGGATTCGGAATATCGAAATTAGCTTAGGGTGAAATTTTGGTACTTTTCGAATAACTTTCATTTTCTGATGAATAGTGAAAATTACTAATTTTTATTTAAAATCAACCTTTTTAATCGAAATAATTAATAGTGATAAATTATTAATTTGAGTGTTTTTAAAGTATATTTAGAATATATTTTTACAATTTAATACAATTTTCTTCATTGGATGTAGTTTCACATTTAAACCAGACAAAAACAAGTGTCAATCTTTTGATAGTTATTATCTCTTAAGAACACGCTATTTGTTTTGACGACGTGAAATAATTTTTAAATTAATTAATGCAACTGATATTTTTTCAATTTGGTAAAATAGACATCATTTTTGAGTTCATAATATCAAATATAGCTTAGGCCTAATTATTGGTATTTTTCTGGAAACATTCATTTTTTGATGAAAAGTGAAACCACTAAGTGGTAGTTAAGAAAAATGAGTTTTTCATAAAACATAATTATACCGCTTCTGTGAGTGGAATTTCAAAAATCCGAGAGACACAGTTGATTTTAGTAAGTAAAATGTGATTCAATGAGATGAAAATAATTTTTGGTGAATAGTAACTTTTTACTTATTTTTACCACGGTTAAAAGTAAATAGGGTAATTACGGGTAAAAATGATATTATTATTACCCTAACACATGTCCTAATTCTATTGGATAAGTTTAATTCGACCAAAAACAACCTTAGGAAGAAAATATGACCATTTAGGCCCTCTTGGATTAGATTAGGACATTTATTATTAATTTATTTAGAGAAGGGGTAAAATAGTTAAAATCAATGTTTAATAAGTATATCCTTTTTAATATAGGGTTATACATAAGATAAATTAGACTATAAATATTCATTAGAAATCTAAAATGATTTCCTACATAATGATATTTTATTTGTAATTTTTAGACTTTAAATAAGATAATTTATTTATGACACATAGATGATGCAGTAATTATCTTATTTATAAAATATTGGCATAATTGATGTTATAAATACCCAAATAAATATAATATTAGACTTTTTATGAATTACACTAATTTTCTAGGTTAATATGAAATGTAATTATTGATTTAATTAACTTTTTTCGAACTAATAATTCTATTAAATTTTCACAAAAATCAATTACTAAATAGTGTCAAAATTGACATAAAATAGTTTTTAAAACAAATATTAAATTATTAATTGTTATATTACTCCTAAAAATCTAAGGTTCGGCAAAATGACTTATATAAGGTTATATATATTAATAATAAACAACTTGGGGTTAGTTTGACTTTTTATAGTAAGTTTATTAACCTTATAGTGTAAGAACACAAAAAGACACTGTAAAAGTAAAATTATCTAACTTAAAGTTAAAACTAAATGATAAGGTTAAAATAGTAAACTAAACTTGTCCAAATTCTATTGGATGAGATTATTTCGACCCATCCCCACCTTATCTTAGAAATAAATCAATTTGGAGCTATTTATAACCGAATTTGTCTTTATAATAAAATAATATTTTTAGTTTTTCAAAAGAGCCCCTCTCTTCCCTTATAAAAGGGAACCTCCTCCCTCTCTCCCTCACACCACTTTGAGCCTTCAAGCTCGGCCAAACCCTACCAAATTCTCTTCTACAGTTCCGTAGCTACATCCTAGAGGTTCTTTTCTTCCTCAAAGAACAATTTTAGTGCCCTAAAAGGAGATCTCAAAGAGGCGCTTAAAAGAAGAGGTAATGTCCGTTACCGATTCTTTCAACTTTATTTCTTCTTCAACTTCTTTTTCATAGGTTGTTTCATTATGAAGTAATAACATTAGTATCACTAATATACTGATATGTTATTATAAGTATGAAATAACCCTTTTTCACCATCTATCCATCCTACGGAAAATGAAACCACCACGCGTGCGTATGTGCGGAATACCGTCTCCACGTCATGGTGTAATCTATTTTCCACCACCACCTTTCTTGGATTGGTATAATGGTGTAAATAATAACTATATAATATTATTGTAAAGTGATATTTATTCTCAAATAGTATACATACACTCCAATACATTTCCACAATCATGAGAACGATATCATCGCTCGTGCGTACGTACGGACTACCGTCTCCACGACGCGATGAGATTCATTCTACACGTTAACCATTCATGAATGATTATAAACTATATATAATAAGTAATCTTGAAATATATGACATAATAATGATACTGTATTTATGTGTATATATATTTATGTCATCTACTTAATTCCATTCAACTCAATAAGGAAACGAAAACAACGTTCATGCGTACGTACGACCTATCGTCTCCATGAACGGTGTATTTCTTTCCTTTTACTGATCTATTATATATATGTATATTCTGAATATATATTATATAAAAATCATGTTTTATATTCTGGAATTAATTAATCATGATCTAAGTAATCATATGAATAATTACAAGTCGAAACACAGATGACAAATTAAATGATTTTACCCAAAACGCTCTTTAACATGGAATTTACAAAATAACGGGTAATATAAAGTCATAAGTGAACCATATATGATATCATAACAATGAGTATGATTCTGGAATAAGTCAATGACATTATTTAAATAATTATACAGGAGGTTCGGAAACTTACGAAGCAAATCGGACCTAAGGTAAGGGAAATATCACAATCTCATTTTTATCCGAGACTGTTTATACTTCGGTATTTACTTGGGTGTATTTTATCATCCACATCCATGTTTCCTCAATATTTAATATTATTTCCATCCACCTAAAATTGTGTAAATCCAATTTTACTCTTTGGTGAGTTTTTAGTAAAATATAATACAACAATCTTTTGTCGTTTTTCGTACGAGGTACTTTTTGACTTTTCCGACAAAATTACGAGAACAATGTTTTTTTAACTTATACGGAATGAATGGATTTTTAAAACATTATTTCCAAGAATCTTCCTTTACAAGTTTTCAAGTTTATTTTTAATCAACTTCTTTTAGTTTAGAATTGTATGACATGTTAAGAAAGGAAAAGTGTTTTTGAAGTAGAAAAGATATTTTCCTCAAGAATGGAGTTCAAGTGTTTTATCAAAATTATTTTCCATCTAATATAATAAAGGGTTCTGTTTCTATCACTATTATTACATTGATTTTATTATGTTCTGATGGAATTATTTTCATGAATTCTTTTATCTTATATGAATTTTTTTATGATTTCATGTTGTTTAAGAATCCCATTTTTATTACATGAGTTATGCAATGATGTATGATTTTTTATTTTGTGGCACACATAAGAATGGTATCATTATGAGATGGGTGGTACCTATATCTCCCTTCAATTCATTGGGTATAGATTTTATATCTCATGAGATAGACATGGATGGAACTACAGGTTAAACCGGTTCAGTGAAACAGGACTGAAACGAGGAGTGAACTCGGTTCAGAAATGGACTGTGTCCACTAAGATAGTCTTGGCAATGAGTCTTGACTAATAAGAAATGATTCTCTATGATTATGTGTGTATGACACAAAGTTTAATGTTTTAAGTTATGATTATTGGGATTACATTTCACGACTATGATTTATTCCATGTTATGATATAATGATCTTTTTAAAGGTTAAGATTTCCAAAATGTTATGTTCTTATGAATAAGATTTGATTGATATTTCTTTCGTTTACCCTTACTGAGCATTTGAGCTCACGCTTTTATGTTTTCTTTTCCACAGGATATAAAGAAAGGTTTGAGGTAAGAAAAAAAGGGAAGATCTTTATGGGAGATGTTGAAGATCTTTCACCACGATTTGAAGATTATATTCTGAGTTTCCAAAGACACTAAACTATCACTAGTGCAGAAATCGTTTTTTACGTCACCATTTTTTACGTCGGTTATATATAACCGATGTAAAAATGCGGCGAGTAGATTTTTCACGTCGGTTATTTTAATAACCGACGTTACAAATCGCGCCTGTTGGGTTTTTACGTCCGTTATTTGGTAACCGACGTAAAAAACCCGATATCGACGCGTTTTTTACATCGGTTATCAAATAACCAACTTAAAAAACGCGTCGATATCGGTTTTTTTAGGTCGGTTACCAAATAACCGACGTAAAAAACGCGTCGATATCGGGTTTTTTACGTCGGTTACCAAATAACCGACGTAAAAAACGCGTAGATATCGGGTTTTTTTACGTCGGTTATAAAATAACCGACGTAAAAAACCAAAACACGGGGGCTTTTTTACGTCGGTTTTAGGATAACCGACGTAAAAAAGCTACAAAATAGTTTATAACGTCGGTTATATAATAACCGACGTTATAAAACATTTAAAAAATTAAAGCCTGTGTTCTGTCATTTACGATTTTTCGATTGACAGTCGCCGGCTCGTCTCTCTCTCGCGCGGTAAACCCTAATTGGCTCGTCGATCGCCTGCATTAAACTCATTTTGGCTTCATTGTTTATCTTCTTCACTCCTCTCGGATCTATCATCTCAACTCGCGACATTCAAGTAAGCCTTCCACGAATTTATTTCCTTCGTTTTTGTTTTGATTCTTGATGTGCTTTTCGTTCGTTTTTGAATCTCGTGTAATTTTTTGTCATTGCAAATGGTTATTATGTCCATTCAACTTGAAACATTAAACTCGCAACATTAAACTCGCAACATTCAACTCGCAATATTATTGGTATTACATATATATAGTTCGACATATACTTTTTTTTACATTACCATGATATTAACATTACTTTTTCTAAAGAAATATTAATCCTTAGATTATATATCGGATCAAAAGGATATAGTAATTCTAATATATAATCAGAATGATCAGATAATATGGCAATATTATTAAACATAAAACAAATGGTCTATATTCATATTTCTAACATGACACTTACGATGTATAGCTATTTGGTGTTGGGTACTTATGAAAACTACTACTACTTTCAAAAAGTGTTGAGTACTTTAGATCATAATGATTGAACAACAAGAATGAATAACAAATGTTATATGCTCCATTAGGTATTTGTATATTTTAACATGTTTATTAGTATATTGGCATGATATTATTATAAATGTGTATCATCTGATCATATTCACTTATTCCAGATAAAAATCATTTTGTTTATTTTTTATTGATGTATATTTTATTTGGAGAATCATTAGGCGTCATGGTTTTCTTTGATTCAATGAAATTTTAAACTGTTACATCTAACTATATTTTGTTTTAAAAATAATATTCAAGCATATTTTTTTAAATACCTATAGATTTTTTTTATATTTTAAATTGTTTTACATTCAAATTATGATTTTTTTCATATAAACATGTATTTGTCTTATCTTAAAAATATATATTTTTTGTTGATATTTGTTATAGGTAATAATGAGTCGAATTTGGATTACGGCACATCGAATGAGCAATGAATTTGAGGAAGGTGTTGATGCCTTTTTGGAATTTGCAAAATGAAATGTTCCAAGTAGTGACATTTTTTTCTGTCCATGCCTGAAATGTTTGAATATGAAGAAGTTGAAAAGTAGAGAGATAAAAGATCATCTGATATGTCATGGTTTTAATCCGAGTTACAGCCCTTGGATTTGGCATGGTGAAACTGGACGGAATGTCACTGATGATGATGATTCGCAAGATGGTAACTCCGATGGAATTGAAGAAATGATTCGTGATATTGTAGCAGAACAAATTGAGATAGAACTGACAGTTGCATGTCTATATGGTGATGCTAAAAAACCATTATATCCCGGTTGTACAGATTTTACAGTTCTTTCGGCGGTGTTAAAATTGATTAACCTGAAGGCGAAGCATGGATGGAGTGACAGAAGTTTTACAGAGCTGCTACAATTGATGAAAGACATTCTTCCAAAAGATAACAATCTTCCAGATTCACATTACAAAGCCAAGAAAATATTATGCCCGATGGGATTGGGATACAAGAAAATACATGCCTGTCCGAATGACTGCATTATATATAGGAAGGAATTTGAATTTCTGTCAGAGTGTCCAAAATGTGGGACATCACGGTATAAGGTGAAAGAAAAATCACAGGGTGATGTAGAGATTACAAAGCTCCCTTCAAAGGTATTTTGGTATCTTCCTATAATTAATCGTTTCAAATGTTTATTTGCTAATTCACATGATGCAAAAAGGTTAAGATGGCATGCTGAAGAGCGGGTATGTGATGGAAAAATATGTCATCCAGCTGATTGTCCACAATGGAAGAAAATTGATGCGCAGTATTCTACATTTAGAAATGAAATAAGAAATCTTAGACTAGGGTTGTGCACAGATGGAATGAATCCATACCGAACACTCAGTAGCACACATAGTTCATGGCCTATTTTATTGGTAATTTACAACCTCTCTCCTGAAGTTTGTATGAAGAGAAAATATGTCATGTTGAGTACAATGATCTCTGGTCCAAAGAAACTCGGTAATGATATTGATGTTTACTTGTCACCGTTGATTGATGATTTGAAACTGTTATGGGCTGATGGTATTAGGGTGCATGATTATTATAAAATGGAATATTTTCAACTGCATGCAGTGCTTCTGTTCACTATAAATGACTTCCCAGCGTATGGAAATTTGTCTGGATACAGCGTTAAAGGGCATAAAGCATGTACAATTTGCGAACAACAGATGTCCTATTGTCAATTGCATCATGGGAGGAAAACATTGTACATGGGTCATCGAAAGTTTTTGCCTATGGAACACCATTATAGAAGACTAAAAAAGGCATTTAATGGATCACAAGAATTTGATACTACTCCAAAACCTTTATCCCCTGATCTGTATTTTGAGAGGGTGAAAAACCTTGACGTGACATTGGGAAAGGCACAGAAATCTGGTAATGATAGACATATTTGGAAGAAAAGGTCAATTTTTTTTGAGCTACCATATTGGAGGTATCATGAAGTTAAACATAATATTGATGTCATGCACGTGGAGAAGAATATCTGTGATTCTTTGATTGGAACATTGTTAGATATTAAAGGAAATACTAAAGATGGGTTGAATGCAAGATTAGACTTACTATCAATGGGAATACGTTTGGAGTTAGCTCCCACTCCTAAAGGAAGACGAACATTTCTTCCCCCGGCTTGTCATACATTATCGAAGAGGGAGAAAATTAGCTTCTGTCAGTGTCTTCATGATACCAAAGTGCCTCAAGGTTATTCTTCTAATGTAAAAAATTTTGTCTCATTGAAGGACTTGAAGTTTATAGGTATGAAATCACATGATTGTCACGTCATGATGCAACAAATTCTACCTGTTGCATTGCGTGGAATATTTCCCATTCGTGTCAGAAAGACTACAATGAAGTTGTGTTATTTTTCCATTTCAATTTGTAACAAGGCGATTGATGTGAATGCTTTGAACATTTTGGAAAAGGATGCAATTTTTATACTTTGTCAATTGGAAATGTATTTTCCTCCAACTTTTTTTGATATAATGGTGCATTTAATGATTCATCTGGTTCGAGAAATAAAGCTTTGTGGACCTGTATATCTTCATTGGATGTATCCTTTTGAAAGGTGTATGAAAATATTAAAGGGGTATGTTAAAAATCTATATCGACCTGAAGCCTCCATTATTGAAAAGTATATTTCTGAGGAGGTAGCAGAGTTTTGTACGATCTAATTGGCTGCGGCGCAACACATAGGTTTGCCTCCATCTCGCCATGAACGAGTTAATAATGAGGGAAAGGGGATTCACGGCTTGAAAGTCAAATCATTGTCAGCTGAACAGATGAAGAAGTTAGAATCATACATCTTGAATAACATATCTGATGCTCAACAATATATCACATTTCATATTAATGAGTTGAAACAATTTCATCCAAAGAAGAAAGAAATGTGGATTTTGAATGAGCACAACAAAACTTTTTTGTCATGGATTAAAAAGACTTTCCTTGGTAGATCAGATGTATCAGAGACATTAAAATGGATAGTGGTTGGTCCATGTTTAAATGTGATAACATGGTCTGGTTATGACATTAATGGTTATACATTTCATACAAAAGCTCAGGACAACAGAAGTGCAGTTCAGAATAGTGGTGTATTGGTGTTTGCAGAAGCAATGCATTTTTCGAGTGCTAAGGACAAAAACCCAATTTATGAATCAAATGCATATTATGGGGTGATTGAAGACATATGGGAGGTTGATTACTTTAAAATTAAAGTTCCCGTTTTTAACTGTAAATGGTTTAACGGTAACAACAGTGTCAGACACGATGAATTTGGAATGACACTTGTTAATCTGAATAGATTGGAAGACACAGCTGATTCTTTTATAATGGCAACACATGCAAAACAAATTTTTTATGTAGTAGATCAATCAGATATGCAGTGGTCTATTGTTTGACAAGGGAAAAAACAATATGTTGGTGAGGGTGAACTTGATGAATATGCTGATTTATGTGAGATCCCTAATTCAATGGAAATATTAACAGAACATAATGACGATCATGTTGAAGACATAGTTTGTGCCATAAAGAACGATCACGACGAAGGAATTTGGGAAAACAATCCATTTGTACATTCCTAAAATTACAGGTAACATATGTTTATTTATTGTTTACATTTATTTTTTCCATAAATGTTAGATATTGTAAGTTTTTTATTTATTAAAACATGTTTTAAAATAAAATAAGTATATGTTTTTGTTTGTTTTACGTTTGTTTAGTTTACTTTATCATGTTTATAACCATTACATGAATTTTAAAATGCTTATTTTTGTTCACTGACAATTACTTTACCATGTTTACAATGTTTAACAGGTTTACCATTTTTACCATTTTTACCATCTTGACCATCTTGACCATCTTTGCCATCTTTACCATTGTTTAACATGCTTACCATATTACCAATTTTTATTATTATGTAACTTAGTACTCTTTTCTATTTTCTGATTACAGTAGTATTAAAATATTTGAATTTTTATATTTGTTCACTGACAATTAATTTACCATGTTTACAATGTTTACCAGGTTTACCATTTTTTCCATTTTCTACCATGTTGAACATCTTGACCATCTTGAACATCTTTGACATCTTTACCATTGTTTAACATGTTTACCATATTACCAATTTTTACTATTATGTAACCTAGTACAGTTTTCTATTTTCTGATTACAGTAGTATTAAAATATTTGCATTTGTATATTTGTGAACTGACGTTTGTTTTTTTGATTTGAAGGATAATGACAGATCATTCAGATGATCAACCACATGATTCTGGAGAGGAGCATATTGCTGGTCATACCTCTGGGGATGAACATTCACATGCTTCTATTATGAAAAAGAGTTCAAAGGTTGGTAAACGTGGGTGCACACGTTTACCAAAATTATCACTTGCCCGTACGCAGGATCAGAGGATAGTAGTTGAGTTTGATGATGATGATATTCCTAGAGGTCCGAATGCCAAATAATTTAAGAGTTTTGTTGCAACTCAGGCTAAGACCAAAGTAAGCATTC
The DNA here is from genome assembly GCA_963277665.1 of Viscum album. Classification (NCBI taxonomy): domain Eukaryota; kingdom Viridiplantae; phylum Streptophyta; class Magnoliopsida; order Santalales; family Viscaceae; genus Viscum; species Viscum album. The sequence goes on from OY728133.1 coordinate 1,277,181,392, forward strand.
TGTATGATGATTGGAGAGTTGTGGATAAAGAGATTATCTCTCAGTTGTGGGAGACGATTTTGGTAAGATCTTTTGTCATTGTTTGACCATTATTTTAATATTTCTAGTATATATAATATTTTTAACCTCTTCTTTATTAGATGACATTTGATATTCCTGACACTAGAGGAGTCAGGAAGAAATGCTTATCGTTGGATGCTAGGAGATGGAGGGATTTCAAATCAACCATCTCATCTGATTTCATTTATGGTCATAGGAGTCATGACAATCCATGTCGTATATATCCTTTTATAGATGAAGACACATAGAGACAGTTTTTTGAATGTAGAAAAAAAGAGTCATTTCTGGTAAGGGAAATGTAAACTTTTATAAACTTTCTTATATAAATGATTTTATTAATGTTTTGTTAATGATTTCTTATTCTTAAATTATAGCAAACAAGGAAAGCTCGTCAGGATATCCAATCTAAAAATGTATACCCTCATAGTTTATCTTGGGGAGGGTATACATTATTGGAAGAAAAAATGATAGCGGAAAAATTTCAACAACTAAGAGCTGAGTCTTCAAGCTCTGGAGAGGTGGACCCTCCATCCCCTCCATTTAGACATGAAAAATGGAAGAGAGCTCGTAAGGGAAAAAAGGGGCAATATCTTTCGGAAGAATCGAGAATCGTAGCTGAGAGGATTGTAAGATGTCTATTTAATTTATTTAACTTAACTTTTTTCTTCATATAAGTTTCAATCATTACAGAAATGTTCAATTAATTAATACAGGACTCTTGAGGAGCAGAGTTCAGAGGGGACATTTACAGCTACTGGGAGGGAAGATATTTTATTTGCAGCATTGGGAAGGCCCGAACATCCTGGTCGTGTAAGAGGATATTCGACAGGTGTATCGGTAAGAAAAGTGTTTCCACGTTCTTCAAATTCTAACATTGAGGCGGTTTATAAAAAAAATTGAATCCTTGGAGGCTGAAGTTCAAAATATTAATGCGACGATGGAAGACAAGATTAGAGATTCGGTGCAGTCTATGTTTGTAGAAATGCAAAGACAATTTCAGACTGCAGCTCCCACTCCTCAACCTCCCCCTGCAGACCCCATTATTTATCCTCCACCTCCGCCAGTAGCTCCCACTCCCCCACCTCAGCCTACGGACCCCATTTTTTATCCTACGCCTCTGCCGCAGCTTCCTACATATTGCGAGTTGTATGTTGATGATTCTCAACATCAAATAGTAGCATACGGGTTGGTATATTGTATAGGAGATACAGTTCATCATCAACAATTAGAGGTAGAGAATCAGAGGGTCACTGTACAGGACATTATAGATATATCAGCTAGGGTACCAATACCTACAGATGAGGTGATGACAGTTGGACAGAGTATCGGCCATTTTTTAGTTTGGCCATCCAGACTTCTTCGACTCATTACCATAGAGGTATGAATGTTATATCTTTTATTTTATTATTTTATTAAAGTTGTTTTATCATTTGAAAACTACTATAATTCTCAATTTTTTTCACAGGAATACTTCAAAGGTAAAGAAATAGTGTATAGACAACAACAAAAAAAACAGGCTATGACATCAGATACAGATTCCAGTGGTCTTGACAGATTGTCAAGATATTCACATTTGTTGTTGGGTTTTTATGAGTTTTCAATGGAATCTCATGTTTGTGGACGTGAAATAAGTGTGGGGATTACAAAATCTGATATCATGGAGCTTGTTACTGTAGATAAGTTGGGCATCAACGTGGTGCAAATTTTTTCCATGTAAGTCTTAACACCTTTTCCCTGCGTTATATTTATTAAAAATCTATACTTTTATATGTTTTGTATTAGGTATCTTTATAAAATTTGTGATAGGAATTAACTGATAGAAGTATATGTATTCATGGACCCGCAATTGATTTCCCTTGAAGCATGTGCATTGACCGAGGAACAAAGAATGGTTTATATTGCTGAAAGATTTGAAAAGAATATAATCCAACAATGTTGGATGATGCCTTTTTGTGAGAGGTATGAAACACATTTCTCTCAAAGAGTTAATTATATTTTAACATAAAAAACCACTAACATTAAATTTCCTTTTATCAGTGATCATTGGATGTTAGGGATTTTTTGCCCAAGGGAGAAAGCTCTTTATTGGATATGCTCTGTTCATGGTGATGTGCGGGAATGTTTTAAGAATATATTGGAAAAGTAAGTTTCAATTTCTCAATAGTTTTATATATTATAATGAATTTAAATTTACCCCATTCGTATTATTTTCTAACAGTGCATGGGTCTACTTTTCAAAAAACACAAAGAAAAGAAATACAAAGATCAAATATGTAAATGCGAAGGTAAATTTCCATTTATAATTTGTACTTTTTGATTTATTACATAAAAATAATATATTGAATTTACACTCATTCAAAACAGAAATTTCATTAACAACAAGGCCTCATCGAATGCGGATATTATATGTTAAGATTTATGTATGAAATAATAACAACTGGGATAGTTGTGAATTTTGACCTGGTGCGATTTCCTCTTAAACTTTGCCATCATATTTCAATTTGATTTATTCATTATACACGTTAACTATCTTCTTTTTCATTTTTAGCTTTTTGATGACCTTCAACCCTATACTGCTGAAGACATCAAACACGTATAAGTGGAGTGGTCAAATTATTTTATAGGTTTGATTGAATTTTAGTTGTTTGTAATGTAAAATGTAATTTTGAATATTGTCATTTAAATTGTGTATTTGGTAGTTGTTTAGGTTTGATTTAGTTTTTTTTTGAAGTTGATAGTGTAAGTATTGAATGTTATATAAGTGAATGTTTAATTTTTCTATACTTCTTGTTTTGGACTACTTTTGATGGTTCTTATGGTATGGATTTGGGTCTGTGGGGGAGGGGTTCCAAGGGTGTGGGGGTGTGTTCAGTGGGGTTGGGGGTGTCCAGCAGTCTGGGAGGGCTGTCCGGTGGGGTGGGGGCAGTCGTAGGGGGTGGCAGGGATGTTCAGGGGTGTGAGAAGACGGTCCAGGGGTGTGGGAGTGTTGTCCAGGGGTGGGGGGATTGTCCAGGGGTGTGGTGGGGGCTGTCAAGTGGGGTGAGGGGGTGAGGAGGTTCTGTTCAGGCGGGTGGGGGTTGTCGAGGGGTGTTTGGGGGTGTCCGGGGGTCGGGGGGCAGTCCAGGAGTGTGGTGGGGGCTCCAATGGGGTGGGGGAGGGTTTTCCAAGGGGTATTCATGAGGGTGGGAGCTCCAAAGGGGTGGGGGAGGGCTGTCCAGGGGGTATACATGAGGGTGAGGGCTCCAACGGGGTGGGGGAGGGCTGTCCATGGGGTATAAATGAGGGTGGATGCTGTCTAGTGGGTAAGTTTTATATGTTATCCATGTACATGATTAATTTTTATGTACTTCTGTTTTTGTGGTACGATTTCTTAATTTATTTTCTTGTTGATTTTGGTGGAGAGAAGATCACTCCATTCTGATTAAAAAAAATTGGGTTTATCACGTCGGTTATTTCATAACCGACGTGATAAAAGTCCTGGAGAATGGTTTATCACGTCGGTTATTTAATAACCGACGTGATAAAAGGCCTGTAGAATGGTTTATCACGTCGGTTATTTAATAACCGACGTGATAAAAGGCCTGGAGAATGGTTTATCTCATCGGTTATTTAATAACTGACGTGATAAAAGGCCTGGAGAATGGTTTATCACGTCGGTTATTTAATAACCGACGTGATAACCCCCCCCCTCTGGTTTATCACGGTGGTTATACAATAACCGACGTGATAAACCACCCTACCCCAGTTTTTCACGTCGGTTATTTATGAACCGACGTGATAAACCACGCTCAGCCCGGTTTATCACGTCGGTTCTTCGATAACCGACATGATAAACCATTCTCCAGGCCCTTTATCACGTCGGTTCTAAAATAACCGACGCGATAAACCATTTCCAGTCCCCTTTATCATGTCGGTTCTAAAATAACCGACGTGATAAACATCGCAATTTTATGTTTTTGACGTTGGTTTTTAAATAACCGACATGAAAAACCTTATTTATAACATCGCACGTATTAACGTCGGCTAGAAACCGACGTAAAAAACGTTTTCTGCACTAGTGTATTACGATACTTGTGTGTGTGTTTTTGTTATGTACTAAGTATTCCGAAAAATTAATGTAATGTCCATGTACATTAAGCTTAGGGTCTCTACAATAATTATTTATTTGAAATCTAACACTTATATTTTTGTTTAACCTCATGTAAACCTATTTTAACATTACCCATGTTAATAAAATGTTATTGTTTTTTACTAATCCTTATGACCCGAAAAGAAGTATAAAGTAAAATTATATATTAATTATTCTAAAAAACATGGAATCCATTTTTTAATATTCAATTTCTATAATTGTAATAATTTTATTTTAAATAAGATGATAAACTGTAATTAAAAGACGTTTTATAAAAATACACTTGTAATGATAAAACAAAATTTTCAGGATTTCCATTACTTGTAAAAAATAATAAAATGATTCTTAAAATATATTTAAAAATATATAATATTTAAATTTCATTATCAATATTAATAAATATTTATTAATTTAATTTATCAATATAAAAATATATTTCATACATAAAAAGAGTTAAAAACAAGTTCTGAACCCGAAAAATTACATTATACCAAATTCTGGTATAATGATGATTCATATATAATTAATTGAACAATTAATAAATCAAGTACTATTATATGAAATTTAATTTAATACTAAATATTTTTTTCATCTTTTAATATAAATTAAATTAATGTTTATATATAAATAGATATCTTAATCTTTTCACAAAAAATACATATTTGAACAAATATAAATAAAATTAACCCTAGGATAGTATTGTGATTTTAATTTTAAAATTGTAATTAATTAACTAAAAATATTTAGTTATGAAATTTCAAAACATAATTATAATTTTCCCACAAAAATTTGTGGGAAATTATTTTTTGAATAAATCAATTTTTTGAGAAATAAAATGTATTTAATGAAGGTTAAGTGCATATTTAATATAATAAGTCAAAATATTTTCATTATATAGGACAATTATTTATATTTTTTATTATTTAATTATAATAAGTGATATCATCCTAATATATTAAATTTTAATAGTGGCATACTACTTCAGGGTACATTTAGACTTATGGTTGCATGGTGGACATTCAATGGAAGACATTCCACCTTTTAAAGTAAAATATATTCTAAAATATTTTGGTATCATATTCACACCCCCCCACAATATAAATTTCATCATCTCAAATTTTATCATTGAAATCAATGGTTTGATATTCATAAAAACATTTTTTGGAATCAAAAATTTCAAAAAGGAAATTAAATCATCCATTGAAATGTGGTTTTGGAAAACAAAAAGGTTACCATAAATATAACATATTCAGTACACAAATTAGATGTAAATTAAATGGAATTTGAATTATTTTTATGAAGTAGAATGATAACATATATATAATATAAAATATTGACAAAACAATTTACACAATAATTTTCATGAACACCAAACCATAAATCAATAATTGGTGAAAAACATTATCAAATCCCATGAAATTTCTATAAAATGAAAAACTTTTCTTTTTTTATGTTCCTTTTCCCTTGAGTTTTGGAAAACGTTTTCCATGTAAAATAAAAAAAATTAATAAATAATTTATTTTTATTACATAGGAATAATTTTCCCTTTTTTGTGATTCCACCATTTTACAATTAAATCTTATCAATAACTCCATTAAATGAATATTAAAGATTAAAATTTCATGTTTAGAGAACTAAAAATAACATTTATTATATCATTTGATAAATAATGACCAAACACCCATTTTTATCTAAAATTTACAAAAAAAAATTATTGAAATTTATCTTGTATAGATAAATATTCATATGACGAAATAGTTATTAAATCACTAAAATCTCAACAATAACACCAAAAAACACATTAAATAAATTTCTCACAATAAAATGCATAAAAAATTTGTATTCCCAAATTCAAAATAATAATAAAAAAGTAAACAGGTTAAAAAAGTTCCAAAATGAAGCTAACATTAATCCCTAAACAACATAATTTATCTCTTAATATCACATTAAAATCATGTGAATTCCTTGATCATATAATATATTTAAATAAGCTAATACCCCAATTCCCCATAACACTTGTACCATCCTCGTTCTGGGTGGCACCCAAAGGTTCCCTGTACCCTGTTGGTCAGATGGTCTCAAGAGCATTTTCCTAAATGCTAGAGCTTTTTGACTAGCAGTTAGGGCCTTGTGTGTGATAGGGGAAATTATACCCTCATTGGTAGAGTATGAACAGCTAAATAAAGAATAATAAACTTTTAGTGGAAGTAGTAGTACCATACAATAAGTAAAAAATGGAACCCTGAAGTAAATAAATAACAAGAGAACATTTTTAAATGATTCATGTCACATAGTTCAAGGAAATAAGAAAAACAATTAAAAATTCAAGAAACAATGTACTAAACCAAAGTGAAAAAAACTTGTAAACTCCAGTAGCATCGCAATCCATTGCTTTTCCCATGATCTCCAGACCCACAGTAATCTTATACCTGATGACGAAGGGTGATTTCCCTTGTCTATACATGCAACCATATAATCTATTTTGGTCCATCAGCATTTCCCAAACAGGTTGTGAGACGAATACCAGTAGGAAGCCACTACAAGATATATTTCTAACTGTTAGTGAGTATATATAACATGTAATAAAGGAAATGGTTCAATGAAACTTGAAGTACACAAAGGTAACACAATCCTCTAGTGTCCATTTATATTAATTATTATTTATTGTTCATCATTTAATCAGTTTTCACAAACTGGTATCTCAGAAGACTACCTAATATGACAGAATCCAATCTTGTCCATTTTCTTGGGAAGCACATCACTACCATTCAGTATTCACATTAACCCTATGGGTAGTTCACACAGTCTAACCCCTCTGTCGAAGTAATGCAATAAAATTCAAAGACACTATGAGGAAGCAGTCACCATCAATTACCCATATGGTCTTTCTATATACCTATAGCCTCAATGGGGATGCACTCAATGTCAATTCCCCTATGGTCTCATAAAAAAAACTATATACACTCTAAGGGATAAATCACCATCAATCCCCCATGTGTTCTTGTAGTGAATATATAACATACACTTTGAGGAAGCACTCAATGTCAATTTCCCCTTGTGGTTTAACTACACTAGGTTTTGACAGCCCTGTGTAATTCAATCATGCGTAAATGATATCAAGTCTTCCAATGTAATATCGACTACTACATGGATAACAATTCCATTTAATATCCCAAGCATTTAACAAGATGAAAATTTAAATTGTTCCATTCTATAATGAAAGGCATAGAATCTAGGTCTGCCACATAGAGAACCTGGTTGAAATGGACCTAAACATTTAAACAAGTAAAATCACCCATAGGGTGTTCCTAGAACATGAAATTTCCCATCATATCACATCAACAAACCTAAATTTAGCAATAATTCTATGGTAGATAAAATAGTGTTAAACATCCATAACCCGAAATACCCAAAACATGGGTAATCTATACTTTGGCATATAAAAATATAAGAATTACAATGAAAGAAAAAAAACCACCTACCTTGACATGGTTTGAAGAACACTCTCAAAATTTGCCACTTGAATCGACCTAGAACTGCGTAGATCTACCAAAACGTCAAAACACACAACCTTCAATAACACAAGAGAGAGGATAAATCTGGAGGATAGATTCATGAAAAAGAAAGGGATCACTGGTGGGAATCCAACGCACCTTCTAGAGTGTGAATCGAACCATGGATAGAGAAATAGAGGATCAGAGAAGATTCATTACTCTCGATCGTTCCGAAATGAACCAATTCTAGAAAAATATGATTTTGGGGATTAGACGCGACCCCAGTCCATTTAATAAAATAAAATAAAAAATTACAGTGTGTGTTCTTATAATTTAAAAACAATGTACACGACTCAATTGGCCCCCACATTAGGGGGTCTCCAAGTCACCCCACACGTTCATGCGTTGGCCATTACACGACTAGCACATAGCTTACTTGTTACACGACGAGTACTCTCAAGTACACAGCATGTACTTCTAAAATATCCAAATACTCCCATTTTCCTCAAAACACCCAAAAAAAGATCTATACCTGAAATGAATATCAGAATTCTTACAAACATCTCACCCTTAATGAAATTCATCCATGAATTTCCCTAACAAGTAAGAAAAGAATAATATTAAAACAACTCCAGCCACTGCGATTTCACATTGTTCTCCCTCTCCCACATCTCGTCCTACACTCGGTCATGTTTCCAAAACTGGCGTACTCAAGGAAAAAACTAGCCATGGATTAACTTCCTTCTTTGATCAACAATCCGAATAGGATACTCCTCAGAAGATGTGTCCACCTCCAACACAAACTCCTCATATTGAAAAACATGAGATGAGTCTAAGAAGTAATGACGTAGCTGAAAAAAGTGGAAGATGTCGTGAATAGACTAGTACCTCTGATGTAATTAAAACTGATATGAAACTATCCCAACCCTCTCAAAAACCTCAAACGACCTGATGTATCTCAGTGAAAGCTTAATATACATCCCAATCCTCTTGTGTCCCAACCTAGGTGTGACATGTAAGAAAACCTGATCTCCTACCTCGAACTCTTGAGGTAGACTCCTTCTATTAGAATAGGACTCATGTCGAGACTGTTCAGTAGCCATCCTCTTCTGAATCAATACCATCAACTCAGAGGTCTCCGGGAAAAGATGAGGTCACATTATAGTTGCCTCTCCTATATCCAGCCAGCATAGGGGTGATCAGAAAATCCTACCAAACAATGCCTAATAAGGTATCATCTGAATAGTTTCCTGAAAGCTATTATTGTAGGAAAACTCCACTAGATGAATTGGATTCTATCAAGAACCTAAAAAATTGTGGACTTGTGCTTGAATCATGTGGTCAAACAGCTGAATTGTGCACTAGGAAAACCCATCAGTCTGGCGATGGTAAGCTGTAATCAGATGTACATATATACCCAAATCCCTCAATAGTCCATGGAAAACACTAGATGTAAAATGTGTGTCTTTTTTTGAAACAATAGAGTGTGGTACCTAATGAAAATGTACAATATTTTGGATTTACACCTTCCAATATCATCATCAATGAAGGTCTTCGTGATCGGTAAGATGTGTGAAACTCTTTCAGCCTACCGATAACAACCCAAACCACGTCATTTCCTCAAGGCTATCTCAGTAACCATATAACGAAATCCATCGCAACATCATTCCTCTTCCACTCAGGAATGGGTAACTACTGTAAAAGCCATGTCAATTGCTGATTTTCTTCCTTCACCCGATGACAGGCGAAATATCTCTTAAAAACTAGCAACGTCCCTCTTCATACATAGACACCAATACATACGGTGTAAATCAAGATACATCATGGTGACACCAGGATGAACTACCCATGTTGAATAATGAAAATCCCACATCAACTCCTCTCGTTTGTCTGCTGACATCCATACGCGCCCATGAAAGATAAAGACCTAATCCTCACCTACGATACACCCATGAGTCGGGTCGACTCCTGACACACTATCTCATAGGATGAGTCCTTTAGAATCTGATAGGATTCTTATTAGAAATAGATTCAGAAGAGTATATGTAACAGCTATAGAAGAAATTAATGGTGGCCCCTATCTATTTTTCACCTCCAAATTTATATCAGAGAAAAGTTCTATATTCTTCCACTCACTACTGGGCTCCTGAACATCCATTATATAATTACTCTTACCCAATGCATGACACTCTAAATTTCCATTCCCATGCGTGTATGAAATCTCAATGTTAATGGAATGGAGGTACTAAACCCAGCTTCAAAATCTAAAATTCAGATCACACAGACTAAAGATATATTTGAGACATTTGTGATTAGAGAAAACAAAAAATACACTCCCAAAATATAATGTATCCAACAGCACATAGCATGAACCACTTTATCTAACTTGATATCATGCATCAAGTAATTCCTCTCAAGTGACCTCAACTACTGAGACCCATACGCAATGACTCATTACCCAAACATAAGCACTGCTCTCCTCCCATTACCTGATGCATTATAGAATATGGTGTAACATTTTATTAGCTATGCCAAAATCAGTATTAGGGATGAAGTCAATCTCACATTGATCTCCTGAAAGGCTGAGTCACAAGAATCTCACCACAAGTACTTTTCACCCTTCTCAGTCAGGCCTATCAATTTTACTACTATGCGTGGAAGGTCTTATATAAAAATCATGTAATAACCATCCATTCTAAGAAATATTCGTACCTCATAGACATTCTTTAGTTTCTTCTTGGAAAAAACAACTATCACATTATCTGGTTGTACTCATACACATGTCTCTGATATAACAAGAAACAAGAAGTGAATCTGGTTCATCCAAAAGTTGCATTTTTAGAGCATAGAATATAATTGATTCTCCATTAGTGTTCTCAAAATGATATCAAGATGGGTGGAATTGTCATACCGAGTGTGAGAGTACACCAATATGTCATCCACAATGTCTATGAAAATAGAATCCAAGTATGCATAGCGGAATAAAAAATAATATGCCATTAGCGGAAGCAGTAATACCATACAACTTGTAATCTTCAGAAGACTGAAGAAAATAAACAACTAGATCACATATATAAATGATGTGTCTCACATCGGTCTACTAAAGCATCCAAATGTGTCCCAATGCTAGAAACACAATACTAAATCAATTTATATATGAAAAAAAATTAAACTCCATCAGTATCTCAACCCTCATCTAGGTACAATGCTCTCCATAAACAGACTAGAAATCAGGGATGTAACACCTCTCACCCCATGATGCTCCGGTCTAGCATTGCTCGCCCACACATCCCATTTTCTCTTTTGTAGAAACAATCTACCAAATGTTTATGGGAAACATACCCTATGATGATAGCAATCGACAACTTCTTGGAGGGAACTAACCAGTCCATTTAGAGAATATCTTCATAAACCGTTATATCTATGAAAAACGGTCCCATAACAAGTGACACATATGAAATTCAGGATGAAACTCCTTACACTGACATACACAAGCTATTCTATTCCTCAACAAATTTTCCAGTGTCATGATATCAGCAGATGTAATGATACAGAGGCCGAGGATTTCCACATCCAGTATAGATATAAAGAAATAGGAATCCCCTGTATCGAAAAGATCAGAAGCTAAAACTAAGGAAACCAAAATCATACCTCTAATCATAGAGGGGCTAGGATCCTCCTCCTGTTAGATATGATTGAATGTAAAAGAATGAACTACAGCATGACCCTATGATGCTTTCTCTGATCCCAAGTCCTATCAGCCCTAAGGCTATCAAAATCCCTGTGTCAGACCAATGTGTCCACAAAAACCACCTCAGCCGCAATGTCCTAACAAACTCCATCACATAGTATGATGTGGAACTGATGTTCCTACTCCAGTAGGAGGACTCGAAAAAGATTCTCCCTCACTAGCAGCTGATTGGAGGGAATTGACGAAATGATGAAGATGTCCCATCGTGTCATAATATCGAAACTCAACTGGGTTTCTCATGTACTATGGGTTTTTATGTCTGCCTTATTCACACTAGCAGCACACCATCAGGTTACCTGAAAGAAAATATCATCTACTCAGATATCCACATGTAGAGTCCCTACAGTGCTTCCTATTATCAGTAAAAAAGAGTACTATGTATTGATTCTAAACCTCCATGTGCCGCAGATACATAATACATCCAGTTAGTCTTGGTAATAAATACTTGGTTGGTTATAGAAGATATGGAAGTCTACCTAAAGAAGTATACCTTGGATCAGATGTCATGCTGAAGACCAACCTCAATCATCCTCACCAGAAATAAGTCATCACCCCCCAGAATGGGTGTGAAGAACTGCAAAACTATGAAGTAAGAAGAATACACCATGACTAAGAGAGTACCCTAATCCAAAATCATGAACTATTGGGCTTGTTAGGCCCTCATGGTCACTGGGTAGATGTAGTCATAGAAGGTACCATGGAATTATTCTCATGCCTTAACTTGGTAGTGTCCCTCCTGTGATATCACATCCTAGAATCTCTTTTCGGAATCACATAGCATGTACATAGCGATCATAATCCTCTTTTCTATAGGTGTCTTGATATTTTTGAAGATACATATAAAATCATCAAACCGTGACTCTATACCTTGAGGTCCTACCTCCCCTATAAATGTGGGAGGATGCTTCTGCTGAAAAACCTAAATCAATTATTCCATTGATGGGGTGGGTTGCATTACTCCCTGAATGTTCGGTATCATCCTCATAAATCTTTCATGTAACATTGCATGAATCCCTAGGTCTGGAATAAGAACTTATACCAAGACTGGCATGAGGAGATGATCAGTTGGTTGTCCTTGATCTGGCTTTTTCAGTATCTAATCATTTCCCTGTATCTGGTGTAGAACCAGAGGACATCTCGGTGTCATGACACTGCAAGCTCAAGCAACCTCCATAGTTTAAGATTATCAGGGACTGAAACATAGAACATCAAGAAAAGGGTCGGAGACAAAACAATCGAGTTTTAAAAAATAGGGGTACACTGCATTAATAACCCATACACGACATGTTCCTTTTGGATTTTAACATGTCATGTACCTCTTCCGATCATGGTCATATAACACCCAATAAAAGGTCTGTTCTCTATCATACATGGAATGTACTTGAATAATTATCTTCTACCCAACAACTTCTGCATGACTAATCTCAATGTTCTTACCTGGGTAACACTACATGATGTGTCCAACCTAGACATTCCATGTACCCCTATAGTTATAACCAACTGTGTTGTTAGTCACGTAGTCGGCGACACGATCGAATATACATGGAATGAATGAATGTAACACAGTGTGTACAACCAATGTTTTATCCACCTGTGTCATTGGTCACATTGATGGATAAACTGATCATATAACACAGATTTTACTCCTAATAAACAAATTCTATCACCCATCATTTCTGAACCCCTTGTCTATGCTCACATAGTCAATAAAACATATGAGGACCACGCGGTGTGTACATAAAGTAAACGGTGTATACTTAATAAAAACATTTTATTCCCAAACAGAAAGATACATGGAATCTATTCATCAACACATGCCATGAATTCTATGTTTTTCTCTATATTATGCCTCAAAAACTACTCCAGAACCCTATAAAAACACTAAAACAAGCATTTAATTTCCAAATTCTGATCCATGGAGGCCCATAGTCTCAACAAATCCAATCTTGGCATCATATTCATGTATATAACTATGTATAATAGTGAATTAAATCACATGATCCACCAAATTCCAATACATGTGGGCCAATAACACCTAAAGAACCAAAGATTGGTATCCATTAAAATGATACTTTACATTTTCTAATACCATATCAAAATAGCAGGCATTCTATGAAGGAATAAATCATAACAACATTCATATCAAGCACACCATTTGTATTAGTAACATGTAATCTGTAATGCTCCCTAAATGGCCTAACAAAAATACATGAATTGTAATCCCTGTCAAGGGAATATATGATGCATTAGTTGGAATACCCTCATATCATCAAGTTCAATAGAATAGAACCTCAATTAAATCAATGATAACAAAACAATACAAGTGAGTCACCCAATTGTGAAATCCAAACTACTGTAATAATTGAAGTACTCTAAAAATTAAAATATTCTTGGTACATTGGATTTTTCTTGTAAATGGATTTTCTACTCTCGGGAACATCATATTACCAACTACTTATTATCTCATATCCGTTTCAATAGGATCCAATCAGTAATACCAAGCATACAAGAAACCTTCCCTTTCATACCACATTGTAACGTCTCGATTCTAGGTTCCACCCAATGGTTACCCATTCCCAGTTGATCATATGGCCTCATGAACATTTCCTCGAATGCCAGAGGTGGTCAACTAGAAGTGTGGGTCTTAGGTGTGATAGTTGGGAAATTATGCCCTCATTGGCATAGTCTGAAAATCAGAATGGAAAACAATAAACCAGTAGGAGAAGCAATAATACCATAAAACATGTAATTATTGGATTACTGAAGTAAATAAACAATTGGTGAACATATATAAATGATACTTTTCACATAGGTATAAAAATGAAAACAAACAAGTTACAATGCTGGAAACACAGTTCTAAACCAAAGTACAAAATAAAACATGTATACTCTAGCAGCATCCCAAGCCTCATCTTTGTCCCATTCTCTCATGATCCATAGCAATCAAGTACCTGATAAAAAAGGGTGCTTTCCCTTATCTATAACTGCAACCACATAATCTGTTTTGGTCCAAAATCATGTCCCAAATAGGGTGTGAGATGAGTCACAATAGATAGCCACCATAAGATCTGTTCTTAACTATCAGTGAGTATATATAGTATGTCATAATGGGAAAGAAAAAAAGAAACTATGAGTACACAAAAATAACCAAATCCAATAGTTTCCAATTACATTAATTCACATTTAATGTTCATTATTTAATCAAGTATCACAAGCAAGTATCTCAAGAGGCTACTTAACTTCTCTAAATCCATGATTGTGCTTTGGCTTGGAAGAAACCTCCAAAAAAAATTGTTTACATTATCCCTCTTGTGGCTCATATAGTCTAACCCCTCTCGCCATGTAATGCAATAAAAAGGCAAAGACACTCTGAGGAATCACTCATCATAAATTCCCCATATAGTTCTTCCAGATAACTACAGAATCTATGGAGAAGTACATATCTTCAATTCCATCTACGGTATCCTAACGTAGAATATAGACACCCTAAGGGGGCACTCACCATCAATCCCCCATGTTTTATCAAAGAGAAAATATATCAAACAATATGAGGTAGCACGAAACACCAATTAACACAATGGTCTAACTACACCAGGTTCTCACATCCCTGTGTAATTTAATCTTTCTTAAATGATATATAGTAGCCCAAAGTAATCTCAACTACTACATGGCTAAAATTACAATGCATATCAGAAGAATTTAACAATAAAAAAAATTCAACAGTGGCATCCTACCAAGAATGGAATGAAAACAAATTTTGTGTCATAGGCAACCAGGGCCAAGTGGCCCTAATAATTTAAACAAGTAAAATCACCCATGTGGTGTTCTTGAAACATGAAATTTCTCATAATATCATATTAACAACCGTAAATTTAGAAATCAACTTATGGATAATAAAATAAGGCTCAATTTCATTAACTACAAATAACCGAAACATGGTTAATTAGTACTTTGGAATATAATACTTGAAGAAAACCAATGAAAGAAAAAAACCCACCTACCTCGATGTGTTACAGAGAATACACTCAAACATAGGCACATGAATTGGCCTAGAACAAAATATATCTAAAAAAACATCAAAACACACAACCATGAAAAACTCAATAGAGATGAGAAATTAGGAGGTGAAATTTAAGAATAAATAAGGTCTCACCTGTGTGAATCCAACACACCATCAGAAGATTGAATCAGACCATAGATGGAGAAACGGTGGTTAATGAAAGATTTTTTTCTCTTGGTCGCTCTTGGATGAACCAGGTCTAGAAGAAGATGAATCTGGCGATTGGACATGACCCTGATACGTTTAATCAAAAGAAAACAAAGTACATCGTGTGTTCATTTAATGTATATGATGTGTACATGCCTCAACCCGTCTTCTTTTTAGGTGGTCTCCAGGTCATCCCACTTGGCCATCTCTCGGCCATTACATGGATAACGCGAAAACCTGGTACACGGTGTGTACTCTCAAGTACATGATGAGTACTTCTAAAATTTCCCAAAACACATATTGTTCTCAAAAACATCCGAAAAACATATCCATACAAAAAAAAGATCTTGGTTCTTACAAAACCTAAATGAGAACATAGAAGAATATAATAATTCACTCAATAAAAAAATGAAAATTAAATAAATTCAATAATTAAAATTACTCTATAAGAATCATTAAATTAAATACAAATCATCCTTTCATCAAATCACTAATCAATTTTAAGGAATATAATAGAATCAAATTTCTTTTATAAATATATTAAAAATATTTATACCAATGAAATATCATTATATAAACTATAGAGACATTCTAAGGGTTATATGTTATAAGATAATTTATTTTACATTACTATCACCTTACAATTAAATCAGTTTTCTATGTTATCATTACTAATAAACATATCCTTGAAAATATTGTATGGAAAATTATTCAAAATAATATAGATGAATATTGAATCATTATAATTGAATTATCATTGATAATACAAACATACAACATAAATATAAAATAATGATACATGAACTCATCAATCATTATAGTTCCTTAATAATTGATTAACCTGGGCACGTCACGTTACTCAATAATAATTACTTTCTACAATAATCCATTTTTAGTATTTTATTCATCAATAGAAGAATTTTAACTCAAAATATCTTTCTAATCCTATTCTTAATCAATTCTCATGAGACATATATATTCATAGATTTCTTAAATTGAATATTTAGAACATTAATCTATATATGATACCCTAACGAATCCATTGTCTGCCTCTGTAGTGTTAACCAAAAATTTCATTCATCCATTGTAATTAGTTTCTCTTTTTTTTCTTCCATATTTAAATCATTCTA
This sequence comes from Viscum album, assembly GCA_963277665.1. Taxonomy (NCBI): domain Eukaryota; kingdom Viridiplantae; phylum Streptophyta; class Magnoliopsida; order Santalales; family Viscaceae; genus Viscum; species Viscum album. The sequence goes on from OY728133.1 coordinate 1,277,198,163, forward strand.
TAATCCCATTGGGAATTTGTTTGGTGATTCTTTCCACATTATTCACATGTTTGGGTTGATATTATCCTACCACTATAATCTTCATGAAACTATGTTTTTATCTTATTTTTTTAATTTAAAAAACACATCTATATTTATATTGTTAAACATATTATTGGATAGTGGGTTTGGTAAAATCACAAGGAATCACATTCAACTCAATTATCATTTTGTTTATCATGTGGGGAATAATTTCATTATCTCTGACATCCAACATCAAAATTATTCATCTTGATTCTATCCATAAACTATCCCAAAATCATTCTTTAAAACAATATAATGGTTAATCTTCTATTCTTGAAAAATCATTCATATGATTTAAAAACAATGGAATGCTAATTTAATCCAAATGAACAATATATTTAACATATTTAATCAATTTTCATTACTTATCCATATAATTAATAATTCTTTATAATGATATTGTAAATTAACATGACCATATCACTCAAGAGTGAAATATATGGTTTGTAGTAATGGAATATTTATTTCACATGAGAATAATGGCCTGAAAATAATCTAACAACAATTCTTAGGTATATTTTTGATATATTGATTTTTTTGAAACTACATCCACAAGTAGTATAAATACATGGATTTATTGATTTGAAAATCATTTAATATCACCCTGAGGAAAACATAATGATATTATCCTATAAAAATGTTTATCATATGGTTTCCCAGTAATTATTCTATTTCATAATTTAAAAAAATATCTAAACCATTATCTTAAAATAATTATTTCATCCACTAACATTTTATACATTAATACTACATCTTATTATTATAGTATTCATTGCATATCAACAAGATCAATTATAGAACTGTAATGTATTTTTGTATTTAGAAACACAGATACATTAATAAATTCTAAATAAAATATCTTTATCTCTTCTGATTATGTCATTAATAACAAAAAACATTTTATGGAATATCGTTCATAAAAACTATTTATAAAGGTACAACCATAATCAATATATAATCTAGAGTTATGATAGTAATTGACATTGAGTATTTTTTCAGGCTTAGAGATTTTCAAAATTAGGCCATAACTCATACAAAAAAAACTCAAATATTACAATGTAGACACTTCTACACACAATTCATTTTATCATAAAAATTCTTTTAAAATGAAACATGGTTTTGTATTATGTTTAACCATCATAACATTTCCTTGATCCAATCCATGAATATATGATCTTTTAAATCCAATGAAAAACAATACAAATCATGAGATGAGAAAAAAATATCATTAATGGAAAAAATGTAAATGGAAAACTATTATTCTTGAAAAAACATGTAAATAACAAATACATCATCATAAAGTAATAATTTTCATATTTGGAAGTAATAAATACTCTTCACTAAATATAAGCTCATTTCATACACTTTTATAATCAAATGATTTCCATAAAACCCATAAGAATTGTATATAACAGATAAATTTATATTATAAAATAATATTATATATATAGACAAACCATATGGTTTAATTCCATACGTATCACTTATACAAATGGAATATTCATAAGGTCAACTTCCAAACCCAATGAATTATAGGTTATAACGTAACCACTTGTTCATGGTTTAACACGGAACCACTGATGTTTAGTTTATCACATAACCACGCATCTTTATTTTATTCTCTAACAACCTATAAAATTTACAAGTACCACTATATATTCATAACACATAAAAGATTTCAATTCTCATCAGTTCACTCATAAATTATAATTTTCAATCATAATAAATCATTTCAATATATTCTAGTTATAAATATTCTTTCAAAACCATTTTCAATAAAAAAAATAGAATAAGGTATTTTTTCCTTAAAAAATAAAAAAAAATATTGAAGAAGCCCAATATCTAAAAACAATTATGATGAAGGATAATTATATGTTGCCATATATTTTAAAAAACCACTCCTCTTATCATTTTGTAAAAAATGTAAAATATTATGTATAAAATGATTCCTTTTAAAAATAATTAAAATTTTTACATAAAATTTCATTTATAATAATTTCATATCCTTAAAATTTTATATGTAAATAAATATCTTGAAAAAATATTTAAAAATTAAATCGTTAAACATTCAGGGTGTTCCACTCCACTTTGAACATTTAAATCACAATCTCCATGGATTAATAAATTTAACGGACATTAATTAACATTATTATAGGAAAAAATGGATAAGAAATGTCATAGTGGCTTTATATACACCTCATAAAATAAAAAATATGTATATTATCCAGAATTAAAAATTAAAGGTTCATGTGATATGGAAATAACTCAATGAGAGAAGATTGGGATGATGTCTATTAACTCAAATCTGATTCATCGAATGTTTTTTTATCTTCCTAAATTATAATATTCGGTTTATTTATACTATCATGAGAAACTATTTCAGGTTTATTTTTCATTTTATATCACTTATTATAATGTTATAACAATTACACAATTTTAAAATTTCATATAGAATGTTTTGTATATATTCAGTTCCTAAGTCGAAAATGAACTTGGTATGATGTTAATAATCCATGTGGTCAAAATTCCATAAACTAAAAAATATAAAAAATTATAGAAATTTTTATATATTCATTATATATGTATCTATAATAATTTTTTTAAACAAACTAATAACACCATTCATCGATACGGTAGATCGTACATACACAAAAACACTATTTTCTGTTTTTTCCTCTCTAATTGAATGAACAAACATTAAGTAAAATATATCTCAATTTGAATACATGTATAACATCATTATTGTAGAATTACTATGTCATTTATATTATATATAGTTTTTACTAAAACAATCCTTAATACATTCCATGTTATGTGAGAATGAATCACAACATTTTGAGAAGGTTGTAGTCCTCTCATCGAGAAACATAGTTATCGTATAACCACAATTTGGAAATCATGATGGTATATTTGATATAACATTTAATGAAAATTCAATAGGGTATAATATACATAAAAAATATTATTTTACCTAAATAATTGTTTTAAAACTATCCATGAAGGAGGTAATGGAAATGAACAAAATCATTATTCACAGAGACAATTAACTGGCATAACACTCACAAAAATTTCATCTCATTGAATAAAAGGAGGTGAGATATAAAATGGATATGGTAAATTATTATAGAAACATAAAACTCTACTATTTAAATTATTATAGTTTTATCATGAATTTATGGATGAAGGAGGTGTGTAGAATGTAAAAAATAAAAAGAAATTAGGAGAGCTACTTTTAGAAAATGTCCTCTTGAATATCCCCTCCATAAAAGACCATTGAAGACCAGATATTTGGAATTTTGTTGAGTTTACCGTCACATGGATGTTAATAGATTTTGTAGGATATATTTGGAATGATATTTTAGGATATATAAGGCTTCTTTGGGTTGAAATTCAGAGGTTATGGTTTTTATATATACTTGAGGATAGTTGGGTTCAAGTTAATAATTTATCAATTATTTTATATTCAAAGCTAACCATACGGAGGTGGAATTAAATTACAAGACATTGGATGGTAATTAATGTTTTATAAGCTGGTTATGGTTAATCCACACCTCAATAACCTTTTAAATGTTGTTGTATTTAGGTATGTTTAACTTTTAAATTTTTATTTTAACCATGTTATAAAATTTTACTTCTACTATGGTAAATAATTATTTTTACCACTGTATCTTTTTTCTATCAAAAAATGAAATTGACCATACATCCTATTTTGGACCATCTAATTCCAAATATTGAATCCACATTTAGTAATTTAATTTTTATATTTATGAAAATTATATTTTAAATTAATTCATAAGACATAACAAAGAAGATGGGTTTTAAAGTGAAACACTAAAAAGATTTAAATGTTTTTATATATAATTTAAATTTGAAAATAATTATCCTGAATGGCCTGAAGGCCTTATTTTTATTTTATTATGGAAAATCCCCCTTTTAAGGGTTGAAGGGGATCCCGTACATGACCTTTAGTCCCAAGTAACAAGGCCTGACAAACCCGCAATACATGACCCAAAGGCCCAGAGGCGTACCATGCCCAATACATGACCCATAAGCCCAACCCACTTAAATTGCCCCTCCCTATCTTTCTGCGTCATTGATCACCTAGCTCCCACCTTTCATTTCTAATCGGCAGCATTTCCCCATACCAACCTGCATGGTGCCTGGTCCCGATGGATAGAATCGAATGTATTGTCTCTTAGAAGAAAACGGATCCCATATTATCCCTGATTTCATAGGGTCTAATGAACCATGTACTCATCTTCCCTTTCTTAGGAAAACACATCAGACTTTTCTATGGTGAAACTTTATGAAAACATGATCACCTATCATGGTAGAAAGATCATTTTTTCAGTTTAACAAAAAAATATTTCTACATTAATTAGGGTTTTACTCATACGTATCTAAATAAACATAACATTCTATGAAATTTCCTTAACCAATTAAAGTCCCAACAACTTCCTTTGACCCACTTCATCCCAAAAACTTTTAGTTCAACATTTCCTTCCATATAATGCATCTAATTGTTCCACATTTAAAATGAAATAAGAAATGTCATTATAAGAAAATTGAACAAAAAAATATGTTGATCCCAACATTCATGATAATAAATTGAACTAGCATATAACATATCCTCTAAAATCATAATTTTTCATTCTTACATCAGATCTGATTGTGGACGAAAATATTTATTGAAATAAAATTTAGTTCTCAAGGTCTTCTAAAGGCCATTCCAAAAGTAAAAAAGTGAATATGGGATCATGATCGGATACAATAGAGAGGGTAACCCTATGTAAACCGACAATATCTTTAATAAAAATCTGATATAGTTTATGTCGATACATATTTTCTTGAATACGATGAAAATGAGATGATTTAGTTAATCTATCAATAATAACTCAAATTTTATTGTTACCTTGATATGTATGTGGTATACCTACTATGAAATCAATGGACATATTTTCCCATTTCCAATTTGGAACTAGAAATTGCAGAAGCATCCTTTTTTTAAACTTTCAATCTTTTTAAACCTTTTTTAAAGTCAAATATCTCATTAAAAATCAGAGAAATCACTTTTCATTCCATCCCACAAGTAATACTCCCGAAGATCACTTTACATTTTAGTGCTACCCAGGTGAACATGGAATTGAGAACAATGGGCTTCACATAACAAATATTCTATAAACTGTGAATCCCAAGGAAATGATAATCTCTTTCCAAATCTCAAAACAGAATATTTATCAATTTTAATTTCATATAACTTACTCTTGTGATATAATTCTACATTTTTTGGATCTCATTCTCTTTCCTCTGTACTTGCTTAATTATGTCTGATAGTGATTATTTCTCCAACACCAAAAAGAAAGTAGAGTAATTTCTGACACCAAGAGCTTCGATGAAAAAATTCATCGAATCATTAAACTAAGTATCTCATTCCAAATGTAGAAAAGTTAATTTCAAATTAATTAATCCAAAAAATGCATCAGCCCCTGTAACACCCTGATATTTTATGAGAAGTATATTTTTTTATTTCTTATGCAGCATCGAAGGAATCTTTCATTACACACAACACTAGCTTGGCTTGCATTGTACGCAAGAACAACCTTCCTTGAAATCGTGTGTTGTACGCAATATCAAGTTTCACTAAACAACGATATGTTATTAAAATATTACATAAACTAGCTGTTATGAATAGTAAAACCCACTTTTTGAAATTTTATAAATTTTATCATTCAAAATGGACTTCATTTAGGGATTTGGAATATTGAAATTATCCCAGGTTGAATTTTTGGTATTTTTCTGAAAACTTTCAATTTTTGATGAATAGTGAAAACACTAGGTTACTATTTAAAAACCGACTTTTTATTTAAATAATTATTTATTTTATTTAAATTTATTATTGTTCAAAATTGATACTAAATACCTATATATGTTCAATGTAATTCATTGGAGTTGTTTTATAATAAGTTTAGATATATATAAATTTTATTGAACTTTTCTCCGTATTTTACCCACCTCTTAGAAGAATTTGAAAATTTACATAAAACATAATTTTACCACTTCTGTGAGTTTAATTTCAAAATTCTGCGAGACATGGTTAATATCAAGGTGTAAAATTTGGTTCAATAAGATAAAAATAATTTTTTGTGAATAGTAACATTTTATTATTATTTACCACAGTTAAAAGTAAGTACGGTAATTAAAGGTAAAAATGATATTATTATTACCCTAACACATGTCCTAAATCCATTGGATAAGTGTAATTAGACCAAAAACAAACTTAGGAATAAAATATTACCCTTTAGGTCCACTTGGATTAGATTAGGACACTTATTATTATTCTATTTGAAGAAGTGTTCAAATAGTTAAAATCAATGTTTAATAACTAAAAACACTTTTCATGTAGGGTAATACAAAAGATAAATTCGACTATAAATATTCATTAAAAAGATAAAAATATTTCTTACATAATGGTGTTTTATTTATAATTTTTAGGCATTATATAATTTAATTTATTTATGACACAATGATGATGCAGTAATTACCTTATTAATGAAATATTAACATAATTGATGTTATAAATACCCAAATAAATGTAATTTGAGACTTTTTACGAACTAAAATAATTTTATAAGTTAATATGACATTTTAGTGTTTATTTAAGTAACTTTTCTCGAACTAATCATGATTTTATGATTTTTACAAAAAATCAATTACCAAATAGTGTCAAAATTGACATAAAATAGTTTTTAAAAAAATATTATATTATTAAATGTTATTCTATTCCTAAAAATATAAGGATCAGTAAAATGACTTATATAAGTTTATATATATTAATATTTAACCACTTGGGGTTCATTTGTCTTGTTATAGTAAGTTTATTAACCATATTGTGTAAGAAAACAAGAAGACACGGCAAAAGTTTAATTATTTATCTTCTAGTTAAATCTAAATGATAAGGTTAAAATAGTAACCTAAACATTTCTAAAACCTATTGGTTGAATGGATTTCTATGTATCCCCACTTTAGCTACGAAATAAATCAATTTGGAGCTATTATAAACCGAATATGACTTTATTATAAAATAATATTTTAAGTTTTTCCTAAGGTGCCCCTCTCCTCCCTTATAAAAGGGCACCTCCTCCATCTCCTCCTCACACCATTTTGAGATTTCATGCTCAGCCAAACCCTACCCATTTCCCTTCTCAACTTCCCTAGGAACATACTAGAGGTCCTGGTCTTCTTCAAAGACCAACTTTAGTATCCCAATTGAAGGTTTCAAAGAGGCGTGTCGAAGAAGAGGTAATATCCTTTACTGATTCTTTCAAATTCATTTCTTGTTCTTCTTCCTCTTATTTAGTTGTTTCATTTTTAAATAATAACAGAATTATAACTCATATACTGATACATTATTATAAATATGAAACAACCATATTTTACCATTGATCCAACCTACGAAAAACGAAATCACTGCGCGTGCGTACGTACGGAATACCGTCTCCACGTCGTGGTGTAATCTGTTTTCCACCACCACCATACATGGATGTGTATAATGGTGTAAATAATAACTATATATTATTATTTTAAATTTATATTGATTCTGAAATAGTATACATATACTTCAATACAATTCCATGATCATGGGAATGATATCATCGCTCGTGCGTACGTACGGCATACCGACTCCACGATGTGATGCGACTCGTTCTACATGATCTTCACTGAATAATGATTATATAAATGATTTGAATGAATAAATATGATATATATTACATTAATAACATTCTGGAAATTTGTTATTTATGACCTAAAAAGAATAATAAGGATTTATTCGACAAAACATTCATAAGAACATAAAGCAATGAACACCTGTATAACAAATTGCAATGAAATATTACTAATAAGAATATAAGAATATGACCATATATGATATCATAAAATTTAATATGATTCTGTAATAAGTCAATGACATTATTTAAATCATTATTCTGGAGTTTCGGATACGTACAAAGCATATCAGACCTAAGGTAAGGGAAAATCACACAATCTCATTTTTCTTCCAGGTTTGTTTATACTTCAGAATTTACTAGGGAATATTTATCATCCACATCCATGTTTCCTCAATATGTAATATTATTTCTATTCCCCTATAATTTTTTAAATCCAATTTTACCCATTGATGAGTTTTTAGTAAAAGATATGAATGGAATCTTTTGTCGTTTTTAGTATGAGGTACTTTTTGACTTTTCCTGCCATAGTACGAGAAGAATGTTTTTTAACATATACGACATGAATGGATTTTTATGATTTCATTGAACATTATTTCCATGAAGCTTATTTTACATGTTTTCATGTTTATTTTTAATCAACATCTTTTAGTTTAAAATTTTATTAACTGTTATGAAATGAAAAATGTTTTTGAAGTAGAAAAGATATTTTCCTCAAGAATGGAGTTCAAGTGTTTTATCAAGATTATTTTCCATATAAGATAATACAGGGTTCTGTTTCTATCCCTATTTTTACATTGATTTGATTATGTTATAATGGAATAAATTTTATGATGTCCTTTTATCTTATATGGATTATGTTTTGATGGAATGATGTTTAAGAATCCCAATTTTATTACATGGGTTATGATATGATTTATGATTTATGATTTTGTGGCACACATAAGAATGGTTTAATTATGTGATTGGTGGTAACTATATCTCTCTCCAAAGAATTGGGTAAATATTTATATCTCATGAGATAGACATGGCTGGAACGACAAGTTAATCTGGTTTAGTGGTACAGGACTGGAACAATGAGTGAACTCAGTTCAGTAATGGACTTTGTTCGCTATGATGGTCTTGGTAATGAGCCTTTACTAATATGAAATGATTTTCTATGATTATGCGTGTATGACACAAAGTTTCATGTTTTTAGTTATGATTATTGGGATTACTTCTCAATACTATGATTTATCCCATTTTATGATATTATGATCTCTTTTGCAGGTTTAGATTTTCAATATGTTATGTTATTATGTATATGATATGATTGATATTTCTTTTTTTTACCCTTACTGAGCCTCTGAGCTCACCCTTTTGTATGTTTTATTTTCCCTAGGTTTGGAAGAAGGGTATTAAGTAAGATATGCTAAAAGGGACTCTAGATATGATGAAATAAACGGGAGACAATGTAGATGATTTATAAACCAGTTTTTTATGTTTCCCTGTTTCTAAAGACACTATACCTATACAGTCCTTTCATGGATTTGTTATATGTTGTAATATATATGCTTCAATTCTAAATTAATAACCATTTATGTAAAGTATGGGTCATTATAGTTGGTATCAGAGGAAAGGTATCGTCAACATTTGGAAACTATGATGTGAAAGCCCTAGTAAGAACCCTAATGATATGTCTAAGCATTAAACATAATCTTAGTGTTTAGAAATGTCGATGAATAACCTATGATAAGACCTAAAGTGTGAAATTTTATTACTGAATATGTTGTTTTCCCTTTGTAATTAGTGTTTCTCACACTATGCTTCTTGGTTTTTGTCAATGGCTGGAACCCGAAGGAACTGTGTTAATGCTGAATGTGACGATCAATTCGATGATTTTCCCCCTGAGCAACCAAACGTTATAAAAGCTAGAATGAAAAATCTTGTATTCGTACTCACACAAATTTCTCAAGATATTAATCATGCAGGACTTCCAAACGAGCAATGGAAGGATCAACATTCTGTTGAATCCATCTTGAGGCATCGTCCACCTTCATTCAGTGGGTCTTCTAATCCATTAGTGGCTGAACAATGGATCAGTACCACTGAAAAGATATTTTCAGTCCTGAAATGTTTTGAACATTATAAAGTCATCTTAGCAGTGTATCGTTTGGAAGGTGAAGTTGATCAATGGTAGAATCTTATCAAGAATACAAGGCAATTGGATGAAATTGAGTCCATGGAATGGGATGAGTTCAAGAACATATTTTTCAATACGAACCTCCCTCGTATTATTCGATCAATGATGGAGAAGGAGTTTCTTGAACTGAAGCAAAAGAATGATGAATCGGTTGGTACCTACGATGCAAATTTTACAAGACTTGAAAGGTACGCTTCTTGAATTATTATCCAACCTGAGAGTAAGATCGATCGATTCTTTAGTGGATTAAAACCAAATCTTTGAAGGGCATTGGCCAAAAGGGACTTTAATAGATATGAGGAAATTTTTCGATGTGCTATCAAGGTTGAGATGGAGATTGGAGTAAGCCATCAGTCATATGGGTTTGATAAGAAGAGTAAAATGGAATTCAAAGGAAAATATAAAGACCACACTAAAAATAAGATGAGTTTTCCCTTATGCTCAAAGTGTTAAAAGAAACATGGAGGGAATTGTCTTAAAGGGACAAGTAAATGTTTCAAGTGTAGAAAAGAATGTCATCAGGCTCGTGAATGTCGAAATAATGGGAAGAAGATTTCTAATTATGCGAACAAATAAAGGGATACGCATAATTCACCTTCTCCACTTCAATGTTTCATGTGCAAGGAAATGGGGCATTACTCTAATAAATTCCCTAATCTAAGGGTTGTTGATGATGATCGACATCAAAAAACACTTAAGGCCAAAGACAAAGGAAAGTCACATGAAATTTCTATTGGTGATGTGGAGTCTGATAATGAAGTGGTGAAAGGTACACTTACTATCCAATCTAAAGTATAAAATGTTTTATTTGATTCTGGATCCACCCACTCTTTTATATCTGAATAATTTTCTAAGGTTATCTCCGTATTACCTCATCATTTGGATATTGAGTTAGTTGTGACAATCCCAAATGGCACAACAGTCACATTAAAAGTTTACAATTCTTCTCTTTTTGAATTTTGTGGGAAAGTGCTTCCTGAAAATCTTGTGATCCTTCCTATAGTGGAATTTGATGTTATTCTTTGCATGGATTGGATTTCTTTATTTGGAGATCATATCAATTTCCAAATAAGGTAAACCACATTTAATATTCCCGATCAATCTACTATCATCTATCGATGCAAGGATGAACATAACCTTCCAGTGGAAATTTCTTCCATATTATGGGTCTTGATTCTAATAAATGAAGGTAATTTATCTCAAATGGTTGGAGAGAAACTCATGATTACGAATATGCCCATTCTACGGGAGTTTGATGATGTCTTTTCGAAGGAATTTCCAGGTCTCCCACCAAATCGTGATGTTGAGTTTTCAATAGAACTCATACCGGGTACTATGCCTATTTCAAAGACACTATATAGAATGGACCCAATTGAGTTGTAGGAATTGAAGAATCCGCTCCAAGATAATCTTCATAAAGTATTCATACGCCCTAATGTGTCACCTTGGGGAGTACATGTTCTGTTTGTTAAGAAGAAGTATGGATCAATGATACTCTTCATTGATTATCGAGAACTTAACAAGATCACTATCAAGAACAAATATCCCCTCCCACGCATCGATGACTTATTTGACTAACTACACAAATCTCATTACATTTCTAAGAATGAAATTCATTCATGGTATCATTAATTTAGGGTCAAAAGGGAGGATATACCGATGACAGATTTCCATACAAGTTATGGACACTATGTATTTATTGTGATGCCATTTGGTCTTACTAATACCCCATTTATCTTCATGGATCTTATGAATATAGTCTTTAGATACTATCTTCATCATTTTGTGTTAGTCTTTATAGATGATATTCTTGTCTATACAAAGAGAAATGAAGAACAAAGAAATCACTTGATAATTGTATTAATGACCCTGAGAAAGGAGAAGCTTTATGCCAAATTTTCCAAGTGTGAATTTTGGCTTCAAAAAGTTTTATTTTTGGGTCACGTAATCTCAAAAGAGGGGATATCTGTGGATCCAGCAAAAACAGAGGTTATCGAAAGATGGTTGAGACCAACGACAGTAACTGAGATCAGAAGTTTTCTTGTCTGGCTGGATATTATTAACGTTTTGTGAAAGATTATTCAAGGTTATCTAATCCACTCACCAGGTTGACCCGAAAAGGAGTTAAGTTCGTGTGGATGGAGGAGTGTGAAGATAATTTCAAAGAGTTAAAATGAAGGTTATCTAGTGAAACAGTGCTCACACTACCGTATAGTGGAGAAAGGTTTGTGATCTACAGTGATGCATCCAAGAAGGGACTTTGGTGTGTTCTCATGAAAAATGATATGGGGATAGCTTATTCTTCATGACTGTTGAAAATCCATGAGCAAAATTACCCAACTCATGATTTGGAGTTATCCACTGTAATCATTGCATTAAAAATATGGAGGCATTATCTTTATGGTGAAAAGTGTGATATTTATAATGATCATAAAAGTTTAAAGTATATTATCACACAAAATGAGTTGAATATGCGCCAAAGAAGATGGTTGGAGTTGATTAAGGACTACGACTGCTCAATTCATTATCACCCTGGGAAAGCAAAAAAGATGGAAGACACATTAAGTCGACAAGACCATGCTAGCTTATCCATGATGAGGATCAAAAAAGATCCAATATTTATGGATTTACAACGGATGGATCTTGGGATTATAATGAAAGGAGAAAAATATTATCTCTCTCAAATGAATGATCAACCATCTATACATGAGAAGATTAAAAAGGCACAAAAAGAAGATGTAGTGTTACAAAAGAAGGTGGGAAATGTTCCTGAATTCAACCTTTATTGTGATGGGATAATAATGTTCAGGAATCGGGTTTGTGTTCCTCCCATCCCATAATTAAAGAAGGAACTACTGGATGAGGCTCATAGTTCTTCATTATCTATTCATCCTAGAAGCACGAAGATGTATAGGGACCTAAAAGAGTACTTCTGGTGGGATGGCATAAAAAGAGATGTCGCTGAATATGTCTCTCGATGCTAGGTTTGAGAGTAAGTTAAAGATAAGAGACAGATGTGTAAGGGGTTGTTACAACCATTACCCATACTTGAATGGAAATGGGATAACATCACTATGGACTTTGTCACTGGACTTCCTAAAATAACCAAAGGCAATAATGCTATATGGGTCATAGTTGATCGTCTTACAAAGTCGGCACACTTCATTTCTATTAGAGAAAATTTCTCTCTGGATCAGCTTTCCAGGATATATGTAAACGAAGTGGTAAGATTTCATGGAGTACCACTTTCCATTATATCTGATCGGGATCCAAGGTTTACCTCAAATTTTTGGCGAATTATTCATCATACTCTTGATACCGAGATGAGTTTTAGCACTGCTTATCATCCTCAGACAAACGGTCATCCTAATAGGAAAATTCAAACTCTAGAAGACATATTGAGAGATTGCTCTATGGATTTCAAAGGTGGTTGGGATCAACACCTTCCTTTGGTGGAATTTTCTTATAATAATAGCTTTCACTCTAGTATTCAGATGGCTCCTTATGAGGCTCTCTATGGAATGAAATGCAGGACTCCAACTTGCTGGGATGAAGTTGGGGAATGAAATCTATTAGGACCTGATCTTGTTGATGAGATGGTAGAAAAGGTCAGATATATTCAACAACACATAAGAGAAGCTCAGAGTCGACAAAAAAGTTATGCCGATAAACGAAGAAAATACCTAGAGTTTGAAGTGGGTGATAAATTGTTCTTACGAATATCTCCTTGGAAGAGAGTAATGAGATTTAGAAAGAAGGGAATGTTGATCCCTAGGGATATCAGTCCTTTTGAAATACTGTATTGTGTTGGGAAGGTAGCTTACTGATTGGCTCTTCTACCGAATCTCCCTCAAGTTCAAGATGTGTGCCATGTATCTCTCCTCCGAAAGTACATACCTGATCCTGCACATGTACTAAGCTCAGAACTTGTACCGTCGGAGCAAGATCTTTCTTATGAAGAACAACCGATAGAGATTCTAGATCGTAGTGAAAAATTTCTAGGAAACAAGACCACTCTCTTGGTGAAAGTTTTATGGAGGAACCACAAATTAGAAGAAGCTACATGGGAGCTTGAGGATATGATGAAGAAGAGGTATCCTTATCTATTTGTTACGAAGTGACGAATTTCAAGGGCAAAATTCATTTTAATGGGGGTAGAATGTAACACCCTGATATTTTTTGAGAAGTATATTATTTTCTATGTCTTATATAACATCAAAGGAATATTTCATTACACACAACACTAGCTTGTCTTGCGTTATACGCCATAGCAACCTTCCTCGATAGCGTGTGTTGTACACAATATCGAGTTTCACTAAACAACGATATGTTATTAAAATATAACATAAACTAGCCGTTATGAATATTAATACCCACTATTTGAAATTTTATAAATTTTATCATTCAAAATGGACTTAATTTTTGAATTCCAATTATTGAAATTAACCTAGGGTGAATTTTTGGTATTTTTCTGAAAACTTTCAATTTTTGATGAATAGTGAAAACACTAGGTTACTATTTAAAAGCCGACTTTTTATTTAAATAATTATTTATTTTATTTAAATTTATTTTAGGTCAAAATTGATACATAATTCTTATATAAGTTCAATGGAATTCATTGGAGTCATTTTATAATAATTTTAGATATGTATAAATTTTATTGAACTTTTCACTGTCTTTTACCCACCTCCTAGGAAAATATGAAAATTACAGAAAACATAATTTTACCACACCTATGAATGAAATATCAAAAATCCAGGAGACAAGGTTAATATCAAGGAGTAAAATGTGGTTCAATAAGATAAAAATAATTTTCGTTGAATAGTAACTTTTTACTTTTATTTACCACGGTTAAAACTAAATAGGGTAATTAAAGGTAAAAATGATATTATTATAACCCTAACACATGTAATAATTCTATTGGATGAGTTTAATTCGACAAAAAACAACCTTAGTAATAAAATATTACATTTTAGGTCAACTTGGATTAGATTAAGACACTTATTCTTATTTTATTTAAAGAAGTGTTAAAATGGTTAAAATCAATGTTTAATAACTAAAATCATTTTTCATGTAGGGTTATTCATAAAATATATTAGACTATAAATATTAATTAAAAATATAAAAAAATTTCATATATAATGGTTTTTTGTTTATAATTTTTAGACATTAAATAATTTAATTTATTTATGACACAATGATGATGCAGTAATTACCTTATTAATGAAATATTAACATAATTGATATTATAAATACCCAAATAAATGTAATTTGAAACATTTTATCAATTAAACGAATTTAATATGTTAATATGACATGTTATTATTGATTTAATTAAGATTTTTTGAACTAATCATGCAGTTATGTTTTTTTAAAAAATTCAATTACCAAATAGTGTCAAAATTGACATAAAATAGTTTTTAAAAGAAATATTATATTATTAATTGTTATTATATTCCTAAAAATATAAGGATCAGTAAAATGAATTATATAAGGTTATATATATTAATAATGAACCACTTCAGGTTCGTTTGGCTTGTTATATTATGTTTATTAACCATATAGTGTAAGAAAACAAGAATACAGAGTAAAAGTTAAATTATTTAACTTAGAATTAAATCTAAATGATACGGTTAAAATAGTAACCTATACTTTTCTAAAACCTATTGGTTGAGATTATTTCAACCCATCCCCACTTTAGCTTCGAAATAAATAAATTTGGAGCTATTATAAACCGAATATGACTTTATTATAAAATAATATTTTATGTTTTTTCTAAGGTGGCCCTCTCCTCCCTTATAAAAGGGAACCTTCTACCTCTCCTCCCACCATTTTGAGCATTCATTCTCAGCCAACACTTACCAATTTCCATTCTCAACTTCCCTAGCAACATACTTGAGGTCCTGGACTTCTTCAAAGACCAAATTTAGTATCCTAAGAGGAGGTTTCAAAGAGGCATGTCGAAGAAGAGGTAATATCCTTTACCGATTCTTTCAAATTCATTTCTTCTTCCACATCCTCTTATTAAATTGTTTCATTTTGAAGTAATACCATAAGTATCACTCATATACGGATATATTATTATAAATATGAAACAACCATATTTTACCTTCGATCCATCCTACGAAAGATGAAATCACCGCGCGTGCGTACGCACGTAATACCATCTTCACGTCGTGGTGTAATCTGTTTTCCACCACCACCTTACTTGGATGGGTATAATGGTGTACAGAATAACTATATATGATTATTTTAATGTGATATTGATTCGGAAATAGTATTCATACACTTCAATACCATTCCACGATCATGGGAAAGACATCATCGCTCGTGCGTATGTAGGACCTACCGTCTCTACGATGTGATGTGACTCATTCTACATGATCTTCATTGAATAATGATTATATAAATGAATTGAATGAATAAATATGATATATATTACACTAATAAAATTTTTTAAATGAGTTATCTATAACCTAAAATGAAGAATAAATATTTATTCGACAAATCATTCATAAGAACATAAAGAAATGAACACCTGAATAACAAGTTGCAATGAAATATTACTAATAAGAATATAAGAATATGATCATATATGATATCATAACAATTAATATGATTCTTTAATAATTCAATTACATTATTTAAATCATTATAAAGGAGGTTTAGATATGTACAAATCATATCGGACCTAAGGTAAGGGAAAATATCACAATCTCATTTTTTCCGAGTTTGTTTATACTTCAGAATTTACTGGGGCATATTTATCATCCACATTCATGTTTCCTCAATATGTAATATTATTTATATCCTACTATAGTTTTTTAAATCCAAATTAACCCATTTATGAGTTTTTATTAAAATATATGAAATCAATCTTTTGTCATTTTTAGTACGAGGTACTTTTTTACTTTTCCGGCCAAAGTACGAGAACAATGTTTTTTTAACATATACAGCCTGAATGGATTTTTATGATTTCATAGAACATTATTTCCATAAAGCTTCCTTTCCAAGTTTTCCAGTTTATTTTTAATCAACTTCTTTTAGTTTAAAATTGTATGACATATTAAGAAAGGAAAAATGTTTTTGAAGTAGAATGTATATTTTCCTCAAAAATGGAGTTCAAGTGTTTTATCAAAATTATTTTCCATCTAAGATAATATAGGGTTTCGGTTTATATCCCTATTTTTACATTTATTTGATTATGTTATGATGGAATCAATTTTATGATGTCCTTTTATCTTACATGGATTATGTTATGATGGCATGATGTTTAATAATCCCAAGGTCCCGCCTTCGGACCAGGGTGCGGGTTTCAGATGTAGCGATTTAAGGGTGTCGTTTTTTCGTAAGGACTGAGGGTTCTTTTGGTAGATCTGGTCTTCGGGTGCAGCTTTGAAGGTAGCGGTCTGGCCTATTTCTTGAATCCAGAAGGTTTTTCATTGAGGTGAATATTTCGCTCAGGTTAGTGGTTCTGTTTTGGTGGTTTGGCGACAGACTGGGTACTTCGGGTGACATCATGGTTTTTGATGATTTGTGCTTTTAATAATTTGGTGTGTGGTGAAGAAGGAGATGATTTTTTGGTTTTTGGTTCTGCTGGGCTGCTTTTGGTGCTTCCAGCATGGATGTAGTTCCATTTCTGTTTTCTGTTCTGGTTTTTTTTTGGGATAGTTTCATCCTGCGGTTTGTTTGGGTTTGAATCCGTGACGTTTCTCCTCTTTCATTTGGAGTGGGTGGTTATTTTTCTGGCTTTGTGGATAGGTATTGTTATGATGGTCTGCTCTGGGAGGTTCATCAGTGAGAAATATGATGGTGGTTTTTTGTGTGTCAACGACGACAATGACTTCCTCAACAACGACGATGTTCTGATTGGCTGACGGTGACGAGCCGTTGATGTCGATGATGGTGGTTATGTGATGATGGTTCGATGGTGACAGTTATGTAACTCTTTGGTCTATGATGTGATGATGTCGGCCCGGTGATGTGTCTTACCTCGGTGTCAGGTTCCTCGGGTGGCACGCTTTAATCGTGGTTTGAGGTTTTCAATTTGAAAATTTGATTTTTAAATTTTGAATTTGGCTTTTGGTTTGAATCGTGTACCGGTGATGTTCAGGCCTTTGTGAGGTTCCCAATTACCCAAAAGTGGTTTTTTGAAAATGAAAAAAAGGATTGAGGATTTATTATTTTGTGGAACACATAAGAATGGTTTCATTATGAGATTGTTGGGACCTATATCTCCCTCCAATTCATTGGGTAAAGATTTATATCTCATTAGATAGACATGGCTGTAATGACAAGTTAATCCAGTTCAATGATACAGGACTGGAACGTGGAATGAACTCGATTCAGTAATGGACATTGTCCACTATTATGGTCATGAAAATGAGCCTTGACTAATATGATATGATTTTCTATGATTGTGTGTGTATTCCACAAAGTTTCATGTTTTAATTTATGAATATTGGGATTATAACTCAATACTATGATTTATCCCATGTTATGATATTGTGATCTTTTGCAGGTTTAGATTTTCAAAATGTTATGTTCTTATGAATATAGTATGATTGATATTTCTTTTTTTACCCTTATTGAGCATTTGAGCTCACCTTTTGGTATGTTTTCTTTTCCCTGGGTCAGGAAGAAGGGTATTAAGTAGGTTATGCCAAAAGGGACTCTAGATATGATGAAATAAATGGGAGACAATGTTGATGATTTATGAACTAGTTGTTTATATTTCCCAGTTTCTAAAGACACTATACCTATACGGTCCTTTCATGGTTTTGTTATATGTTGTAATAAGTATGCTTCAATTCTGAATTAATAACCATGTATGTAAAGTATGGGTTGTTATAGCCGCTTTAGTTTTTTTCCTGGATGATAATGAATCGTGCAATTACAATCCTTGATTTACTATATATTTCTACTCTATTTCATGATCAAATAATTCTATGTTAATATATAATTAAAACATTTTTTATCAAAATATATTTTAAAATTACACCATACAATTGATGTCTCCAAATTTTTAATGAAAAAAACAACTTTTCTAATTCCAAATATTTTGTATGAAAACTCAAATCATGTGGTTTCAATTGGAAAGAATCATAAGTAAATACTCAATAATTATACATTAGTACATAACCATTTTATTTAAATAAAGCATCACTGTAGATAAAAATTTCACCACCTATGGAAGAAATATCCCAAAATGGAAAATTTACTATTCTTCTTTAAAATTCCTAAAAACAATCATCACATTCCTTTTCCTAAATGAAAATTACCCAATTACCTGTTAACGTTTTTAGTGGCCTAGAAAACCAATTTTTTTTTCAACAAACTTTATATAATAACAATATTGTACAAAAAAACTAAAAAAACTAGCTATATTGGATGGTGTTTTCCAATCTTCCAAAACATTGTTTTAGAATCTTAAATAGTTATTCCATATTTAGGAACAATGTTACAGTGGAATGAATTTTTTTTCACCAAAATTCCCTCTTACTAAATATTTCTCAAATTTGATTTTATTTTAAGGTTTTCAAAAAAAAATTATGTGACATTCTAGTTCTTTATGCCTTTTAGAATATACCTAAATATCATTTTGAAACAAAATCAAAAACTAATACAAAACCCAATGAAATATTATGTTCATGACATTAAAAAATAAAGAAGTTTTATTAGATAACCCAAATGAAATAACTACAAACTCATAATGGTAATATCTCTTTCAAAACACTAAATTTAGAATCTAATCCTACTTTAACTACATCAGATTGTACTCGGTCATCAAATCAATCTTTGAAAAATTATATACTCCCTTGGGGACCAAAAACTCATTGATATGGAGAAAAGGTTACTTATTCATAATATTAATGTAATTAAAGGCTCAATAATCAATACAATGTATCATGGATCCATCATTCCGATTTAAAAATAAAACTGGAGAACCCCATGGTGAAGTGTTAGGTTGAAATAAACCATTACCAAGTAATTCCTGGAGCTTTTTTTCAACTCCACCTGTTCTACTAGAGACATTAAATAAGGGGGTTTAGAAATAGGAGTAGCATTAGGCAATAAATTAATTTTAAATTCAACCTCCCGATCATGAATAATACCAAGAAAATAAAAAATAAAAATTTAAATAAATTCATTCTCTACTAGAATATCACTAATCAAAATTATTACTTTTTTTGACAACATAATCTAGATAACATTAAGTTCCATAATTTATCAATCTCCCAACTTTTGCTTATGTTATCAATGTTCTTAAATCATTAATTAAAACATTATTGTCTTTTCAATCTATTTTAACATGATAAACTTAATGTTACTCCGTACCCAAAATGATATCAAATTATATCATGGGATGTTAAATAATATCTACAGGAAAGACCATCCAACAAATTTTAATATAAATATTACTATAAATCGTGGTTTCTATAAAACGTATAATCATAGTTTTTGGAAAAAGATCTATATCATAATTTTGAGGTGATTTTTCAAATTTAGTTTCAATGATCCTATAAATGAATGAATTTGAAGATCCAACGTCAAAAATAGTATTATCGTATTTTGAAAAATAATCATAACATACATTTCACCACTTAATTTGATGGTTCCACATCAACTGTAGTATTAGCAATTGATTTTTAGATTCCCTTCTTCTTTCGATCATTCTAGTTTACACCCTGGGTAATCAACTTTGGAAACACATTGGCATAATTCCCTATCTCGTTGCAACTAAACACCTTATCTCCGGCTATTCATTTTTTTCATGGTCATCTCCTTTGTTGTTACGAGTAATATGACCACTCACACCCCATCAGAAGGAATTTCCTTATTTAGAGAGACATTCTCTCATATTATATTTAACACACTTCTCACAAGATGTAAATTTCATTTTATTTCCTCCAAGATTCATTAAAGAATGATTTCCCATTTCCTACAAACTGAATCGCATATTTTACATGCTATTGTCGAAATCAAGATCATTAAAAACACAATTTTTTCTTTATCTACACATCAGAAAAGTTTCTCATAACCATTAAACTCATGAGAATGTAATTCACATCGATGTTTTAACTTCAATTCAGAGTAAAAGTGAATCATCTTATATCCATATCCTAGATCAAATTTGGGACATACCATAACCAAAAGGTGAAATTTCATTCATATACATCCATATAATCTCCCTTCTTTTGTCTTAATTACAAGAATTTACATTCATTCCTATGCCGGACAGCCTTAGTAAAATACTTTTCTAGGATGATATTCTTAAATTTAACCCATTACATGGCATCAATATATTATCTTCCTCTGATATTTGTAACCACTTACCAACACTGATTGGAAAGAACTTTAAAATAAGAAACAAAAAAACTAACCATTTGATTTTTTGAGCACCCCATTACAACCAAAATCATTGCTACTACTTTAATCCATAATTAAGTTAAAAAGGCATTAGATGATATATTGAATGATGGGGAGAAGTTTCCTAATGAAATTCATTACTAAAAACATATTCCTATGAGGATAATATAGTTGATCTCATGCATGGACACTAACTTCATTTATCACATGATTCAAGTGATCAATCACTCCAACAAACTATTTACTTTCAATTCTAACCATCTTAGGATACATATTTTGATGGTTTTTTCGATATATGCCTTCCATGAATAGGAACCTTGTTTCCTATATATAAAACCATTCTGAACAAACATATCATTGGCAAAGAAACATGGTAATATTCAAATGTTATATAAAATAAAATTTGACCATAATGTAAAATCATCTAACGTAAAGTTATTAATATTACACTATATTATATATTTTTCTAATCCTCACTCTAATACCTAATATAAGGCCCCATTCTTAAACATTACATAATCATGTGTTATGTCAAGAATTGACATTGATGATATTTTCATGTTTAGAACATTATATAATTAGGATATAAATCATGCATGACAACTAAAATAATACAATGTAGAATCTTCTACACACTATCCATTTTTTTACAAAAAAATCATAAAGAAAAATGGATTTGTCTTATGTTTAGTTGTCATAACATTACCTTGATCCCATCCATAACACTATTCTCTGTTAAATCCTATGAAAGGAATATCAAAACATTTGATGAGTACAAAAAGATCATTAAGGGATATAGAAAGATGGAAATATTTTAGTCTTTAAAAAATATTTAAACTATGACTAATTTATCATAATTAAATACTTTCACATTAGGAAGTAGTAAATACTCATCACTGAATGTAATATCATTTATTCCCCTTTTTGTAATCAAATGATTACTATAAAACCCCTAAAAATCACATATAAAAAATAAAGGTTATTTGTGAATAAATATTAATAAAATGGGATAACCACATAGTAAAATTCCACACATATCACACTTATAAATGAAATAACAATAATGACGTCATCCATACCCAATTCAATGGATGTTATAACATAACCACCCATCATTGGATTATCACAAAACCACATGTCATTAGTTTATCATGTGACAATAAATAAATGGATTATCACCTAAACACCCATCAAATATCCAATTACTGTAATATAATCAAACACTTACATGATTTCAATTATCAACAATTCACACATTAAATTTCAGTTGAAATAATAAGAAATAATATCAAAATATTAAAATGATCAATCTGCATTTAAATAAATTTTCAATCACAAATAAAACCCAAAAGGTGAATAATGGATAAATAGTACTTTAAATAAGATAATAATCATAGAGGTGTCCACAAATCAAATAACGATTATGGGGATTGAGAAGTTATTTTCACTGCATATATTAAAACACATTTCTTTTTTCATTTTGTAAAGAATGTAAAACGCATCTTCTAAAAAGATTCAATTTGAAATTTTATATAATATAGATATAAAATTTCTGGTATGATCCCTTGATATCCATATAAATAAACATGTGAATTAATATCATGAAGAAAATATTTTAGAATTTAATCTTTATACATTCATGGTTTCCAATACCACATTGAATAAATTAATCTTAATATCAATTAATTAATACATTTACCATAACGTTAATTAACATTAGTATAGAAAAAATATGGATATGATATTTCATACTGTGTATATATATAAATCTAATAAATTAATAAATGTTCATATTATCAATAAAAAAATAAAGGTGCATAATATCAGAAAATGCCTCAGTGAATGAAGATTGAGACGATGTCCCATTCCTTGAGTCTGATTTGTCACATGAGTTCATTAAATTCCTCAATAATAAATATAGATTAATTTATACGTGATAGAGAACCTTTTTTATGTTTATAATTCATTTTCCCCTTATTACCATATTTTAATAATTAAACAATTATTTAGGTATATATTGGACGTTTTGCCGATATTCGCTTCTTATATTGAAAATAAACTTGGTATGATGTGAATAGTCCATGGGGTTGTAATTAAATCATATATAGAATATAAAACATGATATAAATATCTTATATATTCATTATATATTAATTTGTAATAATATTTTACAAAAAACTAAAAACACCATTCTTGGTGACGGTAGGTCGTTTGTACGCAGGAACACTATTTTTTGTTTTTAATGTCGTATTAAATAAAGGAAAATTAAATTAAATGTATATAAATATGTATACATATATAATATCATTAATATTTCATTAATATTTCATTTATATAATATATTTTTACTAAATCAATCTCTAATACATTCCATGTGATGTGTGAATGAATCACATCATTTTGATGAGACAGTAGTCAAAATGTATTCAAATAAAGATATCATATAACTACAACTTGGGAATCCAGATGGTATGATTAATATATAATTAATTAATATTAAATAGGATAAAATATCAATATTAAAATATTCTTTTTCAAAAATAATTGTTTTAAGATCATCAATGTAGTCTGTAAAAGAAAATAACAAAAAGATTTTTCACGGTGTCGATTAACATGAATAGCATGGACAACAATTTCGTTTCATTGAATAATAGGATGTGATAAATGAAATGGATATGATATATTCCATTATAAAAATGACACTCTATTATGTACATGATTCTTGATTTATCATTATTTTATGGATGAAGCAGGTGAGGAGAATGTATAAAAAGTAAATAAATGTAATGGCCCAGACATCTCTGGTCTATTACTTTGTGAAAATGTGGAGTTTGAGGTGTTCCGGGAGGTCAAGGTGATTTATTCCCAACACTTTTCCAAATTTCCAATTCAGTGAATAGTTCCCACGGAAGGTGTAAAGTAACGGTAGGTGTACAGTAATAGTAGGTATATAGTGTTTCTAGAATGGTGAGGTCTAACTGTAGGTGTACAGTAACGGTAGGTGTATAGTAACGAAAGGTGTACAGTAACGGTAGGTATACAGTGTTTCCAGAATGGTGAGGTCTATTGGTAACCTCTAACGGTAGGTGTACAGTAATGGTAGGTGTACAGTGTTTCCAGAACGGTGAGGTCTATCAGTTACCTCTATCGGTAACCTCTAACGGTAGATGTACAGTAACGGTAGGTTTATAGTAACTGTAGGTTTACATTGTTTCCAGAATGGTGAGGTCTATCGGTAACCTCTAACGGTAGGTGTACAGTAATGGTCGTTGTACAGTAACGGTAGGTGTACAGTAACGGTAGGTGTATAGTGTATCCAAAATGGTGAGGTCTATCAGTAACCTCTAACGGTAGGCATATAGTAATGCTAGGTGTATAGTAATGGTAGATGTACAGTAACAGTTGGTGTACAGTGCTTCCAGAACAGTGAGGTCTATCGGTAACCTCTAACGGTAGGTGTACTATAACAGTAGGTGTACAGTGTTTCCAGCTTCCTACAGTTTCACCCCTTTGACGTTTCCTTTGACGTAAAACACATTTAATGCCTTATTTTAAGGATGCATAAGGCCTGTTCAAAGTCCATAAATCCTATATTAATTATTCCTATGGCTCAAGATATTTTTACATGGTCAAACCGCTTGGGTTAATGTGATCCGCTTTTAATGGGTATTTAAGCGTATCATAAACTGTCACCCCATTAAATCTTAAAAATGGACAAGAAATCTTCCTCTCTTGTTCTTCCTCTTTATTCTCAGCTATGATAGGCTAGAACCATTCAATCCTTCCCATATGTGTTGCACAATTAAACTATACTCCTCAGATTGGTTCCGCTCTATTTTTATGCAACCAAACTATATCGAGCAGTCTTCGATATAAGGAATTTTTATCATCTTTCTTTTGGGGTTCATCTTCTCTTGTTTCTCCAATCAAAATTATAGCATGTAATATCCATTATTATAATGGGGTTTTTCTTGGGGTTTGGTTGGTACAGTCGTACTGTGGCATCCTCAGGTGGATGCATTTGTCGCGAGAGGATGATCATGACCCGTTATGGGGTTAAATAATGCCAAGAACTTCTTGAGGTAGGGGATTCGTTGCTTCTTTCTTATTTTACGTGAAACTATATCATTAGCATTTCTAATTCTACTGGATGACAATGGAATTTACATAATAAATATTTTGACCAGATTAATAAATTTATATCGACCATATGTTATTGCCTCATGTTTTGCTAGATAGTGTGATATCTATGATTGCTTTGATTAGCTATTTCTTCTTGATGGAAATTGGTAAAAAATGTAAATTGGGATTAATTGATAATTTTTTGGCTAAAAATAATGAGGCATGTAAAATAATCTAGATCTAGTTGTAATTTTATATTAATCAAATTTGTGCAGTAATCATGTTTAATTATTTTTGATAGCTTACTGATTAGGTTTTCTGAATTTGGAACTTATGAATAATAAATCTGTTAATTCAAGATGGATTAAATAAATGACTTTTTGATATTTACTTAAAGGGTTTTGAGTTACCCTCTTGATTGTTAAAGGTCTAAGATCCTAATTAATGTGATGTTTTTTTCCTGCTTCTTGTGTTGTTATGTCATCCTGGATGGCTATTGTGATATGTGGGGGCATGGAGGCTTTTGGTTGTGGAAGAAGATGATGCCTAGAGTAGCGAGATGCATCATTTTATGCATGTGGACGTCAGGGAGACACCAGGGATGATGGAATGGGATGGATGTCATTGTGGGATGCTTGATGTTTCTTTGGTTATTTATCTGCTTTACATTTCCCGATAGCTCAAGGAAGCTGGTCTTACTTACCCTTCATCTGAAAGATGCGTAGACATGTGGGGTATGCCACGTGTTTTCCGTTTTTAGCTTCTCAAGGAAGGACGGGTATATTCTCTTACTATAAGCGGAAATGACTAGACGAGTAGTACATCTACTCACCGTGTTGAGCCCTCTTGTGTTTAGTAGCATAGAATGTTTTTCTAGAATTCCTGGGAATGTGGGAATGTATTTTCTATAATGAATATTTGATTAAATGGTGTTAACCCATGGGGTTGGAGTTTTCTGGAACATAATTATAAGGTTGTAATTTTTATGGAACAGTGGACTTGGGTGTGATGCTAATGAATTTTAATGTGGAATTGTTCATAGTAAATTAATGTTTAAAAAATTAATTAACATAATGTAAATCTGATAAAAAAGGGATTTAAGTAATATAATAAATCACTTTAAATGGTTGGGTTCATATAGGATACCTAATCTTAGAAGTAGCATCCTGGAGTCTGAGAGATGTTATCTACAATTGTGTCTAAGACTAAGTTATGCCCAAAGTGTGGTTGTGAGTTATAGTATATTCTGTACTTTTGTGTTTCTATACACTAATCCACCCTATAATTAAGGGAAACTGACACCCTAGGGATTATGATCCCTGGGGGGTGTTTTCCCTAACATTCCGATTGGAGGATGGATGGGTGACTACACCCTTAGGCCTCACTCTCTTCTCTTGGTAGTTACTTGTGCTAGTAGGCACATTGAATAGTTTTCCCCATATATCTGTGTAGAGGGCTGTAATGTCTTGTGGTTATTCACACACATATATTCAAGATATAGTTTTTATGGAATACTATAGGTGTAACTTGTATAGTCTGTGATGGATTGAGGATCCTAACTTAATGTATCAGATGTGATGGCTTGAGGTATAATACCCGACGTATGATACACGTTATGCAAGCTGTGGTGGATCCCAAAAAGTACCTTGTTACATTGTTGTGTGGACGTGGTGGTTTTTTGCACGAGGTGCATATTGTGGTGCTTCGCCCAGGTGTCTACGGGCAAGCCTTTTGGAGAGAGATGCTCAGAACGTGCGACATTGGGGAAAGGTGGCAAACCAGTTGGGAAGTAGTAGATGGGTACCATTTATATTCTTTATTATATGATATATTCTTGTATGTGTTACTTTGTGAGAGTATCCATGGTGAGGTTGGGAACATAGTATACCTGCTTAGGTGACGAGTTAGTTTCACTTGTTGTTCACTGTGCTTTAGCATGGTTTCTATACTTTTACACTAGAGGCTTTGGGGAGGATCCTACTGAGTATACTGTTATACCCACCCTATGTATAGATAAACTCTTTTTCAGGTCACTTGAAGCATGTTGGAGATCAAGCTGGTTTCTACTAGCTTGGGGCTGCACGAGCTGTTCAGACTGGTGGTTATTGTTTTTTTACTTTCTTTTGGGTACTTGCAGTTTTTCACTTCTAGTTGTAGTACTTGTTCATGAATTTACATATGTGAACTTGGGTTTTCTTTTATACTTCAGTTCTGAGTAGGATTTGGTTGGTGTCTATCTTATCTCTCTCTTCTGCATGCGTTCTCTTAGAGGGTAATGCCTCCCATTTGTGTGTTTACTATACCCTCAGTGCTAGTAGCCAACCCAGGGCCTACTAGAGGTGAGACTTGGGGGTCATTATCTCCCTTCTCACATTGTCGACCTAGGAAGGGTACACATTGTGGGAGGGGGTTGTGACAGAGTAGTATCAGAGGTTTGGTTGAGGGATAAGATAGAATTTAGAGTTAGGCACATTTGAGGTTGCATGGGTTGGTAGGGAAACGGTGTCATTCCATGTTTAGAAAGTGAGCTAAACATTGCAGACCGATTGATACAAAAGCTTTTAGGCCCCCCTATGATCTTATTTACGGACCTTTATGTTTATAATGGAAACTAAAAAAATGTGATACTAGTTTCAGGTTAGAGACCTAGGAAAGGATCATTTATCATTCTTCTTGTGCCTATGTTTGAATGGGTAGACCTTGGTATAAGTTAACCTAAAATTAATAAAAGAAAATAATTATATAATTTTGATCCTTCCAGATTCCAGGTTTAGGATCTCTAATGGTTTTTTATTTTATAGGTATGGGTCTAGGTCGACGTCCTCATTAGGTTTGCACAGAAAATGTCCAGCAGGCTGTTCCAGCAAATCGTTGTAGGGTAGAGGGTGATGACGAAGACACATGGAGGAAGACACTCTAAGAGTTTCAGCGCCAGTGTCTGTAGAAGTACGAGCTCTCTATTTCATATGTAGTCACGGAAGACTGGTTAGGGGAGGTTAAGATAGACTTTAGTTCAATTCATGCTTAGAAGGAGCATTGGGTGTCCTTGGTTGCGACGATGCTTTGTGGAGGAGCGAGGCAGTGGTGGTTTTTGTTCCTCGGGGATCGTGAGGAGTCAGTAATATGATGGGAGGAGTTCCGAGACATGTTTAGAGTCGAGTTTCTTTCTTTGACTGTGAAGGCATCAAGTCACCAGGAGCTTCTTACCCTTCAACAGGGGATCTCCAGTGTTCAAGAGTTTGGAATCCGTTTTAGGAAACTTTTACTATATGCTTCGGACCTATTTCCAGATGGGGAGGTCAGGGAGAGGAATTTTGAGGAGGCTTTGCATCCATAGATCCAGTTCCAGGTCACCCCATTTATGCTGAAAACATATCTTGAGTAACTGGTGAGGGCAGTGTTTTTCAAGAGGACTTCGGCCAGGACCATATGATCAAGAGAGGGGAATCGTCATGATTCCTCACGAAGAAGAGTTGTGGTTCGGGGTTCTCGGTTTGCAGGGCAGAAGAGTTTTCATTCAGCTGGGGGTAGGTCACATCACTTCACATATCTTTTCTCCAGAGGTAGTAAATCTCACTCCTATAAATAGGGATCAGGTTCTTGTTTCTATTGTGGTGGTCATAGTCATCAGTAGCAGGAGTTCCTGACCTTTCATAGTGTCCATCGTGCACCGTGCGCTACACACCAGGTTTTTTTGTTGAGACAGTTCTAGGCGAGGCAGCAGCAGCCGGTTGCACGAGCTTTAGATCATCAGAGGGTAGATGGGGTAGGTAGAGGACAACCCCATGACACTTCCCGTCTTTAGAGAGAATAACGCAGTCATGGTGGTGGTCATCATCAGGGTCATGGTGGCTGTGGAGTAGGTCATGGTCAGCTTCATTCTCTAGCGTTGTCAGCTCTATGTGACCCAAACGTCGTTCGAGGTAACCTTTGCTTGTTTTCTACCTTGGTGTGTGAATTGATTGATTCAGGAGTGACACAATCCTTCATATCACCTACCTTTTTTCCATGCTTTGGGACTTGAGGTAGAGAGGCTTCCAGTGCCCTTGGCGTTGACTATACCAGTTTGAGGTCGAGCTGACTTGTTTGAAGTATGTAGAGACTATGAGCTACTGTTGGGGAATCACCTCTCTTGAGGAGATTTCTTATGTTTACGAATACAACCATATTATGTCATCCTCGGAATGGGTTGGTTGTTTTTGGTGAAAGCTATCATGGATTTCTTCCAGAAGAAGGTCTTTTTCATTTGTGCAGATAGAGGTCAAGTGGTGTTTTTTGGTGAGCGAGATCCTAGGATGTGTCATAGGTGCATTCCATCCTTATCATCCATGATGGCTGAGATGATGTTGAGTTCATCAGAGGTTCAGCAGTTGGCATTTCCTAGGTTCATACAAGAGTGCCCTGATGTCTTTCCAGAAGAGGTTGTAGAATTACCCCCTCGATGAGAGATCGAGTTTGGGATCGAGATACAAATAGGAGCATCTCTTATCTCTATGTCTCCATGTAGAATGGACCCTTCTAAGTTACGAGAGCTACGTATACAGCATGATGGTCTGTGACAGTGCAATTTTGTTTGGCCAAGTGTGTCACTCTGGGGTGCACCAGTTTTGTTCGTGAAGAAGGCTGACGGTAGTTTGCGATTGTGTGTCGATTATCGTCACTTAAACAAAGTGACAATAAAATATATCTATCCTCTTCCGCAGATTGATGATTTATTCAATAAAATTAAGAGTGAAAGTTGTTTCTCAAAGATCTACTTGCGGTCTGGATGTCATCGGATGTGTGTGAAGGATAAAGATATCCCAATGACTGCTTTCTGTTGTCATCATGGGAATTATGAGTTCTTGTTAATGTTTTTTTTTGTGATGAATGATCTAGATATATTCATGGGATTGATGAATGATGTGTTATATGAGTTCCTGGACAAGTTCATGGTAGTTTTCATCGATGACATCATTATGTACTCCACGTATGAAGAGGAGCATGCAAAGCATCTACAAGTATTTCCGGTAGTTTTCTCCTACATCAGCTGTTTGGGAAGATGTTAAAGTTTGAGTCTCAGGCTCGAGAATTCCATTTCTTAGGGAATGTTGTTTCACAACAGGGAGTAGTTGTGGATCCATTGTAGATAGAAGAAGTTTTTTCTTGGGAAACCCCTAAGATAGTGTCAGAGGTGTGAAGTTTCCTGGGTCTCAAAGGCTACTACAAGAGGTTCGCAGCTGATTTCTCATGAGTTGTGAATCCAATGACATCTTTGACAAGGAAGGATCAATCATTCATATGGACTGATTACTGTCAAGAAGATTTCGAGTATCTAAAGGAGAAGTTAGTAAGTGCTCTCGTAATTTGCCTTCTAGCTGAGGGAGTTCTATTTGATGTTTTCTATTATGCTTCACATCTAGGGTTAGGCTATGTTCTCATGCAGTAGAGGTCAGTTGTTTCTTTTGTGTCTCGATAGTTGTGTCCCCATGAACACAACTATTCCAACCACAATCTTGAGTTTGAAGCTGTGGTGTTTTGTCTGAAGTTGTGGATACATTAACTCATTCATGAGCACTTTGTGGTTTTCACCGATCATAAGAGTTTGAAGTATGTTTTCTCCCATCGTGACTTGAACATACATCATCATCTATGGATGGAGTTCTTATAGGAATAAAACTTCAAAATATTGTATACACCTAGAAAAGGGATTGTTGTAGCTGATGCACTGAGTCAAAAGTCACGTAGTGATTCTGTACGTTAATCTGGTGATTCCTAGAGAGTAATGGAAGAACTGTCAGTATTACATATTTATATGGAATAAGTTTGGGGTATAGGTTGTCTTTTACAGATGATGTACAATCATCCCTGATGCAGAAGGTGGAAGAGTCATAGTTGGGAGATCTAGAGGTGGAGGTCTGGATAGACCGAGTTGTTTGTGGTGAGCCCCTGATGGTTGGTCGAAGGATGAACAACAACGAGGGTTGCATCATGGAAGGATTTTTGTTCCCTTGAAGATGCATGATATGGTTCTTAGAGAGTTCCATAGTTCACCTTTGCAATACATCCTGGCATGAAAAAGATGTACTGATCCTTGAGGAGTTAGGTTTGGTGGCCTTGCCTGAAATGTGCGGTTGCGGAGTTTTTGTCTCGATGTTTAGTCTTTCAGAAGGTGAAGGTAGAACATCATGTTCCTGGTGGTCTTCTCCAGACATTAGAGATCCCTTATTGGAAGTGGGAGGACATATCAATGTACTTTGTTACTAGTTTACCTCAAGATTTGGGAGGACATGATTCTATTTGTGTGGTAGTGGATCGTTTAACAAAATCGGCCAACTTCATAGCGATAATGGAGTTGATCTCAATAAATTATTTGTCAAGGCAGTATCTAGAGGAGATGGTGAGACTTCATGGAGTCCCTAGGACGATTATTTTTTATCAAGATCCTCGTTTTACCTCTAGGGTGTGGAGAGGTCTCCAAAATTCTTTTGATTCTCAACAATGCCTTAGCACTGTTTTTCATCCTCAAACAGATGGTCATATAGAGCGAACCATCCAGACTCTTGAAGACATGTTATGCTCTTGTGATCATGATTTTGGAGGCTCATGGAAAAGGCAGTTACCCTTAGTGGATTTCACTTACAATAATAGTTTTCACTCCACCATCGGTATGGCACCTTTTGAAGCTGTGTATGGTCGACCATGCCATTCTCTGTTGTGATAGACTGGAGTCGGAGAGTCAGCAATTATTGGACAGAAACTAGTGAAGAATACAAAAGAGATGGTTTAGGTGATTCATGAGAGGATTAAGACAATGCAAGATCATCAGAAATCAAATGCTGATCAAATAAGGTGACTATTACAGTTTAATTTTGGGGATCTTTTGTTTCTAATGGTGACTCCCCATCATGGGCATTGAAGGTTTGTCCGTGGAAGTATGCTTTCTATAACAACCCATACTTTACATACATTTTTATTACTTCAAAATTGAAACACACTTATTACAACATATAACAAATCCAGGAAAGGACCGTATAGGTATAGAGTCTTTAGAAATTGGGAAACATAAACAACTGGTTCATAAAGCATCTACTTTGCCTCCCATTTATTTCATCATATCTAGAGTCCCTTTTTGGAATATCCTACTTAATAACCTTCTTCTTGACCTAGGGAAATAAAACATACAAAAGGGTGAGCTCCAATGCTAAGTAAGGGTAACCAAAAGAAATATCAATCACATCATATACATAAGAACATAACTTTTGGAAATCTTAACCTGCAAAAGAAATCATAATTTCATAACATGGGATAAATCATAGTAGTGAAATGTAATCCCAATAATCTTAACATAAAACATGAAACTTTGTGTCATACACACATAATCATAGAGAATCATTTCTTATTAGTCAAGACTCATTTCCCAGACTATCTTAGTGGACAAAGTCCATTTCTAAACAGATTTCACTCCTCATTTCAGTCTGGTTTCACTGAACCGGTTTAACCTGCCGTTCCATCCATTTCTATCTCATGAGATATAAAATCTTTACCCAATGCATTGGAGGTAGATATAGGTCCTACCAATCTCATAATGATACCATTCTTATGTGTTCCACAAAATCATAAATCATACATCATTGCATAACCCATGTAATAAAAATGGGAATCTTAAACATCATGACATCATAAAACAATTCATATAAGAGAAAGGAATTCATAAAAATAATTCCATCAAAACATAATCAAAACAATGTAAAAATTGGGATAGAAACAGAACCCTTTATTATCTTAGATGGAAAAATAATTTTGATAAAACACTTGAACTACATTCTTGAGGAAAATATTCTTTCTAATTCAAAAACATTTTTCCTTTATTAAAATGACATACAATTTTAAACTAAAAGAAGTTGATTAAAAATACAATTGAAAACTTGTAAAGGAAGATTCTTGGAAATATTTCTTTAAAAATCCATTCATGCTGTATAAGTTAAAAAACATTCTTCACGTACTTTTGTCGGAAAAGTCAAAAAGTACCTCGTACGAAAAACGACAAAAGATTCCTTTCATATCTTTTACTAAAAACTCACCAAAGGGTAAAATTGGAATTAAACAATTGTAGGTGGATGGAAATAATATTAAATATTGAGGAAACATGGATTTGGATGATAAAATACACCCCAGTAAATACCAATGTATATACAATCTCGGATAAAAATGAGATTGTGATATTTCCCTTACCTTAGGTCATATTTGCTTCGTAAGTGTCTGAACCTCTTGTATAATGATTTAAATAATGTTATTTACTGATTTCAGAATCATAATTATTTTTATGAAATCATATATGGTCATATTCTTAGCTTCTTATTAGTAATATTTCATTACTACTTGTTTATTCGGGTGTTTATTACTTTTTGTTCTTATGCGTGTTTTGTCGAATAAATTCTTATCCTTCTTTTTAAGTTATAGATACCTCATTTCCAGAATGGTATTAGTGTAATATATATCATATTTATTCACTAAATTCATTTGTATAATCATTATGCAATGAACATCATGTAGAACGAGTCGCATCACATCGTGGAGACGGTATTCCGTACGTACGCACGAGCGATGATATCATTCCCATGATCTTGGAATTGTATTGGAGTGTATGTATACAATTTCAGAATCAATATCACTTTACAATAGTAATATATAGTCCTTATTTACACCATTATACCCATCCAAGTAAGGTGGTGGTGGAAAATAGATTACACCACGGCGTGGAGACGGTATTCCGTACGTACGCACGCGCGGTGATTTCGTTTTACGTAGGATGGATAGATGGTGAAATAGGGTTGTTTCATACTTATAATTACATATCAGTATATTAGTGATACCGATATTATTACTTCATAATGAAACAACAAAATAATAAGAAGTGGAAGAAGAAATAATGTTGAAAGAATTGGTAACAGACATTACCTCTTCTTTGAAGCGCCTCTTTGAGATCTCCTTTTAGGGCACTAAAATTGGTCTTTTAAGAAGACAAGGACCTCTAGGATGTTTATAGGGAAGTGGAGAGGAAACATTGGCAGGGGTTGGCCGAGCTTGAAGGCTCAATGTGGTGTGAGGAAGAGGGGGAGGAGGTGCCCTTTTATAAGGGAGGAAAGGGGCTCCTTTGGAAAAACTAATAATATTATTTTATTATAAATCCAAATTCGGTTTTGAATAGATCAAAATTGATTTATTTAGAAGCTAATGTGGGGATGGGTCTAAATACTCTCATAAAATAGAATTTAGACAAGTTTAGGTTCCTATTTTATCCTTATCATTTAGATTTAACATTAAGTTAAATAATTTTACTTTTACCGTGTCTTCTTGTGTTCTTATACTATAAGGTTAATAAACTTACTATATAAAGCCAAACGAACCCCAAGTTGTTTATTATTAATATATATAACCTTATATAATTAATTTGGCCGAACCTTATATTTTTAGGAATAAATAATAATTAATAATATAATATTTTTTTTAAAAACTATTTTATGTCAATTTTGACACTATTTTGTAATTGATTTTTGTGAAAATCATAAAAGAATGATTATTTCGATAAAAGTTAATTAAATCAATACTAACATGTCATATTAACCTATAAAATTAGTTTAATTCATAAAAAGTCTCATATTACATTTATTTGGGTATTTATAAAATCAATTATGTCAATATTTCATTAATAAGATAATTACTACATCATCTTTGTGTCATAAATAAATTAACATATTTAAAGTCTAAAAATTACAAATAAAATATCATTATGTAGGAAATCTTTTTGTATTTCTAATGAATATTTATAGTCGAATTTATCGTATGTATAAACCTATATTAAAAATGATTTTCTTATTAAACTTTGATTTTAACTATTTTAACCCTTCTTTAAATAAATTAATAATAAATGTCCTAATCTAATCCAAGTGGGCCTAAATGGTCATATTTTATATCTAAGGTTGTTTTTGGTCGAATTAAATTTTTCCAATAGAATTTTTACATGTGTTAGGGTAATAATAATATCATTTTTACCCTTAATTACCCTATTTACTTTTAACCGTGGTAAAAAAAAGTAAAAAGTTACTATTCACCAATTATTATTTTCATCTCATTGAACCACATTTTACTTACTGACATCAATGGTGTCTCTCAGATTTTTGAAATTCCACTCACAAAAGTGGTAAAATTATGTTTTATGAAAAATTCGGTTTTTTTTAACTACCACTTAGTGGTTTCACTATTCATCAAAAATTGAATGTTTTCAGAAAAATACCAAAATTTCACCCTAGGATAATTTAAATATTCCGAATCCAAAAATGAAGTCAATTTTGAAAAATAAAATTTACAAAATTTCAAAAAGTGGTAATTACTATTCATAACAGCTATTTTTAATAATATTTTAATAGCATATCGTTGTTTAGTGAAACTCGGTATTGCGTACGACGCAAGCTATCGAGGAAGGTCGTGATTGCATGTAAAGCAAGTCGAGAAAGTGTTGTTTGTAGTAAAAGATTCCTTTGATGATTTATATAACATAAAAGTCTCAGGTGTTACATTCTACCCCCCTTAAAATGAATTTCGCACTCGAAATTTGTCACTTTGTAACAAACAGATGAGGATTCCTCTCCCTCATCATATCCTCAAGCTCCCATATAGCTTCTTCTAATTGGTGGTTCCTCCATAAACCATTCAACAATTGAGTGGTCTTGTTTCGTAGGACTTTTTCGCTACGATCCAGAATCTCTATCGGCTGTTTTTCATAAGAAAGATCTTGCTCCATCAGTACAACTTCTAAGCTGAGTACATGTGAAGGATCAGGTATGTACTTTCTCAGGAGAGATACATGGAACACATCGGGAACTTGAGAGAGATTCGGTGGAAGTTCCAATCGGTAAGCTACATTCCCAACACGATCCAGTATTTCGAAAGGACTGATATATGTAGGGCTCAACTTTCCCTTCTTTCCAAATCTCATGACCCTCTTCCAGGGAGATATTCGTAAGAACACTTTATCACCCACTTTAAACTCAAGGTCTTTTCTTCGGTTGTAGACATAACTTTTCAGTCGACTCTGAGCTGCTCTTATGTGTTATTGAACAGATCTGACCTTTTCTTCCATTTCATCAGCGAGATCAGGTCCTAATAGCATTCTTTCCCCAAAATCATCCCAGCAAGTTGGAGTCTTTCATTTCTTTCCATAGAGAGCTTCATAAGGAGCCATCTGAATACTGGAGTGAAAGCTATTATTATAAGAAAATTCCACCAAAGGTAGGTGTTGATCCCAACCACCTTTGTAATCCATAGAGCACGCTCTCAACATATCTTCTAGAGTTTGAATTGTTCTCACAGATTGATCGTCTGTCTAAGGATGATAAGCATTGCTGAAACTCAACTCTGTATCCAGAGTATGCTGAAGACTTCGCCAGAACTTTGAGGTAAACCTCGGATCCCGATCAGATATAATAGAAAGTGGTACTCCATGCAATCTTACCACTTCCTTCACATATATCTTTGCAAGCTGATCCAGAGAGAAATCCTCTCTAATAGCAATGAAGTGTGCAGACTTTGTAAGACGATCAACTATGACCCATATAGCATTATTTCCTTTGGATGTTTTAGGATGTCCGGTGACAAAGTCTATAGTGATTTTTCCCATTTCCATTCGGGTATGGGTAATGGTTGTAACATCCCCTCAGACTTCTGTCTCTTAGCTTTAACTTGCTGACAAACCAAACATTGAGAGGCATATTCAGCAACATCTCTTTTCATGCCATCACACCAGAAGTACTCTTTCAGGTCCCTATACATCTTCGTGATTCCAGGATAAATAGAGAATGAAGAACTATGAGCCTCATCTAGCAGCTCCTTCTTTAATTCGGGGATGGGAGGAACACAAACCCGATTCCTAAACTTTATTATCCCATTACAATCAAGGTTGAATTCAGGAACATTTCTCACCTTCTTTTGTAACTCGACATCTTCTTTCTGTGCCTCTTTAATCTTCACATGTATAGATGGTTGAACATTCATTTGAGAAAGACACGATTTTTCCCCTTTCATTATAATTCCAAGATCCATCCTTTGTAAATCCATAAATATTGGATCTTTTGTGATCCTCATCATGGATAAAATGGCATGGTCTTGTCGACTAAATGCATCTTCCACCTTGTTTTCTTTCCCAAGGTGGTAATGGATTGAGCAGTCGTAATCCTTAATCAGCTCCAACCATCTTCTTTGGTGCATATTCAGCTCCTTTTGTGTGAAAATATACTTTAAACTTTTATGATCAGTATAAATGTCACCCCTTTCTCCATAAAGATAATGCCTCCAAATATTTAATGCAAATATTACTGCAGCTAACTCCAAATCATGAGTTGGGAAATTTTTCTCATGGATTTTCAACTGTCGTGAGGCATAAGCTATGACCATATCATTTTGCATAATAACACACCCCAATCCCTTCTTGGATTCATCACTGTAGATCACAAACATTTCTCCACTACAAGTCAGTGTGAGCACAGGTGCACTGGATAACCTTCTTTTCAACTCCTTGAAATTCTCTTCACATTCCTCCATCCACGCGAACATAACTCCTTTTCGAGTCAACTTGGTGAGTGGATTAGATAATCGTGAGAAATCTGTCACAAAACATCGATAATATCCAGCCAAACCAAGAAAACATCAGATATCAGTTACTTTTGTGGTCTCGACCATCTTATTATAACCTCTGTTTTTGCTGAATCCACAGATATCCCCTCTTTTGTGATTATGTTACCCAAAAATGTAACTTTTTGAAGCCAAAATTCGCACTTGGTAAATTTGGCATAAAGCTTCTCTTTTCTCAGGGACTTTAATATAATTCTCATGGGATCTTCATATTCTTCCTTGCTCTTTGAATAGACAAGAATATCTTCTATAAAGTCTACCACAAACTGATCAAGATAGTCTCTAAAGACTCTATTCATCAGATCCATGAAGATAGCAGGGGCATTAGTAAGACCAAATGGAATCACTATAAATTCATAGTGTCCATACCTCGTACGGAAATCCTTCTTTGGTATATCCTCCCTTTTGACTCTTAATTGATGATACCCTAAACGAATATCAATATTGGAAAAGTATTGAGCTCCGCGTAGTTTGTCAAATAATTCATCAATGCATGGGAGAGGATATTTTTTCTTGATAGTGATCTTGTTAAGTTCTCGATAATCAATGCAGAGTCTCATTGATCCATCTTTATTCATAACAAATAGAACAGGTGCTCCCCAAGGTGACGCACTAGGGCGTATGAATCCCTTATCAAGATTCTCTTGGATTTGCTTCTTCAATTCCTACAACTCAATTGGATCCATTCTATAAGGTGTGTTTGAAATAGGTAAAGCACCTGGTACGAGTTCTATTGAAAACTCGAATTCATGATTTGGTGGAAGACCCGGCAATTCCTCCGGAAAGACATCGTCAAACTTTCGTACAATGGGAATATTCTTAATCATCAATTTCTCACCAACCATTTGAGATAAAGAACCTTCATTTAGTGGAATCAAGACCCATAAGATGGAAGAAATTTCCACTAGAAGGTTATGTTCATCCTTGCATCGATAGATGATCATAGATTGATCTGGAATATGAAATGTGACTTCCCTTCTTTGGAAATTGATATGAGATCCATATAAAGAAAGCCAATCCATTCCATGAATAACATCAAATTCCACTATAGGAAGGATCACAAGATTTTTAGGAAGCACTTTCCCACAAACATCAATCGGAGAAGAATTATAAACTTTTGATGCGACTGTTGTGCCATTAGGGGTTGTCACAGCTAACTCAACATCTAATTGTTGAGGTAATACGGTGATATCCTTAGAAAATTCTTCAGAAATAAAGGAGTGGGTGGATCCAGAATCAAATAAAACATTTTCTACTTTAGAGTGGATGGTAAGTGTACCTTTCACCACATCGTTATCGTACTCCACATCACTGATAGAAATTTCATGTGACTTTCCATTGTCTTTAGCCTTAAGAGGTTGTTGACATCGACCATCATCATCATCCCTTGGATTTACGCATTGATTGGCATAATGCCCCATCTCCTTGAACTTGAAACATTGAAGTGTAGTACGTTCATTCTGTGTATCCCTTCCTTTGTTTTCATCATTAGACATCTTCTTCCCATCATTGAGGCATTCAAATGCCCGATGACCTTCCTTTCCACATTTGAAACATTTACTTTTCCCTTTAATACAACTCCCTCCATGTTTCTTTCAAAACATTGAGCATAAGGGAAATATCATCTTATTTTCGGTGAGATCTTTTGATTTTCCTTTGAATTCTATTTTCCTCTTCTTATCAAACCCATATGACTGATGGGTTACTCAATTCACCATCGTGACTTTGAGAGAACATCGAACGAATACCTCGTAGCTATTGAAGTCCCTTATGGCTAACGCCCTTCGAAGACATGGTTTTAAGACACTAAAGAATCGATCGATCTTACTCTCAGGTTGGATAATAATACCAGAAGCGTACCTTGAAAGATTTGTAAAATTTGCTTCATAGGTACCAACAGATTCATCATCCTTATGCTTTAGTTCAACAAACTCTTTCTCCGTCTTTGTTCGGATAATACGAGGGAAATACTTCTTGAAAAATAAGTTGTTGAACTCGTCCCATTCCATGGACTCAATTTCATCCCTTTGCCTCGTATTCTTAATAAGTTTCCACCATTGATCAGCATCACCTTCCAAAAGATACACTACTAAGATGACTTTATAATGTTCAAAACATTGAAGAACTAAAAATAACTTTTCAGTAGTACTAAACCATTGTTCAGCAACTAATGGATTAGTAGACCCGCTGAATGAAGGTGGACGTTGTCTCATGAAGGATTCATCAGAATTTTTCTCCTTACTTTACTCGTTTGGAAGCCTGTATGATTCATAGCTTGAGAAAGTTGTGTGAGCATGGCTACAAGATTTTGCATTCCAGCTCCCATAACGTTTGGTTTCTCAGGGGGACAATCATTGCATTTCCCGTCGCATTCCGCATTAACACTGTTCCTTTGGGTTCCAGCCATTGACTAAAACCAAGAAGAATAGTGTGAGCAACACTAATTATAATAGGAAAACCACATAATCAAGAATAAAATTTCAGACTTAAGGTCTTATCCTAGGTTATTCATGGCCATTTCTAAAACACTAAGATTGTGTTCTATGATTAGACTTATCCTTAGGGTTCTTACTAAGGCTTTCACATCCTAGTTTCCAAAGGATGACTATACATTTCCTCTGATACAAACTATAACAACACATACTTTACATACTTTGTTATTACTTAAGAATTAAAGAACACTTATTACAACATATAACCAAACTAGGAAAGGACCGTATAGGTATAGAGTCTTTAGAAACTAGGAAACATAAACAACTGGTTCATAAAGCATCTACTTTGCCTCCCATTTATTTTATCATATCTAGAGTGCCTTTTTGGCATATCCTACTTAATAACCTTCTTCATGACCTGGGGAAATAAAACGTATAAAAGGGTGAGCACAAATGCTCAATAAGGGTAAGCAAAAGAAATATCAATCACATCATATACATAAGAACATAACTTTTGCAAATCTTAACCTGCAAAAGAAATCATAATTTCATAACATGGGATAAATCATAGTAGTGAAATGTAATCCCAATAATCATATCATAAAACATGAAACTTTGTGGTATTCACATATAATCATAGAGAATCATTTCTTGTAAGTCAAGACTCATTGCCAATACTATCATAGTGGACAAAGTCCATTTCTGAACCGAGTTCACTCCTCATTTCAGTCCTATTTCACTGAACCTATTTAAACTACCATTCCAGCCATTTCTATCTCATGAGATATAAAATCTTTACACAATGCATTGGAGGGAGATATAGGTCCCACCCATCTCATAATGATACCATTCTTATGTGTTCCACAAAATTATAAATCATACATCATTGCATAACCCATGTAATAAAAATGGGAATCTTAAACATCGTGACATCATAAAACAATTCATATAAGAGAACGGAATTCATAAAAATAATTCCATCACAACATAATAAAATCAATGTAATAATAGGGATATAAAGAGAGCCCTTTATTATCTTAGATGGAAAAATAATTTTGATAAAACACTTGAACTCCATTCATGAGGAAAATATCTTTTCTACTTCAAAAACATTTTTCCTTTCTTAACATGTCATAGAATTT
Source organism: Viscum album (assembly GCA_963277665.1). Classification (NCBI taxonomy): domain Eukaryota; kingdom Viridiplantae; phylum Streptophyta; class Magnoliopsida; order Santalales; family Viscaceae; genus Viscum; species Viscum album. The sequence goes on from OY728133.1 coordinate 1,277,239,867, forward strand.
TAAACTAAAAGAAGTTGATTAAAAATAATCATGAAAACATGTAAAGGAATATTCTTGGAAATATTGTTTTAAAATTCCATTCATGCCATATGTTAAAAAAATATTATTCTCGTACTTTTGTCAGAAAAGTCAAAAAGTACCTTGTACGAAAAACGACAAAAGATTCCTTTTATATCTTTTACTAAAAACTCACTGAAGGGTAAAATTGGATTTAAACACTTGTAGGTGGATGGAAATAATATTACATAATGAGGAAACATGGATGTGGATGATAAAATACAACCCAGTAAATACCAAAGTATAAACAATCTCAGATAAAAATGAGATTGTGATATTTCCCTTACCTTAGGTCCGATTTGCTTCATAAGTGTCCAAACCTCCTGTATAATGATTTAAATAATGTTATTGACTTATTCCAGAATCATACATATTTTTTTGATATCATATATGGTCATATTCTTAGCTTCTTATTAGTAATATTTCATTACTACTTGTTTATTCGAGTGTTTATTACTTTTTTTTCTTATGCGTGTTTTGTCAAATAAATTCTTATCCTTCTTTTTAGGTTATAGATACGTCATTTACAGAATGGGATTAGTGTAATATATATCATATTTATTCACTAAATTAATTTATATAATCATTATGCAGTGAAGATCATGTAGAACGAGCTGCATCACATCGTGGAGACGGTATTCCGTACGTACGCACGAGCGATGATATCGTTCCCATGATCGTGGAATTGTATTGGAGTGTATGTATAATATTTTAGAATCAATATCACTTTACAATAGTCATATATAGTCATTATTTACACCATTATACCCATCCAAGTAAGGTGGTGGTGGAAAATAGATTACACCACGGCGTGGAGACGGTATTTCGTACGTACGCACGTGCGGTGATTTCGTTTTCTGTAGGATGGATAGATGGTGAAATAGGGTTGTTTCATACTTATAATAAAATATCCGTATATGAGTGATACATATGTTGTTACTTAATAATGAAATAACTAAATAAGAACAAGTGGAAGAAAAAATAAAGTTGAAAGAATTGGTAACGGACATTACCTCTTCTTTGAAGCACCTTTTTGAGATCTCCTTTTAGGGCACTAAAATTGGTCTTCAAAGAAGACCAGGAACACTAGGATGTTTATAGAGAAGTGGAGAGGAGAAATTGTCAGGGTTTGGACGAGCTTGGAGGCTCCAAGTGGTGTGAGGAAGAGGGGGAGGAGGTGCCCTTTTATAAGGGAGAAGAGGGGCTCCTTTGGAAAAACTAAAAATATTATTTTATTATAAAGCCAAATTTGGTTTTAAATAGCTCCAAATTGATTTATTTCGAAGCTAAGGTGGGGATGGGTCGAAATCCTCTCATAAAATAGAATTTAGACAAGTTTAGGTTCCTATTTTATCCTTATCATTTAGATTTAACATTATGTTAAATAATTTTACTTTTACCGTGTCTTCTTGTGTTCTTATATAAGGTTAATAAACTAACTATAATCAGCCAAACAAACCCCAAGATGTTTATTATTAATATATATAACCGTATCTATGTAATTTTTCCTAACCATAGATTTTTAGTAATAAAATAATAATTAATAATATAATATTTATTTTAAAAACTATTTTATGTCAATTTTGACACTATTTAGTAATAGATTTTTGTGAAAATCACAACAGAATTATTATTTCAAAAAAAGTTAATTAAATCAATAATTACATGTCATATTAACCTATAAATTTATTTTAATTCATAAAAAGTATCAAATTACATTTATTTGGGTATTTATAACATCAATTATGTCAATATTTCATTAATAATATAATTACTACATCATCTTTGTGTCATAAATAAATTAACTTATTTAAAGTCTAAAAATTACAAATAAAATATCATTATGTAGGAAAGATTTTTAGATTTATATGGAATATTAATAGTTGAATTTATCTTATGTATATCCCAATATTAAAAATGATTTTCTTATTAAACTTTGATTTTAACTATTTTAACCCTTCTTTAAATAAATTAGTAATAAATGTCCTAATCTAATCCAAGTGGTCCTAAATGGTCATATTTTATTCCTAAGGTTTTTTTTGGTCGAATTACATTTTTTCAATAGAATTAGGACATCTGTTAGGGTAATAATAGTATCATTTATACCCTTAATTGCCTTATTTACTTTTAACCGTGGTAAAAAAGGTAAAAAGTTACTATTCACCAAAAATTATTTTCATCTCATTGAACCACATTTTACTTACTGACATCAACCGTGTCTCTCAGATTTTTGAAATTCCACTCATAGAATGTTTTATGAAAAAATCAATTTTTTTAACTACCACTTAGTGGTTTCACTATTCATCAAAAATTGAAAGTTTTTAGAAAAATACCAAAATTTCACCCTAGGCTAATTTCGATATTCCGAATCCAAAAATGAAGTCAATTTTGAAAAACAAAATTTACAAAATTTCAAAAAGTGGTTATTACAATTCATAACAGCTAGTCTTAATAATATTTTAATAGCATATCATTTTTTAGTGAAACTCGGTATTGTGTACGACGCAAGCTATCGAGGAAAGTCGAGATTGCATGTAAAGCAAGCCGAGAAAGTGTTGTGTGTAGTACAAGATTCCTTTGATGATTTATATAACATAAATGTCTCGGGTGTTATACTTTCTCCCCGGTTTGTTGGGACTTTCAAGATGTTAGCTCGTGTTGGTGTTCTGGCATATTGAGTATCACTTCCCCCATAGATGAGTCGGATACATGTTGTTTTCCATGTATCAAAACTCTGTAATTATCTTCATGATGACTCCCAAATTATCAATTGGGATGAGATCAATGTTGATAATGATTCTACCTTCGGGGAGCGACCTGTGGATATCCAAGACCGCAAAGAGAATGTGTTGCGCAACCGTTTTATCCCTTTAGTTCGTGTCTTGTGGCGACACAGTGGCATCGAGGAGAGTTCCTAGGAACATGAGTAAGATATACGTGATCAGTACCCAGTGTTGTTTGAAGTTTAAATCTTTTCATGTAACAAAGTTACATTTGTGGTTAGACCTTTCATGTTCTATTTATTATTTTTTTCTTTTGTTGCTTTTATGGATTGCTCTCTTCTAAGAGGTATCTCGATGGGTGGTTGTTCAGACCCAGTTTATTTTCTTTTTTCTTAATGTGGGTTTTGAATTCTCGAGGATGATAATGATTTGAGAGGTATCTTATGTAATGGTCTGGACCTATCCAGTCCATTGCTTTGTGAAAATGTGGTGTTTGAGGTGTTCCTGGAGGCCAAGGTTACTTATCCCCAACACTTTTCCAAATTTCCTTTACGGTGAAAAGTACTAATGGTAGGTGTACAATAACGGTAGTTGTATAGTAATGGTAGGTGTACAGTAATGGTTGGTGTACAACAATGGCAGGTGTACAGTAACGGTTTGTGTACAGTGTTTCCAAAATGGTGAGGTCTATCAGTAACCTCTAAAGGTAGGTGTATTGTAACGGTAGGAGTACAGTAACATTAGGTGTAAAGTGTTTTCATAATGGTGAGGTCTATCTTTAACCTCTATCAGTAAACTATAATGGTTGGTGTACAATAACAGTAGTTGTACAGTAACTGTAGGTGTACAGTAAAGGTGGGTGTACAATGATTCCAGAATGGTGTGGTCTATCAGTAACCTCTATCGGTAACCTCTAATGGTAGTTGTACAGTACGGTAGGTGTATAGTCACGGTAGGTGTACAGTAACGGTAGGTGTATAGTGTTTCCGGAACGGTGAGGTCTATCGGTAACCTCTAATGGTGGGAGTACAATAACAGTAGGTGTACAGTAACGGTAGGTGTACAGTGTTTCCAGAATGGTGAGGCCTATCGGTAACCTCTATCGGTATCCTCTAACAGTAGGTGTAAATTAACTATAGGTGTACAGAAATGGTAGGTGTATAGTGTTTCTAGAATAGTGAGTTCTATCGGTAACCTCACTCAGTAACCTCTAACGGTAGTTGTATAGTAACAGTAGTTGTATAGTAACTGTAGGTGTACAGTGTATCCAGCTTCCTAAAATTTCACCCCTTTCATGTTTCCTTTGACATAAAATACATATAAGGCCTTATTTTAAGTACTCTTAAGGCCTATTCAAAGGACATATATCCTATATTAATTATTCCTATGTCTCGGGATGTTTTTACTTTGTCACACCATGTGGGTTAATGCGATCTGCTTTTAATGGGGAATTAAGAGTATCATAAACTGTTGCCCCATTAAATCTTCAAAAGGGACAAGATATCTTCCTCCTTTTTTCTTCCTCTTTGTTCTCGGCTATGAGATGCTAGATCCTTTCAATTCATCCAGTATGAGTTGCGCAATCAAACTTTACTACCTGGATTAGTTCTGCTCTGTTTTGATGCAACCAAGCTGTATCGATCAATCTTCGATATAAGGTATGTTTTATCATCGTTCATTTGGGGTTCATATTCTCCTATTTCTATTTAACATATTATATAATGTAATATCCATGCTTCTAATTGGGATTTTCTTGGGGTTTGGTTGGTGCGGTCGTACTGTGGCATCCTTGGGTGAATACAGTTGTCGCGAGAGGAGGATCGTGACCCGTTGTGTGTCTAAAGAACGTCAAGAACTATTTGAGGTAGGGGATTCATTGCTTCTCTCTTATTTTACATGCACATGTATCATTTTCATGTTTAATCCCACTGGATGAAAATGTAATGTACATAATAAATATTTTAACCGGATAAATAAATTGATATCGATCATATGTTATTGCCTCATGTTTTTCTAGATAGTGTGATATCTATGCTAGCTTTGAAAAGCTGTTCGTTCTTGATGGAAATCGGTAAAGAAAGTAAATTGGGATTAATTGATAATTGTTTGGCTAATGATAAAGAGGCATGTAAATGAATCTTATTCTAGATGTAATTTAATGTTAATCAAATTGGCGCATTAAGCAGGTCTAATTATTTATGGCATCTTATTGACTAGGTTTCCAAAATTTGTTACCGATGAATAATAATTCTTTTAATTCAAGATGGATTAAAGAACTGATTTTTTGATAATTCATTAAAAGATTCTATGTTACCCTCTTGATTGTTAAAGGTCCAAGAGCCCAATTAATGTGATTTTTTTTCCTACTGCTTGTGATGTGATGTGATCCTGGATGGCTGTTGTGATATGTGGGGGCATGTATGATTTTGGTTGTGGCAGCAGATGATGCCTAGAGTGGAATGATGCATCAGTTTATGAATGTGGGTGTTAGGTAGGACACCAATGATGATGGAATGGGATGGATGTGATTTTTGTATGGTTAATCTTTCATATGTTTTTTATATGCTTTACTTTTCCCCACTACTCAAGGCAACTGGTCTTAGTTACCCTTCTTCCGAAAATGGCGAAGACACGCGGGGTATGCCACGTGCTTTCCGTGTTTATCTTATTAAGTAAGGATGGGTTTATGCTCTTTCTATAAGCACCAAAGAATCGACGGGTAGTACATCTAGTCAATGTGTTGATCCCCCTTGTGTTTAGTAGCATAGAATGTTTTTCAAGAATGTCTGCGTATGTGGGAAAGTATTTTTTGTAATGAATAATTGAATAAATGTTGTTAACCCATGGGGTTGGACTTTTATAGAACATAATGATGAGGTTGTAATTTTGAAGGAACAGTGGACTTGGGTGTGATGATAATGAATTTTAATGTGGATTTGTTCATGGTTAATTAATTTTAAAAAAATTAATTAACGTAAAGTGGAACTAATTAAATGGGAGTAAAGTAATCTAATAAAGCTATTCAAATGGTTGTGTGATTATAGCATACCTAATCATAGAATTAACTGCAAGGAGTCTTAGAGATGTTAGCTGTAGTTGTGTATAATAATAATTTATTCCCATTGTGTGGTTGTGAGTTATAGTATATTCTATACTTTTTTTGTTTCTATATGCTACTCCACCCTGTCGGTAATGGAAACTGACACCCCGGGGATTCTGAGCCCTAGGGGTGTTTTTCCTAACATTCTGATGGGAGGATGGATAGGTGACAACCCCCTTTATCCCCACTCTCTTCTTTTAGTAGTTACTTGTGCTGGTAAGCACATTGGTTAGTTTTCCACATATATGTGTGTAGAGGGATGTAATGGCTTGTGGTTATTCACACACATATATTCTGGATAAATTTTTTTATAGACTATTATAGGTGTAATTTGTATAGGTTGTGATGGGTTGAGGATACTTACTCGGAGTATGGGCTGTGATGGCTTGCGGTATAATAACTGATGTATGATATATGTTATACGAGATGTGTTGGCTCATGGAAAATACCTGGTTACTTTGGTGTGTGGACGTAGAGGTTTTGTTGCACGAGGTTCATATTCTGGTGCTTCGCCCAGGTGCCTGCAGGAAATCCTTTTTGGAGAAAGATGCTTAGGATGTGTGACGTTGGGGAAAAGCGGAAAACTATTGGGGAAGTAGTAGCGGGGTACCCTCGATATTCTTTATTATATCATATATTCTTATATGTGTTACTTGGTGAGAGTGTCCATGGTGATTTTGGGAACTTAGTATACCTGTTTAGGTGACGAGTTAGTTTCACTTGTTGTTTACTGTGCTTTACCATGCTTTCTCTAATTTTTCACGAGAGGCTTCATGGAGGATCCCACTGAGTATACTGTTATACTCACCGTAGGTGTATATAAACTATTTTTCAAGTCACTTGGAGAAGGTTGGATATCAAGTAGGTTTCTACTAGCTTAGGGTTGCAGGAGTTGTTCGGGCTGGTGGTTGCTGTTGTTTTTACTTTCTTTTGGGTACTTGCAGTTTTTCCCTTCCAGTTATATTACTTTTTCATGACATTACATATGTGCACTTGGTTTTTCTTTTATATTTCAGTTCTGGGTTAGAGTTACTTGGTATCTATCTTATCTCTATCTTCCACATGTGTTCTCTTAGAGGGTAATTCCTCCCATTTGTGTGATTACTATACCCTCAGTGCTAGTCGCCAAATTAGGGCCTACCGGAGGCGGGACTCGGGGGTCATTATCTCCCTTCTCACATTGCCGACTACGGAGGGGTACACTTTATCGGGAGTGGTTGTGACAATAAATTAATAGAAGCACTTTGAGAAAATTACATCTTTAATATCTCCTCCTTGAAGGACACCTTAGGACCTTAGATTTGGTATTTGGTAGAGTCTAGGAGAACATGGATATAGGGAGAGAGAATATGATAGGTTTTATTATATATATTTTTAACTATAATGCTTTGGAGGAAAAATGTTGAGGTGAGGTTTTTTATTTATACTTGATGATAGTTGGCTTTAAGTAATTAATTTATTGATTATTTTATATTCAAAGGTAACCATATAAATGTGGCATTAAATTCCATTACATTGGATTGTAATTAATTCTATATAGTTTGGTTAGGTTAGAGATACATCTCAACCACCAATTAAATATTGTTGTTTTTATGTATATTAAGCATTTAAATTATAATTTTAACCATTATCGGAAGATTTATTATTAAGATAATAACTTATTATTTTATAAAGGTAAATTTTTTATAAATAAATATGATATTAACTATACATCCTAATTTATACCTTACTAATTCAAATATGGAATAAATTTTACCTTATTCAATTCACAAAATTTGGAAAATTAAATTTAAAATTAATTCCACAGTCAAAACTAAAAAGTGATGTTTTAAAGTGAAATGTTCAATAGTTTTAAATGTTTGTATATATAATTTAAATATTATTTTAATTAAAATAAAAAAAAATTGTATTTAATTTAAAAATACTAAATATAATATTAAACTTATTAAAATTATCTTATATCAATAAAATAAAATAAGAAAAATTATAGTTTTGTATTAAAACACCGGATTTTTTCCAATTCATTAAAATTGTAATTTTATCAGAAAATACCAAAAATTTAACCAAATTAAATTTTGAGGAACCACATCTAAATAATATTTTTTTTAGAAATATATTCTATAAATGTCTAAAAATAGATTTAAAATATGGTTTCCATCAAAAGGTTGTAATTCTATTTTTTGGAAAACATTGTTTTTAAACCATAAATCTAGATTTTTAATTTAAATTATTGTCTATATTGTATATTTTAAGTTCTATATAATTAATAAATATTAATGGATATGAAAATATATTATTCTATAAGTAATTGTGATGTTACACACAATTCATAACATGTGGAGGTGAAACTAAACAAAGATTCAGGTCTGATTCTCTATTAAGGTAAACATAATAGATATCAATTGATGATCATTATTGTGAGTAATAGTAATAGAACATGATCGTGAATTACAATAACTGTACCTGGTTAGTAATAGATCATTAATCCTAAAACAAGGAATATTTATATAGATAAACAATTTTTAATATATAGGGTTATATAATATAAAAAATCAATTCTGGTCAATATGTACATAATATAAGAGTAAGTCATAAGTTTGTTATAATAAAAAATAATTTTAAATCACTTTGTTAGTAAATTATCACCCCTAATATAATAGTTGTGTAAAAATTACCATAATATATATTACTACTTGGTCATTTTAAATATTTTCATCTATGTAAATTCTAAATAGTTATGTTAGTCATCTCATAAGAGTTGAGTAACTCTATCGCCTCTTATAAGATTATGAACTATGTCTTCTCCGGGGGTGTCTCCACCCCATAATCCTTAACCTATGATTTGGAGGGATATACTAGACACACCCATTAATTTTTAATAATTCAACAACTCTTTAATGATTTATAATAGAACAACTTATCAAAAAATCTTAATCAATTCAAACATATGTGAGAAAATAATGAATATTTTATAATTAAGTAAAATAATAACCCATTACGGAAAAATAAAGTTTTCTAATAATTTAAACATAAAAATAATTATCCATTAATATCAATAAAAAATTTTGTAACATCGGATCATAAACCTAGTAATTATTATGAAACATATTGTGATGTTTTTATAGATGAATTTACATTTAATAATTTCATTAAGGCATTTCTTTAATGGAATACTATTATAATTTTTAATCAATTATTTTAAATCAAAAAATTTATAAAACTTTAAGGATTAAATTTTAATTTTAATGATCCATGGAAATATGTTATGAAATATTCAATGATAATATTATAAAGTCAAGGAGGAAAATACATCCATTTAGTGAACATAAAAAAATATTTCATTCACATTTTTGGTAAAAAAATAAAAAATAACATCTTTCAAAAATTACAAGAAGATTCCTTTATGAAAATATTTATTAATATAAAATTTGAGTAAAATATAATTTAATATTGAATTAAAAAATATTAAAAACATTCTTGAGAATATTTTCATGAAATTATGAACATGGATGAAAATATTACAATCCATTTAGAAAATCTTGGGTAGTTTTTATAAAAACATTTTTCTAGTCTCTTGTGTACCTAAAGAGAGGATAATTTAAGGAAAAAAGTAATTTAATTAATAAAATAGATGATAAAAAAAATAAATAATATTTGGGATAGATAAATCATATACCTTCAGGATTAGAAATTTTAGTTTAAACAATCCTAGTAAAAAATTATATTGTAATATAAAACACTTACAACTCTAGTAATATTTGAATTAAAACAGCATGAAATTAAAAATAATATATGGATATGTAAATAAAAATAAATTTTATTGAATTCAAAAAAACAAAATTCATAGGGTTTATACATAATACTCAATTAAAATTAGTGGTGAATGTGTCATATGTCTCAATGATATAAATTTGAATCGATAAAAATGAATCCATACATAAACATGAGTGATGTTTCAACATTTCAGTGGATGAAATGAAAAAAAAATTAAAATAATTCAACTATATAGAATAATTATTAATTCATAAATTTCATATAGGTTCATTAAATCGATAATTTTTTACAATACTTGTAAAGAATAAATGATAATGAAATGACATCGCTTCACGGCTGTTATAATTCACATTTACACTGAATCGATGTTATCATTTAACAATATGTATTAAATTTAAGAAGGTTTTAAAAAAATAATAATTTAATAAGAATATTTATGATATATAATAGATATATAAAAACAAAATTCATCATTAAAACCACTCATGAATGATGGAAGTGAAAAATGATTCATAACACTATGTGTAGGTGGTAGTGTACACATATGCATAAGAGAATTTTTATTTCCCTTCTAGTGGAGATGTGTTTGAAAATAATATTCCATTATAAGTAAATATTATATTTATGATTATTGATTTATTATTTTTTAAGGATACAACCTGTTTTAATATGTGAACGAATAAATAAAAATGAATTGTTATTATTTCAATTTATCCCTATTTTTCAGATACATCAATTGGATTAATCTTTAATCCTTGATTGATTGGTCATGAAAGAATAAAATTTGATTTATAATGAATGGAAGGAATATATGAAAGTTCTCATGTGTGGTTTTCCAATATATATCAATAAAATTATCAAAATATGTGAGTAGGTTTGGTTTCCTTCTATAAGTGTGTTGATTAATAAACGTGAAATTTCTTGAATGATTTAAATTATATGAGGAAAATATCATTGGAATAAGGTTCCAAAGGGTCATATATTAAATATTATTGATACTATAAAAATTAAATATCATTAACCAATAATAGTTAGTCATTTTTGGGTGGAAATTCCTCTCTTATCTTGTAGTATAACCCCAAGTAAACCCTTGTTAACATTAAGCATTGAAACAAAATAAATGAATTTTTACTACTCAATTGGGGGAATGTTATATAAAACAAATTAAATTATATTAATTTTTTTAATTCCAAATATTGAATCCATTTTACCATATGTAATATCAACAAGTGGTAGAAAATAATTTTAAATATGTTTTAAAACTACAATAAAAAACCGTTTTAGAATATTATATTTTTAAGCATAAAACATATTTTACTCAACATACACTCCCTATACAAAACATTAAAGAAATTTAATTATAAATTATTTATTAAATAAGATATGTGTTTTATTATATCATATAATAAAAACATATTTATTTATATTAATAAAATAATGAAATATTGTTGGTACAAAAATGGTTTTTATAAAAAAATTGTTCTAATCTAAAAATTTATCTTATGAATAAAAGATTTGTAATTTTGATTAATATTTATTTCATAATGTCATTTTCAATTTAATTTGGATAATTTTACTTTTTGTAAAATGTATAACCATAATCTGACCTTTACATGAAAATATATAACAATTTTTACAACTATTTGTTTTTTTCACTATTCAAATATTTTTTTTAAAAACAATCATTCCAATACAGTATAAGTTAACATTGAGATGTTGATTTATAAATAAATATTAAAAATAGTATATAATATTTATAAAAAACAATAATTGAATTATATTGTCCATGAAAATTTTGATAAACCATATTTGAATAAAACATAATTTATAAACATAAGTTTACTATAATTAAGGTTGAGTATCTATTTTATAGGAAATATTATTTGAAATAAAATTATTTTAAATCATTATACAGATTTTACTTAATGTTTTTATTGTTATTTATAACATTAAATTTAATTTCAATGTTAAAAAGTATTACTATATTACTACTCATTTAGACTTGAGGATTTCTATATGGGGAGTAATCAAATAGTTTCAATTTATATAATGAATAATATATTCTAAAATATAATGGTGATATAGACATCAACACTAAATATAGTTCATAAAAGCTATGATATCATGCTATACTGTTTTATTTATCTAATAACTACGCTAAAAATGATGAGAACCATAAAAAATACAGTCTCCTTATATGGGAACATTAACGAAACATAAACCTGAAGCACCATGAAATACCAGGTCATCCCATACATCCTCTTCAATAGTAAAAAAATGAGATGGGGAAAATTAAACATCAAATAATTTAATGAGACTTATAATTTAGAATGAAAAAATAAATTCACTCTATTTTGAGTGTGTTAAGTCTATATTGAATCCATATTTTTGAAATATTTCATGAACCATATATAACTCTGAGAATATCAAAGAAAATCAATGGTTATTACCATGAAATTATATATTTTTACTTCTCAGGATCAAGTGAAAAATCATGTTTTCAACCCATATTCCTAAAACAATAACCTTCAAAATCCATAATTTTTACTTATATAACTTTTCAAAAAATTTATGATTCTTAAAGTTATCCAAAGGAGTCCCATATAAAGCACATGGTCCATATTATCTCTTTGATAAACCATGATATCATACACGAATATAATAATTTATAACTCATGGTTCTATTGTAATATCGTGCTTATTATCACCATAACAAATTAGATAATTGGTGAAAGAGAATAATATAACAAGTTATTAATAGATTATAAAACAACTCCAAATTGTTTTTATTTTTAATATCAGGTTCTTTGGTCATCATCTGGTGGTAATAAGACCAAATATTAATTTTAGGAAAACTGGTTTCCCCTTCCTACTGAACACATAATGTATTAATGTTTCTAAATATATAATGTTTCATTATAATATCCTAATTGAGCTTCTGGTAACCAATATTGGTGTGCACAGTTCCATCACCCTTATTGTAAAAAAGGAATTTTTTCATAATAAGTTAAAAACATGGTCAGTTAAATAATTTTGACATAAATTATACCAATTGAACCATTAGTTCCATAAATTAATCTATTTTGAAAAGGTATGATAAAATAGATAATTGTTATGTACCCAACAACATGTATAAAGTGAAATCCCCCAAAGTCAGCGGTGGTATACCAAAAATGTCTAAGAGAAAACACTATATAAATTAAAATACATCATAAGGTAGTCTACTATAAGGGAATTTCTACATCAACATAACTATATACATAGATATCATACTACCTAGTTCTGGTAGATGAGTCCTAGAACAACCATACCTTGGGACCCAATTTCCATGAAAAACTCAACACTCCGCAAGTGGGATGTAAACAATGCCCGATGATTTTAATTATAAATAAAATATTTTTGAGATACAATTATTTCCTTTCTGAGAATCACAATCAGATTATAAATTTCACAAACACATATTCATTAAATAATATCTATGATTGATATTAATGAAACAGTAGAGGGGGAATATGTACCACACTCCACATTTATCTTGATTGGTGTTTAAATTTCATAAAAAATATAATAATCACCATTAGGTGATGTAAACAATCCCACAGTGTTGGTTGATATCAATGAATTACATGAAATCTTATCAAATAAAATAGTCACTTGAGATGATTTAATTATAACAGAACCAATCACTATCATAAGAACCATATTAGTTTTCATTGGTGTTTCATCTCTTAGGTAGAGTTTCATAAACCCATATGAATGTGTACAAAAACCCATTTTAAAAATGGAAAATTACTTCACTATATATTCTCTAGAAACTGATGACAAGATTCAACGACATGGAGTGGAAAATAGATTGAAATATCATTACATGTGGTTTATTAATCCACATGAGATGAAAATGATTTATGGCTATATAAAATAATTGTTTTATTTTCCTAAATTTTTAAATTGTAAAAAAATGAGTTAGACTTTACCAGAAAATATAGTATATCAAGAAGATTTTTTATTTTAGGGATGAATACAATTTTTTCCACCACAAGACTCATTATAATTTCTATTCAATTTAATGGAAAACATTTATCTACCATTTGGAGGAGGATGAACTCTAATAAACACTTATTAACTAGGTAAGCCAATTTCCTATATCAGGTACGTGTAATTAAAATCAAAATATAAGGGAATCATTTTCCTTAATATAATAGATCTAATATCTGAGAGAAGACCCTTTTGAATCCTACAAGACATCATATTATTATTCGACTCTACCATAGTCGAATAAAATTAATTTTATCAATTTTTGTATTATTTTTTATCTAATTATCATGGAAAATAGGTATAACCTTTGTGTAAATTTAAAAAACCACCAATTATAGCTAAAATTTCAACATGAAAAGAGTCTTTATTTATTTTCAATATATGTTCTAATTTCACTTCTATATAACTATATCATCCCTACATATCAATATAGGACCTTCCATCTAAATAATGATACACATCACCATAATCCAATATGGTTCCTCTAACAACTCTAAGTATCTATCAATACTTCCCAACCAATCATCCACCTCATGAGAAAAAATAATTCTATGGAATGATAGAGTTTTTTGATGATGAACCTCCTGGTACTTATCAGTCACATGTCCCCTTACTACTACCACCATAGTGCCATGAAATGAGGAATTATGGGACCATGTATCAGAGTGTGTATTATACAAACTACTATATATAGGCGTTCTTGGTCAAATTTATGGTTCACATATTGTAGGTCACTAGTTTCGCCCTCCATAAAATTATTTAAACATCTTCTTTGGGTCATGTTAATACACATAATCAATAGAAGATAAGGAAACATACAACAAGATATAGATGAAAATATAATTTATCAACAAAAACTCACCTTTTAAATAATAATATAAAATTTGAATTTGTAAAAAGTTTGGAATAATATAAAAAGACTCCAAAAAGACAGATTTTCTCAACCAAACAAAGTATCTAATTGCTTTCTATGAAGAGATATTATTATGATCTTGTACATAACCTACTACTCCAAACCTAAAAATAAAATATTCTCTTTTCCAAGACATCGTGAACTAAATTTCAATTATAAAGAATATATTAAAATACACTTTGATACTAATTTGAAAATAATCATCATAGATATCCCACTAAAATTGTATTTGAATTAATCATGACATAGATCATATAAATTACAAGACCCCATGATCTATAAATATTACCTAGGATTAAAGAATTAAAATTGGGGTGGGGTATGATTTATCAATGAAAAAAGAACCAAAAAATTCAAATAGAGTTTATCAAAATACGTTATTATCTAGTGGAATGTTGTAGTAGTATATTATTATAGGAAATCTATTCATCATCTAACAACATTCATGGATAATAGAGTTTAGATAGAGACCCCACTGTTTAGGGTATGGGTACCTAGAAGCTAAAGTCAATCATCCTGGTGCAACCTCCTTACTTATAATAGGGATTAGATAGCTAGTAATTCTAATTATGTAATGAAACATATGAGTATTATGGTTATATTATTTCATATAACCTTTGTTTTATTTAATTAATCTAATTCCATGAAACTTATTTGAACTATTCTACTTTAATGTATATCATGAGGTAATTTTGGCCTTTATATCCTTTTATATTCATGAATATATGTGATTATTTTTTTGTTGAATAAATATTTATATGAAAAACATTGACTCAATTTTGAATTCACTAATCCACATGTCTCCCCTTTATTCAGAGTAATAGATCCTTATGTCATTGAATGATCTTTTCAAAATGTTTATATGATTCCATTATCATTGATTATATACATTTTTCCCTCTTAATTATATTCCACTAATTGTGTGTTTTTATGAAGCCTTTGTTGATGTAGTTGTTTCATAATAAATCCCTATCAATTTAAACGTTGCTTAAAAAATGGATGAAAATAGATTTATAAGTGATTCCTAAATAATAAATTGATATTTATGTTAAAAAATTTCAACTGGAATGTTGTTTACTGAATATATTTGACTATGTTTTTTATAATATTGATTCATTATCTAAAAAATATTTTTCACTGGAAATGAATGATTTGTAAATAGAATTTATTATTGATTTATGTGAGATTGTTTCATTTTATGGATGTGGAAAAAAATAAAAATATTTACATGATATATGTTTTTATTAAAATCATTTGATGTTTTTAAATGATGTGCTATTTTTGAAACATTAAATGGGTATTTTAGAAGGAATATTGATTAAACTAATTTTAGATAAATTGTACTCCCATTTTTTGTAACTTCGTTAAAATGATAAATTGGCTGGTTTTGTGTGTATTCTAGAAAAATAATCATTTGTAAGTATTCACTCAACATAGAAATTGATATGTGTTGAAAACAAAAATATCACAAGAATTTCATATATAATTATTAAAAATCATTAAATGAATATTAATTAAAAAATCTTATGATCCATGAAAAAATCAAATAGGTATAGTTCCTTTTGAAACAAAGATATATTAAAAAATGTTCATATTAAGTATAAATAACATAATACTTGGTTCATCATAAATAAATCCCTTTATAAACATATCATACGTAAAACATAACATTAAAATGTAGTTAAGGAAAACACTAGTAAGGGTTAGCTCAGGTTTTCAGTAAGGTTAATCAATAGATATATTAATAATCACATAATAATAATATGAGAATTAGGGTATGAGAACACCTGAATAACATTTTAAAACACATACCATTTATATAATAGAACAAAATCATGAATCATGGAATTTATATTGGATGTTAATGTAGAATGAATCATAATGTAATAAAAAACTATGTCCCATGAGAAGAGAATATATTAATATTAATGTGGAAAAAATAATAATCATATAAATTTTTGAAGAGATATAAAAATAAACATTTTCAGACCATATGTTAACGAAATTCAATCATTCTCTTGCACAAACTTATGGATATATGATTTATACTATAAACATGAAAAATGTCCATGCATAAAAAGGGAAATGAAATATACTAAAAATCATAATATTTTGGTCCTTAAAACTACATCACCTCTTAATCTTATTTACACACATTGAAGATCTTTGAATAATCTTATGTTAAAAAAAGGTCCACATATGTAACATATTTACAACATTACATATGACTGTTTACCCATCTCATTAGATGTATTTAAGATACCGAACATCCATATAATAATATTTCTTATATATAAATTCCACAAGATCGTAAACCATTAATCAAAACATCAGAGAATATCCTATGGAAAATAAATGGGTTATGTAATCTTCCCATCACTATAATAATCCACCATGATAATGATTAAGGCTGGTATAAGTAGATCATATATATATATAATATTATTAACATCAATTTTTATTTCAATGGATGATAATTTTATAAAAAATATCAGTAAAATATTTCATATTGAATATACACTAATAATTATGAAATTATTTCATAATATCAATTTTTTTAAAATATAATGAAGTTATTTTTAAAAAAAATAACATTATAATCATTTAAAGAGATATTATAATAATTATTTCGTCATTTCAATGATAAATTTTCATCATTTGATATATATTATTGAATAAAACTTCATTTAGAACATTTAAAAAAGTAATCCTGTTAATATCCTCTAATACTACATTGGGAATTATTATAAAATTGTAAAAAATGAAATAATGGGTGAGCATAACCATAATAAACCATATAATAAAATTACGAAATTTATTGAAAACATATTTTTAAACCTTGCATTTGGAATAAAAATGCTTACCGACTGATGTAAGAGTTAATATCAATTTACATTAGAAAAATATTTTTTCTGTGCTGATTTAATATGCTGAGTAAAATAAATGGAAAAAATATATTCAAAATAAATAATCACCGGAGTAGAGATTTCATTGCTTTAGTTAGTGGAAGATCCTAACATTTATTCATCATAATCTTAATTGTAAACAATCTTGAAAAACAATTATTCTTTAATATAAAACAATTACCACATTGGATTATTTTGTTTCATAAAACCATTTAATGTGGAATATTCAAAGGGATATTTAAATACCCATAATTATTATTATAATAATCCATTATGACATTCCATGTCTCTATTTTTTAGATTGAAAATAAAAACTGGGATAATATGGTATGTGTCTTATGGAAATGAAAGTGATAAAATACTCTACACCTCAAATAACTTATTCATTAAAATGCATTTTAAAATCCTATATAATAAATATAAAATAATTATAATTTTATAATATAAAACTAATCATACATTTCAAAAAATATGTTATTTCACTACAAAAACTTATAATGCATTCATTATTGATGTTTTTATTGAAATAAATCTTTCTATTGATAAATTATTCAATTTCTATGCATGTTCAAGTTTGGAAGACCCAATATTGATACATTGATCAAAGTTCCATCATATCCAAAATTATAAATATGATTTTAAAAAATAATATATTCCTTATATATATGTAGTCATTCATAATATATATATATTTATATTTATTTAAATTAATTACACGCTTTAGAGAGACAGTACATCATACATATGTATTAACGTTGTTTTCAACTTTTGACAAATGAAATGAATGAAATATAAATAACAATTCACCATTAAAAACTAATTAATATATCAAATATTTCAAATACAATCATAAAATCAATTCTTATTACAATAAATTTAAGGCATAAATCAAAATTGAATCATATCACTTCATCGAGGTCGTAGTAAACACAAACTAATAAGTGATGTTTTTGTATTCCCTTATATTTGAAAGTAATAAGTTAGATGATATATTGTCATTAAAGATTTTAATTATGTGTAATATATCATTTATAATCAGTCAACCCATTATAATAAACATACGTGAATTTTGGTGATGAAAAATGAATCGCATCGCTACACATAGGTGTTAGGCAACACAAACACACGAACAATACATCCACTTCACATTTGATGGAAAGAAGGTGATTAAAGGTCATTTCATAATCATGATAACATTACAGTATATTCAGGACAATCATTTTATGTTTTTGATAATAATATAACAGATTAAGAGGAAGTAAAAGAAGAAGAAAATGAAAGTGGTTGGTCAAGGGAATTACATCTTTATGGAAACAACACCTTCAGATATACACATAAGGGAACGTGTGATGGATTTTTTGGACGAAAAAAACCATTATAATATTTTTATAATAGTTTAGAAGATGATTTTTCAATTTATTGTTAATCAATATGTTTCAATGTTTTGTTATAAAGGAAAATGAGGTGTCCCATCCTTTAAGTGGGGAAATGAAAATCTATGATTTTCTTAAATGATTAAAATATAATAAATTAATTTTATATAAAAATACAATGAAATAGAACTAGATATAAATATAAGGTCTTATGGTGTTTAAATTCCCGCATCCAGTAAAATATGGACCATTTATTATGGTTTTTTAATCCAAGTATTTTTTTTAATCCCTTAGTTGACCTGTAATTTCTTTAAACAAAGTAACATGGTTTTCAAATTTATATGGTTATAATTAGACTTATTTGGAGAAAATATGCTCATATATAGAAAATATATGACATTATAGGAAATATATTATACATAGTTTCCTATTTCCAAATTTTTAACATGTTTCTATAATTAAATATAATATTATCTTCATAAAATATTATTAATATCATTTCTAAAATTATTCATTAATTTGAATTTTAATAATCTAAGAAAAAATATTTAAAACTAATACAATCCTTTAATATTTCAATAATACATCATGATAATCTAAAAAATTAGTTGTACACATTATTGTATCTTGTATTCAATAAATATTGTTTTTTAAAAATATATTTCATTATTTTTATAATTCTTTATCAACCACAACATTATCAAGAAATAAGTATTTAAGATAGTTATATAAAAATATAACATAAAAAATAAATTTCCATCATAAATATGAAAAAATAAAATAAATATAATATTTTATATTAAGTTAAAATATATTTTTACACACATCTATACCATGATACATTATTTAATATGTTATTTTATGTTTTTTGTCCTTATGAAACAAATGTATAAGAATTTATATAATCCCCTTGTAATATAACTCCAAAATTCACATATAATAATAAATATTAAATAAAATATTAAATATATATTAAAAAATTATAAAAACTACACCTTCCTTATCAAATATTATGATCATGACAGAAATTTTGATATTTCTATAGGCGCATTGGCACTACGTAAACACTGAAAATGATATTAATATTTACATGAGAATATTTCTAATTTAAATTTTTTTGAAATATTATAAACTATGGTTTTAGTATAATATTAAAAATTATAATTTATCTAAATTAAAAAAATTAAATATCCAGTTTATTCCATCGTGTCATCTTCATATATACCATAATTCATAAAAATTGTATTATATTACTATCCAATAATAATTTAACTCATTTTGAAAATTTTCATAACATTATCCTTTGATGAAGTTTAATTTATGGATCTAAAAAATAAAATTTCATAAAAATAACTTCCAATAGGTTATTTAAATTAATTTATTTACATATACGTAAATTACGACCAAAAATATATTTTTAGGAAAACTTGTTTAAGACAAAAATAAACTTATAATAATGTCTAATATATTATTGATTCCTATTTTATTAATTGTATCATTTCTTACTAAATTATAGATATATTAATTTACCATATAATTATATTTAAAAATGTCATTTAATTGAAAAAATTAATATATTTTAAGAAATATACCAGAACTATTAATTCAACTATTCATTGAAATTTTAATCCTTTCAGAAAAATCCAAAATTACCTCCAACATATAATTTTGATATTTTGATTTCAAAAAATAAATTAATTTAAAATAATATAATTTATATAATTTATATAAAATAATTATAATATTTTCTAATAAAAATAAATATAAATCATTTTTTCAAAATATATCATTGAACAATGAAATTAATTTTTGAAATAATTGAGAGCCAATTTCTTAAAAATCTATCAATAAATTATTATTGAGTAGGAATATTGTATTTAAATTTCCATAATTGGATAAAGTTATTCATGACTTCCATTTTAATATCTAGGAAATAACTATACTATTTAAATGGTAATATTTCATGTGTATTTATTCTCAGTGTTACATGTTTTATATTCTATCGAACATAGTATTCTTTTAAAATATCAGGGATATACATTTTCTCATTATTAAAAGAATTAATCCTTATGGATTTATCATTTACTCATTATTCAAGTGTTTGATATATGAAATTAAATTGTATGAAATCCCAAATTTTATTTATGTTTAATAAAACATCCACATGAAAAGGGGAAAGGATAAAGTATGATGTTCCTCTAAAACTGCACAAAACTAGGCTACCAGTTTGGAAAATACTCATGGGAAGTGAAAATAGGTAAATTGAAGAAATATATTTTTCAAATATCATTTAAAAAAAATGTAAATGTTCAAGATAATGTAAATGACTATAAAGATTTAAACCAATGTTTTGTGAAAAAATCCCAACAATTAATCAGAAATGAAGGATATAATATTACATTATTATCTCCATATCCTTTTCATTTATTAGTTTTTAGTTTAGGAGGAGTATATGATAAAATATACTTTATTGAATTATTTATATAAATAATATCGCATCATTTAACGACTCATAGGTAAATTGTTACTTCTACTCATACTCCATGAAAGGGAGGTAAATATTTCATTCCTGACTCACTAAAAGTAACATCAAGCATATCATAATTACTATAAAATAATAACAATTCCTTCCTCCAATCAGAATTTATCCTCACAAAGAATGTAATAGAATATGTTGTCATATATAGAAAATATTCAAATATTGAAATTAATATATTATCATTATAACATCATCTTAAGTTAAATGTAAACATTTCCAAAAAATGTTATGTATCACACCATTATAATATTAAAAAAAATATAAATAAGGTCACTAAATTTCAAAATTCATCATAAAATCAGTAATTGAAATATCATTATTTTTTCCATAACTGTCACTGAAGTAATATATGAATACATTATTAATATATTCTCTTGAATAATGGTATTAACATGAACTACCATGAAACCTCAATGGAAAGATAGTTTTTTCCAGAAAAATATAAATTTCAACATTCTTAACAAAATATCAAATATAATCAAGAAGTATAAATATGTTGTAACTCCATAAAATATAATATTAAACCTTTTTCATCAATTGGATAATTTGTTCCCCCTTTCTCTATTTTTTCCAATTTATTTCATTCCTATAAATCATCACTTTAACCAAACTATAAATCGTTTTCTAAGCTTCTAGAACCTATTGAGGGATATATTTACATAAATCATGTGTTTTGTATCAAATAAAACACAA
Organism: Viscum album; assembly: GCA_963277665.1. Taxonomy (NCBI): domain Eukaryota; kingdom Viridiplantae; phylum Streptophyta; class Magnoliopsida; order Santalales; family Viscaceae; genus Viscum; species Viscum album. Next base: position 1,277,261,980 of record OY728133.1, read on the forward strand.
ATAATATATAATGATTTAAGTTCATCATTATAACTCTACATATTCATTAAAAAGTATAAAAAGAAAAATTATGTATAATAATCTATAAATATTTCATGATTCATAGTGTTTGAAAATAATACTAGTATTCAAATACCTAAACAATTTGATCATTCCAATTCAATCATAAACCATTAACTGGAATTCTTAATCAATATCTTTAATAACTCCATCATTTAATATATTTTTTGTTTAAAATTAATCAACAATAAAATAGTTTCTCATACAACCATTCAAATTGTTTTCTTGAGATACTACCACCAATACGTCTATTTTCCTAATTCCCTTAATTTCAACATTAAATAATTCATCCATTGATGATACCTTAGGGACACTAATTTATTTCCATTTAATTAACTAAACATATCATTTTAACATAATAATTACAAACTTGGTTTAGTCCTTCTTCAGAATAAAAAAATAATCTCGTTTCTTCAATAAGTTTTTTTTAAGTTATTTTTAGAAATTTTTCAAATGTAGAAAGATAAATGAACTTTCCTCAACAATCAATTTGAATCATGCATTTTACATTTTAGGTGTATAATAAAACTCAAATTTTTTATGGTTGTAAATTATATAATGTGAGTTTTGATTAGGTATCGTGAAATTTTTTCATATTACATCTCAAATTTTATTTGGATTATCATCAAGAACATAATTCTCTTATCAATCACATTATATATAAACATGAATGCTTCTAGTTTGAGACATTGACTAAGAAATCATAGTATGATAAACACAAATCATATTGAATAACATGTAATGAATAAAAATTGATCATAATATATCTATAGATTAAAACCTAATTTTTAGTCAATGAAATTAAAGGTTTAACACAAGATATCTGTGGTTATTAACAAGACATTAGGATAACATTCTATAAAAAGTAACATCCCTATGGTTCTCCCTGTATTCTAATAATACTAGTTTTAAATCATAAATTAATCTTTTTTTTAATTCAAACCATAGAATCCCAAATCACTAAATACATTGAAATTACATATTATATATTAATATTCTATAAATAACATTTCGATCCATGGAAGAATCATATAGTTCAACAGTATTTGGAAACATGGATACATAAAAAATTATAATATGAGATATATATAACGTCCCAATATATTTATATTAACAAGAACAATTCTTATACATATCAAAATGAAAACATTTCTTTATAACCCTTAGAAATAATATATAAGAAATGGTGATCTTGGAAGTTTTGTAAGAGAAAAAATGGTGATGTTATAGATTAATTAAACACAATATGAGTGTAAGTGTATGAGAACCCACACATAACAATTCAAAATCCACAACAATTATATCCTAGTATATAATTATCAATCATGACATAAGTCATGATATATTATATGGATTCAATTATAATTAAATCAATGAATATTTTCCATTAGATAATTACATATACTTATTAATAAGAAAAAATTATAATTATATAACTATCTGTTCATGTATATACACATAGGATAATAAATTGTGTTAAAGAACAAGAAATCATGCCAAATCATAAACCAATGAACATGAAATCCAGGTGCAAATATAATCCTTTGAATAAGACATAGAGGTCTGTGATTAGTAATATGGACTTGATATACGCATAAATGCTTAATAATATTGACATGAAAGCTAGGCCCATAAATACTCATATGGAAAAGAAAGACATGTTAACTCTTAATCAAATGGATATGAAAGATAGTTCAACAAATTTAATATTAAACATGAAATATGGTTCATGAATAACATATTTACCTCAATAGTTAAACATATTTTCCCATATCATTGGAGGGATTTTACCTACCCGACCATCACAGAATCATAATACATAAATATAAATTCATCAAGATAATAAATCATCCATCATAACATGATAACATTATAAAAGGAATATGTATATATGTTTCCTAAAAACCTCATCATAATAATCATAAAACTACCAGAGAAAGAATACGTATATTATTATTTAATCACATCCCTATTAAATCATACCTAACCTCAAATAATATTATCATGGAATAAAAATTAATTTATAATATCAATAGAATATTTATTTTGGAAAATAATAGTTCAATTTTGATGTTCATTATTAAAAATATAAAAAATTTCCCAAATTTGATGGAAGTATTTTCATTAAGTGGTTGGTGGGAAAAATTACATACTGTATATGTTAAAAGAAAAACATACCTTTTTTCTATTATGAATAATAAAAGAGTTCCTTATCTAGAAAAGAGTTCCTTATCTAGAAAAGAGTAAGAATAATTTTTAACTATATTTTAATAATTAAATCATTGTTAAATCTAAATTAAATGATCATAATATATTATTTAAATAATTATTTAAATTATTTATAAAATAAATGTATATGAAATAAAATTATTTTTTGAATATATATAGAAATGAAATTGAATTTCCATAAAAATAATTCCAATATAATGAGTACTTAAGGCGAGTTCATTTTTCGTGAAAATTTGTATTAGAATAAAATAATAATAGTATAATGAAATAAATTTTTTTATTGAGATTTATTAAATAAGATATCATAATTGTAATTATAATCATAGATAGTCCAAATAAACAATGAGATTGTAATATGAAACCCATTCTCCATTAGAAAACATTGAACTGTTAGCCCATGATAGAGTTATATTAAATAGATATTAAAACCCAGAAATAATTAATGAAAATAATAAATAATTTCATTCATGGGTATTATATACACTATATAAGAGAATTTTGTTTTGAACATGGCATGTGTACCCCTGAAATAAAAGTTAGAAGGACGTTCCTTACAAAAAAATATAATCTTTATTCATATCTGTTTGAAAATAACGAATAATAAATATAATTTTCTTCCACATGTATTCAAAAATAATTATAACATATAAAATAAAATATATTATTTTTTATAACATATTATGATATATTTATTAACTATTTCTTAATAAAATCATATATTTAGGGATAACTATATTGTTTTTCATTCATGTTTCTGTTGGGAAATCACAATATTTATGCATTGATTAGAGTTTCCTAATCTACATAGCTATAAAAATTAAATTAATGTCACATTTAGTCATTATATATATATGTATATTTAGAGTCATCTATAAAATATTGAGATAGAAAAATATAATTACACTGTTCATTTGATGATAGGTTGTACATATGCAAGAACGTTGTTATCAACAATTGTAGGATTGAGATAAAAAATGTTCAATAAAAATTAACATTAATTGAACATTTATTATGAAATATAATTCGTATATACTCATTCAATTCATTATTATTAAAATCAGTGAAACAAATTAATTAAAAAAATATCAAATCACTATATGGAGGTGGATATCTACACATATGAAAGAGTGAGATTATCATTTTTCAATGGATTCTATGATAAAAAGTTAGATATGAAATTATAATTACAAAATTATAACTACCATGAAAATAAAATATATAAAATTTAAACACATCATAATAACCATCCATTATTGATGATGATCAATAATAAATGGTATCACTATGTGGAGATGGAATTTTTTACAATCACACGAGTGATTCGTTCACATCCTATATGATGGAAGGAGGGAGAAAAAATGTTTTAAAATAATCATAATATTTTTCAAGAATATTTTAGATACATAATATATCATTCAACATTAAATATAATATATTTATTGTTGGTAAATAAATAATAAAAATAATTGATCGGTTAAGGTGATTACCTCTTCTTAAAAACTAATTTAGATATCCCCTTAAGGGCTCCATGGTTCGACTTTTTGGAATAAAATAACCAATAGAATTTTATTAGGGGAGTGGATGATAAAACATTCTAGAGTTTTTTTTATATAAGGAAAAACTTTTAGTATGAAGATAAGGAATGTGTCCCATTTTATTTGTGAGGTGAGGGATATTTTGCGAATTTCTTAAATGATGAAAAAATAAAAATGAACATATCAAGTAAAATAATTCCAAATGGAAAAGGATTATAATATTAGGTAATATATGGTTTATATTCCATTAAAATATTTTAAATTTTGTTGGATATGAAATCTTACCATTTGGGTTATCCCCATAGAAAACATGTTTTAAAATTATTTATGGTAACATATTTTCCAATTCTAATTGGTGATAGTTTAATTATAATGACAAAATTCAAACATAAATTTTTTATTGATAATATTTATTCAATATATTTTATATATTTTCCTCATTCAATATATTAATTATTTTTAGATAATTTGATTTATTATTATTTTCATAAAATATTTTAATTATCAATTTTGACACTATTCATTTAATTTGAAATTATATACACCAATAGAAATAATTAAATCAAATATAATCCTATATAATATACCAAATATGTCATATATATTTAAAATATTATTTTTAATATTTCATTCATCTATAAAATATTATTTTCACAATTTTTAAAAATAAATTACAATATTATTATACTACTTGAACATGCATTGTATCGGTATTGCATAAGAATTAATGTTAATTATTTCGCAACTAAAGACTAAAAATTATTTACCATAAGAAAAATAAATAAATTATGTTCAATAAAATAATTTATTATAATTCAATATATATATATTTACTCAAATATATATATCATGAATACTTATTTAATATGTTATTTTCACTTTTAATGACAGTGAACAAGCATTACACATGAATTTGTCTAATTTACATGTTATATAAAAAAAGTAAATTTATATAAAACCATAAATATAATAATTTCAAATTCAAATTTAATAAAACATTTAATAATGGTAATATTCCTTCACTAATATTACATTTAGAAGACCATATTTGTTTTTTCAGAGCTTCATAAGCACTACTTCAACACTAAAATTACATTCATATTAATCATTAATATTATAATGATTTATATGTTTTGAATTATTTTTAAATGATGTTTGGTATATATTATCTTAAATTTTTTGTTACATAAGATTAATAAATTTTTATAACTTGTTCATTTCTTCGAGGTATCATAAATGCTATTTTTTTTTAATAAAAACTGTATTTCTTATAATTCACCAAAACATTACCTTCATCCGAAAAGTATCAAAAATTAATGTATAATAAATTAAAATATAATGTTAAAAAGTTAATAAAATTGAAGAAATTTAAATTCTTATATTTCAATATAATTAATTTTATTATGAATTCTTAAACCATGTTGGAAAATACATTTTAGGAAAACATCTTATTAAAGCTTAAAAATGAACTTATACAATAGAAAATAATATTACTAATTCATATGAGGATAATGTTATTATTTAAAACTAAAGGGTTCCTAATTTATTTTGAGATATGTTCATTGAATAATTATATATTTAAATGGAAATTAATGATATTTTTACAAAAAAAACATATGAAAAATAGAATTTTCCTTAGTCAATAAATATCATTATTTTTGGAAAAATACAAAAAAATTCAAAAAAGATATTTTTATATGTTGATTTTAAGATTTTTATTCATTTTATAAAATAGTATTAATAAATTTTTTAGATAATATATATAATATATTTTAATAAAAAAATAAAAAAATGTTCGAAGAAATCCCATTTTTTAGAAATATTATATACATACTCTCGAATTTAGTGGGTATGTCCTAATTTTTTCTCAATATATGTGTATTTATTATGAATATTATATATATATATATATCATAAGTTATTAAATTACATTCACACCCACCAATTTAATTTCCAAGTTATATGAAAAATAGTTATCAAGTAATATTTAATGGTTATTTTAATCTCGGGGTTTAATGTTATATATGATATCAAACATAGTTTTCTTACAAAAAATTGGTGTCTTATGGTAATTATTATAAAACATTATGAGTCCAGTGGGTTTATTTGTTTGGGTGGTCTCTAATTCTCTCTAGGCCTGATATTTAAGAATGAATTGATGCATAGACTTGTATATTACTAATATATTTGTTGATCCCCAAGCCTCAATCAATCTATTTTTAGGGAATATAACCATGTTTCATTTATTTTAAAATGAAATTATACATTCCACTATTAGTTAAATTATTTAATCATGAATTTCAAAAAAAAATATTATTCATTCATCTTTTGTACATTCAATAAAATGATTTTAAAATAATATTTTATTATGAATTATGAAAAAAATATTTCTATGGAATTTTATATATAAAATGAATAATTTTATATTTATTTGATTTATAATTCATATAAATCGTTTATGGGATTCTAATAGGCATGTTCTTCTAACACCCCCAATTTTCCGTTTTGTGTATTTATTCTTTCTTTTTCCTAGACCATTAATATAAAAATCATTAAATAATGGTGATTGGTGTTATTGATAACATAACCATTTCATTTTTTGGAGACATGCGGGGTATTTGATCAACCTATTATAAAGATATATTGGTGATTATATAAACATTGTTCATTTGATGTTTTGGATTTTTTGTTCAAATTTAGTTTATGCACATGTCTACTATGTTTTACTTTTCCAATGGTTACTTTTTTAGAAAACCAATGGTTAATTATTCTTATTTAGTGTTCTCAATGTATTTGGATATTTTATTTTTTATATAAAACATCATAGATTAATCAATATTTCTAGGCATTTGTATTAATCATGGGGTATTGTGAACACTATTCAAGGCATGTCATGATTGATTCATGGATATTTCATTGATATCCAAGTTGATTCAATAATATATATGATTCATCAAAAATAACATTATGTTGAAAAAGTTTTAGAATTTTTACTGATACAATTGATATATATTAATAGATATAGTAAATAATAGTAACACATTTTTATAATCATTTAATATATATATTATAAATTTTTATTCAATTATATTACAAAAAATCAATATTATAAACATTGAATTTTATTTTTGATAGTGTGTTTGACACATAACATGGAACTTAAGATAAAACATAAATCCCCAATATTTTATGATATATTTTATTTTAAATAAAATCTATAACATTGATAGACTAAGGAGAACACAACTATGAGTTTAAACAAGACGTAACAGTCATTTAGAATGATGTTTATTAACCCAACAACTATAACATAGACATAATATAGTTTTGTATGAATAGGAAACCCAATATATGAAAATAATCTGTTCTATATATGAATAAAATAAATTAAATTCTTACATATTGATTAGAAATTAAATAATAGCCATTCAAAAGAAAAATATATGTTTTCTAAAGCACTGTATTTTCCTGATTGGCGGATAAGTCAACCATTTCTCGCATAATATTAAATGATTTTTTATAAATTGTAGAAAATGTATTAGATATTTTTAATCTTCATGTCAATGTTTCCATTTACTAATTTTTTTATAGTTTTATACGATGATAAATATTTTGATAAATAGTGTCATTAACTAAATTTTAATTGAAAACCTCATTTTCATTTCAATTATATATAAAGCTAAATTATATTTTGAATTTTTTTTAATGTTTCAATAATAAATTAATATTAAAATTTATTTAATTTATATCGTTATATTTAATTTCAAATTGAAATGGGAAATTAAAATATATTCAATACATATGAGAATTTTATCTTTAGAAACCCAGCCTTTCGTTATGTCAATGGGTATAAATCGGTATTGGAATCTTCCATATATGTGAATTTTATTTTTTTAAAAATGGATTTCATTTCTAAAATTGTAATAAATTATATTATATAATAAGGTTACCTTAATTTTTACCCTGATGAATAGTAAAAAGTGTAAAAATTAATTTCCACTATTAATGTAAAAATGGGTTTACCATAGAGTTAAACTATAAATATAAGGGTTTAAACTAAAAAAAGTATTCATTAAACCCCATTTCCTTACATACTTATACCATATAATATCTTTTTTCTATAATGACCAAATTTTTAGGAACTGTTCATGATAAATGTATGGGTTTAATTGATTCTTTCCATAAAAACCATGTGTGTCTTCTTCCTTACATATAAAAGGTCACCCCTCTCTACCCATATTAACACTCTTGAAGCCCATTTTCCATCCAACCTATTTCCAATTATCTTCTTTACATTCCTCCGAATATCGAAGAGGAATATTTAGGTTAGAAAATTTATCTTTAATGCCTTTTTTATACTAAATTATATTTCTTAAGGAAGTGGTAATGTTTTAAACTATGGATTTTAATTTTTTAACATCTTATTCATTCTCATTATAATTTTTCCAACAATAAAAAAAATAATAGAAACATATAATAATATAATATTATTTATTATAATTATAAGGTAGGAACATATATCCATCCAAACATCCATCAAACAAAATATAATTCATCCAATCATGTCTACAATATACTACCTCCATATAAAACATTGTAGTTTATTTTGCTCACAACCATTTAATTATGGGTGGATGAGTTTTGAGAAATGTTGATAGATATATTCTATAAAAAATTGATTATGGGGATTTGATGTGTGTATAAAAATTTACATTGGCTTCATAATTTATATCCATCATAGAAAATCCCAGTGGATCCCACATCCATATTTTGGAGTGGACTTGATTTCCACAGGGAGGTGGCCAATTGAGGTTTCTGACCAAACAACACTTAGGAGATCACAATAATCGAGATGATGAGTGGTTTTTAACATCACACCCTTCTGGTGGGAATCATTTCCTACTCCTAAAACCTCTTATAGATTTAATATATGTTTTATAATATCATCATAATCCTGATACTAGATATATTCTCCTCACAAAATGACCATGTGTTGAATCATTACATATGAAAAGGGACATATATTAATGACTCAATCTATGTTATTATATATATATTTAGGACATTTATCTATTTCATATTATCATATAGTTGATTATATTTTTGAATCCATATAACTGGGGACTCCAATATTTACTAGCAGTTAGGGGTTATTGATATCCCAAGGATGGGACTGAACCATTATGATGTGTCCTATGTATCCTTTTTCCAATATGAATTCTATCAAACAAAAGTTTTATACCCATGTACTTTAAAATCATATAGGACAGATTTATATGAGGGAATTTTATCATTATATTTGGATAGATCTTTATGGAGGCATCGTATATATCCATCTTGTCACATGAATCAAAGTCACTATATCTCAATCTCGAACCCATGACATTCCTGGAGGAGGATTCCCTTGAATGGGGGATATATTATAATTTGGCTAAATGATTCTTACACACCACAATTCCCTATAATGGTATCATCTTATAATTCAATTTAGAGGACCATTGAAAACCCCAATACCCCTGTGATCCATGTACAATGTGATAAACAATGGATATAAAATAATATGTCTCCCTAAATATAGTTGTGGGACATATGCATTATGGTGGTCCTTATAGGGGGTTATATATATATATAAAGATAAATTAATTAGTCTAACATATCAATGTAATGGAAGTATGTAAGGTCGTTGTATTTTAGTTTGATACTTATCTGCTAAAGGATGAGAATGAATGACTAGCTCATGGTATAGATCAGATCATTTTGGTTATAACATCATTGAAATGAAGAGTTTTACCCCACGTTAAATTCATTTTTGAGAACATTTCATTGGGAGGAATCCTATGATGACAACATATAGTAGGAATTAATATTCTCTTCATTAATTTTTCTTACAAATATTTTGGTTGATGGGGAAGGAAGATAATCTCTTAGGAGATAATTATTACCGATGGTTGGGATGTCAGAGAAATGGAGGGACTTATACCGATGTGAATAACTTTTTTTTCTTGATCCTTATGAAAGATTCATATGTATCCTTGTAATTTTAGAAATCATAGTCCTTGTAGTTTAATTGGAGTAATTCTTGATTACATCCACCAGGATGTATTATCATGTCTCTTTGGGTCTTCCTAATATGTATTGATAGAATGCCTGACATATCATTTATGTCTTCCTAAAGGGTCTGTAGATTCTGAATAACATATCATGAGATTCTTCCATTCATATGTAAATATAATATCATTATCTTTTTTACATGTATGGTGGTACATCCCATTATATGGATGGATGTCTTAAAATATGATGAATGATTAAGGCCCATCGGAATTGAATATGTCAAAAGGCTTGGGTGATGTGTGTGGAGGGATTCACAAGACCTAAATTAAAAAACATGGAGTATATTGAATTATATGACTAGAAAAATAATATGAAATTCCAATTTCTATAGGATATGTCTTGAGGTTTCCTCATGATCAAAGATTACTTATCTAGAGGATGTCAAGTGATCAAGTTTGACATGGCTTGAGGTTTCCATATATCCCAAATGACTTTTCTGAATGACATTTCATGATCTTATTTGACATGTCTAGATGGTGATACATGACTAGATTGAAATTTATAGAGGAAATTGAATGAACATAGATGAATTTTATTGTGGTTTACTCTTTTTCATGTCTAGAAAGTCTTGATGACGTCATGATTCTTGACTGATATGTCTTGGTGATAGCAAATGATCTATCTGACATGTCGTGATGCCTCCACATAACATTGGAGACATATATGGTGGTCATTGTATGATTTTGATGAAATAACCCAAAGACATTGATATAAAATGGTGGAATTCCCATAGGGCATCACACGACTTACTTAAAATATTCAAAGGATGTTGCATAATCCAAGTGGCATGTTGTGGGAGTGTCGCATGACATGAGAACATGTTTTGGTGTTGTTTCATGATAATGGTGGATCATGTGAAGAACATAAATATTATTGAATTAATTTTTTCATTTTCCTCCTATACTTTTCAATAATTTATTCATTATGTCATAGAGTAGGTTCTACATATTTTTTTAGTGTTACTTTCTTTTAGGTTTCACGTGGACCGACCAACATGTGAGACCCCCTTCAAACTATTCTTCTGGTATTCTATATGACCTTCAGATGATCGATAGGTTGAACACAAAATGTTATTATGCATCCGTAAAGATATCTTTTTAAAATCCCTATATTTTTTCTTATGGAATACCTTAACTCTCAAATGATTAGATTCTATGATATTTTTTCTCATGCTCCCCCATGTGTGATCTATTGTTTTTTATATAGAGGAGGAGAGATGTATAGGCATATCCTACTAAGTATACACAACCTCTCATGGTACATATCTCTCAGATTTGATCTGGTGGTTTTGAAAGGTCTTTGGTGTTATGTGCTTTGTGTGATCATATCTTTGGCTATTAATAGTGTTTCATAATGATCAACTATTGTGATAGTCGTATTCCATTTCCATAATTTTATACCAGACGATCAAATAAATTTATCATTACCATTTTGAAATTTCAAATAGATTCCATAATGTTAGAAAAACATGTCTAGGGTCCTTCAAGAGATCAAAATTCATGCGGTTTGGGTTTCTTATTATTGGACAGGAATTATATGCAGTTATTCATGAGACTATTTAGTCTTGTTAAGGGAGCCTTCATGAGATCAGGTAAACACACCCAATTGACTATTTCATATCACGATGGCCTTCCAAGGTGGCCTCACATGATCAATGATGATTATCTAGGGCATATGTCCTCCATCACATGAATTCCATCATATCGTTACTACAAAAGAATATCATTTCATTCACCACTTTTATTTACTTATTTATTCTTCATAGATTAGAGATCTAAAAAAATCATATTATTGTTGTAAATGAAAATAACTTTTTATTATTGTAATTTGTTTCCTAATAAATAATGGGTCTTATACTGACAGATAATAATGGTCCGGGACAACTCCACTGATTGTATATGGAGCTATATAGGCATCACATAATTGAATGAATATGTGTGAATACCATCATGTGATTAATGGTACTTTTCAATAGGCACTTGCATGGAATGGTGGACATGTCTCTAGGGATTTGAGGCATCCTAAAGACCAAAGGAGAACATTACATGAATATCATTGACTGCATAAGGTCTCTATCGTTTATAAATTTTCATCCATTATTTTTCAATGTCTTTGGAATGAGTTTCTGGATCCTTCTAGATGAAATGTCACATGGCATATAGGAGCTCGATTGGAAGCCCTCGCTGAATTAAAAATTTTTGTTTGGATGCCTCCACCACAATGGGGAGGCCTATAAAAGGGGTATGCATTATCTCCAACTATTCCTAAACTATGCATGTACCAATTTCATATCCTTTTGAAGGTCAATAAATCATGCTTCATTTAGCAGTTTAAGCAATATGTTTGATTTTTTAACATTCTCTTCCATTTATATATATACAAAATATTACCCATGGATCTGATATTTATTCCCATGTAAATTTTCTAATATACATATTTTCAGAGTCAACATATTACACTACCTAAGATCAACAATTGTGGTCACATGGACTCCACTCTAACGAACATAAATGGACACCAATGTTCTTATGGCTATAACCAACTATTGTCTTGGAAAATGTTTTGTCTCTTGGGTGACCATTGGTATTCTAAATATTTCCCTATAAATATGAGACTGGAAGGGTTATAAGGTCACAAGTTACCTAAAATATTTATATCATTGGAGATATCTTTTGTTACATGACTGTTTCACAAGGCCTCTTCAAATGATCATGTTTATAAACCTCCATTTATAAAACACCTTTACAGGGGCTATTCGTGTAACCTATATCACTAGAATACATCGTAAGAAAAAAATTTAGTCATTATATTTGACAGAAAAAATTTATTAATAAATTATAATTTTAATATTGGTGACATATTAATCCTTGTATTAGTTCCTTGGTAGCATGTACATATTATAGGATTAACACAATCTGTTGTTTTGGTTTCATGATAACATAAGTATCACACATTTTCAATGACTATGTTTGGTTAACATGATCACATGTGTTATGAATTTTTGTGAGGTCATGATACGTCTTATGGGTTATGTGGATAAAGAGATCTTCATGGGTCCTGTTATTTGTGATACTTATAATAGGTATTTCTGTCAGGAATCCCCCTTGTGGTTCATTAAATTCACATGATGCTGCTGTAATCATGCATCATTATTAAAATTATTTGTCATCAGTACTAATATATACATAATTCCTTTATACATGTGTTTATCATTTATTAGGTTTCTTCCATCAAGGCCATTTGAATGGCCATCATTGTGGGGCATCATAACACTGACCCTCAATATCATGAGCATTCTGACAATGATTTTTGGAAGAGGATTCTCAAGTCAAACATCAAAAATATCTTTTTACAAACCATTCCCCATTACATATTTGGGTTGTTGGATGTTGTGTCTGTCCAATATACTAACTATAATCATCCATCCTATTAGTAGGAATCTTCTATCAATTGTATATAGAAGAAGTTTTCTGAGGAGTACTAACTAGTTGTAGAATTATCCCTGGGGTCATTCTATATAGTGTATAACTACCACCATGGTGATTATTGTTGTAAAATTTCATAGAATCCCAATTCTCAATGGTATTTATGAATATTTTTATCATCCACAAACTACACAGGTGGTAGCTAGAACACGGAAGGTGACATATAATTTGGTTTCAATTTTTATGATGAATGGTAAATGCCATTTTTTTAGTCATATAGATCTATTTAATGTTTCCTAACATGCTACACAATATCCATCAATATGAGTTCATATGGGTTTCAAAATTCATGACCTGTCATGATTTAGAATTTCTTAGAGAATAAAGTATAAATTGATTCCCAAGAAAAAATTATTTCATCTTTCCCATGGTGATATAGGAATCAACCTTTGGTATTGTTACCGACTATGTGGGATATCCTACCTTGTTAAGATGGACACTGAGTTCCTTATTACTACGGATATTTTGGACGAACCTAAAAAAATCATTTTTTGGAAAGGATGATGCTCAAAATTGATAGAGATTAATTAAGGAAGTAAATGAATAGGCACAATATCAATTCTATTAAGGGCTGGAACAACCTCTTTCTGGGATACAATGTAACTTTCCCGACTTTTATATGACACACCAGTGACCTTCCTATTAGGTACGAGATAGTATTGTATCAAACTATGAAGTAATAGAAGATGAATAATATACCACATAAGGCTACTTGGTGAGGCAAGAGAGATCCCTTAACCGTTGGCTGGTGGGTTTCATGTCCATGTTCTTGAATAAGATTCTTTTACCGACTAAGGATACATGCTAGAAAGTCTATGTTGGTACACTGGTGAATGAAGTTAAATAAGTAGAGGGATGACCTCTTAATCTAGATGTACAATCACTTTCCCACCTATACCTGATACTATTCCATATAAATAATTTTACATCCCCTATAGTAATGGTGGGCCATTCATGTTGTTATTCTACTAGATATGGGATTATTATTCCTATAAAAAATATCACATCTCCACTAGGATCTGTGGTGACTCATTATTCCACACTCTACTAACAATTTTTAATGCTTTGGAAAGGCCATTGGCCCTTAATGTGGTGGATTTCATTATAATATAGACTAATAATTTAATCATTATTTGTTATCCAACACTGTTATGGATAATTGTTGATATTTTCAGTTCATCTCTCGATGACCAGTAATAAAAAATTTCTAGTTATGATGGGACCTTATTTCCCATATGAATGAGAGGGTTATTTTTTAATCATATTCCCATTATATTCTCATCAACCTACTTGGTTTAATTCAATGGGATTATCCCTACATTATTCTTACTTTTGGGTAGAATTACAACTCTTGATTATCCTACGATTCTTGAGGATATTGTCACATATGGACATAAAGGATTGGATTATCTTTCCATATGTGGATATACATACAATTTTCAGTGATGATTAAGTCCATGTTTTTTTGGAGGCCTACCTAGGTGGTGTTCTGGATCAGATGGTCTATCAGGTGGGAATACAATATGCCTCACCAATCACCATATATATAGAAAAAACTGGAATTGATTCAAGACCCAGGTTATCCTTCAAAGATGAATCCCCATCCAATTGATGACCATACCATTAGTGGGTCTAAATATTTTTTGGATGGACACTGTTATGTATGAGAGACGTATGGTTCATCCTTTAAGATAAGACAACACAAGTCTTCCTCCTTCACATCTTCATCATATCATATAATTGTTATTCCTTCTGATGTATCTACCCAATTAACTTTTCAGACCATACATGGAAAAGGATAATATAGTAGAATATTTTCCCCTTCATCATTGAGACTCCATTTTAAACATTATGTGTTCAAAAATAATTTCTTCTCTGACACATTCATGATTTGTGGTGGTTTACTTTGACCATTATCCATTATATGAAATAATGTTCCAAATTATATAAAATTGGGATGGTATGGATACTAGATATAATGGATTGTGAGATCTCCAGGATTGGATTTCTAGGGATGATCTTTAGAGAGAAGCTTCAGAGGAATTGGAAAATATCCATCAGATAATATCTGAGTTTCATGACCAGATTGATTCCTTGACTGTATAGATTGGGAGACATGTTAATATCATTACTTGCCAAGGGTCCAATATTTTTCATAATCCCCATCCTCGTTAATAACTATTATGAGACCATTTGAGGAGATATATTATTTAATTGAGACTCTTTATCCTTGGGATGAAGTGGATGAAGTGGGTAAGGAGACACTTTGGTGAAAAATAAACACTTCTCTTCAAACTCCTACTAACTAGAAAAATTTATATTATCAAATACCATTTTTGATTCAGTAGTAATTTTTTTTAATAATACTCATTAATAAACGATAATGTGGAAATTTGTCTATTTATTAAGTGTATACACCTTATAAATGAATGAATATTCAAAAAATTAACTTATCATTTAATGATTTTTTATTTATGACACTCATGATATTTCATTGGGAAAATCATTAATAGATAATTAAAAATACCCATCCTATGCATAATATAATTTAAACCAAAATTACTAGATTTTAATTCTTAAATCACAATAGATTTTTCTTTAGGAGTGCTCATGAAATCCCAAAAACATGAGGTTCCATAATGATATGTCATCTATAAATTTATATAGATCACTTGATTTATGAAATTATGATTTGGGAGACATATATTTCCCCAATAGAGTGTGTTCTATCTTTTTCTATAGCTTTTCAACATAGAGATTATAACTAATATTTTTCTAATGTCATATTGTGGTACCCATAATATTTTTATCTATATCATTATCTTGTTCTATTTTATTTCCTAATATTCATATAGGGGATGACTTAGTGGGAGTGTCCATGTATTTGTTTAGGCATCCCTATGATGTGTTTTTTTTTCTAATTAGGTTTACACCTTTTCTATATGTTTAGTTTTTTTATAGTCCTACAATCCAAACCATTTTTGTATTTAATTTTAGGTTATTTTACTATGGACATTCTATTTCTACATGTTCAAAATCATTTAGATAATAAATTATGTTACTAGTAATATACCATTCATAGATAAATATTCTCTAAAAAATGTGACTTCTTTTTGTAAGGAAATCTTCCATGAAATTTATTGTAATGTGGTAAGGATGTATTCTATGTAGTTTAACATCATTTTTAGTGGAAATTCTCTGTTTATTTTTTTTCCATGTCGTAAGGACACATTCCTTGAAAATTAGTGTCATTATGTGACGTCTTTATAGATGAATATGGAATATAGAGAAAAAATGTTAGGTATAACCCAAAACACCTTCTAGAGATGTGGTCATTCCAAGGCTCCTGAGAATTGGAGTTCATTTCATGCAGGGGTGATATTTCATTGGTTTATAGTAGAAATACCATACGTATTAGTACTATAGTCAAACAGATATGTTTGAATCATTTACATTGGTTATGAATGATTTTATGGTGTTTTAATAGGATGAGGTTAAAATATTTGTGAATCCAATTACACCTGTGTTGTTGGATTGTGGTTATAGTTACTGATAACCAAATGTTTTGAGTCAAAATTATATTGAATGGGGAAGACCAACTAAGAATGACCAAAACTCCCAAACATGATTAATTCCAGTATAACATTATCAGCCCCCATGATGGTTATATTTCATATCCTAAAAGGAGAAGATACCTTTAGTTGGTAGATCAAAGATATTATTTTTGTATTTCATGTTCAGGTAAAGATGAACCCCACCCTTCTAAATAGGGAATTGAATATTTATGATGACTCAAATAGATGGGTGATAATGTGGTGTATGGTAAAAGGACTATTAATGAAGGGTTATGACACCCTAGAGTAGTTTAATATATGATGTGATTCCCGGTTCATATGTAATTTGTTTGGATTCATGTGGGTAGGCCATCAAAAGGATCAGGGATTGAGTGTCACATTTCATCTTCAAAAAAAGGTAAAAAACACATCGACATATTAATTGTGTATATCAAACCAACATGAATAGTTTTTTTATTGGGTATATAAGTCTTTGTCTTAAGATCATGATTCATAATTAGTGATATGGGAAAATTATATTGGGGATGACCCGAAACCCCTTAGCTTCTCAGCTCTTCGATGAGGAATTGAAGACTCACAATGATCAGATAATGATTTTTACATGTAATGAAATATTTTGTATGAATACTGAAAGAATATATAGAGGGGGAATATGAAAACCTACATATTAATACAAAGAGAATATTAAGGCCAAGTATCCTTCTCCAATTTCCATAGAAGGTTTCACTGATTGCAGGTACTCAAATAACAAAATGATATTTATGGATTTCATAATATTTTAAATGCGTTTTAAAACCCTAAAAGTTATGCCTCAACCTGGTGTAAACGTTATCACATTGAGGAGATGAAAAACCCATTAATCTAATATTTTCATTGATCAAGTTGACCATCGTGCATGTATTTACTTTTATTATGTCTACAAGTTGGTCCTTAAGACAATTATGACTCAATTATTTATGATCTAACTTTTCCTCAAACTATAGAGATAAAGATTTCAGTGAGTAGACACAAGACTTTTCCTCATGAGTTCAATTGTGGGGATAGAACATGACAAATTATTTAGATCTTTAATTGTTATTTTTTGGATTTTATGATCCAGGCCATCAATGTATAGATTTTATGGTTTCGAAACATTGACCAAAAGTGAATGCAGTTTTAGGTGATTCCACATAAGAAACTTATGTGATGGTAATGTTGCAAAACTTCCTAAATAGAATACTCAGAGACAATATTACAGTTATATCCTACTTAGTGGGAGGTGAAAATTTATAAAATCACAAATCATGTTTCTTGAGATGTGTGTAGGATATGATACAATCATGTATGGGATAAAAGAAAATCGTCTATGTTGATGAGTTCTGGAACAATTGAGTAAGGTCTCACAAGGACTAGAAAGCATAATTTTCTTGATGTGATTCATTTTTTGGATGACCATAGGAACAAATATCAGAACCAAATAGATACCTTCATTTTAAAATATTGTTATACATGGTTTGAGTATCCTTTTCTATACTCCACTAAATGTGGGAAGAAACCCGAGTCACATGTGGTATGAAGTGTGATTTATGGATTGATGTGATTAAAAGATGATTAGAGAACCCCATTCTCTATTTTACAATGTTCAATATCTTGTGATCCATTAATAGTTAATAATTATGGATGATGATCATCACCTTTTAACATCATGTAGTGGTGATATATATATATATATATATATATATATATATATATTAATTTCATTTGATGAGTTTGTTATCCATGTATTTGAATGTAAGAAAATAGTAATGTCAAAAATAACTCTATGTAAGTTTAACCCAAACATAGGGAGTGGGACATAATTTATGTTTTAGTTACACCCATTATTGGTGATTTTGGAATCACTACATATCCTGTGATAATTGGAATCAAACCATATGTATTTTTTAAATAGGAAAACCTCTTCCCAGTTCCGAACCATACAGGGGGATTGTTATCATTTATTATTATATTTGGATACATGATTAGAGATTAGGGCATCACTACATATCTTGAGATAACAGGACTGAAGCCACCTATATTTGTTAAATAAGAAACTCTCTACAAATTTCTATCATGTAAATATTGGGGTCCATATTTCCCATTTATTATTATATATATGCCCAATATTGTATACTCATGCATCACTATATATATTTTTTGTACATGAATCAAGCCACACATAGATCATAAAAGGAAAACTATATACAATGGTTTCACCCATATGTCGTGGAATTGTGCCCATTTATTTTTTAAGGTGGACATTGGATTATAGATTCAAGAATCTATAAAAATCCGGTGATAAAAGGAATCATGAAACTCATAGGTAATAAATGATTGAGACTCCATTCCGTTCTGAGTCACACATAGAGTGGGGAATTTTAACCTTTTATTATTATATCTGGACCAACCATTACAGACTTGGGAATCTATACATATCCATAGAGGATTAGAATGAAGCCACATGTTGTTCTTGAATGGGAAACCCTCCATCTATGCATGTCCCATATGTAGAGGGTTGAATTTTTCTAATTAAATGTTTTAGCTAGAAATATAATTAGAGATATTTGTGTTAATGTGTATCATATGATGATAATAAACCATCAACATTTAGATATTGAAAAACCAAGGATCTTAACATGATGTGAAAAGGGAATATTTCAACTTGACATAGGAAAAATATATGTGTGTCAATATGTGTCATTAAATTATGGGAATCAATCCACACATAGTTATTAAATGGATTTGTGGTGGGAGTCAACGATCAATGATGATAGTCCTCTATGGAATGGTCCATGGAAATGCACAATTTTGGGTCATGAAAGAGACATCAACCATATGTTTAATGTAATGTATCAAGGGCTCGATACATTCCATTTAATGACTTACATATCTATAAATTCTATCGCTATATTGAAATGGAATGTCTCGTTCATGACGGGAAGATTTCACCAAAAATCCTATTCCTAGGTGAGCTATGATCGGTGTGAGAACCATGGAATGGGATATGGTTCTTTCACCATGTAGAGACAATTTAAGTATTGTACGTATGATTTATGTATCATATGGTGTATGGGAAAGGATGTTGGATATAGTTGTACCTGATTATATATTTGGTATGATAATAAATCCATATAAACTTCTAAGAAAACATGAAGTTTAGTTTCACACTGCAAGGACATCACCCATGTAGTTTAACGTTGTACGTTAAGGATGAGGGTGAATCGATGTAAAAAAATAAGGCTTGATATCTAGGAATAAGGATAGAGATCTGGGAGTCATTATGTATCTTGTAATGACATGATTATAACCATACATAGTTATTTAGTAGTGTTGTATTTCTCTTTCATATTAATCTATTTTTGGTATAGTGAATTGTCATTAAGAAGATGCTTCAATTGCAGTTTGATATATTATGATGAGGAAATACATCAAGACGATAACTTCATTTGGTGATGGAATATCATATTTAGTTTAATACCAAGTGTTGAGCATACGTGTATATATATAGATTAATTTCATGATTCTAGGATATTGTCCGTACAGTTTGACATCATGTGATTAGGGCCTCTTCAATATAAATTAGCTTCATGTGGATATGAAATATTCAATATAGTATAACATCATATTGTCATGATGAATTAATTAAATTATAACTTCATGTGGTCAGGAATCCATCCATATATTTTAGAATAATTTGCTCAACACAACTTTTGTATTGTATAACTTATTGTGATTCGTACTATTATATTACTGCTTAAATGTTATCAAAAATATTTTTTAAGAAAACATACATTGATGGGGGTGTGAAACATTCCCATTCCATTTCTTAATACGATTATTAAACATTATAATATGAAATATTTATGTTATTATTCATTTTCTATTCATTCTATATCATTGGAAGATTCCTTCATTGTATCATTGGAGTCTTAAGAGAAAATATATGTTCACTATAAGGGAATGAATGGAGGTGGACCGTTTTATTGAATGCTTGATCAATATGATTCTTATGAGACTCATGGTTATGTAGTGTACGTAACCTTTTCCCCTTATTCAACTCTAATTCATACAAAAAAATCCATTTCTTATTATTTGAGTGTTTCTCATAGATATCTATTCGAAGTTAGAGAGACTGCAATACTAGGGAAAAAATTTCATGGTTCCATTAACAAAATAACATGGAGTTTACTGTGTTAGTGTATGTGTACTGGAACAGTGTTAATTAAAAGTGTTGTGGATCTTTTCTATATTGTAATTCTTGTACTTGTTCATTATCTTCTATAGTATATTTTTCATTATTTTATTAAGAAACTCTATATGTGTATTCTCAACTACATCAGAGAGAGTTGAATTATTGGAATCAATGTTATACTATTGGTAAAAAGGTGTCATATCAGCTAAAAAAATTATTTGACATTTTATTTCAATATCGTGTAAAGGAATTTGAATATAGTGATGATAATGGACTTCATAAAGATGATGAAAATATTAATTCTGACATCCTTGAAGGGTATTGCCTCATCCCATTTGAAAAATAAGATAGTAGATCTAAGCATGTACTTAAATGACTTAACAGTAGTAGGGGGATATGGACCCATGACATTCGCTCACCATATGATGAATGGCCACGAATAATTAGTTATATTTAGAAATTACAATGGATTATTTGTGTATATTTCACGAATCTGATTGCTTGACATTTTTGGGTGTGTTCTATGCAATCATTTCATTGGTTTACATTGTTAACTTAGCCTTTAGATTTTATGGGATAGACGGTTACCATACTATGACCACAACATGATTCAACATGAAATTCATGCATGATAGATGGAGTATATTTCTATGATAATAATCTTACGAGGATTCCATAAAATCCTCATTTATGGATGGATTTTTTCTCTGCATCCCCTAGTGTAATTTTCTC
This sequence comes from Viscum album, assembly GCA_963277665.1. Taxonomy (NCBI): domain Eukaryota; kingdom Viridiplantae; phylum Streptophyta; class Magnoliopsida; order Santalales; family Viscaceae; genus Viscum; species Viscum album. The sequence continues at coordinate 1,277,283,917 of OY728133.1, forward strand.
TTCTCACCACCAAATTTATTCCATTCAGACATGGTTTATTGGGAGAGAACCATTTTGGTAATAATTAATTATGGACTCAGTATCTCTAGTAGTGGATATTATTTCTCACTCTCTAGGATGGGGTTGATCTAATTTATTTCCTCCATGTGATAAATGAAAACCAATGGGAAAATTCTTCAACGTGTGTTGTAAAATAACACTTCGTCTTGATCAGGGTCATCCTGAACTATATATGTGTTTGCTAGTGTCATATCATGAACATTATTTGATTATGGTACATGGGTTAGTTTTGGATAAAATGGAAATTCCCCCATTATTCCAATGACATAAATAGTTAGAGGGTATGATTCTTCCTTTTTGATGGAATATTCTCCAATGATTAATTTTTTCACTACAAATGAATCCATTTTGATTATCATATAGGTTATTTTCAGTTATATGGATATATCCAAGCCAAATATGAGGGATTAGTATTGGACATAATTATTTTTGAAACCTTCTAATAGTAAGAAGGATATGGGAACAAAAATTTGTTTTGAGAAAAAAAAACTAATATCCCTACACCAACCGAATTGAATTTTAGATATTCTAGTCTCTTCCTATTATGACATTTTGAGGTTCCATTAAAATACATTTCCCATATCTTGGGAATTTTATGGGAAATGAAAACATTCATATATGGATGTTAAGTGTCCATTGTGTAATTTCAAGGGAAATATGATATGTGAAGAATTAATATAGGGCATGCCCTTTTAAAAACATCTTTGACAAATAATAGATATGACACTTTCATTGAATGACATCGCATCATGCCAAATGACTGGTCAACAAAGAGCATAGACGTATGAACATGAGCGTGTCAAAAAGATAGAACACGTGGACTTTTGAGGTTGCAAGTAATTCCTTAGATTTTTCACTGCAATGATGGCATGGAGGATGTTATTTTCAACATTTGAATATAGGCTATTATTAGCATGCATAATATTGATAAGGTAGTCGAATCTATCTAGAATTTCGATATCATTTTATGGTGTGAGGGTAACACCAAGTGATTTTTCAATATAATACACATATAAGATGATTTTATTTTATTCCAATAAAGGAATCCAAAAATGTGGGTGCAGAATGTACCACATCTGACTCTTGAATGCTTCTTTTAAATCATTATCTGATCCAAGAAGATTCCCTTCTTCATAATCTTAGTGAAGGTAAGGGGATTTTACGGCTAGGTTGGCTATGAAATGATGAAGTTATGTAATGTGACCATGAAACCGCTATATTTTTTTGGGGATTCTGAGCTGGTGACATTTCCATAATTTCACAAGTCTTTTTTTGTACGACATGATTCCATGATTGCATACCAAAAATATAAGGATTTTCATTAATATTACCCATAATGATCAATTTTGTGGGTTCATCTCCATACTGACACTGAAAATTAAATTTTTTATTATGCAAACACTTTTAAGGAAAAAGTGAGAAACCAAACATCACAACACTTTCATCACTTCATCACATTCTTCCACAACTTGTCGAAGAATGTGTCAAGATCCTTGAGGTGATCACATTATTGTGTAGGGTTGATTAATTGGTCTCCATGAATAAATATTATATTCATCCCAATAAGGGTAGAAATATGTTATTCATAGTGTTTTGATATGTATAATTAGTATTATTTAATCCAATGTGAACCAAATGTTAGAAAAAGGTACCCTGGGGTGCTCTGATGGAAGTGGAATCCTCATCCTTTGTGGACCTATTTATCTAATTGTATTCTGACTACCCATCCATGAATGAAATGTCATAGAAGACAGTAGTTACATAGATCAAGAGTTTTGTGATTAGTAATGAGTATTCGTCCTATAGAAAATGTCAATAAAATTGTCTAAAAAATGAACTACCAAATCTACCCATTCTACTTCTTAATATTGAGGATGTGGGTGAGCCATCATCGGTATTGTACATCTTGTAGAAATTGGGATTTGATCAATTTTTCATCTTTTGACTGACCATTAGTGGTAAGGAAGGGATGATTACTCTATGCTACATTCTTGAAACATCGATGGTCATTGGGGTTATCAATATGTTGTGTTGGCACGTCTGCTTTCTAAATGATAATATCATTATAAATTTAACATACATATCTAATCTCATGATAGGTATGTCATCACTAATCAATGTGGGACATATGTCAAACTTTTTTCTTATATTAATCTATTTGAACTAATCAATAGTGGTAGAGACATATTCTTCAAATGTGGGAGGGGATTTCCTGTGGCCCCTCTCTTCTTCCTCTACCTCCAGGTCCATAGTGTAATTTTCATGTATGGTAGATAATAATGTTGAATCTCTATCACATTCGGTATGAGAGAGGCCAACGGTAGATAATATTACAACCACTTCTTCTGGATTCATTGTAGGGAGATTTTAGAATTTTTTTTTCATTTATATTATCATTGAGGACACGTACAACCTAGATGTATGAGATAAAGTATACTTCATAAATAAAATTTATGGGTATCACATAATCACTATCAGGAACACTCAAAGGATTTGACGAGTGGTCCACAAGACATTGGGGGCTGTAGCCTTCATATTGTAATTCTGTATTGGCTATTTTAATTCTCTTTTGTAGAATCATACTTTAACATATATGGCTTTATAGGGCTCATAGGGAGCTGTATCACAATATAGAACCAAAATTTTCCATTGATTGTGTATTTCAAGAATTGAGGGAATGTATATGGTACCATGGAAAGGATTTAAATCTAAGGACTTCTAAGGATGACATTTTTTATTATAAAAGTGTCATTTATGATGTGTTATTTGTGATGGACACATCACCCATCACAAATAGTCATTTCTATGGTAGTATTTGCAATGGGAAAAAATCATATCACAATAATTCAAAAATAAAAAATTATATATGATGGGAAAACATTACCTATCAAAATACCTATTCTATGGGTTGTGCTCCAAACAACAAGAAATGTATTTGTGATGGGTGTATACCCAAGTTGAAAATTCCTTTCATCATTATTTTTATTTGTGATGATAATTAATTCTTGTCAACAATAAACAATCTTCAGAATAGTATTTACCACATGACCTGTCAAAAATAATTTTTTATAGCTATTATTATTATTTATAGTGTATACCAATTTTGACGGAAAACCAACCACAAATAGTCTCATCAATGATATTATAATCAATACATTCCCCTTACTGATGTTTTATTATTTATTTCTATATTATATCATATCATCCTCCTCACAGATATTCTCTTCACTTATTCAATTAAAAGTGTAAATTTTAATAAGGAATCAAAAGTTTATGTTTTGCATCGGAAAAAATATTCAATTTTCTGGTATTTAAATAATATTCTTTATTTTATTTTCATTAATATTATTTTATTTTTGAATTTAGTATTATTATTTTCAATTGTTATTATTATTAATTCTATATAATTATTTATAAATATATTTATTTAATTTATATTATAAATATATATTTTAAATTAGTAGGGTTTTTTATTAAGAAGTAATTAGTTTTAATTTGAATTAATTAGTATCGGTTATCAGTACATGGTTATTTTTAATAGTTATTTATTAAAATTTGAAAATAAATAGTACTCACGAACATAACATGGTAATAATTTTTAAATCATAGTAATAAGAAGTAAAAATATAAATAATATTTAATAAATAGTAGTATTAAGTAATTAGTAATAATTAAAACTAATTTTTTATAATTAATGATAATATTAATTATTAAAATAAATATCTAAAATTCAATGTTAATTTGTATAAATTATCATTAATATTCAAAAATAGCTACAGTTTATTAAAATTAAAATTAATTATTTGAAATTATCAATAATTATTATAAAATATTAAAAATTAGTAAAAATTAGCGAAAAAGGGCGCTAATTAGTTAAAATTTATAAAAATAACTAATAATTAGTTAAAATTAGAGAAATTGTGTTTTATTTAGTAAATTTTAGTGAAAATGAGATGTATATAATAATATTTTTCTGTAATGAGTGATAATTATTATAAAATAGAATAAAGTATCTTTAATTAGTAAAAAATAGTGAAAATGGGTGGTAATTAGTAAAAATTAATTAAAATGAGTGGTAATTAGGTGAAATTATTTAAAATTTACGGTATTTAGTAAAAAATGAAGAATGAAATATAATTATAAAAAATTACTACAAATGAGTAGTAATTAGTAAAAATTATTGGTAATGTTTAGTAATTTGTTGAAATTGCTATCAATGAACTCTAATTCTTAAAAATTTGTGATAATCAGTAATAATTATGAATGTTTAGTAGTAATGAGTGGGAATTAATGAAAATTATCAGAATTAAATTTTCCTTAGTTAAGATCATAAAAAATGAATTTTAATTAGAAACAATTAGAGAAAATGGGCAATAATCAGAAAAAAAATTGAAGAAATGAGAGTTAATTAGAAAAAAGTACCTATAATGAATGGTAATTTTAAAAATTTGAAATGAGATGTAATAGATAATATAAAATTAAAATGGGTGTATTTTTTTACAAAACAAATACTAGAAATGATCAAAATTTAAACAAAAATACCAACGTAGAGCGTTATTTAGATAAAATACTGGTAATGACTGGTATTTAGTAAAAAATACTAATAATGAGTAGTATTGATAAAAAAAATTAACCATTATAAGGATTGATAGAAAACAATAATGTAAATAAGTAGAATCTAGTATCAAAACATTTATAAAGAACCTTAATTAGTAAACAATTATAAGTGATGAGTGAAGATTGTTAAAAAAACATTGATAATGAGAATTAATCAGAACAAAAGTATAGTAAATGAGTTTTTACCATTAAAAAATACTATAAATGAGAAACACTCTGTAAAATATACCAATAGTGTATAGTAATTTGATGCAAGTAATAATATTTAAAAGTAATTTTTTTCTAATTTTTGTGGATAGTATCTTCAATATATTAGATCAATTATATGAATTATTTTTAATTTCTATATCGTCGAAAATTTTGTATTATTATGTAGACACAAATATTTATTAGAATATCAAAATTGGGTAAATCATTTCATGAATTGAAATTGTTCTGTTATAAAAAATTTAAATATTATGGGAATTTAATATTTTTTTCTCATTTTAGTTATCTAAATAAGAATTTATTTCATAATGTAAAATTAAGTATCTATAATAAATTCAATCTGAGGAGATTTAATATATTTTAGAATATGGGGTCATATATTTTATTTTGGTATTTAGAGTAATTATGTTTGTTGGTATCAATATGGTGAACATAGTTCTTGAGATGATACAAATTTTTTTGTTCGAAATCCTTCACATTATCAAAAATTAGTACATAAGTTTGTTACTCCATCTATTTAGATAAAAAAATAGAATGATATGGATTTAACATATATTTTTGAACTATATTAATTTTATGAGTTTCAATAATTTTTTAGGAGTCTTAATATTCTACATGTAATATATGAAAATTTGAAGAGGTGATTTTTTTGGATATTACATCATATAATGGAATGGTAAATATATGATTTAGTTAGACATTCCCTTCGGTTAAATTATTTTTTCCAAATGGAAATGAGTTTCCGACCAAATTCGATGAGGGAAATTGGATGGTTCATAATTTTGGTCATTGTTACCAGAAGATCCATGCATGATAAAATGTTTTCATATTATATTAGGGTAAAAATATGTTGTTAGTTATATTTTTTATATGTTAACAATTGAGGTATTAGGAGGCTCAACAATGGATGACTTGATTTATTCATGTTAAATAATTGTTCTATTTTCCCCACACACCCAAATTTTTCTTTAGATTATGTCTCAGAATACTGTATCATTAATGTCAAGGGAAAAAATAAAATATTTCAACCCAAAAATAGTAAATAATCCTTGTCATGGTGATTCATGGAAACATATTGACCATTTGTATCATTCTTAATATAAAATACAGTAATGTGCGATTGGGTCTTTCTATAGATGATTTATTTTAGTTTGGTTAGTATGATGGTCAATATTAATCTTCCCCGTCTTTATTACTTGGCACAACATAGATTCATAGATGTCGATTAATTAACCATATATATATTTTACGATATTAATTTCATGAAATAAAAAATATATAAATATTTTTTTATTATATTTATTGATTAAATATCTATACAATGGAGTAATGGTGGTTGTACATAATATAATATTGAAAAATATAATTTCCTAATTAAAGTTGCATTAATGTGGATAGTTGGTTTCTTCCTAGAATATTGATGGTTATCCTCTGAGAGTAAACTTAGTGAAAAACCATGTACATACTATGTGTGTGATAGTAAATAATTTACTCTCATCCATGGAATTAATCATTCTTTTTAACTATCATTAATGAATTCTTCATATTGATCATCCATTCTGATGAAACACAAATCATTCAAGAAACAATATATTTGAAATAAGTGGACAACTTGAAATGAGATCAGGTATTGATTTAAAATATATTTTCTCTTCAATTCAAATAATTATCTTTTAAATGACTTTAAACCAACAAAAAAATATATGTCATTGTGAATGATAAAAAATTGATAAATAAAGTATAATTTGGTATATTCCATATTGTACTAATTTTTTGAAATGCCACATGTTAGATTTCATCCATACTGAGAAGATATATTTTGATAATATGTTTAATATTTTTTTGGACACACTTAGTAATACCAATGTTAATATAAGGTAACAATTATATCTTTCACCAATTTTCCAGAAACCAAAACCTCAATTGTTTGAAAATGTATTTTTTTCAACATTTAATGAATCAATGGATTAATTTATATTACATGTTCATCATGAGGTGAAATTTGGATGGATGGTATAATTTTAATGGATATAAATATATGAATGATACATGAATAAACTGGAGAAAAAGCCATGTAACTATTTATCAGTTGAAAGGTCAATTGGGGAAGAATATTTATAATAGGAAATTTGTTTTTTTTCTTCTTATATTATTTCCATCCTAAATATCCTTCTAAGAATAACATAATGTGACATAATGAGGTAAATTCAAATGATTCATTGAATAGTGAATTATTAGTTTTATTCTTCTTGAAAATAGATGTGGTGGAGTCTATCAATGGGGGATTGGAGATGATGGCAATCACAATGGAATAGAATTATGTTATACTTAACAATAAAGAAATTAAATTATTTGTATAGTGAGTTCTACTTGAACTTATTCATTAATTTTATTTTAAAAACTAAATTAGTATTACTCTATTTTTAGATTGTACAATTATCATACTGAGAAATAGCTTCCAAAAATACATCGACTGCTATTGTAAAAAATAGACAATATAATTGCTTCTACTGCTTTAAAAAAATGTTAAAATATTTTTTTTTCATTTTTAACATATAAAAAACGTTCTTTTGTTATATGTTTAATTGTTTTTCAACTATTCAGTTCTGATAACCTGATTTTAAAAATGATTATCGATTATGTGCATTGAGTATCCCACCATACAAAAAATTTAAATCATATAATACATATGTGCGGAATGGTTTTCAAATTCATAAACATTAATAAGGTAAATAAAAATAAATGAATAATTTTTTTTCATGGGAGGTTATTAATAATGAGAAAGTGAAGTTGACATGTTTGGAATTCTTGATGAAATACTTAATTTTTTTTTTATCTGATAAGAAATAATGTAACGATGCTTAAATTATAGGGGTTTGATTCTAATAAGGGATTATGTGTTCATCCACACAAAGAAATCATCAATAATAAATATAAGAACCATCTTATAGTAAATGAACTATTTTTATTAGATGATTATGAAATCCCATTAAAATCATTTTATGCAGTGTGAGTTTGATTTTTTTTAAGTGTATGGAATTGAATATTTTCAAGAGAAAACTCTATAAAAATATTATTAATATTGAGAAAAATAATCAATTATTACACCCCATAGTAATTGGTTGATATATATGATGATTCTGATGATGTATCTAATGATTTTTAATTTAGAAGTCATAATGGATTTGAAACCTCTAATGAAATTAATGCTACTAAGGATGAAGATGAAGATATTTACATATTAATATATGAAGATAAGGATTAAGATGAATAATGAAACAATTACTTGTTGGTTATAGTCAATATATATAATACTCATATTTTATTATTTAGTCAAAAAATTATTTTTATGTTTAAGATTGATAATAAGTTTTATGATGAGATCATCCATGGCCTTGAGGAGGTTGTAATGCCTGGTGATGACCATGCTGACATCTCATCAAAACTGTAGTTTGTATGTAGTGATTCGACTAAATGGGGTTACTTTTATGTTATATTTATGAATCATGACCTTAATATCAATTGATGTCCACATCGATATTTTGATCCACTTATAAAGAGGTATGTTTAGTTGATTAATTTAGTCAATTTTTACTATTTTTTATTATCATCAATTTATTTATGCCCTAAATGTTTTAATTATTTATTCTTTTTCCCCAGTGTTTTTTCACATATAATAGTTTTATTGGGGAGTGTTATTCCATGTAATTATATATCATGATAATGGGTGATATGATATAATATTACCATTGATGTTTGGAAGTTCATTTTTTATCAGTGGATGTTTTTTAAATATGTAATCATTATTTTAACTATTATTTAATTATTGTATTTCTATTGTTAATTATTTGTAGGGATTATAGAGTCTCATCAATTATATAATGAGTAACTCTATCTGGGAGACGTATGAGGCCTTCAGGAATGAGTGATGTACTTTGTTTTTAGACAGTATAAGGAAGTGATCCACAAAGAATTCAACAATCATAGTTTATTATGAATTTTCCAACTACCATATACTCGATTAAATATTCTCTATGGTAGGGAATTAAATGTGATCATATAATATTAAAGATATATTTAACTGGTTATCATCATTATCTCAGTATAACTAGGGGATAAAGAATGTCACACATAGAGTTTTTAGTCGTACATTTAGTACTCATCAATAATGTCTGGTTATTAATTATATTTAATAATTTTTATAACAATATATATAAACAGTTTATTTATTTCATATAGAAATTTGAGAAGACTAATACTCCAATGTTTTATGTTTAATAGATTATTTAAGGAGACCTTATAACTAGAGTTATTACTAGTGGTCGATGGTTCCAAATTGTGTATTTTAATATAATTTTTATTTTTAAATTTAACTATAATTAGTATATTAAATATTTTATTTTCAAATTGAATTTAAAGGTTTCAAATGAGGTCATTAATTCTCTTAAGAATGATAAGATTCGTTCTAACACAGAGGCTCATACCACCAATATATTTGGATTTTATGATGCAACATGTATATAGGTAAAGTAGTGTGCCTTCGAGGAAAACCAACTTGTTGGGAGTGACTCTTGATTGACTCTAATGAATAATTATTGTGTTTCTGCGATTTCATCATCCAAATACAGAATCTCATAGAGAGTCTATATCATTAGTTTCACACTATGAGTGGATGATGGGATATGAAGAAGAGTTTATAGAGACCCTACATAGAGATAATGATGAGTTTCATAGATTGCATGAGCTGCTATTGAAGGATCAATGTCAAACACATGAGCATCAGAAGTAGTAGATGATGGATAAAACACGTCATTTTTGCGTGTTATATTGATGGAGTTCTCTCCACAACCACCTCTACACGACCCTCCCCCTTAGTTATTTATTTATTTTATAGATTAAATTAGTATGATAACCCTTTGAATGAATTTTTTTTAAAGTTGTTATTGATTTATAAATTTATAGTTTTATATATTTCAATTTTTAATATTATTATATTTCTTATTATTATTATTTATATTATTACATGGTTTTTTAATATGTATTTATTTATTTCTTTTTATTTATATTAATAATATTATTATTTTACTTTTAGGTTTTTATATTTTTTATTAGTGGTGGGAAACTAATATGATTGAAGATAATTGTTAATTTTATTTTTGATGTGATTAGTGTCCTATCACAAAAAATATACTATTGATAATAATCAATTCCCATATAAAATAATTATATATATAAATCCATCAAATATTTTTTTGATGGGGAAAACCCAAACATAATAAGAAAATTTTCAAAAACAACTATCACACAAAATGCATTTGTGATGGGATCCCTTCACTAATGGAATTTGGTAACTAATTAATAATTCACTAGTGATCTGTCATAGTTTATTTTTGGATAACCATGAACTCATCATTATATATGAGGTCCCAAATCTAATCCATGTACATCATTTTCTAGATAGGTCCTTGATATCTCTTATCATACCATTTAGTGGTCTACTTTGTTTGAGATAAGCCCCCATCGTTATATCCCAAATTTTTATGTGTCTATATCGGGATGAGGATGATCCTAGAACCAATTTCAATTAGGGACCTTTAAATATCTACATAATCACATCTTATGGAAAAATATATTGGTCTTTTGTGTCCTTGGATGACCTATAACTGATCATACCCTATAAATAAAATAAAGATATGACATTCCGGTGGAATTATTTCTATATGGTAAACCATGGATGAAGAAAATTCTATCAATAACTATTTTGTGATATATATGGCTTCAAAAATTTCCTCCATAAAATTCTATGAAATATGTTGCGTATTCAGGATTTATATCATTTATGTAAAAATGATGAACTCATTAAAAATGTCATATGTTTTTTTTCTGGAGTTCGACATTTCACAATGTGGTGTCTCCCTTTATTATTTTGTTCTTGAGATGAGTCAATTTAAAATGAAAATCATGGTTATTGTTTATAATTTGTGGGAGAAACTGATAGTAGTTGTGTCGGTCATGTTGGTCATTCCTATTTTTCGGGCAGATCAGGTGATCAAATTTTCTCTAGACTGTCATGTAAAATGATTGGGTTGGGGTGAACTCTTGAGGACTATATGGCACCTCCATGATTCATTTTTTCTCACTAGAGTTATTTATAATGTGTCTTGGTTCAATATATATCTTTTGGGGGATGTGATTGTACAATTGGATTTTGACCGTGCACACGCTATCTCTTGTATACTCTTTTCTAGTTCATGTGGCCTCATATTCCACGGTAGGGTATTAGGACATCATAAATGGAGAAATATTCATCGTAATATAAGAGGTCTGTGAATTTTATTACGTTGACCAATCCAAATATGATATAATCATCTGATGTGTGTTCCTTTTGGTGGGGTTGTTCTCATGCTTCAAATGATTCACGAAAGAAACATGAAATAGTTAGAGATTGTATAATAGTTGAATATGAATCTTCCTATTATATCTTTTCTAATTTATGATGATTATGTTCACACACTCAATGAATATTTTATGTGAACTATTTAAGGTGGAAAGTGCATAGTTGACAGTCTTCAATGTCCTCAATATGTCAAACTTCTTCATTTGTGTAAAGACCCGTAAATTTCATGGAAATTGTTTTTTTTAATTTTCTTTGGAATTTTTCAAGAACGCAGTTTCTGACGGCACCTGATTCTGAGGCCCAGTGTGCCCGGAATCATTTTCCGAAGTTTGGCTCGGGTACATTCAGTGAACGGACAAGTGGGTTTTTCTAACTTTTGAACCGGTGCCCGGAATCGAATTCTGAGGGCACCGATGAAATCGCAGCGCCGATATTCGCTTAGAAACGCCTCTTCCAGAGTTGTGTTTGCTCGGGTGTGGTTTTTAATTTTCGGGCTTAAAGTTAAGAAATAAAATAATTTTTCGACAACTTTATTTTATTTCACTTAAGCCACTTTGAAGCCACTTGAAGCCACTTAAAAGCGGCTTAAACTGAGTTGATCCGGATAGGATGCTATCCAGAAATATCATACCCCCTTGGTAGGATATTTGTGAGGTGGGGCCCGCACGAGCCCCGCCGTTTCTTTCCGCTAAGTAACGCACCCGCGAAAACCCGTCATTATGAAGTCAACTGATGTGTTTTCTTAATTTCTTAACAGAACATTTAATTGGGCAGTTTATTTCGTGAATTAAATGGGTAGTTTCTTTCGTGAATTAATTCAACGAATTAATTCAATCGTTTCTTAGCCAGTTTTCAAATTCGTTGGCGTAATAATAAAATAAGTCCAACACACGACCTCTGGTTATTTGCTCGTTGAGAAGATTTGAGAGGACCCTTCTATCTTCTTCTCCCTCGTGAAGAACGCGATGAACGTGAAGAACGCGAAGAACGCCGAACCCGGAAATCAACGACCCTCCCATCCGAGACGTTCTTCCCCTCCCCGATCTCCGATCACCAACCATTTGAGGTGAGTGATTTCGGGTTTCCTCTAAAGGTTCTTTTTGGTTTTAATCGAAACACAGATTTAATTACTTATAATTTAAATCTATTGTTCATGGTCCGTTGAGCTCACCGACTCAACGCTGGATTCCACGACGACGCGACACCTTCCCGCGACGACGCGACGATCCCCCTCTTCCGCGACGAGCAATTCCGCAAAGATCGTGCGTTCAACGACGACTATGAGGTAGGGGTTGTTGTGAGTTTATTCCTTTTCCCATGATCGTTCTTTTCCTTTTTTTTAAGAGTAAAGAACCGGAAAAATAAGAACAATTTTATTCCATTAAAATTGTAGAATTCATTTATTGAATTTGATACTCTCGTTGTTTATATGTAACAAAGAGGGTGCGGGCCAAACGAACACGACCCGACAACCCTCCGTCGTTCTTCGTTCTTGTGTGGATTGACTGGCGATGACGGAATGTGCCGCAACGGATGTTTGACGATCCCGCAGTGAAGAACGAGTCCCGGGAGGAGCACCGGTGCAGACGGGAAGAAAAACGGGCCACCGGAGCAACTCCGGCGGCCCGCGGAAGCCGGCGGCGGCGCGGGTCGCTGGCACGGCGGCGCCCGGCGCACCGCCGGACGAGGCCACCGTGGCACCGGCCGCGGCGGTGGTGCTCGCGGGACGTGGTTTCAGCCACGTCCGGCGCCAGGAGATACCCCGCGGGTGTCCTGCGGGTGTCCCGCGGGTGTCACGCGGGGGCGGCGGCACCCCCCGCGTCACCCGGGACGCGGCTTCAGCCGCGTCCTGTCGCCTGGCCGACAGCCCGCGGGTGCCGCGGGGGTGTCACGCGGGGCGGCGGCTCCCCCCGCGTCGGCCACTCGGCCGCTCGGCCGAGCCGGTCCGGGCTGGCCGAGCCAGACCGGTCCGACCCGGTCGGACCGGTTCGGACTGGGTTGACCCGGTTCGGGCGCCCCAGGGGGGGTCGGGCCGGGTCGGCCCGGGCCCGTACCCCCCTTCTTCGGACGGTATTCATTCAAACGCCCGTAACATGAGCTACGGGCCTCCAAACGACTCGTCGTCAGTGGAAACACGATCCTTGTATTGAGGCGGTTGTTTCGGTATATTGCACTCAAGGTTTCGGAATACTTTGAGTTCGGCCGGGTTGGTTCGTACACGAAACCAACCGGGTCTTCGGAGCGGAAATGCTCATATCTTGAGCCACGGACGTCCGATTGATGTGCCGTCAGATTTGTTGTTTTCTTCTAAGTGAGACGGATCTTTTGGCATACTCCACCCGAGGTTTGGACGCAGGTGGAGTACGGTCGGGTTGGTTTTGCCTTAAAAACCAACCGGGCCCCTGGGATGAAAATGTCAATAACTCTCAGACCGGGCATCCGATTGACGCACCGTCTGTGATGTTGAGTTCCTGTTGACGATACGGAACTTTTGGATAGATCAACTTCGGACTTTGTGTCAGTTGATGTATCAGCCTCTCGGCTCGTGGAGCGGACTCTCCCGAACGAGCTTGCTGTGTGCGGGAACCCTAGTGCTGGCTGCGACTGCTACTTCAACAGCGACGACTGTGCAGAGATCCTCCGTGGACTCCGACGACGACCGTGCAGAGATCCTCAGTGGACTGCGACGACGACCGTGCAGAGATCCTCAGTGGACTGCGGCGACGACTGTGCAGAGATCCTCAGTGGACTGCGACGACTACTGCACTCAGCGATCCTCCGTGGATCAGTGCTACTGGTCCTGTGTGGGCCCGGTCCTGTGTGGGCCCGGTCCTGTGTGGGCCTGATCCTGTGTGGGTCCGATCCTGTGTGGGTCCACGCTCAGCGGTTCTGTGTGAGCCAGCGCCTACAGGTCCTGTGTGGGCCCGATCCTGTGTGGGTCACTGCGGGGGTTAGTACCTATCGATCCTTCATGGGTCCGACGACTTAGATGGATCAGTGATCATCTTTATCGTCATCCGAAGAAGTATACCTGTGTGAGCTGAATCTTGTGTTCCTCTCCTTTGTGGATTTTGTTGAGCTATCTTCTGTGGATTTACTGTTTACTCTCCTTTGTGGATTGTTTTGTTCTATCCTGTGTGGGTATACGTTTGTTTTCCTGTGTGGACTGGGTTGTGCTTGGGCTCGGACGTTGGAGCCGAACGGGAATTGACGACATAGGTATATGTATGGGCATATACCTAAGACGTGTCAGATGTTACTTCGTGATTGTATCTTTCCTTTGTGGATTATCCTTTGTGGAATTCAGGGGACCTTCGGGGGTCTCGGGGTCCCTACTGAGTAGCTTATACTCACCCCTACACGGGCTTTTCCCGCACTACATTGTGTTGGTTGCAAACGACGGACAGCGCTGATCGTGGTGGAGGCGTGCGGAGCAGGACGTACTCGGAGTGGTCAGGTGGACCCGAGGAGCAGTGGAGGCTATCTGTACCCACCCTTCAGGTGGGACTTTCAGAGGACGGCTCGACGCTGCAGTTTTTTCTTTCAGTTGCTGTTTTTCCTTTTAGTTGTACTTTACAGTTGGGCTTGTATTTCCGGCCCCTTTTTCTTTCAGCACAGCTTGTACAGTTTTTACTTAGTGTTTACTTTTCCTCTTTCTTACTCTGTGGTGCTTGTTTACTTTTCAAAGGCAATGCCTTCCCTTTTTGTTGGTATTTACGCCTTGGTTCTAGTCGCCAGCCCCTGGCCTATGGAAGGCGGACTTGGGGTAGTCACGGCACGGACCCCGAGGGCGGGTCGTGACAAATTAGTATCAGAGGTGGTCTGTTCTACCGCAGACTCTGATCTTTATTCTATGATAAGCAATAGTGTTTAGCGTATGGGGTGTGGTTATCAGTCTAGGGAGTCCAGTGTTGGTGCGGCGGCCGACGTATCCGTACACCAGGACCCTGACTTCTTATTTCCGACTTAATGCACGAAAACATTGATTGCATGTGTGTTTCAAGTTTTCTTTGTGATTACTTGTGTCAGCTCACCAGGTATACTGTTCTGACCGTGGCACACTTGTTTCCTTTTAAGGATGGCCCAACTACAGCAGCCAGCTAGGGTTCCTAGAGTAGAACGCGACGACAGCCCGCCGAGCGATGAGGCCTCGGTACAGGGCTCGTTGACAGCAGAGGCACCATCGGTACCTTTACCCGCCGATCCCCCGATGCTTCCAGCACTGGCAGCTGACGACGCACGACACCTCGGAGCTCTGCACGAGTTCCAGCACCAGCGAACACCCAGGTTCCCTGGGGAGGCGGACCCCCAGGCAGCCGAGGACTAGCTGGAGGCGGTCGTCCGAGTTTTCAGGCTAGTGAGGACACCAGCGGACCTCATGGTGATCCTCGCGGCGAGCCTACTACACGCAGCAGCAGGGCGATGGTGGAGCTTGATGCTCCAGGTACACGATGAGGCCTCCCTCATCTGGACGGACTTCGAGATCCTCTTCCGCTCAGAGTTCGTCCTGGCCACCCTCCGTGCGGTGCGCATCCAGGAGCTTCTTCAGCTGCGGCAGGGCAGCCTGACGGTCGCTCAGTACGCGGCGAGGTTCACCGATCTTTCTCGCTACTCGACATACATGGTGTGGGACCCCTTCTTCTGGGCCTGGACCTTCGAGCAGGGTTTGAGACACGAGATCAGGGCATCGCTGATCTCCCTCAGCATCCCGACCCAGGCAGGAGTACTGGAGCGAGCCCTCCTGATCGAGAGCTTTCTGGCTGAGTCTATAGCGAGACCTACTGCAGGGCGGCAGGTAGCAGAGTCTTGAGCAGCTGGTAGCCGACGGATGACTCAGGGTTCCAGGCAGACCAGACCTTCCGGCAGACGACCTCGGGACACTGGCTCAGCAGTGCGGGGCACACAGCGTGGAGCCAGTCTTCCGAGAGGCAGGCATTGCTACGAGTGCGGCGGGCAGGGCCACATGGCTCGTGACTGCCCGACCCGTCGTACTGAGGGGCAGAAGACGTTGGAGGGACCAACCAGGCAGAGGTAGAGGGTCGACCGTGGCAGTCCGCATGGAGGAGGTGGACGAGGCAGAGGAGCTGGTCGAGCAGCAGGTGGTGGGCGACGCTTTGAGGCTCTGCCACCACCACCACCAGGAGGCCCGCCCCGACCACAGGGGGCTGGCGGGCAGAGACAGGCTCAGCTCTTGGCAGCGGAGGCCTACGGCCACGGCGCGCCAGAGATGATTCAAGGTACGATCTGTGTCTATTCCACCTTTGCTGCAGTTCTGATAGACACAGGAGTGAGTCACTCTTTCATAGACACTGCCCTTGTTCGGAGCTCGGAGATTCCGACAGAGCCGTTGGCTCGATCCTTACGGCTAGAGACTCCTACGGGAGAAGACTCGACGATTACGCACTGGTGCCAGCAGTGTGAGCTTACTCTAGGAGGTGAGCGCTTCGGCTGGATTATTCTTGTAGCGGCGTCGAGGCCTTACGACGTCATCTTGGGCATGGATTGGTTATCTACGGTCCATTCTCATATTGACTGCATTAGGCGCAAGGTGCGATGCGTGCGCACCGATGGGAGCAGGTTCACCTTCACCGGCGAGAAGGGAGCCTTCGCAGCACAGGATGGACTCACTCAGAGGAGAGGTCAGCCCATCAATCATCAGTTGGCTAGCCTCATCCTGGGTGCAGTTGACGTGCGGAGTCCCAGTTTTCCAGTAGTGGTGGATCAGTATGCGGACGTCTTCCCTGACGACGTTCCAGGGCTACCTCCTCGCAGATAGGTTGACTATTATATTGATCTGTACCCCGGGACAACCCCGATATCCACTCCAGCATATCGGATGGCCCCCGCCGAGCTTTGAGAGCTACGGGTACAGTTGGAGGACTTACAGGGCAAGGGGTTCATCCGACCCAGTGTTTCACCCTAGGCTTCCCCGATTTTGTTCGCCAAGAAGGCGGACGGGAGCTTACGACTGTGTGTCGACTATCGTCGCCTGAACCAGGTGACTGTGAGGAACAAGTATCCGCTAACGAGGATTGATGACCTCTTCAATCATCTCAAGGGAGCACGGTGGTTCTCGAAGATAGACCTCAGGTCAGGCTATCAACAGCTCAGAGTTCAAGATGAGGATGTGCAGAAGACGGCCTTCAGGTGTCGGTATGGCCGCTATGAGTTCTTGGTTATGCCTTTCGGCGTAACCAACGCTCCAGCAGTGTTCATGAGCCTCATGAATAGGATCTTCCAGCCATACCTCGATCGATTTGTCGTGGTCTTCATCGACAACATTTTGGTGTACTCGACCACGGAGGAGGAGCATGCCTACCACATGCGGGTTGTACTAGACACACTCCGAGAGCACCAGCTTTATGGAAAGCTCTCGAAGTGCCAGTTCTGGTTATGTGAGGTCCACTTCTTGGGGCACGTCATTTCTGAGGCGGGAGTTGCAGTGGATCCCACGAAGATCGAGGTAGTGCTAGCTTGGGAGCCACCCAAGAGCGTGACAGAGGTTCAGAGTTTCTTGGGCCTAGCCGAATACTATTGGAGATTTGTGCGAGACTTCTCCAGAGTTGCGGCACCACTGTCAGCGTTGACGAAGAATGGGAAACCCTTCGTGTGGTCAGACAGATGTCAGCACAACTTCCAGGAGCTGAGGGAGAGGTTGACCAGCGCACCTATCTTGAGGTTTCCTGAGGAGGGAGTTGGATACGTAGTCTACTGCGATGCATCAGGGACCGGACTCGGGTGTTTCCGGATGCAGGAGCGGTCCATGATTGCCTACGGATCATGTCAGTTGAGGTCTCATGAGCAGAACTACGCTACCCATGACCTGGAATTGGCAGCAGTGATCTTCGCTCTGAAGACATGGCGACACTACCTGATGGGCGAGCGCTTTACAGTCTTTTCTGACCAACAGAGTCTCAGGTACATCTTCTCTCAGAAGGACCTGAACCTGAGACAGCGGCGGTGGCTCGAGTTCCTCCAGGACTATGACTTTGAGATAGTCTATACTCCTAGGAAGGGGAACGTGGTAGCTGATGCCCTCAGCAGGAGGTCGGGAATCCAGCTACTTGAGGAGGCGACAGAGCAGCTAGCCGCTTTGCAGATATCCTTCGTGGATAGAGACAGAGAAGCCTTCCTTCAGTCTCTCACAGTCTCTCCTCCACTTCTACAGCGGCTCAGAGAGGCACAGTGTGGGGACGCTGACTGTGAGACACGGCGTGCACAGATATCCTCGGGACATGCACCTGATGGTTTCTCCCCTGGAGAAGAGCACGATGTCCTTTTCAGAGGACGTACCATGGTACCAGTAACTTTATGAGAGGAGGTGCTGATAGAGTTCCACACTTCTCCTTTGGTAGTACATCCTGGAGTGGCGAAGATGTACCGGGATCTCAGATGACAGCACTGGTGGCCGGGCATGAAGAAGGCTGTGGCAGAGTTCATTTCGCGGTGCCTCACCTACCAGCAGGTGAAGGCAGAGCACCAGGTACCAGTAGGCTTGGTACAACCCTTGGAGGTTCTGGAGTGGAAGTGGGATGGGATATCTATGGACTTCATGACTGGACTTCCACGCACTTCCAGAGGTCATGACTCCATTTGGGTGATTGTTGACCGACTCACCAAGTCGGCACACTTCTTACCCATTCGAGAGCAGGGCTAAGTGGAGAGCTTAGGGCGTCTCTACGTCCAAGAGATTGTACGGCTTCATGGTGTGCCATAGACTATCGTCTCCGATCGGGACGCTCGCTTTACTTCCCGGCTTTGGAAGGGGTTGCAGGAGGCGTTCGGGACGCGGCTACGTCTGAGCACCGCCTTTCACCCTCAGACGGATGGTCAGATGGAGAGGACCATTCAGACTCTCGAGGACATGCTCCGCGCATGTGTCCTCGACTTTGGTCGCATTTGGGAGGACCACCTACCCTTGGTGGAGTTTGCGTACAAAAACAGCTACCACTCCACCATCGGGATGGCACCATACGAGGCGTTGTACGGCAAGCCTTGCAGATCACCTTTGTGCTGGACAGACCCTAGGGAGTCAGCACTTGTGGGACTAGAGATAGTCCGGGCCACGACAGAGAAGTTCCAGGTCATCCAGGAGCGGATGAGGACAGCACAGAGCCGGCAGAAGTCATATGCTGACAAGAGGCGGAGGCCACTAGAGTTCGAGGATGGCGACCACGTCTTCTTGCGGGTCTCACCTCGATGTGGTGTGCGGAGATTTGGCCGAGGCGGCAAGTTGTCTCCACGCTTCATCGTTTCTTTCCAGGTCCTCAGTAGGATTGGCGAGGTGGCTTATCGCCTGGCTCTGCCACCTCAGTTGCACCGGGTGCACGACGTCTTCCATGTATCTCAGCTGAGGAGATACGTGCACGACCCGACACACATCATTGACTATGGGGAGCTAGACGTGGATGATGGGGTGACTTTTGCGGAGGTCCCGGTGGAGATAGAGGATCGACAGGAGCGGGTCATGCGTGGGTGATCGATTCCTCTTGTGCGCATTAGATGGCAGCACGGGAACCTCCAGGAGAGCACATGGGAGCGAGAGGCTCAGATGCGTGCTCAGTACCCACATTTGTTTCCCTAGTTTATGATGTATCTTTATGGGGACGTAAAGCCCTGAGGTGGGAGTAATGTAAAGACCCGTAAATTTCAAGGAAATTTTTTTTCCTTAATTTTCTTTGGAATTTATCAAGAACGCAGTTTCTGACGGCACCTGATTCCGAGGCCCGGTGTGCCCAGAATCATTTTCCGAAGTTTGGCTCGAGTACGTTCAGTGAACGGACGAGCGGGTTTTTCTAACCTTTGAACCAGTGCCCGGAATAGAATTCTGAGGGCACCGATGAAATCGTAGCGCCGGTATTCTCTTAGAAACGCCTCTTCCGGAGTTGCGTTTTCTCGGGTTTGGTTTTTAATTTTCGGGCTTAAAGTTAAGAAATAAAATAATTTTTCGACAACTTTATTTTATTTCACTTAAGCCACTTTGAAGCCACTTGAAGCAACTTAAAAGCGGCTTAAACTGAGTTGATCCGGATAGGATGCTATCTAGAAATATCCTACCCCCTTGGTAGGATATTTCTGAGGTGGGGCCCGCATGATCCCTGCCGTTTCTTTCCGCTAAGTAAGGCACCCGTGAAAACCCGTCATTATGAAGTCAACTGACGCGTTTTCTTAATTTCTTAACAGACCATTTAATTGGGCGGTTTATTTCTTAAATTAAATGGAAAGTTTCTTTCGTGAATTAATTCAACGAATTAATTCAATCGTTTCTTAACCAGTTTTCAAATTCGTTGGCGTAATAATAAAATAAGGCCAACGCACGACCTCTGGTTATTTGCGCATTGAGAAGATTTGAGAGGACCCTTGTATCTTCTTCTCCCTCGGGAAGAACGCGAAGAACACGAAGAACGCCGAACCCGGAAATCGATGATGCTCCCATCCGATACGTTCTTCCCCACCCCGATCTCTGATCACCAACCATTTGAGGTGAGTGATTTCGGGTTTCCTCTAAAGGTTCTTTTTGGTTTTAATCGAAACACAGATTTAATTACTTATAATTTAAATCTGTTGTTCTTGGTCCGTTGAGCTCGGCGACTCAACGCCGGATTCCGAGACGCCGCGATGACTTCCTGCGACGACGCGACGATCCCCCTCTTCAGTGACGAGCAATTCCGCGAAGATCGTGCGTTCAACGACGACTACGGGGTAGGGGTTGTTGTGAGTTTATTCCTTTTCCCGTGATCGTTCTTTTCCTTTTTTTTAAGAGTAAAGAACCGGAAAAATAAGAACAATTTTATTCCATTAAAATTTTAGAATTCATTTGTTGAATTTTTTACTCCCGTTGTTTATATCTAACGCGGAGGGTGCGGGCCAAACGAACACGACCCGACAACCCTCCGCTGTTCTTTGTTCTTGTGCGGATTGACGGGCGACGACGGAACGTGACGCAATGGATGTTTGACGATCTCACAGTGAAGAACGAGTCCCAGGAGGAGCAACGGCGCAGAAGGGAAGAAAAACGGGCCACCGGAGCGACTCCGGCGGCCCGCGGAAGCCGGCGGCGGCGCGGGTTGCCGGCACAGCGGCGCCCGGCGCGCCGCCGGACGAGGCCGCCGCGGCACCGGCCGCGGCGGCGGTGCTCACGGGACGTGGCTGAAGCCCTGTACGGCGCCAGGAGACACCCCGTGGGTGTCCCGTGGGTGTCACGCGGGGGCAGCAGCACCCCCCGCGTCACCCGGGACGCGGCTTCAGCCACGCCCGGTCGCCTGGCCAACCCCCCGCGGGTGCCGCGGGGGTGTCACAGGGGGCGGCGGCTCCCCCCGCGTCGGCCACTCGGCCACTCGGCCGCTCGGCCGAGCCGGGCCAGGCTGGCCGAGCCAGACCGGTCCGATCCGGTCAGACCGGTTTGGACCGGGTTGACCCGGTTCGGCCGACCCAGGGGGGGTCGGGCTGGGTCGGCCCGGGCCCGTACCCCCCGTCTTCAGACGGTCTTCGTTCAAATGCCCGTAACTTGAGCTACGGGCCTCCAAACGACTCGCTGTCAGCGGCAACGCGATACTTGGATCGAGACGGTCGTTTCGGTATATCACACTCAAGGTTTTGGAATACTTTGAGTTCAGCCGGGTTGGTTCGTACACGAAACCAACCGGGCCCTCGGAACGGAAACGCTCATATCTTGAGCCACGGACGTCCGATTGACGTGCCGTCAGCTTTGTTGTTTTCCTCTAAGTGAGATGGATCTTTTGGCATACTCCACAAGAGGTTTGGATGTAGGTGGAGTACGGTCGGGTTGGTTTTGCCTTAAAAACCAACCGGGCCCCTGGGACGAAAATGCCAATAACTCTCAGACCGGGCGTCCGATTGACGCGCCGTCTGCGACGTTGAGTTCCTGTTGACGATACGGAACTTTTGGATACATCAACTTCGGACATTGTGTCAGTTGATGTATCAGCCTCTCGGCTCGTGGAGCGGACCCTCCCGAACGAGCTTGCTGTGTGCGGGAACCCTAGTGCTGGCTGCGACTGCTACTTCGACAACGACGACTATGCAGAGATCCTCCGTGGACTCTGATGACGACCGTGCAGAGATCCTCAGTGGACTGCGACGACGACCGTGCAGAGATCCTCAGTGGACTGCGGCGAAGACTGTGCAGAGATCCTCAGTGGACTGCGACGACTACTGCACTCAGCGAACCTCCGTGGATCAGTGCTACAGGTCCTGTGTGGGCCCGGTCCTGTGTGGGCCCGATCCTGTGTGGGTCCGCGCTCAGCGGTTCTGTGTGAGCCAGCGCCTACAGGTCCTGTGTGGGCCCGATCCTGTGTGGGTCACTGCGAGGGTTAGTACCTATCGATCATTCGTGGGTCCGACGACTTAGATGGATCAGTGATCATCTTTATCGTCATATGAAGAAGTATACCTGTGTGAGATGAATCTTGTGTTCCTCTCCTTTGTGGATTGTGTTGAGCTATCCTGTGTGGATTTACTGTTTACTCTCCTTTGTGGATTGTGTTGTTCTATCCTGTGTGGGTATACGTTTGCTTTCCTGTGTGGACTGGGTTGTGCTTGGGCTCGGACGTTGGAGCCGAACGGGAATTGATGACTTAGGTATATGTATGGGCATATACCTAAGCCGTGTCAGATGTTACTTAGTGATTGTATCTTTCCTTTTTGGATTATCCTTTGTGGATTTCGGGAGACCTTCGGGGGTATCGGGGTCCATACTGAGTAGCTTATACTCACCCATGCACGGGCTTTGCCCGCACTACGTTGTGTTGGTTTCAGATGACGGACAGCGCTGATCGTGGTGGAGGCGTGCGGAGCAGGACGTACTCGGAGCGGTCAGGTGGACCCGAGGAGCAGTGGAGGCTATCTGTACCCACCCTTCAGGTGGGACTTTCAGAGGACGGCTCGACGCTGCAGTTTTTCCTTTCATTTTCTGTTTTTCCTTTCAGTTGTACTTTACAGTTGGGCTTGTATTTCCGGCCCCTTTTTCTTTCAGCACAGCTTGTAGAGTTTTTACTTAGTGTTTACTTTTCCGCTTGCTTACTCTGTGGTGCTTGTTTACTTTTCAAAGGCAATGCCTTCCCTTTTTGTTGGGATTTACGCCTTGGTGCTAGTCACCAGCCCCTGGCCTATGGAAGGTGGGCTTGGGGTAGTCACGGCACGGATCCCGAGGGCGGGTCATGACAATTTGACTCGTCGATTATTTTTCAATCACTTTCATCTCTTAAATGGGAAGTAGTTACAAAGAGCACCTTTTCTAGAAATTATCCATTATCAAATATCAAGAATAAACCATGACATATAGGACTTTTGTGAATAAAAATCAATCTTGGATGGTGTGATCCATCCTTTTATGTAATGGGAAGTAGTTGGGGCGATCAGTGAGGATCACCACATTAGGATTCCTCGGAAACAGAAACATGAGTAAAATATTTTCAATGAACACATGGAAATAACTAGGATCCTAATCATTTAGAAATATTTTTCTTCATTTATCCATCCCTAAAATACAAAGAAAACCTAATAATTTTTTTCTTCATGTTGATGGAAATTTTGTTTCTTTTTTCACTTGACATAAAGAGCATAAAAGTTTAGGACCAACCTAGGATCTTGAATTGGAGATATTACTAGTTTGAGTGTAAGAGATATAATATATACTTTTTTTATTCTGTTACCTTATACTCAGTTAATGAGTTGAGTCTTAGCTTGAGTGTTCTAAATGGTATCATCTAAATGTGTTATCATATTGGAAAATGCATGAAATCTACCCAAACACGCTCTTGAGATTATTGGGGTCCATATCTCAACAAAAATATTTTTAGTAATGTGGTTTGGAAATTCCTCATATGTGAGAGGGATTCTAATTAAATAGTTCCATCACACCCATATGGAAATTAATTCATAACACCCCTCTTTTTCATTCTTCTTAATGTTTTTGAGTTAAAAAATTATTGTTTTCTTTATTGTTGGGATGAACTGATAATGGAACAAATGGTTCTCATCTTCCAATCCCTATATAGATCCTTCTAGAAGGCTATTGTACCAACCAAATTCTAGACCTACTAGAGTCTTTAGAAAACACATCATTTTGGTTTTCTCCTATTGATCTTGAGGGACCATTATTGGACATCATTAGGACACAATGTGAGTGTGATTTTTTTCTTAGTCTACCATATCATAAATTTTTTAGAATATAGGATTTAAAAAATTGGATGTGGGAATGTGTCATACACCCATAAAACTTATGGATTCTTCTCAGGGTATATAAGTGCACATCTCCCTTAAATGGATTCCATTATAGAAGTCATATACTATATGTAACTGAGAAGTTCTAAAGGTACTACTATATATAATACATACCACCTGTAAGGAGAATGTAGGGATTTATAAGGTGGTGTTTAATCATTTCCTACTAATTATCGATCCATAAGAAGTCTAAATGATCTCCCTAGTTAGGGAGTTGTTGTCACAATAATGGACGGAATCCACAATCATCTTCAACTTCTACATTTATATAAACTATATTCCAATCTTTCGAGCAAGTCTAACTCTCAAATACAACTCCTACAGGTGGTGATGATAATCCATTGATAAGTGGGGGGAGTAGTATCCACTTATGATGTCAACAATACCTAGTGAGAATGTTCCCCTGAGTACCCCCTCATTGAGTAATCTATGGTTTTATATGTCATCATCATATTACGTTACCTAAATCCCCATGGAATTAGTATAGAATGTTCTCAATGATTAATGATTAATGATCACTTCATTCCCTTTATCTTTGGTTGTGTTCCTCATTAGACTTGGTATCTCAATATTTATAGATTCTTGATTTTGGATCCTCCTCTATTTCCTTGTGTGTGATGCCTTAGTTGGTGGATCAAAATCCATATTCCTATCATTGTATTTTTTTTCATATTTCATCTCTAGAAATTTGCGACATTTCTACATTATTTGTTTTTTGGAAGGTAAAAAATGTAAATATTTTTATCAGGTAATTTTATTTGTCCAAATAATCATATTACGACAATTTAATTTTTCATTCCTTTTATCCACGTAATTTTTTAACCCCTTTGTCTTTTGGAACAATTTATTTTATGAACCCTATGGGGTTTTATTTCCTTTAGCATATGTTTCTATTGTATTGAATAGTGTAAAATGACCTTAAGGGTGTTTTTAATCGAGATTCCAGAATAGGTTTTTAAAAATAAAGTCTCTTCATATAGAAGATGTGATGTTGACTATTGATATTTACCATCCGTCCTTGTGAAGACTGATTCCCTTTTTGGTAAAATGATGCTGAAAATTCCCCTTACCCTTTGAGATGTGGAATTTTCAAGGGAAAATTGATATTATTTTATCCTTTTATTGGTGTTCTAATTTTTTATTTGATGATTTAATGACTCCATGGATGGGTATTATGATATGAATTCCCCCAGCCGTATCGGCTTGGGTTGATCTTGTACCATTGTTGATATCTCGAGGACCCTCATAGGGTGTGAAGAACCAGTTTAGGACATATGATATATAAATATCCCATAATTATGGGATGGTATTGGCATAAATCTTCTGCCAATATTTGACGGATCCTCTTTGGGATTTATGATCGAATTGGTGGGGGTGGTCGTATATATTCCTCCAAATTACTTGGATGATCTCTCTCCTGGATATCTTTAATGGAATCTTCTATTGTTGTCAATTTGATTTGGATATTATTTCTCCGTGTGATAAATGGTTGTAATAGAATCCCATTATGGGATTCATTCATTATATTATGTTTTTTGGTTTATAGTAACATCATATTATTTATCTGAAATATGTTTCACTTTTTTTGTAGTGGCCCATATGAATGAATTTTTGTGAATAATATCCCTATATTCATTAATCATTGACATTGAAAAATTTGGGGAATTGCATTGTAGGTACCTACTATATTGTTTGTTATCTAACAACCTGGTCTCTTTGGAGGACATGAAAATATAAAACACCACATTTTGGGAGTTATACAATTCTTGGGGTGTTTTGAATTGTAATGATACATACATTCCCCATCAATTAATACAGATATGTGATGAGGCTTCATTGATCAATTTATGAAGACATGGGGTACCACAAAATCAGGAATGTTTTATATTTTCATTGTACATTTCTGGTAAAAGGGCTCATGCCTTGGAGACAACATATAGGTCTTATAGACTATAATTTATACTGATTTTCTATTGGTGACCCTCATAACCTAGAAAAGGGAGGGGTGTTGACAGAAATCGCAAATGTGTCTCCCACATATATTGGTGTAGGTATGGTATTTACTATATTTTCGGCTTGTCTGGGGTTTCATTCTTAGAAGTCGAGAGGGTCTAAAACACTATTGGGAGGTTTTTTCAACAAACCCTCTTCATTTTTCGATGTGTACTTCCTCTTCGTAAAACATACATGCCTTCACTTAATTAGACCACATTCGTCATTTCACTTGGTCACCTACAGAATATGGTTAAGGGATGGTGGTAACTGATGGGTAACTATTTTTTGTTGACATAGATGTTGGAAGAACCAATTTATATGAAGGTTTATAATTTTTTACCACCTATATACATATATATCTGGAAAATGGTAGGATTTCTTTTTCTGAGGGATATCTTGCCATTGAGAGGTTGGCTACATCATATTTCAAGAGTAGAGTCCCTATAATCTACCTCCAAATTATCATGAGGAGGACTATCGATATATTGATCACCTTATACATTGGTTAATGTGTCATAAAACCCTTGAGATGTTGGGAATATGTATTGAATATCCCTAAGGATACTGAAATTCAGTAGGATTGTTATATGAGAATCATCCTATCATGTTCCAAGGATATGAAAACACACATTTTGGGATTTTTCATGTGTAAAAGCGTGTTGTATGACATATGTTAGAAAATGCAGATAATTTTTAGGTACTATGGGACTATGATCCCACTATTGAGATGCTTATTGAGTATTCCAAATATCTTCTTCATTTTGGTAATGATTATGATCCTACATGTGCGTGGTTACTGTTACAAACCGGCAGACCCTTGATTATGTGAGGATATGAACCCTATAAAAATATGGAATACTTTCTGAAATATGTCAACGTACATCCAAAATGAGAAATGTTATATTATAATCCTCATTTATAGTCTTCAAATCATTATGGTTCATTTTTTTGTAAGTTCAAGTATGTGTATGATCCTGGATTCCATAAGTTTCTATAACATTCAATATATCTTCACAGACATGAATATGAGCTTGATCGAAGGAGTGTGCAACTATCACATGAAGATATAAAGATGGAGAAGGGATATGAACCTATCCTTGTGAATTTAGAATGTGATTCTGGTATTTTTAAATATGAATATGATATTATCTCGAGGCAAGGGCCGCCCTCACATTGTCACACTGATTGGATTGGGAACATGAGCTCGGTCTGGTGTTCTTGTAATATCCAGAATGACTTTTTCTATAGGAATGTGTTCTCATATTGAGGCATGTTCCCCTCTTAAATGTTGATCCAAAATTAAAATGATCATATTCTCACATTCTTGTTCCTCAACCTACACTGAAATATAGTGACTATCCACCTATATGGGAGAAACATTTTGCACTTACTCTAGAGAAACCACATTTTCATACTAATTAGAGTGTTGTGTTTCCATGGGTGATGGGATATAAAAACGTTCCCATCATTGTATCTGTATTTATTCAGAAATATACCGGTGTATTTCTTCAGCTATTGCATGAATGTAGTGATATTTTAGAAAATTGTTCACAATAATGTAGGCCTCCACATTTTCTGTTAACAATATGTGATGGAAGATATCAATGATTGAAGTGGGAATATTCTCCCACTTATTTCCTCATTGTACAATCAGAATATGACATTGGAATTCATGTTTAGGTGTAGGTATATGATCCTCCCACATATCTAATAATGGAATATTCCAGTATACTCACTCTACAAGTGTGATGGTATGTCCATTTTATCTAGGTAATACTAGAATATCTTGGTTGAATTCATTTGGAAAATAGTGGATATGAGTCTACTCATAATTATCTTAATATTTCAACACCAAATGTGTCTACCTTGGTGAACGTTCATGGGAATTAAAAGAGAAAATATTTCTGGTGGTCCCCTTATCTGGTGAATGTGGGGAATTATTTGAATGGAGTCAGTGACAATTGTTTAGATGATCCCTCCTAAGTTAAATCCAATCCAAAATGGATCCTTAGTTGACTCCATTATCAAACATTATTAGATAAAAAAGTATGTGATTTTTTTGGTATATGTATATGCTTTTGATGTGATTGTCATTGGAAACAATCTACATTGGTGTTTTTGCAACATTCATTGGATGTTGAAAAATAAAACATTTCTGTTCTTGGAGACCCTTGACTATAGCTCTAAGGGTCGGTATTATACGATGTTGGTGGTATTTCTCGGCCACTGTACCCACCACCTTACATTTAAGGAGTCATGTTAGTGGGGTTGTTGTATGTCTCACAAGGGTGGATCCAAAACTAATTTTCTGAAATGGTCACTTGAGGGGGACATCATCTTTTTTCAAGGTGTTATTTGTTAGAGAATTATTTAATTTCACCAAGAGAACTCGGTAGATGTTTAAAACTAAATGAATCATCTTATTCATGAGACGTGATAAATAATATATGCATGGGTAACAAAACTTTTCTTTCATATTCTCAGTATGGACATTCTTATCATATAGAATTATCACAAATAAGGCTAGGAGTATGATGAGAACATTTCCTCCATAGGATCATCTAATAATTATTTTCAACTAAAATATCCAGTATGGGTTCACCATTAGTTTTGAATAGGTTATACAATAAAAATTCTGTAACTTATGGAAAACTGATTTTTTTTATTTAATGGATTTGGGTCGGGCTCTCAATTTTTGTTTCATGAAAAAATCATATGGATATCTTCACACTATGATTTGATTGTGCGGGGATTCACATGTGTATACCCATTTACATCAGGTTCTCCGTTTTCATCTCTCACAGAAACACCCAATTGATCCCACATCCAAAACCAGGTTCAGACCTATATTTGAAAGTCATGGGGTGAATTGGGGATTCATACCTAATTAAAAAATTTAGATCACATTAGCTGAGATGATGAGATGTTTGGCCAATAACCAATTTTTTGGGAGAAACTATTTCCAACTGTAGGACTCATTGATTTATGATATGTTCAATAATATCTTCAAAATTCTAATATTGGATTTGTTACCCTAAAAATGATCATGTGTTTAATCCTTTCATGTTTAATTATTAATATATTAATGAGTCGATTTTATGTATCTTAATGCTTTCATATGTTTTCTATTATCAGGTATCTATTTATATTTTAATTCCAAATACCCATTCAATCCATAATTTACATCCATCCCAAGAGGAAATTAATATAATGAGGATGGTATTCGACATTTATGATCTATAATATGATTCCTTTTTAATATAGGAATACGAAGACATGTAGTTTGTTGAAAATTTTCATTTTAACAACCTAAGAGAATGATGTATATGTCATCATGTAGGTACCGGGTGTGGGGATCGAGCCTCTAGAAGGCTTCCTACATGTCCTCATTATTAAAGGAATCAGATTCATCATAGTTTGATATCCTCACAATGACATTCCCTAAGGGGATTCCCCTGTATGTGGGATGTCATACTAGGATACCAAATGGATATTACACTCCATGGTTTCCATAGCTAGAAGTGGTTCTTGATGTGAGTGTGGTGACAAATTAAAACCATTAAGCTCACATGAGTCATGATTTTTTGGAAAAATAAGGTGTATAAAATAATGAATCCCACTGCATACAAATGTGGGACTTGTTTATTGGGGAGGAACTTATAGGGAGTTTTATATATATATCATAACATATGAAGGCATCCAAAAAAATTATATATAGAATACGAACCATCATAGTATTTTTAATGGCTACATCAGACCATGTATGAGAAATTATGATAATCCATTTTGATAGATTTGATCCTAATGATTTTAACATTGTATACATGGATAATATTACATCGTGGTAAATTAATGCTTGACCTCAGGCCTTATGGAGGAATCCAACATATACTCTCTAAATTAGGAATAATAGTTCTCATAGATTAGTGGCCTTATCAACCTGCTAAGGGTTGATGAAGAAAGATAAGACCATTAGAGAAAATGGGTCTTGAGGGTTGACATATCATAGAAATGGATGGACTTGCATATAAGTCGATAACTATTTTAGATTGGACTTTAGGAAGGCATCCTACTTTTCCCAATTATGGAGGGAAACATTTTCCTCATAGCATAGTAGGTGGTATGACTGAGTATATCCATCTGGAATGGTTATCATGTCCCAGTTTGTCTTACTTACATGATATGGTTTTCTACCTAGTTTATCATTAGTGTATTCATGACATTTCTTGTATGTCTACATGGCACATCCAGAATGTCTTCCAGAAACATCTAGAAAATACCATGATCTTGTAAAATTATATGAGGTACATCACATGATCGGGATGGAAATTCTAAAATAGGGCACATGATTAATGATGACATGCCTAGAATGGATCTCATATCATGGGAAATGCTCTGGAGAGAATCCCAAGACTTGAGTGACACATCTAGATGGTTTTCACATGATCCGACTAGAAAGCTAGAAGGATAGGACAATCCCTATAGGATATCTAATGGGTGTCACATGATAAATAAAAATATGTATGGTGGATATCACATGATCAAGGATGACATTTTTGGTGGGTTCCTCATGAAATGGATAACATTTCTAAAAGACAAAACATCACATGATCCTTCCATGGGTCATATTTTTTTTCATGTGATTATCAACGACCACATGAATATTCCATCATTTCCATTTTTATTAGACCCATACCAATAAAATGGATTTCGTTTGACCGTGTGGACATGTAAAAGAGATTACACAAGGTCTGGATGTCATTTATAAGGGTCATTTCATGATATTTATGCTTTTGGAGAGGCTTTGGTTTCATTGATGTGGACTTATCTACAATTATTCATTAGAATAGGGAATTTTATCAAATGAGATTTTGTGAGATCATGATGTCGTGTCTAAGGGTCTTTTTGAAATCATGTTGTCATATCAAGGGAGGAATGCATAATCAATGGAGATTTTACATGGTGTATGAAATATATCATGTGAAGTCTTGAAGGACCCCAGAACACCCTGTGATGGGAGGGGAGAATCCTGGTATCAAATTTTTCATTAAAACTAATGGATCGTATTCCCATGGTCATAAGAACCTGTTAAACTTGTCTGAAGAGGAATTGTATAAAATAAAAAATCACATGTAAAGAAATGCCCCATGAATTTTATATGGTTCACAACTAAGGGACACATCAAAGGAGAATACATACAAGGTGTGTAGGTCATACCAAAAATCACTAATCATCACAATTTGTAGACTACACATGTTTAGGACATTCACTCTATGCTAGGTGCACTTCTATTACAAGGTTTTAGGGATATCACAATGTGTCCCTCATATCAATTCTATTGACTCTGCCTTTCTCACTGTGTTAAAAATAATCTTTACTAATTTTATCGACATGATGGTCACTATAATTTTTTAGCATTAGATCATCCATCCTCAAAAAAATTGATGCTCTATTGAAGTCTCTTAATCACCCAAAGATGTAATTTATTTTCCTATACACAGATATGTTAGGGAAATTAATTTCTCAAACTGATTTCATCAATTTTTGGGGTTCCTTAGTTTTTCAGTGTACTACTACTATTTTTGTGTACCACTACTGTTCTCAAATACCATCCACTTCCTCCACGTACTTCTCTAGTACGCGTACTACCCAACTCTGTATACTTATCCACTCCATCATGTATTGTCCTTCTCCACGTAATACCTTGCTCTGTCATGTACTATGAGAGATTCCTTCACAAACCGTACAACCTTCAGCAGACTGTTATCCTTACGCTGATGATTCTCTCCGTGTATCGTCTTCTACTCCACGAACCACTTCAAACATCAATGGATTTATTCATGAAATTATAATATCCAATGTTTCCACATAGACAATTGGATTACGTCACCTTAAATATCCACACAACCCCTCAATTTCTTTTATCAAATTTACCACATTTTACATTATGGGAAGATCTTAACTATATAATGGACTCCATTGACGTACTGTTAGCCTCCAACTCGTAGTGAAATCCACTAAACTATGAACCCTTATCATGTATCATTAACATTCAGGATATTGTAACTCTGTCAGTCTACATACTTCATCTATCCAACCCACAACGAGACATCCTATATACCTTCAACATTCTGCATACCACACACCTTCACCACGCAAAATCATATGAGTATTGTAGAATCTATTCACTCTCCTTGCATGTGATGCATCAGGTGACCAATAATGGATCTCACAGTGTCGCAAAAACATCATCATGAAATACTTATATATGTATTTCGATTCATAGTGGAATCAAATTAATGAATATACATGTTGGATCATGTCATTTGATGAAGGGGGAAATATAACATGCACATGCATGACAATATGGACATGTTGTTGGGGGTCCACTTCATCTTGTGAACCATACAACAATTTCACATGAATATCAACAACCACCTAATGTCTCTATCTTATAAGTATTTACATTGTTTATTTTTATATTATTTTTTTGGTTTTCAAGATCATGTGGGTTGAAAAGACCAATGACACAGAGGATCTCACATGGCTTCCCTCACTTGATCACTAATTCTCATCAGGATTCATTTGAAAGATTTGGGAGTCTTGTCAGAGGGGATTCAGGTGATATCCAAAAGCTCAAGAGCTATGCATATCCTGTTCATAAATACATATGAAGTTTATGAGATCATGTATCATTTGTAGGGTTACACGATCCACATGATTTCAAAACCAACATGACATTTTTTAAGGAAAATAATACCAATGCTTTGGATATTTATTCCCTTGTAGGTTTTCTGTTTTTCATTTTGTGGGAATCAATAACATAATTATTTATAAATAATAAAAATACTATATTTATGATATTGTTATTCTTCAAGAGTTATAATACCACAAATAAATTCTTATTATCCATCCAGTGAGGGATATTATAATAATGATCGTCTGTATGATGAACTGCTGCCTCACAAAGAGATGTGGTTCATTTTTTTTATTATTTTTACTTGGAAGGTGGTAAGGATAATAGGTTATCCATATATGTGATATTTTTAATATATCCATAATTATGGAAATATAATATCACATCAAACTTATTACCTGTACTACTATTTGAAAATAAAAATGTCTTGTGTGAAATGGTTTGGACTACCACCTCCGCATAGCAATGATAAAACTTTTTCATTTTATTTTTAAATTTACTATAATATAGATTTATTTTATTAATATAAATGATTTATATAAAATTGTAATGATTTTTTAAATTTTAAATAATATTTATTTTTATTTCATTTCATCCACTATGAAAAATGGAAAACTCGTTCTTGCATATGTATAACATACCGTCTCCAAGAACGCTGTAATAAATTTTCAATTTATAAATTGAATAGATTAATAGAAATAAAAATTTAATTAATATAAATGATATTTAATACATTGAAAATAATATTAAAATTATTTAACCATTATTAAATTAAAAACAAAAAAAATTATAAAAAAAATATCCATGATAAACGAATCAATTATCACACGAAACAGTTATTTTTTAAAAAAAGTTATTAAAATTAAATAATTGATAAAAACTATATTTAAAACATATATGGTATGAAAATATATAATTATTTGTTTCTAATAGTTTTTTAATAAATATTTATTTACTCTCTAAAAGGTTCATAACCATATGATAGAAGTCGAACAGGTGGTAAGGGTTTCTCATATCACTTTTTCTTTTTTGAGATGAACGACGTAATCACAAACTATTCCTTAATGTGTGGTATATAATATAACTTTTAATATGTTATATAATAAAATTATTTATCTTAATTTTATTTAATAATTCATTAAATTTATTTATTTCATGCGGATTATGATTCAAATGATATGAAAGAGGAATGGTTTTATTTCACAAACAGATAATTATTTGAATTTTTTTATTTATACCATTAAAAAAGTATTTGATAATTCTCTATTAAATGAATCTATTTTTTAATAGTATGTTCATTAATGATATATTCCATTTAATAGTACCAGTATTAAACTCTATGGTACTTAAAATGATTGAATAAATTTTTTAATCATAATTTTACATTATTTCTCTCGTCAGTTGAAAATCATATTTCTTCAAAACTAATTTTTTATAAAAGTGTTTTAATTTTTATTACCATACTAAAAATTATTAATTGAATAAGTTTTCACAAGTTATTTCTATTTTAAATAAATTTCAATTGAATATTCATTTCTTTTTAAATATATTTCTAATCCGGCATTTATCAAATTTGTGGAAGGAATATTTGTTTTACCACGTATGAATTGAGTGGAATTTTCACAATAGTGAAAAATAATTATTATAATGATTATATTAAATTATTGAAATGTAATTTTTTCAAAAAAAATATTTTATAATTATTTTTTAAAATATTATTTATAAACATCATTTTTTGAAGTAAAAATGTTATTTTTATCAAAGAAAAATTATTGAATTTTTATGTTCTTTTTATTCATCAATAAAATAAAAATATTATTTTACTTATGATAAAATTTCAATATGTTGTATTAATACCAATATTTTCATTTATATGAATATTTAAATATTATTTTTATTTTCGATGTGAAATTTTATTTCCATTCACCATATTACTCTTGATTGGTAATCATTAGGTTTACTGATTTGGGCAAGTATTAATATTTTGTATGTAAGTTTTTAGATATGAATATATTTTTTATTTATGATTGAACCATTTTATATGCTTAATGAATTAGAATTATTATGTGATAGGTGGGTAATGGAATGTGATATCTATTCAATGCATCAGTATGTTTAATGGGGAAAATTTTCCTGTGTATTTGGCTAATCCCATACCCATTTATATATGTTGTTTTCACACGAGTCATTAAAGATAATAAATAATGTAATGAGGCCTTGAAATTATGATTATTATTTGTGAAATTATTAATTATCCAACCATCAGAGTAGCTATTGTAGTATAAGGTATTATTCAATTAGATATGATATCCATGGATATGTTTCTTGGTCATTTGATTGTTTTTATTGATTTATTTGATCATACATTATTCATTCCATATTGTTTTCATTTTATTGAGTATATTCCACATCTTTTAGTTAATTACCTTCCCATATTGATTATTTTAATATATTTTTGATATATTCTCATTTATTATTACACATAATGAGTATTTGAGATCACCTTTTTGTTATGTTTTAGTTATCCAGTGATGCAAGAAGTGTTTTCTGATTGATATAAACGGATACACTATAGGTCATAATGGTGTTCTCAATTATAACATATAGTGTATTTTATGATTTATATTGTAATGATAATTTTTATTTATATATCTATTTAAAAAATATTAATAAACTATTCAGTCATTTGGTATGATATAACTTATATGATATTCTAATGTTATAATATAACCACAAACATTGGGACAATATGTCGAGGTCACTATTGTTTGTATCATAAGGAATCTTAGTAGAATCCAAGGTAAATAGATTTATAGAAAAATTTATTATGGAAAATAACACAATGATAGAGTTTGATTATAATTTTATAATTACATCCTATTAATTAAGTAACAAATGATATTATTTAGTTATTCTTAGAAATAAATCCATGTCTATAATTTATAAGGGGACATGGTTCTGGAACATATGTACCAAGATGTAATAACTATGAAATGGGTGCATTGGTCTTGACCAGATCATCATCCATGTTAATGGGTCATTCAATGCACCTCATTTGACACATCCTAGTGATATAATCATGATAATTCAAATTTTACATAACATTTATTATAATGTATTTTAAAATAAATTTATCTCCAATTAATCCTTTTTTTTACTGTGAAATTAGATATGCATTAATTTTCCAATTTTTGTCAATTGCTAATCTAGTTTTGGGATTATATTTCGTGTTTCAAAATGTTATGCTCTAATATATTTTGTACCATTTCATTGAAATGAATCCTTAAATAAGGAATGATAATAGTATCTACGCACGTACTCTATATTGAGATTTTCCACTAGGGAAGAAAATGATGTTGGACTTGGAGCTATAATTTGAACTGATCAAATTATTACCATATTAGGGTAGTTGACCATGGTTTGGAGTAATAACTATTATTGTTTGGAGAATCATTATGATCCTCCATGTGGTGTATCAATGTTATACTAATTGATAAATCATAAATCAAAATAATTAAATGGGACTATAAATCCTTCTAGCTTAATAATGATGAAGTTCCATAGATATGATATTTCTCTCTAGTGGAAGAAGTGACATTTTGAATGTTTAAAGGGTATTTGATCATGTATTAAGAGATGTAATCAATATAATTAAATTTTTTAAATCAAAATATTTGGAGAGAAAATAGAAAACAATTAATGGAATTGTTTCAATGTTTTTATAATAGTAAAATATTTACCTTGTGAGCAATGAACAGATATAGAGAGAATGTTTTTGAGAATATACTAGAAAAATTTGGAAATTTTTTCTATGTATGAACCTAGAGTCACATGGTTACCAAGGAATTATTCTAAGTATATATATAATCAAAATTGTAATATTAAAATGTTCTTTAATGAGAATAATCCAACACATCTAATAGAATGAGTCTCCAAAGCATTCACTTCATTTCATTACATAGTATCATGTTATATAAAGATAGAGAAAGAGTTCTCCAAATATTATGGATTATTATGAAATCCAATGAAGAATATGATATTAGAGAAAAAACTGATGATGGGAAGAAGTAAATGAAGGATTTTTTCAAATGTTATTCTTATGGAATGATGAACCATGTTACAAGCCTAAACCGAAATTGATTTTTTTCGAGTGCGATGAAAAGTGATTCAATGTTCTTGAATGAAAAGGTATGGGATAATTTCTTAATGTATGATCCCTTAAATATAAGGATATGAGTAACTAATCTAACTAAATACCTCATGTTTATGTAAATATACCTAAAAAAGGATATGGGATCATGGTCAAGAGTATTCTATTGATACAACTGAATTGGAATGATTATTTTTATTGTGTATTTTTATCTAATAAATATGTTATAAATTTATTTTATTGATGTTATTAACATTTTTAAAATTATGATACCTATTAAGATTGAAATAAACTATTATTTCATTAATGATTTGAAATAATTTTTTGAATGGGACTAAGAAAAGATATTCATTGTAATTTTTGTATTTTTCGGAAGAAACAGGATTAATGGATTATAACGCTTAATATATTATTTATGTTTGAATAATAATGAAAATGATTTGTTTTTTTTTATTATTGGTGAACATAAAATTTGTTAGTGAATTTATGGGTTATGATATTGTTTCTGGAGTTTACTACATGGTTGGATTTGTGAAATATATTAAGAAAACTGATATTTTATTTTTTGAAGCATGCATGTTTTCATTATGGTTTTATGGAGATCATGGTATTCACAAATTATAAAACAGACATTAAAATATACATTAAATTGGATATGAAATATAATTATTATTTAGTTACCTTCCATAAAAAATTTGGGAGATTGAATATAGAGAGAAATATTTTGGATGATTCATAATGTGAACTACTAAGGGAATAGATTAATTAGAAATTTTTTTACTGGATTACTTTTCCTTACAAATAATTTGAAAATGTCATGATACAAACCAAATTTAATGGAATTCAAGTGATTTTTAAATTTTCTTCATTAATAAAAATTCATTTATTTGATTAATAAATGATTTGGGAATTGATCAAATTTCAACTAGATGATGAAATTGTTCATATGAAATATAATGATATCTAGTTAGTACAATTTATTTCTTTTATTGTATATATATTAATGGAATTCCCAGAATCCATAGAAAGAATCATGAAAAAATAATTTTATTCAACTATATTTATTACCAACGAATCAAATGGTCCCATAAATCATCACATATTTATGGTTTTATGGATTTTAAATTTATATTTATCATCAAAATTATTTGAATTAATGACTTCTATTCACCTCCATCATTATTTAGTCAGTATGATTTTATTCTATATCCATATCTTTATTTCTCTATAATGTTATCATGCATGTAAACCTACTATTGTGACTATCCCAATGTAATTCATACATACCATAATCTATTATCTAGAAGATGAATTGTA
The DNA here is from genome assembly GCA_963277665.1 of Viscum album. Taxonomy (NCBI): domain Eukaryota; kingdom Viridiplantae; phylum Streptophyta; class Magnoliopsida; order Santalales; family Viscaceae; genus Viscum; species Viscum album. The sequence goes on from OY728133.1 coordinate 1,277,322,602, forward strand.
ACTCTTTTAATGAAGTGTTTTTTCAAGAAGTTAATATTTAAATTTCATAATCTTGATTATCAAGATCAATATTAAATTATGAGGGCGTGATTTTATTGAGGTGGTGTAATGTAACACCACGATATTTAAAAACATGAAAGTCATGTTCAATAGTGTGCATGGAAAGAATATCTACCCTTATAATATATATAACACCCGAAAAATTTTATTATATGTTTATTTTAAAATAAATTCAATATCATTGATAGCTTATTATGTATGAAACATTTGGTGTAAAAAATGTTCCACTCTATTAAGTTATAATTATTTAAACATAACCATTATAACCAAGACCTTATATTTGTGGTTATAAATCATCAAAAATAATTAACTGAAATTATATGGTTTTAAAAAGTATAAAATAAATTAAATGGGTTAATATTAATTACAACAAAAATAAATACCATTTTAAATAGAATAAAGTGTATTAAAAAAAATATTTTTATGAATGTCATATTAGTCTCTCATTGAAAAAATATTTAAAATTAGTTTTTACCACATTTATAAAATTTAATTTCAAAAAATAACCTTAATTTTTTTACATCTAAAAACCAAAAATATATTGGGGTAGATTTTTGAAAAAATTTTATAACGATTAATTATTTTTCAAATTGAGAAAGTACTGAATTTTAAATAGAAATTTCATTTTTATTTAAATAATTTAAGTATATAAATTATTTCAAATTTGGATTTGTGTTTAATTTTTTAAAGTAATATAATAGTTCACCTAATTTATGTCATTTTAATCAAATTCATATTTAATTTTAATATAAAAACATCATCTACTAGTGTGGGTTTTCTCTTTGAAACACCACTTTTTCATTGCATATGCAAGTAATTGGATTCAACCAAATTCCAGAAATTAATTTGAAAAAAAATATTCTATATTAAAAATATTCAAAATTCATATCATCTAATAAGGAGAACTTAATTTTTTACCATTATGAATATTAAAAAGAAAAAAAAATAATTCTCTTTATGGAAACATTTTGTTTACCAAGGGTTAATCTTAAAAAATGAGAGGAAATTTTGCTTAAAAGATTTTCAAACACCCATTTTATGGACATATTATGACACTATAATAAATTTTGTTCATTAATGAGCCATTTTGAAGGGGTTTTCATGTATAATATTAGTTTATAATTTATCCTTTTAAGAAAATGTGTCCTCTCCCCTACTTATAAATGGACACCCCTCGCATCAACACTACACACTCCCAAATCCATTTTTTCAACCAAAAAATACCCAAATATCATTATTAAATACCTCCATCATCCTATAGGGTTTTTTAAGAACATAAAGATAATATTAGAATTCATTATATGAAACCTAACCAGGTTTCTTGAAGAAGATATAATTTTTTTAACTATGTGTTTTCATTTTACATATTGCCTTAAATACATATAATATTTTAAAATAATTCCCAAAAATAAAACAAGTATATCATATATTAATAAAGTTTATTATTTTAATTTAATAACACATATCAATATCCACTTCCATGAAAATGAAAATGAGAATGTGTATCATGTGCATGGTAGAATATCACATCACGAACCGATGTAGTTTTTTTCATCAAAAACATTCAAGGATAGATATAATTATAGATTTGATGTATTTATATTATAATAATGAAATTGTTATCATTATATAATTATAATTATAAATATACTATCTTACATTCCATCCATGTAGGGATATGATGCCATCACTCGTGTGTTCGGTGGACTAACACCTCACGAAATAATGTGATTTGTTTTTCCCAATTACTTTAAATAGATATTAATAAGGTTAAAAGGTAATGAATATTTAATATATATGTAATATATAACAATAATTATAGAAAAAATAATATCTTATATACCGTCTAACTATCAAATCTATTGGAAATAAATACCAATGCTTGTGCATACGTGTGGAGTACCGCCTCCACATAGCGATGTGAAATATTTTTTATATTATTTTTACCTAGATGGAAATAAGAACATATTTAATTGATATAAATTATAAAAATATCATATTTATGTTTATTTTTTGTAATATTTATTTTCATTTCATTCCATCTATTGAAAGATATATAAACAATAGTTATGCATATATACGACGTAGCGTCTCCTTTATGAAGTATTCTATTTTCTATATATATTATAAAAACTTCTATGAATACATATATAAGGAATATATATGATATTTACATCACAATTAAAATTTTGGATATTATTTTACCATGTTGAAATTAAAAGGACCAAAATTACAAAACAAAAACATACATAAAAACAAATAATTTATCAAACAAAAAAGTGATTTAGATAATTATTTACATATAAAATACTGATAAAATAATATATGTAAATAACATATAGAGTGAGATATATGCTTATGGTTATAAAATAGATTTTTAATAAAAAAATATTCATTACATATGATATTAAAAAACTTATGAAAGAAATCAAACTAATGTTAATGGATTCTCTTCTCACCTTATCTTTTGTGGTACATATGCCATAATAACCACTATTTATTTTGTGTGTTCTATATACTCTTCCTTTTGATAGGTCTTATAATTTATATATATATATATATATTATAATAACTATTTCATTCAATGTTATTTATTAAATTGGGTGTACGATTAAAATGATACCAAAGTGGTAATGGTTTATTTCAAAATCTCAACAGTATTCAGGTATTCTTTTATTTGAGTCTCACATGGTGAAATTATTTGATATTCATATATTAAAATCAAAATATATTATTATACTAGGATAATTCCAGAAAAAATATCAAGTAATATAAAATATTTACAGTTGTTGATAGGTAAAATTATTGATTAAGCGCTTTTTGGAAAAAATTTCAATATTTCTATCTTTGGAAAAAATTATATATTCATCAAAAAGAATGTTTTATAAAAATATTTTTTATAAATTATATCATAATTTTAAAAAAAATTATTAAATAATTTTGTACCTATTATTACTATTTACAAATTTTTTTAAAGAAATATTCTGATCGTATTAAAAACGAGTCCCATTTAGATTTTACTGAAAATATGAATGTAATATTTTTTTAACAATTGCGGCATGAATGGAATTTTATTTCATTATAAACACTATATAAATTAAATATTATCTTTCATGTAGTGAAATTTTATTTTATAATAAAAATAAATTCAAATTTTTTTGGTGAATATTTAGTTTTAAAAAAGTATTTTCAGTTGGAAAATGTTGTTTTTCTCAAGAAAAAATTTAAAATTTTAATGGAATATATAGTCATTTTTTGACATCAAACATTTATTATAATCATACTATAATATTTATACAATGTATTAATACAATATATTTTATTTCTCTTCACGGTTTCTAACTAGTTTGACTGGATATGCAGAAATTTTTTACCATTGACTACATTACACCAGATGGTTTGATAATATGTAAATTAATTTGGGTATGTATTTAAATTTGATATGGTTTGATCTAAATATGAATGATTATTTTTATTATTTATCCTAATTTTCATATGAGTAATGGTTTTGGATTTTTAGATGGAGATTAGGACAAGAATTTTCATAGCACCTCGATGAATCATTAGGTATCCTGAGAAAAATTTATCAAGGGAATTTTTCCTTGGCCACACTCATATATAGAAGATGTTAGGGAATGTGGCCTTTATAGTATGTGAACTTGGAATGATTCTATCAAGTTATATTTTATATAATTGGAATTATACGTACCCTCATTATGAGAGTATTTATTGATGTCCTTGTGATTATTGTATTAGTTAGAATATCCATAGATATTTTTCATGATCATGATATTTATAATGATTTATTTGGTCATAATTTATTTATAACATATTATGATGTATTTATTGACTATATGGCATGGACATTAGTAAATTAACATAGACTATTGGTAATTCTTATTTATTAATGACAAATTACATTGTATTCAAACTCTTACTGGGGTAATGTTCTCACCCATTTCATATGTTTTATTCTCCACTTCATAATTGGAAGTGTTTTCTTGTAAATATTCTTGGATACGCTATAAGGAATAATGGAATTTCAAATGAAAAAAATTGGTTATTTTATGTTTTATATTTAAATTATAATGTCATTTAAGTGTCAAGTATACCATGAGTACTAATCTATTAAATCATTTGGGATGTGATTTATTAATTTTTTTATTCCACTTTATTAATGTAACCAATGAATATAGTCTATATTGGTCATGTTTTTTTAAATATGTAACTATTATATAACATTTTTTATTCATTAATGGTTTAAAAGTTACAACATCATTAACACAAGTTCAAAAATCTAACCCAATAGAGAGTGTATATTATTTATATTATGAATATTTTAATGATTTTGTAAAAATATAATAAAAAATAAAAATATTTTAAAAAATTATTAATATAAGTAAATTAATCTAAATCCTATCTGAAAAAATTCAATGTAGGGTGGATATCACACTTGAAATTCAACAATCATGAATGTCATAGTCTCCATGTAATCACTATAAACAGTTTCCTTTCTCAAAAATTTGAATTGAATGATGGTATGTTATAAATTATAATTTCAAAATTATAATTTTATTATATTAAACATATTAATTTCACAAATATTTCTCTATTATCATCTATGATATTAGGTGATCTAAAATGTAATAACTCACTCATTAGTGGTGGTAGTCAACACATATTCACAATCAATGTCGTTTTTTTATTGGATGATGGAATGATTTGAATAATAGTTTCCATAATAATATAATATAATAATAATACATTAATAATAGTTGTGTAATTATTTTTGTGTTTCCTGAAAATTTTTCTATGATGATGATTAAGATGAAATGAATATGGAGTGAGATAAACTCATGATGAGAATATGAAATTTTGTTTGAAAATATCCTTATAAATTGATGTATTGTTCTATGTAGTTGGGAATATAATATTATGAACAAGGGATGGGAATCTATATGTTATAAAATTGGAGAGTCTTATTAAGATATTTGATGGAATGTGGGTTTTATGAGGGGTTGAATTATTCCACTTTTGAAGGTGAAGTGATGTGTATTTTGTAGAGAAATAGTTGTTTTCAAATATTGTAATATTAATATTAAAGGTTCAAGGGTCCATGAGTGGAAAATATGAATTGGATATTTTAATTTTTTATATTATTCTCTATACCACATGATGTGGAAGGGTTTTCACACTCTTTGCCACATCCTTTTTATATTTTTATTGACTTGGTTATTTTAAAATGTTGTTTTTTATTAAATAATTGATAATTAATGTGATTTTGTACTTTTCTATGTAAAATAATCAATTATAGTTTAAATCAATTTTTTAATATTCATTATTGTCTTTTAAAAAAATGAATTTACTTAATTCTTTTGAATTTGTCTTTTATTTTCTTATTCTTGTATTTTTAAAATTTTTCATTCTAGTTTGTTTATTAATTTATTAATTTAATAAACTAATTATTGATTCATTAAATTGTATGTAAATAACTCATTTTGGTTTTTAGTATTTTAAAAAAAAAATTATTTTTAACAATTTATGTTTATTCAATTAATATTTCTTATTCTTTCTTTTACTTTACTAATTCATTAATTAATTGGTTGGTTAACTTAAGCGTGTAACTGAAAATATTTTAATTTGTTCTGGAATTAATTTTTTTATTTCTGAAAAATAAAGTTCTTATTTTAAATAATTCATAATTAATTTTATCTTATTTTTTTAGTTTTTAATTATTATGACTCTTTTTTATTGGTTGTATTAAATTTTTACTTAATTTAGTTTTTATTTTTATTTTGCAGGTAATGATGGAACCGTCCCACTGTTCCACCTCTCTCTTTCATCATGGTTGTTGTGCCACCGTTTCACTCACTCACCCTGCCACAACAAACCTTCACCTCCACCAGCACCGGGCCGCCGCAATTCTCCCTCATACCTGAATCCCAGCTGGAACACCCGCTCGCCGACAGCTCCATCCTTCGAGTTGAAGCCGCTGGGGACCCGCGTTCCAGCTTTGCCGCTGAAGCCCAAGATCCCCTACGTCATGCCATCGCCCACATACCCCCCTATGCCGCCGCACTACTCTATCTAATATGCTCGACCCACATCTCCACCCGAACCCCAACCATCCAAGCTGGGAACTGCAGCAACTTCCTTGTGCACCATCCTCCGCGGTCCGACCTCAACTCCTCCATCCCATGCTCGCATCCCCTGCTTGACCTCGGGCCACCCAGACAACCCCCGATCACACCCACTATCCAACCTCGGCTCTCTTGCACCTTCACACCAACTTTCCTGCTTTGCACCATAAACCCAACCTCACCTCCTTCCCTACCCTGCGTCGTTGCCCCCCATTTCTTCTTCCCTCCGCCTCGCAACATCATAATCTCCCTATCCGGCCTCATCTCCCATGCGCCGCACAAACCAGACCTGCCCGCTTCTTCATTTTTCTGTTTTATTTTTCTTAAATATATAATATAAAATATATACTATGCGTTATATATCGGTTAATTTAGACGTAGGGGTTTTTTTAATTCTTTTTTTTTTTATTTTTATGGGTTTAGGTTTGAATTTATTGGGGAAATGGGGCTGTCCAGCGCCAAATGAATTGGCGCTGGACAAAAGTGGGGCAAAGCGCCACTTCAAGTGGCGCTCGGCCCCGCACCACCCATATATATATAAAATTAACAAAATAAAATAAATACAATTACAAAAATATAAATATAATAAATTTAGATATAATAATTAATAAAATATAATATTATAAATACAAAATATATTTTAAATATAATATAATTATATAATAAATTATAAATATAATAATTATTATATAATTACACATATAATAAATATAGATATAATAAATATATAATAAATATAATTATATATTAAAAAATATAATAATTATATGAATATAAATATAATTATAATTATATATATATATATAATAAGAATTATATAATTATTATAATTTTAAATATTATAATAATTATAAATATAGTAAAAATTATATAATAAATTACAAATATAATAAAAATTATATAATAAATTACAAATATAATAAAAATTATATAATAAATTATAAATATTATAATTATTATATAATTATTATATAATAAATATAATTATATATTACAATAATAATTATATATTTAAATTCATAATAATTATATAATTATATAATTATAAATAGAATAATTAAATAATTATATTGTATTTATTATATATATTAATTAAAATTATTAATTATATATTTATAAATTTAATTATTAGATAATTATAAACATAATAAATATAAATATAATAATTATTTAATTAAAAATATAACAGATATAAATATAAATATGTATTTATTGTATATAATTATTAGATAATTATAAATATAATAAATATAAATATAATAATTCTATAATTATAAATATAACAAATACAAATATAATTATGTATTTATTGTATTTTTTTATTATATTTATAATTATAAAATAAATATATTATATTTATTATATTAGTTATATTTATTTTAATTTATTAAGTATTTATAAATTATTATATAATAAATTATTAATATAATAATTATTATGTAATAAATTATAAATATAATAATGATATATTTATATATTTATTATATTTATAATTATGCATTTATTTATAGTATATAATTATTCATAGATATGATAATTATACAATAAAGATAAATAATTACATTTTACATTTATTATATTATAATTAAAAAATTAATTTATTGTAATATTTATTATATATTTATTATACATATTTATTATAATAAATATACATTTATAATATCTATTATAATAAATTTTATTATAATATTTATTATAATAAATGAATAATAAATATTATAATAAATGTATGATAAATATTATTATAATAAATATTATAATAATTGTATAATAAATGTATAATAAATATTTATAATACATTTATTATAAATGTATATTTATTATAATAAATATTATAATATTTAATTATAATAAATGTATGTTTATATTTATATTTATAATAAATATACATTTATTTATTATAATAAATCTACATTTATTTTATACATTAATTATAATAAATATGAACAATAAATGTATAATAAATATTTTAATACATTTATTTTTTAATTATAATATAATAAATGTAATATGTAATTATTTATCTTTATTATATAATTATCATATCTATATTTATTATATTTATAATTATATAATTATATTTTAAATAAATGTAATATGTAATATAATATAATAAATGTAATATGATACATTTATTTTTTAATTATAATAAATGTATATTTATAATTATATAAATGTATAATAAATATAATAAATATAAATGTATAATTACATATTACATTTATTATAATAAATAAATAATTACATATTGCATTTATTATAATAAATAAATGTATATTTATAATTACATTTATAAATGTATATTTATTATAATAAATATATAATTATTGTAGTTATATAATTATTATAATTATATAATTGTTGTAAATATATAATCATCGTAATTATATACTTATTATATATATATATATAATTAATAAGGTTTATTTATATAAAGATATGATTATAATATTTATATCATTAGAATAATTATATAATTATAAATATAATAAATATATAATTAAAAATATAATAAATATATAGTTATAAATATAATAAATATATGATTATAGTAATTACATAATTATAATAAATATGTAATTATAATAATTAAAGAATATTTAATAAAGTTTATTTTTATAAAGATAAATTATTTTAATAATGTTTATTTAAATATAAATGTATTAATTTTAAATATAAGGTTTATTTATATATAATTATTTATAAATTTATAAATTTATATATAATTATTTAAATACATAATTAAACCATGTCAAATTTATTTATAAATTTATATATATATATAAATAAACATTATTAAAATTATTTATATTTATTATAATATATTATAATTATGCTTTTATTAAATTTATAATTATGTATTTATTATAATATTATATTATGTATTAAATTTATAATTATGTATTTATATTTAACAAGGTTTATTTATAATAAATATGTAATTATAATAATTAAAGAATATTTAATAATGTTTATATATATATATATATTTATAAATAAATTTAAGATGGTTTATTTTTGTATTTAAATAATTATGTATAAATTTAAAAATAATTTATAAATAAATTTAATATGGTTTATTTATGTATTTTAATACATAATTATAAATTTAATACATAATTATAATATTATAATAGATACATAATTATATTATATTATAATAAATATAATAAATATAAATAATTTTAAAAGGTTATATATATAATTTTAATAAGGTTTATATATTTAATTATATCTTTATTATATTTATAATTATATAATTATTGTAATTATAATTCTATATTTATTATAATTATACAATTATTATAATATTTATTATAATAATATTTATCATACATTTATTATAATATTTATTATAATAGATATTATAAATGTATATTTATTATAATAATATTTATTATACATTTATTAGATATTTATTATTGTAAATATTATAATATTTAATTATAATAAGTATTTATTATAAATATAAATGTATTATAAATATTTATTATACATTTATTATACATTTATTGTGCATTTATTATAATAGTATTTATTAAAACATTTATTAGATATTTATTATAATGAATCTTATAATATTATAACATTATAATATTTGTAATAAATGTATAATAAATGTATAAAAAATGTATATTTATTATAATAATATTATAATATTTATTAGATATTTATTACATATAATTAAATTTATTATAATTTTTGTATTTATTATAAAAAATATAATTATGTATTTATTGTATTTTTTTATTTTTATTATAATAAATAAATTTATTATATATATATATACATATATATATATATATCGGGTTTGGGGGGTGTGGGGTCAAAGCGCCACTTTAAGTGGCGCTTTGCCCTTTTTTTCTTCAGCGCCACTTCATGTGGCGCCGAAGAAACCCATATCCCCAAAATTTAAAAACCCTGCCCCATAAAATTAAAAAAAAACCCACCCTCCTAAATTACCCGTTATATATCCTTTAAGATATAATAATAATATTTGTCTTAATAAAAGTGTATAAGCTTATATATACAATATTAATTTCTTATAAATCATAATAGTATATATGTTATTGATTAAATAAAATAGTTATTACTTGGTATTACAAAATAATCATTCTTATAAGTATTTCTCATTTAGTATATATTCATATACATATATATATTTATTAACTATAAGTAGTGATATTAATATATAGTGTATACATTTATTTATTTATATATAGAAATAACTTTTTATTGGGATCACATGTGTTTGTTCTTGTTTCGTTGTAGGGGTTGTTTGCACATACATAGAGTTCACTAAAAAGATGGTGACGTGCACATAGAAGTGTGCCATGTGGATCTGCTATTTCCATGGAAGATTGTACATTGCTGTGCACACACATTATTTTCATTCAGTTAGGAGCAACTGATCTGGTGACAAGCGCGGGAAGAGCAGCGCAGGGCAAGCTACACATGGATGCCAGGGAGCTCCTCAGGCAAGATTCTAGAGACTTCTACGGTCATTAGCATACACAACGGGCACGAAATCATTAAGAAACTATGGGGAAATGTGCAGGAGATAGGGGGAACTCGAGACAGGTAGGGAGGCTTTGATCAAGACTGGGGGAGCATGGTAAGGAGAACATACAATATCTTCCTTCGCGATCCAATTGGAGTATGGAGAGCACGTGATAAGAACATTTCATAGCTAGATTCTTGGGGTGGAACATCGAGTGAACTCCAGCGTTTCACCCACCATCAAGCAGCATGAATTAGTACTTTCAGGAGAATTATTAGGGAGTTCGAACGTCTTAGTTTTACCTGTGCTCTATTTTTTCTGCAACTTATTTCAATATGAATTTCATTGATCTTAATTCTATTGTTACATTAAAACCAACCATTATGTTTAGCTAAATTCCTTCGGGGGGGAATAAGCTGGTTGATTAGGTTTGTTTAGTCTGATTTTTGCACTGCATCATTTCTTGGAAGGTCTCTCTCACTCAAAATGGGATTTAGTTCAAAACCACAAGGTCGAGTGACAACCAATATTGATTGAATTTTGATGAAAAATGTTTCAATTTGAGGAACTCACTGACAAGTGAGTTATGCTTGAATGAGAGAGACACACTGAACTCAACTGACAAGTTGAGTCTAGTGACATTTTAATTGTTTTCTCCCTTGAATGAAATGACTTTTACATTTGAAGGATTGTAAGAGCTATTCCATCACAAATTGACCAGATGAGAAATCTGGCCAGTTTTTTTAGTCAGATCCATATTTCTTAACCTCAGTTCAAGAACAAGGCTATGAAATATTGAATCTGACAGTGGAATTTCCCCCATACTCATCTATTGGTTGTTTGCACGACAATTTCCCTTGCTGCTCTGTCTATTCCCATTGCACTCACCAGCTCACCCTCATTTACTCACAGAACAATTTGCACTCTCTCTACTTCACCACCACCAACATTGTCTGCTTGTTCTTGGGTGTGTTTTTGTTTAGTTTTTTTTAGATCTCTAAACACAACATGACGCCTCCATATGGTTCGACCCTGTCTTCCCACTGTCCTAAATAGTAAGTAGGTTATAAATTTTTGTTTGTCGCCTGACCCAATGACGCGCGAGCGTGAAAATTTTGGAGACGTTACCGGGGAGGCTAGGTGCGATAAAAAATCCAAACAAAAAATTCACATATAAAAAGAAATCACAAATAAAATTCACTAAAAATCTGCCAAAAGAAAAAAAAAATGAAATTCAAAAAAATTGTGAACATGCTGCATGCAAACTAGGTCTAAGTCTAAACACTTAGTACATGGTAATCCTGAAATTTATAAACACCTCAAGGAAGTGAAAAATAATAAAGACAAGGTCAAAATGGAAGATAACAGAAATGAAAACATGAAAAACCCACTTCTTGAGAATTTGAAGTAACCTGGAATGACGAACACACATGGGAATGAGATAGCCGAAAGACACATTTTGAGAGAGTTCTAGCTACCTTTAGTTTCTAGAAACCCTTCATGCATTAGACTCTCTCCTAGGTCTAGGAATTACGAGATCAAGCAATCTATTCTTAGTCAGCTTACCACCTTTAATGGAATTCCTAGTAAAGACTCTCTTGACATCAATAGAGCCTTCTATTGTAGTGTCCAACAACTACCACTTAGGGGTATCACTGAGGAAGAGCTTAAAAAGAGAGTGTTCCCCTTCTGCCTCAAGTGAAATGCTAGGTCTTGGTTCCAATAGTTAGAATAAGAAGTCTTTGTAACCTAGGATCATGTTTACAATACTTCCGCAATGAAATTCTATCCTAGGTGGTTGATATCTCAGATTAGGAACAAAATTATTTCATTCCTTCAGGATGAAGTAGAACAGTTTCATGAAGCCTGGGATAGGTTTAGACGTCTGCTTAGGTAGTGTCCAAACTAAAAAAGTACACCTCAATTCCTTATGGACACCTTTTACAATAGTCTCACCCCTTACCACAAAACCATGGTGGATCAGTCTTCTTGAGGAGATTTTAGTGATAAGACAACTGAGGAGCTCAAACAGATCTTTAACACTTTATCTCAATATTCCCATCACAAAGGCTCTAAGAGGACAAAAAATGTGAGAAAGAAACCCACCCCTGCTCCTCATGTTGAATCCCAAGCAGCGGGGTTCATTAATGAGAACCCACATCAAATCTTTCAGGAGTAGTTCCCCCATTGTGGCATGTTTGCGCATTCTCAAACTGGTTTTCCAAACATTGATATGCGTGTCCAACCTCATGAGAGTGCAATATTTGCTGGATATAGACCTCAGATGCAGCCTAGGGATGATCCTTTTTCCAATACCTACAATCAGGTGTATAAGAACCATCTGAACCTATCATGGAGGGAGCAGGGTGTCCACCGACCTACTGCCCCTCCTAGATTCCTACAGCCTCCCAGGCAGTAATTCCAACCCCAACCCCAACCTAAGGTTGAGTCTTCCAACTCAAAAGATGAGGGGAGAGATATGTTCCCCCAATTTATAGGGAGGTATGATGAAAAAAATGCCAAAAATTATTTTTTATGAAGTTAAAATGGATTTTATAATGAATAACTTGAAAATTAAAATCGGGTTGTAGGCTAGGGATGCTAAAAATAGTGAAAAGGGTAGGCTGACCGGCACCACTGAATCCAATCCTAGGGAGAATTCCATAGCTGTGACCATAAGAAGTGGTCTCCAAACTCACCAAGTTCCTAGTAAATAACCCCAAAATGCTAAAAATGAGAAATTGGATGAAGCTGGAAACAAAATTCTAAAAGAACCTAAATCTGGAAAACTGTATAGCACCCCTGAAATCCCTCCCATTCCTATTGTTCCAGCTCAAAAACCCAAAGAAAATGGATTTTAAAAAAAAATAAAGGAATGAAACTTTTTGAAGTGGTAGATGTAGAGATGCCACCAATTATGAGAAATTTGGTCATGCAATAACCTTCCCAAAAAGAATTGAGAAACCAATTCCCGATTCTGAACTATTGAAATTTTTGAAAGTTGTTGAAAAGCTGAACATTGATATCCCATTCTTGGAATCTTTGATTGAAATCCCGCCATATCTGAAATAAACAAAGAAATATGTTCAAACAAAAAGACATTGGAAGAATTTTCCACCTATATCTTAACAGAGGAGTGCAGTGTAGTCTTGAAGAATAAGATACCTCCTAAGATTTAGGACCCTAGAAGCTTTTTCATCCATTGAACATTTGGGGATAGAGGTGGTACATTAAAATTTTTGTGTGATCTAGGTGCTAGTATTAATTTGATTCCCTTGTCACTTTTTCATCTCCTGAGATTAGGTGTTCCCCAACCCACCAATATTGCATTACAGCTTGCTGATAGGTCCATTACTCATCGAGTGTGTAGGGTCGATGATCTTCTAGTGGGAGTAGGAAAACATTTTTTCCCTGATGAATTTCTTATACTTGATACTGAGTGTGACCAAGAGGTTCTTATCATTCTTGGTAGGCCCTTCTTGGCCACATGGGTAGATTTGATAAGTGTTTTTAAGGGGAAACTAGTTTTTAATTTGGGTGAACAGAAAGAAGAATTCAACGTGTTTAAGAAAATACAATAACCCACCCACCCATTTTATCCAAAGATGAGATGTTAGTTGCTAAGCGTAGTGTTGATAAGGAGTAAGAAGAGTTTCTAAGAATGATTGCTGAAATCAATAGTGAACCTGAAATCTCTAATGCTGCTTGCAAGGGTATTAGCTCAAGTAAGGGAAGAGAATTTGTTTATGAGTGTGAGGGATCATTCTAGGATAACCAAGATGAATTTGTTTTGGAGAAAATTATTACCTTGATAATGGAGTCTATGTTTGACGAGATATCTTTTCGAAGCTCTAGCATTGAGGAAAAATCCTTTTCTAATGCCTTCTTCAAGAGGCAGCATGAAGACCTTAGGCCACTCGGGCCCAAGTGTCTTCCCTCCAGCTAGTCACCACCCACATTTGAACTCAATCCCCTCCCTACCCACCTCAAATATTCCTTTTTAGGAAACAGTTCCACCCTTCCTGTGATAATTTCATCAAACCTGTAGGTGGGTCAAGTGAAAAATCTTCTTATGGTTTTGAAGAAGTACATGTTTGTCATAGGCTGGTCGATTGCTGATATCAAGGGGATAATTCCAGCTTTTGGCATGCCTAAAATTCCAATGGAACCTGATTTTAGGCCCAGATTAGAATCCCAAAGAAGAATCAACCCCAACATTAAGGAAGTTGTGGGAGAAGAAGTAATTAGGTTTCATGATGCCAGAATAATTTTTCCAATTTCTGATAGCCCCTGGGTCTGTCCTGTCCAGGTGGTACCCATAAAGAGTGGAGTGACAGTGGTAACTAATGAAAAGAATGAGTAAGTCCAGACAAGAGGAGTGAATAAATGGAGTCTTTATAGATTACAAAAAATATAATGATGCCACAAGAAAGTATCAATTTCCCATGCCATTTATGGATCAAATGTTAGAGAGATTTGCGGACAATGAATTCTTTAGCTTTCTTAATGGTTATTCTGGTTACAACAAGATTTCCATTGCACCTAAGGAACAAGAGAAAACCACCTTCACCTATCTATTGGGGACATTTGCCTACCGGCGAACGCCTTTGCCTTGTGTGGTGCTCCTGTCACTTTTCAGAGTTGTATGATGGAAATTTTTTCAGACATGAATGAAAGGATAATTGAAGTGTTTATGGATGAATTTTCTATTTTGTTAAATACATTTGAGAACTGTCTGAAAAATATGGAACTAGTTTTAGAAAGTTTCCAAGACACCAACTTAGTCTCAAAATCAAAAAAGTGGCAATTCATTGCCATTGATGGCTTACTTTTGGGACACAAAGTTTCTAAGAAGGGGATGAAGGTCGGCAATGCTAAAATTGAGGTCATTCAAAAGTTTCCCCCACCTGAAAATTCCAAAGGAATTAGAAGTTTTTTGGGTCATTCTGGGTTGTACAGGAGGTTCATTAAAGACTTTTCTATGATTACAAGACCCCAGTGCTCCATGATAGTTAAGGAAACACCCTTTGTCTTCAATGAGACATGTCTAGAGGCCTTTGATATGATCAAGTAGAAGTTAACTACTAAACCTATTGTCACTTATCCGGACTGGAAGCTTCCCTTTGAGGTGATGTTTGATGCTACTGACTTTTCTGTAGGAGTTGTGTTAGGATAGGGAAAGGATAGGAAATTACATGTTATTTAATATTCAAGCAAGCTATTGGATGATTCCCAAAATAATTATTCAATTAATGTAAAGGAGATGGATGTTGTGATGTTTTCTTTGGAAAAGTTTAGGCAGTATTTGATTGGATATGGGATCATAGTATTCATAGATCATTCATCCCTTAATTATTTCTTGGCTAAAAAGGACTTAAATCCCAGACTCATGAGGTGGACCTTGTAGTTAAAAGAGTTTGATCTAGTTATTAAGGATTAGAAAGTGGTTGATAATGTATTTTTAGATCACTTTCCATGATTACCCAACTCACCAAGTAGGGTACCAAAAGAGATCAACACTTATTTACTGGATGAACAATTGTTTGTTTCTTCTATGCAGCAGTCTACTTGGTTTGCAGACTATGCCAACATTCTGGAAGCTAGAGTCATTCCCAAGGATCTCTCACACAACCAGAGGAAGAGGTTTATATCTGAACTGAAATATTATTTTTAGGCTGACCCTCTTCTCTTTAAGAGGTGTGCTGATGGGACTTTGAGAAGATGTGTGGTTTAGGATGATATTTTTTCTTATACATGAGAGCTACCATTAATCACCTTGGGTTGGACACCATGGAGGTGAAAGGACAACTCAAATGGTCCTACAGGGAGGTTTCTACTGTCCAACATTGTTTAATGATGCTAGGAGTCTGGTTATTGGCTATGAAAAATGTCAAATATTGGGAAATGTGGGAAGAATGCAGGAACTACCACAAAAAGGTATTCTAGAGGATGAAATATTTGATGTGTGGGGCTTGGAAATCATGGGACCATTCCCATACTCTTATGAAAATGAGTACATTTTAGTTGTTGTGGACTATGTGTCCATGTGGGTTGAGGCAGTAGCTCTTCCCGACAATTCAACTGCTAGTATTGTGAAATTCATCAAGAAAAAAATCTTTTACAAATTTGTTGTGCCTCGATATTTTATTATTGATAATGGGACTCACCTCAAGAATTATAAGTTCAAAGGTTTGATGGAGAAGTATGGGTGCTGACATATGACATGCACCACTTACCACCCATAGTTCAGTGGGAAAGCAGAATTTTCAAACAGATATCACAAATAGATTTTAGAGAAAAAAATGTCTAACTACAGGAAGGACTGGTCAACGAAGTTCGATGAGGCCCCATGGTCCAACATAACTGCTTATAAGACACCTATAGAGATGTCACAATATAGGATACTATTTGTGAAAACATTTCATCAACCTGTTGAGTTGTAGAAAAGTTATTATTGGGCAGTGAAGGCTCTTAACTTTGATTTTAAGTCTTCTTGAGAGAGGAGACTGTTAGAGCTGAGTGAGGTGGAGGAAATTCTAAGAGAGTCCTATGAGAATGATGAAATTTACAAAGAAATAACAATGTATTTTCATGACTCAATCATTCAAAATAGGAATTTCAATGTTGGTGAGAGGGTCTTACTTTTCAATTCATAATTGAAGATGTTTCCAAGAAATTTTAAGTTCAAATGGTCAAGACCCATTACCATTGTTAGAGTTTTGGTTAATGGAGATCTTGAACAATTTGGAGAAGGGAATCAACCTTTCTTAGTCAATGTTCAAAGAATAAATCACTTCTTCGAAGGGTTTCCAAAGGGATTCGCTGCCATATCTCTATTGGAAGAATGAGCTATTTCAAGTCTAACTGAGGATTATAAACTCAATGTTGCATGGGAACTAACCCATGGTCCCTTAGTTGTTTCCCTTTTATTTTTTCTCGTTAATAAAGTTAATCCATGCTGATTTTTCACTGGTTCAATTTCTTAATTACTTGATGGTGATTCCCGATCTGTTGTTGTTTTAGAGAGAGTTATTACTTCCAGAATGTTGGACAAGAAACCCCAAGGGAGCAAACCACTATATCATATGGATAACATTACTATCTACTCACTCTCTTGGGTTACTTATCTTGAACTTAAAACTATATAATCTTATTTTACTTATTTAAACCTGCAGGTTAATGAAGAGGAGTAACAACCCAGTGCTGATGAAAAGGATCTGTTGATTAAACCCACTGCTAAAGGTCCAATAATTCAGGGAAGTGTTGTTCTTCCATCTTTCACATTCAATTACTTGATTACTATTCAATGTGAACTAAGTTTGGGGGTCTTCCCATTGATTTTTTGAAACTCTTAGACAGTTTCATCTTGATTTGGTGTTAGCTTACTAATATATACTTAGTTGAAAAAGTATTTTGAGTTTCATTTTTAAACATGCTACACCCACTGTTTCTATTTTCATTATGTTGCTGCTACACATCACTGTTAATCATCATACAATTTGAAGTAAATTATAAAATCGTTTGTCTTATCATTAAAAATTCAAAACATGAACAGTTTAGGAATAGAACTACACTTGATTTCTGGTGATGGTTGGTGGGGTTGGGATCTTCTGTTTTTTTGTTTGTGTTTTTATTTTCTTTCACTTTTTGTGTGGAAAAGACTATTTTTGAACTTCATTGATACCCCTCCATATCAATTTTCATCTGAAATGTCCATCTGTTTTGAACATAAATTGTCTTCCACCTTAGAATACAAGATTGGAGATAATGATGGGTTTTATTTGTGGGGGAGTGGGGTCATTCTAGTGTCAAGTTGAATTCCCCCTTCTTGAACATGAGTTTTTGGTTGTTTAAAAATGGTCAAATTTTATTAAAAAAATGGTTCAATATTCCATAAAAAAATTTCAAATTATTTCACTACATGATGGTCATTGGAGGTTCAATGGTACTTCATTTATGTCATGTTTAGTGGAAAATTGTTTTCTAGATGTTGAGAGTGGCACTTAATCAGAAAAGGTTAAGCACGAATGATTGCTCAGTGAAATTGTTCACTATCACAATGAACCTGCATGTTTGGGATCTGAGGATGGGAGTGTGATATGATAGGTTTTGTGGGATGAGTATCATGACTTGGAGTGACGTGATGTTCTCAATGGAACCTAGGGGACTCAAATTTTTATAAAATTATATTCAATAACTTTATGAAGTCAATCTGAATTCTTATTATTTAAGCCCTCTGTAACTGGAGTAAAATGGGAAAATGGGATCCCACGGTGAGTATCTGAGACAAGGTGCACTGGGTGCATTCTTGTGAATAAATAAATCCAATATCAATCTTAATATGTGCTATGCACAGTGCTATGCACATGGAATATGGCTGGGAAGAATTAAAATAAAGTACCCCTGTCAAAAATGAACTCATTAAGGGGAGGGGAATTTTGAACCCAGATGAAGAAGGGAGAAATTGAGTTGGTTAATATTCATTTGATTTGAATCAATAAAGTGAAAAAATTAATGGACATTAATTTTTGGAACCTGGGGGATGTTGAGAGTGGAAGGTGCTCTTGGTTAAGTTCTAAATTCTATTTCATCTAACATTTCAACACTCCATGAATTAGAACTTGATTTGGAAGGAGATTTAGGATAGTTAATGAGTACAAGTTGGAGGCATGACATACTTGGAAGTGTATGAATTTTTGAAGCTTTAGACTTTAAGTGAGTTTTTGAAGCTATACATGACATCATTTTTTGAACACCTTTGGATAGCCTGACCGATGGTTTGGTCCTTCTCCTCTTGATGTTTAACTTCAATCATGCACTTTTTTTACTAAAACACAATAATCATATTTCTATGTAAAATTCAAAGGCATGTGCTTGTTTTAGGACGAACAATGTTTTATGAGTGGGGGAGTTTGATGTGGCAGTGTTTTCACAATCTTTTCCACATCCTTTTTATATTATTAATGACTTTGTTCTTTTAAAATGTTGTTTTTTATTGAATAATTGATAACTAATGTGATTTGTAATTTTCTATGTAAAATAATCAATTTTAGTTGTAATTAATTGTTTTTAATATTCATTATTATCTTTTTAAAATATTCATTAATTTACTTAATTCTTTTGAATTTGACTTATTTTTTTACTCTTTTATTTTTACAATTTATCATTCTAGTTATTTTTTTTTAATTTATTAATTTAATTAACTAATTGTTTATTCTATAAATTGTAAATAGATAACTCTTTTTGGTTTTCATTCTTTTAATAATAAAATTAATTTTAACAATTTAAGTTTATTCAATTAATATTTCTTATTATTTATTTTACATTATTAAATCTTTAATTAATTGGTTTATTTATTTAAGTAAGCAACTATAAATATTTTAATTTGTTCTTGAATTAATTTGTTTATTTATGACAAATAAATTATTTATTTTATATAATTTATATTTATTTTTTTTAGTTTTTAATTTTTATGAATAATTTTTCTTAGTTGTATTATAGTTTTATTTAATTGAGTTTTTGTTTTTGTTTTGCAGGTTACGATGGCACCGCACGACGGCACATCCCACCATCCCACCTCTTTCATCATGGTTGCTGTGCCACCGTTTCACTTACTCATGGTGCCACAACATACCCAAACACAGTGACTTGTTGTTGTCCCATCGTATCCCCACATGAATATGCCACCGTTTCCATTCACGTCTCACCGTTTCAAAATAATAACAATAAAACAGTGGCATGTCGCACTCCGGCCTCACCTTCCCTTGTATCGTCCCTCGACTCCAAAATCTCTAGGCTTATGCACTTCTCCCTCAAACCTGATGCCAAGATGGAACACCTGCTCACCGACAACGCCATCTTTCATGCTGAAGCAGTTGGTGACCAGCCTTCCTATTTTTTTCGTTGATGATAGAGATCCCCAACCTCATGTCATCGATCCACACACCCCCCTATGGTGCCACACTACTCTATCTAATCTGCTTGACCCACATCTCCACCAGAAACCCAAACCTGCAAGACGAGAACCACCACAACCTCCCTGTGCACCATCCTCCGTAGTCCAACCTCACCTCCTCCATCCCCTCCTCGCATCCCCTGCTCAACCTCAGGCCACTGAGGGAACACCCGGTCCCACCCCTATCCATCCTCGGCTCTATTGCGCATTCACACCAACTTTCCATCTTGGTACCATAAACCCTGACCTCACTTACTTCCATACACTGCATCGTTGCCCCCACTTCTTCTTCCCTAGACCTCTCCTTGACCTCATCTTTCTATCCATCCCCGAAGAAGTGAAATTTCGTCGTGTTGCATCTCCCCTGTGCCGTTACCCCCTGTTGAAACACCTGCACAGTGTCGGCGACACTACCGTCCACCTCCGGCCTCATCTCCCTTGCACCGCATGAACCAAACCTACCCCCTTCTTCATTTTTCTATTTTATTTTTATTAAATATATGATATAAAATATATAATATGTATTATATATCATTGAAAATATAATAATAGTAATAGGTGTATTAATAAAAGTGTATAATCTTATATATAAAATATTAATTTTTTAATTATCATAATAATATATATGTTATTAATTAAATACAATAGTTGTTACTAGGTATTACAAAATAAATATACTTGTAAGTTTTTTTATTTAGTATATATATATTAACTGTAAGTAGTGATATTAATATATAGTGTATAAATTTATTTAGTTATACACAATAGTTACTTTTTATTGCACTCACGTGTGTCTGTTGTTGTTTATTTGCAGGGGTTGTTTTCACTTACATAGAGTTCACTAAAAAGATGGTGACATTCACATAGAATCAAGCCACATGGATCTACTCTTCCTAGGGAAGATTGTAGTTTGCTGTACGCACACATTATTTTTACTCAGTTAGGAGCGATTGCCCCGGTGTCAAGTGAGGGAGGAGAAGCATAGTGGAAGCTACACGTGGAGGCCAGGGAGCTCCTCGGGAGAGATTCCAGAGACTTTTAAGGTTATTATAAAATGTGATGGGCACGAAATAATTGGGACACTAAAGGGATATGTGATGGAGACAGGGGGAACTCGATACATGCAGTGAGGCTTTGATCGAGACTGGGGGAGAAGGGTTAGGGGAACATACAACATCTTCCTTCATGTGCATATTGGAGTATCGAGAGCAGCTGATAAGATAATTTTATTCCTAGATTACCAGGACGGGATATCGAGTGAACTCCAGCATTGCACTCACCATCAAGAAGCAGGAATTAGTACTTTTAGGAGAAGTAGTAGGGAGTTCCAAACATCTTTGTTTTACTTGAGCACTATTTTTTTCTGCAACTTATTTCAATAAGAATTTCATTGATCTCAATTCTATTGTTGCATTAAAACCAACCATTATGTCCAGCTAAATTCCTTTGGGGGAATAAGATGGTTGATTAGGTTCTTTTAGTTTGATTCATGCACTACATAATTTCCCGACATGTCTCTCTCACTCAGAACGAGTTTTTGTTCAAAACAACAAGGTCGAGTGAAAACCGAACCTGATTGAATTTTTATGAAAACTGTTTCAATATGAAGAACACACTGACAAGTGAGTTATGCTCAAATGAGAGAGAAACAATGAACTCAACAGACTTGTTGAGTCCATTAACATCTGACTTGTTTTCTCTATTAAATGTAATGAATTTTATAGTTGAAGGACTGTAAGAGCGTTTCCATAACAAATTGACAAGATGAAAAATCTAGCCAGTTGCTTTTAGTCAGATACATGTTTCTTAACTTCACTGCATGAACAAGGCTAAGCAATATCGAATCGGCCAGTGGAATTTCGCCCCTAATCATCTATTGGCTGTTTGCACCACAATTTCTCTTACTGCTCTGTCTACTCCCTTTACACTCACCATCTCACCCTCATTTCCTCACACACAAATTCTCACACTCTCCACTTCACGACCACCAACTGTGTTATCCTGTTCTTGTGTGTTTTTGTTTAGTTTTTTTAGATCTCCAAACACAACATAAAGCCTCCCTGTGGTTCGACCCTATCTTGCCACTATCCTAAGTAGTAATTAGGTTATAAATTTTAGTTTGTCACCCATACCCAATGACACACGAGCCTGCACCACCCATTTTGGAGTTAAATTATAGTGATTTAATGATTATCTTTAAATTAATAACATTGACTGTAATGTACTTTTATATATGAAATAATTTATTTTCATTGAAAATTAATTATAATGTTGAAAACATCAAATGAACATATTATATATTTTAAATATTAATTTATTCAAATGAAAAAACAATTTCAAAAAAATTATTGTTTAGAAATGTTAATTTTTGAATAAATACAGACAAATCATAAAACTTATTCATAGAAATAGTCTTTATTAGAGATAAAATATATTTTTTGCTAAATTATATTTTTTTTATATTTTATGAAATTAACTTGTTTTTAAAAAAATTATTTCTAGTATTAATAAAAATAAATTTACAATAATAACATTTACTTTAATGTAATAATTAATAACTTTTTTTCAATTTAAAAAGATGTCCCTGATGTTCTCAATTTTAAAAATATGTTTTATATATTCAAAATATTATTCCAATATAAATTTTTTAAACATGAATAAATATTCAATGAATTAAATATTATATATATATATATATCTCATATATTTATAATTTCATTATATGTACAATTTTACTAATTTATCTACAGTTCTCTTAAAAATATTTATTTATAAAAAATATCAATTATTCTGCTAATATAATATGTAAAT
This sequence comes from Viscum album, assembly GCA_963277665.1. NCBI lineage: Eukaryota > Viridiplantae > Streptophyta > Magnoliopsida > Santalales > Viscaceae > Viscum > Viscum album. The sequence goes on from OY728133.1 coordinate 1,277,346,069, forward strand.
GTGGAATAAAATAATAATTTCAAATAAATAAAATAATTTTTTTAATATTGATTAAATATTTATTTAAATTTAAAAAATATTAATTAAATAAATTGAGATTTTATTCATATATTACATTTAACTACTTTTATTTTACTAAATACATTTTTAATGAATTTTTATCTGAATAATTTTTTTATTTATCTTATATTCCAGAAATTATATTGTTTCTAAAAGGTCATAAATCATTTTAGTTTAGTGATTTTTGTGAAAAAATATATAGAATATAACATTTGTTTAAATATATAGTATTTTTTAATTTCATATAATGTTACACCGGTTTTATAAAATAGTTCCATAGAGATGTACCTATATCAAAATTACCATACCTAATGGAAATGCAACATTAGTATAAAATGAGATGATCAATTATAATTAGTGTTTTACAAAATTAAAACAATTAATATTCCAATATAACTCATTTTATATTCACCTAAATGTGTTTTCTTCCACAATATGAGAAATTTCATAAATTAAAATTAATTTTCTAACATCTCCGAAAAATTCCCCATAGAATATAATATTCCAAAGACATTATAAATATATTCTTTACAATAACACAGTGATATAGAGACATATGAAACATTCCATCTAAAATGAACAATAATGGTAAACGTAAGAGATTAAAATTAATGATCTTAATTTATAATATGATGAGCATATGAGTATAATCAAAAAAAAATTATGTTATAACTAAAAAAATAGACTATAAATTAATAAAATATAGCGTGGAAAAAAATAATTGTGAAGAATACCTTATACTAGATTCCTTAATTAGTAATGTAAAATAAAATAAAATAAATGTCTATATAAAATGGGTAGAGAAATCATAAATATAAAAAAAACTATTTTGAGAATATTAATAATGTCTATGACTATTTAAAAAACACTTTATTTTCATTCTTGAAAATGTGAGAAAACACATTATTCCCAAGAAATGTGAATAAAATTATGATTCAAACACTTTTATAATTCATAGGACAGTAAACATAAAATAATATAATGTATGAGGAAATTATCCCCTCCCATCATCATCCTCTTATATTTTTCCCAAAAAAATAATCCTTTATTTATAAAAAACCCATGGAATGAAAATGGATTTCTTGTCCATTTCAAATGAAATTATTTAATAAAAATATTCATAAAAATATTATTAATAATAACATTGTATATCCTTTGAAAAAAACATTTATACAAAAATATTATTTTACATCTATGTAAATATTTTTAAATAGAAAAAATACTGAATATGATATTTACTATGTATATATGAATGGTATATAATTACGTAAAAACATTCCGTACATACTTGATGTATTGAATATTGGAGAACACCCTCCAATCACTAGATTAATGTATATTTTATTCATAATGGAATGAATTCAATGAAAAATCATACCTCCACAGAGTGGATGGGTGGAAAATTAAAATGATGTAATGGATTTATTTAAATAAAATTTCCCAAATGAAATATTGTAAGCGATGTGTTTGAAGGTAATCCATGAATTAAAATATTAAGTTTGAATAAATCACAAATTATATAATGAAATTAAAATGAATTACCATACCAAAATAATGGGATTTCAGTAAATATAACCCTTACAAAGTTAGAATCTTTAAAATTAAAATACCACAATTGATAGAAAGTCATAAGGATTTTTAAATACATTATATTTCATGAATATATTGTCAGAAAAGTTATGTTTGAACTGTATTCCAAATGATTAAATCATATGGAGAATAAGAATCATATCAAAATAAAACAAAAAATGAGATTCAAAACCGACCATTGTAAGGGTAACCTAAGAATCAAATAAAAATAATTGTGTTTTTGTTAAATAGTAATTAAAATATTTGTAAACTAATGATATTCCAAATATATTTAGATAACTACATTATTAATATACTATATAAATGAAATAATGATGCATAATATCAAAAATATCTCAAGAAATTTATAATATATGGAAATAAACTGTATTCGTGGAGTAATACTTGAATTGATAGATGGATGAATAACACACACACACACACACACATATATATATGTATATATATATTTCTCATCTTCCATGAATTACATGAATTAAATTGTAAAATTATTTCATGGTACCTCAATCAAAATACCACCACATTAAAGGAATAATGGTTTATAAATGTTACATATCTCAATGAGTTATTATTGGGACCAAGAAACCATAATGAAATTCTGATCATTTTAGTGAATATCCACCAGAAAAAAACATTGAATAAAATAATTATTATCATAATATTTAATATACTAATGATATGAAATCATAATTTTGAGTTAAAGTCGCCATAAAATATAAAATACGGTGTATATCCTAGTCATGTCTCATGGAATTGAAAATTAAGACAATGAATAGTTCTTCCACTAAGAAATATTATAAATAAAACCCATTAAAGGATGTGATTTAAATGATGTAATAAATACCATGAAATATTTAAATCAAATAATAATAAAATTTAATAGTAAATTGGATAAAATATTCAAATGAAATAATGGAATTGAATAAAAATAATTTTCATGTAATTATATTATTGTCAACAATATCATTCCATGTTTTTTTTCTTAGTTATATTAACACTAAAATATTTTTCCACAAACAATAAAAAAATAATATTCTACTACATAACCTTATTCACATATAATTTCATATTTGGAAAGCGTTTTTTATTATTTATTATTATTATAATAGTTTGATATAATATATTTTTATTATTGTCTGTTATAAACATTACTGATTTCATAGATTATTTAGGTTTTATATTTTGAGATCCATTATTTTATATAATGATAACTAATATAGATAAATTAATATACAATAATATATAACTCAAATTGTTGTTGGTTTATTTAGGTAATTTTTTTGTGATCGAATATGATATTTTAATAATAATATAAATGCATAATATTACCATTATACAACCACAATCTAATCCATATTTTCTTATCCAATTTTTTTTCCATGTTAACATAATCATGCATGATAAATTTTTTAGCATCATTCCAATAGGTGGTTAAATTGAGTCAATGTAGAACATTTTATAATAAGATTGTTTTGAATGGTTAATATAATAATTTTGTTGACCTAATTATATTAAAATTTAATAATAATTATATTTATTAGATTTTTATGAATTATATTTGAATATTTATTGCTACTGAATAAAAATCGGTATGAAAAAATAAGTACATTACTTTGTGGAGGTTGTAGTATACAACACACATGTTTTAATTTATAATTAATCAAATTAAAAGAGGGAAATAATGTGGATATAATTTCAATTTAATAATAGTAATATTTTTATTTAATTCAATATTTTTAATCTATTCGATAATTATAAACATGGAAGATACATGGTAGTGGAATATAGATAATGTTTCTTTGGGGTGGTTGTAGTCTATACAAACTAATGTTCCTCATTCTTCAGTTTATCTATTTGGATGGGAAGGAATATGTAATTGTCATTTCATTAATATGATAACACTTTATTATAATAATGATTACGAATAATTTATACTACTATGTTCAGGATAGTTTTTTATGTTAAAAATTACTTGGAAATGCATAAGGATATGTAATTCTCATCTGGGGATATTAAATATTATACTGAATTTATACATTTAAATAAGGTTATGATGATAAATTATAGAGACAATTTTATTATTAACATTAGATACTATTCATGGAGTATAAAATTTCAATATTTTGGGAAAAAAATTTATTTATCTATTTCATGATGTATTGGAATTTCTCACATTTTATAAGTGAAGATAAGGGTTATTTAGGTAGTACCCATTACACTTTAGTATTGTAATGGAACTATTTCGGGGCATAAAGATCCAACATTATGAAATAACAATGAAAGAATGTAATTGCTTCAATGAATATAGTCCACCATTCCTATCAAGTGAAGATTGACTAATTTTAGTCCTTTTCATTATAAATTTTCTAACATTTAAATTAATTTAGTTTTACCTTTGTAATTAATACATAACCTCGATAAATAATTTTATTGATTTTTTTTCTAAAAATGACTATAAATAATATTAATATGATACTTTGGATGATGAAAAAAAATTATCAATTAAAAATTTTCAATTTTAGAAAAATTAATTTTTGTCATAGATTACATAAAATATAATAACTACTTTTTATTACATAATTGTTTTTCGCATAATGTATGTGTTTGATAAAATAATAATGTTATTTTTTAAAACATATCATTTTATATTATTTAAAAAATAATTGTTATTTATCTTATAAATCATGAAACATGAATTTCCATTTTTAAATGCATAAAAAAATTATATATTAAAAAATAATTTAAATAATTATAAAATATTAAATAAGTTTTAAAAATTAAACAGAGAATTTATATGACCAAAAAATTATATACTAATATATTTTTTACATAAATAATAATAATAAGTAATCAATAATAATATTTTACAACCTTCTATGTCGTTATAAAATATTGATAATGACATAAAATTAAATAAATTCAAAAAACATTATTTTTTATAATATTCTCATAGAAAAAAAAGATAATTTAGAATAATCCAAAATATTTTCAATAAGGTAATATTTAAATTCATAATCACGGAAATGGGTTTTTTATAAAAATAAAATTATGATTTATATAATTCATATTATATATAAAAAATATAAACACATGTTAATTTTTAGAAATATATAATTTTTAATCACTATGTTTTAGAATTATGATTTAATATATAGTTATAATTTATAATAACTAAATTATATTTGTTTATATTCAAAAATATTATTTATTATCTTGTATATATGGTGGATTTATTTTATTTGGAAAAAAAAACTGTACAATATAAAAATTAATTAGTGAAGCTCAAATCATTTCAACATTTCATTAAATTTATTATATATCCTCATATGGAGTAATTATTTAAAATAATATTCTTTTTTATTATTTTATTTACAATTTTGATTTAATATTTCAAGTATCATTTTCTTTTAATGTTTCGTGTGAAAATATAAATAATTCATTTCATTAATTTTAAATAATATATATTTAAAAATATCAGGGTTTAACATTCATTCCCCTAAAATTTATTACATATTAGAATTTTTAATTATTACACATTTATTATAATAGGTGAGAGTATTCATAAAATTTTAAATTTTCATTATATAAATCCTAATATGGAATTTACCTTATATAATTAGGGTATAACATTTATCATTTTATTCCTCAAACAATAGTGGTCAAATATAAATTCATTTTCCCAAGTATGTTTATATCATATATTATTCATTACATACCCTTCCCACAACCATTTAAAAATCTATGTCATTAAACCATTATATTTTTAGTATTTTTAAAAAATTTATCTCTCTTGTTAACCCATAATATGTATTAACCAATTTTTCATTTAATTACACAGTCTTCAATATATATCATAATCATAAAGTTAGATAAACATCTTGTATAAAAATTTAATTAATTTTTTAATAAATTAAAAATCAATTCATGGGTTGTTAATACTATCGAACAATTTTCTAAAAACATATCATCCTAATATCCCATTGGTTTATGTATCCCTCAATTAGGTGTTCTTCTAATGATATCCCTAAAAACATATCATTGAAATAATGTTTCTTTTTATTAATATGCAAAACATATAATATATCTATCCAATATACTAATGAATATTTATTATTTGATTCCCATAATCCCATTTTATTATGAAATATACTTGAAACAAATTGATAAAATCACTCCAAAATGAATGTATAAAAAAGATTTAAGATTAAATCGATATTATTATATCAAATTTTCTATATTTAAAATTATTAGAAAACTAAATAATTCGTTCATAATATAAATATAATAATATTCCCAAACATTTATTTATTATCAATCATTTAGTTATAAGAAATAGTTGTTTCTATATACATACCACTATTAGAATAATTTTTATAATCAGGTTTCACAAAATTATTATGTCTGTAATGATTATTATAGTTTCTAAAAATGATTTTTGAAACATAATGAAAATGGAATCATCCCATATTTCGAAATCATTTTTAACATCTGACACTTTCATTTAAACATATGAAACATTTTTTAAATAATTTAGTATCCATGATAATAATATTATGTGCTCCTCTATAAAAATTAATTAATGTAATACTCGTATACAACATAATATTTCATCAATAATGTATGAATTATGCGTAGACTATCCCTCGAGGGTGTCAAAACATGTTTGTATTTAGGGATCTTTTTTGTGCAGATGGTAAAAATTGATTTAATAATATATCTACCGTTATAAATTTTATTAGCCCTAGGTACATCTATGTTAGAGCCCTAATCCACTTATAGAGTCCGTACACATATTTAATTTCTTAGAGAACCACATAATATCTATATTACCAAAACATTATGATGCTATCAAATAATTAGACATGTAACATAGTGTTTTCCTTTGCTGTTCACTAAAGCTCTATTTTCATCTTCTGTAAATTAATCAATATTACCAAATCTTACATAATGATTTTCCACTGCAATTTTAAATTATGATCACACTAGACATATTAACCATTAAATTTTCACTATATAATATAGTAAAATATAAATTTATCTAAATAGTACTACAAATCTAACTCTTCTATCCCAGTTATGTAACCATCTTATAATGACATTACATTGTGGGTGGGCCCCAGGGTGGGGTCCATGTGTCTGCGGGACAACTGGTGGTACCTGGTGGGCCAGGAACCGACGACCATGTTAAGGAAGGGTGGTTGTGCTGTCACCGGGACACGGTTGTCACATTTGGTATCAGAGGTGGTACTCAACCTTAAGTGCGATGTACTGCCTGGGTTGAGATATAGGGCCCACAACGAGGACGTTGTGCTCTAGGGGGTGTGATTGTAACACCCCTGAATGATAAAAGGATGAATGACTAAATGATATGTCTCATGTCAACAAGGAGCACCTTCCTTTTCAGGGATCCTGCTTGATTAGAACTCCACAGGTAAATGTGCTTGGCCTTGAGTAGTGATCAGGATGGGTGACCTTCTGGGATGTTTCCCAGGGTGTGTGTGAGTAAGGACAAAGCACACTAGAAAGGACAAGTGTTGGCCTGTGGGGATTCTCATTAGTTAGATGACACGTTCACGCAAGTGGGTGGGCCCGTTGTGGGGGCCACATGTATACGGGGCAACTGGTGTGTCTGGTGTCGGCCTTGTTAATGCGGGGAGGCTGTGCTCTAATCGGGACCCATTTGTCACATTTGGTATCAGAGGTGGTACCCAGCCTTAAGTGTGGTGCACTGCCTTGGTGGATATGTAGGGCCCACAATAAAGACGTTGTTCTCTAATAGGGGGGGGGTGATTGTAACTCCCCAAAACAATAAATGGTTAAATGAATAAATTATTTGACTCAGGTCAACAAGGCGCACCTTCCTTTTTGGGAGCCTGCTTGATTAGAACTCCACAGTTGAGCGTGATTGGCCTAGAGTAGTGATCAAGATGGGTGAGCTTCTGGGATGTATTCTAGGTTGTGTTTGATTGAGGAAAAAACACATTGGAAAGGAAATTTTTTGTCCTGTGAAGAACAAGTACCCACACTCGAGGATTGACAAACTCTTTGATTAGCAGAAGGGAGCACGATGGTTCTCGAAGATAGACCTCAGATGAGGCTATCACCAGCTGAGAGTTTGAGATGAGGATGTGCATAAGATGACCTTCCAATTTCAGTACGACCACTACGAGTTCTTGGTTATTCCATTCGGCATAACCAACTTTCCAACAGTGTTCATGGGACTCATGAACATTATTTTCGAGCCATACCTTGATCACTTTGTCATAGTCCTCATCTGTGGGGCATCTGGTGGTACTTGGTGGGCCAGGACGCGACGACAATGTTAAGGTGGGGTGGCTGTGCTGTCACCGGGACCCAGTTGTCACATTTGGTATCAGAAGTGGTACCCAACATTAAGTGTGATGCACAGACTGGGTTGAGATGTATGGCCCAAAATGAGGACGTTGTGCTCTAAATGGGGGGGGGGGGTGATTGTAACACCCCTGAATGATAAAGGGTTGAATGACTAAATGATTTGACTCATGTCAACAAGGTTCAAATTCCTTTTCGGGGATCCTGCATGATTAGAACTCCACAGTTAAGCGTGCTAGGCATGGAGTAGTGATCAGGATGGGTGACCATCTAAGAAGATTCCCAGGGTGTGTGTGAGGGAGGAAAAAATCACACTAGAAAGGACAAGTTTTAGTCTATGGGTACTATCATTAGTTAGATGACCCGTTCATGAACGTGGGTGAGCCCCATGGTGGCGACCACATGTGTGCGGGGAAAATGGGGTGTCTGGTGTCGACCTTGTTAAGGCGGTGTGGTTGGGCTGTCAGCGTGACCTAGTTGTCACATTTGGTATCAGAGGTGTTACCCAACCTTATGTGAGGTGCACTGCCTGGGTTGAGATGTAGGGCCCATAATGAGGATGTTGTTCCCTAAAGGGGGGGTGGGGGGGTGATTGTAACACCCCAAAATGATAACGGGTTAAGCGGATAAATGATATGACTCATGTCAACAAGGTGCACCATCCTTTTCGGGAGCCTTGCTGATTAGAACTCCACAGATAAGCGTGCTTGGCCTAGAGTAGTGGTCAGGATGGGTGACATTCTGGGATGTTTCCTAGGGTGTGTGTGAGGGTGGAAAAAATACATTGGAAAGGACATGTGTTGGCCTATAAAGAACAAGTACCCACTACTAAGGATTGATGACCTATTTTATTAGCTGAAAGGAGCACAGTGCTTCTTGAAGATAGACCTCAGATCAGGATATCACCAGCTCAGAGTTTGAGATGGGGATGTGCAGAAGACGGTCTTCAGATATCGGTATGGCCATTACGAGTTCTTGGTTATGCCTTTCGTTGTAACCAAAGCTCCAGCAGTGTTCTTGGGACTCATGAACATGATCTTCCAGACATACCATGATCGCTTTGTTGTAGTCTTCATCGAAGACATTCTGATCTACTCGACTACTGAGGAGGAGCATGCCTACCATTTGCAGGTAGTGATGGACACACTCCGAGTGCAAGAACTTTATGGAAATCACTTGAAGTGATAGTTCTGAATCCGAGAGGTTCACTTTTTGGGAAATGTTATCTCGGAGGATGGAGTTGCAGTCGATCTAGTGAAGATTGAGGTGGTACTTGCTTGGGAGCCACCAATGAGTGTGACCGAGGTACGATGTTTCTTGGGGTTGAATGGTTACTAATGGAGGTTCGTACCAGAATTATACAGAGTTGCAACACCACTATCACCCTTTAAAAAGAAGGGAAACCATTCGTGTGGTCAGAGAAATGCCAGCAGAGCTTCTAGGAGAAGAGGTAGAGGCTGACTTGTGCCCCCATCATGAGACCTCTTGACGAAGGCATAGGGTATGTAGTTTACTGCTACGCATCAGGGACCAGACTTGGGAGTTTCCTGATGTAGGAGCGAGAAGTGATCATGTATGGTTCTCATCAGCTGAGACAACATGAGAAGAACTAAGCTACCCATGGCTTAGAGTTAGCAGTTGTGGTCTTTTCCTTGAAGATTTGGCGACACTCTCTGATGGGTGAGTGTTTAACCGTGTATTCTGATCACTAGAGTCCCAGGTATATCATCTCTCAGAAGGATATAAACCTGAGATATTGACGTTGGATTGAGTTATTCTAAGACTATGACTTCGAGATAGTCTATAATCCTGGGAAGGGGAAAGTTGTAGCAGATTCACTCAGCAGGAGAACTGGTATACAACTACTAGGCAATGCGATAGAGCAGCTCGTTGCTTTACAGATATACATTTTGGATATAGATGGATTAGCCTTTCTATAGTCCCTTACAGTCACAACCCCACTTCTTTAGTGAGTTAGGGTGGCGCAACGTGGAGATGCTGACTGTGTGACACGACGTACTCAGATATCCACAGGGCATGCAACTGATGGATGTTCTGAAGGTGGGGAGCATGTCATCCTCTTCAGAGGACGTACCTTGGTACCATTATCACTTCAGGAGGAAGTGTTGAGAGAGTTCCACACATCCTATTTAGTGGTATATCTTGGAGTGGCGAAGATGTACCATGACCTTCAATGACAGCATTGGTGGCCAGGTATGAAGAATGAAGAAGCGAAGTTTGTCTCTCGATACCTCACTTGTCAGCAAGTGAAGGTGAAGGAACAGGTACCATCATGCTTGGATCAACATTTAGAGGTCCTAGAGTGGAAGTGGGATGAGATATCCATGGACTTCATGACGAGTCTTCTACGTACATCCAGGGGTCACAACTCGATTTGGGTGATCGTTGACCGACTCACCAAGTCAGCCCACTTCATACCGATCAGAGAGTAGGGTTTGGTATAGAGCTTGGGACGCCTCTATGTGCAGGGAATTGTGCGGATACATGGAGTACCTTCTTCTATTGTCTTTGCTCGTGAAACACGATTTACTTCCTGACTATGGAAGGGGTTGCATGGGGATTTTGAGACATTGCTTCACTTGAGCATCACCTTCCATCCTCAGAAAGATGGTCAGACTGAGTAGACCATTCAAACCCTCGAGGACATGCTACATGCTTGTGTCCTTGACTTCGGTCGTAGGTGGTAGGATCACTTACCTTTGGTGGAGTTTTCCTTCTACAATAGCTACCACTCCACCATAAGGATGACACTTTTCGAGGCATTGTACGGGAGACCTTGCGGATCACCCTTGTGCTGGACATACCTAGGGGAGTCAGCACTAGTGGGACTAGAAATGGTACGGGCATAACAGAGAAGGTGAAGATCATCCAGGAGTAGATTAAGACAGCACAGAGTAGGAAGATTTCATTTATTATCAAGATATAGAGGCCTATGGAGTTCAAGGATGGCGACCATGTCTTTCTACGAGTATCACCTCAACGAGGCCAACAAAGATTTGGCTGAGGCGACAAGTTATCTCTGAGATTCATCGGACCTTTTCAGGTCCACAACAGAGTTGGTGAGGTGGTTTACCACTTATCTCGTCCAGCTTAGTTGCACCGGGTGCATGACATCTTCCACGTATCTCAGTTGAGGAGATACGTGCACGACCATACTCACATCATCGACCATGGAGAGATGGACACCAATGATGGGGTGACATTCATGGAGGTTCTAGTGGATATTGAGGATCTACAGGAGCGGGTCCTACTTGGATGGTAGATACCTCTGGTGCGCATTTGCTGGTAGCACAAAAACCTCCAGGAGAGTACAAGGGAGCAGGAGGCTCGGATGCATGCTCAGTACCCCTATTTGTTTCCTTAGTTCTAGTTGCAGATTACAGGGACTTAAATCCCTGATGTGGGGAGAATGTAAAGACCATGAGATCCTATTGGAATTTTTTTTAATACATGGGATTTATATGAGTCCGCGAAAGTTTACAGCGCTTGATTTTGAGGCCCGATGTTCCCAGAATCAATTTTTGATGTTTTTTTCTGGTACGTTCAGTAAACGTATGAGTGGGTTTCTACAACTTTTTAACCGATGCTAAAAATTGAAATATGAGAGCATCGTTGAACTCACAGCACCGATATTAACTTAAGATGACTTTAACTTCGATAGTAGTGAGTCAAGGAAAAAAGTTAGTTTTTTGGTTTTCATAAAAAAAATATAATGTGAACTACACATTATTTCATTTGAGCTGCCATGTGGGTGACTGGTAGTTGAAACCTCCTCTTGGAAGTTGGAGGTGGGACTTCCACACCTTAACCTACCATGAGAGGTTATGGTGGTGGAGCTCACCCGAACATAACCTCCCATGAGAGGTTACGTCATGGGGACCACACGGAGAAAACCCTCCCTATTTATGGGAGGATAGTATAACCTCACAATCTCCCTCATTAATGAGCAAGAGCCTCTTGACCTCCCATAGCATTTAATTTTGTTAATCCTCCACAATTAAGGGGGAGCTTACTCTATTTTTGAATTGGTGCAATCTCCTCAATTAATATGTTCCATCACACGAGAGTTAATGAGGAGGAGCATTTTTAATTTAATTCCCCTATTAGAATTTGTTCTAATGAAACAATAGATTATGTAATCTATTATTTGGCACAGTGAATTCACTTGGTTGATTGAAGGGAAAGCTCTCAATGAGGAACCTCATCCTCCAACGAAGACCTCTCCCAATGAAGAACGAAGAATGCCGGTGACAATCCTTCCTCAAATTCTTCCCTCTGACCTACCAACTTGGAACTGCTTCCACAAACATTGTGTGAATTCAAGTGTGGAAGAGTGCGGCGGACACGGCAAATGACAACTTCCTCTGCTTCCCGTGACTCCATCAATAAACGACGAACGACGAATCAAAGGTAGGGGTTTACATATCTTTTAGTATGATCTTTACATATGATCATCATTCCTCTCAAAAAAAAGAACTAAGATTGTTGTGATACATACAGGATGAACCAATTGATACCACCATAAACATGAAGGGTGCGGGCCAAACCAACATGGCTTGACCCCACCACCGATCTTATTTATGTAAAACTTTCGGGAACGAAGCAATAACGAGGCGACGACGGTGGCATCGACAAAGGTCGTGCTACCCGTGACCTCCATGAATCACGCCACCCCCACGGCGCATCGGTGTCCCCAGAAGAACACCGCTGGCCTGAGCCATGCCAAACCGGCCTGCCCGGCCACCTCCCGGCCATCCCCGCCGCCTCCCGGCCAGCCCGACCGCCTCCCGACCAGCCCTTCCGTCTCCAGGAAACAAACCTTCCTACCCCGGACTTCCACCGTCCTTCCCACAGCATGCCCAACACCCCATGCGGCCTGCCATGCGCCCCACTCGGCCTGCCCTTACCCCCCACTGCCTGCTGGTCCCCTGGCCGGCACCCTGCGGGCCTGCCCGCGACCTCCCGCGCCCTGCCTGCGACCTTCCCGGTGCCCTGCCGGCGTGACTCCAGCCTCCCATGCCGCTACCGTCCTGTCCGCACCCCACACGGTCTGCCCGCGGCCTCCCGCGCGCCCTGTCTAGCTACCGCTAGCCTCCCGACCTCCCAAGCCGACCCTCGATGTCCCTCATGGAAACGCTGGCCGAACTAACTCGACTTTCTAGACCGAGCTGCCAACGCTGCGACATCTGGGCCAGACCCAGCTGACCGGGCCAAACCCAGCAGGCTGACCCGCCCAATGGGCCAGGTCAGACCCAGCATGTCTGACGAGGTCGACCCAGACCAGGTCAGCCCAGAAGAGGTTGGGCCGAGTCGGTCCGACCAGGTCAGACCAGACTCAGGCCCACTACTGACCGTTACTTCTTTTGGCCATATCTTTGGCACCAGATGACCGTTTCATGAACTGTCTGCGACACTTGATTTCTTTGAGCACGATGGTCCCTTGAGTATACCTCACTGGAGTTCAGGGTAATTTTGAGATATGGTCAGGATGGATCGTACACAAAACCAATCGAGCCCCTGGGACTAAAAATCTTATAACTCACAGACTATGAGTCTGATTGACATGCCGTCAGTTACATTGAGACTGCTATGATGTGGTAGACCATTGAGATACTTATACGTGGGACTTCATGATAGTTGGAGTATCAACCTTTAGCTCATGGTGTAGACTCTCCCTGAGATGAGTGAGTGGATTATGGAGTCCTAGTAGTTGGCTGAGACATGACCACTGCTTGACCGATTCGACTAGGAGTGATTCGACTGGTATAGTTGGAAGAGCCTTGTAGTTGGTTACAGACCAATGGCGGAGGAGCACCTGGTAGTTGGCGGCAGACCCACAGTACTATACAGGAGGAGTACCTTAGCATTCTATTAGGGGGATCACCTGTTAGTTGGCGGCAGACCCACATTGGGGAGTGCCTCTGTGTGAGCATGACAGACCCACGGTACTCAACATGAGGAGTACCTCAACAATACAAGTTTAGTGGGAAGCACCTGGTAATTGTAGCAGGCCCACTGTACTCGACAGAGGAAGAGTTCTCAAGAAGCCACAATTTCGTCAATGTTAATAAAAATCATAGTTGAGCTGAGTTAGTAACTTTTCTGTTAACCTCATGATTGAGATGGATTACTTGATAACATAGGTATATGTTTGAGTATATACCTAAGTGGGGTTACATATTGATTTCATTATTTTTTATTTATCCTTGTTTGATTTTGTGAGACCTTGAGGGTCTCGGGGTCCTTATTAAGTGTGGTTATACTCACACTTGCACGGGCTACGCTCGCACCTTGTTGTGTTTGTTTCAGATGATGAACAACACACACTGAATATCAGAGTAGCAAAACTGGATGGTACACGGAGGTGGGCCTTACGCTGAGTTGGTACACAGAAGAGACTGATGAACATGGAGTGCTGAGGAGGCTATCTGTACCTATCTTTCTAGTAGGAATCCCTAGTGGACGATCTAGTAGCTTCTTTACATTTTCTTCAATTGTAATTTTTTTCAGTTATACTTGTATTTTCCTATTTGTCTTGTATTTCAGTCCCCTTTTACTTTATATCACTGCTTTGTATATAGATTTTTTTAGCATTTTACTTCCAGTTCATACTCTATTGTGTGTGTTTAAACTTTATAAATGTAATTCCTTCCCAGTTTTAGGGATTTTCACCTTTGGTTCTAGTCACCAGCCCCTGGCCTATGGAAGGCATGGGGTAGTCACGACACGAGCCCCGTGGGACGGGTTGTGACAATCATGGATCAGGATTTATATAAAAAATAGAAAATAATAATTCCATGATATAATGCATCTTCTATAATTCTGCATGAGAAATTAATAGTGTAATAACTACACACTGGAATTCCAAGGAAAACATCCTATAAAAAATTTTCATGGAATATTAAATTTATTTAAATGAAATTATAGTATAAATGAACTCTACAAAATTGTAAACTATTTTTTTAGGAATTATAACGGCCACATAAACAAACTAAAAATATATATATAAAAACAGAGCAATATTATTGAAATAATTTGATGAATTTTTTAATGAAGTTATGATAATATATAGGTTAATATTATATTATTAAATTCATATTTTTATTTTAAAATGATTTTGAAAATATAAGAAGATCATATTTTATTTTTAATTCATGATTATAAGAGATAATTGTTGAAAATATTTTTTAAACATAACATAAACTCAAAATTTCCATTCATGAATAATTTATATCTCTATATTTCATGTCCTCATCAAATATTTATTCTTCCCTCCCTTAAAAATTCTTGAAAAACAGATTATTTATTTGCAAATATCCCATTAAATTCATCATTGGAGATCATTTTTCTTCAATAAGAAACACATGTTCAAAAAATTCTTCTATCTCACATTAAATTTATCATAATAAAGTAGTTTAATTAATATATTAAATAATTTAGTTCATTCATTTAGATATAATAATTTTATATTTTCCAATAAAACATTAATAGATTATTCTATACTTTTAAACAATTATAGTCTCATTCAATGATGTATCATATAGTATATCACTTGAACATAGGATAGATCATCACAAACACATGGATGATCACATGAAATTATAGTAAATCATATTATATGTATATTCTATCATTTGAAATTATGGTCAATCATTTTATATGTGGAGATAATATAATTTCCGACCAAGGACAACCATATTATTCATTACGGTTGGAATACTTATTTTTTGTTCGATCACAATTTTAATGCAATAAAACAATTATGTTCATCTTGATAGCTGTGTGGTTGATCCACTGGTCATCTGATTTATCTATTTCACTATCAAATTATTTATAGATATTGGACAATTTTGAATATATATTGCATTTATTTGAGAATATCACCATATATCCTCTATAGTTAATTTAGTGGCCTTTTTTCTATGCATCAGTCTTTTAGATGATCTACAACATTGAAAAGATCCCATTATGTAGACATGAAAATGATTAATTATCATGGAATTATTTATGTTCGATTAAAGTGTCAGGATTTTTTTTACTATTTTCAATAAAAAAATTATCTTGAAAAATAAATGAAATATTTTTGAAAAATAAATGTACATTTAATTATAATTAACATAATGATTTCATTCTGAATAAGTAAAATACAAACAATATTTTTCGATAAATAATTATGCCATATCAATTAAAAAATTATTAGAAAAAATGTTAAATAATATAATCTACAATAAAAGAAAATTACATACAATTGATAAGATTTATAGTTCCTTAATTATCCATATTATTCTCATATTCTATACAATAATAATATTCTAAACTTTTTATCCCACTTTGGTATTATAAAAATTATTTCATAGAGGGATTTAGATTAAAATTTAATGTGACTGGATGAAGGGAACTTATTAGACAAGAAGAAGAATTAAAAAACTTTCATTAGTTGTCTGAAAATAAAATTGGGCCTATATGAATCTGATACGATTTTGTATTCTAAATTTTCTAAAGGGTAGAAGGAATAATGCGGTCCTTCCCTTTTAAAAAATATAAGGATGTGTAGGTGAAGGAAAAATAGGAAATCAATAAGTGCTGATAGATATTGCAACTAGTCTAATCAATCCAAGGACCTAAGAAAGATAATTGAAAAATGGTTCAGATTGAGGTGAGACATGTAAGGTAGAATATGGAGTAAGGAATGATATTCGAACATATGTTGAACCACTTCCCAAATATGTTATGGGAAATTATTAATAAAGGCTAGTCAAAACTGGGGTATTTTTAATATATATAAGGACAAGAAAACATTTTAATATCTATTACATCATTATATCCATGTACCATAATTTAATGTAAAGTACACTAAATCTAATATAAACTGGAATAAAATAGATTAATGATTACTAGATTCTCAACAATTTCATTGAATGTGATAGTCCTAGGATGCATCATTGGCTATATTTCAAATGAAAGAAATAATGTTTTGCAATATTTTACTATTTCAATACATCTCATAACAGACATGATAAAACCCATAATTACACCTCTATATTTGAAAATTTTTATTGATTACGATTTGGTCATAACATATTGTTTTTTTTCCTTTTACAATAGCATCCAATTTCACATGGTTTTATATATCCCCTAAAATATCAATTATATTCATAATTCCTCCCCACCCCAAAATTATTATTTTAATTATATATTCATAAATGCCGACTAAAGGAGGAGGTTTTGATGGTGATTTATAATTTCTTTAAGGACAATAAATAAATATGATATAACTTTTGTTTATTATAGACAATATATTTATATTAATTCATTTTTAGAGATCAAATATGACCTTTTAAACTCTCAATATCATTTTTAAATGTAAAAAATTAATGTTTTATATAATATATAATGAGAATAAATGTTAAATTAATGTGGGAAACTACATGATAAATATTATTGAAATTATATTCTTCCTAATCCTAGTTATTTTTCCAAATAATACAAAGAAAATATTCCATTAAAACATCCATAAAATCATTCTTAAACAGTTTGAATTCATTAAATGTGATCACTAATGAAGTTATAAACAAGGTCTAGCTTGAAGAGTGAAATAAATAAAATATTATAGGAAATCATGGTTTAACATAGAAGATGAGGAGGAGTTATAGACACTG
Organism: Viscum album; assembly: GCA_963277665.1. Classification (NCBI taxonomy): domain Eukaryota; kingdom Viridiplantae; phylum Streptophyta; class Magnoliopsida; order Santalales; family Viscaceae; genus Viscum; species Viscum album. Next base: position 1,277,363,750 of record OY728133.1, read on the forward strand.
AACATAATGTCTAAATAAATTATCATAGGTCCTCATTTAGTAAAATCAATTCATGGGGTATTCATATTTCCATATGTGGATAATATGATTCTTTCTCAATTATTATATAACTACCACAATGTTTTGGGAGAATATTCATAATGTGGTTATTTTGTGAAATAATTTAAGGTATTGATTTGGGATAGGGAGGAGTAGAAAGATGTTATAAAATCGCTTAAAAAATAATTCTATCTGAGGAGCCCTTCAAGAAATGTTTTAGAAATATAAATAGGGGAACATTATTTTATATATCACGAAACAAAATGAAATGTAGATCAATATGGTTGTGTAAAATTATCATTTTCATCCTTCTTTATATACCTATAATTAGGATAACATACATCCATATCACAGAAAAGATTAACTGGATGTGCATCTTCCGTGTAGGGTTTGATAATCACTGATTGGAACTCTACCTATCTCAGAGATGGGTGGGCTCTCTAGTACAAGATCAACATTAGTACCACTCTAAATGTTAGTTAAATAAGGTAAAAATAGAATATATATTGGAATTATCTCCCCATCAGGATTTATAACTCTTTTATTCACTATTTCAACAATTAATGTGATCTCTACTTCTGTTACAACATCAAAATGAATTGAAAAAATCGTTATAATTTCACGAGTAAGAGTTCCATCCAGACTATGACCATGTGAATGAAATTTTTACACAACAAAATCAATGGGAAATTATGAAATATCATTATCAAAATATTTTTTTTTTTCAAAAATATTCATGGTACCAAGCTATATTAATGTTATCCATTGGTGTAATTGGATTCCAGATTAAACTAAACCCCTATTTTTGTCTCTCCTCATCAATCATCCACATCATTTTCTAGGGATTCAAAATCAACATAATTATTTTGAAAGTGTGTTAATTTAGTAAAAACCTTCCAGAAATAATGGACTATACACTTTATAAACAAATAAGACATTCTTTTCAAGAATATTTGTAATGAAATTCAGTTACAGAAGAGTATTATGTATCAAATAAGGGTTACTTATTGACGTTCTCCTGTCACGAGGAGCATCATAGTTGGTCCAATCACTAATTTCTAATTTTCTAAATCTAATTATTTAATTAAAGTGATGTTTTTTAGTTTCGTAAAACATGCAATTGAAATAATGAAATTCATAATTTAAATATAAATAATGATGCTAACAAAATACAAATTAGAATTAAAGAACTTGGTCCTAGGGTTGGATTACACGTGTTCATTAATTAATTATTTATTTTATAAATTGAATTTGATAATTCATTTATTGATACCTCATTGATGAATTTCATTCCCTTTATATATTGTTTGTGTGGTTTTAGTATGCATCTGACACACCAATCCCCACCTCCTCCAATAGTTAAATATGGTAACACCTCAACTAATAATGCTATCCAAAAATGACCCCACTCCAATGTATGTCATTTCATCCCTTATAAAAAACCCAACTCTACCTCATGATGTGTTTTCCTAAGAGATGGGATGGAAAATGAATTAATCAAGGAAATGAAATGGAATTGGAAATAATGCAGTGATGTTAAACTCCCCCTTCAGAAAGGGTGAACTCTCCCTTATATAGTCCAAGGGATGCCATCCTTGGGTCTTCAAATTTTAGACAATCAAAATCTATTTTTACGATTTCTTGCTGATTCGGTCCACCCAATGTTTTATCCTTGTAGGACAATTTAATATCTTTATATTTTCATAGTGTCTTCATGAAAGATCTTCCAAAATATATTTTATGTTTCATCCTAAAATTTTATATTTATCTTTCTTGTGAAATATGATATATGGCCAATTAATAATAATATTTTATTCTGGATGAATGTTTCCTTTTTTCTTTCCCACAGTTTGAGAATCCATGTACAACCCTAATGGATGAAAATCATTATATTCATCAATAGAAGAACTCTCCATTTAATTTTATTTGTATTCCAATTTTAATAACACAAATTAGATGTGTTGTTATCGATTTATGATGAATTCCTTGATGCGGGGACCATGCAGTCATCCAGAACAATTATCCAACTTGTGTAAATTTTTAGGACCCTTGTATGACCCAATTAAATCATGGTCCAGAAAACAAAGATGAATAAAGTTAAAATAAAAATTCAAGAAAAAAGTAAAAACATAAATAGAATCTATATTATAATGGATATTCTATAATTAACCAAGTTATTAATATCATTCAAAATTTAAAAATTATGCAGTTTTCACATTTAATATCAAAACACCATATAAATCCAAAATTGATATAAATAGAAAAAAATGAAAAAAAATTAATGATTAATTCATTGAATTACATATAAATGTTTTGAAAATATCATCTCTATAAATTCCCCCACACATAAACTATTCTTTTTTATATGCATAAAATCTCAACATGGAATTAAAAGGGAACTAATGTTACCAGTATTCAAATTTCAAAGCAAAAAAATAAAAAAACTATCAATGTCCAATCAATTTTTTAAGTACGAAAAAATATAAATATAAATTCCCATTTTTTCAAATAAACAATAAATTCATTCATTTCAATTTTCCTCTATGAGTAATTATGGATATTATCCCTTCATTCATTCAACCTTCTCAAATTATTATTTTAAAAAAATAAAAATCATGATCTACCTCTCTTTTGAATCTTTTCTCTAATAACTCATGATATAAATATAGTGGAGTTATTTTCATATCATGAGAACATTATCCTAATCCATGGACAACCCTAATGGATGAAAATAGGCTTGTAATATGGATTAATCCTATAATGAAATTCATGGAATATATGGGCTAACAAAAGATAAATATAATTTTGTTTCTCATATAAATATGTGGATAACCAATGTAGTGCATCAATTATTTTAAATGTGTTTTTCATAATGATATCATTGATATGTTTCAATACTTTTTATGGCTAGTGGAATGTCCCCATATCAATCAATAAATACTGATGATAAAATGGGAAATATTTGGTCTATAAATACTCTTGGGAATAGAAATATGATATTGGAAAATTAGTTATGGCATTACTAATAATTAAAAAAATTCACATGAATTTATGAAATTGTTAGTAGGAAAAAATGGATGGGAAATATCATTTAGATGAATCAATAAATTCTATCAAATCATGATACCTCATTTCAATAATAATTCCTCAAATGAGGAGCATCATAGTTGGTTCAATCACTAATTTCTAATTTTCTAAATCTAATTATTTAATTAAAGTGATGTTTTTTAGTTTTTGAAAACATGCAATTGAAATAATGAAATTCATAATTTAAATATAAATAATGATGCTAAAAAAATACAAATTAGAATTAAAGAACTTGGTCCTAGGGTTGGATTACATGTGTTCATTATTTATTTATTTATGGTATAAATTGATTTTGATAATTCATTTATTGATACCTCATTGATGAATTTCATTCCCTTTATATATTATTTGTGTAGTTTTAGTATGCGTCTGACACACCAATCCCCACCTCCTCCAATAGTTAAATATGGTAACACCTCAACTGATAATGCTATCCAAAAATGAACCCACTCCAATGTATGTCATTTCATCCCTTATAAAAAACCCAACTCTACCTTATGATGTCTTTTCCTAAGAGATGGGATGAAAAATGAATTAATCAAGGAAATGAAATGGAATTGGAAATAATGCAGTGATGTTAAACTCCCCCTTCAGAAAGGGTGAACTCCCCCTTATATAGTCCAAGGGATGCCATCCTTGGGTCTTCAAATTTCAGATAATCAAAATCTATTTTTATGATTTCTTTCTAATTCGGTCAACCCAATGTTTTATCCTTGTAGGCCAATTTAATATCTTTATATTATCATAGTGTCTTCATGAAAGATCTTCCAAAATATATTTTATATTTCATCCTAAAATTTTATATTTATCTCTCTTTTGAAATATGATATATGGACAATTAATTATAATATTTTATTCTGGATGAATGTTTCCTTTTTTCTTTCCCACAGTTTGAGAATCCATAGACAACCCTAATGGATGAAAATCGTTATATTCATCAATAGAAGAACTCTCCATTTAATTTTATTTGTATTCCAATTTTAATAACACTAATTATATGTGTTGTTACCGATTTATGATCAATTCCTTGATGCGGGGACCATGCAGTCATCCAGAACAATTATCCAACTTGTGTAAATTTTTAGGACCCTTGTATGACCCAATTAAATCATGGTCCAGAAAACAAAGATGAATAAAGTTAAAATACAAATTCAACAAAAAAGTAAAAACATAAGTAGAATCTATATTATAATGGATATTCTCTAATTAACCAAGTTATTAATATCATTCAAAATTTAAAAATTATGCAGTTTTCACATTTAATATCAAAACACCATATAAATCCAAAATTGATATAAATAGAAAAAATGAAAAAAAATTAATGATTAATTCATTGAATTACATATAATTTTTTTTGAAAATATCATCTCTATATATTCCCGCACACATAAACTATTCTTTTTTATATGCATAAAGTCTCAACATGGAATTAAAAGGGAACTAATGTTACCAGTATTCAAATTTCAAAGCAACAAAATCAAAAAAATATCAATGTCCAATAAAATTTTCAAGTACGAATAAAATATAAATATAAATTCCCATTTTTCAAATAAACAATCAATTCATTTATTTCACTTTTCCTCTATGAGTAATTATGGATATTATCCCTTCATTCATTCAACCTTCTCAAATTATTATTTTTAAAAAATAAAAATCATGATCTACCTCTCTTTGGAATCTTTTCTCTAATAACTCGTGATATAAATATAGTGGAGTTATTTTCATGTCATGAGAACATTCTCCTAATCCATGGACAACCCTAATGGATGAAAATAGGCTGGTAATATGGATTAATCCTATAAAGAAATTAATGGAATATATGTGATAACAAAAGATAAATATAATTTTGGTTCTCATATAAATATGTGGATAGCCAATGTAGTGCATAAATTATTTTAAATGTGTTTTTCATAATGATATCATTGATATGTTTCAATACTTGTTATGGATGGTGGCATGTCCCCATATCAATCAATAAATACTGATGATAAAATAGGAAATATTTGGTCTAGAAATACTCTTGGGAATAGAAATATGATATTGGAAAATTAGTTATGGCATTACTAATAATTAAAAAAATTCACATGAATTTCTGAAATTGATAGTCTGAAAAAATGTATGGGAAATAACATTTAGACGAATCAATAAATTCTATCAAATCATGAGACCTCATTTCAACAATCATTCCTCAAATGAGGAGCATCATAGTTGGTTCAATCACTAATTTCTAATTTTCTAAATCTAATTATTTAATTAAAGTGATGTTTTTTAGTTTTGGAAAACATGCAATTGAATTAATGAAATTCATAATTTAAATATAAATAATGATGCTAACAAAATACAAATTAGAATTAAAGAACTTGGTCCTAGGGTTGGATTACATGTGTACATTAATTATTTATTTATTGTATAAATTGAATTTGATAATTCATTTATTTATACCTCATTGATGATTTTCATTCCCTTTATATATTGTTTGTGTGGTTTTAGTATGCGTCTGACACACCAATCCCCACCTCCTCCAATAGTTAAATATGGTAACACCTCAAATGATAATGCTATCCAAAAATGACCCCACTCCAATGTATGTCATTTCATCCCTTATAAAAAACCCAACTCTACCTTATGATGTGTTTTCCTAAGAGATGGAATGGAAAATGAATTAATCAAGGAAATGAAATTGAATTGGAAATAATACAGTGATGTTAAACTCCCCCTTCAGAAAGGGTTAACTCCCCCTTATATAGTCCAAGGGATGCCATCCTTGGGTCTTCAAATTTCAGATAATCAAAATCTATTTTTATAATTTCTTGCTGATTCGGTCCACCCAATGTTTTATCCTTGTAGGCCAATTTAATATCTTTATATTTTCATAGTGTCTTCATGAAAGATCTTCCAAAATATATTTTATGTTTCATACTAAAATTTTATATTTATCTTTCTTGTGAAATATGATATATGGCCAATTGATTATAATATTTTATTCTGGATGAATGCTTCCTTTTTTCTTTCCCACAGTTTGAGAATCCATGGACAACCCTAATGGATGAAAATAATTATATTCATCAATAGAAGAACTCTCCATTTAATTTTATTTATATTCCAATTTTAATAACACAAATTAGATGTGTTGTTACCGATTTATGATCAATTCCTTGATGTGGGGACCATGCAGTAATCTAGAACAATTATCCGACTTGTGTAAATTTTTAGGACCCTTGTATGACCCAATTGAATCATGGTCCAGAAAACAAAGATGAATAAAGTTAAAATACAAATTCATCAAAAAAGTAAAAACATAAATAGAATCTATATTATAATGGATATTCTCTAATTAACCAAGTTATTAATATCATTCAAAATTTAAAAATTATGCAGTTTTCACATTTAATATCAAAACACCATATAAATCCAAAATTGATATAATTAGAAAAAAATGAAAAAAATTAATGATTAATTCATTGAATTACATATAATATTTTTGAAAATATCATCTCTATAAATTCCTCCACACATAAACTATTCTTTTTTATATGCATAAAATCTTAACATGGAATTAAAAGGGAACTAATGTTACCAATATTCAAATTTCAAAGCAACAAAATCAAAAAATATCAATGTCCAATCAATTTTTCAAGTACGAAAAAATATAAATATAAATTCCCATTTTTCAAATAAACAATCAATTCATTCATTTCACTTTTCCTCTATGATTAATTATGGATATTATCCCTTCATTAATTCAACCTTCTCAAATTATTATTTTTAAAAAATAAAAATCATGATCTACCTCTCTTTGGAATCTTTTCTCTAATAACTCATGATATAAATATAGTGGATTTATTTTCATATCATGAGAACATTCTCCTAATCCATATACTTGTAAAGGAAACAATTTGTAAACTTTGTAAAGACAAACATACCATAAAATCATGAAGACACACAATAATGGTTCAAATGACTCTTTGGCATAGGGTTATTTGGTAATGATTAAAATAATTTATGTCCATAAGGAAGAAGATTGACTATTAAGTACAACGCATGATTAATCAATTGAAAACACAAGATGATCCTCACTCAAATACCATTGAGAATGTGAAACACAACACCACACTCTTTTTATGACATGGGACCCACATCAATAAATAATTACAAATAATGATCTCATCCAAGTTCTCCAAATTTTTAAATAAATCTAGAGAAAGAGATAGCATAATTTATTTATTTTTTAATTTTTTTATAAATCTCCAAAATGGTATAGCTTAATTTTCTCCTTATTTTATTTTTTTGAAGGAAATCTGGATAATGTGAAAGAAGCATAATGAAATGAGGTCTCATGTTCAATTTTATAATAATATACTACCCAAAAATGATGACACATACCTCACACAAGCAAAAATGATACATATCCAAATTAACACAAACAGATGGATCATCCCCCACACTCAAACCTGAAATATCCACGAAAAAATATTAAATTGAGGGTAGGTAAGGAAAAATAGGCTTGTAATATGGATTAATCCTATAAATAAATTCATGGAATATATGGGCTAACAAAAGATACATATAATTTTGGTTCTCATATAAATATGTGGATATTCAATGTAGTGCATCAATTATTTTAAATGTGTTTTTCATAATGATATCATTGATATGATTCAATACTTTTTATGGCTGGTGGAATGTCCCCATATCAATAAATAAATACTGATGATAAAATAGGAAATATTTGGTCTAGAAATACTCTTGGGAATAGAAATATGATATTGGAAAATTAGTTATAGCATTACTAATAATTAAAAAAATTCAGATGAATTTCTGAAATTGATAGTAGGAAAAAATGGATGGGAAATATCATTTAGACGAATCAATAAATTCTATCAAATCATGAGACCTCATTTCAATAATCATTCCTCACTATAATCACCCAATTTTCCATTTTACTCATTCAATCTCATTAACATTTAAATAAAAAACATGTAATCACTAGATTCCTTAGAATCTCATGTATCCCAGATATTTCATGTAAAACATAATTCATATGTGGGAATTCCATTCCAGTTTAATGAAAAAATCCAAAATGTAACGAGTTTCAATGTTTATAATTAAAATTGAACACCCTTTTGAAATAAATCATTTTTTATGTTAGGGGGTTCTCTTCTCCCATCATAATCCTACAAAAAAGAATTAATCAATTAATTGAATGTATCATGTCATTAAATCTAAAAAATATATGTGGGAGTGGGTCTCATGATATGGAAAATCAATGAAAAGTAAATGGAATCTAAATTCCTATAATTCATTTAATGATATGTCTTAGTATGATACCCCAAGTGGGCCCTGTATTCTCTTACTACCTCTATAAGGAAGTACTCGTTGTTATCCATAGTATGATGGTGGGTGGATCTTCATGTACATGAACCACCACATGTTTTTCTTTCCATCATGTAGTTATTTATTATTTTTGATGAAGAATCCATTCATGTAGTACATGAGATTCATCCACTTCACAATTAGTTTCCACTGGCATGGTTGGGGTAAGATGAATTATGGATCCTCCCCCTCTTTAGTGGCTACATGTGAAACGTCCTGTTTAATATCTAGTTGTTACATTAAATGTGATTTATGAAATGATTAATCAAAGGGTTATTCAAAATTTAAATTTTAAGTATTCATTTAAAAATCTCCCCTTTTATCTATAACAACTTGTAGATTTAGTTCATCAGGCATATAAACTTTTAACTATTTATGGGATTTCTCAATTAGACATTCAATGTCCTCATGGAGGTATCAATGTTCCTCAGTAAGTGCAATTTATTCATCTTTCACTAAGGCATAAATAGTCTATCTGATTCAGTAAAACAGGAGAGAGTGACATAAATGTCAGATTCAATAAAACTAGAAGGGATAGAGTCAATTAAACATTCAACACCCTTAGACGGTTGAACTTCAGACTCTTCTTTAGTTGGTAGTGCCACTTTGAGATGATTATCGATGGATTAAGGTAGTTAGTCATGCTCCCCCACCTTGAGTTTGGATTCAACTTCATGAAATTATTCAGTGAAATCTAGGAAGACCAGTGGTATATCCTTCTTAGAGATGAATCCTTGAATGTTAGTTTATAATTCATCAGCCATGGACATCAAATATTCATGTGAGATCCATTTTGAATGTCCTCATTCCTTATTTTTGAACCTTATCATTATAGAATTATCCCTTCATTGGAGGGCATCCTTAGTATAATGGGTTTCTTCCTCCGACACCTTTTGGATAATATTCCATGCATAATAATTTGAATTTGAATGCATCATGTAAAAAAGATTCTATTTTTATTAAATAAAAACTATTTACAAAAATAAGAATTTGGAAAAAATGATTGAGGTAGCGTTTTATTTCCCCAGTAACGGTTCCAGTTTTGATGCACGCCTATCGCGGGGCATGGAAAAAAGAAAATATCTAGCTTTTTCTAGTGCATCACAGTGGTTGGCCCGGGTCGTCTCACTTGAGGAGCGTAACAGGTAGTTCAATAAGTAATTTCTATTTAAACTAATATAAATATTTATTTAAAATGATATTTTTTAGTTTTTTATAACATGAAAATAAATTAATTAAATTTAGAAATAAAATCTAAAGGTAGATGGTGACAAAATGTAGATTAGAAAGAATGAAATCGGTCCTAGGGTTGGATAACATAGGTTTATTCATTACTTATTTATTGATTAAATTAAATTTGATTATTCATTTATTAAAATCTCATTAATTAATTAAATTCCCATTATTTATTTAGTTTTTGGTTTTGTTATGCATTTGATGCACCAAACCACACCCCCTCCAATAGTCAAATATGGTAACACCTCAACCAAGAATTTTATCCCAAAAGACCCGACTCCACTGTATGGCCTTTTATCCCATATGGAAACCCCAACTCCATAGTGTGAAGGGTTTTCCTATGTTATGGGAGGAAATAATAATTAGTCAAGGAAAATAAATGTAATTGAAAATAATGTCGTGGTGGATGACCACTGCACCCGTTCAATACCCTCACATCCACCAAAAATAGATTCAAAACCTTTTTTAATTGAATAGAAATAACTAAGAACACCATGAATCCAACACCATGTCCAAGCCAAATGTTAGTAAATTTCCATTTTAAAATAAAAAGATATCACAACAGAAGATGGAAGAGAGATAAAAAATTAAGTGATGGAAGAAGAAGGGTTGAACACTTTTAATAAATAATGAATGTGTTACAATGAAAACTAAAATAAAATAAAATAAAATAAATTAAATTAAAATTTCAATGTAATTATCATTTCACTTGGCCTCCATTATAATGGTGGTTTTGAAATCCCCCTTTCTCATGGGTAACCCTTTCTTATATAGTTCAAGGGATGTCATCCTTTGTTCATCAGATTTCAGATCATTAAAATCTCTATTTATGAATTCCTTCAAATTCTCTCCACTAAAAGGTTTATCATGGTAGGCAACATTAATAGCCAAATTTTCACTTATTGTCTTCTTCAAAGTAATTCCAAAATTCCTTTTACGTCTCATCCAAAAATTTCAGATTTATCCTCTTTTTTTAATATGATATACAAACAATTAATTTGAGATTTTATTCTGGATTAATGTATCCATTTTCTTCCACAATATTAGATCATCCATAGACTGCCTTAATGGATAAAAACATTCTTAATATTCAACATACCAATGCCCCCAATTAGTTTTCTTTCCATTACAATTGTAATCACTCCAATTTGATGTGTTTTGACCGATTTATGGTCAATTCATTTAGCTGGGTCCATGCAGTCATCCAGAATAATTATCCCAATAGGGAAATTTTTTTGAACCCTTGGATGGCCAAATTAAATCATTGTCCCGAAAAACAATGATTAATAAAATAATTATATTAATTCAATAAATAAATAATCTCACAAATTGGATATATAATATAATAGATATACACTAATAACCAATGTTTTTAAAATATGTCAATATTTCCAAATTAAGATGTTTTCATATTTATAATCAAAACACCCTATAAATCAAAAATTGATGTAAAGAACAAAAAATGATAAATATTTAGCAATTAAACCATTGAATTACCTATATAGATGATGAAAATATTATCTTTATCACTTATGTATTATATATGTATCATTAAGAAACCATGAAGACTTATTTGATCATACTAAACCATTATTCATAGAAATTAAATATCTTTTATCCCCTTTCTTAGTAATGTTGTGTGTTGTTTGAATTTTAACAATAACCAAAATTATCCCTCCTTATCCTTTTGACATAGTATTCGATAAGATAAGTGATCCTTCAGTTCCTCTAATAAATTCCCAATATCAAATTATGGATGACTTATAGGATATGAAAATGGATAATAGTTATATTGTCAATGTTTCTTAACCCACTGACTACCATCCAAAAAACATGTAGAGAACCCAAAATCTAGGCTCTAAAAATAGTTATGATGACATCCACATGATCTCAAAATTCAAAATTCAGTTGTATGTAAATCTTTTATTATAGTAGTGGATTAAAGAATAAATTTTCATCTATGAACCCATTCTTCAGTCTTGGATGATGAAAAAAATCCTTATGAGGAGGAATTAATTTATATTAATCGCAAAAAAATCATTTTTCTTTTAATAATTGACATTAAGATAATGAATATGGGGGTTTATAAGAATTATGTATTCTCTCGAACTATCATTTTCTCTCATGTAAGATTCTGGTTCATCATCCATGAAAGAGATATTCAATTAGACTAGAAACCATGGAAGTTAAAAAACAATTTAGTTACGGATTCATTAATAAAAACATTAAAAAATTATTTAAAGAGAGATTGGAATCAATTATAATTTTGTATTATTATTTCAATTTGGATTTTTCATATTTCAATAATCTTGGTTAGATTAAAATATTATTCATGAGGAATTAAAAATTAATATTTAATGTATTTTTATACCTATTTAGTATTTTTGTAACAAAAAAATAAAAAAATATTTTCATAAAAAATTTGATATAAATATAACCATTTTTAAAGTATAATAAATTGAATAAAAAAATTTGAAGAAATTAATACATTATTAATCATACCCGAATCATGTATAATATAATTTAATCTCTCTAAACTAAATGGCCTTTTAAAAATATACTGTGGTTATATATGGAAAGGAATTCTAATGTGATTTCTTTATTTAAAAATGATATCTCAAAATATGGTGTCATATATCAGCAATTTTTAATGAGTGAGTTATTGGATTTTTAAAAATGTTAATAGCACTTGTGTTGTCAAAATGGATAAAAATGTCTAAATTTAAATCCCTAATCTAGTATAATAGGTTTCATCCAAAAAATTTGATCTTATAAACATATTGATGCTATGTATTCAGGTATAGATGTGGACAATGAAATTGAGTTATGCATTATTAATAAATGATAAAAAATGGACATTGGAAAAAAATACATGCTCTTGAGGTTTTTCCATCAAAATTACATCTATAAAATTAAATATATTATTAATGTATTAGATAAATTAATTTTACAATACAATATATCAATCTAAAATAATTTTCACATTAGAGATGATTTAATAGTCTTGGGATATATTTTAAATTATTAAATTTTTAGATATCATGAAACCATTCTAACAATGTAGAAACTAATCATAGTACCATGTTAACTAGTAATTAATTATAATTATATTTAAATAATACCATTATAGAATGAGTAATAATCTCAAATCCCTTATTCATATTGATTTATTGTACATTGAATACATATTGAAATATCACATCTTCCTATTAAAAACAAGATGAATAATTTTAAAGATTATCTGTGTATAAACATTGATTTAATATGATTCCTTATTTAATTTAATATATAAGAAATCCAGTGGAAAAATGTATCTCTCCTATTAAATTTATGGCTATTTAATTTTGTAGAATTTTTTAAATTTAATAAAATTTTATGAAGATAAAAAATAATTAATGCCATTAACATATTTATAAACAACTAAAACAACATATTTAAGATTTTAATTAATTTTTTTATTAGCCTCTAATTTTGTAAAACCATTTTAAATTAAAATGTTGTAAGCCTTTCATAATAATATATTTGTTCCTCTTTTAAACTATAAATTTATGTTGTGTTTTTTAATAAATGATTACTAAAATTAGGGTTTTGACCTCCATGAGGTTGTTAAAAAAATATATCATCAATAATTAAACATTTTAGAAAGGTGTTATTGATATCCATATGATATTATTTTAAATTTCGAAAAGCTAAAAAATTAAAAAATTTCCTAATGGAATCATCAATTTCCAACCATTAATTGGTATATTCATAGTCAATACCTTACTCTTTATTATATCATTGTGCAATGACGCATGATTTGTTTATAATTTTAGGTATAAACTCAACAAACATGTTCCTAAAAAACCCAATTACTGTAAATGTCCATGAGGACCATCGTTTTTCTACTATTTCCTAGAATTTTTTAAAATAGAAAGAATTCAACTCATATTGAATAAATATTAAGCATAATTCAATATCTATTACATCAATGATACTTTTATGATGATTTTATGACATAATTGATATATGTTATACCTAGTTACATATAAATTATCTAGTATGAGTTCTTATTTCTAAATAAATAACTAAGGAATCTATGGGATGGTATTTATTAGTCCTACTGGATATAGAGATATAAAAATTTTTGTATAATTTTTTTTCATTATGTTATTGTTCATAATTTTCCCATGAAATACTTTCTTTTCCTGTGGTTGGATTTAAAAATCTTCAATATTTTTAGCCATGGTATTGATATTAATATTTGAATGATCACCCACAAGATTTTATAGAGATTTTATACGATAATGTGGATCTTTTTCCAAAACTATTACATATAACACTTATTCATCAATTTGGTATGTTTTATTGAAACATCTATAAGATATAATAGATTTTTCATAATCAAGGAAAATTCATTCATCACATTTCAATGAAAACATGTATAAAAAGTCCATTGTAATGAGTACTGTGATATGGTATTTAGAAAATATAATATACATAACCAACGATTTCACTAATTCAATAACTCATCTAGAGTTTTCAAAAAATTGGTTTAATAAGAATCCTTTTGATAATTTAGGTATAATTATTAACGTCTTATTTATTATTTTTTTCCCTTTTATGAATTTTGGATATAATAATGAGTATTTTCAGAGCCCAACCCTGAGTTTATACGAGATACTAATTCCAATTGAGTTCCAAATTAGTATTATAAAAATGTTAAATTTATTAATATCACATGCCTATGGTGCAGTAGTGGAAGAAATCCAATACTAAGTATTATATCATAAATCTAAGAGCACGACTAATTCCATAGCATGGTGATTCCCTGAGGTGAGACCTATGTTTGGTCATCTCCATTTGTATGATTTGGGAAACCACTATATGGTGAGTTTAATTAAAATAAATATATTACTTATTTATTTTATAAAATTACATTAGATATTAAATCCAATATACATACCCCCTATTAAAATAACAAGGATTGTTGCATAACCCTAGGATGATTTGAGTAGGGATTTCAGTTATTTTGATGGAAGATCACATTTGGGATGACAGGTTAGCAAAATGAGGTGGATCAAGATGAAAAAATTGTTGTGAGATTTCAACATTGCTGGATAACAAATTATTCACCGCATAATGATCCAAATCAATCAAGGATCATATAACAACATACATTCTTTCTCTATTTGTGCTATTACACGAACATTATAACACCATGGTCATCAAATTAGACTCAGAAAAAGGTGAATGTAGAATGTAATTAAATATGACAAATATATGGAACATAAAGAGAGTGTAATAGTGGTAAAAAATAACAAATGATCAGGATTTGAACAAAAAATTTGTACAGTTATCCAGAAATAGG
This sequence comes from Viscum album, assembly GCA_963277665.1. NCBI lineage: Eukaryota > Viridiplantae > Streptophyta > Magnoliopsida > Santalales > Viscaceae > Viscum > Viscum album. Next base: position 1,277,378,835 of record OY728133.1, read on the forward strand.
AAAATCAAATGAAGGTCGACTGCTGATCATCTTCAAAACAAAAAACATGTCTCAGAATATAATCTCAAAATATTTTGGGACATAGAAGAAGTATGGTAGATGAGAATATGTTTTGTGAGACCTTATTTTTAGGAGTCCCTTCATATGTGGAAGATTATGAGAATCCAAATAAGGGGAAAACACAAAGTTTGGAAGGGGAGTGAATTAATGTTCAAAAGAATTCCAAAACTCTATGTATTACACCACCATGGATTAAAAAACAATCATGTAATCAGATCAGTATGAATAGTGATCAATACCATCTTCTAGGGGAGCTTTATCTCAGTTGTTAAGTGAAATTAAAAAATAAAAACCATACTCTAGGTAGCCTACATCAGGAATAAACCTCTCAAGCATGTGAGAAAGAAGTTTTTTAGTTTCACTTCATGTAATTGTGGATTATAGAAATTTATTTTAACTTCTTATGTTGATAATACAATATGTTATAATTTAATGTCATTTTATTAAGATGCTTCCCATTGTTTAATTTCATGTCACCAAGACATTACAAAATGTTGAAGGTGATACCGCCTGAACCCTAACGAGTTGTTTAAACTTGTGTTTCATGTGCTATAGAAATTACTATACCTATATTTTTTGTGTGGAATGGAGTAAGATAAAGTTGGACCGTGTATCCAAAAGTACTAGTAAATACAAAAATTTCATCATAAATGAGGACTGATGGGACCATGTCACATGACACATCCCTATGTAAATATTTTGTAGTTTAAATTCATATCAAGACATGGACATATATTTTAGGTCATAGTTTTTTAGGCTGAAGGGAATGCAACTTCACAAAAATTTTATATGTGGAGTATTTGACCCATCATGAATGGTTTCATAACAGGCCTGGTACCACATCAAATTTACCCAGTGAGGCTCTTAGTGTAATTTTAAATAGTTTGGAACATTATGGTTCTTGTGAAACTCTAATATATAAATATAAACCCAAGTATAATTCCTAAGCCCATGGGAGACATGCTTGGTTTGGGAAACGAGGAAAGACATATGGGGTCATCCTAACATGTGGGAGCACAAATTATTGGTTATAGCATGGGTAGAATTCCACCCCGACATGGTGGAGAGGAAAGTAGGTATTTTTTGACATTCAATGTTTGAATTAAGGGGTAACTTGTGAGTAGGTATCCACTATTGACCATTATCAATGAACATGAACCATAACCATACTAGTCATGAATGGGGCGAGTAAATGTATGACCAGCCATGGATTATGTTTGAAACAGACGAATCACTATTTGCTTCCAATAATCCGTAAGGGAGTAAACCAAACATGGGAGGGGAGCTAGAAATGACATGATACCATCACCATTAGGGGGTCCATCTAGAATTAGTGGTGATTGAAATATGATCCATGAAAGACACGGTGTGTGGAATAAAGAAAGATAATATTTGAGAGTGGTATTCAAATCCCAATATTTTTGAACTATTTAAGGGCATACTACATAGACCATGTCAGAAATTTTAGTTTTGTGTTACTCGAACTATAGGCACATTCTTTAAATACATGGAGTTTATACTACAACTAAGGCCAATGATCCAAAAATAAGATTGACATGCAACTATACAAGTAGAAAAAATTCCTACAAATTTTTACGTATCCCATAAGAATGGAAATCAAGAAATATGTAGTTATATAAAACATCATAGAAAGATACAAACATTGGTTGGGGAAATGCACTCTAAAAAGGAAACTATGGAATCATACAGTTTAATGGAGGCCTCTTGTATTTTTTGGGGTTGAATAAGAGATTAACAACATGCGTTGAGAAAATAAAATCATAGTTTATGGTTTTAGAGTTTGGAAAATGGAGGGATAACTCCTATAATGAGACAAATATTATGGATGAATAACAATATCCAAGTTAATGGCGATCAAGGAACCAAAAAACCACATACTAATTCAAAAGGAATCTGGCATATAGTTTCATGTCATGATTCTTTTACTAAATTGATGCCAAAGTGCCTAAGGTTTGGCAATATTAAATCGTAAACCAATGATATTTTTTTGTAATCACTATGTATCCCATAATGATGTTCATCAGGTGACATTTATTTCTAGAAAAAGACCTCCCTGAGTAGGTCTCACCTATACCTAAGGAAGAATTCATTTGTTTTTGTTTTTTTTTGTTTTTATTTTTTTTCTTATTTTTTAGTATGTCTAAATAAGGATAATAAATCTAGTCATCAACACCTATCCTATGATGCCTTGGATCAATAAATTAAATGTTCTAGAAATATTAAATCCTAGATGATTGATATCAGGTGAAATATACAATCAGGTGAGATCATCATGATGTTGTGCAGTTTATCATCCCACCGCAAGGCTAGTGGTTGTTATATATTTTATCATCATTCAACTTGGACACTGGTACCATGATATTTATCATATTGCTGCATGGACCTTGATGTTATGCATTTTAAAGTCATTTATATTATAATATAGGTGATGGAAATAATTTATGGTCATAATGCTTAGACATGATAATAGTTTATGGTGTTTCCACCTTAACTCTGGGTGAATTGGATTCATAAGGATGTGTGTAGTGAGGTGTTATGGAAAAAAAATCATGGATGAGGGCAATTAAATGCCTCAATGCCACCAGACCCACTTTAAGGGATGCATAAATACACATTAAAGTCTTGAAGATTGGACTAGTATCTCTTATTTTATTTTCAAAGAGTATTAACCAAATATTGAATTTTCCTTAGAGGAATGAACACTGGGAGGAAGAGAAAACAAAACCCAAAATTAATGTGGTCTAGAAAAGACCATTGTCCATATGTTACATTCATAATAAGGTCTGAATATAGTTTAAGGAAGTTATTATTACCGTAGGGGATCCTAGTATAAGGTGATAGAGTATTATACATGGTGAATAGCTTCTCAAGAGGATATATTTTCATGGAGGGGTGAAAACCCCAACGTAGTTGAGGGATAATGAGAAACAATATTATACGACATAATACGATTAAAACCCACATATAATATAAATTCATTTGGATTGTACTCAGGAATTTTACTTTAAATTTATACAACTCAAACTATAGAATAATAGTATGTCATCTTTTTGTGGGGATGTTAAATATTACATAGTTAATCATCAGGAAATTGGGACAACACAAAATAGTTTAACATCCGATCATAGAGATGATAAGGGATTATTATGTGATGTATTTATTGATGTACATAGGATTGGAAGGAGAAGTGATGCACTCTCCATCCATAATGATCAATGTGTATGCACAATTGAGATATAACTTATGATTTATGTAAGGTACTTCCCACTCGGGCTCCAAAATTTATGTCTTCCTTCATAGTATCATAAACTTTTTAGGGCTTGTAATGTGTCACCATGGACACATGAGAAGGGACGAACCTTCTGGTTGAACACCCTCAATATATTATTCTGGTGACTCTTTAGATTATGTCGGGCCTGAATACTATTTTCATTGAGAACATACAACTCAACTATAATGACTTCTTAAATTATTTCTAGAATATTCTTATTATTTAATTCTATTCAGAGTTATGATAAATAAATCTCAGTAGACAGTACTACCTCTACTCCATATTCCATCAAATATAGTGACAAATAAGTGGAATTTTGATTCATCATACAATAACCCTATAGATAATTGGTGACCTTTTTTCCCTAACTTTTATTGTTCATTACCACTATATTCGGCACAATGTATTATTGGGGTTTGTTGAAGGACTCGATCATCCCATTTTACTATGCATGATAGTGGTATGTATAGATGGACCAGATGTTGTACTTATTGTACATATTAATATCATATGATAATTTTTTGTTTCTATTGTCTTTGAAAATCGAATGTGGGACTCCCAAAAAAATGGATGATATTGGATCACATGAATTCAGTAATTGATTGGGACTTGAATTCCATGATGGAAATCAATTATGACCACTTAGAAATGAAATCCATATCAATTATGATGAATATATAAGGTGAACTACTACTAGTGGATACAGTGACACAACATTGATTCTCAATACTATAAAGGTCCAAGAATACATGGAATTTTGGATGGTCACTAGCATTTTTTTTGAAACCATTTAGCATTTATATGAAAACAATTAATCCTCTTGTTGAACTTCATATAGTCATAGACAATTGTGGCCAAAATTATCCCATCCGTTGAATCTAGTAAGAGGGTTTCATCAATGCCTATTTAAGACCGTAATTCATATTATCCACTTCTTACATAAACCAATGTATCATCTCTCCTTGAATGATGTGGTAGATAATTCCATCAAAACCACATCTATAGAGAGTTTTCTTAATGTTGGTCCCATTTTATAGGGTGAACGATGTAGTGTGACAATTATTTCATTCATGTTTGGATCTATCTGTCATTATACTATCATTCTAGAGGTAATAAATGTACGGATTTTTAAAGTAATATTCTTATTCCACTATAGGGGAATCCAAAGGTCATGATGCGGATGAATTGGTGGTTAAGTGATTTACCTACCAGTTGTCATCATCATATGGTTGGTTTTAAGTGATATCCATTCATTACCCCACTTGAATGATTTGATCATCTTGGCCAATTTATTCAAGATATGAATCATGGATGGGCATGAAATCATCTCTACCATTCTAAGATTGGGTAACATGAGTCACCTCTAGACGAGAAAGGAACTAAGCCATCAAGTGGTGAGTACGCTCTAGCAAGGGAAAAATAAAAATAATCCTAATGATATAATCACTATTTATTTTCATGATGACTAACTCAGAGTCTACATTTAAATTCAAGGGGGGATTAAATCATGAGGTCCAACTTGAGACCCATAATAAGAGCCTGATACTCTACTTCATCATTAGTCATGCCTTCTTGTTGAATGAATGAGTACAAATCATAGCCTATATTGGTGTGAAAAAGATGATACTTAGGCCTACTCAATTGATATTGGGATCATTGAGAAATCTTCTGATTGGAATTTGGGAGGTCCCATCTAAATTATTCTTCCATTATGGAGTGTCCAATTCTGTTTAATGTATTTCCCCATATAGAAAATCAACATCTAATGTCATTTATTTAGGGGTCATAAGTGTTTCTCGAAATTCCACCAGGGCGTGGACATTGAAAAACATATATGAAATTAAAATGGTGTAAATGTATTATAATCTCTACCCAACATGGAAGATATCACAAAAACATTTGAAAATTAAGGTTATACATGAGATGATCCACCCATTACGCCAGTTGTATCCCATGATGTTTTAAATAATGCCACACCTTCATCAAAGAAAAGTTTATTATGAGGTGGATCTTATTGATACGAGAGTATCTGGAATCTTTTTCATGGAGCATGTGACTAAGAAATTATAATCAATTTTCTATATGTTCGTTGTTCTTTTGATAAATAAGGACACTAAGAGATTATTCTCGGGTGGTAAAATAGAGGATTAGAGGGTTCCTTGAGAAGAGTGGCATCAGGTCCGGGGTATTTAGAATGTAAATCGTGATTTCCTCATATGTGGCCTAGCACTATTCACCCATGTGGTAGAGGGTGTCTGTCTTCATGAGCCTACATATGAAACTAAACATTCGAGATATATTTGCAATGAAACATCGTATATATTCTAAAATTATTAGAAGTCCTCAGAGCTCCTAGATATTTCTCAGAGGATACTTCTAGATAACGGAATTATTCTGAGATGGGTTGTTTTTTATTCTTTGGTATTTAAAATGGAATCTACGAAATTTATCAGAGGTAACCCTGAAGGAACACATTGGGGATTCATCTCCATAAGTCGGGAGTGAAGTAATCCAAACAATATATTTATAGCACTAATACGGTCCAGAAGAAAGATATACTTGACCAATATTCATCGACATATCTTTCTACATGTGCCCCAAGGATTAGTTATAATATGTGGTGCATGGAACGTTGATAAGCAGTTCTCAAATTCTTCTAATCAAAGGGAACTAACTGATACCATAAGGACCCATGTGGTTCTCTGATGATAGTGGAATATTAATCATTGGGTTCCATATTAATCTTATTATATCTCAAATATCAATCCATGATGGAAGGAAAATGGAACCTAGTTTTGGCATCAGTCAACTACTATAACCCTAGAAGAGTAAAATAATCCATCAAGAATTGGTGATTGATATCCCAAAAGTCGATAAAGTTTCAAATTTTTTTCTTCTTTTTGACAGGGATGATGTTGTCTAGTAACTTAGGGTACTAAAATACCTTATCATAAATGATCTTAATGATCTTATCAACATCATCCTCAAACAAGACCCCATGGGAGGGGTTCATTATTCTAGGAGGTTTTTTGAAACTGTGATGGATTACTAGGAGACTGAGATGGTGTATGGAATGCTCAGGGTATAACTGTGGAATCTCAACACTATTCAAGGAAAACACATCCAGATGATGATTTAAAAAATCCATATCCTATAATTGTTTCTCTGGAGTTACGGTTTTTATGATCATCCTGGGACTAGAAACATGCTCAGTAACAAGGTTCATATGAACCAGGTCAGCAACAGTCGTGGAGACTCCCTAATCCAATGTGGGAGGGGCATATTTCATATCGTCATTATTATATGAGGCCATGGAATCCGCGTGAGGAGATGACTCATCCTGGTATACTGATTATATGGGAACACTAGTTCAAGAATGAGAAACATATGTAGAATCCCAAATAAAAAAATCATGTTATTATGAATTGATGATTATAGAGGGTATTATGTCAATCTCATCAGGACAATGATTGCATGGTCTATGCATGATTTCAATCTATCATTGGAACAATTGTTTGGGTCTATTCAACCTAGATCGGTGGAATAAGAGAGTGAGACATATAGTTGTAGTCATGGGATAATCATCATGGTACCTTAAAGGGGTATGTGTTTCAAGTATCACCCAATATTGTCCTTTATAGGATTAAAATTTAATCATATAATTTTATTTGTAATTATGGACGAAGCTCCATCTCCTCAAAAAAATTAAAAATTAATTTCAAATGTTTGGTGTCGTTTCCTCCAACTGGTGAATCTGTATGATAAAATCATATCCCCTGTCCATACATGAGCTAGCAATAACCATGATATGCTCGACCTCATTGTACTGAACCTTCTTATCCCTAAATTTATAATACCCTATTTCCATATAACAGTATTCACAAGATTCAAAAGATTATTACTCAACATAGAGTATTCCTACATCACCATTGGGGGAGTACATGCATAAATAATTATACGAGGAGGGAGTTGCTGCATGGAGATGGAGTGAGGGCCTACTAGTTTATGTGTAGTATGAGGTATCCTTTGATATAACCAAGAATTCATTTTCCTCTAAAAAATCACTAATACGGGATTTAAAAAAAATTCTTCCACGTGGTCTCTGATTACCCATGTCATATCCTTGAATCTATATGTTAGAGGGACTAATATCTTCTTTAGTTTGTCCTAGCCCGTGGAGTGCCTTGTTTGGGAGGAGATTGATCATAGATCCTATAATGTCTAAGGATTAGCATACACATATATTACAACATTTACAATGTATATTCATCACATTACAATAATACATTCATGAGGACTATATTAGTTTAGTATTACTGTAATCATTGAACACATCATTATATTTTGATGAAAGACATTCAATATCTTCTATAAATATATTACACATTAGTAATCCTATGTAAAAAATTCCTTCATAACCCCGGGAAAGGAAACATAAGAAAGGGCTGATCTCAAAATATTTGTAAGGGTAAATAAAATAAAAAATAATTATAAAATGAACATAAGGGTATGAGAATATTTGAAAAACATTATAATATCATACCCTCCAAATAGTGATAATAATCATGTGACATGGCATAATGATCAGTATTTTGTAAGACCTGAATCTTAAGATAATCAAGAACATGACACATGTGATAATATTAAAGGCACATGAACTTTAATTTGTGGAAGATACATAAAAAGGTAAGATCATTCTATATAATTAAATTCTCATTTCTAAAAACATATCAGGGAAAATCATTGGGACTACTCATACTAGGTGAGACAAAATATCATTTCCAATCATTGTTTTTTTCCTTGTAAGGTATCATTTTTACCCATCTTCCCTTAGTTGATCGATTTTCCCAAAATTCCATTAGTGTATTTGGATCCCCCAACTCCCCATAGACGATTTGGTTTCCCTATCATCCCATATGGGATCAGAGCACACATTGCATCCCTTTTGGATCAATTATGGTTTCATGTTTCCCATCGTTATCAAATGATATATAAATACATACCGAATGCATTTGAGGGAGTTATAGGTCCCACCCATATAACCTATAAAAAATGACAGCTTACATAATCCTTTCATCTATGCATAACCCATGAAAAGAGGTTGGTTACATAAGAACATAACCTATAAAAGAGATACTAGTTTCATAAAAATCTTATTATCAAGACATAAACCATTAAAATTAAGAATATGAATGCAACCATAGGATAATTTTCATAGAAATTCATGATTAACACCAATGGTTGTCAACATATAAGAGAAATAATTTATAATGATATTTTAATAAATCATGATAAAACTATCCCTTCTAATTTAAAAAATGATTATAGAAAAATAATATCATTTGAATAAAAAATTCATGAAAATAAACATGAATAATTTAAAGGAATATTTTAACACATTTTGAAAATCCATTTTCATTGAAAAATTATAATGAAATTTTGAAAATGTTTTGAATACTATTTTTCTTGAAAAATTATAAAATAAGGATGAAAAATTAGTAAAAATAATTTATTTGAAAATAATTTGAAAAAATATAAATAAATATTTAAAAAAATTGAAAAAAATTTATTTTAAAATTAATAAATGTATTTTGAAAACTATTTCAAATCCTAATCATTGAATAAAATTTAAAAACATATAAAGAAAACAAGATAACTTTTTAAAAACCATTTATTGAAATATTTTTGATAACATGAAATAAAATATTGATTTTTTTAAATCAATTTCATTAAAAACACTTTAAAATATAAAACGAAGGCTAAAAATCATTTGAAAACCATTTTCATTAAAATTAACCTTTTTAAAACATACATATGAATATTTTTAAACACTTTACAACACTTTTTTAAACACAATACACTTTTGAAAACATTTATACTTCAAAACCACTTTTAATTCAATAAATATATAAAATATTAGGAAATTATTTTCATTTAAATTAATCATACAAATGATGCTTCATGGAAATGATGGTCATGAGTGAAGGTAAGTCATTATATGTCGAAAATACTTTTTTTACCTTAAATTGTTTGAAAAATACGTTGATTGGAAAATGAATAAAAGATTCTTTTTAAAAATATTTTGTAAAAAGTTAAAATATTGAAAACATTTTATCTTAAAAATCAGAGGATAATATTAAAATATATTTTAAATCATTTATATAAAACCCAGTTTCGATATAATATCGAAAGTATGTGCTCTTTTTAAAACAATAGAGGTGTGTGACATGACATGTGTTACATAGGAGTATCATTGAGACAAAATTAATATACTAATTTGGCATCTTTTGAAACATACGACCCATTAAGTAATGATCATCATAATAATACTAAAATAAAAATAAATTTGATTATAAGAACAATATAACACATCCATAAGATGTAAAAAATTACATATAAGAGATTGGCGTTGAACATGGCTACTATCTCATAGAAAAAAAGTGAGATGAGAAAACCCTTATATGATGTCTCGAATCAATTTTTACCCATTCCAAAAAATTTTATAATAAATTAAAGGTTACTAATAATTATTCACAAAACAATATTATTATTTATAACATCATATATAATTTCTTTATGAATTTATGTTGTCTTTTTATTTACCATTAAATTTTAATGTTAGGTTTCATGTAATAACAATTTTTTTCTTGTTTTTTGATTTGATATTTTCCCCATCATATATAAATGAAGATATAAAAAATACAAACCAGAATATAAATATAATATATATTAGTTATATAATTAGTAATATAAATATATAATATATAGAAATATTAAACAATATAAACCGCTCATGGTGATGGTAGGTCATGCATACACATTAAAGTTGTTTCTATTTTACTTTCGTATTGAATGAAAGAAAGTAAATGAGATAAATGTTTTTATATATAATAACATTCCTATAAAATTAATATGTAATATATATAATATATTATTTTTAAAACTATCCTTAATATATTTCATGAAATGTATTAATTAATCACATTTCATTGATGAGGCGGTAATCAACACATCCACAAACAATGTTATCAAATTTAAAAGAAAGATAGAACGTGGGATGGTATGTTTTATAAAATAATTATACAAAAATAAATAAATCATAAATATCATAAATATCATATAATAATACAGTTTCAATTATAATTCATAACCAAGAGATGTGTTAATGGAAAAAATTACAACATCGTTTTGTGAGACGCTAGTTCTCCATACACAAGAATGGAATGTGTTGTTACCCATTAGATGGATGAGTTTGTTAGTTTAAGTAGTACATATATATTAAATAAATTTTAGGGTATTTTGGAAAATTAAGTTATTTAATAATTATAGAATAATAATAATAGAGGATTTGGGGAAAGAAAATTAATCAATGAAATATGTGGAAGGATATTACATTTTTTGGGTAACTCCTCTTGGATTTCCCCAATGATCTTACTTAGTTTATTTAATTTCCAAAGAAATTCATTAAATTGGAAGGTATAGATGTTAGGATGTGAATTTAGTAGTTTTAATGATCCTATGTTTCTCACTAGGTGTTAATAATGGGGATATATAGTGGCATTTTATAAGGGAGGGAGGAGGCACACTTTTATTTTTTCAAAAGAGGTTAGGGTACACACATTTTTACCAAAAAAAAGTCTGAAAACAAACTCAACACACGAATAGAAGTTTTGAGACTAAAAAATGTTTAACCTATGGATTTTGGAGTTGTTTATTGATCATTTTGGCCCTTAATATAGAGGTTTAGTCCCATATTGAGCCTAATTTTACCTTAATCACTATAACTAATATTTATTACGTTCCCTGTTAATTTTTGTCAAAATTTATGTCTATATTATTAGACATTAAATATTAAACATATTAAAAAAATTATTTACATTTTTCACAAATAAATTAAATTTTTTGTAAAACTAAGTTTAATGTCAATCCCACAGATGTGGTGAGAGTGTTGGTTTTCAAAATAAGAATTTACAAAAGTTCATTATGAATTTATATCTTAATTAAATAAAAAATAATACAATTAACACCATTATATTATTGGATGTATAGTTTATCTATTGAGAAATTTAAGCAATAACAAAATATAATTTAACTATTTCAATAAATTTGATTTAAAGGTAGTTTTGATTTAAAATACAGTATTTTAAACTATTCATCTAAAAATGAAGATTCTCAGAAAATCCAAACTAACCCAAAGTCAATTTTGACATTATAAAAAAATTATTTTTATTTTATCAAATTAAAATTATAAAATTTTCAAAAATCATATTTAATATGGATTTCAATTAAATGGTAGTAAAATTATATTTTGCAAAAATAAATATTTTTATTCAAAAATTTGATTTATTTTTAACTTATACCTGCAAAATAAACTATATGAGTATCAAATATTTTTATTGAATATATAGTTTATAATTATTATTTGAAAAAATGTTAAATATTTATTTTATTAATTTACTAAAATAGAATTATTTTATTACTTATAAAATTGTTTTCATAGAAAAAAAATATTTACTTTCAAATAGTTATTACATTCACTTATTTTAATGGATAAAAAAATTAATCATGTAATAAAAAATATCAAATCATATTTTCAGTGTTTAGGTAATATTAATAGTAACATTAATTCCATTGGATATGAGTTAGTTATAAACTTTTTTTAATAAAAATATTAGGTGTTTATTTTTCATTAGGAGAAAACTACCTTTCATGTAACACAAGATATCGAAGGGACTCGATATTGTGTGTAATATAATACAAACATAGTTGTTCAAGTACCTCAACATAATATAATTGTTCTTTGTAGTTCATGATTAACATGGTGTTGTTTATAACAGAAGTCAAATTTAGTTCTATTATATAATAAAAATAATATTTATTTATTTTGTGAAATTAAAAATATCAAAAAAATTACATTAATTATACGAAATTATATCTTTAAATCTCTGGGTGTTATAGATTTCAGGTTGAATAGACAGTAGAAGTCCTCATTACCATTGAGCTGGTAAGTGATGTACAACATGCAGATGATCCCCTTCATGAGGGAGCCCCCATCTTTTTTAGAGCTTGAGATGATGGAGTCACATTATTCTTGTTCAACCTCCTCAGAATAGAAGGTATCAGTGCTCACTACATCTACTTTTAACTGGTTGGGGATCTTTAAATATTTTTTGAGGATTATGATCATATCTTCTCTTACTTGGAGGGATTCTATGATTTATTTCATCGAAGGAATGGTGGAGATATGATTTAACACATCATAATTTCAGGTAAATTTCAAATTTTAACATGTATAGGGTTTCTCTATTAGAGTATTCACAACGAAAACTAGTGGACGTACCCATGGATTCTACATGGTGATAGAAAGATTGTTTTTTTCATCAAATAACTCATTGGGAACCCCTAAAATTTTATTTCTATCTAGCTGATGTCATTCTTTTTCTAGATAGGGTCATCTATGGTATAGTTACAACTATTCAGCCCGATCTAGTACCACAATCGAATGTGAAAATTGATTTTGAAAAAACTTTTTTGGAACCTTATTAAGACTGATCTATATGTATAATCCATTAATTAGTCATGGTAGCTTGTATGGACTGTCTTGAAGAATTTTATTGAGCATTGAAATGATTTTTTATTTCCATGAATTTTTCCTTGACATTACCGACCAGATGTACTCGATGTACTTTTTTGATATTCATTTTCATTGGGAACCATGTATGGATATATCTATTTGATGATATTCATGGATTAAAACTATTGGACATTATTAGATTGGTATTCTAATGTTTTAAATTATATAAGAGCGATTCCCATATATGTATTCATAACATCATCGAGATTTCCTGAACAATTATACCCTAGTTGTTGAATTTTTGTTCCCTTACACCATCACTATGTTCTGTTATGAGAAATAGAAGTTTGAAAATATTAAGTAGAATTGTTAGGTAGAGAAGGTGCAGTGACATTAGAAAATTCACATCATCCTAAACGTTTGTGGATAACCATGTTTGTGAGAGTAATTGCTCTGTGATATGACGAGTCTTCATTCTTCTAGGTTCCATTTTTGGAAACATGTATTCATTCACATACACCTTAGTTTTCATGCCCAGTGGAGAGGCATTTAACCAATGTGGGGATATAGACTAATTTGACAATACAATTTTCCACATGCTTTTGGATCCAATCAATATACACATGAAATTTCATAATGGTATTCCCATGAATCATATGGTATGTGATGTAGTCATTTAGATTAGTGTACTCACTTCTTGGGGCGTCTAATATTCTGTACCATCAAGACTACCTATTCAAAGGAACTATTAATTTTACTAAGGACCTAGATTATTGGAATTAGTAGGTCCAATTTATCCTATCCATAATGAGAGCTCGTGATCTTATACTTGATTAGGGGATAGATCCCGATGGGAGGGGGTATCGAGCTACACTCTCTCTCCTAGGGTGTCATGATTTTCATTATAGTGAATACCATTTTTTCACTGGTGGAGGATGATATTTCTAATCTCTATGGGACTATGCTGGGTAAGGCTTGAAATAAATATCTCTAGTGGCTCTAGGGCACCCACCTATACTATGATGACTTCTCTTCCTTGGAGGCTCTTTTAACATAAATTGGTAAAGGTAACGGATTTCCTCTATTAGACTACTGTAAGGCATCCTTGAGGATTTGGTCATTAGTAGAGAAATCATGAAATTCACAGGTGATGTTTTGAGTGATGACGGGGTGGAATTTTATTTTTATGTTTCCCAAAAACATCATTAGTTGTTACTCATGTGTTAGTGGCATAACGAGTTAATATGATATTTCATTTTATATATAAATAAAGGATATGACACGCTCATCTAGAAGAATCATTCACTTATAGTGGTAAAAAATACATGTACTATGGGTGTTGGAACTAAACTAGTAGGGAAACATACTATGGAGACCCGCTTAAATAGTAATAATCTTTATCGGTAACTACTTGTACTAGAGAAACATGATAATTTGTAATGTATGTAGAAAACATTTGATCATTGTGACATCCTTCTACTTTTGAGTTCCCATCATGCATCCACACCATGAAATTAGTGTCCGAGATGTAGAAGAGAATCATACATCCTATTGATGGGGGTGAATATAGGATTCAAAAAATATAGGGGTCATTGAATATCATCCAACCTTGCATATACAACATTCCATTGTGTGGGGTTTCCACATATTGTATCTCAAGGGAGTTGAGGTGAGTTGTGAAAGATGTTTTAAAATTATCCAAATAGGGGTTCCAATCAAGGTGGGGACCCAAAAACACTAGTGCAATAATAGACTCATCAACCATATATGAAGTCTTGGGGTCTTATAGAGTGAATTGTGGAATGGATCATGGATTGGCCTGATATGGATGCCGAGGGAGATTATGAAATTAATCAAAAGGTTTTCCTGACACATAACATGGTCATATGATATATTCATCATATTCATTCATGTCAAAATTTGAGGGATTGATGAGATTTATAGGGAGGGTATGGATGAGGAGGACATGAGCATGCCCCTACTATACCATGGGGTGGGACATGATCCTACCACGGAGAGCCATAGTCCTAGTTCGGCTTAAAAAGGAATGCATCGATAATTATTTAATGATCTGTGATCTGCTATATTTGGGAGGAAAATACAGCCTCATCCTATAAATAATTTTCATCATCAAAAGGATCAATGGGCTTTGAAGTTCCAATAATCTAATTACTCTTGTTTTTATTCTAGCCAAGAGGTAATGATGTCGAGGGTTTGTCAAATCTGAATGTCTACTTTTGCAGGAGAGTGAAGATACATGTTGGGTCCACTAGATACTACTCTTCCCTAGAGGGTGGGTTATCGTTATCAGCCTCTTCACTGGTGTCCATATTTTTAGAAGATATATCAGGTACAACCATGTCCACCACTACGATATATGTAGTAACAATCTCAATATCATTGTTTGGTTCTGGAGAACATAGGATGGGACTGAATTGGAGAGTATCATATAGTCCCATACCTATATATATACATGTAGGGATGCCTCTTCAATAATTATATAGACTACATGGAATCTATGAATAGATCATTATTGGAGGGTCCAATGGTTCCATGTATCGTAGGGTGTTGAGCCACTGGGAGAGCCTTGAACTCTACCATGTTTAATTACATTCTGATGTCTTCATTGTGTTCGTGGTAGATTTTTGTAAACAATATAGAGACCCTATAGGTGAAATTGTGTCCCCCATATTGTTTTTATTAATCTTGTGACCTTTTCCTCAGGGAGGGACTCTTGGTTGTCGATGTTTGGAACTATATTTGGAAAAATAGAATTGAAAACAGATCAAAGGCCATAGTGTCTGATAGGATTCCATGTTTTGAGGTTGTGAATGAATTTATGTTGGAAAAATATTTTTATAGTTTTGTAAGAGATACTATCAGCGACACTGATGGGGGATGTTGATGTGGGGACTGGCCGGTGGATAAGCCACTATAGGAACTGGTTGTTGAACACATGTAGGGTTCTCCATTAAAGGTTGTGCTGACCACATCATCATATCCCTTTAGGACTGGGTTCTCACCACTAACTCATGTATGATAGAATCAACCATAATCTATATGTCTTCTAGTTGATTGTCATCTATCGTGATCTAGAACAACTCTTAATGATCACATGTAGATATAGAGAATAAAATTGGTGATGAAATGGATGAATTTACCATTATACCCTAGAATGGATCCAAATCATCTTCCACCTACATATACCTATTAAGAGATTTGGGCATTTGGTGTATTAACCTTCTAGTATGAAAAATATCACCAACTGAGATCATTCCCTATACTCTGATCTAGATGAATGGGTTGTAGGTTCTATCATTGAAACACATTATTATTCATAATATATGAAGAGAATATGAAGGAAAATGACTTGGAACATCCTGATTATTCTCCTCAGGTGGAGGTTATTTTCACTTCTTTTTCAAGATGGTTCTTTAGGGAAGGGATTGTTATTTTAATGGGGTGTAGCTTCATGATGGTTGGTGATGGAGTGGTGAGGACCTCTATATTTGGTGTTGAAATAATAGGGTAGACCTTTTCAGTTGTAGGCGGGAATGTGGGGAGGACATCCCTGTTGATTATGTGATTATGAAGCGCCTCTATTTTGGTGGGTACAAGTGGGAGGCGGGCCTTCACACTGATCAAATTTGACATAATGATATTCTCCAATTTGAGAAGTATGAGTATGAGGAGGACCTCTGTACTAGGCTCTAAATGTATGGGGAGGAATTCTATGTGGCTGGCAGAAACATGTGGAGGGCTTCTATGATGGTTGGATATTACACTGGGAGGACCACCATGTTGTCAGGTAGTTGTAGGTGTTGAACTCCATATAGGTTTTCAATGACGTAGGGATAAAAACCACTATAATAGATGATGGAGAAGTGTAGAATATGATAAAGGTGGAAATTATGTGAGGAAAACATTACTTCTCATAATATGTGACATAGTGATATCCTCTATATCGGGATCCATATGTAAACTATAGGCCTCCATTGTGGATATCAATGAAGCTGGGATAAACTATGATTTGGTCAATGTTGGTAACAAGGTGAGGGGTTCCATGTTGAGTGTGACAGTGGGGTAGACCTCCCATCTGGTTGGGGATTGTTGGGTGTGACCTCTGTACAGAATATCATCCTCATGGATCAGTCCATAATGGCTGTTGGTGACACTATTGGTTGACAGAGTGAACCGAAACTAACTGTAGGGTGGCTAGGTTCTCAATCCCAATTGGTAATTGATGGGTCCCTGCTCTATAGTGGTAGGGATATAATAGAAAAATCATTGGGTGTTAGGATTGAATGGAGTAGTATAATAGGATTACCCATTTTGGGTATTCATTTGAGCATGGCTCCAATGATGGAGTCGAGTCATTTAGATCAAGAGAAACATTTTTGGGGAGTATTCAACCAAATATTCATCTGGAAATCCAAACACTTCTTGAATTGATGAGGCCTAGTGGTATAATTCCATGGTGTCTCTTGGGTTTTGGTTGTAGTATCTATGACTTGATCAACCCCCAATTTCTATTCAAATGGAAGCGAGTCATAGGATCCCTCCATGGGGAGACTTCTAAAGTGATTTTTCATTGGTGTTGGGAGAAGTGGCTCCCTGCATGACCCCTTGGGGTGGTGGTGTTTTTGAGGAATAGAAATCCCTCAGTCCAAGAGGTCCATATCTACTATGGAAATGACCACCACTTTTCCTTATCTTTGTATAATGGTGTTTATCACCCACCATTAAATGATTTCTAAAGGTGAGATGGGGTCTAGGTTCCCAATAGTTATATTCGCAGTCGATATCATGAATGATGTGGAGTCGTGTGGGATCACCACATTGAAATTTCTCTTACCACTGAGTCTGTGGGTATTCATTGATTGATTTCTTATATCGTGGGTACTAAAAACCTAAAAGTATCATCTTCTCCTTAAGATAAATGGAAATAAATTATCAATTCCCCATCATTTTCCAGTATTTTATTGATGGAGAGAGCGATCCATGCTAGCATTGTCACAAGATGAAATACCTAATGCTTTACTACCGCATTTATGGTGAGTTCTGTGATGTTCTCACTATATTCTTATTGGGTCTTCATGACAGATCATCAAATCAAGTGAAAGGATAATCTATTTATTCCTAAAAAGATACTAGTCCCCATTTTAGGGAGAATATATTCATGTCTGGTTCACCATTTCTATTTTGGAAGCATTAAATGTGGCGCACGCGCATGTCCACACATGGTATGTTTATATTATATGCTCTTGTACACCCACATTCCCAATTTTTAAAATACTGGTTTCATTCATCTCATTCATTAACAATTTATAATCCAAGATAAAAATGGGATGTCAGGATGTCAATTTCATTTCTTGTGGACTCCTCATTTAAATTCTTCACTTATTCTAGGTCTCCCGTAGAGATTTATAATGTGTTCATGGAACTCATTCTCGGTGAAATCTTTTTTTGGATTCCATTTAATTTTTAAAATTCAATATGAACATTACAAGGTTTATTGATATTTCAGAAACCAATGGTTAGGAGAGTAAACACATCGGTAATTTCTAGAATGTCTGGATGCTAGAAACAGTGGTCACATGTTTTTTCCTCAAAGGAGGGAACCCCGTATTGGAATCTCCATGGATGGAACTCAAGGAATACTTGGTCTATCATGAGGTATTTTGTGTAAATGAATATCTTACAATGATTTCACCTTAGGAATACCATGATTTTAATGAGTTATATTCCTCCAAATGAACATATCATATGTGTCTTAAAACATTAAGCATCCTATATTTATCATTAGTTGGTTGTATGGGATAGGTCATGGGTTTACCATCTAATAGAGATTGTAGTATGGTTATCATAATTCCACATGTAGGTAGAACATAGATATGATTTTGTATGAGTGATCACCAATTTTTACTAGATTTATGGGTTATGAAATCCCATGAGAGAGGATTGGGGAGTTTTGTCCTTTAAGGATAACAGGTCAATCCATGATGTTAGAAGGCTCACAATGCCCTATGGGGGATGATCCGGGAGGTGTGTCCCATAATGGGAAGATTTCAAACCATTAAGATTGACCATAACACTAATGGAGGTCGATCAGATAGGTTCACCCTTATGAGGGGAACTAGGTTTACCATTGGTCGGTATTGAAATATAGATAGTCATTCTATGTACCTTATTGGGATGATAGGGATTAAAACCCATGTAATATGGTGGATACTTTGGGTATTACATATGGAATCTTACCACCATAATAGGGTCATTCATGGTGGATTGTGTGGGCATGGGAATGGAGGCTACCCACATTCTGCATGGATAAGTGATGATGTAGTTGGGGCCCACACATCGAAGCGATCTAGGTGGATGTTATGATATTTCCATGAAATTGATGCCCTAATAAAAATAAGAATGTAATATAAAAGTATTGGATGTAGTGGATGAATCAGAGGGATTTTTGAGACTGTGTAATTTGGACCTCAAAGAGGCTTCCTACGTATTGCAAGTGATGGAGAATATAATTTCACAATGTCTTTAAAGGGGAATTGGGGCTTTCACATGAAGAGGATTCCCATTGAAATATGGATACCAGGGCTTACTAGGGGAGGGATTCACATTAATGAAGCATGTGGTTTGGAATTAAACATATGATATTCGTTTTTAGGGTTTGAAGGGAATTCATAATCACTAATAACCTTTAACCCCACGTGATTCATTATCATTGTGAGAATGAATAGGATGTAGTACATCAGTTTCTCATCTCAGGAAAGATGTTTTAATGAATCATATTATGGGATTTATGTAATGAATCTATATGGGTGCTTCTGGGAGTAACAATGATTCTTATGAGGCTTACACATCTGAGCAGTCCATAGAGGATTTCATTCCTTGTGAGAAAGATCATAATCCATGTGAGGAAGAATTAATTCCATATGACAATGATCATAGTCCATATCACTCATAGTTGGAAAACAATATCAATGGTCTGTGGGGCATACCCATAGAATCTTCTTAATGTGAGAGGATCACTCGGTGGTGAGGGAGAGGGTGGAATCTAATTATTACCCTTCAAAAGGAATCCCATGTGGATTTCACGGGGTAAGGTCTTAGATTACCATCATTTTTCTATCGTGTTGGTGCTAGTATTTTTTACGTAACGCAACATGGACAAGAAAGACTCACTCTTTACCCCTTGTTCTTACAAAACCACCATACATGCTTCCCTGGGTGGGACTTGTCTTTGGTACTGCTAGGTCGGAATGGTGTGGAGGGGTGGTCATCAAATGGTACACAATATCATCCCTATTCTGAGAATAAATGTTTATTAGAATTCCTATAATGGTAATAAGAATGTAGTTCCATACATGCACAAGTGGTGTGTGTGAAGACTCATGGGGGATAAAGAAGATGTTTCTTGCAAGACAATAGGGATTCTCACATAAGATTCAAGTATGGTTTGGGAGTTTCAAGCAAGGGAGGATCAGACCTGGTTCATTGAAACAAATTTAATCCATTGAGAATCAATGTGGGGTGTGCACAACATTTGATACTTGCATAGAAGGTTAGTATCACATAAAACATTGGATTATGGATTGAATGGTGAAGGTTTCATTGAGTATGATCCCTTGAGAGCACCTAACATAGGATGCAATAAGTTATTCTAGGATTACCCAACTATTCGACCAATTGAGGGAGGACTCAGTAGAAACTTGTTGTACACGATCATTACCTTGACAGTTCCATGTATTTTTTGATGTCTTGAATTATTGGTCTTACTAATAGTAGAGAGATGGTTTAACTTCCATATGATCATCCTGAAGAAGGGAGTAGGAATTCAAAATATAAATAATTTCATCGGTGTCTACTTGGATATTTTAGTCATGGATGAGTTCTTTTATGCACGAGCAACATTGGTTGGAATGAAAGGGTTTTTTCATCACATTGTAAACACTATAGTTTTATTCATGGATTTGGGTAGTCCATGAATTATAAACATACTTTTCACTCTTGACAGAGTCGTTTGACCAACATGCATGAATGGGGCCTGAGATATATCTCATTAGGAACACATGACTCTTAAGAAAAACTATTGATCTTGAACGTGTAGCGCAAGACTGGAGTGTGACTTCCTTAACACTCTTGTAATTATCTGTTGTGTTAGAATATGCCTTCAGATTACCAAAATATGTTTTTTTAGAATTAAGGGGAATTTGGAAACCAAATGGGCATGTTGCTTCTAGAATGAACCACTAAGGGTGTTTTAAATCCTAGTGATTAAAAAAGTTATGGTTTCACTAGTTGAACATAAAATGGCTTACCAAGACCCTAGTATGCCACCTATTTCATTATATTATTTTTAATAAACCCCATTTTTATATACTAGTATTTTGTTTGATTGTATTTTAATGCATCTAAAATTTTAAATAGGGGGTTTCATATTGAAGTATGGTAGCTACATACTTGACCTATCCTCACATAAATTAATAAAAATATTTTTTTTCTACTATGGAGCTTATTATTATGTGGTGATAATAAATAGAAATTCCAATTACAACCAAAATTATTTTTACTCTATAGATTTCAATTGACATTTTCATGAAAAATGAAAAATTAAAAAACATTATAAGTATATGAATGATGTTCAAAATATGGATTGTTAAAAAATACATAATCATGATATGATACATGTTAATAAATTTATGGTAAAAAGATAAGTCCAATATAATTTTCCATATAAATGTATCTTGAAATAAAATGTACTTATTACTTTTGTTTTATATATGTTAATAGTTTTTATTTTAAGTAAAACCTTGAAATTTTTAATGAATTTATTGATTCTAGGTTTGAGGCCTTCATATAAATCCTTAATGTTTTTATTTAGAATTACCTCTATTGTAATGTTATTTTAAATTCATTTTGAACTTTCCATGAGTATTTTCTTTGAAATGAAAACACGAGATTTACCTATTATAATTTTTACATTTATCTTGAACATAAATTATTTGATATTAATCCAAGTGACATTTTCTGTTGTGATCCCTTGGTAGGGTAAACACATACAATTTTAAAAAAGGGGTATAATATTTTTTTTATTTTACTTATATATTCAAGAAAATTTCTAGTTTATTGAATCCTTTTTATTTATTATGTATACTCTTGTTCGGGTGTTGTTGTCCATGAAGTACTCTTACATTCAAAAATGACACCCATGTTTTTATGGTTGTATGTATATTGTTAAACATTTTATATTATTGTGGGAATTACTAAGTTCTCAATTCTGGAGGGTTAGGATTAACTATGGCATGGTCAGCTGCCTAGTAGGTCATATGATCTTTATGTTTTTTATTTTTTAGTGTAAGATTAATTGGGAGGCTATTGACCAATTTTAATATCACATGGGATGGTGTTTTATATTCATTTTCATTACTTTTGACACTGATAATTGAATATGTTTGGATGATAAATCTATGGATTGTATCAGGGATTTTACATTTTCTTATTTGATTATAGGGTTGTAATTTTTGTTACACATTGTACCATTGAAATTCATGAAATGGGAAAAAAACCCTTTGTGTGTGGTGGTAAATGTGCAATCCTTAAGTAACGATGATGTACTCATAGGTCATCTCCATTGTAGAGTGACATGGCTCTATGATGTTGAATTTTCAGAGTTCTAGAAAATATTTCATATAGTGGAATTTGTAACATCCTAGGTAAATAAAGAATATAAAATTTTCCTATTTATTAAATTTTTTGAATTAAATATTAATTTTACATTAAAAGAGATTCTTTTTTTGATGGTGTAACTGATACACAACAACTGGTTTCTTTGAAATCTTATGTTCCACACAATGCTGAGTCATACTAAATAATAATAATATAATATCATTTAAAATGGTAGTCAACACCTAGCCATTTTATTGGCGGGACTAGAAAGAACTAACCACAATATAAATATACATTTTTCATAAATGTTTTTACATTTATCCAATAAATTTTTGAGGATTAAACTAATATTGAATATGATTTTATGCATAAATTCTCAAATATTCATCAAAAGGTCGATTTACTACATTTTGATGGCGAACCCTTTCTAAATCCAGTTTTGGTCACTTTTATATGTTATATTTGACAAAATAAAATTCTTCTTTAGAATTGGTATGTCAAAATTTACATTGGGTAATTTTATGGTATTTTTTTGATAAAATTAATTTTTTAATGAATAATTAAAAATTCTATATTTTAATTCAAAACATAATTTTAATATAATATATTTATAAGATAATATTATCATTATAATTGGTTTTAAAGTGTAATTATATTATATTTTGACCATTTAATCCAATGTTGTTCAATGGAAGAAATTTCAATTTGATATTGGACATAAATAATGTCAACCTTTTGATAGTTATTGTTTCTTAATAACATGCTTTTTGTTCTGACAACAAGAAATAAATTTAAATTAATTTCTACCACTTCTATGTTTTGAATTTTTAAAAATCGATTCCATATATGGAATCAGGAGGTGGAAATTGTGTAATTAGGTACCTTTTTTTAGAAAATACGAATATTTACTTTAGTAAAAATTTTATTTACCATGGTTAAATGATAAATATGGTAAATAAGGGTAACAAAATATTATTATAATATTATAAAATTACCCTAAAAAGTGTCCTAATATAATTTTTTAGAACATTTCCGACCATGGGAATCCTTGGGTCGATTTTGGGACCCCATGGATCCACATGAGAGTGATAATGACACTTTATATTATTTAATTTAATGTAAAGACAAAAATGACATAAACATATATATTTTAGTGAATAATTTTTTACATGGGGTTATATATGATATAATTTAGACTATAAATAATCATTTGAAAGATTCAAATATTTACTACATTAGGGTCTCTTTTTATAATTTTTAGACATCAAATAAATAAAAATATTTATGACACAACATTGATGCAGTGTTTACCTCTTTAATGAATGATTTAAATAAATAAGATTATAAAGATTAAAAAAATATCCAAAACCTGTAAAATTCTAATTGGATTATTTTATTTAGAGCATGATTCATCTTATAATTGACTTTAATGAGTTTTGGACCTTTTGAAACCGAAAATCATTATATAATTAGATAATATTTACAAGCATTCTTAACGAGCCCCTCCCCCCTTATAAAAATCCCTCACTTCTAACCCATTCCACACACTTGTCAAGCAACTTGGATGGTCCATCCTCTGACCAATTAAGCTCCCTTAATCCCTATCCACCTACTAGAATCCTTCCAAAAGGAAGACAACAATTCAAGTAATCTTTTTGGTTCAAACCAAAGGGAGACACCCAATTTGAAGATAATGTCTTCTCATAAGTTCTTTTGTTTTATTTTACTTATCAAACCCCATTAAATCTTTTTATTACTTTGTTTTATAAAAACATCAGTATCCTAAATATACTATGTTGTTTTTATGAGAAGGATTTGAACTAAACTTATGAACACCTCTATCTAATGGGTAAAAACATATTGTTTATGTGGACGACAAACTACCGCCTCATGATATTATGTTTGTACAATCTTCTCCTACCAACATTCATGGAGGCCATTATTATGGCACTATATTTCTATATTATTTATATTATGTTTATATTTCCCCTATGCTTCTGTAATTTTTATTTACAAACATACCTTTATGCTTTCCAATATGTGTAAATACGGTAATCTCATTTGCGGAAGTGCGGACTACTTCACCCTCAAAGTGATATGACTTGTTCATGACATATGTGGAATGTATAAAGGATAAAGTTAATTAAATTATATATGATATTATAATGGAATTATAATATATCAATTTATCATTATATTTTTATTCTATTAAATATAAAATAGAAATGAAAGTAGTGTTCATGCGTACGTATGGATTACCTTCTCCAGGAACAGTGCATTTCATTTAGTATCTCCAAATGTTATGAATGATTATAAATACATATATATACTGGATATATATTATATATGATATCTAAATAATTAATATCATTCTGGAGAGAATGTAATTTTGACCACATGGACAATTTATAGTTATAACAATTTCGTTTTTAACTCATGTTCCGAACATCGACAAAATGTCCTATATGAACTAAAATAATTAACTAATTGTTATAAAAAGATAATAATTTATATCAAAAGGATAATAAAATAGAAAATGTTTTTAATAATGTTTAAATTAACTTTATTTTAATATTTTGGAGATTAAATAATGATCGAGTCAGTTCAGACACGAGGTAAGGGGTTTCTTATCTCACTTTCAATTCTGTGATATTTCTATTATTCACAACTTATTTATTGGATTTGGTGTATTGTGTACTGAAATTTGAAATATATTATCATGATTATCTTTATATTCATGGTATTCTATGATTTATTTGGTGGTTATCAAATTTTCATCATACGACTCGATTGATTACAATGTGGTAAGGAGTTTTCATCTCACTTTTTATTCTTGTGAGATTTGTGATATATTTGCCATAATTTCCATTGGTGTGGTGTATGTACAGCCCATGATTATATTAATTGTTTAATATAAATCAATTCATGGGTATTTACATCCTCATTTTATGATCCTTCTTTCATGGGGTTTTTGTTTCTCAAGTTACCGAATTAGTAATGGAACCTTTCACACTACTGTTTTTAAAAGACTTTTTTTGTTATGTATTTTGATTTACATATTCTTATATTGGGATATGTTATTATATATATCCATATTACTGTAAATTTGTATCCATGTGATGGGAAACCATATTCTCTCTTATCAACTCATTTGTTGAATTTTAATGTGACGCCGTTAAGCTTTCAAATTTCTATAAGGAAACATCTTAACCCAATTTCAATTCATTGGGTAAAACATATACTTCCTGATTATGTTATGATATGGATATTTGTGAAATTCCTATAATTGTTTTACACTTAATATCCACTTATATTTGGTGTATTCTTATTTTTCACAAATAATTATGTCATTTATTTTTCGTTAATCTAAATATATGATCTTTTCAAGGGACTTTGTTTCAATTAACATTCCATAGAAATTTTTTATTGTTATACGCCAATTAATTTTATATGGTGTATATACTGACCATTGATGAATAATATCATGAATCTGTTTATTCTCATGATATTATTAGAATTTAATG
Source organism: Viscum album (assembly GCA_963277665.1). Lineage (NCBI taxonomy): Eukaryota > Viridiplantae > Streptophyta > Magnoliopsida > Santalales > Viscaceae > Viscum > Viscum album. The sequence continues at coordinate 1,277,404,960 of OY728133.1, forward strand.
ATGTTATTCCTTAATTTTTTGCATTCAACCGCCTCTCAGTATATTAAAATCTCTTTAACTAAAATATCCATTTAATTGTTTTAAAGATTTATTCATCTAAATCATTATCATTGATGTTAATGTTATAAAAATGGGTTTTATGATTTATTTATATGTACATTAATGTTTTTAAATGTTAATTCCATTAAAATATTCAATGTGTTATGGGACACTTTGATCCCAAAAATCGATTTATTAAATGTTATGAATGGTTTTGAAAATAGTTTGATAATGAATTGTTTATTTCAATAACTTGAATTCATATATTGTGATTGGAATGTGGAAATGTTATCTTTCCATCATTATTTTGTTATGTGTTATAATTAGGTTATGGTTTTTGGGAATTGTTTAAATATATGGGTGGTTCTATTATAACCCTAGGGAAAGTGTGCATGAGATATCTCTCCAATTCATTGGGTAATGGGATGGAGGTAAATGTTAAGGTTTTTCCTAAGAGATTTAGGTTATATACTATGATGGTAATTCCAACGTAGCTCCTTATGTTGTTGTGAAAGCTACAATGTATGTATGATATGGATGCCAAAAGTCACATTTATGATTTTTGATATCTGTGTGTTATTCATAAATCTTATGATTTAAGGAGGTATGATAGGATCAAAAATTATGGTTTAATTGATTTGTATTTATTGTTTGGTCAATGTTTTTTTCCTTATTTATATCCCTTATTGAGTTTTTATGCTCATCCCAAGTGTTTTAAATGTTTTCCATAGGACATAATGATGAATAGGGTCACATATGAGATCATGGAAAATTCACACTATCTAAAACAAAGAACTAGAAATGTTTCATTTTAAGTGAATTTTATTTTACAAAAAAAAGGATATCGATAAGTAGTGACTACATGAAATTTTCATGTTGATATGTATTAGTTATGGCCAAATTCTCTAAAACTCTAAACCTGAAAAGGTATTCAATGTGAATTTTTTATTTAATTCAATATTATGTAACGCTTTAAGGCCGGGTCCTTATAGTTGGTATCATAGGTTGGATTAGTTAACATAGGAGGTTAGGGTGTTATTTAAGCCTAAGTTACATAACCATAATGTTTTTCATTTTATAAAGAGCCATAGTTATTTTAGATAAATTGAATGAGTTTAAGACAACATGAATAAGTCTATATTAGTATTTACACTCCTCATAAGATATTATGTGATGATTTTACTGATATACTCACACTGACATTTTTGGTTTGAGTAAATGGCTGGATCTAGCAGGGACCAATGTAACATTTCATGTGAAGAAAGCTGTGATGATTTTCTGAATGAGAAATTGAATGAAATGTGAGCTACAATGATAACTCTTGTGATTATTCTCAACCAACTATCTGGAGTTAGGATTGACCACCTGGACCATGAGAATTTTTATAAGGAATCGTATATGTGAGAAACTAATCCCTATGGAATTTCAGGTAATAATCATAAAGTTAAGTATGTTAAAAAACCAATGTGTTAGGGATGTGGAAAGAAACACCTTAGAAAATGCTTCAAAGGGACTGGAAGATGATATAGATTTGGGAATGAAGGTAAAAAAGAATGACCCTGCCATAGAAAAAAAGAAACACCCAGTTGAGTCTTGCAAAGGGAATGACGTTCTTTTTTTGGGATCAATTGAATGTTTTAAAGGTGGTGTTCTTGGTCATTATATAAACAGATGTCCCACGAAGATGTTTTGAGAATGGGATCACTTGAATCCTACCAATATTTGTTTACAAATACCTAATGTCATTCAGATTAAGGATGAAGAAAGTGAAAATGACTAATGAAAGGTATGTATTATTTTTTAACATATGTTATGATATTATTGAATATTAAGATATGATTCATGATTTATCTTGTATAAAAGAATTATTTCAGAATGAGTTGGTAAGGAATGGTTAATGGATCATGAAGAACATTGAATGAGTAATAAGTCAACATATAATGGATTCAAGAGTTATGGTAGTTTTTAAGATGATCAAATTCTTAAAATTATTAAGTCTGTTTTGAGGTTGGGATTACATTGGAAGACTTTTTATAGAATGTGTAACCCTAAAGTTTTATATATGGAAATTTTATTTAAGGAATAATTATCTTTTATTTATATGAGTAATTGTGTAATTTTATTTTGGAAGAATCTATATTTTTATAATGGACATATTGTGAAAAAGTTATTTTTTGGAAATGATTTACCTATGATAGAGAATATGTGATTTGAGAAATTACACTTTAGTATGAGACTTTAAGAGTAGTCAATTTTATTTGTAGATAATTGATCATATTTACTATGGAAGACTATGTGATTAAATCCTTGTGAGTTTAGGGTTACAATATTAGTTTGGGTTACATTGAATAATTTTAGGGACATTTGTTTATAGAATGGTATAGGATGGACATTGGGTATTTTTTATCGAATTTTGGGGATTAAGAGTTGTATTTATTTTTATAAAGTATTATCCTTTTTGGGGATTATCTGGTCATATACTATAAATTTTGTTTTTGGTTGATGTCTAAAGATATGGGAAATATATAGTTCATCTTTTTTGGATTTTCTGATAATCTAGAAGTTGATACTAGTTCATTTAATGTGACGAAGTCAGTTTGAATACTCATCGTTTGGATAAAAGATGAGTTTGTGGTAGAAATTTAGTAAAGGATGAAAGTATTCATGAAAAGTATGTATGTTTCCATATATTATTATTAAATATCTTAAATAAATTCCTCAAGTTTATGAAATTAAACTTAAAACAAAAACATTTTCCGTTAACTTTTCCTACCAGGGAATCGAAGACTGTTTAACCCATCAAAAGTTTGTGATTTTCTGGTGGTTAATTTTTTACTAATCATGTTTTCTACCACTATCCATCAATCCTTGATGGTTTTTTTCTATACAATATCCTTATTTTATTACATGGAATCCTCATATGGGCTATCTTAGGGGACCATTTTATTTTTCTATCATTATTTTGTTGTTGATGTTTTTATTGACTCTTTTTTCAATGTGGGACTTTCAATAATGTTTCCAAGAACAATTTTAAAATTGAGAGCACACAATTCCCAAAAGGAGGAAGTATGTAACATCCTATGTAAATAAAGAATATAACATTTTAATATTTTTTAAAATATGTGAATTAAGTATTACTTTTACTTTAATGGGGAAGCTTGGTTCAATGGCATACTCGATACACAACAAAGGGTTTCCTTGAAATCTTATGTTGCACACAATGTTGAGTCATACTGAAAAATAATTATATAATACTATTTTAAATAGTAGTAAATGCATACTAATTGTATTGGAGGGAATTGACAGAACTCACTACAATACTCATATACATGTTAAAAAATGTTTGTACATTAATCTAATAAATTGTAGAGGCTTAAAACAAGAAAGAATCCGATTTTATGCATAATTACTCTAATATTCATTAAAAGTTTTCTTTACCACCTTTAGATGGTAAAACCACTCTAAATATAGTTTGGGTCACTTTTATATTTTCTATTTGACAAAAGAAAATTCTTATTTTGAATTGGGACATCAAAATTTACTATTGGTAATGTTTTGTTATTTTTCTCATAAAATTCATTTTTTAAAGAATAGTGAAAATACTGTATTTTAATTCAAAATTGCCTTTTAATCTAATATATATTTTTAAGGATTGATTATATTTAGAATTGTATATAATGTTTAATTGAATTATTTTTTACCATTTATTCCAATCTTTGTCATTGTATGTAATTTCACTTTGAAATTGGACATAAATAAGTGTCAATATTTTGATAGTTATTATTTCTTAAAATCACGTTTTTTGTTTGGACAGTGAGAATTAATTTTAAATTAATTTATACCACTTCAGTGTTTTGATTTTGTAAAAATGGATTCCATATATGGAATCGAGGGGTCCAAATTGGGTAAATATGTAACTTTTTTTAGACAATATGAATATTTATTTCAGTAAAACTTTTATTTACTGTGGTTAAAGGGTAAATATGGTAAATAAGTGTAACAAAATATTATTATAATAATGTAAAATTAATCTAAAATATGTTCTAATCCTATTGGTTGATACATTTCCGAACATGGGCAACCATGGGTCGATTTTGGGACCCCATGGGGCCATATAAGTGAGATAATGACACTTTATATTAATAAATTTAAAGTAATGACAAAAATGACATAAACATATATCTTTTATTAAATCAATTTTCACATGGGGTTATATAAGTTATTAATTAGACTGTAAATATTAATTTGAAATATTAAAATAATTACTATATCATAGTATTTTTTTTATAATTTTTAGACATCAAAAAAATAATGATATTAATGACACAATAATGGCGTAGTGTTTACCTCATTAATCAGGGATTTAAATAAATAAAATTATAAAAATTTAAAAAATATCCACAACCTATCCAATTATTATTGGATGATTTTATTTCGAACAAGAGTCATCTTATCTTCTAATTTAATGAGTTTTGGACATATGTAAACCGAAAATCATTATATAATAAAATAATATTTACAATCTTCCATAAAGATCCCCTCCAACACCTTATAAAAATCCCTCACTTATAACCCATTTGACACACTTATAAAGACTCTTGGTTCATCCAACCTATGACCATTTAATCTACCTATATCCCTATCATCCTCCTAGAATCTTTACCCAAGGCATAAGGATATTCAAGTATACCTTTTGGTTAAATTCAAAGGGAGACACCCAATTTAATGGTAACATCTACTCTTAAGTTATTTTGTTTTATTTTAATTATACAACACCATAATCTCTTTTGATTATGTTATTTTATAACAAAACCAGTATCCTCAATATAATAAGATGTAGTTATGAGAATTATTCTAACTACAATTACACAAACCTCCATCTAATGGGTAAATAACATATTGTTTCTGTGAATGACAAACTACTACCTCACGAAATGATGATTGTTCAATCTTCTTATACCACCTGTCATGGTGGCTATTATGATGGAACTATATTTATATATGATTTATATTATGATTATATTTTCTCTATGCTTTGGTAATTTTTATTTATAAACATATATTTATTCTTTCCAATATGGGTAAATAAGATAATTTCATTTGAGGAAATGTGGACTACCACCCCTCAAAGTGATTTGACTCGTTCATTCCATACATGGAATGTTTAAAAGATGAAATTATATATAATATTATAATGGAATTATAATATATCTTTGTATCATTGTTTTTTTATTCGCTTAAATATGAAATATAAATGAAAGTAATGTTCTTGCATATATTAGACTTACCATCTCCATGAAAGGTGCATTTAATTTCTTATCTAAAATGTTTTGTAAATTTATAAATACAAATACAAACTAGATATATATGATATATGATATCTAAATCAAGAATATAATTCTTTAGATAATGTAATTTTGACCACAAGGAAATTTTTTAATTATAACTACTTTTTTAACTCATGTTTTGAACGTCAACAAAATGTACGATATGAACTCAAATAATTAAAATATTGTTATATAAAGGTAATAATTGATATAAAATGAATAATAAACATGAAAAAGTTATTAATAAAGTTAAAAATAACTTTTATTTATTATTCAGGAGATTAAATAATGATTGAGCCAAGTCAAACACGACGTAAGTGGTTTCTTATCTCCCTTTTAATTTCGTGAGATTTCCATTGTACGACACTGATTTATTGAATGTGATGTATTGTGTACTTACATTTGATATATATTACCATTATTATACTTAAATTCAGGTTATTATTTGATTCATTTTTTGTATATTATCTTTTGGTCATACGACATGATTGATTACAATGTGGTAACAGGTTTTTATCTGACTTTTTATTCCCGTGAGATTTAGGCTATATTTTCCACTATATCATTTTTTGTGGTGTATATACTTCCCATGAGGGTATAAATTGTGTGATATAATTCAGTTTATGGGGTTTTACATCTTCATTTTATGATCCTACTTTAATGGGGTGTATGTTTCGTAAGTTACCAAATTGGTCAGGGAACCTTTCACCCTCCCCTTTTTGAAAGACTTCTTTTTGTTATGTCTTTAAATTTACATATTCCTATATTGCTATATGTTCTTAAATTTTTCCTTATTTTTGAATTTTTTTCCCATGTAATGATATACCATTTTATCTCTTATCAACTCATTTATAGAATTTTAAAGTGACGTCATACGACTGTCGAATTTCTGTAAGGGAACTTCTTATCCCAATTTCAATTCATTAGGTTAAACTTATACTTCATGATTATGTCATGATATGGATATGTGTCAATGTCCTATGATTGTTTTACACTTAATATCCACTTATATTGGGTGTATTATTATTTTTCACACATTATTATTTCATTAATTTGTCCTTAATCTAAGCATATGATCTTTGTAAGGGACCTTGTCTCAATTTACATTCCATTGAAACATATTTATTATTATACACCAATTCACATTTATATGGTGTATATAATTTTAATTGACATATTATATCATGAATATCTATATTTTCATGATATTATAAACTTGATTGATGTTATTCCTCAATTTGTTGTATTCAAGCATCTCTCATTTTGGTAAAAAATATTTAACATAAAATATCTATTTAAATGTTTTATATATTCCTTATTTTAAATATTTCTCATTAATTTCCATGTATAAAAAATGGTTTTTAGGATTTATTTATATGGACATTAATGTTTTTAAATGATAATTCCTTTAAAATTTTTAGTGTGGTATGTGAAACTTTGATTCCAGAAATCTCTTTATTAAATGTTTTAAATAGTTTTGAAAATGGTTTGATAAATAATTGGTTATTTCAATATCTTGAATTCATATATTGTGATTGGAATATGGAAATGCTATCTTTCAATTTTCAGATGTTATATGTTATGATTATGTTATGATTATTGGGAATTGTTTACATTTACGGGGGTTCTTTGATAAACCTAGGGCCGGAGAGCCTGAGATAGCCCTCTAATGCATTGGGTAATTTGATGGAGGTAAACATTAATGTTTCTACTATGAGATTAAGGAAATATACTATGATGGGAATTCCAAAGTTACTCCCTACATATTTGTGATAGCTAAAATATAATTATGATATGGATTCCACAAGTTACATGTATGATTTAGGATTTCTATGTGTTATTCATAAATTTTATGATTTCCTGAGACATGTTATCATCTAAAAGTACGATTTCATTGATTTGTATTTATTGATTGGTTAATGTCTATTTTCTGAATTGTATAACCTTTACTAATCTTTTTATGCTCATCCGATGTTTTTGAAAATCTTTTCACAGGACATAAAGATAAATAGGTTCAAGGATGAGATCATGGAAAAGAGATGTCGTCTAAAACATGGAACTAGACAAGTTTCTTTTTAAGTGTTTTATATTTTATGAAAAAATGGATACTGATTAGTAGTGGATATATTTAATTTTCAAGTTGATATGTAATAGTTATGGCCTAATTCTATAATACTATAAAACTAAAAAGATCCTCAATGGGAATTATTCATTTAATTCACGATTATGTAATGATTCATGGCTGGGTCCGTACAGTTTTGGTATAGAACCACTCATCATCTCAGTTTGTATTTTATGCCCAGTGTCTCATTTCATTGAACTTATGGGTGTAACTCTGTAGGAGTTCCATGTGTATGAAAAGATTTAATATATCCTAGTGCCCTTTTAAGATGCTAGTATATCACCCTTTTTGGATTAATGCTCACTAAAGCATGTTTTTAGTTCCCCTTTTCAATGAACGATGACCAGGACACTCCTATAGCGGGGTGATTCATGTTGGAAATTTTAATTGTGTCCTTCCATGTAGAGGGAACAACCAAAGACCAATTTTATATAATAAGTCTTATTTGAAACGCCATTTTGGTCATAATATATTATATTACATGGGTTCATTCTTGGTAGGACCACAATGTAATGGTTAACAGTGTACAAAACCTATTAAAATATTGTTTTCAGGCATGGCATTTGATGAATGTTCTTGAGATGATCATGGACTACCTCACGTAGTGTACGAATTATGATTTTTTAATGTAATTATGTTAGTATGATATGTCATGTTCTTCTATAGGAAGTCATCCTGAGATTTTTGACTACCATTTTAACGTTTTGTCAATAATGGTTGGTTCCAAACTATACTGAGCACCTCATCTTGTATATAGAAAGGGTGTCTCTAGTATTTTGGGTAAACTTATTTTCCTCTTGGTGTACCTTGTATGAATTATGAAAATGTTACCTATCTTATAATCTTCAAAGTATACTACGAGAGCATCAATTATATGGAATGCCCAATTTTAGACAATGTTTGTCTTGATTAGAAAACACCATTCATAGTGTCGGATAAAAGATTGGATTCTCATATATTATGGTTATTCCTATGTGATACATGTGTTCCCATGTACTAATTCATTTTATTAACTTGGAAACCATATTTTTTCCTTTAACTTGATCTCCAAGAAGATGTTTCTTCTGTTTAAGTCAATGTTGTTTATATGTTGATTTTCCACATTATACTAACATGTATCTTATACATTCTGAAAATGGATTTCCATTAATGATATCCTTGGACTCATGTTTTTTACTCTGAAGATACCCTCATATTTTTATTAAATCTCTCATGAAGTGTTTTATGGGTAATTATATAAGTGTGTCAGAACCCACATGGACCCATGTTTGTGCTAGAAAAGATAGATTAAATGGGTGTTTGGTCTAGAGACATCAAGAGAATATGTTTACATGCATTGGTGAGAATGTTTGGAGAATCAATAGGTACCACCATCCAAATACAACAACACATAGTTTATTTATAAGCTGATATTATAAGACATGTGATTGAGGTTTCTCGACCACATGTTTCTTAATGAGATATCCCTATCTCAAATCATATGTGATCTATAAGGAACCAATCAATAGCACATATTTTGGTTTTGAAATTGTTCTGTGTGTGTCTAATGTGGTTTTACAGGAATGTCACCTTGACTAGGATTTGAATATGATCTGAATTTCTCCCTTCATTAATATTATTTATAATTCCATGAGAATAGTAATAAGCTTTAGGTCATGATTAAATATATAATATGAAGGATGATGTACCCAGATTCTATATTGTCCATTAAAAATGGGAGAACCAATAGTGGATAGTTCCATAGGCTGATTTTTTAAATGATGACGATGTGATGGTGAATTTAATCTTGTGAGATTGGGTAAGAATCGTCTTGAGGTTTCAATTTGGGAAACATGTTTTTGCTCGAGTGTCAACAATACTGGATGTATACTCTCATGTTATAATGTAAAGGTTTGTTGGTTGTTGGAAAAGAAATTACTCCATTTAGTGAAAGCATAACGAATCAAGGTGGTGAGATGTTGTATCCACATTAAATAAGGCTTCACAGTGATGAAATGTTCTATGCTGGGGAAGATACAACATCACATGTTATTTTGGATGGGATGAAATTCTTTTAGAATTTGAGTTTTATTATTTTGGATGGTCTATTTTATAAACCAACCCATATTTTGTATGTTAGATACTTTGAACTCTTAAATGTTTGCTTTAGTTGTATTTTAGATTCTGGGAGTTTTCTTTTTTTGGTTCATTGAATTTTGGAAACAACAGGCCCTGAAATATAATGTTTGGGTGGATTTGTAATGGTGCACAGTTAGTCTAAAACCATGAAGACCACCAGTGAAAATTATAAACCTTGTTTAGGTGAGAAGAGGTGACATTTAATGGATGTTAATACTTTTCCAAAATTTTACCACTATCATGCATGATTAGACAATTTAGGTAGATGTGTTCACTATTTTTAACATGGTTAGCACATGGTTTGGCCAAACTACACATCCAAACATTGTGACCAATCCCAATTAAGTAGTATCCCTTGCACAGTTGGCACATGGTTCTTCCAACCATGCATCCAAATCATAGAACTCATTTATGGGGTGAAATTAACACTGTTACCATATTACTTTTTACTTTTTTTCTTCCTCTTTTGTGCTTAACAGCCCCCTCAATTGGGTTTTCTTCTCCTCTCATATGAATGAGGATAACACCCTGATAGAGCCTCCAACGAAATCATCATTAGATGCATTGGAAGAGTTTTGATATGTCTATGAATCCAATTTATTTCATTCTTAGTTAATATTTACAACTATTGTGATATGTTTGTGTAACATAATTCACCATAATTTCATGTATTTCATCTATTTCATTTATTTTTATTGAATTGGACAAAATCAATCTTATATATAGAACATGTGAGTCATCCATGGTATAAGAAAGGTGGTTTACTCATTCTCCCTAAAGTTTCATCATTTTATAATTTTTTATTGTGTATCGCATCCTGTAAATACCTAGTGTTTCTTAATATTTATTAATTATCCCAAACTATGTTTCTTATATACTTTTCTATATGGTCAGAGGTCATAAACGCAACCTAAACCATCCCCTGTATGGTTAGTTTCTTTATAAGAATTTGAATTTTATGGTTTCATTTGTTAGACAACCCCCTTGGATGAACATTTCATTTTAATATGTAACAATGATGCACAATTTTTTAACACCATCATAGAGGTGGGTTTCTTATTCCGTTTTAATGGAATTCTATTAATTGAAATATATAAATGATTTTTTTTAAAAAAAACAATGTTTTCAAAAGAAATTTTTTTGTTTAGATGTGGATAATTACAAAGAAAAATTGTTATTTATATATAAATTTTATACATTACATAGCCTCATGTATTGAGTGTTTTACATTGTTCTTAATAATTTGTAATTATTATCTATTTTAAATTATGGTATAATGTGATGACCTTCTTAATTGTTTGTTCTAATGTGGAATTTTTGAGTACATGGTGTTTATTTTGTGAAATATATTTTTAAATGGGTGTGGCCCTATTATTTCATCACTGTTCATGTTATGGAATTATTTAATCAATTCCATTTTTATATTGATGAATTTTATATTAATAAATGAATTATGTAAAGCTAGAGTGATACTTGGGTTTCCATCCAGGGAATGTCAGGGACAAGACCATCATTTGTGTGATCTATTTCAATGGTACTATGTGTATGCATTGTTTGATACACTGGTTTTCATGGATTCGATCATCACATGTTCATCATAACTCATTAGGATAGATACTAGTTCTCATGGGGAGACACCATGGATGGAATCATTGGAAAGATGGTTGTACAAAGCCACAAATGACACTTTCCCCCTTAGGTGAGATACTAGGTACATTCTCATAGATTGTTGTATCAAATTAGGTATACATTGAAACATTTGAGGGACTTCATGGATTAAATTAGGCAGAAATTAATAGTAGAGAGATCTTATGGTGAACATGATATGATACATGGGTTCCTTGTTATGGTTAACCTCAAACGGTCCCATGATGTAGCTTAATTAATATTGGTATTTACTTTCATAGAAGAGTCTACTGATACATATTATTTATCCACAGGATTCACCACCAAATACAAATCACCCACTTGTGTTATTTCTATATAATGATACCTTTTTCTGTCAATATTTACCACTTATAACATATATAATTTGTATATGTTTCCTATGGATAATAAATTTCCATCTTAGGATGAAGGAGATATGGTCATGTCAAGCGTCCTTAATGATCCTTAGCAAAACTTGATAATTTATTTATTTCTCCACTTGATTTAATTTTTATACAAATTTAAATTTATGATTTCTTAGACCGGAACTAGATTATGGTTTAAACACCACTGGTGGTGTCCTATTGCATATATACAAAACCCTACTAGGACCTTCAATGCATTGGGGAACCAAATTAGATAATCCTGATCATTCGTCCTTGGTTTATTTATTATGATGTCATGCTCATACATAGGTGTTAGGAGAACCGGAAAGAGATGGAGATTAGGATGCTAATGGAGTTCGCCTTGAGTAATTTTATTTCGTTTAATTATTTTTGTGTTGCACTATAAATTTTTTCCTAATATTATCCTTCTAGTTTAGTTTATATATCATCATCTAGGCATACATTGATTGTTATATATTGAGATTTTCCATTTACATTTAGGTATAGTAATATTCTGCTTCTATATTTTTAATTTAGTAGTATTCATGAATTTGTATGTTATTCTTGTACTCATATACCGTATGGTATTTTAATAATGATTGTATAGACTCCCATCTATCACCTCCTTAGAACCTATCTACTAATCTGCAACCTATATCAAGTGAGGACTTTCACTTGAGGTCATGTGGTGACTGTTCCAACAAACTGTCTTTTAGGAATCTGGGAAGGGATACTACAATTGTATTCAGAACCACTTAATGGTAAATGAATAGTAAACCTAGTTGATTATTTTAATCCTCATTGACATGTTTTTAGGAGTCAGTTGATTCTCGTTGATCGATGCCATGTCCAAATAACACTGATTTATGGTTCATGTGGAATATATTCTGATGATTACATTCTAATGTTACAGTAGGCAATTGGTGTTCCATGTGATTCCTCTTAATGTAAATAATTCTCATGTAGTGTATATGGAACTTTTAAACTATCTATTTCATCCCTTATTAGATTGATTTTTTGTGGACAACATTAATGGAATTCCCAGTTACTCCTTTTAATAGGAGGAGCATATAGTGATCCTAAGGATATTACTAGACTTACTTTAGGAGAACCAACATTACGGTAAGATCTCAAAGATATTGGTTTGTATCAGTATAGTTAATTATATAGGGATTATCATGTATGAACATTTATCAGATGTGGAGATAGAAAAGGTTAATTTAGTGGTTTCTTTATAAATGAATAATTTAATTTCTTATTAACAATGTTTTATTTTCCTGATGGTTTTCTATATGAGGTTTAGGCCTATATTTTCTTGATTAACAACCCCTTTATCATCCCTATTTTGAAATGGGTATCCATTCATCTATAATATATATTTTTATAGAGACTTCACATTGTTTTGTATGTGGTTTTCCAATGATCCAATTTCAAAACTATTAAAGGGTGGATTTTAGTAGGTACTATTTTTCAATTCATATAGAGATAGAATCAATTACATGTTGATTAAGAGGAAAGAAGTGGTCACATATGGGTTGAGGAAGTTGATACCACATGAGATGAACTATGTGAATAATGATTTGGAGATGGAATATTTATTATTCTCAATGATGACATGAAGACACTGTATTCATGGAGATCTCTTTTTGGTTCAATAGAACTATTAGAGTTTCAATCATATCCTCATTCACAAGGATCAAAAAATAAGATATATAATTTGTTAGGGGTTCTTTTAGGACTATCACATCATTATTGTCTATATTGATGGCATGGGAACCATGGTGGTATATTAAATTGTCATTATATTCCATTCTAATAATGTGTATAGGTGTTTGGGCTATTGGATACTTTATTGATAACCTTGGTGTTTTATAGGGGTACATATTTTCATGAGTAGAATGAGTTGACACATGTTCTCCTTCACAATATGATGGAGATAGATAAGAGACCACAACTATGAGGTTATACATGACCCTATGTACTTCGAGGATATGCCAGATGGATTATCAGGAAAGGATAACATCACCCTTTTCTAGGAAAAGAATAGTGGTGTGGGACATGATCCAACAGTAGGTGATGAGGTAGGTTCATATATCTCCTATGGAAATACATCCCATATGGTAAAAGATGGATAAGGAATTTTAATAAAAAAATTGGTGAATTCTAATGAGTTAGAGGGTATCCATGTTTATCTCTCCATGTCTCAAATGATAATATGTAAAGGCTGAAAATTATGTTGTGGATGGTTTACTATAGTCTCTTAATATCCCAGATTAGAAATGGGATAATAAATCAATAGACATCGTGATGAGGATTCCATAAAATGTGAAAGGCCCAAATTCTATATGGGTGATACATGATAAACAAACATGGTCACCAAAATTCTGATATTTCTAGGCTGTGAGTTTGTTGGATGGTTCAAGACTGTTGTACTTGAGGTATGTAGTCTTGATCTAGGGGGTACCCTATGATGCAATTTTTCCATCATGTTTGTGGAGTGGAATGATGGAGGTCATTGGAACCCAGATTAGGATTATTACATCATTTGATCCCTATATGGATGGGATAACATATTGGACTATCCAATTGTTGGAAGATATGTAGAGGGCCTGGGTTTTTGAATTCAATTGGTGTAAGGATAATAACAGTCCACTTTTAGTGTTTTCTTATATTAATAGACTACACCTGATAATATTCATAGATATTTTTGAGACCCTATATGGATGACGTTACCGGCCACCCTAATTCTTGTTTGAGATTGTTGATACATGTCTTGATGGGTAAGATGTGGTTTAGGTTATATTAGATAAGGGTAAGGTGATATGTGAGATAATTAGTATAACACATAGAATACAAAAATCATACATATATTAACATCGAAGGCCCTTGGAGTTTTGGAATAGATATATTTTTTATTCATAAAGTCTTACCAGAACAATGATTATATTTTTTTATTGGGTATAAAACCAACTTCATAGGTGTATTTCGCCATTCTAGATTATGTGGAAGGCTGATGAGGTGAACTATCTCATAACATTGTCTAAAACATGGATCAGGTACTTGATGTCTTCTATGTTTCACATATGATTTGGTACGTTTAAGATCATATACAAAATTGGGACTGGGGAGAGTTAGCAAATGAAGATGAAGCCACCATCATGGTGTATATTGTTTTGGCCATTGATCATTAAGATATGATCTGACATGGATAGACCATAAAATGTTTTTCATTTGTTGTGGAATCAATAGATATTGTAGGAGAGCTAATATGGGTCCAAGAGTAAGATACATGCTTAGAATCCCCATCATTTTGTTAGCTTTTGATCGTAGGACAAAATTCCTTAAGGGATGGGAAAATATAGTATATCAATTTCCTGCTTGAAGAATTTTAAATAATTTTTGGAGTATTATCAGAGACATGAAATGAGTCGATGATAGATTCAATGGCACAAGGAACTAGATATTGATATTAATCAAAAAATTTAATTCAATAATGTAATGAACACATAGTATTCCCAAAATAGTGGAATAACTCCTTAAAGGATTCATGAATCCAAAATGTAAGACCACATATGATTCATAAATGATGGGTTTACCAACGGCTTGACCTAGCACTAGTATACATCCGATGTCTAGTTAGGGAAGCCAATGGTAGGTGAATTTAATTAAAATTCATTAAAAATTTATTTATTTTATCAACTAACATATCTTTGTGTAATATATATTTATAATAACTTAGAAAAAATATTCATGTAATGAGACATAAACATTGGAGGATTTCAGAGGTTATCTAATTATTCTTCATTAGTGGATCATATTGTAGGAAAATAGTTAATCAGATCATGTTGGATCTAGAGGAATAAAAAGATGGCGATTTATCATTCGATAGAGAGTTAATTATTTACCAATGATCAATCAAAATCAGGGATTGACTCATCAAATGTGGGTTTTACACTTTTTTAAAACTTTTTAACCATGTATTTGATCTTCATTATTTAATCTATGATTATAAAACCTTTACATGATCAAAATTTTAATAAATTGAATTATAGATTTAAATTTATTTACCTATCCTTTATATGACCCCAGATATCCCATTTATATGATTATTGTCAAAAAGGGCTTGATAAAATATGGTTATATCATCAATATTTTGATTTTACCCCATCATTTATTCAGTGTTCATCATTATGGGAATGCACAATCATTATTCAATATTGTCAGGGGATGCATGAGCATGATTGAACCACTTTATTCAATGTTGGTTTATGCATGATGGATGATTTTTTGTTTTATTAAAGCATTTTGATGGATTTTAGGCGATTATTCATGGACATAGGATACACGAATGGAGAAGTGAAATTGGAGGATCGCATGATGCATGTATGATTTGGGAGGATGATCATATTCTATTTTCCGACTACCAGAGGCTAGGAAATGATGGTGGGAGTAATTTTCCTCCAATATCGAGTGGTTAAATAGTGATATCCTTCATGGAATTCTTCGATATTGAAAACACATGGTGAATATGGATTTTATATTGAAAAATGAAGTCCAAATCATGTATTTAAGAAAGAAATACACATTATACTACATTTTCTATAATTGATAGGGTTTTCATTCATGTTGAGGATTACAATTAATTTTGTTTGGACCACACACTATGTGACCCTACCTTGGTGTCCATGAAGTGTGCCAGCTCGAACATGCCCAAGAAATTGTATTTTTAGGAAATATTGTGTGGTTTGGGATTATACAAGCATAAGATGACACCAAATTTTTTCTAGGTACGGTGTCATGTACATTTGTTTGGCCTGATGTACATGGACATAACTAGCTATATAAAATACAACCCTTAGTGGATGAGACAAACTCTTTTCCTCCAATCAAACTAACCCAAGTCATCCTGATACTTCACAAAATCCATCTCACCATATGGCCTCAAGAATGCCTCCCCAAACTCTATTGGATTTTAACTAGTGTAGAGTTTCTAAAAAATATAGCAGGAGACTATACCATCTGTTCATAATTTAAGAACAGTGAAAATGACCAAAAAATACACATAGATAAAAATAAGAGAAAAATATATAAAAATTAAGTAATAACATGTTGTAATAAATTTAATGTGACAAAAAATTATATATAGACAAAGATAGAGAAAAATAAAAAAGTTGGTCTTCAAACTGTCTAACCACTAATTAAAAAAATAAAAAAAAATCAATCATCACTACCTCCAATATCGAGTTGAACTAGAAACATGGTCTCTAAAACCCTCAAGATGACCGAACCCAACCCTAAGACTCCACAAAATTATATCTTCTCAGTCCATATTAACGTGGAAATTAACCTAGCTATCTTCTAACATTTTCTCTAACCAAAAATATGATAATAGATTTACATGCACGCCAAAGAACACATATATGCGGTGAGAAATAAATTTTAGTAGGCAACCCCCAATTGTGGACCTAAAATATACTATCATAATAAGTACATGTAAACATTTTATTTATATCCTATCTAAATTCTACAAATAGATGACATAGAAGAAAAAACATCATAGAAATTTGGTATTAAAAAGGAAAACAACCAGCTACAAGATTCACACTAACACTAAAGGTAAGTCTATCCCAACATTTTCCCATGCATGAGGATTTAAAATACATTTCTCACATATACACATTAAAAAAAGAACCTCCCATATCAATAATGGTTCTCCAAGATTTATAATTTCAATAGTAATTAATTATTTACCTCAGGGCATATCAATAGCCATCCATTACCACATATCACATATACTGGGCTCTATAACTCTAATAGAATGATCTGCACTAGGGATAATATCAACTAGGTTGACACGACTAGTGAAAGTATCTATACCAATGGTCCTAAAGAATGAATATAGAACTAGATATGAACCCCACATGGAGAGAATAATAATAAATTTGGAGTTTATATAATCAATGGGCCGAAGACTTTAAAATAACCCATGCCATAGAAATCCAATTTTTTGTGTGCCTCAGCACCTCATGAGCCTAAGGACACAATATTAGGGGGAAAACTAAAATAGAATGGGGTTTCACATATAGAGACTATATAAATTATCCATAATACCATTTGAATAATTTTGACTAATAGATTAGAGAACCATATCACACTCAGGGCCAATGTTCAATCCCTGATATCTGTAGGGTCTCCTCCTCACACAATATTTATTTGATGAAAAAATATCTAGCACCATGAAAACAAACATGGTATTATCCACCATGAATACATTATTAAAATAGTAGAACATGTAGTGATAATCCAATATTGGATAACAAAACATAGATCCTACCATGAAACCATATATCTTAATATGAAATAAAGAATATAATATGGGTTGTCAAGGACGGGCCATAGGGCCAAATGAAATGATAGTGCTCTTGGAGACCCTTGGGTGGAATCAAAATGAACATGCTCTAGTAGTCACCCCTGATACACCAAATATCTCAATCCATGCCACTAAAAATATCCTAAAATAGCCTATTGGGCATTATAATAACAGAACAAATTATGATGGGTTCATATAGATCAAACATAAAATGAGAAAATAATAGTGAAAAAAAGAAGATGTCTATAATGGACTCCCAATAATCCAAGATCTAAAAAACACCTTTTGGGAATCCAAAATAACCATTACACAAATAAGATCATACAAGATGGTCTATATAATTATCTAGATTATGGAAATTATAGACGGTCTCATGAACACAATCCAAAACATAAGGAAATCCCAGGAAAGAAAACTACAATCAACATTTTTGGTGAAGGACCCATCTATAGGTACCAATCCTCCCACAAGTGAACCCTCTAGAGTCCCTTAAGAACATATAAAAAACTATGGAACTAGATCATAACCACCTTTCAAAAATTTCAACCCAACCCAAAGGTTCCAATGGACCTTGTCCATAAACCCAAGTTATAATCCTCAAAAATAACTATCCTCTGATGAACATTCTAGACATGTATGGTAAAACAAGATATAAAATGTGATACTACTCAATACCACCTTTTGGGATCTATCTAATATAACCTGATTCAACATCCATTAGAAAACTCAATTTGTCTTGACTAACAATCTTCCACCATCACCCTATCCTTACAACTCACAACTCGACCCAATGAAGGACTATGAATCCAATCCTCAAAAAATTCATCATACAGAACTCTAATATTCCAAATCACTATCAATATAGAAACTAATTTTTTATAGGATTCCAATGTTATGATAAAATTTTAATAATTCTCATAATGTACTACTCAAAAGTCCAATTCCAACTCCGGGTCAAAAAAACACAGAAATCTCCCAAGATGGGAAATGTTCATAGGGTCATGGAATGAATAGTAACACAACCATAGAAAATATGGGGTCTAACCAAGTTCTAGTACACATCCTAATACCCCTCAAATGGGGAGTCTAGATGTGTATATCACCATATAGAAATGTCCCACAACCCAGAATGTACATAAAGTATACAAAGTGTACTTCGAAAAACTAAGTCTACCCATGTACTCATCTATATAGATAGGTATATGGATAATTATGACAACATGGAATGTATGTAAAATAATAAACATGTACTTATAAAAACATATTCTTCCTTAAACATGTTTAAAACATGACATGTGATCATTAAAACCTAATGTGCATACATGAAGATCCCAAAATAGGAATCTACAAAAATGCACTTAATCCCCTATTTTCGATGAAAAAGAAACAAACCGACCTACAAGGGGTCACCAAAAACATAAAAATGATATAAAATTAATAAAAAATATTATACAATGGTTTTTAGTATAAAATAAACAATTCCCTACCTTCCATGTTGATATGACAGATGCATCTCTCTAATCCACAATCAATGGCTTCTATAGAATGATCCAGAATTACGAGTGCTCCACGGTGACACAACTTCTTTTACCTCTTCCCCTACCTATATTGGATGAGGACCCTAGTGGGGGATCCCCATAATTTAACACAATAGGAAGAAGATTAAAAGAAATATTAAATAATAATAAATATATAAATATAAATAAAAATGAAAATGAAAATAAAAGGGGCATGTCCCTTTCCCCCGTGACTGAGATTAGGTTATTCCCACAGAAAAATGTCCCCATATTCTCGAAGAAAATCAAAATGTTGAGTCTCCATCATAAAAAATGTATAAATGGTATAAAAATATAAATAAAAGTGAAGAAATTAATAATTAAATAATAAATACTCTTTGAAAATTATATAGGATTAGATTATCACTATACTCTTATCCTAGGGTAAACACACAATTCTGAGAGAAAAATAGTGGCATAATAAATTATTCATGATTACATTAAAAGATAAATTACCATTTCATAATTCAATACTCAGGTGGTAAAAAATGTTCCTATTTTCATTGATTTAGGAAACCAATGAAAACACGAGTCAACACAAACTCCCCACCACAAATGAATCATGCCCTTGAGAAACATTAGTGGACAACCAACATCCATGATCATCATAAACTTTTGGTATATCAGATGATATATATGAGGGTAATGGGTATGAATTATAATCCGTAAAATTCGGTATTTTAAAACATTTCTACCTTTTATTAACATGTTCTCTTCATTGTTGGTGATACTCAACACAGTATAAGCTTGAGGGTTATACCAAAAGAATTTAAACACAAAATAGTAAACCATAAATACCTCGTCAGATCTAAATCCACTCATTATCTCTACTATTCAGAAGTGATCGCAATTGAAAGGAATTGAATTTGAATCCCCCATTTATGGTCCACATGCACTTTCAAAACCTGCTGGAATGTTGAATGTTTGAATCTAGGTGCTAGCAGAAAGTTTTGATGACCCATTTGGCATCTTGATGCTCACCGCTACACTATTTTTTTGATTTGTGAATAATGATTACAATCGAATGTATGGAACTAGATAGTATCCCTATATTAGTATATAGAGATAATAAATGATACAATCTCGCACCGAAGAGCAATAAATGGTGTTTGGAGAGAGATATATTTCTTACGTGTATAGTGACTGAATAAATGTATGAAATATACACCTGAAATGAGAATATGAATTTATCACTGAATACACAATATATTTTGACTAATTAAATTAATAATAAATGTATTTTATTTTTAATAACATTATTATAATATAACACTTATATTGCGTGATAAAAACTAGGCCATCAACTGGACTCGTAGTTCCCAAAAATATTAAATGAACCATTATTATTTTTAACTAATATTCATTAAAATTATATATTTCAAACGAAATAAAATAAATATAATTTATTCATAACTTGAAAAATATGCATTTATTATTCCCTTGGTGATCATATATCCATTGATAATATAAGAATATAAGTGTTGGGCCCCACCATGTCCAATATTCATAATCACAAGAATTTCGAAGAATACCGAATATGCTGTCATATGAAGACCTCTAGGCCCTTATCTCAATATAAGTGACTATTATCAATAGTCCAAGAGCAAAATCATACAACCCATCATGGACTGTAAATAGATAAGTATATTCATTGAAATTACTACCAACCTCTGAGAATGCAATGTGTAATACAATCTTTTTGCCTTTAATATCTCACAAAGAGGGACTCACGTCAATATTATCACCTTTTCTTGATTTAGTATTATTTTATCTAATTAGATATATTTATATTATACTATGATGGGAATGGATTTATCAAGTTACTTACATCCTGATCAAAAAGGTCTAAGATATATTATTTTTTTAATAAGTAAGGGAAAAATTCTTGTTGATCAGTCGACCAATGCCAAACCACCAAGGATGCACCCTACTAAAGATAATTCACCATGATTTGATTATAATGGTTTTTACCATTCATCAAAGTAAATGTCAAATGGCACTAACTGGTAATGATATCATGTTAGAAGACCAATACACATGTCCATTTATTGGAATATCCCATTATATGCAAAACATGTGGTGTCCCTATTAGTGGGCCTATATTATTTCTCTCACTACTAGAGATCATCTATTGTGAACATCATTAGAAGAATTCTCAATGGGTATTATCTCGAATAACATGATAGTAAGTTATCAACTTTTTCTAGAGAGTTATATATAACTAGACCATATGGAAATTTTTTAATATTAATGGAAAGGTATCTTGAGGTTCTAATTAAACCATCAGATCTTCTATACCAATTTCATTCGAAAAATAATATGTGTACATTAGCATTAACTAGTAATAAAATAAATATAGTACACTATAATGGTATGAAAACATCTTTTATATCTATCTATAATCATGATATTCAAATCAAGTGTTCTATACTGTTTAGTCTAGGGAAGCAACTATGACACCTTACCCACATGAATAAGAATATACCTTCTAACCAAACATGTTATCCCTTGAATGATTTAGATCATGTTTCTACTAATTCATGACTTTAGTTTCTAGGACGTAAAAATTTTCCCCATGTAGCTATTTTGGAATAGTGACCTCATCTCATTGAGTAAAACATCCCTGAGATGGTATCCCTGAAAATACTGATTTTCCCTCTTTCAATACTTGACATCCTAGCTAGTAAGAATATCATAATTTAAAATATGATAAATATTTACTTACCAGTTTTAATTACACGAACTGGAAGAAAAAATTTCATATCACTGGTTCATAACTACTATAGAATCTTCAATGTACTTGGTATTTATAGGTATGTATACCAATGGTTTATGTGAGGTTTTTTCACTCTACTCTATAACAATTCTGTGATATTTGGTCACATGTATCTAAGGAATACTATTTTGTACCCCCTAAAAATTAATCCCTTTCTTTTACACTTAAAAAAACCATATATTTATTAATTCATGATGTACAATAAAAAAGTTCTGATTTTATCCCTTATAGTACACATTGTAATAATTGATATTTTCTTTCTATAATGTATGTCATGGATATATCGGTTCTATTACATATCATGGAACAATTTATTTATCCATCACCTAAGATTATGCATTTTAACACAACATGTTCATCTCCTTATATTCCATAGACATGAAATGCAGGAGATATGATTCCACATTACCCTAGAATAAAGTCTTCCCTTAAATTATTCCAACATTTAATTTTCATGTTGTTTAACAATATTTGGGATTGACAAGGTCCAAGATACTATTAAACCTATATAGGATTAATAAATTCCCTATAATATAGGTATCTTCATTAAATCAATAACTAGATAATAAATTTCATTCTAATCATATCTATCTCAGATAAAAATAGATATTTTCCATATGTTAATGATCATATTTTACATAGAATACATTGGTTCACTAACTAACATCACATAGAAACATAGAAATTATTTATTTCAAAAGAATATTGCATGATATTTTTTCTTACATAAATAATACACTATAATTAAATAATTCTAAATATTTACTAGCATTATGTGATGTTAATATCCCTTCTGGTGGTGTCGTATATACACCGTCCATGATTGGTGGCCATGACATCCAATTCCTAATAAAATTACTATAGTGTATAGTTTAAAAAAGAAACATTATAATAGAATTTTGAATCCCAACATGGTATAACCAATAGAGCATTATTGGTACTATGCTTGTGCCATCTATTTATAATTTCACTTTAATAACAATCACAATATTCATATTAATAATCCCCTTTTCACTTTAACACATATAATGAAAATTTTAATTTTAACTAATCAAATCAATATTATCTAATTTAAATATACTATTATCTTTTAAGAATTATTATTATTAACAATAAATAATTTATCACCGGTCATAGTTAATATATAAATCAACACTAAGGTTTTAACATTCATAATCAATATGTGTTGTTGGGAGATTCCACATCCACATGCACCAGTATAAATACTTCCTATGCGAACTACATGTGGATCATAATAATTGAATAAATCCAATTCAATCTTGTTACCAATATATCAAGTAGATATGTGCACACTTGTATAGAATTATTCTCTATTAATTGAATACAACTTTTATATCTTATATATTTATGTAATATTCTATGAAATCATTAAGATAATTACTTTCATGCATAATGTGTTTGTCATGATGCCAATTTGTTAATATCCTAAGAAACATTTTGCACCCAAATAGATGTACTTATGAAAATAATGGATTTATATCATTGTAAGACTTATATGATATCGATTTTTCATTTTAGTTAACATATGTTTAAGGGATATCTCTAACACTTGAGAAATATATCTTGAAATATAATGTAAGTAACTACAAGTTGCAACATTGATACTACATACATCATGAATCTAATGTAGAAAATGTTTGTTTAGGAATTAATAAATTCTCCATTTTTTATTACATGTTAACATGTAATAACTCATCATAAATCATCCTAATTGACATAAATTGCATGAATTTCATAAGATAATGAGTATTTAAGAATTACTTCAGGCTACATTATGATGATCAATGATTGCTTTGTTAGGATATTCCTTGGCATACCAACCATATACGACTCGTATCTTATAACCATGCATATATAATTCTCATTTTAGCCATTCCTTAAGGACATAAAAGAATATAAATAAGTACATTTACCAATAGCATTCCCTCAGAATAGTGAATTCTCACTTATTGAACTAATTCCAAAATCCTTTTGGATTTTCTTAATTTCTAAAGGTTTATTTTTCAAAACTAAATTCCTTGATACTATCTATAGTCTATAACTTTTAGAGTTTAAATAAAATAATAGGTATATCTTATTTTAGTACTTTAGGTTTTTTCGAAAATATTATATTTCGAAGGTATGGTAAATAATTCTTACATTTCTTATTAATTAGTCTACCTAGGATTCATGAATCAAAAAACTATTGGTTAAGTATTAAACAAAACAAACAATGTTCAATCCTGATCCCAAAATAATAGTATCACTGTGTCTATGGGCATGCATGAAAAATTGTTTTTTATAGTAAATAATATATTTATAATAATCATTCACTAGGAAATGTACAATTTGTTTACTTCTCACTACTGATTAATGAATCACCCTTCTCAACTACTTGGAGAATACACAATATATCTAGTAATATATCTATACGTACAAGGTTATTTTATTTTGATTCATATGAGAAAATAATATTATATTTAATTACCATAAATCATGATTGATGCATTAATTTTATATTAATGAATTTACCTAATGAATAAACGGGCATACTCCTTCTTTAATTCATTTTATTGCCATTATACTTCAATAATTTTATGTCCGGATATGCAATAGAGATTATGTCCCATTAATATCCAACATCATTTTATTGATGGACATTGTGAATCTTCCTTTTTCATTATAAGTCATTGGGATCTTCTCATTGAATTTGTTTTTTCTCTCTATATTAATTAATATTAAATTTTCTTTAATATTTTTATTCACACTGTGAAACTTTCAAAAAAATTCCATGAAATGTTTACTCAAAACCATTATGTTTGTAACATAAAATGAGACAATAATGATATGATAAATGTTTCCATTGAAATATAATGATCCATATTTCAATTTACACATGTTTATTGTAATAATCACTTAATTCTTATAATTCATCAGTTTCTCGTTCAAAGATGAGACTTCATGTTACACCACTCTTTTCACGATATATTGACTATTCTGAAATAATACGTTGGTTATAGATTAATGAAATAATAATAATATGATTTATACAAGAATATGTTGTATGATATTTTAAAACCCAGTTTTTTTGGAGGCTTATCAGGTATAGGGGAACACTAGCACCCTAAATATTACTTACCATAGTATTGTGAGAAGAAGCATGTACTACACTTGGAAAAACATTCTAGTGTGGAAATTTACTTTTTCCGTAATTTATTGAAGTAATAAATTTGTTATATCATTCCATTTTATAAAAAAAATAATATTATAACAGATTATTACTTTTAATCTTGATTACCTATTTTTGATATTTTAATTAATTAATTAAATCAGTAAATGTATCCCACTATTTCATCAATTTATAGGAACCCTCTGTACTAGAATCAGAAATATCTTTAATTGAGTATTTTATTGTAAATAACCTCTATTCCTCCCCCCACAGTCTATTTGATTTGGATATTCCACTATATGGAGGGTTCAAGGTTGGTGTTTGGATGTAAAACCTTATTAAGTCACAAATCCTTGATCTATGGATTGAATTCCATTATTCTAAAACCATAACTTGATTTAATAAGATCTTACCACTATAATGATATATAGTTTTATTTATATCATCCTTACAACAAATTTATTAATTTAAACCCACCACTCGCATATGAAATCCCTAGTAGTAAGATGTACCCTCAATTTTTTATAATGATAACCGTAAACACCCGCTTCTGATCAAAATTGATTGATGGATGGTAGTTATGAATTAATATTTTTATGATTGTTTTATTATTTTTCTTTAATGAATGAAATTGTTTTCCAATTTATACGAATATGCATTTTTATTACACTCAAAACTATCCCGGTAATAGAAAATAGTCAACGTGTCACAGGTTTATATTATCTATGAATTATTCTGTGTTATTCTATGAGATAAAATATAAAAACACATTAAAAATTAATAAAAAATGAAATAATAAAATGATGATTTGATAAATATTGAATACTGGATCAATATAGAACATACGATAAACACCTTGAGCTTCATCACTTGTGATTTGAGTTGCATCTCCTTCCCATCCGATATGTGGATCTCCGGTAAGCTACGTCGACATAGCTTGAATTAAAGTGGATCATAGCTCATCTTCATCATTATACACCAATACCTACATGTAGGCAAGTGAGTATTAGGAGTATATAATACAAATATGAAATAAAAATACTTTCCCTTACACATTTAACTACAACGATGACTAAAAAATCATCAGAAAATAGACTAATAATTACAATTCATTGTAATAATGTGATAAATAAATTAATCATACACTATACATGCATTGGTTAGTCTAAGAATATTGATCAATCTAATATGAATTAAAATATTTTATAAGAAAGTAAATTAAAAAAATAAATTAAACATTTATTAAAATATTTTTTGAGATAATTTTTATAAAATAAAAAATCACTTACTTTTTAATTAAATAAATTCCTTTGCCTTGTCCCATTAATTAATTTAATTTTAAAAAAATAAATTAAAATAAATATATAATTTATTTTAATTCTAAAACTGAATTAATATAACACATTAAATTGATTTTTTTTTAAACCAAAAAATTATATTTTTTATATTTATTTAATTCCAAAATTAATTTATTTAAATTAATTAATTATTGATTATATAATTTACCAAAGTCCTGAAAACCACGGGTATGGCATGTGAAGGAGAGGGAAAACACATGAATTCCCATTCTGAGTCATGCATACTTCTTGTTGGGGTATTTTGGCCCAGGTTGGTCTGCCCAAACCCATTTCAGGTCGAACAGATCTGCTACGATAGGTTTCAAAGGAAAATGGATCAATAAAGTGGTGATGGAGAAGTTACCTCATGCCTAGGTCCCCCACAAAGGAACCACTAAGTTAGGTACTGAATGCAATAAATACCATGGTACCACAACACACTATTGGGAAGCTCTAATTGAAGTTGAGTGAGGCCGAACTCATAATAATGACAAGACACATTAGATCCTAATTGGGTTTCGCACTAGCGAAACCACTGACTATCACAACATGGTGAAGGGGCTAATGCTCCTCAGTATGTCAACTCTTTGGAAAATTAGAGGACGTTTGACACTAATGATGGAGGGTGTAGATGGATATGTTTGATGATACCATGAATGATAATGGTCCATCAATGATTCTGAATGCTTACTCTTAGGGGTCACATGAAGGGCATCATTAGATATAAAATTGGATCATGTGGGGGGGGGGGGCTTCACCCAGCTAGAATGACAGATCTGGTGGGGATCCATTAAAATCTTGTGGCGGTCATCCAAGGCAGTAATGGTGAAGTCACAAGGGGAAGATGAAATCTAGGTGTCTCTAGTCGAGAAATGTGGAGCTGTTTAGGGAGCACCTCATGAATAAGGTTGATGAGTGGTGAGGATATACTATGGGAGGATGACAATCGATGCCACTTGGGTCTCTGGAGTAGTGGCGAGTGTCGCTGGTAGAGGAGCTGATGTGACTTGCAGATTGGGATCGTGTGGAGGAGGAGTGACAATGATTTTATATAGGGTGGCTAGTGCTAGTAGAAAACCCAATTTTGGGTGGGTCATTGAGGAATAAAAAACCATTTTCTATTTTTTTGACTTTTTTTTGGGCTAATGAATTCAAACACTTATTTTTTAGGTGTGTTTTTCAATTTCTCCATTAATCCATTTTGATTGGGTTGTGGAATTCTCCACAAGCAAGTCCACTTCTATAAAAACAATAGTCTATAATATAACTTATAAAAAATAATTTAATATATATATATAATTTTTATTTCGTACTGGCCCAATTCAAAAACATCGATCCACCTCCTTTTATTTTACATTCCTAACAAATATGATTTTACTAATATTAATTAATTACATAATTAAAATTAAAAAAAAATTAATTATTATTTTTCCCATTCTGGAAAACCCTCTTTCTATCATTGGAATGTAGTTTGAAAAATCTTGGTCACCGAAATAATTTTCTCCCAAAGGTCTTCATGTAAATTAATCACATATAAAATATTCATGTTCTTGAAAAAAACCAATAAAAATTATTATAAACTGATACAAAACATTGGATTGTAGTAACTTGGCCATCCATTGTTAGATTAAACCATGGTCTACATCATTGGTCACATAAAAATTCTATTTAATCAAAATTAATTTAAATTTATGTTTGGTTTGGATTAAAATTAGCAGGAATTTCACTGATAACAATTAATGGTACCAGTCATTATGTGAAACCCCTAAAACATAGAATTTTAAAAACAATCCCCTCCATCCATCGACTTGAGATCGTCGGATTTGTTGAAAATCATAACGGTAGAATCATGATGATCGTAGTAGAGGAAATTACGCCACAAATGATTAACTATAAATATCTGGTAACATTTAAATCCATTCTCTATGTCCTGTTGTTTCTAGAAATTTTTACTTGAAGGCTCCAAATATGAATCCCTCTATATGGTCCACAAATTATTTGAATATTTTTAGGAATGTAGATTGTTAGAATCCCAGTGCTAGTAAGGTGTTCTGACCAATCCTTTGACATACTGACGATCACCACTAATTCATTAAACCAATATGCGAAGAAGAAAAATAACTCAAAAACCTAGAACATGTGTGTCTTTGGCTAGTAATTGAGAGATTGATGAAGAGAGAGAAGATCTCAGCAAAGAGTATTGAATATTATTTGGAGACAACTATCTTTTTTCTATTTATAGTGATTTAATAAATATCATAAATATACACTCGATACTTGAATATTTATTTCAAACTAAATAAAAAAATATTTACTAATGAAGTTTATCTAAAATATCATCTATATTTTTATCACATTATTGTAATATAATAAATATATTACATGATAAAACCCTCTAAATTAACTAATAATAATCATTACCAAATATATTAAATAAACCAAGAATTTTTTAAATTAATAATCATTAAAATAATATATATTAGAATAAATGTTTTGGTCAGAGTAGGAAACTCATGAGGGTGGTAACATGAGTTACTGAAAAAATTCTATTAAAAAGTTTATTTAAATGATTCCCCTAATTAAACATAAAACTAACTAGCAGGATAAGGAAGGAAAATTATAATAGCTCGATTGTTCAAATAGTTTCATTATTGTTTTATTAACTCTTAGTTATAATAATCTGAGATATTTATACAACCTTTGAAACTAATTTAATAAGTAAATATTGTTATAACTACTATTGAAGTCTAACTATAAAAGTGATATTTGTTTTTATGAAATATGAGTTGAAATAGAGAAATATTAAAATTTAATACACATCAGATATAACTAGTGGTTCTATATCAATCATATACTTAATACACTTCAATTGGTGATCACCTTCCACCAAGAAATATATATATATATTTATATATATTTGATCCACACCCTGGATCAGGGTTATCAATGGTATTCAAGACTGTCCATGTCAAATGACCTCTACTACTATTTTGTTTGGGAAAACTAATATTTATATCACACAATACCACCTCTATTATTAGACATGGGTGAAACATTGTGTAAAAAAATATTTGAGTGAATATATCTTCTCTAATCCAGTTCAGTAAAGGAGAAAGTTTGTGTTTTAAATACAATAACAGAAACTAATAAAAGAGTAATAAATTACTACACAATGGATGAAAAATGTAATGAGACAGAGTTTAGAGGTATATGTGTGTCATTAAATGAAACTCTGTAATCCTTGTATTCAACAAAAGAAATGTTCTAATACTCATCAAAAAATAGAGTTTTGTTAGTTTTGTATTTTGGTTTTCAGTGTAGTGAGATGTTCATCTTCTTCATTTTGTTGTAGCATGGTTATTTTCATGATGGTTTACAGTAAGATATTATTTTCTTTCATAAAATAGGAATTGGAAATTCTTACTTCGGTGTACTCTTTCATGTATTGGTTTTCTTCTCTTTTTCATTCATTCCACTTCCACTCTTATATTTTACTTGAGTGCCATGATTTATTTTATTTTAGGTTCTTGTGTAAGAGCTGGCAAGGTGCATGATCTAAAAACCTCATATCATGTACTATATGTTGATAGGACTGAAATATGTTGTTAATTATATTAGTTTCATGAAATGAATAAAATATTCCCATTAGAAAAAACTTTTAAATTTAATTAAAAATGAATGAAAAATTGTTATTTATGGAATGATGTCAGGGTTGATAGGAAACTGTCACAGGGCCACAATACCGGTAAGATCTGGAACTTGTAAAAATTTTACTATGTCCAGTCCTTTGCAAAATCTGGAACTGGTAGCATGATTATAGTGCTTGGTCCTTTGCGAATTTTGGAACTCGTAGCATGGTTATAGTGTTTGGTCCTTTTTGAATTCTAGAATTGGTAACATGTTTACAATTCCTGGTCCATTGGGAATTCAGGTACCGATTGAAAGCTTATGGTTTCACAAATAATGTGAGAATCTGTAAGATATATTTAGAAGAAATATTCACATAATTTAGTAGGATTAAACATAATCATACTAAAACTAATTGAACAAGATTATACAAAGTTCTCTAGATTAAAAAATAATTTGTGAGATTTTGAAAATGATCTTGTTATAGTGTAAATAATGATTTGTGAGCTTTTAAAAACACATATTATAAGATAGAGAAACATTATTTCTAAGCATTTAAAAACAAGAGTTATAAATGTGTAAGAAATATTTTGTGAGCATTAACACATGAGAAGTGTAACCATCTCCAAAATTTTGATAATCACAATCCATTGCATTTTCAAGATAATTTTTTTGTAAATAGATAAACATATTACTTATCATATCTTAATATTAAATCATATATGTTATAAATATAATAAAGGGTAGTTCTTTTCCCTTATGTCTACGATTATAATGTATCCCCATTAAAATTCTAGTTCTGATTTTTTTCCTTAAAATCCCATTTCTGATATTTTCTCCCCAATTTGGGAAAATTAGAATGAGAAGAGATAGAAATAAAAAACAAAGACCTAATGAAAATAACAAGTGAAGAATCAAAATAATGCCACATTATATGGAATAAAAGGATAATGACCTTTATAATAATGAAATAAATTACAGTAGTTCCCTATCAGTATCAGCATTCAATTCCTGGTAGAGTCATTGAACATGGATTTTTATTTGTGAGAGACATCTTATAGAAGTAAAAGTGGTGTAGAAGTGTAGGTTGTAGATGTAGTGGCTTGGGAAGGATGTGGAAATCCTTTAATGATAAGAGCTGAAATGGTGGGGATGATGGAAGACCATGGAAAAGGTTACTCAGTAATGATATGTTTGATCTAGGTCAGAGGATATGCAACATATATGGTCACTGGTGAAAAAGAGGTTAAAGTATGAGCATAGGTATCAAAAGGTAGACCATGCCTCAAAAGAGCAACAACAAGAGCCACAATTGTACTACTTTCAACATATAGATAAGGTTTCAAGAGGTTTATAATGTTTGTGATGATATCTCCACCAGAATGCATGGCCCTATCATAGTCCTTCTCATATTATAGAATGTTCTCTCGAGTGGGTTTGAATTACTTGATCTTATGCACTTTATCCTTTAAGGCTTGGATGACCGGAGGTATCATCAAATTCTCCACAAGATACATGAAGTAATTATTCAACTAATCCTTAGATTAAAATCTTTTAAATTGGCTGTCCAATCTCTTAGAGAATTTTTCTTAAACATTAGTGGAATTCGTTGAATGGATCCTCACTAAATCAAGTACAAGGTAACTATTCATGATGAAAAAAAGACACAATCCTTTTAAACACCACTAATAACTTAATGAATCTCCTCTTAAAAAACTGATCTGATCATGTCAATGTCCATAGGTTGAGATGGTTTTCCAGTGGAAAATTTAGATGATGCAGCCGATGAGAGAGTTTTAAGCTTATTTAGGACAGTATTCAAACAACCTTTATATTCAACAATCATCTTATTGAGTTAGGATACACACCAAAAAATCTCATTGGCTATCATGGTGTTGTTCTCAACCACATTTTCATACATAGTAATGATGTTCAGTGGAATCAGAGAAAAAATAATCTATGGAATCTTATTATAATCATCATCACTATGATGATCAATGGGATATTGAACAACATTGAAGGCTTTATACATATCATCAACCATATATTTTAGTTATTTAACCTCATCACTCAAATTCTTGTTCTCAACCTGAACATCCAGAATTTCATGAAGCATCTTGTTGCAACTTGGGTTTTGGCCCTGTCAGAATTTGTAATATTCCTATGAATAATTATCGAGCTAGGCATGAAGATGGCGTGTGATTCCATGGCCTGGTTTGCTCAGAATTAATTTTATAAAAATATTATGTATTTTTATAGTATGCACGAGGTGAGAATGAGTTATCTCATAAACGATAGCTTAGAATGTGAATCTGAGGGTGCAGTTGTGTCCGGAGTGTGTCGTTTACCCTAGGAGGGGTGTAAACATTGTGGGTACGGGCCTGGTGTGAGAAAATCCACCAGGGGCATTTCCGTAAATAAATTGAAATGTTTATTTATGAGCGCTGACTCGAATAACATCTGAACGGAGCCACATATCAAAAAGCTGAGCCTGCTGGTGCATTATGAATGCTGTGTTTACCCTAGGGGCGATTTAATATTCCTCCACGCTGAGAGGTCCGGTCGTGGGTGTTAAATTAAATTAATTAATTTAAATTAAAAAAAATAACGAGAAACCCTTCACCCCTCACCTCCCTCCTCCTGCATGCTGAAATGACGAAACCCCACCCCTACCTCCGTTCTTCACCAAATCGAGCCGTAGACGTCCATTTTGGCGTCGATCATCAGCAGATCGTGCTTCAGGGCATCACGGGCGTCGTTCGGCACCTGAAGCTTTGGTGATATTCCAACAGGTAGGCGGTTTGAGTTTTAAAATCTTGGATCCTGTTTTTTTGTTGTTATTCTTCCAATTTTTGTAAGGGTTGTGTAGTTTGGGTCCCGAGAATTCCGAAACATGTTTCGGATCTGAATTTGGGGCACGAGGGTGCTCCCGATGGCTCCCGGATGTTTTTCAACAGAAAACCCAGTTTTTCATTGGCAAGGGAGGCAGCCAAGGTGGATTATGGAAAAGAAGTGGCGGTGCGGCACTCTTCGACGGTGGCGTGGTAGTTTTCTGCGGTGGCGCGGTGGTTTCCGGCGAGGCAGGCGGTGGTCCGGCCAAGTTTTTCTATGTTTTCTTTAAACCCCTGTAACTCACAAACCGTAAATCCAATTTGCGAGCCATTTCCAGTGACACATTATTTGCATCAAGATGATCCTTTTGAACCCACATTGGGAACTTTATGAGTGGGGTATTTGGTATGGGGCCACGAAATGTTGAAAATAACAATAATATTTACATATTTTCAACTTCGATATGCCGTGACTTTTACATAGAGCGTCCGATTGACATGTTGTCAGTGATATTGTGATCCTGATAGTAAGGAGGAATTTTTAGGATAGTTTCTAGGTACTGGGATGGAGAATAGAATGTGGGACCCACGTGGATGCTTTTCAGCATTTATAAAGAAACATGACTTTTACGTCGGGTGTCTGTTTTGGACGATCGAGTAGTCGATCTCGTGTGGTTTTACGAGGGAATCACAATGGTGTGATCCTCTTGATAGGTTTCGAGATTGTGGTGCATGCCCCACCCGGGCAAGTTACAGTGAATAGTACATATTTCACCAGGTGTCCACTTTGGATGATCGAGTAGTCGATCTCATAGGTTTTTTCAAGGGGATCACAATGGTGTGATCCAATTGATGAGTTTTGGGAGCGTGGTTGGGGCTCTACAAGGGCAGGCTATGGTGAATAGTACCATGTTCACTGGTTGTCTGTTTCGGGCATGTAAATAGCATATCCTACGTGTTTTTCCGCATAGACTGCGATGGTGGCCTCAGTATCGGCCTAGGAGAAGCGTAGTGCGGAGATGTTGCGGGTCACTCGGGTTTGTGATGTTCAGACCAGCAGTTTTTGAGGGTACTCCCTTAGTTCGCTTTTATGAGGGTTTTTGTGGCATCACAACTGTGGTATGGGTTGGTGATCCCCTCGATAGGATCTCTAATCTGTTAGAGTTGTGGCCTCCCAATGGTGGGCTCGGGGTGGAATAATCAAACTTCGCTACCCGAGATCGGGTTCGGGGTATCGATGTTACCGCTTATCCAAGGGAGGTGATCCCCTATCTAGCAGGTTAAAACTCGTAGGGTTTGTGGCATTATTGAGAATATGATCCCCTACACATTGGGACATGCTCATTAGTGTTGTGGAATCTTCGTGTATATGATCCCTTACTTATCCTATGGTTTATAGTAGAATTGCAGCATCGTTGGTTATACAATCCCCGACTCAGCGCATGTTTTCAGTAGGGTTGGTGCATCGTTGGTTCGATCCCCTACTACACAAGTTATAACAGATGGGGTTTCGATATCATCATGACCGTCTTGATGGGCGATGATCCTCTATCTAAGTGGTGTGATTCTGTGGAGTTCCAGATCGGGTTGTGGTTTCCCCTAGTAGACCCTGGGAGTGGTCCCCTATTTATGAGATCGTCGTATATTGGTGTAGGTTCCGGTATCCCCTAGCGGACCCGAGGATCAATCCCCTATCCGAGGAGTTTTGTGTTTATGTTGTTTCAACAAAGTTTTCTCAGTGATGATATCCGGTGAGGGTGATCTATCAGGTGAGCATCTGGGATGTTTGTGTGGGACCTGATGGAGTGTATCTCTTGGGTGAGTGTCATATGAGATGACAGTGACTGTGTAGTGTGCACTCCTGGTTGTGAACCATTGCTGGTGATGAGGTCATTACCTCATGTGGCTAGGTTCCTGAGCTGATTATATCTGGATGTTTTTGGTATACGTAAGAGCATATATCTAAGCAGATGTTCATGGTACATGTATGGGCATATACCTGAGCAGATGTTCGATATATATATTTAGTCGTATACCTGAGCGGATGTTCATGGTGTATGTATGGGAAAACACCTGTATTGAGCTGAATAGTTGTGTTTAGCTAAGGATGGTCATGAGATGGAGTTTCTCTCTCATCTAGGTTCCCTCTGGCAGGGATGGGTAGACTGTTACCATTTTGTTTCTCTCTTTAGTTTTGGGTTTTTGGGGTGCCTATTGAGTATTGTTATACTCACCCCTGCATGGGCTTTTCCCGCACATGTTTGTGTCTTGTGAAGACCACATGCCTCTCGACAGAGTCCCAGGAGGACCCAGATCTGTTGGAGTTGAGTGAGTGGGACTAACCATGTAATCTTACCGGAGCTGTGCCAATGAGCATTCTGGGTGTGATTTTGGCAGCGTACCCCTTCTTCCGAACAGGTTGGATTCCATTTTAGTTTTCTTTTGGTGGGACCTATTTTTTCCTTTTGTACTTTTGTTGCAATCTTGATTGGGAAAGATGTATGAATTCCTTTGGTATTCAGTTTTATATATCTATGCACTATTTCATGGAGGTGTATGTGGGTGCGTGTGTACAAGTTACTTAGGCCAATTCCTCCCTTGTGAGTGATGGACTACTCAGCGCTAGTCCCCAACCCCTGGCCTATAGGATGCGGGCTTGGGGAGTCACAGCTCAATCCCCATTGGGACAGGTCATGTCAGAGTGGTATCAGAGCAATATCCACCTTTGGGATCTCAGAGCGTAGCTGGTATAACTGTGAGTATGGTTTGTGTTGCCTAGTGGTAGTGTCAAGATGTTTCGAGTTCATATTTCAGGATATGGACTCTAGTGTTGGTGCGACGACTGACATATCCATTCACTAGGAATCTGATAACCTACCTTTTGACTTGGGATGTTTGGAAACTAGTCATAGGGACATAATAGTGTATGCATCATATAGGACTGGGTTTTTTTCGGTTTCCCTTGTTCTTCTTGAGTAAGCTCTCCAAATATAATATTTGACTATGCTGCATCTTGATTGTATTTCAGGATTCCTCAACTAAGATAGCCAGTGAGAGTTCCATAGTGGGATTGTGGTGATGATCCGCTTTGTGTAGAAGCTGTGGACTAGGGCAGATGTTCTGAGGCTAGACCTCCAGGTTGTCCCCTGTTGATCCACCACCTGTCGAGCAACTGGTTGTGCCGGTAGTGCAGGATGAGGTAGCCCGCGGGCTGAGTGCACTGCACGAGTTCCACAGGTTGAGACCTCTGAGGTTCTAGGGAGATCCAAACCCTCAGGCAGCTGATGACTGGCTCGAATTAGTCACCCGAGTATTCCACCTGGTGAGGACACCCACAAATCAGATGGTGGTCCTAGCAGCAATCATTCTGCATGGTTCGGACAGGCGATGGTGGAGTTTGGTGACGTAGTCCCACGATGAGACGCTCATGTGGGTATAGTTTGAGTAGCTCTTTAGGGAAGAGTTCTATCTGGTGACACAGAGGTCAGTGTAGATTCAAGAGCTTCTATAGCTTTAGAAGGAGGGCATGCCTGTGTCGGAGTACTCAGTGT
This sequence comes from Viscum album, assembly GCA_963277665.1. NCBI lineage: Eukaryota > Viridiplantae > Streptophyta > Magnoliopsida > Santalales > Viscaceae > Viscum > Viscum album. Next base: position 1,277,441,816 of record OY728133.1, read on the forward strand.
GGTTTATAGACAAATTGCGATACTCCCTGGATATGGTTCGAGTCCAGTTATTTAGGGTTTGGAATTTCGAGCAGAGATTACGTAGAGACATCCGGGCATGTGTGGTTTCTTTCTGTCTTCCCACCTATATTGGATTACTGGAGTGTGCCTTGGTGGTGTATATCTTTCTCGCGGAGCATATTTCTCCCATCAATGATAGGCGCGTGGAAACTGAGACGTCGACAATTGATAGTGGGTGGCAGGCTCCAGGGCCTGGATGGGGTCGAATTTTCAAGAGGTGACCTCGGGATGGAGGATCTGAGGGTCAGGGCTCACAGGGCTCACATGAAAGTTTTGGTCAGTCGTAGGAGAGGTGGTGTTACACTTGTGACGGTCGGGGACATATTGCTATAGATCTTCTAACCCGTCGTTCTATTGAGAGGGAGACGATCGATAGGTTGCCTTGGTAGTGGCAACGTCTCGAGTTTGGAGGTCTGCAGGGCGGCGGACGTGGCAATGCAGCCAGTGCAATAGTAGGAGGTGGTCGGTAGTATCAAATTCCCCCACCACCACCCCCAGGTGGTCCACGCCGGGCTTAGAGAGCTAGAGGCCAAGGGCGAGGACAACTACAATCCATAGAGGCTATTAACCTTGATTCTCCCTGGATGGATAGTGGTACTCCTTGTGTCATTTCTACTTTCTGCAGTAGTTTTGATAGAAACTATTTAGAGGTTGTATTCCCTTTATGTTGCTTTCTAGAGTTTTGTTCAGGGCATTGGTAAGACCCCTTGTGGGTGTTGTTCAGTGTGCTTCGAATGTGTGAGGAAGAGGGATCCTTACCAGACCGAGAAGTGTTCTTGTGACGCAGTTAAAACTGTGTGGGTGAGCCAGTTCCATCCAAAGCAGATAGCGTTGAGGTGTGGTGGATGAGTCACTCTGACTTATGTGTTTGGGAAGGGGTGTTTGTTGTCAATCTCGTCGGCATGGGAGACCCAGTTGAGTGTCCCATTTCTTTACTTGTGCTTATGGATTTTCAGGGAAAAAAAGTTCTAAGGTGGGGAGGATGTAGCGACTTGAGTTTTCACCTTTTCAGACTTTGGAATATTCATATGAATAATTTCAGAGCTAGGCACGGAGACTGCGTGCGATTCTGAGGCCCGGTGTGCCCGAAATTAATTCTATAAAAATATTAAGTATTATTATACTATACACAAGCCAAGAACGATTTATCTCAAAAACGGTATCTCAAAACGGAAATTTGAGGACACGGTTGTGTCGGAAGCTTCCCGTTATCCCCTTGCGGGTTGTAAAATTTACGTGTGCGGGCCTACTATGAGAAAATCCAACAGGGGTATTTCAATAAATAAATTGAAATGTTTATTTATGAGTGTTGGCTAGAATAACATCTAAATGGAGTCTCAGATTTGAAATTTGAGCCCACTGTTGCATTTAGAATGCCATGTTTTCCCTTAGGGTGACTTATTTTTCCTCCGTGCTTAGAGGTCTGGTCGAGGGTGTTAAATTAAATGAATTAAATTAAATTAAAAGAAATAGAATCTCCACACCCCTCACCTCCCTCCTCCCGCACTCTGGAATGCCCGAACCCTACCCCTACCTCTGTTCTTCACCAAATTGAGCTACAGATGCCTGTTTTGGCACTGATCGTCAGCGGATCGAGCGTCAGGGTGTCGTGGGCGTTGTTCTGCACCCGAAGCTTCGGCGATCGACCAACAGGTATGGGGTTTGTGTTTTCAAATCCCGGATCCCGTTTTTGTGTTGTTTATCATCAAATTTTGTAAGGGTTTTGTAGTTCAGGTCCCAATCTTTCTGAAACATGTTTCAGATATGAATTTAGAGCACCGGGGTGATCCCGGCGGCACCCGGATGTTTTCGGACGGATAACCCAGTTTTTTGGTGGCTAGGGTAGCAGCCAAGGTAGATTCTGGCGAAGCGGCAGTGGCGCGTCAATCTCTGGCAGTGGTGTAGCTGTTTCCGGTGGTGGCACTGTGGTTTCCGGCGAGGTAGGAGGTGGTCCAGCCTGGTTTTTCCAGGGGTTCTTTAAACCTTTGTAATTTACAAACCATAAATCTGATTTGCGAGCCATTTATGTCGACACGTTCCTTGAGTCTAGGCGGACATTTTGATCCCACTTTGAAAATTTTAGTATTCAAGTTTCCGGTCCGGGGCTATGAAACATTGAAAATAATAATAATATTTTATTATTTTCTACTTCGACCCACCGTAACTTTTACACAGAGCGTCCGATTGACGTGTCGTCAGTGAAATTGTGATCCTGATAGTACGGAGGACCATTCAGGATAGTTTTCAGGCACTGGAAAAAAGATCAGGATATGGGCCACACATGGATGCTTTTGGGCATTTACGGAGAAACATGACTTTTTCGTTGGGTGTCTATTTGGGACGATCGAGTAGTCAATCCCATGTTTTTTTCTGAGGGGATCGCAATGGTGTGATACTGTTGATGTGTTTCGGGATCGCGGGGTGGGCCCCACCTGGGTTGGCTACAATGTATAATTCTTTTTTCACCGGTTGTCTATTTTGGACGATCGAGTAGTCAATCTCGTAGGTTTTTCCGTGGGGATCACAATGGTGTGATCCTCTTGATGTGTTTCGGGATTGTGGTGGGGGACCCACTCGGGAAGGCTACAATGAATAGTACCTTGTTCACCAATTGCTTGTTTCGTCCTTGTAAATAGCCTATCCTGCATGTTTTTCCACATAGACCGCGATGGTGGTCTTTGTACTAGCCTAGGAGGAGTGAATCATGTCGATGTTGCGGGTCGTTCGGGTTTGCAATGTTTAGATTGGCAGTGGTTGAGGGTACTCCCTTGGTTCGCTCCGATGATTGCTTGTGTGGCATCAAAACTGTGGTATGAGTTTGTGATCACCTCGATAGGATCTCTAATCTGTTATAGTTGTGGAAACCCTCTGGTGAGCCCAGGGCAGGATCCTCTAGCTTCGCTACCCTAGATTGGGTTCTTGGTATCACTGTGAATGCTTATCCATGGACAGTGATCCGCTATCTAGCAGGTTAACACTCGCAGGGTTTGTGGAATCATTGCGAATATGATCCCCTACGCATTTGGTCATGCTCAGTAGGGTTGTGGCATCATCGAGTATATGATCCCCTACTCAGCATGTGGTTTATAGTAGGGTTTCAAGAATGTTGGTTATACGATACCCTACTCAGCACGTGGTTTCGGTAGTGTTAGTGCATCGTCGGTTCGATCCCCTACTATGCGCATTATACCAGATGGTGTTTCAGTATCATCATGGCCGCCTTAACAGACGATGATCCTCTATTAGAGTGATGTGATTCTATGATGCACTAGATCGGGTTGTGGTATCACCCATCGGACCATGGGAGTGATCCCCTATCTTTGAGATCTTTGCATGCCAGGGCAGGTTCTGTTATGCACTAGAGGGCACTAGAAGCGATCATCTATTCGAGGAGTTTGGTGTTTATTTTGTTTCATCGAGGTTTCCTAAAAGACGATATCCGACGAGCGTGATCTCTCAGGTGAGTGTCTGAGATGTTTTTGTGGGACCCGATGGAGTGTATATCTCGGACGAGTGTCATCTGGGATGACAATGATCATGGAGTGTGCTCTCCTGGTTGTGAACCATTGCTAGTGACGAGGTTGGTACCTCATGTGGCTTGGTGCATGAAGTGAGTATATCTAGATGTTTTTTGTATACGTAAGAGCGTATATCAGAGCAGATGTTCATGGTATATGTATGGGAATATACCTGGGATGATGTTCGAGATATATGTTTGGGAATATACCTGAGCGGATGTTCAAGGTGTACGTAGGAAAACACACATGGATTGAGATGAGTAGTTGTGTTTAGCCGAGGATGGTCACAAGATGGAGTTTCTCTCTCATTTGGGATCCCTCTGGCTTGGATGAGCAGACTATTCCCTTTTAGTTTCTCTGTTTTGTTTTGGGGTTTTGGGGTACCTACTGATTATTTTTATACTCACCCTTGCACGATCTTTGCCATCATATGTTTGTGTCTTGTCTAGACCACATGCCTTTTGACAGAGTCCCAAGAGGACCCAGAGTAGGCTGATCTGGGTGAACAGGACTGACCGTGGAGTCTTACCGAAGCTGTGCCAAGGAGCTTTCCTATGGTTATTTTGGTAGCGTACCCCTTCTTCTGAGTAGGTTGGATGCCTTGGTAGTTTTCTATTGGTGGGCCCTATTTTTTCCTTTTATAATTTTGTTGCACTCTAGTTTGGGATAGATGTATGCATGAATTTACTATTCAGTTTTATATATCTCTGCACTGTTGCAGGGAGGTATATATGGGTGCGTGTGTACAGGTACCTTAGGCTAATTCACCCCTTGTGTGTGATAGCCTACTCGGTGCTAGTCGCCATACTATGGCCTATTAGAGGCGGGATTGCAGTGTCACAACTTGATCCCTGTTGGTTTAGGTCATGTCACTTCTTCTGTTAGATCTACCCAAAGATTTCCTCTAGTAGAAAATTAGAATCTCTTTCACTGATATTGGACACGGGGCAGGTTGTGACCTCATGAGGTTCTCAAAACCAGAAAACAATGTTTTTCCAAAAAAAATCAGATCACTATGACTTAAAAAATGAGGAGATTCAAGAGCAGGTTTGTAAATAGGAACTAAAATAGGATTTAGATTCCTTAGTAGGGGTCACATCTATGGAAGATATTGGTTTCAAATGAAACACAGTTGAAAGATATATCTCATTTACGGAGGCCTATAGGGTATAATCCACATCAAAATTAAAAGGAAAACTATACTAATAATTCCTTGAACTCGGGTTAACCAGATTTAGAAGTTGGACACATACTAAGATGGGGTGTTGCTCCACCTTAATAGGTCTTTCTCTCACAGGACTGAGAGACTTAATCTCTTGACCCATTCCCATACATCCAGCTCTGTCAGGCTCACCCAAATCTCTAGCTATCTAAATTTCTAATTCCATAATTTCCTCAGCAGATATGATTTCATCTGTTTCATTTTTTTTTTCAGTTTGTTTCAAAACAACAACAATCACTTCCACAATAGAAAGATCTTTAACTACAACAACACATCCTTTAGTGGCATCTTAATCCTTTTTTCCTGTATCAAAATCACATTTAGAGAGAATGGATAGCTCCAGATATACTCCCAATAAACCATCAGTAAAATCACCTTCTATTTCAGGATCTGAATAGTCCACGATATAATTTGATTCTAATCCAGGATTAGCAATATTTTCTGGTCTTGAGGGATTTTACATAGGATTAAAATCCACATACAGACAATAATTTCTCTAAACTCAAGATCTCATCCATGCATTCTAGATTATTTTCTGTCTCTTTCAAGAATCCATAGAGATATATAAATAATATTCCTTAATCACTTCATCATTCAGGCCAACCACACATTTGGCTAGAATAATAACAGGAATAATCTTTAAATATAAAAAGGAGGTGGAATTTTTGGTAGTTTTGATCATATCACAAATATGAAGTATAATATAGTTACATAAAATCATTTTGTGCCCATTATTTATAATGTGAATCCAAAACACATCATGATACTTAATTGTGGAAAATACCCTTTTTATTGGTCATATGATATGTTGAATGAACATGAACAACATCCTCGAATCACCAAAATATTGAGCAGAAATATGCCTTCTTTTCTTCTAATTTCCAGTCATTCTTCCTTCTGCCTCTAAAAGGATAAACACATTTCAAGTTGGAGGAGGACCTCTCTGATAGTTCACAAATGAATAATCATGATTTACCCCTAAGCAAGAAACCCATAACCTCAATGAAAAAGTGAATCTTTGACCATTTACCAAGCTCTTAACTACAAAATATTCCATATAATTGTAGGTAAACTAGACATTATGATAAAACTAAAAAATGATATTTTTGTAGATCAGACTTTTCTATTTGTTAAAAAAATTAAACCACCCATATTCATTCAAAACTCATAGAACATGAGACATAGTAGAAAATAGGAACATTGCACTAATTTCCTTTTCGGGCATGAATTTGTGATCCTCAAGTCCTGGGTTTAACAGACTATCAGGAATTAAAACAATATTCTTATTTTGTTACTTCTGAGGATATCAATTTTTTATAGTCAACAAGGATGGATGTTTCATCCTATGAATTTGGTGTGGGATAAAGAGTGAATATAATGAGGGAAAGTGGTTTGAGAGAGATATATTTTTTCAGTATCGAGAGAAATGAGCTTGAGAGAAGATACATAATAGGTATTTATCATTTAGGTAGTTCAAGGTTCGTAAACAAAAAAATGATGTAAAAAAGTATAAAACAAGCGATAAAAAAAATATTTAAAAAGAACTTATGAATAATATAGTGATACTAGTATATTAATTCTTGGTGTAAGTCTTATGATGTGACTCAAAATTGTGCAACCACAATGAATGAGAGAATGAACATAAGGCAACAAGATGTGAGACAGTAGGCTGAGAGAAAAATACAGAGACATGAAACTAATCACTGAAGTCTAATCATTGATTATTCATGTATTCTATAATTTATCCCTTTATAATTCTATGGCTTATTGAAAATTTTAGCATTGTTATTTTATGTTCCATTGAATTCTAAAGTAATATCACCATTTTTATAACGATCTCTCAAAATGTGATTTCTTACGTCAATATTTTTTTGAATGATAACCATGATTCCTTGATATGTGAATAGAACTTGTGTTATAACAATTTATAGGGACATGCATGAATTGATATCCATAGTCTTGAAAAATGGGTTTCATCCACAAAATCTGAGCAAAAAAACTACCACTAGCTTTGTATTTAGCTTTAGTAGTTGATAATGAAACATAATTTCAATTTTTACTACACCATGAAACTAGTGACTTTCCGAATAAGTTAAATAAATTAGAGTTTATTTGATATCTAACATACAACCACTAAATTTAACATCAGAATAGCAACTAAGTCAAATGATTGTCTTCAATGATAGAACACACCTAGGTTGGTAGTCTGTTTGAGGAATTTGAAAATATTTTTCACAATAATAAGTTATGACAATTCATGATTTTATTGAAAATGAGAACACATACACACACTAAAAATAATTTCAGTCCTACTAGTAGTTATGTCGAGTAAAGGTCTAATCATTACTCTAAATGTGGACCGATCAATAGATTTTTCAATCTCATCAAGATCCAACTTACAATAGGTACTCATTGGAGTATGAATACATTAGTATTATCTAAATTAAATTTTTTTGAATATAATTAGTATATTTTCATTGATTTAAAATAATACCTTCCATATTTAGAAGGATTTGAAATCCAAGAAAGAATTCCAGTTCACCCATCAAACTCATTTCAAATTCATTTTGCAACAACTTTTAAAAATCATCACATAATGGATTTTTTGAAGATCCAAAAATAATATCATCAACCTAGATTTTAACAACTAAAACATCTTTATAGATTCTGTTCATTAAGAGAGTATGAGAAATTATAAATTTTGTAAAACCATTAGATATAATAAAACTGCTTAGTCTATCATAACATGCTCTTGGAGAGTTCTTTAAACCATATAATTATTTAGTTAATTTAAAAACATTATTTGGAAAATGAGTATTTGTAAAACTAGGATATGTTCAAAAAAACTTCCTCATCAATATACCCATTTGAGATTTCACTATTGACATCCATTTGATGTAGTTTCAATTTTTGATGTGATGCATAAGAATGAATTATTTTGATGACTCCATATCTAGCAACGAGTGAATAATATTACTCATAGTCAACCCAATCATCTTGAAAATAAGCTTGAAAGACCAATCTATCTTTATTTCTTACTATGGTACTATATTCATCAACTTTATTTCTAAACACCCATTTAGTTCTTATAGTCAAGATGTATTTCGGTATATTCACATGTTTCAGGACATTATTTCAATAAAAATTAGTTAATTAATCTATCATAGACATCACCCAAAAGTCATAATTGATCGCTTCATTAATGTTATTAGTCAGAAGTGGTGACAAGAATTCTTTTTGGTCAACCGGATTTCAGAGAGATGATATAGTTTCTTTTCCTTTATATAAATCTATAACTTTAGAATCTAAAAAGATGGTTCTTAAGTGTTTTAATAGGTATATAAAAAAGGGATATAGATTTTAGCTTCATCAATAGGTTTATGCTTATTATTAATGCAATCTGGAGAATTTCCAGAACTGAATGATTTTACAGATTTCTTGACAGTAGTGTAAAAGGTTTTCACATTCACATCTAGATTCGACATATGATAATCATAGTTTAATAGGGAGGACATAGGTTTATTTGGATATGTTAATAAAATTTGACATCTAAATATTATTCCACCCATTTGGTTCTCCAATTGAAGACTTTATAGGATTTACTAGAGTTTGAATAACCTATGAAAAATCCATTATCATTTTTGGATTTGAATTTGTCAAAAATGTCATAAATAATTAGAATATAAAATTTTCAACCGAAAACATTGAAGTAATTAACTTTGGATATTCTATTTTTCCACATATCATAGAGAGTTTTCTTAAAAATTGGTCTGATTATGATTCTATTAATAAAATAACAAGTTTTATTTACAACATCATCCCAAAAGTAGATAGGTTGATCATATTCATTAAGCATTGTTATAGCTATTTCTTATAATGTTATATTTCTTCATTCTACAAATCCATTTTTTGAGCTATCCTAAGGGCATAGAATTTATGACTACAACCATTTTGTGAGAAAAAAGATACAAAATCTTGGTTTTAAAACTCACATACATGGTCACTTCTTATGTATTTAATTCTAAGACAACTAATATTTCCTGTAGTCCTAGAATAATTGGTAATATGGGAAAATGATTCACTTTTGTGATCCAGGAAAAAGGTTAAAGTATATCTAGAGTAGTCATCTAAATTAACATATACAAAGTGCTTCCCATTAAGACTTAAAACTCTAAAAGGTCCAAACAAGTACATGGGATCCTACTCGAGAGGTTGAGAAGTTGAAACATCGTTCTTAGGTTTGAAATAGATTTTGTGATGTTTACCCTTTTGAAAAGGATTACAACTTTTTCATTTTGAAACTCGAGTTTGAGTAGATCATTGAATAATCCTTTTCAAGTAATATTTTTAAGGTAGTGTATATTTTATTTTCCTAGTTTTCTATGCCAAATACAAGACTCATTATAAAATACAATTAAACATGAATAATTTGGGAAAAATAAAGAATCTATGTTAACAACCAAAACAAATTCAATCCAAAATGAATTAAATAGTAATTCATTTATATAATTAAAAACATTTCAATAATTATTTTCATGTTTTACATAAAGACCATCATCACACTATTATGACATAATAAGAAGATTATATTTTAATCCATAAAAATGTACTTTAGAAATTAAAAATGAATTAGGGTTATGAATCTGGACAAGGACAATTATTTTTCCATTATAATTGTCACCAAATATGACATTTACATCATAAATATTTATCATTTTCTTGAAGCATGAGTATTATATTGTAATGTGTATTGAACATCCACTATAGAAGTACTACACACATCTATATGAGTTCTTCAAAATAGATTTTCTACAAAAATAATTATACAAAAGACGATTTTGGTAACAAGTTTTTTTGATAAATTAACATTATTAATAGGATATTTGGGAACCCATACATCCTTCATTTGTTTCCTATACACATATTAAAAAATTTGGTAAAGTTAATCATTGTTTGGTCCAGGAAAATTAGAAGTAGTGAATGACTTCCTAGAGAAAAAACATGAATTTTTTTTGTTCTAGGTAAAAAATAGATTTTCCACATTTTGTTATAAAATGAGTTTTGGCTATGTTCCTCTGTCCAGGTTGGTATCCTATTCTAATAGTATACCAAAGAGCTATAGGTTATCCAAGAATTTTTTTTGAGTATTATTAAAATTGGTATATTTTTATTTGTCTTTTCTCAATTTTATATTAGATAATTTGAGTTTGTTGTTCTCTTTAATTAATTGAGCATTAATCTCTATTTATATTATAAATTTAAAATTAACCAAAGAAGTATGAACATGTGGTTTCATATATTCTTTATATTTATATATTAACTCATTCCATGTATCTTGAATCATTTGGAAGTATTTAAATTTTTTTGTTATTAGTCACATTTCCAGAATAAATTCATCTCCAAAATAATACAAATTCTATATAGGAGACTCAAGAGTTACCTATGATGTTTTTTTCATCAAAAACCATATTGTATTTTTCAAAATTTTGAACATGTGAAGATTCTGAATCACCAGATCTATCCATAGAAGAACTCCATAATGCTTTCATTTACTTTTTGTACTTCTTATATTTTTCATCATATCTATTTTCATATTTTATCATAGGAGAATAGGTCATTACATGTCATTTTCTATTACATTGATAACATATTATGTTTCTGGAAGTATAACCATTATTTTCATCCTTTCTCCAGTCCCCCTTGTTGTCATATTTACCTTTGTAGGTAGGATTTAGGAAAAATTTCTACATTCTATAATACTTCATAAACCTTTTGGCTAATTGAAAATTTTCCTCATCAATATTTTATTGTGAATAATCATTACTTTTATCGTTAAAATATGTTTTTATCCTTTTATTTTATTTATTTTTTAAATTTGTGGTTTTGAAAGCCACTGACATTCTCTTTGGTTCATCCTCTTCTTATTTTCTCACAATTCACTCTTCCACATATATCATCAATTTACCTATAATATCCTAAGGGGAAACATACTGATATCATAGGATTATATAATTGATATAGAGGTTCCTCTCCATCTATATTTAAGAATCTAAAAATTCTCATGATTTTCACCATGGATATAACATCCATTCCAAGAGGGATCTTAGTATTCATAGTTTCATTAAACCACAGAAACATATCAGAAAGTGGTTCATGTGTATTATTTTAAAGTTATCATATTTAATATTATATTTTTTAATATTCATTTCCATATCACTAGAGGTTCTATCATGTGAACTTGTTAAAGTGTCCCAATATTCATGGGTTGTTTTACCTGCAGAAATTCTATTAAACACTACATTCCTAACGAAATGTATTTGGAATTTATAGTATTGTAATTATTTTTATAAGAATCCATGGTTGGGTCATCCCACATATTCCTAGTAGTATTATGAATCTTATATTCATCTAAAATTCAAGACAAAATATCAAATCCCATACTTTCTAGTTGTTTTTTCTTTTTAATTTACTATTTTGAATAATTTATTCCATTAAATAATGATGTTCTGTTGGTAGAAACTACTTCCATTATAATTTATATGAAAAATAAATAGAGTTTTTAAGAACTAGAAATTTAGATCTAATGGAAATTTAAATATCTTTAAAATATTACAAATATCATGGTTAAATTTTAAAACAAAACAGATGTAAGATTTTGAAAAAAAAAACAACTTGAAAACAACCTTTGATACCATGTTTTGGTCAGAGCAGGTCACTCAAAATGGTGGTAAATTTAGTTCCTATAAATAATTTCATTTAAAATATTATTTAAAAAATTTGTCAAATTAAACATAAAACTATCCAGTTAACCGAGGAAGAAAAATTATAATTGCATGACTGTTCAAGTAAACCATCTTAAGATTGATTAATTCTTAGTTATAACAAAATGACATATTGAAATAACTTTTGAAACTACTCTAATATGGAATTATATTTATAACAACTATGAAATACTTACTATCAAATTACATTTTAGTTTCCAGAAATATGAGTTAAAAAAAAGAAATACTAACTTGAAAGAAACTGTGGATAAAACATGGGGTTCAGTCCCAGGTCGAGATCTAATCCACTACACTTCGTGATAACCAACCACCAAGAATATATATATATATATATATATATATATATAATTGATCCACACCCTGGACCAGTGTTAACAGCAGTACAATAGACTATCTAGGTCAAAAGACCTCTACCACGGTTCTACCAAGGATAACTAATAGCCAGGTCCCACATGACCTCTTCCACAGTTACACATGAGATAAATAAGGTGTAAAAATAAATTTTTTTTAGGATATATTGTATCCTCCACATCATTGAATGAGGTAGTGTGGATGTTAAATACATACACTCACACTAATCAAAGAGTAACAAATCAGTACACAATCGAGAAAAATGTAAAGAGATAGAGTTTAAAGGATCTGTGTGTTGTGTATTGCAGCTCTGGACTCTTTGGATATAGCATAATAAATTTTAGGATTCTGTTTTGAAAACAGAGTCTCATGAAATTAGATTTTCTTAGTGCCATGAGAGGTTCTTATTCTTTTTATTTGAGTTGTATCGTGGATGTTTTCAAGATGGCTCACAGTAGGTTCTTCTTTCTTCCTATCCTGCAGAAATTGAAAAATTATTCCTTCAGTGTATTTTTGCAAGTATATGTATTATTATCTTTTCCATGAATTCAACTACCACCCTTATATTCTCCTTGAGATCCATGGTTTTTTTATTTTGGGTTCTTGTGTTGGAGCCGACAAGTTGACTGATTTCCACATCTCGTACCTCATATTCACTACTGACAGGGCTACAAAAGAGTATGAATTATATCAGTGTCATTAAATTGATCGAATATGACCGTTAGAAATAAATTTTAAATTTAATTAAAAGAGACAGAAAAATGGTTATATAAGGAATGATGTCATAGTTGCGGTGAGGCATTCACGGTGCCAAAATCACGGTGTGATCTAGATGCTCTAGAAAAGTTATGATGTCTTGTCCTTTGTGAATTCATGAACTGGTGGCATGGTTATGGTTCCTAGTACTTTGATAATTATGAAAATTATAGCACAGTTACAATGTCTGGTCCTTTGTGAATTCTAGAATCGGTAGCATGGTTAAAATTTATGGTCCTTTGCGAATTCTAGAACCAGTAGGAAGCGCACGATGTCAGATACATTGTGATAATTTGGAAGCTGTCATAAGAAGAAATAATCATAGAATGACTTATGATTATACATAATCATAAAAAACATAATAGAACAAGATTAAACATGTATCAGAAGAGTAAAATATAATTTTTGAGATTTTAAATATCATCTTGTGAGATAGTAAGATTTTAATTGTCAGAATATAAAAACTTGAGCTATCAGAGTGTAAGAACATGATTTTTTTTCATTTAAAAACCTATGTTACAAGAGTTTAAAACATGATTTGTGGGCATTATAACCTGAGGAGTCCCACAAAATGTATTCAAAACTAATTATTTGTAACCTAAAATAATATGAATTTTTTTATTCCATTGGTGATTGTATATCTTAAGAGAAAAATTGGACCCCATTGGCAGGGACCACCATGTCAAATTCCCTATTCTAAAAAATGTGAAAAAATAGAATATGCTATTTTGTGTGAACTTTAGTCCCTTATATCAATATCAGTGGATTTAATCGAAAGATAAAGAGTGGGATCTAATAGATCAACATGTCCCCAAAACAGACAAGGATAGTCATAGCAATGACTACCAACCTATGAACACACATAGTATAATACAATCTTTTTATGTTTGATATATAATAAAGTAGAATGCACACCTATAACATCACACTTTCATTATTTATTATTTGTTGATCTAATTAGATGGATCTACCTTGGACTTCCATCTACACGGATTTATCAATGTACTACCATCCTGATTAATGAGGTGCAAAATATATTACTTCCTTAACCTGGAAGTAGAAACAAATCTTTTGGTCATTCAACCAGTTCCATACCACCAACGAGACAACAATCACACGCCACCTCATCAAGATTTTATTATCATGGTTTTTATTGCATTAATTTACTTAATCAAATGGTAGTCATGGATAATTATCTCAAGGGAGGAGATTAATTCACATGTCTATATATAGGAACATCCAATGATACCCAAAACATGTGGTTTTTCTATTGGTTGGTCTCCCCTTAGGTTCTCACAACTATATATCATCAAGTGAGAACTTAATGAGGAAAATTATCAATGTTTATGATCCCCCAACACATGATAGACAAAAAACATCTGTGCCAAGTTTATAACATGTATCATGACCAAAAGAAATATATTTAAGATTAATATCATAGTACTCGAAGCACTTATTATGGCTCGGTGTCATCAATATCCTTTTGATTAGACAATTGATCTATATGAATTTCCTTTAAATAATTGATGCATAAATATCATACACGATAATTTTAACAATACATCATGTATATATAACTATTAATGTGATATGGTTATCTAATTTATGTATAGTTAGGTCTAGGGAACTCACTAAAAAATCATTTTCGACCACAAAAAGTTCTTCCTTTTATCATCCACAACTATTTTCTAATACATAAGATCATTAATAATGACTTATTAGATGATCCCAAGAATAGGAGTGTCCTTATAATTTTTTCACTTCCCGATGGAAAACCACATGGACCAAACTACCTCCATCACAAAATTCAATAGATAGACGTGTCCAAACAAATCACACCTGATTACCGACATGAAAACCCACAACCTCTAAAATCAATAATAAACAAAAAAATGGATCACGACTCTTGAAATCCTATGGTCTAATCCCATCCACATGGACTTATTTAAGACATTCCCAAATAATAAATATCACACACACTCACACATGACAAATTCTAGAAAAAATAGTGTAGCACACATGAAATTGTTAACCTTTATCACTATCCAAGTCCATGAAATCAGATTAAAGAAACCATGGAACATGCCTACAATATCATGGAATATATCTCATTCCATGATCAACCAATCGACTAACCTACATTGAAGTATCAATCCCAAACCACGTCTATCTTAAAATAATTATATTGAGACTTCATATTAGAAACAGAAAATGACCTGGTCTATGAAATCAACCAATTCTACCACCTAATGATAGATATAAGACATAGAGAACTCAGAGTGTTCCACTTATCAAAAAAATCAAAATCCTTCCAAAAAAAATATTACAGAGATAAACAAGATCATTATCCCCACAACGGAATAACATAAACACCATCCCATGCCACTAGTGATAAGAAACACATAGTCCCAATCACAAGACATGATAGACATCATGTGCAAAGAACAACTCCCTCCCAAGACACAGAATCCAAAAAAAATTGCGGTAATGGAAGCTCATTGATACTGAATCCCAGTCCAAATATTTCCCATGTATCGTTTTTCTCATGTGATGAAAAATAGGTTAATTAGGACCCATCACTAATTGAATGAGGTTTCCATGAAAATCCTCGATGAAGGGAACATATCTCCAACACCAGTGAACCTATTGCATCATGAACCACATAAAATATCTCCAGAATAAAATATCTATTAAAAACTTGATAAAGGAATATTTCATGTAAATAATATTTCCCTAGAATGATGCATGAGAAATATCCTATTTCCCTTTGGCTAAATTCCAAAACCACAATAAATCATAGATCCACAAACATAAATACAAAAAAAATATTGAGTAATGGAACCATAAAAAACCAACAACAATAATCACATGCCATGGAAAATTGAAATTCATGTTAGAAAAATGGTTTTTCCTAAAAACAATATTTTGATATCCATCAGAAGTACTAAAACAATACAAGAAAACTATTCTAAAAACATTAAACATCATAAAACCAAAAATCAATGCCACCATTTTCTAAAAACCCATCAAAGGTTAACCTAACACATCACCCAATCATGATTTACGAAAACACCTCAAGAACCTCTATACCAATTACAATGGTAGTTGTTTGGATGTAGGGTCAACAAGATACAACAAGAGTATCACCTCTACTATTTAATGTAAAATAACAATAGAAAAAAAAATCAAAATATCCACGTATTTAAATATTAGTGAACATATAATAAGAAATAGATGAATAAATTTTTTTTATTAAATGTGATATGAAATATTTTCAAAAATACTAAAAGAATAAAAAACATAAAATAACAAGTATTCCTCTAGAGTGACCATAAGTACAAAATAAACATCAGAATATAAATACAACTGAATTTACAAAATATATCAAACTGAACCATATAAAATGTCTTTATAATCTCAAGAAGCACTAGCTCGATCTAAAAAATCTACTTGAGTGGCTCTTCTTGACTGAGCATTATTGGACCTCAAACATATTCCTCAAAAACCTGTTTCTCATAGCAAAATGATAACATAAATACAAGACACATACTGAGGACCATATACATACGGTTAGAAATATATATGTAAGACACCCCAATAGTGGACATATCTTATTTCTTCATAAAAAATGCCTAAACACATGATATTCCCCAAATATAAAAAACAATACACATATAATATAATTGAAAAAACTATATAAAATGGGGGAAATCAAAAATAAAAATAGAAGACTATGTTTATAATCTTAACCCTTTAAGATATTATTCCCAATTCATTAGAATTGTTTATAGGATTTAAACCACATGTATCACTCGTTGAAATGAAAAATGATGCATTATCTAGATCTACATAGGATACATACTACTTATAAAGTCAACATAATAAATTATAAGAATCTAGTGTGTATCTATATGAACCAACCCCACAAAGTGCTTCAACCAGGGCCTATGACTCAAATAATATTATCTACACTAATGATTGGAACATTGTGGTCGACGCAACATGAGAACCTATCCGTTTCGAATCTTATGAAGATGAATTGCTAACTAACTATGGACCCATTAAAGAGGTATCCCTAACAAAACAAAGAGAACAAAACATCCATGACCTTGAGAGTATAAAAACTTTCTATGAATGAAAAAACCCATCTCTATGAGTGCCTTGATACCTCACGAATCTTAATATACACTATTTATGGATAACACTAAATTATATGGTGTTTATCCTCAATAAGAACATTAAAATTAACTATAATAATGTCAAAAAATACCATACAATTGAGGATTGAACTAGATCACACTCTTGGACAATGCCTAATCCAGAATTCCCAATGATACCCTCCTCACACAACAGTGGAGAGTAGAAAATGCCCCAAGCTCCATTAAAAATAGACAATAGAATGTGGCATGATCCAACCTAAAAATAACATTCAAAACATCACAAATAGTAGTTTTGATCTACGATCGGCTGATAAAGAACATGTACTCTCATGACATCCTATATCCCAGAATCTGACAAAGCATCATCCTCATGATCTTAATGACACACTTAAAGGGTAAACAAGAACTCAGGGCTCCAATAGTCCCCATGGCCACAAAATAAATTGACATACATATTTGGACTTCAATGATGTAGCCAAGAACTTGGGAAATGCCCATAGAAAAATCATTGACTAAGAAAAGAGCCATACTAAGAGAAGGAAACCTAATGTAATGTTCCTCAATATCATCAAAATGTATAGGACATGACCAAAAAATAAAATTACCCACTAGAATATAGTGGATTACCACTAAACATAGAACAACCACATTATAAATGTGGATACATTGGAAAACCCCCACTAATAAATTCATTCACATTGATTATCATGGAAACCCCAAGAATGATCGTGCATAAGGGCACTTCAATACTTTCTAAAACTCTGGAAAAAACATTATAAACTTGATATTTAATGATTTTTTTAAAAAATAAATAAAATATCATTGATACATTTCATTATCCAAAACACTAAGTTTAGCTTTTATTACATTCAATATACTATTTTAAAAAACATCTATACATTATTAATATAAATATTTAATCATGATATTTAAAACCTAGATGTAAAATGTATTCATATAAATATATATAACTAATTTTTAAAAATTTTGAGTAATATTTTTAAATGATGAAATCATATTAATAAAATTACCTTTTAGAATAGATTATATATATTTTAAAAATTTTTGTTTCTAAAAAAATACAATTAATAAAATTCATGAACAAAAAGAAATTGTAATTTAACCTGCTAATTAGAAATTAATTTTTTAAAATTAATATAATTTTTTAAATCATCAAATATAAATTATCTTAGGGTGAATTATTAATATTTTTTAAATGTGTATAATTTTTTATGAATAGTGAAAAATTATAGTTTTTATTGTAATACTATTTTTCATATAAATTAAATATACGGAATATTATTATTTAAAAAGTGGTATTAAAGCTAATAACTTCCTCAATTATTAGTCAATTAATCCAATTGAATTAATTGATATCATTTTATGTTTTTTTATATATAAAAATATCTTTAATTTTTTAACATTCATTCTTTGAAAAACTATACTCTCATCACAACTGCCAGCTTAATTTCAAATTAAAAATTAAGTTAGTTTAATATTTAATGAATAATTAATTATTTTAATGTAATATAATTAATATTATCAATTAATCTCAAAATAATTTATGATAATAAGGAATAATAAACATATTGAAAAACATTTTTTCTGGCTAAGGTGAAAATGGGTATATAAGGAGGATTAACTAAGATAAAAAAGGATAAAACTGATTAATAAAAAATTAAAAACCTATTTTATGGAAATATCTAGAAATTATCTATTATTGGTTTGAAAATTTCATTTCAAGAGCCCTATTTATTGTGAAAAACATGGGAATATCTTATTCATTCCTAAAATTATAAGTCTAACAATCACATCACTTATTAAAGGCCACCCCTATACTCTCCTCTTCAAAAAAATCCAATTGTATTTTGCATTCCATGAAAAAATTACTTCCATAATTTTCAAATCTAAAACATGAATACATAGTTATTTCAGACTCCCAACCTAAGAGGACTTTTGGTGAAATCCAAAGGAATTTTTCCAAAGTATACATAACACAAATAACTGAGTATTTTAAATTATTTCTTCCTCCACCTACTTGAATGATTATTAAATAATATTTATATAATATCCTTATAATTTATAATATAATAATATGTTTATATATTAATGTAATGTCCTACAATATTTCATCAATTCAATAAAATGAGATAAAAAATGATCATTTGCGTGTAAATTGGGATAACACCCCATGAAATAATGTTATTAAAATTACATCGCCACATATAACAACTAGATATAATTATGTTTTTAATATTTAATTATTTTATTGAATCTATTATTATCAATTGTTAATTAATATATCACATGTAATTTCATACAATCTCTTCTATGTGACTATGAAAATGACGCTCAAGTGTACAATGGACTACCACCTCCTGAATCTATGTGAATCATTCATGTTTTACATGGAATGTAATAAGAATGTTTCAATGAAAATAGGTCAAATATATAATAAATAAAAAGATTAAGAAATTTTAATTTATTATTTACCTTTAATTCATTCAATCCTTTAAGAAAATGGAATCATCAATCATTCATACGTATGTCCTACCATCTACTGGAATGAACAATTTTATTTTCTATATTTAATTATCTTGTATTACTATTAAAGAATATATACTCCATATATCTGATATCTATATCATGGGTAATATTTTGAGTATGATATATCCATTATCAATGTACGTGAACTAAAAATAACATATCAATATATAAATGAAATCAAATAATTTTTTGCCTTAAAATGATTTTTTCATGTAATTGTTAATAAATCGGTAATTAATGGTCATAAGAAAATAATATATGATGTGATATATATATATATATATTTATAGTTTTTAAAGATGATTATAAAAATATATTTATTTTAAATAATTGTTTAACATATATGATGGATATTAAGACTTATAGTATTTAATTTCTAGTCTTTAATTTCTTTCTCAAATACATATTACATATTAACCACTTTTTTATTTTTTTGTGGCGTATATTATGTCCCTTATCAAATTTTATTTTAAAAATATATTTCTATTTATTATATATAATGTTTAATATTATGTAAATAATTAATGGGGTTTATGTTTCAAGATATTACCAAATTGTTTGGTGTGGTTTTCCTCAATTTTCCTTCCTTGACAGATATATTATATTATGCACATATCATCATTTTCTGAACTGTATATAAATCCTATTTGGCATGTAATATCTTTAATTTATTTATTATCATGATATTTTAGGACTCATTTAGTGTTATTTTTTCATGGTATTTACATTTCAATGTTAATAAATTGTTAAATATTTCATGTTACGTTCCCATCAATTATCAAGATGTTTATGATGTTGTTTCGGATGATATTATGTGATGATATATATCTCAATTAAATCATTTTTTGTTATCCTATAGTTATGTTGTGAAGAAATATGTTTTCCATAAATTATATTCTCTTTATCTAATAAAGATATCAAAATAATTTTTTTTAAAATATCCTATTTAATTCTCTCTTCGATCGAAACCACATTTTACACACAGATGCCATAAACAAAAGTCAATGTAAACTTTTTTCTTTTTCCTAGAAATAAATGTTTTTATTTTACAATAAATTTGAAAGGAATCATAGTTTTATTTTATATATAATTAACATAATTCATCTCCATCATGAACAATCATTTCCATAAATATAACATTATATTCATATAATTATATTTTCAAATCAGTTAAATTTTAATTTTTTAATGTTTTCCAAAAGTGTTTTTTTTTGATTAAGGAAAATGATATTTTCCTCTTCCAATGATTTCAAGGATTTTGAACCTTATTTTATTCATTTTCAGGGATAATTTGATTGAAATGAGGCTTGAAATGTTTAAGGAAATTTTTCCTTCAAATAGAAATTTTCAAATAAAATATATTTTTCTCAAGAAATGATCTACCTGATCGTTAAAAATCAATATCCATAAAATAATACTTCATTTGATGATATTTATTAATTACCAAGTATATTATCCAATGATATAAGTATGATTATTTATCTACATGATTTATGTTTAGGAATATAATATTTATAAAAAACCTATTTCTCTTACATATGTTATATGATGATATTATAACTATAAATAACCATCATAATTCACTAGGATATTTAATGATGAAAATATGAAATGATTATGAAACCTATAGATTTCTCATTGGTTATGATGCAATTAAATGTTTATGAAATACAATTCATTATATTTTTATATATAATGATTCTTTTAGGATATTTTATCCCATATGTGTATTTTTTTCATTATTTTAGTGGAGAGACATATATCTCTATCCAATGCATTGGGTGTGATTTATTTCTCATAAGATATATAGAATAAGAATGGGGAGTGAACTGAATTCAGTAATTGAAATTGTCTACTATGATGGTATTGAGAGTGAATATTAACTGATATGTTTTTTGGGAAGTAAATCCATTAAACTACAGTAGTCTTGGTAGGGTTCAATGAAAATATGGAAGTTATTTAATATTATTAAGTGTATTCAATAATACTATGCATTGTGGTAGATTTATGCTCTCATGAATCATGATCTTGTATTTCCATATGATTAATTTCTAATAAATACCAATAAGTATGAATTGAATAATGATTATGATATTTGATATGGAGGGTATGTGGCTATAATTTTATGATCATGTTCTAAAACCATTATATTCATGTTATGAATATATATCTACCTTTAATACTCATATTGAGTATCTGGGATCACCATTTATTCTGTAATATTTTCATATGATATGAAGAAATGTATTATATATATTATATCTAACCATGGTAATAGTTTTGATTAACTTAACGGGACATGATGTAGTTCTAATATGAACTTGTTGTTTATGATTCATTATTTCCAAAAGAACTATAAAAACACTATCCTCATAAATTTTATTGTGTATTTTAATTAATATCTATCTAAAAAGATGTAATATCTTTTTTTTGAAAATACTAGGTCAGTATAGTTGGTATTAGAGGACATTGTTAGTAAAAAATTGGAACATTATATGAGAAGACTATTGTGAGATACCAATGGAAATATCTAAGGATAAATCAATGGATGACTCAATGTATAGGAAAAATTAAAATAATTTTGGAAAAAGAAATAGTGGGTGGTTTCAATGTAATTACAAAATTTTCTTGATAACATATGGGTATTTTGAACTATATTAGTTTAACCTTGGGGTAATAATTCAAAAAATGGTGCATTGAGTGAATCATTATAGTCACATGGTGGCTGAAAAGAGGCCCTATATCAGAACCCATTTTCCACTCCTAGTATATATTCATTATAAATTCATAATCTCAAAACAAACCATTTTGAATAATTTATATAGATGATGGCTATGAATGATCAGGGATAAACTTATTGTATCATTGATTAAATTGATGATTTCATGATTTAGACTGCCAATTGTGATTTTACATTATTATTTTAGTACACCGTTTGATTATTGTTTATAACAACGTGATTTATTATTTTAGACAATGTTTGGAAATAGAAATAATTGTTTTAGTGCTGAGTGTGATCGACAATGAAATGATTTTCCTCCTTATAATTTTTTGTATGGAACCTAGAATGAAAAATATCAACTTTATTCTCACTCAGAAGTATCATGATATGAATCTCATTGGTCATCTCAGCATATAAAAAATAAATACACATTATATTGAGTCCATCATAAGGCAACTTCAAACATATATAAGTGAATATTCTTATCCACCAGTATCTGTTAAATAAACCACTTAAAAAATAAATTCCATTCTCTATTTTTTTGGAACATTAAAAACGTAATTCAAGAAATCTATCATATGGAAGTGGAAGTTACTCAATGGTTGAATATTACCATGAATATGAGACAAAATAAAGAAGTTGAATCAATAGATTGGGATGAGAAAAAGAACTTATTTTTTCATACATATATTATTCATATTCTTTAAACAATGATGGATAATGAGACCCTGAGGTAAAAAGGATAATGAATCTATCAATAAGTATGAAGAAAATATTTCAATCCCTATGAGGTATGATTCTGGTATTATCAATCTCTTAATATTAGTTTTTATTGATTCTTCAATGGATTAAAACCATGTCTCTGAAGAGACTTATTAATAATATAAATCTATAGCTATGAGTATATTTTTTGATGTTCATTCAAGGAAGATATTGAGTATGGACATACATATTAGTCTCATGGCTTTGATAATAATAGAAAAAATGCAATTAAACGGAAAATATATAATCATGGAGAGGAGATAATGATATTTTCTTTATGATAATTGTTTTTCAAGAAACATGGAAGAAATTTTTGTTAGGAGACTACAATATGTTCTATGTGCTAAAGGGAAGGTAGTTATGAAATAAAATGTTTTGGTGATGTGAAGAATATATATATTGATGAGAATAGAGAGAAATATCTACATTTTGTAACACCAACACTCATGTGTTTCAAATTTAAGGATTATAGAAATTATACTTATTAGTGACCATATCCAAAGGTTAAATGACAATAATCGAAAATATAAACCTCTTAACCTAAGAAAAAATGGGAAATATCATATATCTAACATTTCTGATGATTAGTGTGATAAATATGTGGGGAAAATAAATATATCATCCACTAAAGAACTGTTATTTTTTGAATATAGATCTAAAAAATAATTCACATTTAAATAATTATATAAATTTGTCATTATTACACCCAAATTATTTGATGAATAATTAAAAGTGAATACCCAAAATGGTAGATGATCATATCTCAAGTTAGTGATTATTCATTGGTCGAAGTTTATGAGAATGTGAGTCTTGAAAATCATATCATTCTACCACTATTTGTAATATATGTTATCTTAGGCATGTATTGAATTTATTTACATAAATTCCACATCAAATACTAAGGAAGAGAATTCATGTTTGATATTCCAAACTAACCTATGATCATAGATTATTGAGAATATAAAAAAAACTTTCTGATGGAAGTCACATCCAATATATGTGTTTTTAAATTTATTCATGAGGGGTGTTTATCTTATATATTTGGGTAAAAAACGTTGATGATATGCCTATTATGTGGGAGTTTTTTATGTCATTCCTTATTTTTTCCTATCATTCCACAAAAACCTAAGTTTTATTTCTCAGTATAACTAATACATGGTTTTCAACTATTTCAAATAATTCTTATATAATTGATATTATTGAGTGGTTGTAATTTAATAAGTATCTCATGTAGAACCTCTAAAAGGGATTAAATCAACCAAGTATGTCACCTTGTGATGTATCTATTATTCTTTAATAAATAATAATGGATCAATACGTCGATAAATTTATAATTATAAATTGATCATGAACACGAATAAGTAATATTATACTCTACCCTGCATTGATGACCTATTTGACCTAATATGTGAAAATCAGTACTTTTCCATGATTGACATTTATTCTTGATATAATCAATTTATGGTTATAAAAGTGGGTATAATAAGAAAAAATTACATACATGGTGTGTAAACAATGAATATATAGTGACTTCATTCGATCTTAAAAATTCCACCACTATATTGATGATTATAATGACAATAGTCTTTATGGATTACCTTGATTTGTTTGTATTTATTTTTATAAATAATAATCTAATCTATTAAAAAAGAAAGGAAGAGCATGAAGACCACTTCAGTAATTTAATTATTAAATTCCCATAGATGAACTTGTATTCAAATTATAAAAACTATGAATTTTATAAACATATGGTTTTATTTTTGTTTAATATATTCTTCAATGAGGCTATATTAGTAGATCTATAAAATTACAATTAAATAATTTATTTTAATAGAACAACCATGGTTAATGGAATCTATAATTTTCATAGATGTGCAGGATATTATAAACTGGTTTATTGATGTTTTTCAATGAAAATCAAATCAAATAACCAAATTAACTCATCAAGGATCCATGTTCTACATGAAAAATGGTTTAAAGGAAAATTTCAAAGAAATAAAGTGAATATTAGTTAGTTTATAGGTTCATACATTAACCTGTATTAGAGAAGAGTTTCTAAACAATTAAGAATCTTAGAGAATAGACTAGGTTGAATTCTAATGAAAAATTTAATGGTTATAGCTTCTTCTTCATGAAAATAGAAATTTCGTGAGAAAAACTAAAAAACTCATGATTTGGAGTTATCTATAGAATTTTTATTAATTTAAAATATTAAGGCATTACATTTATAATGAAAAATGTGATGTAAATACTGGTCAAAAAAATTTAAAGTACATATTCAATCAAAATGGGTTAAATATTCTTGAGAAATGATTTTTAGATATTATTAATGATTATGAAATTTGAATACATTATCACCATAAGAAGGAGAACAATGTGGGTGATTCTTTGTGTCTGAAGGATCAAGATTGGTTATCTTTGACCAAGATGAAAATTGATCCAATAATTCTGGATATGAAATGAGGGGTTTACGAACTCAGGAATGAATTGGGAAATTTTTTATTTCTCAATTTATGAATTAATATTCTATCAATGTAATGTTTAATTTTCCACAGAATGATGATGTAGAGAATTGAAATAATGCTAGAAATGATTCAGTGTTTAATAGAGTGTTTTATTTTATTTCTTCCACTATTTCATTTAGTTATTATCAAAATAATATGATGTAATAATAATATTTTATATCGTATACTAAAATTTTGTTATGTAAATTTAATGAAAAACAACAATCACCTCTTCTGTAACTCCATAAAATACAAAGTAGGAACATTTTATATTATATCATGTATGATATGAAACCCCAAGAACATAAGGGAATATAATGTCCTTAAAACATATTATAATTTTATTATTTTAAATAAAAAAATATTTTTTAGCTTTTAATGCACAAAACACATATTTATCTTTTGTCACATGCAACAAAGTATTTTTTTTATAGTGTGTTTTACACACAAGATCAGGTTCAACTGAGCACCAAAATATTATTAAAATATTCCTATTTAATATAATAAAAAATTATATAGCTGTTAAATTTTAATTTTTGAATAGTATTAATTGACATATGAAAATATGTGGTTTAAATATAATATAAAATGCATTAATTGGTTAAAAATTAATTGCAAATGAATATAAGAAGCAATTTAATATAAAGAGAATATTTTTAGAAAGAATTATTTTAATCCGTATAATGATATTTTATCATGATAAATTAAATTAATTATAATTATTTAGAGATATTAACATAATATATATATATATTATTCAATAATATATTTTTTATATACATCCAATATATTTTATAGTCATGGTATTATAAAAAACCCATGATTAGGCATAAAACTCAATATTTTTATTAAGGAACTATTTCCATATTTTAAAGGATAACCTAATTTAAATGTATTTTTATTATATTTTAAATATCATTTATGTAAAAATAAATTAAATAAAAATATAAAATTCTATTTGGGTGATTTTTTGGTATTTTTATAATAAGATTCATTTTTATGAATAAGGATAAATTCTAAATTTTAACTCAAAATGATTTTTCATTTAATTTATTTACAAGGATAGATTATATTATTTAGTTATATAAATGATTAGTATGAAACATTCGTCATAGTTAAATACAATTTATGTCATTTTGTTCAATTAGAATTTGAAATTATATATAAAAACATATAAATCATTTGATCATTTTTTCATTAAAACCCCAAATTGTCGTTCCGTCAATGAGATAAAATTTAAATTAATTTCTTCCATATATGTGATTGGAATCATGAAAACTGGATTCCATATTTTGATTCAGAATATTTTTTAATATCAAATATGGTCAACATAGTTCTTGAAAAAAAATACTAACGAATGTAATTAAATTTAATTAGAATAATTAATATGAATTTAGGCTTAACATGGGACAAAACAATAATTATAAGGTTCAATATGAACTAGAAACATGCCCAAACTGTATTTTACTGGAACATTTTGACACAATACTCACTTTTATAAAATTTGGACCATTAGTTTATCCAAATTAAATGAAAAAACGTGGGTGTAATTCAATTTCAAAATATTACAATAGTGTCACTCCTCCTCCTCTATAAAAAGTCACTCACCACTCCCACATCCTCACACCACTGAATCCACATTGTCTTGACCACAATATATTAAAATAGAACCTAAAATTTCCCCCACTCATCCTATAAAAATCCCTTTGTGCATAAATCAATTGAAGGATGCCCTTTAGTTCAAACAAAAAGGAGTTACCAAAAAGAGAAGAAACATCTTTCCTCAAGATCATTAAATTTATTTCAATTATACACCCAATACAATAATCATATTCTATTATTTTATAAAAATATAAGTATCATATGTATATATATATATATATATATATCTCTGTGTGTGTGTTTTTTGTTATTTTATGGGTTCCACCTTCACTTACAAATAAATCAATTTAATGGGTATCAAACTTATCATTTATGTGTATGGTAAGTGACCACCTCACAAAACAATGACTGTTCATTATTCCATTACCATATCTTATGGATTGAAATATGATGGATATACTAATTATATATGATATATGTGTTATTTATAATTTATTTAACCTTATTCAATTATAATATTTAACATACTTTTATGATTTAGATTTTTGTTTGTAAATACGATATCATTGTTTGTGAAAATTTGAACTTTCGCCTCCTGGAAATGATTTGATTCAGTCACTCAATTCATGGAATGTATAAATGAAAGTTTTAATATAAATATGTGACATAATGTATATATATATATATATATTTATAATCATGAAATAATTACCTTTCAAGAAATATAAAATATATCATTTTCTTTGTTACACTTTCACAAACATTAAAAATGATAACGTCATTCGTAGAGGTGTAGAATACTGCCTCTTCGACAAGATGTGATTATTGTAGGATCATAATAATTCTTTATATTTGAATATTTTTTATTAATAATAGTGAATTTATGATATAATTATCAATCCTTAATGATTAATGTAACTTACATTTTTTCCATAATTATAATTGCAAAATTTGAATGTTTCTGTTGCATACGTATATACAACCTTCTCCAGGATTGTAATTTTTGTTCATTTTTGTTATAAATATATAATAATTGATTTTAACAGTATAATTTTTGTATATATATGATAATTATTTAATTAATATTAATATATAGATGTTATATATTCAATTTGTTTAACATAGAGTTCCTACTAGAATTGGTTTTGATACATAAAGTGAATTTGTTCGAAACTCCTGATGTAATATTTTTTTTCTAAGTAGTTGTATAAAATATGGTAGTAAGTTAAATAAAATAAATGATAAAATTTAAAAATCTTCTCAATCAAGTAAATAATTAATATATATTTATTATTCAGTAATATAATGAAACTTGAGAGAAGTCGGGCACAATGTAATGGATTTAGCCCACTTTTATACATCTGTGAGATAAATGTTATATTCACAACATAAAACTTTTGTGTGGCATATATGATGCCACCTTTGATATATTATCTAATTAATAATTTTAAATTAATGGTATTTAAACCAATCACTTAATGTTATTACTTTAGGGGTCTTATGATTTAAAATGATTCAATATTGTTTTTGACACACTTGATTGTATAATGATAATTTTAGCCATGAATAATTTTAATGATCATTAATTACCATTGAAGGAAATTTTTTGACCATTTTCCCATAAACCCATTATTTTTTTCATCTCATAATTATTTACATTTTCATGTATCAATACTATTTTTAAAATCATTTGCAATCAAATGTCTTAAGAATTGTTTTAATGAAACCCTGAATTCTTTCTAACATTAGTCGAAGATTCTGTTTTCTTCTAAAAACACAATTTTTGTCAAATGTTTCAAGAAATTTCATTAACCATTTCTAAGTTATTTATAAAATAATTGTTTTTCCTTTTTAATTTTACCATTGTTTTCAAATGAATATTCTAGTGTCATTCTAAACACAAAATTTTTCTATCCTTTTAATTATGTTGAAGGAATGTTCTCTTTACCTCATATGGAATGTAAATATTTAACCATCATAATTTCATTGAAGCTTTCATGACATGGTTTAACGTTAAATATTGAATGATTTTTTTTTCAAAAATAATCATCAGCAAAATGGCATTTCAAATTGATTTTCATATAAAATGATATATTTCTCAAGAATGTTTTTAAAAGATATTTTTATAGTATTTCCATTTAGTAACAACAAAAACCCTTTACCATACCACACCAATGATATGTTGAATTGAAACAATCCTTATTCTTTCTCTAGATTGTTTATAAATGATTATTCCAATGACAATATTGACATTTAATTCATCTATTCATTTTATTCCCCTTAAAATAATTAACTTCCAATGACTGTTTAACATTGATTTATCATAAAATACCCATATCATTTATCAAGGAAATGATTATTTCTTAAAAAATATATGATTTATCATACAATGTATACATTGATAATAAAATTATTATTTAAGTAAATATTGACAAATATATATCCTTTATTCAATAGATATATTTGATAACAAATATTTTTTGTTAATTAAATTGATCAGCCAACTCAACGAATGTTTTTTACATGTAGTTATGGGTGGGGAAAAGACATTATTTAAGCCCTCAATGAATCGACATGTTCTACTGAGACAACTTAGTTTAAAAAATTAAATAGGTTTATAATTTTATTTTGAAACTCTATAGGGAATTAACCTTGACAGTAGAGGTTTTCATGTGCCTATAAAAAGGAGTCCAATAAATAGGAATTTACATCCTTTTGATTCAGTTTTTATTATCCATCGTATTTTCACTGTGAAAAAGTATGTGGATGATTGAAATTCACTATTTATTGACTAAATGTAATGTTTTTCTATTCTGTACCTTTATATATTTATTGTTTTATATCTATTTAATTAAATGGAATCAATTTCATATTAATACATCTCTATATTTTTAATCAACTTCCTTATTAGTTTTTTTATTTCATGGTAATAATGTTCAGTAATTTACCATTCCACAATTATTATTATCATTTATACATTATTGCATACTATATTCTATACCCATACTGATAATTTGACCTCACCCTGAAATTTCACTTTCCCCAGGAATCCAAGAAGCTTACAATGAATGATATTAAGAGATATACTATATGGAATAATATAATCCTAAAAAAATATGTTTTAATTAATGTATTCATTTGTAAAAAAATTACTATTGTATTTATATTGTGTATAATAAATACTAAACTATATTATCCTGTGATATTTGATTCCTTCTAATAAAGAGAATATGATGGCATCACGACAACAACTCTCGCCTCTTTGGGGTCGGGTTGATACTATAGGCAATGAATTATGTTTAGTAAAAAAAATGGGAACTATAATTAGTAAAACACTGATTGGTGAAAAAAACCATCAATATGAATTTTGGGACAATTATAGTTGAAATCCCCAGAAAATTGGTAACATAATGAATATAAGGGTATTCAATGGAATATATACCTGTATGGATAATTTATGTGGACATGGTTCTAGTAGAGATTTACCAAGGATTAAAACCTCTATGAGGGTTCATCGGGACTTACTTGGGATAACACGGTAAAAAACAATGGGCCTTACCGCAAATAAGGCATGAAACTCATGATGAATATGTATGAGATAATTCATTATTTATTTAAAACCCATTATAAATCATTTTCACAATGAATGAGATATGTGAAACCTATGTTATTTTATATTGATGACAATGTTTCATTATTTATATATCTTATAAATGATTTTACATTTTTCTATGACAATTTTTACACTCAATACGCTTTCTGGTTTTAGTCAATAGCTAGTACCCAAAGGTTTCAAGTAAACATTTAATATGAAGGAACATGTGGTGATAATGATAAACCAAATGAGGTATTTATTTGAGTGAAATATATATTTTTTATGCCAAATCAGTTATCTAGAAATATGATTAACAACATATACACTAACCAACCCTCGAACACAATAAATATGAGAAGGATGGTGTTTTATAAGAGCAAAATTGGTTGAGACCTTGGTGAGAAAAAATCTTGATTTCCCTCATTCCTCAAATGTGGAAGGTAAAACCTTGTAAAGTGTCTTAATAGAGTTGGGAAATGATTTATGTGCGATAATGAATGATAAAAATTAATGAACTGATGAAGGGAAATAATGAGTTTGGTGGAATGAAATAAAACAAATCCATGGGATCCATTTGTAGTTCATTTACATAAATATGTAGAAGATGAACATTACATAAGTCAATTCCCTATTCCATAAAATAATATATAGAACAATGAATAATCTATGTGTAAATAAGTGGATGAATTATTTATTGTTGGTGTTGTATGGAAATCCTGAGTGAAAAGGATATTCCATGATTATCTTTATTTCACGGATGACCATCATACTTTTATAGAAATTATATTAATTGTTTTAGAAAATAAAAATAGGTAATCTTGGAGAAAACCAATAATGTTCATCAAGGACAACACCCTGGAACCTGTGATCGATGAACGATAATGGTTTAATGCCAATCCCTAACCCTCACAATGTCTTGGTTGATATATCATTGTTTTTAGTTAAACAATTTTATAAATAAAAACTAATGATGAAATAAAAATGTTTCTTTTTAGTATTTGACATTAATTTCATAACCACATCAGTTTTGTTAAATTGATAGAGAATAATATAATGACTTTTTATGGGAATTATGATCTGTTAAAAGAAAATATTAGTTCTTCAAAATAGGGTAGGGTTCATTATTGTAAATCCATTTCATGGAGTAAGGAATGAATTGGAATTTAATTGAAGATAAAAATAGAAAAAATTATAATTAAATTTATATGTATCAAGAAATTATATTTCTTTATATTATTAGGGAGTAAAATAATTACACAACATTAGGAAATGATCAATATTGTTCCCAAAAACCATTTTTTGAACTAATGGTCTCTTAATCATCCTAGATTTCCTACATTGAGACTATTAACCTTCCATTGCCTATTCACTTGTTTTTGATTTATAACATCAATCACTCCATATTAATTTTTATTCATTACCTCTATGTATTTATCACTATTTTCCAGTAATGATCATTTACATAGAGGTCTTGTAATATGTTAGTCTATATTACCCTCATACATCCCATTATCCTATTTTCTATTGAGATTTTAGGAAATATTCTCATGATCTGAGATTTGAACATATGAATATCAAACAATCTACAACCATGAATGAGTTTATATTCGCAAGATGAATTTTAATTAATGTTAGGAGAATGTAACACCATATAAATAAGAATTGATTACATTATATTAGATAGTGTGTATGATATGCCACCCCAATCATGGAAGGGTATATAATAACCTTAAAATATATAATATATTTAATGATGTGAAAAAATAAATATTTTTTATAGCTTTAAAGGAAGACATTATTGAGTTATGTTGTGTCACACACAAAAAATAATATCATCGATATATTGTTTTACACTAAAGACCAGGATTTAAAAAACGATAATATATTATTAAAATATTGTTGTTCAATATAATAATATATAACCTATATATTAAATTATTATTTATTAATACTATTAAATAACCTATCAAAATATTTTGTTTACGAAATATATAAAATGAATTAATTTTTAACAAATTAATTTGAAATTTATATAATAGAAAATTCATTATTAAATGAATTCTTTTAGAGAATACTATTTTTATGATCACAAGGGTTTTGTATCATAATAAATTAAATTAAATACTATTAATGAGTGATATTAATATATATATATATATATATATATATTATTCAATCAAATATTCTTTTATATTCATCCAATATATTTTACAAGAATTAGATAATAACAAAAGCCAGTATCACACATAAAAACCTATACATTTACTATTGTACTTTTACAACTTTTTAAGGGAGACCCTATTCCTAATAAAATTTAGGAACATTTTTAAACCTTATATTCCAGAATTAAATCAATATTTTATTTGAAAATATAATAATTAGGTTAAGATGGATTTTTTGTTTTTCAGGGATGTTTTTATTTTGGATGAATAGTTAAAAATACTAATTTTAACTCAAAACATATTTTTCGTCTCATTTATATATAAGGTAAATTTATAATTTTATTTTTGTAATGATTAATATGATCAAATATATATCATTTAATAAAATTTAGTTTAATATTGTTAATATCACTTTGAAAATTTATATAAAACATATAAAACATTTGAATATTTTCTCTTTAAAACACTGCATTATCGTCCAATCTATGAGATTAAATATATATTAATTTATCAAATTATGTGAATGGAATTTTGAAAAATGTATTACCCTTTTATAATTATAATACTTTATAAATTCTAATAATGAAAAATTATTTTTTGACCAAAAATAATAGTGAATGCAATTAAAATTTATTACAATAATTTAGATGAAATTAAGCATAATAAGGAAATAAACCATGTACTTAAGGGAAAAATGACCTTAAAACATTTAAAAAATACATGGTATTTCTTTATTTCAGAAAAATACTCCATTTGAACTATTTTTTACCATTATAGTGTCTAATTGACATGGGAAAAACGTGGTTGTAATTCCCCTTCGGAAAATTTAAAAGACTACCACTCCTCCTCCACTATAAAAATTCACTCACACATAACACATCCTCATCCCTCAAAAGAAATTTTTATTGAAAAAATATAACCACATGGTTCTTAAACATACCAGAAATAATATTATAATCAACCATTGGGGGATAAATCTATCCCATGAATCCCATTGGTTAAAACCAAACAGAATCTCCCAAAACGAGATAACATCTTATTTCATGTTTATTTAGTTTAATTTAAATTATTAACCCCCTAAACAAGTATTATTCAATGATTTTATAATAATAATAATATTAACAATATAATTATATGATTATATTTAATGGGTTCAACCTAAAATTACAGACAATTTCATCAAATTGAAAAAATGTATTGTTTCTCTGTATAATGAACTACCTCCTCACAAAATAGTTTCTATTCATTCAATCATTACCATCTATATTATTGAGAATTATTATGGGAAATATGTTTATATATGATATATATATTATTCATAATTATTTTTTTCTTATTTAGTTATTATATATAACATAACGTTATTCTTTTCATTTCTTGTAAATATGATAACATAGTTTGTGGAAGTGTGGACTAGTACCTCCTTAAAGTGATATGATTTGATCACATGATACATAGAAGTTATAAAGTAATTTTTCACTTAAAAATATGTTACATAATATATATTTTATATTCATTATGTAATTTCTTTTTTATAAATATAATATATATCCTTTTCCTTAATACCCTTTCCCTCACATAATAAGTTAAATCGTTGTTCGTGGATGTGTGGACTAGCGCCTCCTCGATACGATGTGATTCCTTTTACATAAAATTAATACTGTAAATAATTATATATGTTTAATAATATATTAT
Source organism: Viscum album (assembly GCA_963277665.1). NCBI lineage: Eukaryota > Viridiplantae > Streptophyta > Magnoliopsida > Santalales > Viscaceae > Viscum > Viscum album. The sequence continues at coordinate 1,277,476,254 of OY728133.1, forward strand.
TTTTTATATAACAATAATTAATTAATTATTAATGTTACATGCTTTCATTCCAAAACGATCATTGAAAAATGGTAATGTTAATCATGCATATGATAGGACAACCATATCCATGATTGTAAGGTTGAGTCCTTTTTTAAAACCATATTTTAAAATTTGTTTCTAAAGTTTAAAAAGTGTATTAATACTATAATTATGTCATGATTATTATTCTTTATATGTTGTATAATGACCCCTTGGACCAATGTTGACCTACCAATGGTGTTTATGGCACCTAAACTAAATATGATCCAGACACCTAACACAAACAAAACTATTTATGTATATGTATAGAACATGGTTATATTTGAAGAAAATATAATGATAAAAATGAAAAATATTATAAAGTATGTAAATAATTAAATTTATTTTATTGTTCAGGAATATAATGATGGACGAGACAAGTCAGACTCAATGTAAGGCATTTTCATCTCAGTTTTAACTTATGTGAGATAAATGTCATAGTCACCACATACTTATTTTTATCACTATATCTATTACCTACAATGATCAATTATATCATTAATCCTTTTATAAGAATCGTATGTAAAACTGTAATTCAATTTTATATCCTCATGTGGATTAATAATTAATTTGTTTCAATGTGGTTTAGGACACATTTGAATGTTTACATATTATCTCCCTCTGTAATAATTTATTTTGATATTTCATTTAAATTCTTGTAAATGAAATAACCATTTTTCAATAAAACCTTTAATTTTACTATCCAATGTTTATTCATGGACATTTTGACATATTAGGTCTATATTTATAGTCTGTGGTACTCAAAATGCTTTATATTTTTTATGAAAACCCATCATCAACTTCTATTTATTTGAAGAATGCATTTTATTCTATAATCCCTATTAACTCGTGAGTTTTTTGAAAGTGTATGTTCCAATAATACCTTTCGAATATGTTTGGATCACAGAAGGAGAAGTGTTTGAGTAAAAATATCATGTTGTATATGAATTGTGGTCTAATTGTTTATTGGTATGTAAGGATATGAGCCATTTCTCAAGAGCTTGTAGATGGGGTTCTATGAATTACACAATGTATATTGGTGGAGATTGTGGTAATGAACATTGATCTAGTGTTGAGGAATGCCTTACTAAATGGAGAAAGGTGGGTGTGAACACAGAGCATAAATCCCAAGCATATATGACGTGTGGATCATAGGATGTGAATACATTGATGATCAACATCATTATTTTCATGAAGAGGGATCAGGTAAAAACTTAACCTCATCCACCTATTCCTTTTGGGAAAGAGGGTTCTACTGTGGAAGAGGAGTGTCCTGAAAGTACTCTGAACTCTAATTTGGATCAACAAATGGTGGATGAGGGGGACCCTTGTCTCCCATGGATTCTTCTTTTATCGAATCAGTGCACTCAGAGAATGGTACTAGTGGAAATAATCCAGATAGTATTATTAGGCACTATAGGATGACGACTCTTCTGGTTGTGAACTATTGTATTGTGTTTTCAGGAATGATCCATAGAAGGAGGTGGCCTCTTTTGTGTGGGTAAACTCGTTTGAAGGGTTATATAATGATAATATGGTATATGAGGATGAAAATCCTTCTATTAGACCTTTAAAGGTTGAGTAAGAGTCCCCAGGACAGAGTACATTGAATAGGATTCTTTTCATTTATCATGAAATATAGAATATTAAATTCAGGGTAATATGGTTTGAATTTTTAGGATGTATAAGATATGGAGGGGCATTTGGATATAGATAATGGACTATTAATATTTTTCTCCAGTAAGGGAGACAAGATCTATGAAGAAATGGAAATCTATGTTGTTGTACAACAACTACCACATCTCGCCCAAGACTACTTGTAGTCAGTATTAGGAGTATAGTGGGGCGACAAATCCTTTTTTGTAGTTACTTATTCACTCGGGAGAAGAAATTTTTTAATCTGTTTTGATGATTAAGGATACCAATGAAGAACCAAAGAGTATGATTTGAAGGGAATTAAGGGTGGTTTCCAACGAGGAGCATAGTAATTTGATTGACAAGAAAGATATGATATTAATCAAGGGATTCAAATAAGGGATTATCAATGTTGAGGAGTAGACTTAGTCTTGGGGAAATCAAGTGTACTAGTTTGAAAACTTTGTAAGGATGATCCAAATTATTAGGTTAGTACTATCATATAGAAATTATACAGGGAGATCAAATATAGGGGACTTAAATGTTCCTTTGTTGGTTTTTTATTTCCTTTACTGTTTGAACTAATGGTGTCTCACCTTTTCTAGAAATATTTTTACTAAAAGGTTAATTTTTTGTCAGTATGTATTTACCCAATATAATTACATTGAAGCATATATTGCATGTTTAAAAGAATACATTCTGAAGAATAAATTTTCAAATGTGATTTTCCAAGTGTTTTTTTCATAAGGGTATAAAAGGATATTTCCCTTAAGAATTTTTCTCAAACATCTTTTCATATTATTTCCATTCATTAATGGGAATGACAATTTATTTTACTCCACTTGGGATATGTTGTATTGATACAATCATTATTCTTACTCAAGATGGTTTATTATTTAAATTTCCAAAGATAGTATTTGCATTCATATCATGGATTCTTTTTTCCCATGAAATATTTTATTTCATTTGATCCTTTAAAAATAAATTTCCATTAAATACCCATGTAATATTTCATGGATGTGATTATTTCTTGAAACATATACTACTAGTCACATGGTGTTTAATTTCACATTATTTTGATTTTTTTGGGAAATATTTATAAATTCTTATCTTTTAATCAATGTTTATTTTAATAAATAACCCAGTCTAATAATTAAATTGATTAATCAATATATGGAATAATTTAAACAAGATGTGATGGGTGGGTCCCAGACATTATATAACCCCTCAATTCATCAACATGATCTGATTATAAAAAATAGTTTCACCATTTAAATCGGTTTAAACCTATAGTCTTAAACTTTCTTGATGATTTATATGTATAGTAAAGGTATTCATGTTACTTAGACAAGGCGTCCAATAATTAAAATTTACTTCATTTTGATTGAGTATTTATAATCCCTAGGATTTTCAATATAAAATAGTTTGTGGATGAATTTTATTAACATTTTATTGATTTAATTACATGTGCTTTTGTTTAATTCCATGAAATATTTATTTTTCCATATCTAGTTAATTGAGTATAATATGTTTCCAATTTTTATCATTTCATATTTTTATGCACTTAAATTTTAGTTTTTTGAATTCATGTAATGTGTGTTCAGTTATTCGCCATTCAAAAATTATTATTCTCTTTGTTTGATTATTCCTTATGTTATACATTTCTCTAACAGATAATTTCATTTCACCATTATTTTGTTTCCATTACCTAGGAATCCAGGAAGAATATTATGAAGTATATAATGGTATATACTTGATATATTATGTTATAATAAAAATAATAAATTTATGTTTTAATTAGTGTATTACTTTGTAATTCAAGACTCTTATAGGTTTATGGTTAAAAAAATATTAAACTCTTCATTCCATTGGTATTTTAATCCTTGTAGTCATTATAATTTAATGGTAGAACTTCACAGAGTCTATTATATATTGGGTTGAGTCACTAAATCTTCTGTAAAATGGGATTCGAAGTCATCATTTATATGTACCGTGAATTTTCACCTCATGAAAGGATGATATTCATTTAAAATCACCATCTCCAATTGATGGATATAATGATGTATAAAATATTAATATATGATATTTATGACATATTTGATTATTAAATAAATATTTCATCACATATACCCCCATGCATTCCATTCCTTTGGAATCTGATAATTTTGCTTGTGTGTATAGTGCACAACAGCATGACGAAGTGGTGTGATTCATTCATGCTTTACATGGAATGTGTTAAAGATGAATTAAATGAAATTTTATGATATATAGTACATAAAAACAAATATTTAATGTTGATATATTATTTTCCTATCTATATTTCAATTTTCTAGAAAATGTAATCAATATTCATGCGTACATTTTTCATACCTTCTCTATGATCACTTTATTTCAATATATATATATATATAGATATTATATATCACACTAAATACATATATACTAAATATATATGATATATATATATATCCTCTTTAAAATTAATGATATGATGGAACAATGATCAATGTTGTAATGTCCCAAAAATTGTGTATAATTTTATTATAATTATATATAATTTTTACAAGACCGCAAAATCTGAAGACATGTGAATCCGAGGCCAGGAGTGCCCGTAATGATCCGTTGAAAAAGTGTTAAACTTAAAATAGTGCGCATGAGTAGTTTTTCTGAAAAAGTGGAATTACTATTAAACTGTTTCTTCAATCAGAAATCTGAGGGCACCAGAGCGTTCAGGATGAAGGGCTTACCGTTGGTGTGACTTAAGTATATTTGGCACATGCCTCCAGTGGGAAAACCAAAAAATGGAATAACCATAAATAAAATAATTTAATAAAAGAAGTATATTTTTAAAATACATATAACTCAAGAACGGTGATTGGGAGTAAAATTCTGAGACCACCGCTGAACTTGTGAAGGTATACTTTCCTTTGGTAGATCCTAACACACGACAGTGCGGGAAAATAGTGGATGTTTATTTTTTACCATAAATAAAATAATTTAGTAGAAATTATATTATTGTTAAATCATATAACACCTAAACGGTATCTTGGATTATAAATACGATAGTACCATTGAGCTCGTGAGGATATGTTTCCTATAGGAAGAGCATAACCTCGACCAGCATGGGTCAAGGTTGATGGTTATTAATTTTTGAACTTTTATTACGATATGTTCATAAAACATCCAGGAAATGATTTCTATCTTTATAACATGTGCTCATATTAAAAATATGTGGGTACCAATGAATTCACAGTGCATGGATTCACTTAAGAGAAGCTTAACTTCGACCTGCAAGGGTCAGACAAAATAGTTAAATTTTGGTCTTTACTGAAAAAATTAAAAAATAATTAAAGATAATTTTTTTTGTAACCATTGGACAAACAGTGGTGGGACCACATTGTAGATTAAATCCCTTAATGGATTGACCCTTATGTTATTTAACCACACTATAGTGAGTTTTTAATATGTTTTGTAACTGCACCGTGGGGAAAACTTTAAAGCTTCATTAATTAATCTCATTAATGAACCTCATTTATTTTGTAGTGTTTTAATCCTCTCCTCCCCCATATTTAATCTGAGCTCCAACTTTGCTTTGGGGAGAGCTTCTAGAGGAAGCTAGGGAGAAGCCCCGATAACCTTCCACTCTAACGAAGAACGTGATCGAGCTGCAGTCATTGGGGGAAATGACAGGAGACGACAAGTGATGATGAACACATTTGGATGTGTGAACTCCATCCTCTTCTGCAACATCTCCTATGAATCTGAGGTAGGGTATGTTATTAAATTCATGTATTTTCTCAATTATTTTCCTCATTATTGAAAATCATAATGAACATGGATCATCAAAAACCAGTTGTTCTGTTATTCGTACGAAATTGTGGGTGAATGTAGTGGCATATTTGAATGGGTTTTAATCATTATCCCTGTGATGTATTTAATTAATACCCATTTCTTATGATGCTAATGCAGAAAATACAGGAAAATGAACAAGGTCAGACCTGTTTCCGCTTCATTTATGTTGCGTTCTTCATGGGTTAAATTTCCAACTCAACGGAAACCACAAACCAAGAGGCACGAAATGACGGTGGTATCGCAGGAGGCCCGTAGGCACATCTGGTTCTGCAAGGCATAGGCGGCGGCTGGAGCACTGTAACATCCTAATATTTCGTAGTACGTTATTTCTTCAATGTAATTCAAAAACTTATACTACACGAAACACTGAGTTCGAGCGAACCACGACTTTCCTAACTAGTTATTCAAAAGAAGTAATGTATAATATTAACTGAATTTTGAATTTCATATACTCCATATAATTTTAGAATCCATATTATGTGTTTCTTAGACATAATATAAGAACAAAATCATTTTTTCAGATAAAAGAAGTATTATTCCAAAAATGAAATTTTAATGCCTTTTAAAGGAGAACCCTTTTTTAATCCAATATTTGAAACTTTTATATATTCAATTGAGTAAAAATAAATTATACTTTCTACGTAGTATAGAAAAATTTAGTTTTGAAAAAATCTTGGTTCTTTTCTGATAACATTATTATTTTGATGAGCAGCAAAAAAACTATGCTTTAATTGAAAAAAAAAAATTTAATCAAAAAAATTTATAGTGTTAAATTATGAATTTGAAAGATTTTTATGTATAATTAGATTATATTTTTATCATTAAATAAAATTTAGGCCATTATAAATAATTTTAAATTTAAATTTGACATAAACACATGTCAATATTTTGAAAGATTTAAATTTCTAAAAAATCAGCTTTTTGGTTTTGACAATGGGAATTAATATTAAATTAATAAATGAAACTTCTATGTTTTGAATTTTTTAAAATATACTTCATTTTTTAATTAAAAATATCAAAATTAGGTTCGAGTGAATTTTTGGTATTTTTTTTTGAAAACAATAATTTTATAATGAATAGTGAAAAACGCTACGATATTATTTAAAACCGACATTTTATTTAAATAAATATTTATCTCTTTAAAATTTATCTTAGATCAAAATAGATACAAAATACATATATTTTCTAAATTTAATTCATTGATATCATTATATAATAAGTTTAGATATATAAAATTTAATTGATCTTTTTGACGTCTTTTACCCACCTTCTAGGAGCTGTTACAAATTTTCATAAAACATATTTTAACAACATCTGTGGGTGGAATTTCAAAACATCAAGATACACAATTGACATCAGTAAGTATAATGTGATTGAATAAGATGAAAATAATTTTTGGTGAATAGTAAATTATGACTTTTTTTACCACGGTTAAAAGTAAAAAAGGGTAATAATGGGAAAAAATGATATTATAATTACCCTAACACATGTCTTGATTCTATTGCATAAGTTTAATTCAACCAAAAACAACACTAGTAATAAAATATGATCGATTTGGTTGACATGGATTATATTAAGTCATTTATTATTATTTTATTTAAAGAAGGGTCGAAAGTGTTAAATTTAATGTTCAATAACTAAACAAATTTTAATATTGGGTTACACACAATATCAATTCAAATATAAGTATTCATTTGAAAGATAAAAATATTTCCTAAAAATTTTATTTTATGTATAATTTTTAGAAATTAAATAATTTAATTTATTTATGACATAATGATGACACCATAATTTACTTATTAATGAAATATTAAAATAATTGATATTATAAATATCCAAATAAATGTAAATTGAGACTTTTGATAAATTCCACTAATTTTATAGTATAATATGACATGTTAGGGTTGATTAGATAAATGTTCTTTGAAGAGAAAAAGTTATTATTTTAAATACCCGAAATTTTTAATTATATTTGTTTCCTAAATTTGTGTGTTATTTTATTTTATACTCTACAAAACTATATCCTTTAATTAATTAATTAGGTATAATTAAGATGAGACCATTGGGTTTCGACCATTATATGACATTTAGTCAATATGATAGTTGAAAATTATAATCATAATGTTTTGTTTTAATTAATATAGTAATCTTGGTTAATTAATACAGAAAAAATATTGAATGGCCTCATCCAGTAGACTCGGTCCATATGAAGCCCATTTGTCGGAGCTTGAGAAGGAGGTAGAATCACAGCGCTTTGCTCTGGACCAAGCCCAAGCTGAACTTCAACATATTAAGCTTTGAATAGAATCACCTAAGAAAGATGTTCATGGTGGTAGAAATAACTACTTGGGAAATGTTGTCCGAGCCATCCCAAAATTCTATCACCATAACACACCTTACACTTAGGTCCAATGATGGTGTTATAACGGGCTATGTAATGATACATTAGCTTCTTTCTGTAATCCTTTTATATAAATAAAATTGTTATTTCTTATTATGGAAAAGTTTGTGAATTTCAAATATCTGGATAAATATAGGATAAATTTAGGGAAAAGAACGGGGGTATTTTATATTACTTTTATATTTTTTAAGTAATTAATAATTTGAAATGATTTTAAATAAATGGTCTTCTACAGCTGTGATCAGTGAGAAATTTAGAGTCTAATAAGACCCAGTTAATTTTTTGTGAATAGAAAAGAATGAATAGTAACATACACGTATGAATAGTAATGAATAGTAATGTATATTGAATTGGCCAAAAAAAACTGAAACTTCACCCATGAAGGTATAAATACAATTTAAACATATTTAAAGTGACAAAATGATCATAGTATAAGTTTTGGAATTTTTGTATATCATAAATATTTTATTAACAATTTAATAATTAATTTAACAATTTAAAATGGAAATATATTTTCATAAAATGTAATCATAAATGGTAACTTTTTTGTATTATGGTTATATGATAATTTTATGGGACCTTTATTACTTTTTTAAGGTGTTACAAAATGAGTTATAGTTATCAAGTTGTATTTTTGGAATAAATAATGAATTTATTTAAAAAATAAATTAAAATTAATTTAGAAAATAATTTTCATAAGATGGAGTTTATTTTTGAATTCAATTTATCGATATTTCCTTAGGGTGAATTTTTGGGATTTTTCTAAAATAGTAGAATTTTTGTGGAATAGTGAAAATACAGTTTTGAGTTTTGGGTGTTTAATGACATCATTAATGTTGTAATAGTGATTTAAGATTTTTGGTCGACTTATGAAAAGTGAGATATGATATGAGGTTTCCCAAGTGGCCAATACCATGGGAAAATATCACGGGAAAGCCTGTGGTTTTTCAAATTCCACTGATGAGGTGTCCCTATAAAATTAATAATTTATTCCCTCATTTTCCTATAAATACCAAGCCATTTCCATAATTAATTTCTTTCCAAAATCCTTCTCAACGATGTTATACTCTCCTTACCTCCCAAATATTCCTCTCAAGGTTCCCTCAAGCCTGCCAAGGTCCCGACCTTCAGGCTTTCAAAGTTACTCTTCATGGTAAGGGAACCTTTCACCCTCATCTTTTAAGTCATGACTTCCTTTATGTTTTGTCTTATAGTTCCATTTTATTATGAGGTGGATTGTTCTTATTTATCTTTAATACTCTCCATTTAATTTTTAAATTATGAGATAAACTTTCTATAGAGAACCCAAACCTGACGTACATGGAAATTACATTACATTTTCAGAATACATAATACATAACAAGAAGTAACACTCAAGGACCATAATAGTTTACTCTCTTTGGAAACACGAAACATAATTTTCTAATCATGGTGAAAGATCTTCAACATCTCCCTTAAAGATCTTCCCCTTTTGTTTTCTTACCTAAAACCTTTCTTTATATCTTGGGGAAAAGAAAGCATATAAAGGGTGAGCTCAAATGCTCAGTAAGTGTAAACATAGATAACATAAAACAATCCATAAACATTTGAATGCAAAAACTTGAACATAAAATCTAAACATCAAAATCTTGAGAAAAGACATAAATCTTGGAAGTACGTAAGGTATATATCATAATGGAACATCAATAATCATAAAATATCATGGGAATAAATCATGTAATTGTGGAAAACCATTAAGCACATGATATGATTTCCCTACTAGCCAAGGCATTGCTGCCAAGACCATATGAGTGGACAAAGTCCCTTACTGAACTGGGTTTACTTGCCGTTCCAACCCTATATTACTGAACCTGATTTACTTGTCATTCAATCCATTTCTATATCATGAGATATAAATCTTTACCCAATGCATTGGATGGAGATATAGGTCCCACCCATCTCATAATGTTATCATTCTTACGTGTGCCACAAAATCATAAATCATAGCATAACCCTTGTAATAAAAATGGGATTCTTAAACATCATGCCTTCATAACATAATCCATATAAGATAAAAAGACATCATAAAATTAATTCCATCATAACATAATCAAATAACTGTAAAAATAGTGATAGAAAAATAACCCTAAATTATCTTAGATGGAAAATAAATTTGATAAAACACTTGAACTCCATTATTGAGGAAAATATTCATTATACTTCAAATATCTTTTACCTTTCATATCATGTCATACAATTTTTAAATAAAATAAGTTTATTAAAAATAAATTTGATAACATTTAAAGGTATCTTCATCGAAATAATGTTTTATGAAATCATAAAAATCCATTCATACCGTATAAGTTAAAAAAATATTCCTCTCATACTTTGGCCAGAATAGTCAATTAGTACCTCGTACTAAAAACGACAAAAGATTACTTTCATATCTATTACTCACCAAAGGGTAAAATTGGATTTAATAAATTGTTGGGGGATAGAAATAATATTAAATATTTAGGAAACATGGATGTGGATGTTAAATATTCCCCAGTAAATTTTGAAGTTTAAAAAATCTCGGATAAAAATTAGATTGTGAGATTTTCCCTTACCTTATGTCTGATATGCTTCATATGTATATATAAATCATGTCTAATGATTTAAAAAATGTCATTTACTTATTAAAGAATCATATTCATTGTTTTGATATCATATATGGTTCACTTATGACTTTATATTATCCGTTCTTATGTAAATTCCATGTTAAAGTAGTGTTTTGGGTAAAATTGTTTCATTTATCGTACGTGTTTCGACATGTTGTTCTTGATATTATTACTTATATCCTGATTTACATAATACCAAAATGTAAAACCTGATTTATATATAATATATATTCAGCATATAAATATATTTGATAGATTGATAAATGGAATGAAATACACCGTTCATAGAGACGGTAGGCCGTACGTACGCATGAACGCTATTTTTGTTTCCTTATTGAATAAAATAGAATTAATTAAATGAAACATACGTGTACATAAATCCAGTATCATTATTATGTAATATCATTAATTATATATACTTTATAATCATACTTGAATGGTTAATCATGTGAAAAGAATCTCATCGCGTTCGTGGAGACAATAGTCCGTACGTACGCACGAACGCTGATATCATTCCCAAGATAATGGAATTTTATTGAAGTGTATGTATAATATTTCAGAATCAATATCACTTTAAAATAATCATATATAGTTATTATTTACACCATTATACCCATCCAAGTAAGGTGGGGGTGGAAAACTGATTACACCACGGCGTGGAGATGGTATTCCGTACATACGCATGCACGGTGATTTCATTTTCCGTAGGATGGATAGAAGGTGAAATAGGGTTGTTTCAAATTTATAATAACATATCAGTATATGAGTTATACTGAAGTTCTTACTTCATAATGAAACAACTAAATAATAATAAGTAGAAGAAGAAATAAATTTGAAATAATCAGTAACGAATATTCCCTCTTCGACACGCCTCTTTGAAACCTCCTCTTAGGGCACTAATGATGGTCTTTGAAGAAGCCCAAGACCTCTAAAATATGACTAGGGGTGTTGAGAAGAGTAATGGGCAGGGGTTGGCCTATCTTGAAGGCTCAATGTTGTGTAAAGAGGAGAGGGAGGAGGTGCCCTTTATAAGGGAGGAGAGGGGCACCTTTGGAAAGTGTGAAAATATTATTTTATTATAAACTCATCTTCGGTTTAAAAAGGTAAAAAAATCATTAAAGATGAAGATAAGATGACTCATGGTTTAAATAAAATAATCCAATCATAATTAAATATTTCTTGGATAATATTTTAATCATTATAATCGTATTTATTTAAATCATTTATTAATGAGGACAATACTGCATCATTATTGTTTCATAAATAATTTAATTAATTGGATGTCTAAAAATTATAAAAAAAACAACCATGTAGGAATTTATTTTAGATTTAAAATGAATATTTATAGTCTAAAAGATAATTTATAACTCCTCAGAAAAATTAATTAGTAAATGATTTTTGTTAATGTCAATTTCATCTTTACATTAAATTAATTAATCTAAATTGTCATTATCACTACCATGTACCTCAATGGGGCCCCAAAATCGACCCAAGAATTCCCATGGTCAGCCACTACTCATAAAATTAGGTTAATAGAAGTTTTACGGTAATTTTGAATTATTATAATATTCTTTTAACCTTGAATTACCCTATTTACCTTTAACCGTAGTAAATAAAAGTCAAAATTTACTATTCCCCAAAAATTATTTTCGTCTTATTGAACTAAATTTTACTTCTTGATAAAAACCATGTATGTAGGATTTTTGAAATTCAATTCACAGAAGTGGTAAAATTTCATTTAAATGAAAGAGTTGGTTTTTTAACTATCACTAAGTGGTTTCACTATTCAAAAAAAATTGACTTTTTTCAGAAAAGTACAAAAAATTCAGACTAAGCTATATTTGATATTCCAAATTTAAAAATTATTTCTATTTTTTCAAATTCAAAACATATAATTGCCATTAATTAATTTAAAATTAATCTCGTTGTTAATAAAACGAGTTTTAACAGTTACAACCTTGCCAAAGATTGAAATGTTTTTAACTATGAATTCAATGTAAAATTAATGGTAATGAAATAAATTATATTCAATGGTAAAAATATATTCTATTTATACTTTAAAACAATTCAATATTATAATTGAACCATATAAATTATTGTGATGAAAAAAATAGTTTTTAATTAAAATATAGTGTGTTTTAACTATTCATTAAAATATGAATGTTTTCCGAAAAATATGAAAAATTTATCCAAATTAAACTTTTATATCCTGATTCCAAAGAAGAATTTTTTTTAATTCAACTTATAAACCCATAAAAACTATATTTAATGTGGTTGCACCATCAAAAGGCGGAAAAACTACATTTAAAAAAAATACTTATTTTACCTGAAAAATTTATTTTGTTCACATACCATATTTTAGAAAATGTGTAAGATGAATAATAATGTTATAAAATTCAAAATGTAGTCAATATGATTCATAACAGCTAGTCCATAATAATATTATAACAATATATCATTGTTTAGTAAAACCAGGTATGGCATACTACACATGCTATCGAGGAAGGTCGTGATTGCGTGTAATGCAAGACAAGTCAGGGATGCGTGTAGTGAAATCCCCTTTTGGTGTTGCATACTGCACAAGACATCAATGAAATTAAAAATAATAATTCTCATAAAATCTCAGGTTGTTACATTCTACCCCCGTTAAAAATAATTTCTCCCTTGAAATTCATCGGGGTTATAAATGGTTTATTACTTGAAAGTTTACTTCATAGATCCCACATCATTAAATGGAACACTAAACCTTAACTTTAAAAAAGTGAAGTATGAAACATAATGGTTACCCAAATTAACCCATCACTGGGTTTCCACAAAGGAGAACATCATTGAAAATATGGATATGGAAGAGAAATCTAACCATCAATTTCTGATGGAGAGTCGTAGAGAACATGGCTATGAAAAAGACAACAATCACAAAGCCATAAATTTGTGATTATCTAAGGTAACATATGATTCATTAGATATCAGAGCACTAGGACAAAATTATTGGTTTCCAATATCATTTCCCTAATGTTGAAATTTTTGAAATAGTAGAAATACTTACTTGATTTTGGTAAAATCTCACTGTTGTTTGTGCCTTGAACAATTTCAACACCATCTCTTAAAGAAATGAAGTTGAATTTTCTTCCGTGAATTGTTAGCAGATCATGTGATAGAATGATAGGTCATTCCATCTGTCTCGAACATAAGGTTATCCAAAGTTATATACATAAGTCCATCTGTGGTGAGATTAATCATATATGGTTCCTAAAATGGACTCATACTTCATATATCATACCACTTAATTAAATAAAACTAGTTTCTACTAACTAGGGACTTCGTGTAAGACCGTGGTAGGTGATGAAGGCATATCATACTTTGGTTGTGGGTTTGATTCCCGCAACTTTGTCTGACGTGACGAGTTGTCGCCTATCTTGCAGGTTGTCCCTTTTTCTAAAACTATACTATCATAACATTTCAGAAATAAAGACAAAAAATTATAGCTTTAAAAAATACTATATAATGTACATTCTATCCTTTAGGCTTATCAAAAATACTTTAGTCCAATTACTAGAAATATCATCAACTGAGAATGTGAATTCCTTCATTTTCCCCCCATATATTGTAAGATATATCTTCTTGTTGGTCACATTCCAAACATGTGAATACCTTAATCATGTATTCTCTTAAAAAATGAATACCCATTAAACCTTAGTGAAAACATAAATGCCATCAAAATTTAACACTTTCCACATACCAAGATCCCAAAATTTCTATATAATCAAACCATGATATAACTTTGTCATTATATCAGTCATGAGACCATTTCATTTTTTTATCCCTTCATTACGTGCATATAATCATCTTTCCAAAAATATTTTAATAACTTTTCATGTTACTGGTATTATATAATTATTGAAAACCAATACATAGATATTCCAAAATTCCACGATACCATAAATAAGATTCCATGATACAATTTTGAAATACCATTACATAAAAACATAATCATTACACAAAATCATTGTGATACTCAAAATAAAAAATAGTGATCGATGTGATTTCCCAGTATCCCTTCCTTAAGAGGTTTCTCAGGTTGATCATCATTAACCCTTGGATTAGAGAATTGATTAGAATAACACCCCATTTCCTAGCACTTGATGCATTGAAATGTTGGTGGTGCATTCTTGGCAGTGTTTTCTTTATTCACATCATTAGAAACACTTTTTCCATTACTTCGACAATCAGCTGCTTTATGGCCTTCTTTTCCACACATAAAACATATTCTAGTCCCTTTAAGAAAATATCCACCATGATTCTTTCCACACTTTGAGCTTAAAAAAACATTCATCATCTTTTCACCATTATTCTGTGTTTTCTCCTTGAACTACATCTTTCGTTTCATGTCAAAACCATGAGATGGATACGTAAAACCAACTTCCATTTCTACCTTGATAGCACAATAGACAATTTCTTCATACCTACTGAAGTATCTTATTGCTAATTCCCTTCGAAGGCTTGGTTTTAATCCACTAAAGAATCGATCAACTTTACTTTCAGGTGGGATGATAAAGCTAGATGAAAACCTTGTAAGCCTTGTAAAATTATCTTCGTATATACCAATATATTCATCATCATTTTGATTGTTCTCAAGGAAATCCTTTTCTATCTTTTTTCAAATAATACGAGGGATGTAATTATTGAAAAATAAGTTCTTGAACTCATCCTATTCCATGGATTCAATTTCATCTCGGGGCCTCATATTCTTAATTAGAGTCTACCATTGATCTGCTTCACCTTCTAAATGGTAAGTATCCAGAATTAATTTTTCATGTTTTGAACAATGAAGTATGGAAAATAGATTTTCAATGGTACTGATCCATTGTTTAGCAACAAGTAAATCAGAAGACCTACTGAATGAAGGTGGAAATTTCTTCATGAAGGACTCAATAGAATATTGTTCCCTTCTCTGCTCATTTGAAAGTCTAGAATGATTCATAGCTTGTGTAAGTATATCAATAAGATTTTTCACTCCATATCCCATAATATTGGTTTGTTCTGGAGGAAAATCATTGCATTGTCCATTACATTGATCAACACAGTTCCATAGGGATCCATCCATCGTCTAAAACCCAAAAAGAATAGTGTGAGAGGCAAAAATCATGCTAGGGGAAACAATATAATAAAGGGGGATTACCTTCAATATATAACAAATCAGGGTTAATTCTAATATTTTTACCATAATTCTACGACAATAACCTATAATTATACTCAACATTAGAGACATACCTAGACATAGCTTATAAATATCTCTAGGGATCTCACTAAAGTTTTCGCGTCATAGTTTCCAAAGGTTAACTAAACCATTCCTCTAATACCATCTTTAGAGACACCAAACCTGACGTACATTGAAATCACATTACTTTTGTGGAATACTTAATACATAACAAGAACCAACACTCAAGGACTGTAATAGTTTAGTGTCTTTGGAAACTCGGAACATAATCTACTAATCATGGTGAAAGATCTTCAATATCTCCCATAAATATCTTCCCCTTTTGTTTTCTTATCTAAAACCTTTCTTTATATCCCAGGGAAAAGAAAACATATAAAGGTTGTGCTCAAATTCTCTGTAAGGGTAAACATAGATAAAATAAAACAATCCATAAATATTTGAATGCAAAAACTTGAACATAAAATCTAAACATCAAAATCATGGAAAAGACATAAATTTTGGAAGTACGTAAGGCATATATCATAATGGAAGATCAATAATCATAAAATACCATTGGAATAAATAATGTAATTGTGGAAAACTATTAAGCACTTGATATTATTTCCATAGTAGCCAAGGAATTGCTGCCAAGACCATCTTAGTGGACAAAGTCCCTTACTGAACCGGGATTACATATCGTTCCACCCCTGTATTACTGAATCAGATTTACTTTCCGTTCTAGCCATTTCTATCTTATGAGATATAAATTTTTACCCAATGCATTGGATGGAGATATAGGCCCCACCCATCTCATAATGAAATCATTCTTACGTGTTCCACAAAATCATAAATCATAGCATAACCCATGTAATAAAAATGGGATTCTTAAACATCATGCCATCATAACATAATCCATATAAGATAAAAGGACATCATAAAATTAATTCCATCATTACATAATCAAATTAGTGTAAAAATATTTATAGAAACATAACCCTATATTATCTTATATGGGAAATAATTTTGATAAAACACTAGAACTCCATTCTTGAGGAAAACAGCCTTTCTTCTTCAAAAACATTTTACCTTTCTTATCATGTCATACAATTTTAAACTAAAATAAGTTGATTAAAAATAAAATTGAAAACTTGTAAAGGAAGCATCATGGAAATAATGTTCTATGAAATCATAAAAATCCATTCATGCTGTATAAGTTAAAAAAATATTCTTCTCATACTTTAGATGGAAAAGTCAAAAAGTTCCTCGTACAAAAAATGAAAAAAGATTCCTTTCATATATTTTACTCACCAAAGGGTAAAATTGGATTTAAACAACTGTAGGAGGGTAGAAATAATATTACATTTTGAGTAAACATGGATGTGGATGTTAAATATTCCCCAGTAAATTCTGATGTATAAACAATCTCAGATAAAAATGAGATTGTGAGATTTTCCCTTACCTTATTCTGATATGCTTCGTATGTATCCGAACCTCATTTATAATGATTTAATTAATGTCATTTACTTATTACAGAATCATATTCATTTATATGACATCATATATGGTTCACTTATGACTTTATATTATTCGTTCTTTTGTAAATTACATGTTAAAGCAGTATTCTTGGTAAAATCATTTCATTTATCGTACGTGTTTCGACATGTTGTTCTTGATATTATTACTTATATACTAGTTTACTTAATTATAGAATGTAAAACATTATTTATATATAATATATATTCTACATATAAATATATATGATAGATCGATAAATGGAAGTAAATACACTGTTCATGGAGACTGTAGGCCGTACGTACACATGAACACAGTTTTTATTTCCTTATTTTGAGAAGGTGATGCCTTGGTCAAAAAAAGACCAAATAATTAGATTTATTAAAAAAGAGAAGAAAGATTACAAGAGTCTAAAAGACGAGATCATATTAAAATCTTTTTCATGTAGGGAGTGGAGAGCAATGGGGAGGTCTTCAAGCCAAGTAATTTCATGATTGATTCCCATGTTGGCCAGACCATCTACAACTGCATTTTCTTCTCAGTAAACATGTGTGATGATATAATTAAGATCACTAAGCGAGCGGGAGCAATCCATCCAGTGGGTGGTGATCGGCCAAGCAAGGTGGATTATGCCATTCCAAATTGCTTGGACAATGGTTGTCGAGTCACTTTCGATCCAAAGGTTATTACATCCAAAGGATTTGGCAAAGGTAATGGAATGAATCAATCCCAGCATCTTAGCTTCGAGGGAGGTGGCAATGACACATTTACCCATGAAACATCCAAGGATCTGGCCGTGGTGATTTCTAAAGACAAAACCACATCCTGCAGGTCCCGAATTACCTTTGGAGGCACTATCTATATTGATCTTGATCTATCCAGGAATGGGGGCTCGCCAGAACACCTCCAAAGTACGATGTGGCTGACAGAAATTTCCTTTAATCTTGAGACGCCTCAGGATCACAAAGTCATGGACGTTGTTTTGGCATCTTCCTTTTTGAATTGAGGAAGCTTGTTGTATGGCAGTGAGGATCCACATTTGGCTTTCATTTTGATTGAATGAGTAATTTTGGTGAACAATAGCATTTTGATCATACAAAATCACATGATGAAGCTCAGCCATCACAACATGAAAGAGATTCCTGATTTGTTGAGAGACTTCCATTTCTGAACATTTTTTAATTTGTTGTTTGAAAGAATTAAACATAAACCATCTACAGTAAAAAATGTCAAGAATATAGTTCTAGAGAGCAGAAGCAGTAGCACAAGAGAGAAAAAGATGGTTAGTATCTTCCCTGTGATGATTAAAGATTTTTCATTTGGAATAGAGCTGGATACCAAAAGTTTGGAGGAAATGTTCAGTGGACACACTGTTGTGCGCAAGATTCCATATAATGTTGAAATGCGATGGCTTTATCCAAGGTTTGTTGAAGTGTTTTAACCAATTATAGTCATTTTATGAGTTACAAAAAAAGTGTTTGTAGAAATGATTTGAGTTGAGCATACCATTGTGAGCAGGTTCCCAAATTAAGAGGTCATTGGTGGGAGAGAAGGAGTAGTTGTCAATAATGTTTAAAATAGTGTCAGGAAGTTGATCTTGTTGAGAGTTTAAAATGTCTTTGATAGAGCTGTTGGTAGTATCAGGGATTTGATCAGGAAGCAACATGGATATTAAAGGCATGCTAGTCCAGTTATCCAACCAAAATTTCATGGAGGAGTCTTTAGAGACCATCCATCTAGAATTATGCATAATATTAGCAAAGGAGTTTTTGATGGAGGGCCAGATAGATGAGTTAATGAAGTTCGAGTTGCACATTTTAAGTTTATCTAGAAACCTATTTTTAAGAAAGGAGATTTCTTCAAGGGTATTGTGAAAAGTATTCCAAGTGATTCTTGATTTAAGGGCTTCATTAAAGTGTTTGATATTTTTTATACCAAGACCGCCATTTTCAATGGGTTTGCAACAAGTTGACCAGGGAATAGCCAAAAGTTTTCTTTCAAGAGTGCTACCAGTCCAGATAAAGTTGTTTATGTTTCTGTTTATTTTTTAATGAGTCCAATTGTCCATTTATAGACCATCATTGAATAAACCATCTTAGAGACAATGGTGGATTTAACAAGACAAGTTCTACCGGACATAGAGAGAGACTTACCTTTCCAAGAAGAAATTTGATTAAGGACATGATCAATTATAGTCATAAAGTGACACGATTTGTGTCTACCCAAAAAAATGGGAACAAAAAGATAGGTGAAAGGGAGCGTGCCTTCCTTTAGATCCAGGTCATTGAGAATGTTACATTTTCTGCTGGAAGGGAAATTCTTTCCAAAGAAGATGCAAGATTTATTCCAGCTAATGGTTTGACCAAAAACCTCTTCATAGTGTGAGAGAGCGTTTTTTAGGATAAGAATGTTTCTTTTATCTTCTTGAAGGCAAATGATGATGTCATTAGCGTAAAAAAGATGAGTGGGAGCGTTCAAATTTTTGGAGACATGAATATGTTTTATTTTGTTCTGTCTTACCAACTTGTTGATCAGACGACTGAGGTAGTCTTTTTCTATCGAGAAGAGAATGGAAGAAAGGGGGTCACCTTTCCTGACACCATTAGTGCATTTAAAATAACCTTTAGGTTAGCCATTGACTAGGAGGGAGATAGACTCCGAGTTAAAGAGTGTTCTGATTGCAGATATAAAAGAGGTTCTAAAACCATAACCATGGAGGACTTTGAAAATAAAGCCCCAGTCCATGGTGTTAAAAGCTTTTTTGATGTCAAGATTAATCGCTATGTTTCCTCCCTTATTAGTTTTATTCAAATTATTGACACACTCTGAGGTGAGGCAAATGCAGTATTGAATAGATCATCCCTTTATAAATCCAAATTGGTTATATGAGACAATTTTGCTCGTGAGGGTGGAAAGTCTATTGGCAATGATTTTTGTAATGACATTAAAATGAGTGTTGATAAGATCAATGGGTCTAAACAAATGAATCTTAGAGGCGTTATCTACCTTCAGTATCAATGTGAGAAACTGGGCATTTAGAGCATGAGGGAGAACCCCATTTTCAAAAAATGTTTTTACAATTTTACAAACATCAATCTGAATAACATCTCAGTAATGTTGGAAGAAACCATTGTTGAAACTATCAGGGCCTGGGGCACTATCAGGATTCAGACTAAAGACAGTGTCTTTGATTTCATGATCCATCGGTGTGTTGAGGAGGAATGAGTTGTCCATATCATTTATCACATGGGGGATGACATTAGGTAGGAGGTCTTTGTTTATATCAGGACCATTGAAAATGGTTTCATAGTGGGATACGATATGATGAGAGATGTCATCTTCATTGTCAAGGAGCCTGCTTCCATCCATTAATAGAGATAACGGCCTATAGGCCTTCATTATTCTTTGAAGAGAATTGTAAAATTTAGTATTTCTATCACTGTATGTTAACCATTTAACTTTAAAAGTTTTTTTCTCATATTTTCATTAAAATTGAGTAGGGAGTTAAGTTTGATCGTTGTGTTTAGTTCATGAGTAGGATCAACGTTGAGGTCAGAGGTGGTGTTTTCGTTTTGAAGATCATCGAGATCTTTCTCTAGAGTCATGATTTCATTATTGATTTTTTTGTCTTTAGAGCTGCACCAAATTTTTAGAGTCTGTTTGAGATGTTTTAATTTGAGGCTACAGTCAAGAATAACATTGTTACTGGTTTTTGAGGACCAAAAGTTTTGAATGATATGAGAGCACTCATCATCAGAGAACCAAGAATTGTTGAATCTAAAAGGAATATGGGGTTTCTTGTCTTTGGCGGGGACACTGATCAGGATGGGGTGATGATTAGAGTTTAATCTATGAAGAGTAATACTAGAAATTGTGTCCCAATTATCTAAAGCTAGGACCTTCGTGAAGGATCTATCCAGTTTAGAGGCAACTACATTGTTGTAGTGCCTTCTATACCAAGTGTAATTTGCACCAGTGAGATTTATTTCTATGATATTATTGTCATCTATTGAGGTTTTAAATTCTCTTGTGGAAATAGAATCATTATCGGGTCCAAGTTTCTTGCTTGGGTTGAGAATGGCATTAAAATCACCTATAATAAACCAGGGTGCATTAATATTAGTGCCATGATAAGAGAGGTCATTCCATAGCATTCTTCTTTCTTGATATCTATTCATAGAATAAACAAAAGAGCAATAGATATGTGTGTCATAAATATTAAAATTCCAAGTAATAATCTGGTCAGAGATATTGTAGACACTAGTATTCTGCAAAGAGGAATGTGAAAAAATCCACAATGATTTTGAATTAAGGCTATTAGTGATTGCACCAGTAAAAACATAATTTTTTTTGGAATAAGTAGGAGTATTTAGAGGCATATTTAATTTTTGTCTCTGCAATAGAAAATAAAAGAGGTTGATGAGTTTCTATCATTATTTTTAAAACAATGAAGGTGTCAGGGTTTTCAATTCCCTGACAATTCCAAAAAAAAGGATCTTCATTTAAATTTAGTTTTCAAGTTAGAACCCCCTTTTTTATTTTTTCTAGAACCTTTATTTCTTGAAGATCTTCGGACTTTTTGATTATCAGAGGTATTTTATTTATTATTGATAGATTTGTGGTGTTCTTCCTTGAAGGTTCGGGCATTAGAGTGCTCGTGATATCTACAGACATGGGAAGAAGCGTACCTGGCGCCCGTGGAGTGGATGCATTTTTCCTCTTGCTGATGTCTAGATCTGGACAGCTCTACATCTTCTCAACAGAGACCTTCATAGCCCACTTGCTATTATCCAGAACTGGACAACTCTGCATTTTCTCATCAAAATCCTTCATAACCTGTATTGGCTTAGTTTCTTGTACTTATAATATGCTACTATGATCAACCAATTCAGGTACCATGACATCGGACATAGAGGTTATAGTCTCTACACATTCAGAAATGTCTGGGCTACTTATAGTGCATGAGGGAGATGGAAAAATAGTAGTCGGTTCATCATTTTCTATTTTGAGTTCATTCATAGGGTTTAGATAGGTGCCTTTGGTAGTAGGTTGTATTGCTATGTTCTTAAGATTTGGAGTAGCGGGTGGAGTGTTACCGGACAACATGGAAACAATGTTAATACCAGACCTATCAGTAGAGGTTTGTGTGAAAGTATAGTTGTCTGAAATAGATACTTTCACCCTAGGACATTCGAGAGTTTCTTGTTTTGACTAGTTGTTGCTTTGGGTTTTTGTAGGAGCTTGTACCAAGGGTGGAGTTCTCTTAATCAGGTTAACAATCTCCAGTTATTTGGTGACTTCAGTCGATTGGTCAGTAGTGAAAAGTGTTATGGTCATAGTGTCATTCTGGGAAGCTAAAGGAATACCAGATTCTGAACTTTTTCCAGTGGAAGTTAGATTTTTAGAGAAAGTAACAGATGTGCCTTGATTGTGAGGAGAGCCTACCTTATCTGATTTATTACTGCATTCAATCTTTTCCTCAGTGATTTCAGTGAAATTTATAGCATTTTTCTTTTGAATTTGTCTAGAACTCAAATCCAGTGTGTGTTTCATGATATTTTGACTTGTGAAAATCTCAGGAACATTATCCTTATGCAGAGGTGCGGTGAGATCTGCATCTTGGATGAGGTTAGACTTTTATAGCTCATCCAAAATGATTTTATCCTTAATTGAAGTGTCCTCCTCTTCCACAACATCTGACCAGTTTATACCTAAGGTTCCTCCTAGTTGTGTTATATTGTTCTTTATGACCCAGATTTCAGCATTCTTTTTGAGGGGTTTAGATATCTCTATCATGGGAGCATTATCTTTTTTATTCCTCCTAGTTTCCTTCTAGTCATTATCAATTGGCTAGGTTACTTTCTTTCTAATCACTCTACAGTTAGGGATTATGTGACCTATAATTTTACAAAGGTCAGAAAAGGGAGGTTTCCTCTAATATTCAATTAGGATTTCTGTTTTGTATTCATTCGCAGTGAAGCTGATTGTGTTAGGAAGCTTTGAGTCTAAATTGATTTCCACCATAATCCTAGAAAAGAGCCCAAGATCAGCATTTAAAGTTCTGTGATCTATTTTCAGAGGTGTTCCAATGCATGAAACAATGTCATTAAGAATTTTTGGTTGCCAAAAGAACCAATTAGGGCCATGAAGTTTAACCCAAACTTGTGCTATTGTGTTTCTATATGTGTGTGGGTTAAAAGTAGAGACCAAATCAGAAATTCTATGCAGTCCCGGCTTTAGATTGAGGTTTACAATTCTCTGATCCCTCTCTAAGTCTTCTTGTGATTTTAGAAATATGTGGATGTAGCCTTTCTCTATTGGAATCAATTTCCAGTTTGAAACATTCCAACAATGAGCAATACACATATGCAAATCGGAAAGAGGTTAAGGACGATCACCTTCAAGGTAGGAGACTCGGACCATGATAGAAAATTTTCACATTTGTGTGCATTGATAAAGTGAGTCCGGATCCACTTCTACCAGGAAACCACCATCTTCAAGTCGCTCGACAAGAGTAGGCTTCTTCATAATGTATGTGTTTGGATCAGAGCCCTTTAGCGCATCCAGGAATTAAATCCCTTGGGATCTACCAGCAAAAGGCTGGGTGCATGTATGCTCATCAAGGGTATCTTCTGTATGAATTTTCACGACAAGATCATGAAGGTCAGAAGTCTTCTTCATTTGAGGGATCCCAAAATGGTGGGATTCGAACCTATCGTGCGTGAGGAAGTTCTCTATGTCTGTGAAGTTAGGGTTTCAGGCAGAGAAACCCAAGAAGCTCGAGGATTCTTGTGAGAGAGGGTCTACCATCTCTCCTCATTCATTTCCTTATTGAATTAAATGGAATTAAGTAAATAAAAAAAAATATATACATAAATCCAGTATCATTATTGTGTAATATCTTTCTTGATTATTTATTATATATACTTTATAATCATACTTGAAAGGTTAATCATGGGAAATGAGTCTCATCACGTTCGTGGAAATTGTAGTCCGTACGTACGCACGAGCGATGATAACATTCCCATGATCGAGGAATTTTATTGAAGTGTATGTATAATATTTCAGAATCAATATCACTTTACAATAAAAATATATAGTTATTCTTGAAACCATTATACCCATCAATGTAAGGTGGTGGTGGAAAACAGATTACAGCACGGCGTGGAGACGGTATTCCGAACGTACGCATGCACGGTGATTTTGTTTTTCATCGGATGGATAGAAGGTGAAATAGGGTTGTTTCATACTTATAATAACATATTAGTATATGAGTGATACTTAAGTTATTACTTCATAATAAAACAACGAAAGAAGAGGAAGTAGAAGAAGAAATAAATTTGAAATAATCGGTAATAGATATTACCTCTTCTTCGACACGCCTCTTTGAAACCTCCACTTAGGGCACTAATGTTGCTCTTTGAAGAATACCAGGACCCCTAGAATATTAATAGGGGTGTTGAGAAGAGTAATGGGTAGGTTTTTTCTGTGCTTGAAGGATCAATGTTGTTTAAAGTGGAGAGGGAGGAGGTGCCCTTTTATAAGGGAGGAGAGGGGCACCATTGTAATGTGTGAAAATATTATTTTATTATAAACTTATCTTCAGTTTCAAAAGGTAAAAAAATCATTAAATATGAAGATAAGATGACTCATGGTCGAGAAAAAATCATCCAATCAGAATTGGACATGTTTTGGATAATATTTTAATCATTATAATACTATTTATTTAAATCATTTATTAATGAGGTAAATACTGCATCATTATTGTGTCATAAATAATTTAATTTATTTGATGTCTAAAAATTATAAACAAAAACCACCATGTAGGAAATATTTTTATCTTTACAAATAATATTTATAGTTGAAAATATAATTTATATAAATCCTTATAAAAATTAATTACTATAAGATTTTTTAATGTTAGTTTTGTCTTTACATCAAATCAATTAATCCAAATTGTCTTTATAACTACCATGTGGCTCAATGGGGTCCCAAAATCGACCCACGGATGCCCATGGTCGGCCACTACTTATTGAATAAGGTTAAGAGAAGTTTTAAGGTAATTTTAAATTATTATAATATTCTATTAACATTGAATTACCCTATTTACCTCTAACCACAGTAAAGAAAAGAAAAAAGCTACTATTCAGCAAAAATTATTTTCATCATAATGAACCAAATTTTAGTTCTTGATAACAACCATGTATGTTATATTTTTGAAATTCAATTCACAGAAGTTGTAAATTTTCATTTAAATGAAAGTGTCAGTTTTTTAACTATAACTAAGTGGTTTCACTATTCATCAAAAATTGAAGTTTTTCGGAAAAATACCAAAAATTAAGCCTAAGATATATTTGATATTACAAATTAAAAAATTATTTCTATTTTTTAAAATTAAAAACATAGAAGTGGAATTAATTAATTTAAAATTAATTCCGTTGTTAAGAAAATGGGTTTTAAAAGTTAAAACATTACCAAAGATTGAAATGTTTTTACCTATGATTTCAATGTAAAATTAATGGTAATGACATAAATTATATTAAATGGTTAAAACATATTCTATTTATACATTAAAACCATTCCATATTATAATTTAACCATATAAATTATTTCGATGAAAAAAATTGTTTGTAATTAAAATATAGCATGTTTTTACTATTCATTAAAATATGATAGTTTTCAGAATAATATGAAAAATTTATCCAAAGTAAATTTTTATATCCTGATTCCAAAGAAGAATTTTATTTTTTCAAATTGAACATATAAAACTGTCAAAAACTAGATTTACAGTGGGTGCGCCATCAAAAGGCGGAAAAACTCTATTTTTTTAAAATACTTATTTTACCCAAAAAAATTATTTTGTTCACATACCATGTTTTAGAAAATGTGTAAGATGAAAAATAATGTTATAAAATTAAAAATGT
Source organism: Viscum album (assembly GCA_963277665.1). Lineage (NCBI taxonomy): Eukaryota > Viridiplantae > Streptophyta > Magnoliopsida > Santalales > Viscaceae > Viscum > Viscum album. Next base: position 1,277,502,474 of record OY728133.1, read on the forward strand.
AGTCAATACTATTCATAACGGCTAGTCCATAATAATATTATTACAATATATCATTGTTTAGTGAAAACCGGTATTGCGTACTACATATGCTATCGAGGAAGGTCGCGATTGCATGTAATGCAATCCAAATCAGGGATGCGTGTATTTCAAGATACCTTTGGTGTTTAATATAACACAATAAATCAATGAAATTAAAAATAATAATTCTCATAATTTCTCGGGTTGTTACACTTCCCGCTCTCATCAACTTATTTTATGATTTTTTATGTGATGCTATTAGGGAGCTGAATTTTCATAAAAGAAATTGCGCTTTTTCTTTCCTTTCATGTTTACTTTTCATGTGGTGTGTCATTAAAATTTCCACACCCTGCTATTTTTTTAATTACGTCCCTCTACATGAAAATGGTTTATTTATGGATGGGAAACCCTTTTCCCCTTATTATTATTATTTTTTAAGACCATGATATATAACCGTAATGCTGTAGAAATTTCACCTTCAAATTTCCCTCTCTTTCTCTATTGTTTTAATAATGTGAATACCCAGACCTATTTTGTTTCTATGGGTGTTAATAAATATAACAAAAAAGATATATTTGATTCTTTAATTTACATATATATAACCTTCACTCCCTATCCATGGTTTATAAATGACATAATTATCTTTTTTTAACTTTTAAAAAGTCGCAATTTTGAAATGAAACCCATTTCTTTTGTTCTATATGGGTTATTTATGAAATGTTTTATTATGATCAGTGTGGCTCACATGTAAGTAAAGAAATATGAAGGGTGCGACATGATAGTGCACAATGCATTGGGTAAATAAATTAAAGACTTTATATGACATGTATCACGATACCTTAGTGAATAACCTTGGTAAATTTTATGACGCCTTAGGGATAAACCTTGGTGATATGATCATGAATGTCTAAATGAAATGTTGTTGTAATATAATCAAGTTATGATTCAAGTTAATTTTATTATGATATTCTAATTATTCTATTTCCCATGCCTTTAGGTCTTTTATCATGTTCTTATTAATATTGCTCAAGATCACATGTCATCTGTTTCACTTGTTTTTTTACTGAGCCTTCTGCTCACCCTTTCCATTGATGTATGTCTCCAAGATATGAGATTTAGTAATTTTACATAGGTTGAAACTATTATGAAGCCTTATGAGTGGTTTAGGATAACGTTTTATGTTTTTTTCATGTATTTTATTCTTGATTTCCAAGACACTAGACTATAAAGATCCTCTATTTGTAAAAAGTAATGATAAGTTATGTAATAAAAGGTGGGATTTCATAGTTGGTATCAAAAGATAGTTTGTTTATTTATGGAAATTGGGATATGAAAAAATTAAGAATAATCCTTTATAAAAGTTTAAATATAAGAAAACTTCCTTGTATTTTGGTGAGTTTCGAGTAAGTGGTTTATCAAGAAAATACATCCCTATTTAGATACGAGCAGGTAGAGGAGGCTCTAGCACAGAGGTAACTAGAGTGACAAATCTGACAAGGAGTTTCAGGATTGACCTTGGGTATTATAGAACATGACAACATTCCTTGTTTCACTCTTCGTTACGACACTCACAGGGGATATGTTTGGTTAATCAAAAGATTTTTATGAATCATTGTAAAGAAATTTTAGAGAAATTTTGTTTTTAAAGAAGTTTTATGAAATTAAATCATTTATTGTTAAAATATTGGTAAATGAAATAAGTTTCTCACTAAGGTTTTATTCTTTTAGAAATGGCAGGAAATAGGAGGAACCATGAAAATGGTGACAACAACTGACCATGTGCTGACGACCCTCTGATGTAAGTCAGAACGGAAACATTAATGCGAATGATGAAACAACTAACTAATGTTATGGGAAATAACATGAATCAAGCTAAGAGGCTGATATCTTTGTGAAGGGAACAAAATTACATTGAGTCCTTTATGCATCAACGACCACCAACCTTTAGTGGATCGACCGACTCATTGATTTCTGGACAGTGAATCCACTCTATTGAGAAGATCTTTTCTATGCACCGCTGTTCAGAGTAAGGGAAGGTCACCCATGCTAACAATCGCTTATAGGGAGATGCTAATCAGTGGTGAGAACTGATTAAAAATATGAGGAAAAATTAGAGGTTGAAGCTATGGTGTGGGAAGAGTTTATAGGGATCTTCTTCTGTATGTATTTCCCTCATTCCAGGGAAACAATAATGGATAATGAGTTTTTGAGATGAAGTAGAAGGAGAGTGAATCTGTGGGAAGCTAAGAGATGAACCTTACAAGACATTCCCATTATAACTCACGCTTTGTCCTGGATTCTAATTGTAATGTTGATATATTCTACGGTGGATTGAGACCTCATATATGGAAGAATCTGGCCAACCAAGACTATGATAGTTATGAGGAGATTTTATGGAGTGAAATAAAAGTCAAAATGGAGTTCGGTGAGATGCAACGATATCATAAATCAAATTACAAAAAGAGATCAATGGTGCCCAGCTTATGGAGAAACATTAATCAGGGAAGAGGATGCAACAATGTGCAACGTCCCACTTGTAATAAATATGGGAAGATGCATTTTGGGAACTGCTTGCTCGGGAGTGGGAAATGCTACAAGTGTGGAAGAGATTACCATATTGTGAGTAAATTCTATAGTGAGGTGAAACCTCAACTTCAAAACACTAACAACAATGGGAAGACGGTGTAGGCCCTACCAGATGTCCAATGCTTTATGGGTGGACAACTTGGCCACTTTTACAATCACTATCCAAATCCATGGGCAGTGGAGGGGAACCACCATCAACCTCAGCAAAGGCCAAGGGAGCAAGGTCGTGCTTTTTCAATCACGATTGCTGAAGTAGAAGCTCTAAATGATGTGGTAGCAGGTACTCTTGTTGTTCTCTCAAAGATAGAAAGTAATTTCTTTGATTCTGGTTCTACGCATTCCATTATTTTCAACATGTTTGGAAAGAATTTAGAATCAAACCCCGACATTCTAAAAGTAGATTTGTCGGCAAGACTCCTGGTGGGATTATCCAAGAATCATCAGTGTTTAGAAACTCTAGTATGTACAAGGGTGAGAACAATATTATTACAAATCTAGTAGTCATTTCCTTGTTGGATTCGACATTATACAAGGGATGGACTTGGTCTAAAAGTATAATTCCAAGATCAAATGTAGAGGTAAATAAATCTCTGTAGTCTTGAATGGAAAAACTTAAATTATCTTATAAGGAATGATATCTCAACCTTATATTTGTCTAGAACAACCTTGTATATCCTTATTTATGGAAATGATCGGTGATGAAGAAGAAGGAAATGAGAGTTTGTGGATTGAAAATGTCCCCATCGTCATGGAATATTTTGATATATTTCTTGAGGAGTTTCCTGGACCTGCCCTAGAAAGAGAGGTAGAGTTGTCTATTTAAATAGTAATTTGATCAAATCCAATATTAATGACCCTATATAGGATAAAAAATATGGATCTGGAGGAATTAAAGAAACAACCCCAAGATCATTTGGATAAGGGGATTATCTGACTAAGTGTGTCTCCATGGGGTGCACTTGTTTTCTTTGTGAAGAAGAAGGATGGATCGATGTGGCTATGCATTTATTATAGATAACTAAATGGGATAATAGTAAAGAACAAATACCATCTTCCTTGAATTGATGACTTATTTGACCAAATTTATGGTACTCAATTCATCTCTAATATTGATCTTCGATCTGGTTATCTTCAATTGTGGATGAAGAAAGAAGATATTCCAAAAACTGACATCCGATCAAGATATGTGCATTATGAGTTTGTTGTTATGCCATTTGTAATGACTAATTCCTATTCTATTTTTATGGATTTGATGAATATATTATTTAAGGACAACCATGATAACTTTGTGGTAGTTTTTATTGATGATATTCTGATATATTCCAATATTCGTGAGGATCATGAGGATCATATAAGGGATATTTGGAAAAATATATGGAAGGAGAGGCTTTTTGGAAAGTTCAATAGATGTGAATTCAGGTTACAACAGGTTGCTTTCTTGGGGCACATTATTACCAATGAAAGAATCAAATTTGACCCGTAAAAGAAAAAAGTTATAGAAGAGTGGCCTAAACCTAAAACAATAACTAAGATTCGTAGTTCCTTTGGATTGACAGGATATTATTGGAGGTTTTTGAAAACCTTTTCATGACTTTCTTATCCATTAAACAAGTTAACTTGAAAAGGGGACAGGTTCATCTGGAAAAAGGAGTGTGAGGAAATTTCCAGGAGATGAAGAAGAGATTAGTTACTACACCTATGTTAACTATTCCCTCATGTGGACAAAGATTAATTATTTTTTGAGATTATTCTATGAAAGTAATTGGGTATGTCTTCATGCTAAATGTATTGGTCATTTCTTATGCATCTCGACAGTTGAAGACTCATGATCAGAACTATCCTATGCATGATCTGGAGCTGGCTGCAATCGTTTTTTCTCTAAAGATATGTAGTCACTGTCTTTATGCGGATAAATGTGATATATACACGGACCATCATATTTTGAAATATATTTTCCTACAAAAGTAATTGAACATCAGACATAAGAGATGATTGGAAATTCTTAATGTGTATGATTTTTTAATTCATTATCATCCCAGAAGATCAAACAAAGGCGCAGATGCATTAAGCAAGAAAGACCCAGTTTTTCTGTCCATTATAAGGATTCAAAGAGATCCTTTGATCAATGAACTAGTAAAATAAGACAAGAGAATTATAAAATAAGGGACATCATCATCCCTAACCCAAATGATTTCTCAACTGTAATGATCAGATAAAATCAAGAATGACCAGAAAGAAGATACATTGTTACAGAAGAAGTTTGATGCTGTGAAGGATTGGAAGTTTCATGAGTTCAATACTGATCAAGATGGTGTACTGAAATTTCGTATAATATTATTTGATCCTTCTATTCTAGAAATAAATAAGGATATGATGGATGAAGCTCATAGCTCTACTTTATCCATACATCCTGGTAGCACAAAAATGTATAGAGACCTGTGTGATCATTATTGGTGGGATAATATGAAAAGGGGGATTGCTGACTACATGTCAAGGTTCCTGGTATGTCAGCAAGTGAAGGTAGAGCGAAAACTTCTTAAATGGGTGTTTCAACCACTACTGATACCTACATGGAAGTGGGACAATATCCCAATGTACTTTGTCACTGGTCTCCAGAGAACTTCTAAAAGAAAACAATGCGATATTGGTTATTGTGGAAAATTTCACCAAGACATCCCATTTTATCTCCATTTGGTAAGATTTATCTCTTGATCAACTAGAAAGGATTTAAGTGAATAAAGTGGTAAGGCTGCGTGTAGTTCCACTTTCTATCGTAACTAATCATGATCCAAGATTCATATTAAAAATATGGATAATTCTTCAACAATCTATGAGCACTGAATTGAATTTCAGTATGGACTATCTCCCCCAAACTGATGGCCAATCTAAAAGAACTATTCAAACACACGAGGACATGCTGAGAACATGCTCAATGGAATTTAAAGATGGATGGAATCAACATCTACCTTTAGTTGAGTTATCTTACAACAACAGCTTCTACTCGATCATTCAAATGGCACCTTATGAAGCCCTACATGGGAAGCGATGTAGAACTCCAACTTGTTGGGATGAAGCTGGTAAGAGAATTCTTCTTGGGCTTGATATTGTGCATGAGATGATAGAAAAGGTCCATGCCATCCATAAAAACATTAAGGCTACTCAAGGTCGGCAAAAGAGCTATGCCGAAAACCATCTAGGGGACTTAGAGTTTGATGTTGGTGACAAAGTCTTTCTTCGGATTCCACCTTTGAAGAGAGTCATGAGGTTTGGGAAAAAATGGATGCTCGACCATAGGTACATTGGCCCCTATGAAATCATTGATTGTGTGGGTGAAGTGGCCTATCGGCTTGCACTTACTCCAAATATAGCACAAGTTCATGATTTCTTCCACTTATCCCTCATGAGGAAGTATGTACCAAACCCTTCACATGTAATAATCCAGATGTGGTACAACTGGAACATGACCTCTCTTATGAGGAGCTGCCAGTGGGGATCATGGATCATAGAGACAAGGTTCAATGCAACAAGACTACCCACCTTGTTAAGTTGATTTGGAGGAACAACAAATGTGAAGAAGCCAAATGGGAACAGGAGGAGTCTATGAGATAGAAGTACCCACACTGTTTCTCATCAGTGGGTACGAGATTAAATTTCAGGGTCGAAATTTCATAAGGGGGGGAGAATGTAACGAACCATACTTTTTAATTATATCTGTTTCCTAATTTTTTGTGTTATTTTCTTTTATACTCAACAAAACTATGTCCTTTAATTAATGAAGTGGGTATAATTAAATTGAGACCATTGGTTTTCGAAATTTATATGATCGTTGGTCAATATGACAGTTAGAAACTATAATCTTAAAGTTTTGTTTTTATAAATGTTGTTATCTGGGTTAATTAATACAAAAATAATATTGAATGGCTTCATCCATTAGACCTAGGCCATATGAATCCCATCTGACGAAGCTTGGGAAGGAAGAAGCCTCACAAGGATTTACACTGGGCCAATCCCAAGCAGAACGCCAACATATGAAGCTTGAATGGTATCACCTAAGGGAGAAGTTAAAGTTGATAGAAATCACCACTCAGGAAATGTTGTCAGATCCAACCCAACATTTTATCACCATAACACACCTTACACTTAGGTTGTTTGCTAGTGTTATATGGGGCTATGTAACAAGTCCTTAGCTACTTTGTGTAATCCTTTTATATAAAAGAATTTTTATTTCATATTATGGAAAAGTTTGTGAATTTCAAATATCCAGATAAATATAGGATGAATTTAGGGAAAAACTAGGTATTTTAAAATTCTTTTGTATTATTTAAATAATTAATAAGGTGAAATGATTTTAAAAAATTGGTCTTCTATAGTTGTGATCAGTGGGAAATTAAGAGTTTAATAAGGTCAACATGATTTTTAGTGAATAGTAAGGTATGAATAGTAACATACCCATATGAATAGTAATGAATAATAATGAATAGTACTGAATATTAACATGCCCAAAAAAATAGAAACATCATCCATGAATGTATAAATTCAATTTAAACATCTTAATAGTGAAAAAGATCATTATATAAGTTTTGGTATTATTGTATGTCATAAATATTTTATTACCAATTTTATCAATAATTTAATAATTTAAAATGGAAATATATTTTTGTAAAAATGTAATCATAAATTGTTACTTTTTGGTATTATGGTATTACTATAATTGTATGTTACATTGATTACTTTTTTATGGTGTTACAAAATGAGTTATAGATTTAAAGTTTCATTTTTGGAATAAATAATGATTTTATTTAAAAATTAAATTAAGAAATATTTAGAAGATTATTTTCAAAAAATGGAGTTCATTTTGTAATTCAGATAATTTATATTAGGTTAGGGTGAATTTTTGGGATTTTTCTAAAACAGTTGAATTTTTGTTGAATAATAAAAATACAGTTTTGAGTTTCATGTGTTTAATGACATCATTAATGGTGTAATAATGATGTAAGATTTCTGGTTGACTAATGAATAGTGAGATATTCTATGAAGTGTCCCATGTGTCCAATACCATTGGAAAATACCATGTGAAATCCCATGGTTTTGCAAATACCACCGATGAGGTGTCCCATGGATATTAAAAATTTATTCCCTCACTTTTTCTATAAATACCACAAAATTTACCAACATCCATTCATTTGAAAATCCTCTCCAAGGAAGTTCTATTTTCCTAACCTCCCACTGAGTCAATCCCAAGGTGCCCTCAAGCCTCCCAAGTTCTTGACCTTCATGCATTCAATGTTACTCTTCAAGGTAAGGGAATCTTTCACCCTCCTCTTTTAAGTCATGACTTACTTTAAGTTATGTCTTATAGTTCCATTTTATTATGAGGGGGATTGTTCTTATAAATATTTACTACATTCCATTTAATTTTCTTTTCAATAGAGACCCCTTCCTCTCTCATCAATTGAATTTTTGAATTTTTATGTGACATCGTTATGCTACCGAATTTTCGTAAAAGAAATCGTGCTTTCTCTTTCCATTCAAGTTTCCTTTTCATGTGGTGTGTCATTTAAATGTCCACAACATGATCCTATTTATTTTTATTATGTATCTCTACATTATAATGTTTTATATATGAATGGGAGACCCTTGTCCCCACTCTTTTCATTATTTTCTAAAACCATGATATATAGCTGTTATGCTGTAGAAATTTCGCCTCAGAATTACCCTATCTTTATCTTGTTTTTTTATGTGAATACCTAGACCTATTTTGTTTATATGGATGTTCATAAATATACCCAGAATGATATATTTTATTCTGGAATTAACATACATATAACCCTCAAATCTTTTCTATGGGTTATAAATGACGTAATGATCTTTTTTTAACTTTTAAAATTTCACAATTTTTAAATGAAACCCATTACTTTTGTTCTCTATGGGTTATTTATGATATGTTTTATTATGATATAAGTGTATCTCATGTAAATAAAGACATTTAAGAGTGTTCCTTGATAGTGATCAAATGCATTGGGTAAAAAATTTAATCTCTGAAGATGAAAAGATTCACAATACCTTGGTGAATAACCATGGTAATTTTTATGACACCTCGGGGATAAACCTTGGAGATATGTTCATGAATGTCTAAATGAAATGTTGTAGCCACATATTCATGTTATGATTCAAGTTATTTTTATATGGATATTCATATTCTTCTATATCTCCTGCCTTTATGAATTTTATCATGTTGTTATTAATATTTCTCAAGATCACATGTAAACTGTTTCACTTTTTCTCTTTACTGAGCCTTCTACTCACCCTTTCCATTGATGTATGTCTCTAGGATATGAGATGTAGTAATTTTACATAGGATAAACCTATGATGTAGCCTTACGAGTGGTTTAGAAGAATGTATTATGTTTTTTCTGGTATTATATTCCTGATTTCCAAGACACTAGACTTTAAAGATCCTCTATTTGTAAAATTTAATGAAATGTTATGTTATAAAAGGCAACATGTCATAGTTATGACTTTCACAAATACGAAATACAAAATAGTGTCAAAATTGACAAAAAGTATTTTTTAAAACAAATACTATATTGTTGGTTGATATAATATTCCTAAAAATATAAAGTTCAGTTAAAGGTCTTAAATAATAGTATATATGTCATTAATGAACCACTTGAGGTTCTGTAGGAAGTTTAGAGTAACTTTAATAACCATATAGTGTAAAAATATAAGAAGACATGGTAAAAGAAAAACAATTTAATTAAGAGGTAAATCTAAAAGATAAGGTTAAAAAGGAAACATAAAATTCTCTAAAATCTATTGGTTGAGAGGATTTCGACATGTAACAACCTAAGGATCAAAATAAATTCATTTTAAGCCATTATAAAAAGAATATTATTGTATAATAAATTAATATTTTAATCTTCTTCAAAAGTGACCCTCACCCATCTTATAATAGGGATCTTCCCCTTCTCTTAATTTTACACCTCCAAAGACATTTTTCTCAGTACAAATCAACCCAAATATCCTCCTAAAATATCTCACATCAACCTATTATCCTTATATTGATCATAAAGCCATCCTATGGAGCCCTTTCGATCAACACAAAAGGAAACACCCGAGGAAGAGTTAATAATTACACCACTATCTTTGAAGTTATGTTCTTCATTCACTTCTTATATAATTTTTGTTTCCATACAAAAATAATAACTCCAGTACCTTCTACATGTTTTGATGTTATTATAATCATGGTACAACCATATTCATTATTCTATCCATCCTATAAATGGAAAAGTCACCAAACGTGCGTACGTACAGCTTACCATCTCCACGTCATTGTGTAGTCTGTTATTCAAACACTTTATTATTTGGATGTGTATATTAATGAGTATTACTAAAGTAAATAATAAATATAACATGTTAATTATTCTTTATATACTTTCCAGTTATAGACGATTTCACCATCAATATAATGATATTGTCCCTTGTACGTGCGTATGGATTACCGTCTCCACAACGCGATGAGATTCATTCCCACATTCATCATTAATCGAGGATTATAACAATATATATTGCTATTATGTATGTAAAATATGACATAATAATGATACTGTAGATATATATATATATATATGAATTTACATATATCTAATTCACTTACTTCCATTCAAAACGATATGAAAATGGAAAATACATTTATGCGTACGAGCGGCCTACCGTCTCCTTAAATGATGTCTTACATTTCATATATCTATGTATTATAAATATTTATATTATAAATATATATGATATATAAATAATGTATTATATTATAGAAGTATTTAAATCATGATTTAAATGATACGATCATGAATAACAAGTTAAAACACGTATGAAAAAGAAAGCGATTATTACCCAAAATGTTAATTTAACATGTAAATCATTATTAAATGGGTAATATAAAGCCAAAAATGAATTATGTATGATATAATAAATATTAATATGGTTCTAAAATAATTTAATAACATACTATGGTCATTATACATGAGGATAAATATATCATCGACCAAAGGAATGTGCAAGGTAATGGTTAATTCCTCAATCTCATTATTATTAGACATTGTTTATGTGTAAGTTTTTACTGGGAAATTTTTATTATACATGTCCATGTTTAATAAAGGAATTTTTTAAGGGCTTATTTTTAAGATAATCTTTTACTAAAAAATAATTTTAAATGTTTTAAATATTTATTCTTCTAAAGCATTCTCACTATTGTCTATGTTTTCCAAATGCTTTTAAGGATTTATTTATATGGACACGAATGTTTAAAAATGTCATTCCATTGAAATGTTTCAAAGGGGTATGGGAAAATTTGATTCCAAAAAAACATTTAAATGAATTCCTTTATAGTTTAAGTAACTTTTGATTGATTTTATGAAAAAGTGATATCTCCCTCAAAGAATTTTTCTGATCAATTTCAACTATGTCAACATCCTTTAAGGGAGATTATTGTTGATCAAGGTTGATTTATTATGATAAAAATATTCAATATTTTAATGAAGGTTTTGTGATATATTTGATAGTGGATGTGTTATTTTTAAACCATTCATGGTTTTGAGTTAATGCATTGACATTTCGTATGCTATTTTTAATATGAATGTTTATGTTATGTTTCAACCTTTTCATATGAGGAATTTATTGGACTTAGTAAGTGGTGGGTGGAGCCCACTATCGATCCTTGATGCATTGGTAGGTCTAATGAGACAATTACATGTGGAATTCGATTAGGGATTTCCTAATTTGGATATAAGGTATTGGGGGAGGCCTTAATCATTTTTAGATGTCTTGGCCAAGGCCATAACAAGATGTTTCAGAATTTTCGACATTATAAATTCCCTCATTATGAAAATATTATTGATGGTTCATGTGGTTATTTGACTAGTAGAATACCCATGATTATGTTTTATTATGGAATTATTTACATTTCTCATATTCCTGCCATAAAGTTTTCAATTTTATTATTTTTAAAGGCATGTGTTTTCAATGATTCACCATGCCTAATGTTTATTTTATCTTCTGTTGTATTGCTTACCGTTACTGAGCATTTGACCTCACCGCTTTCTAATATTTAATTTTCCTAGGATTCTAGGACATGTATTATGATTGATATGTAGGGTTATGATAGGGTATTAATGGCGTTATCAAAGTATCATTTATGATGGGTTTTGTTTTTGAATGGGTAATGTAAATTTTATATATGTAATCTATTTTCCATGAATGCTAAACTGATCGGTCCTTTGAGATTTGATTCCTTGTAATAATTTTAATTTATTAAAATAATTCACTGACTCTTGATAATTGGGGTTGGGGAATTACAGTTGGTATCAGAGGATGTTTAGTATAATCCATAGAAACTGGATTTAGAAAAACTCAAATTAGATAACATTACCCTAAGATCAACTTTGATGATTAGTATTGATGAAATTTCTAGAATTTTGGTACAGTAGAGATTTTGTGAGTTTTCCAAGAAGTACATCTCTGTCTGGATATGAGTAGGTAGTGGCAGATCTGTCATAGATGTACATAGGGGTAAAACCTGAACACAACACTTTGATCTAGACTCAAACAAGAACTGGTGCATGACAATGGGCCTTGCTGCATGCTTGGTTACGACGCTCTTGGGGATATTCTTAGGATAATTCTAATTATCTTTACAAACAATTATGAAGGATTTATGAGTAAATACATCCTCAAAGAAAACTATTTTTATGATTATAGATTATATGCATAATCTTTAAAATTTACAGTAGGTATTTTACAGGATTCAAAATATGCACTGCGATTCATAAAACTAACATATTGTATGCCTTTCTTTAGAAATGGCGTCCAATAGATGGAATGAGAACTCCCACAATACGCATGATCCGTTCAGTAAGAAGGATCATATTTTTCATGGTATTATGACTATATTTAAAAATGAAATAGTCTCCCACATATTTTCATCATATGAAGAAATAACATCATGTGTTAATAAGATAAGTAATGAATTTTATGAGTCCTATGGATTTGAAGGGAATCCATAGGAGAAAGGGAAGGTAGAGATAAATATGGATAAATGGAATAAGGGAAAGAAGGATTTTCCCATATGTGATAACTGTGGAAGGAATCACCTTGGTAAAAGATTGAAGTGAATGGGAGTTTGTTATAACTGTGGGGAAAAAAGACCCAGAGTATGTGATTTCAATGGTAAGAAAAAGGTTACAAATATACAATTCTTCATCTTCAAGGAGTTGAGACACAATGCGAATCAATGTCCAAATCATTAGAGTATACGACAAATGATTCTGTTGGATAACAATCATTTTTTGATATTACCTCATATAAAGAGTAACTACTAATGTTCTTATGTTGATATTAAAGGATTAATTCATTATAGTTTTGTGTCAATTATCTACTGGTTATAATAATTATGGAGTAGATAAGGATTTTACTGCAGTACTATTTCATTAATGATTTGAGATTGTGTGGTACCAAGAAAAGTGACTCAATGGATAGTTAAACATTTTGGAAAATACATGGTTGAAAGAATGATAAATAATTAATATGGTCCCAATACAGAGGTATTGATTTTGGAATAAGAGATTATCGATTTATATAAATTATATTGGATATTATTGACATCCTTGGAACTGATTAATGGTTTGATTATTCCATCATTTTGTAGTTTACAAATTTTTTGGATATAATGAGTATATCCAGTATTCTATAAGGAATAAGGGAGCATGAAAGTAATCAATATGGTTTTATGGTAATTGATGGTGTTACAATGTCTTAAAAGAATACATGATGAAGGTATTGACATGATTTTACATGGAAAACAGATCTTTATTGTGTTTACCTTCCTTATAAATTATGGACTCTGATTTTGGAGAAAAGAATTTTGGATAAGTCTAACGGTTGTAATTGATTATGATTGACATTGGATACTATTGTTAATGTTAAATAATTTCTTAAAATTATTTTGGGATTGATATAAAAAGGACAACCCGAAGGTCGGGCGACAACCCGTCACATCCGGGAAGGCCGCGAGACATAAACCTGCAACCGAAGTGTGACAAGGGTGCATCACTTACCACTGGCATACATGATGTCCTGGTTTTTATAATGTATCTTTTTTGAAAGGGTATGATAGATAAATTATAAATTCAATTTTTAAATCCTATACAATTATGATAAATAGAATGATTTTGAATTCTATTATCTTTGAAATGAAAGATGAGTTTGTGGTAGGAATTAGTTAAAATATGGAACTCTACTTGACAAATATAATTTTCCCTCTTATTTTATGAATAATTTAATTATTAAACATTAGGGGAGGGATCTTAAAAAATATTGTGTTATCCTAATACCTTATGTTTTGTTGAACTGATGATATTTTAAATCATCCTAGATTTATACCTTTTAGGCCCTCGATTTTACAGTTGTTTGCAGTTGATGATCTCAATCTCTCCCTATAAATATTTACGTTTTTCCTCCAATTTTGTTTCTATAATTTCCACCAATGTTCTCTTAATTGTGATCATAATGTTGTGGTGACTTTTTTGTATCCCTTTCCCTCTTATTAATACTAAATTTTATTAACCCAATCTCCGATTTGGGTTCCCCATAAAGCGATTTTTTTATCATTTATTTTCGAAAAACAATTTCAAATTGTGAAAACACAATTTATTGAAGGAGGGGAGAATTTAACACCCCATGATTTCATTGTACATTAAATCATCAATGTAATTCAATTACTTGCACTACACACAACACTGAGTTCGATCACACCACGACTCACCAAACTAGCCTTTCAAAAGTGGTTATGAATAGTATTAACTGAATTATGAATTTTATATAATCTATATAATTTTAGAATCCATATTATGTGTCTCTTAGACATAATATAAGAACAAATTTATTTTTTCAGACAAAAGAATTATTTTTCCGAAAATTCAATTTTTTCACCTTTTAATGGGGAACCCTTTTTAAATCCAATATTTTATACTTTTATATTTTCAATTGAGTAAAATTAAATTCTTCTATAGAAGTGTGACATAAAAATTTAGTTTGAATAAATATTTGGTACTTTTCTGATAACATGCTTATTTTGATGAATAGTGAAAAATTCTATGTTTGAATTGAAAACAATGTTTTTAATTGAAATAATTTATAGTGTCAAATTATGAATATTAATTGTTTGGAAGTGTAATTAGATTATATTTTTTATCATATAATACAATTTAGGTCATTATAAGTAATTTCACATAGAAATATGACATAAAAACATGCAAATATTTTAATAGTTTTTACTTTTAAAAAAAATTGTGTTTTGGTTTTATCAATGGAAATTAATTTTAATGTAATAAATGTATCTTCTATGTTTATAATTTAGTAAAATAGACTTTATTTTTTAATTCAAAATATCAAAATAATATTAGCTTGAATTTTTTGCTATATTTTTTAATAACATAATTTTTTTTATGAAAAGTGAAAAACACAACGATATTATTTAAAACCAAATTTTTATTTAAATAATTATTTATTATATATTAATTTATTTTTGGTCAAAATTGATACATAATTCCTATATATGTTTAATGTAATTCATTAATGTCATTTTATAATAATTTTAGATATCTAATATTTTATTGAACTTTTTCCCATCTTTTACCCACCTTGTAAGAGCCATTACAAATTTGCATAAAATATAATTCTACCATTTATATGGGAGGAATTTAAAAAATCCAAGAGACATGATTGACATCAGTATGTAAAATGTGGTTCAATAAGATGAAACTAATTTTCGGTGAATAGTAACTTATGACTTTTATTTACCACAGTTAAAAGTTAATAAGGTAATTAAGGGTAAAGATGATATTATAATTACCTTAACACATGTCCTAATTCTATTTCATAAGTTTAATTCGACTGAAAGAAACCCATAGGAATAAAATATGATACTTTTGATCCAGTTGGACTAGATTAGGACATTTATTATTATTTTATTTAAAGAATAGTTTAAAGTGTTAAATTCAATGTTTAATAACTAAAACATTTTTAATATAGTGGTACACAAAATATAAATTCAAAAATAAGTATTAATTAGAAAGATAAACATATTTCCTACATAATGGTATTTTATTTATTATTTTCAGACATTATATAATTTAATTTATTTATGACACAATGATGATGCACTAATAACATTATTAATGAAATATTAAAATAATTGATATTATAAGTATCCCAATAAATGTAAATTGAGACTTATGATGAATTAAAATAATTTTATAGGTTAATATGACATGTTAGGTTTGATTAGATAATTGTTTTTCGAATTGATGAGGTTGGTATGTCTTTCACAAAAACAAAATACCAAATAGTGTCAAAATTGAGATTAATTAATTTTTAAAACAAATACTATATTATTGTTTGATATAAAATCCCTAAAAATATATGGTTATTCAAAAGGCCTTAAGTGATATTATAAATGTCATTAATGAACCACTTGAGGTTCTCTTGGAATATTAGAGTATGTTTAATAACCATATAGTGTAAGAATGAAAGAAGACGCGGTAAAAGATGAACTATTTAAATAAGAGGCAAATCTAAAATATAAGGTTATAATGGACACCTTAACATGTATAAATCGTATTTTTTGAGATTATTTCGAACCATAAAATCCTAAGTCTCGAAATAAATACATTTTATGCTATTATACAAAGAATATGATTGTATAATAAATTAATATTTTAATCTTCTTCTAATGTGACCCTCACCCCTCTTATAAAAAGAAAATTCCAGTTCTCTTGATTTTACACCCCCAAATCCATTGATCACATACAAAACCTTCCCAAATATCCTTCCAACATCCCTAAAATCAACCTAGAGTGATCACTTTTATCAGAAAAACAACAAAAGTTCCCTTTTGATCAACTCAAAATTAAACACTCGAGGAAGAGGTAATAATTTCACCACCTTGATTCAAGTTCTTTTCATCTTCCACTTCCTCCCTCTTTATTGTTTCCATACAAAAAATAATAACCCTAGTACCTTCTACATACTGTGATGTCATTATAAATATGGTACAACTATATTTTTTATTCTATCCATCCTATAAATGACAAAGTCACTATACGTGTGGACGTACGACTTACTGTCTCCACGTCATGGTGTAGTTTGTTATTCAAACACTTAATTATTTGGATGGGTATAATAATGATTATAACTAAGGTAAATAATAAATATAACATGTTAATTATTATCTATATACCATCCAATTACATGTGATTTCACCATCAATATAATGATATAGTCGTTTCTGTGTAAGTACGAATTATCGTCCTTACGACGTGATGAGATTCATTCCCATGTTCACCAATCATCAATGGTTATCAAAATAAATATTGTTAATAATCACGTAATATATGAAATAATAATGATAATTTAGATATATATCTATATGTGTGTGTACTTAAATATATCTTATTCACTTACTTCCGTTCAATACGATATTAAAAAGGAAACAGTGTTTATGTGTAGGTACGACCTACCGTGTCCATAAACAGTGCCTTCCATTTCATATATACATCTATTATAAATATTTATATTATAAATATTGATGATATATAAATAATGTTTTATATTCTGTATGTATTTAAATCATGATCTAAATGATGCGATCAAGAATAACAAGTTAAAAAACCTACAATAAAGAAAGCGATTATTACCCAAAATGTTAATTTAACATGGAAATCATTATTAAATGGGTAGTATAAAGTCAGAAATGAATAATGAATGATATAATAAATCTGAATATGGTTCTGGTATTATTTAATAACATATTATGGTCATTATAAAGGAGGTTAAACATACCCACGACCAAAGGAAAGTGCAAGGTAATGGGTAATTTTTCAATCTCAATATAATTCGAGATTATTTATGTGTATGTTTTTACTGGAAAATATTTACTATCTAGGTAAATGTTTCATAAAATAATTTTCCAAGGGATTATTTTTAAGGGACACTTTTACTAAAACATCATTTTAAATGTTTTAAAGATTTATTCTTCTAAACCATTATCATTAATGTTCATGTTTTCAAAATTGTTTTAAGTATTTATGTATACGGACATGAATGTTTTAAAATGAAATTATTTCCAATCATTTCAAACTTTAATGGGACACTTTGATTCAAAATTATATTTTAAGTGTCTTCCTTTATAAATTTTGTGAAATTTAAATGATTTCTGAAAAAAGGGATATTTCTCTAAATGATTTTTACTGATCATTTTCAACTATGTCAACATCCATTATGGGAAATTATTCATGATCATGGTTGATTTATTTTGATACAAATATTCCATATTGTATTGAAGATTGTGTGATATATTTTACTATGGATGTGTTATATTTATACCATTCATGTATTATGGTTAAAGTATTGACATTTTCTACGCTAGTTTTAATACGAATGTTTATGTTTTGTTTCAACCATTTCATATGAGGAATATGTTGAACTTAGTAAGTGATGGGTGGAGCCCACTATAGCTCCTCGATGCATCGGTTGGTCTAATGAGAAAATTATATGTGGAATTGGAAGGGACCTTTCCCAATTATGATATATAGTTTTGGATGAATCCTAAATCATTTTTAGATGTCTTGGCTGATGCCTTGACAAGATGTTCTAGAATGTCCTTCATTATACATTCCCTCATTAGGAAAATATTATTGACGGTTCATGTGGTTATTAGACTAGTAGAATTCCGATGAATATGTTTTGTTATGACATTATTTACTCAGCTCATATTCCAGCCATAAGTTTTTCGTGTTTATTATTTTTAAAGGAATTTGGTTTCAATTATTCACCGTGCATAATGTTTCAGTTTTCATCCGTTGTATATCTTACCACTAGTGAGCATTTTTGATCACCCATTTTATTATTTATTTTCCCATGATTCTAGAAAGTGTATTATGATTGATATTTAGTGTTAATATTAGGGATTAATTGAGTTATAAAATTATAATTTATGTTGTGTTTTATTTATGAATGTGTAATGTAACGTTCATGTTTGTAATTTGTTTTCCAAGGCTGCTAAATTGATCAGTCCTTTGAGATTATATTCCTTATAATCATGCCAATGTATTAAAATAATGCACGAAATCTGGTTAACTAGTGTTGGGGCATTACACGCACGCCGCCCGTGGAAGGAGGTGGTGCCGCTCGACACAGCTACTGACGGGGAGGTGGCCGACTGTCAGCCAGTTGTGAAGGCGGAAGGCAATGTGCTTTCACAAGCCGTGTTGAGCTGGCCAGAGCTACAAATCCATAAATTAGGAGGGGACCCAATCCCAGCGGTTCCCATGGGTGACGAGGAATTTCCACCTGATGCTACCATTTAAATATCTGATTGGATCGTTGGGCTATTCAAGAGGTGGATCATGTGACCGCCCCTGTGTGGGTCACGCCAGCTAGCGGGCCAAACCGCCGCGACCCAGCCCATCCGGGCCTGACTGGGTCAGACCCTAACTAGACCCGGAACCTCTTGGGCCAACATATGGTTAAAAGGATACATATTTTAATATAAATCTATTTGACAAACCATTTTTGGAACTGGGATCCTTGGAGACAGACTGTTCTTTTGAGATACTCCACAAGAGTTTTGGAGAAAGTTGGAGTATTGTCGTGTTGGATTGAATCTGAATCCATCCAGGCCATCAAAACTAAAATTCCTATAACATAAAAACTGGTCTTCCGGTTGACATGTCTTTTATTGTGTTGGAACCCTTATGAAGTGACATATTATTGGTTAACTTCTATGTGGGACTTCGTGCTGGTTGAAATATGAATAATTGTGTGAGGTGTGGTTTATACTAGAAAAAAGCGTACTTTGAGCAGGAAACCTATGTTGGGATGAGACGTGAAGAATGAAGAGTGATTCTGTGTGAATCAGTACCCAGCGATTCTATTTGAATCCACACCCATTGATTCTGTGTGAATGAGCACCAATCGATTTAGTGTGAATCACCACCCAGTGATTCTGGGTGAATTAGCACCCATGGATTTTGTGTGAATCAGCACCCAGGTATTCTGTGTGAATCAACACCTAATGATTCTATGTGAAGCATCACCCTGGGATTATGTGTGAATGAGCACCCAAATATTCTGTGTGAATTTTCACCCAATGATTCTGTGTGAATTAGCACCGAGTGATTCTGTGTGAATCACCACACAATGATTCTGTGTGAATCAGCTACAAGCTATTCTGTGTGAATTAACACCCAAAGATTCTGTGTAAATGAGAAAAGAATGATTCTATGTGAATCAGTACACATTGAAGTGTGAATAAGTACACAATGATTGTATGTAAATAAGCACCAAGCGATTCCGTGGGAATCAGCACATAGTGACTTAGTGAGAATTAGCTCCCAGCAATTCTGGGTGAATCAGCAGCCAGCGATTCTATGTGAAAATGCACCTATCGATCCAGTGTGGTTTGTGTAGTGGTTAGTACATATCAATAATGTTTCGGTCAAAAACAGTGCCTCTTGATATAGTAATATGATCTATCCATACAACTAATCATCTATACTTCTGTACTTTAGTTATATTGGATTGAGCTGTGACTTTAACTTTGCGCTTTTTGATTGATATGGTGCATTTTGGTTTGCCATAGTGGAATTCTAGGAGACCTTTATGGGAATAGGTCTCCCATCTAGGTATTTTTATATGCACCCACACAAAGGCTTCACATTCACCTTGTTGTGTCTTGTACAGATGATGAGTAGCTCAACTGAGACTGTAGGATCCAGGACCAGATGATGGAAGACAATGATGGTTTACATATAGATCTGTGTAGATGTTCTATACCTACCTTTCAGGTAGGATCCCTAGTGGATGATCCTAGGAGATTTTTAATGTTTTAATTAGCAGTTGGTTATTTTTAGTTTGGATTCTATTACGACACCTTACATTTTGTACACACTTTTTTTACAGTAGTTTTACTTCGTGGTTTCAACTTGTTTCATTATATTCTATGTGTTCATACAGGATGAAAGTAAATGGATTCCCATTTTTGGGATATTTTTTTCTGGTGCTATTGTCCAACCCCTGGCCTAAGGAAAGTGGGTTTGGGGTAGTCACGTCTTAGGCCCAGGGGGATGGGTCGTGACAAAGTTGTATCAGGGGAGACAGTTCTAGCAAGGAAATATGACTCTGATCCTTCAAAGTGATTTATAATGTTATGTTTTTTGAGTGTGGTTTTCCTTTTGGGGAGTCCATTTGTTTGTGTGACGGCTGATGCATCCATATACCAGGACCCAGACATCTAATTTCTGACTCAGGGAACAAAAACACTGATTGCGTGTGTTTTAGAAATGTTTTACTTTTGATCTCTTTTTAGTCCACTCACAAGGTATTACTTATTGACTGTGGTGCACCAATTTATTTTTTGGATGTCACCGCATAGACAACCATCCAAAATTTCTGATAGACTACACAATTATGGTGCATCGAGCAATGAGGCTACAATGTAGGGCCCTCTTACAGTGTTTTCCCATTTGGGTGGTGTACCGACAACACCACCACATGGAGGGATGTTGTTTACCCCAGCCCCACTAACAAATGTTGCACACCAACTAAGAGCATTACAGGTGTTCCAATAGCAGAGGCATCAACGGTTTTGAGGTAGGACAGATCCCCAGGTATCTGAGGTCTGGATGTAGGCTTTGCATGTGTTTTGCGCCTATTTGGGACACCAAATGAGTAGATGGTGATCCAAGCTGCTAGTCTTTTCCAGGGCATGGTATGAAGATGGTGGAGCCTGATGCTCAAGTTACATGATGAGGCAACCCTCACCTGAATGGATATTGAGATCCTTATTAGGGCAGAGTTCATTCCCGCAACACTATATATGCTCTGTTTGTACGTATGAGCTGCTACATTACACTAGGGCAGTATATCAGTGGCCCAATACACTGTAAGATTCACTGACTTCTTGCACTACTCCACCAACATGGTACATGACCCATTCTTTAGTGCCCAGACCTTTGAGATGTGTCCCCGGTGGGATATCAAATAGTCTATGAAGTCACTGAATATCCTGTCTCAGGCTGGAGTGCTCCAATGAACTTTTTTAGTAGTGATCTTTTTAGAAGAAGAGGCACCAATGGTGAGAGTCTCCTTAGGACGACAGGTAGCTGAGTCATCTACAGCAGGTAGTTTTCATATGACACAATGGTCTAAGATAACGACATCATCTAGATGGAGAGCCAAGGATGTAGGGTTGTAGGTACGAAGCACACAGGGTAGAGGTGGTTAGTAGGGAATTAGACTATGCATCACATGTAGTGGGCAGAGCCACATGGCTCGCAACTGCCCAACCCACCGTACTGACGATCAGTAGATGACAGAGGATCCACCAAGTATGCGTCGGAGGTTCTAGCGAGGATGTCCGCAGTGCAGCAGACATAGCAGATGAGGAGGTGATACAACAGGTGCTGGGTGACAATTTGAGGTTCTACAACCACCATCCCCAGGTGGTCCACCCTAACCATAGAGAGCAGGTGGAATAGGGTGAGCACAGTATCAGGCAGCAGAGGCACACGACTACGAAACCCCAATGAAGTATAGAGGTATGACTTCTATCTATTATACCCTACCTGCAGTACTTATAGACACATGTTCCATTATCTCAATCATTCACACAAAACTCGTTCGGTGCTGAGAGATTTTGATAGAGTCATTGGCTCGATCCAAGCGATTAGAGACTTATATGAGAGAATATTCGACAACTAAACATTGGTGCAGGTAGTGTAAGCTCAATCGGGGAGGGGATATGTTCTGTTGGGGTAACCTTATAGTAGCTTCAAGGCCTTACGAAGTCATCTTGGGTTTGGACTGGCTATCCACAGTCCATGCTCAGATCGACCATTTTAGGCACATAATGCTGATTTTCCATGATGATGAGAACAAGTTATCCTTCACCTATGAGGAATACATTGTAGAACAGGTTGGTCATTCTCAGAGGAGGGTGCATCTGATTACTCATCAGTTGGATAGATTCACCCTCATAGCAGTAGAAATAAGGAGTATGATTTATCCTGTAGTGATGGACCAGTATACTGATTTCTTCCTTAATGATGTTCAGAGACTACCTCCTCATATATGGGTAGACATTCACATTTGATTATTCCTAGGGATGAGACCAATATCTACAACTGACTTTCAGAGGGATTCTGTAGAGCTCCAGCAGTTGAGAGTATAGTTGGGAGAACGATTTACTATATACTATGATCACAAGATTCTCAGGTATATCTTTTCAGAGAAGGACCTGAACATGGGATGGCAGCGATGGCTGGTGTTCCTAAAGGACTATGAATTTTTGATAATATACACTCATTGGATGGGGAACATGGTGGAAGATGCACTCAACGGGAGTTCTTGTCTACGGCTTCAGTGTGAGGCGACCAAGCATCTATCCACCTTGTAAATATCATTGTGGATAGATATGGAGCAGCTTACATCCAGTCTATGACTATCACCCCCCACTTCATTAGCGATTTCGAGAGGCTCATCAAAGGGATGTAGACTGTGAGGCACAACATGGACAAATATCCTTAGGATTGGTCCCTAAAGGATTTAATAAAGGTGGGGAGAATGTTGTCTTATTTAGTGGATTCACCATGGTACTAGTGATGTTGTGAGAGGAGGTGTTGAGGGATTTCCATGCACCCCCATTGGAAGTACATCCAGGTGAGACAAAGATGTACTAGGACATCTGGCGTTAGTACGAGTGGTTTGGGAAGAAGAAATTCATGGTAGGGTTTTTATCACGATGCCTCACTTTTCAGTATGTGAAGTCCCAGCATCAAGTACCATCAGGAATAGCCTAGACACTTGAGGTCACACTTTATTCTTGTGTACTGGATTTAGGCTGTAGTTGGGATGTCCACCTGCCACTGGTGGAGTTCACATACAACAACAATTATCACTTTACCGTTGACATTTCTCCTTTTAAGGCCCTATAAGGATGACAATGCAATTCACTTTTATGCTGGACAGACCCAGGACAGTCTGCACTTATGGGTCCAGAGTTGGTACAGGCTACCACCGAGAAGGTGCAGATTATCCAAGAGAAGATGAAGACTGCATAGATCTGGCATATGTCTTATGCTGACAAGAGATGGAGACCCTTGGAGTTTGAGGAGGGAGATAATTTATTCCATTGGGGTTCACCCTGACGAGGATTATAGAGGTTTGGATGCAACAACAAGCTATCTCTAAAGTCCATTATACCTTTTTAGATCCTCAGTAGAGTTGGAGAGTTTTCATACCATCTAGCTCTTCCCTAACAGATTCACCGGGTGCATAATGTTCTCTATTTGTCATAGTTGAAGAGGTACCTATATAATCCAACACACGTTATTGAATGGGGTGAGATAGACATCGATGATGGAGTAAAATTATGGAGTTCTTGATGATGATAGAGGATCAATATGAGCATGTCCTTCTTTGGTGGTCGACTATTCTAGTGTGAGTTCATTGGTAGCACGAGAATCTCTAGGACAACACATGGGAGCAGGAGGATCAGGTATGTGCTCTGTAACACCATTTGTTTAATTTTCCATTTTTTGGCTTCTGGGGACGTAAAGCCCTATGGTGGGGAGAATATAAAGACCCAAAAATTCTGTATATATTTTTTAATTATATGGGAATTTTATGTGAATGTAAAATCTGATGACACATAATTCTGTTTCCTAGAGTGCACGAAATGTTCTGTCAAGAATGTGTTGAGATAAAAATAACACGGGTGAGTAGTTTTCCAGAAAAAGTGGAATAAATCATAAAATAGGTACCCAGATCAGAAATCGGAGGGCACCATTGAATTCAAGAAGGATGGTTTACCATTTTTGTGACTTATATTTAGTGGACTTATGCATCCAGTGGGAATACTAAAAAACAACATAACCGTAAATACAATTATTTTATTTTTCAAATCCGTATAACATAATAATGGTGACTCAGATTAAAAATATGAGACCTCCACTGAACAAGTGACAGTATTCTTTCCTTAGCTATAACCTAACATTAGACGGCGCATGCCAACAGTTGAAGTTAGTTTCTGGCTGCAAATAAAATAAATAGGTAATAATTATTTTATTTTTAAATTCTATAACTGTTAAACAATATCTCATATTGGAAATCCAAGAGTATTTTTGATCTCATGAGGGTGTGTTTCCTTTAGGAAAATCCCAAATTCATCTAGAATGATTCATGGGTGATTGTAAATAATATTTTAACATTTTTATGGTACGTTCAGTAAACGTGTGGGTGACAATTTCTATCATTTGAACCATTGATCAGATTAAAAATCCAAAGGCACCATTGAATTCACAGTTTTTTGATTCACTTAATGGAAGTTAACTTTGACCGACATGGGTTAGATGAAAATGTTAATTTTTGGACATTATAAAAAAGTAATAAAATAAATGAAGGTTATTTTATACACTTTTTTGAAATCGTTGGAAAAACATCAGTAGGACCGCAGTTCAATGTCAGACCATTAATGGCTTGAACATTATGTTCTGTAACCACACAGTTTGACTTTTTTAATTGGTTGTGTAACCGCATAGTTGAAAAAAAATTAATAGGATCATTAATTAAACTCATTGACGAACCTTGTTAATTTGTAGTGCATTGATCCTATCCTCCCCTCTATTTAATCGGAGCTGAGGCTTGGGTTTTTTGAGAGGAATGAGAGGAATCACCAGCGAAGTGCCGACGAATTTTTGCTCTGACAACGAATGTGATCAAGTGGTAGACGTTGGAGGAAATGATGGGCAATGACTAGCACTGATGAACACCTCTAGACATGGTCACTCCCTCCTCCTCAATGGAATCTCCTATGAATCTGAGGTATGGGTTGTTAATAAATTCAAGTATTTTCTCAATTCTTTTCCTCATTCTTGAAAACATGACAATTTCCGATCAACCAAAATGAATTGATCCGTAATTCGTATAAAATTGCAGGTGAATGTAGCAGGGGATTTTAACGGGGTTTAATCGTTATCTATGTGATGAATTTATTTAATATTCACTTGTTATAATACTAAAGCGGAGGGTGAGGGCCAAAAGAACAAGGACAGAACCTTCGCCACATCGTTCATGCTGCATTCTTTGGGGTGAAAATTTACAACTATATGGAAATCGGAAACAGGGAGGCACACAACGACAACGGTATCCCTGGAGGCCCGTAGGCATGTTTGGAAGGAATAATGGACCACCAGTGCCCACCTAGTGGCCCGTATAAGTCTCACTGGCCCAACACCGATGCGTCGGGGCAGGCGAGTGGAGCTCGCAGGTCACGGAAGGAGGCGACATAATGTCACGCGCTGCATTGATCATGTCACAGCTATGAAGACATGGTGAAGGATGGGACCCACTCACTATGGGTCTTTTGGGTGACGATGAGGTGCCACCTAGATCCGCCAGTGAAAGAGACGTTATGGAGGTAGACCGCTCGACCCTCGTGTGGGTCGCACCAGTGAGTGCGACGAGCCGCTGTAGCCCAGCCCAGCTAGGTCAGGCCAGGACGGTCCGTGGCCCCACCCACTGGGGCCGGCCCAGGATGGTTCAGGATGGGCCGTACCTGGTCAGAACCGAACTGGGTCAGGTGGACCTGAACTAGACATAGACCCTCTCGGGCCCAGATACTCTTAAAAGGCTATATCTTGTGATGTAAATCCGTTTGATGAACCGTATACAACGATGGGATCATTGGACAGAGATGGTGATTTTGAGATACTCTGTTAGTGTTTTGGAGAAAGTTGGAGTACAGCCGAGTTGGATCAACTCTAAATTCAACTGGGCCCTTGGCACTAAAATGCCAATAACATACAGACCTAACGTTTGGTTGATGTTTCATATGTTGCATTGGAACCCTTATGGCGAGACAGATCATAGGGTAACATATAGGTGGTACATAATGCATGTTTAAATATGTCCAATGGCTAGAGGAGTGGTTCCTCCTTGAAACAAGCTTACTATGAGCGAGAATCCTATGTTTGGATGATATGTGGAAAATGCAGTGTGATTCCATGGGAGTAAGCCCCGAGTGATTCTATTTGATTCATCACCTAGAGAATCTGTGTGAATCACCACCTAGCGATACTACGTGAATCAACACCCTATGATTATATTTGAATCATCGCCCAAGGATATTGTGTGAATCAGAACCCATTGATTCTATGTGAATCAGCACCCATGGATTCTATGTGAATCCACACAAGCGATTCTATGTGAATAATCACCCAACGATTCTCTATGAATCTGCACCAAGCAATTCCATATGAATATGAACCCATCGATTTTTTTTGAATAAGCATCCAGTGAATTGGTGTGGATCAGCATCCAATGATTCTATCAGATTCAGAACCCAGTGATTCTATATGAATCACCACCAAGTGATTCTGTGTGAATCATCACCCATCGATTCTGTGTGAATCAGCACCCAACGATTCTGTGTGAATCAGCACCCAATGATTCTGTGTGAATCATCATCTATCGATCCTGTGTGGGTATTGATGGGGTTAGTACATATGGATCATGTATGGGTCAGTAGCAGTGCATCATGACAGAGTAAGATGATCTACCTTTATGGCTAATCATCTGTACTTCTATACATTATTTATATTTAGTTTTAGCCGAGTCTTTAACTTTGTGATCTATGATTGAGATTATGATTTATTGTTTTCCTTAGTGGAATTATGATAGACCATCAGGGGCGTCAAAGTCTATAATAGGTATTTCTATACTCCCCCCTGCACAGGCTTTTCCCGCACCTTATTTTGTCTGGTGAAGATGACAAGAAATGTGACTAATACTATATGACCTTGGACTTGATGGTGGATGACGGTGATGGATGACATGGAAAGTTGTGGAGACAGGTTCTACTTACCCGTCACATAGGATCCCCAGTGGGCATTATCATGTGCTTTTTTCTATTTTTATTTTTTGTAGTTTCGTTACAGTTGGTCTTGTATTCCGTCCCCTTACTTCCAGAACACAGTTTTTCGATAGCAGTTTTACATTGTGGTTGCATCTATTTTTCATTATATTCTTTGTGTTTATATATGATTAAAGACAATGTCTCCCCGTTTTAGGGATATTCCTTTTCAGTGCTATTTTCCAACCTCTGTCCTATGGAAGTTTGGCATGGGGTAGTCACAAAATAGGCCCCAAAGGATGGGTCGTGAAAAATGTAAGAAAAAAATGAAAACAAATTAAAATCACAGTTATTTCTCAAAACCTAACCTCAACATTGAATTGTACATAAACGGTTAATACAATGTCATATAAAAACATGGTAATATATATATAATTATGGTTATATAAAATATGTATAATAAACATATATATCATATACATTATCCTTTAAAATGTACGATTCAATTCAATACATAAGGGAACAAATTTCTTGTCTCTCCATTATTTCTAAGATATATATGCCATATCCACCACCTCTCTATTTTTTATGGGGTATATAATTGAAATATTAATGTTATATCATGAATATAATTATTTTAATTATATTTTGAGTTTAATATTATGGTTTTCTATAATGGTTCTTATTATTACTTATATTGCATAAGTCATAAAGGGGTTCTTCACAATTTTCTTTCAGTGAGATATATTTTATGTTATACACCTATATTATTTTATGAGGGGATATACATAGAATATTTGTGGTGTAATGTCATCAAATTATTTATTATTAAGATATATAATGTTTAATTTAATTTCATTATTTTATGGTTATTACAATTCAATTTCACAAATGTGTTATTGATATTATGTTTAAATATCATCATTTATTAGGATTTTTATGATTATATTACCAATAGTATAATCTTTTGATACATCCCTAAAAAATCATGACATTTCTTGTAATATATTTATGTCACTAGAATACATATTTTACCATTAAATTAATCTCTTTATGTAATATATATTTTTAAAAATTAGTTTGAATAAAAATTTTCTATATTTATCTCTTTGGTAGAAGTCCAGATTTTCTTCCAAAACATTCATTTATAAATTAATGTATATATTCCATAGGGTATGATATGGAGAATTATTTATGAAACCAAATTTGTTTTTGGAATATTATATGATAAATGTATTATTTTACCATGAAACACATACTTATGATATTTATTATGTGACATGAGGGACCTATATTTCACTTAATTACATTTGTTAATGATTTCTATCTCATGAGATGGATATGAATGGGATGTAGAGTGAACCAATTTAAATAAGAAAGATATTCTTCAATGATGGAATTGGGAGACTTACTATAGTACATTGATGATTTTACGATTGAACCCAATCAACAATGATTTACTTTGAATTGATCATTTACTACTATTAAAATGAATTTAAATGATTATGTATATAAAAAATTATATGTCTTATGCCAACATTATGCTCTCACGGGTCATGATTTTTTAATTACTTATAATTTTTATCATATTAACCCAAAATATTTATTACATGACAAAAAATTATGATCATTGAAATAATGGGTATGATTTTAAAATATTTTTATAATTTTCTCAAACCCTTATCCTAATGGTTGGCTTACTCGTCACCATTTTTAACCTTATTGAGAATTTCAGCTCACACTTTTGAATGATTAACTTTTAAATAACACATTTTGTAATCATATATATTGAATTATTAATTAAATATTATTTTTTTTGGAAATTTTAATAAATTCAATTAAGGATAATATTAAAAAAGAATTTTCAAAATTGATACACATTCATGAATTTTATATTTTTTTGGTCCAATAGAGATTTAAATGTGCATTGTATTATGGTTATATTAAAAGTAAACATTCAGTAATATTTTTTGAATCTTGAGTGTTACATTACAAAAACCTATAAAAATTTCATCCCTCAAATTTTCATGGATATTATTTTTTAAAAAAGTGAGTTTTTTTAAACATCAAGGAAATTTTATTAAAAAAGGGAGATATTGGTTACATGAATTAGAAAGATGGAATCATATTACTATCTCTTACTAAGTTAGGGAGAAGATAAACCGACAAAGCATCACTCCATGTCATAGCTTTGTTGACTCCTTTATTGGAATGGCTATCATCCATCATGTTTTCTTCTTGATACGTATGGGTGGAAGTGTATCTGATTTCAAGAAGATAATTGAGGCCGTTCATCCAAAGAGTAGTGAGAGGCCATGCAAGGTGGATCACCCCATTTCAAATAGCATGCACAATGGTGGTGGAGTCACTTTCTATCATGATGTTATTCCATCCTTTTAGCATGAAAAAAATAATGGCCTGAATCACCGCCATCATTTCACCTTCACGGGCAGATGTATTGCCACAACTCCCAAAGAAGCATCTGTGACATCGACCGAGATAATCTATGAAAATGGCCCCAAATCCCGGAAGACCTGGATTTCCTTTGGAAGCTTCATCTACATTGATCATGGTCCATCTAGGAGTCAGATCTTTCCAAAAAACCTCAAGGAAATGCTTCGACTTAGTGTAAAGGATATCAATTTTGAGACATCGAAGAATCATAAAGTCCCCAACCGAATTGTCGCAGTGGTCTTTCTGAAGCAGGGTTATTTCCCTGATGGAAATAAGGATCCTCCTCCAACAAGAATTATAATTAAATGAGTAATAGTAGTGAATAATTGTGTTTCTATCATACCAGATCACATGTAGGTGCTCCACAACAGTGGAAAAGAAGAGGTTCATGATTGTCCCTGAAGATTCAAGTTCCACACAATGTTTTAGCAAAGAGAAAATAGATTTATAGGATAAACTTATGCAGTAAACCATGTAATTAACATAATACCAAAGAAAATAGGTTGTAGAAAATGATAAAAAAAAAGATGATTGGTGTCCTCCCTGTTTTGATGGCCTAATATACATTTAGAGCATTGTTGGACACCAAAAGACTGAAGAAAAACCTCTGTAGGAATTCATTTATGAGCAATGCACCAGTCAAGGTTAATCCTTGAAGGATTAATCCAAGGTCTTCAAAAGAAATCAACCATGAGAAATTGGGGTCAATGTTAGTGAATAAATGATTATAGAAGTTTTTAGAATCCAAAATACCGTTGTGAGCAGGCTCCCAAGTAAGGAAATCATCCCCATTTTTAAAGGGGTAATTGTCCACAATGTTCCTAATGTGATCAAGGATATTTGATGGAATAGACTGCATAAAATAATTTATGGTGAGGTTGATGTTATCTGGAGAAGCATCCATATATATCCTGGAAATGAGGGGGGTGCCAGTCCAGTTATGAAGCCAGAAGATCATAGTGGAATCTAAACTAACCATCCATCTTGAGTTATGCATGATGTCAACAAAGGAATTTCTAATGGATGGCTAGAGGGAAGAATTGAGGTAACTACATTAATTTTTTTTTAGTTTTTTGTAGGAACCTATTAATAAGGAAGGTTATGGAATCAGATTTGTTATTGATCAACCGCCATTTGATCTTATCTTGAAGAGCCCCAATAAAATGCTTGAGATTTTTAATACCGAGACCGCCTCTCTCAAAGGGTTTACAGCATGTCGACTATGGGACAATAACAAGCTTTATTTAATGAATACTTCCAGTCCAAACAATGTTTTTTATATAGCCATTAAAATTTTTAATATGACTATTAGGCCATTTATATATCATCATGGAGTAAACCATTTTGGAGACAATTGTGGATTTCATGAGGCAGATCCTACTAGCCATGGAGAGGGATTTCCCTTTCCAGGAGGCTAGTTGATTAGTCACATGGTCCAAAACAACATTAAATTACATAGATTTAGGCCTACCCTAGAAGAGGGGAACTCCAAGATAGTTAAAGGGGATGGATCCCTCTTTGATGCAAAGACTTTCAATGATAAAACCTTTTCTAGAAGGGGAGAAGGTTTTCCCAAAAAAGATATAGGATCTATTCTAGAAAATGGATTGACCAAGGACCTCTTCATAGCAAGACATGGCCTTTTTAAGGCTAAGGATATTTTTTCTATCCCCATTAAAGAATATAATGATGTCATTAGCATAAAGGAGGTGGGACGGAACAACAAAATTTCTAGCAGCCTGAATGGGAATGAGCTTACTATGTTGAACAAGGGAGGAAAGATACCTTCTGAGGTATACTTCCGTAATGTAAAAGAGAATATATGAATGATGGTCACCTAAATGCAACCCTTTCGAGCATTTGATGTATCCATTTGGAGAACCATTAACAAGGATGAAAATAAAAGCCGAGTTGAAAAGGTATTTTATCAAGAAAATATAAGTTTCATTGAACCCAAAATACTTAAGTAGAAAATGAAGATCCAATCAATGGTTTCAAAGGTTTTTTAATGCCATGTTTGGCTACAATATTAACTCCTATAGACTTTTTCTTAAGAGAGTTAATGCATTCCGAGGCAGTGCAAATGCAATCATGAATGGAGCTTCCCTTGATGAAACCAAATTGATTCCCAGAAATGATATTGTTACATAGATGATAAAACCTATTAGCAATGAGTTTGGTAACAATTTTATAGAGAGTGTTAATGAGGGCAATGAGGCGGAAGAGGTGTAGCTCAAAAGCATAGCCACATTAGGGATAAGAGTCAGAAATTGGGCATTGAGGCCATGGTGTAGGACACTGTTAGTAAAGAAGTGTCGAACCAGTTTGTAAACATCCATCTGAACTACCTCCCAGTGATTTTGAAAGAAACCATTATTGAATCCATCAGGACCTAGGGCACTGTTAGAGTTAATATTGAAGAAAATATATTTTATTTCGTGATCCAGTGGGGTGTTTAAAATAAATATGTTATCTTGTTCATTGATCAGAACTGGAATGATCCTAGGAATGAGATAATTATTTATATTATGTCCAATGAATTTTTTGTGAATGTATGACACCACATTGTTGGATATGGATTCATCAGAGTAAAAAAATAGTGTCATTATCATTAAGAAAGAATAAGGGATGACATGTTTTCCTAGAACTTTGGAGGGAATTGTAAAATTTAGTGTTTCTATCACTATGAGAGAGCCTTTTGGATTTGAAAATCTATTCACACAAGTTGTCTTTGTGAATTAGAAGAGAGTTAAGTTTCATAGAGATGTTCTATTAATTCTGTGGGTCTAAGGTGAAATCATCACAAGTTGAGCTATTTTGAATTAAGTTCAGTTTAGTTTCAAGAGTGGATATCT
Organism: Viscum album; assembly: GCA_963277665.1. NCBI lineage: Eukaryota > Viridiplantae > Streptophyta > Magnoliopsida > Santalales > Viscaceae > Viscum > Viscum album. The sequence continues at coordinate 1,277,535,348 of OY728133.1, forward strand.
CTTTATCCATTTGGTTAGATTTATCCCTACACCAACCCTTAAGGTAGTGTTCGAGGTTCATTAGCTTAGTGACACAATAAGAATCATCTGAGTGATGATTCATAGACTTCCAACCATTTCATATGAGATGATAGCATTACAAATTCACAGACCAGTCATTATTGAATTTGAAGGGAATGTTGGGTTTTTATTTTTTGGATAGGAAAATAACAAGGATGGGACGGTGGTCCGAGTTCAGTTTATGTAAGGTGATACTAAAAATGGTGTCCTAGACATCCAAAGCCAACACGTTAACAAAGGCCCTATCATGTTTACTAGAAACCAATCTATTGTAGTGTCTCCTTTACTAGGTGTATTTGTCCCCTGAGAGGCTGATTTCAATCAAGTTACAGGTTTCAATCAAGGCTCTGAACTCTCTAGTATTAATTAAAGAGTGAGGGTGACCAAGATTCTCACTGTGAGAGAGAATGGAATTAAAGTCACCAATGATTTACCAGGTCTCCTGGATAGAGCCAACTAAGTAAGATAGGTCATGACAAAGAGGCCGACGATCCTGGTATCTAATCATGGCAATGACCATGGTGCAGAAGCAATGCAGTTTGTTGAAATTAAAATGACATGTAAGAATCTGATCAGAAACATTGTAAATAGTAACATCACTAAGAGAGGTGTCGAGAAAAACCCAAAGAGAGTCAATATCATTTCCATTCTTGTAAGCATCAAGGAAATTATAACCAATACAATACAAATGCATATAACTCAAATAGCTATTGATTTTAGGTACAACGATTGAATTTTTTTTTGGTTTATGGTTCATCAAAATCCTTTTTATGATAGATAGAGTATTAGCATTAGCTATTTATTAACAATTCTAGAAAACAATATCCATTAAGACATGTGTATTGATCGGGAGTTACCCTTTTTCTTCATAGATCCACTCGAGCCTTTGTTCTTCTTTGATCTTCTAAGATTTGAAGAGGAGGTTGGTAAAGTCTTGTGGTCCCAATTACTCATACAATAATCACACAAGATGTTAGTAGCATTTGGTAATAAACAATATTTTATAGTTTCAGGGGATTTATGGGCCGAATAATTGTTCACAGAGCCACCCTCAGCCTCAATTAAACAACCAATGTTCTAGGGTGAAATAGGTCGAATAGGTGAGGCCTATTTTCCTATTGTCCTAACAGATTCATTGAATGAGATTTTTGAGTTTATTCCATTCGAATTGGGATTCAAAGGGGTGACAGTGCATAAATCAGTAATCTGATGTGTGCACACTGTCATGTGTTGATTATTTAGTGAAACTAAAACATTTGAAGAGATCAAACCTATTTTTTCCCTTGTTTGATCGAGTTGGAGAATGAACATCATGCTGGTCTGGCGCGTCACTATTAATTATCTTAACCTATGGTGCAGGAGGAGCACCTATTGCCACTGGGACTATTGGCATGGTGTCCTGTTTGGAGGGATCATCAGGAGAAGGATGCAGCTAGACATCAGGGGCCATCAATTCTGGGACATCCTATGGATCCTCATTGACAGGATGATTAAAGGCATCAATTACTAAATGCTCAATGTTTTCCAAAATTCAGAGATCAATATTATCATTTTCTACTTCTTCCACTTGGTCAACCAAGGTAGTACCCGAGTTCTCACCCGGAAAGTTCGAGCACTTTACCCAGACATCCGAAGGGTTTCTAGCAGGTTCTATGTTTCATGAGGTTGTGTCTTGGATTATCTTTTTCTAATTTCCATCGGTCCATCAATCTTCACTTTTCTATAAAAGTGAGTAGTTTTTCTAGCTAGTATCCCATAAATTGAACTCCAATTGTTTTATTTTATGTTTTCTACAAAGTAAATTACCATTTGAATTAAATAATTCACTAATTATTTCTCTCTAGTTTTAAGAATTAATATAGTCTCCCCACTAATAGGTATATTGGGTTACTTTAAACATTCACCAGATGTGAGATGATGTATTGGGTTGGACACTTATTTCCTTTCCAATGATATATAGAACACAAATTGTACATATTTAGGGATTTTTTTTCAAATTATTAATAAGTAACCAAAATTAAATAAATAATTTAATATGGTTTAATGTTACCTATGATCAGTTTACCTTTATTACTAATCCTTATAACAACCATCCATGTAGATACATTGAAGAATACATGACCACCTTCTTGCAATTACAAATATTTCCATAATTCCTAAACATAATTATATTTTCTGAAATGATATTCTTTAACATTACTCTAAATATCCATTAACATAATTGGAATGGATAAAAGATTTTGGGTCAATATGTTTCCTTTTGTCAATATCATCTCCATATATTCATGTAAGACTTCTCTTTCAATATAATTCTTTATATGACAAATTTCAAATACTTGAATGGTGTCCATTTTTATTATAAACACTACAAGAGGTAATTAGTGAATCAAAATACAATTAATTTCAAGTGATGATGAGGAAATAATATCCTATAAAGTTTGAATGGTCATTTCAGACTATCCATTAATTTGATTGTGTTATGCCTAACTCAAATAAAGCATAGTATCAAGAGCATTCAAAAGAATTTTCTAGAATTTCTTGGTAAATTGAGGATCATTATTAGACACAATAAAAAGATATAAACCATGAATTCCTAAAAAATCTTTAATATAGATTCTTACAAATAATCAAAGACGTTAAGAATCTATTATACTGATGAAATGCGTTGATATGGATTTATGGCCAACAGAAAAAATTATTGTATCATTTTTTATTGTTTCTTTGGAAATATTATTAAACGATTCTGGTAATTTTATCCTATTACCGCATAGGTGTAGGTAGAAAATTCGTGACACTTATATGTTACTATATATAAGACTTAATCTAATAATAAACCAATAGTCTTAATACATAATCCATTATTTCCAGCATTATTTTGTCCCAATTTTTTTTCCCGCAAATACTTATACATCTAGGTGATACCTGTGTGTATAGGAAAAATATTACTATCATAACAATATTAAACCCCCTCTTAATATCATGTATATATGGAAAAAAATGTATCTTTCAAATTTTCAATACACCATCTTTAGAAAAGATATCTTCAATTTTTTAATTCAATACATTAATTTTTAGGAAAAAATCCAATCATCAAAATTGGGTTTTTTTGTGTCCAAAAAAGATCAGATGGAATTCATTTGAAAATTTATTAATGAATACCCTTCCATAATAATTCCCAGAAACATATTTAATTGATCCATTAACATATTATCCATGTAAATTTTTATTTTGAACATAATTCAATGACCATTTTTTCTCAATTAATATATTTACCTTTTAGGAACATTGGGTGGTAATGTTTTGGGAAATCATAATCCATGATAAATTAGGAACATTCTTGTTTCCTCATATTAATCTATTTTAATGAAATGATTTACAATAGTATCTTATGGTCTGTTTATATGTCATATATTTCACCTATATGTAATATCAATATATATTTAATGAATATATTGTGGCCTCTAACTCAAGATAATGAGTTTTATTGTTGTTTTCATGATTGATTACCTAAATTTAAGCATATCAAATAAAATTATCATTCTTTATGTGGATAGAAAAATTTATTTAGTTTGGTGCATAAATATACATAAGAAACCTATCATTTCATAAGGTTATTTACAAAATTGGAGTGTAGACTAATCTCATATTTCATCAATCCAATAATTATTCGCATTCCTTTTTCCATGTGATGTTAACAACATTATGGGAAAATTTGTTTAAAAAGATAAAATATTTAGAATAATCATGAATGAATTAATGAGGGTATAATTACAAACATAGGATACTACACACCTCAGTTGTGTTAATTATTATATGAAATTATTTTCATTAATTAACCCTCCTAGGATCAAATTATATTCCATTCATGGATAAAATATTTTCAATAAATGAAACCACATTAATAATGAATTTACACTTGAAAACATTAAAATATGACAATTTTTCTGATAGTGTCTCATGAATGATCTATAAGTAATTGTAATTGTCCTAATAGATTTTTAAATACACTACAATATAATATATTTATTCCAATGTAGAATTATGAAGATATTATTTAATGAATCTATCAATTTCATACATAACAATAAGTGGCACTTTGGTTATTCCAAATAGATGTAACATAAAATATTAATGTACACACCTAAATATAATAGTTTTCTTGGAAATATCATCTTTATATACTCATAGCTGATGATACTGAAAACAATGGATAATCACTAGAAAAAATTAGACTTCATGAAGTAAATAACATATGTCATTAATTTTAGTTAAATGATCCATTTTATTTATTACAACGATATATAATCTATGAAGTTCCTCATGAATCAAAATTTTATTTTAATGAAATGAAAAGGGGATACCAAAGGAAAAACACTATAAAAAATAAATCCCATATTATAAAAATCCTATACTTTTTTCTTCATCTCCATTAATTACACAATATGCATTATATAGTCTGTAATTAATATTAGTTTAGCATTGATGAATAAATTTGTGGAAAAATATACTACATGCTCTGGTGGATTTCTATGTAAATCATCTGGAAATCTAAGAATTTATTTGTATATAATAGTTTTGTCCTCAATTTGATGATTAAATAATCCATTAATAGATTTTGGATTCTCTTTTACTGTATTTATATCATTCAAAAGTGCTACTGGGGTTGGATATAAAAGAATTATAATGAAACCCTGACACTATTGAAAACAATCCTCATATTTATCACAATTTAAATATCCATAACATTGAAATTATTTTCTTCCATTAAATTTTCAATTACCTTTGATAAAAAAGATTATATTGAGGTAAAAAATATTTATAAAAATACATTCAGGAAATAGATTTTCTTTATTTTTTATAATGGGAACTACTTGAAGCATCTATGTTATTGTGATAATTGAATATGGTTTTCTTAGAATCACCCTTTATAATTTCAAATAGAAATATACAATTTTAATTGGTAACATGGATGATATAAATGAATGTGGAGATCTTGAATAATGTTAAAATTTAGATATATTTGAGGATATTATTATATAACTATCCACCATATCTTTATGATTATCAACCACTACTATAGTGATTGCAAAAACATGGACTTATACCCTTTTCGTCTTCTGTGGTAGATTCCCATGATTCTTGAGACATTTGTTTGGATAGTGTCCCATTTGATAATTTTTAAAAAACTATATATTAGGGGAGTCCTTCGATCAACTATATTTATTTTCTAGGAGACCATTTTATCAAATTTTTATACGACACCAATTCACATCAGTTATTTTCCATAATTTTTTCCCCAAAATTATCAATAGTGGAAAATGATTCATTTTATTGTAGTTATTTTTTGTATTCCATTTTTCATAAAGTTGAGAAAGATTTTTTTCATTAAATTTATAAAAAAATTATTATATATATATAAATAATTCTCTTTTTTGATGGTACATTAAATTTTTCCATCAAATAATACAAAAGTTTGAGATTTAAAATCCCTTCAAAGGTATGCCTTAATACAATCAATGAAATGGAAAACATTGCATACAATATTATGTATATAATCATCAAAATACTGGTATAGTATATTAATGGTGGATTATAATCCATAACTCTTTCGGCTTCCATTTTATATATGTCATGGTAAATTTTATTCATTTTATATCATTTCGCATAATTGAATTATTTATTGAGGAATTATTCATTAAAATATTTATATTGTAGGTGTTCTTTTTAAAATTAATTCCTTTTATTAATGATTAATAACCACCCTTGAATATTATCCCCTTTAAGAACACATACTCTAGGTATATCCTTTTCCCTTTCAATGTATACCTAGGCAATAAATATAATACCAAAAGATTTTGCAGTTAGATGAACATGATCCTAAGAAATGTACTTAAAAAATTAATGAACATAATGAAATTGAAAAGTATCTTTACAAATGTGGGTCTAATATTCACCATGAAAATAATACTCAACCAAATTAGTATAGAAATTTGGAAATAGAAAAGACCATCTCGAACGGACCTCTATAACAGCTCTCTTATAATGAACATTAGTAACATGATTTTCCACCCTACAGGCATGAGTGAAATCAAGGGATAAAGACTCAACAAGATGAATAAAATAAATCCATCATGAAAACCATCTCCTAATACATTTGGAGAACAAAAATTTAGAGTTTCCACATAAATAGTTGTTTTTGATTAAAACAATGATGTATGCCAACCAAAATGGATATCATATTTGATCGCCTTGATCAACTTTCTCATCTCATCTTGGATAGTGTATCTAATTCAAATACAGTGGTAGAAAAAACCATTAACAAGGCCTTTATGGGTACAAAAGATACGACCAGAACTTAAGAGACTAGGTGAACTGGTAGCTTCCCCAAAAAACATTAATATTCAACTACCCCCAAATTAGGGGTATCCAATGAATGGATCTAGCCTCCAGTGGCTTCCCCACCCTACCAACATCACTAAGAGACTTCAAAATGTTAAAATCACAAAAAGAAGTATTCATGACTCTCATCTATATCATTAAGGAATCAATATTCCATCATTGTATCATTGAAATACCAGCATGAAAGGGAAGTACGCTAGATGTTGAAAAAAATCTCATACCGTGACTTCAAGATAAAGGATAGAAGTATGGATGCAATAGAAATCATGAAGGATTGAACTAGTTCAGTTCATTTAAGCCTATATATTGAAGGATGATGGAGTATATTCTCTTAATTTTCAAGGTGTAATGAAATAAATCTTGTATATATTTCAATAATTTTAGAATGCAATAGAAGAACCAATCAAATGGAATATAGATTCCTCATATTTAAAACACAAAAAAAGTATGATTAATCCCCTTTATTTTGAAAATAAATTGAGTTGGAAATTTATTCCTCCAGATTTTTTAGATTAAAATCATTTTAGTAGGAGAAATAAATGGTTTTAAGAATCATGATATCTATACTGGTAAGGTGATGGGAACACCACATTGACACGTATAGAATTATCTACTATTGAAGAAGTAGTCTATATAAGGCATCCATATAATAATATTATAGTCAACATACAAATACATTGAGTATGACATAGAAGGATATGAGATAAAAGATAACAGATATTAGGACTAACCTGAATCATAGATATCATAGCAGTCCTCACATAAGAATAAATAACATAATCATCATAAATTGGATAGGATAACAAAGTATAACTCTGGTATTCAAACTAAGAATGCTTTCAATCCACATTTTTGGAGTAGGCCATGATCTCACAGAAGTTTTTCATGACATCTGGCCAAAAAATTTAAATGACATACATTACATGTATATTTTTCAACTTATTATCCAATATCGGGTTAATAAACTCTAAAGAATAATTTGGGATGGTCATGAGTCTCCATGTAACGCTTTAAAGAAATTTAACATAAAATATCTTGAGATCTTTAAATCCCATTCCACCCATGTTAACCAATTTAACACAATCTTTGCAAGAATCTTTAAACTCTATCCTCTCATGGATTGAACTAGTCCAAAAAATATAAATAATATTTTGTAGAGCATTGATAAGAGTTAATGGCTCCCTTTGTCCCCTTAGTCCCTCCATTCCCTTGGCTCCAGTGATCCCTAAGAGCTTTATCCCTATTTTGGACACCTCTTAGACCTTTGTGGTTCCTTATACATCCCAATCCTTTGGTTCTCCCCCTGCATGTAGTGGTATTACAGCTCCACCAGATCCCTCATGCCACACTGTTGGGGCCCCTACTGGATCCATTAGGGGTGCTCTCTAATTCTCACATCATGTCCCTCCTTTCTCAGCCTTCACATAGATATGATTTTCTTTCCCATAGGCTTCAATAGAAGGCACATTTTTTCCCATTTATATCACCATGTAAGGAATTCTGTTGGTAATATATTTCATGTAGTGTACCCTTATAGCTCGCATTGGGTCATCGAAACCCCCGCTCATGGACTACTAGTGCTTAAAAAACTACAAGGGTCATTGTCTCCTAGAAAAAAACATAGAGGTCTATAAAATATATTCTAACATAATCCTTGCATAAAAAGAGGAATCTTTCCATGCATGGTGCAAGGCCCCAAGATCCTTTAACTAATGGAGATTCATTTTTTCTTGGTTGTCTCTTGATGTCCACATGGGAAAAGAGAGCCCACTAACTGCAGTCTGGATAACCCCCCCAAATAATCCCGATTACCTTTTAGAACATTTACTTCCTCATGGTGATAAGAAATATCCTTAATGGATTCCTTTATTCTAATGATTATTTAGGTGATGGTCCGATGTTTTGGTTGCTCCCATCTATGTAGAGATGGCCCTGTCCACCACCTTTCCGGACAAGATCTTACTGTGGGTGTATAATTTCTGATCCAGGAAGCAGGAAATCTGTTACCCTATATTCCATAGGTTTTTTTTGATTTCCTTATATAGGTATACTACATACCAGTATGAACAAGACGTTGGAAATGAGATTATTGACCTACCTGTGGTTTTTATTCCAAGGGTCCAGCACTCGGCATCACCAAACCCCAGTTCTCATTCAGCCTCATTGGAGGTCCCCTAGTACTCTAATGAAATCCCAATGGAGGTTCTCTTTGGGCTCCCAATGCCTAAAACTAATTTGTACATGGTACCCTCAACTAACTAGGGGATATTTCATATAGTTTGGGTTTGTCTCCCTCAATTTTAATGTACCTGACCAAGTATCATGTTGTATTTTTTTCCTCGTCTCCTATACTCTCTAATACCTCAGAGGTTCCTCCTAGGGAAGTTCCTACAAAGTTAGCTACATGATCCTTATTATCTCCTGGCCCTACCTCTTCCCCGTACCATTTTTATGCTTTTTTTAGAGGTTTGAGTATGGTGTCTTACCTTAACCACCCCGGGACCTCTCAAGATTACGAGGAATGATTACCCAACCGAATTTACCAAAGGTCAAAATCGAGATAAAATGTCCTCTATATAGTGTTTGGTCACACCCTCCCCAGGTCCTCTCATGATATTTATGTATGTATCCCCAACCCAAAGTACTAAAGAGAATGAAGGAGACAAAATTTGTCCCTTCACCAATCATTACCATAACATTAGTTGATCCCATGAGTCCTCCACTCTCACTACTATGTTGATGTGAAAAATTATTGGATTGTAAATGTATTCCAGATATATGAACAAAATGGAGTTATCATCTACTCAATTCCCTAAGGTTAAAAGGTCTATATCCAACCACATAAAAAATTTCAATCAATGAGTCCAATAATCATTTGGAATTCCCATGGATTCAGCATTCGGGGTATGGTGGATTTCCTCTCCACTAATGTTAGGAAACACAAGTTTATTTTCGTTTTCATCCTCATGCACAAGAAAACACTACAACACATTGAGAATTATATAGAAAAATCATATTTAATTTCATTATTCATTTCAACCCCATCAACTGATATATTTATATTTTAGGGAATAGTGACCCAAATGTCGATCGAGTTCAGCAGGACAATGAATCCATCACTACAAAGGTGACTCAAATCGATCTATCCTTCTTCATGCTTTTAATATATAAGAGTTGTGACCCTCTCCTAATAGAAACTTTATTGAAATATTTCAATGATTTCTAACCTAGAATACATCACTGTATTTTCATGGGAGACATCAGTGTCATTTATAACTTGGTGAAGAAGAATGGTATGGTCCTTTTCTACAAGAAATCCATCATGGACTTAGTCTATTTCATGGTTTGGAAAGGACTTACCAACATTGTCTTCTCTGATGACTGTTTCACCTAGTGCAACAACCAAAGTGGCACTCATCTCTAGTGGATCCTCTTGGATCATTGTGTGGACAATATAAAATCCATATCAATGTTATACAATTAAAAGGTAAGCCATCGAGTTTTGGGTTTATCTAAACAATCTCCACTCATGATTACACTGGCATCTAAGCAGGATCCCCAAGAATGATTCCACTATTACCATCAATGAGATGATACACTACGGTAACACAATATGGTTAAGTCCCTCTGGGATGAACCATCTAAGGAGAACACATGGGATACCTTGCACAATAAGATGTGAGGCCTCCAGTCAAGTCATTTTTCATAGGTGAAAGATATCCCCACTATTTATTGTGACACTGATACCGCCCTGAACTAGGTAGGGATACTCAAAAATTACATCATGGAGGTCTAGGATGACTATACGTTTTGGGAGATTTCATAAAATAAATATTCCTTGGTGATTATGCATCTCCAACAATAATGTGTTGAATGAGATATATCCATAATCATATTGAGTCAAGTGGGAGAAAAGTGAACCATGTTATTTCATTCTTATATCAATGATATGAAGTTCACAGTTTAACCTAATATCCTGATGGCTGATTGTACTTATTCGGATGACATAGGTCTTATGGGAGGCTTGGAACATTATTTCTTCGAGGATCTCATCATTGGTCCTAACCCATGAATGCTTAATGTGTATTAGAGGAGGGAAATGTGGCACTTTGATTTGATCCCTAATCAGTATTATTCCTACGAAAACTAAGGTATTATTTCTATCATGGAAGAAAAGGATATCCATGAGGATATAAAAAAACCTTAACCCTTATAGATCCCCATGATCGAATGGTTTCCTGGGCTCATTTTAATGTTCATAATGTGATGTGGTGAATAATGATATTGTCATGGATACCCAATACTTCTTCTTTGGAGTTAACATACCAAGGGTATCCTGTGAAACAACCATTGTGCTCCTCCACAAAATTAGAAACCCCTCCCCCATCATTCATTATAGACCAGTGAGCATGTGAAACTTCCAATAAAAAATATTTGTCATCGTCCCCAAATCTAGGTTTTCTGCATATCTCCCTCGGTGGGTTGCGATGGAGGAACATGGATTTGTGAATGGCTATTCAATCCTAGGTTCCATTGCACAAACACATGATATGATTAGATACATTAACATAAAAACTCATGGTATTATCATGGCCATCGGGTTAGAGATAATAAAAAAGATTACTATCTAGATGAGTGGGGATTCATCAATAGAGTGGTGTAGGTATTGGTATTTCTTATTGGAAAATCGAACACATATTTATATGTTATAGTTCAATGTGGTTGGTTGTTAAATTAATGAGGATGACCTATATATTCTTCAATTACACTAGTTTTCTCATGCAACATGATCCAATATCTCTGAGTATCATAATCCTATTTCAATATGTCCACAGCCACCTCATTTGCAGAAGCATGAATAATGGAGAGATGATTACCTATTGTAGAAGGATGGTATCTCCCTCTATCTCCCACATATTTTCTGGTTGATACATAACTTTTTATGGATGATAATTTGAGATCGATTAGAGGTATTTTCAATTCTTTGTAGAACTACTTCTATTGGAGTTTCCAAGTGATCAACAACGACAAGAAAAACTTTTAAATCTCAAATAGATGCTCCTACAGTTGAATAACAGTAGTCCCGAATATCCATGACATAAAATGAGGGGGATTTAGTGTTAACTACCTCAGTTCTTATATCTCCTCAAGTAGGTTCCATATTCAATACTTTTTTAATCCTTATCACCATGATCACATCTTGGTCCTCAATTGGAAGAATATATACTTCTCATTTGGGGGATAGATAACACTAGTTAATGTCATCCTCTTAGACTTCCATGTCCTTTCTATATCACCTATCAATGTCTTAAAGGGTTTCATCAAGAACATCGACAAGATCCTATCAGCCATCATCTGGGAATCTTTTTCTAAGGGGAAATGCCACTGGACATCCTACATGAGGGTGGAATGTACTGTTACTAATGTATGTATCAATGTATGGAGCCTATAAGAAAAAAATCATCTTCAGTCATGTAATGTTGGCATGTGAGGTCCTAGAATATCACACATAAAGGGGTATAACCTTTCATAGCTCCCACTCTAGAAATGTAAACCTGGTGGGTTGCCAGGCATCACCGTTCAGGTCCTCTATCTTCCACTTAATCACAACCCTTCAATTGCATTCACACTGGATCATAGTTATATGATAAATAACATTTTGGAATCAGAACATGTCCCAAGAATTTATAGATTTATTGGGATTCCCCACCTCCATGATTACCTTTAGAGAAGATATTTTTTATCTCATCTTCCTCAAGTTGTTGTTGAATGAGAACCAAAGGGATATATTAAACCTCATCAAACTGAGTTCCGAATCTGATAGATGTATCTTCTCTCCTTCATCCTTGGGGTAATTATCCATAAGTGACTTCTAAGGAAACATGGTTGTGTGTGATCATGATGATTGGCATGATAGTTCTATTTTTCCTAAAGGAATTCTTTGGATATATAACTTTCTAACGTCGAGAATAAGGAACAGGGCTATCCCCAGGGGGAATAACATCAATAAGACTGGCATACTGATAGTTTCCAGATTCCCCTACTACATAAAATGATGTGAGGAATGTTCTATGAATCTATTCTTCGAGGGTGACTAGGTGTGTACTGTGTGGAGCTACATCAGGGATTTCACTGCCCTCTATTCCCCAAACATGAATGATCTATCGTTCCTAGGTTGGTGGTTCCATAGTTCATGACACATGGTTCAAAAGAAGCTATATCACACTATGGTTCGTCATGCAGGAGGTTGGTTCATATTCAAGGATCCTAATATGTCTAAGCCTAAACGGATCCATTCTTCTAATTGATCCATAATTTTTAGAATGAAGAACATACTTCTTGATCTGGTCATTTTCATCAGTAACAGACGTGGGCTTCCCTCCATCCAATAATATCACATTAATTCTCAGGTTAACCATCCTGATAATAGTCATTTTAGATAATATTAGGTCTATTTGAACCTTCTCTCTCATTGTATCATTTAATTCCTCATCAGAAGGTTTAGGGTCATACATAAAAATTACATCAATGTCGGTCACACTTAGTGTGGGGGAAATTAAGTTAAAAACTTACTTTCTTCACTTAATGTCCCTGTTTTAGAGCCAATCATCTTTAACCATGAGAATAGCTTGAAACCCAATAGGGTAAATCTGATTATAGGGTATTCCCTTTGCCTTCACTATTTCAGGCCTCCCTAGGTCGTCTTGTTTGATCCCCTCTGTCCCATGTGACTTTTTTACCTTACTTATTCCTTGAATAAAAAATTAATCAATGATGATGGTATAATAAAAAATTTACATATAAAATTATACTGGCCTATGAAATGGTATTATATTTCTAGTTTTCTAACTGACTAAAAATTCTTAAATAAATACTTTCCTTGTGATATCTTTTCACCATGCCCCAGAAAAGGGGAACTTCAAGAAAGACGAAGGGAAAGGATCATCTCTTCAAACCTAGTGTTTGAGCCACCCTATTCTTATAACTAGTAGGAAAACAAAATCTATATATTCATGGTTTTTAGTAACATATTTTTTTCAGTTTTTAAAATATATCATTAATCTACTAATACCAAATACAATTTTTATTTTCCTTATCATTTGTAAAATTTAGACATTGCAAGTGAGTACAGATTCCGTTATATCGTCCTTGAATAGATTATAAAAAATGTTATATACTATATTAGATCTGGGTATTATGATGAATAAATAATAATATATTTATATTTATATACAATTTAACAAATAATATTAATTTAATAAAAATGCATTATTATTCTCAGTACTATAAAAGTTTTTCCATGTGATTATCAACAAAAATCTCAAATAATTCAGACGGTTTTGTAATGAAAATATTAATTATAATAAAAATATTTAATGAGAGTGTAAAGATATTTTTATAATAAGATTATATTTACTATGAAATTTTATAATGTATGATATATACTCAATCCAACTCAATTCAGGGTTATTACCCCTAGAATCATATATTCCAAAACAATGTCAACATGTAGTATCAAGATAGAGATACATTTCTAAGAAAAATTATATAATCTATAAAAAATAAATATTTTAATATTATTCAATAAGTATAAATATTGTGAACATATTTTTTAGGTTCTTGTTACCAAATTAATTTTTTTCTAAATAATTTTCTCATGGTTTCTATAAAACATAACGTATTATAAACTATAGATATTGCGAATCCATTAACCTAGGGTAATGCTAATAGTATAAAATTGGAATAGACCCCAGGTTTCTAATATCTAGGGATTGTTTTTAGTAGTATTGGAGTGATAAATAATTATATTATACCCATTTGTAAATTGAAATACAATAAAAAATCCATAAAAGGGAAAGTTCTAAATCATTACAGCTCATTAAAATAATTGATCTTAATATACACAGGGACAAAAAAAATAAAGGTGGGATAAAATAATTAGTAAGGGTACATAAAATGTAATATATCATTAATAAATATGGCCTAATAAATATGGATGTTTTAATAAACAAATAAAAACACTTTTTTAATCAACAACTGATCTGAAAATACATCATTGAATTATATCAATTCGATAATCTCCTAGGAAATAGTAATGAAATTATCAATTATGGAAACTATTAATATTGGGTTTTATGACCTTATATATCTTTATATATATAACATTAAAACCTAGTTCTATGAAAGATCTATAAATGGTTAGATATAGAAAAAAACCCATTAAATATTTCTAACTAATCTATTAAATGAGTCATGTCGATGTATTATGGGTCTAACTATAATCAATACCCACCCACAATACAATTTCCACTGCACTAATCATATATTTAATGATGAGTTAAGTTTACCAAAAACATGCCTACTTAATAAATATCATTGCTGTGTATAGAATATGGATTTATATGTATTTTTCCTAGTTTGTCAAATAACATTCTTAATAAAGCACAGTATAAAAAATGGTATAAGTTCTACGCAACAATAATATCAATTACAAAATGAATATGGATATTTAGGAAAATTTCATTGTATGAGTATCTGATGAAAATGAATTTTGCATGAGATCATCAATGGACACAAAAATAATTAGGGATATGATCTTACTATAAGTTCATCAAAAAAATTGATTTTGTTAGAAAATAATGTCTTTTATAAAAAAGGAAAATTATAGAAAATTATTAAAAAATATTTCATTAAATATTTTACTTTGATAAATAATATAAATATGATTTAATGACCTATATATTGTAAAAATTTAATATCAGTGGGGAGTCCAATATCATCATGTACATTATCATTCATTTTTTACTTTTTAAAAAAGAATCCAAGAATTACAAATTCTAAAAACATTAAAAAGTTGTTTTCAAAGCTTATAAATAGTCAATGGTAATTTAGAATTACATTAATATACCATTTGTGAAATAAAATGTGCTTTTTTAATAATTTAAATAATATTGAGATGGATGGAAAATATTTTTTGATTAAAAGCGAAATAATCTCCATTTATATTTTCTTCATTTCATTATTTGATTCATTGACCAAATACAGGAAAATTTTTCTGAAATGAAGGAAAGTTATTAAATATATATAGGGTAAGAAAATAGATATATTATATGAAGATTATTTTATTATATTTGTTCAATGAAAATAATGTAATCATAGAAAATTAATATTTTAAAATAAATTCTTACATCTTCGGAAACACATTACTATTATACACATGAAATAATAAATATTAACTGAAACATTAAGAATAATTAATAAAAAATTATTCATGTTAATAAATCAATATTTTATTTTATTCAACACATAATATTGAATAGGTGAATAATAATATATATATCTCAATATAGTTTAATTTGAGAAGACATTCATTACCTCACACTTCCATAAAGTTAATTTTTTTCATAATTGCTTATATTGGTTTTATAAATGTAATTATATTATTCTATAACTATATTAATAATTATAACAGCATATATTATGATCTTATAAATACTTATCACTTGATAATTAATAATATTATATTATCACCATTATTTTAGGCTTTAACACTTTTCTTTATCATGCACATTTTGTTGTCCAATTTTGGTTCATTTAATATTGATTACAGTCCCTTCAAATAGATTATGACAATATATCTATAAATTTCCAATTTATTAAATATATTTTATTTTTTGTCATTGTTAAAATTTTAATGTGAAAAATGAATCACTTCACTACATGTTGATGGTCGGTTGTACACATGAATGTACAACATTAGAATTTCATTTATATTGTATGGGGTAAGTAATTTGATGAAAAATTAAAATTTTAAAATCTATTTAATTTAATAAGTAGATTATATTTTTAATGGTTATATAATTTTGATAATGCATGTGACATGGTGATGGAGAAAATGTCATTGGTTCCCGAGGCGTTACTCTACTATAAAAATAAGAGATGTTTTTTTTTCTATTTTATGGAGAAAGAGATGAATAATTATTATTACATAAAATTAAAAATATTATTTTATATTGGACATATTGTTCATATTTTAATTTTGTTTGAATGAAGTGATGGTGGTAAAAAACATTAAGAGAAATATCTCAATGTAAGAAAATTTCCTTCTCTTAAAAGAATGTCATTTAGAACTCCTATTAAGGGCCATAGGGTTAGTGTTTTATGACGAAAAACACAATAGTACAAAGATAATTATTTTTGGGAGTGATTTTATCTGGGTTCGGTCTATATAATTGTAATTAAAGGTGCGATGAAGATAGAAGACGAGTTTTTCTATTATAATTGAGATGAGTGTCACAATTGTAAATTCTAAAAGGTTTTCATGAATTTCAAGTCAATATCTTTGAAATATCGATCCAAAATGGATTATATTGAGAAAATAAAAAGGTATTGTAAACATCCCACTACTCAATGGGGTTTAAGAATGCGTGTATATTTTAAAACTGATTGTATTATGTTATCCTCAATGGTGAATCCATTTTCACCTAAACAATGGTAGTGATTTATTATTATTTTATTATTAATTAGGAAAAAAATTATGTTTTTCTTACTAAATATATTAAATATTTTAAATCAAAACATTGAATCCATTTTTTCAAATTAAATTCAATTGCGAGGAAAAAATAAATTTGAAAATAATCCTACAATGGTGTCTGGAAACTAGTTTTTCATGAAATGAATTTTTTATACCTAAGATTATCTTACATTTATGAATTTAAATAATCAATTTTTTTTATTTTAATTCATATATTTTGATATATAATATATCAATTTCATTAACATGTTTCATCAATAAATATTATTTTAGTTAATTAATATTTAAGGATATTGTACTTAAAAATAATTGGCCTAAATGTACTATTTTATACCTCCAATAGGTCATATACTTATTTATTTAAAATTTGATATCAATAAATAAATAATTATATAATATATACCACCTTATTTTAAATATTTTTAGTAATAGTTAAATAATATTTTCTTTATTTTATATAAATATAATTCATCGGGAAATTTTCAAAAATTCATTCAAGGATTATTTTGACCAATTAAGTTCAAAATAGATATTCATAATAAAAAATTAGAATTATTCAGATTTAAATATTACAATTTTAAATTTATTTATGTGTTATTAAAATATAACAATCACATCATACATTTTTTTTGATGTGTTACCGAAACTATTGTGGAGATTTTAAAATCATGCCTATAGTACATGGACCCAAACTGTTAAACCAAATCATTTATGAAAAGTAGTTTAGTTAACACAAAAAAATACGTCCTTATGAGAAATTATAAATTATTAATGAATAATATATAGAAATATAATTATTAATATGGTTCTTCTATTATTTTTTAATATATCTAAATGTTATTTCACAAGAAGTTTTGTGCGTCGTTGAAGAAATTGAGGACCATTATTATGGGTTTCTCATCACAATTTAGTTTTTACAAGGAATATTCCAGAATAAAAACTAAATAAATTATATTGGTTTATATAAATAATAAATTTATATTATGATATTCTTTGAAAATAATAATAATATAAAATTGCGTAATTGATATCATCTTTATTGATATTTGATTCAGTGATTATTGAAACCTTAATGGATCAGTTATCAATATTTTTTCATTATGAAATTATTATTATTAGGTACCATTTTTATATTAATATAGTAAATATAATTTCCCTATTGATTTTTATAACATTTATATATGTAAATTAATTATGTTTAAACATTATTTGGAATTAATTTCATTCACACAGGTCATGATTTACGCGTCCCTAACGAGAAACAGTTTTATGTTACAATATCAATACATTTCCAGAATATCAATGTTAACATTTCATTAAGGATTATCCCATGATCCTCATAATTTAAACCATATTTAATTCATTTTACTATGTTCATATTTATAATTATCATTTATAATCACAATTCTCTACTATAAAATATTTAAATGTTTTGGTAAATATTTTTTTTATGAAAAATGAACCTTATTTATTAAATTTTGTCTAGGATTTTATGTCATCAATATCCATGTTTATTTAATAGTTTTATAGTATTTTTTACTTATTATTTAAATGTATAATTTTTTTTAATTTTCACTAAAGTATATTTGTAATGTTTTAAAAAAAATCCCTGGATTTTTTTTCCTTTGAATAATTCAAGACAACAATATTGTTATTTATGGTAAATAGAATGAATGGAAAATCACTCAATCATGAAAATTATATAATTTTAATATTTATTGAAAATTTAATATGGTTTTATTCAATATATTTTTTTTCATGTTGTTCTAGAAAATCGTATTTAAAAAAAAAATAGATAATCTAAATGATATATAATATATTATTCAATGAAATTATGAAATAATATTATAATATTATTTTTTTCATCTCTGTCAACATCCTTGTAAATTGTTTTCCTCTATTAATGATTTCTTTTCCATATACCATTAAATTCCCTACTTCATGTGCATTATGATGATGTGGTATCAAGAATTCATGTTTATAATCTATTTCATTGAATATAAATTTTGTTAAAATATCTAATATTGAATATTTTTATAAAAAAATAGACAGACATTAAATTTATGGATAATGATATTGTGATAATTAATCCCTCATTATACACATTTATCTTTTAAATGATATGATATGAAGAAACAATGGATGTTTTTACAATCTTATGGAACAACTATGAATGGTTGTAATTATCTGATAGGTGGGATTGTAATTGAATACCCCACAAATAAAATATGTAAATATTGATAAATAATTTGATAATATCAACATGATTGGGAAGTGAATCCATTTATGACAAGGACACTATCCACTATAAAAGTCTTTGAAGTGATCTTCAATAAATGGAAAGTGGTATTTATGAGTTACCTTATTCAAATTTGTGAAATTTCTATAATATAATAGATGTGGTAGTGATCATAGTCAATGAAAATATAATTTTCATCATATGTGTATGCCACAATAATTTTTTTC
This sequence comes from Viscum album, assembly GCA_963277665.1. Lineage (NCBI taxonomy): Eukaryota > Viridiplantae > Streptophyta > Magnoliopsida > Santalales > Viscaceae > Viscum > Viscum album. Next base: position 1,277,554,807 of record OY728133.1, read on the forward strand.
ATATTCTTATGATATGATATAATAGATTATAGTCCATTATTTATGTTTCAACAATCATATGAGTCATATATCTAGATATGAAATTTTTTATTTGATGACTAAATAATTATTTTTGTTAAATAATTGTGTAGTAATTTCATGTATTATTTTAATTATCCCATATAATTATTAATTAAATATTATTACATAGGATTATAGATTTATTTCTCATATGTTTACCCATAATGAGTATATTAGATCCCCCTTTATCAAGTTTCTTTTTCCCAAATACATGAAGATCAATATTATGTATTTTATGTCTAGAAGAGTATAATATGAGAATCTTATTTTTGGAAATTTTTTATGTTTCCATACGAAACATTAATATCATGTTAAAATTTAAAAAATATAATATGATGATTACGATCTGTGTTTTTTATGTAATGGGTTATTTAAAATTTTATAAATATGAAAACGTAAAATTTCATTTTTATATAAGTGATTAAACTTTTGAAATTTATAATATCATTATTTATGGTTTAAATGGGGACTCAGTATTTGGAATTAATGAATATAAGTAAGAATTATTTTTTGACCCCAAATATCGGTGTATAGGTCTTAGGATATCTCATTTAGTGTTCCATAAATACATGGGATTATTATCACTAGGCATGGTGGTAACACCCTATGATATTAGTATATATATTAAAAATAAAATAATTATAATGCGTTTAATATATTTTTCAAAATGAAACATGGAAAAACAATGTTCTCTTAAACCAAACCAGATACACCTAGTAGACTGATACATAAGCATACTCTGACATAGCTTAAGGTCCATTCCCGATCAAAATGGGATGGTTTCTAGAACCATTCTTCATAAAAGAAAACCAATGGAAAGATTTTCGAAAAAATATCGCAAGGAAAAAAGATACATGTAAGTGTTATCAACACATAAAATGTAAAATGTACTATAATAAGAAAGGGATTGAAAAACAAAATAGTATATCATAAAAAGATAAAAAACTGGAAATTGTAAAAAAAATTAAATATCTATTGTAATAGTTGGATTACATCTACACCGATCACCTTTTTCATTTCAAGTCCAAAGGATGTGGAATAACCACCACCTCTAAGTGGTATTTTTCCATTTCATGGAACTAATATAAGATAATTTAAAAATTACTAAATTAAAATGTAGGGTTTTATCTAAATGGATCAGTATGGTATCACTCTAGGTTATATATAAAATTCCATGACAATAAATCTACATAATATTTCAATTTTAATAAAAAATGTTGTGTAATTTTATTTAAATATTATTAAAAATTATTGGTTTCATAGTCAAATTCTGGTATATATATATATATATATCAAATCATCAATTAATGATTGTTTTATATATACCTTTTTTATTGTATATTAGATGAACAAATAAGATAAATAATAATTATAATGATATCGTCTGATAAAACATTTAATTTCTAAATAAAATAAATCCTGTGGAATTTTAGATTGATATAACATTATCCTCACACAAATTAATAAGTGATATCAACACTCTATGAGAACATTTCAATGTATTTTGACCCTTTCCAGGTTTCCAAAACATTTAGTGCATGGATGAGGCTTGGAGCACATCTGGAAGGGTTTTGATGCCCAAGTTTTGAAAACAGGAGAATACATGGCAAGTAAATGTGTTCCATGTAATGTATTAATAGTCCATAGAGTGTGTAAGTCTAGTTTATGTCCTAAAAGTAGTTCACCAAATGCGAGGGAAGTTCACAGGGTGTTATATTGGGTGTAAATTTCCATCATTAAATCCTTCAAGGTGAGGCATTTTTTGGTGGTATATGATGCCTAGTATTTACATTAAAAATTGGGTTTTACACAATTTATGTCATTGTGTAGTGTATCTATAAAGGTTATGGTGCCTTAGGTTTTTCTTTGAACCAAATGTCTATTTCAAACTCTAGGCATCCAGTGACCTTCTTTCTAGGTGTTGGGGGGTTCCTTCAGTGGGGACTGATCCTTAACCTCTTCTCATTGATCTGGGGTGATCTGAGGGATGTTCTACATCATTTCCTATATATTATTGATATAGTTTATCCCATTTATTCTTTACATTTTATAGAGGATATTCTCCGTGATACTAATTGAGTATTCATGGTTTTTTTGTGCGGTTTTTCCCAGTGTCCTTGGTGGTATGCATCATCTTGTTAGTGAGGTGATGGAGATCTGCCACACTTTTCAACTATCATGAGAGCTTAATTGACATGTTTTAGGAAGAAGATTCATTCCAGATTTATTTAATTACATAAAATCAAAAATTGACCATGTTTTATCGCATTTTATTGAATTAAATGTATCCTAGTAATGATTAAACATGATTAATAAATAATGTTTTTGTGAGAAAACAATGATATTAATTTTACCGTTACAAAGGGATACCTCTTGATTTTTTAGATAGTGTTGTATATATGTTATGATTTGATTTATTTATTTTTATTCTTAGAGAGTCATGTGGAAATCCAATAAGAATGTAAATATATAATAAATATATAATTTTTGGATTATGAATAATTAACGTAGATGCATGTTTTTAATATGGTGATATTGTTAATATGATGATTGATAATTTAATTGAAGGATAATTTCTAATTAAATTTCAAAATCAATGATATAATGGGATGATGTGAGGAACGAGTTTCTGGTTGTGACACATTTCCTAGGTGTCTTCAGGCAAACCAATTTAGGGGGAGACGACTCAAGATATGTATTGTTATTGTAGATCTACAAACCAATGGGGATTAATTAGTGGGGTAGCCTTTGTGTTTTATTATTATATTAAATTCTCTCTAATTTGTGATACATGGTGTCATTTTTCCATGGTGAGTCTAGTAACATAGTATACATGTTTTGTATATGAGTTAGTTTAACAAATTTTTGCAATGATTTTTCATGATTTCATTATCATTTTCATGAGATGGTTATGGAGTGATCTGATAAAGTATATTACTATACTAACCCTATTAATGTATAAACATGTTTCCAAGTCATTCAGTATAATTGGGTGATTATGATGGATATTAAAAGATTGGGGATTCACATAATCTATTTTGGATTTTTGGTCACTACCATCTTTTCCGTTTTGGTACATATAGCTTTTATTCCTTTTGTTAATGTAATATATGAAATGGTATGTATTTACTTGAGATTTATTGATATATATTTTTAACATATTTTCTTGATTTTTTGTCAATTTATTTATCTCTTTATCTTATTCACATAGAGGGTATGGTATCCAATATACAGTTTCATTATATATTGAATGTTATTATCCATCTCAAGGCCAAATGTTGGATGCACTAACATAATCACTATATCTCTACCAACATTCTAGTATCTTTGGATGGAGGTGGTTATGAAAAAGTGGTATCCTAGATTCATGTTGTGGGATATGATGGAGTTGTTATTTAAGAACTGGTTATGTTTATTAGGTTGGTTGGTAAATAGTGTCAACTATATTTACTCTGAAATTTAATCATCACAGTTTAGTAGAGACATCCTTATTTGGGGACCTATGTGATATTATGCTAATTCATTAGGATTACCCAGCCTAATAAATTATATTATATAGGTTTCTGGGTAGGGTCCTTAGAAAGGATCATGACTAATTTTTATTTGACCTTATGATTGAAATGGGTTGACATTGGGATACGTTACAAGAATAACATCATAAGATAATAATTATATAATTAATTTTATGTATTAGATATTCTAGGTTTAGAAGTCTAAAAGGCCAATCTTATTTATGCATGGATCTACATTCAATTCCTCTTATGGTTCACAATAAATATGATCAGCATGATGTGGCAGTGGTTTAATATAGAGTGGAGGTTTAATATGATAAAACCTAGTAGAGGAAACTTCAATAATTTCAATTCCAAAAAATGCGTAAGATTGAGGAAACTTTTTCTTATTTACCCAAGAAGACTAGTTATAAGAGGATGAGAAAACATTCAGTTCCATCCATTATTAGAAGAAGCACTGCATTTATTTTTCTATGAAAATGTTGAATGAGGTTGTGTTGTAGTGGCGGTTCTTGTTCCTTAGGGATCACAAAGAGTCAACTATATAATTGGATATATTCCAAGACTAGTTTCAGGAAGGGTTTTATTCACTGACCACAAATATGTAAAGTTACTATGAGGTTCCTACCCTTAAAATAAAATTTATATAGTGTATTAGTGTTCGGTATTTGTTAAAAAAACCTTGTACGATATACATTAGATCTATTTTATGATGCAGATGCGAGGGAGTGGAATATATAAGAGGCTTTTCACCGAGAGATCCATGAAAACATAAAATTGTTTATTTTGAAGATGTATCATGATATTATGAAGAGTGTATGTTTTTTTTGATAGGGCACTATCCCTAAATGTGTCATCATAGAAGGGGAGTCTTCAGGATTCCTCATTAAGTGGAGTTGTGGTTTGGGTTTTTAGTTATAAGGAAAAAAGTGATTTCGATCGACTGAGGGTTGGTACTCGAATAAATTATCTCATTTAACAATGGGTGGTGTTTTATAGACCTATACATCAGGATAATATTTTTTTCATTTTATTGTAGAGGATGAGTTCTGTAGTGGTGAGAGTTCCCACCAATTTCGAGTAGTAATTTTTTTCCAAGAGTTCAAATACAAATTTCTCCTTTGAGCTATATTTAATCTAGAATGTATTTTAAAGGTGTTATTGTTTGGGATCAGAAGGAATGCAATGATGAAGGTAGAGTGTATCCCAGATACACTATGCGTCCTTAGAGAGTAGAGAAGAAACTTGGAGTTGGTCATTAGATGGGTCAGACAGGCTATGGATTCAGTTGTCGTAAGCTTCATGATTTAACATTACCATTTCTAGGAAATCCATATATAATTTTAGGAAACCTTTTCGAGTTTTCTACTTGGGTTCATTCATTGTTTGATTTATGAGAAATACACTCATTCATGTCACCTAAACTCATTCATGCTTTGGGACTTGTGGTATAGAGACATCTGGATAACTAGGTGTGACGTATGCTTATTTGAGGTTAAGATATGTTGTACGATATATATACAAATTGTGAGCTAGTGTTGGAAAAATACCACCCTTATATATATTTCCTCGGATTAAAGATATACACATATGAAATCATCTTCAACACAGATTGACTATATTATATTCATGATATCATGGATGTATTCTATAGGTAGGATGTATTTTGTGATACTGATGGAGAGCCAACAGTGTTCCTTACTGAGAAATTATCATTGAAGGGTCAGAGGAGTTTGAAATCATATTATTCATTGATGGATGAGACGATTTTGAGCTCTTAATAGGTTCAAAAGTCATTGTCTAGTATATATGTGTAATAGTACCCTAATTACTTTATAAATGATGTTCTAGGACAACCTCATCATTGAGTGATCATTGATAGGTTCATACTAAAACTACGAATGTATCCTATCATGATCTCTCTAAATTTGATGGAACCTTCTTATTTGAAAGAGATGTGGTTACAACTCGATCATCTTTTGAATTATGGTTTTTTTTGTCTCAATGGGTTAATAAATGTTGAAAAATCTTTCATCATGAATTATTTTTATTGAAGTTTTTATCATTGTATGTATAATCATCTTTTTAACCCTATGACAATGAATAACCACTATCATATTCCATGTATTGTTGATTTAACTGATCATATAAACAATGAATGTCAGTTCATGAAGATATATTTTTGGTCAGGGTATCGTCTGATGTAATTGAAGGATGTGGATATTCAAAAGTCTCTGTTCCATTGTCATCATTTGAATTATCAGATTGGTGTATGGTTATTTAGTGTGGAAGGCTCTCTAACTGTTTACATTGGATTGATTAAATTAATGTTCAATAGTTTCTTTTATATGTTCATGGTGGTTTTCATTGGATGAATATTACTTTAATCCACATCATGTGATGATCCTTCTAAGCATATGGGGGCCATTTTATGATCACTTAATTATGAGTACATAATTATTATGTTTTCAATGTGTTATTTTTTAGCTAGTTAAGTAAATTTCATAGGGAATGTGCTTGCTAAAAGGGTTTGGATATGGATCCTTTTGATGATAGAGTTAGTTGTGTCATAGGTTGTCCCTAAAATCGTGGTTGAAGGGAAAAGTTTCCTTGGACTATTAGAATTTTAATTGAGGGTCATAGAATATTTTTATCAAGTTGTGACTCATATAAAAACCTTGGACAAGATGGATTATGAATTAATGTGGACTCACCAGTGTTAGGAATCTTTTTAGTACCTCAAGGAGAAATTGATCAATGCCCCAATCCATTGATTTCTAACAATGATATTTTAGTTAATGGTTTTACATGATATTTAACATCTTGAATTATTCTATTTTCAAATTCAATGGAGTATATTTTTTTATGATCATAATTATCTATGTATGATTGATCATAATGATACCAACCATGATCATGAGATGTTGGTAGTTTCGTTTTCATTAAAGATGTGGTCACAATAGCTAATTTGCTGAAATTTTTTGGATTTAACAAACTATAAGTTCCTAAGGTATGTATTCTCCCTGCGTGACATGAAATTTATTTAGAATCTGTGGATGGAATTATATCATGATTATGACTTCAATATTTTTAATATATCATGAAAGAGAATTTTTTTCTATTGTGTGGATCAGGAAGTCAAATTGGTATGTCATGTGGAATCTAAGGATATTTGAAGAGTGATGGAAGAACTCACAATAAAATATCTTGAAATGGGAGATGTTATAGGAAGATAATGCCTCTTCTAGATTATAGTTCAATCATATTTGGGGAAGTAACTGGAGGAGTCCCAACTAGGCAATTCTGAGGTGGATTTATGTGAATCTGTGTTTTTATGAGTCCACTGAATAATGGTATGAGGATGGAATCCAGGAGGTATTATTCTAGGTGTGAATTTTCATTCATTAAATTATTTTTTAGATGTTTCTCCGTGTGTTTCATAGTTTACCTTCAGTGGTACATCCTAGAGGGACTATTATTAATGTTATTTGTGGGATTATTTTTGGATTCCTGAGTTGAAGAATTTAGTTACAAAATTACATCTCCATGTTTTTTCAATTTTTATATTGATGATAACTATGTTCTAAATATTTTACTTATCAATTATCTATTACCTAGTGGATGTTGGATTACATCTCGATGTACTTCGTTATAGGTTTAAATTGAGCTCAGAGAGGCCATGATTCTCTATGGGGGATAATGTATATTTTGATAGAAATCACCCCAAATTATATTGATAATGGTGTCAAGATCAGTGGATATATTTTCCAGTTAGTATCTTGAGGATTTGGTTTGACTATATAGACTACCAATGTTGGTCATCTCTTATAGAGATCCTTGGTTTACCTGTAGTGTGTGGAGATGTATCTATCATTATTTTGAATCTCATTTATTTCATAACAAAAGTATTCATCCATTGATAGATGTATATATAGAGAAGATCATATAGACTCCAAAAGATATGTTTTAGTCTTATATCATTGATTTTTGATTTTTAGGGATGCAACAGGTAGCTTTGGATGAATTTTCATAAAATAGTAGAATCCAGTCTAACATTGGTATTACATCACTTGATGTCTTTTGGGAAGACCATTCCATTTTCCATTATGCTAGACTAGGGTAGGAGTGGCTGCAATTCATGGGAAGTAACTAGTACCATATATTACATAAATGTGTAGTTACATTATTAGAGGATGAAGGTCAATCATAATCATCAAGAAATATTATGATGACCATCATAGGATACATTTTGTTTTCAATTTTTTTAATCATTTGTTATTTATGGTAACTCCTCATAATGGGTAGTGATGGTTGCATCATAGGAGTACACTTATCCCTAGGTTTTTATCTCATTGAATGTGTTAGATCATGTTGGATTTGTGTCTTATCGAATATAACTTCCTCTACAGATGATCCCAATTCAAGTTGTTATTCATGTGTCACCTATCCTTAGTTATCATCCTGAGGATCTCACATCATTTATTGGGGAAGTATAGATGTTGACGGCGAGTTTAAAATTATAGGATTAGCCTATGGATATCTAGTAAATACATGAGAAGGAATTTCAAGGGTGTGATATTCCTTTGGTTCATGTCTTGTGGGACCATGGTGGCTGGAGAAGAATAAAAGCGAATGTGAGCCACAAATGCACACTTAGTTAACTGATTAATTTAATTATTAGATCTTTTGTTGTTATAATATTATGTTATAAATGTTGACTTTTCTACTTTATGAGATAGTTTCCACTTATTTCTTACTATTTACTTCCTCCCATTTTATATAAATATCCCATATGAAATTATTTAGGATTCAGTTTTTTCTGTTTCATTTCTCCCATCATTTGTAATAATGAGGTGATGTTTTGGTTCCATTTTATTAACCAAATGGATTTTTTTGAATATTTTATTGCTCATAAGATTACTAGTGTCTTTCCAGAGCTGTTCTGATACAAAAATATAGAAATATAGAGAATAAAATGTCTTTAAATGTGTTCCATGTGATGTTTTCCTAATTCATAGCTTCTGTAACACTTGTTCAGGGCCTAAATGTAGCAGAGAATGTTTAGTCCATTTCAAGGGGTAGTAAACCCCCTATAATTTTTTGTGATTAAACCCTTAAAGAAAAAAGGTATTTTAGTTATAAATGTTTTATGACACTAAGACAATGTTAGATGGTGTTTTATAGTATGTAAATCCCATATACAGTACATCTATAAAAGATGTAGTTCATTGAATTTTTCTTCAAACCCTATGTCACTCTAAATGAAAAAGAATTCCAAGACCAACTTTCCAATAGTTTGGGTATTCCTTCAAAATGTATCTATAATTCAATTTCCATCATTAATCTATTGTTATATGAGGTATGTTCTACCTATCTTCATATACATCATATATTATGTTTCTCTTTCTTTCATTATACCATGAGATGGAAGATCATATCAATGTATCATATGGTATTTTCATTGTTTTTTGTTTTTTGGATCTTCCACGGAATCATTTGTGGATAAATATTCCTATAAGAGAGGTGATTGGGGTCCACAACATTGATAAATTCTCGTTCTAAAAATGTTGCACCTTTTACACAGGATATTCATTCCTTCTGTATTTATTAATGTGTAGTAATAAATTCATAATGGATTATCCCAAGGGATTAAAATGTAGTTGAAATAATAATTATTCATCCATATTAAAAAAAATTAGTCATAGATCATATGTTCATATTATTTATAATGTGATATCAGGTTGCCGCATTATTTTATAGAATTTTTTATAGTAATTAAATTCATTTTTAAAATGTTCGTCTGATTTGGGTAGAATTTGGAAACTGATAAATAATATAAAACCATTATTATATAATAATTAATTGGATTAAGAATAATTATTCTAGAGTAATATTGTTACTATGATGTTTGTTGAAATTTGACATTGATCAGATTTGGGATCTGTTCATTTATAATTGAATGTGATCTTCCATGTGTTAATGGAAATAATAAACAATTTAAAGGAACATAATTTATGTTGGGATTTTTGAAAATAAATAAAAAGGAATTTTCATGGATAATGATTCTACTAAAAGTTTAAGGAAACTGGTTTAATTTCAAAGAGAATGAATAGATTTTGATAGCATGTAATATCTTGATTGCTTGGGTTTCCCATAATTATAACCGCTTATTAATGAGTCCTTTAATACAATACTAAAAAAGGTGGGGTTGATAAATATATTTAATAAGGTCTATGATTCACTCCTACCTTATATTGTAGAGTCCCATGTGTTTAGAGCCGTTAGAGCTTGTTTACATGTAAACGATGTCAGTCTTGTTTTAGGGAGAAGAATTCCCAAATTGTGGTTTCCTTCTATATTACATTGTAATTTGATCTAGTTTTGAGGTTTTCTATGTAGAGTGATATGTGGTTGGGGTCCTAGATGTCATATGAGTATATGATGGCTGATCATGGGATGCCTTATGTGATTTGTATAGGGCGGCCTAGATGATGTTGCATTAGTTGATTCCTATTATGGAAAGTTTCATCGAGGTATGTATATGGGTGTAAGGGTGATACTATAGATGATAGAATCGGTTGAATCTAGGCATACCCATTATTGATGTGAGGGGAAGAGATGTGTTTCTCAATTATAAATATATTAAATGGTTTTTGGATTGTTTTCTTATGTTTTCAATATTCCATTACACACTATTTGAGGCCAGTTTGTGTTCTTATATGCATGTTTCCTCTTCGTAGTATCTTTGTATGGTTTCCATAGAGTACCTAGGCATTAAATGATTCTAATTATGAATAAGTAATTCTTAACCCATGGGGTATGTATTATGAAATGAATGTTCTAAAATAAGTGACTATTGATATACCATGGACTCTGTTTGGATTTTGAACAAGGAGAATGGACTTTAATTTGATTATTAATACAATGAAATGTGTAATAATGATTTATAATAATTAATGTATAATGAATTAATTAATTAAAAGTGAATTTTTTTATTTACAATATTCCATTTATTATAGCATGTTAAAATTTTGATTACTTATAGTATATCAGGTCTTAATATTGGCTATTAGGAGTCCAAACAATGTTAGTTTTATTTGATTCTAAGACAATGTTATTCCAATAGTGTGGTTTGGAGGTAAATTACATATCATATACTTTGTGATATCATACACTACCCCACCCAAGTCGGTTAGGGATATTTGTCACAATTTGACTCAGTGTGGCTATTTTCTATAATATCTTGATGGATTGATCGATGGATGATTACCCCCTCAAGCCTCACTATCTTATATTGATTTTTTCTTGTGCTGGTATGCAATATGGTCAGATTCTGCTGATATATTTATAGAGGTGGGTGATGGATTTTGTTTGTTAACACATATGTATTACTAGATATAGTATCTGTTGAATTATTATATTTGTCATGTGTATATGTTACAATGGCTTGAGGAACAATACTCAATGTACATGTTATAATGGTAAGATGTATAATACCCAATTAATAGTAAAAGTCATACAGGTTATGGTTTCTACCAAAAAATAATTTATTGAGATATATATTTATTTGTATTGGATAATTTCTAGCTGTGATGGATGAGGTTCAAGTTGTGATGAATTGACAAGGAGTCATTGGGATAGTAAATTTTAGAAAGAGGTGGATCAGGACATGCGAAGTCGGGGTTGATTTGAAACTAGTGTGGATGTGGGAGTTTGGTATACTTTTTTTCATTATTATATTAAATTTGTAATTTTATGTGATAATTGGGGTGAGGTGTCCATGGTCAGGTTGGGGATATTATATTCCTCTTTAAGTTATGAGTTAGTTTCAATATTGAACACATTTCTTTAGAATGTTTTCTTAATATTTTTCTTAATATTATATTGGGAGGATCTTTCGGATTATACTATCATGCTGACCCAATGTATGTATAAGCTATTTTTCAGGTCATCCGGGGCAGGTTGGTGATCCGAATAGATAACAACAGGTCATTATTTTCTATGAGCTATTTGTTAATTTTGGTTTCTATCAGCATTACACTATAATTTTCTGCATTCATTTATTCATTATTTTAATTTATGAAATTGAATGTTTTTACATGGCATTTCATTATATATATTTCTAAGAAGGTATTTGTTAGTGTATCCTTAGTATCTATCTCTTATTCATGTTCTCATAGAAGGAAATGGATCTATTTTGCATATTTATTTTACCATTGGTTCTTTTCACTAAATTGGGTCCTATTGTAGGTCATAAATGCATGTTCACTATTTCTCTCCACTCTTTGGGTTTCTTTTATCAATGTGTGCACACATACCATGACTCAGATCATTAACACTCAACTCCCCATTGGGTTAAATCATGTCACAACAAGAGTATGTTTTTGTTTTTATCATTAATTCATTGATTTGGTTTCATATACTATTGTTCTTGTCTCTATTACCCACTAGCTACCCAGCTGAAATGCACTTCATCAAATCAATCAACAATTGATGTGGAAATGAATTATTTATATTTGGTAAAAAATGAAATTTCATACATTCAGTTTTTATCATTCCTTTCACATTTTAGAACCATAACATAGGATTTCATTAATATATTCCATTTCAAATCATATTTATGTTTATTTTATAAATCATAAAATAAATTTCGATATCATGAGATCAATTTCTTTTAAATCCCAAAAAATTCCAATTCAATGGAAATTTGGCCATTGAATAGTATCATTTAATATTTGAAAAACAAAAATCAGTTATCCCAAGTCATATTTTTGAAATTAATTAAATAAAAAATTCAAGTAAATTATGAAAATAATGGTTTTACTTATAAGGAATGGTAATCTTGAACCACAACATTTAATTAGATAATAAATCAACTCAAAAAATAGGGAAATACAAAAAAGGTCTAAGGGGAATGTTGTATCAAAATAATTCTTAGATAAAAAACCACCACGAAAAAACTATGAATCAATATTTTTCCTTTATATAACACCATAATACATTTTTATAGTGTATTATTGGATAAAAATAACGAGAAAGCTCATAGAAGATCAAACAAAAAATTTATAATTTTGAAAAGTGTTGGATTTCATCCGTACATGTTGGAGGAAACATATTGTATTGGGAGGAGTACTTTTATAATTCCTAATGAAATAAAGAAATAAGGAAAATTAAAATATATTGGAATGAGGAATTTATGTCACAAAACATTGTTTATATTGTAAATGAATCATTTTACACATATTCAAAAAAACATCACCTCAAGCTAAAAACACGCAGTCTAATGAATTTACTTTATAATTCCTATTATTTTGGTTAAATACATTCATATGGAATAATATGATGTTTTACTAGGTAGATCATGTTAAATAACAATCCAATCTCATGTAACGTGTGTATTGATAAGTCTATTTTGTATAAAAATGAATCATGTCCTAGATTTCTATTGTAACTACAACCTAAAAGTACACCCCTATAAAATGCACATTTTTCTTCCGAATCAACAATGTCCCAATGTGTGTCCTATAAATATGGAAACTCAATTATACCCCGACTCAATTAATTAAAAACAAAATATATTCAGGAAAATTAGGAAATTTTACGTACAAAATTATCACCATCCTAAAATTCTAAAAAATGAACCCAACCAATAATGGAAATCCAAATAATACTTATGAAGTGTCTTAAAAAAGGTAATGGTATGTTACAACCTCCCCACTATGAAAAAATTCTATATACATAAAGCATATCTTAATGTTTCTATATCAAAGGGATGAGTCATCTGCTCCCTCATTAGTGGCTCACACCCTCGTGTCTCTTACGAATCAACTAGATTATACAATAGTACATTAACCAATGGTCTCTAATTCCCATAAATAACTATTTTCTTATAATAAGAAAGAATAACATAATGATTAGTTATAGATAAATAAGGAAAACATCATGATCCTCCAAACTCAAAATGATTGAAGGGCCAAAAAGATACATTCAATGTTGTAATACATGAAACAAATTGGGGATAAAATTAAACTATAGTGGAAGAGTGAAATAGTAGGCCACTATCTCCACCTTCTCAAAAATAATAGATGGTCCCAAAATTACCAACACAAGATTTTACTATATTATAAGACATATGTCACCCAACCATAGTTAAACACTAAGGAATACTTGGACCCCAATTGAAAATTAAAATATTCATTGAGAGTGGTCATCATATGATTTATATCGGCTCAATTCCATCAAAATTACTTTATTAATAAACTAAATCGTTTTTATCATATCTTGGACCTAACTCAGTCCAATCGAATATCATTCAACAATACGTATCCAACATAGTGTAGGTATATATGGGTAGTAATACAAGGCCTCAAAATAGATCTATTAAGATATAGGATTTGTAACTAATGTGGTAATAAAACTCCTCTTGTCCCAAATGGTCATCAAAATATCCACCAACGTAAATAACTCAATGACATAGAATTTCTTCATGAATTAGTATATCCCATTCAATATGGTCATCCATATACAGATGATATTCCCATCTTAGTATTAACTGGGGTCTATTTACATCCTAGAGGTATCCCTAAATGAGATTTTTGAAACATGGATTCCTATTAAATACAATAACATCTAGAACTCTGAAGAAAATGATAATCTCTTTCATGTAGAGACAAACGTATTCATCAATTTTGGTTTTATCTTTAATGTTTATAAAGTGTATGACTTGGAAAACCTATTTATTAAAACAAAAAATGAATTTATTCTTCAAGGGTGATGACAAAACACAACAAATAATTCCATAAAAAGATATTACAACATTCAAATCCACAATGGATGTGGTTGATGAAAATAAAAATGTCATTGGATATTTATATAGACATTTTAACTAAAGAACTAGTGAGATGCAATTTAAAAGATGAATCATATCATTCCCAAACACTGGAACTATAATGTATATCATAGAACATATACATGATTCAATAAATTATTTCCCATGGGTACTTATATAAATCCCCATTCACAACCATTTTCATAGATATATGCATGAAAAAAACATTAAAAAAACATGTGATACATTCTGGGGAGAACTACCTCTCATCAATGGTCTTCCAACCACAATGATAGTCCATAATCTGGGAACTTCAACACTAAGATATTGATCCTAATGAAGCTTCTCAGGAAAAGAGGGTTTCAACAACAAACACTCTAAAACAAACTCATAATAATTATCCCATATTATCAAATGAAACTGAGAAAATAGTGAAACCATATTCCACACATCTGATGACCCATTAATGACATGGGTTAGAATATTCATCCTTAAGGAAACATAAATTACATTCCCCTTCCTAGGGGAATATGAAAATATAAAATCAATGGATGGTAGGTACCCAAGCTAATGAATATGTTAGAGATTATAAATGGAGCACGTGGTCCTCCTCAATCTAATTATAGAGAGGGATATTATCCATAAATACATTAAATAATGATTCAAGGTATACATGAAGTATAAAATTCATTAAATCCATAAAATCTTTAGGATCATTAGAAAAATGAAATCACATAACAGGATACTCATAATTTCAATAAATTTTCCTAAACCATGATTTGTAATTGATTTATTCTTTTATTCTCAACCTATGATAGCTATATCGATGATAAATATTCAAAATAACATTATCCCATTCATTAAGTCAAATATTTCATCAATCTATGTTTGTGGACACATGTTATTCATTGCAACATGATTTATTTTTCCATCATAAAAACATAGAAGAACTATCTAATATGATTTAATTGTAAAGTGAAATGGTTTTACCCATGGAGATACACTTGTCATTGTAAATAATTCTTCTATCAGATCTTCCAACTGACTCTTCACCATTTTCTTATTAGTTGGTTCCATTTAGTAACAACAAATATATGATATTAGAGTACCATAAACCTAATTTATACAACACAAACTATCATTTTGGGGGAGTTATATATAAATAAAAAGAAAAAACATAAGGAATATCAATTAAAAATGAATGGAGATCACCACATTATGATTCTCTATCCATATCAATTTAAAACAGTGATATTAACTTATCCATATTTTGGAAAATACATGTTTTCAATCTACATGATTCTGGGTCCCATTATCCCAAAAACAACCACCACATCCAACAAATAATATGAATGGAGAAACATATAAGATACAACTCAATACGGCATTTATATGAAAATATCCAATCCATATGAAAATTGAATTCATGTGTATTCAGGTTGACAACAAGAAACACCCGGTTAAGTTCAAACATTGATTGAGTGAAAAACAATAAGAAAATAGAAGTCCATACTCTCTATTCATTCCTAGGGTCATTGTAATATCCATCACATAATAAAAAATCTATTTAGGAATGATTTTAGATTAACATATTTGTTATATATAAATTATTAGGATGCACCTATATCTAATAAATATTTCACCAAAGATGACTCTATAGTGTTGAAAAATCTCACAATGTCTATACTATAAAATAATTTCTCTAGAGACACTTAAACTATGTGAAGGAGCATCATTCTGGTTAATTTGGGCAGGAAACCCTATGTTCATGATGTATTTTGTAACACCCTGAGTTTTTATAGTATGTTGTCACATTAAAGTTATTGAATATTTTGTGCTACACACAACACCAAGTTCGAGCGCACCACAACTTACCAAACTAGTCGTTCAAAAAGTGGCTATGAATAATATTAAATTCATTTTTAATCTTATATACTTTTAACATCCACATAATGTATTTAATAGACATAATATAAGAATAAATTCATTTTTCGGATAAAAGCAGTATTTTTAAAAAAATTCAATGTTACCACCTTTTAATCATGATCCCTTTTTAAAACCTATATTTAACACTTATGTATATTAAATATAATTAAATTAAATTCTTCTTTATAAGTGGGACATAAAAATTTAGTTTTGATAAATTTTATGTACTTTTCCGATAATTTTCATATTTTGATGATTAATGAGAAATACTATATTTTAATTGAAAACAACTTTTTTAATCAAAATAATTTATAATGATAAATTATGAATTGGAATGGTTTGGAATTATAATTAGATTATATATTTATCATTTAATACATTTTAGGTCATTATAAGTAATTTCACATTTAAATTTGACATAAACACAAGTCAATCATTTGAAAGATTTTACTTTTTAAAAACCCGCATTCTATTTTTGACAACTAGAAATAATATTAAATTAATTAATAAAATTTCTATGTTATGAATTTGGTAAAATAGAATTTATTTTTTAATTATGATTATCAAAATTAGCATAAGGTCTATTTTTGGTATTTTTCTGAAAACATTCAATTTTTGATGAATAATGAAAATATTATGTTAATGTTTAAAATCGATATTTTATTTAAATAATAATTAATTCTATTAATATTTATTTTAAGTCAAAAAATATATATAATACTTATATAAGTTAATTGTAATTTATTGGAGTCATTTTATAATAAAATTAGATGAATAAATATTTATTGAATTTTTTACCATCATTTACACACCTTCTAAGAGAATTTGAAAATTTTCATAAAACATAATTTTACCACATCTGTGAGTTGAATATCATAAATCTTAGATAAATGGTTAATATTAGTAAGTTAAATTTGGTTCAATAAGATGAAAATAATTTTTGGTGAAAAGTAACTTTTGACTTTTATTTACCACAGCTAAAAGTAAATATGGTAATTAAAGGTAAAAATAATATTATTATTAGCCTAAAAAATGTCCTAATTCTATTGGATAAATTTATTTATGCAACAATCAACCATAGAACAAATATATAATCATGTTGGTCCACCTTTATTAGATTAATACATTTAGTATAAATTTATTAAAAGAAGTGTTAAATGTGTTAAATTAAATGTTTTATAAATAAATCATTTTTAATATAGAATTATACATAAGATAAATTCTACTATAAATATTCATTATAAATATAAAATTATTTCATAGATAATTATATTTTATTTATAATTTTTAGATATTATCTAATTAAAATTATTTATTACACAATAACGATGCAGTAATTACGTTCTTAATGAAATATTTAAATTATTGAATTATAAATATTAAAATAAATAGAATATGAATGTTTTGAATCCATTCACGAATTTTCTAGGTTAATATGACATGTTAGTGTTTATTAAATGTATTTTCTCAAAGTAATCAACTTGTGATGACTCCCACAAAATCCAAATACTAAATAGGGTCAAAATTGACATAAATTAGTTTTTAAAACAAATATTAAATTATTAAATGATAAAATATTCCTAATGATATAAGGTTCAACAAAAAGACTTATATAATGATTAATAAGTCATTAATAAACCACTTTGGGTTATCTGTGAATTTTATAGTATGTTAATTAACTATTTTTTATAATAATACAATAGGACATTGTAAAACATAAACTTTTTAAATTTGTGTTAAAACTAAAAGATAGGGTCAATATGGTAAACTAAACTTGTTTAAAACCTATTGGATGAAATTATTTTTACTCATACCCTCCTTAGCTTCTAAATAAATGAATCTTGAGCCCTTATAAACTGAAAATTTGTTTATAATAAAATAATATTTCATGCTTTTCCAAAAGATACCCTAACCTCTCTTATAAATGGCTACTTCTCCTTATCTCCAAATAACACCTCAAAAGATGTTTGTCTCAGCCAACCTTGGCCCAATTAACCTCCCATTTTCTCTCACGTCAACCTAGATGCCTTAAAATGATAATAAATCCAACTTATGAATCCCTTATGTTCAAATCAAAAGGAAACACCCAAAGAAGAAGTAATTTATTTATCGCCACATTCCATGATTTTTTCTTCTTCCACATTCTTTTTCATTGTTATTTCCATTCCAAAATAAAATCCCCAGTACGATATACATACATTGATGTTATTACAAATATGGTACAACCATATTCATTATTCTGTCCATCCTATAAATAATAATGTCACCATGTGTGCGTACGTATGGATTACCGTTTCCACGCCATGGTGTAATTTTTTTCTCAACGCTATGTTATTTTGATGGATATAATGATGAGAAATCAGTTTATAAATAATTAAAATTACATGATAATTTCTTTGAAAAATTAAAATACCATCCAACTCCACACATTGTAGTCATTCAGAAAATGACATTGTCACTCGTGTGTACGTAAGGCTTACAGTCTCCACGACGTGATGAGATTCATTTCCATGTTCAACATTCAACGCTGATTATAAATATATATTATTAACATGTTTGTAATATATGACATATTAATTCTTCTGGAGAAAGATATATATACATGTATGTATGTACTTATATACATCTTATTCACTTACTTCTGTTCAATATGATATGAAAACGGAAACTATGTATGTAACGCCCCGCCCCTAGTTAACTAGAGTCGGTGGATTATTACATAACATTGTCATGATCACAAGGAGATAATGTCTCGAAGTACTAATCAGTTTAGTATTATTGGAAACAAGATTCAGACATATGTTCAACTTTATAGCTTGAAGAGAAATACAACAAAAATATATTTCATTAGCAGCATCCAAGCCTCCTAGATTATGCATGAAGTTCACTCATAAGTAAGTTCTTAATATCCTAGGAAAATGAAACATAAGAAATGGGTGAGATCAAATGCTCAGTAAGGGTAAGTAATATAGTGGAAAATTACATAAATATTAAGCATGGTGAATAATTGAATCCACAAGCCTTTAAGAATAATAAAATGATTAATTTTATGGTATGAATATGAGATGAGTAAGTAATGACATAATAAAATGTAATCATGTTATTCTACTAGTCGAATGAAAACATTAACCATCAATATTATTTCCATAATGAGGGAATGTATAATGCCAGACATTATGAAACATTTTTTCAAGGCCTCATCCAAGACGTCTAAAAATGATTAAGGCCTCGGCTAAAACCATAAATAAAAATTGGAAAGGGCCTCAACCAATTCCACATCTAGGTGTCTCATGAGACTTACCGATACATCGAGGAGCTATAGCGGGCTCCACCCATCAGTTACTAAGTCCAAGACATTCCTCATATGAAAAAGGTTTAAACATATCATAAACATTCGTATAAAAACTAGCATACGAATTGTCAATTATTTAAACAGAAATCATGAATGGTATTAAAATAGCACATCCACAGTCAAACATATCACAAAACCTTCAATACAATATGGAAGTTTTGTTTCATAATAAATCAACTTCAAATAAACTTAAAATCCCTCAATGTATGTTGACATAGATGAAATCAAAACTATTTGAGAGAAATATCTCTTTTTTTGAAATCATTTAAAGGTCACATAATTATAAAATAAAACATTTACTTTTAAAATATCCCTATAAGCTTATAATTAAATCTTTGATGATGTTATAATGGAGGAAAATGGCCAGACCTGCCGTATAAGTTAAAAAAACATTCTTACCTTAAATTTGTTGAGAAGGTCAAAAAGTACCTTGTTTGGAAAATTAATGAAAGATTCCTTTCAAAAAACATTATGGTATAAATTAATTTAACCCATTTTCTAGTAAATAGTAATTTTTTTTTGAAATATATTTTTAAGAAACATGGATGTGGATTATAAAGAGGTCCTAGTAGACAATTTCGTATAAACAACCTCGGATATTGTAGAGATTGTGAAATAAACCCTTACCTTGAACTTTTAATTAGTTGGGGGTAGGTTAAACTCCTGTATAATGATGAAATAATTGTTATTGAATTATAAAATAATCATAAATATTAATATGATATCATATATGATCTTTTAACATCGCTTTGTTAATAAAATCTTAGTATTATCGTCATTTTGGGTGTTAACTTACTCGTTTTCTTTTATAGAAGACGTGTTTGTTATGTATAGGTTGTATCATACTCATATCCAGAATGATATTAAGTCCTTAAATATCATTTTTAATCGTCCAATAAAATTTAGTCATGAATGGATACGATGGGGAATGAATCTCATCGCGTTCTTGGAGACGGTAATCTGTACGTACGCACGAGCGACAATATCATTATTTTGATATTAAAATAATATATAATTGGTTGGTATATCATATATACAGAATAATTATCATTTTATATTCATTATTTACATGAATTATACATCATTATTATACCCATCTAAAAAATAGTATATTGAATAACAATTACACCACAACGTGGAGACGGTAGGTCGTACGTACGCACGTATGGTGACATGTCATTCAATGGATGGATAGAGTAATGAATTTGTTTGTTCCATAATTATAACAACATCACATTATATAGAAGATACTGGAGTTATTATTTTGGAATGGAAATAACAAGGAAATAAGAAGTTCAAGAAGAAAAGAACTTTAAAGAGGGTGGTGAAGACGTTACCTCTTCTTCGGGTTCTTCCTTTTTATTTGATCAAAAGGGATCATTAGGTTGGCTTTGTAATAAAACTAAGGCCTGAAAGATGAAGTGAGGGATTTTGGGAGGATATTTGGGCAGAGGTTGGCCAATCCAAATGTCTTTGAATCTATGAGTTAATGAGAAGGGGGAGTACCCTTTTATAAAAGGGGTGAGGGGCTCTGTAGGAAAAACTTAAAGTATTATTTTATAATTAAATCATATTCATTTTATAATGGATCCAAAGGGGATTATTAAAAGTCTAATGTAGGGATGGGTTGAAATCCTTTCCACCAATAGATTTTATACAGGTTTGGGTCATTATATTTTCCTTATCTTTTAGATTTAACTCTTAGTTAATTAGTTTGACTTTTACAATGTCACTTTGTATTTTTATATTATACAGTTAATAAAAAACTATATACATACAAGAGACCCCCAAGTGGTCCATTAATGATACACCAATAATGATATAAGTCCTTTGGCTGAACCTTAGATTTTTAGGAATAGAATATAATTTAATAATATAATATTTGTATTAAAAAAACTCATTTATGTCAATTTTGACACTACTCAATAATTTATTTTTGTTAAAGTCTTAACAACTTTATTAATTCGAACCAAATTCATTTAATCAATCCTAACATGTAATTTTAACCAATAAAATTCGTGTATGTCATCAAAACTCTCAAATTATATTTATTTTATCATTTATATTATCAATTATTTGATTCTTTCATTAATAAGGAAAATACTGCATCATTATTGTGCCATATATATTTTTACTTTTTCAATGTCTAAAAATTATAAATAAAATACAATTATGTAGGAAATGATTTTAGATTTCTAATTAATATTTATAATTTAAAATATAACATATATAACCCTATGTAATTTTTTTTCTAAAAGATATAAGCTTATGTCATTTTTTTATTTACTTTAACTTAATTAAAATAAAGTGTCCCTATCACCTACAAGTGGCTCTATGGGGTCCCAAAATCAACCCAATGATTCCCATGGTCAGACATGTATCCAACAATAAGGTTATGGCACGTTTTAGGGTAATTTATCTTTATTATAATATTATTTTTTAACCCTTATTTACCAGATTTACCCTTTAACCATGGTAAATAAAATATTTACCGAAGTAATTATTCAAAATGCCTAAAAATAAAATTTACCTATTTACACAATCTGGACATCCTGATTCAAAATATGGAATCCATTTTTCCAGATTCAAAACACAGAAGTGGCAGCAATTAATTTAAAATTAATTCCCACAGTCAAAACAAAAAGCGTGTTTTTAAGATATAATAACTATCAAAAGATTGATACTTGTTTATGTCCGGTTTAATGTTGATATTATATCCAATTACCTACATTGTATTAAGTGGTAAAAATATATTCTAAATATAATTTAAAACCAATCAAATTCATAATTTACCACTACAAAATATTTTCATTAAAAAAGTTGTTCTTAATTAAAATTTAGTAATTTTCATTATTCATCAAAATATAAAAGTTATCCAAAAAGTACCAAAATTTCACCCTAGACTAAATTCGATATTTTGAATCCAAAAATGAAGTACATTATGAGAGATAAAATTTATAAAATTTTAAAAAGCAGGTATTACTATTCATAACAGCTACTTTGATTGGTTGTGGTGTGTGTTAGAATCTCAAAGTTTTGTATATCACACACTACTGTATTATTCATAGAGAAGCATACTGTGGAAGCTTGGGGTGTTACATTCTCCCCTAATTCAAATAATTTGGTCCTCGAAATTTCTAAAATATTACTGCATAAAAAGATTCAGGTGGTTCATCATCATAAGTTCCATCGGTTCCCACGTTGCCTTTTCCATCTTGTGGTTTCTCCATAAAACTTTTACCAGACGACTCGTCCGGTTTCTCATCACTTGTTCTCTCGTATCAAGAATCCTGATGGGCTCTTCGCAATAAGACAGATCAGGTTCCAGTTCTAATTCCTCATAGTTGAGTACATGTGTTGGGTCAGGAATGTATTTTCTCAATAATGATACGTGGAACACATCGTGAACATTGTAGAGATTTGGCGGCATCACCAAACGGTAAGCTACAGTACCAATTCATTCTAGAATTTCAAAAGGTCTGATGTACCTGGGACTCAATTTACCCTTCTTACCAAAACGTATAACTCCCTTCAATGGAGATAACTTCAAGAAAACATGATCTCCCACATGAAATTCCAAATCCTTCCTTCGGTTATTGGCATAGATCTCCTACCTACATTGATCTGCTTTAATGTGGTTTGGGATTACCTTCACCTTTTCCATCGTTTCCACCACCAGTTATGGGCCTACAAGTTTTCTTTCAACAACATCATCCCAACAGGTTGGTGTGAGGCATCTCTTTCCATATAATGCTTCATATAGTGCCATCTGAATACTTGAATGGAATCTATTGTTATAGGAAAATTCTACCAGAGGAAAATATTGATCCCACATACCCTGAATGTCAAGTGAGAATGATCTAAACATGACTTCTAAGGTTTGAATAGTTCATTCTGATTGTCCATCTGTTTGAGGATGGTAGGCAGTGCTCAAACGATGTTCAGTATCCAAGGCCTTCTGAAGACACTTCCAGAATCTTGAAGTAAAACGGGGATCACGATCAGAAACAATCGATAGGGGTACACCATTAAGTCTCACAAAATCATTAATATATAGTCTTTCTAGACGTTCAAGTGGTAGATCTTCTCTTATAGAAAGAAAATGCGCTGACTTGGTAAGACGATCAACAATGACCCATATTGCATCATTCCTTCTAGGAGTCTTTGGTAGCCCCATAACGAATTCCATCGTAATATTATCCCATTTCCACTCCGGTATGTGAAGAGTTTTCATGACTTCTCCAGGCTGTTGCCTTCCACCTTTCACTTTTTGAAAAACCATACATCTTGATACAAAATCACCAGTCTCCCTCTTCATGTTGTCCCACCAAAAATATTCCTTCAAATCTATATACATTTTTGTGCTCCCATGGTGTATAAATAAATTGGAACTATGAGCACCGTCTAAAAATTAACCTTTTAATTCAGGTATATCAGAAACACAATGTCTCCTCCCATATTTCAAAATTCCATCTTCATAAACAAAGTCACTCAATCTCCCATCATTCACAGCTTTAATCTTCTTTTTAAACTCATCATCATCAGCCTGCGAACTAATTATCCTTTCTAGTAAATATGGTTTCACAACCATTTGAAAAAGTTTTGATGTTTCACCTTCCATGGTGATTCCCATATCCATCTTTACTAGATCAATGAAAATAGGATCCATTTACACTTTCAACATATTCAAAACTCCATGATCTTTTCTACTCAAAACATATGTCACCTTATTTGCCTTCCCCGGTTGGTAGTGTATCGTGCAATCATAATCCATGAGTAGTTCAAGCCATCTCCATTGTCTCATATTGAGTTCTTTCTGTGAGAAAATATATTTCAAAATCTTGTGATCAGTATAAATCTCACATTTTTCACCATAGAGATAATGTCTCCATATATTCAAAGCAAATATTACAACAGATAACTCAAGATCATGAGTAAGATAGTTTTTATCATGAATTTTTAGCTGTCGTGATGCATAAGCAATAAACCTATCATTCTGCATAAGGACACAACCATGTCCTTTCTTCAATGAATCACTATAAATGATGAACCCGTCATTCCCCGATGGTAGAGTCAATATAGGAGCATTGATTAATCTTCTATTCAGTTCTTCAAAACATTCTTCACACACTTCTGTCCAAAAAAATTTAACCCCTTTACGTGTGAGATTTGTTAATGGGTTAGCCAACCGAGCAAAATTCTGGACGAAACGTCGATAATAACCTACTCATCCAATAAAACTATGTACCTCATTTATACTCGTTGGTGATGGCCATTCTTGGATTGCCTTGGTCTTAGTAAGATCAACACAGATTCTATCCTTAGAGACAATATGGCCAAGAAAATAAATCTCCTGAATCCAGAATTCACACTTGCTAAACATCCCATATAATTCCTGTCTTCTAAGAGTCTTCAGGATAATGGACAAGTGATTTTTATGATCTTCGTAGCTTCTGGAGTATACCAAGATATCATCAATAAATACAACCACAAAATCATTGAGATATTCCTTGAAAAATCTATTCATTAGATCCATAAATACAGAGGGTGAATTAGTCAATCCAAAAGGCATTACTGTAAACTCGTAATGTCCGTACCTTGTTTGAAATGCTGTCTTCAGAATGTATTCCTTCTTCAGAAAAAACTGATGGTATCCAGATCAAAGGTATATCTTGGAAATATATTTTTATCCATGCAATTGGTCAAATAAATCATCAATGCAAGGTTGGGGATACTTGTTCTTTATTTTTATAGCATTTATCTCCCTGTAGTCAATGCACAACCTCATATATCCATCTTTCTTATTAACAAAAAGGACAAGGGCTCCCCATGGAGAAACACTAGGGTGAATAAATCTTTTATTACTCAATTCCTATAGTTGTTTCTTTAGTTCAACTAATTCCATGATGTCCATTCTATATGGGGTCTTCGATATAGGCCATGATATAGGAATTAAATTAATGTAAAACTCAACTTCTCATTCTGGAGGATGTCCAGGTAAATCTTCTGTAAACACATCTACATATTCTTTCACAATAGGTACATCCTCAATTTGAACATTCCTTTACTTTCCCTCAGTCATTTTATTTTCTTCCTCCACAATAATTGAATTTTGTTGAGCTACTAGGGGTGGATCTAAATAAGAATAAGGTGGTGACGATTCTGCTCTAAAGACAAGGTGTTCCTTATCATCATCATCAATAATTGTAACCTCCTTATTCTTATGATAAATATTCGAAACAAGGCCCGAAATCCAATCCATACCGAGGATTATATCAAATTCAATCATAGGTATGACGATGAGATTAGCGGATAAAAAACATTTATGTGATCTAATGGGGACTGATTCCCAAAACTTCGATGCAATGATACTTCCCTTAAGAGTTTTAACTGACAACACCGTTGTTAAATCAAATTGGAAATATCTAATTTTCTTAGCAAACTGGGAAGATATGAAACAATGCGATGATCCAGAATCAAATAATGCATTTTCTAAACATGAGGGAACCATTAAATTACCTTCCACCACGTCTTTCGGAGCTTCTACCTCAGTAGTAGTGGTAGTATAAGCTTGGCCTTGATCCCTTGGCCTTTTCTAAGGTAAGTTCTTCTGATTCTTAAGACATTCATTTTCATAATTTCCCATCTCCCTTCAATTGTATAAGTGAACATTGGTAGCATCTTTTTTTCCTTTACAATCACCAGCTAGATGGCCTTTCTTTCCACATTTGTAGCAAACTTTTTTTCCTTTTAGACAGGCACCAGGGTGATTCCTTCCATAATTATCATAGGGTGGAAATTCAATTCTACCCTTCTTCCATATTTCCTTATTTCCTTTCCTAGAGTGTTCAAAAGATCTATTCTTCTCTTGCTTTTATTTAAAGTCATAAGACTTAGAGAATTCCTTTTCTGTCTTGATTGCACACGAGACAATATCTTCGTATGATGAGAAGGTTTGCGAGACTAATTCTTGACGGAGAAATGGTTTTAACCCATAAAAGAAATGATCAATATTACTCCTTTGGTTACATATATAATCAGAAACATGCCTCACTATCCTTGTAAAGTTATCCTCATACTTTGCGACATTCTTGTCCTCTTTCTACCTCAGACTTAGAAACTGCCTTTCCATATCTATTCGATGGTCTCGAGGAAAGTATATTTCTAAGAACAGCTCTTTGAACTCCCTCTATTCCATATTTCATACATCATCATCTTCCTTCTTGTTTTTTATCAATGACCACCATTGATCAGCGTCATCAGTGAGGCGATAAACTGCCATGACAACTTTTTCCCTTTCACTACTCCCCAAGGCATGAAATATTTTCTCTAAGGAATTTATCCATTGCTCAGTTACTATGGGATTTGTACTCCCACTGAATGTTGGTCATTGTTTCCTCATGAAGCGATATAACATTGATCCTCCATGCTGCGGATCAGGGTGCTCCATACGGGTATGGTTATTATTCATAACCTGATTGAGTTGTCCCAGTATGGTGATTAGCTAATCAGCACCAGTTGCATCACTAGCTCCATTGTAATTATATTCAGCTGTAGGGCAATCCCTACATGGAGTGTGTGCATTGATACAATTTCCATTTCCTCCACTATGATCCATTTCTAAACAATGGCATACACTAGATTAGTTTATGAATTGAAATATATAATTCCAAACATCTAAAACACTTAACAAGAATTCAACAGTTTATGGATATTATCCATAATCATAATAAAAATTTTCTTTGAGGAATTATATACTCATAACTCTTCATAATGGTTCATAAATAAAATGAGAATTATCCTAATCATATCCCCCAAGAGTGTCGTAACCAAGAGTGCAGCAAGGCTCGTTGTCGTTCACCAGTTCCCATTTGAGTCTAGCTCAAAGCAGTGTTTTAGGGTTTTACCACTAGGTACATCTGTTCCAGAGCTGCCTCTACCTGCTCATATCTAGAAAGGGTTGTATTGCTTAAAAAAATCAAAAAATCTCTACAGTACAAAAATTCTAGGATGTTCTTCTATACTAATCCTCAATGTCTATCTTAGGGATATGTTCTCTAATCAGATTTTATGTAAACATAGCTTCCAAGGTTTGTACTAAAATTCCTCTAATACCAACTGTAACGCCCCGACCCTAGTTACCCTGAGTCAGAGCATTGTTACATAACACTGGCATGATCAAAAGGATATCATGCCTATAAAGACTGATCAGTTTAGTATTATTGGAAACATGATTCATACATATGTTCAACTTTACAACTTGAAGAGAAATACAAAAAAAATATATTTCATTAGAAGCATCCAAGCCTCCTAGATTATGCCTACAGGTTACTCAAAACTAATCTCTTCATATCCTGGGAAAATGAAACATCAGAAAGGGGTGAGCTAAAATACTCAGTAAGGGTATGTAATACAGTAGAAAATGACATAAATATTAAGCATGGTGAATAATTGAAACCACTTGCCTTTACCAATAATAAACATGAATACTTTTATGGCATGAATATGAGCTGAGTAAGTAATTCCATAATAAAACATAATCATGGTATTCTACTAGTCGAATGACCACATGAACCATCAATATTAATTCCATAATGAGGAAATGTATAATGCTAGACATTCTGAAACATTTTTTCAAGGCCTCGGCCAAGACGTCTAAAAATGATTAAGGCCTCGGCCAAAACCATAAATCAAATTGGGAAAGGGCCTCAGAAAATTCCACGTCTAGTTGTCTCATGATACCTAATGATGCATCGAGGAGATATAGAGGGATCCACCCATCACTTACTAAGTCCAATACATTTCTCATATGAAAAAGGTTTAAACATATCATAAACATTTGTATTAAAACTAGCAAACGAAATGTAAATACATTAACCATAAATCATGAATGGTATAAAAATATCACATCCACAGTCAAACATATCACAAAACCTTCAATACAATAATGATGTTTTGTATCATAATAATCAACTTCAAATAAACTTAAAATCCATCAAGGGTTGTTGACATAGATGAAATCAAAACTATTTGAGTGAAATATCTCTTTTTTTTGAAATAATTTAAAGGTCACATAATTATAAAATAAATCATTTACTTTTAAAATATCCTTATAAGCTTTTATGGGAAGCTTTGATGATTTTACAATGGAGGAAAATGGCCACACCCGCCGTATAAGTTAAAAAAACATTCTTACCATAAATCTGTTGAAAAGGTAAAAAAGTACCTTGTTTGGAAAATGATAGAAATATTTCTTTCAAAACACATAAGGGTATAAATGACTTTAACCCATTGTCTAGTAAATAGTAAAAATGTTTTGTAATATATTTTTAAGAAACATGGATGTGGATGATAAAGAGGTCCCAGTAGACAATTTTGTATAAACAACCTCAGATAATGAAGAGACTATGAAATAAAACCTTAAATTGTACTTTTACTTGGTTGGTGGTAGGTTAACCTCCTATATAATGGTGAAATAATTGTTATTGAATTATAATATAATCATATATATTAATATGATATCAGATATGATCTTTTATCATCACTTTGTTAATAAAATATTATTATTATTGTCGTTTTGGGTGTTAACTTACTTGTTTTATTTTATATAAGCTGTGTTTGTTATGGATAGGTTGTATCATACTCATATCCAGAATGATATTATTTCCTTAAATATTATTTTTAATACCCAATAAAATTTAGTCATGAATGGATACGATGGGGAATAAATCACATCGCATTCGTAGAGACAGTAATCCGTACGTACGCACGAGCGACAATATCATTATTTTGATATTAAAATAATATATAATTTAATGGTATATCATATAGATAGAATCATTATAATGTTATATTTATTATTTACATGAATTATACATTATTATTATACACATCTAAATAATACTATATTGAATAACAAGTACATCACAACGTGGAGACGGTAGGCCGTACGTACGCATGTATGGTGACAATTCATTCAAGGGATAGATAGAATAATGAATTTGTTTGTTCCATAATTATAATAACATCACATTATATATAATATACTGGATTTATTATTTTAGAATCGAAATAACAAGGAAATAAGATGTTGAAAAAGAAAGGAACTTTAAATTGGGTTGTGAAGACGTTACCTCTTCTTCGGGTTTTTCCTTTTGAATTGATCAAAAGGGCTCCATAGGTTGGCTTTATAATCAATATAAGGCCTCTAGGAAGAAGTGAGAGAAGTTGGGAGGATATTTGGGAAGAGGTTGGCTGAGCCAAATGGCTATGAAGGTATGGATTAATTAGAAGGGGGAGTGCCCTTTTATAAGAGGGGTGAGGGGCTATTTAAGAAAAACTTAAAGTATTATTTTATAATAAAATAATATTCAGTTTATAATGGATCCAAACTAGTTTATTCAAAGTCTAATTTGGGGACAGGGTGAAATCCTTTCGTTCAATAGATTTTAGATTGGTTTGGGTCATTATATTAACCATATCTTTTAGTATTAACTCTTAGTTAATTAGTCTGACATTTACCATGTCACTTTGTATTTTTATATTATATAGTTAATAAACATACTATATACATCCAAGAGACCCCCAAGTGGTCCATTAATGATACAAAAATAATGATATAAGTCCTTTGGCCGAACTGTAGATTTTTAGGAATAGAATATAAATTAATAATATAATATTTGTTTTACAAAAACTCATTTATGTCAATAATGACTGTACTCAATAATTGATTTTTGTTAAAGTCTTAACTACTTATTAATTCGACAAAAAAATCATTAAATAAATAATAACATGTCATATTAGCCAATAAAATTCGTGTATGTCATCAAAACTTTCAAATTATATTTATTTTAACATTTATAATATCAATTATTTTATTCTTTCATTAATAAGGAAAATACCGCACCATTATTGTGTCATATACAATTTTACCTTTTCAATGTGTAAAAAATATAAATAAAATACCATTATGTAAGAAATAATTTTATATTTCTAATTAATTTTTAAAATCTAAAATATAACATATATATCACTATTTAAATTTTTTTTTTCTAAAAGATATAAGCTTATGTCATTTTTTTATTTACTTTAACTTAATTAAAATAGAGTGTCCCTATCACCTACAAGTGGCTTCATGGAGTCCCAAAATCGACCAAAAGATTGTCATGGTCGGAAATGTATCCACCAATAAGGTTAAGACACATTTTATGGTAATTTATAATTATTATAATATTATTTTTAACCCTTATTTACCGGATTTACCCTTTAACCATGGTAAATAAAATATTTACCGAAGTAATTATTCAAAATGTCTGAAAATAAAAGTTACCTATTTACAGAATTTGGACATCCTGATTCCAAATATGGAATCAATTTTTCCAAATTCATAACATATAAGTGGAAGAAATTAATTTAAAATTAAGTCGTACTATCAAAACAAAAAGCGTGTTTTTAAGATATAATAACTATCAAAAGATTGATACTTGTTTATGGCTAGTTTAATTGTGAAATTATGTCCAATGACAAAAATTGTATTAAATGGAAAGAATATATTCTAAATATAATTTTAAACCACTCAAATTCATAATTTATCAATATTAATTATTTTGATTAAAAAAGTTGATTTTAATTAAAATTTAGTAATTTTCATTATTCATAAAAATATAAAAGTTATCTGAAATGTACGAAACTTTCACCCTAGGCTAAATTCAATATTCTGAATCCAAAAATGAAGCCCATTTTGAGATATAAAATTCATAAAATTTCAAAAATTAGGTATTATTATTCATAACGGCTACTTTGATTGGTTGTGGTGTGAGTTAGAATCTTGATGTTGCGTACAACACACGCTACTGTATTATTCAAAGAGAAACATACAATGAAAGCTTGGGGTGTTACAGTGTTTATTCGTACGTACGACCTATCGTCATCACAAATGGTGCCTTCCATTTCATATATCTATCTATTATAAATATTTATATTCTAAATATATTAGATATAAAAATCAAGGTTTAAATTTTGGATGTATTTAAATCATGATCTCAAGGATCCGATCATGAATAACTAGTTAAAACACGTAGAATAAAAAAAGGGATTATTATCCGAAATGTTAATTTAACATGGAAATCATTATTAAATAGGTTTTATAAAGTAATTAGTGAATCATGTATGATATAATAAATATGAATATGGTTCTGGTATAACTTAATAACATACTATGGTCATTATAAATGATGTTAAACATACCCTTGACCAAAGGAAAGTGCAAGGTAAGGGTTAATTACTCAATCTCATTATTATTCCAGATTATTTATCTGTAATTTTTTAATGGGACATATTTATTATCCACATCCAAGATTCATAAAAGATTTTTCAAATAGGTTATTTTAAGGTACACTTTTTACTAAAACATTATGTTAAATGTTTTAATGATTGATTCTTATACACAATTCTCATTAATGTAGATGTTTTCAAAATGGTTTTATAGATTTATTTATATGGACAATAATTTTTTAAATTGTTAATTCATTTCAAATGTTTCAATGTGGTATGAGAAACTTTGATTCAAAACTGTCTTTTAAATGACTTCCTTTATAAATTTTTGCAACTTTTAAATGATTTCATGAAAAATGGATATTTCTCTCAATGATTTTTACTGGTCACTTTCTACTATGTCAACATCCTTTATGGGATATTAGTTTTGATCGAGGTTGATATGTTATAATAAAATATTTTATATTGTAATTAATGATTAATGATATGTTTTAATATTGAAGTGAGTTTTTTAAACCATTCATGTTTTATGGTTAATGTATTGAAATTGCGTAAACTATTTTTAATTTGAATGACTATGTTATGTTTCAAAATTATTATTTTAGGAATGCATTAGAGTTAGTAAGTGATGGGAGGATCCCGTTATAGCTCATCGATTCATCAGTAGGTCCCATGAGACATACTAGTGTCTTGGCACAAGGCCTTGAAAAAATCTTATTTGTAGTCTTTTCACGAGGCCTTGACTATGGGTTAATGAAGTCCAATATTATGCATTTCATCATTAGTAAATTGGATATTGATATTACATGTGATTATTCAACTAGTAGAATATCCATGTGAAAAGTTAATTGAATTATTTGATTTATCAGTTCTATATTTAGCTGAAGTTTACTTTTAAAATGATTTTCTTTTAGTCTTATACATTGCCATAAATGATTATGCTTATTTATGAATGTTTCTGCTATATTTTTATCCTTAATGGGAATATGTTCTCACCCCTTTCTATGTTTTATTTTTCTCAGGATGCGAATAAGTATATGATAACTGACATTTAGGGATAGTATAAGGGATATTAATTTTGTCAATGGTGGCAATGTTGTTGTTGTTTTTATTTTTATAATCTAATGTAATAAATTTTAATGAATCTAGTACTTCCAAGGCTACTAAATTGATCGGTCTTTCAGAATTTAATCCCTTGTGATCATTCCAATGTTTTGTAATAGTGCACCGACTCTGGGTAACTTGGGTCGGGGCATTACAGTTCGTATCAGAGGAATCTTATTACATACCTTGGATGATAGATTACATAAACTCTAATTAGAGAACATTACCCTAATAAAGATTTTGAGGATTAGTATAGAACTACTTCCTAGAATTTTTGTATTTTAGAGGTTTTGTGAGTTTTCCAAGAAATATGTCCATGTCTGGATTTGAGTAGGTAGAGGAGGCTCTGGCACAAATGTACCTAGGGATTAACCCCAAAAAACCACTTTAAAATAGACTCGAATGGGAACTAGTGCAAAAAAATGAGCCTTGCTTCACTCTTTGTTATGAAACCCTTACTGTATATGCTTAAGATAATTAAAATTTTTATTACAATCCATTATGAATGACTTAAGAGTAAATATTTTCTCAAAGAAAAAATTTAATGATTATTGATTATATTGATAATATTTCAAATTTATGTT
This sequence comes from Viscum album, assembly GCA_963277665.1. Lineage (NCBI taxonomy): Eukaryota > Viridiplantae > Streptophyta > Magnoliopsida > Santalales > Viscaceae > Viscum > Viscum album. The sequence goes on from OY728133.1 coordinate 1,277,588,446, forward strand.
AGGAATTTTACAAGTTTTTAATTAAGCGCTTTGATTCATAAACTAACCTAATGTATTCCATTTTTTATAAATGTCTCCTAGAAGAAGGAATGATATCTCCCGAAATACACATGATCCAATGATTAAGAATAATCAAATCTTTCATGGCATTAAGAGAAAATTTAGAAGGGAAATAGTCTCCTCTATATTCTCATAATATAAAAAATAGTATCAAGTGTTAATGAGATAAGTAAATAATTCTCTGTGTCCTATGGCTTTAAAGGTAAGCATGAGAAGAAAAGGATTGAAGAGAGAAATATGTATAAAGGGAAGAGGGGAAAATAGGATTTTCCCATATGTGATAACTATGGAAAGAAGAACCATGGTAAATGCATGAAGGGAATGAGAGTTTTTTATATGTGTGGAGAAAAAGGATCCCAAGAACCCAATTGAAAGGGTAAGAAAAAGGTTTCAAATGTACAATGCTTCATGTTCAAGGAGTTGGCACACTACGCAAATCAATCATCAGTGTATACCCCAAATGCTGATATTGGATAATAATCATGTTATGATACTACCGAAGATGAAGATGAATGATTAGAGTTCTTATGTCGTTATTAAAGTGTTGTGTCATTTGAGTATTTTATTAATGTTTTTCATGTTATAAGAATTATTTAGATTATATGGATTGTACTGTAGTAGTATTTCATTAAGGACTTGAGATTGTGTGGAACCATGAAAAGTGACTCAATAGCAGGTAAAGTATTTTGGAAAATATATGGTTGAGAGAATGATAATCCATAATATGGTTCTGATACCGAGGTAGTGAGTTTAGAATAATATATTATTGACATGGATATATTATATCATACATTCTAGACTACCTTGAATCTAATTAATGATTTGTATATTCCATCATTGTTGGAGTTCACAACATTTTTGGATAAAAGGAGTATATCTAGTATTCTATAAGGAATAAGGGAGAAGGAATGTAATAAATATGGTTTAATGATAATTTAGGCAGTTACCTATTTTAAAAAGAATACATGATGAAGGTATTCACATGTTATAAAATGTAAAAAAAGATCTTCATAATGTTTACATTCCTTATAAATTTTGGATTGTGAGCTTGGATAGAAGTATTTTGAATAAGTATAAAGGATGTAATGGACTAATTTAATCATTGGATACTATTGTTTATGGTTAAAATAATATCTTAATAATATTTCTATGTTGTTATAAAAAGTAAAAAATGGAGTTCGGGCGACAACCCATCGTATCTGGAAAGGTGGTGAGACTTGAACACACAACTGAAGTACGTCAAGGGTGCATCACCTACCACTGGCCTACGAGATGTATTGGTTGGTATAATGTAGTTTTTCTAAATAATCTGACAAATTAATTAAAAATTCCTTATTTTTTTGAACCTTATATGATTAGGATAAAGAGAATATTTTTTAATTCGATTACCTTTTAGAGTGAAAGATGAGTTTGTGGTAGAATTTGATGAAGGATGAAATTATACTTATCAAGTATATTTTTTCCCTCTTATTTTATGAATACATTAATTCTTCAACTCTGTGGAAGGGATCATAAATCCAATTTTTTTTATCATAATACCTTCTGTTTTGTTGAATCGATGATATTTTAAATTATCATAGATTGATTGCTTTGAGGCCATCAATATTTCAATTGTTCGTGATGGATGACCTCAATAACACCATATAAATATTTGTATTTATTCATCTAATTCTTTATCTACAATTGATACAAATCTTCATCTAATTGAGATCATAATTTGGTGGTGATGTTTTCATTTCCTTTTCACTCTTATTAAGACTTAATTTTATTAATCCAATTTCTTATGTGGGTTTTCCACAAAAAAATTCTACTTTTAACCTTTTATTTTCGATGAAAATTCTCAAATTGTGAGGACCCAATTTATTGATGGAGTGGACAATTTAACACCCCATCATTTCATAGTATCTTATCTCATTAAAGTTATTCAATAGGTTGTGCTACATGAAACACAAAGTTCAAGCGCATCATATCATACCAAACTAGCCGCTCAAAAAGTGGTTATGAATAGTATTAACTGCATTTTGAATCATATATACTTTTGACATCCATATTATGTGTTTCTTAGACATAATATAAGAATAAATTCATTTTTTCAAATAAAAGACGTACTTTTCTAAAAAAATAATTTTATGCCTTTTAATGGAGAACCCATATTAAAACCTATATTTGACAATTTTATATATTCAATTTAATTAAATTAAATTCTTATTTAGAAGTGGGACATAAAAATTTTGTTAGGATAATTTTTTGGAACATTTCTGAAAACATTCATATTTTGACGAATAGTGAAAAATACTAAATTTAAATTGAGAACAACATTTTTAATCGACAAAATATTATAGTGTTAAATTATGAATTTGAATGGTTTGGTGGTATAATTATATTATATTTTTATCATTGAATACAATGTACATCATTATAATTAATTTCACATTTAAATTTGATATAAACACATATCAATCTTTTTAGAGTTTTATCTTTTCAAAAACCCGCTTTTTGGTTTTGACAATGGGAATGAATTTTTAACTAATTAATGAAACTTCCATGTTTTTATTTATGAAAAATAAAATTCATATTTGAATTCAGAATATCAAACTTATCTTAGGGTGAATTTTTTTCATTTCTCTGAAAACATTCAATTTTTGATGAATAGTGAAAAACACTGCATTATCGTTTAAAACAGACTTTTTATTTAAATAATTATTAATTTATTTAAATTAATTTTGAGTAAAAATAGATATATAATACCTATATAAGTTTAATTTAATTCATTGGAAATATTTTATAAATAAATTGGATATATAAATGTTTACTGAACCTTTTACCGTCTTTTACCCACTTTCTAGGTGCATTTGCAAATTTGAATAAAACATAATTTTACCACTTTTGTGAGTTGCATTTAAAAAATCAGAGAGACACGATTAACATCAGTATGTAAAATGTGGTTCAATAAAATGAAAATAATTTTCGGTGAATAGTAACTTTTTTACTTTTATTTACCACGACTAAAAGTAAATAGGGAAATTAAAGGTAAAAATGATATTATTATTACCCTAAAACATGTCCTAATTATATTATAGAAGTTTATTTAGCCCAAAATATAACTTAGAAAAAAATATATGATCCTTTAGTTCCACTTGGATTAGATTATTACTTTTAGTATTATTTTATTTAAAGAAGAGTTAAATGTGTTAAATTCAATGTTTGTTAACTAAACCATTTTTAATATAAGATTATACATAAGATAAATTGGACTATTAATATTAATTATAAATATAAATATATTTCATAATCAATGGTATTTTATTTATAATTTTTATGCATTAAATAATTGAAATTATTTATGAGACAATGATGATGCAGTAATTATCTTCTAAATTAAATAATAAAATAATTGATATTATAAATATTAAAATTAAATGAATTTGAATGATTTGATGCCATAAACGAATTTTATAGCTGAATATGATATTTTAGGGTTGATTAAATGTATTTGTTTCAACGTAATCATGTTGTGATGACATTCACAAAAAACAATAGTGTCAAAAATTACATTAATTTGTTTTTATAAAAATATTATATTATTAAATGATTTAATATTACTAAAAATATTAGGTTCTGAATAAAGACTTATATAATTATTAATATGTCATTAATAAACCACTTTGGGTTATCTTGTCATTTTATAGTATGTTTATTAACCATTCATTATAATAATACAAGAGGACACTGTAAAAGTTAAACCTTTTAACTTAGAGTTAAAACTAAAACATAGGGTTTATATAGTGAATGAAAATTTTCTAAAACCTTCAGGTTATGAGGGTTTACACCCATACCCTATTTATATTAAAAAAAATCAATTTTAATCCACTAGAAACCAAAAATGATTTTATTATAGAATACTATTTCAAGCTTTTCCTAATGTGACCCTGACGTCTCTAATAAAAGGGAACTTCACCTTCTCTAGAAATCACACCTCCAAAGCCATTTTTATTGTCCAAAATCTACCCAAATCTCCTCCCAACTTCCCTCACTTGAATCCAAAGGCCATCCCTTGAAAAGAAATCCATCCTATGGAGCCCTTTTGTTAAAATCAATTGAAAACACCCGAAGAATGGATAATTATTTTATCACCTCTTTCCAAGTTCTTTTCTTATTAAACATTATTTTTGATTGTTATTTCCATTCCAAAACAATAACACTAGTACATTATATATACCATACTATTTTTATAAATATGGTCGAACCATATTTGTTATTCTATACATTCTATGAATAATAATGTCACCATGCATGCATACGTACGGCGTATCATTTCCACGTCGTGCTGTAATTTGTTATTCAACACTATGTTATTTTGATGGATATAATGATGAGTAATATGTATATAAATAATGAAAATAAATTCTAATTTCACTGTAAAATTAATATACCATCTAATTCCACACCATTTAATCATTAAATAAATGATATCACCACTCGTGTGCACGTAGGGCTTTACGTCTCCACGATGTGGTGAAATTAATTTCCACGTTCACCATTCAATGATGATTATAAAAATATATATTATTAATAACAATGTAATATATGACATAATAATGCTACTGGATATATATTTATGTAATTATGTGTGTATATACATATATCTTATTCACTTACTTATGTTCAATACGAAATGAAAACAGAAATAATATTTATGTGTATATACGACTTACCATCTCCATAAAAAGTGCCTTGAATTTCACATATATGCCTATTATATATATTTATATTCTAAATATATATGATATATACATGATGTCTTATATTTTTTAGGTATTTTTATCATGATCTAAATCAGACGATCAAGAATAAATAATTATAACACCTATGATAAAGAAAGGGATTATTATCCAAAACGTTAATTTAACCATGAAATCAATACTAAATGGGTAGTATGAAGTCAAAAATAAATCATGTATAATATAATAAATATGAATATGGTTCTTTTATAATTTAATAAAATACTATGGTCATTATACATGAGGTTAAACGTACCCTCAACCAATGGAATGTGCAAGGTAATGTTTAATGCCTCAATCTCATTATTATTCGAGATTGTATATGTGTAAGTTTTTACTGGGATGTTTTTATTTTCCATGTCTATGATTAATAAAAGTTTTTTCAAAGTGATTATTTTTTATGGACACTTTTACTAAAACATCATTTTAAAATTTTTAATGATTTACACTTATAAACATTTCTCATTAATGTCCATATTTTCAAAATGGGTTTAAGGATTTATTTATATGGACATGAATGTTTTACAATGATAATTCCATTCAAAATTATCAAAGATGTATTCTACAATTTTATTCAAAAAAATATTTTTAATATCTTCTTTTATAAATTGTGTGACTTTTAAATGATTTCATGAAAAAGGGATATTTCTCTCAATGATTTTTATTGGTCATTTTCAACTATGTCGGCAGCCTTTACGAGATATTATTTGTGATCGAGGTTTATTTGTTATAATAAAATCATCCATATTGTTTATGAGTTATGATATATTTTACTATGGATGTGATATTTTTAAACCATTCATGGTTTATGGTTAAATTTTTGAAATTTCATATGATAGTTTTAATAAAAATATTATGTTATGTTTCAAAATTTTCATATGAGGAATGCATTGGACTTAGTAAGTGATGGGTGGTGCCTCCTATAGCTCCTCGATGTATTGGTAAGTCTCATTTGGAAAAATAGTGTCTTGGCACAACGCCATGACAAATCTTATTTGTAGTCTTTGCACAAGTCCTTGAATAAGTGGTTAGGAAGGCCAATATTATGCATTCCATTATTATAAAATAGGATATTGATATTACATGTGATTATTCGACACGTTGAATATCCCAATGAATAAGTAACATGAATTATTTGATTTATCACTTCCATATTATGATAATGTTTATGTTGAAAAAGAATTTGTTTTATTCTTATACATTTCCTAAATTGTATATGCTGTTTTATGAATGTTTCAACTGTATTGTTATCCTTAGTGAGCATCTGAGCTCACCCCATTATATAATTTAATTTTATCAGGATGTGAATAAGTATATTATAATAGACCTACAGGGATAGTCTATGGGATATGAATGTTGTTAATGGAGACAATATTGTTGTTGTTTTTCAATTTATAATTTAATGTAAAATTTATGAATTAATCTAGTACTTCTAAGGCTACTAAACTGATCATACATTCAGGATATGATCCCTTGTGATCATGCAAATGTTATGTAATAATGCACCGACTCAATGTATTTGGGGTCGGGGAATTACAAATTTGATTTCACCATATTTTTTTTGTTATTCTGATCTAATTCCTAAATGTGTAGTATCAATGAAATAGAAAAACATCTTCAGTATTCCTAAGAGAAAAAACTGACTTCATTTAATGGGTCCCTCTATGAAAATCCATATCTAATGCCCAACCATTCTAAACTAAAATTAGTCAGATGACCCTATTTTGGAAATTACAAGAGATATGGCTTATGCATTCTATTTAAAACAACTATATAACTCATCATGAATTCTCATTCAATAAATGAATTAAAAAATCTACCACTATGAGAAAACATAACTCCCATCAACCCTAAATTATAAACCATTTCATGTGGATCCATATATTTACAATGAAATAGGTCTCCATAAGATTTGTGTTTTAACAAGAAAACCTATTTGAGATATTATGTCCATGTATCATATCAAATACCCATGGTCTAATCTTTTAACTGGATACTAGAATATTTTTATCGAATGAAAATGATCATAGAAAGGGTTTGTACACAGTATCACTCTCTATTCACTCTGCAGGTTGTTGAGAAAATAAATTTATTATTCAAATACCTCTGAAATTGGATTTATTTAATTAGTAAAATGTACACTAAATTACATCCAATCAAATCCACCCAACTTCATTTTCTTCAAAATTTCATCCCACCATCTCCTTCTAAGACCCAAAATCAGAAGTATTTCATATTTCACATTTATAGATTCTATAGATTCCATGAATGTTGTAATCCATTAAATATATTTTAATTGATCCTTCACCTCTTGAGAAACATTCAATCGTTAGAATTATGTTGGTTTTTTTAATTTAATATCATTAGAATTGTCTCATGTTTAATCAATTCAATGTTTTACATCAAGAGCCTGAATGAGAATAGTTGGATATACCTGTACAAAATATTTTATATAACACAATACTATATTATTATTTTTTGTCCACTAGAGATTTCTCAAGCTGTGGTTGTCCTGCAACATCTTCCTCTAACTAATTGAAACACATTCATAGTGGAATGATACTACACGCAATCAATATGAAATATAGAAAATGATAACAGTGATAAATAAATGAACATATTCAGTAAGATAAATTGAAATAAAAATTACATTAATAATAGTTCATGAATTGGATTTGAAAATACTCAAAAAAATGTCCATGATAATTCAATAATAATATATTTATATTCATAAAAAACTCTTATGAAATCCCCATGGTGACTTAAGAATCATTATAATAATAGATGTCTAGGAACTCATATAAAACCCTCTTATGTCCTGTAAATCCTACCCCATGTTTACTTGGACAAACCATTTTCATACTTACCTAAAAGAAGGGTGAATTCCATAACATCCATTGATAAAAATTTCACCTAAACAACTATATATATCCTTTTCACTGATAAGCTATCTGAATTTTTATTAGGTAAAGGGAATTATGGAAGCCCTATAATATTTCCCATGGTACCTAGAATCATAAAATAAACACATGTGAATTTTTACCCAATAAAGTGGATGAAGAAATTCAAGACAGTTTGATAATCACTATAAAGGGATAATCTACAAGAATTACAAGGGAGATGAAAAACCCAACATCACATTATAAAAAAACAGCACCATCTACATAGGTAAATCCTCCTAAATATCCCATGTAATAGGATGATCACATGTCCATAAATCACCATTATCACATGGGGTACCAGAGATCAATAACACCCAACAAATCTATGTGGTAATTTTATATTTTGTGTTCCAGTATTATGATAATATAAAAATTCCCAAAAGAAAATGTATGGTGTTAGCTAAATATCCAATTACGGTATCACATAGACACCCACAATTACTTCCATAAAAAATAGAGCTTGTTATATTTCATTTCAAATAAAAAAAGAATGGAATAACCTATAAATATTTTCAAAAACCAAATCCTTCATAATCCAAATATGTCATATGTTTATATATCAAAATATCCTTAAATGAACATTTTACATATAATATTTATATACCGTGTTGGTATGAATGAAATATAGAAATAATAAAATGAATGTAATCATCAAATTAACCATTTCAAAGTACAATTTAATAAGAATAATGGTATTTTTTTTTATAAACCCATCATCACATTAGTCAATTAGTAATCTCTCCTCAATGTGTGCACGTGTTCTATAACTCAGTATAATGAGACAACATTCCAAATTATTTAAAGTCACATCTTATTATCTTTATGTCAATACTTACATCATCAATCTAGTGATAGGTGGAAATATCATAGCATAAATGTATTTATTAACCACTAACTACCCCAGATCACATGTCCGTAGGCTAATTAATAGAATAATCATGGTAAAATATTTAGTTTTAAATTTGTTACAAATACAATTTTACACATTCAGTGTTTGTCTCAACATTTTCATTTCAAAACCAAAGCAAATGTTTTCATAAACCCATGAATTATAAAATAATCATTAAATTTATCTTAAAATCAATTTCCAAGTCATGTAATCAATTTTTCTAAAAAAAATCGATCAAAAATAACTCAATTGAATTTTTTTTCATAATCTCTATGCCATTATCATTATTATATATCTATCATCGAAAATATGAGTATTTAAGACCTTTATATTTAATTACAAATAAATCATGCATTTAAATTATTCAATAGTGAGGGAAAATCATATGGATCTACCTATGTATAATCAAAAATAAAATTAACATCTAAAAAGGGAAACACTAATGAATAATGAAGGTGATGGAGATAAACAAAGAATTATTTTATTACAACCCATAATGATAAAACTACAGTTCAATATGAAATCCAGAGATAATAACATTGTAAATAAAGGATAATGGAATGAGGGATAAAAACTATTCAAGGGATCTTGATGGTTATAAATCTCTAAACAATGATTTATTGAATGGGTGAAGTATCTCACTACATTTAAGAGGAATCTTAGAGTTTTTTTGGAGGAGTTACTATGTAAATACCAATGAAATCGAGCATGAAACAAAACTAAAATTTTTCACCATAATTAATTTCTGTTGTAAACCTCAATTATATGACATAAATTCATCTTTTTTCACATATAACAAAAATGACATCTCCTCATGTTAAAAACACATTGATTGGTCAATTTAGAACCGAAGATATATTTTTATAATTTAAGCCACTATTTTGGAATAATTTCATTTTTTACACTACAAACAAGTATATTCGAAAAGAAATTATCATGTCTTATGAGGATAAATTTTTCTACACAAACCCAGACATTATAGAATAATTTACATTTTAACCAAGTTCCCCGTTACACCCCTTGCAGAACAACCTATAATGATTCAAATTCAAACCAAACACTATGTGTGTCCTATAAGTCTATTGACACAATAACCTAAGTAATCAACTATTGTAAATAAACATAAATCCATGAAACATAGGTAGTTTTTCTCAACAAGAAGTTAATTTTTTATGAAAGGCCTAAAACACACCCTTTAAAACCCTGGATCGAGGAATCATTGAATAAGTTCCTAGAATTAGTTAAGGAGCTTGTAAAGACACCATAAAATATCAAATTGAAATCATCAGGAAAAATTTATCAAAAATAAAACATCTAGTAAATAAAAAGATAATATGAAATTAAAATTTCATACATGTTCAAAAAATATAATTATGTTGAATAAATATTTATAATTATTTTCCATTGAAAAATACACTTTTAGTGTATTAATTTAAAATAAAACTCATATTTTTAATGATAATTATTTAAAAAATAATATGTATGTACAATGATTCCAAAAATTACCAGTTAGTAAATCATATTATTTAGAAAATAATATTTTCAGTAGAAAACATTCATATTAATTATATTTTTCATTGTATATTTAATTTTCATTATAAATAAAAAATTATGAATTTTAAATTTATAAAATAATTTTTTTTAATTCCACATATATGTATCACAGAAAAGATGTTTTTTATATATTTTTGCGAAATAAATTTTTTCTAGTTGAAAACTATAAAATTATGTTTTTACTAAAATCATAGTGGTTATGACTATATCAAATAATAATTGTAGCATAGTGACATATTAAACAATTTTAATAATAAATAATGTTAATACTTTGTAATTATGTACATCTCAATAAGATATTTGGAATTTGGAAAAACAATTACTCAAAACATAACTATCATTTACCAATAAAAATCATTTATCATATTCTCATATTTTTAATGATTATTTTAGTAAATGTTTTCTTATTCTAAATGAATAATAAGTTATATTTATTTTATAAGAAAAAAATTTGTAAAATTAAAACCAACTATTTAAATAATTTCAATAAATACAAAAATGTTTTATTTAATACATTGGTTTCCTAATAATTATTGTTAAATAGAATTTATGCCTATACTAAAATTTACATTTTTCATGATCATAACATTTTTGTTAAAATGAATTTACAAATTTAAATACTAAGGTTCATATTAAATTAAAATATAAATATTAATTCCTTACATTTTTATTATTTTATTATTTTAAAAAAGATATTAAAATAATAAAGTTAAAATGGTACGTTTAAATTAAAAATATGAATAAAACCCAAAACATCTAAAAGAAAGTTTTTGAATATATCCCTTAGGTTTAGATCAAAAAATATATACCTCCCTTCATATTTTGTACCATTAATGAGTATTTAATAAGTTACATTAACCATTAAATTACTTAAAATATAATGAGTGCTTACTGAAATTTCCCTCCACTTAACCAATAACAGGGGGTAATTCCCCAAGATCCTACTACACCATTACATAAAATATTATAAAAAAAATATACCATATTATCCTACTAATAACTCCATCCAATTTCTATATTCCATTACATAATACTATTGAATTTTGTACCACAATTTACATTGTTATTTCTATAAAAACCCAATCTATCTATTCAAGAATTACTTTCCAATAATTAATTACTTCTTATTTTTCATATTAATATCTTTCTATAAAAACCTTAATATAATTTAATTAGTTTTATTAAGACACAAAATTGTTAATATGTAAAAGTAATATGACTGATTTATTAGTTTCCATTCACTAATAAAAACTATAGAACACTGATTGTGGGTACATGGAGAGAACCATCACTATGAATAGAATTAATAATTTTTCTATGAAAATGCCTCACATGGACGGTTATAATGATGGTATTTACTAATATATATGTTATTTAAAATAATTTTTTAAAATAAAAAATTAATATTTACAATCAAACCCACTAATGTTATTAAAAATAAAAATGTTCTTAGGAATTCTGGAGGATTACTGGCTACATGAATGATGTGTCATATTTTTCATATCCACCTAATATGGATAATCCTAAAAGTTTAATCAATGAACTAATAATATATTTATATCATTATTTTATTTTTTATATTTTAAACCATGACATCTACCATTTCATAAAGATCATAAAAACATGTATTTCATGAATTTTGTTTACAATAACCATGACTACATCATTAATATAATGAAATTATATCATTATAAACCCTAAAAAATAGATAAATTTTGAACCATTTGGATATTTTAATTATAAAAGTTTGGATAATAACAAATAATAACACCACTATTACGAAATTAGTTAAAAAATATCAAAACAACTCACACCCGATATTGAAATTATATAATAACTTAAAAATATACACTTATTGAATTTGTAAAATGTAGTTTATAAAAGGTTGTTGATATGAATAATGTTATAAAATATGTTATTAAGATAGTCATGTCTACTATGATAAATATTTATGTTCATTATTTGACATCCTTAATTATGGCATGGGATTATTTGAATCATTTATTATAATTTAAGACATGTAGTACTTGTCCACTACTAATAATATTGTATAGTGTAATGATAATATAAATAAAATGAGTGTCTATTAATATATATATATATATTTAAAATTTAAGGGATATATGAAACCATATAGTTTTATTATATTCTTTATAATTTCCATCTATGTTTTTCATCCGTCATATGGGTTTTTTTTGAATAATTTTCATAATAATTGGGTCACAATATATCTTAAATGAATAAAATTTCCCAATTTTAATTGATTACACCATTATCTTATTTTTTGTGTGTGGTAATTTCCCCCTTTTAATATGGTGAATTAATTCTAATAATAAAAAACTACTTAATCTATTACTATATTTAAATAAACATATATAATTTAAAATAATAGAAGGAATTATTACTAATGATTCATAAATTCCAAGACTACATTTTCAAGTAAATTTTCTTATTCATTAAAATCATCATATTAATATTTATTTAAAAATTAATTTTATTTACTTTTAAATATTTTTAATTGAAATCCTTCAATGTATATATGATGACATTTTTATAAAAACCATCCTAATAATATTAGTGAGGTCATATAATATCCATATTTTACATTATTCATTCAATATCATGGTTATTAATTATTTTTATGATTATATATTTGAAACTATTTATGATTTTTTAAAAAAACACTTCCTTTTCCCAAATATTATAAAATTTATTTTCATTGCATCCTTTATAACATGGATAATGCATTTGTGAAATCTATTGTATTTTAACATATATTTTTCCACTATCTTATATATTTAATGTAATACTATATTAATCACCCTACAAAATTTATTATGATATGAATAATTTTTTTAAACCATAATTTTGGTATCCAATGACCCATATGTTTATGTTAGGTGATTTGTTTTAATTTTTTTAGGAAAAACATTATTTTTCCTTAGGTTCATTAATTTATTATAATGAATTATTTTAATTAAAACCCATAGACATGGATGAGGATGATGGGTGGGTTCCTACATCATCTTAAAAAATACTGGATTAATTTTATCTCTCAATATGACTAATATTTACGAGGGACTATCTATATTAATGAATATTTTAAATGAGAGGATGTATACAAAGCTATAGTATACATGAGGGGATTTATACCTAGAAAAAGGGTAAATTAGTGGATTAATCAAAAGAAAATGTGTAAATGAGTTGATTTTTCCCTAACCAATGGTAACATGATTGGATTTACAAAAATAAATTTCTTTACACATGAGGATTTATTCCATGAGTAAATTTTCCAAAACCCATGAATGTATATGAGGAGTATCCCCAAACTATTATTTGATGAATATATTGGCCCATAGAATGATAATATAGTTTTTTACTATGTTTATAGGAAACCTTAATCTAATAATATTTTGAGTACGAATATTATAACATCCCCAAACCCTCACTCCCAAATATAGTCCAAAAAACACAAATTTTCATATCTAGTTTTGATGCATATAATCATAACTCAATTTATGAAATCCAAATCACAATACATCATTATTGAATATTACAAGATTTTCATAACAAATTCCCTTTTAGGATTAATGTTTTATATAATTAGTAAAAATAGTTATATATTAATATCAATGTCTTTAGGTGAGAATTTCTCCACTAATCCAAATATTTCATATTTCCCATTTTATATTCTACACATCACATCAAATGATTCACCCATGATAACATTATATAATTTATTAATTTAAAATTTAACATCAAATCCTCATGAAATAGAAAAAACATGCGTGATATCAAATTCACAATAAGGTTAATTATTACAATTTTTAATGGAATGACATCAAGGTACATAATATGAGTATAAGGGTGTGATGAAATAATATATGTGCATGAGAATATTTAAATAATATTAAGTCAATTAAAGTCTTTATAATCAATAATGAGACATGAAGTAAATCTTTAACATATGACATGATTCGTATAAGACAAAAATAATTATCCACTTGGAGAATATCCTTTAAAAACTGATTCATTAGAGATTATAAAAGGTATTGAAAAATTATGTTACTATCCTAGAACACAAAACATTTATAATTGAATCAATGAATAATATAATACTATACTCACATTGGAGTAAACTATAACTTGTTTACTCAATATTTTATTAGGATAAATTTATAACATGTTATGTCTATCATTTCATTGGAGTAACAAAATCATTTTGTCTCTTTAGAGTAACTTACATAATTGTGTCTCATTACCCAATACACTAGAGAGATATTACAGAATCATGTATCATATATCGATATAATTACCAAAAGAATATTTTTTTCATTCTAAAATATCACTTTCATCATGTATGTCGAAGTATCATATCATGAAATAAAATAAATTTATTTATTCATTTCATAAAAACAACAAGAAACTAATTTACCTATGAAAAATAAATTTGTTTAACAATAATAAATCAAATTTTTTTTCCTAAATCATTCATTGAGATTATTTAAATGGTATCATAAGAGAATAATTCTATAGAATCATATGAATAATTATAGTATTTTTATATAGATGGAAGTTCATTAAAAATTTATTTTAAAATAATTCATTCTAAAAGGTAGAAATTCTTTACTATAAAAAACAATTACAATTAAAACTATATAATGAATATAAATTTCATTGAATATAATAATGTAAAATAAAAAATCACAACTAAAATGAAATAACTATGATGAAATATTTAAATTCAATTCATGTCTTTAAATATTAAAATAATCATTTATTTAAATATGTAATAAAGATTGTCAAAAGTCTCCAATAAGAAATATTATAAGATAAAATAATTTAAAAGATTATCAAAGAGAATTTACAAATAGTTAATAATCATTCATGTCTAAAAAATTTCATTCATGAAACAAGATAACTAACATGGTGAAAGAGTTTGGTTAAAATTTAGCAAACAAATTCATGAAATGTATTTAATGTAAAACCAACTACAACCATTTCAAATAAACTTTAAATTGATAGGAAGAAGATAAGAAGAATCATAAAATTTCCTAATTATATAAGTGTCATGGAGTTATATTTCAAGAGTTATATTTAAATAAACATCATTGAATCATTAAAATATGTACCAAAGAATGCAGTTTGAGATGGGAGACCATTGAAACATGTGTTACACATGAATAAAAAAATAAATTAAAAGAAGTGAAATAACATAACTATATAAAACCCAAATTTTTGATAATATAATATTTTAAAAAATCATGGGACACTAATAACATTATATAAAATAAATCATGGAGTATAACATTAATTAGGAATTAGTTAATTGAAATTGTGCTCATGAAAACCATTAGAACTTTTATATCATTTTAATAAATACCTTACAAAAGTAATAAAATAAAAAGAACATTTTATATTATGATCACTAAATTGTATATGATATAATATCTTAATATCCATAATAGTAACCATACTAATGTATGTATGTTCATAATACCAGACATGTCTCTAAAAATAAATTTTGATACAAAAAATTATTTCCCAGACCGTATCATTAATGTATGAATATATTCAATGAATTTTTTATGTGTAAAAATTTTAAAATCATTCAAATAGTGAAAATAAAATTTAATAAAATAATTTTAATATTACAACATAATCTTATATTAAAATAGTCAATAAATTAGAAGTATAACCAAATGAATAGAGATAAACTTGAGACCCCAAACACATCATGTACATAAATTCTATATAATCCCTTGAATTATATTATTATATAATAAATTTAATGTTTTTTATAATGTAAGAACCTTTTTATTTTTTATTATATTAATAGTAAACCATTTATTTAACTTGTTATAATTATATATTTTATTACAAAATCATTTAAATCAATATAATGTTTTCTTGAGACCGGTAAATTAATAATTGCACAGTGATTAATATATGTTGATCATGGCTGAAGGAATCACATTACTTCATTTAAATGAGTATGAATTAGGGTATTATACTCATTTTCAAACAAAAAAGGAAACTTTATAACCTTCCATGGAAGATATATGTGATAAAAATAATCAAATTTCATGAAATATAATTATTTAATGATTATAATATATATTTATTTAGCCCATAAAAAACATCATACTGATGTAGTGAAAAATGTTAATCACATATTTTTGTTGATGTGGTAGTCTAAACATATGCACAAACAAAGATTTATTTCCCTATATGATGGGAATAGAGTTGAATAAGGTAGTTACATTTAAATAAGGGAATATATGTTTTTTTAAAAGGTGGTACTTTTTTCCAAAATACCGATGAATAAATTGATTAAAATTAATGTGATCAATTAAAATGATTTCCTCTTGTTAGAGGAACATCCTTTGGATTTGTTAATAAATACAACAGAGAAGGTATTTTGAAGATATAATAAATTCTATAAAAATAATAAGGATGTTTGGAAAGATGTTTTTTAGTGTTTTTCATATATACGTGGCTCAAAATTGTTTGAATAATAGAGGAGAAGTGGTTTCCTTTTATATTGAAGTAAATGAAACCCTTGGAATTACATAAAATATTTAAATATATTAAATTACATTGAATTATAAAGGGTCCATAAATTAAAAAAGCAATGTATATAATATTTTTATGTTTTATATAATTTTAAAAAATAAAATATTTATAGGTTTATGTTGAATAAAAAACCTAATCAAAAGGTTTAACCGTGTCACTAAAAAATTTTATCCATCAAAATTGAAACTATTTTCTCGATTAAAAATTGTTATAATTTTAATAATAATTTAAAAATTGATCTAACATGGTTAAGGGGAATAAATTTAGATGATAACCCATCCCTATATACCACATTAAAGTTTTGATGATTTCATTTTGATTTCATATAAAACATATTATAAATTATACCGTGAAATACATTTTTATGTAGAATTCATATATTATGGCTTTAAAAGAATTAATAGTATTTTGTAATTAAATTATACAAAACAACAACATAAAATAAAAATAATTATTAACAATAATTTAAATGGTTATAATAATTCATCCCAAAAAATCATTTTTATGATTTTAAAAACAACTTGTTTAATTTTTTAAATTATTTTTTAAGAACAATATCGGTGTTATGTAAGCATTTTAGTTTATTAAATAATCAACAACAAAATTGAAATAATTAAATCAATAATCCAAAATTAAATATGTTTAAAGTTTAATTTTACATTCTACCATAACATATTTCTATAACTATTTTAATATTTAAGTTATATTAGAAGAATGAGACATAAATTTTGATATATTCCATTACCTAGATTTCTATATTAGTGTTTTTAAAATATAATAGAATTTAAATTAAATATTATTGAATATATGATGTGGTAGTAATAACTAAACTCTTTAAATATAAATACTTTATTCTTAAATATCTTTTTATGTGCTTATCATGTTATTTTGGAATTTTGTTTCCAGATATTCCCTTATAGAAGTGAAATTTTTTCAACATAATTATTTTTCATCATGACCAAAACTAATGATGAAATATTAAAAACATTTGGAACTCCTTATTTCTTATATGAAATCAATTTTTAAATATTCAATTTTTATTAGGGAAATAAATAATGTTTAATAGCAATACGTGAAACATAAAGACAAAGAGATTTTAGGAAAGTGATTTTTTACGCCCAAAAATAAACATATAAAAAAACAATGTAGAATGTAAATTCTTATGAAAAATATTATATTATATATGAATTAAAGCGTAATATTTTATGTCACTAAAATATAAAACTCATAATGATAATTTTCAATGAAAATATAATATAATATAATAAAAATCAACATTTTACAATATATAAGAAAAAAATAAATCTTCTAAATATTTATCCTAAAATTTCACCCTCGTCTGATTGTGGCATGAATTATTAGTAAATGATAACTTTTAAATTGAATAAATTTCTAAAAGTGATATATTTTAATTATAATATTGTAAACCCAAAATTTAATAAAACAGTTTTTTGATAGGAATGTATTATTGAATCATAAAATAAATTAAATGAAAAATATGTGATTTTTTCATAATAATTAATAAATATATATTTATTGTGTATAAAATTTATAAAAATATACTTCATAATTTTTTTTGAAAATCATTAATTTCTCTAATTTAACCACACAGGTATCTTGAGAAAATTTAAATAATATTTCTAGTTTTATTCCTTTAATCTCAGTTTTATGTGTCATTTTTGTGATCAAACATATTGTGGTTTTAATATATTAATGTAATTTATACTACCCGAATTAGTAATTTAAAATACATAAATTTTAGATTAAAATAATCATCCTAGGGTTAAAATGTAGAAATACCTCTAATAAAAACTAACATTATAATAATAGATAATAAATTGTATGTGGAAAAAGATCAAAAGGGAAATATGAAGTCCATTTGGAATAACACAATACTAGCTTTCCAAAATGGAAAAATTAGTACGAAGGGAAAAAATTCCAAAAAGAAAATTAAAATATCAGAATAAAGATAAATAGTATTAGAGAACATTAATAAAAATATTGCATGATCAAGTAAATGTGAATGATAAAACAACCATAAATATATGTGGTGCAAAAAATACAACACATTCATCTAAAAGAAATATAATATGATATCATTTTCATTTTATGATTCTTTTCCTAGATTATATAAATCCCATTATCTTTTATTCCAATAGAATAATGAAATATACAATCTTAGTTTTAATCAAATCCATAAATTAAATTTCAACCATCAGTTTGGTGGTTCAATTATTTCCTACATTATTCTCATTTTTTCCCCAAATGAAGAATATGATTATTTATGTCCAAATATACTATAATCAACTTATCAATCAACATGATGTTTATAAATTGAATAAATGATTTTAATCAAATATTATTTAAAAAATGATTGTCTCAATTTATAATTATATATAATATTAATTAAACATTATATGAATAAACATTTATTAAATCTATATATTTAAAAAACAATTCAAGGAATTAATATTAATTATTTCAATAGATAATTAACAATGTATATAAAATAACCTCAAAAAGAATATATTATACTCTAAGTATATGTTATAATATTATTCTTATATCCCAAAAATTTAATATCATCCTTCACAAATAATGATTCATGTTAAAAAACATGTTGTAATAGAGGGCTTGTTGAACATAAAATAAATAAATAATCTCCAAAAATATAATTAATCTCATTAAAATAAAATTATATAAAGACCTAAAAATAGTTGTCTATTTATATTATATTACGATCAAGATTAGGTATATAATCTCATAATAATATCCATAACTATTATCTTAATCTCAAATTAACACATAATCATATACCAATTTATCAAAACAATTATCTTATAAAAAATTTAACATCCCCAAACCCACCCTCATTGATACCATACATTAAATATAATATTTATATTTTTGGAATTAAAATCAATAGTCCTAGACCAATTTTAGTAATAACAATGATAAAATATAATAAAAATACATACCAAATAATATAAATCACCACTATTAAGGTTTAAGTTATCAGAGAATGAGGAGAATCAATTACATTGAATTATACATGGTTTCAAGAAATCATTTTTTCTGATATTCCTTGCTTTTCGTATTTCACAATATTTCATCTACATGTCACATTACAATTTTCACATGGTAACATTACATGAATAATTTATTTAACATTAATCACCATAACATAATGAAATGAAAAATGTAATAATTATGATATTAAATTCCCAGTAAGTGTGAACGTAATCATTAACAAATAAATTTCACTACTAAAAATAATATGAATGGAAGGGTTTGATGACATAATTTATTTTAACGAGCATAAAATAAAAAAATCCATACCCAAAAAAACATAGAACATAACCCCTATTACATGAAATAAATCTATAAGATAATAATAAAGTCCAAAACATAATCAACAATGAGCCATATAAATATAAACTTTCTAATAAAGGATCCATTATAACCCATAAATATCATCGAAAATCATTCAAGGTATCTTGATGAATAATCACTGATCATATATATTAAAAATAGATAACATCAAAATCTATTTAGAGTATAATATAATAGGTAAACAAAATCCTTTAATATGAGTTTATAATTATTATTAATCATCGTTATCTATTTAGAGTAACATAACTCCCACAAATCACATATGTAATTTCCACCCAGTTATGTCTATATGATTACCCCAATAGTTGGGGGCCACTACATAATGACTCATACATTATAAAAAAATGACCCAAAATGATTTTTGATTACTCCACCGTACTTCTTTCTCTTTTAATTTCTATAAAATCATATATTGAATAAAAAACACACTATTCATAACACATTGAAAATTTTTAAAATATATTTTTTATTTCATATATTATTTTTTATATTTTTCATTTCACACAACCCTGGATAAAGGTTTTGTTATATGAAAGAATAATTTCATTTATTTTTTTTACACAGTATTAAAATTTCATTACAAAATACCCCAAAATATGTTTTTGCAACATGCAACAGTGAAGTTTCTTGCATTATACACAACATTGACTTGGCCTACGTTACATGCTACACTGAGTTTATATGAAACATAATTTTTTGTTATTAATTAAATGATATATGTCATGACCCCCTCCCCACAAAGTGTTCCCCTCCTGGGCCGGCAATGTGAGAAGGGAGATAATGACCCCTGAGTCCCGCCTCTAGTAGGCCCCGGGTTGGCGACTAGCACCGAGGGTATAATACACACACAAATGGGAGGCATTACCCTCTATGAGAACACATGCAGAAGAGATAGATAGAATAGACTCTAAACAACTCCAACTCATAACTGAAATATAAAATAAACTCACGTATATATATGAAATGCCATGGAAAAGTACTACCACTGGAAGGGAAAACTAAAAGTACCCAAAAGAAAGTAAAACGGCAGCGACCACAAGCTCGAACAGCTCCTCCTCCAACCGCAAGCTAGTAGTAACCAGCTTGATCTCCAACCTGCTCCAACTGACCTGAAAAATAGTTTATATATACATAGGGTGAGTATAACAGTATACTCAGTAGGATCCTCCCCAAGCCTCTCGTGAAAAAGTAAAGAAAGCATGCTAAATCCCAGTGAACAACAAGTGAAACAAACTCGTTACCTAAACAGGTATACTAAGTTCCCAACCTCACCATGGATACTCTCACCAAGTAACGCATACAAGAATATAGCATATAGAAAAAATATCAAGGGTACCCTGCTACTACTTCCCCACTGGTTTTCCGCTTTTCCCCAATGACATACGTCCTGTGCATCTCTCTCCAAAGGCTTGCCCGTAGACACCTGGGCTAAGCTCCACAATATGCACCTCGTGCACCACATAGGCTTGCCCGCAGACACCTGGGCGAAGCACCACACTGTCCTCACAACCAAAAGTAACCAGGTAGTTTCCGGGAGCCACCACAGCCCGCATAATGTGTATCATACATCGAGTATAATACCTCAAGCCATTACAGCCCATACTCCGAGTAAGGATCCTCAAGCCATCATAGCCTATACACATTACACCTATAGTAGTCCATAGGATACTATATCCAGAATATATGTGTGTGAATAACCACAAGCCATTACAGCCATCTACACACATATACAGGGTAACTAACTGTTGTGCCCCATGGCACAAGTATCTACCAAGAGAAGAGAGCGGGGCCAAAGGGGGTAGTCAGCCATTCAACCTCCCATCAGAATGTTGGGGAAAACACATCCCCAGGGCTCAGAATCCCCGGGGTGTCAGTTTCCCTTACCAACAGGGTGGAGTAGCGTATAGAAACACAAAAAGCACAGAATATATATAACTCACAACCACACTATGGGCATTACCTAGTCATAGGCACAACTACAGCTAACGTCTCTCAGACTCCATGCTGCTACTTCTATGACTAGGTATCCTATAAGCACACAACCATTTGAAGAGCTTTATTAGATTACTCCATTCTCATTTTATCAGTTCCACTGTACATAAATTAATTCTTTAAACATTCATTAACCATGAGCAATTTACCACATTAAACTAAATTGGCATCACATTCAAAAACTGCTCCTTTTTAGGATTCACATCACTATTAAATTCCAGTTTCTCAATCCCCGTGAATTATCACCATTTAAACAAACTTTCATTATGGAATTACCTTCCCCATATTCCCAGGCATTCTAGAAAAGCATCCTATGCTACTAAACACAAAGGGCTCAACACGGTGAGTAGATATACTACCTGTCGAGTCTTTGCCGCCTATAGCAAGAGCATAGACCCATCCTCCATCGAGAGGCTAAACACGGAAAGCACGTGGCATACCCCGCGTGTCTTTGCCTCCTTCGGAAAGAGGGTAAGCAAGACCAGCTGCCTTGAGCAGTGGGGAAAAGTAAAGCAGATAAACAACCAAACCAAACCACCAACATCAAACCATCACATTCATCTCATACCATCATCCTTGGTGTCGTCCCCGACACCCACATGCATAAACCGATGCATCTCGCCACACTAGGCGTCATCCGCTGCCACAACCACAAGTCCCCATGCCTCCACATATCACAACATCCATCCAGGCTCACATCAAATCACAAGCAGCAAGAAATCAAAGATCACAAAATGGGCTCTCGGCCCTTTAACAAAGCATTCATCCTTCATAAAAAATGAGCACTCAGAGCTCCAAACCACAAGGCATTCAGCCTTACAAGCAAGCGGGTAACTCAAAACCCTTTTGAAATTATCGAACTATTAGTTCATTAATCTATCTTGAATTAACAGATTCATTAACATGCCACTTTATCTTTAGCCAATTATTTAACAAATAATTACGGCTTTACGTTCTTTATCAATTTCCATCATGAACGAGCAACTAATTAAAGGAAAACATAGATATCACTCTATCTAGGAAAACATGAGGAAAACCGTTATCACGGTACAAAACTACAACAAGCGATCAACCAATTCTTTTAATCTGGTTCAAGTATTTAATTAGGTCAATTTCATTGTGACCAAAAGGACTAAATCGTGCTAATTATACGATTGCACATACACAATTAGAGAAGCCATGAGTCCCCTACCTCGAAGAGTTCTTGACGTCCTTTATCCACACAACGGGCCACAATCCTTCTCTCGCGACAACTGCATCCACCTGAGGATGCCACAGTAAGTCCCAACCAACCAAACCCCATTAGAACCATGGAGATTACATGGTAATATGGAAGGGAGAACAAGAGAAGGTGATCCCTGAAGGAACGATGATAAAACATACCTTATATCGAAGATTGATCGACACGGCTCGGTTGCATCCAAAACAGAGAAGAACCAATCCTAGGAGTAAAGATTGATTGTGCAACTCCTACGGAAAGGATTGAAAGGTTCTAGCGTCTTGCAGATGAGAACCAGGAGGAAGAACAACGAATAATGATATCTCGTTCCTTTTAAAAAAAATTAGAGAGGCGATGGTTTATGATCTGATTTATTCTTCATTAAAAACGGATCGTATTAACCCACGCGGTTTGACCAAGTAAAAACATCCCGGCCTTAAGAATAATTAATATAGAATTTATGGCCTTTGAATCGGCCTTAAAGTCCTTAAAATAAGGTTTTAAAAGTATTTTACGTTAAGGAAAACGTCAAATTTACGAAGCTGGAAACACTGTTCACATACTCAAAATTTGGCAAAGTATGGAATCAGTAGCTCTCATGAAGTCTGGAAACACTGTTCATTCGTGAAATTTGGCAAAGTATGGAATCAGTAGCTCTTAGGATTCTGGAAACACTGTACAAGTCTACCGATAGAAGGCCACCGATAGAACCTCACCAATAGAAACACTGTTCAAGTCTACCGATAGAAGTCCACCGATAGAACCTCACCGATAGAAACACTGTTCAAGTCTACCGATAGGAGTCCACCGATAGAACCTCACCGATACTGTTCATAAAACTGGAAACACTGTTCCCAGAACTAGAAATTTGGAAAAGTGTTAGCCAAGCTACTGCTAGACTGTGGCTACCAGTATACCGAGCTATCAGTATGCCGCGGCTACCGGTAAACCCAACTACTGGTAAGCGGCGGCTATCGGTAGGCAGAAGCTACCGGTAGACCGAGCTACGGGTAAGCGGCGGCTACCGGTAGGCAGCAGCTAACGGTAGACCGAGCTACCGGTAAGCAGCGGCTATCGGTAGGCAGCAGCTACCAGTAGACCGAGCTACCGGTAGGCAGCAGCTACCGGTAGACCGACTACCGGTAGGCAGCAGCTACCGGTAGACAACAGCTACCGGTAGATCGAGCAACTGGTAGGCAGCAGCTACCGGTAGACCGAGCTACCGTTAGGCAGCAGCTACCGGTAGACCGAGCTACCGGTAGGCAGCAGCTACCGACGGAGCTGTGATACATGGAAAACATCATGCATCCGACTCCTCTGAGGGGGATGTGCTACTCGATATGCCACAGCTCCAACACGAGCCAA
This sequence comes from Viscum album, assembly GCA_963277665.1. Classification (NCBI taxonomy): domain Eukaryota; kingdom Viridiplantae; phylum Streptophyta; class Magnoliopsida; order Santalales; family Viscaceae; genus Viscum; species Viscum album. The sequence goes on from OY728133.1 coordinate 1,277,613,217, forward strand.
CACCTCGAAAGGCCCAACAAACCGGGGAGAAAGCTTACTTCCACGACCAAACCGTCACTGCCCACGGCGGGGAGTCACCTTTAGAAACACATTATCCCCAACATTAAACTCTAAGGGTCTCCTCCTTTGATCAGCATATGATTTCTGACGATCCTGTGCTGTCTTCATCCTCTCACGAATCACCTGAACCATCTTTGTTGTATTCTCGACTAGTTCTGGTCCGAGAATTGCTGACTCTCCGACCCCAGTCCAGCACAACGGAGAACGGCATGGCCGGCCATACAAGGCTTCAAACGGCGCCATACCGATGGTAGAGTGGAAACTATTATTGTAAGCGAACTCTACCAAGGGTAAGTGCTTCGTCCATGAACCTCCAAAATCAAGAACACAAGAGCGCAACATGTCTTCAAGAGTCTGGATGGTTCGCTCTGTCTGACCATCCGTTTGAGGATGAAAAGCAGTGCTAAGGCACAGTTGAGAGCCAAAGGCATGCTGGAGACCTCTCCACACCTTGGAGGTTAAATGAGGATCTCGATCAGAAATGATCGTCCTAGGTACTCCATGGAGTCTCACCACCTCCTCTAGATACTGCCTCGACAAAACTTCCACTGATCTCGACTCCTTGATCGCTATGAGGTGGGATGATTTTGTTAAACGATCTACTACCACCCATATAGCATCATGTCCTCCCGGAGCTCGAGGTAAACCTGTAACAAAGTCCATTGAGATGTCCTCCCACTTCCACTGAGGATTCTCTAATTGCTAGAGAGGACCACCAGGAACACGGTGTTTGGCCTTCACCTTCTGGCCGACTAAACATCGAGACACACATTCTGCAACTGTACACTTCATCCCAGGACACCAAAACTGACTCCTCAAGGATCGGTACATCTTCGTCACACCAGGATGTACCGCCAAGGGTGAACTATGGAACTCTCGGAGAACCGTCTCGCGCATCGCCAAGGGAACAAAAAGCCCGCCACGATATAACACTGGGTGTTGTTCATCCTCCGACCAACTATCAGGGGCCTCACCACATACAACTCTAACTCTCCAAACTTCCACCTCTAGGTCACCCAACTGAGACTCTTCCACCTTCTACATCAGGGATGACTGCACCGTCATCTGGAAAAGACAACCTCTACCCCCAACTTCTCCCATATCAAGGTGCAAAGCTGATAGCTCTTCCATCACTCTCCATGAATCACCAAATTCACGCACAACATCATTACGTATCTTTCGGCTTAGTGCGTCAGCTACAACATTCCCTTTTCCAAGTGTATACGATATTTCAAAGTCGTATTCCTGGAAGAAATCCATACACCGACGCTGCCTCAAGTTCAAGTTACGTTGGGAGAAAACATACCTCAAACTCTTATGATCGGTGAAAACCACAAAGTGCTCACCAATGAGGTAATGTCTCCACAACTTTAGATTAAACACCACGGGTGCCAACTCAAGATCATGGGTGGCATAGTTGCATTCATGGCGACGCAACTACTAAGACCCATAAGAAACAACTGACCTCTGCTGCATGAGAACACAGCCTAGCCCCAGATGTGAAGCATCACAGAAAACATCAACTGGACTCCCTCCGCTGGAATAAAAAGGACTGGAGCACTTACCAACTTCTCCTTTAGATACTCGAAAGCTGTCTGACACTGATCAGTCCATATGAACGCTTGACCCTTCCTGGTCGAAGCTGTCAGAGGAGTCGCAACTCGGGATAAATTAGCTACAAACCTCCTATAATAGCCTGCGAGACCAAGGAAACTTCGCACCTCTGACACGGTCTTGGGGTCTGGCCAAGACACCACTGCTTCTATCTTCAAAGGATCCATAGCTACTCCCTGTTGGGACACAACATGTCCCATGAAACGAACTTCTTGAGCCCAGAACTCACACTTGGACAACTTCCCAAACAACTGATGTTGACGAAGAACTCCCAAAACGGCTCGTAGATGCTCTGCATGCTCCTCTTCAGATGTGGAGTACACAAGGATGTCGTCGATGGAAACCACAACAAACTTGTCCAGGAATTCATGGAACACAGCATTCATCAACCCCATGAAAACAGTTGGAGCATTCATCATGCCGAATGGAATTACAACAAACTCATAATGCCCATGACGACAGCGGAAAGAAGTCTTCGGGATATCCTCATCCTTTACATGCATCTGATGATATCCTGACTGCAAGTCTATCTTTGAGAACCAACTTGCACACTTCAGTTGATCAAATAGGTCATCAATCCGCGGGAGAGGATATCGGTTCTTTATTGTCGCTTTGTTTAACCGACGATAATCGACGCACAACCGCAAACTGCCATCAGCCTTTATCACAAACAAAACTGGTGCACCCCACGGTGACACACTTAGCCGAACAAAACCACACTGCAACAAACCGTCGAGCTGAATACGTAGCTCTCGTAACTCAGAAAGGGCCATCCAATCCGGAGACATAGAGATAGGAGACGCTCCTCGCTATAGCTCCATCCCAAACTCGATCTCTCGTCGAGGGGGTAAGGATACAACCTCTTCTGGAAAGACATCAGGGTACTCCTCTACGACCCTAGGAAACTCTAACTGTTGAACCTCTGAAGAACTCAAATTCATCCCAACCATCATGGATGATAAGGATGGAACTCGTCTATGACTCATCCTAGGATCTCTCTCTCAACAAACACCACTTTCTCTCCATCTTCATAAAAGAAAACGACCTTCTTCCTGTAGCAATCCACAACAGCGTGCACCGAATACAACCAATCCATGCCAAGTATGACATCATATGGTTGTATTCGCAAACATAGGAAATCTCCCCAAGAGCGGTGTTGCCCCAACACTAGCTCACAGTCTCTACATAGTTCAAACAAGTCATCTCGACCTCCAACTGGCGTAGTCAACGCTAAGGGCACTGGAAGCCTCTCTACCTCAAGTCCCAAAGCATGGACAAGGGTAGGTGATATGAAGGAGTGTGTTGCTCCTGAATCAAACAAGGCATACACCAAGGTAAAAAACAAGCAAAGGGTACCTCGAACGACATCTGGCTCGCCTGGGGTTGGTAACTCTAGAGCATGAAGCTGACCACGACCTCCTCCATGGCCTCTCTAACCCTGATGAAGACCACCACCACAGCCGCGCTCTGCTCTTTGAGGACGGGGAGCGTCATGGGGCTGTCCTCTGCCTGCTCCAGCTACCCTTTGGTGATCTAAAACTGGTGCAACCTGCTGCTACTGCCTCGGCTGGAACTGCCTTAATGGAGGAACCTGGAGTGGAGCGCCCGGTGCACGATGACTGCTCTGAAAAGTCGGGCACTCCCGCTGCGGATGACCACGACCACCACAAGAAAAACAAGCGCCTGATCCCTTGGCATAGGTCTGAGAGTTTCTGCCTCCGGAGAAACAAGATGGGAAGGGCTGGGACCTACCCCCAGGTGAACGGAAACTCTTCTACCCTGAAAACCGGGAACCCCAGACCACATCTCTTCTTCGTGAGGAATCATGACGATTCCCCTCTCGTGACGATCCAGTCCTGGCCAAAGTCCTCTCAACAACCTCTTCCCTCGCCAGCACCTCAAGATATGTCTTCATCATAAATGGGGTGACCTGGCGCTGGATCTCTGGACGCAAAGCCTCCTCGAAATGCCTGGCCCTGGACTCATCATCTGGTAACAGGTCTGAAGCATATCATAGAAGGTTCCTGAAACGGATTCCAAACTCTCGAACACTGGCGCTCCCCTGTCGAAGGGTGAGAAGCTCCTGGCGACTGGACAACTTCGCAGTCGATGAAAGAAACTTGACTCTAAACCTGTCTCGAAACTCCTCCCCTGAGATTGCTGACTCCTCACGATCACTGAGGAACAAGAACCACCACTGCCTCGCTGCTCCACGCAGCATCGTCACAACCAAGGACACCCAATGTTCCTTCCGAGCCCGAATCGAACTGAATCCTATCTCAATATCCTCCAACCAATCTTATGTGACTGCATCTGAAATGGATCCCTCATACTTCTGTAGACTATGGCGCTAAAACTCTCAAAGTGTCTTCCTCCAAGTGTCATCGTCGTCAACCTCTACTCGGCGGCGATCTGCTGGAACAGCCGGATGGGCATCTTCTGCGCAAACCTGACGAGGACGTCAACCTGGAGCCATACCTACAAAATAACAACTGTTAGAGCTCCTAATCCTGGAATATGGAAGACTCAACATTAATTAATTAATTGTTTTGTTTTATTTATTTTAGGTTACCTATCTCTAGGTCTACCCATTCAAACACAAGCGCAAAGAATAATGATGCATGATCCTTTCCTAGGTCTCAACCCTGTAACCGGTAACACTTTGTTTAGTAGCCATCCTACGATTAAAGGTCCGTGCAACAGATCATAGGGGGCCCTAAATGCCTATGTCTCTGCCGGTCTCCAGTGCTTACCCCACTTTCTAAACATGAATGACACCGTTGCCCTACCATCCCATGCATCCTCACCTGTGCCTAACTCCAAACTCCATCCTATCCCTCAACCTCCCTCTGATACCACTCTGTCATGACCCCCTCCCCACAAAGTGTACCCCTCCTGGGCCGGAAATGTGAGAAGGGAGATAATGACCCCTGAGTCCCGCCTCCAGTAGGCCCCGGGTTGGCGAATAGCACCGAGGGTATAATACACACACAAATGGAAGGCATTACCCTATAGGAGAACACATGCAGAAGAGAGAGATAGAATAGACTCTAACCAACTCCAAATCATAACTGAAATATAAAAGAAACTCATGTACATATATGAAATGCCATGCAAAAGTACTACCACTGAAAGGGAAAACTAAAAGTACCCAAAAGAAAGTAAAACGGCAGCAACCACAAGCCCGAACAACTCCTCCTCCAACCGCAAGCTAGTAGTAACCAGCTTGATATCCAACCTACTCCAAGTGACCTGAAAAACAGTTTATATATACATAGGGTGAGTATAAAAGTATACTCAGTAGGATCCTCCCCAAGCCTCTCGTGCAAAAGTAAAGAAAGCATGCTAAAGCCCAGTGAACAACAAGTGAAACTAACTCGTTACCTAAATAGGTATACTAAGTTCCCAACCTCACCATGGCTACTCTCACCATGTAACGCATACAAGAATATAGCATATAGAAAAAAAATATCAAGGGTACCCCGCTACTACTTCCCCACTGGTTTGCCGCTTTGCCCCAATGACATACGTCCTGTGCATCTCTCTCTAAAGGCTTGCCCGTAGACACCTGGGCTAAGCTCCACAATCTGCACCTTGTGCACCACATAGGCTTTCCCGCAGACAACAGGGCGAAGAACCACACCATCCTCACAACCAAAAGTAACCAGGTAGTTTCCGGGAGCCACCACAGCCCGCATAACATGTATCATACATCGGGTATAATACCTCAAGCCATTACAGCCCATACTCAGAGTAAGGATCCTCAAGCCATCATAGCCTATACACATTACACCTATAGTAGTCCATAGGATACTATATCCAGAATATATGTGTGTGAATAACCACAAGCCATTACAACCCTCTACACACATATACGGGGTAACTAACTGTTGTGCCTCATGGCACAAGTATCTACCAAGAGAAGAGAGTGGGGCCAAAGGGGGTAGTCAGCCATTCAACCTCCCATCAGAATGTTGGGGAAAACACCTCCCCAGGGCTCAGAATCCCCGGGGTTTCAGTTGCCCTTACCGACAGGGTGGAGTAGCGTATAGAAACACAAAAAGTACAGAATATATTTAACTCACAACCACACTATGGGCATTACATAGTCATAGGCACAACTGCAGCTAACGTCTCTCAGACTCTAGGATGCTACTTCTAAGACTAGGTATCCTATAAGCACACAACCATTTTAAGATCTTTATTAGATTACTCCATTCTCATTTTATCAGTTCCACTGTACGTTAATTAATTCTTTAAACATTAATTAACCATGAGCAATTTACCACATTAAACTAAATTGGCATCACATTCAAAAACTGCTCCTTTTTAGGATTCACATCACTATTAAATTCTAGTTTCTCCATCCCTGTGGATTATCACCATTTAAACAAACTTTCATTATGGAATTACCTTCCCCATATTCCCAGGCATTCTAGAAAAGTATCCTATGCTACTAAACACAAAGGGCTCAACACTGTGAGTAGATATACTACCCGTCGAGTCTTTGCCGCCTATAGCAAGAGCATAGACCCATCTTCCATCGAGAGGCTAAACACGGAAAGCACGTGGCATACCCCGCATGTCTTCGCCTCCTTCGGAAAGAGGGTAAGAAAGACCAGATGCCTTGAGCAGTGGGGAAAAGTAAAGCAGATAAACAACCAAACCAAACCACCAACATCAAACCATCACATTCATCTCATACCATCATCCTTGGTGTCCTCCCCGACACCCACATGCATAAACCGATGCATCTCGCCACACTAGGCGTCATTCGCTGCCACAACCACAAGTCCCCATGCCTCCACATATCACAACAGCCATCCAGGCTCACATCAAATCACAAGCAGTAAGAAATCAAAGATCAAAAAATGGGCTCTCGGCCCTTTAACAAGGCATTCAGCCTTCATACAAAATGAGCACTCAGAGCTCCAAACCACAAGGCATTCAGCCTTACAAGCAAGCGGGTAACTCAGAACCCTTTTGAAATTATCGAACTAATAGTTCTTTAATCCATCTTGAATTAACAGATTCATTAACATGCCTCTTTATCTTTAGCCAATTATTTAACAAATAATTACGGCTTTACATTCTTTATCAATTTACATCATGAACGAGCAACTAATTAAAGAAAAACATAGATATCACTCTATCTAGGAAAACATGAGGCAAACCGTTATCACGGTACAAAGCAACAACATGAGATCAACCAATTCTTTTAATCTGGTTCAAGTATTTAATTAGGTCAATTTCATTGTGATCAAAAGGACTAAATCGTGCTAATTCAACGATTTCCCATACACAATTAGAGAAGCCATGAATCCCCTACCTCGAAGAGTTCTTGACGTCCTTTATCCAGACAACGGGCCACAATCCTTCTCTCGCGATAACTGCATCCACCCCAGGATGCCACAGTAAGTCCCAACCAACGAAACCCCATTAGAACCATGGAGATTACATGGTAATATGGAAGGGAGAACAAGGGAAGGTGATCCCTGAAGGAACAATGATAAAACATACCTTATATCGAAGATTGATCGACACGGCTCGGTTGCATCCAAAATAGAGCAGAACCAATCCTAGGAGTAAAGATTGATTGTGCAACTCCTACAGAAAGGATTGAAAGGTTCTAGCATCTTGAAGATGAGAACCAGGAGGAAGAACAAGGAAGAATGATATCTCGTTCCTTTTAAAAAAAATTAGAGAGGCGACGGTTTAAGATCCGATTTATTCTCCATTAAAAACGGATCGTATTAACCCACGCGGTTTGACCAAGTAAAAACATCCCGACCTTAGGAATAATTAATATAGAATTTATGGCCTTTGAATCGGCCTTAAAGTCCTTAAAATAAGGTTTTAAAAGTATTTTACGTCAAAGAAAACGTCAAATTTACGAAGCTGGAAACATTGTTCACATACTCAAAATTTGGCAAAGTATGGAATCGGTAGCTCTCATGAAGTCTGGAAACACTGTTCATTCATGAAATTTGGAAAAGTATGGAATCAGTAGCTCTTAGGATTCTGGAAACACTGTACAATTCTACCGATAGAAGGCCACCGATAGAACCTCACCGATAGAAACACTGTTCAAGTATACCGATAGAAGTCCACCGATAGAACATCATCGATAGAAACACTGTTCAAGTCTACCGATAGGAGTCCACCGATAGAACCTCACCGATACTGTTCATAAAACTGGAAACACTGTTCCTAGAACTAGAAATTTGGAAAAGTGTTAGCCGAGCTACTACTAGACTGCGGCTACAAGTATACTGAGCTATCAGTACGCCGCGGCTACCGGTAAACCCAGCTACTGGTAAGCGGCGGCTACCGGTAGGCAGTAGCTACCGGTAGACCGAGCTATCGGTAAGTGGCGGCTACCAGTAGGTAGTAGCTACCGGTAGACCGATCTACCAGTAAGTAGCGGCTACCGGTAGGCAGCAGCTACCGGTAGACCGAGCTATCGGTAGGCAGCAACTACTGGTAGACCAGCTACAGGTAGGCAGCAGCTACCAGTAGACAGCAGCTACCGGTAGACCGAGCAACCGGTAGGCAGCAGCTACCGGTAGACCGAGCTACCAGTAGGCAGCAGCTACCGGTAGACCAAGCTACCGGTAGGCAGCAGCTACCGATAGAACGAGCTACCGGTAGGCAGCAGCTACCGGTAGACCGAACTACCGGTAGACCGAGCTACCGGTAGGCAGCGGCTGGGGGATAAGTCACCTTGACCTCCCGGAATACCTCCAACACCACATTTTCACAATGTAATGGACCAGGGAGGTCTGGGCCATTACAATATAGTTATCACATAGTCATCATACATAATAATATGAATATTAATAACCATTTTTAAATATTATTTATAATTTTTTATATAAAGGAATCATAATGAGGATTAAACATATGAATTTTGGAAAAGTCAATATATGTATGGAAATTCAATTTTTCAAAAGAACTTCTTTTAATGTCATTATCTTAATAATATTAATAAAATAGATAAAAAATTTAATAAATTAATATTCATAAAATAAAAATCATTTATTTATTTGTATTGTAAAAATTAACTGTGGATTCTTTTTTTGGACTTTTTTGAGGAATTTAATTTTTGTTAGAATAGTGAAAATACCGAATTTTAATTAAAAATAGTTTTTAATATAATTAATTTATATATTCAAATTATATTTAGATATGATTTTAATGTAAGAGTATATAAATAATACATATATTAATAAAATTCTGTTCCTTTGAATCATTTTGAATATGCATTTAGATAAAAAATCAAAATAATAAACTAAAAATTCTCACTTTATAAACACACTTTCTCACCCTGTCTAAGAGATTAACAGTGAAAATAATTTACCTCCTTCTATGAAAAAATATCAAAAAAATCATACTTAGTTGTAGTCAATATAATATTTGTATTCTATTAAGATCAATTTTTTTTTGACAAAACAATTGTGAATGTGATTAAAATTTATTACTGAGAATATGGAAAACTTAGGCTTGACAAGGGAATAAACATTCAAATTAAGGGCCCAAATGATGTACAAACTTTTTAAAAACCCATTGGCTATACATATTTTGAACATAAAAAATTACATTCTTGATTTTCTTGTTTGATTACATGTTTTTAGGGAAAAAAGTGGGTAGAAGAAACATGATTTAAAAAATACCATGTCTATCCCCTCCCTCCACTATAAAAGGAAACCACTTCACCCCCTTCAACAAACATAATAATCTGTCTAATTTTAGCAAAGCAATAATCTATTTACTTCCCAGGATCCTACCCCATAAAGCCAACCATTTGGAATAAAATAAATCTAAATATTCTATTTGGTTCAAAACAAAAATAGTAACTGAAGTTTAGGGAGCTTTGAACATGTAAAAAAATATACAAACTTATGGTTATGGAACCTCATCTCCATTTTATGTTAAAGAGATACATTCCATATCCACTACTCTATTATATTTTTGGGGTATATACTTCCCAATGATATGTAATATAATTTTTTTCTTATTTAATGATACTAAATTTTCAAAATTGATGTTATTTTTATGGGGATCAAGATTCAAAAGATACTATGGTAGTAAGGGTTTTCTCACCATAATTTTATTTTAAATGAGACAAAATCCATTTTCACCTATTAATTATTATTTGGTGTGTATATTTCCCATTTATGCATTATATGTTTATTCTACCTAAATTTTTGGGTATTTACCTACATATTCTACGATCATTCATTCATGGGGTTTATGTTAAAAAGTTTTCAAATTGGTAAAGTAGTTGTTTTTATCAATTTCCCTTTATTGAGACACATATACTGTTATGCACCAATATTTTTTTTGTGATGTGTATAAAGTATCATTGACATGTTTAATCAAGAATATATTTTATTTCATAACATTTTAAGAGTCATGAAAATTTATTTCCTTATATGGGGAGTGTAATTTAATATTACCATGTCATATGATTTATTGAAACTACATCATCATTTATCAATATTGTTTTGGATTATGCTTTCATTGATGAAATACAATAAAAAATATATTAAAAAACATTTTAATTTTCTTTGTCAATTTATATTAATGAAATTGTCATTTATTGGTACCATATTTCAACTTTCCGGTATATTCGATGATTAAGAATGTGTTTTTAATAATGTAATACTTTAACTGTCTCTAAAATCACCAATTTGCGTTCTTTCAAAACGATGTTTTCAAAAATGACTTTCAACATCTTTTAATGAATTATTTATATGTTTTCAAACCATTTCATAATGTTTGAATGATTTCTTTATATATTTTCAAAGTATTTTAAAATAATTGTTTTCCAAAACATTTTATATATTTTATTATATGTTTTCAATGTTCTTCCATAGAAAATGGTTTTTAAATTGTTTTGATGATTATATTATTTGTTTTTATGGAAAGAGTGTTTTAATTATTATTCCAATCCATTTTTCAATTTTTTGAATCCATTTTATATGAAAATGATATTTAATGATTTTGTGATTTAAATTTCACATCTTAGTGAATACATGATTTTTTCCTCAAATAATGGTAGAATGATATGATAAATATCTCTTTATAAAAAATTATGTTTGAAACGTTTTTATGAAAATTATTTTCAAATAAAGGATATTTTCTGTAACAAAATGTATAAGTTATATTAAAAAATCCTTCTCAATATCAGATGGAATATTGTAATAGTTTGTTCTTTTTTTGGATATGATTCTGGATGAATAATCATATTATTTCAAGAATGGATTATGTTTTTATGGAGTGATTCTTATAATAGATTTTATTTATCAACTATTTATATAAGACTGAATCAATATTATTTTCATAATGTATTAATTTAGGAAATGATTATGAAACATATAATTTTTTATAGGCAATTAAAAGATAAAATGTTATTATACAAATTTCATGTCATCGGTAATGTTGTGGTGTTTATTATATGAATCTATGCTATTTTATTATGATATAATGTATGTTTTATTATTTTTTTAACATGTATGTAGGATTTTTCCTGTGATGGGTGGGCCCGGTATCTACCCCTAATGAATTGGTAACAAAAAAATGGTTTATGATCTCAAGAGGTTATATTGGAGGGAATATCATTCTTGAAACAATATTGTACAGAAGAGGGATTCCCAATCCCTAAAAATTGTACATGTGTGGGAATCCTAAGCCTAAAAGAATTGGTAATCTATATCCTAAAATGTGAGGGTACACTATATGGAATCCAATGACTGAAACATGAGAGAATCTTATACCTAAAATAAGATGGTATAAGAGAGGGAATCCAAGTCCTAAAACAAGAGGGTATATTAATCCAAAAACAAGAGGGTATATGGTTGGATATCCCAAGCCTGATACAAGAGGGTTAACGGGATAGAATACCATGATTTATTGAAGTTACACATTTTATTATCCCTATCCTAACATATTTTGATGTTTTTGGTAGGTATCCTTGACATATTATTTTCTATGACTATGCTTATTCTATAAGTTCTATGTATTTTTCAAATTTTATACATTCATTAATTATTTTATATATTCCATTATGATTAATTTCTGATGAAATGCGATTCTTTATGCCCTATGTCAGGATTGTGAACTCTAATATTCAGAGTATGATATTAAAATGATTTTCTAAAATTATCAGACCCCTATGATCATGTTTTTTCATATATGCATCTGTTATTTACCTATAATGATAATTATAGATCACCCATTTCTAGTGTTTCCCTTATACAGGTCATGAAGAATGATTTTTATTTAGATTTACATAATTAGAATATCGTTTTGGAAAAATCACATTCTCTTTCACCATATTAGAATGTTTTTTTCCATGTTTCCAAATATTGTAAAATGTTATGGTTCTCAAGGTTGTCATTTTGTAATGCTATAAATGTTAATATAATGTTTTATAATATTCACGTATGTTAATATCAGGCCACTATAGTTCAAATTAAAGGAATGGTTTAGTCATTCATTATAGAGTATGATGAATTTTTTTTGTGATCCATAAGAATATTTCTATAGATATAACAAGGGATATATCCATGAAAAATTATAATGATGTGTTAATTTTTCAGAAAATTTCAATGAAATATTGTGATGGATTTACTGAGTGGTTACGTAGAAAAATATAATTTTCTAGATACTACAAGTGGATGTGGTTCTACAACAAATGTACCTAGGATTAAGAATATTGAAAAGGAGCATTGAGAATAACCCAAGTGTAGCTTGTTAAATGAAAATATTCTGTAATATGCATATGGTTTGACACTCTTATAGGATTTGATTTGGGAATTCACAAACTCGTCTTGAACCATAATGGATATTTAAATTTAAATTTTCTATTAACAACAATATATAAACCTAAGGTGTCATTGATTAATGAATTTTTATTGTTTTAAAAATAATATAAGTGGTTTTCATTATTATATGGAATTACATTATGTTGATTCTTCTCACACTGTGCTTTCTGGTTTTAATTCAATATTGGGAATATGAATGCATGTGGTTAAGATGAATTTTTTATATGTGGAATGTATGGGAACTATAAAAATTTATGTCCAATGTGGAATCCTCATAAAGATAATTATGAATGTGGTGTGAGTATTGTATATACATTTAATGGTAAAGAGAATGAAAATGATATGTGAAAGGTTTAGAATGTTATTCTAATATTGTTTACATTAAACGTGATATGCATAATTAGATTGAGTTTGGGGAACCTTATTACCTGAGTCAAATTTTATATTCTATGAAATATGTACTATGGAATAAGTTTAAGAAGCTTGAGTGTTGGTTTCAGTGTAATGTTTGATGAATGAAGAATTTATGTTTTTTAATTCAATTAATATGTTATATGATTCATGAAATATATATGTATTTTCAGTATTAATATTCATTATGGTTATGTTGAAAGGTGATGAAGGCATAAAATGTTATTTAATGGAAATGTTCTATTTTTTTAAGGGATGGACATCTGTAATGTGTTCAATATATCCGGAATCCTTTTTTATATTGGATAAAGAAAATATTGTTTTGGATTAATTAAAATGAATTATTTTAATGACCATAGAATGAAATAAGTATTCGTTGATAATGTTGTCTATGTATTCCAATATTAAGGTCACAACTTCTTCGGTTTAAGGAATATATCAGAAAATATTTTGAATAAGGATTAATGTATGTTTTCAAAATGGTGATATTTTAGTTTAGGTTATTATTATGTTTCAAGAGAATATACATTGATGGTATTCGCTTGTTTTGATGGTGAAAACCAAGATATACTTTTTGATATAATGGGAATCAATGTTGACAAAATTTCATGACCTTATTTAATTTTTTTTGATTTCATCATTCAGAAGTGTTATAGTGTTTATTATTTAAGAAAATTTTATTTTAAAATGTAGATGAAGTTTAATAGATTTATGTATAATATATAAATATGAGGAGTTATGCATATAATATTACATTCTCAATCAAAATAGTGTTGATGAAAACTAAATAGATATGGGATGAATTATCATGGATCTAATGGTCAAGTAGTGCACTAGGGATGAAAGATTCCACATCAATTTGTTTGAAATAGGTGAAGATGAAATTGGTCAGGACATAACCAAAGGGTGAGATTTTACTAATTAAATGTAATAAAATCAAGGAAGTATAAATTCTCATGGAAATTATTTATCATTAATAAAAAGACATTAAAAAAAATTATTCTTTTTATCTTTGTTTTAAATGAATCAAATGTACCCTTAGATCATCCAAGATTTATAACTTTGTAATTTTTAACTTTCTCATAATGAATTTATCTATCACTATCCATCCGAACAAGATAGTATGATCTCTACTATATATCCATGTTTTCCCTTCCCACCTATATTCTATTATGTATAAACCATGTTTTATGTTACTTTGGGAAAAATCTATTTTTCAGAATTTCCCATTCTAAGGGATGTTTTACTAGAAATTTTTAAAAAGTTGGTTTATATGAAACACCGTTTAATATATTAAACAATTTATAATCTAGATGACATTTGAGGGAGAAATTCAATTTAAGGGGGTAGAATGTGACACACTAATATTTTTTGATTTTTTGAAATTTCATTATTTTTTTATTTTTCATTACACACAACACTCAATATATCCTGTATTATATTTGAGAACCATGTTATTATTATTTTGTATACTACACCATTTTATAATTTAATTATATGATACTACAAGGTATGTATTTTGTACACAAAACACCAAAATTTATTGTTTTATATTAAACACTAACATGTATAGCATTACACACAACATTGAGTTTATACGAAACATAATATTTATTATAATTAATTAAATTACATATTTAAACGTAGCCATTAAACATAATAATAAAAATAATAATAAAAATAATTTAAATATTATTTATAATTGTTTTATGTAAATAAATAAGAACCATTATAATAATTATAATATAATGTAATGTATTTGTATTTTTGGGAGATTAATTTTCTCTAAAGAACTACCTTTTATGTCCCTATGTGAATAGAAATAAAATTAATTTTTAAATATTGATTAAACTTATTATGATAAAATAAACATTTTTTTAAAAGATAATATTTAAATTAATTTATGGTGAGTTTTTGGAATATTTCCGAGGTGCCTTATTTTGGTGAGAATCAAGAATATTATTGACATTTAATTCAAAACTGATTTTTCATGTAATTTTTTTATATATTAATATTATATTTTATGTTTTTAATAAATTAAAAATAGATCTAAAATGAATATATTATTCCATTATAGGTAATAGTAATCATTTTTATGTTAAATTTAGATATAAAATTTTACTAAACTTTTGAATAGTCTCACATTAAAAACATGCTTCCTCACGACTGCTCATAGAATAATAGTAAACATAATTTTTAAATTTCTAAAAATTAAATTTCGAAAATTGGTCATACAATTTATTCGTTTGTATAATATTCAAAGTCTAAAAATGTCATCAGAATTTTTGAATTTTTTTTTGATAATGTTAATAAAATTAATTAAAGTGATAAATCTAAAATTAAGCATAGCAAGAGACTAAATATTAATATTAAGGTCCCAAATGACATAGAAACCTATCCAACACCCATTATTTGGACAAATTGCATCTATAAAACATCACTAATTTAGTTTAGTTGGTCTATTATTATTATTTTTGGTAACAACATGGAAAAACCTAACTTGTTTTAAAAAATACCAAGTGTTCCCCACCCTCCCCTATAAAAGGAAACCACTTATTCCCAATCATCACACCTAGAAAAAAATATATTAAAAAAAATCTTCACATTCACATCCAAACAAAATAGAATTCATCCTTGAATCTTTTATTTTGGTAAAAAAAATCAATTCCAGGAATCCCTCTAGTGATAACCTAATGTAGTTACTCGAATAAGAGGATGTTTGAATGTCTTCAAAGCAATTCTAGGCATAAGTTAAAGGAATTTCATCTAATAATTTATTTCTAAGATATAAATTCCATATTCCACAATCAGTTATTTTTGGGGGTGTATATAATGCTATATGAATTTCAACATCATTAATTTATATTATTTAATTATAATAGTATCGTTAAATTGATGTTATTCATTCATGGGGATCACGGTTCTAATGTTACTCATTTAATAAGGGTTTTCTCATCTAACTATTTTTTATGAGACACAATACATGTCCACCTTGTATTTTTTATATAGGTTGTGTATACATCACTTAGATATATTATATGGTTTCTATAATTAAATTTATAGGTATTTTCATATCTATTTTATGATCTGTCTTTCATAGGGTTTATATTTCAAATGATACCAAATTTGTAAAAGTAATTTTGTCTCATTTGTCCTTTATTAATACACATTCCATGTTGTGCACCTGTATTTTACGATGAGGTGTTTGTAATACCATTGACATTTAAAATCATTGATCTCTTTCTTTTCATGATATTTTAAGAATCCTGAAATTTCATATTATTACAGGGGGAGTAAAATATAATGTAACCAAGCAGTAAGTGTTTATTGAAATAATAAAATTATTTATCAAGAGTACTTATTATTATTCTTTCATTGTTGAAATCATATGATCCATCTGCAATGATAAATTAAAAATTTTCATCATCTCTATGTATTCATTATATCTTCATGTATTGGAACCATTTTCCCCCACTCTTGTACATAAGATGATAAATAATTTTTTTTATAAATGTACAACATTAACCTATACTTTGGTAAAGAACATGTGTTTTAAAAAAACTAAAAGGGTTATTAAATTATTTTCATGAATTATTTATAAGATTTTCAAAAAATTTCAAATTCCTTTAAATATTTCTTCAAATGTTTTCAAAATGTTTTCAATTATTTTTCCAAAAAATCTCTACAAACTTTAATTATATATTATCAATGAAATTTCAATGAATGAGTGTTTGAAAATTATATTAAGGTTATTTTATAAGGTTAAAGGATAATGATTTTCCAAAATGATTTTAAGCCGTCTTTATATGTTTTCAATGTTTTTTAACATAACATAGTTTTCAAAATGATTTATTTTTTAAAAAACATTTCTCGAAATATAAATTAAAAATTTTCAAGAATTTTTTTAATGAATTTTCTATACATTATTATTAAAGAAGAATTTTATAATTTGTATAGTGAAAATTATTTTTAAAGAAAGGGTTTTTTATATAAGAAATATTCCAAGTAATCATTAAACATCCTTTTCCTTATGTAATGGCATACCTTTTGGTAGTTTTTATTTACTAGGATATAATCTAAAACTCCATTCATTTTCATTCTTAAGTATTTAATGTTTTCATTGAGTTATTTTAATAGAACAATTTATTCATCCTTGAGTTATATTATTTTGAAACCAGTTTGTTTTCATTGTAAATTCAATGATTTAATGATTATGATACCTAACTATAATCCCTATATAATGATATGAAAGAATTTTGAGATACCAATTTTATTTCATGTGTTGTGATATGATGTCTATAGAACCCATATCTTTTTATGGGTCATGATATGATGAATTTTTAATTATCTATTTGAATATGTATGCATCAATTTTTAATGTTATGTGGGGGTCCTATATATATCTCCAACCCATGGGGTAATGATAAACATTTTATGCACTAAATATGGTACATGTGATGGAATTACAAGAATGAAACAAGTGGGTACAAGAGAGGGAATCATATTCCTGACAAAAGAGGGTACCTGGGAGGGAATCCAAAGCTTGAAATAAGAGAGAATGTTAAGCCTGAAAAATGTGTGATCATCAAAGGAAATCCCACACTGGAAATATGAGGGAATCATAAGATCGAAATAAAATTGTACACATGTGGACATCCCAACCCTGAAAAAAAGAGGGTACAATTGAGGGAATCCCAAATGTTATATTGGTACATGGGTTATTTTTTCAGGCCTAAAATGTTTTGATGGTCATGAAAGGAAACCTTTACAGTTGATTTTCGATGTGTGTGAGTACTTCACAAGTTCGATATCATATTCCCATATTATTATTTCATGGGTTATGCTATTTATTCCATTAAGACTTATTTATTATTAACTGAAAATTATTAATCCATGTCTCATGATTGTAATATTTTATATACAGGGTATAATACGCAAATGATATTATCACATTCTCATACACTTATATTCAAGTTATTATTTCATGATTACTTTATTTATGGTTAATATAAATTTTATCTCACCATACTCTTATTATTTCTTTCCCCAGGTTATAATGAAATAATTTTATGTATAATATATAAATGAGGTTATCTATGTGGGAAAAATTTAAGATCTTTCACCATGTAAAAATATTTAGTTCGTTGATTCTAAATAAAGTAAACTATTATGGTCCTCAGGCGTGTATTTTTATAATGTTTTGAATAATAATATCCAATGATGTGATATCCATGTATGTTAATATTTACTCGATAAATGGATTCTTATATTTCATCATTACTACACGATATTGATTTACAAATGAAGAAGAAACCCTTTTCATGAAAATGTTAATAAAACACCATCATTAATTTTTTTGAGAAATAAAGTAAGAGGTATCATTATCACATATCACCAGATATATCTAAGACTAATTTAATTTATTTCACATATAATAAATTTACATTATAATAACACTTAAAAAATTTGATGGATATAATTTTTGAAAATAACATTTTAAATTTCATGTTTAAAAAAATTAAGAAATTATAATAGAATAATTTTATTTCAAAATATACATGGAAATATATACACCTCAATTAAATAAAATTATTTTTCATGGAAAATTAAAAAAATCCATTCATGTAGAATGAATTAAAAACAAACCTTAATTTCATTCATTTATTGAGAGAGCCAAAAGTGAATCTTTTAGTAAATGTTTTTATTTTTTTAATAATTTAAATTTCTTGTAATGTAATAGTTGGAAATAATCTATTATTATAATGATTCATTATTTATATAAAATAATTAATATAGAGGACTAAGTTGGTAAAAATTATTTCAATCCTTTAACGAAACATTTTAAAAGGAATCCCTTTGTTGATATTCTTAATGAAAAAAAAATTAAATGTAGAAAATAATAATAATCATAAAATTTAGTCAGATTAATTTTATTAATGATATTATATTTTAGTTGTCATTATGTACACCAGTAAAATAAATATATGTTCATAAATGAAATTATATCACAAATAATTATGTTTGGTATGAGTAACCTTTTCAAAATCATTAATTATTGAATCAAATAACCACATAATGATGGATCATATAAAAAATAAATTATTTTAAATATTGTGTTTAAAAAATTGACGGGGTAGTAACTACACTATATAATATAAATCATTAGGGAAAATTGGGATTATTTATGAAAAACATTTAAATCCTAAATGGGAAAATGCATGAAATACTAACAATATTTTTACAAATATATCATAAAAGAAAGAATATAATAGAAGATTATGATTTATGATAAAATATTCCTTAAAGATATAATATCTGAATAAGAATCAACTACAACATATGGAACGAAGTAAGAAAAAAATACAATACATGTCTCAATGAAACAATATTATGATGGATATAATTTTAAAAGAACATATCATTGATGAGAAAATTAAATCTTTGAAGTGATTATGTGTAAAAATTACATAAAAAATAATATTAAATTCTTAGGTTATTTCATACATATCCTTGAGAGAACATTGTAATTTCACATATATGTATAAACTAATGAATTAAAAATGATTTAAAAATCCTCATAAATTTATTTCAATCATACTATATAAATAAATTAAATTATTCTACAATAATGGAATGATAATTTTTACTTTTTAGAGAGAGACTAAGACATTTCCTAGAAAGCCGGATCCCTTTATTAGAAAATATAAAAATTACACCCGTCTGAAAGTAAGAGATTTACATTGTTCCTTACTATGACCAATTAAATTTTTTATTCTATTTTAATTAAAAAATAAATTCTATTTATAATAATGATCATGGTAATTTCATAATCGGTTATGTCCATGTCGGCAGTTGTGTAGACATTTTGTTAATAATAATAAAATTACATGATAGGTTAAACATAATAATAGTGGAAATTATTAATTAATATATATAGAAATACAAATTATATAATTTTCATTTTATAAAAAAATACAATTCTTAAATCACCCTTGAATAATAGATGTGAAAAATAACTCACATCACTTCATGTTGGTTTTATTCAACATGTATGCATGAGGGACATTATAATTTATTAATGGGTAGAAGTCTAAAAATGATAAGTCGTATTTTATATTTATAGATTAAATATTGTTTTATAAATATAATATTTATTTAATAAATCCCTACTAATATCCTTTCATACATGTGGTGATGAAAAAAAAAACAATTTCATTACATGTATGTTTTTATCCACATCTAAAAGTGAACATGGATTTCATTTTGGATATGATGAAAAAAAAATATGAACAGGTTTTTCACGTTAAAATAATGAAATATCATTATATGGTTCATACTAATACTATTATATTCAAATTGATACAGTAGAATATATTGTGGGTAAATAAAATGAAAAATTAAATAGATCAGTTAAAAAGATTGTCTCTACTATGAGAGATCACCTTTAGATTTCATATTATTACCCATAGGGATAATCATTTGATGATGACATAAAATCTAAAACATGAATACAATTTTTTCGTGATGTGTCATTTTTCAAAACTAAAAATTAAATAAATATTACTTAAACTACCCAATTTATCCCTATGATAATTTTTCTATACATATATAAAAAACTCAATCAGTTTTGTCATATATGATTTCTAAAATATGAAAAAATTAATTATATTATTCTATTAATGAACAATTTTTATGAAAATTAATTTTCAATGAATACAATGACTTACTAAAAATTTATTTCTTATTTTATAATAAGTAATAAGTAAATTTTTATTGAGAAAAATCAATATATATATATCTTATAATTTTTTAGAAAATTTCATATGTTCTTAAATAATAAGTATCATATATTTTTTATATTTAAATAATTTTGTTCCATGATATGATTATACTCTAAGTATCTTACCATATACACCCTCAAACATAGTTTTATTTTAAAATCCCATGATTTTGTAATTATTTTCATTAAATCATGTAAAATGTATAAGGATTTACCAAACGTTTTCATGGTGTATGTTTTACAATTGATACTATATGTCATTATGTCATAACATATTGACTACTATTATAATTTCATATTATATTTAATATAAAATTTATCTTATACACTTTTATTCTCAAATGATTATGATAATACCATATTTATATGTTCTCATACATAAACTCCAATCTCATGAATTTATTATTTTTTCCATTTCATGTGTTGATATGATATGAATAACATGACCATAGTCTTGAATGGTTTATATTATTGTTCAATTATAGTGAAATTATTTTTTATTAATATTTAAATATATATAATATGTAATAAAATAAACCATTAGGTCCTTATGATATCTAATTATATTGGATATTTATTATATAAACGCTTAAATAAATGTATTATTTATGTTTTTAATTTCATGGGTCACCATCGTGGTATCATATAACAGTTTATATAATTTTTATATTGGTATATTTATTTTAGAGATTTGATCAATTAATTAGGGGATTATTTCAGAAATCTTTTGAAAAAACTCATTTGTATATTTTTAATATACAAATCATTGTATAAAATATAATGATAACATATTTGTAATGAATATATTTTATGGTCCTCTTACAAATTACAGAAAATTATACTTCATGAATTACACTTCTTGTACCTTCTGGTCATCACCTCCATAAGCGATGTTATATTGGAATATGATCCATCACACATTTTTTGAAATTTTAATGTGCTTTGGTAAATCTATTTTATAGACTTTTGTGTCTATTTTCATACAAAACATGATTTGGGATCCCACATAACCCAATGTAAAAGAAGCATTACCTTCATCTCTTATCATATTTGGGATTGAACCTTAACTATAGATAATAAAAAAATATGCGTCCATATAAAAAATGGGGATACATGATATATAATAGATATAATGATAGAAAATATAACTAAAAAATATTTTTTATGTTTTAACTCAATCATAACATAGTGCATAATAAACAGGCATAACCACAATACTTTATTCAAACACTAGGGGAAATTATTTAGTTAAAATGAATTCTCTTCAAGAATAATAATTCATTACATAATAACCTAAAATTTTCAGTTAGATAACTATGTTATAATATTACAATATATAATCATTATTTATACAAATATATTAAATTTTTAGGGATAATATGTAATTTTTGAATTATTTTTCTATTCTAATTTTTTTTGGTTTATCCTTTCAATAATTTATTGTATCCAATATTCCTATAATTAATATAATTTCCACAACCCATAGTAATATTTTCAACGAATGGTGAAATGTTAAATATTTATTTTCTATAAAATAATCATAATATGATGAAAAATTGAGTGATTCTTTTGGAAATAATATATACAGTTATGAAAGTTTTTAAAAATAATACAGATATTCGAAAAAAAGGATGGATAATCATTCTATCATGTTTATTATATACTAAAGAACACTACCCATATAGGGCATCCTGATTCTCTAATTACTATGAAATGGATCAATAATAGAGAAAATATATTTTTTATTCTATAGTGTTATGAAAATGTATTTGGTTATTTAGTCTTTTTTTATTTTGGTAGTGATGTTAACCAATATTAAATTTTATTCAATAATATAATTAAAAATTTATGAATTTTAATCCATGGAATGGGATGAGTTTAATGGAGAATTCATCTGAAAATATTTTCCATGATGCCATAATACTAAAATAAGGAGATAAATCCATGATTTTAATCAAAATGATGATGATTCCATTGATAAATATTAATTTAACATCACTAGTCATGAATATAATGCATCCAGATTTAAAATATTCCATGAATTAATGGTTGATCATATCTCTAGAATTTTAAAGTAATTTTTCCCAAAATTATTTTCTATCATGAATTCTAGATGTTATGTTTAAAATACCATAATTTAATGAAATAAATTAATTTGACAAATATTTAAATAATTTAAAATATTTTACCTGAAATTCATATTTTATATTACATTATAAATAACACATGGTTTAACTTTAATTTCATGTAACTTTGAATGAATTCGATAATTAGTGTCACAAGAAAGCTTATGATCTATAAATAAAATATATAGTTGATGTTATTAGTACGTATGTAAGTTGACTCCTATCCTTTATATTATAAGCTGTTAATATAAAATATTTTGTTTACATATGTTTTTAAAAATCATATTACATTCTTTCAATAGATTTTATTGGAATAAAAAAAATAATAAAACCAGTTTAACAGTAAATTTTTTTTTCTTCTAAAAAGTGTTTTACCTCTTAATTTTAGACAAGGTTTAAAATATATATTTTTTAATATTTTAATTTTTTTAAAAAAATAATATCTTCTTAAAATAGTGATATATAATTTTTCCTTTAGATAATTTTTATAATTCACTAGGAAGTCACATTTTTTATGAATAGTGAAAACACTTCATTTTAATTGAAAAATGAATTTTCATCTAATTAAATTATATTGTTAGATTATATTTTAGATTTCTCTTGAAAAATAATTAGATAAATTCTAAGTAAATAAACACTATTTAAGTAAATGGATTCAATTTCAAATTGAAATTGGTTATTAAAACTTTTATGAAGTAAATTTTACTATTCTATTATAAAAATGATTCATATTTTTTAAAATCTACACATTTTGTATGATAAAATTATTTTATCCACGATTAAAATCCATTCTATCGTAATGAGACATTTTAATATAGTCAAAATATTCACAAAGAATATAATCTTTTCGATTGGTATTCATATCATAATAACAAAATTAGTCAATGGTAAGGATTCATGTTTGCTGGAATTATGCCTTCCTCATAATTAGAGAAAGAATAATGTTTTTGGATGAAGAATTCATTTTATTGCATAGTGTTTTTTAAAGAATATTCTGAGGTGAGGAGTTATAATGTTTACATGCATTATAAATTAAATAATATGTTTCTTCACTAGTCTTGATGTTCTAAAGAATAATGAAAAATATCATGATAAAATATTTTCAAGAAATATAGAAAATTCTTAAAGATTGGATCGATTAAAGAAGAAAATAAAAAGTGTCCATTATATCCAGATTTCATAATATGTGAATTGATGTTGTTTCAAGATGTACACTATTTATAAGTGGATTCATCATTGAATAAATTCTATTATTATTGAAAATCATCATAACATGATTTCCATCGTAATGAGAATTCAATAAAAAATGGATTTCTGTCACAATGGGAATTACATTATAATGTGAAAAAATAACAAACATGAATTTGAATGAGATGAATAGAAAATATAAATATTTATGGGATGAAGAGGAAACAGGATGTGTAATGAGAAGATGAAGGAAACAGAAATGGCAATGTGACTAAGAGGAAATAGAAATCATAATGAGATGATAAAAAAAGATATCATAATGAGACAAGAAGGATATAGAATCATAATGAGATGATTGTGAAGAATACATAGAAATAAAATTCTATAGGTTTTATGATGATTTTAAGAGTTTAAACTTGAAATTAAATGTTGCATAAATCGTATAGAAATTTAAAGAGGCATTTTGTAGTTAATGTATAAGATTAAATCTAAGAAATTTTCAGAGTTTTTAAATTTGAGGAATCTGGAAATGTTTTCAAGTTTCTCATTTTTTTTGTGTCTTATATATATAATATCTAAGAACCCTCATTCATCCGTTATTTTTTAGGCAATTGGAAATAGTAGAGCGTTGAATAAATCGAGTGAAATTCATTATCATTGAGAGATCTCGTGAGGGGGATCATAGAGTTAAATTTTTATGTAGAGTATTAATAACGATATTTTTAGAAGAACATATTTAGTTAATTTTATTGAGATAATCAGACTGATGATGAACATATTATGTGTTTTAGTAGAGTCTGATTTTTTTATATTAGGAATGGGTTCATCTTAGAAAGAGACTCAGATCCAGACTCATTGTGTATAGAGAATCAGATCAAGACTCATCATTTTGAGAGAAACAGAACCAAATTGATTTTATTAAATGACTAAGATCATGACTCATCAGATCGAGAAAATAGGATCCAGACAAATATGACCCAGGATTCAGACTAAGTAATGTTGGTGCAGTTACAAGAAATGGTTTTTTATTTTTTTTGGATCAATTGTTTTATATGAAATTATTATAAACTGGAATGAGTCAATAAATTATTTTCCATTTGGTGATAGAAGTTGTGTAATTGTAGTGGAAAAATATTTATTCACTTTTTCATAATATCTCATTTCTATAGATCTATGGGCGTGGATATGTCAATGATATAGGTTCTCACACTAAGGATGAACCTGGTAAATCTTGTGTTATTTTAATTATTTTATAGTTTTTCATGCATGATTATTTAATAAATATTGATAAAGAAATTAACCTGAATAGGATTCATTTTAATTTTTTTGAAACATAAAAAATTGAACATCTGATTCAACAAACCATTCTCATTTTTAATTAGATCCTTTTGAACATCAATTAGTATCAATACTAAGGATAACTTGTTGAATCCTTATCATGTATAATACTAATTCTGTAAACATTAGAGAAATTCCTACATTTCATGGAAACCATTATCAATGGTTGAAAAATAGGATTATAATTTATCTCATAACTCATTTCTTAGAAGTTGACTATGCTTCCACTATTGATATTCCTATTATTGAGAATGATTCCCCAATGACCTGTGCTGTTAAGAGAAATATATATGTTAATAGAAATGATAGAAATTGTATTCTAATGTACTCATCAGAAAATGTTTTACATAAGGTGATGGGTCTCAAAACATCAAAATGTTTGTGGAAAATTATGAAAATATTTTCAAAGGGAATATATTAGTTAACGAAGAAAATATTCAAATCTGGAAAAATAATTATGTAGATAACAGAATGATACTTGAAAAAACAATTGAGGAATACATCACCAATGAAAATGAAATTATTTCCAACATCAAATGATTTATAAATGTTCCCACAAATTCTACAGTTATGAAGAAACTTATGAGAAACATTACGAATAATATTGATACTATTTTTTTATTCAGAAGATAATTATAATTTTTCTCATCATTAATTTCATAACATTGTTTTTTATTATAAATATGTAAATATAAAATGATTAAAAAATATGAATGATGGAATGTGTATTTAATCTATGAGATACTTGAAAATCTATGTTGTTCCAAAATCCAAACCTTATGTGTCTAATGATAAAGAGGATGTCGATTGGATTGAAAAAATCACGTCAATTATGTCTAAGAACTATCGAAGAAAATGTGTACTGTGTGTAGGTAAACAACCTCTCAAATGTATAGAGTGTGTTGGAATCAATCATTTTTTTTTTGAATTTTCCCAAGATGAACATAGGATAATATCAAGATCATTTTGATGAATAACCATAATGGATGAAGTGTAACAAAAAAGATAAAATATAAATGTCTTCTTAAAAAATATTCGAAAAAAATTACTAGAATGAAAATATTTATGTGGAGTATGAAAATTGAACCAGACTCAACATAGAAAAATTATTTTTTTGAAGAATTCTTAGAAAAATGTAAAACATCATTACAAAATTTGAGAAAAAAAAATATTCCCCAGAGAGTGAATAAGGTGGCGAAGAATCATATAAAGATTATCATTCTAGAACTGATTTTTTTCCATTTATTCATCCCAAAAATCTCACAAAAGAAATTAGATTAATGAAGAATATTTTGAATAAGTTTCTATGGTATGAAAATTTGTCATCACATTGAATGATGAATACATTCAAGATATTTTACGTTACAAACATAGAATTTACGAATTATGAATGTTGAATAAAGAACATAATAACAAGATTAAATCTAAGGAAGAATAGGTTTTCTAGTTTCAATAAAAACAATATTGAGTCTAAAATCATCTTGGGAAAGATGAATAAAAGCATCAATTATATATCATATGTAAAATGAAATACTTATAAATATTTTGAGAAGGGTCGTCATAGGAATGAGGTGAAATATTCTTTAGAAAAAAATTATGTTTCATCTTACTATTTTAATATTTTAAGTTATGGATAATATATTGGGAAATCTTGAGTTGATATAGGATGTGAGAAACCTATCAAATCTAAAAATATTGATAAATCACTCAAATGAAAAGATGGTCCACATCAGGTGTATGTTATATATGAAGGAAGTTACCAACCTCAACTATGTTTTAACGAAGAATGATATTATTTCATTATAAAATCATCAATTGATTGTTATTTTTGGTGTTAGAGAATCTATGAGAACAATGATTTCAATTGTTTGCACTTCTTTTATATACATGGAAGAATGATTGTGATTTGTGGTGGAAATAGTGATAATATAAGGAAATACTCCCATAAAATTTAAAAATATAAAAATTTAATTCTAATGATATTAGAAAAATTCCAATGAGAAATCTATTTGAATGTCTAGAATATGTTAAAGAAATATGTGATCCATTTTTGCATCAACCCAAAATTGGTATGACACTCCATCCAGAACATGTTTCTTATGATAAAAAGTAAATGATAGATCAAATGAAGAAAGTTAATGAAATAATTTATCTTGTTGAGACTATATTGAAAGAATTAAAAAAGGTAAATCCATGTATACATGATAATCATTGTTCTTCACATATTATAGGTGATTTTAATGTCTTGAAACATGTTTGATATCATGATGGAGGAGCTATTAACAATGAAAATTACATTTCCAAAAAAATTTAAGGAATCATAATGGTTGAGATTGAAACTGAAAAGATTAAATCAATGGATTTTTTCTTTGTTGATGGGATTAAATATAACATACTCAATGTAAGTCAACTTCCTGCTGATGGAAAATAAGTTGTTTTTAGAAAATATTTTTGTATCATAGAATGTTTTAAATTTGGAAAATCTAATGAAAAATGGGAAAGAACCAGAGAGATTTTTCATTAAATCTATGAATTCAATAACTCATGTTACATGAGTGTGGATAATAAATATAAAATAAGGAATTGAAGAATTTAAAACAATTGAAATAATATTATGAACTATATCCTTAATATTGATTCCTCATGAAAAATTCTATAATTGAAAATAACAGAATAAATGTTTTTGTAATTTTTCAAAAAGGGATGATGAATAACAGATGTCATAACATAATATAGATTCAATATACCAAACCACTTGAACTTTTTCATTTCGATTTATGTTGGCTAAACATTCATCCGTCAACAAAATTAAAATTATAATTTATCACTATTATTAATGATGATAATCAAATATAAAACCTCGAGATTATGAATTAAAAGACAAATGCTATGGAAATTTTCAAATTTTATAGAATATATTATTAGAATAAAATAGTGGTTTCTATAATTAGGTCAAAAATAAAAATTTTACTGAATTCAAAATTAATACATTTGAAACATATATTATAAATCATTGTATGAAATATTAGTATAGTTATCCCAATAATATACAAATTATTAGAATATTATAAATAAATAATATATGTTATGTAAAAATTAGATGAGGTGTGTATGTAGAAAACCAAAATTCAAAGTTTTATTAAGGAGAAGCTATTAGTACTTTTTTACATGTTCAAAATAGATTTTTATTAAAATCAGAACTCGACATGATTCTTTATGAAATTTATTAATACAAAAATCCTTCATTGATATTATTAATTGTATTTTTATGTCCATGGTTTCTGAAAAATAAAAAAAAATCATATTTGGGAATGTTGGATGAGAATGTTGAGGAAGGAACATTTATGAGTTATTCAAAAAATAGAAGAAAATATAAATATTTCAAGAAACAACTAAAATAGTTTATAGTCTCATATAATGTCATGGAAATTGAAAATCAATATCCCATTAAAGAAGTTGGTGATAATTTTTACGATGATAAACATGAAAATTCCAAAAATTATACAATTAATTAAAAATATTTGCATTAAGATTCAAAAGAATCATTTGATGAATAAATATCCACTATGAAATAATCATTAAAATTTCATACATTTAAAAATATTGAATCTAATAAAATTATTATGAATAATAAGGCTTCACTTATCAAATGAAGAATTTTTACATTAGAAAATTTGACTCCACATATACAAAAAGATAAACCAAAATCATTTTTTGAAATTATTCCACACAATGAATGGGAGAATGATATGAACAAGGATTTGTATTAAAATAAGAAGAATTAGTCCTTGGAACTTATTTCATAGTCAAAAAATAAAAATTTTATCAAAACATTTTGGGTTTAAATAATAATTTAATTGAACATGGATAATTTTTATGAAATAAATAAAGTGTTGTTTATAAACTTTATACACTAGTGGTAGGTGTAGATTTTGAATAACATTTCCCCATTTGAAATATTATAGAAAATTATATTGTTTTCTATACACACATTAAAATTAAATTATTTATCATATTCTTGTAAAGTAAAATTTCATAATTGGTGATTTTGATGATGATGTTTAAATTGAACAATATTGCAGGTTTTTAATATATGAGAATGAAAATAATATTCCAAATTGGAGAAATATTTTTATGGTCTAAAACATGTTGAACATGCTCTGTATTCTAAAAATGAAGCTTTTTTTGAGAATAAAAATTTTTTCTAGATGAAAGTATTATAGAAACATATATGTTAATGATGCTGAATAATGATTTAAAATTGTAATTATTTATGTTGATGATATAATTACTTATGAAAATTTAGAATATGTTTGTAAAACATTTCATGATGAAATGAAGAATAATATTTAAATATATATTTAAATAGAATTAACTTTCTTCCTTGGATTATTTGTTTGAAAAAATGAAAAATACATTTTATTTTCTCCATAAAACTATGCTATTTAAATCTTAAAGTTGTTTGGGATGAAAGAATCCAAATAAAATTCAACTCTTATTTTAGGGAGAAAAATGTTATGTAATGATGAATCCATAATTAGTATAAATGAGAATGAATTTCAGAAGTTGATAGGAAGTATTCTTTATCTTACAACCTTAAGGCGTGATATTATTTATGCCATGTATTTGTGTTCCAGTTATCAAAGTAATAAAAAATAATCACATATGTTTGAAGAAAAGAGGATTCAGAGATATGTCATATAAACAACATCACATAAGTTTTCATACAAATGGAATTATGAGATGAAATTTTTGGGTTATAATGATGCTAATTGGGCTGGGAATTGTAATGATAGAAAATAACCATTGGAGGAACATTTTTCATGGTTGAATGTTGTGTTTGTTGGAATATTAAAAAACAGAGTTGAGTAATATTTCGCACAACTAAAACTGAATATATTACAACAAATTTGTCTATAATAAAATGTTATGGATGAATGTAAAGAATGAAAAATTAAAAATAAATGTTTCAAAACCATATAAGATACTTTGTGACAACACGAGTACAATTTTACAGTTTAAAAATCATGTCCAACATTTAAGATAAAAATTACATATTTTTTCACTTTATAAAAGATAAAATTTCGTTTTTAGATGATTTTCTAGAATACATGTCATAAATGTATTAGATTATTTATATCATTAAAAAATAAATGCAAAAATAAAGGGTTGTGCTATTGAGGGTGAAACTACAGGTTGATTATCCTATCTTTTCCTCTTAAACCGCATAAGGAAGCATCCCCATATTGCTTTGGATTATGTTGGAAAAGGATTGGAGAATATAACAAATATTAAAATTGTAAAATGTTTTTAAATATATTTATTTTTTTATTATAAAGATGTGGTTATCATAAAATGGGGGAGAGAAATAGATATGTGAAAGTGGAGAATATACAATTTTGGAAATATTTTAATTAAATGAGAGAATTTTCCAATCCACTGAGGGATTGAATTTCTTCAAATAAATTAAGTTATATAGTATTTTTTTGTCAAGAAACTCTCCCATGAAAAAGTCTAAATTTTGATTAATTTTATGAAAAACATGACTGGTTTACATGAGTTGAGTGGTGAAAAAATATGGGAGTTGGAATATTTGTTAACAAGGGTTGTCAACAAATCCATATGGGTAGATTGAAAAACATTTTTTTTTGTTTTAGAAATGTATTTTATTTGTTAAAAAAGAAACATTTTATATAATAGTAATTTTGATTTCCAATGATCAGATCCAGTCCATCATAGTGACATTTTTCATAGAAATTAAAATACTAATGAAAGAATCTGATCCTGCTACATCATATTCAGATCATCTAATACAAAAAATTGGGGTATAAATAGTAGCTTGCGGGATGTGTTCCTTTATCACAATCAAATATATAATGATGTTTTTAAGTAGAGAATTCATTTTTTATGAATAGTTTTGAGATAATATTTTGAAAATAAGAGCCATAATGTTTTCTTAATTTATATAAAAAATAATATGATGTATTTTTGGACATTGTTTTATCACAAAACATGAAAAATATCATGATAAAAGACATATAATAAATAGATAAGAATTGTGAATATTTCATCGATTCTAAAAGTCTACAAAATGTCGTAATTATATCCAAAATTCAGAATGTGTGAAGTTGATGAAATTTTTATATGATCAAAGGTTTTAAGTGGATTCATCATTTTATAATTTCCATTATTACAGAAAATAATTAAAGTGGAATTTCTATTGTAGTTAGAAATAAATTGTAAGGGAATTTCAATGGTAATGGGAATTCCATCATAATGAACTGGAGAAGAAACATGAATCATAATTCACAGAAGAGGAAACAAAAGTCATAATCATTTGAAGAGGATACATGAATCTTAATGACATAAATAATGAAACATAAATCATTATGTTCTAAAGAGAAATATTAAATCATAATGAGTTGAGAAGGAAATCTATCGTAATGAGCCGTAAGTAAATAGAATCGTAATGTGATGATTATATATAATGTCTAAAAATATAAATTTAGATTTTTTATGAAGAATTGAAGAGGTCAAGATTGAAATTAAATTTGGCATAAATTATGGATAAATTCAAGGATGATTGAACAAGAAAATATTAATGTTTAAAATTTAGTTATTTTTAGATTTTTTTAATTTTCATGATGTGGGGAATGTTCTCATGTTCCCTGATTTTTTTATCTGAATATATTATCAATTTGTGCTCCAATAATTCATTTATCATGGGGGTTTTTAGAAATGTAGAAAAGTTATAGTTTTTAATAAATCAAGGTAAAGTCATTATCACTCAGTTATATCATTTTACATATCAAATAACTTATTGTTTATTTACAGGATTGAGAAATATCATATTAAAAATATTTTATTTAGTTAATCAGATAGATTCATTAAGAAGGAAGAAGGTTGTATTCATCATTTTATCATAGTTTGAGTTCAGTATTTTGATAATTTGTACTTTGTATTGATTCTTTCATATTGAGAAAATTATATCTAATCTCATCATTTTAAGAGATTCATATCCAGACTCATAGTAATGAGAAAATCTAATCCATACTAATTGTATTGAAAGAATCTAATCTAGACTCATCACATTATGATAATCAGATCTAGTGAAATAAGACTAACGATTTAAACTGAGAAATTGTAGAAAAATTTCCCCAATATCATTATTAATTTATTTGGATCAATACTTCTATTAGAAATAATTATAATATGATAGGAATCAGTAAAATATTTTCTTTTTGGAGATAGAAGGTGTCTAAAGGGATTTGAAAAAAGTTGATTTCAAATCTTCATATTAGTGTATTTTTATAAACACATGAGAGTGGCTTTGGTAAGGATGTTTTTTTTTCACACACTGATGTCAATTCTTATAGATCATCCTTGTCATATATTCTTCCCTATATTTCTATACCTGAGTATTATGTAAATTTTTATAAGGAAATAAATCTTAATAGGTTGTAGGGTTTATGTTTCCATTTTTTGGGAAAATATCACATTTCAAAAACTAATTCAACCCCATTTAGTTGTTTTTAGGTTCATTTGGAACAACAATTTCATTATTAATAACTTTTCCCTTAAAAAAATGCTTCACGGTGTTATTAAGATTAATTTTAAATTAATTTTAGCCTCTTATTTGTATGTAATATGAAAAAATGAATATATTTGGAATTTTTAGGAATTTTTTAACCTAATTAGTTGAAATTAATTTTTTTTATCAAAATGATTATTGAAAATTGTGGAAATTAATAATAGTGATTAACACAAAAACAATCTTAAGTAATAATTAAACATAGAATATGTGTCATATAAATGAACCTAAACATGTCAAACCCCCATTTTATATACATTTTATACCCTAAGAACCTTATTATCTATTCTTATGGGTAATTGGGATACAATTCCATGAAATTCAGTAATATATTATATTATATAACAAAAAAATACTAAAAGGTACCTTTTTTGCGATTAAAATTTATAAATAATTATATTAGGGAAGAATATAAAATGAATTGGATATAAATAATATATTTTATGAAGAGTGATTTACTTTTACATACTATTTATTTCAATTTTTATATCTGATATAATTACATAAAATACTTATTAAACACCAACACATGGCTTATCTGGTTAATAATTATAAAAAATAAAAGATATTTTCTTAAATGCTTTAAAATTAATAATATAATTAACTTATTCCAGGTTATTTTTAAGTGTAAATGAATATAAAAAATAATCCATTAATTGGCCAATTTATCTTTTATAATTGAAATATTTTCCCATAAATAGTAATAACATTTTCATCATTGTTATGGAAAATCAGTTTTTTTGCTTGATACATGCTTCTATATTAAAATTAATTTCCAATACATCTCAATTTTTTATTTTATGAATTTGTTTCAATGTTATATAATCATTAGGTTTATGTTTTTTTAATAATTATAACATTAATCTAGTCTTCTTGGATGAATTATAAAGGATAGAAAACAAGATACCTAAATGTAGAACCAAAATGAATAAAATAATGAAACATAAGGAGTAATGAAAAAAATGATAAAAATGAATTTCTTTTTTTGTGGTGAGTTTTTGGATTGAAAAAAATACCCTTTAATCCATTATTTGTTATTTGGATGATCATGAGGTATGGTTTTACTTCTAATAGTGTCCACTTTTTGGTATTTATATTATTTAAACTCTACACTACTATAAGTAGAATTATCTCTTCTCTTGTTTTCACTCATATAATGATTTTTAACATCCCAAGCCATCCCAAATAAGATCCCAAAACCAATAATCACAACATATTATCCTCAATTTTTCCTTAAATCCAACGATAGAATCAATTTGGAGAAAAATAGAAAGAGTTACTTAAAAAAGGTGTAACATTATTCAATGTGAATTTCGTTTTTATTTATTTCTCAACCCACAAAAATTATTATTATTACATTAATATATAATAAATTCAATATCATAAGCCTAATGATATGTCATTATTTTATGTGTTATAACTAAACATAAATAAAATTACATCAAATGTGTAATAAAATTATAGTTCTTGTGTAAGGAAGACTATCGTTACACGAAGCGATGTCATTCATATTATCCATTACCATCTATCATGGTATTGAATTATGATAGAAACAATACTTTTATATGATATATAGGATATTAATAATTTCTTCATAATTTTTCAGTTATTATATATAACATATATTAATAAGCTCCATTGTGTGATAATATGATAACATTATTATTGATTTATTGGACTACCACCTCCTCAATGCGATGTGATTTGATCCTGCTTTACAGAGAATTTATTAAGTATGCCTATAATTAATATTATTTTAGAAAAATGGCTTCGATTTTATATTCATGAAATTATTAACTTTATTCATTTTTAACAAATCATTTTCTTGAATACCTTTTCACACATAGAAAACGTGATAACGTCGTTTGTGGATGTATGGAATACCAACACATTGAAGGTATGGGCTTCCATTTACACCCAAAAATTCATATATATATATATATATATATATATATATATTTGTATATGATTAAATAATATCATATATATATATGATATAATTATAGGTATATAATGATAAATTTCACTTACCGTCTTTCTATAACGATCATTGAAAAATATGAACATTACTCATGCGTATACATGATCTACCGTCTCAATAATTGTAACATAGGTACTTATTGTAACCATATTTCTTGATTGGTTTTAAAATTTTATTTTATGTATAAATATGATTAATATTTCATTATTATTATTATAGACATTTTAATATAATTACATCATTGACCATATTAATCCATCCACAGATATTTTGACACAAAAATTGAATATGGTCGAAACAACCGATGTAGACCTAAATGATTAATTAGTTGTATAAAAAATGTAAAAAGCTAAATAAAAGTTATTCTAGACATGAAAATATATTATTATTTATTTAAATAATTATAATAATGATCTTATTAAATATATATAGAGAAACATGGAACAAGTCAGACTCGTAGTAAGAGACTTCATCTCAATTTTTATTCATTGATGCATTGTTCTTGATATTATACATCCACCTTCAGTTATAATGTGTAGAAATAACAATTTTTTTATATAAAAATTTTATTTTATTTATTCTCATGTTCTTTATAGAGTATTTAATTATTATCAATTCATGTATATTATGATTCTAATTCTTCAAAGTGGTATGTGACACATCAGAATGTTTAAAGATTATTTTCCACAAGAATGTTCATAATAATATTTTAATGGTATTTCCATTAACAAACTTGATAAATATGTTCATAAATATCCTCAACTTGGATATTTTGTATTTAAAACATCCTTATTATTTCTCTATGCATATTATGACTTTTTTAATGATATTTTTATTGAACTTACTTCTTTTCTAGTGTTAAACTATGATATGAATAGATTGATATTAATCCCATTTTTTTCCACGGCTTTGCCATGTTATAAATGAATAATTATTTTTCTTAATAATTTAATGATGACACTATTTTATTTAAAGAATTAGTACATGGGAATTAAATTGAATGGGTGACCCTGATATATATTATACATGTAGTGGACTAGATAGCATCGAGTGAGCCCCTTATATCTTATACACGGGTCATCCTAGATAGAACTGGGTGAAGAAATTAGCAATTAAACATGGGGTAGACCTAATTGATTCAGTTTTCCATTAAATCTTATACTTGTTATGGACCAGATAGCACTATATGAGTCCATTATAGCATAAAGGATGGTTGAGACCAGGATATACCTCTAATGAATTGGGCCTAAAAGTCAAATGTATGGGTTTTCCATTTAGAAGAGTGAAATGATTAAAAGATAGTAGAATGAATATTCCAATTAAAAGGGTTTTGATATTTTTTAACAAATATTATTAAAAAATTCAAAAAAATATTCATAATTTTAATCTATGGGTTTTTATAATTTTAATATAGAAAAATCAGTGTTTTTTAGGGTGGATTTTTTATTTCATATTCCCAATAAAAATCCACGATAAAGGAAATTGTTTTACGAGTATTCATCATTTTACTAAACTAATATATTTATTTAATTTCTATCCCTTATTAACATTTTTTTTCTCATCCCATGTATCTAAAAAGTTTTCAGAGAGTTTAATGATGGGTTTGGTAGATATTGATGTCAGGAGGAAATTCATTGAGAATTTCCATGGAATAAAATCATGATTTATCATATAATATTTATATTATGAGGAAAATAGATTATAAATGGATTAATAACATTATACTTTATTTTTGTTATGTAATATTCTATCCTCATTATCTAAATCACTAAAATTTAAATGTCCACCATTGTGAAATAATTATATTTCATGATTAGAACTAAATATTATGAAATGATTCAGTGGGTGGAAGTTTTTTTAGTGTCAATAGAATGGTTTAAAAACACTAATAGGTAAAGATAGTGTTACTATAATTCCATTATAATATTTTATGTTATCTTTAATTTTCTATAATGAATTATTTTAATATTTACATTTTTAATCATTGAAAATATGTGTTTTAAGAATGGGGTTTTTATATTATATAGTAGATTTGTAATGTAAAGGAACCAAGAAGATAATATCTTTCCAAAGAAATATGTAGATATGGTTGGAATTGAAATGGAATAGTTTTTTTGTATTAATGTAGCATTTGAACCGTTCTTTGAATGATGGTTGTATCCATTCTAAATAGGAACCTGATCTAACATTATGGAAAATATATATAGTGATCCATTTTATGAAACTTCATCCCATCGAATTTAATGGATAGTCAATCTAAGTGGTAGATTAAGGATGATCAATGACCAAGATAATATATTTGAAGTCATTGAATGTTTATAATATCAAAAGGTAATTGTTACCATTTTATATTTTGATGGTTAAGTTGATAGTTGGAAGAATTGTTTTATGAATACTAATGAAAATGATGATATTATTACCATTTAAGGTGATGAATTTAATAAATGCTTGCTTGTGAAGTATTTACCTATGGGTTTTCAGATTAAGATTGGGAAGAAATTCTTGGATGTAAATAAAAATGTGGATGAATTGTTTTCCATAGATCAAGAAAAATTAAAAAGACTAGCTAGGAATTTTCATGATTATATTAGATTCATTGATTAAAAAATTAATAGATTTTACTATGAATTGAAACCAACTATACCGATATCTTGTAATGTCACAAGGTTTATTGGGAGTTATTTTTAGATATTACATGTAATTACTTCGAGATTAGTCTTTGAGACGGTTTGAGATTATAAAGCCTTGGGTTGCTGGAATAAATGTTTAAAATAAATTAATCATCAAATAGCATGCTTGAGCAGTTTTCCTAAAAAAGTTTTTTATAGAAGTTCCCAAATCAAAAATATGTGGGCAAAATTGTGTTCATAACAACGACATTAGCTTAGGTTAGGAAAAACACCATCAAACGTGGACCATATGTGATATTTGGTTTTTTGACTATTAAAAAATAAAATAAAATAAATATTTATATTATTTTTAAATTTCACTAATGAAACAACCTAATGTTTTAAATAAGTTTATTATGTGAATTTACATGTTTGTCCTTATAAACCTATAATTCTATATATAATTTTAGAGAAGAGCCTTGGATAAACCTATCTACGATGAATGATGAAAAATCAAGAAATTGTGAATCATTATGACAGTTGAGATGGAAGATCTCAATGATGAGGTAATTGAAATCCTTCTACATTAATGATCAATACAATACTGTGGTATGGTGTGTTATTTCAATTCATTCATTCTCGTTCTATGATTCAACGATGATTTAGGTTGAACCTTGAAAAAAAATTTATTGCACTTGTGGGATGTGTGATCAATGGTTCTGTAAAGACCCGTAAAATTAAAGAGAAATTTTTTTCTTAATTTTCATTGGGATTTAACAAGAATGTTGTTTCTGACGGCACCTGATTCTGAGGCCCGGTGTGTCCGGAATCAATTTCCGAAGTTTAGCTCGGGTACGTTCAGTGAACGAACGAGCGGGAATTCCTATCTTTTGAACCGGTGCTCAGAATCGAATTCTGAGGGCACTGATGGAACCGTAGCACTAGTAATTGCTTAGGAACGCTTAATCCGGAGTTGCGTTTACACGATAGAAGTTAATAAATATTGTGGAAGTTAAAAAAATAAAAATTTAAAAACTATTTTTATTTTTATTACACTATGTGTTTAATCCTTTGGATGGAAGTTGGGTAACAAACCAGCCTCCCTTGGGAGGTTATGAGGGTGGTTGGGCCCGCACGAACCCCACCCCTTCATATCCTCTAACCTCCTCAACTCCCATTAATTTTTTTAACTTATGTTCATTAACTTATGGAATTAATGAGGTGAGTTAATGTGGAATTCAAACACTTGAATTTCAAAAGCCTTGATGTGTTAATAAAATAAGTTAAGAACTTATTTTATTGGGTTGGTGTTTAGTTTTTTGAGAGCCTTTGGAAAAAAAGATAAGGAAGTCATGAGTTCTTCAATCTCTTTGAAGAAGAACGCGAAGAACGAACGATCTCCGACGTGGAGCGCCGAGCCCTCAGAGACTGTCTTCCGCGACACTGACCTGCGACGCGACATCTTCTTCCACGACGTTTTTCTTCCGTGACGTCTCTTTTCATGACGGGTTTCCACGACGAAATCTCCGTCAACGTCTTCGAATCCTCACCTCGCGACGCCAAAATTCGTCATCTCTTTTATCAAGGTAGGGGATTTATTTATTTATTTTGTTCGTGAATACTATCTTGTCATTCTTTGTGAAAATATGAACAATTGTTAATGACTAGCGAGAGGGGGCCGGACCGCACAAACATGGCCAACCCTCCTCCATTATTGATGTTGTTTCTTATGTGGTTGGAACGGAATGGCGTGGTACCGTCGCACCACGCAGGATCGTATGGAAAGTAATGCGCGGCGCCGTCGTGCCGCGCCGTGAAGTGGAACAAGGACGCGACGCCGTCGCGCCGCGTCAAAAAAAAACTGAAGACACCATGGCCGGGGCGGGGCCATGGTGGAGGTGCGCGGTGCCGGCGCACCGCGCCGGACAAACCAGGCCGCGGCCAGTTCCGGTCCGCGGCGGAGCTGGGTGACCGGCGGCTGGTTCCGGGCCGCCGGTGTCGGCGAAGGAGGAAGGACCGGCCATCTCTGGTCATTGTTGGCAGAATCGGCCGGCCGGTGCGGGCCGGCCGGAAAAAAGGGAAACCGGGGGAATTAATTTTCCCGGCCAGCAAGCACAAAACGGCCCCCATTTAATGGGGGGCCGTGGTTACACCAGGGGGGCAGGCGCCCCCCCCCCCCCCCCCTTGCCAAACGGCTCGGCTGGTTGGCCGAGCGCCTGGCAAGTGCGCTGGGCACATTGTGCCCAGGCCGAGCTGGACGCCTGGCCGGTCCGCCAGGCCGGGCCGTGCCCAGGCCGGGCCGCGCCATGCCGGCCGGGCCGGACCCGGACCCGGTTTGGGTCGACCCGGTTCGGGTCGACCCCGGGTGTATCGGGCCGGGTCGGACCGGTCCTGAACCCCATAATACGGAATCTTTTCCGGTCGTACGTCCATAACATGTGCTACCGGCCTCCGATCAATGCACCGTTAGTTGCGATGCAATCCTTGGATCGAGACGATCGTTTTGGTATACCACAATCAAGGTTTCGGAATACTTTGGGTTTGGCTGGGTTGGTTCGTACACGAAACCAACCGGGCCCTCGGAGCGGAAACGCTCATATCTTAAGCTGTGGACGTCCGATTGACATGCTGATAACATTGTTGGATTTCTCTAAGTGATACAGATCTTCTGGCTTACTCCACCCGAGGTTTGGATGCAGGTGGAGTACATTCGGGTTGGTTTTGCCTTAAAAACCAACCGGGCCCCTGGGACGAAAAAGCCAATAACTCTCAGACCGGGCGTTCGGTTGACGCGCGGTCTGTGACGTTGAGTTCCTGTTGACGATACAGAACTTTTGGATACAATAACTTTGGACTATGTGTCAGTTGATGTATCAGCCTCTCGGCACGGGAAGTGGACCCTCCTGAACGAGCTTTCTGTGTGCGGGAACCCAAGAGCTGGCTGCGACTACTACTGTGACGACGATGACTATACAGAGATCCTCAGTGGATTCGACGGCGACGACTTCAGCACTCAGCGATCCTACGTGGATCCGTGCTACCGATCCTGTGTGGGTCTGATCCTGTGTGGGTCAGCGCTCAGCGGTTCTGTGTGAGCCAGCGCCTACAGATCCTATGTGGGTCCGATCCTATGTGGGTCATTGCGGGGGTTAGTTTCCTATCGATCCTTTGTGGGTCATTGCGGGGGTTAGTACCTATCGATCCTTTGTGGGTCCGACGACTTAGATGGATCAGTGATCATCTCTATCGTCTTTCGAAGAAGTATACCTGTGTGTGCCGAAATCCTGTTTTGCTTTCCTATGTAGATTGTGTTGAGCTATCCTGTGTGGATTGACGTTTTTTTTCTTGTGTGGACTGGGTTGTACTTGGGCTCGGATGTTGGAGCCGAACGAGAATTAATGACTTAGGTATATGTATGGGCATATACTTAAGCAGAGTCAGTTGTTACTTCGTGATTGTATCTTTCCTTTGTGGATTATCCTTTGTGGATTCTGGGAGACCTTCGGGGGTCTCGGGGTCCCTACTGAGTAGCTTATAATCACCCCTGCACGGGCTATGCCCGCACTACATTGTGTTGGTTGCAGACGATGGACATCGCTAATCATGGTTGAGGATTGTGGAGCATGACAGTACCTGGAGGTGGACCACTGGGCGGGACGTACTCAGAGCGGTTGGCTGGACCGAGGAGCTGTGGAGACTAACTGTACCCACCCTTCAGGTAGGACTTCCAGTGGACGGCTCGACGTTGCGGCTTTACTTTTCAGTTGTTGTTTTCCCTTTCGTGTTGTACTTTACATTCAGTTTGGGTTTGTATTCTGGCCCACTTACTTTCCGCACTTACAGTTGTACCATCTTTTACTTAGTGTTTACTTCTACTGCTTGCTTGCTCTGTGGTGTTTGTTTACTTTTCAAAGGCAATGCCATCCCTTTTTATCGGGAATTTATGCCTTGGTGCTAGTCACCATCCCCCTGGCCTGTGGAAGGCGGTCTTGGGGTAGTCACGGCACGGGCCCCGAGGACGGGTCGTGAAAAATTGGTATCAAAGGAGTTTGGTTCTACCGCAGAACTCTAGACTCTGATCTTTTTCTATGTGTAGAAATAGTTTTAAGCATATTGAGTGTGGTTATCAGTCCAGGGAGTCCAGTGTTAGTGCGGTGGCCGACGTATCCATACACCAGGACCCTGACTTCTGATTTCTGACATAATGCACGCAAACATTGATTGCATGTGTGTTTCAAGTTTTCATTGTGAATACTTTGTATCAGCTCACCAGGTATACTGTTCTGACCGTGGCGCACCTGTTTCCTTTTCAGGATGGCCCCACGACGGCAGCCAGCTAGGGTTCCGAGAGTTGAGCATGACGACAGCCCACTGAGCGACGAGGCCTCGGTGCAGGGCACTTTGTCAGCAGTGGCACCATCGGTAGCTCTACCCGCCGAGCCACCGATGCTTCTAGCCCCAGCCGCTGACGATGAACGTCGCCATAGTGCACCGCATGAGTTCCAGCGCCAGGGACGGCCTAGGTTCCGCGGGGAGACGGAACCCCAGGTAGCCGAGGACTGGCTGGAGGCTGTGGTGAGAGTTTTCAGGTTAGTGAGGACACCAGCAGACCTCATGGTGATCCTCACAGCGAGCCTACTGCACGTAGCAGGAGGCAGATGGTAAAACATGATGCTCCAGGTGCACGATGAGGCATCTCTCCTCTGGACAGACTTTGAGGGCCTCTTCCGCTTAGAGTTCGTCCCGTCCAAACTCTGTGCGGTGCGCATCTAGGAGATTCTTCAGCTGCGGTAGGGCAGCTTGACGGTCGCCCAGTACTCGGCGAGATTGACTGATCTCTCGCGCTACTCGACAAACATGGTACAAGACCCATTCTTCCGGGCCCGGACCTTTGAGCAGGAACTGAGACACGAGATCAGGGCATCGCTGTTCTCCC
Organism: Viscum album; assembly: GCA_963277665.1. Taxonomy (NCBI): domain Eukaryota; kingdom Viridiplantae; phylum Streptophyta; class Magnoliopsida; order Santalales; family Viscaceae; genus Viscum; species Viscum album. Next base: position 1,277,655,680 of record OY728133.1, read on the forward strand.
TCAGCATTTCGACTCAGACAGGAGTACTGGAGCGAGCCCTTTTGATCGAGAGTTTTCTTGCTGAGTCTACACCAGTGCTGAGACCCACCCTAGGGCGGCACGTATCAGAGTCTTCTGCAGCAGGCAGTTGACAGATGACTCATGGGTCCAGGCAGACTAGACCCTCAGGCAGACGACCTCAGGACACTAGCTCAGTAGTGCGGGGCACAAAGCGCGGAGCCAGTCTTTCGAGAGGCAGGCAGTGCTACTCATGCGGCGGGCAGGGCCACATGGCTCGTGATTGCCTGACCAGCCGTGTCGAGGAGCAGCAAACGGTTGAGGGACCACCGAGGCAGAGGCAGAGGGTCAGCCATGGGGGTCCGCAGGGAGCAGGCGGATGAGGCAGAGGAGCTGGCCAAGAAGCAGGTGGTGGCCGATGCTTTTAGTCTCTACCACCACCACCACCAGGAGGTCCACCCCGACCATAGGGAGCTGGCGGGCAGAGACAGGCACAACTCCAGGCAGCAGAGGCCTACAACCACGGCGCGCCCGAGATGATTCGAGGTACTATCTGTGTCTATTCCACCCTTGCTGCAGTACTTATAGACACAGGAGTGAGTCATTCTTTCATAGCCACTTCCCTTGTTCGGAGCTCGGAGATTCCGACAGAGCTGTTGGCTCGATCCTTATGGCTAGAGACTCCTACGGGAGAAGACTCGACGATTACGCACTAGTGCAAACAGTGTGAGCTTACTCTAGGAAGCGAGAGCTTCGGCTGGGATCTTCTTGTAGTAGCGTCGAGGCCTTATGACGTCATCTTGGCCATGGATTGGTTGTCTACATTCCATGCACAGATTGACTGTATTAGGTGCAATGTGTGATGTGTACGCACTGACGGGAGCAGGTTCACCTTCACCGGCGAGAAGGGAGACTTTGCAGCACAGGATGGACTCTCACAGAGGAGAGGACATCCCATCACTCATCAGTTGGCAAGCCTCATCCTAAGAGCAGTTGACGTGCGGAGTCCTGGTTTTCCTACAGCGGTGGATCAGTATGCGGAAGTTTTCCCCAACGACGTTCCAGGGCTACCTCCTCGTAGAGAGGTAGACTTTTATATTGACCTGTACCCCAGGACAACCCCGATATCGACTCCAACATATTGAATGGCCCCCGCTGAGCTTAGAGAGCTGCAGGTACAGTTAGAGGACTTGCAGGGCAAGGGGTTCATCTGACCTAGTGTTTCACCCTGGGCTTCCCCGATTTTGTTCACCAAGAAGGCGGACGGGAGCTTGCGACTTTGTGTTGACTATTGACGCCTGAACCAGGTGGTAGTGAGGAACAAGTATCCACTACCGAGGATTGATGACCTCTTTGATCATCTCAAGGGAGCACGGTGGTTCTCGAATATAGACCTCAGGTCAGGCTATCATCAGCTCAGAGTTCGAGATGAGGATGTGCAGAAGACAGACTTCAGGTGTCGGTATGGCCACTATGAGTTCTTAGTTATGCCCTTCGGCGTGACCAATGCTCTAGCAGTGTTCATGGACCTCATGAACAAGATCTTTCAGCCATACCTTGATCGATTTGTCATGGTCTTTATCGACGACTTTTTGATTTACTCGACGAATGAGGAGGAGTACGCCTACCACTTGTGGGTTATACTGGACACACTCTAAGAGCACCATCTTTATGGTATGCTCTCGAAGTCTCAGTTCTGGAGACGCGAGGTCCACTTCTTGGGACACGTCATCTTTGAGGCGGGAGTTGCAGTGGATCCTATGAAGATCGAGGCAGTGCTAGCTTGGGAGCCACCCAAGAGCGTGACGGAGGTGCGGAGTTTCATGGGACTAGCTGGATACTACCAGAGATTTGTGCCAGACTTCTCCAGAGTTGTGGCACCACTCTCAGCTTTGAAGAATAACGGGAAACCCTTTGTATGCTCAGAAAGATGTCAGCAGAGCTTCCAGGAGCTGAGACAAAGAATGACCAGCGCACCTATCTTGAGGTTGCCTGAGGAAGGATTTGGGTACGTAGTCTACTGCGATGCATCAGGGACCAGACTCGAATGTGTCCTTATGCAGGAACGGGCAGTGATCGCCTATGGATCACGTCAATTGAGGCTGCATGAGCAGAACTATGATACCCATGACCTGGAGTTAGCAGCAGTGGTTTTCGCTTTGAAGACATGACGACACTACCTGATGGTCGAGCGCTTTACAGTCTTTTCTGACCATCAGAGTCTCATATACATCTTCTCTCAAGTGGATCTGAATCTGAGATAGCACCGATGGCTTGAGTTCCTCCAGGACTTTGACTTTGAGATAGTCTATACACCTGGGAAGGGGAATGTGGTTGCCAATGCCCTCAGGATGAGGAAATTCATTTAGCTACTTGAGGAGGCGACAGAACAGCTAGCCTCTTTGCAGATATCCTTCGTGGATAGAGATGGAACAACCTTCTTTCAGTCTCTCACAGTCACTCCTCCATTACTGCAGCAGGTCAGAGAGGTACAGCGTGGGGACAATGACTGTTAGACGCGGCGTGCTCAGATATCCTCAGGACAGGCACCAGATGGTTTCTCCTTTGGAGCAGAGCACGAAATCATTTTCAGAGGACGTACCTTGGTACCAGTTGATTTACGGGAGGAGGTGCTGAGATATTTTCACACTTCTCCTTTGGGGGTACATAATGAAGTAGAGAAGATGTACCAGGATCTCAGACGACAACACTTGTGTTCGGGCATGAAGAAAGTTGTGGCGGAGTTCGTTTCTCAATGCCTCACCTGCCAGCAGGTGAAGGTAGAGCACCAGGTACCAGCAGGCTTGGTAAAACCTTTAGAGGTTCTGGAGTGGAAGTGGGATGGAATATCTATGGACTTCGTGACTGGACTTCCACGCACTTCCAGAGGTCATGACACCATTTGGGTGATTGTCGACTGACTCACCAAGTCGGCTCACTTCTTACCCATCAGAGAGCAAGGCTCAGTGGAGAGCTTGAGACGACTTTACGTTTAGGAGATTGTACGGCTTTATGGTGTGCCATCATCTATCTTATCTGATCGAGATGCTCACTTTAGTTCCTAGCTTTGGAAGGGGTTGCAAGAGGCTTTCGGGACGTAGCTACGTCTGAGCACAACCTTTCACCCTCAGACGGATGGTCAGACGGAGAGGACCAGTCAGACTCTCGAGGACATGCTCCGCACATGCATCCTCGAATTTGGTCGTAGTTGGGAGGACCACCTACCCTTGTTGGAGTTCGCGTACAACAACAGCTACCACTCCACCATCGGGATGGTACCATACGAGGTGTTGTATGGCCGACCTTGTAGATCTCCTTTGTGCTGGACAGACCCTGGGGAGTCCACACTTGTTGGACCGGAGATGGTCTACGCCACGACAGAGAAGATCCAGGTCATCCAGGAGCGGATGAAGACAGCTCAGAGCCGGCAGAAGTCATATGATGACAGGAGGTGGAGGCCACTAGAGTTCGAGGATGGCAACCATGTCTTCTTGCGTGTCTCACCTCGACATGGATTACGGAGATTTGGCCGAGGCAGAAAGTTGTCTCCACTCTTCATCGGACCGTTTCAGGTCCTCGACAGGAATGGTGAGGTGTCTTATCGCCTGGATCTACCAACTCAGTTGCACCGGGTGCACGATGTCTTCCACGTATCTCAGCTGAGAAGATACGTGCACGACCCGACGCATATCATTGACCATGGGGAGCTTGACGTTGAAGATGGGGTGGATTTTGTGGAGGTTCCAGTGGAGATCGAGGATCGACAGGAGTGGGTCCTGCGTGGACGGTCGATTCCTCTAGTGCGCATCATATGGAAACACAGGAACCTCCAAGAGAGCACTTGGGAGCAGGAGGCTCAAATGCGTGCTTAGTACCCACATTTGTTTCCCTTGTTTCGATGTATCATTACGGGGACGTAAAGCCCTGAGCTGGGAGTAATATAAAGACCCGTAAAATTCAAGAGAAATTTTTTTCTTAATTTTCTTTGGGATTTTAAAAGAACGCAGTTTCTGACGGCACCTGATTCTGAGGCCTGGTGTTCCCGGAATCAATTTCCGAAGTTTAGTTCGGGTACGTTCAATGAACGAACGAGCGGGAATTCCTATATTTTGAACCGGTGCTCGGAATCGAATTCCGAGGGCACCGATGGAACCGTAGAACTGGTAATTACTTAGGAACTCTTAATCCGGAGTTGCTTTTACAAGAGAGAAGTTGATAAAAATTGTGGAAGTTAAAAAAATAAAAACTTAAAAAACAATTTTTATTTTTTTTACTCTAAGTGTTTAATCCTTTGGATGGAAGTTGGGTAACTACCCAACCTCCCTTGGGAGGTTTTGATGGTGGTGGGTCCCACACTAACCCCACCCCTTCATGTCCTCTAACCTACTCAACTCCCATTAATTTTTTTAACATAAGTTTATTATCTTATGGAATTAATGAGGTGAGTTAATGTGGAATTGAAACACTTGTATTTCAAAAGCCTTGATGTGTTAATAAAATAAGTTAAGAACTTATTTTATTGGGTTGGTGTTTAGTTGTTTGAGAGCCTTTGGAGAAAAAGCTAAGGAATTCTTGAGTTCTTCACTCTCTTTGATGAAGAACGCGAAGAACGAACGATCTCCGACGTGGAGCGCCGAGCCCTCAGAGACCTTCTTCCGCGACACCGACTCATGACGCGACGTCTTCTTCCACGACGTTTTTATTCCGTGACATCTCTTTTCACGACGGTTTTCCGCGATGAAATCACCATCAACGTCTTCAAATCCTCGCTTTGCGACGCCAACATTCATCATCTCTTTTATCAAGGTAGGGGATTTATTTATTTATTTCGTTCGTGAATACTATCTTGCCGTTCTTCGTGAAAATATGAATAATTGTTAACGAATAACGAGAGGGGGCCGGACCGAACAAACACGGCCGACCCTCCTCCATTAATGATGTTGTTTCTTATGTGGTTGGAATAGAATAGCGTGGTGCCGTCGTACCACGCGGGATCGTACGGCAAGTAATGCGCGGCGCCGTCGCGCCGCGCCATGAAGTTGAACAAGGACGTGACGCCGTCACCCCACGTTGAAGAAAACCAAAGACACCACGGCTGGAGCGGGGCCGTGGAGGAGGGGTGCGGTGCCGTTGCACCGCACCGGAAGAACTAGGCCGTGGCCGGTTCTGGGCCGCGGCGGAGCAGGGTGACCGGCGGCCGGTTTCGAGCCGCCGGTGTCGGCGAAGGAGGAAGGACCAGCCGTCGCCGGTCCTTGTTGGCAGAACCGGCCGGCCGGTGTGGGCCGGCCAAACAAAAGGGAAACTGGGGGAATTAATTCCCCTGGCCGGCCAACACAAAACGGCCCCCATTTAATGGGGGGCCGCAGTTACACCAGGGGGGGCAGCCCCCCCCCCCCCCCCCGCCAAACGGCCCGGCCGGTTGGCCTAGCGCCTGGCCAGCGCGCTGGGTGCGCTGTGCCCAGGCCGGGTCGCGCCCAGGCCGGGCCGGGCCATGCCAGCCGGGCCGGGCCATGCCCAGGTGGGCCGGACCCGGACCCTGTTCGGGTCGACCCTGGGGGTATCGGGCCGGGTCGGACCGGGCCCGAACCCCTTAATACCGAATATTTTCCTATCGTACGCCCATAACATGTGCTACGGGCCTCCGATCGATGCACCGTAAGTTGTGATGAAACCCTTGGAACGAGGCGGTCGCTTCGGTATATCACACTCAAGGTTTCAGAATACTTTGAGTTCGGCTGGGTTGGTTCGTACACGAAACCAACCGGGCCCTCGGAGCGGAAACACTCATATCTTAAGCTCTGGACGTCCGATTGATGTGTCGATGACTTTGTTAGATTCCTCTAAGTGAGCCTGACCTTTTGGCTTACTCCACCCGAGGTTTGGACGCAGGTGTAGTACGGTCGGGTTGGTTTTTCCTTAAAAACCAACCGGGCCCCTGGGACAAAAAGGCCATTAACTCTCAGACCGGGCATCCGGTTGACACGCCGTCTGCGACGTTGAGTTCCTGTTGACGATATATATCATTTGGATACAACAACTCTGGACTATGTGTCAGTTGATGTATCAGCCTCTCTGCTCATGGAGCGGACCCTCCCGAACGAGCTTGCTGTGTGCGGGAACCCTAGAGCTGGCTGCGACTGCTACTGTGACGACGACGACTGTACAGAGATCCTCAGTGGATTTGATGGTGACGACTTCATCACTCAGCGATCCTACGTGGATCAGTGCTACCGATCTTGTGTGGGTCCGATCCTGTGTGGGTCAGTGCTCAGCGGTTCTGTGTGAGCCAGCGCCTACAGATCCTGTGTGGGTTCGATCCTGTGTGGGTCATTGCGGGGGTTAGTTTCCTATCGATCCTTTGTGGGTCATTGCGGGGGTTAGTACCTATCGATCCATTGTGGGTCCGACGACTTAGATGGATCAGTGATCATCTCTATCGTCTTTCGAAGAAGTATACCTGTGTGAGCTGAAATCTTGTTTTGCTTTCCTATGTGGATTGTGTTGAGCTATCCTGTGTGGATTGACGTTTTGCTTTCCTGTGTGGACTGGGTTGTACTTGGGCTCGGATGTTGGAGCCGAATGAGAATTGATGACTTAGGAATATGTATGGGAATATACTTAAGTAGAGTCGGATGTTATTTCGTGATTGTATCTTTCCTTTGTGGATTATCCTTTGTGGATTCTTTGAGACCTTCGGGGGTCTCGGGGTCCCTATAGAGTAGCTTATACTCACCACTGGGCGGGACGTACTCGGAGCAGTTGGTTGGACCGAGGAGCAGTGGAGACTAACTGTACCCACCCTTCAGGTGGGACTTCTAGTGGACGGCTCGACGTTGCGGCTTTACTTTTCAGTTGATGTTTTCCCTTTCGAGTTCTACTTTACTTTCAGTTTGGGTTTGTATTCTGGCCCACTTACTTTTTGCACTTACTGTTGTACCATTTTTTACTTAGTGTTTACTTAAACTACTTGCTTGCTCTATGGTGTTTATTTACTTTCCAAAGGCAATGCCTTCCCTTTTTATCGGGAATTTACGCCTTGGTGCTAGTCTCCAGCCCCTGGCCTATGGAAGGTGGGCTTGGGGTAGTCACGGCATGGGCCCCGAGGACGGGTCGTGATAGGTTCGCTTCATGGAATTGATTATGTTTCAATTTATTTACCAAATATTTCTAATGGGAGTGAATCAGGGCCATAATACAGAATGGGTGAGGTTAATTCCATCGGTTTTTTTCTATGATTTACACCTTCTTTATTCCCATGTGTACTTTGTTATTCACTAGGTTATGAATGAAGGGTCATTGCTCATCCATTTTGCAGATAAATGATATGGAAGTATTGATCTGACATAATGATGACCTATTAGAGGTGTGGAGGTGATAAAGATTATTAGATCAACATATTTCAGGTTATATCATTATTTTAGAGTTATTCATACAGATTAACAAGATTGGTTTTTGGAGTGGTTTGAATGCCTGAAACAAACCAAATCATTGTTTCAAGGATGATACGACCTTGTATGCTCAATTTTGAGGAAAAGAGATCATCATCTCAAACTTCAGATGAACAACTAAAGCACTAGAGGAATAACATCAATATTAGAAAATCTAGATAAACATGTCATCTATCTTGGAATACAAGTTGTGTGGGACCAGACAAGAATTGACTTGGGTTCTATGAGAAATAGAGGTGGAACACTGTGTGTGATAGCTATCACATAGCGTGTGGGACTTTACATCGAAATCGGTATTTATCTCAAAGGATACACAGACATAGTGTAGAGACCCAACACTTGATTTACATAGACATTACATTACTTTTGCGGAATACTTAGTACATAACAAAAACACACACACAAGGACCGTAATAGTTTAGTGTCTTTGGAATCTCGGAATATAATATTCTAATTGTGGTGAAAGATATTCAACATCTCCCAAAAAGATCTTCTTTTATTTTAACCTAAATCCTTTCTTTATGTCCTGGGGAAATGAAAACATAAAAGGGTGAGCTCAAATGCTCAGTAAGGGTAAACAAAAGAAATATCAATTACGTCATATTCATAAGAACATATCTTTTGGAAATCTTAACCTGCAAAAGAGATCATAATTTCATAACATGGGATAAATCATTGTAGTGAAATGTAATCCCAATAATCATAACATAAAACATGAAACTTTGTGGCATACACAAATAATAATAGAGAATCTTTTCTTATTAGTCAAGACTCATTGCCAAGACTATCTTAGTGGACAAAGTCCCTTTCTGAACAGAGTTCACTCCTCGTTTTAGTCCTGTTTCACTGAACCGGTATAACCTACCCTTCCAGACATGTCTATCTCATGAGATATAAAATCTTTACCCAATTAATTGGAGGGAGATATAGGTCCCACCCATCTCATAATGATACCATTCTTATGTGTGCTACAAAATCATAAACCATACATCATAGCATAACCCATGTAATAAAAATCGGAATAATAAACATCGTGACATCATAAAACAATTCATATAAGATAAAGGAATTCATAAAAATAATTCCATCACAACATAATAAAATCAATGTAATAATATGTATAGAAACAGAACCCTTTATTATCTTAGATGGAAAATAATTTTGATAAAACACTTGAACTCCATTCTTGAGGAAAATATCCTTTCTACTTTAAAAACTCTTTTCATTTCATAACATGTCATAAAATTCTAAACTAAAAGAAGTTGATTAAAAATAAACTTGAAAACTTGTACAGGAACCTTCTTGGAAATAATTTTTTAAAAATCCATTCATGCCGTATAAGTTTAAAAAAACATTCTTCTCGTACTTTTGTCAGAAAAGTCAAAAAGTACCTCGTAGAAAAATGACAAAAGATTCCTTTCAAATATTTTACTAAAAACTCACCGAAGGGTAAAATTGGATATAAAATATTTTAGAAGGATATAAATATTACATATTGGGGAAACATGGATGTGGATGATAAAATACACCCCAGTAAATACCAATGTATAAACAATCTCGGATAAAAATGAGATTGTGATATTACCCTTACCTTAGGTCCGATTTGCTTCGTAAGTGTCTGAACCTCCTGTATAATGATTTAAATAATGTCATTGACTTATTACAGAATCATATTAATTGTTATGATATCATATATGGTTCACTTATGACTTTATATTACCCGTTCTTTTGTAAATTCCATGTTAAAGAGCGTTTTGGGTATAATTGTATCATTTTTCGTCCGTGTTTTGACTTGTAATTATTCATATGATTACTCAGATCATGATTACTTAATTACAGAATATAAAACTTGATTTATATATAATATATATTCAGAATATACATATATATAATAAATCAGTAAATGGAAAGAAATACACCGTTCATGGAGACGGTAGGTCGTACGTATGCGTGAATGGTGTTTTCATTTCCTTATTGAGTTGAATGGAATTAAGTAGATGACATAAATATATATATACACATAAATCAAGTATCATTATGATGTCATATATTTCATGATTACTTATTATATATACTTTATAATCATTCATGAATGGTTAACGTGGAGAATGAATCTCATCGCGTTGTGGAGACGGTAGTCCGTACGTACGCACGAGCGATGATATCGTTATCATGATCATGGGACTGTATTGGAGTGTATTTATACTATTTCAGAAACAATATCACTTTAAAGTAATCATATATAGTAATTATTTACACCATTATACCCATCCATGTAAGGTGGTGGTGGAAAATAGATTTCACCACGACGAGGAGATGGTATTTCGTACGTACGCACGCGCGGTGATTTCATTTTCCATAGGATGGATAGATGGTGAAATATGGTTGTTTCATACTTATAATAACATATCACTATATGAGTGACACTGATGTTATTACTTCATAGTGAAACAACTAAATAAGAATAAGCGGAAGAAGAAATAAAGATGAAAGAATTGGTAACGGAAATTACCTCTTCTTTGAAGCGCCTCTTTGAGACCTCCTCTCAGGGCACTGAAATTGGTCATTGAGGAAGACCATAAACTCTAGGATGTTTCTAGGGAAGTGTATAAGAGAATTTTTCAGGGGTTGGATGATCTTGAAGGCTCAAATTGTTGTGAGGAAGAGAGAGGAGGAGGTGTCCTTTTATAAGGGAGGAGAGGGGTACCTTTGGAATAACTAAATCTATTATTTTATTATAAAGTCAAATTCGGTTTTAAATAGCTCCAAATTGATTTATTTTGAATCTAAGTTGGGTATGGGTCGAAATTCTCTCATCCAATAGAATTTAGACAAGTTTAGGTTCCTATTTTAACCTTATCATTTAGATTTACAATTAAGTTAAATAATTTTACTTTTACCGTGTCTTCTTGTGTTCTTATACTATAAGGTTAATAAACTTACTATGAGAAGCTAAACGAAGCCCAAGTTGGTTATTATTAATATATATAACCTTATCTAAGTCATTTTTCCGAACCTTATATTTTTAGGAATAAAATAACAATTAATAATATAATGTTTGTTTTAAAAACTATTTTATGTCAATTTTGACACTATTTAGTAATTGATTTTCGTGAAAATCATAACAGACTGACTAGTTCAAAAAAAGTTAATTATATCAATAATAACATGTCATATTAACCAATAAAATTATTGGAATTCATAAAAACTCTCAAATTACATTTATTTTGTATTTATAACATCAATTATGTCAATATTTCATTAATAAGATAATTACTGCATCATCTTTATGTGATAAATAAATTAAATTATATAATGTCTAAAAATTACAAATAAAATACCATTATGTAGTAAATATTTTTATCTTTCTAATGAATATTTATAGTCTAATTTATCTTAAGTATAACCCTATATTAATCAAGATATACTTATTAAACTTTGATTTTAACTATTTTAACCCTTCTTTAAATAAATTAATAATAAATGTCCTAATCTAATCCAAGTGAGCATAAATGGTCATATTTTATTTCTAAGGTTGTTTTTGGTCGAATTACACTTATACAATAGAATTAGGACATGTGTTAGGGTAATAATAATATCATTTTTACCCTTAATTACCCAATTTACTTTTAACCGTGGTAAATAAAAGTAAAAAGTTACTATTCACCATAAATTATTTTCATCTCATTGAACCACATTTTACTTAATAACATCAACCGTGTCTGTCGGATTTTTGAAATTCCACTCAAAAAAGCGGTAAAATTAATTTTTATGAAAAATTCATTTTTTTAACTACCACTTAGTGGTTTCACTCTTCATCAAAAAATGAAAGTTTCCAGAAAAATATCAAAAATTAGGCCTAAGCTATATTTCATATTATGAACTCAAAAATGATGTCTATTTTACCAAATTCAAAACATGTCAGTTACATTAATTAATTTAAAAATTAATTCCCGTCGTCAAAACAAATTGTGTGTTCTTAAGAGATAATAACTATCAAAAGATTGACACTTGTTTATATCTGGTTTAAATGTGAAATTACATCCAATGACCAACATTGTATTAAATTGTAAAAATATATTCTAAATATACTTTAAAACCACTCAAATTAATAATATATCACTATTAATTATTTTGATTGAAAAAGTTGTTTTTAATTAAAATATAGCGTGTTTTTACTATTCATCAAAATATGAAAGTTACCAGAATGATATGAAAATTTATCCAAAGTAAATTTTTATTTCATGATTCCAAAGAAGAATTTTATTTTGTCAAATTGAACTTATAAACTTGTCAAAAACTAGATTTAAAGTGGGTGCGCCATCAAAAGGTGGCAAAACTACATTTTTTTTTAAAAAATACTTATTTTACCCGAAAAATTTATTTTGTTCTTATACCATGTTTTAGAAAATGTGAAAGATAAATAATAATGTTATAAGATTAAAAATTTAGTTAATACTATTCATAATGTCTAGTTCATAATAATATTATAGTAATATATCGTTTTTTAGTAAAACCCGGTAATGCGTACAACACGCGCTATCGAGGAAGGTCGTGATTGCGTGTAGTGCAAGCCAAGTCAGGTTTGCGTGCTGTGCAAGAATCATTCGTTGTTTCGTATAAAATAAACCAACCATATTTCATTTATACATTGAATATATATATATATACTCAATGTTGCATAGAATAACTATTATCAAAATTGTGTGTAACACGATCCAAGAATAGTGTTGCGTATACTGCAAGCTAATACGGTGTTACGTATAGCGCAAGGTAATCTTGGTGTAGCATACAACACAAGACATTAATGAAATTAAAAGAATATTTTTCATAAAATCTCAGGGTGTTACATTTTACCCCCCTTAAAATGAATTTCGTCCTCGAAATTCGTCGGGGTTATAAATAGTTTACTATTCGAAAGTTTATTTAATAGAAACCCACATCGTAAAAAGGAACACCAAAAACAATATTTAAAAACAAAAGTATGAAACGTAACGGTTACCCAAATAAACTAATCACTGGGATTCCACATAGGTGAAAATATGGATATGGAAGAGAAATCTAACCATCATGTTTTGATGGAGAGTGGTAGAGAACATGGCTATGGAAAATCCAGCAATCACAAAGCCATAAATATGTGATGATCTAAGGTACCATTTGATTCATCGGATATAAGAGCACTAGGACAACATTTTTGGTTTTAAGATCATTTCCCTAAATTTGATGAATTAAGAGAAATACTTACATGATTTTGGTACAATCTTACTATTGATCGTGAATTGAACAATTTCCACTTCATATCTTAAAGAAATGATGTTGAATTTGTTATTCGTGAATTGTTAATAGATCATGTGATAGAATGATGGGTCATTCCATCTGTTTGAAACAAAAGGTAAGCAAAAGTTATCAAATATACATAAGTCCATCAATGGTGAGGTTAATCGTATATGATTCCAAGAATGAACTTATACTTCATATATCATACCGCGTAATAAAATAAAACTAGTTTCTACTAACCAGGGACTTCCTCTAGGCTAGTGGTAGGCGATAAAGGCCAGTCGCACTTCGGTTGTGGGTTTGATTCCCACATCCTTTTCTAACACAATGGGCTGTTGCCCGTCCTGCAAGTTATCCTTTTTCTAAAGCAATATTACTATAACATCCCATCAACAATATCAAAAAAGTTTTATCCTTAAATAATACAAACTTCTGTCTAACAAAATCCATTCCAATCTTTAGGATTATCTAAAATACTTCGGTCCAAGCTCATAGTATAAAGAAAATGATCACGTGAATGCCATCATTTATCGCCCATATATCATAAGATATATCTTGTTGGTCAAATTACAAACATGTGAATACCTTAATCATGTATTCTCTTGAAGAATGAATATCCATTGAACCTTAGTGAAAACATGAATGCAGTTAAAAGTTAACACTTTCCACATACATAAATCCTCAAAATTCTATATCCTCAATCCATGATATCACTTAGTCCTTATATCAATCATGACCTCATGAATACTATCAAACATATTATATTCTCTTTATCCCTTCATTATGTGCATATCATCTGCTTTCCAAAAATATTTCAATCACTTTTCATGGTTACCGCTACCTTAAAATTATTGAAAACCACAATAGGTTAATACAAAAATATTCCAATACACAATATAAGTACCTCAACAACATTATTCTTGAATACCAATACATAAACACTTCAATCCATCCTGTTCAATGATTATCATGGAATAAGTCCTTCCTTGATTTAGAAGTAACTTTTTAGGTCAGGGCATTGCGTTGGGTAATGCCCATGTTCTCCACAAATAATACATTGAAATCCATAACAGTCTGTCACTCTATGGCCCTTTTCTCCACACAGATAACATTGGTCCCTCCATTTGAGGTTTTTCTTCAAGGTTATTCTTCCCTTCTTTAGAAATATCAATCTACGTTTCTTTATGCCCCTCAACATTCGAACATGCATAATAGTTTATCTTCCTCTTATTTGATGAATTAGGCATACCACTAAATTTCACCTTGTTAATCATATATCATGATGACTGATTCGGCATAATCACAATATCTTTCTCTCTAGGAATTACACAATTTTGTTGCTCATAGTCACCAATTTTTCCATTGGATTCAATGTTAACCGAATTCATTCTAGTTCCCTCCATTAACCAAAACACAAAAAGAATTCTGTGAGAGGAAAAATCATGCTAGAGAAAACAACATAATAAAGGGGGATTATCCTCAATATCTAACATCATAGGTTAAATTCTATGATCATTACCGTAGTTATAGGACTGTATCCTATACGTATACTTAACCTTAGGGACATCCCTAGACATACCTTATAAATATCTCTAGGGATCTCACTAAAGTTCTCGCATCCTAGTTTCAAAGGTTGACTAAACCTTACCTCTGATACCAACTGTAGAGACCCAACTCTTGACGTACATAGAAAATACATTAATTTTGCGGAATACTTAGTACAAAACAAAAACACACACACAAGCACCGTAATAGTTTAGTGTCTTTGGAAACTCGGAATATAATCTTTTAATCGTGGTGAAAGATCTTCAACATCTCCCATAAATATCTTCTTTTTTTTAAACATAAATCCTTTCTTTATGTCCTGGGGAAAAGAAAACATAAAAGGGTGAGCTCAAATGCTCAGTAAGGGTAAACAAAAGAAATAACAATTACATCATATTCATAAGAACATATCTTTTGGAAATCTTAACCTGCAAAAGAGATCATAATTTCATAACATGGGATAAATCATAGTAGTGAAATGTAATCCCAATAATCATAACTTAAAACATGAAACTTTGTGGCATACACACATAATCATAGAGAATCATTTCTTATTAGTCAAGACTCATTGCCAAGACTATCTTAGTGGACAAAGTCCCTTTCTGAACCGAGTTCACTCCTCGTTTCAGTCCTGTTTCACTGAACCGGTATAACCTACCATTCCAGCCATGTCTATCTCATGAGATATAAAATATTTACCCAATGCATTAGAGGTAGATATAGGTCCCACCCATCTCATAATGATACCATTCTTATGTGTGCCACAAAATCATAAACCATACATCATAGCATAACCCATGTAATAAGAATGAGAATCATAAACATCGTGACATCATAAAACAATTAATATAATATAAAGGAATTCATAAAAATAATTCCATCACAACATAATAAAATCAATGTAATAACAGGTATAGAAACAGAACCCTTTATTATCTTAGATGGAAAATAATTTTGATAAAACACTTGAACTCCATTCTTGAGGAAAATATCCTTTCTACTTCAAAAACACTTTTCCTTTCATAACATGTCATAAAATTCTGAACTAAAAGAAGGTGATTAAAAATATACTTGAAAAATTGTAAAGGAACCTTCTTGGAAATAATGTTTTAAAATCCATTCATGTCGTATAAGTTTAAAAAAATATTCTTCTCGTACTTTTGCCAGAAAATTCAAAAAGTACCTCGTAGAAAAACGACAAAAGATTCCTTTCATATCTTTTACTAAAAACTCACTGAAGGGTAAAATTGGATATAAACTATTGTAGAAGGATATAAATATTACATATTGGGGAAACATTGATGTGGATGATAAAATACACCCCAGTAAATTTCAAAGTATAAACAATCTCAGATAAAAATGAGATTGTGGTATTTCCCTTACCTTAGGTCCGACTTGCTTCATAAGTGTCCGAACCTCCTGTATAATGTTTTAAATAATGTCATTGACTTATTATAGAATCATATTAATTGTTATGATATCATATGTGGTTCACTTATGACTTTATATTACCCATTCTTTTGTAAATTCCATGTTAAAGAGCGTTTTGGGTAAAATTGTTTCATTTGTCATCCGTGTTTTGACTTGTAATTATTCATATGATTACTCAGATCATGATTAATTAATTCCAGAATATAAAACATGATTTATATATAATATATATTCCGAATATACATATATATAATAAATCATTAAATGGAAAGAAATACACCGTTCATGGAGACGGTAGGCCGTACGTACGCATGAACGCGGTTTTCGTTTCCTTATTGAGTTGAATGGAATTAAGTAGATGACATACATATATATATACACATAAATCCAGTATCATTATTATGTCATATATTTAATTATTACTTATTATATATACTTTATAATCATTCATGAATGGTTAAAGTGGAGAATGAATCTCATCGCGTCGTGGAGACGGTAGTCTGTACGTACGCACGAGCGATGATATCGTTCTCATGATCGTGGGACTGTATTGGAGTGTATTTATACTATTTCAGAATTAATATCACTTTAAAGTAATCATATATAGTTATTATTTACACCATTATACCCATCCAAGTATGGTGGTGGTGGAAAATAGATTTCACCACGGTGTGGAGATGGTATTCCATACGTACGCACGCGCGGTGATTTCATTTTCCGTAGGATGGATAGATGGTGAAATAGGGTTGTTTCATACTTATAATAACATATCAGTATATGAGTGATACTGATTTTATTACTTCATAATTAAACAACTAAAGAAGAAGAAGCGGAAGAAGAAATAAAGATGAAAGAATTGGTAACAGGAATTACCTCTTCTTTGAAGTGCCACTTTGTGACCTCCTCTTAGGGCACTAAAATTGGTCTTTGAGGAATACCATACTCTCTATGATTTTTCTAGGGAAGTTTAGAAGAGAATTTGGCAGGGGTTGGCCGAGCTTGAAGGCTCAAAGTGTTGTGAGGAAGAGAAAGGAGGAGGTTCCCTTTTATAAGGGAGGAGAGGGGTACCTTTGGAATAACTAAAAATATTATTTTATTATAAAGTCAAATTCGGTTTTAAATAGCTCCAAATTTATTTATTTTGAATATAAGGTGGGTATGGGTAGAAATATTCTCATCCAATAGAATTTAGACAAGTTTAGGTTCGTATTTTATCCTTATCATTTAGATTTAACATTAAGTTAAATAATTTTACTTTTATCGTGTCTTCTTGTGTTCTTATACTATAAGGTTAATAAACTTACTATAAGAAGCCAAACGAACCCCAAGTTGTTTATTATTAATATATATAACCTTATCTAAGTAATTATGACGAACCTTATATTTTTAGGAATAAAATAACAATTAATAATATAATATTTGTTTTAAAAACTATTTTATGCCAATTTTGACACTATTTAGTAATTGATTTTTGTGAAAAATCATAACAGATTGATTAGTTCAAAACAAGATAATTATATCAATACTAACATGTCATATTAACCTAGAAAATTAGTGTAATTCATAAAAACTCTCAAATTACATTTATTTCGGTATTTATAACATCAATTATGTCAATATTTCATTAATAAGATAAATACTGTATCATTTTTGTTTCATAAATAAATTAAATTATTTAATGTCTAAAAATTAAAAATAAAATACCATTATGTAGGAAAGATTTTTATCGTTCTAAGGAATATTTATAGTCAAATTTATCTTATGTATAACCCAATATTAAAATTGATATACTTATTAAACTTTGATTTTAACTATTTTAACCCTTCTTTAAATAAATTAATAATAAATGTCCTAATCTAATCCAAGTGAGCCTAAATGGTCATAGTTTTTTCCTAAGGTTGTTTTTGGTCTAATTACACTTATCCAATAGAATTAGGATATGTGTTAGGTTAATAATAATATCATTTTTCACTTAATTACCCTATTTACATTTAACCGTGGTAAATAAAAGTAAAAAGTTACTATTCACCAAAAATTATTTTATCTCATTGAACCCCATTTTACATACTGACATCAACCGTGTCTCTTAGATTTTTGAAATTCCACTCACAGAAGCGGTAACATTAAGTTTTATGAAAAATTCATTTTTTTAACTACCACTTAGTGGTTTCACTATTCATCAAAAAAATGAAAGTTTCCAGAAAAATACCAAAAATTAGGCCTAAGAAATATTGGATATTATGAACTCAAAAATGATGTCTATTTTACCAAATTCAAAACATATTATTTGCATTAATTAATTAAAAAATTAATTCCCGTCGTCAAAACAAATTGCGTGTTCTTTAGAGATAATAACTATCAAAAGATTGACAGTCGTTTATGTCTGGTTTAAATGTGAAATTACATCCAATGACCAACATTGTATTAAATTTTAAAAATATATTCTAAATATACTTTAAAACCACTAAAATTAATAATTTATCACTATTAATTATTTCGATTGAAAAATTAGTTTTCAATTAAAATATAGCGTGTTTTTACTATTCATCAAAAGATGAAAGTTACCAGAATGATATGAAAATTTATCCAAAGTAAATTTTTATTTCATGATTCCAAAGAAGAATTTTATTTTGTCAAATTAAACTTATAAACATGTCAAAAACTAAATTTAAAGTTGGTGCACCATCAAAAGGCGGCAAAACTGCATTTTTTTAAAAATACTTATTTTACCCGAAAAAATTTATTTTGTTCTAATACAATGTTTTAGAAAATGTGAAAGATGAATAATAATTTTATAAGATTCAAAATTTAGTTAATACTATTCATAAAGGCTAGTTCATAATAATATTATAGTAATATATCTTTGTTTAGAAAAACCCAGTATTGTGTACAACACACGCTATCGAGGAAGGTCGCGATTGCGTGTAATGCAAGCCAAGTCAGGGTTGTGTGTTGTGCAAGAATCATTCGTTGTTTCATATAACATAAACCAACCATATTTCATTTATACATTGAATATATATATATATATACTCAATGTTGCGTAGAATAACTATTTTCAAAATTGTGTGTAACACGATCCAAGAATAGTGTTGCGTATACTGTAAACTAATACGGTGTTGCGTATAGCGCAAGGTAATCTTGGTGTAGCTTAAAACACAATACATTAATGAAATGAAAAGAATATTTTTCATAAAATATTGAGTTGTTACACATAGGGTCGAGTAAATGACATGTACTCCACCACAAGGCCATACCTAAACCAGATATACGAGATACCCCATGTGCTCGTACACAGGTTGGTCAATACATGTTGAATCAGTGTACTAGCTCATGGATTGTGTACATGAGAAAGACCCCCAAACATTAATGCATTTCATGTGAACATCTATACATGTTGTATATAACATATCCACATGATAAGTTCTTCTAACATGGTTTGTTGTACAAGGGCAGCACCTGGGGTCATGGGATACAACATGTAACCCCATCATCACATCGTGTAATATTTTCTACATAGCTTAATCACCATGTATATCCTATCTTGGAAATTTTTATTTAATTTTTTTAAACCATGGTCATTCCTCTAAAGGTTAGTTGGTTTCATTTAATATCCAAAATAGTATGACACCCTTTAGATGGAATTTCTAGATATAGTTAGGAGTCCACTCTAAGAGATCGAGCATGGTCCTCTATCCATTCTTGTGCCCCAGGTGGAGTCATGTTATCAACATAACCTATTCTACAGAACATCGTTCCAAAACAAATTTAGTGAATCTAGATGAGCCTTGGTATATGACATGGCCCTAGTAGTGATCCTCATCCATGTATCATGATCTTCCACCCTCACAGAGTTTGTTCTCTTGAAATGAGCATGTAATATTATCTCTTATGATCTATCAGTGTATCCCTCTCACATGTCGATTTGTGAAGAACAATACTTCTTGGATGGAAATCATCAAGGATATCAGACTCATGAGTGAGCTCTACCTAATGTGTGCTTCATGGAATCTTTAGACAGAATCCCTAGTGAGGGAATGTTGTTTTTGTGACTAACCTATAGATAATGGGTATGGGTTTTAAGTATATTTAGATGTTTTGTTATTATAACTATGGTAGAAATATAATTTTATGAGGTGAAAAATCCTTTACATTCTGTATTGAATTAGGGTTTTATGGATTTCCTCTTGATTATTTTTATACTCACCCCATCATGGGCTTTGCATGCATGTGTCATGTCTTCTGAAGATGAGAAACCATCTAACGGAGCCCATGGCAGAAAAAGATCAAGAAGAGGTTATTGAGTTTCAAAATGGGCGATGTGTTCATATGGATATGATTAGTAGTCCTAGAACCTATCTTGTTCACAGGTTGTACATTTTAGTTTATAGCCTCTTTCTTGTAGTGGGCTTGTATTCTGGCCTAGTTTACTTTACGACATTTTACATTCTATGTACTCTATTGGTTGGGTTTAGCACTATTCATGAATTTGTTTTCCATAGTGGTTTTTACAATTATGTATTTTTGGACTTCAATGTGTGTGTGTGCATAATGTTACATAAAAAATTCCTACCATGCTAGTGACATTCCAATTGGGTTCTAGTCATCGGCCCCTGGCTTATTGGTGGCCGGCATGGGGAGTTGCAACATTGTCCCCACTAGAATGGGTCGTGATGGAGTTTTATCGAAGGTGGATGGTTCCACCCATAGACTGAGAGATTATTTCATTTATTTGGGGGAACAATGATAATTGTTTTGTGTTTGGATTTCAGGCATGAGACTCCATGGTTGGTGTAGGCGGCCAATGAATCCATACATAAGGAATCTAATAAACTACTTTTTGACTCGATTCAAGATATCTGTTGTTGTGGGGAATCCAAAAATGGTATGTGCATCATATATGAATGGCTTTTGGTTTCCATTTCTTTCTTATATTAGATATCCATATATACACATTGACTGAGGAAAATATTTTTTTATACATGATGACTCATTGATGCATAACAACCAGGATTCAATAGATTGATCACGAGGATGAAACCCTAAATGAAGAGGATTTGATATAGGTATAAGGCCCCAGCCTTAATCCTTACTTAATCTATAGTAATTACACGATTACACATTGAGGATCTTTTCAGGTTTAGAGTTTTAGAGAATTAGATCATGACACTTGCATTACATTCCACATTTAAACAAAGTGGTTACATAAAAGATAGTATTCATTCTTTCCATCAATGGAAACATATTTAAAATAAAACAAGGATTCTTTCTTGACACATCCTTGACACTATCATCACATCATGTACCTTTCCCTTGACCTGTGAAAAACATTTCAAAAACTTGGGATGAGCATAAAAAGCTCAGTAAGGGTTATAAAAACATGGAAAGGAAACATGATTTCATATATACATAAGAATGAAATCATACTTTACCCATAAAACATAGGCACTTTAACATACATCATCAAATCATGAATAAATCATAGAAATCATAAGACATAAAGGTAACTTGAGGCATTCATAACATTCCTACATAGGGAGTAACCCTCTTGGTTACGTTTGGAATACCCACCACAGTATATTCCCTAAATCACTTCTAAGAAACCTTAACGTTTCACTCCTTCACGTTACCCAATGCATTGAAGAGCTAAATTGGGCTCACCCGCCCTTAGTTTATCACGGAACCACTCGTTTTCATAACAATTCCCAAGAACCATAATATAATCCTATCACATAAAACATGCATAAATGAAACATAACATTTCCACCTTTCAATTACAAGATATCAATACAAAACATTGATATAAAAACATTATGAAAACCATTTTCAATACCAAAATAAAAGAAAATTAAAACATGGTATTTATTTTTCTTTTAAAAATAAGGTATGGCTTGTAGAGGAAGACGAAACTCAAATAATGGTCACGACGGCGGAGAAGTCGTTGTCACCACCTACGTATGACAAAAACATTCCCTTTTGTCATTTAGTAAACACTTCGTATAATAAATATTATTTTTGAATAAACGTAAAAGTCAAAGGGGTTTATACCCCGTATAAAAGAAGGTTGTGTATAAAACAAAATATGCCTCAATGAAAAGAGATTGAGACAATGTCCCATAAAAAGACAGTATCCTTGGATTAAGGATAAATCAATTACATAATTATGTGTGACAAATGAATACATGAAATATAAGTGGATATTAAGTGTAAAACAATCAGAGTTTATTCACACATATTCATAGAATGACATATTCGAGGAGTACAAGTTTATCCCAAAGAATCAAATTTGGGTTAAGAAGTTCCCTTGATAGCCTAACGTTGTCACATCAAAATGAGTTGATGAGAGATAAAAAAAGGTATCTCATCACTTGGACATAAAAATTACATCAATAAGGATATATGAGAACATATCACAACATAACAATATGTAAATTAAAAGACCCAACAAAAGAAGTCTTTTAAAAAGAGGAGGGTGAAAGGTTCCCTTACAGACTTGGCTATCTTTCGAAACATACACCCCATGAAAGAAGGAAAATACATTGTTGATGTAAATACTCATAAACAGAAGTATATTACAAAAAGAGTAGAAAAATGGGTAGTACATACACCACTCAAAAGAAATAGTGGCCAACGTAGCATAAATGTCACGAGAATAAAAGTGAGATGAAAAATCCCTTACGAAAACTCAGCAGGCTAACGGTGCCACTAAAAACTTCCAAAAATGGATTTATGAGATCAAATAGGGTCTTTAATAATATGAACATTAAAATTACATTATGAGGATTAAAATATAACATCCCCAAATATAATAAAGCGGAGCTTAAAAGAAATGACATAAAAGAGAGTACTTAAAAATAAAGAGAGAGGTTAGATCTCTTACGAAAATTCGGCAGCCTAACAGCGCCACTCAAAACATCCAATATGGATTGATTAGAGAAAATATGGTCTCTCATCATATGAACATAATAAGTACAGTAGGATTAATATAAAAGAACATCCCAATCATAAGAAATATGAGCTTAAAAGGAATGACATAAAAGAGTGTACTTAAAAAGAAAGAGTGGAGTAGGATCCCTTACCTCAAGTCCAACTTGTCTTGTTTGTTTCTTTATATTACTGAATAATAAACTTTGTTCAATTTATAATTTATTAAGGACCTCCTATAAAGATTATTATTCTTTTCATATCACATATTTTAATGTTATAATAATTGGTTAATAATATGAGTTCATATCAGACGTTTTTGTCGATGTTTGGTACATGAGTCGAAAATTGAACTTGTTGGAAAATAATTTTCCATGTAGTTATAGGTACATCATATCTAGAATAGTATTGATGTTTTAAATATCATATATATCAATTATATATCCATTTTTTACTATTCCATAGCATTTTGAGATAAAAATTAGAAGCACCGTTCATGGAGACGGAAGGCCGTACGTACGCATGAACGCTACTTTAATTTTCATGTCATATTAATGGAATTAAAACAAATTGAAAGATATATATATGTTATAATTATAGAATGATATCCATAATTTAGATGTAATATATTACATATATATCCATTATATATATGTACTTATAATGGTACATAACATTTTGAGATAAGAAATGAAATGTACCGTTCATGGAGACGGTAAGTCATACGTACGCATGAATGCTACTTCCATTTCTATTTCATATTTAATGGAATTATTACATAATGATACATAATATTATTTTAATTCCAGTATGGTATCATATATAATATCATTAAATATATCCTTTATACCTACCACATATGGTATTAACGAATCAAATCACTTTGAGGGGGCGGTAGTCCGCACTTCCTTAAATGATGATATCATGTTTACCCATAATGGAAACCATAAATGTATGCCATAAATGAAAAATAAAGAAGCTTAAGTAAAACATAAACATATTATATATCATATATAAATATAGTTTCATATTAATGGCCACCTTTTAAGGTGTTAGAAGAATGTTGAACAATGATCGTTTCGTGAGGCAGAAATTCGCCATCCACAGAAACAGTATGTTCTTTAACCATTAGATGTAGGTGTGTGTAAGTGTAGCTCGAATCATTCTTATAAAAACATCCTAGTATATTTAAGATACTTTATTTGTTATAAAATAAATGAATAAAAACAATTAGGGGGTTGGAGAAGAAAAATAAAACATAAGAACACAAGATAAGACACTAACATTAAATTGGGTAACTCCTTTTCATTTGAGCT
The DNA here is from genome assembly GCA_963277665.1 of Viscum album. NCBI lineage: Eukaryota > Viridiplantae > Streptophyta > Magnoliopsida > Santalales > Viscaceae > Viscum > Viscum album. The sequence goes on from OY728133.1 coordinate 1,277,679,618, forward strand.
CAAAGGCTTCCTTGGGAAGACTTCTGCCCAATGTGAGGCTTTAAAGAGTTATATAGGGATGTGGAGAGGAAAACTGGGCAGGGGTTGGCTGAGCCAAAGGCTTTGGAAGTGTGGGTAAGGAGGTAGAGTTGGGGGCCTTTTATAGGTGGAGTGGAGGGGCACTCTTGGAAAGGTATAAAATGTAACTTTATTTTCAAATGAGTTTCGGATTTTAATGGTCCCACATTGATATATTTTTAGGATAAGGTGATAAGGGTTAGAAATCCACCCATCCAATAGTTTTTGGACATGTGTAGGTCCTAGATTTTACATTATCTTTCAATTTTATTTAAATCGTTAAATAATGAGGTCATCGCTGCATCATCATGATGTCATAAATAATTTAATTTATTTAATGTCTAAAAATTAAAAAACAATACTATGATGTAGAAAATAATTTTAGCTTTCCAATTACTATTCATAGTACAAAAGATCATTTATGTAGACAAAATTAAAAATATTGTACTCAGGTGATACATTCTTTGTTACATTTAACATTCTTTAAAAAATAAAAAGATAAAAAGTCACTTTCTCACAAAAGTGATTCAATGGGGCCCCCATGTTTGGAAAAAGGCATCCCATGGTCGGCCATGAGACAACAAGTAGCCATTGAACACATTTTGTGGTCATTTTGTATTATTATGATATTATCTTATTCTCTTTAACTACCCGATTACTCATTAATCAAGATAATTAAAGATAATTACCGTCGTTACTATTCATAATGTCCAAAAACATAAGAGTCTAAATTACATAATTTGGACCTTCTGATTCAAAATATGTAATCCATTTTACCAAATTTCAAACACATAAATTGCAATAATTAATTTAAAAAAATTTCCCGTTCCCAAAACAAATAGCGGGTTTTTTTAGAAACAATATTTAAGAAATGTTTGGCACTTGTTTATGCCAAATTCCAAAGTGAAATTAATACCAATGACCATAATTGAATTACATGGTAAAAATATATTATAATTACACTTTAAAACAAAATAAAAAGATAATATAACTTTATATTCAAATTATATGAAGAGGCAGTTTTGATGTAAAATGCAGTATTTTTCACTATTCATTAAAAAATGAACATTGTTAGAAAAATACAAAAAATTATCCCAAGGTAAATTTCAATGTCCCAATAATAAAGAATATGTTTATTTTGAAAAAAAAGATCTTACAAAATTGTCAAATGTTTTATTTAAAAAATGGTTTGCCATCAAAAGGCAGTAAAACAATCTTTTAAAAATATTAGTGTATTCAATGCTTAAGATTGGATTCATTTTCATTTTAAGCCTCTAAAATTTATTGGATAAAAGTAAAAAAACATTTAACAACATATATAATCATATTGTAGTTATTTATATTCATTCTTGTCAATACAACAGCTATGTGTTAAGTACCATTTAAAATAATATTATTTTATTATTAGAGTGCAACGTATGATTTCAAAGGAACTCGTTGTTGCGTATTGGGTAAGCCATCGAGCATAGTGTTCCCTTTAAATTAATATTGAAATTTTATTCACAAATAGGGATAAATATAAAAATTCCATAGTCTGTATTTACCTGGGGTGTTACATCCTTCCCCCCTTTTGGGAATTGCGTCCTCGCAATTTTAAAACTAGGCTTGGAAACAACATTGATAATCCCACATCCGAACAAGAGTCAATAAAACAATAACTTTAAAATAAAGAAAGATAAGTACAAAGGTCACCCGAGTTAACCCATACTAGGATTCCAAGTATGAAAATATGGACATGGAGGAAAAAACAAAGGGTCATGTTCTGATGGAGAGTGATAGTAAACATGTCTAGGAGAATGTTAACCATAAGAAAATCACAAACTTGTGATGGGTTAAACGGTATTCGATTCCCCAGTAGGAAAAGTTAATAGACAACATTTATGTTTTAAGTTACTTTTTATTGAGGAATTTATTCATAAGGAAACATAATCACTTATCATGTTGACTTTAAACTTTTATTAGATTCCTTACAAAAACTCATATTTTCTCCAAAAGACGAGTATTTAGGAAGACATGTTCACATTAAGAGTACTATAATAAACTTCTAGATAATCACCTAATCCACAAAAGAGAACTATATAATTACCATGTCTTTAGACTTTAACCAAAACCAAAACCAAAAAGGTTAGTACAAGATCAGATCATCCAGAAAAGGATAACCATTTATAAAAAGAAAATCTATTCTTAATCTCCAAAATTTGTCCAACAAAACCCAAAGTTCAACGAGAACCATTCGATAAACAATTTTTCCATAAAATTCCTCAATGTAAACCAAACTAAGATTGAAACCCAAATAGTTGAATGATTTAGTCACATAGTCTTCCAAGTTAAATCGTAACATTTATCTCCAAACAACATCAGTTGCTCCTAAAGTCTCCTACTGAAAAGTAATTAACCTAATCACATATCCTCCATGATAGGTTAATAAATTTCCATAGATAACCCAAAATCAGCTTACTCTTAATTCATAAAATCATCTAACTAAAAATAATCAGTCAAACTAAGCAGGGAATTCACGTAGTCTAGTGGTAGGCGTTAAATACCAGTCGCACTTTGGTTGTGGGATCGATTCCCGCATCTTTGTCTAACGCGACGGGTTGTCAAATGGTCTGCGTGTTGTCCTTTTTCCAAAACTATATAATTCTCAAAACATTCCCCAAAACGAGATAAAATCTTCAAAAATAATCATAACATATTTTAACCTCAAGTTTATCTCATTCCTTTCATTATCAATCATAACATATAATAACCCATAATTACCTTAAAAGTAAGGATCATATAAACCCTAATGGTTACCATTATAATTATTACCTGAACTTCCACATCGATTGGTAATCTCATACATGATGCATTACAGAAAATACCAAGGTTCAAGTGGATGATCATGACTCCTTGATAGTTGGTTTAGAACTACCATGAGTTTCCTCATTGAATACCCCATTTCATCCAGTCTCTTAATCAGAGAACCACTACAGTTTCATTCAAACCAATTGTCACATTGGTGCCTGCTAGATCCAGCCATTTACTAAAACCAAAAAGGTCAGTGAGAGTATATCAACATAACCATCATGTACTAATGAGTAAGATAAACACTATGATATACTTACTCATTCACTTTATCTAAAAGCTATGACACTTTCAAAAATCCTAGCCAATATGGTAATGTCACTTATGCTTAAAGAATACCCTAACCTCTAAAGTTATCTTAACCGACCTCTAATACCAACTATAAGGCCCCAGCCTTAAACCTTACTTAATCTTGAGTTATTACAAGATTACACATTGAGGATCTTTTCATGTTTAGAGTTTTAGAGAATTAGATCATGAAACTTTCATTACATTCCACATTTAAACAAAGTGGTTACATAAAATACAATATTCATTCTTCCCATCAACGGAAACATATTTAAAATAAAACATGGATTCTTTCTTGACACATCCTTGACACTATCATCACATCATGTACCATTCCCTTGACCTGTGAAAAACATTTCAAAAACTTGGGATGAGCATAAAAAGCTCAGTAAAGGTTATAAGAACATGGAAAGGAAACATAAGTTCATATATACATAAGAATGAAATCATAATTTACCCATAAAACATAGGAACTTTAACATAACTCATAAAATCATGAATAAATCATATAAATCATAAGACATAATGGTAACTTGAGGCATTCATAAAATTCTTACGTAGGGAGTAACCCTCTTGGTTACGTTTGGAATACCCACCACAGTATATTCCCTATATCACTTCGGAGAAACCTTAACGTTTCACTCCTTTGTGTTACCCAATGCATTGGAGAGCTATATAGGGCTCACCCGCCCTTAGTTTATCACGTAACCACCCGTTTTCATAACAATTCCCAAGAACCATAATATAATCTTATCACTTAAAACATGCATAAAGGAAAAATAACATTTCCACCTTTCAATAAAAAGATGTCAATACAACACATTGATATAAAAACATTATGAAAACTATTTTCAATACCAAAATAAAAGAAAAGTAAAACACGGTATTTATTTTTCTTTTAAAAAGAAGGTATGGCTTGTAGAGGAAGCCGAATCTCAAATAATGGTCACGGCGGCGGAGAAGTCGTTGTCGCCGCATACGTATGACAAAAACATTCCCTTTTGTCGTTTAGTAAACGCTTTGTATTAAAAATATTCCTTTTGAATAAACGTAAAAGTCAAAGGGTTTTATACACCGTATAAAAGAAGGCTATGTATAAAACAAAATATGCCTCAATGAAAGGAGATTGAGACAAAGTCCCATACAAAGATGGTATCCTTGGATTAAGGATAAATCAATTACATAATTATGTGTGATAAATTAATACACGAATATATGTGGATATTAAGTGTAAAACAATCAGAGGTTATTCACACATATTCATAGAACAACATATTCAAGGGGTAAAGTTTATCCCAAAGAATCAAATTTGGGTTATGAAGTTCCCTTGACAGCCTAACGGCGTCACATCAAAATGAGTTGATGAGAGATAAAAAAAGGTATATCATCACATAGACATAAAATTTACATCAATAAGGATATATGAGAACATATCCCAACATAAAAATATGTAAATTAAAAGAACAAACAAAATAAGTCTTTTAAAAAAGGGAGGGTGAAAGGATCCCTTACCGACTTGGGTATCTTTCGAAACATACACCCCATGAAAGAAGGACAATACATCATTGATGTAAATAATCATAAACGGAAGTATATTACACAAAGAGTAGAACAATTGGTATTACATACACCACTCAAAGGAAATAGTGGAAAACGTAGCATAAATGTCACGAGAATAAAAGTGAGATGAAAAATCCCTTACGAAAACTCGGCAGGCTAACGGCGCCACTTAAAACTTCCAAAAATGGATTTATGAGATCAAATAGGGTCTTTCATAATATTTCCATAAAAATTAGAGTATGAGGATTATAAAATAACATCCCCAAACATAAGAAAGATGATATTAAAAGAAATTACATAAAAGAGGGTACTTAAAAAGAAAGATAGAGGTTATATCCCTTATGAAAATTCGGCAGCCTAATGGCGCCACTCAAAACATCCAAAATGGATTAACGAGAGGAAATAGGGTCTCTCATCATATGAACATAATATGTAAAGTAGGATTAATATAAAATAACATCCCAATCATAAGAAATATGAGTTTAAAATGAATGACATAAAATAGTGTACTTAAAAAGAAAGAGTGGAGTAGGATCCCTTACCTCAAGTCCAACTTGTCTTGTTCATTTATTTATATTCCTGAATAATAATCTTTGGTCAATTTGTAATTTCTTAAGGACCTCCTATAAAAATTATTATTCAGTTTATATCACATTTTTTAATGTTATACTTATTGGTTAATAATATGAGTTCATATCAGACGTTTTTTTCGATGTTTGGTACATGAGTCAAAAATTGAACTTGTTGGAAAATAATTTTCCATGTAGTTATAGTTACATCATATCTAGAATAGTATTGATGTTTTAAATATCATATATATTTAGTATATGTCCATTTTATACTATTCCATAGCATTTTTAGATAAAATTTAGAAGCACCGTTCATGGAGACGGTAGGCCGTACGTACGCATGAATGCTACTTTTTTTTTGTCATATTAATGGAATTAAAACAAAATGAAAGATATATATATATTTTATAATTACAGAATGATATACATAATTTATATGTAATATATTACATATATATCCACTATATATATGTACTTATAATAGTACATAACATTTTTAGATAAGAAATGAAATGTACAGTTAATGGAGACGGTAAACTGTACGTACGCATGAACGCTACTTCCATTTCTATTTCATATTTAATGGAATTAAAACATAATGACACATAATAGTATTTTAATTCCAGTATGGTATCATATATAATATCATTAAATATATCCTTTATACATACCACATATGGTATTAACAAATCAAATCACTTTGAGGGGGCGGTAGTCCGCACTTCCTTAAATGAAGATATCACGTTTACCCATAATGGAAACCATAAAGGTATGTCATAAATGAAAAATAAAGAAGCTTATGTAAAACATAAACTTATTATATATCATATATAAATATATTTTCATCTTAATGTCCACCTTTTAAGGTGTTAGAAGAATGTTGAACAATCATCATTTCGTGAGGCAGAAATTCGCCATCCACAGAAACAGTATGTTCATTAACAATTAGATGTAGGTTTGTGTAGGTGTAGCTCGAATCCTTCTTATAAAAACATACTAGTATATTTAATATACTGTATTTGTTACAAAATAAATTAATAAAAAGAGTTTAGGGGGTTGGAGAAGCAAAATAAAACATAAGAACACAAGATAAGACACTACCTTTAAATTGGGTAACTCCTTTTGATTTGAGCTCAAAGGCTTCCTTGGGAAGACTTCTGCCCAAAGTGAGGCTTCAAGGAGTTATATAGGGATGTGAAAAGGAAAACGGGGTAGGGTTTGGCTGAGCCAAAGGCTTTGGAAGTGTGGGTAAGGAGGTAGAGGTGGGGGCCTTTTATAAGAGGAGAGGAGGGCCACTCTTGGAAAGGTATAAAATGTAACTTTATTTTCAAATGAGTTTCGGATTTTAATAGTCCCAAATTGATGTGTTTCAAGGATAAGGTGATAAGGGTTCGAAATCCACCCATACAATAGGATTTTTACATGTTTAGGTCTTAGATGTTACATTATCATTCCATTTTATTTAAATCATTAAATAATGAGGTCATTGCTGCATCATCATGATGTCATAAATAATTTAATTTATTTAATGTCTAAAAATTATAAAACAAATAATATGAGGTATAAAATCTTTTTAGATTTAAAATGAATATTTATAGTCCAAGAGATCATTTATTTAGACAAAAATTAAAAATATTTTACTCAGGTGATACATTATTTGTTACATTTAACATTCTTTAAAAAATAAAAAGATAAAAAGTCACTTTCTCTCAAAATTGATTCCTTGGGGCCCCCAAGTTTGGCACAAGGAATTCCATGGTCATCCATGAGACAAACAGTAGCCTTAGGACACATTTTGTGGTCATTTTTTATTATTATGATATTATGATATTATCTTTAACTACCCGATTACTCATTAATCAAGATAATTAAAGATAATTACCATCGTTACTATTCATAATGTCCAAAAACAAAAGAGTCGTAATTACACAATTTGGACCTTATGATTCCAAATATTTAATCCATTTTACCAAATTACAAACACATAAATTTCAATAATTAATTTAAAAAAACTTCACGTTGTCAAAAGAAATACCGAGTTTTTTTAGAAAGAATATTTATGAAAAGTTTGGCACTTGTTTATGCCTAATTCCAAAGTGAAATTAATCCCAATGACCATAATTGAATTACATGGTAAAAATAGATTCTAATTACACTTTAAAACAAATGAAAAATATAATATAACCATATAATCAAATTATATAAAGAAGCAGTTTTGATGTTAAATGCAGTATTTTTCACTATTCATTGAAAAATGAACATTGTCAGAAAAATACCAAAAATTATCCCAAGGTAAATTTAAATGACCCAATCATAAAGAATATGTTTATTTTTAGAAATAAATCTTATAAAATTGTCAAAAGTTTTATTTAAAAAATGTTTTTCCTTCAAAAGGCAGTAAAACAATCTTTTAAAAATATTAGTGTATTCAATGCTTAAGATTAGATTCATTTTCATTTTAAGCCTCTAAAATTTATTGGATAAAAGTAAAAAAACATTTAACAAACATATATAATCATATTTTTGTTATTTCTATTCATTCCTGTCAATACAACGACTATGTGTTAAGTACCATTTAAAACAATATTATTTTATTATTAGAGTGCAATGTATGATTTCAAAGGAACTCGTTGTTGCATATTGGGTAAGCCATCGAGCATAGCGTACACTTTAAATTAATATTGAAATTTTATTCACAAATAAGGATAAATATAAAAATGTCATATACTTTATTTACCTGAGGTGTTACAATAGGGGTCGGTTCCATATGTGTTTACTCCAATTGTACCTCTAGTTATACTACAACAAGTGGTGTATAATGTGGTACCTTTTTGACCAGAATGAAAATATTGAAATCTAAGCATTCTCCATGAGTTTCAGAGATATATACCTCCTTGTTATAAGCTGAGCATTACCCTTAGGTGGCTGAGGACTTGCTTGTGGATGTGACCCATGTTTTTCATCAAGTAAGGACACCAGTGAACTAGATGCGGATCCTAACAACGATCCTTCTTCTGGGTTTGGATGGGAGATGGTAGATTTTGTGCACTTAGACTCAAATCGATGTGAATTATTCATGGATAGAGTTCAATACTACCTTTAGAGTGGAGTTATATCTTGTTTTTCTAGGAGAATTTCATATACTAGAGATTCTTCATCTCCATCATGGAAATATGATGTTGGATGACTATTCCTCATTGTTTACCAACCTCTCTATGTACTCGATTGATATGGTTATGGATCAGTACATCAGGTCTCAGACTTTGAAACGAGCTATACATAAATATATATGATCCAGTTTTGTAACCTATTTGAATTCCAAAAAATAATTGAGTGCTTGAGTTAGTATTGGTGGTAGAGAACTTCTTATATGAGTAGAGATATCCAATGAAAATTAGCGGTAGGAATACAGGTACAGAGAACTCGAAATCAAAGATCTGACATCAAACACAAGGATCAAGATGTGGGCAGCAACACAAGAGGTTCTAGGATAGGGGATCTAACGTATAGGGCTCTCATGAGGGATCCAGATTTCCTAGGTAGAGGTGATTCAACATATGATTCGATAGAGGACATCCAAAAAGATATTTCTCAACCCCTAGAGATGCTAATAGAAAAGAAATGGATATGACATCATGGAAGAGGAAACTAGTGGATCATGAAGATACACCAAGATTCAGACATGGCATAGGAGTAGGGAGTGTTATAGGAGGTGGTATAAGTTTTGACATATTACCACCCCCAAGAGTTCCATTCTAGGCCTAGGGAGATAGAGGATACAGGAAGAGAAAACTACAAGAATTTGACTCATATGACCCATGGACTCCAGTGATAATCTTTTGTACGAACTATGTCTTTTCAAATATATATTTCGTTCTTATATACACATGAACCAATGATTATTTCCTTTCGACAAATCATGTTCGTGACATTGCAATACTGGAAGAACCATTTACTCAAAACATACACTTGGAGACATCTTTGGGAGGAAGATCAATGATCACAAAACATCATTTACAGTGTGGTATTACCCTGGGAGGTGAGTGTTTCAGTTGGATCCTCTTGGTGGCAGCGTCCAGGAATTACAAAATCACATAGGGAATGGATTTTCAATCTTCTATCCATGCCTAGATGGACTGTTTTTAGTAAAGGGTGTGGTGTTTACGGAGTGATGGGAAGGAGTTTTAATTTATTCGTGAATGTAATACCATGATGTATAGGGTAGGCTCATTCATCAGAGGGTGAAAGAGGCCACTCAATAGTATTCTAGCCTTACCCTTGGAGAAATAAATTTTGTGAGCTTCCAGTTCCAAGCAGGGGTGGTGGTGTACAAGGGAAGATTCCCCAATGATCTTCCAGGATTAACTTCCCATAGGGAGATCAACTTCTTCATTGATTTACACCAAACGATAGAACTAATATCTGCACCATTATATCATATGGCTCTTGTAGAGCATTGGGATATGAGGGTACAGTTGGATGATTTAAAAATGAATGGATTTGTGAGAACCAATTTTTCCCCATGTGTAGCACCGGTTTTGTTACAAAAAAATGTATACAAGAGCTTGAGTTTGTGTATAAATTAACCGATCATGAACAATGTCATGGTTAATAAAAGTTATACACTACCAACAGACTATGACCTATTCAATATATTGAAGGGCTCTTGATTTTTCTCAAATGTTATCCTTCGATCATGCTATCACTAGCTGCAAGTAAGGGATGAGGATATATCGAAGACTTCTTTCAGACATTGTTATGATTAGTATGAGTACTTAGTGATTTCTCTTGGAATTATTAAAACCCCTTAGTTTTCATTAGACTCATGAACTGTGTCTCCCATCCATATATAGACCAGTTTGTAGTGGTCTTCATTGAAGACATCCTTGTGTACTCTATTTCCTATGTGGATCACACAAGACACCACCAGAAGGATCTAGACATACCAGGGGAGTAGCCGCTTTACGTGAATCGATCAATTTTCATGTTTTGGATTTATTAATTTTACATTATAGAATATTTTATCTCAATAGAAGAATTAGCGGTGGACCAGACCATGCTTTACGTAGTGTAATCATGGGAACAATCTAGGAACATGATGGATGTGAGGAGCTTCCTTGGTCCAGAAGTTCATTACTGGATATTCATACCATATTTCACCCAGATATCTACACCCGATGATATCATTGAATCTAAAGAGTCATCCTTACATATTAAAGGTGAAGTTGTAATAGTCTTTTAGTATTCTAGGTTGATTTTGATGATCATCCCAATCAAGAGATTGTTGGAGGAGGGTGTCTAGTCCATATTTTTCTACAATGCAACAGGGGGGAAACTTGGATGAGTATTGATATAGAGGAAATAAGTGATTTCATATGGTTAACTATAGTTTAGGTCACATTAGATGAACCATGCAACACATGATCTTGATTTATAATTTGTCATGTTCACATTGAATATTTGGAAACACGTCCTGATGGACAAATGATATGTCGTCTACATCGATCACAAGAGTCTGAAGTATATCTTCTCACAAAAGAATCTTAATCTCATATAGATGAAATGGATATGAGTCTTCTAGTCCCATGAAATTGATATTATCTATACTCCTCCGATGGGGAATGTGATGGTGGATTCTCTCAACAAGTGATATGGTATGTAGCTTCATTATAAGGTGTTAGAGTTGTTTGCCCCATTACAATTATCTTGTGTACATGTAAATGATGCATCTTACCTATAGTCGATGTTTGTCACCCATCAAAACCTACATATATTCATGGAGTAACATGGTGATGATGTATACTATGATACCTTACCTGATCAAATTTCCCCAGAGAATGAATCACATAGATATTTTTAAGGTGGAGAAGAAGTTGTTCTTTTTTTTGGGACGGATAGTTGTAGCAATGAAATTTCATGAGGTGGTTGTGAGTGTGTTTTGTATATCCCCTTTGATGTTACAACTTGATGTAAGAACATTTATAAGGACCTATAACATTAGTTTTGGTTGGAATGGGAAAAGTTAGTGGAACATTTCATTTCACGACGCCTTATGTTCCAATAGTTGAAGGATGAGCACCAGGTTCCCACGAGAATAGATCACCCCCTAGGGGTGTCAGAATATAAGTTGGATAGAATACTGATAGACATACTAATAGGTTGATGAAATATGTATAGGGGAAATGATGACATCTGGGAAATCATTGACCTACTTTTCATTTTTTCCCACTTTCTAGCTATCCGAGAGAAGAGTTCAGTAGAGAAAATGGGACGCCTTTACGTGTAAGAAATAGTGTGGAAACAAGGAATCCCATAAATAATTTTTTGAGATGTTAGTTATCATTTCACATTTGAGTTGTGGAAGGGTTTATAGTGGGAATTTTTGACTCAATTATACTTGATCACGATGTTTAATCCCTAAAAGGATAGACCAATAGTGAAGATAATTCATGTTATAGTGGACATGTTGTGGCCTAGCATTTTGGACTTTGGTCATAGCTGGGAGGACCACTTAATAATAATAGAGTTTGTGTGGAATATTAACTACCACTCCAATAATGGTATAGAACTATTTAAGTCCTTGTATGAGTGGCTCTATCAGTCAACTTTTTCCATAAAGGACCTTGGATAGTCAGCACTCATGGACCCAAAATTTGTGTTATCTACTACTCAGTAGGTGTTGGTCATCTAGTAGAAGATGAAGAATATACACTAAAAAGCTGAAGTTTTATGATTATTTATGGAAGGGACCTATGGAGCTCAAAGGATGGAGTCCATGTCATCATTTGGGTATCACCTCAATGAGGTTTGAAGAAATTTGGATTGGGTGAAAAGTTATCTTTGAGGTTTAATATCCATTTGTATATACTAAGTAGAGTTGGTGAGGTGACACACTACCTAGATCTACCACCATTTTTTTACCAAGTACAATATATCTTCCACGCATCATAGATGAATTGTTATGTGCATGATTTGTTACAAATCATCGACTTAGGAGAGGTGGACATCGAATATGGAGTGACTTTTTCATAGTACATAGTGGATGTCGAAGATCAGCATGAGAGGATACTTTGTAGGAGAGAAATTACCCTGGTGTATGTCTAATAGAAACACATGAATCACTAGGAGAGAAAATGGAAGTGGTAGGCTCACATTCATGTATATTACCCTCATATTTATGAGAATCCTTGTGTTTTAGATTTTTGGGGACATAGTGCCTTATGGTGGGGAGAATGTATTGTCCTAGATTTTATTTGTATTATAATTAGATATTATATTAAATTAATTTCATGTTATTATTTTGAAAAACATGTGATTCTAAGGCCCTAGGTTCTAGGAATAAATAATTGAAATGAAATAAACATTTAATAGCACACATGAGATGTTTTCCTAAAAAAGTGGAATAAATTTTAAATGGGTCCCTCGATTAGAAATCTAAGGGCAATGATGCATTTAGAGAAGCAAATTAACCTTAAACATGGCTTGTCACTAGCTGATGAGGACTGTCTATGAATTTTTTTTGGATGTTTAAAGAAATAAAATAGATTTAATATTTATTTTATTTCTCTATTATGGTAACACAATTACATGTGATTTTAAATATGATGTTATGCATAATCTCTAGGGTATGGATCATAACCCTCGAAAATATCTAGATCATTGGAGAGGAGACCCTTGGAGAAACCTATCGATGATGAACGATGATGAATTAAGTGATTTTTAATTACATCACTAATGGACTTGGAAGATATCCACAAATATTGCTGCACAATTGTTCTTCATCAATAATAAATCCATACTCAGGGTATTTCATCTGATTTTAATTGGTTCATTCTCATTATTTGATTCGGCGAAGAACAGAGATCAACAGACGAATAGGTTGATCCTCGATTTTGTCATTTTGGTAGGATGGTTGATTATTGGTTTGATTCGTGGAATTGATTCTATTTTTATATGGCATCATGATCCTTCTAACAAGATATGATCAAAGAAATAATGAAAATGGTCTACGTTTGATCCTCCTGTAGTTTCTCTATGATTTCATCTCCCTTTATTTCCGCATGTTCATAATTATTCATAAGGATATGAAATATGGGTCATTGAACATCTGTTTCATAGTGTAATGATATGAAATCATAGATCATACATCATGATAAGTGATAAGAGGTGAAATGACAATGGTGAAGGACATACCGATATATTCTATGTTATAGTGTTCTTCAATCATTTTTCTTTCAGATGATTTACATTTGATTTTGGATCCAATTAAAGGCCCAAAAATAGCGAATCTGTGTTTCAACGATGAGATGAACATGAATAATTAATTTTAGGGAGAACAAAGAATTAGATCAAAAATCGGAAGATCTACCGAAGCACTAGAGGAAGATAAATAGTTATAGAATATCTTGATGAACATGGTCTGTATCTTAGAATAAATAGTGTTTGGGACTAGTCCTGCAATGGCTATAGTTTTGGGACATATAGAGGTGGAAATGGCATTTAACATCTATTACAATACATGTGGGACTATACCTAGAACTCGACATGAATCTCAGATAGTACATAAACAAGGGGTGGAGTAAACAACATGTACACCACCACAAGACCAGACCCTGAAACGATAAATGGGCTACCATGTGTACATATACACTATTTTGAAAAGAAAGGATGAAGCCATTTAATAGAACATGACCAGCGTAAATGGGGAAGACCCCTGATAGTAGGTCATGGATCATGACCTTCTTTACACTTTGTGTTTACCTTCTCCACATGACATGTTCCTCTAACTTGGGCTATTGTACATGGTTAGTAACTGGGGTCATGGATCACAATGCATGGACCCTTCATTACACAATGAAATATTTTATTCATGGATTTAAATCCTTATAAAATGAATCTTATAAAATTTTCATTTGGGATGGAGCCCCTTTTTCTTTCACCTAATGTTCAATTGGTATCGTTTTTTATCCACATGAGTATGACCCCCTTCCACTGGCCTTTCTTAATAGAGTCGGGAATCCCCTCTGAGAGGTCCGGGGTATGATCCTCTATCCATTATTGATCCCTACGTCGAGTGAGGTTATCAACACAAAAAAACCCTACTAGAGTTCATTACTCTACTATTCAGGTGAATCCAGATGAGTCATGGTATACACCATGGCCATGGTAGTGATCCTCACCTATGTTTCATGATTGTCATCACTCATGGATTCAGTTATCCTGGAATGAGTGTATCTTATTATATATTAATATGTACCATCGTATCTCTATATCATGGTAGTTCATGATGTATATTATATCTCAGGCAAATGTCATCAAGGTTATCAAACTCAAGAGTGACATCTCTCGGATGAGTCCTTCGTGGAATCTGTAGACTGAATCCTTTGAGAGGGAATGCATTTTTGTGACATACCTCTAGACTATAGGTATGGGTATCAAGTACATATAGATTTTTTCATATTGTATATACTCTAGACATATACATTCAACAAATTTATGTGCCTTTAAATTTTTTATTTCATTATTTTTCAGGGTTTCTTACTATGTTTGGTTATACTGACCACTACATGGGCCTTTCCCACATGTGTCGTGTCTTGTGTAGATGAGATACCTTTTGATGGAGTCTAGGGTAGACCAGGACCGGGGAGTTGTTAGTGAGTTTGTGGTATAATAATATGTTCTTACGACAATGTGATGTATTCCTAGTACATATCTTTTTTATATGATGGACATTGTAGTTTTTATACTCTTTCTTTTGGTGGAATTCTGTTCTACCCTAGTTTTCATTACTGAATTTTACTTTTTTGTACTCAATTGGTTGTGATTAATAGTATGCAAGAATTTTATTCCTTAGTGGTTATTAAAATTCAAAATTTTTGGTATTGGAGTTGTGTTTGTGCAGACAATTACATAGGGAATGCCTCCCAAGTCAATGACAAGCCTACTCAGTGCTAGTCATCATCCCCTGGTCTATTGGTGGAAGGCATGGAGAGTCACATCACATGCCGGACATAGATGGGTCATGTCATATCTCTATCAATTGAAGATATTAGATTTTATGAGAAAGTGTTTCATTGTGGTGAGAATGATAATATGAATTTTTTGGACACTTATGTTCCACATGTTTAATAGCGTACGAATTTTTCAAAGTGGAAGGAAATATAGAATCGACCAATTAATAATTATGACGGTAATCCTAAAACATGTTCCAAGTGTGGTAAAATACATCATCGGGATTGTATGTTAAGATCTAGATTGTGTTATCATTTTCTTAATTCTTTTAACAAGGATCATGACTTCCAAGAGAAGAGTTTTGATCAATCTAATAGTAAAATAAATGATATCCCATGAACATGGATATGTTTTTGATGAAATTAGTGGGGAAATTATGATAATTTGTGTCTGAATTTAATTACTCATTATGTATATCATCATTCTGAGACATATAAAGGTATGCATAAATCTTTTTGTACTACTGTATTTGAGGCTCAGAAATCTAGTTAAGTGGTGGAATCTCTTGGGAGAACAATATTTTTAGATGGTTAACAATAATGTCAAGGTTCTAGGCACTCATTCTGTGTATTAAGTGGTGTGATCATAAAGTGATTGAGGAATTTTTTTTAGAGTTTTTTTGGTATATTTTAATTAAAGAATATATTTTAATGAAATGTATGACTATAATTTTGGACAAGCTTTATAGGGTATTGATATCCTTTACGGATTATATTATATTTTATGAATAAGGTTATTTTTTTTGATGGTTATCATATTTCATGTAATGTTAGGAGATAGAAATTTTTTATATATAAGTATATCAAGTAATTATAATTAGATATATTAATAGAAAATAATATAACTACTAAACATTAATAATGTGATATTTTGACAACAGGTATAATCAAATGTCGAAACATTGTTCCCAAATATAATGTTTAACTTATGAGGCGTAATTTTTATGGGGGAGGGTAGAATGAAACAACATAATATTTTAGGAAATATATTCTTTAAAAATTTTCTAAACACATTAATAGCTCGAGTTATCTGAAATAAAATGTTTATATTGTGTTATATTAAACACTATTTTTATCATTCATTGTACATCTCATCGAGTTTCATTGATAGGATGTGTTACATTCTTAGCTGAGTCAATCCGAACAATAATATAAATTTGATATTAATATTTAATGTGGAAGTTATCACCTGGAATTTATGATGTAATGTGTGAATTACAATAAATCTATCTTGTTTATGAAATTTAATAATTATTTGACATCATTAAAATAGACTTAATGGGAAAAAAATAAATCTTCTTTTATGCTTAAGAAATTTATATATCAAAAAAAATTTAGTGCTTTAATGACAGACTTGTTTTAAAACTATTTTTAATTTTTTTTTTAAAATTCATAAAATAAAAGTATTGTTTATAATATGAATATCAAAATTTACTTCGGGGTATATTTTTTCCTCCAAATATACATTATAGTATTAATAGTGAAAAAAATTGAATTTTAATTAAACACATATTTTTAATCTAATTTATTTATATAGATAAATTAAATTTTAAATTGAATTTTAAATAGTATTTAAATTTTAATTAGACACATTATATATATTTAAATCAAATTTATATTAATGGATTCAATTTCACATTGATAATGGATATAAGAAACATTTAATGTATTGAAATTTTCACTTTAAAAACTCATTTTATCGCATCATCAGGATGATTATTTTTAAGTTACTTTTATAAAAATATGTGAATTGTTTTTTCAAATATGGAAATAATTATTTTATATTATTAGGATATTTTTCCTCTAATAATAGCAACATTGTTTTTTGAATGAAATATTTAGTGAAATCATCTAAAATTAATTTGAGTGATTAAGGTAACAAAATGTTTACATAATGATTAAACATTGAATATAAGGTTTTTAAAACATATTTTTTAGCCATATATAGACTCAATACACATAATACAATATTTTTATAATTTATTTGGATATTATTCCGTGATTTTGGCCAATATAATATGTTATGTAATAAAAAATGTCAATAAAGAACATTCCTTTCCTTTAACACTTCTAATGATTTGGAGTATGGATGAATATAAAAAAAATTTGGTTATAAATAAAATTTTATGGGATTAATAATTAATTTTTATGAAAAAAATATATTTATTTATTATAGATGATAAAAAAATTATATTTTTATGAATTACCAACGCATTGATTATTTAGTTTATAATTAAATAAATTAATTAAATTTATTGAAGGATTTAAAATTAGTAATTCTATTCCCTTATTCATTTTTATTTTTATGTTTTAATAAATATAAATAATGTAACATTAAGGGGGAACATTTTTCATTTATAATGAAAATATTTTCCTATAAATATTAAAAACGTTATCAGTATAGTTAGAGTACAAGTAGTGTTTTTTTATGTTACAAGCATTTCTATTAAAATTAATTTTCAAAACATATGGTATTTTTGAATACAAAAGATTTAAAATATTATAAATTTTTTTTATATGATTTATAATATGTATCACTTTAATTTATTCATAATTTATGAATTATGTAGTTTTGAAAACCAGGTACAAAGAATGAAAACCCAAAATGGAAAAAAAATTATGGAATATGAAAAATGATAATAATAAATTTTTTTTATATTTCGTGAGATTTTACTGACTATAATTTATATTTAATACATTAGTTTTAATATTTTAAACACATTAGGTAAGTGATAACTCCCAACAGTGTATAACTTTTCCAATTTCTAATAATTCTACTCTCCACGACTATAAAAATGATTTCACACTTTTCTTTTTTTACACCTCTTAATACATTTTGATTATCAAAAAATATATAAATAAGCTCATTACACCACTAATATCATCATATAATACTAAATCTGTGGTGAACTCTAATGAAGGCATCCCATTCTTGCAAACCAAAATGGGTCACATGAAAAATAGGCAATGTTCTTCAATGTTCATTTCAGTTTTTTTATTTATCAATCCACTTCATTTTCCATATTCCATTCATACGTAATTACATAATTATAATAAATATAATTCTATTTTTTCAAGTTAATCTTTATTCCAAAACCTGTACCCATATCTATAAAATGAGTACCAAAATTACCCTTTGTGTGTACGATAGACAACAGCCTCACAAAACAATGTTGTTTGTTTTTCCACTACAACCTCTCATGGATGTGAATTATAATGGAATATTATGTATATTAAATTATAAATTTATTCCCAATTATTTAATTTTTATATAACAAATACCTTCATTCATTCCATTTTGTGAGAATATGATAACATCGTTATTGGGGTTATGGACTACTACCTTCTCCAAGTGACATGATTCATTCACGCTTTACATGGAATGTATTAATGATGTATTTAATTAAAATAATTGTAATCAAATAAATATATAAAACATTAATTATGTATTTACTATTCTAGAAATATAATATATAAAATTTTTATTACATTTTCACACATAGAAATTTTTTAACATCATTTATTGACGTGTGGATTACTAGCTCATCTAAGCAATGTGATTCCTTTTACATCCCAGTAATTCTATATATAATTATATATAATTAAATAATAGGGTATATGTAATATATTTATCATTATATGAAATTAAATTTTAATTTCCTCTCTTTTATAATGATCTTTATGAAAATATAATGTTAGTTAAGTGAACGCACCCCCAAAAGTCTCCAAGATTGTAACGTTGGTTCATTTCTCATAATGATAATTCATGACTAGTTTTTAATGTATATGATATGTATAAATATTATAATTATATAAATATTGTTATTATTAGAATTATTATTAATTTTATACCATGAAATCCTTTACCATAGTGATACAACCTTATTTATTATGGAACATAAAAAGAATATGGTCCAAACACTAGATAGTCTTAAAAGTTTAATAATTTGTATAAAAATTGTAAGAAAAATAAAATTAGAGTCATGAATAACATGGAAAATATTATGAAAAATTAAAAAATTAACATAATTTTATTATTCAAGATGATAAATAAAAATGTTATAATTCAAACTCCTAGTAAGGGGTATATTTTAAATTTTGATTCATTTAGATGTTATTTTTTATGTTATAATCCCACCTTATTTTATGAGATTTTTATACGAAATTTTTTAAATACCACATCCTAAAAGAATTTATTCTCATATTAATTAATAGATTATTAATTTTATATCCTTCATCAGGATTAAGATTAAAATATTTATATGTCGTTTCAGACACATTGGAATGTTTAAATATTATCTTCTAAAGAAAGTTATTAATGAAACTTTAATGGTATTTCAATTCATCAAATTCAACTTAATATGGTGTTATATATCTTTCAATGTGAATATTTAGTATTTTAATTATCCTGATTATTTCTATTGATCAGTTAATTTTGTTTCAAATATATTGTTATGAGACTATTTTATTTTTCCCAGGTTAACCAAGTTTTGAATAGATTACCATTAAAACCATTTATTTTAGATGGGATTGTCAAGTTATAAATGAAAATTTTTATTTTTTGGATAGTTTTGTTGTGAAATATAACATGATAATTATATGAAATTGTATATCTTGATAAGAACTATTCTTGGGGTGTACAAGATTGCATTGGGTGAATTATTTCATCTTATACATGGGTTTTCCCAGATAGAGTTGGGTGAGCCCATTTCATTTTATACAGTGTGTGTCCCATATATCCCCAGATGAGACCATTATACCTTATACTGGGTGTGGCGCCAATAAAGTCTAATGAACCCATAATAGATTAAAGGGCAGGTGAATCTATGTTATCCCTCCAATGCATTGGGTAAGGAAGTTAACACTATTGTTATTATAATTATTAGAGAGAAATAGTTGGATGTCGATGGTATATCTATTCCAATTAAAAAGGGTTTGATAGGTATTGATTAATATGATTGTATTTGTCACCAAAATAAGTTTAATTGCTTCCTTTATGTTTTATGGATTTTATTTGAAGAAAATGTTTTTTTTCCATGTGAAATTTTTTCTTTCTTATTCATGAATAACATTAAAGACAAAGTTAAATGTTATATAACAATTCTTTATATTACAGAACTAATATGTTCTATTAAATATATATCCCTTAGTATGATTTAATTATCATCAATATTGAATGAAATCTTTTCATCACGTTTATTAATAGTTTATGTATAAGATGAAGTCATAATGATAGTCATGTATAATTTCAATGAAAATTAATCAGGCATCATTTTTAAATTTTATATTATGGGAAAATTGATATTTATCAGATGTGTCCATTCTATTTTAATGTTATTTTATATATGATTTATGGAATAATTATATAAAATTAAACTCTTTATAATATTCTCAGTGTGAACAAATTTAATTTCATAACTAAAACTCAATATTATGTAATTATTAATGTTATATCTGGTTTCCGGTCTGACAGGTACGCGATACACTGTTCCATGGGTTTTCCATTGGGTTGATGGGGTATGATTGAGTTTTATTTTGAAGGAATCATTTAATTATGATGTCCCCTTTTCCTTGGATTTTCAACCATAACAAGACTTTAACTATAGGATTCCATTAAATTGAACATTATGAATCGAGGTTACATGATGTGTATGTTGTCGGAAGATACAAGCTGTGAAAGAGGAAATCATGTTGTGCAGGTTTTCACATAGTGAAACATGTTTATACATCATGAAAATGTAATGGAAATCTTATTTTTTTCATGCATCAGACTTTATTGCAAGAGAACACATTTTCTTCCTATAGTTGTGTTATATAAGGACTTAACTATGTGTAATGGATTACACATTGTGTAATACCCTAACATTCACGTATAAAAGCAGTTATGTGCTTAAAATTTATCAAATCCTCTTAACTGATTTCTTATCCATACACCCAAATCCTTCTCTAGTTATACATGGAGCCTACCAACCATTCCAAATCTATTCCGTTGTTGAAAAATCATTATTTCTTTGGCGGGTGATATCTGATGTTAGAGTTATTCATCATTTTTCATCTATATCTCATTATTATATATTGTGATTTCAATAAACCATCAGGGAGTTAGTGTATCAATTCCTTTTGGTGTTTTATTGTTCTTTTGGGTTGGTTTCTAAGGTCTTCTCCTCCGTTGTTATCATTAATGGGTGTCGTTGCAAGTAGTGAGTTTCAGGATGATGTAGGTGGTTCCATCCGAAATTACCAAATTGATTATTCCTAAATTTTATTATTTATTTCAATTATTGATATAAATTAAATTTCATGAACATTTTTTCAAATTAAATTGATAAAAACACAATTTAAGTGAATTTAGATATATGTAGTGGATTCTAGAATGAAAATTTGGAAAACCAACATTTCTATTTAATTGGAATATGTTTATAGAATTATTGTAATTTAAAATATTGAATTTAAACTTTTAATTTTATGTAATTAATTTTTGTTAAATTATTTAATTTAATTGTGGAAATTGATTTTCGAAAAGGATGATGATTGTTTATAATGGATTTCAAACGCGAGAAAATGTATTAACATTATTTTATTGAAACATATTGGTTTTATCTCATAAATAGGGAATGTTTTTTATTAAAATCTCATTTGGTCTTAAATGTAAAATACAGGTATCTCGAAATAGATGAATTGGATATAAATAAATATTAAGAAGTCTTATAATAAACTTCACATCCTGTAAAAGCACATCCATGCCTTAGGTAGTTAGTCAGTTGTTTGGATATACACTATGCTATTACCAAATTCCATAAAATACCTATGATGGGTCACATGCACACTAGAAAGGTGACGATTTTCCTATCACTAGTGTTACGGGTCTTGAGTATAAACATTATTATATTATTAATTAGATTGTGTGGAATCCTATAGCTATTTTATATTATCGTACCTATATAGAATCATACTATGTTTCTCTCTATATTATTTATTTATGATATATAAATTTATTTGAATGATGTAAAAATTATTTACATTCCTTTTTTTGGAATTTACATAATCTATTTTATTTTACTATTTTCATTAAGCCATTATTTTATAAAAATATCATCTCAGTTAATGTGATTCATATTCCTTAAAATTATTTTCCATCATTTTGAAACTTTATATCACATTTTTAAGTTATTATTTTATATTTCAATACATGATTTTTTTTAAATTAAATATTTTCTTTAGATAATATATATATTATTTCTTTTAATAAATCATTGGTTTATCCTACCGAGCTTAGTCTCACACCCTATTTTTCCTTTGGGTGTTTGTTGACATTCTCCATACAGGTTCGAGAAACGGAAAGGGATCTCTTGGGAACTGATTCAGTAGTTGAGATTTGGACATTACAAGGTGTGTAAATAGTTATTTGTTGATGTTTCCCATGTTTCATAGTACTTGGGTTGTAGTACATATGAATTTTTATGCCTCTGTGTATTCTGGTACATTAGTTCTAGTGGAGCTTCTTTTTTATGGAAACTATCTGGATTATTTTCCATTGACAATGTTTTGTAGAAAATTTATTCCTTCTTGCATGTTTTATGATATGAGTTGGTATTCTCTTACCCATGGGGATCTTGAATTCCCTTCAGGTAATGTTTTGGTTGGATCAGTTATCGAGTTTAAAGGGTAACCAAGATGGTTTGTGACAAAGTAGTTTCAGAGGCTGCTTCATATTTTTTTTCTTAAAGTAAATATTCATTTTATTATTATTTTTGGGTCTTTGGATGTACTTTTGATTGATTGTTCAGATATCTCCCACCACAATGAACATTATGTCACCAGGAGATGTTATGCAATGATATATTTTGTACTAGTTCTAGTCATTTACCTATTTTGAATTCTGATAGAGTAAAATAAAGATTATATTTTTTTATCTATTGGGAGTTATGTATCCCTTGTCAATCTATTTGAGAATTCCATAATAGTTTCTAATGATATTGTGTAGCATCATGCCTCTATGTAGGCATGAAAATCCGATCTAGGAGTAATATGCTTCTTAACCGCAACAAGTATATCCTTAGGTGGACCCTAATCTGGTTGAGGGTATAATGAAAATTGTCCATGCCTTATGAAAGAAACCACATCTAGTTCCCATTATTTCTATATATGTTGATCATCAGTGCAGATGTTCTTCATAATCATTCTCAACACGTCCTTCGCCAGAAGCCACTAGTTTTCAAAGGCTCCATTGATCACAAAAATTCTGATGATTGGTTGTAAATGATTGAACATCCTGTCAAGGTCATGGGGACATCATATGTGATCATTGGAATTGATCCACATTTGAGCTTGAATGACCTTGTAGGAGATGGTGGGACATAATTTTGATGAAAAGAAAACGTGAGGTCTTAGAGTGGAATGACATAAATGATCTATTTTCCAACCAGTTATATCAAGATTTATTATTTTTTGCTAAGGATGTTGCGTTTTTAATGCTTGATCTGGCTAATAGTACTATTATTAAGTATTCAAATCACATTTCTAAGCATATACAGTTTCCACCTATGATATTATATAAAGAAAGGAGTAATGCTCGATAGTTTTCAATAGATATTAAATCAGATATCCATACTCATATTTTCGTAATGACGTTGCCCACATATTCTGATGTCTTGGTTAGGATGATGATGGTTGAGTTGGACCTAGCTAGAATGCCAAGGTCACCAAGAGTTTCTTTTCCTCATTGTGGAAGCATTGGTACATTTAATGGAAAAAAGAATGATGATTCTCACTTTAGTTGTTGATGGAAGTGTCAATCCATACCTCCAACAACACCAAGAGGTAGTTATTTTGTTTGTTACCCATGTGGAATTCCCTGACATTTTAAGAGGGATTCATTGAGGAACCCAAGAACTATATTCCATGTGGAAATTCAGGTCAACTACATAGATTCTTCCATCACATATATACTATTTATAGTGGGAAAATATCATTAGATCCTCCTAAAACTACATGGAAATAAGATGCTTCTTGTTTAAATGGGTTTTAAGAATAGACATTCATAAAGAAGCTACTTCACATAGTGTGAGAGTCTCTAGAGGAAGTCTACCTGGGTCCAATGAATGTGGGTGGTACCATTATTATTGATTCAACGTTATCTATTGATCTATATGATACTATTTAATCTAATTATTTTATTTAATACAATATTTTCAATCATCTTAATATTACTATTGATAATTTAACGTATAGAATGTAAATTACTACCCCCATTGGTAGGAGGAGAGAGTATGGTCTTTGAAGTCCCACATGTGTCTTCTACCTATCAGAAATCATGCTTTATTGGTGTTTCTAGTTTTTACCATGAAATACCTTCACAAAATATTTAGTAGGTGTTTTCTCATTTCAAATAATACTATAATTTATTTTTTATCTTTAATGGGTATACATTACAACACCACGTGGTGTGTCTATTTTCTGTTAAGGAGATTAAGACTCAATATTGAGAAGATCCAGATTTTCATATCTTTAATTGGAGAAAGTGATATTTTTGATTAATATTGAATTAGAGAGGTATTTAATGAGTGGTGATATCCCTCTAGTCATCATCATCTTCCTCGCCATTTTTTCTTATGACTTATCAGGTTTTCTGATTGTGAGGGAGGGTGAGATATTCATTGTTATAATGCATGATAGTAAACCAATTTCAATTCCTTATTACCACATGGACCTAGCTAAAATGAATGTGTTGATGTCCCGGTTATAAGATCTTCATGATAACAACATTATATTCCATCCTTGGGAAGATTCAGTTTTATTTTCTAAAAATTATTGTGCATCACTTATGATATATATTGATTATCGAAACCTCAATCGAGTGAATGTTTAGAAAAAATATCCATGTACACATATTAATGATCTCTTTGATTAGTTGAAATGGTTGAATTAGTTTTCAAAGATAAAACATTAAAATTGTTACAATCAATAATGGATAAAATAACCAGACATTAATAAAACTACCTTTTAGAGAAGGTATGACCATTATGAGTACCTTGTTATTCCCTTAGGACTGAAAATTACCATGAAGTATTCATGGACTTGATGAGAAGGATTTTCCATGTGTATCTAGATCCCTATATTGAATTATTTGCGGAAAACATACTTTCTTACTCGAAATATGAGGAACATCATATGAATCATATGAGAACAGTTTTGAGTCTGCTATAAAATCATCAAATCTTTTCCAAGCCATCAAAATGTGACATCTGGATTCTTGAAGTGAATTTCATAGGAATCATGGGGTCTAAACATGGTATATAAATTTTTCCAGAAAATGTAAATGATTTCATGACATGGAGGAATCCACAAAATGTCTTCGAGATACATAGCTTCATATGGTTAGTTGGATATAACTATTGGTTTGTGAAACAATTCTCAATGATGGCTTCTTCGATGACTACTATGACTCATAAGGGAGTTATGTTTTCATGGAATGATAAATGTTAGAGTTATTTTGTTGAGTGATAATTAAATTTGTCTAATGCACTGTTATTGAATCTTCAAAAGGCCAGGAAGATCTATGTGGTCTTTTTAAATGCATTAGGTTGAGAAATGGGTTTCATTATTATGAAAGTTAATAATATTGTATCTGATAGATCTCATCATCTTAGGCCACAATAGTATAATTATCCTACCCATGTTATTGAAATTATATTTTTGATGCATGTGCTAATGATTTGTAAGAACTAACATTATCTATAATGGTTTACCATATTTTTTCACAACACAATTCAGAGTTATATCTTCTCTTAAACATATTTGGATCTTTACTAGAGACGTTGAGTGGAGTACCTATAGTCATTCAACATTGTCATCGGAAATACTGCAGGGAAATGAAATGCTATTTTAGAGGGGTTATGTAGAAGACTTACCACCCTAGAAATGAAACAATTTTTGGAAGAGTGGAATTTTATTGCTCTCTTTGCATCGTTACATATCAGAGTTCATGAAAAATGGGTTGAAGTATCTTTATCCAATGTTTAGTTGACATCTTATCTTCTTGAGATGATTATTCAAGAATAAAATATGGATGTTGAATTTTTTTGAATTAGAGACTCTCTTTATTGTGGGGATAAAATTGGCTAGGGGCCGGTCTCCAAATAGGTAATTCTTTGTTATTGTAATTGATTTGTTGTGTCATTAAGAGCATGGAAGGCTGTAGGGGGGTTGTCATAATTCATTGTGGTCTGTGCACCCTAGAACAACTAATATGATTTATTATATGTGGTGATAGTTCAAGTGGCAGGGTATAGGAGAGGGAATTTTATGTTTTTCCTACTATTATGCAATTAAGGAGGTTAAATCCATGCGTAAGAAGATTTTAGGTTTACTTCCACCATGTCCAATCCTTACTATCTTGTGGGATGAAATCTCTATGGACATTGTGGTTGTGTTTCTTCATACCCATAAATAGAAAAATTTTGTAATGGGTTGTGATCGATATACTGACCAAGCAAGAACATTTTATGCCCATTCGAGATACAACAAATGTTGATGTGTTGGGGAATTCCTATTTGAAAGAGATTGTTCATTTTCAAAGAGTTCAATCTACTATAGTATCTTATAAGCATCTTGTGATTACATCACGTTTTAGATAGGCTTTCAAGAGGTACTTGGATCTCATGTCCATTGTAGTACAACCTACCATTCGAAGTCAGATGGCCGTACAGATAGAGCTACATAGATTCTTGAGGATAGGCTTCGTGCATGGTTTCTCAACATCGACGGGGAATGAGATGATTACTTATGGTTGGTTGAGTTCTCTTATATCAACAGTTACAAGCCCCAAATCAGGATGTATGTTTTTGAAGCCTTGTATGGACCACTCTATAAATCCTTACTGTGCTGCTCAGAGGATGGTGAAGGTTCCATGGTGGGATGATGATTGTTGTAGGAGACTAAAAATATGATTTAGTTGATTCGTTAGAGAATCTTGATTTCCCTGATCCAATACAATTCATGTGATGGTCATCACCATATACATTTGGAGATATCATTTGGTGACCATGTATTCTTAAAGGGTTCCCCTCGGTTGGGTCATCGATGGATTGGGAGGCAAGGGATTCTTTCCCCTCATTTTATGTTACCTTTGGAGGTTGTTGTGCAGGTGGTTAAAGATCAATGAAAATGAGTAATTACACCATATATGATAAATATTCCTGAAATATTTTGTGTATCATAGATTATAATGTATCTCTATTATCCTTCTGATGTTCGAGATAGAGGGATCTAGAGATTGAACTTGATCTATCATTGAGTGAACAACAAGTCTAGATAGTAGATTTTGAGAACAAGGTAATTCATGGGTGGAAAACACACTTGGGTCATTGGCTATAGTGGAACTGTTAGGATATTCACAAGATGTGGGAACATGATGTAATGATGAGAGAGATGTTTCCTCATTATTTTATCATGTTTATTTCTTTATAGGACTTCTGGGGACATACTGTTTTTATGGTGAGGAGTTTATAACATCCCATTACGACTCTGATAGGTACTCCTAAAAAACATTTCCTATTTAATATTTTTTGATGATGGGGTTGGGTTGAGTTTGATATTGGAGGATTTCATTAATTGTGATGTTAATATTTTCCTTGGGAATTCATGTTTAACTGTAAATTAATTATAGGCTTCCAGGTAATTACACATCATGAACCAGGGTTTTATGACGTGTATGTTGTTACAAGGTACATGTCGTGAATGAAGAATTAATGCTTTGACCTTTTTCACAAGTTGAACCATATTTACAGGTCATGAAAAAGTTACAGATCACTCAGTTGACTCATATATCAACCATTAAGAAATTTCTATATATTTTCTTCCCACTATTGTGTTACTTGGGGAATTCAAGAAGTGTAATGGATTACAGGTTGTGTAATACGCCAATAAGCACCTATAAAAGCATAAGTGTGCTAAGAATTTGTCTCATACTCTTCTCTAGTTTCCTATCCATCGAACCAAAGACTTCCCTATTATTTAATGGACCTTCAAACCCTTCCAGATCCATTCCATGGGTGATCAATTGTCATTGCATTGGTGGGTGATATCCAGGTAAATGTTCTTCATCGTTCTTCTTCTATCTCTATTTTTCCTCTGTTGGCCTTTTAATTTATTATCCATTAATTTATGGATTTATGCCATGTGGTGTTGGATATTTCTTATTGGTGGGTTTTTGGGTCTTCACTGTCATAATTCTCGTTGATGGGTTCCATCAGGCATAGTAAGTTTTAGGAAGAAGAAGGTGGTTCCATCCTGAATTAAAAAATTGAATTCTTTGGAACATCTTGATTTATTTCAATTTTTGATTAAAATTCAATTTATAAAAAAAACAAATAAATTGATAAAAATCAAAAAATATTGAATTCAGATATTTAGAGTGGATTTTGGCATGAAAATTTCAAGAACACCCAATTTCATTAAACATTGGTGTGTTTGTGTAAATCTTCTAATTGAAATTGTTTATTTTATTGAAATGGTTTCAATTAAATGATTCAATTTCATTATGTAAAATAAATTTTGAATAGGGTGGAGTGGGATTTAAATGGATTTCAAAATTGTTAATATATCTTAACTATTTTTGTTTTAAATGAAAAAATGGAATTATGAAATGGAATAATGGGATTTACTGGTGTTTTATGTAGTATTAAAATAAATTTCCCATATTTTAAGAGCATATGCAATGCATAGTTAGTTGGTGAGTTATTTCGATAAGTTATAAACTATTACAATCTTTTAAAACATACGTAAGTCAGGACACATCCCTGATGGGAGTGTGAACAGTCGACTCTGGCCAGTGTCTCCGGGTCATGTGTATACTCATTTTTTCGGGATCACTTAGAGAGTGTAGAATACTATAGCCTAATAATACTATTGTATGTACAAGGAAGTTGACATTGTTTCTCTCTTGTATATGTATATATGAGATATTAATGTATGACAATGTTGCAATACAAATTTACATGCATTAAACATATTTATATAATCTTTTTTATGTAATTATTTTATTTAAGTCATTATTTTATAAATATTCCATCTATTGTAATGTAATACCAACAATTTAAATATATTTTCAATAATCATGAAACTGTATAGAAGTTTTTATTTAAAAATTATTTTAAATAGCCAAACCTGTTTATTTTGAAAATTAAAATCTTTTATTTGGATAAACTATATTGTCCAAATATTATATAATCTTTAGTGGTATCATGATTGATTGGGATCACACCCTACTTTTTCCTTTGAGTGTTTTTAGACATACTCCCTTGTTCAAGAAAAGGGAAGGGATCTTTTGGCAGGGGATCCAATAATTGAGCTGCGTGCTTAGTGTGTTGTGTCCTTAGGGAACATATGGTTGTTTCCCCTATTTATTAGTACATGTGTTATAGTACTTTGGGCTTTTTATGCCTCCTTCTATTGTGGTACATTACACCATGTGGAGCTTCCTTGTTATGCATGTGGTCTGGTTTTTTTCCCATTCCACTAGGTTTTGGGGAAAATTCATTCCCTCATACGTGTTTTATGATTCCTGGTGTTAGTCTCTAACCCATGTGGATCTAGAATTACCTTTGGGCAATGTTATGGATAGCTTGGTTATTGAGTTACCAGTGTACTCAGGCTTGTTCATTATAGTAAATTCCATATACAAATAATATGATTATATTGTTCAATTAAAATAATTGGTGGAAATAATAGCTTTAAAATCTCATTTTATATATGGTTTGGGGACAAGAAATGGAAAAATTATTTCCATGGAAATATAAAAGAAAAAAAACAACTAGGGAATGAATTTTTAACTATTTAAAAGTAGAAAAAGATAGAATAAGTATATGGGGGACAAAATCCATGAAATAAGTTAGGGAATCACATTTTAAAGAGTAGGACATCAATCACCAGAATTTTGAAGAGATATGACGAGATCAAAAAACTAAATGGATATAGGTATTGTGCACTATAATTAAAAAACCAATGTAAAATAATTCAATTTTAATAAATGATATATTCAACCCAACATGTACATTGGACCCATGTTTGATGGATATAATCAACATCCAAATACTCCCAATAAATGAATATAAGGAAAATCTTCTATAATCACCATGTGTATAATTTATTTTGATTGAAGACTATATACAAAAAATTAATGATAACTTATCCTCTAAATAAGAATATTTTATGCCTTATTGAATTATAATTTTAATAGTTTTAGTATATCCAGATAGATTTTTAAATGCATAAAATAAATACACCAATAACTTATTATTATGAAGAAAACTATTATTTTTATTCTATTTCATGTAGGAATTTATGAAATATTATTTATGATTGACTATTTATACATACTTATATGAATTCAATGTGACATTTGAAATTTTTTATCACCACATAAAATCTCTTAAAATCATGAAAATATGGAAATAAATTTTCACATTTAAATCTGATCTATGATCATCTATTACTGAAAATATGATGATGATCTATCTCAAAAAACTTAATCTATTATTTGAGTTACGTCACTTAATAATGTGAAATGTTATGAAAAACTTATTAGATAAAATGGCAAGAATAGGGATACAACTATTATATAGAGGTTCATTTTCCACTTTTATTGTTAAAGTTTTTATCTCTATATAAATTATATCGTTTTTTACATATTTATTATAAATATAAATTAATATTTTTAGAATTTGACAATAATTACAATTTTTCAATACATTTTTTGTTGGATAAATGTAATTGAATACGATTTTAATTAATCTAATTCATTTTAACAAATAAAATTTGGTTGATAGTTTAATCCATATAAAACATTGATGTTCTATGATTTACATAATATTGGAAGGAAATAACAAAATTTATATTATGAGTTATAAAACAAATTGAAATTTTAAATATATATATAGAGTAACATTAATTTCATTTAAACAATATGTAATTAATGGAACATAAGATATAAAAAGACATTAAATTCTGGAATTACATTGTAAAGTATTAATACACTAAAAACTATAATTTTAAATATTTATAATGATAATATATTACAATTTAATATATATATTCATTAAATTAGAAATTATTGGGAAAAAATATTGGGAACACATAATGTTTTGAATGGAAATTTTTTAATACATGAAGTTTTTGTATCTATTCTAAAAATGAACATTTCATTATTAATTTACGAATTTAGAAACCTATCTTTAAAAGATAATGTATCAGTTAATAATATACAAGGATTTTGGTATTTTTTTAATTAAGAAATTTAATGTAAAATTATTTTTATGTTATATTGAAATCAACTTCATTAGATTATAGTAAATTAATTTATTTAAAGATAATAAATGAAAATAATAATTTTATCATATACATAAACTATTTTGTTTGAAAACAGTTTTCCTAAAATATATTGTTATATATTAAAATTTTCTATTTTCAAATTAATTTTTAACACCATTAAAATTTTTATTTAAAAATATATTTTATTATTTTATATTAAAAAAAATTTAATTTTGTAAAATTATTGATTTTAATTTTTCAAATTAATATTAGTTACTGTGGTAAAAACAATTAATAACCATGTAAAAGAAAAAAATTAATTTTTTTGATATACTAAGATGAATCTACCAATAATGTCTTAAAAAATTGTTTATAAATGGGTGGTTGATGTTATTGTTGACTAAAACTCAAGTCAAGTTCTACTTTAATTTTTTTTTCACTACTGTTATTAATGCATATCATGTATAAATTGTTGACATCACAATGGGTGCATAAAATTTTTCCATTATACCTATTTATAAAAGGGGATCCTCACAACACATCATGTTTCACATTTGTCATCATTTATACATCCATGAACACTATTCTAACTCTTTATGCCATTATTCACCATAATTTATCTTGATGATTTTGTTTCCAAATATATTTGTAAGATAAAACGCACACACATAATGTATGTATTACACCATTCTTAATCATTTTTTCATTATATTGATCCTCTAAATTAGTTTTAACCACACTATTAAAATGAATTTTTTTATTATAAAATGTTATTTTTATATTATATTAAAACCCATTATTTATTCATTTTGTTAGCTGAAAAATTAATGTAATTTTGAAAGTGTGTACGTAGAGTCTCACCCTCCACAAATCAATTTTTATATTTTTTTTAACATCCTCTAGAAGATGTTAAGATATATGTAAGAAATGTATAAATATTGAATAAAAAATATATTTTTTAATCATAAATAACAAACTTATATTCCAATTTAGTTCATAATATATTTTTACAAAAACATATTTAGTATATGTGCCAACCACCGCCACCATAAACGACATGACTTGATCATTGGAAAATATAAGATGCATTGACCTAAAAGTGTAATTAGTTATTTTATATTATATTTATAAATTTTTTATGAAACAAAAATTAAAAATGATACTCATCATTCACCCACTATATTTTAAAGTGAAATGATAATGTTAACTGTGCATTGTGTGGACTGTCATCTCTATAAAGTAACTTTTCTCATTTCTATTCATGTTTGATTATTCTTTATTGATATAGTATAAAACATTAACAACCCACTTAAAACTATCTACATATTAAAAATATATATCTTTAATAGTGATATTATTCCAAAACAAACCACTATCATATTCATAATCACCCATTAAGTAAATTATATGATTATTTTTTGGATATTTCAAACCCATACATGATGAATTGGATATAATAATATCAATAATGATTACATGAACACAATTAAAATGATATTGTATGTAAATAAATAAATTATGATTTTATTTTAAGTTATGAAGTATATCATTAATATTAATGTTAGAAAATATGATATCAAACTTATGTTGTAAAAGCCTATCAAAATATGCATGTATCCAATTTCATATACCAAATCCATAAATTATACTAAAATAGAGAGAAATTTCCTAATTATAAACTATAATTAACTATTAATTTGGGTGCGATTTTTTGGTAATCATTATAATTGTGATACATATTAATAATAATAGAACTATTATGAATGTACCTAAAACTGATAAAAATAACTAACACATGAGATTGAAAATATATAATAACTAAAAAATATATACTTACCATCTATTTATAAATTATTTTTTAAATCATTTTATCCATTAATAAGACTATGAAATTGGTGATAAAATAGTTATTTTTTATATAGGTGATTCATGTGCTTTGGTAGTAGTCTTGATTTTTTGTAATCTATTCTGAATTTTAAATATAAATCTTTGAGAAATGTTTAAAATTTCTATTTGTTTATTTATTTTTTTATTCCTAAAAATTGAATAATTTTTAAATAAATAAATATAATTATATATTTCAATATTTATAAATACATTGATAGAGAAAAAATTGATTTTCATAATTCATTTAACATCAAATTAATGTGTTAGTAATGATATAACTATTACATAGAATCAATTTATAAATCATTGGGTCATAGTCAATATATCATGAATATATATTTCATTATTTATTTTTCTAATTATCCATTTTATATGGAATTTAAAAAAATTATTTTAATTATATTCTCATTATTAATAACCATTTATTTGAAGAATAGTTTTCTGAGATAAATGTATAGAATTGATAAAAATAACACCCATTTATAACAATGAATCATCCCTCCCAAGTCTATGTTTTTTCATAGAAAAAATTTATCCATTAGTTAAATTGATTATTTTTATTTTATATTCATCATATATTCTACTACTTGTTTTTATAAATTAATGTTTTTAAAATATTCTTTGATGTTGTTTTTTAATAAATTATCATAAAATCAAAATAAAGGTATTTCAATTCTATTTTTTATATTTTGAATTTATTATAATAATTATTTTTTCTTATCAAAGATCAATTATTCAAAAATAATTGTATTTTGTTTTCAAAATTATTCATTGTACCTTCTAATAATGATTTAATTTAGTTTACACTCCCTCGTTAATAAATGGAAGATTTGTTTTCAACAAGTATTCATTTTTTGACATTTATATTTCTTCCATGATTTATCTCTCAATAATGAATGTTTTTATCACAATCTATATATCATTGTAATTTAATTCCCTTTTGATAGTCTGATTTTTTAGAACCATAGAACTCTTATGATTATGTTATGTGATTTTTTTGAATAGTTTATAAAACCTATTAATTTTTTTTTATCAATAAAATATAATTACTAGTGATTTTAAGTGGAACACATATGTATATATGATGATGGTTAGGTTCTATAAAACATCTAATGCATTGATTATTGTTTATGTTTCTTGAGCCCAAATGGTTACATGGAATGATTTATCTACATCCAAAGCAAATACGAGAGGATCCAACTTATGCCAATGGTTAAATAAGTTGATTTTTATTAATAAAATGAATACATATAAGGATTTATTATAATACAAATGGTATATGGATATAAATATCCAAAGAAAAAGTGTATATGATATTTTTTAACAAATAAAGTGGATAAAACTAAGGATTTATCCCAATCCAATGTGGTACAAGTATGTGTTATCCCAATTCCGAGAGTCCATTAGAGGATTATTACAAGACCAATAAGATAAACATGTGTTCGTACCATGATAACTATGTAAATAATGTCTTCAAGGGTATCTTTGAAATAATATTTATCTGGTTATATTTATTAGATATTCTTTTTTAATAACCATATGATAATGATTATTCTGAATGAATCATTACTTAGGCCATCTAATTATACATGGTTTTCCCTGTGATATATATTAGTTCATTTGTGAGTACGTGTTCTTTAATTTTAGGCCATTCCTATAATTTTTTGTTTTTTATATTAAATATCATCCCTTATCATGTAATAAAATATAAATATTGTCAAACTAATCATGACATGTTGATAATATTTCTATTACATTAAATTTGATATCACCACAATCTTATGTTTTCATTTCCCCATGTTATGATAAAAATAATGTATTATATAAATTATACAAGTGAGTATAGAGAAGTTAGAATATGGAGATATTCTTATAGATGATGTTGTTTATTGAAATGGATATTTAAAAATTTTAAATTTATATATGATATATATATGGGTTGTATATCATCTTGCATGAATAATTTTATTTTCATTCATTGGGTATATTATTATGTGTGTGGTGGAAACCAGAACCATTTTTTAAAAAAATTCTATCATTAAGGAACTATTTCATTAAATTTAATGTAAATGGTTAAAGGAATATATTGAATTAACCAGCCTTAGAACATATTTAAACATTAAAATTCATGAAAAAAACCAAAAAAATAATCGAGGAGAACCATTTATTGGTATATATATTATTCTATAAAAATTAATAAAATCGTGACTAAGATCCTCATGCTTAAAAAAACTTTTTGATACTCATAGATATTTTCATGTTCTTTCATTTCATTTTTGATGATATAAATTTTTTAATGGATGGATAATTCCCACTCATGTGATGAGAGATTTAATTCATCCTATTGATACACGTTCAGGTGGTACTATTATTCCACACAGTGAATTTTTTCAATCCAATGAGGTTGTGTTTTATTGGATAATGCAGATTCTCTTTAGTGTTTGGTATACTCATTTACAACATTTTTATTCATTTCAGTATTTTTCGTACTGTTGAAATTTACCACGTTGATTTTATATGATTTTGTTTTTGATTTATTTCTCTGAAAATAATAATGTTATTTGATTCTTATATAACCTAATTATTGTATTATAGAGATTTTACAATTATGTTGAATAATGATCAGACATATGTGTGAAAATAATAGATTGTACTTTTTTTAAATTTTTAAAAATAATTTTTATGGATTAGAATGTTTATAAAAATCAATATATATGATATATATAGTTATATTTTAATTTATAAAAGGTTAATATATCCCTATATTGTAAAAATTTATTAATATAATAAATTATTATGAAACATTTTCAATAAAAAATAATTTGAATTATTATAAATTCCTTTTAATCATATTATATGGAAAGAATTATGATATGAAAATAAGCGTGTATGATTATGATTAATTTATGATGATTTGTTAAGGGTTATAAATCATTAAATATTCCCATAATATAAATTTATTATATTGAAATTTTGAATAGTTTAAAGCAGATTTTCCTTATTTTTTCAATTTAAAAGGGTAAATTAATTTAGCACTATTTTATCCACATCCTAAATTTGTTAATGTTTAAATTAATAATGGTTTAAATAATTATAATTATATGATATATAGATTCTTTATAATGTTTACATTATAGGTATTGATTTACAAATTATTTATAATTCATATGATATCTAACATTTAAAATAAAAATTCCATAACATAATTAATATCTAATAATTTATATTGGTATTGTTATAAAATGATTATATTTAATATTATGGAACACACATAAAATTAAATAAGTTATAAATTAAAATTATTATATTAATATTTTATTTATGAATTGTTGATAAATTATTTTCTCATGTTTACATATCTAAATTTTTATTTATTTAAAATTTATTCAACATTTTATACATAATATTAATAATTATATGATTAGTTTTATATGTTTCATATTAATTTCTAAAAAAATATAAATAAAAACTTTCATTAAATTATTTGAATCAGTCTATCATACATTTTTCTCTTAATATATATTTTCCTCATTTTCTAATTGATCATATGAACTTAAAATAAAATTTGGAATACCATTTTTCATACTGGGTGTTTGTTACACACCCAGTTTTTATGGACATTAATTCTTGAATAAATTAACATTTCATGTATAGCATACATTGAAAAAATAAAAAATTCCATTAACATGACACTTACATGTTATATGTTAAATGAACCCCAATATGGAATATGTTACACAGAATACAGATATGGCATATGTTACAGACTACATTGACATTATGTACATTTCACACAACATTGGGTTTATTTTAAACATAATTTTTTTGTTATAATTATTGAAATGATATAATTATAACCTAGTCATTACATATAGTAATATTGAGATTAAAAAATAAAATGAAATTATTTCTTCTAATTGTTTTATATTAATATAACATATTGATACTGAAAGATATAATTTTCTGTAATATCCATATCGGTTTAAAAATATTAATTTCTAAAATTAACTACTATTAATATATTTCTGTTAATAAAAATTAACATTATGTATATTTAGAAACATAATTTTGTAAAATAAATTTGAATTTTTAATTTCTAATTTCTAAATTATCTTAATAGGATTTTATGGATTTTTCATAATAATATTATTTTTATATGAATAAAATAATAATGAATTTTAATTCAAATCATTTTTTCATCTATAATATTTGTAAGGAAAAATAATATTTTAAATTGGTCTGAATTTGTAATTAGTTCATATTCTTTTAATTATTACAATATATGTCATCGTAAATAATTTCACTTTCAAATTGGGTATACAAACATAACAATCTTTTAGACGTTTTTATATTAAAATCTAACATAGTCGTCCCATTTATGGGATTAAATTTAAATTAATTTCTATAATTTATTTGATTGGATTTATGTATAATGGATTATATATTTATAATTAGAATAATTTTTAATTTAAATTATTTTCATATTATCCTTTTAGAAAAAAAGTTATTTTTATTAAATTTAATTAAATGATTAAGATATATTTTTTTAACAATTTATTAAACCTATCATTCAAAACAAAAAAATGTACTAAGAAAAATTTATAATAGATATTGGATGTCCTTATTTTTACCATTTCAAATTTTTTTTTGGAATTTGGTCCATTAGTATATCCACTTGACATATGTAAAATGTGGTTGCAATTCCTCTTCCAAAAATTTACTAGTCCTACTCCTCCGCCACTATAAAATGGTCTCATATACTCTCACTTCCTCACACCTCTAAATAAACATTTGATTATCCATGATCTGAAATAATATAACCTAATAATCACTCACCTTAATTTATTATCATCATATTTGTAATAATGCAATCCAAGGGATCCATTTGGTGAAATGAAAAATGAGTAACCCAAATAAGAGGTAACATCCTTCCTCAAGCTCATATCATTTATTTTCATTTTAATCACCATCAATTATACATATTATATACATACATAATAACAATAACATCCTAAATATACAAAAATCACATTATAGTATGGTTTTTGTCAACACTTATGCACACTTCCTTAAAATGGTTAACAAACATATTTTTTACTTCTATGGTGAACTAACGCATCACGAAATGATGATGTTCAATTTTTTCCTTTACCCCATTTCATGGTCATACATTATGATAAAAAAAAATTTATATATGACACATATGATAGTTATTATGTCCTTATTCTTATGAAATTATATTTTAAAAAATAAATTCACAATTTCCATTTTTGTGTAAATATGATAATATCATTTGAGAAGTGTGAAACACCACCACAATAGTGTGATGATACTTTTTCTCATACTAAATGGTATGGATTAAGTATTATTTTATTGAAATTATATGATATATATGACATGTGTATTCTCATTTAAGAATATTTTATACATATATGCATATTTTTTATTTTTTTATTTATTTCAACATAATAATTGAATGGAAATAACGTTCATGACTATGACTAGACTACAGTCTCTATAAATGATGAATTCTATGTTATACATATGTATTCTATATTATTCTAAAAATTTAATGAATATAATTGATATTCATATCATTTAATTCATTAAATAAATCGTGTACTAAGTATGAGGACCATGGAGATAACAAATTAAGACTCATACGAATAATAAATTGGATATTACACGAAGGGAATCATTAATACATAATTGTTAACAATGTACAAATATAATGTCCTAGAAAACCAATACTTGAGTTTAGATATAATAATATGGTAATTAAAAAGATTTGTAATAATTATATATTCATTATAGATTTTTTTTGATTATGATGAGAGTCCAGACACAATGTAAAATAATTTCATCTCAGTTTTATATTTGTGTGAGACATTCCATGTTCAACTCTCTTTTATTTTGTGTTGTCTATATATATACCTTGAATATATTATATTTCTCATATAATTAAATCTAGGGGTATTTAAGTATCTATTCTATATTATATATTTCATAGGGATAATGTTTCAACAGTTACCAAATAAGTAATATTGTTTTGTCTCATTTTTATTTTGTTAGACACACCATCAAAATATATATTTTTAATAAACCTCATTAACGGAATGTTGGAAACTAGAGTTCATAAAACAAGGTCCACTTTGTGCTGAAAAAGCTCACAAAATTATTAAAAACAAGAATGAGTTTATTTTAATTAGAGACTCTATTTAATTTTCAGTGCAGAGTATTAACCTGGGTGTATGGATTCTCCTTGATAAGTTATTCGTGGTGAGAAACCATTATTTACATTGTATGGATGAATTCGTCCAGGGTGATTTTTCCTTGGTTGAATTCCCGGGCGATGATTTCGTCTTGCTTGTCAATCCATGCCTCTAGCTCTTCAGAGGCCTCAACCAGCAACCTTCTTTAATAAATCCATAAATTTTCCTCATTTGAGGTGTTGGGTCAGAGGACATTGTTAGTCATTTCTTCCTTGGAGTGGAATATGAGCCTTAGAAACTCCCCTACATCTTCTTCCTTCACTATGGGTTCTCTTCTTTGATCTCCACATTCCCTACCTTGTGGGTCATTTCATTCTTTGATTCCACCTTTAGTGGCCAACCGAGTTTCCATTGGTTTAGGTAAGTGAGAATAGTCATTGAGCCCCTTGGGGTTTTCCCATGGACTATAATTCATTTCCCTGAGTCACACTTTCATATTTTCCCTGCTTCTTTCTTGGGCTGTGGGGACCTTTCCCTTGGAAACGGTCCAAACAGTCCACTGAAAATTGGCTACAACTTTCATCTCATGATTCTTCTTCCTCAGCGTCAATGTTTGTTCTTGAACTGCCAGAACTTCAAAATGGAATTTCAACCAAACCCACGAGCCTTCTTTGAGAGGACTTGGCCTATACGTAGAGTCCACCTAGCCTACTTTAACCTCCATGGTACTATTCTTCTTCTCCTCACTCCCAGTATTCTAGAAGGATGAGGACATAGAAATGGGAATGATTACATACAAGGGTCCCAATAAACTAGCCTCATCCTTCCATCCTTGTCTATTATAAGGTTCTTGTAGTAATAAGCAAAAAGGACTAGCCCTACCACATTACAGGTGGCTCGACCTCGATTGTATAATCACCCACATGAACACCCTTGTCACTCCTGTTTTCCTCTACACCCGCTAATAACCTAACCCTTTGATTAGTGGATGCCTCATGATGAGTTTAAAGAAGCCTAATGTCTAAGGACTCATCAACTTGAGCCTCCTCAGCTTTCATTGAATCCATTGAAACATGCCCAGTCTGCTTGCGATCACCTAAATCATTCTTCATTTGGGAAAAAATATCCACAACTTTGATTGCATGTTGCCATACTTCCAAAACCGAATTGCCTCCCGCCTGAGTCATTTCCATAAATCTATAAATCACCAGAACAACAACCCCATATCTAGCTCCTCTTTAGAAACTGGAATCAAGAAGCCCTAGCTGCCTACACTTCTTATAATACTCCACCCCAGATTCAAAGATAACTAATTACTTACATCAAGATTCTTCACCCACAGGAACCCATACCCACTCCACCGGTTCCTTGGAGACATCTACATATACACATATCTACGGGTTAATCGGAAGGATGAAAAATAGAGTCTGATTATCAAAGAACATAAAACGTCCAACCATGTTCCCCAGCATCCAGAGGATTGCAGGTTTATGGAATGGCAATCTGTGTTTAGGGAAGGAAACCCAGGTTGTAACTAATGTGGTGTCCCGATTCATAGGAAGAATCTGATACCAATTCACATATGAGGAGCACTAGACAACGTGGGGACCAAATATTCTTCTGAGGTGAAATAAACCATCATATGGAATTTATCGAGAATAACTAAAATCACACTCCCATATAACCCCAATGATTCGAAGACGGAGAGGTCAAATTCATCTATTTAAGGATGTAGATGCATGACTCGAGCCACTAGTGTCATATCCAAGAGTCTTGTGGCTTCCAGAAACACCAAAAGCAATAAGGGAAGTTTAGGTGTGCCATCAAATAGCTCGGGAACCTTCGGACTAAGTGAAATGGCTTGAAAAATAGGGGGAGTATCCGGGTTGAAGAAAGGGATGAATGGTTGGGGATTCGAAGCTGGATGGGAGAGATCCTCTCCCCTCACGATGGTGGGAAGGGGGGAGGCCAAGGCCGTATCCACTTCTATTAGGGAATTTTCGCTGAGTTCCATGTGGCGAGATCTTGGTTCCTATAAGAGGCTAATTGGACCCCTACTAGCGTGATCAACCATAACGTATTTCCTGTGAGAGCCACATTTTCTTATACACATACATTTTTTGAGGTATATTTGGAATGTTATATCATCAAAAAAGTTTTTTATGATATTTTATTTATCATTTAATTTATATTTCTTACATAGAGAGTTTGATATACAATTATAACGTGGTAAGAATTTATTCAAAAAATATCATTTCATTTTGAGATTGTTAATGACTGTGCTTCATTTGATGTAATATTGTGATCCATATATTAATATATATCATGATGTTTGTTATAATATTGTTATTAAAGGTATATCAAATTATTATTACCATTATCTACACATTTTTACGTAATATAATAATGATATTTTTAAATAAAAAATTTACCATATTTCACTCATCCGGTGTATTTTTTTTCCATAAAAAAGATTGTTTTAAAAAAAATTCAATTTTTTAAACAATCATGGAATAAAATTATGAAGGAAAAATAATTTGGAATTTTTTTTAATGTTTTTATATCCTTCATTATATTTTTTGAAAAATATTTGCAAATAAAAATCTTTTTAGAAATGATTAATTTTTAAAAAATAATTTTCCCCTGGAGAAAATGTATTTTCCTCGTGAAATGTTTTTAAGGGATATCTCAAAATTATTTCTTATCTAGGATGCAATAAATTGGTGTTGCTCATGAATTTATAGGTAGTTATTCCATTAAAACTATTGAAAAAATATTATATGATTATGGGTCTATAACAATTCCATGTTTTATTACTATGTTTTTATTAAATAACATTATTTATTTATTTTCTCATTATTAGAGTCTTATGAACTACCAATATTACATTCATGATTCCTCTTTATTGTCATTGACATGTAGGGTTTGATATTCTACTTTCATGATCATGTTATCATACCCCAATTCTCATATTTATTCTTACATGTCTC
This sequence comes from Viscum album, assembly GCA_963277665.1. NCBI lineage: Eukaryota > Viridiplantae > Streptophyta > Magnoliopsida > Santalales > Viscaceae > Viscum > Viscum album. The sequence continues at coordinate 1,277,722,346 of OY728133.1, forward strand.
CCTATATTACCCATACTGAGTATATGAGCACACCCCTATTTATGTTTCATTTCTCCAAGGTTATCCATATATTTATTTAATGTTATGTATCTATGAAGGGTGGTAGTCATGAAGATCCTAGAGGAATATAATTCATCTCACTTATGTACTATTTTTTATGACTACATGATTCCTAATTCACTATATTAATTTGGAATTTGGGCATCTGTTTGTATACTATATTATGTATTGTACAAAGGTTATGTAATGTTAATGTATGAAATGATAGGGTAAAAATATTTTCATTCAAAGAATAAATTTAGATAACCATTATACGAGATGATGTTAAAACCATAACCATTTCCCACATTACATATCTATGGATAATTCTATGTATAAGGAAAATTACTGGAAAATTCCCTTGAATTTCAGTAAAGGCTTTATTATATGTTTTCCTATAAATAAAACATTATCTGAATAATTCAAGTGGATTAGGCTTTATAAGAGATATAAATAAGAGTATGGACTACAATATGGTGTCTTGTCTTGAATATGTGCATCATAGAACATAAAAATGAGGCTTAATTCATACATAGTTTGACACTCTAAGGGTATTTTCTTTTTGAATTCACAAATTCTTTATGAACCATCATGAATGATTTAAATTGGATTTGGTTATGAAAAACCATGGACAATCCCCTGGTTTCCTATATTATATATTGTGTAAAAAATTATACATCTTATATGTGATGTTCAATGATTATGTTCCTCTATATTTTGATAACTATTTCATACTATATGCTTTTGGTTTTGGTTAACGGATGGAACATTAATGAACCATGTTAATGGTGATTGATACATTTAATGAAATGAAATTACACATGAGAAAACAAATTATATAGGTTAAGGAATAAAAAATATCATTGAAATGATCACCCAAATAACTCAATCCATGAATCATGGTTGACTCAAAAATGAGAAAAGGGGGGAATGCAATTCTGTTTAGTCCATCACGAGTAAACATATACCTTCTTTCAGTGGGTCTGTTGATCCATGTGTTTATAATCAGTGGATCAGTAATAATGAAAGGATATTCTATATTATCAAATATTTATAGTGTTTTAAATTTATTATTTCTTTTTATTTGTTAGAAGGATAAGCATAATTGGTTTCATGCTATTCTAGAATACAATGAATAAATATTAGATTCAATAAAGGCATTGAGATGAGGTCTACAACATATTTTTCAATAATTACATTCCTCATAATATTTGTACAAAGATGATAAAAAAGTACACTGTGTTGAAGAAAATGGATAATCAACCTCTTGTTACCAATGAATCTAATTTCACATGAATTGCGAGGTACACTTCATGAATTTTGGTCGGACATGAGAGTAAATTTGACAGGTTATTCATTGGATTTAATCCATGTCTTAGAAAGTAATTAACCAAAATAGTATTGTGTAACTATAAAGAGATTTTGAATTGTTCAATAATTGTTGAAATGGAGGTTGTAGTCACATATCAATCTCTTGGTTTTGACAAGAAAAGGAAGATAGAGTTTAAAAGAAAATATAAAAACTATGAAGAAATGAAGATGATCATTATTTTATGATCAATGTGTTCAAAGAAGAATGTATGAAATTGACATATGGGGTCTAATAAATGTTTTATGTATGGAAGGGAAGGACATCAAGAAATTTTATTGCTGATGTGATTGGAAGAAAATTTATCAAGGTGCAAATAGATAAAAGAAGTACAAAATTCATCATCCATGATTTAGTACCACAAACTGTAAAGAGAATGAGAATTACACTAACCACTTCACAATCCATATGGGTAGTTCTGATGATAGATTTCAATAACTTCTTAATATGATGTTCTTGGGGAAATCTCTTGAATCCTATATTTTGTGATGAGGGGTGCGATAACGACATGGTGAAAGATACACATAACATGCACTCTAGAACTTATAATGTCTTATTTGACTCTCGATCTACCCACACGTTCATATCTAAATTATTTTCCAATGGTTTAATGACTCAAAAAAATGATTATATGTGGAAATAGAATCCAAAACCATAATGTTATAATGATTTCATCACATGTCTATGATTCCTCTTTAGTTGATGTTTGTGGGATGTTCATCCTCAAAATCTTTACATTATTACTTTTTTTTGTTTAATGTCATCATAGACATTTATTGGATTTGAATATATAAATCAATCATCAATTGTCGAGAAATGGAGGTTCGGTTAGATATTTATAACCCTTGTATGAACTATTAACAATGTGATTATAGGTCTGAATATCATATGGATATTACATACAATGTTTTGGTATTAATTCCAATTCAGAAGGGTTGTTTATCTAAAATGGTTGGGGTTAAAATTGACAGCAATGATATGCCTATTGCTGAGGAATTTGTGGTTGTGTTTTTGGAATAGTTTCTTAGATTTACAACAAAATGATAAGTTAATATCTCTAAAGAACTCATACTTGGTTCCACAATACTTTCATGGGCTCCCTATATAATAGAAAAAATTACTTTGTAGGAATTGATGATGAATCTCCATGAAAACCTAGAGAAGGTATTCAATCAATCAATTGGTTCACCATGGGGTGAATCTATTATTTTTTTGAAAAAATAAAAATAATAAATATGAATCTAAATTGATTATTTGTAGTTGAATATAATCTAATTTTAAATGTTATCTAATCTGAAGTATTGGAGACTTGTTTGATCAACATTATGGATCTTAATACATTTAAAAAAATTTCAGTCATTTTGGAAATGATTAATTGAGGGTAATGAATGAGTATATAACCAAGATAACAATACATAAATAGAATGGAATGTAGAAATATATAGTGATACCTTTTGGACATTCTAATTTTATAAATATCTTCATAGAATTGAAGAACATAGTCTTTAGAGATCACCACAACTTGTTAGTGGTAGTCATTATAGATGATAGTCATATCTATTAAAATAAAAAGGATGAAAATTGAGATCACTAGATAATTTTACTAATGAGTATATGAATGGATAATATATATATATATATATATAATTTACAAAGTGTAAATTTTGGATGCAAAAGGATTAATTTTTTGGTCCCTTAATATCAGAAGATGTGATATTAGCAGGTCCATCTATGAAGGAGGCTGTATAATGAAGTCCTAGACTAACCATGGTGACTTAAATCCATAGATTTCTTGTTTTAGTTCGATTTTATTGACTTTTTCTGGATAATTACACATAATTATATTATAATATGACCCATTTAATAGAAAATGGTGTCATGTTTATATGCAAAGAGGTATATGAGAAACATATCAATGAATTGAAGAGAAGGTTTGTTAGAGAACCATTGATTACATTTCCTTGTACCGAGAATGTATTTTAATCTATAGTGATGCATCCCATAAGGGGTTGGGATGTGTTCAAATGAAAAATTACAAGATTATCCTTTATGACTCATAATAGTTGATGATTCATTTGATAATATACCCATCTCATGATTTTGAGTTATTAGATGAAATTTATTTCATTATATATATGGAGACATTATAATTATGGAGAAAAGAATGATATATATACTGATCAAAAAATTCTGGAGTATATATACAAAAAGAAGGAGTTTAACATGAACCAAATATGATGGTTATTATTTATAATGGATTCTTAAATTTAAATAAACTATCACACTAGAAAATAGAAGAAGGTAGAATAAGGATTGATTCAAAAGGATCATTATAAATTATATAGTATGAGAAAAGATCTAATAAATAATGATTTGATGTGGATGGAGATGAAAGTACTCAAGGAATTGGAAAATCAAATCTTTTTCAAATGAATGTACTACCATCTATTCATGGGATGATTAATGAGGCCTAGAGGGAAGATATAGAGCACCAAAAGAATGTTAGAAATGTTATTGAGTTTAGCCTAGATCAGGATGTAATGATATGTTCTAGGGACTGTGTATGTGTTTCTTCAATTCTATGTTTGAAGAAGAATCTATTAGAGGAAGCACATATTTCTTATTTCACTATTAATTATGGATGTATGATGATGTATATGGACTTGATTGAATTCTTATAGTAATATGGAATAAAAAAATATATCATAGTGTTTGTATCTTGGTGAATTTTTTTCCAACATGATATAGATGAAAGAAAAAAAAGTCAAAGTGGATGTTCCATCAATTTTAGACAGTTAAATGCAAATGGGACATCATGAATATGGTTTTTTTGCTTTGAAATAATTTAATCTTGTAAATTGTATAATACAAGTTTGGTGGTTTCTGATCACCTTACTTTGTCTTCACATGTTATCTCTATCAAAGGAGACTTCTCCCTTGATCATCATTCCATGATATTCATTAAAGAAGTGGTATGTTTTAATGGTTCAAAACAGTACAATATATCAGATCCGAATTTGAGGATTACCTCTATGTTCTGGTGACATCTTAAAAATGAACCTAATTCAAAATTTAGTTTCATAACTACTTATCATCCTCAGATATATGGTCACTCTAAATGGATAATTCAAAAATGGTAGATATGTTCAGATCTTATTCTTTGAATTTCAAGGTAGGTTGGGATCAACTCCTTCCTCTAGTTGTGTTTTCATATAGTAAAATCGTTCACTCAAACATTCAAATTTAACATAAGGAATCCTTGTTAGGGAAGACATGTGTAGCTCCAATATTCTAGGATGAGGTTGTAGAAATAAACCCATTGCGATGTTATGTACTTGAAGAAATCATAGTGAAGGTTTTATCCATTTAGTAGCATATCATGGAAGTTGAATATTTCTAAAATGTTATGCCGATAAACGATGATGTGATCTGGAATTTGATATTTCTGAGATGATATATCTATAGACATATCCCTTGAATATGGTTATGAGGACTAGAATGATAGGGAAACTATTCCCTGGAAATATATTTTCCCATTAAATTCGTGATCGTATCGGGACGGTTGTTAGTATCTTTTTACTTCATATAAATATATATAAATTCCTCGATGTTTTGAATGTATATCTCCTGAGGAAGTAAAGACCTGAACCTTCACATCATCTAAACTCATAGTTTATACCACTAGAGTCAGATCATTCTTTTATGGAATATCCATTTGTAATTTTGGATAATATAGAGATTGTTCTACAAAATAATTCAACTTTCATGTTCAATGTTTTAGGGTGAAATCTGTCATTGGAAGAAGATATATGGGAACAATATAATATGATTATACAGAATTATCCAAATTTTTTACCTTAATGATGAATTATGTGGGGGATATTCATTTTAAATGGCCTATAATTTAACACCTTGAGTTTTTATGGACCATTATTCTCAATAGAAATAAAAACTCCTTGATATATTTCCTTAAAGTAAGTCAAAAATTCATTCCACAAGGAAACTACATGTAGTATGTCATTGGAAACACTGATTTGTCCTATGTTACATTATGTTCCACCATGGCATATGTTACATTCCACACCAACATGGATTACATTACAGACAACACTGAGTTTATATGAATCGTCTTTTTTTGTTATAATTATTTAAATGATATAATTATAAGTTATCAATAAAACATAGTAATAGTAAAAGTAATAAATAATTATTAAATTTATTTTATTATATTTTTATATAAACGAAACATTCTGATAATGAAATATATAATTTGTGGTAATGTCATGATATGTTTAAAGATACTATTTTCTCAAATGAACTGCTTTTCAAGTATTTTTGTGAAAAAGAATAAAAATAATTTTAGACTGATTTAAAATTTTAATTTCATTTCATATTATTATTTTTTATATAATAATTCCTATATTATCATACGGTGATTTTTTGGGATATATCTTTGAAACATCATTTTTGGATGAATAATAATTGATATCAAATTTTATTTCAAAACTGCCTTTTAGTATAATATATTAATTAGGTTTAATAATATTTTAAAAGCTATTTCAATGTTTATTTTTTTAATCTTAATATCAATTAATCCAATTTAGTTAATTGAAATCAATATTACATAGAAATTTGGTATAAATGTAGAAATGTTTTCAATGTTATTACTTTAAACCCATGCATCGTCATCGCATATAGGGGATTAAATTTTAATTAAATTCTTCCACTTGGTTGATTAAAAATAGGAAGTGTGGATTAAATATTTATAATAAATTAATATATATTGTTTAATATGTTATAATATGTATTTTTATGTAAAATATTAATTAATGCGATTAAAATTCATTATAATGGTTACAAGAATTATTTGGAAAAAAATACTAAACCATAAATTTAAGACCCAAAACATCCATGAATCTAGTACAAGAGTCATTTTAGTTCAATATATTGGCCCAATAAATCCTATTATCTAATTTTTTCCCTTATTGGATTCACTTTACATGTGAAAAAAGTGGGTTGAATTCATTTTTCCAAAATATACAAGAGTGCCAATCCTCTCTACTATAAAATAGCCTCTCATCCTCTATCATTACCACACATCAGAAAAAAAAATTTCTCAACCAATATCTAAAAAATTATCTCATAAAAATTATTCCCCTAATAATAAATTCCTAAAAATTATCATAATACAGTCAAAGGAATTCCTTTATTGCAATCCAAAAGGAGTTTCCCAAACAAGAGGTAACATCTTTCATGTAACACCTTTCTTTCTTTTTCTTTTTACACACCTCGTCTATCTATATTCCATGATTATACAAAAAATCATAAATATACCTAAATTTTATTATAGTAATTTTTTGACCTTGACATACCCACACATCCATCTAATGGGTAACAAACATACTATTTACATGTCTGAGGAACTATTGCCTCATGAAACGATGATGGTTCATTTTTCAATTACCCCACATTAATGGATGGGAATTATGATTGAAACAATATGTATATATGATATATATGATATATATGATATTTATTACGTATATATTCATATATAATAATATTATAACACATTCCATAATAATTTCCATTTTTGTGAATAAGATAACATTGTTTCAGGATGTGTGGACTACTACTACCGTAGAGTGATTTGATTTCTACACACACTTGATGGAATGGATTAAGGATGTGATTTGTAATATTTTATGATACATATGACATAATAGTTATTCTTTAATGATATATATATATATATATGTTATTTTCATTCTTTCCATCACTATGATAGTAAAATAGAAATAGTGTTCATGCGTACCTATGAGATACCATATCCATGAAAAATGTATTTCTTTTTATACATATATATAATATAATATAATACATGAATAATGAATATAATTTATATTTATATAATTATTTACAATTAGGATATCATGATTTATGTATGAGGACCAAATATAAAACCAATTAATTAACATTCAATAAAAAATGCAGATAATACCCACATTGAAACCCCATCATAGAATTGTTAACAATCAAGTCATATAATGTCATAATAATATCATATATAGTGTTAATTATAAGTATATTTTTATGTGGTAGATTCATAATAAAATTGTATTTATTATATAAGAATTATTTATGAGTACGATCAGAGTCAAGACCAAGGGTAATGGAATTTCAACTCACTTTTTATAGATTTGAGATACATCTCACATTCATCACTATTTTATTTTATGTTATGTATATATTGAAAATGAATGTATTATATGTATATTATAATTAAATTTATTTTTATTTACATATCCCTTATATAGTTTTTCATTCATGTGGTTTATATTTCAATAGTTACCAAATCTGTAAGATAGTTTGCCCTCACATTTCCTATTTTTCGACACATTTTTATTCTTCTGAACCTACATTATTTTTCATGGTGTATTTTACATGTTATATCATGTGTATAATAATTTACATGATATTTTATGTTTTATGAAGTTTATGTTTTTTTAAATTGAGATCATGATCTCATGTTACAAAGTCGTATGTTTTTATTTAATAGATCAGTAGAGCTATTAAAATTTGGTGGGAATTACTACTTAAATGGATAAATATTAAGTTGTTTACTCATTTTCACCTTTGGAATCATGTTATGTGTTAATGTATGAGAATATATTACAATCAATTCCATATGATTTGTAATTATTTCCCCTAAATCATTTAGTATTTCAAGAAGAAAATCATTATGTTGTCTATCTCATTTAGTGTTAGGACTAATCATTATTATTAAACATTTTAAACACAAACATATAATAGTATGGGGAAAAATAATCAATATGGGAAATCATATAATATTGAAAATAATTCATGGGATATTTAAACATTAGTATCATCAGTTCTAACAATGACCCCTTCAATTTAATCAGTTATTTTATTATTTTTATCCATATAAATTCTTCATTTATCCTCTTAAAAAATGTAGTTACCATAAATATATATCTTCAGAGTGGATATATTGGTGTATTGTATTAGGAACACCCATCATTAAAGGGTGAATATTGAATTAATACCTAATACTTTCTATTCATAGTTTTTTCCCATAGGATCTTCTATGAAATATGAGTATCTATATTATATGATCACATAAAAGATATATATTCATTGAAAATCACACTACATTCATTACAATAACAAAAGAAATTTTCCTTTAAATAGTATTATTGGAAGGGAAATCTAATAATTTTTCATCTTATTATACATTAAAAACTATACATTACTATAAAAAAAATTAATTTCCTCAACATTTCACACATAAATTTTAAAAATAATTTGATAAATATTCATTATATATAACTATGATCCCTGAAAAAACAAAAAAATAATAATGTCTATGGATACATGGATAAATTAAAAAATTATTAAATAAATTCTGTACATGATAAAATATTATTTTCCCAAAAACTAGTAAACATGTTAGCCATATCATCATTAATTTTTTTTTGATATCATGGGGAAGGAAAACATATGAAAATGTTAGATTAGATGCATGGTAATGGTAAAATAATAAATATTAATCAATCAGGATATGTGTGCATAAGATAAGTACTGATGTATTAGAATATGATTTCAACATAAAATAATTATTACCAACCATTAAAATTTTATTAATTTGAAATCATGAAATAATTCATTGTCTTAGAAATATTAATAAGTCATATTTTTTAGAAATCATCGATATCAAATACAAGATCCATTAAAATGTTTCATACAAATAGGAAAACATATTTTGAAGAAAAAATAAAAATATAAAATCACATATATAGTTATGTTTATCCTTGAATACTATCATTGAGGCCAATATTCAATAGTTTAAATGCATACCCAGTTATTTTAAACATTCTATTATGGGTAAATTTCATATATTTAACTTCTTCATCCATTAAGATGTAATTAACTACATCATATCTTAGGTATTTAAAATCTGTAAAAATCTTACCAATTAGATTGGTGTTTAATAACATATCAACCATTTAATATAATCAATATTGGGATCCTATATTATATTATCTTATTCATTATATATTAATATTAACATATTATAATGCACTAATCATTTAAATATTTTAGTTGACATTCATGGAAGATTGACTTCATAATCAGTTCATTATCAAAATAAAAATCCTTCATGTTGAATAATAAATATGTTAAAATTTTATCATACATCTATTGATGTATAAAAAAAATAATTGGATGTTGTTATTGAATAAAATACATTTAAAAGTACACAATAAAATCCCTTTAAATGAATAATAAACTTCTTTTGAAATTAATTTCTTATAGTATAAATATTCATTGAATGTTTATGAATAAATTTTATTAGAAAGTAACTATATAATCCTTGATATTAGCTATCTTAGATAATATAATTCATAATGCTGCGAAATTTTCTTCATGAGGTGTATATTAAAACAATGAGTCCATCCACATTTCTTAGTAAAAATTCAAAACATAAATTTCAAAGAATAAAATTAGATTCATGGTAATGATTTGTGTAGAAATTAAATCATGATTAAAGAATAACATTATAAAATAATTATGTAATATTAATATAATTACTAAAAAAATTAAGTTATATATTTACATGAAATAATAAATTTAATACCGAACAAAGAAACAAAGTTTCATTTCATTCAAACCATTCCTTCATAATATTGAGTACAAATGGAGAACATAATGATAGAGAAAAATTAATCATAATAAATAACCAAAGGGTATTAAATGTAATAAAATTTTCGAGAGAATGCACATATAATTTTATCCTCATAATTTTTACTACAAATAATCCTTCTAAAATGTTATATTATAACATTAAACAATTACGTAGAGTATATCACGATTTTTAGATCTTTAATCTCAAATATAATAAATTTTAATTTGTTATACATATATTAAATAAAATATTGATACCAATAATAACCATTTTATTTTAATTATTTCAACTTGTCATGATTTCCCAGACAATACCTCATTATTATAACCCTTCCTTGTGTTATCAACATTGTTTTTCTGTTTTTTTATGTTTAGTACTCATAGTCCTTAAAAATTGATAAAGGTTCATATACCTATAATAATATAATCATGATATAAATAATAATATATATATATTCATGGTATATATATTGATAAAAATACATATAATTCATAAATGAAAAAACAATTACATCACAATGTGAAGATGGTAGACAATACATACACACGACTGGTGTTTCTATTTTTTTATAGATAGAATGAAAGAATGGTAAATAATAATTCACCATTAAAAACTATTATAATATCTTAAATATGATATAAATATATATTGTATCTATCATAATGATTATACATTAATGATATAGAGTAAAAATTTATGATATTGTTATGTGGATGCAGGAGTCCACAGAAAAGCACAACAGATAATTTCAACTAATAGTTGATGGAGTGTAGGTAGGAATTTTTTTTACATAATCGGAATAACATCTTAATATTTTTATGATATTAGAGTCATCATTTCATGATGGATACAATTAGTTAATATGTAATTGTGAAACAAAAATTAAATGGGATGATATGGGTTAATATTTATACACCTATTTGAGAGTTTGCAATTAGATTATGATATAATTATCAAATGATTGATCTTAATAGAGAACCATAAGTTCTATAATGAAGGGAACGAGTCTAGAAAGTTAATAATTTTTGGGTTCTCTAACCTATAGATATATCAATCTATGAATAATACGGATGAATAGGTTCCCTTCAATATGATATGTGTTGGAAAAACATAGAATTTTATAAATTATATCAATGACATAATGAACATAATAAGTTCATGTGGCTACTAATAGATAAATATTTGAATTTAACCTAAAATAGAGCTAAAATATCATAAACAAAAAATATTATTATTTTTATAGTTGGAATTTTAACCATTGTAACATGTTTTAACCTAGAGTAAACTTATGTTAACCATAACTAGTGCACTTTATATTTTACCCCCCATGACTAAAAATCCATGATATCCAAAGTCCCACACTTTGATATTCCATAAACAAGATTATGTATATTATTTAAAGAATTTCTAAATTATATATACCCATATAAACAACCATGTATGTTTTCTATTTTTGTTTTGGAGGTTAAAAAATCCTTAAAGTATATCATTTTATTACGAAAAAATATATAAAATAAAATTAGTTTTCACTAGATTTAGATTCTTAAAGCAATCCATAATCCTTTTCTACTACTAATGAACCTATAAAAATTATTTGAAAACATAATGTGTAAATAATATTTCTCATTAAGGGGTTTTAAATCCAAGAAGAATTATCATTAAATACATTGTAAATTATATAAAAAATATTGCATTTTATATCAAATTGAAAACATTTAATATAATAAAAACTTATCTAAAAAAATATATGGTTCCAAAATATTCATAAGATTTTATGTGAAAATCCATTAAAATGAATGTCTTTTTGAAAGTCCCATTTAATATAACAATATAAAAATTAATTACTAAAATATGTATTTAGGTTTGGATGAATTAATACATTACATTATAAATAATATCATTCATACATAATATAATGATACCTAGAATAATAGTTGAAAAAATGAGGTGACTAGTAGTATCCCTTTGAGGATAAATTCCCCATATGTTCATGGAAGGACTCAACATTTCTTATTATCACATATGAAACTAAATTGCCTAATTTTTAGTAGATTATTTTTTAAAAGGATAAAGTTTTAATTATAAAGAACTTATGACTTAAAATTAAAATAATCACATGTGAATTATATTTAAAATATAAAATAAAATAATGTTATTTTATATTTTCATATGGTAAAATAAAAATATTTCAGTGAAATAAATACATTTGTGGGATTCATTTATAATCAGTTCAAGATATATTTAAAGGAAAAATGATTTCTTAATCATGTATGGATTGTTATTGAAAACTATTGCATTTTTAAGTACCTATAATCATGAATAACATCCTTACTTTTTAAATATAATTATATGAGTTAAATAAAATTTAAACAACATAATTACAAATTCTAACTTAATAGATAATATGATTGAAATAATGCATTTTATAAATATTCTACAAAATTAAATTAGTTTCAAATATAAAATGGGGTTTAAAAAAATACTGAAAATGTCTTGATATAAACATATTATTTCATTCATATATGTTCATGAAATGAAAGTTCCTTTAATTGTTTTCTTGTTAAAATAATTACAGAGAATAAATATATATTTATTTAGGTTGATGTAAAAGTTATATCATGAATATCTACACAAATCATAATATTTATTGGAATCTTATGGACATAAAATATGATAGATATTATTCATATATAGTCATGTTATGTTGCTTCTATAAGTATTTACTCTAAGATAAAACGACACACTTGTGAAGTAAATCTATCATATAGTCTATATATGGTTTAATTTTATTTTATATTGATATAAATCATCATATGTTGTTCATATAGAAGAATGATGAAAATGATGTTGGAGGATATTATAGAAAGAGAGGTTCAAGAACCAAAAGTTCCAGAATTTTTTTGATTGATGTTTAAGATTTTACAACTTGAGGAAGAGGATAGTGGAGTTATCTTTTTTAGTTGAACCGAAGTGTTATATACATAGTTTAATAATGAACCATTTTTATGATATATGAAATGAAAATTTTATATTTTTTGGTCAGGGATAATGTTAAAGATGATACAATTGATGATTGAATGGTTGGTATCAATTTTATTGAATGTACAAGGTTATAATATAATGTTTTTAATGCAGGTGGATAATTTCTCACATAGTACATACAAAATTAACACTTCTTTGGTTTGAGAGTCCTAAAAATGATAATTCATTTTATTGGATCAATAGATTCGAGTGGCATGAGGCCCCCTCCCCGGCCAACTCTACACATACACATTGTTTAATGGGTCACATTGACCAACACTCGACCACACTATTTCACTATCCCGGTTGTTCCCTTTGAAGAATCAAAACTGTCGCTGGACTATTAGGCATTCTATTACACCCCTCTATAATGATTCCACATTTTATGAACATCCTACTATGGTGTTCCCCAGAAGTACCACATATTGGTTAGGTGAGTAAAATGTTGGATTTGGTTTAACAATTCTATATATATAATTAAATTTTTAATTACATTGTTAAACATGAATTAAACCAATTTTGTTATACCTTTTTATTAATATTTATATATTTAATTACATATTTAAAAAAATTTCCTTAAAATTTTGATTACTATAATATTTATTAATTTTTTTATTTTAAATTAACTAATATAAAATTTTTATCTCTAATGATTATCAATATTATAATCAATGTAAACAACATATGAATGGATTAATATATTATATTCTATTAACAGATATTTTATGTTGATGCATGTTTTATTTACTCAAAATTGATCTGTTAATTAATGATAGCATTTTAATATCATATGATATTGAAACTATAAATATTAATATCAAAATGAAAAATCATTTATAATTTACGAACAGTGTGAATTTTTTAAAAATGTTTAAAATTTAAAGAATTTTATTAAAAGGTATTTTTTTGTAATATTTATTCATTTAAATTCAAAATATTAAATTAATGTATATTTTAGATTGTGTAAAATATAACGGTATTTAACAAATATAACTATATAAAAATGAATAAAATATCATAAAAATAAATTGATATTTTATAATAAAAAATTTATTTCTGGAAAAAATAATAAAAAATTCTTGTAGTAATAATTCTATTATTTTTTCTTAATTTATTACCCAAATTAAAATTGATAATATTAAAGAATTTAATTATATGTTAAATCAACATTTAGATTTTTATTATGAACTTGGAAATTTGGAATACATTTAATTGAAATAATTTTAGTGTTTAATATTTTTGATATTAAAAAAATAATATGATTGAAAGTTTATACAATTATCTATTAGTGGTGGTTAATTTTAAATTAGAAACCCGAAGCATATAATTTACACCATCCTCTTTAATAATGATTTTATAATTAAATATCCAACTACTATAAATTTACAAATAGTAATAAATAAAATATAAATATATTATAATATTTTATAAATAAGTAACCAATGAATATTCAAATATGAAAAATTAATTAAAACTATACTTTAAAAATTACAATAGAAATATACATCTTGTTAGTATAAAGTTTTCAATTAAATCACCTTTAGTGTTAAAGAACCCAATAACATGAATTATGTTATCCAAGTTTATAACCTTGTCATAATGGTATTTTTCAATAGAAAGGAATTCCATGATCATAGTTATATGTCACCACTGTATTTCCCACACATTAGGAACCATTGATCATAATGATCATAATATCAATATTGTTAACTACCATGAGATTCCTAAATAGAAAAAATATTGGACACCACAAATATAATATAAAATGATATTGTTAAATTTTAATTGATATCCAAATGATTGATAACATAAGAGAAAATACCTAACTGTTTAATAAAATGCACTAATGAACAAATAAATTATAAAATCATTAATAAATATTATAGTGTATGAGTTTCAAAAAGACTCATTCTCATCAAATGAGAATCTTTATATAGAAAATATCCAAATTCTTATTTTTTTTCTTTCATTCTAGGTTATACTAATGGATTCAAATGAACATATGCATTAGATGAATTTTTTTGACTCAACAACTTCATCTGATAGTCATAAGTTTTTCTCCACAATAGTGATTGTGGGTTCCTTTTTATAAAATATTATTGTTTTCATCCTTTATAATTTATATTTTTATTCATAATTTTTGTTGATAAAACATCCTCATAATGGAATTAACTCCACCATATTATCATGTAACCTTCTAAGATTTGGTATATCATATTCTAAAGGAAATCATTTTACTCCATATTCTTAACATTATACACCAGTATCTGGTGAACATAGTATTTTTATGTATGATGTTCTAGGTACATGATTTCTAGAAATTCAATAGAATTTTTTTATGATTGAAATTTTTCTTCCATTCAATAAATTATTTATTATTCCAAAAATTCATATTATGTACTTTGGATTTATAAAATTGATAAATATATAAGCAATTATTGAAGTTAATTTAAATTTTCAAAAATAATGTTATAATATATAAAATGTAATATTTTGAATCAAAAGAATTTAATTTGAACTTACTAAAATATATTAATTAGACATATAGAATATATTAAATAAATTTCATAAGATTCATTTTCTATTAGTAGTATAAATTTATTTTAAAAATTGGCATGGAATTAAAATAAATCCTATTTTAGAAAATGCAATTTTTTAGAAACATTAATTTTATACCTTTAAATTCTTTTTTAAAACCATCTAATTAATGTTAATGTACATGATTAAATATATAGTATATATATTTCATTAAAATAAATATAAAATAGTGTAAAATTACCATTAGAGTGATGAAAACAAGTTGCACCCATAAATAATTTATAGACAATGTACATTTAAGATAAATAGTTGGTCATATAAAATAGTTATTTATAAATATTATTATTCGACAATTAATTATACTAATTAAAATTAAATGGGAATTATGTCACCTTATGATCAAATTCAAAATAAAGTCATAATTTTACATGAATTGAAATGCCTACTTTTCCTAAATCACCATTTTTCACTGTTATCTAAAAAATTAATATTTTTACAAAAATTCCTAAAAAATAACCAAAAGATAATATTTTCATGATAATTTATAATTTTTATAAATAAATTAGAAATGTTTATAATAAAAGGTAAAAATTAAATTTTGCGTCCATGCATATAATTCAATGAAATCCATCATTGGAAAAGAGAAACCATTGATTGAAGAATGACATTATTTAATATTGATTATTTATATATTATATTTTAATAAAGACATTTTAATTGTTTAAAACATTTATAGATTGTTATAATAATTTTTTAGAAATATATATACCTTCCCAATCAACAGTGTGGTTATAAATGATGTGTGTGAAAAAAGAATATTTAGACTCAACGATGAATGTTTTGCACGATATAAGAAAAAATGAATATTTAAAATTAAATAAATATTAATTATTATGGTTTTATACTTTACCTAATAAATGGGGTGTCAATTTAAATTTGATAAGAGTCATAATAATTTAAATGACCGAAATTATTTAACCATTAGTCAGAATGTCTATAGTTAACTATGATATTATGAACATATTTTATCCTCCCAATTCCTCGTCTCTATTCTTTTCCCAATTTTTTTTGTAATTTACATAAATTAAACATTATAATTTAAATAGTGAAATAAATTCTCAAAATTTGAAAAAAAATATAATTTGTCGAACAAATCATTTACATAGTGAAAACAAATTTATTCCCAAAAAACAACACCTTTTATATTTGGAACTATAATAAGGATTATTTTTAATGATACATATAATTAATTTTGGCTAGTTTTGAAGGAAACTCATAATACACCTTATAGTATTTTTTATATCCCAAAGAGAATTTCATATTTTTACCAAATGTTTTTTTCAACAGATCTGACTAAAATTATTTATCTTCTACAATATTGTTTCATATATAATGTCTTTATTTCATTTTCATGAGTAATTTATTTGGGATTTGTTAAAATGAAATATTTTGATATATAGAAATATTTTTCCCTCTAACCAATTTGAAAATGTTTTTTCAAAATAAAATTATTACATTTTATTGGGGAATTTAAATATTAAAATATAAAACTATTATACTTTTTAATAAATTTTAAATGGAATATATTTCCTATATTTTGGAAATATATTTCAATTTGTTCTTGTTTTTTAAAAGTAAATTTATTTCAACTATTATATGAGTTTTATTTAAAATATATTTAGTGGAATGAATTTCATTTTCTAAAATTTTCTCAGGTTCAAATTCATTTATTCTTATAATATTATACTTCATAAATATTGTGATTTGTTATATATTTTCTCATAATAGAAAAATGTGAAATCTCTATAAATTAAATGACGAGAGGAAAACATTTTATTTCCTAATAATTTTTTTTGTATATCCATAATTTTTCTTCTGTTATCATTCCCCTATTAATATACTATTTTTCTTCAATTTGATGTTATTTTTCACTAAGAAGTCACACATTGAGAAATTGAGTAAATTATGTACATAACCATATACCCAATATATATATGGTGTAAATAACAAATTATCCATTATCATAATAGAATGTTATTTAACTCCAATTTTATTAAATATATTTTTATACATACTTTATCCCATCTATATATCATGTTATGATTATTAATGTTCTTATAAATGTTTGTTCTATGGTATTTCATGGAAAAAATATATGAAATCATTTTTTTTATAAATATAGTTTCTTGGAAATGGTGATGATCTATTTATTACAACACATATATGTTTGGTTTATGATGTGTGGGGTCATATATGACTCTTTAATGCATTGGTTTTATATTTATATCTCATGAGATAGTAAGTCCTGGGAATAATATTATTGTTCAATAAAAAGTATATAATGTGTTTTCTAACATTTTAATGATTCTACATAATTTTTTTTCTTAATATTGGCCTGGGTAAAGTAAATTTTCTCTCTTTTTTCATATTATATTATTATTCCGAATTTATAAAAATATCTTTATATTAAATATCCTAGTTATGATATAATATAATGATTATTCTTATTACTATGTAACTCTCTCAAAAATTATAAACATTGGTATTTGTTTTCAGACAATTTTTCATAATGTCTTATAAAGTTCAAAGGAATATTCCATGAATACATAATAATTTTCCATGATTTTCTGGGGATCATTTCATTATATTATTTCATCATACTAATTTTATCCTCATAGAATCACTTATGATCATTTTTGGATCACTTACGTTCTTCATTATTCATCAATTCATCTCTCAAATTTTATATGATTCAATATACCCATGATGCTATGAAAATTAATATAAATTATTTTTCTAGGAGATAATCTTGTTTGTAGAATTTATTTATGAATTTGATGAATTTTTGGACTATTCAAGTATTTATACATTTGTGAAAATTAATGTTATTTAAAGAATCCACTTGTTTTAATATTGAATGTTTTCAATATATCTCTAAAATTATAGACATATATGATTGGGGGGGCTGCATTGTATTTCAATATTCTCATTTTTCATATATTTAGATGTTTTTGTCCGTGTTGGTTGGTATATATTAAACTGATGAGAAGGTTATATGTTCTATATATATATAAATTTATTATCCAAGTTGTATAATTAAATTTACATGAATACAATTGAGAGAAAAATAGTATTAGGAATTCACAAATAAAATTTGTGGGATGGTAAATCAAGGAAAATATTATGTTTTTGAACATATATAAAAAAACAGATTAAGAAATAGGGTTAATGATAGTAAATAAAATTCAACAATTGATAGAAAATCAGTTGGAAACTAATTTATTTATTACATGTGAATAAAAAACAATAATAATTAGAATTAGTAATCTAAATTTTAATTAATTTACATGAATTAAATGTAAAATGATGATAATTTCTAACCCTATTTATATATATATATTAATAAAATTCCCATTAAAATATATAACACATTACAGTGATTATAATGAGATAAAATTATAATAACTTTGGCCTATGTGATATTGGATTGGAGAGGAAAAAATAACAGGTGGGTATTTTCAAAAAATGATTGAGGTTTAATAATTAATTTATATGCATAGGAATCAGAATTAAATGTAATGGTAAATGTGATACCATTAGCAGACACATCATTTCTACTAATTTTTTTAAATCGTTAAGATAGTTTTTTTAATATTATTCATTTGATAATCTAAACAAAATATTTAATATTACTTTTTCCATGTGAATTTAAATTTTTCTACAAAAATAATATTTTCAAAAACCTTAATTGTATTTTTCACTCATTGGAATGTTATTTATACTTTTTAAATAAAAATTAAATTAATTAAAATATATATATTGAAAAATTTTATTTTTTTTGGATTATCCTACATCAATTATAATAAAATTACTTCCTATTTATGAATTTACAAAATATAAATTAAATATGAAACTAAGATTTTAATATTAATGGAAATTTATTGTATTTTAAAAAATTATAATAAATTCCCCATACCCTAATTTCAATGTTTTTAAAACATAGTATTATTTATTTTATAAAAAAATATACCTAAATATGTGAAATAATTATCTTAAATAAACAATTAAAATTTTATATTTTATAGCATCTCTAAATAGGGGAAAGTTATTTTTAAATTTAACCGAATTCTAAATTTTATAATATCAAACACATTAATTGATAAAGAGTATATGAATATATGATAACATATTTTTATGATTTTAATAATAATTTTAAATTGTTTTTTATACTTTTAATTCACTATTATAATAGCTATAATTAACAAATTAATGGTTATATAATGGTCGTGTTACAAAATAAAGGAATGGGTTATAAAACAATCAGATCCTAATGGTAAAATTTCCCATAAAATCCTATATATAGTCTATCAATCAAAGGAATATTAATTCACTTATTCACATATAAAGGATACATAAATCTCATTATAAATTATATAATTCCCTTTAACCTTATATTTATTTTTAAAAATACTATTATAGGAGTGATCATCATTGTATAATTTAAACTACAAAGATTATAATAGTTTGAAAATTATAATTTAAATTTTATATCCTTATAATATTCATATCTTTAATGTTATAAAATTATTCACCCCAATTTTTTTAATAATAATAACTCATATTCATATTGTGATTCAATTATAATACATAATAAAATATTATATTAAAAAAATGAGTTATATTTGAAAATGAATGAATATTTTTCTTTATATGGTGAAATTTTTATGAAATATCACTATTGAACAATTAATTCATATGAAATGATGAAAATATATATTTTTACCTATGCTTAATCATTTCTTCCAGTTACGATGTTTTTTCCCCATACATTATATTGCTTTAATTAACATTGAGCAAGTTATTTTTGTTGTTTTATTGAAATTTGAATCAATTGCCCAAGATCAGCATTAGTTTTTCATATAGGGTAAAATTGTTATCTATATATGCCACCTATATATTGAATACATTATTGGGATCAGTTATGAACATCTTTAAGTGTGATATGTGGAAGTCATCATTTACACGAGAAATGATTGGTGGGTTGTTTAGTTTCAATCCAAATTCTCTGATGTAATCACAATTCATATAGGGGACAATATAACATGAACATTCATTTTCCTTATTCCCAATCCACTTGATACTTTTCTTTTGATATATATAAAGGAAAAAATATCACTACATTTAAACATAAGGTATTATTGATGGTTATCTGAATAATAATTATATTATTGTATTGCAGTCTTGATGTGTTGATTTATGTTTTTGACCTTATAAGTCAATTTATTTTAATTTATAGGTAAAAATATCATTTATTATATGTATTTTTCCTTTCATTTTGGAGTAATAAATTTTATTTTATATTGGGAATCATATGGTGAAATATAAACTCTTGATTTAAATCTATTATGGTATGTGAAGTTAAAAAAATTGTTTTTTATCACACACACCATTAAAGTTTACATAAAAAGAACAAAATATATCCTCAATTTTATAGATATTACACTCAGATTCAACATAAATAAGTGTGTGAATGGATATAAAAAATTAAAACTCAATATTCTTAGTATCATTTATACTTTTCGATAATGTTGAGGAAAACCTCACATCATAATAAGGTATAGTCGAATGTGGTGTTTCAGAATGACTCAAAACATATCTAATTTTTATCAATGATTCATAAACATGTGATAAGTAATATTTAATGAAACTTATGTGAGTTTTAATTCTATTATAGTCCAAAACAAGATATATTGTGTTATTTTATTTCTTTTCCTTCTGAATACATGTTAAAATTCCATTATTATATTATCCCATATCTATTAAGATGTTGTTAATTATTGAATCATCCTAATTACGACACATTAGAAGGAATTTTGGGGAATGATTTGTGATTGGATGAGGTTTGTTACAATATAATCACTTTATGTTTCTATATTTATCTTCAATAGTTTCCTATGCGGTTTATTCAGGGAACAAGGAACACTAAATGACTCCAATATCTACAAAACACATGAATCAGTTTTCCAATAGTAATATGCTAATATGGTATCATACCAATTACGCTCAATGAATCACAATGTAATAGATGATGTGATGTTTTTTCCATCAAACATAATTGTTTGTAAAAAATATACTCTTCGATATTAGCTTAAATATTTATTTCATGTTCATGAACTATTTCCACATCCAATTCTTGGTTCGGTTACTAAATCATAAACAATTATCTTTTAGAATATGTTTATGTGAATATATATATATATATATTATACGTTTCCCATAAATATTATCTTTTATATGTATCAATGTTTACTTATATATCACACTACATATATATTTCATAGTTTTTCATCATGTTACATATTATTACATAGATGTGCTGGTCTATATGTCACTTATTTTTAAATCCACAAGAGGGTGAACTATAGTGTATATCTTCATCTATAAAATATGGGGATTCTTATTATATTTTTATATGATCCAATAATATTTCATCATACATATACATGAGAATGGAATTAATACCCATTTATTTTTGTGTTGCATAATTGTGACATGTCATATTGTTTATGGAAATGTGATATGGAGTGATCTAGGTAGTTTTTCATCATGTAGTAATAATTATGAATAAAAATAATCCTAAAAATTTAATAGTATGGGAATTATTAATTTTTTTGAATATATGTATACCTATTAATGGAATTAGAAATAATAATGTTAAATTGGTCACCCAAAAACAAGTGTCCCTATGATAATTGGTTGGGTAAAATATATGGATCAAAGATAAATGTTTGATGAGACATAGTGGGAATATAGTCAAGTGATATGTGAATATATTTAATTAGGATGGTAGAATAATAGAGGGTTTATCATTACATAATATGTCTCTTCTATATGTATATATAATTCATTTTTCGTTTTTTATGAACCTTATAGTGGAGGCATATATTTCATAATAAAAGTGGAATTAAATACTACATAGTTTGAATAACACAGTTTAAGGTAATCTCACAAGGATTTACCGTATCATTTAACATCTTGTAGTAAGTACATTAATAGGTAGATCAATTTTATTTGATTATTATTTTGAATAAAATTATTACTATAATGACGGGAGGATTTGGGTCATGCATTTTAATATATAATATCAAGAACATTTGTGTTGGGAATAATACG
The DNA here is from genome assembly GCA_963277665.1 of Viscum album. Classification (NCBI taxonomy): domain Eukaryota; kingdom Viridiplantae; phylum Streptophyta; class Magnoliopsida; order Santalales; family Viscaceae; genus Viscum; species Viscum album. The sequence goes on from OY728133.1 coordinate 1,277,745,193, forward strand.
ATAACATTGAATAACATCGTGACTATGTATATAACTATTACTTAAGATATTTCAATTGGAATTTGGATATTTTATGTAATGTCTCATAGATAATCTGATACCTTTAGTGGATGATAAAATCTTATATTCTTACACCATAAATTGGCCCCATAATGAAATACTTATGGGGGAATATAGCCAAGAAAGTGGCTTGAGATGAAAAATAAAGTTGTGATAATGAAAAAATATACTAATAACTCCATTTCTAATTGAGTCATTGTAGGTGTGTGAAAAAATATATTATATATGACTTTCACACTTTATGGTTTAGTGACACATCATTTGACAATGGATTACACATTTAAGTAGCCCAATAGATTGAATATTCAATCATCCTATAGATGGATGTTGATGGAGGCAAGGTAAAAATAATATATATATCATCATGTATAAAATGATAGAGGATTACTAAATAATGTGTTCAATTTTCAAATTTGTAATGGATTATTGATTGATACATGGTGGTAACCCCTAATATATCCACGTTGAAGGCATACAAGTCCATTGTATTAAAGGAGTTTAATTATAGAAGGCATGGATGGAACCTATTTTAGTTTTTATATTATAGGACTACTACTATTTAGAAGATTAGATGGTTATATTTATGTATTTTTTCATTTTGAGTTTCCTATCTGCATGGAGTATCTAAGGAGTCCACTATCCACCTATGATCTTAAGGATGTGACCTAGGATAACAGTGTTTTTATGTATCATTTTCTGGGATTCACACTGGTGTTATTATAATTAGGGCCCTATTTATAAAGTGGTTCAATATCATAAAAACCATGCGGATCTTATATACTTATGGGTACCCATAGAAGAGACCATTTATCAATTTAATATAGAATCCAAATATGAGTATAAATGTGTCTATACCTAGATATCATGAATTTACTGTATTTACATAATAAATTAATAATTTAAAATAGACATTAGATTTTGTTGTGAAGGAAATAGATAACATTAAATCTATGTGTATCATTTTGCATTAAAATGAGATCATTATAGTGAGGTGTGTAATAGTAATTAGTTTATGGAGGTCATCTCCCAGGTAATAATGGTAGGAGTGGAAACACATCTAAAAAGTAAGACTATGGAAATATGATTTGACCTTTCCCCAAATAAAGGTTTCTTGAAATTATAATGGATTTTACCATGTGATTATATGCAAATATTATAATGGTTTTACCAAGGTTATAATATGGTGAAATGATAATCCATGTAACAAGTATTGGGAGAAGCTTCTCCCACGTTATTAGGGATCTCTACAGCTTCCTCAAGAAGAGATATGTAAAGATATATTGTTTGATATGGGTATTTCAAACAGGTGTAATGAAAATATTTAGTAAGTGGTTATTTGATAAAATTCATGGTGTTTTTGAACATTGTAAAATACAATTCTGTCAATTTGTAAAATTCCCATTAATTTAGGGGTTTAATAAGGTACAGATTGATTTTGGAATTTGAGTGAGGGACTAGTGTGAGATATTTTTGGTCAATATCTATTAATTAAAAAAGATGAAAAGTATGTGAATAATAGTAATATATATAAGATGGTATAAAAAATTGGGAGATGGTGGTTTCAAATTATTTTGGGGAATGAAATTGTGGCATGCTAAAGACGAAAATACATGTATGTGATGTGTTCTAGCAGAGCATGCTAGGATTGATGGTAATATGGCCCTAGTTCTGTTACGGAAATGCTTCTATACTTAATGACTTGTGAAAATTAACGAACATGGTGAAGGATATATATGAAAGACATGATTGATATTTTGTATTAAAATATTATTAACTTATAAAGGCTATACAATATTTACCAGGATATGGTGTATAATCCAATAGAATATATTTCTTAAGAATCAAACATTTTCATAGGACCATCAGAATGATATTAATTGAGATTTGACTATACTTTTTTAATCATATCTCAAAGTTCATAGCCCAATCACAAATATATGTTCCATTTTTTATTTAGACACATTTGGGGATATTTTTTATGTATCATTATTTCTCAGTTTGTGATAATCCATTTTTCAATTGGACATCCAATTTTATTCTCATTCTTTTATGGTGGAATTTAATACTACAACATGTCATCTATAATTAAATTGAATATAAAATCATAGATTTTATATAAATTTTAGTCTGATTTATATTCAAATTCCGAAAATTCCTCAATTATAATATTATTATTTTATAATGGAATACATCATTTTATAATGTAACATATGGAAATTGTTTACACTATGATTTTACTTCCATGACATGGTAATTATTAATGACTTATGAAATACTTATAAAACCATATTAATAAATAATTTAAATATTCAATGATTGAATATGAATTATAAAATGTGAATCATGGTTCCCAAAAAATGATACTAATGATTTCCACAAATTCATAACTCAAGAACATGTGTAGGAATATATACTATTAAGGTATCAATAGATATTTTTTATTTATAAATTAATAATAAATTATACATATGAATATATCTGAATTGGATATTAGTATAATATCCATTATAGAGAACTATAGTTGTTCCATTCATGAATGAAGATGATTTATTCCTGGGTGTGGGTAAGGAATTAATATATTTACAAACTACATCATCAAGGCACTAGAGATGGTCCATTAGAAAATTATATTAATTTTTCAAATGGGTGGATCAAAAATGGATATAATTTAATCACTGTCATCTATCCATTATAATTAGTCCATTAAGATATAAAAATGATGTCATCTATGGAATGCCTCACTGAGGGATATTGGTAGAAATACCATCACCATCCCACTATAGTTTGGTAATTGAATCATTTTTCATGAGTTCCTTTAGGAATGTCACATGGACCAGTTTCAGCATATAAGCCCTCACGAATTCACTAGCTCTAATTTATTCAGAATCAATGATGATTTAAGCTTGGAAAATAAAAATTGATATTGGTATAAACACTATCACAAATTCACAATAGTTATTCTATAAATAAATGTTTTATGAGTGTTTTTGGTCGTATGAGAGATTTTGGTTAGAATGTTATGTAAAGGGAATAATTGATAATTATCCTAGTCAGGATGAATAATGAGCAATGCATGTCTATTTTAGGGAACATTTGGTGGGTCCCATAATATTGGTTTCTTATTTTATTTTTATTACCTTGATTTGTAATCTTATTTATATATGAAAGACAAAAATGGTATTCTTTTTTTAAACTTCCTATTAAATTTGTGTCATTATAATATTTATTATTATTTCTCTTGAATTTGTTATTTTTCAAAATCATGAATGATTCATGACAACCAAGAAGATAATCTATTTTTGCATAGACCACCCATTATAAGATTTTGTCATCCTAAGAACTGTGTAAATTTCACTGAAAAAAAATTGTTATACATGGTAGAGTAATGATCCCAAACATTCATAGTCACCTAAAATGAAAAATAAAATGTTTTAATAATGTGGTCCCATATCATTTTTCTAAGAACCAGTGTTTTATATTCGGGAATAACATTAATGATATTTTACCTAATTCAATTATTTTATTATTTTTATTTTAAATCATTTATGAATGAATTATATTCCTAATAAATTTGATGGGGGGTATCTATACATGGGCAGAATAAAAACCATTTTTGACTGATGGGGTTTTTTTGTGAGGAAATTAGATTTCATGGTGATTGTTGGAAAAAAAGGTTATGTGAAAATGCCTATTATTTCATGAATGGATAAGGGTGCATACGTAGATGTCAAATTTGGTCATGGATGAATAAAAGATTATTAATATCCCCTGAATCTAGATAAAATTATAACCAATAATCATGAATTGTTTATGAGGACTCAAATTACATCTGAATTGAAGAATGATATAGAGTGAACATTGTTGAAGGATGATTTTATACCCTAAATGTTTCATCACTATTTATTGAACACATTTAATAGTGGAAGGGGTGAGATAAATCAATTTCCATAATTTTTCCTAGATTATAATAATGCAGTCATAATAGATTTATCTCTAATTGGACTCTAATATAGGGCATATAATCATAATTTATATGTATTTACATTAAATTTTCATAATACTATGATGAATAAAGTATTGCGAGAGAAGACATATAATTTTGTGTTTCTAGTACTTATGGTTTTTCAGTACGAATTTTATTGATATCATTCTATACAAGTGTTGTTTATTTTAATCTATATTATATAAATAGAGATTTTATAGTTGTAAACTTTTGACCATGGTGCATGAAAAATATCGATATATTATGTGGACTGAACAAACACAATATATGGTTATGATTTATAGACTATAGAAAGCTTGAATTGTGACATAATAGACCATTTGGGATTATTGAGGCCTTGAAAACATTGATACCCATTTTAATGGGTGATTAGAAAATGGTAAACTATGTATCAAGTGACACGAATCACAGTCAATGAAATGGAGAAGCATGAAATGTATAGACTCAAATAATACTATACGTAACAATTTCATTGATATGTTTTCAAGCCATTTAGATATATGAGGAGATATTTTCACACAAAAATAATTCCTCTATATTGGACACCCTATAGAGGGGGCCTATATAAGAGATAAATTGGCGAATATAAATAGATCTAGATAAAGGTTTCCATTAAATAAAGATACACTAATTATTGAAATCCATGTATGAGATTTTTTAGATAGAGTTACTCATGATTTAATCTTTTATCTTTGAAAAGATACATATAAAAAAGTTTTAAAAAAGTATATAAAATCATAATAAACCATGGATTGGATATTGGGGTACTTTTATATGGAATGGTAATGTAGAATCACATATTTTTTTATAATAAACAATAAAACCAAAATGCACATAGTATGAATTCATATGAAATAGCCTTGGGTATAGTGAAATTTAACATAATGAAAAATATTCTTAGGTTTCTTGTTATATAATTTCATTTCAAAAGGATATATATTTCATTTAGTTTAACACCATAATTTAATTACTAAGAAGGCATGTAGTTTAATATCTTTTGACATGAAATAGGATATTATGTAGTTTAAAATAATCTTCTAAATAATCAATTGTAATTTCTTTAACATCATTTGATATGGGACTATATATTATATAGTATAATATATTGTTACACAGAATTATATATACTGTAGTTTAACATCATGGGAGATTTAATCATATGTCATCTAGTTTAACATCATGCTACAAGTACATTGGTGTTATGGTGTTTAACATCATGAAATATGGATTAATGTCCACTACATCTCATACATTCTGTATCCCAATAAAGATTCTAAAAAATATTCCTAATATCATGTAATCTCACATTATTCATGATCGGCGGGAGAAATATTTCATATTTTGGTGTGTATCAACATTTTATATGGGTACATGAAAAATATGAGACTTTCAAAATGGGGGATATATTGGCATACAATCAGACTATGAGATAATGAAAAATTCAATGTTGTTGGCATGACCAATATCCATCTTTCCTAAAAATATGATCATGACGCAATACCAACCATAAGATACTGTTCATAGTAAAGTATATAATTTTTTCATGTATGGCCTATGGTTGGTACCTATATATATGATCTTGGAATATCCTATATATAAAATAATCATTCCACATATAGGTCTTATAAATAATTCTCATTCATCATATGAATCGTTTGTATGAGGAAATAGATTTTTTTAAAATATAGGTCCATAAAAAGGGAAACTATTTAAACGAATCCAATAGTAGTCTAGATCATACACAAAAATTCGATTGTTCAATTTTCTATGTTTGGGTTAGGTTTTATTCCTGAATTTAGTAAAATCAACTCATCATATTAAAGAAAAATATAATAAAACATCATGAATTTTGAGTGTCCTGGTTAGGAAACAAGATTAGTTATGATAATTTTAGATTTCTTCAAATGAAATGTATCCTTTAAGTATTCTAATTAACCCAAATATAAATAATATATTTTAATTCATTATATAGTTCAAGATTTTACATATCTATTAATTTATTATCACCATATTTTAATGATTTACTCATTGTTGAAGGCTACCACATAGATCAAGATCATGTGTTGTAGAGGGGATTTTTTTTGTCTTATTCGAAAAAATTAATTTTCATTGAAGGATATTAAAGATTAATTTATCCTCATTATCAAGAAATATTGAAAATAGATGTGTCAATGTTAGTATAAGAATAATTATTTTAAATTATGAATGGTTTTAAAATTTATTGTTGGTCTTAGGATAGGTATTCATCACAACATTATTTACAATTCGGAGATCTGAATCAATCTACACATAGTTTATGAAATGAAATAGCCTTTATAGATCTTTTTCAAATGTAATGGTGGTTTTTTCATTTAGGTTTTTGTTTGACCTAGCGTAGATAATCATAAATCATCCAAATAACTTATGATGATAGTAATAAAAAAATAAATAGTTATCAAATGTTCCTTACATTGATTAAGAATATATGTATGGAGATAGTAATTTTTTTATAAAAAAATATATTGGAAAAAAAGATATGTGATATAGAAATCACTATATATATCATACTAGAACGAATCATACGACACATATTACTTTTTTTCTCTGAATAGATGGTGCTCGTGAAAAAATGATATTATTTACAATACAGGTTCATTATTGGAGAACTATTAGATAAATTCATACAAATATCTAAATCATATGTAGGATGGGAAATAATAGTAACTCTCAAACAATTATATTGTTATCACACTTCGGCAAGAATATGGTTAATGTGTTCAGAAAGTCAATTGATCCTAACTCAAGAATATAGTGATCGTGGAAATAGAGGAATTCTATAGATTATCAAACACTATGATAAGAGATGTATTTTTATGAAAAATAATTGCTATTGGATATGAAATCATGGTTCTACATTTTATATTTTTATTATATTAATTTATCAACAAATAGTTCATGATGAAAAGGTATAATATAAAGATATGACACATACTTATGAAAACAAGGTTTTTTTAGAAAGAAAATAATTTGATGTTGGGATTATGAATTTATATCAGGTAATCAATTTCAATATTATTATAAGATAAATCAATAAATATTTAGTTATATTAATTGTTTAATCCTTGATTATAATTAGATCATAGTTATGGAATCAAGGAATTAATTATCTGATGCATATATTTATTTATTGGAATATATATCTAAAGGGACCTATCTATCATGTGGGAGAGAAATAGTTCACAAGGTGTGGGAAACATTGATACAATTATATTTATCCCAGATAGGCTTCATACCCACTATTTAACATAATTATGAAAGGATGATTTCCATGAAGTTTATTTTCATTAGGTAATCACATGTATGCAATGAAATTTAGCTTCCTCCTACCAAGAGATGGATGTGGTATTGTTTAAATTATTTCCACATGAATTTTATGAAATTATGATTAATTATTAACACCATGATATGGATATAATGTAATTAAATGTCATTCTATGTGGAAATGGATGATATATTGTTCATTTCAAGGACACTATGTCTTGGTTGTTATAATGATTTATATCTAGACACTATTAAAATAAATCTATCTTGTGAATTATGAAAAGTATTTCTAGATAAACCTTGCATTGGTGTATGCATGATGTGTTACCTCTTTGTTCTGTCCGAGTAATAAAATTCATTTTATTTGACCTTGTGTATAATGTAAATTCTTTCAAAATATAGTTTTCTCTAGGGATGTCTTTTTCTCATTTCATCAGGGTTCTATGAATAAGTTTTATCTCATTATGATGTAATGAAAATACACATATATTTTTATTGAATGATCATATAATTAGATATGGATGGGTTTAAATATTGTTAAATATATCAAACCTCCCTTGGTTGATTCATTCTAACTACTCAAGATTCATATATGATTGTTATTCTCTTGATATATGAACTCTATTTGTTATTAAATGAGGGGAAAACTAAACTTCAAAGTTCTAGAACACCTATATTCAATATATACTAAATAAAGAGGTCTTTTTGTGGTGTTGTGATTTTTCATTTCATAGGTACACAAGTCAGGAAAAAATATGTCCTGAAAGGACATTATCGTTATACCCAGTTTTTTTAATTTATATTTTATAAGGTATTAAAAAAAGAGCTATATCCAAACATTCCACTATATGATAGTGTGATGAATGATTGGAATCTATATTGTACTCATGATTTACCCTTTTCAACTCATAAGAGTAGTTTATCATACCATTGTAAGTCAATATTGAATGTGATATGTAATGGCCCGGACCTCTCCGACCCATTCCTTTGTCAAAAAGAAGGTCAAGAAGTGTTCTGGTGGGTAAAATGGACTTTTCCAACACTTTCCAGAATTTTGAAACTACACGCCGTGTAGTTTATGTACACGTCGTTTACCCCCTTTCTGGGTATACCCCGTTTTTCAGGCCGTGTCCTCGCCGTGTGAAGTAAATGAGTACATGCCGTGTAGTGTAACTACATTCCATGTACCCCCTTGCCGGGTATACCCATGTTGAAGGCTGTGTCCTTGCTGTGTAAAATAATGGGTGCACGCTGTGTGTCCAGTACTACACATTGTGTAGTCCTTCCCCGCGTACGCGTTACTAGTCAACGTTCGTGTACCGTGTTGGAGCTGTGTCCTTATCATGTAAAATAAATGAGTACACGCCATGTGTCTAAACTACACGCCGTGTAGTCCTTCCCCACATATGTGTTACCCTCAAACCGTGTATTGACCAGTCAACAGCCGCAGAGCTGTGTTGGAAGCCGCATGGAGACCGTGGGAAATAATTGAGTACACGCCATGTACCATAATGTACACACCCTGTAATTTTCCTTTTCTCCCCTATAAAAGGAGGGTTCCCCTCCTCCTTTCAATTCACTCCTCTCCTCCCGTTTCCTCTGAGCAGAGCTCTCCCAAGAGACTCGAAGGCTCCTTTTCTTCCATAACTTCTTCATTTGAGCTTCGATTTACGATCCGTCAGCGGCCACGGGATCGTAATGACGAGGCGAAACTTCCAAGATTAGATCCGTTTTCTTTTCTTCTGCCTTTCCATTCCGAAATCCACTGAGGAGGTTTTTCTGGGACTCGATAGAAGTGACGGACGTCGACAGACGTCTTCTAAAGTTGATCTGGGGGAGCGCTGTGATCGGAACTTGTTGAAGTAGGGATCTTACCATTGTCTCTCTAATTTGTGCATCATGCGGGGTGGGTATCCTCTTGTTTTCATGAGAAACAGTTGAACCATAAAATAAAGATAATAACAAGTTAAAGAATGGGGTTGGGATGTTGGTGATTGCTGTTACTTTATATCCTGTGATATTATGTTGTGAATTGAATGAGCTTCTACCTACTGAAAATCACAGTCATTGGGGGACTTTTCTTGTGCAATTAAATGTTTCCCTATCTTTCTAGACCATTTTGTGGATGGAACCTTGTGAAATGTGGAATTTGGTTAATCATGTAATGTTAGCTGTTTAAAACCTGGAACCCTTGTGTGATCACCCCGGTTAAGAAAACAGAATAATGAACATGTGGGTGTTGTCTTGGATACGTGTCATGTGATGGTGGTGTTTTCGTGGGTTTTTGTGGATAGGGTGAGCAGCGGGGCTGCGGTTGACTTGGTTGTGGGTTGGTGTGAATGTTGTGTTGGTGACGGGCAGTGGGGCTGCAATAATTGGTATTAAAGGGATAATGATGTACGGGTTTCGTTGTAGTTGTGATTATGGTGTTTGGAGGCGGGGTTGGAGGGATGGGCTTGTTTGTGAACGGACTATGGGTTGTGAATGATAAATAAAAAGTGGAAGAGTTATTGAATGGTGGGGCGTGGTAATAAAATGGAGTTAATAATCAATGGGGATGTTTGGTTAATAAGAAGGGATTGGTTGTGTTGCTGGTGTTTTCCTAACTTGATTTGTGGATGGAAGGGATATGTTCTACGAATGATCTATGTGGTTGGTTGTGGATAGTTTCCCAGTAGTTAAGGAACTAATAAACTAATTCTGTAGAAATGTGAAAACCTAAATGGGGTTGGGGTTGGTTGTTGTATGCATGCTTCATAGTAGCAGTGTCGAGGCACGTGCTCAGTTTCTCTGTTTAGAAGCCATAGGTTGGGTTGTGTGGTTGGTATATATATATATATCTGTTTCTTTTGTGTTTTATCGCACCCCACCCATGTTGAGCACTTAGTGCCGAACACTCCCATTTCATGGGAGAGGGTGTTTTCCCTTAGTTACTAGATCCTTCCTGCTCCTTCCCCCCAAGGTTGTGGTGGCTTGAGGCGACCTTACACCTAAGACTCTTTTGGTAGGATTAGATTGGGGTGGCTTTAGCCCAAGACTCTTTGGGAAGATTATTCTGTTTATCAAGAATCATTGGGATGAGGCCCAGGTGTGTGAAGGTGGGATATGTGGTTGTGAGGCCCAGGTGTGTGCGGGCGGGATACGTGGTTTTGAGGCCTAGGTGTGTGCGGGCCGGATACGTGGTTGTGAGGCCTAGGTGTGTGCGGGTGGGATACATGGTTGTGAGGCCCAGGTGTGTGTGGGCCGGATACGTGGTTTTGAGGCCTAGGTGTGTGCGGGCGAGGAGAGTGTGGCAGCGTGAGGACGTTCGCCATTAGGAAGAGTAGCTAACCAAAGGTAAATGGTGCGGGGTACCCAATACTCTTGTTTCATATATACTACTACCTGTTGTGACTGTGTTTTGGTGAGTGTGGCTGGTGAGGATGGGTGGATATAATTCCTTTCTAGGTTTCTTCTGTTGTTCTCACAGGACATTAGGATGTCTCCCCACTTGTTCACAAGAGCTTTAGGTTTCCCTACTGAGTATACCTGTATGCTCACCCTACATTTACTTTCAGGTTTCCAGGAGGACTACCAGGGTCGTGCGGGACCCTACTAGTCGGATAGTTGGAGTTTTTGCAGTTTTTGTTCTCTTGTTTTCTTTTTGTATTGTACTTTGAGCTTCTTTTAATTGTACCTTGTTATAAAATTATTTAAACATGCACATGGTGTTGGTTTGGGTATATTTATATACACTTGTTCTTTTTTTTCTTTTTGTAGGTTGACTTGTCCTATTTCCTGATCCTAAATAATAGAAAGGGTAATGCCTCCCATATTTGTGAAAACTCATACCCTTGGTGCTAGTCACCACCCCAGGGCCTACTGAAGGCAGGACTCGGGGGTCATTATCTCCCTTTCACCATTTCCAGCTCCGAAGGGGCATCTTTGGTGGGAGGGGGTCATGACATGATACACTAAACATATTGATGAAATTGAATAGATGGAATTTGATTATGTTCTTCATCCAAACATACATGATGGGTATATTATAAACTCATTTTGAATTGAATTTGGTGTTTTTTATAATTAACATAAGTTGTTTAGATATATCAATGGTGTATAGACCAATGAATTTTATTCCACACATGAAGAATGAGAATGATTGTTTTAAAATATACAATAAGTTACATTGATTATAGTTCAAATATTAATGTATATGATAGGTAAGATATATCATGTTGAAACCCGAAATTCCATGGATCATCATCTCTTCAAAAAAAATCCTCCTAATTTTGATGTACATCATGGATACATACTATTTATAACCATATAAACCTTTATATACTATCGATATTACAAAATTAATCATTAATTTTTCAGTGAATATGAGTATGACATCTTCAAAATATCATTTATAAAATATATGTCATTCATTCGTGATATCATAATTGTTTATTTTATCTACTCACCAATAGATTTTTTCAATTTTTCCATAGTTTGATAGATGTGTCACATTTCATAGGTAGTCAATTATGTGTTTCATTCATCATTTAATGGTATCATTTGATGGGGTTGTTCTCTTATCAAAACATGGGTTGGTCCTAATATATTTTTCATACTTCCCATAGACCCCCATTCAGTGTAAACTATATAATTATATGAAATCCAATTCAAGGATGGCTAAACAAATGTCTACATTATCATTTTCTATCTACTCACGACTTTTATGATCGGGACAGGATTCAATGATTGTTAAAAATGTAATTCCACCATCAATACTATATTATATTCAATGAGAGATGTTTAATCCTTCTTATTGATTAAATATTAATTTATTATCTGTATAATCTTAATAATTGAATTTCTCTTAATATTTTATTGGTATGTATTTATTTAATGATATAGTTCTATGTCGATGAAAAGATTATGGAATTACACATCATTGTTGGTTCAAAATTTTGATAGAATGGATGAAAAGGGATGAATTTCCTTAGTATGTGGGGACAATGTAAAACCCAATACCAACACATTTATGATATTTTTATTTCATTCATTTTTCAATAATAAATTTATTGGCTCCATCAATGTGCATCACCAATGATAAGACGTTTAAAGTTCCTATAAAAGCTATTTGACCGGATGATTAATACTAAATTACATTATTTCAGGGGAATGATTTTTTGTGATGGAGGAAGTCTTCACATTCCTTTTATATTCCATCTATGATATAAATTAGATGTAATAGTTTTTTAAATATGTCATCAAATTAGGATAAATAGCCAGTCAACCTATGTTGGTCACAGAAATACTTTTGTGGTTCAACATGACAGGAAATATATAACATACATTGAGGCATTATCTAAGTCACCATATTTAATATTATAAAAGTACATGACCATATCAATGATATCTAATTATGAATTCTTGATATCCAGAGATGTTATTAAAAAATATTATATTATATTTTCTAAAATTATATCATATTTTTATAGAATAATGGAAGCAATATATTTCCCCATAACATTAACATAAAATATTAATGGATCCCATTATATTAGTATAATTAAAATAGGTTTGTGCTATATTTATCTATAGATTATATTTATGGAATATTAGAAATACTTTTACAATTGTTGGGTGGATACATTCTTTGTTAATGTTGTGAAATGAATTAATTTTTAAGAATTATTATCAATTAAATGATTTATTTTGGAGAGGATTCACCAAATCAGTCCAAATTCATAACGAATTTAAGGATTAGATATTATGAGAATAAAAATATTCTCCTCATGGTAGTGTTTAATATCATTCTATCATACTAAAAAAACAATGTAATTTACCAAATAAAATGCCAATGAATAAGTGTATATGTATTTTTTCAATGAATGGTGATAGAATTAAATATATATTTTATTGGATGTCTAAAAGATGATCACAACACTATGGGGTGATAACACCAGATCGTGATATGAAAGTATGAATTTCATCATTATTGGGTTTTGATGGTGCGGGCGGGCAGGTGCAGTTTGGGTGGGGATCGGTGCCGCAATATGGCTTTGTGGCGGTGAGGTTGACTGATGTCGGTGTGGCAGTGTGGTGGTGCCATGTTGGGTGGTGATAGGTGGAAATCGGCTTCGGGAGCATCTGGCTATGGAGAGTATCTTGAATGCTGCAAATGATGATGGGATGAAAGTGGTGGGAGAATCTGGCTGTGGCTGATGGTTTCCTGGGGTCCTGGGTGGGATCGACGGACTTCTGTGCAGATGTGCACTATGGGCTATGGCTCGAATAGTGTTTGTGACTTCTGTTGTATCTTCGGTTTGGGTCTGCAGTGGTGATGGATTCTTTGGCTATTGGGTTGTTGGGGGCTTTGATGTCAATGACGACTTTTGGTGGCCCTTGGGGGTTGGTTTTCTAGACTCTATGGCAGCAGCTAGGGTTTCACTATGGTATATGTTTTTTGGGCCATGTCTATTTGGAATGGATTTGTGGGTTTTTTTGTTGTAAATAGTGTTTTTCTATAATTTTGTATTTTGAACCTATGGTTGTTTGCCTCTTGCCTTAATGCATGTAATGGGTTACCCTCTCCCAGTTAAGAAAGGCTCTTTTCATTTCATTTAATAAATATGGCTCTTCTCTAAGCTTTTCGAGTCATTAGAGGGGTTTGAATCATTGATTTAGTATATATAGGATGGTGACATAGATATTGTTATGTTCATATGACATGATCTAGTTGTCTTGTATCCGTAAGTTCACTCTTAATATAGTTCCATTATTATAGTTATTGTCCCACTAGATTTAACATTACCTAGAGTAGAAATAAAAAACTGAAAAGGTTTAAAAGCCTACTATCACATTAATTAAGAGTTTTTTAATCAAAACATAGAAATAAACTTTTGAGAAATTTATTTGCAATCTATGATATCAATGTAGATTTGGATAATTGACTTCATTTTCATAAAACTAATGATGTAGGAAATACATTTCTTATACAAGACAACATGAATTAATTTATATTGAATAAGAATAAAATATTATTAACCTACCATTGTATCATGTGATGGATACATTCTCCTAAACACTCTATTGAACCATCCCGGAATATCTAGTAGGTTGAGGATATGGGTGTCAACATTATGATGTTACACTATAATCACTATATATTTCTTGGAGGGATTATAATGGTTATTTTTTAATAAATATTTGTACATTTATTTAACATATATATGAATGTAGATACTGAAAATGAGAGGACATTGGTCATCCTTAATTCCCAGATTTAATGGTATGAGATTAGTAATAGTAATAGAGACTCATTCCACAAAATATAGAAGCTGTAATATCCAAAAAAGTGTCCTAGATACTCTTAGAGGGTGGTGAATCATGGTATTTATATTATTATCTAAATTCTTTAAAACCCAATATATCTTGACCACATTATTATAATGGTCACATTATATTCAACTATTTTTTAATGCTGATAATATTCTATCCTTCTTTATCTAATGATAATTCTTTGAATGTAATGTTGTAATGCAAGCACATGTAAAAAATGTTTTTTACTTGTTTCGCCATCATTGGGCCACATCCAAGGAGCATAAATTGACAATGTACTGATTGTTCCAAATTCACGAAGGATTATTGACAATAATAATGGATAGTAATATATCCTGTATATACATAGGATCAGTATCCTTAAAAGTAAAAGGGTCTTTTCGTGTATTCCTAATGGTCACACCCTATGTATCCTTCTCTGGCTCACAACTTGGGAAAACGATAATATTTTTTCACTTCCTTTACAAACATGTCATTGATGGGATTCAAGCTTAGTATATAGACTTGTGGTTCCATTAATTATTATTAATGAAAATATCATAATTTGTAGATATATTCGATCTTGAGGTTTCCCTTTCGTCCAAGTAATAAATACAATATTAAAACAGATTTATTAGGCTATTCAGTATAAACAACTCTCTTGATGGTCACATCCTTCACGAATCTCCTCTTTCATGAAACATGTATAGTCTTCATGAATATCCATCCTTTTTTTAATATCACATAGCATTCATGAAGAATATCTCTATCATGAAGCTCCATTCTTTCATGAATCTAACATAGATTTTTCAAATCCCATACATTTGTGATGTTCAAAACATTCATTTGGCTTTTATATCATTTGTAAACTTCTACTCATGACACACCTTAAAAAAAATTCATGAACCACCTTCGTGATAGTATCCTGAAAATTTTTTTAAGTCACGTTGATATTTTGGAAGGGGTTAGATGCATATATATATATATATATATATATATATATAAGAATTTCAACCAAATAAAAAACCTTCTAGCCATGTCATCACCATTTCATGATGTTCCCTCTTCTCCTCCATGATTCTTCTTTTTTCATGTAGTTCCAGCAAAATTATCTGTTCGTAATTCCCATAATTGTCTTATATATTACTATTAAACACATCATTCCACTGCAATTCTCCACTCAGAATCCTCCTTAACTTCGTCATTCTCAATGCTCGTCACTATCACGTACATCACTTTCAACATTCATTGATCCTTTCATAAAAACCCTTCATGAAGCCGATATTATCATAACTCAAGCCATTCCTATATTTTATATGGACTTGATGTAAATATTCTATGAAAGATGATATCCATCATTGAAATTAGGGACCCCAAATTTTTGGTATACACTAGGAAAATCCATCACCTTATGAATTTAATTTTATATGTTTGTTCGAGGGAATCCCATCCATTGTCTTGGGTATTTTTCAAAATTTATAGTCCAAAAACTCTTTGTAATCCACAACTATCCTTGATAACCCACTTTGATAGCATACATAATCAACCCAACTAAGTTGAAATGATACCTTGTGATATTTTTTCCCAATAACCTCCCCCTTTTTGTTTGTTGAAAACACTTCACATTTCCATACCACATGGAAAATTATTCCACATGCTATCAAAATTCACTTCATTCAATTTAGATAGTGATCAAATATTTACATAACACATAATCTATGCCCACATTAGCTATGCTCAGTGGGGGTAATAAGTGTATTATGGAACGTTCATCAAAGAATCACCTACTTCTAAAAGCTTTCAACATCATTAATCATGAACAACATCATTCATGATATATAATCATTGACTCATCACCGTTATCATCATCAGATTTATAACTCCCCCTATCTAATTTCCCCACCTATAATCTTTAACTCCTCCTGTCTCACTGATCTAATAAACAACTTCTCCCAAATCTTCGTTAAGACATTTTTCACCAGTTTAATAGCCACAATTCCTCCCCCTTTTTCCATAAACTCGAAGGCCACTCCATTGTGTTTTTAAAATAGTTTAAATAATACATTTCATCATATCTAGGAAGAGCACAACACTAGCAAAAGAGAGGGGTTCCCACATCCACACTTTTAAAATTACGGTCAGTTGACTAAACAACTAGTGCTAGTCAATTCCATTCAAAATATTCATTTTGTAACACATTTTTCAGAATTTCTATATCCTAGAGGTTAATTAGAACATACTCCGTATTCACAAGACCTTTCTCCACCCTCTCCTTGAAAAATGACATTTTATTTCAATGTTATTTTTTCATATGTGATGGACTGAATTTTTTCTATTATTTCATTAACAAGAATTTTCAAAGTGGATTCTGATCAGATACATCATTTGAACTCCCATATAATCAATGTTCTACTTCATCCAAAATAACTACATGAATTTATGAGTAGCCTCAATATATTTATCTTGTGTTGTGGTCAATGAAATGAAATCATATTCCGCTATCAGCCAAAAAATACACAATCCATTAATATATAAAGCACCTCCAAGAATTGATCACATATCTTTTGTTGATCCTACCCAATTTGCATATGTATATCCAAATAAATCATGATGAGATTTGGAATTTCACGTTAAACTAAAGTCCAACATTCCCTTAATATAATGATGTCTTCTTTTCAATGAATATATAAGGATTTATTAGGGGTTTAGTTGATACCAATCAGATTGGTATGTATAAAAAAATATTAGTTCTTGTAACTTTCAAATATGGTCGATTTCAAATGACATTCCTTTATTTTGTAACATTAACTACATTACCTTTAATGTACCATGATATTTTTTCTATCTAGATTTTAGAGTTTTAATCTACTTGGTATTATGAATCCCAAATGTTCTAAAAACCTTCTTGTTATATTTATATTGATAAATGATTGTTCTATTTTTTAGCTCTAAAAAAATGTTAGTTCACCAATAATAAAAATTTCAAATTCGCTTTTCAAGAAATCAAAAAACCATAAATATTATTCTTCGTATGATCCTCCATTGATTATTTCATCAACATATACCAACACAATCATCCATTTATTACTCTCATTGTTAACATATAGATTGTAATAAAGTTCACCATAGTGGAATCTCATGTTCAAAAAAAGCGATATTGTCTTGAATAAGAATCCCTTGGTGCCTCCTTCATCTCATATAACTCCTTCAATAGATGAAAATCATATTTCTTATCTTCATGAATAAATAACCCATATGGCTACTCAAATGAAGAATATTATTACAACACATCATTTAAAAATGTGTTCATGATAGTTATTTGAAAAAATGAACATTCATTACACTTATATGGAAATAAATAATCTAATTATTTGTATCCTAGAAATATGTTAAAACGTTTCATTGACATCGATACACTATATCTAGGAGTATATTTTTCACAATAGTTGAGATATGTTTTGAATTACCACATCATATTCATTCATTTTGTCTGCAGAAGACCCATTTCGTCTCAAAGACATTTTCTGTATTATCCTCGAAACAATCTCTCATGTTTCATTCTTTTCTATTCATTATATATCTGCCTTCATAACCTTATCCTAGTTCTATTTCACCGCTATTTTATCATTATAATCATTTTTATCTTCTTATGAATCATTATTTTCCACATCAACACCTCATGGGTTTCATAACTCCTTACTACTATCATTAAGAAATTGTTCAATGTGTTATTAAAGACTATGTTCATCCTCTACGACACTGATATCCTTTCATTCAACTACCGTTCCGACCTATTATTGAACCATTTACAAAATTCTATCTCATTTTTGTGGTATCATGAAAATAGTAATCTAATACCATATTATTAGAACAAAATAGATAATAATGAAACAAATAATTTTTTTGTGTCTCCCCCAATTAGATTTCTTTTTGTAGACAACATAAACATTCGTCCTTTTTATCCCATTTAATATTCAGTCTGATTACAAGATTTAATGGCCCTCATATGATGTTAAAAACATCCTATTTTGGGGCCCAATGTTTAGACCCATAAACCATATTATTCTCCTCCATCATTTATAAGAACCATGTTCATCATTAAATGTATGGATCTTTATTATGGGATGTTTTTAATGAAAAATTATGAAATGGGAATTTTTCTATGTACATGTCGTGTACATTTGAGTACGCACTGTGCCACTGGTTAGAATATATATCTGTGTAATGGCCGTGTAAAATCCAAGTACATGGCTGTATGATGATCTTAATGACCAGCATAAGTTGAGATCCAGTTGAGGATGATACATAGTGTGTACATTAAATTAACATCACATGAAGCTTTATTTTTATTTCATAAATTGGTGTGAGGTCGTGTTCCATCCTCAGGAACGTCTTCTTATCCCATCAGTTCATATAAGAGAGTTTTGGAACAACTGTGAACTTCAAACACCTCCTAGTTATATGTCCGAGATCTAAAAGAAATGTTATCTGTTGTGTTGGATTCCCCAAGGTTAGTTCTATTTTCCCCTAGAGCCTTTCTTCCTAAATCTTCCTCTCTCATGAGTTATCATGGGGTGATTGATTTTACCATTTTTCAAAATCTACAGCATTCTAGGCTAATTCAAGGGACTACGTTCAAGAGTATTGATCGTATGATATCACTGTATGTGTTTCGAGCGTTTTGAAGTTTATCTAGGATATTATATGCTAAAAGTTACATATTCCCATCATTGGGGTATTTTATGTTTTAAATTAAACCTTTTTAAATTGACCTTTTGGTTTGGTTAATTGCTAAAAGGGTAGTTGTATATGCATAATGTTACATGACATGTTTACGTAACACCACATGGGTGTATTTCCATTGTTTGATAATTTATGACTATTTATTTTAGGTATATTTTAAGGATTTACTTATTTTCCATGACTTTCATGGTATGTATAGAGTTAATTACTATATGAGATGCATGTGTCATACATTGTAAATTTTTGACCAAGGATATTTGACTACAAGAACTTCCCATGGTAGGGTAATTTGTGTATATATTACTATTGCGTGACTAAAGGGCATTGACCGATAGAACTACCACGTGGTCATCGAACAAGGGATTTAGACTATGAGAGCATGCCCAGGTGGTATTTTATATTGTTTATATAGTATGTTGGATCCATGGACATTGACTGTTAGAGGTTCTCAGTTGTCATTATATTTATCTAATGTTATGTGGACCACAAGGTAGTGACCCTGAGAGTTTCCTAGGTGGTCATTTGTAAATGATAGAGCTATATTAGACCAAAGGGGTTAGACCATGATCGTTTCCCAGAGGGTCTTTATTAAATAATTTTTGTTATTTTAGAATAGATGTATTATACTATTAGATCTTTCCCAAGGGGCTATGATTTATTAATTGAATGATTGTGATGAGTCTTCTAAGACAACTCACAAGAATAGACTCGATCTTACTTGTTTAGTTTTGATGGTATTAAAGGACATCTATGTGTTACTATTACCCAAGTGAATATAGATCTTAGGATGGGTTTGGAGATTACATGTTTCAATGGATAGAACAATGAATGTAAATGAATGTAATTAAAAACTGTAACACTATTTACTTTTGAGTACTTCCAAGTTTAATGCTTTATTCTTGCATATTGATTTATATATATATTCACTGAAAGTTAGGAATAGATCTTTTGGTGGTTTCCTAGTGGGATTCATATCTCAACCTATCTAGGCCATGATTTGGAACCAAATAGATTATATTGTAGCAAGTATAGTTAAGGGAAATCACCCTTCATCATCTGGTACATGATTGTTGTTAGATATGGAAAGCATGGTACCACGATGAGGCTTACGATGCTATTTGAGTTTACTAATTTTATCTATTTTGGATTCAGTATAGTATTTATATCATTTTTACATGTTTGGGTGCTTTCCAAGACACGTATGACTTGAATCAGTAATATATATTCTCCAATTGATATATTACCATTAGTCTTCTACTGTTTATTTTGTTTTATGGTATTGCTGCTTCCAATATAGATTACTATTTTATTTCCATTCTGTATACTCTTTAAATGAGGGAATTGTTTCCCCATTATCACACTGTGGCATGTGC
Source organism: Viscum album (assembly GCA_963277665.1). NCBI lineage: Eukaryota > Viridiplantae > Streptophyta > Magnoliopsida > Santalales > Viscaceae > Viscum > Viscum album. Next base: position 1,277,765,965 of record OY728133.1, read on the forward strand.
ATCCAGTAAGAAGCCTCTAGAGTTGGGGGAAATGTGATTGAGTTCATGTGACTAACCGGGTTTAGGACACCCATGGGCGGCACTCGGAACCAAGATGTTACAAACTGGTATCAAATGAGTTATCTTTTCTACATTTCCTTACTATTTGGGGCCAATAGATAGGGATATGAGGAATAGGTTATTGGTAATAATCAATTCTTGGAAATTTCTTAACATGTGTATAGGGTAATGCCAAGTTAGTTCGAATATTGTAATTTTTTTATTTTTTTATTGTTACAGTTGATTTGATTTCACCATTGGGTGACACACATGTTTTGTGTTTTTATTAGTAATATCATTGTGGTTATATTTCTATGGAAACATGTTCATAAGAGGTTATTCTATATCATCAATCAAATCGGCAATTCCAGAGATCACATTTCATGCATTCTTGTCATGATATTTAGGGTGCATTACTGATTTCATGTTGTTGTGATAGATTTTGTGCAATATATTCATGTTTTTGTGAATTATTTCAGGATATAAATACCATCTATTTTGATAGGGTATTGTTATATGAAATATTATATTTGGATGGACCCCATATATTTTTCCAAGAGGTCTTATGGTCCCTCTTTGATCAGAATTTGGTGGATCATATTTAAGCATTTATTGAATTATCTTAATTCATGATATGAAATAGGATGAAAACCATTGATTTTTGGGGTCTATGGGATCTCAAATATTGGAACATGCCATTCCATGGAAAAAAAATTATGATTTTGGGTGTTCTAGAGAAGTTTCAAAGGCTTAATGTCCATAAACCCAGACAACACGACATGTGATTTTATGAATGCACACCACATGTTGTTCTGTTCTGGAAGAAATTACTTTTCATAAGTACATGTCATGTAAAGGGAATACACGCCATGTAGTTCATGAATGCGTGACTGACTGTGTGAGGAGATACATGAGGTATGAAAAATTTTGGAATGACAATTTGTGTCTAGATTCGACATGCTCCGTTGTAATGAACTCTATATCCAGCCGTGATATCATTGGCACAAGTGTATGAAACATAGGTTGTAAATTCCATGTCTCGTTTATGCATGTCGTATAGTAACCAACCATGTATCTATCCATGTGACCAATCACATGGATGGAAGAGACATAAGTGGTATATGCCATGTATAAAGTGTGAACGCCGTATAGTGTTACACTGGGATAAAACTGTGTAGTTTAATCCATGTAGAAGTACCTGGGAAGGAGGAAAAATTGAAGTACATGCCATGTCATGGGAGGAACATGTTGTCTGTAGGGGTGTTACACGACCTGGTTGGAAGAGGTACACGCCTATATTAAAAGCCAATGGTAACATGCCGTGTAGAGGTTGTACATGCTGTTTTCCCCAATATTGTAAAACATGAATGTTTTGCATCTCATGTTTCATTCATACCCTTCTAAATTGTTGTACATGATAAAATTTAATAATGTTGTTCACTTGACCTTGTAGCGTAATTCTACCAAGATGTCAAATGGTAATACGGTATCTATAGGGCAGTGAAAATACCCCAGAAATGGTTGATCACAGACTACCAACAGATCCTCCCATCATTCCCATCAAGGAACAAACTATTATACTAGACATACGTGTTGATGCACAATTCTGTTACGGATTTATGAGGACGATGCAAACATAACTGGGAGCAACACTTCCTGCCCTGACTATGGTATAATTGACACGGGTGTTCATTCAGCTGCATCCCCCCACATTTTCAGGGGATGGAGGACCACAAGATGTAGTGACATGATGAGAGACCATTTTTCCTATCTTTGACCATTTGGAGAATCCTCCTAATAAGAATATAAATCTCACGATGTACATGTTATGTGATTATTCTAATAGAAGGTGGGATTTTATCTCACAGGAAGGATATCATCGAAACATGTCTTGGGAAGAGTTTCAGAGGACCTTCTATGATTACATCTTCCCCAATACATTGAGGGCCGACTGATCCCGGGTGTTTATGCCTTTGGAGCATGACGCTCTTTTGTTGATGGATTGTTATTATCTGCTTTACAGAGCTTCATCACTTCAGACCTATTTTGGGAGGTGATGTGTTAACAATGGCTAGGTAATTTGAGGTTGGTCTTAGGTTTGACATCTCATCCTAGGTTAATGATTACAGGATGACTTCATTGAATAATATAATAAAACCATCACTGATTACGAATCACAATATGAGGGATTTTAGAGCTGCGAGCCAGGGTGGTTCAACATCCACGGTCGGTACTCCTTCAGCAAATAGTAAGAAGCCCCACTGGGAACATTCACGTAATGTTTTATAGATTCTCATGTGGTATGATACTAGTGATGGATGAGTGTGAATATGAGACCACAATGCTCGAAGGGCCCCATCGAGTGTTGACATTGCAGAAATATGGGCCATATTCGGCATTTTTGTCGGAATTTCACACCATCCTCTAATGAGGGGGAATCAGTTAATGCTCCACGTTTAGAAGAAGATACAATAGTTTCTCATCAGTTAGGGAACTATTGTTAATTTTTCCATTTAGGTCAAGAAGTTTGTCATGGCTAGGGTATCCAGATGATAGGTTTTTAGCGAAATTAGGGTGGATCATCACTGGGTAGTAAGGCAGGGTCAGGGTACATGTCAGACTATTGTGATGGAGCAGACCCAGTAAAAGCAGGATCTATGAACCTATACGGTTAGAGTTACAATTCTAGATGCCTCATTTTTATCTTCTTCTCTATTAGATACAGGGGCTTCCCATTCTTTTATATCTATTGTTGTTCTGGTGATACTCAGGATTTTTATCATTTCCTCGGATTATTTTGTGATACTATACACTCTATTTGGTATTAGGATGACTAGTGTATTTCAGTTCAAGGAGTTCCCTCATGAAATTGGTTTGTGTCACTTACTATGGGACTTCTATGTCTTAGATATAATATGCTTATATGTCATTATTAGAATTGAATAGTTAGTCTCTTGTATGGCCATTGTGGACTATTATCTTCAAAGGGTGAGTTTCATGTCACCAAAGGGAAGATCTTTTTTACACAAGGTTGAATGGGTTTTCTATGTGAGAAAAATGGGACTTGATCATCATGGGTTGGGAGGAAATACCACCCATATTCATATTTTTTATCAAAATGATCAGTGGACTTTAAATATGGACATTCTTCTATGGATGGAACTTTTTAGAGATATCTTTCTTGAGGAATTTTCAGGTTTCCCTCCACAGTGAGAGGTAGATTTCTCTATTGAGATTGTTCTAGGAGCAACATTGGTGTCCATTCGTCCTTATATGATGGCAACACGAGAGTTACAGAAGCAAAATTTGCAGTTACAGGAGTTATAGGAAAAGGGTTTCATCTAACCTAGTACTTCTCCATGGGGTTTCCCAATCTTTTTTGTAAAGAAGATAGACAATACCCTTAGACTTTGTATGGATTATCATATGGTAATACTTTTGACGGTCAAAAACTGATATCCCTTACAAATGATTGATGTTATCTTCGATCATATTTGAGGATCCCTAGTGTTATTGTAGTTGTACATGAAGTCTGGTTATCATCAGTTGCACATAAGACCATCAGATATACCTCTTATAGCCATTCAGAGCATTTATAGTCTATATGATTATTTGGTTATTTCGTTTGGTCTCATGAACATACTAGCAATTTTCATGGCACATATGAACCGAGTATTCCATCCTTACATGGATTATTTTGTGGTAGTTCTTGTTGATGATATCTTGGTTTACTCTCACAATTAACCTGATTGTGTTATCCATCATGAGATCGTATTGATTACATTGATATGGAATAATTTATATTCTAATATCTCAAAATTCCACTTCTGGATGGACCATATTCACATATTGGGTCATGTCATCTTAGATACCTGAGTATCAGTATACCCATATATAGTGAGAGTATTAGTTTCGTGGGAGAAACTAAATAACATATTTTAGTTATGGAGCTTTCTGGGGATGGCTGGGAACTACATGATATTTATTCCTGACATATCATGCTAATTAGTCCCACTGACAGGCCTAACAAAGAAGGATGAGAAGTACATGTGGATAGATTACATCGATTATCCCTTTCAAGAGATTAAAGTGGGATGTACTTTTGCAATGATATTAAATATTCCTGAGCTGGGAAATAGTGAAACGTTTTACTATGAACCATCAAGTATCGGGCTGGGAGCAGTGCTTATACCAGAGTGATGAGTCATTGCATACGGGTCTCGGTATTTGAGGAAACATGGGAGGAATTACCCGACACATGATCTCGAATTTTCTGCAGTTGTACATGCTTATTGTTTTGGGAGACAGTATCTTTTGGGAGTGAATTTTGTGATGTTCACTGACCACAAAATCCTAAAGTTTAAATTTACTTATCATGATCTAAATTTGATTTAATGAAGGTTGGATCAGTACTTTTAGTCTATTGACTTTGACAATGCCTAAACGCTTGGGAAAATGCAACACAGTTGCAGATGTGTTGAGCATGATGACCCAAATAATGGAAATTTAGTAGTCCAATAGTGAGTGGATGCTTGCAACTCTATTCACTGAGATTCATTTGTAGGTTCATGATAGAGTGGGAAAAAAGTTTCATTCTTCTGTAATTGTTACCTCTACTCTACTAGATCGAGTTTAAATGAGGCATCTATCAAATTTTGAAGGACTAGTCCTAAGGGAGAGTGTGTTAGGTGAGGACCCTATTCCTAGGTGAACCGTAATAGAAGATGTGGTTTTTTGTTTTCATGGATGTGAATGGGTTTCAGCAGACATACGCGGGATATTTTTCAATAATTCCATGAGTCAGCATTGGTAGTTCTTCCTGGTGTCACCATGATGTGTCAAGATCTAAAACATCTGTATTGGTGTCCAAGAACAAGGAGAGATGCTTCTAGTTTTGTTATGAGATTTTTAACCTGTCACTAGGTGAAGGTGGAACTTCAGTAACAAGTAGGGCTATTGTAGAAGTTACCCATTCATGAGTTGAAGTGGAATGATTTAATGACGGGTTTAATGATGGGTATACTGGGTTTTTCTCGAGAGGATGTTGCAGTTTGGGGTATTGTTGACAGACACATGAAGAATGTGCCTTTCTTACTTATTAATGAATCTTTTAGTGAGGATGATCTTAAATTTTTTTTCATCTAAGAGATTGTTAATTTTTTTGGTGTTCAACACTATATCATTTCACATAGGGATGCTCGGTTTACCTCTAGTGTCTGGCATGTACTACAGTGGACTTTGGGTAAACATGTACTACTGAGTACAACAAACCATCCCCATAATAACGGCCATTCAAAGCATATGATTCTGGTTTTGGAGTACATGATTTGAGCATGCATCCTATATTTCAACGTCTTGTGGGAGAGACACATAACGCATTTAGAGTTTTCCTACAATAATAGGTTTCACGAAATGATTCTGATGGAACCTTATAAGGCTTTATCCATTAAGCCATGTCAATCACCCCTTTGTAGGCTATAGGCAGGAGAGGAAGCTATGTTGGGACCTCTTCATGTCCATGAGACAACAGAGGTGGTGGAGTTGATTCAGTAGAGGATGGATATTGCACAATCTCTCCAGTAATATTATGTTGATCGATGGAGATGACCTCTGGTGTCTGATATAGGAGATAATATTTTCTTATGTGTCGCACTGAGGTTGGGACACAAGTGGATTGGAAGATAGGGAAATCATTAACTGTGCTATGTCTGGCCACTTGAGATTCTAGAGAGAGTCCAGACAGTATCCTATACATTGTAGTTACCTCATAGGGATTGGGCTATTCATAACATCATCCATCTATGTCAACCAGGGCATTACATTTCATTCTCGTCTCACATTTTTCAACCTGAGGAGGCTGAGTTGAAGGTAGATGAATCCTTTGAGAAGCACCCTATTAATAATGTGGATCACACCACGAATGTACTCCATGGTCGTTCTATTCCCCTGGTATGGAATCTATGGAAGCACAGGTGAGTACATAATGAGACATGGGAGAGAGAGGCTGACATATTTTCATAATAGCTGGAGTTGTTCATAGATTCTTCTTAACCACCCATTTAAGGGTAATTTGGGGACAAATTACATTGTGGGGGAAGTTTGTAAGCACCTGAATCTTCATTTCATGTATAGATCATTTTATTAAGTTGTATTTTAAGAATATGGGAAAATGGGAAATTTTTTAAGTAGACTTCATGTACTTTTTAGTACATATAGTGTACCTGGTTGCTATGTATGGCCATGTATTGGACGTGTAATGGCCGAGTACATGGTCGTGTGATGTCTTGGATGACCCTCTTAAGTCCGGATCCAATAGAGTCTAATACATTGAGTGTACATTAAATGAAAATGTTGTATAATTTTGTTTTTATTTGATAAATTAGTTAGGGTATGTGTCTCATCCTCAGAAATGTCCTCTTTTCCCATCGGTTCGTACATGAGAGCAACAGAACGACCGCAAACATCGAACCCCTCCTGGTTCTCTATTCAAGCAACGTTTGAGATGTCATCACTTGAATTGGATTCCCACCGAGGATTTCACTTTTCTCCCAGTGCCTTTATTACATATTCTTACTGTCTCTTGAGTTATCTTGGGATGATTGATTTTACCCTGATGTAAATATACATCATTCCAGATAATTCAATGTTCATCATTGAATATTATTGATCGTATGACATCAAGGAACGTGGTGTGTGCCATTCTATAATTTTCTTTGATTATATATACTAAAACTATTATATACACAGGTTTGGGGTATTGTGTGTTTGAAATTAAACCCTTTTATTGCCTTTTATGGGGTTTTTATTGACAAATGTGTAGTTTTATATGTGTATAGTTACATTATAGGACACCCCAAGGGTGAGTTTCCCTTGTTTGTTCATTTATGGAAGTTTGGTCTAGGATGCCTGTTAGGATTTCCTTATTTTCCATGCCTTGCTTGGTTAGGATGGAGTTACTGATTATATGAGATGACTATGGTATACATTGTGAATGTTTGACTGAGCAGGATTTGACTAGGATAGATTCCCTATATAGGTTCATTTATGTATTTATTACTGTTTTGGGGCCAATTGGAATTGGCTATGACAGCTTCCAGGTGGTCTTCGACCCAAGCGATTAAAATGTGAGAGCATTCCAAGGCAGTTGTTTATAATTGTTTTGTAGTGTGTTGGACCCTAGGTAATTGACACTAGAGCTTCTAAGTGGTCATTATATTTTACTGATTCTATATTGACAAAGGGGTATTGGTCATGAGAGCTTCTTAGGTGGGTTTTTATAAATGTTAGCGCTAAGTTAGACTAAAGCGGTTAGACCATGAGATCTTCCTAGGGGGGTCATTATTAAATGATTGTTTTTATGTTATACCAGGTTGATTATACTATGAGTACCATTAAAAAGGGTGGGGATTTATTAAATTAATGATGGTGAAGAGTCTTCCAAGCCTAATAACATGCTTGGACTCTATCTTACTTGTTTTTTTATATGGTCTTCTCAGACATCTATTTGTAACTATAACACATGGGGATAAAGAGAATAGGCTATGTCCCAAGATTAAATTTTTCAATGGATTGAACAATGAATGTAAATGAATGTAATTGAAAACTGTAGGATTGCTTACTTTTGAGTACTTCTCAGTTTATTTCTTCATATCTCCATATTACCTTATATATATTCACTAATAGTTAGGCACATATAGTTTGGTGGTTGCCTGCTAGGATTCATCTTCCACCTTGTTTGGGTCATGGTTTATACCTAAATATCTTATTTAGTTGCATGTATAGATTAGCGAAAGCTCCCTTATTCATCAGGTAATTGATTTCTATTGGAGATAGAAAACATAATACCATGTTAAGGATTACAATGCTGCTAGAGTTTACTATTTTTCGATACTTTGGATTTGGTATTGTATTTCCAATATTGTGACGTGTTTGACATAATTCCTAGAAACAAGTGACATGCAACATTTATATATATATATATATTCATGTTGTTATATTAGAATCTATTTCTTTTTGTTTATTTTATTGTATTGTGTTACTACTTCCGATATGGATTAATAATTTATTTCCATTGTGTATACTCTTCCAATAAGGGCATAGTTTCCCTATTATCACATCATATTCCTCGCTACTATTTGGAAGCCTCTAGCTTTTGGGGAAATTATCATGAGTTCATGTGAACAATTAGATTTGAGGAAACCTTGGGAAGCACCCAGAAGTGGAACATTACATCATTTATTCTCATGTGGCACATGTCATGGAGAATTCAACAAATCCTCTAAGCATATCGACTCAAAACATGGTGTAAGAAACAATTGAAAATGTTATTAAAAAAATCAATATCTATTGCACTCAATTACCTCTATAAGAATCATAATCCAGAAAACATTAACTCTTTTCAAGGAATTCTTCCGAATTAAGTCATCAACTCTTGTGACTGATTTGAATTAGTTGAAATTCAGGGGCACGTCACATCACCACACTACATATTTTGACGACATTAGAATTTGAATTGTACCTACATAACACCTAAAACAATTGAGTAATTACTTAATAGAATATATACAAGTAGTTATTGGGGGACCATTGAAATAGTCAAGATGAGTATTATGGTCGATCCTAATAGATTGACCATTTAATACTATCTTAAAATGAAAAGTGATATTTTTTAGATGGTTGAAACTAACCATCCAAAATAAACTATTATGGCCATATAACTATGAATTATTTTCCTACATGTTTATTCATCTTTTGAAATTTACATTATTTAGGCTCGTACAATTTCAAAATTTGGGTTTTACCCCAACTAGTATAAATTTATCTCTATGATGCTCCAATAGTGTTCAATTTTTCAGGACTCTTTAATTGAATATGGATCATTCTATAAGTCGTATTCCCTTTCACCTCCCTCCATTGAATGGATATTCCCAATTACATCACATCATATCATGGGGCATGAAATGTGAATGTTTCAACACATTCACGATTTAATTGTGTTTTATAAGTTATCCCAGTCACTGCAATAATTTTTTCTTGTGGTGGGTCCTCTACTAAATAAAAATTATTCTTACTCATGATTGGGGAAGATCATCCATTTTTATTCTTAGTTATGACACATTCTATCAAATAGATATGTTGTGAGTTTAATAAAAGAGGTTCTGGATACACCTTTTATTGAGCCACTTGTTTTTTCCACCAATAAATTAATCGTATATTTCAAAATATCACATTGTCTTACAATGTAAGATTTCCCCATATACATCACTTGATTTTGGGATCTAATTTAGAGCTCGTTTTCCTTACCTTCTTTTCTCCAATAACAACATATTATTGAATATCCAAGATTAGAACATATAAAACATATTATGTTAAAAACATACCTCATGTCATAATTTATCAATTGAGATGTTGATACAACTTGATTTTTCATCAATCATTGAGCTCCTATAATTCATTAAACAAACTCTAGGTGTGTCACATTCTTCAAAAATAGTAGTGTTTCATGGAAAATTTCTTCTAATAGACACGTCATTCAAACATTTCATGATTTATCTTATTATTATGATATTTACAACTATTTATATCTTTAAATCATGAAATATATTTCAAATACTCTGTAAAAAAACTTGATGTATGTCCATAAATCACACATAAATTTTAAAAGATATTATTGCATCCTATAATAACCATTCAAGGTATGTTTTTGCAATCTATAGGATTTTTCCTATTTTTGGAACTATAAAAAAAATATTTTAGTCATTCTTGAAATAAGGATGACCATATCCAATACTAGGTTTTACAAAACTATGTGACCTTTGAAATGAGAAAATATGTTAGTTTTTCTCCATGAAAATAACATATTTTCTTTTGATTTAATCATTACCTAGCGAAGGAAAATCATATAGTACATTCAAAGAACACTTCATTTTAGGATTTCCTTTAACATTTGATTTCTCCACATCTTTCTTCACGAATTATAACGCTTCACAAATTTATTGAATCATCAAATCCATTGAAATAAGATCAGCATTAACTTCTCTATTGATATTATTCCCACTATAAATCTCATAATCTAATTCTCAGGTGTGCTTATCCAAACATTCGCATTGTTCCTTTATTTTAATTTTTTATAGAAATAAGATCAAAATATTATGCATTCCTTTATAGTAGACTTTAGTTCCCATAAACTAGTTCAGATAGCTATATAGTTGGACCATCATTCCTATATTTGAGATTCTGATATTCATCTGTGTTTAAATACTTCATTTTTTAACAGCTATGTTATTTTCTGTCATTTTATATTTATTATTCAGTTCATTATATTGTAAGTAATTCATCTCTCTCATATTAGTAGCCACTTCTATAGGTATATTGTTAGATTTATTTGCATCATCCGGTTTCGGATCCAATTCCATTAATTTGTGGAAAACATCCACTTTTGGTCTTTACTTATTTTTCTCATTACTAGTAGTACCAAAATCATTTTGAATATTAGTTTCGTCACTCATTACTTCAGTATAATTTAATGATTTAATAGTTTCACTATCCGATTCTTCTAGTTATTTATTTAGTATGTTGTTGGATTCCTTCTACTAATTTACATGCTTTACTCAGACACTTCCACAATGGGGAATTCCAAAAGACTTTCCATCTTATTTGAAATTATTCCATTTGTATTAGAACACTATGAAAAAAGAAGACTGAATATTTAACAACAATAATTGTCTAAACAAATTTAGTGAAAAAAAGTATGATAAAGGAAAGAATTGATCCGGTACCAATTGTTATATCAAAAAGGGGCATCAATACCCGGATAAGGGTGGGGTGAATTTGGGTGTGGAGATTATTTTCTAAATTCTTCCTTCCCAAATAGATTTTGTCCACTTTATTATAATGGAAAATTTTTTCACATAAGAGTTAATAGTGATTTTATTGTTTCATTCATTATCTGGTGATGATTCATTTAATGTAATATAAGAAAATTATAAAAAGGACATGATAGTTTTAACTTGGTTCACTCTCAATGGGATACATCCAAGGATCATATAATAGTGATGTATCAATTTACAAAATTTAATGTAGATCACTGCCAATGATAATGGTTTGGGATAGATATAATATACACCAAAGATCACTTCTTTTATAAGGTCTAGGTCCGTGTCATGTCATACACATGGGTTACATTCAATGACTCTCTCTTTGGATCATTTCAGGTGGAAAGGTTCACTATCATCCTCTTATTTTTCTCACTACTCTTGGAAGGAATTCAAATAATGTTTATGGAATTTTAGGTCAATTCAATATCATTAATGAGTACATACCTAGGTGTATATGATTGATCTATTGAGGTTTCTCTTTCATTCAACTAATAAATTCCACTTTACCACTAATTGATGACAAATTTATTTCATAACACCATTTACACTGCTCACTACCTTTGTGAAGATCATCTGTCACGAATCATGAATATCCTTCTCAAACCTCCTTCCTTTTTTGAAGATCACATAGCCTTAGTAAATCAAATCTATTAAAAAAAGATCAACTTGCTTTTATTAATCTCCAATATTTCACAAAACATACATAGACATAGAAAATTACCCTACTTTCATGATTATCAGAACTTTCGGTTTTCTTTTATAGACATTTAGAACAGATTTTCATGAAACTTCACCACAATCCACCTACTCAAACCAAATTTATGACTCTAGAGCCTTAATATTTTCATTACGTCTCATTCCTATTTTTGATGGGGATAGAGGCCTGTTTATAGTAATTCTCATGATTCCATAACCTTCCAGACAAATTTTCACCATTTTTAAATGGACCTACTTTTCACCATGATGCTCCTTTTTTTGTGTTTCACCAGAAACATTATATATCACAATTCATGTTGTTTTCATAGATATCACTATAGAACTCTTTATATCACCCCAAGGGTCCTCTAGTAATGCTCCTTACCTTCAGCATTCGTGATGATCTTCATTGTATTGTTGTTTAGTTTTAACTATCATTATTACTTTGTCAAACACCAATCCAAAATCCCATCTTCTCAAAACTAATTCCATTCCATATCTTCATAATGACATCATGGAAATCCATTTTTCGTGATGCTATGCATTCTACAAATTGTGGACACCAAAATTTTGGTAAACACTGCGAAATGACATCACCTGGTGTATGTAATTATCTTATATGTATTCATCAGTATCCATTCCTTTTTCATGGATCTTGGTCAACATTCATAGTCAAAAAGTTCTCTAGACACTACAACCATCCATAGAAACATTTTTTCTCGAAATACAAGAATCATCAAAAAAATGTTTCAATGATACCTTGATTGATTTTTGACCAAATGAGGGCTATCTCTATGTTCATGTATATTAAACCATATCATCCCATATTCATATTTCCTTATGAATAATAGATATTAATGGGGTATATATATAAAATTATAAAAATAAAGAGACATCTTGGGCACTATGAGTAAAAAAGTATGGGTACTAGGATTTGGAGCTCCCTATAGATTCTCATGTTTTTCACTTCTACATTCATGGGTAAAAAAATGAATTGATTTCTTCAGGATTAAAATACATTTTATGGAAATTTTCACTATTTTTATATGGTGTAACTAAATTTTATAATCCATATTGAGGATTGAGGGTCCCTTGATGATTTTGTGTTTGAATGGAATCTATGTTAGTTAGTGCATTAATCTCCCAATTTTGGACCAAAAATCAATATGATGGGACAAAATCAGCTCACATTTCTATAGTTATATTGACATGGGCCATTGAAATTTTAAAACCATTTCGGGTCTTTGGTGATATATCCACTTCCTCTGTTTGGGTGAAGAGATATAATTAATAATTTCTAAACAGGATCCAATATTTTTCAAGGATCCTTCCATGGCCATTGGTAGTAGAATTCCATGTATCCCCCAATTTCACTAATTTCATTCATTATATATTATATATATATACATAATTTTAATATTATTCAGAATATTTAAATGAGGCACTATATCCACCAAACACTCCTTCAATTTGGTTTATATATTATTTTAAAAAATGATTATTTTAGGATGTAAATATTTTCGGGATTTCATGTGATGTTATTCCATATAGAAAATTATTTTAAATTAGTTACTCAATGACTATGAATTATGAGTCTAATACCATGTCTCTAGTATGATATTTTATTTTTATCACTACAAGTTGAATTTGATACCCCTTTTGGCACCTATAAATAGTAAATGTTGAGGGGGGGGGACAGTGCTCACATTATCATTGAAGTCATAGAGTTTATACTAGTATAAGAGTAATTCATGATCCATTTTCAATTGGAACCCATCATATATCTATATTATCAACCATTAATCAAATGTTTTGTGGTTAGATGTGATCTTGAATGATGTCATCTCGATCATTATTTTTGAATTAGATAATTTAATATTATTTTTATAAATACACATTGGATAATGTGACATATATCTAAAACTCCTAGGTACTATAGAGGGACATAAAAAGCCCCCCAAGGAACATTTTAATGATGTAATAATTATGGACTAATAACTATTACTAGATAGTAACCCAATATTAAATAATATAATGATTTTATATTAGTGGATTGTGCTTCCAATCAGGGGGTTGTTCTTTATAATATGGTTTATGGTTTTTTTTCGATGTATAAATATATATTTCAAATATATATTTTGACTTCAGAACACTAAAAATACAATTTAAATTTATATTATGATTGATAAGTTTCTTAAAAAGGAACATCAATGAATAGGAATGTAGTGATATTCTAATGATAGAATTTTTAAAATGTGCCGATTATTACCAGTCCATTGAATTGGATATTTTAATATATATATATATATATATCAAAAATATAAAAAGTATTTCTATTAGATTTATTTGGTGAATAGTTAATGATTGTTTCATTGTAAATAAAAAACTAATTTCCAATAAATGAATATTTTAAAAATATATTTATATAATGAATCATTATTATTTATATATGTACATTGAAATTATATTTAAAATCAATTATTTAAGGAATTTTTATGTCATATAATGAGTAATAATTTCTATATTAAAATTTAATAATTATCCGATAATGAAATTGTTTTACTAAAATTATTTTTTTAGCAGTAAGTAGTTATAAGTTTGGTTTCATTAAACTATCATTTCTTGTCATTAAATTATGTAATTATTTTTATTAATTATTTTTTACATATGTGTTAATGTAAATAAAATATAATGTATATATAAACATCATAGTTAATATTAGAAGAATAATAATTATACATTTGTTAATATAAGTTTACATTAAGGCTTATAGACATTTTTCTATAAAACTAATTTTATTCAGAATTTTTTTTCATAAATTAGTAAAATTTATCTCGAATATAAATTGGTTTAAAATAAATTTCAATTTTATATATTAAATATAATATATTAATGCAAATTTAATAGTTATTACCAGTAAATAAATGGATTTATATTATCTTTTTGATTAAAAATACATTTTAAAACAAATGAGAAATCTATTTTATCTAATAAATTATATAAAACAAAATTAAAAAACTAATAAATATTGAATATGGTAAAATTTAATAATTATATTTAATTATAATAAAATATATAATTTTATTTGGGAATCATAAATATTTTTCATTATGAATAATAAAATAGTAATGATTTGTTATCATGTTTATAATTAAAATGAGTTTACTGGAGGTTTAAATAATAAAAAATTGTAGCCGTGAAACATTAACATTATATTTTAATTTTTTGAATTATTAAAAAAATATCTTATAATACCAATAATAGATGTTCAATCTTAATCCCTATTCACATGAATGTGACATTAAAATATATAAATCTATTATGTAATTCCATGTTTTTGCCTTCACACATATACAGAATGGAACATATTCTAATTCATTTTTATGAAATATTGATCCATATATCTTAGAAAATACCTTAAAAACCATCAAATATTTCATCCCTTCATCCATGATCCCCTTTTTTTCTCCTATGAATAATCAATTACACCATCTAATGTAAGCTTGTGTAATCATTTCAATGTTGAGGAATATCATTTTATATAATTCTTCATCATTTATATTTATATATAAATTACATAATCATTTTGTATACATAATAAATATATTAATAATTAATGATAAATATAATTTGATGATGTTATGATATTTGAATAACCAATTCACCCATTTTTTATATCAAATGTGAAATGAGAGTATCAATCGAGAATACATGTGGACTATTGCCTCGACATAGAGGTATATTACATTATTTGTCACTATGTATAATGTTTAGTTATTTTTATTAATATAAAATTTATATATAAAAATTTAAAAATAAAAATTCTTCTCAAATAATAGGATATTTACCACCATTATTCATTCCCATCCATTGTAAAATGACAAGTTCACAACTATGTACTTTTGGACTATAACCTCCACGAAGGGTTGTTAATTATACTTCGTTAAAACATAAAATTCATTATTATATGAATATAAATAATTACTGTAACTTATATTTTTTCTATTATAATGAATTCGTAATTATAAATTATAAATTTAGGTTGTTATTCATTCCCTAAAATTGAGAAAACATCCGTCGTGGTTACATACAAACTACCATATGCATTAAGTGAGGTAATTTATTCATTCATAATACATCATATGAATTGTAATAAAAGAATATAAAATTAATAAATATGATAATAATAACATGATTGATTATTTTAAGATTACTGAATAAAGATAAATGTCTTGGGTCTATAGCTTCTGATCTTAATAATAATTGAAATGTGAATAATATATCACACCAAACATTTTTTTTCTAAAATAATTATTAATAAATTGAATTTGATTGTTAATAAGTTGAAAATATATGTAACACCCCAAGAATTTACAAATTGATTTTTATATATTGCATGGATCACTGAGTCTCTAAAAACACCACATTGTTATAACCTAGCCATGTAAATAGATTTTTGTCACTTATGTGATGTGAATTTCGAATATATGACATACACGGTTATAATCAGTAAGTTATTTGGAGTTCGATAAGAAAAAACATTATTTTTTTGGTGAATAGTAACCTACTCTTAGGAATAGTAACACATCGTTATGAATAGTGATATAACATAATGAATAGTAACCTTACATGTTATAGTATATAATTAATATTCAAGTGGCAGTATGATATAACTATGTTTTGGAATATATAAATAAATGTTTTAAAACTATTTTTAGAATAAATTATGATTTTAAATAACTATTATATTAATCATATTTAGAAAAAAAAATTAAAATATGGACTTCATTTTTGGATTCTACATGTTGAAAAATAGTTAGGTTGAATTTTTCTCTATGTTTCTGAAATACTCAATTTTTTAATGAATAGTGAAATACAGTAAAATTCCGTCTATACAAATTACCAGTTAAATACACTATTTATGATATCATAAGTTCTGTAATCCCACTTGGATCGAACTCACAAAAATTGGTTACTATTCTTGGTCATGGAATCAACACTATTGTTATTATTGGAGGAAATTAATAAACTAATGATTAAAAAATTAATAATACCCTCATGTCCTCCATTATAACCCCCCCCCCTCACATCATCTTCTATTCAATCCTATAATCCTTGAATATCATTAACGATCTTACCAATTAATATTACACAACAATTCTCCAATTCAAATAATCTATTGGTATTTCCAACATACCCAAACCACATCCCCTAAAGATGTTCTAAAGGAGGTTATAACAAAAGCTAAATCATCATTCTTTTTCATATAGTTTTATCCTCTTTTGTCATCCTCTCCACAACACTTCTATCCAGGTGACCATGATAGATCAAGTATAATATATATACTGGAATTATAGAATGTGAATGTAAGAACCATAATCAATATCCTTATTCTCTCTCCCTCTCTCTTATTTTACAAATGATATCAATGTCCATGAGGATCCAATTTATAACCATTATGAACAACGATGTTTTGTTCCTCAATTTTTCCTTCATTACATGTCATGAAAAAAATTTATGTTTGAACCAGACATTAATATAAGTATTATAACTTATTTAGTATTTAGTAACAAGTATAAATACATATTAATAAATCGTATGACCAAACAAGTTCTTAATAATCAAAACACCGCTAAAATAATCTATGTGAATGCCATAAATATTTCATTTAATTATTCATCCTCTTTAAATGTTTCTGAATGATATAAATTACCATGAAAACGTTTGTATGTTCATAAATCATATGTAATTTCAATTCTGGATATTAACATCCATTCAACATGAACTCTATTATATAAGAACAAGTGAACCAACTATGAAAATAAAGAAACCGTACATTCTGGAATAACGAAATACAATCTAATATGTTTTCAATAACGGAATACATGAACTAAATTGAATTATGATAAACTAAATATATTTCAAATTGGTTCTAAAATAATTTATTAATATGACAAATTTCATATTCTAGGACCGTATTTTCAAGAGTGTAACATATTCATACTTAAGGTAAGAGGTTTCTTCATCTCATTTCTATTTTTGTGAGATATTCACTATTAACTACTGTTACTTGTGTATGGTGTATATATATCTTCAATTTAGGTTTCATATCATTAATGTCTTTATTTTCATGATATACAATGTATCATTTTATGATTATTAATTTTTAGGCATACGATTCTTTTTATTACAAAGTGGTAAGTATTTTCTACCCGAAACTCCATTTTCTTTCAGCTTGCTCGTATTCTATATTTTACACAAAAAAGTTATTATTGATTCTTATTTAATTCTAACTAATTCTATGTTAATGTCCTATATATGTTTAAAGAACATAATCCTTTCTTATTTTCGGTGGAGTTACATGTTTTAAAATAATCATTCAAAAAATTCTTACAAAGTGCAAGCTTGATTGAAGGAACTTCTAAAATTATTACCTATTTTAATATTCACTATATAATCAGTTATGAGACATATTTATATTTTTAGATAATAATATTTTACATGAAAATTCTATTTTGGTTTATTTCTAGTTTTTTGAATGAAAAAATACCTCTTCACATTAAAATATCTTTAATGATTTTCTTAAATCGCACTATAATGTTTTAATTTAAAAGAATATTTAAAATATCTTTCTACATGGTTTCACATTAGTGGGAAAAAAATTATGCTTAAAATGTAATATCAATGTATTCCCCTTTTCTTTTATGGGATACAAATTTTTATAACCAGCATCGTGGAAAATATAAATTATGTACCAAAAGAACACTTCTTTCCAAAGTAAAATAAATTGTTCTCACCTCACATTATCTTTTAAGAGGTAAATGCCTTTTTCACCACATATTCCATGCATGTGGGTTATATAATGACCTTTGATATATCATATCAAGAGTGTAATTATTTTAATTATATTCTATGGGAATATGATTTGAATGTTTCAAAGTAGAATGGGAAACATTATAATGTTTAAGGATTATTAACTCAAGAATTTTTCTATGGTATCATTTAAAAATATCTATGTCTATGGAAAAATTCTTTCTCTAATCTTGTACATAATTATTTTTTATCTATTCTGATATTATTTAAACAAAATTAAGGGTTTTTTATTAGTTTAACTGTGGAAGATTCATTTTGATTCCATTCACCATATTATTCAGAATGGGTAATGGTTATTGTCAAATGATTAAGGAATGTTATATACATTTCATAGTTTAGTTTCAATATGAATTTATAGGTTGATTATGTTCACCCCATCCATTTTAGGAATACATTGGACTTTGTATGTTATATGTGGGTCCCGCTATAGCTGCTCGATGCATCAGAAGGTCTCATGAGAGAAATAGATGTGTAATTGAAAGAGGCCTTTCCCAATTCGATATATGGTTTTTGTAGATGCCTTAATCATTTTTAGACATTGTGGGTGAGGCCTTGAAAAAATATTTCAGAATGTCCCGCATATACAGTAGCTTCATTATGAATCTAGTAATTGAATGTTCAGGTGGTTATTCGACTATTTTAATATCCATGATTATGATTTATTATGCAATTATTTTACTTAGCTCTTATTCATGCCATAATGTGTTCATGTTTATTATGGGTAATGACATGTGTTTTCATATTTTTACCTTGCCTGATGTTATGTTTGTGTTATTTTCTACATTATTAATTGCTCTTTCTGAGCGTTTGAGCTCATAACTTTATTATGTTTCATTTTCCCATGATATGACGATGTAAATTATGAATGACATGAAATTATAATCTAGGAAGCACATATCTTTCAAATGGAATAAATTAGTGTTGTTTGACTTTCAAGATGTAATATTGAACTTGTATATGTATATTGTTTCCAAAATATACCAAAAAACTTGTTCCTTCATGATTCATACTCTGTGATTATAAGACAATGTATTAAAATAAGGCACAAGCACCAAGAAACTATGGTCGGGCCCTTACAGTTGGTATCAAAGGATGTTGAGTAGAAAACTTGGAAACTAGATATATAAAATATAGATTAGTGAACAAATCCTAAAGATAGAATTTCAGTATAAGAATACAAAAACATCCTTGAATTTTTTTTATGTAATAGATTAGGTGTTTTCTCATGAAAATGCATCCCTGTTAGGATACAAACAAGTATATATGTCTCTGACACAGATGTATGTAGGGGTAAAATCAGAAAGCACCACTTTGAGCTAGACTCAAATGAGAATAGGTACACCACAATGGGACTTTCTGCACTCTTGGTTCGACACTCTCCAGAGATATTCTTTGGTATATTAATAAGATTATTACAAACATTTATGAAGGATTTATGAACCAAAGTAACCAAAGTATATGACTTTTTGATTTATGATTCATATATTTTTGTTATGTGTCATACCATTTATACAGATATAGAGTGTTCTTAATTTTATAAACTAATATATTATACTGATTTGATTAGAAATGACTCCTAGTATAATGATTGATAACATCAACAATGTATGTGATGAGAATATATAAAATGATCATATCTATGATGGTCTTAAACCATCATTTAAAAGGGAGATTTTCTCCCATATATCCTCACCTTATTAAGAAATAGTATCAAGTATGGATAGGGTATGTAAGGACTTCTATGAGTCATATTTATTTGATGGGATGAATATAAATAAGAGGATTGTAGAAAAAACATGGATAATGTAATGAAGGGAAAGATGTATTTTACCACATTTGATAATTGTCGAAGGAAAGGCCTCAGAATATGCTTAAGGGGAAAAGTAGATTGCTTCATGTGTGAAGAAAAGGGAGACCATGCTCATAATTTCAAGGCAAGGAAAGAATTTTCCTATATTCAATTCTTCAACTACAAGGAGATGGTACACTATGTGAATCTATATTCCAAGACTCAATGGAATATACACCAAATATTGATTTTGAATTCTGATGAATTTATGATGCTTCCATAGATGAATTATAATGATTAATATTACAAGTAAAAAATCATGTCACACGAATACTTTTTTAGTAATGTTATGGTTTTATAAATTATGAGATATGTAAGGATTGTACTAAAGTAATATTTCATAAAGGATTCGAGGTAATATGATGAAAAGTAAAAAAGGAAATTTAATTTAGTAGAAACATAATAATTTTATGGAAAAAATTATTGAGGGAAAGACAACCATTAATACATATCTAATATTGAGATACTGATAAAGAAATGACAGATTCAGATAAGTATTGGCTTCCTTAGAACAAATTATTGACATTTCTAGAAGTTTCATATTCTATCATAGATGGAGATTAAAATACTATTGGATTTAAGTAATATATCCAATAATATGTATCTTACATAAATAGTAAATAAGAATACATGTTTATATAATAAATTTATGGTAATTCATATTTTTACTACATTTCAAGAGGATACATGATGATGTTATTTGCATGATTGGAATGAGAAATTTAGAGCTACATCATATTGATTAAGGATTAATGAAAAGTTCATATTTTAAATTCAGAGGAATTCATTAGAATTTGTTGAATCATTATATATTGTAATTTTTAACCATTTATAAAATGGTTTTTGTTAATCGTTTTATGTGATTTTAGTGGTTGATGTATTGCTTCACCAAATAGAGTTACCCATGATAAGGGATGAGGTGTATATAGTTCTAGTGGAATAAAATGATTAGTTTTTAACTATAAATCTATATTTATACTCGTAAAGAGATTAATAAATCCTCGAATCAAGGAAAATAGTATTAAATAAAATCATATCTTATTATCATAATCAATAATAATATCAATGAATTTTTTTAGTTTATAGTTTTTTAGTAATAAACATTCATCTGAACATGTCCTCCATTATGTTCCATCAGAACATCATAGTCATATTTTTCATCCATGTCTAGATTTTTACTTCTAATTAATGTCACCTCTTTCAGAAATAATACTTTTTAGGGTGACCACCTCATCTACCTTAACTATTTTTAAGGAGGTCATTTTATTAACCCTCTTTCCAAAGTGGGTATCCATAATAGAATTTTCAAGTATCAACCATTAACATCGAAGATCAATTTAAAATTTAGAGGAAGAAAATTTTGTAATAAGGGAATAATGTAACACCCCATGTATTTACAAATAGATTTATTATAGAATGTATGGATCATTGAGTCTCTAAAAACACCACTTTGTTATAACATAGTCATGTTATCATATGTTTGTCACTTCTGTAAGGTCAATTCGGAAAATCTATCATACAAGGATTTTATTAGCAACATTTTTTGAGTCTGATAAGAAAAACCAAATTTTTGGTGAATAGTAACATACCATTATGAATATAAACATAACATTATGAATAGTGATACATCTAAAATAATATTAACTTTACATATGATAGTAATTAAATAATATTCATGTGTGTGTACGATATACCTATGTTTTGGAATAAGTAAATTAATGTTTTAAAACAATTTTTTATAATAAAATAAGATTTTAATGAAATATTAAATTAATCCCATTTGAAAAATTATTTTTGAAAAATGGACTTCATTTATGGATTCTACATGTTGAAAAATAGTTAGGGTGAATTAATAATATTTTTCTAAAATACATGAATTTTTTATGAATATAGGAATATGACAAAATACCTTATATACAAATTATCAGTTAAATACAAAATATTTGACATCGTATGTAATGTAAGACCAGTTGGATCAAACATACCATAATTTATTACTATTCTTGGCCATGGAATCATCACTATTTCTGGTCATGAGGGAAATTAATAAACTAATGATAATAAATTTATGAACACCCTCCTCTCTTCCACTATAAACCCCCTCCCCCTAACTTCCTCTTCCCATCACACCTCTAAGCATTGAAGATCCAAAAAGATTTTCCCAATTTCCCTTCCCGAAAAATTCACCACATCCAAGAATCTCGTGGTCCTTCCAAAATTCCAAAACCCCTTCTCTCAAGGAGATACTCAAGGAGGTTATTACAAAATGTAAATCATCATTGTTTTTCTTTTAGTTCCATTGCGATTTAACCCCTTTTGTTATGCTCTCCTCACATCCTCCGTCCATATGACCATGATAGATCCATTGTTATATATATACTGTATTTATATAATGTTAATGGTAGAACCATCATCAATATCCTTACTCACTCTCTTTAATAATATAAACGAAATCAACATCCATGAGGTTTAAATTTTTAAACTTCATGGATGACGATGTTTTATTATTTAATTTCTCCTTCATTAATGGTCATAAAATTATTTTTATGGTTTATCATGACATTAATATATGTATCATAATCAATTTAATATATTATAACTAGTATTTATACATATTATTAAATATTATGACCAAACTAGTTCCTAATAATCAGAATACAGCTAAAATAATCTAAGTGAGTGTCATTAATATTTCTTCTAATGATTCATCGTATTTCCATGAAACCAAATTATATAAATTACCATTTACACTTATTTATGTTCATAAATATTATTTAATTTCAATTATAGTTATATACATACATCCTTCATGAAATCCCCTACTTAAGAACACGTGAACAAATTATGAAAATAAAGAAAACGAACACTCCAGAACAAAGAAAGTCAATATAATAACTTATCCATAAGGGAATAAATAAACTAAAAATAATTAGGATGAACTAAATAAATTTATAATATGATCTGAAATGTATTACTAATAATCCAAATTTCATATTCCAGGACCTTATGTTCACGAGCGGAACACATTTGGACTTCAGGTAAGGGGTTTCTTCATATCACATCAATTTTTGTGAGATATTATTTATTTAGTAATGTTACATGTTTATGGTGTATGTATACATCCCATTGTTTTTTAATATAATTAATCTCTTCATTTTAATTATTCCCAATGTTTGATTTGATGTTGATTAATTTTTTCACATACGATTCAATTGATTACAAATATGTTAGTATTCTCTACCTAAAACACTATTTTCATTCGAGTAGCTCTTATTCTCTATTTACCTAAATGACAATCTTATTTATTCCTTTTTACTCTTCATTATTTCTGTGTGAATGTTTTATATATCCTTACCAATCATAATACTGTATTATTTTTTAGGGAGCTATATGTTTTAAAATAATATTTCAAAAAAATTCATTCGAAATGAAAACTTGATTCAAGGAACAATGAAAATTCTTAAAAAAAATTTATGTTCACCATATAATATATTTTATACCATATTTAACTTTTTAAATAAAAAATTTTAACATGAAAAATTATATTTTAGTTCATTTCTGTTTTTAAGAAATAAAATAAATCACCCTCTTTAAAATATCTTTAATGAATTCTTTAAACTGCGCTAAAATGTTTTGATTCTAAAGCATCAATAAAATAACTTTTAACATGATTTCACTTCATTGGGATATCATTTTTTCCAAAAATGTAATCTTAATGTCTTTCACTTTTATTTTCTATTATATACTTTTTTATCACCTGATTTATGGAAAATTCAAATGATTTACAAAAAGAACTCTTATTTCCAATGTAAAATAAATTGTCTTCACCTCACATTAACTATTATGAGGTATGTAGCCTGTTCACCACATATTCCAGGAATGTGGTCTATGTAGAGACCTTTGATATGACTTTTTAAGAGTATCCTTATTCTCATAATATTTAAATTTAATGTTATTTTAATATTTCAATGTGGTATGAGGAACTTTTTAATGTTTAAGGATTATTTCTTCAAGAATTTTTCAATGGTATAATTTAAAAATATCTACGTCTATGTTAAAATCATTTCTTGAATCCTTTACTTAATTGAGGATTTTGTATTATAATATCATCTACAATATGTTTTTGAATATTTTTTGAATATTTTTACTATCGATGTTCTATTTTGATATCATTCACTATATTATTCTGAATTGATTTTGTTTTTGGTAAAATGATTGAGAAATGTTATTTACCTTTCATATATTAGTTTCAATATGAATTTATATGTTTACTATATTCACCCATTTCATATGTGTAATGAATTGGACTTGGTATGTGATGGGGGGTATAGCCCCTTGATGCATACTAAGGTCTGAATAGATAAATAGATGTGGAATTGGCTGAGGCCTTTCCCAATTCTATATATGGTATTGGATGAGGCCTTAATCATTTTTAGATGTCCTAGATGAGGCAATGATAAAATGTTTTAGAATGTCTGGTGTATGCACTTCCCTCATTGTGTAGCTTGTAATTTAGGTTTCATGTGGTTATTTGACAAGTATAATGCCCATGATTATGTTTAATTATGGGATTATTTTACTGAACTCATATTCATGCCAAAATTTGTTCAAGTTTATTGATGGTAAAGGCATGTGTTCTCATTTATTCACCACGCCTAATGTTATGTTGATGTTATCTTCTACTATATTACATGCATTTCTGAGCATTTGAGCCACCCAATTCTAATGATTTATTTTCCTAGGATATGAATAAGTGAATAATGAATGACGTGAAAGCATAATCTTGGAGGAATTGATGTTTCTAATTGAATAAATTAGGGTTGTTTTCTTTTCAAGATGAAATTTTGAACATATATATGAATGTTTTTCCACATGCTACTAAACAACATAATCATTAGGGATTAAAGATCGTTGTTTTTATGAAAATTTATTAAATTAAGGCACATGATCTGAGAAAATGGGATCAGGTCCTTTAAGTTGGTTTCAAATTAAGTTTAATAGATTATATGGAAACTAGATATAAACAAATTAAATTACTGAACAAAACCCTAATATAGAATCCGGGGATTAGAATACAAAAATATACTGGAATTTTTTTATGTAATAGATTTTGTGGTTCATCATGATAATACCTCCATTCAAGGATACATGCAAGTATATGTGGCTTTGCACATATGTATATAGGCGTAAAATTCAAAAACAATCCATTTTTCCGGACTCGAATGAAAACTGGTACATGACAACGAGCCTTTCTACATTCCTGGTTCGACACTCATATGTGATAATACTTGGTAAATTTATAAGATTATTACAAACAATTATGAAGAATTTGTTCCCCAAAGTAACCAACGTATACAGTTCAAGGATTTATGCTGCATAAATTTATGTTATGTGTCATACAGTGTTTAGAGATATAGAGAGTTCATAGTTTTATGAGCAAATATATAATATGAACTTGATTAGAAATGGATCCTAGTAGAAGCAGTGAGAACTACACTAATTCATGTGATGAGAAGAGTAAGAAGGATCAAATATCTGAGGGTGTTTAGACATCATTTTAAATGAAGATTGTCTCTCATGTATCCTCATCATATGAAGAAATAGTATCATGTGTTGAAAATTTATGTAAGAACATCTTTGAGTCATAAGGCTTTAAATGGAAGAAAAAGGACAATATTATAAAAAGAAAATACATTGATAAATGAAAGAGGGTAAATATGTATTTTACCAAATGTGGTAATTGTTGACGGAAACACCTTGGTATATATTTTAGGGGAAAATGAGTACTCATCTTGTGTGGTGACAAAGGCCACAATGCTCGTAATTTCCAAATAAGGAATAAATTTTCTGATATTCAATGCTTCAACTGCAAGGAGGTGGGAAACTATGTGAATCAATATCCCAAAAGTCAATAGAATATACCCCAAATAATGATTTTATATTATGTTCATGTTATGATGCTACCACAGATAAAGTATAATGATTAATATTCCTAGTCATGAATCATGTCATTGAATAATTTTTTTTCAGTAATGTAATTTTTGTAAGAATTATGAGATATGTTCGGATTGTACTGCAGTATTATTTCATTAAGGATTTGAGGTCGTACGACGAACGACAAAAAGGATAAGTGATTTTATAAAATCATTATCATTTTAGAAATAAACATGATCATGGGAAATAAAACCATTAATATATATATGAGATGATGGGATACTTGTAACACCCCAAGCTTCCACGGTACGTTTCCCTTCGAATAATGCGATAGCGTGTGTTGTACGCAACCTCGAGTTCTAACACACACCACAACTAATTAAAATAGCCGTTGTGAATAGTAATACCTACTTTTTGAAATCATATATATTTTATATTTCAAAATGGACTTCATTTTTGGATTCTGAAAATTGAAATTATCCTAGGGTAAAATTTTGGTACTTTTCGGATAACTTTTATATTTTGATGAATAGTAAAAATTACTAAATTTTAATTAAAAACAACTTTTTTAATCAAAATAATTAATATTGATAAATTATGAATTTGAGTGGTCTTAAAGTATATTTAGAATATATTTTTACCATTCAATTTAATGTTTGTAATTGGACATAATTTTACAATTAAACCGAACATAAACAAGTGTCAATCTTTTGATAGTTATTATCTCTTAAAAACACGCTTTTTGTTTTGACAGCGGGAATTAATTTTAAATTAATTTCTTCCACTTCTGTGTTTTGAATTTGGAAAAATGGATTACATATTTGGAATCAGGATGTCCAAATTATGTAAATATATAACTTTCATTTTTACACATTTTGAATAATTACTGCGGTAAATATTTTATTTACCATGGTTAAGGGTAAATCCGGTAAATAAGGGTTAAAACAATAATATTATAATAATACTAAATTACCCTAAAACGTGTTCTAACCCTATTGGTTGATACATGGTCGACCATGGGAATCTTTGGGTCGATTTTGGGACCCCATGGATCCACTTGTAAGTGATAATGACACTTTATTTTAATTAAGTTAAAATGAATATAAAAATGACATAAGCATATATCTTTTAGAAAAACAATTGTTACATAGGGTTATATATGTTGGATTTTAGATTATAAATATTCATTATAAAGATAAAAAGATTTCATACATAATGATATTTTATTTATAATTTTTAGACATTAAATAATTTATTTTATTTATGACACAATGATGATGCAGTAATTTCTAAAATAGTGAAAAATTAAAATAATTGATATTATAAATACCCAAATAAATATAATATGAAACTTTTAATGAATTAAACTAATTTTCTAGGATAATATGATATATTAGGAGTGATTTAATTGACTTTGTTCGAAGTAATAAATCTGTTATGAGTTTCACAAAAATCAACTATTGAATAGTGTCAAAATTGACATAAACGAGTTCTTAAAACAAATATTATATTATTAATTGATATTAAATTTTTAAAAATCTAAGGTTCGGCCAAGAGACTTATATAATGATAGGATCATCATTAATGGACCACTTGGGGGTCGCTTGTATGTATATGGTAAGTCTATTAACCATATAATATAAAAATAAAAAGAGACATTGTAAAAGTGAAACTAATTAACTTAGAGTTAATACTTAAAGATAAGGTTAATATAAGTACCCAAACCTGTATAAAATCTATTGGTTGAGTTGTTTTAGACCTATCCCCACCTTAACCTTTGAATAGACAAGTTTGGAGCCATTAGAAACCGAATATGAATTTATTATAAATTAATATTTCTAGCTTTTCCAAAGGTGCCCCTCACCCCTCTTATAAAAAGGCACTCCTCCTTCTCATTTCTTCACACCTCTAAAGCCTTTTGGTTCGGCCAAACTCTGCCCAAATACTCTCCCAACATCCCTCAATACAACCTAGAGGCATTAGTTTGATCAGAAAGCCAACCTAAGGAGCCCTTTTGATCAAATCAAAAGGAAGAACCCGAAGAAGAGGTAATGATTTCACCACCCTTTTCTAAGTTCATTTCTTCTTCCAATTCTTCTTCCTTTGTTCTTACCATTCTAAAATAATAACTCCAGTATCTCACATATACTGTGATGTTATTATAAATATGGTACAACCATATTCATTATCCTATCCACCCTTTGAATAACATGTCACCAAACGTGCGTACGTACGGCTTACCGTCTCCACGTCGTGGTGTAATTGTTATTCAATATAATATTATTTGGATGGGTATAATAATCATGTGTAACTCATGTAAATAATAAATATAACATGTTAATGATTCTTTATATATGATATACCATCCATTTATATATTATTTTAATATCAAAAGAATGATATTGTCGCTCGTGCGTACGTACGGACTACCGTCTCCACGAACGCGATGAGATTCATTCTCCATCGTATCCATTCAAGTATAATTTGATGATTTAAAAAATGATGTTTAAGGACTTGATATCATTCTGGATATGAATAATATACAACCTATCCTTTACATACATGTCTTACGTAACAAAACATACAAAAGAAAACAAGTAAGTTAACACCCGAAACAACGATAATACTAAGATATTATTATCAAATCAATATTAAAAGATCATATATGATAACATATTAATGTATATGATTCTTGTATAATTTAATAACAATTATTTCACCATTATACAGGAGGTTAACCTACCACAACCAAGGAAAAGTACAAGGTAAGGGTTATTTCACAATCTCTTCATTATCCGAGGTTGTATTATACGTAATAATCTACTGGGATCTCTTTATCATCCACATCCATGTTTCTTTGAAATGTATTTCAAAACATTTTTACTATTTACAAGAATATGGGTTAAAGTCATTTATACCCTTGTTTGACTTTTTATAAGAGGTTTATAAAGGAATCTTTCCGTCGTTTTCAAAACAAGGTCCTTTTTAACCTTTTCGACTGAATTGAGGTAAGAATGTTTTTTTAACTTATACGGTGGGTGTGGTTATTTTCCGCCGTTATAAAATCGTCGAAGCTTTCCATACAAGCTTATAAGAATATTTTCAAAGAAAATGTTTTATTTTATATGGATCTTAAATGATTTCAAAATAAAAGGAGATACTTCTTTAAAAAGAATTTTGATTTCATCTATGTCAACATCCTTTGATGGATTTTAAGATTATTTGAAGTTGATTTATTATGATACAAAACTTCTATATTGTATTGAAGGTTTTGTGATATGTTTGACTGTGGATGTGCTATTTTTATGGTGAAATTATTGACATTTCGTATGCTAGTTTTAATACGAATGTTTATGTTATGTTTAAACCTTTTCATATGGGAATGCATTGGACTTAATAAGTGACGGGTGGAGCCCGCTATAGCTCCTCGATGCATCGGTAGGTCTCATGAGACAAACTAGTGTCTTGGCACAAGGCCTTGACAAAATCTTATTTGTAGTCTTGGCACGAGGCCTTGGCTATGTGGTTATGATAGTCTGGCATTATGCATTCCAACATTATGAAAGTGGTTATTGATATTGCATGTGAATATTCGATTAGTAGAATATCCATGTGAACAAGTAAATGGCATTATTTCATTTTACTTTTGCCATACTATGTTGAAGTTCAATTTTAAAAGGATTTTGTTTTAGTAATTCATTGCCTTAAATGTTTATGCTTATTTTGAATGTTCCGCTATATTGTTATCCTTACTGGGCATTTGAGCTCACCCCTTTTCTATGTTTTATTTTTCCCAGGTAGTGAAGAAGTAATTTATGAATGACTTGCGGGATATTATGAGGGGTTAATAGTGTGGATATGAAGACTTTGTTGTTGTAGTTGTTTTTTCACTTTGAAATGTAATGTAAAACTTTATGATTATATCTAGTGTTTCCAAGGCTACTAAACCAATCGGTCTTTCGGGATTTGATCTTTCTTGTGATCATGCCAATGTTATGTAATAAATGCACCGACTCTGGGTAGCTGGGGTCGGGGCGTTACAGTTGGTATCAGAGGAAGTTTAGTACAAACCTTGGAAACTAGATTTAGATAAACTCTTATTAGAGCACGTAGACCTAAGAATAACTTTGAGGATTAGTATAGAAGAACTTCCTAGAATTTTAGTATTGTAGAGATTTTGTGAGTTTTCCGAGCAATACATCCCTGTCTGGATACGAGCAGGTAGAGGCGGCTCTGGCAGAGATGTACCTAGGGGTAAAACCCGAAAACACCGCTTTGAGATAGACTCGAACGGGAACTGGTGCACGACAACGGGCCTTGCTGCACTCTTGGTTACGACACTCCCGGGGGATATGCTTAGGATAACTCTCATTTTCTTTACAAATCATTATGAAGGGTTTATGAGTATATACTTCCTCAAAGAAAACATTGTTATGATTATGGATTATATCCATAAATAGTTCAATTTATGTTAAGTGTTTTATAAGTATGGGATTATGTATTTTGATTCATAAACTGATCTAGTTTATGCCATTGTTTAGAAATGGCGCCTAGTGGAAGAAATGGAAACCGTATCAATGCGCGCACTCCATGTAGGGATTTCCCTACTACTCAAGATAATTATAGTGGGGCTGGTGATGCAACTGGTGCCGATCAGCTACCACCATACTGGGACAACTTACTCAGGTTATGAATAATAACCTTACCCATATGGAGCACCCTGATCCGCAGCGTGGAGGATCAATGTTAGATCGATTCATGAAGCAACAACCACCAACGTTCAATGGGAGTACAAATCCCTTAGTAGCTGAGCAATGGATAAATTCCCTAGAGAAAATATTTCAGGCTTTGGGGAGCAGTGAAAGGGAGAAAGTTATCATGGCAGTTTACCGCCTCACTGGAGATGCTGATCAATGGTGGTCATTGATTCAAAACATGAAGGAAGATGATGAAGTATCAAATATGGAATAAAGGGAGTTCAAAGATCTGTTTTTAGAAAAATACTTCCCTCGCGACCATCGAGCAGATATGGAAAGGCAATTTCTAAGTCTGAGACAGAAGGAGGATGAGAATATCGCAAAGTATGAGGCTAACTTTACAAGGTTAGCGAGGTATGCTGGAGATTATATAAGCAACCCAAGAAGTAAGATTGATCGTTTCTTTGATGGGTTAAAACCATTTCTCCGTCGAGCATTAGTCTCACAATCCTTTTCATCGTACGAAGACATTGTCTCATGTGCCATCAAGACCGAAAAGGAATTCTCTAAGTCTTATGACTTTAAAGCAAAGAAAGAGAAGAAGAGACCTGCTGAACAATCTGGGAATGGAAATAAGGGGAAGAAGGGAAAGGTTGAATATCCATCCTGTGGTAAATGCGGGAAGAAACACCCTGGTACTTGCATGAAGGGAATGGGAGTCTGTTACAAGTGTGGTGAAAAAGGCCACCAAGCTCATAATTGCAAGGGGAAGAAGAAAGCTACCAACGTTCAGTGCTACAATTGTAGGGAGATGGGAAATTATGCAAATTCATGTCCTAAGCGTCAGGAGAACTTACCTCAGAAAAGGCCAAGGGATCAAGGCCAGGCATATGCTATCACTACTGCTGAGGTAGAAGCTCCGAAAGACGTGGTGGCAGGTAATTTAATGGTTTCCTCAAGTTTAGCAAATGCATTATTTGATTCTGGATCATCGCATTGTTTCATATCTTCCCAGTTTTCTAAGAAAATTAGATATTTCCAATTTGATTTAATAAAGGAGTTTTCAGTTAAAACTCCTAAGGGAAGTATCATTGCAACAAAGTTTTGTGAATCAGTCCCCATTAGAGCACATAAATTTTCTTTATCAGCTGATCTCATCGTCATACCTATGATTGAGTTTGATATAATCCTCGGTATGGACTGGCTTTCGGACTATGATGCGAAGATTTATTGTAAGAAGAAAGAGGTTACGATTCTTGATGATAATGATAAGGAACACCTTATCTTTAGAGCAGAATCATCACCACCTAATTCTTATTTAGATCCACCCCCAGTAGCTCAACTTAATTCAATTATTGGGGAGGAAGAGAATGAAATAACTGTCGGTGAGGAAAGGAATGTTCAAATAGAGGATGTACCTGTTGTGAAAGAATTTGTAGATGTATTTCCAGAAGATTTACCTGGACATCCTCCAGAACGAGAAGTTGAGTTTTCCATTGATTTGATTCCTGGATCAAGGCCTATATCGAAGACCCCTTATAGAATGGCCACTGTAGAATTAGTCGAACTAAAGAAACAACTAGAGGAACTGAGTAATAAGGGATTTATTCGCCCTAGTGTTTCTCCATGGGGAGCCCCTGTTCTTTTTGTTAAAAAGAAAGATGGATCTATGAGGTTATGTATCGACTATAGGGAGATCAATGCTATAACGATAAAGACCAATTATCCCCTACCTCGTATTGATGATTTATTTGACCAACTGCATGGAGCTCAATACTTTTCAAAGATTGACCTTCGATCTGGATACCATCAGTTGTGTGTGAAGAAGGAAGACATTCCGAAAACAGCATTTCGAACCAGGTACGGGCATTACGAGTTTACTGTAATGCCGTTTGGATTGACTAATGCACCCTCTGTATTCATGGATCTAATGAATAGAGTTTTCAAGGAGTATCTCGATGAATTTGTGGTGGTATTTATTGATGATATCTTGGTATACTCCAAAACCTACGAAGATCATGATAATCACTTGCGCATTATCTTGAAGACTCTGAGGAGGCATGAATTATATGGGAAGTTTAGCAAGTGTGAATTCTGGCTTCAGGAGATTTCTTTTCTTGGCCATATTGTCTCTAAAGATGGAATCTCTGTTGATCCTTCTAAGACCAAGGCAATCCAAGAATGGCCAGCACCTACGAGTATAACTAAGGTACGTAGTTTTATTGGTTTGGCAGGTTATTATCGACGTTTCATCCAGAATTTTGCCCGATTGGCTAACCCATTAACGAAGCTCACACGTAAAGGGGTTAATTTTGTTTGGACAAAAGAGTGTGAAGAATGTTTCGAAGAACTGAAGAGAAGATTAGTCAATGCTCCTATATTGACTCTACCATCGGGGAATGATGGGTTCGTTATTTATAGTGATGCATCAAAGAAGGGACTTGGCTGTGTCCTTATGCAGAATGATAGAGTTATTGCCTATGCATCACGATAGTTGAAAATTCATGAACAAAACTATCCTAATCATGATCTTGAGTTAGCAGCTGTGATCTTTGCTTTGAAGATATGGAGGCACTACCTCTATGGGGAAAAATGTGAGATTTATACTGATCACAAGAGTTTGAAGTATATTTTCTCACAAAACGAACTCAACATGAGGCAAAGGAGATGGCTTGAATTACTCAAGGATTATGATTGTACGATACACTACCACCCGGGGAAAGCAAACAAGGTGGTAGATGCTTTGAGCAGAAAAGACCATGGAGTTTTGAACATGATGAGAATTGAAAGGGATCCAATTTTCATGGATCTAGTGAAGATGGACATGGGAATAACCAGGGAAGGTGAAACATCAATTCTTTTTCAAATGGTTGCCAAACCATCTTTACTAGAAAGGATTAAGAGTTCTCAGACCGATGATGAAGAATTTCAGAAGAAGATTAAAGCTGTGAATGATGGGAGATTGAGAGACTTTGTGTATGAAGATGGGATTTTGAAATTCGGGAAGAGACTTTGTGTTACTGATTTACCTGATCTAAAAAGGGAATTGCTGGATGATGCTCATAGTTCCAATTTCTCTATACACCCTGGGAGCACCAAAATGTATAGAGATTTGAAGGAACATTTTTGGTGGGACAACATGAAGAGGGAGATTGCTGATTTTGTGTCATGATGTATGGTTTGTCAACAAGTGAAAGCTGGAAGGAAACAGCCTGGAGGAGTCATGCAACCTCTTCCTATACCGGAGTGGAAATGGGACAATGTTACGATGGACTTTGTCATGGGGCTACCGAAGACTTCTCGAAGGAACGATGTAATATGGGTTATTTTTGATCGTCTTACCAAGTCAGCACATTTTCTTGCTATAAGAGAAGATCTACCCCTGGAACGTCTAGCAAGACTATATATTAATGAAGTTGTGAGACTTCATGGAGTACCCTTATCAATTGTTTCTGATCGTGATCCCCGTTTTACTTCAAGATTCTGGAAAAGTCTTCAGAAATCCCTGGATACTGAACTTTATTTGAGCACTGCTTACCACCCTCAGACAGACGGACAATCAGAACGGACTATTCAAACCTTAGAAGACATGTTGAGATCTTGCTCACTTGACTTTCAGGGTATGTGGGATCAATATTTACCTCTGGTAGAATTTTCCTATAACAATAGCTTCCATTCGAGTATTCAGATGTCACCATATGAAGCGTTATATGGAAAGAGATGTCGTACACCAACCTGTTGGGATGATGTTGGTGAAAGAAAACTTGTAGGCCCAGAACTGGTGGAGGAAACGGTGGAAAAGGTGAAGGTAATCCAAAATCACATCAAAGCAGCTCAAAGTAGGCAGAAGAGCTATGCTGATAATCGAAGGAAGGATTTGGAATTTCAAGTCGGTGATCATGTTTTCCTGAAGGTATCTCCGTGGAAGGGAGTCATACGTTTTGGTAAGAAAGGTAAATTGAGTCCCAGGTACATTGGACCTTTCGAAATTCTAGAACGAATTGGGGTTGTAGCTTACCGATTGGCAATGCCGCCAAGTCTCTCCAAAGTTCACGATGTGTTCCACGTATCTCTATTGAGGAAATACATGCCTGATCCAACGCATGTACTCGCCTATGAGGAATTAGAAATGGAACCCGATCTGTCTTATTGTGAAGAGCCCGTCAAGATTCTTGATACAAGAGAACAAGTACTGAGAAACCGGACGACACGTCTGGTAAAAGTTTTGTGGAGAAATCATAAGATGGAAGAGGCAACGTGGGAACCCGAGGAACTTATGATGAAGAACCACCCGAGTCTTTTTATGCAGTAATACCCTAGAAATTGCGAGGATGCAATTATTTGAAGGAGGGGAGAATGTAACACCCCAAGATTCCACGGTACGTTTCCCTTCGAATAATGCGATAGCGTGTGTTGTACGCAACCTCGAGTTCTAACACACACCACAACTAATTAAAATAGCCGTTGTGAATAGTAATACCTACTTTTTGAAATCATATATATTTTATATTTCAAAATGGACTTCATTTTTGGATTCGGAATATTGAAATTAGCCTAGGGTGAAATTTTGGTACTTTTCGGATAACTTTTATATTTTGATGAATAGTGAAAATTACTAAATTTTAATTAAAAACAACTTTTTTAATCAAAATAATTAATATTGATAAATTATAAATTTGAGTGGTCTTAAAGTATATTTAGAATATATTTTTACCATTCAATTTAATGTTTGTCATTGGACATAATTTTACAATTAAACCGAACATAAACAAGTGTCAATCTTTTGATAGTTATTATCTCTTAAAAACACGCTTTTTGTTTTGACAGCGGGAATTAATTTTAAATTAATTTCTGCCACTTCTGTGTTTTGAATTTTGAAAAATGGATTACATATTTGGAATCAGGATGTCCAAATTATGTAAATAGGTAACTTTCATTTTTACACATTTTGAATAATTACTGCGGTAAATATTTTATTTACCATGGTTAAAGGTAAATCCGGTAAATAAGGGTTAACAAAATAATATTATAATAATACTAAATTACCCTAAAACGTGTCCTAACCCTATTGGTTGATACATGGTCGAACATGTGCATCTTTGGGTCGATTTTGGGACCCCATGGATCCACTTGTAAGTGATAATGACACTTTATTTTAATTAAGTTAAAATGAATACAAAAATGACACAAGCATATATATTTTAGCAAAACAATTGTTACATAGGGTTATATATGTTGGATTTTAGATTATAAATATTCATTATAAAGATAAAAATATTTCCTACATAATGATATTTTATTTATAATTTTTAGACATTAAATAATTTATTTTATTTATGACACAATGATGATGCAGTAATTTCTAAAATAGTGAAAAATTAAAATAATTGATATTATAAATACCCAAATAAATATAATATGAAACTTTTAATGAATTAAACTAATTTTCTAGGATAATATGATATATTTGGAGTGATTTAATTGACTTTGTTCGAAGTAATCAATCTGTTATGAGTTTCACAAAAATCAACTATTGAATAGTGTCAAAATTGACATAAAAGAGTTCTTAAAACAAATATTATATTATTAATTGATTTTAAATTTTTAAAAATCTAAGGTTCGGCCAAGAGACTTATATAATTATAGGATCATCATTAATGGACCACTTGGGGGTCGCTTGTATGTATATGGTAAGTCTATTAACCATATAATATAAAAATATAAAGAGACATTGTAAAAGTGAAACTAATTAACTTAGAGTTAATACTTAAAGAAAAGGTTAATATAAGTACCGAAACCTGTATAAATTCTATTGGTTGAGTTGTTTTCGACCTATCCCTACCTTAACCTTTGAATAGTCAATTTTGGAGCCATTATAAACCAAATATAAATTTATTATAAATTAATATTTCTAGCTTTTCCAATGGTGCCCATCACCCCTCTTATAAAAAGGCACTCCTTCTTCTCATTTCTTCACACCTCTAAAGCCTTTTGGTTCGGCCAAACTCTGCCCAAATACTCTCCCAACATCCCTCAATACATCCTAGAGGCCTTAGTTTGATCAGAAAGCCAACCTAAGGAGCCCTTTTGATCAAATCAAAAGGAAGAACCCGAAGAAGAGGTAATGATTTCACCACCCTTTTCTAAGTTCATTTCTTCTTCCACTTCTTCTTCCTTTGTTCTTACCATTCTAAAATAATAACTCCAGTATCTCACATATACTGTGATGTTATTATAAATATGGTACAACCATATTCATTATCCTATCCACCCTTTGAATAACATGTCACCATACGTGCGTACGTACGGCTTACCGTCTCCACGTCGTGGTGTAATTGTTATTCAATATAATATTATTTGGATGGGTATAATAATGATGTGTAAATCATGTAAATAATAAATCTAACATGTTAATGATTCTTTATATATGATATAACATCCATTTATATTTTATTTTAATATCAAAAGAATGATATTGTCGCTCGTGCGTACGTACGGACTACCGTCTCCACGAACGCGATGAGATTCATTCTACATCGTATCCATTCAAGTATAATTTGATGATTTAAAAAATGATGTTTAAGGACTTGATATCATTCTGGATATGAATAATATACAACCTATCCTTTACATACATGTCTTACGTAACAAAACATACAAAAGAAAACAAGTAAGTTAACACCCAAAACAACGATAATACTAAGATATTATTATCAAATCAATATTAAAAGATCATATATGATATCATATTAATGTATATGATTCTTGTATAATTTAATAACAATTATTTCACCATTATACAGGAGGTTAACCTACCAAAACCAAGGAAAAGTACAAGGTAAGGGTTATTTCACAATCTCTTCATTATCCGAGGTTGTATTATACGTAATAATCTACTGGGATCTCTTTATCATCCACATCCATGTTTCTTTGAAATGTATTTCAAAACATTTTTACTATTTACAAGAATATGGGTTAAAGTCATTTATACCCTTGTTTGACTTTTTATAAGAGGTTTATAAAGGAATCTTTCCGTCGTTTTCAAAACAAGGTCCTTTTTAACCTTTTCGACTGAATTGAGGTAAGAATGTTTTTCTTAACTTATACGGCGGGTGCGGTTATTTTCCGCCGTTATAAAATCGTCGAAGCTTTCCATACAAGCTTATAAGAA
Organism: Viscum album; assembly: GCA_963277665.1. NCBI lineage: Eukaryota > Viridiplantae > Streptophyta > Magnoliopsida > Santalales > Viscaceae > Viscum > Viscum album. The sequence goes on from OY728133.1 coordinate 1,277,804,101, forward strand.
TATTTTCAAAGAAAATGTTTTATTTTATATGGATCTTAAATGATTTCAAAATAAAAGGAGATACTTCTTTAAAAAGAATTTTGATTTCATCTATGTCAACATCCTTTGATGGATTTTAAGATTATTTGAAGTTGATTTATTATGATACAAAACTTCTATATTGTTTTGAGGGTTTTGTGATATGCTTGACTGTGGATGTGCTATTTTTATGGTGAAATTATTGACATTTCGTATGCTAGTTTTAATACGAATGTTTATGTTATGTTTAAACCTTTTCATATGGGAATGCATTGGACTTAATAAGTGACGGGTGGAGCCCGCTATAGCTCCTTGATGCATCGGTAGGTCTCATGAGACAAACTAGTGTCTTGGCACAAGGCCTTGACAAAATCTTATTTGTAGTTTTGGCACGAGGCCTTGGCTATGTGGTTATGATAGTCTGGCATTATGCATTCCAACATTATGAAAGTGGTTATTGATATTGCATGTGAATATTCGATTAGTAGAATATCCATGTGAACAAGTAAATGGCATTATTTCATTTTACTTTTGCCATACTATGTTGAAGTTCAATTTTAAAAGGCTTTTGTTTTAGTAATTAATTGCCTTAAATGTTTATGCTTATTTTGAATGTTCCGCTATATTGTTATCCTTACTGGGCATTTGAGCTCACCCCTTTTCTATGTTTTATTTTTCCCAGGTAGTGAAGAAGTAATTTATTAATGACTTGCGGGATATTATGAGGGGTTAATAGTGTGGATATGAAGACTTTGTTGTTGTAGTAGTTTTTCACTTAGAAATGTAATGTAAAACTTTATGATTATATCTAGTGTTTCCAAGGCTACTAAACCAATCGGTCTTTCGGGATTTGATTTTTCTTGTGATCATGCCAATGTTATGTAATTAAGGCACCGACTCTGGGTAGCTGGGGTCGGGGCGTTACAATACTGATGAAGAAATTATTGATTCAGATAAGTACTGAATACCTAGAAACTGATTATTTTCCTGTCAAGAAGTGTCATATACTATCATTGATATGGTTTACATCAATTTTGGATATAAGGAATATATCCAATAACATGTATCTTATATAAATAATATATATGAATACATGTTTCTAATATGATTTTTAATAGTATTTCCTATTATTAACATATTTCACGATGATACATGATAATGTTATATACATGTTTGGAATGTGAGAATTTGGGATTTTTCGTATTTATTATGTGTTAATGATAATATCATCTTGTAAATTAAGAGGACATCATTATTAGGTGTTTAATCTTTATATATTATATGTTTTAACCATTTTTGAAATGGTTTATGTTGATCATTTTATGATATTTCAGAGGTAAATGTATTTCCTCACCAAATGTCATAATCCATGCTATTTGATGAGGTATAGATAGTTAAAGTTCAATAAAAGGATGATTTTTTATGTAGAATTTTATATTTATACTTTTATAAAGTGGAATAATTCCTCGACTCAAGGAAAATAGTCTTAAATTAAATGTTTTTATACTTTCATAATCATTGATAATGTCATTTAATTTTATTACTTTACAGTTTTTTAGTAATCAACATTCATATGATCTTCTTCCTCTGTTATGTTCTATTAGATTTTTATAGTTTGTTTTCTCATCCATGACACTATTTTTAATTCCAACTGTTGTCGCCTCATTCAAATGAATACTTTTTGGGGTGTCCCTCACATCTCTCATAAACCTTTTTTATAAGGATATTTTATTAACCCTATCTTCGACGTGGGTTTCCATAAGAGAATTTTCAAGTATCAACCATTAACTTTCGAAGATAAATTTCAAATTTTGTGGATGAAATTTTTGTAAGGAGCACACAAAGTAAAACTCCTAGAATTTACAGATAGATTTATTATAGAATTAGTGGGTCACTGAGTCTCTGAAAACACCACTTTGTTATATCCTATCCATGTAAACATATGTTTGTCTCTTTTGTGATTTTATTTTCGATAATCTGACATACACAATTGTGATTAGTATGTTATATGGAGTCCAATAAGAAAAACATAAATTTTGTTAAGTAGAAACCTACCCATATGAATATTGATATTCCATAATGAATAGTAACCTTATCTATGATAGTATATAAGTAATATGCAAGTGGAAGTATGATATACCTTTGTTTTGGAAGGGGTAAATAAATGTTTTTAAACTGTTTTTTAGAAATAATTATGATTTAAATTCAATATGAAATTTATCATATTTAGAAATTTATTTTTGAGAAATTGACTTCATATTTGGATTCTACAGATCGAAGAATAGTTAGGGTGATTTTTTTTCTGAAATACTCAAATTTTTAAGTATACTGAAATACAGTAAAATACCATATATACAAATTATCAGTTTTTTAAACTATGTAGGACAACATAATTGATGTAATCCCACTACGTTCGAACTCGCATAAATTTATTACTATTATTGGTCGTTGAATAATAACTATTTCTGGTCGTGAGGGAAATTTATAAATTAATAATTAATAATTTAGAGATCCTTCCTCTCCTCCACTATAATAACTCACCCTCGGTTCTTCTTCTCTTAAATCCTCTAATCCTTGAAGATCTTCAATGTTATTACCAATTACCCTTACCTAGTCATTCCCTATGCCCAAGATTCTCTTGGTCATGCAAAAATACCAAAACGCATTCCATTAAGGAGGTTCTCAAGGAGGTTATTACAAAATGAAAATCATCATTCTTTTTCATTTAGTTTAAATTTAATTTATCTTCTTTTGTTATCCTCTACCCACCCCCTATCCTAATGGAAATGATAGATCCAAAATCATATATATAATTGAATTATATATTTTGAATGGAAGAACCATCATCTACATCCTTACTATCTCTCCCTCTCTCTCTCTTTTATTATAAACGAAATCAACATCCATGAGTTCTAATTTATAACCTTAATAGACAATGATGTTTCATTTTTCAATCTATCCTTCATTAATGGCCATGAAACCATCTTTATGGTTGTACCATACATGAATATATATAATATAACCTCTTTAATAATCATGAATAGTATACATACATATTATTAAGTCTTATGACCAAACTAGTTCTTTCTAATCAAAATATTGCAATAATATTTTATGTGAATGTCATAAATATTTTATCTAAGGATTCATCAATATTCCATGTATCCAAATTATATAAATGAATATAAAAACTTATGTTTTTTCATAAATAATTTGTAATTTTAATTCTATTGATTTATATTCATTCCACATGCCCTCCATTACTTAAGAAAAAGTGAACCGATTATGAAAATAAATAAAACGAACACTCTCGAAGGACAGAATTCAGTATAATAACTTATAAATAAGGTAATAAATGAACAAAATAAAATTATGATAAAGTAAATACATGTCAAATAGGATATTAAACATGTTATTAATAATTCTAACTTCATATTCTATAAACTATTTTTAATGAGAAAAAAACATTGGGAATTAAGGTAAGGGGTTTCTTCATCTCACTTCCGTTTTTGAGAGATATTCTATATTCACTTTTGTCACATCAATATGGTGTATGTATTCTACTCATTGGTGTTTGATATCATGAATCTATATATTTCAATGATATACAATGTATCATTTGATTGTTATTAATTTTTTTCATATGATTCAATTGACTGTAATGTTGAAAGTATTTTTAATACGAACCTCCATTTTCATTTGAGTTTCCCTTATTCTCTATTTACCTCAATCAAATTATTATTTAATTTTATATAATATTAATTAATTATTCATTAATTTTTTATATATGTGTACAAATCATAAACCTTCTTTATTTTGTGGGGAGTTATATGTTTTAAAATTATCTTTCCAAAAACTCTTTCGAAATGCATGCATGATTCAAGGAACTTCTAAAATTCTTACCTATTTTGATGTTCAATATATAATATGTTTTATGAAATATTTAAATATTTAAATAAAAATAATTCATTAAAATTATATTTTCCTTCAATTCTGGTTTTATTAATGAAAACATGACTTTGCGCTTTTAAACCTCTTTAATGGATTCCATAATCCATACTAAAATGTTTTAATTCAAAAGCTTCTTTAAAATCACATTTTACATGATTACATTTTAGTGGAATATCATTTATGCTTCTAATGTAACACCAATGTACTTAACTTTTCGTTTCTTGGATAAAATATTTTAAACCCACATTTATAGAAAATAATTATTATTTACCCGAAGAACTCTTATCTCCAAAGTAAAATAAATTGTTCTCCACTCATTTTAATTTTTATGACGTACATGGATTGTTTACAAATTATTCCATGAATGTGGTGTATATAATAACCTTTTATATGGCTTATTAACAGTATCCTTATACTCATTATATTCTAAGGGAATATTATTTGAATATTTCATAGTGTTATGTGACACTTTGGATTGTTTATGGATTATTTCCTCCAGAATGTTTCGATGGTCTCATTAGAAAATATCTACGTCTACGTCAACATCCTTTCTTTAATATTATAAATCATTAATGGTTATCTACTGTTATTTATTCTAAATTTGTTTAAGGTTTTCTGATTAGTTTTAATATGGATTTTCTATTTTGATAATGTTCACCATATTATTCAGAATGGTTAGTGATTGTGGCAAAATGATTGTGGAATGATATTTACATTTCATATGTCAGTTTCAATAAGAATGTATACATTGATTATGTTCACCCCTTTCATATAAATAATGAATTGGACTTATTATGTGATGGTTGGGGCCCTCTATTGCCCATCAATTCATCGGTTTGTCTTATAACACAAATTTACGTTGAATTTGATGAAGATTTTCCAAATTCGATATATTATTTTGGCTGAAGTCTTAATCATTTTTAGACTTATTGTCTGAGGCCTAGAAATGTGTATCATAATTTTTGAAATATTCACTTCCTTTATTATGAATCTAATAATTTAAAGATCATGTGGTCATTCTACTAGTAGAATATCCAAGATTATTTTTTATTATGGCATTATCTTACTCATCTCATATTCATGCCATAATGTGTTAATGATTATTATTTGTAAAGGAATGTGTTTTCATTTATTCACCATGCCTAATGTTATTTTTATGTAATCCTCAACCATATTACTTACTATTCCTAAGCATTTGAGCTCACCCCTTTTTAATGTTTCATTTTCCTAGGATATAATGAAGTAAATTATGGGTGGCTTGCAAGCAAAATCTAGGAGTCATGGATGTTTCTAATGGAATAAATTAGTGTTTTTTCCTTCCAAGATGTAATTTTAAACATATAAATATATCTTGTTTCCAAATGATATAAAACTACTTGGTCCTTCAGTATATATTCCTTGTTTATATGCTAATGTATTAAAATAAGGAACCAGATCTAGGAAAATGGGTTTAGGACCATCCAATATTGAATATTAAATGTTTCTAAACCGTTATTTTATATAATTACTATCAATGATGATTTGTTACATTTGATGTTTGAGTACATATGAATCAGTCATTCATAAGGTAAGATATATTTATATCAATATTTATTCCTTGAGACATTTTTGATGTTATACACATTATTATGTTATTGAGGATTATATTATAACCATTGATGTCTATACCTTTTATCCTTCTGATTTAATTTTATTTAGACGGATTTTTTAAATTATTTCATCTATTTTTTCTTGACATTTTGTTGTTTCCAAATATTTAAGGGGTTACTATATCAAATATTTTTCTTTCAGACAAATTTTTTGATAAACACATATTTTTTATTATCATTTGTTTATAATTAACATTTAATATATTTTAAATGAATTATTATTATTTCGATGGAATTTAATGAAAATGTTCATTTTCTTTATTTTATTATTGTCACGACTCAAATGTTACCAATGAAAAAAGGTCTTTCATTGTAGTCCTAATTTTTTCAAGGTCTCCTTGTTCTTGAATTTTTTATGTTGACATTACATGATATATTCCTAAATAATATTATGTGTCATTTTAATCTATATATACATTTATAAATTACATGTTTTCTATTCATTTTACTCATTCCATGTAATAAAAATTAAGAAAGTACCCTTTTATGGGATATTTTCATTTTCATTGTATTCTGTAAGGACACTTTTATTCCATGTCCATACATTCATGTTAATATTTTAATTAAAGATTTTATTATAAAATAATTATAATTTAATGAATATATTACCTATATTTAATGTTTTTATTAAACTAATAAATAAAATTTTCTTATTGTTTTAAAAAGCGATGAGTTTTTTAATTTTTACAAAAATTATGAATTGAATCATTGTCAAATATATTATGCATAAAATACATTTTACATTATCAACAACAATATTTTATTTTAGAATTCCATTACATGTTTAATGTTTTCATTTCAATGAAAATTATTTTCATTTTACTATATTTTTTATTTTATTTTAGAAAAATCCTTTTTAAAAGAAAAGGTTATTCTCTATATGAAATGTTCTTATAATCATTTAATGGTATTTTAGTTTTTAGATACATCCCCTTATATTTCATATAATTTAATATGGATATTATACAATGTTAAAATATTTATTATTTCACACAATGATTTATGACTATTATAATGAAATGTTGATGAAAGGGATTTTATTGTATATGGATTAATTTATGACGAAATGAAGAATGACATCCTGATATTAGATAAGACAACAAACATATTATAAATAAGTTATGGGTTGGTAATTTATAAATATAGAACTCATATTGAAATAAAAAATTTAATATAATCTAAAATTCTAAACTTGAGGAAATCCAAATCCTAAAATAGGTCACACATGATGTTTTCTACATCTCTAAAGAGGGATAATGGGTGGTTATCTGAATCCAAAAAAGGATACATATGAGTTTATAAAAATTCAAAATTTTTACATATGTGGTGAACCAAAGGAACACATAATATTAATGTCATGTTGTGTATCCTTGAAATAATATGTTGGTGACAATAATAATTTATAAGATAATGACACTCTAAAATGACTTGAACTTAGGAATATGTTATAAACTCATGTATCATGTTATTTTCATTATTTATGGTTCATATATCATTGAATACCAATATTTATATTGCATATCCTAATTCTGATAGATTAATTTATTGGTATTAAGTTTTAAATGATATTATCATGCTCTCTAACAGTTATTTTCAAGTAATTATGAAATATTATCATTGGTTTATATATCCCAAACATACCAATACAGATCATATGAGCTCAACATTTATTCTATTTCCACATACATAAGATATAAATAGATTTTTATCTATAATATACATAGTAAGGGTGGGAGTTATTATGATCTTAGTAGGATATTTTGTATATAATTTAGGTACTGGTCGTTTATGTATCGATGTCTGTATAAACACTTAACAATAATGGTTCTACCATATATTATTAATATATGTAATTAATTTATATATTATAAGAACCATTATTTAGGTATTCTTTGTTTTGGTTTCATTAATTTGTTTCAGGTAAAGGGTTAGAAATATTTTAATAAATGTGTGAGGAAACTATAGTGAGAAACCTAATGATATACCTACCAATATGAGAAAATATTATGCTATTATAAATAATAGATAGTGGTTTTCATAGATAATGTATCCATGATTGGATATAATTCTCTGTATCAATATGGTGAAGGGTTCATCCTTGAGGTAAAAAAAGTTATGGGCTAGATTAGGTATTTACCTAATAATACGAGTGCATGATAAGGGAGCCTTTGACAACCGATGTGGCTAGAAAATCCTAAGGGATTTTCAGTGGATAAATTATTTTTTATTTATGAACTGCTAAAATGAATATAAATTGATAATGGACATGTATGGAATATATTAAAAATAATTAGAATAAACATCACTTAATAATGGGTTAAGAGAAAAAATTAACTATGATTCATATCGAGGATATTTTTAGGTTTTGATGTTTAGAGAATTAGGCCATAGGTTATACATAACAACTCAAAAATTAGAAAGTAGACACCTCTACTCACTATCCATTTTTTCTATCAACAAATAAATGTTAAAAAAATAGTTTCATTTCAGGGTTAAACATCATTACTTTTCCTTGATTCCATCATTGTCTCTATTTTCTTTAAATCCCATGAAAACATCTCAAGAAATAAGTTAATCATAAAAAGAATTATTATTGATAGAAAAAGAATGAAAAAATTTAGTCTTGTGAAAACATGTAAACCCTTCATACAATATCATAATGTAATTCCTTTCAACATTAAGATGATGTAAAAAAATCCCTGAATATAAGCTCGTTGATTACCCTTTTGGTTTCAAAATAGCACCATTAACAGATAGAAAGAAACATATACCATATAATAGAAACTGTTTACATGATCATAATTAAATAGAATAAACATACCATCGTCTTCCACATATATAACTCTTAAAAATGGATTATCCATACGACCAAAAACCGTATCCAATGGAATAGAGGTTATAATGTACCCACCCATTCCTAGTTTATCCCAAAACCACATTTCCTTGGTCTATCAGAAAACCAAATTCTTTAGGTTTACCACTTAACCACCCATCAAATATGACAACCCTGCTTTTTAATAAAACTTAAGCATGCTTTATTACATAAAACTTCACTTGATACAACAATAAATATTGAGAGGTTTAGTGTCTTTGGGGCTTAGGACCATTACATAAAAACTTTAAACTTGAAATACAACATCTTTATTGAAAACATCCTTTACATGACCACTACATTCCTTCGTACTTAGCATTGCATGGGATAACCTGAGGACATGCATAAGAAAAGGGTGATCTATAAAGCCCAGTAAGGGAGTATTCAATGAATAACATGAGGAGTACAATACATGTTAGGAAATAGACATATCAATAGAGCATTAGAGAAACATGAACATAAAGGCATGATAAAGCATGATAATCATAACATGGAAATGTGGCAACAACACTTAACATTGAATTAGCATGAGCCAAGGCTCATTGCACATGGAGCATGAGTAAACCCTCATTGCACTTGAAGAAAAAGTAAACCCTCGTTGCACTTGAATTAGAATGAGTAAAAACTCATTGCACATGACGTATCATGATACTATACTTTACCCAATGCATTGGAGCGCTATAAAGGGCGCACCCTTCTTAAACATTTCATTTCATGCATAAGTGTGCCACATGGATCATAAAACATGGATTCATAAAACATAATCATTTATTACACTATAAAGGAATTTGGAATTAAAACCTGAAACTTTATAATCAATACGTAAATGTGCATAAAGGTGAATACCCTTGATGGAGAAATGGGCACGGTATTCACTACACAATGACATTGGCTTAGAAAATCGGTGCGATTTCGGCAGTGTAACGACGTGACGTAAGAATTCATAAAAAAGGTTGATGAGAGAGAAGGGGTTACTCATCATATTTACATGTAATGGACAGTAAGGAGATTATATATATACATGTCCCAATAATAGAAATGGAATTTAGATTCATGATACAAAATTATTGCTTGAATGTAAAAGAAGAGAGAGAAGTTCCTTTCAAAATTTCGGCATAGTAACGGGTGTACATGGGAGGAATTTAATGAGAGAGAAAGGGTTCTCCCATCATTCAAACAATAATAGGGAAGTATGTGGGAGGTGCGAAACCATACCCCAACATTCATAATAGAAATAAAAAGGGCAATACAACTTAAAAAAATTGACAAAAATGAGAAAGGAAGAAAAAACCCTTACTTGGAAGTGTGCATCCAAAGGCTAGAGAGAGGCTTGTGAGAGGCTTCTTGGGAGCTTGGGGCACCTTGGGAGGATTCTAGAGAGAGTAGGGCAGAGGTTGGATGAACTACAAGGGATTTTAGTGAGGATGAAGTGGGAGCTTGGGTGGGTTTATATAGGAAAGGTGAGAGAATTCTTTATTATTTAGGTTTGGGACCCCTTATATTAAAATAATCCAAACCACAAACCATCCCATAGTATTTGCCCATGGTTTCTGGAAAAGGAAAGAGGAAAACAATATTTTACCAGGCCAAGGTCCGAACTTATTAAAAAATTAGGGTTGCTTATGTGGAGGTGAGTCACACTCCCATGGAAATTAATTTAAAAAGGCAAAGTGTTGAATAAGTCTTGAGGGATCCATTAATGCTTTGAAAAGTAAGTCAAACAAACCCAAAACCTCATTATTTTAATGATAAAAGACATATTGGCCGAACATAAGAATTATGGTATTTTATTTCATCACCATTGGGTCATTATGATGTCATAAAACACATTATATATTTAAATGGTATTTAATTTTTACCCAAAAATTTGACTGTCTTAGAAAATTATGAAAAATTCACCGTTAGATAATTTCCACGTCCTGACTCCAAAAATAATATTTATTTTATCTAAATAATTTTATAAATATGTGAATTTTCACTTTTAAAATAAAAACTGAAATTTATAAAAAAAATCACGGGTTTTGACAGAAATGGCTTTCAAACCTTAATAAAAATTTTAATTGAATTCATAAAATTATAAGATCATTTATACTTAATAAAAAAATTAATTTAATATTAATAATAATATTTTATTAAAATATTATTTAATTCAAAAATCCTTTAATTTAATAAAATATAATTCTTAATTAAATAATAACTAAAAACACCATTTGTACTTTAAAAACTAATTACAATGTATCAAAAATGACTAGAAATTATATTCATTATTATATACAAAAATAATGTACATGAACATGGTGCTACTTATTTTTTACATAACCCCTTAAAATATCCGCATAAGACCTAAGGGTAAGGTGTGCGATGGTGACAGACTCTTGGGGAGGCTCGGATAACATCACTCGAGTGGTAATTTCAATCAACTTCCACTTTTCCCGTAGAAGATCACGTTCAAGCTTGACTTGATGAAGCTCAGCTTGGGCTTGGTCAAGGGCAAAGCCCAAATACGCCACCTCTTTTCCGAGCTCTGACAAATGGGCTTCGTAAGGGGAAATTCTACTAGATGAGGCCATCGCTTCCTTTGTCTGAGTAGAAATGGTTTCGTTAAAGCCTTATATTTATACTACTCAGATGATCACTGTTCAACGGCTATAAAAGTAACGGTCACAAATCGTAACGTAAAACTAAAGAAGTTGACATCTTATAAAAACATTTTTCATAAAGAAACATTTAACTGGATCAAGAGGGATTTTCCATTAATGAAACTTTGGGTCGTTACAACATTCCCCCCTTAAGAAATTTCTCCCTCAAAATTTTCCTTTTCCCACACTAAAACAAATGTGGGTAACCTAGCTTCATCATATCCTCCGACTCCCAAGTTGCTTCTTCAAACTTGTGGTTTCTCCACAACACCTTGACAAGGGGCATTGTATTATTTCGTAGAACTTTTTCTCTACGATCTAATATCTTCACTGGTTGCTCCTCATAAGAAAGATTGTCTTCTAATTGTACCACCTCGGAAGAGAGTACATGTGAAGGGTCTGGTATGTACTTCCTTAAGAGGGATACATGGAAGACATCATGCACCTTGGCCATAGTAGGTGGAAGTGCTAGTCTATAGGCCACAACCCCAACACGATCAAGAATCTCGAAGGGGCCGATGTACCTTGGACTTAACTTCCCTTTCTTTCTAAACCTCATGACCTTCTTCCACGGAGATATGCGTAAAAACACCATGTCTCCGACTTTAAACTCAAGGTCTCGTCGACGATTATCTGCATAACTCTTTTGTCGACTTTGGGCTGCCTTGTTATGCTGCTGAATGGTTTTCACCTTCTCCACCATTTCTTCAACCATTTCTGGTCCAAGCAGCTTACGTTCACCGACCTCATCCCAACATGCCGGTGTTCTACACCTTTTCCCATACAGGGCTTCATATAGTGCCATTTGGATGCTTGAGTGGAAAATATTATTATAAGAGAACTCAACCAGAGGAAGATGTTGATCCCATCCTCCTTTAATGTCCATTGTGAATGATATCAACATATCCTCAAGTGTTTGGATAGTCCGCTCAGATTGGCCATCAGTTTGAGGATGATAGGCCGTACTGAAGTTCAGTTCAGTATTCAGAGCATGTTGAAGACTCTTCCAAAACTTAGAGGTAAATCTTGGATCTCGGTCAGACACAATAGATAGTGGTACTCCATGCAACCGTACCACTTCCCTGATATATATCCGTGCCAGTTGATCCAAAGAGAAATCCTCTCGAATATCAATGATGTGTGCAGTCTTTGTAAGACGATCCACAACAACCCAGATTGCACTGTTGCCTTTGGATGTCCTTGGAAGTCCAGTGATGAAGTCCATGGTGATGTTCTCCCATTTCCATTTTGGTATGGGAAATGGTTGCATCATCCCCTTATACTTCTGCCTCTCTGCCTTCACTTGCTGACACAGCAGGCACTTTGATGTATATTCAGCGATCTCCTTCTTCATATTACCCCACAAAAAGTTTTCTTGGAGATATCGATACATCTTTTTGCTCCCTGGGTGAATAGAGAAATTTGAACTATGTGCATCATCCAAAAGTTCCTTCTTCAGCTCCGAACTTGATGGAACACATAGCCTTTTCCCAAACTGCACAATTCCTTCTTCATTAACATTAAACTCTGAGGATTTTCCCTTTTTGATAGCTTCCACTTTTTCTTGGATTCCCGCATCATCCTTTTGAGCATCCTTTAACCTTTCCAAAAGAGATGGTTGAGAAATCATTTGTGAAAGGATTGATGATGTTCCCTTCTTTATGATTCCCACGTCCATCTTCATCAAGTCTAAGAAGATTGGATCCTTCTCAATTCTCATCATTGATAGAATTGCTTAATCCTTTCTACTTAGGGCATCCGCCACCTTGTTCGCCTTCCCAGGGTGGTAATGTATGGAACAGTCATAATCCTTGATGAGCTCTATCCATCTTCTCTGGCTCATATTAAGCACTTTCTGTGTGAATATATATTTAAGACTCTTGTGGTCAGTATATATCTCACATTTCTTTCCATAGAGATAATGCCGCCAGATTTTCAAGGCAAAGATCACCGCCGCCAACTTCAGATCATGCGTTGGATAGTTTCGCTCATGGATTTTCAACTTCCTTGAGGCATAGGATATCACTTTATCATTTTGCATCATCACACATCCTAATCCCTTCTTCGAAGCATCACTGAATACCAAAAAAAGCCCCCCACTTGTGGGTAAAGTGAGCACGGGTGCAGTGATAAGCTTCCTTTTCAACTCCTTGAAGCTTTCTTCGCATTCATCACTCCAAGAAATCTTTACTCCCTTTCGAGTTAGCTTGGTAAGAGGGTTGGACAATCGTGAGAAATTTCTCACAAATCGTCGATAATATCCAGCTAACCCCAATAAGCTACGGATATCAGTTACCGATGTTGGCCTCGACCATCCCTCAATTGCATCTGTTTTGGAGGGGTCCACAGATATCCCATTGCTTGTGATGATATGTCCCAAGAATGAGACTTCCTTCAACCAAAACTCACACTTGCTGTACTTTGTATAGAGCTTCTCCTTGCGCAAAGTCTCTAGTACAGTTTTTAAATGCTCCTCATGGTCCTCATTGGTTTTGGACTATATTAGAATGTCATCTATAAAGACTACCACAAATTTGTCAAGGTAATCTCTAAAGACTCTATTCATCAGGTCCATGAATATTGCTGGAGCATTGGTGAGTCCAAAAGGCATTACTATGAATTCATAGTGCCCGTACCTTGTATGAAAAGCAGTCTTGGGGATATCTTCCTTCTTCACCCTTACTTGATAATATCCCGACCGCAAGTCGACCTTGGAGAAATATTGTGCTCCACGCAGCTGATCAAACAAGTCATCGATTCTTGGGAGATGATACTTGTTCTTTATCGTGATTTTGTTAAGTTCACAATAATCGATGCAAAGCCGCATTGACCCATCCTTCTTCTTGACGAAGAGGACTGGTGCACCCCATGGTGATGCACTTGGGCGTATAAAACCTTTATCCAGATTCTCCTGTAGTTGTTTCTTCAACTCTTCAAGCTCAAAAACAACCATTCTATATGGATTCTTGGATATTGGTAGCGCCCCAGGTATACGTTCAATTGAGAACTCAACATCTCTTCTTGGAGGAAGACCAGGAAGTTCCTCGGGAAATACTTCAGCGAATTCCCTTACAATAGGCATTTCTTCAAGGGTGGTTTCTTCCTTGGACTCAATCATCTGAGCCAGATATGCATGCTCATAAGGCAGTAATATCCATGCTTGAGATGGTGGAGCTAAAGGAGATTCATCTTCCTCCTGACACTTGTAAAGAATCGAGGGTCGATTCTCCATATGGAGTGTGATTTCCCTCTCCCGACAATTTATGTTGGCTCTATATAAGGAAAGCCAATCCATGCCAAGAATTGCATCAAATTCCACCAAAGGGAGTATGACGAGGTTCGTCGGGAAATTCAATCCACAGATTATAACAGGGGAGGACTTATACTCATGGGATGCAATGATTGCCCCATTTTCTGTACTCACCGACATCTTTACTTCCATGATTTGTGGTGGTGCAGGGATTGTTCTACTAACCTTTTGAGATATAAAAGAATGCGTAGAACCTGAATCAAAAAGTACGTTCGCTATTCTTGAATGAATAACTAGCGTACCTGTCACCACTTCGTTTTCGGGGTTCACTTCGGCAGAAGTGATGGCAAAAGTTCTTCCTTGCTGTCTTGGAGGTTGCTGGTTGCCTCCGATAACCCTTGGATTAGGGCACTGATTTGCAAAATGACCCGGTTCTTTTCATTTGTAGCATTGAACAATGCGTTGAGGTTAGAACGGAGCGTTCTTCTCCTCTGTCGTAGCTTCGGGTCCTTCTTGCTGACAGTTAACAGCTAGGTTCCCTTCTCTTCCACACTTGAAGCATTTTCTTGTCACCCTAAGGCAATTTCCAGGGTGCTTCTTTCCACACTTTTGGCAAGTGGGGTGCTGTAATTTCATAGCGCCGTTGGATTTATCCATTGAACCACCAGCATTGAAGTCCACCTTACGCTTCTTGTCCCCATGATACCCTTGTGATTCTCCGATCTCCATTTCAACCTTGAGAGAACATCAGACAATTTCCTCATAGCTGTCGAAGTCACGGATCGCTAATGCTTTCCGCAAGCTAGGCTTCAGCCCACCAAAGAAGCGGTCAACCTTGCATTCAGGGGTAACGACAAAGCCGGAAGCGTATCGTGCAATCCTTGTGAAGTTTGCCTCATACGCTCCCACATAATCATCATCTTTCTGTTTGAGGGAAAGGAAGTCCCCTTCCATCTTAAGACGGAGGGTACGTGGAAAATATTTATCAAAAAACATCTTCCGAAATTCCTTCCATTCCAAAGCCTCGATCTCCTCCTCAGGGTTCATATTTTTGATCAATGTCCACCATTGATCAGCTTCACCCTCCATACGGTAAGCCACCAGGAGAACCTTCTCTTTTTCAGAGCATTGGAGGATAGAGAATATCCTTTCAATGGAGTTGATCCATTGTTCAGAAATCGTGGGATCGGATGATCCACTAAAAGTAGGAGGCCTTTGTCTCATGAAGCTTTCAATAGAGACTTGTTCTTTCTTAAGGGGGGGTTGAACGTTCCTCTTGACCAGTGTTTCTATTCAAAACTTGAGTTGGATGAGAGAAGCATGACAAAGTTCGCGATTCCCGCTCCCATTGGATTGGGCATCTCATAAGTACAATCCTCACACTGATCTTCACAACGGTTGTTAGCCCGAGTTCTCCTATTACCGGCCATTGGCTGGAATAAAAGGAAAGTTAGGGGTAACACATAAAGGGTAATGCAAAGACAAAAGTTGATGACTTATAAATAAACTTTAATCTCTTTAACTCATGAGTCTATAGGATTCAATCCAGGCTTTTCATGATCTTCCTTCTAACATATATTCTTAGGGGAATTTTTCCCTTAATAAGGGTTCATACTAAGATTGTGAATTTATCAAAACATATCCCCCGGGAGTGTCATAACCAAGATTGAAGCAAGGCCCGTTGTCGTGCACCAGTTCCCGTTCGAGTCTAGCTCAAAGCGGTGTTTTCAGGTTTTACCCCTAGGATACATCTGTTCCAGAGCCGCCTCTACCTGCTCGTATCCAGACAGGGATGTATTTGTTTGATAAACCACTTACTTAGTATTTACCAAAACTTAGGGATGCTTTTATTATACTTAGTCTTTTATCTAAGGCTTTACTAGGGTTTCCTAATCCCAAAAATAACTAAACCTTTCCTCTGATACCAACTATGACAACCCTGCTTTTTAATACAACTTAAGCATGCTTTATTACATAAAACGTTACTTTATACAACAAAGAAGATCGAGAGGTTTAGTGTCTTTGGGGATTAGTACCATTACATAAAAACTTTAAACATGAAATACAACATCTTTATTGAAAACTTCCTTTACATGACCACTACATTCCTTCGTACTTAGCATTTCATGGGATAACCTGAGGACATGCATAAGAAAAGGGTGAGCTATAAAGCCCAGTAAGGGAGTACACAATGAATAACATGAGGAGTACAATACATGTTAGGAAATAGGCATATCAATAGAGCATAATAGAAACATGAACGTAAAGGCATGATAAAGCATGATAATCATAACATGGAAATGTGGAAACAACACTTAACATTGAATTAGCATGAGCCAAGGCTCATTGCACATGGAGCATGAGTAAACCCTCATTGCACTTGAAGCACGAGTAAACCCTCGTTGCACTTGAATTAACATGAGTAAAAACTCATATGCACATGACTTATCATGATACTATACTATACCCAATGCATTGGAGCGCTATAAAGGGCGCACCCTTCTTAAACATTTCATTTCATGCATAAGTGTGCCACATGGATCATAAAACATGGATTCATAAAACATAATCATTTATTACATGATAATGGAATGTGGAATTAACACATTAAACATTATAATCAATATTTATATGTTCATAAAGGTGAATACCCTTGATGGAGAAATGGGCATGGTATTCACTACACAATGACATTGGCTTAGAAAATCAGTGCGATTTCGGCAGCGTAACGGCGTGACGTAAGAATTCATAAAAAAGGTTGATGAGAGAGAAAGGGGTTACTCATAATATTTACATGTAATGGAAGGTAAGGAGATCATATATATACATGTCCCAACAATAGAAATGGAATTTAGATTCATGATACAAAATTATTGCTTGAATGTAAAAGAAGAGAGAGAAGTTCTTTTCGGAATTTCGGCATAGTAACAGGTGTACATGGGAGGCATTTAATGAGAGAGAAAGGGTTCTCCCATCATTCAAACAATAATAGGGCAGTATGGGGGAGGTGCGAAACCATACCCCAACATTCATAATTGAAATAAAAAGGTCAATACAACTTAAAATTTTTTTGACAAAAATGAGAAAGGAAGAAAAAACCCTTACTTGGAAGTGTGCTTCCAAAGGCTAAAGCGAGGCTTGTGAGAGGCTTTTTGGGAGCTTGGGGCACCTTGGGAGGATTCTAGAGAGAGTAGGGCAGAGGTTGTACGAACTCCAAGGGATTTTAGTGAGGATGAAGTGGGAGCTTGGGTGGGTTTATATAGGAAAGGTGTGAGAATTCTTTATTATTTAGGTTTGGGACCCCTTATATTAAAATAATCCAAAACACAAACCATCTCATGGTATTTGCCCATGGTTTCTGGAAAAGGAAAGAGGAAAACAATATTTTACAAGGCCAAGGTCCGAAATTATTAAAAAATTAGGGTTGCTTATGTGGAGGTGAGTCACACTCCGATGGAAATTAATTTAAAAAGGCAAAGTGTTGAATAAGTCTTGAGGGCTCCATTAATGCTTTGAAAAGTAAGTCAAACAAACCCAAAACGTCATTATTTTAATCATAAAACACATATTGGCCGAACATAAGGATTATGGTATTTTATTACATCACCATTGGGGCATTATGATGTCATAAAACACCTTATATATTTAAATGGTATTAAATTTTTACCCAAAAATTTGACTGTCTCAGAAAATTATGAAAAATTCACCGTTAGATAATTTCGACGTCCTGATTCCAAAAATAATATTTATTTTATCTAAATAATTTTATAAATATGTGAATTTTCACTTTTAAAATAAAAACCGACATTTATAAAAAAATTCACGGGTTTTGACAAAAATGGCTTTCAAACCTTAATAAAAATTTTAATTGCATTCATAAAATTATAAGATCATTTATACTTAATAAAAAAAATTAATTTAATATTAATAATAATATTTTATTAAAATATTATTTAATTCAAAAATCCTTTAATTTAATAAAATATAATTCTTAATTAAATAATAACTAAAAACACCATTTGTACTTTAAAAACTAATTACAATGTATCAAAAATGACTAGAAATTATATTAATTATTATATAAAAAAATAATGTACATGAACATGGTGCTACTTATTTGTTACATAACCCCTTAAAATAGCCGCATAAGACCTAAGGGTAAGGTGTGCGATGGTGACAGACTCTTGGGGCGGCTCTGATAACATCGCTCGAGTGGTAATTTCAATCAACTTCCACTTTTCCCGTAGACGATCACGTTCGAGCTTGACTTGATGAAGCTCATCTTGGGCTTGGTCAAGGGAAAAGCCCAAAGATGCCACCTCTTTTCCGAGCTCTGAAAAATGGGCTTCGTAAAGGGCGATTCTACTGGATGAGGCCATCACTTCCTTTGTCTGAGTAGAAATGGTTTTGTTAAAGCCTTATATTTATACTACTCAGATGATCACTGTTCAACGGCTATAAAAGTAACAGTCACAAATCTTAACGTAAAAGTAAAGAAGTTGACATCTTATAAAAACATTTTTCATACAGAAACATTTAACTGGATCAAGAGGGATTTCCATTAATGAAACTTTGGGTCGTTACATCAAATGTCCATGTATGATTATATAATCATAACACATTAAGGTATTCAATTATCAATATTTCAGTCCTAAAATTTCATTTGAATTCACATGAAATCATTTCAACATATTTCAATAGTCAATAAACATTCAAATAAATCTTAAATACCAAAATACCCAATACAGAAATAATGGATTTCGTTTCATTTTAAAAAAAATGAGGCATGATTAGGAATCGAAATATCAAATAATGGTCATCGTGGGGGTGAATTCATTTTTGCCACAGACTTTAATAAAACAAGCATTTTTCTATTTTATAATGAAAGTAAAATTATTTTTATAAGAATATTACTTTTTAAAAAAAGTGAATGAATTAAAACAAAAGGGTGTTGATTATAAACATTATAAGGGATTATGGTGTATAACATCAAAATATTCCTCACTGAAATGAGATTGATACGAAGTACCATACCGTAAGTTTGATTCATCATTTATGTTCTTTTTATTCCTAAATAATAAACATATGTTATTTTATATATGATTGATATCCGTTTCCAAGTTTACTATTCTAGTTATTTCCATTATTTATAATGTTATAAGAATTACTTATGAATTTATTTTTATGTTCGTTGTTTTATCGATATTCGGAACATGAGTCGAAAATGAACTTTGTAAAATGAAAAAAGGTATGGGGTCATAAGTTCAGAATCCCAAGAATAATATTAATTAAATTATTAAGATTTTTATTCATAAATCATAATTCTATATAATGAAATCATGTATGGTCATAAAAAATGTTCAATGTTATGTTCATTGATAAGTTAGCAATACATATAGACGCGTAATATTTTCAATTATTCATTGATCATTATAGAATGATGTTATGTACTTTTATACATATAATAATGATTTAAAACATAATTAATCTAATAATAATCAATTAAATATAATTATATATATCATATATGTGATATAACAAATAAAAATGATTCCCATCGCTTCGTGGGGGGTGATATTTCACACATACGTAAGAACGACATTAACATTTTTATATAAATATAATGGAATAAAATAATTGATAAATTTTTATATTATAATGAATTTTATGCCATGAATATCACATATGAACATTAATTCCATTATTATAACCAATAATGAGATAAGGTTATGGAAGATGGTTTAGATCAGTTTGTAGAGGTTATATTTTGCACGTATGTACTAATGATTAATTCCATTAACAATTAATAAAAGCAAGATGGATTTAGTTGAAGATAGTAAAATAATAATATATAAGTATTTTTTGGATACTATAGTTTTTATTTCATCATGTTTGAACAATAAATGAAGTAAATGGAAGAGGAAATAATGTAGAGAAACATAATAAACATTACATTTCTTTTGGATGATCCCTATTCATAACACCATAATTCTTATTAGAAGGGTTTTATTCTTAAAATAAGTCCTCAAGAATGTTTTAAGGGAATCTATAAAGGTTTTTCAGAAGATATTTTCTTATCCAAAATAAATTTTACATGTTAGTAATAGAGAAGAATGAGTGCCTTTTTATATGATAAGGAATGTGAACACTTACAATTATGAAAAGTAT
Organism: Viscum album; assembly: GCA_963277665.1. NCBI lineage: Eukaryota > Viridiplantae > Streptophyta > Magnoliopsida > Santalales > Viscaceae > Viscum > Viscum album. The sequence goes on from OY728133.1 coordinate 1,277,824,648, forward strand.
TAAATTAATAAATATTAAATTTCTATTAAAATTTTTTCCAAACGGAGTTAGTTAAAATATATGATGAGAATTGGTCAAAATATTGGCATCCAATGAGACTTGGACAAGTTTGGAATAATTTTTAATCCTTATTTTATTATTTTACCCTTTTTAACTATTACTGTTTAATCATGTAATTTACGCATTGAGAGTGAAAATAATTACCAAATCAAAAAATAGTATTTAATTAATTTTTTGAATTATATCAAATATTAGGTCAATGTTTATATTTTTTTATTTTATATCCTTTTATTTGATATTATATATTTTATGTTAATAAATATATCAATATTGACAATATTAATTACATTCATTTTTTAAAATATCATAAAAACATGATTAATTTGAAAAAAATAAAATAAATCAATACTAAAATACCATAATTATACATAAAAGTCTTCTATGGAATTAAATATTTCAAATTATATATATTATTAATATTAATAATATCATTTATCCGATTCATTCATTAAAAGACCTATTACTACATCATTATTGCGTCATAATTATATTTAATTATATAATTACTTGATTTTATAAATAAATTACCATGTTGAAATAATCTTTTTTACTTTTATAATACTATTTATAGTATAATATTTAACTTAAATTACCATATATGAAGAAAAATTAGTATGAAGATACATATTTATGACACATTTTCCTCTACATTAAAATATTTTTTATAAATTTCATAATCACACACAAGTGGATTCCAAAGGTAAAATATTTATCCCAAGTATGATAATGGTCGATAGTAATTCATCAAATAATAATAATAAATGTGTTTTAGTAATTTTATAAAATTATAATATTAATTTTACCTATAATTAACCTATTTACTTTTAACCGTGATTAATAAAATATTAAAGTTTTTATTCAATAAAAATTATTTTGATCCTATTAAACCAAAATTTATACTAAGTACAACCATGTACTAATATTTTTGGTAAATTAAATTCACATAATTTTTTAAATAAGGTTTAACACTAATGTCATGGTATGATCGAGAAAATGAGTTTTCAAAGTATAATGTTCAAAAGTTCACATAGTTTTTCAATTTTATTTTATTTTTAAAAAGAATCCAATGAAATATATTGTATTATGTTATAAAAACATCATATAATTATACAATAAATGCATTTAATATGATATTATATATATATAATAAATTTTAGGAAAATTTATATTGAACTAAAATGAATTATTTTTCAATATTCATTTGAATATTATTTTTAAAAAAAAAATACCAACAATTAAACCAATGTAAATATCGATGTCCCTCTTAAAATGGAAATTTTTTTCGAATAGAATATGTAAACATGGAAAAAAAATATTTTTTAAAACGGGTTCTCCATCAAGAGGCTAAAAATTTACCTTTTAAGAATATTAAAATATTTTAGGCATAAAATTTGATAAATTTTAACATTAAGCCTCTAAACATTATTTTTGTAAACATAATATAGCTAGTTCTATTCATTATCACAAATATAAGGCAAGGTTATAACTACCATTTAAAATAATAATAATATTTTATTATCTTTCATTATAACTCAGTATTATATGTAATGTAGGATTTTGAAGAAACCCACTATTGCATATCGAGTATCCTATCAGGCATAACATCTCAATTAAATTAAAATCACTATATGATTCATAAATATTCATAATTATGAAAAAATATTATTCTATAATTACCTTGGATGTTACTTATATTAATCTTCATTATTAAATTATCAAAAAATAGGTTCATTATTAATGTATCATATGATTTATTTTTCCTGAATATATGGCTCTGTACATTGATTACCGATGATCACAATGTATTTTTTGTTTTTTTTATTTTATGGCTGGAACAAGAATGAATAATTTTTTACGTTGAGTTTTAGTGATGATGTACTGATTATAACGACATGTAACCAAATTAAATTATTGATGGAATGTGAATTATTTTTATTATAAAAAACTAGATATCTTGTTTTCGGATTAAGAAGAAGACTAATGATGGGATTCGAAATGAACCAAAAAATAGGAAGGATTAGTTTCATGAAAACCATGGGGGAAATAATATTATGCTATTTAAATTTTTTCATATAAGAAACATAACTATTGGAATATTTTAATGGAGAGGGAAGAAATATTATGTTTGTAATATTATTACATGGGGAATGTAGTTGTCGTAGAAAAATATTTTATTAAATAGATAGAAATAATGTACATACAAAAGTACCATATATATTTTAATGTCTTATATTTGGGTAACATTAGCTATATATGAGTCAATACTCTAATCTAAGTGAACATTCAAATCTATGAAAAGGCTTATGTTCTACCAATTTTTTTTGTAAAATGATATAGTTATTTAAGTTTTGGGATTTAACATTATGTTATATATTTTTTATCTATAATAATATATTTACAATAATCATGAAACATCTACGAATTTTTTATGAAATATATTTTAGTGATTATCAGTCATATTTTTAATGGTACTGATCACTACAATTGTTATTTTTTGTTAAGTTGAAATTTTAGGAAAACACAAGAAGATAAGATATATAACATAGAACATGTGTCAAATATTTATATTATAATATCTAGTTTTCATAAATCTATAAATAATTTTTATAATTTAAATTGGAAATTATTTTCGGCCTTGAATGATATTATTGTGTTAATGAAAATATGATTTATGTAATCTATTTTCTTGTTTATTTCATATATTGATTTATGGACATTATTAGATAGTACGTGATTATATTTTTGGAATATATTTATAGTTAGTTTTATAGAAATAAGTATTCTCATTATGGATTTATAGTTATTTTTATTTATATCATTTTTATGAGGATATATGATCATGGTATTCTGATGGTTTGTATAAGACATTAACATATACAAGTGATTACTGATAAGTTTATTTTTTATTTTTTTGATATTTATATATATTTTTTAGTTTCGAATTGTGGTTAACTGTACATTGAAAAATTTAGCAATATATATATTTATGGAAACAATAAATAAGATCACCAGTTATTATTATTATAATACTCTAGAGTAATCATTAAAATAATAATTCATTCGTATTAGTAATATTATAATTAACTATGGATTCAAGATTTTGGTAAGGGAGAAAAGATAGATGGAATTAATTAGCAGGATTTTATGGATATTATGATCCATTACATTATAATTTTAGTATGTGATGAGTGAATAATTTAAAATTTTCACAAATAAATTGATTATGAGATTAAATTTGGTGGAAACTAGTTGAACATGAAAAAAAATTATGAAATTGAGCATATGGTATCAATGAATTTAATTAATAATATTTTATATGGTAAAACAATTCTTATATTATATAAAAATGGTCCTTTAAATTGATAGTGTATTGATTTTTCAATAATTATTGTTGAACTAATAGTCTTTTCACCCCTCAATTATTTATGGGTTTGTGGTCGTTGTCATTATAAAGACTATGTTATCTATCACTCTCAATTATTATTTTTAAATTATCATTCATCCCAAGCTCTATATACTCACTTACTAATTATTATTTAATATATTTGATACATATTATTTTTTATCATATGAATCCATTGTGTTTACCGCTTCCTTATTCTAATAGAAGTGTTATTCTACAATTTTATTAATTTTTTGTTTCAAACATAGTAATTTAAAACAATGATCCATTTTTACCAAGATTAAAAATATGATCATAATATTTAATTAAGGTGTGTGGAAGATATTACACATTCAAAATTTATATTAAAATTTTATGATTCTCAAAAGGTTTTTTACTCCAAAACATCATTCATTAAACAAAAATTGAAAAATAATAAAAAACATAATTTAAATTTTACCATTATAACATAGCTATTCAATTCCAGGAATGTATATAAACAACCCACTATGAAAAATAATTATAATTGTTTCATATAATGAAAATATATACTTTACTTTATAATAAGTATGTATTCAATTTACGAAAATTGATGTCTAAAAAAACATTATGTCAAAAATATTTTTTAAATTTTTATGTGAACATAATAAATAATATATTATGTTTTTTGAAAATATTGAAGAAATAGTTATTATTTTTGAAAATATTATTTAAATATAAAGATAGGTTGAGTTTTTTGTATTTTTTTTAAAAGCAATTATTCTTCACTAAATACAAAAAAAATGTTGATTTTTGTAAAAGTTTTATATTTTTTCTTTTATTTATATAATTAAAAAATCGAAACAAATTATTTCCATTTTTATTAATAATAAAATTCATTTAGTTTCTAATTATATAATTTGTTATTAATGATTAAATTTTATATTTTATTATTGTATACGATCATATATGATTATATATATTGATTTTCTTAAAAATATTTTCTATAAACACAATTTGTTTTAATAATTGAAAAATAAAATAATCAATATTTCTTAATTTTATCCATCAGTTTTATGGATTATATAATCTATAAAATATTCTAACATTCATTTTATGGTTTTATAAGACATTTCATTCAAGTGTGTTTTGTTTTATGCATAAAAATATGGTTCTCTAAAAAACATTTAGTTGCATTTCTCACACCATTTTAAAATTAAATAATTGCACATATAAATATGAAATCTTGTAAATTTTATTATTTGAATTTAGAATCAGAATTATTGTGACAATGTATTATGGTAAACATAATTTTTAAATAGGTTTAAGTGTACAAATTGTAAATTTGTATCACTAAAGATGAGGGGAAAATGAGGTTATTGGTGGTTAAACTAGGTGATTATTGTTGAATGCCACATAAACTCTTCTACTACATATTTTTTTAGTTACTAAACATAATCATAACATTAAATTGGTATATTGATTTGTGACGATTTATTATTATTGTTTACATATATTTTTGAAATTCTATAAATATTTATGTGTCTCAACATCCCCATACTTGTAATAATGATCCACTTCTCATACTTAATTCACATGATATGAGAATTGAATATTATAAAATAGCTATTCCTAAACATTACTAAAATAATTTCACTTGTCTTTTTCCAATATACTTCTATAAAGAATAACCTTTTAATTATGAATGTGTATGCCAACATAGGTTTCTCAATGCTGATTTTAAATCTCAATCAATCCCTCTCCATTTTATTTCATCTTACAAATTTTATGAACTAGTTTTATAGATAATAAAATGTTGAATCATAAATAATTAATTTGATATTTTTTTATGATGATGATTTCTTTTACTATTTCATATAACTTCTCTATCCAATGAGAAATGAATGTATCACTCCTTTGTACGTGTGGAATTCAACCTCCACATAGGGAAATGATTCATTTAGCATCACCATCATTCATGTATGGTAATTATAATTTATTAAATATTATTATAATTTATTTATTAAATTTTTATGATTATGAATATATAATTTATTATATACGTTATATTACCTGAGATGTTATTATTATATGTAAATACGACACTTTAAATGTTTCCAAAACTACCACCATTAAAAACCATTTTGTCATGAAATTATAAAATAGTAAAAATTAAATATTTAACATGAGACATAATAATTTAGATTTTTATTTCCTTGCATATAAAATATCATATAATTAATTCATTACATTTTTTAAATATATCATGTATTTAGTCCAAATTTATGAGTTTCATTAAACTCGTCATTTACATTACATTACCATTATATAAGAATTATGAAAAATATTATCAAACCATTCATGTAATAAAATATAAATTTAAATAATATTATGATTAATTTAATACTATTTTGAGAAAATAGAATACCTCCCGTAATCATTTTTATAACAAATTGTCAAATTTAATTAATTTAAAAACACTTTTCTTTCATTGAATCTTGTATTTGAAAGGGATATTAATTTTTTTCAAAATCCTAAAGTAGTTTTTTAATAAATCTATTTTCATCAAAAAAATAATTATCCAATATTATTTATTCTTATATATCTTTTTAATGATTAAAATTTCACTTATATAAAACTATTTTTACACTATTAATTGAGTAATGTGAATTTTATTCTTTTCAAACCATTACATAAAATATTTCATTATATAATTTTTAATCTAAAATTTAGAAGATTGAAAATATTTAAATCATTAAATATTAATATATTTCATTAAAAATAATTACTATGGTAATAAATTAATTACCAAGGTGAAATTATATTTTATTAAAAGATAAAAAATCAAAATAGATGTTCCTAATGAACTCAAATATTTTTCAAAAATGATATGATGGGTTGATTTTTTTCCCAAAAACATTTTACCATCCAATTATATCATTTTATTATATTTTTAATACAATGGAAACATTATAATTATATTAGTGTATTAGTTAATCCCAAAACTCCCCGCTTCACTGATAAAATGGTAACATCAGCTAAACTTCAAGAGTCGCCATTAATTTGAATATATCCACTACAAATTCGTATTTTAATATCCATAAAACCCTATATAGTTCTTAAAATATTCTTCATACTACAAAAATGGTTAATTCAATTATTTATATGTAGACATCCATGGAGAAGTCATGTACCCTATCTGATTATTATAGTCTACTAAACATTTCATTTATAATTATTCTTTTTAATTTATTAAATTAATAAAAATTATTCTTTTATAATAATTATATTTTTATTTTACTATATTATGTTTATTAGAATTATTTTTTCATATAACATATCAAATAAAAAATTGAAACTGGTTTTTGTGTTTTGAGAAGAGCATTAATTTCATTATATTAAATGCTTTATTTTACATGATCACACTGGAAGGTTGGATATATGGATTCTAAGAACATATAAATACGGTAAATATGATATCACTACGGGGTTGATATGTAAAATTTTGAATACAATAAATCATATGATATGAAAGTGGTCAACATTAACTTAATCATTTAAAAATACCATGCAATTATGATAAACATCTATTATAGTTGTGTAATATTATAATCCATTATTTATTCATATAAATAACTAATATTATGATAAAACTAAATAATAAATAGTAAATTAGATTGTTATACTTATGATATAATGATATTATAGAAAAACCTCATCTTAATCATTGAATAAACTAGGGTATGTTCATATTTGGTTTAGTTTACACAGTAAAACTGACAATTATTTTGAATTCATTCTATAAAGGATAATGGTGACATAGTTACATGTATAATAGGATAAAAATTCCATATTAGTTATTTTCTTTATTCAAGATATATTATATCAATATAAAATTAAATAATAAAGGAAGCCTATCTTGTTTATCAAATATCACAAAATATTATTATTGTAAAAATCTACTTTAAAGATAAGGTCTAAAACACACATGAAAGGTATTATAATTATATTAAAATTAGTTTAAATAATCTCTTAATTTATTGTTAATGAACATGAAAAAAATATTATTTTTAGAAGAATGAATACGAAAACATCTATTCTGAAACTATTATTAAAGATCAAAACTATAAACACCTTATGTGGTAAAGATGAGGAGTTAATTTAAAGAATGGAAATTTACAGAAATTAATAGTTTAAATTAAATTTATTTATTTTTAAATTATGTAAATATTATATATATTTTTATGATGCAATATGGTAATGTACATATGTGAATGATGAGACCATAGTTAAGGGTTATCATTTTCCAATTCCACACATCGAGACACATTACAGAATGTAAAACTGATTTACTAATTGTGGTGTATTTAATTATTATTTGATATTTCAAATCATTATTTTAATTTATTAATGGAATTTTATTATAATGATAAATACCAATGTTTATGGATATTAGGATTGAATTGAGGCTAAAAAAAGTTTCGGGTTTTCATTATCAATTTTCAAACTTTTGGTTTCATGTTATAGTCACCAACCATTTTCCATTATAATGTGTGTAAACATATATAAATGAATATCTACATGTTATTCATTAGTTTTAAGATATTTTAAAGACTATATTTAAATACATTTCTAATATTCTTTTGATTCTAGGCTTACCATTTCTAGAGTGGAAAAATAATATAAATTATTGATAGATAAAATGTATATAATTTCATAGAAAATAAGTATCTATATAGATACTATAATGTTATTGTGTCTATAGAATATATTTAATGAGGAGTAATAATCCCAATAAGTGTAGAAAGATAATTGAGCCAATCCTCACCCCTATTCATGATCATTGTGCCTAAGAAAACAAACCTCGAGAGACACACTAGAGGGGATTTGATTAAAAATTATTACAAACTGTTAATGGACCATCATGACTATTTTTTCCCAGCATTTATATTTTCTCAATCTAATAACATCTATTTATTACATGAATTAAATTGAATTGATATTATAATTTATTTTATGAACCCTCGACATTATAATTATTTAATATGATAACTTCATCTTATGTAAATGATTCAACATGAATTGTTATTTTTTTGGATGACCTCCAAGTCATAACCACTATGTTATTGAATGGGGATGTATATTTTGATCTTATTTATTAATATAATATTAACCATTTTTACCAATAAATCTGTTATTTTTGGAAATTTATAGATGATCTTAATAACTAATTTGGTGAATTCTTTTGACCTAATTAAGTGAATAGTGGAGTGAGACAATATATAGCCCCCGAGGTAGCGAGAGGTCACATAATAAAAAATATGCCATACAATGGTATATTCCTATTATCCATATAAGGATGTGTGTTGTAATAATTCTTGAATTATTTTTATGTGCTTCATTATTCATTACAATATTATGAGATAAGGTATTTTTTTTGTCCATGATTTCTATTATTTTCATGGAAAGACCATTACCTCTGTTTTAGTTGCTTATGGAATCATGTTGTTTAATCCTTCTTCTAATATCACTTATGAAATATTTATAAAATCTAATAATACATATTATGATACTTTCGATAGATAATATAACATCTACCTTGTTTTTTATCATTTCCACAGTTACAATAGAATAAGAATATATATCATGTTAAGGGATATAATGAAAGGGATGACAATGTTCACAAAATATAATAATTATGTATCTCAAATTTTCAAGTGTAAGTCATGTTCATATATATTAATTCCATATGAGTAAACTGTTTGGTTATTTCAGAATTTTACTATTTGGATATTATTCCTAAAAAATATTGAATATGGAGTTTATGAAAATCATCTTATTAACATATTTTTTTAGTTGAACCTGGTTATACAAAATAAACTTTCAAACAAAAAGCATCCTTTTAACCCATAAAATTGTGTTACAATTTTCGATCAGATTATATTACAGGAACATAAATTATTTAGTTCTTCTACTTTTCATTTTGTATCTAAAAAATGGATCATTCACCATGGGAACATATAACTAATTTTTGGAACATGTGAAAATAAAATAAGTTATACTTGATGTCTATTATTGATAGAGAGATCAACAAAATTAGTGGAATTTATTCAAAATAGTAAATTGAATGATTTGAATAAATGTATATAATAAGGATCATTGAGGGGTGTAATATATGCAAAACATATTCCCTATGATGAAAGAGAAAAAATATAGCATATTTTCACTGATCATAGAGAAACAGAGGTGGGAAAATTATTTTAATTTTGTGGCTAAAAGAATATGGAATTCTAATATACTATAGATTATGTATGTACTGTATAATGAATTATTTATACCATTATGTATGAATAAAATTAGACCCTTCAATGTCTATTAATCTCATAGATGTTTTTATCATATTATTATTATATAGAATAATATATTATTAAACTAATAAAGAGTTAACTAGGACGAAAATATTAATGAAAATATAAAGAACAATTGGATGTTTGGGAATCATGGGAGGATAAATGAAACAAATCAGAATAAATAAAGGATGATATTTCCCAAAATTGTTAATTTTTTGTAGTGACACCATTATTCATGAAATAAGGGTACATGAGTAATGTAAAATTTGGGAGGAAAAGGCAATCAAACTCATGAACAATAGAGAAATTTAAATGTTGATAATTTTCTATAAATTAACTATATATGGGGTGGAAATTATTGTAATTAGTACCCAATAAATCATTATAATTTACCTCAAAAATTTAATTTAGAGATATTACAAGATTATATAGTTATCTTAAGTGAAGTCGATATTACAAATGATGTGGAGGTTGGAACATAGATCATTTCCTCAATTTTTATAGTTTTCTTATTTTATTATGGATGTTCACATCATTTTATATCATAATTGTTTCCTAAATATAATATATATTTACTTATATCCCTAGTATGAGAGTAATAATTTAATACCCAATGTGGGAGTCTTATGGAATCAAACATAAGTAAGTATGTTACAATTATGATTCATTGGAAACCAATATTTGAAAACCTTGTTATAATACCTACACATTACAATGGTATGATTTTTGGTATGTTTTTAATTTTAAAGTACAGAATATATGTATATTTTTAAGTGCAAGAGATTCAGTTTCATGATTGTGAAGTATACAATATTATATTTATGGGGGGAACATTATAATTTAAATTAGTCTAAATCATCCCTGTATAGCTATGCATAATAAAAAATACATAATGCTGATAATAAATAGATATATATGTCTGGAAATTTTTCATTAAAAAATAATTTTAGAAAATAGTTAAAATTTCACTGATTATTTTCTACATTAATTAACATGTCATCTTCCAAATAATGATTTAATTTTTTCTATTAAACTCATTTCTGATGCACAAACGGTATGTAAAACACCATATAGAAAAGAACTACTAGAGTTTGTTGAGTGGAAGAAATATAAGTATGGTATGAGAAATACATGATTTATATTCCATATCATTTCACCTAAGTGAATCATCTATATTATTCCTGAAAATAAGTATGGGTTAATTAGATTAAGTGTTGAAAATATACATATTAATTCCTTCAATATGAAGAATAATATATTTTTGTTGCATTGGTTCCTTATTTGATAAAAATAATATGGACTATTAAATTTCAATGATCTATCTCTAGTTTAGTTATCATCACCTAATGTTTTATAATGAATTTATTTTTAAGTTGAAATTTTAAAAAAAATGAATAGTCATTATGTGTTTATGATAAGGCCTTATTGAATGAATAATAATCCTACTCTATTTATGTATCCGTGGAATAGAGTATTAAAGGGTATTTTAAAAAATGGGGTGGATATTAATATATGATGACTTGAAAAACATTATGACATATAAAGTTCATGAAAGTCAAACTAAATTTTCTATAGAGGACATAAGGGAGAATGAATTAAATGGGATTTATCGTAAGTGTAAATTTTGGATAACTGATGTTTCATTTCAGGGAATTCACCTTCTATAAATATTGGACGTATTTTTCCCTCTAGAAAACCATGGTTGTCAATTAACATTCTACACTGAATAACATAACTTTTATATGATGTTTCACAGTCTTAAAAGTTAATTATCAATTGTTTTTTCAATATTTTTTTTATTCTAGAACCCATTAATAATGCTGACATGTAAAGGGGATAAATTCACATGTTTAAGGGAATGTATTGAATTTATTGAGGAAATAAATGGGATACCGTTCAATGAATTTTTTTTAAATATACCATTAGGTAAGGAAGTATTTGTAATTTATGGGGTTGTATCAAAGAAATGATATGGTTGTGTACTTATATAAAATGATATGGGAATTTCTTATAATATTAGAAATTGATAATCTTCAAAAAATTGTCCAACTAATGATATTAAATTTGAATATATTAGTTTTCATTGGAAATATAGAAAACCAACATCTATTAATTAATATTGGAGAAATAATTGTGTTATAAGAAATATATATATATGTTCACTTTGATGGATCTCAACATGATGAAAATCCAATGGTCGGTATTAATTATGGACTATGACAACTCAATTCACATCCATGTTGGGATAGAAAATATGGTTTTCCTTTTATTGATTTTAAGGAAACATGTAGTGTTAAACAAGATGATGATTGAAAAGCATCCCATTTTTAGAGATATAATTATAATGGATATTGTTATTTATAAAAAAGGGGATCCATTATTTATTCACCACGTAATTTGAAATATATTCTTATGTGAATGGATCGAGATGGCCTAGGAATATATAGTGGAATACTAAATTATTGAATGAGGGGATGTTGAAAAAATTATCCTATAATGATGTAATGTAGATATTTGATATGATACTATAAGTTCACTATATAACATAGTAAATAAGGTAACTGACATATAAATAAAATAGAATAAACTTAAATATATAGTATCATAGACCAAATATGTTTGGGGATTTAACAAAACAAAATCGAGTAGTATAAAGAGGAAAACTATCTATTTTGTGTGTTGATATATGTTATCTCAGAAGAAAAATGATGAAAGGTAACATACTTTGGGATTCTTGATGCCTCCTATAATACCTATATTGAAACAAATCAATGTTACAATAAAAATTATTACTATATTCCAAAATAAATCATGAAATAATGATTCAATATTTTTTATGAGTGATCATATTCATATGAAATATCAGTTAATATAATTTTAGGATGGTCTACCCATTGAGCTCTATAAATGACCATGTATCAATGAAATCAAAAAGATTCATGGGGGTAATCAATCCATTTTAACTGGAAAGGATCGTCAGTTCCAATCATAATTATGGAAGAGTCTTCAAATTGATCTAAACATTGAGATATGTTTGAGAGGTTCATATCATAACTGCCATTATGGGATGTTTAAAAGAACCATCTAAATATATGATTAATATATGAGATCATGTTCCCATGATTTCAAAGTTATATGGGATCAATACCTTCTACTACGGAATTTTCATATAATAATATTTTCCATTAGAGAATCTAGAAATCACTCTTTGATGATTTTTATGGGAAGTGGTTCCATACCTAAAATTTTTGAGATGATGTTATAAAAGGAATATTATTTGTTTGGGAACTCATGGTTAAGATAACTGTTAATATATGTACAATTTATGATCATATTAAATAATCCCATTAAATATAAAATAATTTTGATAATAATAGAAAGAAAAAATTTTAGTTTATTCTTAGGGATCATGTGTTGTTTAATGTTTCACAATGTAAGTGGGTTTTATGATTTGGTAAACAATGGAATTTAATATCTAAGAACATTGGTACATTTGAAATATTTGAATTTATTTCAATTTTTTCCTAGTAATTGGATATACCTTGCAAAAATTAAAATGTGGATGATTCCTTCTATATTTAATAACAAAGGTAATACATGTTATATCTAATATATGTTCTAATGTATGATGGAATAGTGTTTTATAATAACATTTCTTATAATGGGGACTTATCCATATTCATGAAATTATATAGTAAGTATTAGAGAATAAATAATCATGTTTGGTGAAGATCCTTTGAAGAAATACCATTTTTAGAGGGAACATTGGATAATGATGTAGCTATAAGGATAGAGTATCCTTATTTTTTTCATTGTCTAAAATATTTTCTAATTTGAGGCATCATTTACTTAATAGGGTATAGATTTAATAAATATGGTTCTACAATAGTAGGTATAGAGTACATTATGAAACTATTGGACATATGAACCCTTTAATGAGAATTTAATAATATATGATTTAAAATAGAATATTTTTAATCTAAAATGTACCAATAAATTTAGAATTTTTAATTTACCATTTTAAATTTATTTTCATATTATTTTTCATCTATTTTTGAATAGGTGATCTTTTATTTAGAATTTATAGTTTTTACAGAACATATTTTTTTTGATTTTCTATTATTTAAGAATGACCTAATTGTTTCCAAAACTATTAATTTTATAAAATATTAATATAAAAAACACATTATAAATTTTAAAATAATTTTATAATATAGAAAACATATGGTAATGAATTTAATAGATAATTAAAATTTAAATTCATATTTTTTCAGTCTTTTAATTTTATCATGTATAATCAAGGATGATTCAGTTTTAGATTTTCTAAATAATATAACATGATTTATTTGTTTCTTTATAGTTCAATATATTTCATTAAAATAACAATAAATTAAAATTTTAACTTATTTATAAATATATTTAAATCATACACGTATTATTTCACTAAAAACTAATTTTACATGATTATGTATATCGAGTTTAATATTAAATTTTTACCAAATTAGATATAATATTTTAATAAATTATTTTTAAATTTTAAATTATATTTATAATTGTTGGGACAATTGATTACAAACATATTTTCATTAAAATTATTAAATAAGGATTGATATTATTTAGAAATCTAAAATTAAATGACGTTAACAGTAAAAAGGTAAATTATGATTACATAGTGTACACATTGTTTTATCAAAATGGAATTCATGAGGTGAGTTTCAAGCCATTATACTTTTATTCTCATATTTTTTCCATTTTATGGACTTTTACTCATGAAAAGTTACCTTATCCCTTGGAAAGTGAAATTCATACTCGTGAAACTACCATCCCATTCACTTATAAATGGGTACAATATTTAGTACATACATAATCAACAATCCATTAAATTTATCCATTAAAATAATCCCTTGTTTTATCCCTATTGTCGTATATTGAATTATAATTAATTCGGAAACCATTACATTTAATAAGGCCTTAATTTCCTAAACAACTTCCATTGAAAATTCAAGTCGATGACATGAGTATTATCATGTTCGTATCATTTCCTACTAATTTATTGTCTTGGTGATTGATTCCTAAAAGTCCAATAAAATGGTTTTTTATCATTTATATATGTTAGTTATACTATACTCTAATTATAGAGATTATTTTTCTCTATACCCCATACAGTAAAAAAATTGTTCGTGTATTTTTTGGACTACCCCACCCACAACATTAAATGATTCATTTTCTATAAATTCATTGAATGGATGGATATAAAGATAGTATTTAAGGTTTTATATGATTATTATGATATATTTAATTCTAATATATGAATAATTTTAAAACATATAAATAATATGATTAATAAGTTATATTCATTAACATAATTATTTAAATTAAGAAAATGTGGAGTACTATATATTATTCTAATTGTGTAATATTTTCTTATAAAAAATTATTCATAAAATTAAATATAATTCTAATATATATCATTTTTTAATTATACATAGTATCATTATGGTTATAGTATAAACATATTACAGAACAACTAGCACATAATCATTCCACAAATTTGTATATGTTCATATTTGGGTGGGTTTCACTAGATACCTGAACAAAACAATGAATTTATAACAAGAACAACAAGAGAAAAATATTTATTATTATATAATTATATAAAAACTAAAATAACATAATTTTATAATGTATAGATATAATATTATTATCTAAATAATCAATTAAGAAAAACACTATCTTTTTAAAAAATTACAAATTTCATTACTATCAACACAAGGTTCCAAGATAATATATAAAAACACTCTTGGATAGAATTTGATAATTCATATGTTATGTTAATTCTAACAAAAAATTATCATTAATGAAATTTTAATTATTAAATTTTAAATTTGAATGAATAAGAACATCAATATTAAGAAAATAGTTCAAATGATCAAAACTATTAACAATTGTTTTAGAAAATATAAAAAATTCACTAAAGGAATAACCAATCTCAATGATTATGAATTAAAATTGATATGAATATGTTTATTAAATATGAGAAAAAATATATATTAGTTTTATAATTGATATTAATGTATGTTCATAAAATTTAAGAGAAGTTGTAGGGTTTTTTCATCTCAAATTACACTCTATGAGACATATTTTTTAATGTGTACCTAATATACATTATGTTCTATATAAAACACCTATTTGAGATTTTATATTAAAAAATTTAATTATTCATTGTATTTTAGGATACTTTTTATGCATCCTTTTCAATAATATTTTATATAACCTCCACCCTATCTAGGGGGGGGGGGTTCCATCGCAATTTAAATACTATAGGACGTATATTGTAATAACATCCAATTCTCTTAAATGTGATACATAAATATCCCTTGAAATTGATTTCCTTGTAATTATTGAAATTTATGTTATTTAAATTTTCATATTTTTATCCATTTTTTCATTTTAATTTTATTTAATAGTTTCCTCTAATAAGGTGGAAAATCATTGATTGTTTTGGGAATATAAATTTTTTTATAATTTACATGACAATACATTTATATCATGATACATGAAAGAAAATGAAAATATGGAATATATGATCCTCAGGAAAATCACCCTAAAAGGTTTGGTTAATAATTTAATAAATCATCACCATAAATAATGATGAGTGGTTTGTGGACTGCACACCTTGTAAGACACTCTTGGAGTATAATCTTTGGAATATTCTCATTGTCCTTATGAACAATATTTAATGACTTTTCTAAAAATTTCCTTGGTCTCTGAACAGCCTAATATAATATATTCAATTATTAAAAATGATGTATATCCTAGAACACTTAATATTCCCTATAAACTATATTTCATTATTAAATGAAAATCAAATTACATTATTGGTGAAACATATCTTCCATCACTAGTGAAATTTTTTTTGACGTTATTATTTTATATTCATGACATCTGTTTATAACCGAAGTTTATAAATGAAAAGTAAATAGTAATATTTTCGTCATTGTTTTTAAGAAAACTAACATTTAAATTTTTTTTGTTTAGCGTTTCAATGCCTTTATGATAAATAAATGACCCTGAAATCTGGTCAGAGGTGGGTTTTCAGCCTCATTTTTTAAATAACTGCCTCTGAAAACCCTCTCATAAACGACTTCAATGGTGGTTTTTAAAAAACCGACCCTGAATGTTAAATATTTATTTTTGAAAATTTAGAATATTACACTTCAAAAATAATTGAATCCCCTTTAATAAAAACACAATATACACCAACCAAATAGTATTTATCATTGACTGAAAATCTATAACTTATATTCTTTTATTTAGTTAATCAATAAATTATCTAATCATTTGTATTATTTAGTTATATTAAAATAAATGTACTTGAAATTTTCCACTTTCTCGTTATTTGTTATTGTAGAAGCACTCATTTGATTATCAGTATGTTCAGACACCTATTTTGTCAAAAGAGTTTATTTTTGAACCCATGTGTAATATTAATCATAAATATTAGAAGATACATTACTTAAATCCTAATCATACATAACAAATATTTCGAAAAATTATATGGACTATAGGTAAGATCATAGTTGAGAATACTATTGGGAATCATTGAATGCCAACAATAACATTGAATGATACAAGATAAAACAAATCAAATAATACGGTAGAAGATATAAAAAACTAATACAAATAACCTTATCAAATAAAGTAGTTCCCAAGTTTTTATTATCCCATACATGAATCGTAGAATATAATAACCACATTCATCATTTACTTTTTAATGATGACACTACAGTTATAAAAGATTAAATTAATAATAATAATCAATTCTAAAAAATAAGAATAAAATCTAATATAAAAACTAATTGCCTATACTTTGACATGTTTTATTTTATTTGGTATCATTATCTACGTGTATTCCTTGTTAATGTTTTTCCATAAACTAAATTTTCATATACAAGAACTAATAATACATGTCTAAACAATTAGAAATAAACACAACGAGCTTTTAGAAAAATGTAACTGTCCAATAAAGTGGGAAATCTTTTACGAACTTTCCAAAATAAAGAGAATAACCAATATAAGGTGCATTCATTTGGGCACAATATTCCTAGCATCTAATGGCCCCTACAATTCAAATTATAAAAAATTAATTACATTATAATAATCATTAGTTCATAATTATGTTTTTGTTCTTTGATATCAAGTAATGGCAGAAACCAACAATCAATCTTCGTATGTGATAATATCTCACATATATATGCTTCTCAATCCGGATTATTGACATGTTTCACGTCCATGGAAATGAATTCTAGATCTATAAAGGCATAAATTTTTGTACATTCTTTTTGAAGAAGAATCGTATGTATATATATTTTTTAAAAAACAAAATATAGTTATTCAATTAAACACCACCTTTTATAAAATAATAAAAATTCACATTCATATGTCAATTTACATATATGGAAAAAACATCACAACATTTCGGCCGAGGTCTTCAAAATCAACTAGATGGAATATATCATCTTTGAATAATCTTAATGGATATTCTATTCCACATATATCAACCATCATCTAAATCACATAAATATAATTCAATGAAAAAGAATCTTGATATTATCATTCTATCCCATAAGAATTATCTAATGTATCTATAGTACATTGTTCCTAATCATTTGCTTCATTTGTGGAGATTCTTTTTATTTTAGATAATTTTATATAAATTAAATATAATAATAAATTATAAGTAATTTGAATCATTTGTAATTAATATTAAAAAACACATACCTCATATAAAATATAACGAAGAAGACTAGTTGGACAATGTATAAAATAACCTAGACAATCCCCATATCTGGTGATCACCTCATTAGTAAATGGTTATAGAGAATTAGGATCTATAATATCATGTACTGATTTTCTAACATGACCCATCTATATTGTATGGTGAGGTACGAAATTACCCAAAAAATCATGAGTCTTAACGCAACATTATGTAAATGAGGATCTCCAGCAAAAACACAGAGTATAAATTTTTGTCCAAGCGAGGTGTTGGTGGATAAATGTAAGAAGATTGGTAAGGGTAGTCTTGGTGAGAAGTCATATAATGATAAAAAATGAAAATATTATATCCTTTTATGTAATTTATAAAATAGAAAAGTTGATGAAAAATAAATAATATACTTATTGGTCTAAGTGAGGAGGTTGAGGATCCAAGTTGGAAGATGGGGCAAGGTAGTCTGGGTGAGTAGGATAAGAAGGATAAAAAAATTAAACTGTTATATTACTGTTTGTAATTTATAAAATATAAATAATTATGAAAAATAAAAAATATAACTACAAAGGAAGCTCATACAGGGAAGGGAAGGAAGGTGAGGTGGGGTATTCTGGGAGAGAAGGTTGGGATGGCTGAAAAATGAAAACGTTATATTAGTGTTTATAATTTATAAAATAGAAAAACTGATTACATGTAAATAATATACATGGGAAGGCTGCTCATAATAGGTATTATAGGTAGATGGGGTAGGGTAGTCTGGGTGAGCAGGCTGAGAATGCTGAAAATGAAAAAGTAATATTTGTGTTTATAATATATAAAATAGAAAAAATTATTAAAAATATATAATATACCTGGGAATGAAATATAGACTAGGAATATATTTGCAAGTGTTATAATAAATCTTTCTACATTGTTTCTTGAATTTGATCACCCATATAATGTTTCATATATTATAGTTTGGATTTAAAGGATTCTATTTCTAGGTCTCTAAATTTCTTACACTTTCCAAAAAAATTATAAATAGTAACACATGTATAATATCCTCTAACAAATCTGGGGTGTTCTACTTTTCCCAAAGTAGTGGCAAGGATGTCTATCCTACCCTCAGGGATCAAAGTTCGATGTTTCTCTTGATCCTAAAGTTCATCTTGAAATGAAAATGAAAAAGTTATGTTAGCATAAAAAATTTATAAAGAGTAAAAATTAATGAAAAATAAATAATATTATCTTTTAATTTTATTATCAATATGCATATCTTTATCCATAAGATATTGTTCAATTTTCATTCTTCTTACAGTTTTCTATTTTTTATGGAGATTGGGAGGAGATGGAGGACCTTGTTGAACCTATTCTATACCACTACTTGATCAAACTCTTAATGCTTCAAAATTTTCTTCATTCATTTTTTTCTAAAGTATGGATACCATCCACGTGATAATGTATGCATGTATACATATCTGAAATGAATCTCTTGATGAGATCTCCTAGAGGTATATTATATGAAAATAATCTACTATATATTTAGGAAAACACACAATAAACTATCGAATAAAAAATATTTTTCATGCCTAATATTTTTAACCATGATGACTGTCAACAAATCACCTCCATGTATCTTCGTCTATAAACGGATACACGAGGAATGGGGTTTCAAAACGTCTCTTTCCCACAACAAAATTTCTTGTCAAAGTTTATTAAATCTCTCTATCGAACCATTGTGAATACGAGATGTCTTTTATTAATTTCTTTTGTTTCCTAATAATTCAATGTCATCTATAATTGAGTAAATTAAATATTTCATTTAAAATATTTAATAATAATAAAATGGGATAAAATAAAGCAATTAAGATATTTTACAATCACGGCCTCCAAAAGCTATTGGTTCCCCATCATATCAAATGAAATCCAATCAAGATATAAAATACTTATCCCACGATGGCTATGCATTGATATATAACTAATAAATTGCACTACATTTGGTCCAGTTGCATTATTTTTATCATGAAAATAGGTGTGCAATCTGTCAGCATCACGATCAAGTGATAGTTTTGGTAAACATGTATTACCACATATATTGACTATATAACATGAAGTGTTTATTAGTAATAGGATATGTCTCCTCTACTGAGGACGCATGAGTAGTTCTGAAAAAACATTATAAATTAATGGTTTTCTTTCATTAAATAATTATATTACTGGATATTTAAAAACATTAAAAAATAGATATACCTCTGTAACTTCACCTCTCTATCTGTATCTGGCATTTTTACTATAATGGGAAATAAAATTTTGTGTTCTTTCTTATCAATAGAAAATTGAATATTTAGAAATAAGAATGGAAAACATAAATAAATAAAGAAGAGGCATGAATCTGTATATTTCAAAAAAAAGAAACAACATAGAAATATTAAACAGAAAAATTAGGAGACAAATTTAATGTTTTCTCAAATTCCGTCATGATGATAATTACATATTGCATGCACTATTTCTATCTTATACTCATTGTAATCATCCAAAAATTGGATAATAGAAGAAAAAAGCTCATGTAAATCAATAACATCATCAGCATCATCTTCATCACCCAAATACTACGCTTTTCAATAAAAAATGATGTATCATTGATCATTTGAATGATTAATGAAATAAATTACTTATTTTTCATGTTTCTCAATGATAAATGGTTCCTCCTTATAATTAAATAATTTCAAATAACCTAGTTTAAACCCGTATTCATCATATTTCACACCACTCTTACTATCAACTCAATTACACTTAAAAATAGTGACTTGAAATATAATAAAATTAGTTTTACACATGTCTTTAAGAACTAAAAATATTCCATTGAGGCAGAAATTGTGTTCTTATCTTTATCAATCGGAAAATGAACTACATCAGCAAAAATTATCACACCACTATTCTAATGGCACTTTTTTCATCCAAATTTTTTGTGTAAATTGAGTAACCATTAATATCAATGCTAGACCATGTGATCACATTAAGATATAGTCCCCATAATAACCACTTAAATTTTTCTTATACATATATATCTATGGAAACATTCTCTTTAAACCATGAAACAAATTACATCTTATTGTCAATCATCAACCACTTTTCTTTTCGTTTCTGATATAGTAACATTAATTAAGCAATATGTGAGGATATATATGATTGAACATCATTTGTGCTGTTCAAAATATATAAATGTTCATATATCACTTTGTAAACACCCGTAATTTCCATGTAAATATTTATTTAATTAAATGGAAATATTACGAGTCCGCGAACATTGACGGCACATGATTCTGAGGAATGAAGTGCTCGGAATGAATTTCTGAACTTTTTTTTGGGTACGTTCAGTTAACGTATGAGAAAGTTCTTATATCTATTAAACAGGTGCTCAGAATTGAAATCTGAGGGCACCGTTGAACTCTGAGCACTGGTATTCGCCTAAGGAGACCTTCACCTTGACCGTAGTAGGTCGAGGGTGGATGTTAGATTTTCACTTATTCATGAAATCATCAAATAAAATAAAATGGTGTATCGTTTTATTTTTATTTTCTTTTGAAACTCACATGTGGATGATTCACCATTGGGGACCACTAAACTAAAACATCCCATAAGAGGTTATGGAGGTGGGGACCACTGATCCTAACCCTCCAATGAGAGGTTATGGTGGTGGGGACCACCAAAGGCTAAACCCCCTTGAACTCCCTATTAGGTGTGGGGAAGCCTTTTAAACTTCCCCCAATTTAATGGTGCCACACCCCTTTAATTAATTTTTGTTCCAACTTCATCAATTAATTAAGTAAAGGCAACATAAATTATGTCAAAATTTATATTGTGGAAACATATCAGAAGTTGGAAACATTGAAATTTGGTGGAATTGGGAGAGGAGAAATATTTGGAGGATTACACTTCTCCCACGAAGAACTGCTTCCATGAAGAACATTCATGCAACAATGCAGGCTGGCGCATGACTTCAAATTCTTCCATGGGACATCCTATGAAATCAGACATCTTCAATCGACAACTATTCTTTCAACCTCATCGACAACAACAAATGAACGAGGTAGGGGTATAAATTGAGTATGATTATATTCCCGTGTTATTCCCTTCTAAAACAAAGAACGCTGATCAACTCACTATCAAGTTGATACACGGATGTTATCTCTTGCAGGTCGGGAATAATTCTTACGATGGTTGTATGGTGGATGTTTGAAATTATTCTTTTTTTCATTCTTGATGACTCTTTGTAATTACAAGAGAGTTTATAGTAGCTTGCTACCCATCTAATGTGAAGAGAGTGAGGTCCAAACAAACATGGCCCATCCTCTCTTCATTTCTTGTGATGATATGTAGTGTTTTTCGTGATGGAGGAGGTTGGAACCTAACTATAGTAGGGCACAACAACAGTGGCTAAAACCACTTCCAGTCACAACGAAGATGACGGCACAATGGTGGCACCTCGCGGCCACCGCCGCCCACGGCCTCTACACTCCATGCCCGAGCCACCCCGCGGCCTTTGTGGTCCATGGATGAGCCACCCTGCCCCCCCTATGCTCTACGGCTGACCCATCCCATGGCCTCCATGCCCCTCGGACGAGATGCCCCATGGCTAAGACGCCCCGTGGCCTCACACCATATGCAATTGAGATGCCCTGTGGCCAAGCTTCCACGCGGCATTGTGCCATTCGCAGACAAGCTTCCCTATGACCGAGCCACCCTATGGCCTCCCGCTGTCCGCGGACGAGCCGCCCTGTGGCCTACACAGCCCTCCGCGGCCCCTCATTTCCCTCACAGCCTTCTAGACTGACTTTTGGGTCAGTCCGGACCCAACATGCTCGCCAGCCTAATTGACTCTGTTGGACCCTATGAGTTGGGTCGGGTGGACCCTTGCTGGGTTAGGATGGGTTAGTCCAACTGGGTTGGACCAGACCTGGGCGAATTTCAACCCTATATTCTCATTTGGCCATAACATTGGCACCACGCATCCGTTTGACAAACCATTAGTGGCGCTGGATACCTTGGATAGAGATGTTCATCTTGGTATAACCCACAATAGATTTGGATAAATATGGGGTACGGTTGGTTTGGATCAAGTACGAATCCAACAGGGCCCCCGAGACTGAAAGGATAATAAGTCATAGACCGAGAGTCCAATTGACACACCGTGTGTTGCGTTGAGACCCCTATGACATGGAATTACTCTAGGATTATTATTTGAGGTACTTTGTGGTAGTAGGAGTATCGACCAGTGGATTGAATAGTGGAACCTCTATGAGACGAGTTAGCTTAGCGTGGGAACCCTATAGCTGGTTATGACATGAAGAATGAAGAGTGATACTATGTGGGTCGGATCCTAGTGATCATGTGTGGGTCATCACCAAGAGATCTTGTGTGGGTAAGTACCGAGCGATCATGTGTGGGTCAGCACCTAACGATACTCTATGGGTCAGCACCGAGCGATATGGCATGGGTCAGCACCTAGCGATCCTCTGTGGGTCAGCACCGAGCGATCTTGTGTGGGTCATCACGTATCAATCCTATGTGGGTCAGCCTTGAGTGATCCTTTTTAGGTCAGCACCGAGCGATCTTGTGTGGGTCTGCTTCTTAACAGAGTAATATGATTCAGTAGTTACAACTAATCATCGATACTACTGTACGTAATTTATACCTGGTGTGAGTTGAGTTTGTACCTAAGAGGTACATTCCATTGTGGTAATAACATGGTTGTATTCTTCTATGTGGCCTACCTATGTGGTACATACCTTTGCGGTATTCCTTCCTTTGTAGAACTATTGAGCATTGTGCTTTTGAGTTGGACTTTGTGTTTCCTCATGATTGAGATGGGCATACTTGACAACTTATATATATATATATGTGAATATACCTAAGTTGGGGTGTCAGTTGATTTCATAATTTTTGGATTATATTTTGTGGATATTTTTAGACCATGAGGGTGCCGGGGTCCCTACAAGGTATCATTATACTCACAATTTCATGGGATGTGGTCACACCTCATTGTGTTTGGTGCAGACGACGAATATCACTGACTGAGGATGAGACTACCAGGACTAGAGGATGCTCGCAGGTGGACCTTAGATGAGGTGTACCGCAAAGATGATCTTTCAAGAGCTGTACCTACCCTCTAGGTTTGATCCATGGCGGGCGATCGCAGGAGCCGTTCTAGTTTACTTGTACTTTCAGTTTCTTGTACTTTACAGTTAGGCATGTATTCTGGCCCCTTTTCCTTTCAGTACAAACTCTTTTGTTATACACTTTACTTGTTGTTATTATCTTGTTGTGTGCTTGGTTGTGTGTGTTTATAGGGTATAAACGCAATACCTTCCCAGTTTTAGAGAATACGCCTTTTGGTGTTAGTCACTAGCCCCTGGCCTATGGATGGTGGGCTTGGGGTAGTCACAATACGGACCCCACCAGACAGGTCGTGAAAAATTGTTATCAGAGGATTTAGTTCTATGGTAGAACATAAGACTCTGATCTTTTTAACAGTATTATTGTTATGTTTAGTAAGATTGGTTATCAGTTTAGGGAATCTAATTTTAGTGCGGTGGCCGACGTATCCTTACACCAAGACCCTGACTTCTGATTTTTGACTTAGTGCATGAAAAAACTGATTGCATGTCTATTTTGAATAGTTATCATTGTAATTTATTTGATTCAACTCACCAAGTATAAATTTCTAACCATTTTGAACCTATTTATTTTCAGGATGCCTCCACGAAGAAAGCCAGAAAGGGTTTCAAGAGTTTTATGCACTGATAGCCCACAGAGCGATGAGGATTCAATGTAGGGCCCTTTTCTAGTAGAGTCATCAGTGGAGGCACCATCGGTACCATTACACATTGGGCCACCGATTCCACCAGCCCTAACAGTAGAGGGTTCATGCCGCTTGAGCACGTTGCATGAGTTCTAGTGCCAGAGGAAACCTAGGTTCAAGGGAGAGAAGGACCCACAACCGGCAGAGGATTGGCTTGAGGCTGTGGTGTGTGTCTTTTGACTAGTAGGGACACCAGCCGATCTCATGGTGATCCTTGCCGCTAGCCTTCATTAGGAATTAGCATGCAGATGGTGGAGCTTGATGCTCCAATATCACGACAAGGTGATGCTTCTCTTGGAAGACTTAGAGATCATGTTTCAGGAAGAGTTTTTCCCATAGACTCTTCACGCATCGCCCATACATGAGCTCCATCATCTGTAGCACATATCATTAATGTGGCTCAATTATCAGCGAGCCTCAATATCCTCTCACGCTACCCCACAGATATGGTGCAGGACCCATTCTATAGGGCCTGGACCTTAGAGTATGGGCTCATGCGAGAGATCAAGGCTTTTTCATTTTCACTCAGCATCCCGACGTAGGTGGGGGTGTTAGATTGATCCCTCATGGTGGAGAGTTTCCTTGTTGAGCAGTCACCAGTAGCGATACCCACCCCTAGTAGTCATGTAGCGGATTCTTTTGTAGCTAGCAGTAGACATATGTCCCAAAGGTCAAAGAGGACCATACCTGCGGGTGGATGACCGCAGAATTCAGTGTCAGTTGTGCGAGACACCTGAGGCAGATCCAGTCTTGACAGGAGCGATCGGTGTAACACATGTGGCAGGCAGGGCCGTATGTCTCGTGACTGTCCCACCCACTGTACGGATGATCGGCAGACGGTTGATGTACTGCCCAGGAAGAGACAGATGTTCGACCAAGGAGGTCCGTAGGTAGCAGACAGACATAGCAGAGGATCTGTTCATGCAATTGGTGGTTGGAAACAATTCAAGATGTTACCTCTACCACCACCAGTTGTTTCACCCCAACTATATGGAGCATGAGGACTGGGGCGAGATTAGCTCTAGGTAGTTGAGGCCTACGATCACGGTGCTCCGGAGATGATCCTAGGTCTAATCTATTTCTACTCCACCTTAGCTGCAGTGATTATAGACAGAGGTTCCAGTAATTATTTTATTGTCACCACCCTCGTATAGAGGATAGAGATTTAGATGGAGCTGTTGGCTCAATATTTACGGCTAGAGACTCCTACGGGAGTAGATACGATGATTATGCACTGGTGCTGGCAGTTCAAGATTATTCTAGGAGGTGAGAGCTTCTGCTGGGATCTCCTAGTAGCAGCATCGAAGCCTTATGAAATCATATTGGTTATGGACTAGTAATCTGTAGTCCACACTCAGATTGACTGTATTAGGCACAAATTTTTGTGTGTCCTCCTGGATGAGACCATTTTTACCTTCAACATTGATAAGGGAGCCTTTGCAGCACATGATGGACTTACCTCGAGGAGAGTGCAGCCGATCACTCATCAGTTGGCTAACCTTACCCTCATACTGGTTGATGTGGAGAGTCCGAGTAATCCTGTAGTGGTGTACTAGTAAACAAATGTCTTCCCCAATGTTTTTTCGGGTCTACCTCCTCGCAGAGAGGTGGACTTTTATATTGACTTGTACCCCATGACCGCACAGATATCTACACCAGTGAATCAGATGGATCCTGCAGAGCATCGTGAGCTATGGGTACAACTATAGGACTTGTAGGGGAAGGGATTCATTCAGCCCAATGTTTTACCTTGGGCGGACCTGATTTTATTCTCCATCAATGCGGATAAGATTTTGTGGATTTGTGTTGACTATCGGCGCCTGAACCAAGTGAACTTGAAAAACAAGTACCCACTTCCAAGAATTGGCAACCACTTTGATCATCTGAACGGAGCATGGTGGATATCGAAGATAGACCTCATATCAAACTATCACCAGCTTAGAGTATGAGATGAGTATGTGCAGAAGATAGATTTAAGTTGTCGGTATAGCCATTAAGAGTACTTGGTTATGCCATTCGGTGTAACCAACGCTCCAACAGTGTTCATGGGACTCATGAAAAAGATCTTTCTACCATACCTTGATCACATTTTAGTAGTCTCCATTGAAGACATTAGGATCTAGTCAGCTACTAAGTAGGAGTATTCCATCCATTTGTAGGTAGTACCAGAAAAACTCTATGAGCACTAGCTTTATGGTGAGCTCTCGAAGTTCCAGTTCTTGATATGAGAGTTTCACTTTATGGGACATGTCATATCGGAGGCTGGAGTTGCAGTTGGTCCAGTGATGATTGAGGTGTTACTAGATTAGAATACACCAAAGAGTGTGATGATGGTAAGGAGTTTCCTGGTTTTGGATGGATACTACTGGAGGGTTGTGCAAGATTTTTCCATAGTTTTTGCACCTCTATCAGCGTTGAAGAAGAAGGAGAAACTGTTCATGTGGTCAGAGAGATGGAAGTAGATTTTTCAGGAGCGGAGGAAGAGGATGACTACTACCCCCACCTTGATGCTACTAGAGGAGGGCGGAGGGTACGTAGACTACTACGATGCATTATGGACCGAGCTCAGATGTGTCTTGATGCATGAGCGAGCGGTGATCACATCTTCTTCTTGATAGCTGAGACAACATGAGCAGAACTACATTACCCATTACATGGATTAATCAATAGTGTTCTTCGCCTTGATGATGTGGAGACACTATCTAATGGGTGAACTTTTTACAATCTACTCTGATCATAAGAGTATCAGATATATCTTCTCTCAGAAGGACCTAAATATGAGACAACAACATTGGATTGAGTTCCTCCAGGATAATGATATTTAGATAGTCTATACTTCTAGGAAGAAGAATGTTGGAGCAGATTCACACATCAGTATTTCAGGTATACAACTGCTAGGTGAGGAGATGACGTAGTATGCTTATTTGTAGATATCCATTAGGGATCCATATGGAGCATCTTTCCTTCAGTCTCTTACAGTCACTCCCCTACTTATTCAGCGAGTCAGGGAGGCACATATTTGGGAAGTTGACTGTGAGGCTCGACATGCTCAGATATACAAAGGGCAGGTACCTTATGGGTTTTCTAAATATGAGGAGCACATCATCCTTTTTAGAGGACGTGCCATGGTACCAGTGTCGCTTCAGGAGGAATTGATTAAGGAGTTCAACACATCACCTCTAGTAGTACATCTAGTAATGTAGAAAATGTACAAGGATCTCTGACAACAGCACTGGTGTCCAGGAATGAAGAAATCAGTAGAAGAGTTTGACTCTTGGTGCCTCACTTGTCAGCAAGTGAAGGTGAAGCATCAAGTACCAGCAGGATTGGTATAGCCTTTAGAGGTCCTAGAGTGGAAGTGGGATGGGATATCCATGGGCTTCATGATGAGACTTCCATGTATATCCTAGGGTCATGACTCTATTTGGGTGATCGTTGACCAAAAAACCATGTCATCCAACTTCCTACTGATCGGAGAGCAGGGTTCGGTAGAGTGCATGGGACGCCTCTATGTGCAGAAGATTGTGTAGTTACATTGAGTATCTTCGACAATTTTCAAAAATCGTGATGCTTGTTTTACTTCCTTGATTTGGAAGGGTTTTCAGGAGTCTTTCAGGACGCAACTTCATTTGAGTAATTCCTTCCATCCTCAGACGGATGGACAGACTAAGCAGACCATTCCGACCCTCTAGGATATGGTACAAGCATGTGTCCTCAACATAGGTAATAGTTGGGAGGATCACATGATATTGGGGGGTGGGGTTGCATACAACAACATATATCACTCCACCATTTGGATGGCACCTTTTGTGTCATTTTACGACCGAACTTGCAGATCACCATTATGCTCTACTAACCCAGGGGAGTCAGAACTGGTGGGACCAGAGAAGGTTTGATCTACCACAAAGAAGGTGCAGAACATACCAGAGTGGATTAAGACTACCCAGAGTAAGCAGAAGACATTTGCCGACAGGAGACAGAGACCTCTGGAGTTCGAGGATTCTGACCATGTATTTCTACAGTTCTCACCATGATAATGTTTTTGGAGATTTGGCAGAGGTGACAAGTTATCTCCGAGATTCATCAGACCCTTCCTGGTCCTTAGTAGAGTTGGAAAGGTGGCTTACCAATTAGCTCTTCCACCTCAGTTGCACCGGGTGCACGACATCTTCCATGTATCCCAGTTGAGGAGATACGTGGATGACCCTTCCCATGTCATCGTCCACGGAGAGTTGGACGTCGACGATCGAACGACTTTTACGGAGGTTCCAGTTGGGATTGAGGATCGACATGAGTGTGTCCTTCATGGAGGATGATACCTCTACTACACGTTTCCTTCCAACATGTGAACCTACAGGATATAAAATGGGAGCGGGAGAATCAGATGCGTGCTCAGTACCCCCACTTGTTCCCTAAGTTTGAGGTGTGGTTTACTGGGATGCAAAGCCCTGAGGTGGGGAGAATGTAATGTCCCGAAATTTCCGTGTAATTTTTTTTAATTATATGGGAATTTTAAAAGTCTGTGAAAATTGATGGTGCGTGATTCGAAGGCCCAAAGTGCCCATATTGAATTTCTAAACATTTTTTCGGGTACGTTCAGTAAATGTATGAGCGGGTTTTCTTAACTTTTTAACAGGTTCTCAGAATTGAAGTCTGAGGGAACCATTGAATTTCAGCACCCGTATTCGCTGAAGGATACCGTCACCTCGACCGTATTAGGTCAAGGGTGGAAGTTAGTTTTTCACTTATTCGTGAAATAATAAAATAAAATAACATGCTGTAACATTTTATTTTTTATTTTTTTTGAAACTCCCATGCGAATGTTTCATAGGTGGGGTCCATATAACTAAAACCTCCCATGAAAGGATTGGGAGGTAGCGACCACCAAGATTAAACCTCCCATGAGATATTATGGTGGTGGGGACTACCCAAGCCTAACAACCTTCAACTCCCTCTTATGTGTGGGGAAGCCTTTTAAACATATCCCACTTTAATGGTGCCACCCCCATTTAATTAATTAATTTTTCAACCTCATCAATTATTGAAGTGGAGCCAACTTAAATTATGTCAACAATAAAATTGGGAAAAAATATCAGATGTTGGATACATTGCAATTTGGTGGAATTGGGAGAGGAGAAATATTGATTGGATCAAACTTCTCCAATGAATAACTTCATCCACAGAGAACGTTCTTCTAACGAAGAACACAAATGCATGACTTCGACTTCATCCTCGAGACATCCTCCAACGTGGTAAGTCTTCAATTGATGACAGTTCATTTTACTTTGTCGACAATAAAAAATGAACTAGGTAGGGTTCTAAATTGAGTATGATTATATTCCAATATTCTTACCTTCTAAAAAAAGAAATCCAATCAATTCACTATCATGTTGATCTGCAAGATGTTTTCTTTTGCGGGTTGGGAATAATTATTGTGGAAGGTTGTAGGGTGGTTGTCTAAAATTCATCCCTTTTTTTTCTTGACGACTCTTCGTAATTCAAAGATATTTTATAGCCACTTGCTACTTCTCTAAAGCAGAGAGAGTGCAGGCCAAATAAACAGGGCATATCCACTCAACATTTCTTGTTGATATTTGTGGTGTTCTTCGTGATGGAGGAGGATGGCGACCAACCATGGTGGTGAATGAGAAAGGTGGTTGGCAGAAGCATTAGACACAATGAATGAGATGGTGAAACGTTTCCGCCTCATGGCCACCACCTCCCGCGGCCTCCGACTCTATAGCCGAGCCGCCCTGTGGCCTCCACACTTCAGGGCCGAGCGGCCCCGCGGCCTCCACGCTCCGAGGCCAAGCCGCCTCATGGAATACACACTCCACGGAGGAGTCGCCCCAAGTCCGAGCCTCCCCAAGACCTCTACACTCCAGGAAGAGCCGTCCTGTGTCCTTCAACCCCCACGGTCTCATGCCATGCCGGCCTGCACACCCTGTGGTCGTGCCTCCCCGCGACCTCCATGCCCCGTGGCCGAGCCACGCCCTGACTGAGTCGTTGTTCACAGCCGAGCCACCCCACAACCAAGACGCCCCGTGGCTTCATTCTTTCTATGGCCGAGTTTCCCCGCAACTGAGCTACACTTTGGCCTCGCACCATCCGTGGCCGAGCCGCCCCGTGACATTTCCGTTCCGTAGCATCAGCAGCCCTCCACGACCCCTTGTGGCCTTCATGGCCTTCCAGACCGCCCCACGGGCCAGACTGAACCCAACGAGCCAGTCCGCCTAACGGGCTGGGCCGGAACTAGTGATTTGGGATGGGTCGACCCAAATCGGGTTGACCCTGGTCGGGTTGGTCCAACCAGGTTGGACCATACCAGTGCCAATTTTGACACTATAGGCTCATCTGGAAATAACATTGGCACCAGGAGTCCATTTGATGAACTGTCTGCGACATTGGAAACCTTGGAGTGAGATGGTCCCTTTGGTATAACCCATGTAGATTTGGAAAAATATGGTGTAAGGCCAGGTTGGATCGAGTACGAATCCAACCGAGCCCGCGAGACAAAACGCTAATAACTCACCGACATTGTGTCTGATTGATGCACCGTCTATTGCGTTCAAAACCCTATGACATGGCAGTCCTTTGGAATACTTCTTTACGATACTTCTTGGTAGTGGGAGTATCGATCAGTTGATTAAGGAGCGGACCCTCCTGGGGAAGAGAGATCATAGCACAAGAAACCTATAGCTGGTTGTGACATGAAGAATGAAGTGTGATTCTGTGTGGGTTAGCACCTAGTGATCTTGTGTGGGTTAGCATCGAGTGAACCTGTGTGGGTCAGCACCTGTCGATATTGTGTGGGTCAACACCGACCGATCCTGTGTGGGTCAACACCTTGCTATCCTGTGTGAGTCTGTACTGAGCAAACCTGTGTGGGTCAGCAACTAGTGATCCTGTGTGGGTCAGCACAAAATGATCCTTTGTGGGTAAGCACCGAGCGATCCTATGTGGGTATTCCTCTTAATAGAGTAATATGATTCAATAGTTACATCTAATAATCTCTACCACTATACTTATGTAATACCTCGGGTGAGATGTGTTCGTACCTAAGCGGTACATTCCTTTGTGTTAATACCTTGGGGGTATTCTTTTATGTGGCATACATGTGTGGTACATACCTTCATGGTATTCCTTTATTTATGGAACAATTGATCATTGGACTTTTGGTCCGGAATTTGTGTTTCTTCATGATTGAGATGGGTATACTTGATAACTTAGGTATATGTATGGGCATATAGCTATATTGGGTTGTCAGTTGATTTCATGCTTTGTGGAATATAATTTGGTGATTTTATGAGACCTTTAGTATCTCGTGGTCCCAACTAAGTATAGTTATACTCACCCCTACACGGGCTATGCCTGCACATTGTTGTGTTTAGTATAGACGACGAACAACGGTGACTGAGGACGAGAGTACTAGGATAGAAGGTAGCTCGGAGGTGGACCATAGATGAGGTGTACCACAGAGAAAACCATTCGAGAGCTGTAACTACCCTTTAGGTAGGAACCTTGGTGGGTGACCGCAGGAGCTATTCTTGTTTACTTGTACTTTCAGTTTCTTGTACTTTACGATTGGGCTTATATTCTGGCCCCTTTTCCTTTCAGTACACACTCTTTTTTTATACAGTTTATGTGTTTTCTGTATCTTGATGTGTTATTGGTTTTGTGTGTTTACATGTTATAAAGGCAATGCCTTCCATGTTTTATGGAATACGCCTTTTGGTGCTAGTCGCCAGCCCCTAGCCTATGGATGGCAGGTTTGTGGTAGTCACGGTACGAGCCCCAGGGGACATGTCATGACACACTTCATCACATGGAATGAACATTACATAGAATTATATAACACCTCTACCATCACTATAAACTGTAATATGTAGAGATATACGTAGACTAATATGCTCCACCTCATACAATTAATCAGTACAAAACTCAATATCCTTTTCCAAAACATATTTTGTAAATATAGAGGCATCTGTTTGAGAAGGATTTTTAACATATCCATAAAAAATTTTCATATATCTTTTTGAAAGAAACAACCATCTTAAATAAATAGGCCCACATATTTTATCTCATGAACAAAATGAACTGCAAGATGAACACTTATATCAATAAATTTAGGTGGGAAATACATGTATAGTTAACAAAGGTTATGAGTTTCTATATTACCCAACACTTCAAAAAAAATTAGTACGACGACTTTTCTATAAAATGGAAATAAAAAATTACAAAACCTGAAGAGGGTGTTTCTGAATGCTTTGGGCAGTATGCAATGTATTTCTTCTGATAGAATATGTTTAATCAATACATGGAAGTCCTGCTATTTTGAACCAATTAATTAACAATCCCTCAATGACACCAAATTATTCACTTTTGAAGAAAACCTATTGGGTAATTTAATACCTTGAAGACACTGGAAAAAATTTATCTTCTCAATCCTGATTAATGTGTGACAAGACAAAGGTAAATATGTTCTATTTCGAATTAAGGTGGTCACTAACTGCAAACGTACTCTCAATAATATCAACTCCATTATATCTTGAAATCCATCGTTTTTATTTCCTTTTATGTCTAAAAAAGTTCAAATAAAACTATCACTTACGTTTTCCTCTATATTCATAACATCGTTGTTATGTTTTTTCCCTAAAAATATCTAATAAGGTAGCCAAAAAAAATAGACTAGTTCTTCCAGATATTTATGTGATGTCCAGGACATCATTTCATTCGAAATTTCGAATCAATATTGTTCACCATATCATAATATTCTTCAGCAGACAAGGGCGGAACGGGAAGGTTGTATTCATGTAAACCATTAAATAATTTTCTCAATTTACAATATGGTGATTATTTCATAAATATCATTTATTTCCCATATACAACGTATTTATACCATTCTTATTTTCCTAATATGATGGCTGTTTTTCACAAATTGAACATGATTTATGTCCCTTAACACTATATCCAGATAAGTTTCCATATGTAGGAAATTCATATATAATAAATATTATCTTAGCACAAAGAAGGAAATACATTTTCTTTTTTGTATCAATAAATATAACACCTTCCTCCCAGATTAGTTTCTAATAATAAATCTATGATGAAATATACACATGAATATTATTTCCTAGTTGTTTTGAACAAAAAATCATCGAGCTCATCATAACAAATTTTTTCTTCATACATTGATGTCAAGACAAGTTGTAAACTACCATCCAAATAGGCAATGAACTATGTTGGCTATTGAGGCTTAAATATGGATTTATTTCTTCAGTATACAATCCCTTTCTGATATTTCTAACTTCACTTCAAAAATCATGAATTTTTTTATCAAAATTCTTTCACTCAACTGAATCGGCTGGGTGATGTATGTTACGATCAGCGATGTGATCATTTAAATTCAATCATAAGCATTCTAAGTCAATTAAATTTGAAAATAAATGTGTCAAATGATTAATTATTAAAAGGAAACTAATTTCTCAGGTAGAAGTTCTAACACGGGTACCTAAGAATGAATAATAGTTGAAATATTAGAATTTTATGGAAAAGATATTTAATTATATCCTTAGAGAATACCGAATTGATTTTTCAAGACATTAGATGACATTAAATGAAAATAAATATGATTTTACTTTCCCATATATCATATAGAGTGATATCTCACATGTATGACAACTGGATAAATATTTATATTCATTCATATATAGTAAAAAATCATTGTGGAAAGAATGTATCTTTTTATTACCCAATCCCATTGGGTATAATATTTCTTTTGCCTCATAATTGGATTCTGTAAGACTGCATCCTTCTAGAAGTAGATCATTAAAATCCACAAGAATGCTGGAGAAACTTTTATCACTCATGTAAAGACCCGGAAATTTCAAGGATGTTTTTTTCTTAAATACTTTTGAATTTTACGAGTCTGTGGTTTCTGACGGCACTTGATTCCGAGGCCCGGTGTGCCCAGAATCAATTTCTGAAAATTTTGTTCGGGTACGTTCAGTAAACGTACGTGTGGGTTTTTTATATCTTTAGAACTGTTGCTCAGAATTGAAATTTGAGGGCACCGATTAACTCGCAGTGCCGGTATTCACTTAGGGGGACCTTTACCATAGTTGTGTTTTGTCATTTGTGGTAGTTAAAATTTGCAGATTCATTAAGACTTAAAAAAATTGTTGTGTAACAAATAATTTTAAGTGGAATTTAATTCCTCCAAAGGTATGTTGGAGGTGGGCCCCACAAACCACCTAACATCACATGGGATGAAATGACTAAGGGTGGTGGGGCCCGAACGAACCCTTAATCCTTAAACTCCTCCTTTAAATCCCGTAAACCCCCATGAAACCCCTTATTAATCCTTATAACTCTCCACCTACTCCCTTAATTATTTATCACCTTCCTCCCATTAAATATGCCACCCCAACCAATTAATTACACCATTAATTAGTTGGAAAATCTTTTTTTAAACAATTTGAATTACATGGCATATGTTTTAAAAATTAATATGCTTAATATAATATTTTCTTGGAAAATATTTTCGGAAAACATTGGAGAATTAGAGGAGAGCTGTATTCTTCTACAAAGAATGTCATACTCTATTGGCGAAGAACGGTCCAAAATTCTCCTTTCTTATTCTACATGATAAGGAAGAAGACACTGCTCATGAGAAGTGTCATCTACGTCAAGGATTCTTCCTCCAACATTGACGGGTTGACACCATTCTCCACGACGACATCTTCCGCGATGCTCGTCTTCCACAGCTTGTCGACGTGTGACGTCATTTGTGAGGTAGGGGTTTGTAAAATTTTAAATGAATAATTTGAACCCCGTTCATTGTTGAATTTTCTGAATTGTCCATGGTCGATTGTTACCGCCTAACGCGGAGGGCGCGAGATAAACAAACACAGCCCGACGACCATCCATCGTTTATTGTTTTTTTTAATTCACAAAGGGATGCAGTGGAGAATAGAGGCGGTGGAGAGTGAAGGCGGGGATGGTCGTCTAAATCCAGTCTGACCGATGAGACCATGGCGCCACAAGGGACGCTGCACTGTGGAGAACTATGGCCAGCACTTCGCGGGCCACATGGCGATGAACCGGCCGACTCGTCAGATTGCCGGGATGAAGGATTTGCGGCGCCTAGAGGGAACCATGCTGAATGGATCATGGCCCACCCTTGTGGGTTTCTCGCGCCATGAGTGCCAACCGGTTGGGAGGGCAGCTCCGCTCGGCGCCACCAGTTTGGGAATGTGGGGGGGTCGCACCCCCCCCCCCCTCGGACCGCTCGGCCACCCGGGCCGCCTCCCTGCCAGGCCGCACGGCGCCACGTCGGGCCATACTGCGCCAAGCCGGGTCGCGAGATTCATCGGGCCGGTCCGAAGCTCTACCGGGTCGGACCCACCACAATCGGGTTGGCCCGACCTGCCAGCCCATTAGGCTTAATGGGCCGGGCCCATTCTCACTTAAATGTGAATAACTTAAAGACCGTGCATCTGATCGACACGCTGTCTACGACACTAGGTCCCTTTCAATGAGGTGGACCTTTTGTGATACTATAAGTGAGTTTTGGACAACTTTATAAAATGGATGGGTTTGGAATGAGTGTATAACCAACCTGGCCCCTGGAGCAAAAATGATAATAACTCTCAGACCGGGCGTCCAACTGACGCACCGTCTGTCGTGATGGGTTCCTTTTTATGAGACAGAACATCTAGATACATCAAATCTGGACTTCATGACAGTTGATGTATCGACCCCTTTGGCTCGAGGAGAAGACCCTCCCGGAATCGAGCGTGTTGAGTGTGGGAACCCAAGAGATGGCTACGACTATGATGACTACTGTACTGGGATCCTCTGTGGGTTTGACGATGATGACTATTGTACCTCTATCCTCCGTGGGTTCGGAAACGATGAATACTGTACTTGGATCCTCTGTGGGTTCGGCAGCGATGACTACTGTACATGGATCCTCCATGGGTTCAGCACCGATGACAATTGTACATGGATCCTCCATGGGTTTGGCACCAATTTCTACTATACGTGGATCCTACGTGGGTTCGACAGTGATGGATACTGTACATGGATTCTCCATGGGTTTGGCAGTGATGACTTCTGTACTAGGATCCAATGTGGTTTCGGTAGAGGGGATGATTCATAGGATATATATAATCATCTCCACCCCTCTTCGTGAGTTATATACCTGTGTGAGCTAAGACATGACTTTCAATCATTACCATTAGTGTGATTGACTTCATTCCTGTGTGGACTGGCTTGTGCTTTGGCTCAAGAGTTGGAGTCGAATTGGAATTGATAACTTAGGTATATGTATGGTAATATACCTAAGTAGAGTAGTTTGATACTTCATGATTGTATATTTTAATTGTAGTGTATCCTTCTTAGATTCTGGGAGACCTTAGGGGGTCTCGGGGTCCCTATTGAGTATTGTTATATTCACCCCTGCATGGGTTATGCCCACACTACATTGTGTTGGATGCAGATGATAGACAACACTGATCGTGGTAGAGACTTGTGGTGTTGGATGGTACCCGGAGGAGGACCACTCGACAAGACATTAACAGAGCGTACTGATGGACCCGAGGTGTTGTGGAGACCATTTTTACCCACCGTTCAGGTGGGATTCCCGGAGGATGGCTCAGTGGTTGTTGCTTTTCATTACGACTATTGTACTAGTCTTTCAGTTGTTTTGTACTCAACATTGGGCTTGTATTTCTGGCGCCATTATTTTCAGCACATACTTTTGTATACAGTTTTACTTGTGCTTACTTTAGTTGCATACTCTATTGTGTTTGTTTACTTCTATAAATAAAATTCCTTCCCAGTATAGGGATTTACTCCTTTGGTGCTAGTCGCCAGCCCCTAGCCTATGGTAGGCAGGTTTGGGTAGTCATGGCACGGGCCCTGAGGACGAGTCGTGAAAAATTACTATCAGAGGAGTCGGTTCTACCACAGATCTCAGGACTCCGATTATTCTATTTTGTGAAGAAATAGTGTTAATTGTATTGAATGTGGTTATCAGTCTATAGAGTCCAGTGTTCGTGTAGTGGCCGACATATCCATACACCTAGACCCTGACCTCGGACATCCGACTCAGTGCAAGAAAACACTGATTGCATTTGTGTTTCAAAAGTTTTTTTCGTGATTACTTTGTGTCATCTCACCAGGTATACTGTTTAACCATGGCTCACCTGTTCCTTTCAGGATGGCCCCACAAAGGAAGTCATCTAGGTTTCCGAGTTACGTGCAAGATGGTATCCCACCGAGCGATGAGGCCTCAGTGAAGGGCCCCATCCCAGCGGAGGCACCAACGGTACCACAACCTGCTGGGCCACCAATACTACCAGCCCCAACAGCAGAGAGTACATGCTGCTTGAGTGAGTTTCATGAGTTTCAGCGATAGAGGCGACCCAGGTTCCGTGGAGAGACGGACCCTCAGGCAGCTGAGGATTGGCTGGAGGCTATCGTTAGAGTTTTCAGATTGGTAAGGACACCATCCGACCTTATGGTGATCCTTTCTGCGAGTCTCCTGCACGTAGTAGCAGGTAGATGGAGGAGCCTGATTCTCGAGGTGCTTGACGATGCATCTTTACTATGGATGTACTTCGAGAGTCTCTTCCGCTCAGAGTTTGTTCCATCCACCCTTCGTGCAGTTTCGATTCAAGAGTTATTTTATCTACAGAAGGGCAGCATGACAGTAGCTCAGTACATAGCAAGGTTCACCGACCTCTCACGCTACTCCACAGACATGGTACGAGACCCGTTCATTAGGGCCCGGAACTTTTGAGAAAGGACTCAGACATGAGATCAGGTCTTCGATGATCTCCCTCAGTATTCTGACACTGGAAGGAGTGATGGAGAGAGCCCTTCTAGTGGAGAGATTTCTCGCTGAGTAGTCTCCAGTGGTGAGACCCACTGCAGGACGACACGTAGCAGAGTCTTCTGGATCTAGAAGTAGATAGTTGATGTAGAGTTCCAATGCAGAACATGCCATCAGGTGGGCGACATTAGGATACTGGTTCGGATGTGCGGGGAACACAAAACAGAGAAATCCATATGAGGGGCATGAAGTGTTACAGATGCGGTGGGAAGGGTCACATGGCTCGAGACTGCCCGACCCGCAATGTAGACGAGCAGTAGACAGTAGAAGGACCTCCTAGGTAGAGGCAGTGGTTCGATCGTGGTGGTCCTCTTGGAGTAGAAGGACGAGGCAGAGGAGCTCGTCAAGGAGTAGGTGGTGGATGACGTTTCAAGGCTCTAACACCACCACCACTAGGAGGTCCACCTTGACCACAAGGAATGAATGGACAGGGGGAGCTCAGCATCTGACATCTGAGGCCTACGACCATAGTACTCTGGGATCTGGTGTACCTGAGCGGGACTAGCTCCACGCATGGAGACTATTGTTCATGATGCTTATTGCTTTTTTGAGGTCATTGTTTGTTGTTTCTTTAGGTCTTTGTACTTTGAGAAGCGATAATAAAAGAAACGTTTCCTTGTGATGTATGATTTTATACATTTTCATATTGTTGATACTGAGAGGTTCTGGTTAAAACCATAGACTTGACCCTCACATTAGAGATTTATACTAGAGGAGACCCAGTGACCACACACTGCTGCCGAGAGTGTGACTCGACCATTGGAGGAGAGAGTAACGGTTGGATCTCTTAGTAGTAGCGTTGAGGCCTTACGATGTCGTCCATGGCATGAAATAGTACCGTTCATGTTAGGATTGACTGTATTAGGTGAAGAACGTGGTTAATCTAGGGTATGAGACCAGAATTCTCCTTTCGGAAAACAAGATATCTTAGCATCTCTTGTAGGACGTAATCGAAAAAGGGTGTAGTTGAGTTATTTACTGACATCAAGTAACACCCATAGTTCATTGAGAAAACGGTTTAGGATTTACTCTAATCTAAAAATTCTCAGGTGTGTCTTCCCGTTGAAGGACATGGGCCTGATATGGTGATATTTACTTGAGCTCTTCCGGGACTATGACTTTGAGATAGTTTATACTCCTGGGAAGGGGTACACTATAGCAGAGTTTGTTTCACGATCCCTCACTTGTCAGCATGTGAAGGCGGAGCACTAGGTTCCATCAGGCTTAGTACATCCCTTAGAAGTCCCATAGTGGAAGTGGGACGGGATATCCATGGATTTCGTGACATGATTTCCACGTACATCCAGAGGGCAGGACTATATTTGGGTGATCATAGACCGAATCCCCAAAGTTGGCCCACTTCCAACCGATCAGAGAGCAGGTCTTGGTAGAGAGCTTGGGACGCCTCTACATTCAAGAGATCATACAGCTTCGTGGTATGCCATCGACTATCGTCTCCAATCGGGACACATGCTTTTACTTCCCGGCTTTGGAAGGGGATTAAGGAGGCTTTTGGGATGAAACTACTTCTGACCACCGCCTTCCATCCTCAGATGGATGGTCATTCTGAGAGGACCATTCAGACTCTTGAGGACATACTCGGTGCATGTGTCCTTTACTTTGGTCGTAGCTGTGTTGATCATTTACCCTTGGTGGAGTTTGCGTACAACAACAGCTACCAATCAACCATCAAGAGGGCACCATAAGAGGCACTGTACGACCAACCATGTAGACAACTATGTGCTGGACTTACCCTGGGGAGTCAGCACTTGTAGGACTAGAGATGGTTCAGGCTACGGCGGAGATGGTGCAGATCATCCGGGAGCGGATGAAGACTGCACAGAGCAGACAAAAGTCTTATACTGATAGGGTATAGAGACCATTAGAGTTAGAGGATGGCGACCATGTCTTCATACGAGTCTCAACTCGACGATTTCTACGGAGATTTTGCCTGGGTGGGATGTTATCTCAGTGTTTCATCGGGCCTTTCCAGGTCCCCAACAATGTTGGTGAGGTGGCTTACCACCTGGCCCTTCCACCTCAGTTGCACCGGGTTTAGGACATCTTCCGCGTATCTCAGCTGAGGAGATACGTGCATGACCCGTCCCACATCATCGACCACAGGGAGCTGGACATCGATGATGGGGCGACAATCTCGGAGGTCCCGGTGGAGATCGAGGATCGAAAAGAGCGGGTCCTACGTGGGAGGTCGATTCCTCTGGTGCACATTCGCTAGAAGCACAGGAACCTCTAGGAGAGAACTTGGGAGCGGGAGGCACAAATGCGTATATAGTACCCACATTGGTTTACCTAGTGTCTGTTGTAGCTTAATGAGGATGTAAAGCCCCGAGTTGGGTGTAATGTAAATACCCAGAAATTTCAACGAATGTTTTTCCCTAAATACTTTGGAATTTTACGAGTCTGTAGTTTCTGAGGGAACTTGATTCTGAGGCCCTATGTGCCCAGAATCATTTTTCTGAAGTTTTGTTCTGGTACGTTCAGTAAATGTACGTGCATGATTTTTTCTATATTATGAACCGTTTCTTGGAATAGAAATATGAGGGAACCGATGAACTCGCAGTGCCATTATTCGCTTAGGGGGACCGTTACTATAAGGCCCCAGCCATAAACAATAATTAATCTTGAGTTATTACAAGATTACACATTTATGATCTTTTAAGGTTTAGATTTTTAGAGAATATGATCATAAAACATGCATTACATTCCACATTTAAACAAAGTGGTTACATAAAAGATAGTATTCATTTTTCCCATCAACAGAAACCTATTTAAAATAAAATATGGATTCTTTATTGACACTTCATTGACACTATCATCACATCATGTACCTTTCCCTTGACATGTGAAAAAGATTTCAAAAACTTGGGATGAGAATAAAAATCTTAGTAAGGGATATAAAAATATTGAAAGGAAACATGAGTACATATATACATAAGAATAAAATCATACTTTACCCATAAAACATAAGCACTTTAACATACCTTATCAAATCATGAATAAATCATAGAAATCATAAGACATAAAGGTAACTTGAGGCATTCATAACATTCTTACGTTGGGAGTAACCCTCTTAGTTACGTTTGGAATACCCATCACAGTATATTCCCTAAATCTCTTCAGAGAAACCTCAACGTTTAACCCCTTCACGTTACCCAATGCATTGGGGAACTATATCGGGCTCACCTGCCCTTATTTCATGGAACTACCCGTCTTCATAATAATGCCCAAGAACCATAACAAAATCGTATCACATAAAAACATGCATAAAGGAAACATAACATTTCCACTTTTAAATCACAAGATATCCATACAACACATTGATATAAAAAAATTATGAAAACCATTTTCAATACCAAAATAAAAGAAAAGTAAAACATGGTATTTATTTTTCATTAAAAAAAGGTATGGCTTGTAGAGGAAGCCGAAACTCAAATAATGGTCACGGCTGTGGAGAAGTCGTTGTCGCCTCATACGTAAAACAAAAATATTCCCTTTTGTTGTTTAGTAAAATGCTTCATATAAAAATATTCCTTTTTGATAAACGTAAAAGTAAATGGGGTTTATACATCGTATAAAAGAATGTTGTGTGTAAAACATAATATGCCTCAATGAAAAGAGATTGAGACGAATTCCCATACCTCGGGTCTGAATTGACTCGATCGTTCTTTAATGTCCTGAATATTGAACTTGAGTTAATTTCTACTTTTTAAGAACCTTTTTCAAGTTCATTTTTCCTTTTATATCACTTATTACAATGTCATGAACACTATGCAATTATTTAAGTTAATAACGGTCGTTTTAACGATCATTGGTACCTGAGTAAAAAATATGGTCTTTATAATTACAAGTTGTTCATGTTTCCATTATATCCAGAGTTATACTCATGATGTATATATCATATATATCCAGTATATATATGAATTTATATTAT
This sequence comes from Viscum album, assembly GCA_963277665.1. Taxonomy (NCBI): domain Eukaryota; kingdom Viridiplantae; phylum Streptophyta; class Magnoliopsida; order Santalales; family Viscaceae; genus Viscum; species Viscum album. The sequence goes on from OY728133.1 coordinate 1,277,867,882, forward strand.
TACAAAACATTTAGAGGTAAGAAATGAAATGCACCGTTCATGGAGATGGTAAGTCATACGTACGCATGAACGCTAGTTCCATTTCTATTTCATATTTAATGGAATTAAAACATAATGATACATAATAGTATTATAATTAAATTATTGTATCATATATAATATCATTCAATATATCCTTTATATTTACCACATATGTTATTGATGAATCAAATCACTTTGAGGGGGTGGTAGTCCGTACTTCCTAAAATGAAGATATCGTGTTTACCCATAATGGAAACAATAATGGTACGCAACAAATAAAAAATAAAGATGCTTAAGTAAAACATGAACATATTATATATCATATATAAATATAGTGACACCTTAATGGCCACCTTGAAAGGTGTTCTATGAGTGTTGAACAATCATCGTTTCGTGAGGCAGAAAATCGTCATCCACAGAAACAATATGTTCTTTAACCATTAGATGTAGGTGTGTGTAAGTGTAGCTCGAATCCTTCTTATAACAACATCATAGTATATTTAAGATATTGGTGTTGTTACAAAATAATGTAATAAAAAAATTTTATGGTGTTGGAGAAGTAAAACAAAAAATAACAACACAAGAGAAAACACTACCTTTAAAACGGGTAACTCTTTTTGATTTGAGCTCAAAGGCTTCCATAGGAAGAATTCTGCCCTAAGTGAGGCTTCAATGAGTAATAGAGGGATGTGGAAAGACAAAATGGGCAGGGGTTGGCCGAACCAAAGGCTTGAGGTGTGGGTAAGGTGGTAGAGGTGGGGGCCTTTTTTAAGAGGAGAGGAGGGGCACTCTTGGAAAGTTATAAAATATTACTTTATTATATAATTCATTTCAGATTTTAAAGGTCCCAAAAGGATATATTTCAAGGATAAGGGGATAAGATTTTGAAATCCACCCATCCAATAGGTTTTTGACATGTGTAGGTCTTATATTTTACATTATCTGTTCATTTTATTTAAATCGTTAAATAATGAGGTAATCGATGCATCATCATGGTGTCATAAATAATTTAATTTATTTACTATCTAAAAATTATAAACAAAATATCATGATGTAGCTAATCTTTATATCTTTATAAGGAATATTTATAGTAAAAAATATGACTTGTATAACCCCATTTGAAAATTGTTTTAGTAAAACAACTCATGTTTGTGACATTTTTATTTTAACTTTAAATAAAAAGGTATTAAAGTCATTTTCCTACCAAATTGGCTCCATGGGGTCCTCATGTTGACCCATGGATTGTCTGTTTCGGCCATGACACATCCAATTAGGGTAGGACATGTTTCTAGGTCATTTCATATTATTAAAACATTATTTTTACCTTAAACTACACTAATTACCTCTAATCGCGATTAAAAACCTAAAAGTTACTATTCACCAAAAAAATCTTTTAATCCCATTGAACCACATTTTACTTCTTAATGACAACCATGTATGTCGGATTTTTGAAATTCAAAACACATAGGTGGTAAAATTTCATTTAAATGGAAAACCAGTTTTTATAAGTACCACTTAGTGGTTTCACTATTCATCAATAAATTGATGTTTTTCAGAAAAATACCAAAACTTCAACCTAAGCTATATTTGATATTCTGAATTCAAAAATGAATTCTATTTTACAAAATTCAAAACATATAAGTTACATTAATTAATTTAATAATTAATTCCCACTGTCAGAGCAAATAACGTGTTTTTATGAAACAATAATTATCAAAAGATTGGCGCCAGTTTAAGTCCAATTTCAAAGTGAAATTAATTACAACACTGAATATTGGATTAAATGGTAAAAATATATTCTAATTGAAATTTAAAACCAATTGAAAATATAATATAATCATATAAATATATTATATTAAAAAGATGTTTTGAATTAAAATACAACATTTTTCACTATTCATTAAAAAAATGAAATTTATCGGAAAAATACCAAAAATTCACACAAAATAAATTTTGATGTCCCTATTTTAAAGAATAATATTATTTTGTATAATAGAATGTATAAGAGTGACCAAAACTATATTTAATGACGGTTCTCCATCAAAAGGCGATAAGTGGACCTTTAGTGAAAATTAGAGTATATATGCCTAAAATTGAATTCTTTTCGTATTTTAAGCCTTTATCTTTTATTGGATATATGTAATAACATTTAACAAACATATATAATCATATTTTAGTTATTTCCATTCATTTTCACCAATACAATGGCTTCGTGTTAACAACCATTTAAAATAATATTATTTTCTTACTAGTGTGCAATGTAAGATTTCAAAGAAACTCTTTGATGCGTATCGGGTAGGCTATCGAACACAGAAACACCTTGAAAGTAAAATTAATATTTAATTCATAAATATTAATAAAAATGAAAATGCATTATTCTTTATTCACCTAGGATGTTACATCCTTCCCACCTTTTGGGAATTGCGTCCTCGCAATTTTATTCACTTATCAAAATAAGTGGGGGTATTTATCCCTCATAGCATTTTCAGATTCCCATGTTTCCTCTTCAACCATTTGGTTTTTCCGTAAAACCTTTACCTGGTGAATTACCTTATTCCGCAAAACATTCTCTCTATGGTCAAGAATCTAGACTGGTTGTTCTTCATAAGATAGATTCTCTTCCAACTGAACTACCTCTGGGCTCAAAACATGAGATGAATATGGCATATACTTTCTCAACATCGAAACATGAAAAACATTGTGTACCGGAGGTAAACTCAGAGGTAAAGCCACTCGGTATGCAACTGATCCAACTCTCTCCAGAATTTCATATGGTCCAATGAACCTTGGACTCAACTTTCATTTCTTACAAAATGGCATCACACTTTTCCATGGTGATACTTTGAGAAAAACATGATCACCTACCTCAAATGATAGATCCTTCCTCTGGTTATCCGCATAACTCTTCTGCCTGCTTTGAGCTGTTCTCATTTGTTTCTGAATCAACTAAACATTTTCTGCCATCTCATCTACCAATTCTGGTCCCATAAACTTCCTTTCACCCACTTCATCCCAGAAAGATGGAGTTCGAGACCACTTCCCATATAATGCCACAAATGGTGCCATCTGTATAATGGAATGAAAACTGTTATTATAAGAAAACTCAAGCAAAGAATGATGTTGGTCCCAACTTCCCTGATAATCCATCGAACAAGCACATAGCATATCCTCCAAATTCTGAATTATTCGTTCTAACTGCTCATCTGATTGAGGATGAAAAGCCATACGAAAATTTAATTCAGTACCCAACGACTTCTGAAGGCCTTTCCAAAAGTTAGAAGTGAACCTCATATCACGGTCAGATACAATGGAGAGAGGAACTCCATGTAACCTGACTATCTCTTTAAGATACAAACGAGAAAGTTTATCTAGGGAAAAATTATCTCGTATGGAAAGGAAATGAGCAGATTTTGTCAAGCGATCAACAATAACCCAGATTGCATTATTACCTCGAGGGGTCTTCGGCAAACCCACATGAAGTCCATGGATGTATTCTCCCATTTACACTCTGGCATTGGTAAAGGATGAAGCATCCCTTTCGGTAACTGCCTCTCTACTTTAACCTGTTGACATGTCAAACACTTCACAGTAAAATCAAAAATATCCCTTTTCATTCCGTCCCACCAGTAATACTCTCGAAGATCTCTATACATCTTATTACTGCTAGGATGGACTGAAAGCGGAGAACTATGAGCTTCACATAACAAATCTCTCTTCAACTGTGAATCACACGACACACACAATCTCTTCCCAAATCTCAAAACAAAATCATTATCAATGTTGAATTTAGGCAACTTACCCTTCTGAACCAGCTCTACCTTTTTCTACAACTCATTGTCTTGCTTCTGTGCTTTCTTAATTCTGTCTAATAGAGATGATTTCACTGATACCTAAAACAAAATAGAAGGACATCCTGCACCAACAACTTCTATGCCAATGTTCATCAAATCCTTAACCAAAGGATCACGTTCCAAATGAAATATTGCTAATGAAGCATTATTTTTTGACTCAAAGCATCAGCCACTTTATTTTCTTTTCTCGAATGGTAATTAATTCTACAATCATAATCCTTGATTAATTCTAGCCATCTCGTCTGTCTCATGTTCAATTCTTTCTGAGTGAATATAAACTTTAAACTTTTGTGATCGGTATATATTTCACACTTTAATCCATACAAATGATGACTCTAATCTTTTAAAGTGAAAAAAACAGCAGATAATTCCAAATCATGTGTAGGTTAATTTACCTCATGTGTTTTCAACTGTCGTGAAGCATAAGAAATTACCTAATCATTCTGCATTAAGATGCGACCAAGTCCATTCAATGAAGCATCACTGTAGATAAAAAACTCTCCATTCCTGGAAGGTAGTGCCAAAACTAGAGCATTCACCAATCTTCTTTTCAGTTCCTGAAAACAATCATCACATTATTTTGTCTAGATAAAAATAACACCCTTCTGAGTTAGCTTAGTCATTGGACTAGATAACCCTGAAAATTTTCTAACAAACCTTCTGTAATAGCCTGCCAAACCAAGGAAGCTACGAATCTCAGTTACATTTGGGGGTCTTGGCCATTCTTCCACAACCTTTGTTTTTGTAGGATCGACAGTTATCCCATCTTTAGAAACAATATGACCAAGGAATGAAATTTGTTGCAACCAAAACTCACAGTTGCTGAATTTCCCATACAATTTACTTTCATTTAAGGTTTGCAAAATAACCCTTAAATGTCTTTCATGCTGCTCTTTACTTTTAGAAAACACCAAAATATCATTAAAGAAAACAACCACAAACTTATCCAAGAACTCATGGAAAATTCTATTCATTAAGTCCATGAATACAGCAGTTGCATTGGTTAGCCAAAAAGTCATTACTACAAATTCATAATGGCCATATCTTGTACGAAATGCGGTCTTCGAAATATATGCTTCCTTTACCTTCAACTGATGGTACCCCAATCTCAGGTCAATCTTTGAAAAATACTGAGCTCCCTGGAGCTGATCAAACAAATAATTGATATGAGAAAAAGGATATTTGTTCTTAACATTGATGTTATTCAAGGCTCTATAATCAATGCAAAGTCTCTTAGAACCATCTTTCTTTTTAACAAATAAAACATGAGAACCCCATGGTGATGTGATAAGTTGAATGAAAACATTCTCTAATAAATCTTGCAATTTCTCTTTCAACTATAAAAGTTCAATTTGAGCCATTCGATAAGGGGGTTTTGAAATTGTCTTAGCATCAGGAACTATGTCTACAATAAACTCAACTTTCTGATCTGGTATTATTCCAGGAAACTCATCAGGAAAAATATTAGGATACTCATTTACCACTGGCACATCATTAATCTGAATAGTTCCCTTGTTTTCAACAATATGTGCAAGGTAACATTAATTTCCATCATTTACAAGTTTCTCAGCCTCTTGATATGTAATCAATAGTAAGGGTTCATTCTTGTACAAAAACTGAAAGTCTTTCTGAAAAGAAACTTCTTTAGCTCTACAGTCAATCTTAGCATGGTAAATAGAGAGTCAATCCATACCCAGGATAACATCAAACTCTACTAGAGGTAAAACAATAAGGTTTTCAAGTAGGTTCTTTCCACGGATAAGGATAGGAAGATTCTTATAAATTCTTTTTGCCTCAACATTTCCCCCGGTTATTTTTACCAAAAGTTCAGGAGTCATTTCTTGAGGTGGTATTCCCATTTTACTAGAAAAGTTTTCAGAGATGAAGGAATGTGTAGACCCCGAATCAAACAACACACTGGCATAATCTAAAAAAACAAACAATGTACCTGATTCCACTTCATTTGATGCACGGCATCTGCTGAAGTGGTTGCAAAGGATTTCACCACCCCTTTCTGCTTGTATTCAAACTTCTTCCCATCACTAGAGCTCTTTGTCGGACACTCATTTGCATAGTGACCCATCTCATTGCACTTAAAACATTTCACTAACTATAAATCAAATTTGGTTTTACTATCACCCTGATCTTTTTTAGTGAAATCATGAGGCTTATGTCCCATCTTACCGCATTAGCAGCACTTTCTATAATTCAGAAGACATTACCCAGCATGCCTTTTACCACATTTATCACAAACTAGAAACTTAGTTTTCTTACCATCAGACCTTTTTGATGAATTATTTCCATTCTCCTTCCACCTTGGTCTCTTCTTCTGCTAGTTGTTATAGAACACTTGATCATCGTCAAACTCCATTTCCACCTTCTCAGCACATCGAACAAGATTTTCATAACTTTTGAACTCACGAGAAGCCAACGCCCTTTGATATTTTGGCTTTAATCCTGAGTAAAAACGATTGATTTTACTATCAAGGTCTCAGATAAAATTTGGAGAATACCTTGCCAATCGAGTGAACCTCTCTTCATAGGCAGCCACTGAGTCTTCCTCTTGCATCGATTCCAAGAATTGTTTTTCCATTCTAAGTCGAACAGCCTTAGGAAAATACTTTTCAAGAAACATACCTTTGAATTCATCCCAGTCAAGAGCATCAATATCATCAACGTCCCTGATATTTTTAACCATCGACCACCACTGATATGCTTCACCCTCCAAACGGTAAATATAACGACTAACCTTTTGATTGTCTGAACACCCCATGACATCGAAAATCTTCTCCAGTGCTTTAATCCACCCTTCAGCTAGCACAGGGTTAGATGATCCTCTAAATGATGTGGGATGTTGCCTCATGAAATGTTCCACCACAGACATGTTCCTCTGCAGTTGATCTGGATAATCTCATGCATGGATACCACCACCATTTATCGCTTGATTCAACTGCGCTATTACTGCAACAAACTGTTCAGTTCCAATTCCTACCATCTCAGGATGCTAATTCGGAAGGTTATTTCTGTCTGTATGACTTCCTAGCACTGCTTCCCTATTTCCTATGCAGAAAACAGTTCTGAACAAACATGTCTTAGATAAAGCAACATGGTAATCTTCAAATGCTATATCATTTCAATTTTACCATAAAAAAATATTTTTGGATAATCATTTAATAGAATTCTAACTCCTAAAGTTATCGAAACCAACCTCTGATACCAACTATAAGGCCCCAGCCTTAAACCATAATTAATCATTAGTTATTACAAGATTACACATTGAGAATCATTTCGGGTTTAGAGTTTTAGAGATTTAGATCATAAAACATGCATTATATTCCACATTTAAACAAAGTGGTTACATAAAAGATAGTATTCATTTTTCCCATCAATGGAAACCTATTTAAAATAAAACAAGGATTCTTTCTTGACACATCATTGACACTATCATCACATCATGTACCTTTCCCTTGACCTGTGAAAAGCATTTCAAAAACATGGGATGAGCATAAAAAGCTCACTAAGGGATATAAAAATATGGAAAGGAAGCATAAGTACATATATACATAATAATGAAATCATACTTTACCCATAAAACATAAGCACTTTAACATACCTCATCAAATCATGAATAAATCATAGAAATCATAAGACATAAAGGTAACTTGAGGCATTCATAACATTATTACGTACGGAGTAACCCTCTTGTTTAAGTTTGGAATACCCATCACATTATATTCGCTAAATATCCTCGGAGAAACCTCAAAGTTTAACCCCTTTGCATTACCCAATGCATTGGAGAGCTATATCGGGCTCACCCGCCCTTCGTTTATCATGGAACCACCCATCTTTATAATAATTCCCAAGAACCATAACATAATCGTATCACATAAAAACTTGCATAAAAGAAAAATAACATTTCCACTTTTCAATAACAAGATATCAATACAACAAATTGATATGAAAAGATTATGAAAACCATTTTAAATACCAAAATAAAAAAAAGTAAAACATAGTATTTATTTTTCATTCAAAAAAGGTATTGCTTATAGAGGAAGCCGAAACTCAAATAATGGTAACAACGGCAGAGAAGTCGTTATCACCGCATACGTATGACAAAAACATTCCGTTTTTTTATTTAGTAAAACACTTCATATAAAAAGATTCCTTTTGGATAAATGTAAAAGTCAAAAGGTTTTTATACACCGTATAAAAGAAAGTTGTGTATAAAACAAAATATGCCTTAATGAAAGGAGATTGAGACGAAGTCCCATACCTCAGGTATGACTTGACTCAACCGTTCCTTAATGTCTTGAACAATAAACTTGAGTTAATTTATACATTCTTAAGAACCTTTTTCAAGTTAATTATTCCTTTTATGTCACTTATTATTATGTCATGAAAACTATGAAATTATTTAAGTTAATAACAGTCATTTTAACGATCATTGGTACTTGAGTAAAAAATATGCTCTTTATAATTACAAGTTGTTCATGTATCCATTATATCCAGATTTATACTCATGATGTATATATCATATATATCTAGTATATACATGCATTTATAATATTATAAATTATTTAGAGGTAAGAAATGAAATGCACCGTTCATGGAGGCGCGAAGCCGTACGTACGCATGAACGCTACTTCCATTTCTATTTCATATTTAATGAAATTAAAAAATAATGATACATAATAGTATTATAATTACAGTATTTTATCATATATTATACCATTAAATCTATCCTTTATATGTACCACATATAGTATTAAAGAATCAAATCACTTTGAGGGGGCGGTAGTCCGCACTTCCTAAAATGAAGATATCGTGTTTACCGATAATGGAAACCATAAAGGTATGCCATAAATGAAAAATACAGAAGCTTAAGTAAAACATAAACATATTATATATCATATATTAATATAGTGACACCTTAATGGACACCTTTGAAAGTGTTGTATCAGTGTTGAACAATCATCGTTTCATGAGGCAAAAATTCACCGTCCACAGAAACAGTATGTTCTTTAACCATTAGATGTAGGTGTTTGTAAGTATAGCTCGAATGCATCTTATAAAAACATCCTTTTGTATTTAAAATACTAGTTTTGTTACAAAATAAAGGAATAAAAAGAGTTTAGGGGGTTGGAGAAACAAAATAAAACATAACAACACAAGAGAAAACACTACCTTTAAAACGGGTAACTCTTTTTGATTTGAGCTCAAAGGCTTCCTTAAAAAGACTTCTGCCTAATGTGAGGATTCAAGGAGTAATAGAGGGATGTGGAGAGACAAAATGGGTAGGGGTTGGATATTCCAATGGCTTCAGAGGTGTGGGTAAGGTGGTAGAGGTGGGGGACTTTTATAAGAGGAGAGGAGGGGCACTCTTGGAAAGTTATAAAATATTACTTTATTATATAATGGTTTTCGGATTTTAAAGGTCCCAGAAGGATATATTTTTAGGATAAGGTGCTAATTGTTCGAAATACACCCATCCAATAGTTTTTTGACATGTTTAGGTCTTAGATGTTACATTATCTCTTTATTTTATTTAAATCATTAAATAATGAGGTAATCGCTGCATCATCATGGTGTCAAAAATAATTTAATTTATTTAGTGTCTAAAATTTATAAAAAAAATATCATGATGTAGGATATCTTTTTACCTTTCTAATGAATATTTATAGTAAAAAATATGACTTGTATAACCCCATTTGAATTTTTTTGAGTAAAACAACTCATGTTTGTGACATTTTTATTTTCACTTTAAATAAAAAGTTATTAATGTCATTTTCCTAAAAACGTGGTTCCATGGGGTCCCTAAGTTGACCCATGGATTTTCTTGGTCGTTAGTGAAACATCCAATAAGGTTATGACATGTGTCTAGGTAATTTCATATTATTAAAACATTATTTTTACCTTAAACTACAATAATTACTTCTAATCGCGATTAAAAACGTAAAAGTTACTATTCAACAAAAAATTATTTTAATCCCATTGAACCACATTTTACTTCTTAATTACAACCATGTATATCAGATTTTTTAAATTAAAAACACAGAGGTGGTAAAATTTCATTTAAACGGAAAATCAGTTTTTCTAAGTACCACTTAGTGGTTTCACTATTCATAAAAAAATTGATGTTTTTCAGAAAAATACCAAAACATCACCCCAGGCTATATTTGATATTCTGAATTCAAAAATGATGTCTATTTTAAAAAATTAAAAAAATATAAGTTACATTAATTAATTTAATAATTAATTCCTGATGTCAGAGTAAATAGCGTGTTTTTAAGAGACAATAAGTATACAAAGATTGACCCCAGTTTAAGTCCAATTTCAAAGTGAAATTAATTCCAACGACCAATATTGGATTAAATGGTATAAATATATTCTAATTTAACTTTAAAACCAATTCATAATATAATCTAATCATATAAATAAATTAGATTAAAAAGAGGTTTTGAATTAAAATACAACATTTTTCACTGTTCATTAAAAAATAAACTTTATCGGAAAAATACCAAAAATTCACACAAAGTAAATTTTAATGTCACTATTCTAAAGAAGAATTTTTTTGGTCCAATAGATTGTATAAGAGTGACCAAAACTATATTTATTGATGGTTCTCCATCAAAAGGCGATAAGTAGACCTTTAGTAAAAATTGGAGTATATATATGCCTAAAATTGAATTATTTTTGTATTCTAAGACTTTATATTTTATTGGACAAATGTTAAAACATTTAACAAACATATATAATCATATTTTAGTTATTTAAATTCATTCCCGCCAATACAACAACTTCGTGTTAACTACCATTTTAAATAATTTTATTTTATTACTATTGTGCAACGTAAGATTTCAAAGACACTCTTTGTTGCGTATCGGGTACACTATCAAACATAGAAAACCCTTTAAAGTAAAATTAATATTTAATTCATAAATATTAATAAAAATGAAAATTGTTTATTCATTATTCACCTGGGATGTTACAGTTATCTTAGTTGTGTTTTGTCGTATGTGGTAGTTAAAATTTGGGGATTGATTATGACATAAATAAATTGTTGTGTTACAATTTATTTTAAGTGGAAGATAATTCATCCAAAGGGAAGTTGGAGGTGGGGCCCACACCCCACCTAACATCCCATGGTAGGATATGTCTATGGGTAGTAGGGCCCGCACGAACCCTTAACCATTCAACTCCTCCTTTAACTCCCTTAAACCCCCATGAAAACCATTATTAATCCTTATAAATCTCCACATTCTCCATTAATTATTTATCACCTTCCACCCATTGAATATGTCTCCCCAACCAATTAATTACAACATTAATTAATTGTGACATATTTTTTTTAAACAATTTGAATTGCATGCAGATATTTTAAAAATTGAGAGGCTTAATATAATATTTTGTTGGAAAATATTTTGGGAAAACATTGGAGAATTAGAGGAGAGAATTATTCTTCCATGAAAAACACCATACTCTCTCGGAAAAGAACACTCCACGACTTCTAATTTATTCTTCTCCATGACAAGGGAGAAGACACCGCTCGTGAGAAGCGTCGCCTATGTTAAGGATTCTTCCTCCAATGTTGATGGGACGACACTGTTCTCCGCAACGCCATCTACCGTGATGCTCCTCTTCCAGAGCATGTCGATGTGAGACTTCATTCGTGAGGTAGGGTTTTGTACAATTTTAAATGAATAATTTGTACCCCGTTCGTTGTTGAATTTTATGATGTGTCCATTTCTGATTGTTACCGCCTAATGCGGAGGGCAGAGGCCGAATAAACATTGCCTGACGACCCTCCATCGTTTCTTGTTTATTTTAACTTTCAAAGGGAGGTAGCAGCTAATGGAGGTGGTGGCGAGCGAAGGCGGCGGCCGCACACTAGCCATGTGTGTAAGAACCGCGGCCCGCAACCACAGGCCGCTCGGCTGACGAAGAACCGGCCGGCGAAAGCCGCTCGGACTGATGAAACCGCGGCGGCACTAGGGATGCCGCCCTGCAGAGAACCGCAGCCCGCGCTCCACGAGATGATCTGCGGAGAACCAGCCGGGTCGTCAACGGACCAGGATAAAGGAGCCGTGATGCCAGGAGAGCACCACGCTGAAGGGACCATGACCCACCCATGTGGGCTGCTCGCGATAGGAAGGCCGACGAGCTTCAGCTGGCCGGTTTGGAGGGCGGCGGCACTGGTTCGGGAAAGCCCCCCCGGACCGCACGGCCAGCTAGCCGAGTGGAGGCCAGCCGGGTCGCGCCGCACTAGTCCGGACTGCGACGTGTCGGGCCGGGCTGTGTGATTCACCGGGCCGGTCCGACCCTCTGCCGGGTCTGACACGCCAAAACCGGGATGACCTGGCCCGCCATCCCAATGGGCTTAGCAGGTCGGGCCCGTTCACCCTTGAATGTGAATAACTTAATGACCGCACATCTTATCGACACGCCGTCTATGGAATTGGGACCATTATGACGAGGCGGGCCTTTTGTGATACTCTAAGTGAGTTTTGGAAAAATTTGGAAAATGGTCGAGTTTGGAAAGAGCGTATTTCAACCGGACCGCAGGAGCAAAAATGCTAATAACTCTCAGACCGAGCGTCTAATTGATGTGTCATCTGTCGCATTGGGTTCCTTTTTAAGAGAAAGAACATCGGGATACATCATCTCTAGACTTTTTGATAGTTGATGTATCGAACCCCTTGGATTGAGGAGTGAACACTCCCTGAATTGAGCGTGTTGTGTGCGGGAACACAAGAGCTGGCTGTGACTACGATGACTACTATAATGGGATCCTCCGTGGGTTCGACGATGATGACTACTGTAATTGGATCCTCCGTGGGTTCGGTAGTGATGACTACTGTAATTGGATCCTCCGTGGGTTCAGTAGTGATGACTACTGTACTTGGATCATCCATGGGTTCGGCAGCGATGACATCTGTACATGGATCCTCCGTGGGTTCGGCAGCGAGGACTACTGTACTTGGATCCTCCATGGGATCGGCAGCGAGGACTTCTGTACTAGGATCCTACATGGTTTCGGTAGAGGATATGATTTATAGGATATATTTAATCATCATTACCCCTATTCGTGAGTTGTATACATGGGTGAGATTAGTTTTGACTTGCAATAATTACCATCGGTGTGATTGACTTCTTTCCTGTGTGAACTGGGTTGTGCTTGGGCTCGAGAGTTGGTGCCGAACTAGAATTGATAACTTAGGTATACGTATGGGCATATACATAAGTAGTGTTGGTTTATACTTCTTGATTGTATATTTTCTTTGTAGTTTATCCTTCGTGGATTCTGGGAGACCTTTAGGGGTCTCGGGGTCCGTACTGAGTATTGTTATACTCACCCCTGCATGGGCTATGCCCGCACTACGTTGTGTTAGATGCAGATGAAAGACAACACTGATCGTGGTAGAGACTTGTGGATCTAGATGGTACCCAGAGGTGGACCACTCGACGGGATGTACACGGAGTGGGCAGACAGACCCGAGGTGCTGCGGAGACCATCTATACCCACCCTTTAGGTAGGTTTCCCAGAGGACGACTCAGTGGTTGCTGCTTTTCATTACTGCTTTTGTACTAGTCTTTCAGTTGTACTGTACTCACTGTTGGGCTTGTATATCCGGCCCCTTTGTCTTCAGCACTTACTTTTGTATACAGTTTTACTTGTGCTTACTTCAGTTACATACTCAGTTGTGTTTGTTTACTTCTATAAAGGCAATGCCTTTCCAGTATAGGGATTTATGCCATTTCTACTAGTCGCCAGCCCATGGCCTATGGAAGGTGGGCTTAGGGTAGTCACGACACGGGCCCCGAGGACAGGTCATGACAACTCCACCCATTTTTTCTTTTATCTTAACTATTATCAACACTTCTGATAAAACTATATATTTACTGCATCCTAGGAATAATGGTTTCTTCGAATCTTTATACAATCAATCAACAATATCTATTTTTATTATGGTTTCCACACCAAAATCATGAACTAATTCTAAAATATGATCCTTTGCCTTATTATGAATATTTTCCTCAACATTGGATATTGAATTTTCAGTTCATTCACCCAGGTAGATACAAGTTGTATAATTAAGGCTAAAACCATAACAAATTAGATGATCATTGATTTTTATAGAGTTTAACTTTCTCATATTCTAACAGTTTACACATGGAAAAAAAATCATGTCAATGTTTTTAAGATTTAGTTTAACAAATTCCCAGAATTCATCAACTCCTTTTTAATGATTACTAGTTGTTTTTTATAAATATACCCCATTACGACGCTTCAATGCATGATATCACTATTTAATTAGTGAATATATTAAAACATATAAACATTTCAATATATATATAGGAAATGGGAAAACATTTAATAAAAACTACTGAAAATAAGATAGATAACATCAAATATGAAACACATTTAAAAATCGGAATCTCTTTATTTTCATATTATATATATGTGTGTTATATTGTTATTATAATTTAATTATAATATAAATCATCTAAAATTTATTATTTAATTTTATATAGTTGTTGACTTATTTTTATGTTGAATGTGTCAAAAGTATTAAAAATAGAATTAATTTAACAGGAGAAAATTACTTATTATTATTAATATGAGATAATAAGTAGAGTAAATGTTCATATTATAAGTGAGGTAAATCATAATACTCACGAAATTATGACAGATTAATGTAACTACATATCTAAATTGGTATATTTCACAACACATTTGATTCATTATATTCTATTTTTTATTATATCTTACAATTATTGATATTATAAAAAAAATAAGGAGAACATTTATACGAACTAGGGAAACCAATAAAAATATACATAAATTTTAAAAAGGTTTTATATTAATATGAAATACATCTCCTAATAAAATAAACCTTTAAATAGATACAACCAGTTTTAATATATTAGATAAAAACTTTAATGACTCTAGTGAAATCATTAATGGATTATTTAGAAATATGGCTTCTGGATTTAGTGATAAATATAACATGGATGAAGAATTTTAATGAATTATGTGATGTTAGAAATTTTATAATTATTCAGTTTATTGAAGTACTCTAGTTCAATATTTATATTTGGAAAAGGACATTGTAAATGAGCTAGACGAGGTTATAATTTTTATGATAATTCCTTGATTATTTTATGTTATTCAATGGTGATTTGATACGATTTATTAGGACTATAGAAAATTGTTCGCAACCCTTGATTTTTTTTTAAGAATGTTTGGAATATAATGTATGGGCTGCAAAAACATTATGTATTGAATTCTTTATGGGTCATTCTGATCTACATATGAGCCATTCCTCACTCTGTTTGAGCCATTTTTTGGAATATTAACAATCAATGTACGATTTATTTCAATTTACTTATGAGTCTTTTAAAACAATATATAGGTAATTGGGTACATTTTATGAGTAGTTTGGACCATTTAAAAAGTCATCTACCATTTTTTTATATGTGATATAATGCTACAAATGAGTCACATGTACTTGAATATGGGTCATTATAGACAAAAAACATTTCAAATTTATTTATATTAAATATATGAAGCAGTAGTAGTAGTAATCACACGAGTTTTTTCATGTTGTGAGGAATAACATAAAAAAATATTCAGTGTTTTTAACTCTAGGAATGAGACTCAAATTTATTATTCAGTTTATTGATACCAGTAATAATTAATGGGATGTGTTATTAGATAATTTTTATAATTTTATTTCAATATTATTGAGGAAGTGGATCAAAATTTGTTGGTTTAAAAGACACCCATGGAAATATTTTCAATATAAATTAACGAGTGGATGGAATATAAACAAGAAAAGATAAATTATATTGAGCCAAATCAAAATAATATGATCTATATAGACTATAAACGATTTAAACCAAATTAAGAAATCATTGGATAAAATAATTTAATGAAAATAAAATTTATTTTATATGGGATGATCGCATATAGGGATAACTATTAACCAAGTGAAGCAAATTTATAATAAAATAAAAACTAATATATTAAGGAAATAAAGAACATAATTTAATGATAACTAATTTATATTCAAAATTTTATAAAAATTAAAAAAAATTGGGGTTTATCACAAAAATAGATCTAAATCTGAACGTTTCTCAATAAAATGGTTTGGATACTTTGACATTGCATGATGTATAAAAACTTATTGTAAAAACAAAATATGAAGATGACCACCAAACTAAAATTAATTTTCAGTTGAATGTCACTGAAAATAAGCTTTGAATAAAAAAAATAACTCGTAGAAGAAGAAAAATGGGGAGATAATCATGGAAGCAGACCATAGATGATGAAAATATAAGAAAGTCGACAAGAATGGTTGTTCGAGATCATAAATACACCTTCAATGTCATCGCGATTTTAGAGGAGTCACCACGGTTTATCTTTCTAAGATCCAAAAAACATGTGGGTTCCTCAATTCCGAAAAATTTAAAAATACATTCGACATCGGTTCGTACAAATATCAATGCTGAAGAGTATGAAAAAAAATTTATGCATTGATTTTTGGGAAAACGGACAATGATTTTTTATTAATAAATGGAGTGCCTTTTCCTAAAAACTGACACCATGCATATTTCATTTTTAATATATATCGTCGGTTTTTATAATAACCAATGTTTAAAGATGCTGATTTTTATATTAACATTGACATTTTTTTAAAAAAACCAACACCCTTTATCATAACTTTTTAGGTTTTTGGCAACAATTATACTAAAAACCGATTGGAAAAATGTCTTTCACATCCTATTGGTGTCAGTTTAGAAAAATCAGACATCATTACATTGATGATAAATCCTGTTTTTGCACTACTGTAAGTTGATTAAGGGATTTTCTCTTAGACAACCACAATTTTATATAATATGGTGAAATATTTTAGGGACTTATTTCTTTTTATATTTGAAGAAGATTTTTATTTATCAAGAGAATCCACGTTTAATAGATTGAAATGTCATGATGAATCTTATAGTTATTTCATTGAACATAAATAGGTGACCACTGGGACTAAACATTATGTAGCTCATTGATTAGTCTACATGTATCATATCAAAAAGATGGATGGGTGTTAGTGTATTTATCTTCCCATGATAGGAATGTTATTCATAATTGGGCCATGAAAACTTATTATTTATGTTTTAAATTTTTAATTACATTATTTTATGATCATTTATTGTTCTTAACCATGTTTTTTTATTATCATAGGTATAGAATACCCTCTACATCAGTTGACTATATATTCATTTTATCCTTTTATTAATTATATATCTCCAATTTCATGCTTATATAATATAAACATCCACTGTGTACCAATTCATAGTGAACATATATGCCTAACCATGAATTCTTCCATATTCGATAATCCTAAAGTTGAGTTGTGTGTAATAATAAAGGATACGATAGAAGGGATTATAGTTTTCTCAAAATTAGATCATATTATGTCTCATATTTTCTAGTTTAATTTATGTTTGTACTAAGATACCTTAGGATACTAATTTTTTTAATATATTAGAAACATCAATAAATTATACCAATATTTTAATATAACTACTATCACTGGGTTTATAGATATTGGGATTTTACAAAACATCTAATATTATAATCATTGGGAAATGATAATGTTTCTCATCTATATTTGTGGACAACCACCTCAAAAAAAATATTTGATATGTTTTTCGATCATACATTATAAGAACGACAATAAACATATATTTAAATAATATATATTATATCCATGGTATAATAATTTTACCCTAATGTTTAATTATTTTATACCATTCATTTTTTTTCATCCAATGAATTATTGAAACATCAGTCATTCATGTGTGTGGTCATCCATCTCCATAATTTTATGTAATTAAAATTCCATCTCATATTAATATGAATGAATTTAAATTTGTACATAATAATTAAATATGATAATTTTTACGAGATATTCATTCTATATATTATTGAACCATAATCAATGTGCATGGACAATGAATTCCATTATAGATCAAACTAATAAAATAAAATGGATATCACTATAAAATGATGATTTAAAAAATTAATTATATATAATTTGGTGATGAAACATTGTAATAGTATCATATATTATACTATAAATGTGTAAATAATACTATCAGAGAATTAAAAAAATGTATTTTTCATATATGGGATGTTATATCACATTCAAATCAACATAGAGATAAAATAATGGTTTATCCTAATAACATTGATTCATTTAGACATGATTGAGGTTGTATTATAAGTAGTTTATAATTCTCATTTGGTATGTTATAGCACGAACCCTTCTAAATTAAATTTATTTAATGTCACATTTAAAAATATTTCATCCATGTGGTATTGATTCAAATTTTACCAATGCTTTATGGGTTTAATATCTCATGTTTTTGTCTTTGGTAACTTTGTCATTTCTTACACATTACATCATTAAAAATATATATATATTTCATCACTAATATGATTTATCCTAAATATCAGTTCATCCTTGATATTTAATGATTAAATTAATGTTTATTATTTTATAGTAAATGGAAAAAAAACATTTCAATGGTCATGAGGTTTTATATTAAAATAATATTCCCTGTGATTTAAAATGAATAAATTTATAATGATGAAGATATATAATCTATCCTTAAAAATATTATTTCATTTATTCTCCCCTTGTAATTCATATAAAATATATTTTTTATCAATTGTTTCTCTCTATTCACCCAAAATTATGAATGAATGTTTTAAAGAATGTTGAACTACTATTTCTATTCGATTTTGAATCACATCACCCATGTTACAATTTTAATTATTATTTTACTAATAATGATACTAATAATAAAAAATTATTATTTAGAGTATTTTTTAAAAAAAATTGGACTACATAACCCAAATTTAATAGAAGTCAATTTTAGTCAAACATGGAACATTTTCATTTTTTTAAAATGTGAATGTAATGTTTTTTCACATATAACAAAATATTGGAATTTCCAAAAACCATGAGTAGTATTTATATTTAATCAAACATAAAATATTACTATGGATCATTCCTATAATTATTCTCTATATTCTTGATTATTTTTAGTTTCAATGAATTGATATTAAAATTTATATTTTATTTTTCTATGGAAATTTTCTAGTTATATTGAAATAGAAAATTAACATATAAAAATATCCACAAATAGTTCTTATGATTTAATTTCTATAAGATGGAATGATACCATATTTATTATTTCCATATATAGTTCATTATTATGATGAAAAAATACTGATAAATTTTATTTCCATTTCGATGTGTGATGTAATGTTGTATTGATAAATAAATTTTTTGATATTGTGCCATAAATTTGATAAAAAATACGATTAGGTGATGTTTTTTAATTATATCTATCCAATGCATTGGGAAATAATTAGTGTATCATGATTTTAAATGTTATATCGGTGTTTATCACATTCATATAGGGGGAACTAGAGAGGTTATATGAAGAATTAAATATGGTACAAGGGATATTAAACCATGCCTAAATAGGGTGCATATGATGTAATTTGAAACCCAATATAGGTATATTATTGGTCATAAAAATACTAACATGAATTTCAATTATCAAGGGGAATCATTGAAATATGGTTACTATTTTTAATATCAATCCAAAAATTATGAAATAATTTTATTATGTGATATAATTCCAAGGGAATAATATCATGAATCATGTTTGTTAATTCATTTATGATTCATGTATTTGAAGTTCACAGATTTATTCCTTAACAAAAGATTATCATATATGAACTATTGTGTATGATTTTACAAATGATATTATCATCTTTCCAACCTTATTACAATGTTATTATAAAACTGATAATTTATTGATATCTTCAATGTTTACCCATTTAAGAATCAATGCTCACAATTAATTATGTATCCTTATCTTTAAGATGTGTTATCTTTATTTAGATATGATATGTCTAAGAAGGATGATAGTTTAGAATAACATTGTTTTTGTTGATGTTTATCATTAATATACTAACATTTTATGTCATGAAGGTTCCAAATACACTAACCCTTTATTGTTATTTCATGGATCCTAATTATACCTAATAAATATTGATAAAATAAGATGGAATATTTATTTGAATTATTTTTTTCCTTAATGATTTATTAAATACCATTAATGAATTGAATAGATGGGCCAAAAAAATCTTCTGGGATTATTTGATGGTTTCAAATGTGTTGATAGTTTTCCTAATAAAATGGGTTTTGGGGAATTAGGATGAATTATGAGGTTAATCTATTCTATTTCAAGACTTGAATTTTTTTTCACATGGGTCTCGATCAGGTACATGGTTACATATGGGATCTCTTCAAAATGTTGGGTTTGGATGAGATTGTTCATTCCATTTATATATTATCATCTATATAATCTTATTTTGATCCCCGGATTTAGTATTACAGACTCTAGTTCGTATAGATATTCATCATCACTTAAGAAGAATTCAATGTGAATATATTTAAATGAAGAAAAAAGGCACATCATCCTATGAGGGATCCATGTTGTGTGGTTGAGATTGTAAATAAAATAATAGTATAAAAATATTTTTTTGTGTCTGATCTAATATTTTGATAAATGATACTCTTATTCTAGAATCATGATCTACTTTTTAAATTTTTATAACACTATATAATGATTTACAAAATTTACAATTTTATAATTTATGATGGTTTGATATTATAATTGGATTTGTAATTTATTCCTTATGAAAAGACTATTCTTATCCAACATTCTTTTGGGACATCCAATCATTAAATTTTGTTCATGTATAGTCAGAACATATTCCTTATTGACTTCATACTATGATTAGATAATAGAAACATGTCCCATTTGTGTTAGGGCCTTCCTAATATCAACTTTCTCAAATCAACGATGTTGTTGATAACTTTTTTAGATGCAATGTATCATTGTATTGTGTAACCCCATCATCAATTAAATGGGAAATAATTAAGATTTTTATTGAGTCCAACCTCATTAGGTTTTAGGAGTTTAGGTAGTTCGGGGAGATTATTATCCTTACTGGAAATAATATTGAATTGAAAACAATTAATTTTTTAAGGAATATATTTTTCCAATCCTTTACTTATAGCAAAAGAATACAATATCTCTCTTTTCTATTTGGAGAGATTATGTAATTTTCTCTCCTGGAGATAGGTATCAAGTGATTCATTGAATACCTAGTTTCATCAGAATTCATGGATTTTATGTTGAGTGTAATAATGATAGTTTCTATCCTATGAGATCATATATCTTGGGTTTTGCGAATATGATGATATTTAGCCTATATTAACATAAAAAAATCATATAGAATGTCTTTTTTCATTAACTATATAATTATGAACATAAATATTTTAGTGAGATTAATGGTGTATATTGTTTTTCCTAGTTCATTTATAAAAAAATTATCCAATAGATTCTCATATAAGAGGTGAATAGTTAAATAATATGTTGAGATATTAGAACTAATGACAAAGTCAAAGGCCATTTATATATATATTTAATATATTTTACGAGTTCACAAAAAATATTTTCCTTGTGGTGGATCTTAATTGGTAGAGGAATTATTGTAGAAGGTCTTCTCATCATTTGATGAACCATACTAGAAATTTATGATAATTGATGAAATGTGGCCTCATTAACGAATATAAAAAGTACCTCCACTATTATTCCCTAACATTCATGTGGGACCATCATTGGTATAAATCCAAAAAAATAATTAGAGTTATCTCCCCTAAAATATCATTAATTTATTTTAGGTAGAAATATTATTTAAAAAAATTTGATATATATATAGTGGAACCCAACCATTCGTGATATATCCATGATGAATGATAATTTTGAATTGTAATTTCCTTATGTCATCAATTTACTGAGGTTATGTGTCACTAAATATTAATGGGTCATATATATATGGTTTACCCTAGTTTTATTATAACCAATCAATATATATTATCATTAATAATGATTTGATTACAATTTTTATGTGATATATCACCATTGGGATGTTTTCCTTGATTGTTGTTTGAGGTAAAATGACTATAATCCATTTTTATACCACTACAAGGATGATTCATAATATAGGTATGTCATATATCATCATATAAATAATATATGGGTAATAAAAACATATTATATTTGATTTATATAGCCTGAGGAATACTATACTCGAGAAGAGAAGTAATATGAGACAATTCTTCCATTATCATGGGAATATACCAACCTGTGATTTATAACCCCATCTTGGTGGATATAGAGTATAGTTGATTAGTGTATTTTGATATAATTGTAATATTTTTCCAATTTTGATAATTTTCTAATTTTTTTACAATTCCTCAAATCTATTGGAATTAATGACGACCTTACACTTGTTTGATTTAAAAATATACCTGCAATACATGGTCAATATGGGTAAATACACCCAATTTTTTAGTTAATTCTTCAATAAAATATATTAATATCCATATAGAATATGTTATAATATATATTAATTCTATTTTATGACTTATTAGTTATGATTATTTAGTTATTCTTCTTTAATAATAGAATTATGAAACATTATCATTTATGTGCTGGATTATGCCAGAAGGAATTTGAATTATATCGAATGATATGATCATTCAAGGTGTTAAATATCAGAATATTCCAATTATCATCAGTTTAAATATGCAAATATATCTACTCAATTATTTCAGTTATAATATTTCTTTCTAGCTTCAATAAATAAATTCAATAATCCTTAGATTATTGTCAACTTTTATTAATGATCCTACATGAAAACAGTGAAATGGGCCTGATCGAAACCCTAATAAATTATCATATTCCATTAAGAATCCATATGAATGATAAAAAATATTTGACCTTCCTCGTGAGTATATATCTACTGATATTTGATATATACTTCTCATGAATATGGAACAAAAATAGGTTCATGTTCCTTTATGATTACAAAAATATGCAGATGAATATTCTACATAGTTTCTAAAATTTATTAGAGTTTAAATGGGCTTGAATGGGTATATTATCATGATAGTTCATCATTTATAATAAATATTGATTAAAATAATCTATTTACTTTTAAATATATACTCAATAATTTCCCCTTTTTTCCTTCAAAATATGATATTTTCATTCCTACATGAGGGTGGTAAAAGAAAATGAACCCTTCCTTAATGTTAACATATTTTAGAATATTTTATATATGAGAACAAAGATACGAGATTACTAATGGGCTTACAAAAATATATTTTAGAGGATTTATTCAATAGGATTGGTGATATGTACCTAGATTATGGGGTTCATGGCTCACCAAGACCGAAAGAATATCAAGAATATTGTGGTCTATCATCATTGGGTCAGACATAATTGTTACCTCATTTAGGAGGTGTATATGTGTTTTTAGTGAGTGATACTATTTATAATTGTTTAAAGGATACCTCTTATTTTTCTCCTGAATTGGGGTGATGTTGTTGTTGACTCACAGATCCACCTTCCAAAGACAATGACGTAACATATTGTAATATTCCATGGATAGACAACCAATATATTTGTGGTTGTGACATGTGTCACCATGTTCATTATGCACATCCTTGATTAAAATTTCCTTAAATGTTTCAGATCCCAGAGAATATTTGAGGAAACCTCTAAGGTAATTATAGTACCATTCTAATGGTACACATATAACATTGTTTTTTCTGCTGGATTTCGAAGACACACAGTTGGTGATGTTATCATATTGTTTACATGTGTCATGAATCTCATGGAAATAGAAGAAATTTTACACTTAATAAATCCCTATATAAAAAATTGGGATCATGTAATGATATTGAGATAGAAACATGTGGAAAAAATTCCATATAATCATTATTACTAATCATTGAGACATCAAAAGTTACAAAATATATTTTTCATAAATTTTGTGGAAAATTTATTTCATTGTTTTTATGAATTAATCGCATATTTTTAATCATTATTTTTCTAAAATATAGACACAAAAATTAGGAACATTTGATGTAACTAATTTTCTTATAATAAATAAATAATTGACATTGGATTCACCATTTTTGTGTTAAATTAAAAAAATCAATCCTAAAATATGGGATACCTAATTATGTTAAATATTTAAAGGACATAAATTATATTCTATATTAGTTTCATAAAATATAAAAAATTAAATCATCATGGCATGTCATACCATATTACATTTACTTGTGAAATGATTCACTGTAGATTCAACACTTTTTTATCCCACGTTGAGATGGCCCAATGATTCGTTTGTAGAGGATGTGCATATATAGAAGATGCTTGGAATAACTCAATACTATAATCTTATATTGTTTTCGATGAAGATTATTCAGAGAACAAAAAACATTCAAAATACAAAAAGTTTTTACATGGTATGAAAATATATTCTAAATGAAAGAGGTCATTAGGTTGTCTTTCCCGAGAAAGTTAGGAACTCGATTTTGTATAGGATTTGGTATATTTGTTTAACCTACCCTGTTTGAGAGAATTATTATAAAAATAATTTCACTTTTATATATTTATATCATATTGATGAATCATTACCACATTATAGTGTATGACTTTTTACCCTAAAATTAGCAATTACGTATTATTACACGTCTAAGTTTATTTCCCTACATATCATATTTATGCAATAGAAATATATTATTTTATGTATCATATGTTCACAATATGTGACACTATCTGAATGTTTCATGGATTCCCCCATATTTCTAATTATTAGTACATTGCGATGATGTACTATTGTTTAAAAAAAAATTCATGCCACATTGCTAGGTGCAAGAGTTATTATTATCATTCAGAAACATAGTGGATTCTTTTTTTACTACGTCTTTTATAATTATTAGATTATCCTATAAATAACTATTTAAGGAATCAAATCCCATATACGATGGTTCTATTTAATAGGACTTGTCAAAACTTTTACAGTCTTGGGAATAGTCCCAATCCATATAGTTTAATGTTATATAGTATGGATTCCTCATGGAATGATTCATAGTAATGGATTTTGGGGGGATCAATGGATTGTTATTTATTTTGGTTTCCTTTTAGGGAATAGGTCTGAAAATGGTTAATTTGATCTTGTAATGAATATGGGACTTGGAGTAACAGTCTCAATGTGAGTATTCGATTATGAGAATAATTGGATGAGACCGAGAGGAAATATTTCTCTTTGAATGGGGGAATGTTTTTTTTGTAGAATATTCATATAACTAATGAACCATAGTGAATATTTACCTGTTGGAGGTGTCTATTTGAATTATGGTTTTGGGACTATTCCTCATAGTGGTGTTATATTTATCCAATTTAAATTTGAAACCAGAATAACATCATTCCAATGATGTAGTGTATGGTCATGTAGCATGACTGTAATGTATAATGTATTATCATATGGTAAGGATGATGTAGTTTATTTTAAATTTGAAATGATACAGAATTATACTTGTAGTTTAAGATCATACTATGTTGATGCTAGATATTGACAACAACATCATATTGTGGGGCTATTTTGAAAAAAAATTGTTACAATAAGGCATCATGTCGGTGTTATGAATATGAGGATTTAATAAAATGTTTCACTATGAATATTTACAATGGAACGTATGTATCACATGAAATATGAGTAATTAAGATGATGATAATGCCATCATGGATTATACCAAAAAAGGAATCCCCTGAAAAAATACGTGTTGGGGATTCCAACTAAGAGGATGTATTAAGAAGAATGATTGAATTATAACAATGATGTCGTAAACATGGACATCTAGTCCCACATTACCTAGGCTCTAAGAGAGACATATAATATAATATGGGATCAAGTACATTACATGTTATCAATACTATTTATATGAATGGGGCATACAAACTATGGGTTCCATATGGATTGAATATACTCCCCATATACTAATAGCATTGGTAGGGTATATAAATATTAATATATATATTGAATCATATATGAATGAATATGTGACTACTCAATGATGGATTCAATTTTATTACACACGAAGGTATTTGTGATTTATAAGAGCAGGTCACTCTTTATAGTGAAACATTAAAGGATTACACATTATCTATAACAGTTCAATTGGAATGAAGAGAACACAAATTCCAAAAGTATTAGTTACAAAACATGAATCCTAACACCATTAGTGATTATTAAATGGTAGATATATCGATATAATTAATTTTTCATTCCTATCCCGTATAGTTACCTTAGTGATCTTGTAGGATCCTTGGCCAATCGTCCATGGATCTTGGGTATCCATGATTTCTTTCATGATTCCATGGGATTCTCAATAATATCATTATGGTTAGAAAACCCAATGGGGAAGGGATTCATGTATAAAAAACCCCAAGGGACCCTTATATATTGGGTTACATGGGTGATAAAAAATTTATTAGGTGATTGAAGTATTGAATGAAGATCATACTGTTGTGCATACTGCACTTATGTGGTTTTATTATATTATATCTTATTTAAATTACATTTAATCAACATTACCATTGATAATATATCTGTTTAAATGTGATCATATTATTATTATAAATATATGATTTTAACATATATAATAGACAAGGAAAAATGAAGTGATGGCATCAACTAGTAGGATCAAAAATTATGAATCCCATTTATCTAAATTTATGTGGTAGGTACCAACACTAGGATCTTTTCATGTCCAAGACCAAGAAGAGATCCAAGAATGTAAAAATGAGAGAAATCTTTTGTGGGAGATGTTCATGTTCATCGAGATCATGGCCCAAACCATGAATATCAAACTACCCTATAAAATTATTACCATCATTCAGCATACCATTAGGTATATTGCGGGTGTGTTAAAAGGATATCTATCAAGACCCTAGAAATATGAGTTTTTATATTATATTTTATTAAATAATTATTATATTTTAATCTACTTATTGTTACATTATAAATGATATTTATTTTGACATAATAAAATAGAAATTGTATTTTTTAGATAATATTAAAATGAAATTGGGGAAATTATTTTCATGAATTAATAGTTTTTTGAAAAAATTAATATTTAAAAGAAATGTTATTATTATATAATTTCAATCAATTATAAATTATCATTTTATTTTAATAAATTAAAATGTAATTTATATGTTTGTTCAAAAACTATAATTGTAAAATAACCCAGAATTTCCATATAAATAAGAATTATTACTTTTTAAAGTTAAAATGAACATATTTAAAAAATTATTCAGATAACATGAATATTATTTTTGGAATCAGAACATTGAATTTATTGAATGGTATTTTTTTATCATTTTCTACGACATTTTAATTTTTATGTAAAACATATATACCATATAAAAATATTTTTTGTTTAGTGACATCATAATGACCAAAAAATGGATGTCATATATATACTATAAATGGTATAAATAACCAAATATTTGTTTTCTATTTAAAATATTGTGATTAATTGATTATTTGTTTAATATAATAACGCCTTCATGAAACATCCGAAAACCATTAATATGTTTTATGGTTTTTAAATCCTTTCCTTAAGAGTATGACTCAACTACACATATTAAAGGGTATTAATTTTTTAAATTAGTCCCATGAAATTATAAAATGTTTCAAAACATTTCAATTCAGTAATAACCATGTTAAATAAATGATTAGTTGGGTGGTTTTGGTTTTATTATTATATAGAATTAAAAAATGAGATTTAAAAATAATAAATATCATCTAAGTCATTTCCTATATAAATCAACAAAATATCTTATATATCATAATTAAAATTGAATAGATAATGTCCTTAAACTTCCATCAACTCTCTGTAGTCCCCTAAAGATTCTCTTTCTTCCTCAAAGATTCTCTTTCTTATCATTTTGAGTCACACACTAATGTAACAGATCTTCATCTTCTAATCTTTGTTCATGTTTCTTTATTATAAGATGCCTTATATTAATAATTCATAATTTTAGGATATGAATTTACATTACACCATTACATTAAATTTTATTTCTATATTTATAGAGACAAATTCTCTCTCAACAACACATTTTATGATTTTTTATGTGATGTCATTATGCTTCCAAAATTTAAGCACAAATATCCTTGCCAAAACAATTATGTACGGAATACCATATCCATTTCCTATCATAGATGTAAACCATTATATATTTATACCTATATTTATTGGGACATACATGCATGTATTCCACACTCTATAGTTATTTGATAACATATGAATCTGAATGAATCCATGTTGTATGACATATATGTCACACTTAAGCATGAGAATGAAATGAATAGTATGGGTGTGCCTGAAAATATATAGTACTACAATTAATTCAGTATTTTTTAGTATCAATTGACATAAATTTGGACATGAAGTGATCCAAATTAAATTCAGATACATTTTCCAACATTATGTCTGGGCGGTTATCCTTGAAATTTTTTTATGATGTAGTGTTATAATTTGTTTACTCATTTCCCATGTTGCCTTTTTGATTAAAATGCTATATAATTGTTCATTTTTATGATTAATACTAATTCTATTCCCTATTGATATTATTATTATATAACACCTAATATTCTATTCAGGTTATTCCATTTTTATTTCCATACATATATTTGTAACTCACCCCTTTCTTAATTATTTTCATTGTTATTTCATGATGTTTTAAAATCCATGTAATTTTAGAAGCATGTTGTGGAATTTTTCTATAATGGAGTTGTTCCCTAGGTTTTATTGTTTTATACGAAAATAATTTCAAAAGAAACATGACTACTTAATTTTATAGGTGGTATTATGTGTACTTTTATCTAATATATAATAAATTAATATTAAATAATGAAAATGGTTTTCATAATAGGTACCACAAGAAATGTTTATTTATTTTTAAAATTTGGATTATAATACAATAATAAAATCCATTTGGATAAGTATAATTATAAAAAAAATATCCCAAGTTTTTTTGAAGTTTATACTAAGTAGGTTATCAAGAAAATAAATACCTATTTGGATACTAAAAGGGGACATATTTTTCACATAAATGTTTGTTGGTGTAAAAACTCCAATAATGTGCA
Organism: Viscum album; assembly: GCA_963277665.1. Lineage (NCBI taxonomy): Eukaryota > Viridiplantae > Streptophyta > Magnoliopsida > Santalales > Viscaceae > Viscum > Viscum album. The sequence goes on from OY728133.1 coordinate 1,277,896,916, forward strand.
TCAAACATGACTTAGTGTGACATAGTACATGATGATGGGCCTTATTACATGCATGGGTTGACACACTCTTGGTATATTCTTTTCTAAAATAACAATATAATTATGAACAGAAATTAAGGGTTTGATAAAATGTCCATATGAAAATAGTTTTTGAAAATAGATCATGGATAACACATATTAAAGTCAGTAAATTCATAAAAAAGGATTAAATTTAAGCTATAATTTTTCACATTAATTTAATTTAATTAATAGTTATGTGTTTAGTATATTACCAATATGCATCCCAAATTTTCCATTAAGTCTATAAAATGGCTTGAAATGGTAGGAATCATGGAAAAATCAATACGACAAACAATGTGATGACTTCTTGAATGAGATTCCCAATCTAATTAGAGGGGGGAGTAAATAACATTATTAAAATACTCTCTTTAATGTCCTAGGTTCAGAATAGAAACATGAATAATTAGAAGAACCCATGTCCACATAAAAAATTCAATTTGAAATTATGACATTTGTATGACAAAGGCCTCTGGATTTTAATGTATCATAGTATCCTTTAATCATGAGAAAGTGGATCAATTCCATTAAAAATATATTATCTATCATTCAATATTTTTAAAAAGATAATATTCGACAAGATATTGGTTTTACATATAATGAATCTGATAAGTTCTAGACATTTATCAGGAATAATAAGTGTGAGTAAGAGATCAATGTGATGAGGTGGATGTAATTTCAAAAATAGTTTTGTCATAAATATTTTACTCACTCTGTATATATTAATAATGGAAGGTATTTCATTTAATTGATGAAAAAAGAATCTACATTTATTGGGAAATATAATGAAATATTCAAAATACATTCAACATTCTCCTTTGTATTTGTCAGTATCCAAAAATTCAAGGAAAACTAATTCACTGGAGGGATGAAAAATAATATATTAATAGCAATGGAGTTCCAAAACCCTGATATATATGAGAAATTTAATCGATGTTCCATAAATTTTGAAATAGAGATTGTAAAATCTCAAGTGTATAATAGTGATAAGAATAAAAAATTTGTTTCCATTTTTGGTGTCCATATGAAGAAAGATAATAGAGCTGAGAAATATAAACATCCCACTTGTCAAAGGTGTGGAATGAGTAACCCGGGAATTTTCCTAATGGGAATAAGGAAATTATGTAGGTTATGAAAGGAAGGGAACATTAATATAAATTAAATAAAGAAGAAATCCTCTAATGCGATAAAAGATATAACTATCACAGGAAACCCTAAATTTATTCTTCATTGCTTCAACATCATGGAACCCAATCCCTTTCCAAAATAATGCACTAAGCCAAGGTTTTATGGGAAATCAGAAAACCTCCATTGTAGAATGGGTGATCGTCTTCTATCACAACAAATAAGGAAGATCATGAAAATTATGCGGTGAAAATTATTCATATTTATTCATTTAATAATATTGAATATAAATATTTAATTTTATTTTCAACACTTACATTCTTTTCATGAAAATTTAATATAACTATTCAATCCCTACCACAATGTACGGAAGTGGAGTTATTGGTGAACATGACAAATGTGTAAATTATAACATCCAATGTATATAACTCATACCCCATTAAATATTTTTCATTGAACATCCCATTTAACTATGTCATAATCTAATTGGTGATATTTGATGAAATTTCCTACATGAAATAGCTTCCCCTATATATAGCCAACAAAATGTTTCATGGGAAGGAAATAAATCATTCTATTGTGAATATTTCTAGGATTCATTACAAATGAGTTTATGAGGATAAATATTCTTTAGCACCAAAATCACAATAAAGAATATTATTTCCATAATTACATGATTATTTAGATGTAATTATTGAGTTTATGGAAATAATTGTCCCCAGATACCTGACCATTCTGAGGGACTATGTTGATGTATTTCATCAGAAAATGTACGTTTATACAAAAGGTTGAGATGATGAATATTCAATCAATATTATTCTTGGGTTTTAACCATTATCAATGACTCCTTATAGAATGTTTGTTGTGTACCATGAGGAGATAAAAAATATACCATAGTGGAATATGGATAAGTTTTCATACACCCAAATGCTTTACTAGGGGATAAACGAAGCATCTTGTTCAAGAATAAGGATTAGTAAATAAACAATTTAATTGATTATTGTGATCTCATCATGAACATGATAAATCACAAGTATACTATACCTAATATTTATTACTTATTTGATCATCCAAAGGAAAAACAATACATCTCAAAGGGTGATGTGTTGTTTGGATATTACCATCCTATGGTGAAGAATGAGGATATTTACAAGAATGGATTTCGTATAAGGAATGGGAACTACGAGTTCATATTTATTCCCTTTAGAATAACTAATTCCCCAAAAATCAGTATATACCTGATTAATAGAGTATTTAACCATCACCTCAACAAGTATGTTTTTGTCTCTATAAATTATATTCTAATATTCTCCAGATTCATAGAAGGTCATGACTATAATCAATGCATTAGGATAAAGACCTTGAAAAATGAATTGATTTATTCCTATTATAGAAAATGTTAGTCCAAGTTGAAGGAGATATCGTTATTGGGAAATATCATCACACAAAATGGGTTATCTATAGACACTTCAAAAATAAGAAGAAATTGAAGTACGAAAGAGTCTATCATCTATGATAGATATACATAATTTCCTTTGATTAGCTAGGTAATATAATCCATTTTTATATAATATCTGCTGATTGTAAAACAATGTTTCCATGATAACATTGAATAGATTCATGTTCCCTCGAAATGATGAATGTGAAGGTAGAATTAAGGATATAAAAAGTAGTATTATCACATCACCTATGCTAAGACTACCGAGAAGTGGATAATAGTTTGTGGTGTTCAATGATGGTTCAATTAATGGACTTGGCTATGTGTTAATATAGAATGAAAAAGTAACGGCCTATGATTCATGAATTTTGAATGTTCCTAAACAGAACTACCCAAGACATGATAGGGAGTTTTATTTGGGGATCATTACATTCGGTATATAGTGATATTTTCTCTTTTGCGGGATGTTTGAAATATACATGGACCACAAATGACTCAAGTATGTACTCATAGTAAAAGAGATGAATATTATCCAAAAGAGACGGTTAGATATGATCAAGGAATATGACTACAAAATTAACTTCTACCTTAGTAAAGGGAATACACTGGAAGATTATTTTTTGTAAAAAGTATATTCCAATGTTATAATTGATTTTAATTTAAATGTATATGTTCTTCATTGATTTGAAAACAAAGGATGAGATAATTATAAATAAAGGAACATAATAAATCCTTTCAAAAATTATTTCTCAACCATCCATTTTGGAAAATATAATGTATTCTCATACACATATTTTTTAATTCAAAACATACTTGAAACTATAAGAAAATTTAAAAACATCGATTTTAATGATAATGAATAAGGCATTAAGAGTTTTTGGTCCGGACTATTTCTACCATCAAATCCTAAGTTAAAGAATGTGTTTTCGGATGTTTCACATAGCTCCAACTTCTTCATCCTCCTTTTTAGCACAAATATGTAGTGAGATCTTATATAGAACTATTAGTGGGACAATATGAAGAAAGAGATCACTAAATATACATCAATATGCCTTGTATGTCGGAAAGTTAATGAAACATTAAAAAAAACTATGGGATGATGAAACCATTACACAGACATACATGGAAATGGTAAAACATCACCATGGACTTTATCGGCAGTGTTACAAAGACATCAAGAGAGAATAATTATTTTTGGGTTGTGGTGGATCAACATATAAATACTGAACATTTCATTTTAATTATAAATTAATTATCACTTGATAAACAAGCAAAGATATAAATTATGAACACTTTGAGGCTTTATGGAACACCACAATAGATTGGTTTTATTGGATATCTAAAATTCACCTAAAATATATATAAGAGTCTCCAACACAATCTAAATACTTTGTTGATCAACGAAATAATGTATCACCCTCAAAATTAATTAGAAATTGATCAGATTATTTAGATAGTTGGGGATATATTCGGAGAATCCTCAATTAACTAAATTAGAGGATTTGACCAAAATCTTAATTAGGTTTTGTTATATTACAAATAAAATTTTTAGTTTATCATTAAACGCCACCCATATAAATCCATTAAAGGGAAGTAGTGTAAAACACTTAAGTGTTGGGAAGAATTTAGAAAAAATAAACTAATAGGTCCTAAAATTGTCATAGAAATGGAGGAAAAGGTTGAGTCCATCCAGAAGCACATCAAGTCCCCTTGGAGACAACACAAGATATATGAAAACTATCATTGATTTGACGTGTATTTTGATGAGGGAGACATAGTATTCCACAACATATATCTATGAGAAAAAATGGTGATGTTATTTTTTTGAAGGGAAGTCTTAGTCCATGATACATCGACCCATTTGATGTCATTTATTGCATCAGAGTTGTATCCCATTGACTAGTACTTCCACTGAACCATTATCAAGTACATGATGTATTTCATGTATCCCTCTTCAGAAATTACATACCATACCCCTCACATTTAATTAATACATAGTTGGTACCATTAAAGAATGATATTTCCTATAAATATCATCCTTCAAAAATATATTATCGTAGAGACAATGTTATATGAAATAAGACAATGAACCTTGTAATAGTGACGTTGCGGAAAAAATACTGAAGAAGATATCTAGGAACCAATTGAGGTGACGAAAAAGAGATACCCTCATCTATTTTTTTGGGAATTAAAAATTTAGAGGGGAAATTTTTTAATGGAAAAATATCGTATCATCATGAACTGATAGAAATAAAAAATTTATTGTGATTTTATTAAATTTCAAATTATGTAATATGGTTAGAGAAAACTCATGTTCTTATTTGGTTTTATTATCATAAATAATATTTTAAATTACATTGAGAATTATTATAGTTGATAATAGATCAGTTAAACAGTGATCACATTATTATTAAGAATATTATGTTTTAGAAAACCCAATTGACATAGACAATGGATTTTATGGTCTCGACCATTAGGATCACACCCTTTGAAACCAATTTTTTAGAGCCTCTGTTGGAGATCAAATCATTGATATTTTTTTAAATTACCTAGTTGTGATCCCATAATATATGCATGATAGAAACTGTTTATGGTATAATTTCAAGCTCATTAAGATGACATCCCAAACAATATACATCTAACCACACCATTAATGTCTCATTGATACAAAACTTATCCATAGGGCATTAGATTATGTGTTAAAGGAATAAGTTTCAAGAAACTCATAATATGATAGTGTACAATATTTTTTATACAGTAATGAATATATTTTCACCCTATTATTCTTACTTTTGAATTATATTTATTTTGATCCAATAAAACCCATATAGTATTTTAGTATAATATTAAAATACAATTAAAGAGTTAATTATGATAAATTTATAGAATTTTAAAAAAAAAATAAAATTTTCGTTAAATATTTTTATTAAATAATGGTTATCAAATATAAATGATTATATTAGTATTATAAATTGAAAATTTATTTTTATAGGGTTCCAGAAACAATTATTTTCCAAAAATACAGAAATTCCTAATAACTCGGATGATTAATTTTATAAGTGAAAATGAAAATATTTAGAAAATTATTTATATAAATTATAGAATATTGTTTTGTCATAATGTAGAAATTATTAAATGGCGAATTATTCATAATTTTCTGATACAATAGAATTTTCAAGTAAATATTAAATACCATATAAATATATTGTGGATATTATGTCATCGTAATGACCCAAATGTTTTTAAGAAATACCATAACTAGGATCCAAGACCAATGATATGTTTTTCATTCATTTTAATATTGTTTTATTGTTATTTTGATTGTTTTATAAATCCTTTGTTTATCAACCAGATATCATTATTATATTTTATGATTTTAAAATAATTTCCTTAAGAGTATAACTCACCTAAACATATGAATGTGTAATATTTTATTATGTTAAGCCATTTTATTTATAAAATAATTAATAAAACTCAAACTTGGAATAATAAATGTGAAGGAAAATGGGGGGGGGGTTGTGGTTATATTATTTTGTTATACATCATCCAAACCCTATGTTTGGGAAATAATAGAGAAATCCTCTCTCATTTCCATTATAAACCTACACATGCTCGCATTTCATTTCACTAGAAATCATTGGTTCATATACATATTATTCCATACGATATCTATATTACTCACATGGTTCCTTAATGCTCTCAATAAGCACATCCAAATAATTTATAGACACACAGTCTAATAAAGAATCATCACTATCTCTTCATTATTTAATAATATTTATGATCTTATTCCTTATGATTCAAAATCATTAGGTTATCATATGTCTTTTGATGCACCTATTACAGGCCACTTAATATTCAAATGATGGTAGAACTTTCTACTCTCATCAACCCATTATATTAATTTGGATGTTATGTTATTATGCTAATAAAATTTCACCACGATTTTCTATACCAAAAAATTGTGTAGTGAATACCATACCTATTACAAATCAAGGGTGTTCACCATTATACAATTTTAATTCATTGACATGGGAATTACATGATAGTATTATAGAATAATTAATCAAGGAATTATATATGATAATTAATGAATACATGTTTTATGATCTACATGACAAACTTAATCATGATAATGTAATGAAAGCGATGGATGCACATATAATTAAATAGAACTCTAATTCATTGGTTAATTTTTTGCCTTAGGAGATGTAATGTAGGGATAAATAGTAAACCATATAACTTTATGGGAGTTTTTTCATCATTAATTCCTTTTAATTAATCTTTATTCATATTTATGGTGTGGGGTTTTATGTTGTTTTCACATTTCCAATGTTTTTATTATGATTAACATGTTATATCATTGTTCATGTTTATTATTTCTACTTATTTTATGCCATAATTATATTCCTATTGTCTAAAATTTAATATTATAGTCTTTTTATTCATTTTTTATTCCATTATTGTTTTTTATATCTCACCCATTTCTTATTTATGTCCATTGGTTATCCCGAGAAGTTTTAATTCTATGGAATGTTAGAAGAATGTTAAGAATGATTTCAATAATGTCATTGTATGCCTTGTAAATGAGGTTGTTCTATGTACTATATTGATAATGAAAATAGAATTATAAATATTATATATTGTATTATATTTTAATTTATGTGATTAATAATCTATTGATGTGAATTAAATAGAAGGTTTGTAATGCATACCATAGAACCATGAATTTATTTAATTTAGAGGAGACCTTGATATATGAAATCTCAATTGTGAAATTTTAGTGAATGAAAAAAAATGCGATATAAGACATTATTTCCATATTAGGGATTTATTATAGTGAAAATGTTGTTTTTATTAGTGAAATGATTGAATAAGAACTCACTCAAGAAATAATATAATGAGTAGCAGGGAATCATCTATGTGACAATAGAGAATATAGATTTGACCTTCACCAAAAAAAATATTGTGAAATGTGGAAGAATTTCCCCTCGTGGTTCTAGGGTTCGGTGTTTAAGACTATACCATGGTGATACTAGAGTGAGGTGGTGAAAAATGTGATAAATCGTGGTTGATGCTTATCCCATGTCACATGGGATCTCAATGGATGCCTCTATATGATGGGAACACATGCGGATAGTTCAGTAAGGATCATTTTCCGTAATTATATTACACTACGGTGGATACCATTTGGTGAAAATGATATTGGTTTTTTATACCATTAGGGTACTCATACATCCTCTTTTTGGGTTACATTCACTTATTATAAGGACTAGATAAGCTATTGTGTCATCCTTCCCCTCATATTGGAATTGGAATCTATTTTGTGACATTAATAGGCCATGGGTGTATTCCCCATGACACAATATTCTGGAATTAAATGTCAAGATCCTCCTGAAAAATTTGATGTTGATTTTTAATTTGTATGATATACACTGAATATACCATGATAGTAACAAAAAAGGACTAATTTAAGAATGAATATAAAATATAACTCACATAAAACCAAACCATCAACCATATTACTGTAAAATGTATAAACATAGTGATATATGAAAAGGCATCATACAAAAAAATACCAAGAAACCAAGGAATCAAACATAGTTACCTTTTACCTACTCCAATATCCAACTCAGCAAACCAATCCCATGGTATAAATAATCATTACTAAAAATCTATGATACCTTTCCATTACATGTGTATGGACAGATGACATCAAAAAAATTAATAATAGAACCCAATTCAGGTAATAATAAAAAATCAATTGGATTTCCCAAATGACATCCCTACTCATTTCATATGGATAGAACATGTTATTATATTTTTATAATTAATTTAAATTTTTCAACATAGCTAAAATCATATCTAAATTGTTTTCAATGAGAATCAATGAAAACATGTAATTAATATATTTTTCATCTAATTTAGCACACATTTTCCATGATTTCACTCAAAACAACACAATCCTGATCAACTGATATTACTATAATCATGAGTGATCTCTTATACATCAAAAAATTTATCACTATATTATCAATCACATGGTTTCTCGATGGAACACACCAATATTCAATGGTCACATCTCTTATACTCTAATGGTACATGCCCATAATTCATGGTAACATTTAAAAAATATACTCCCACCATAATGTATGATAAAATCAATTCCCTAATGAAATATGATAAATATTTCACTATTTCATATAATTCATCAAACTATTTACTTGAATAAAAAATAAATATTATGAAAGTCATTTTTTTAAAATTATTAAAGATGATAATTATCCAAAAACAATTTCAACAATTTCCCAAATCAATAATTTTAAATTATTCAAAAAAAATCACTAAATGATTTCAGAATAATTTCACAAAAAAATATATTTAAATCTAATACATCAAGTAATAATCAAATAAATTCAATAGATAGTTCACTTACCCCAAAAACATTGGAAAAATGGCGATTATCATAATTATTCTCTATATCTGTTGATGAACCTCATTTTATTCAATATATCAAACCTTAAAAATTATTAATTTACATCAAGGATCATGGATATTTCGTTAGTGGATAAGATATATGTTTCTGAGATGGATATGGAAAATATAAATAAGAATTACGGTAAATTATAGTCACTTACCATTGAATATGGTCCTCTAACTCATATTTATTCACTTATGGATCACTACCAAATTAAATGGAATAATCCCATATGCGTTGTGGTAAAAATGACTTCAAGTAATGGGATACATGTTAGAAAAACAATCCCACTTGAAGTTACATTTGTACATATCAACTAATTTCAAAGGTATCACATTACACCACATGTTTTGGTAGTAAGGTATGGAAAACCCTATGCAAATTGTGTGGCTTGTACTACCATAATCCACCGTTGACATAGTTGTATCACATGGTTATAAAAACAATGTTCCAACCCTATGTTTCCCCATTTTTTCATTTTGAACTCTTTTAGGTCGATATATACAAGATTTGACAGAACCATGTGCCAATGGGTTAGAGCTATTGTCTATCTATTCAAACAACCAACAAGGTTTCATATGGGGGCTCACTGTTTGTACTAAGAATTCTCATGTTGTGAATGTATAGAAAAGAAACTAAATGAGAAAAATCATCTTGGGACCTCCTATAACAGAACATGATCTTTCTATATACCTCAATTATATAAATAAATATTTAGGTACATGAAACAAGAGGAGAATCATTCTCTACACCATTGGTCCTTCTGTACGCAGAATGTAGAATACCAAATTTATACAAGAAGAATTCGGGCTATTTCTCTATTATTTCCTTTTCATATTCAAATTTTTCATCCTTTATAACACCATTTTGTGATAAACATGATAGTAGAATGATACTCTACCAACATAATACCTTTCCTTCCATATTGAAAGTGTTAATTAGAATATGAACGAGTGTATCATCTAACTCTGGGTTTCCATTATCCCATAAAATCATATTGTAATTTTTTAGTTCAATAAATTATCTTATACACATTAATTTATTATTTTTTCAAATAAAATACACTTTCAAAGAGAATTCATTTCTATCTTTATATTTCACATGTTTTATAATTCTTTTATGGAAATATATTTATTCAACAGAATAAGGAAATATCTATTATCTGATAATATAATCATTACACATTATTTTTATCCAATAGAATGATTAATGTTTCATTCATCGTTATAAAAAATATTTCTAGTCAATGGGAGTGAACTATGTTGAATCTATAAAATTGAACTACGTTTAGTATATCTAGATGAATTAGTATAGTATATTAGTATGAAAAATTATTTTCTATTTGTTTGAGTGAATATAGTGTACCAGTATTAAAAATATAGTCCATAATTATGGTAGAGTTTAGTCAATAAATATGACTGATTATAGTAAATTTGATATAATCTTTTTATTTAAAGGGAACATTACATTCTAAAATTAGTCTCAAAATAATTTCAACTAGATGGAGTATTTTTTATAGCTTTTTAATAGTGCTACAAAACAAAAATCTGATAATGTTTTATCTTTTGATCTACCAAATTGATTCCCATATGTGACCGTTGAAAAAAACCTTTTATAATAAAAAAATATTATTATTGGATGTGTACCTATAAATTGAAGAAAATTATATGAGTTATGGGGATGAATGTTGAAAACTCTATGCATATGAATATATATCCACTATAAACTTGTAATAATCTATTTTTATGATTTTAGTGAGTTATTTTAAGGGATATATTTGAGGATTGTAATTTCTTAAAACATTTTTATGTTTTTATTTAGTGTTAGATTTGGGGTTTTATCTAGGGATTGTAGGGATTTTATGATCATTGTATCTGATCACGATTATCGCCATATTTGGTTGATATGAATATAGAATAGTATCAGATATTTTTGATCAAGTTATTTCTATAAAATAAATAGATTACATACAATTTGGTTGAAAATAAGGATATATAAAGTCATGTTTATTGTCTTACCTTATGTTTATGTTTAATGTCTACTCATTCTATTTATAGTGTTTCCATTTTTTATTAATGAACTATGTATATATTTATTTTACATGTTTTTAGTTATTATTAATAACACTATTAAATATGTTATGGAATGATTCTTTTAATAATGCATTCTTTACATGGATTTACTAATCAAAATATGGTCCAATTATATGTATCTCTAATCCTCAAATGTAGACTCAGTTCGATATACATAAAAATGGGGTTTGTGGTTTTTATTGATACTATATTAAATCTAAAATCCCCCCATCTTGTATCAATTATAAATTTTACACCCCAATAATTTGTATTGTATGAGGTTCTAAAACAATAATTTTTTGCCTTTTATTTAATTATCATAATAATGATTCTAATCAGTAAAAAATTATAGTTTTTATTAGATTTTATTATAAAAACATGTAAAATGTCAAATGAGTTTTTATTTTTATATGATGGATTGTTTATATGATGGTATACCTAAATGTCCAAATCATATCAGACCAATTCTAATTAATGGGGTTGATGAAGAGTAATAGATAGATTAAATGAATATATTATTTTTTACTACTAGTATTGATAATATCATAATTTCTAATAGAAAATAAAATACTCATGAGAATTAGTTTTAAAATATACTTATCAAGAGTGGTTAAGATATCATTTCAATTATCCTGTAATAAAAACATTTCTATTTTCTATGAACAACAATATATATAGTAAGATATTTTCTTTTTATGGGTTCAAAAGCATTTATAATTATGTCTAAATAACTCATTTTATAACATCTCGAGTTATTGAGGCTACAAGGGAAATTAATTAAGCAAAAAATCAAGAATTTGTTTTTCTACCAAGTGAAACTCTTTCAATGCTAAATCAAATATTATTAAAAATTATGAATTACATACAATTCCATAGAGGTAAATATCTTATTGGGGAAATCATATTTTAATATATAATAAAAATATTGCCTAATGAATGAGATTCCTAGAAGACTACTTTATATGTTAGGAAATGAAATAAACATTCGACTCTCAATGATTTAAAGGGAACTCTTCTGAAATAACAATACAGTTTGAAAAGTGATTATAAAAAAATAATGAAACAAAATTGATGACTTTATTTGGTTATATAAGATAATGTTTCTATTAAATTCAATTAATATAAGAATACATCAATGTGGTTGATGAAGAGAATTATAATAGTAAAATTAGATAGTAGTTCTTTAGAATATACGGATTTGGATTACCTAATCTAACAAATTGGATGAAAATGATATTTTTGGAAAAATAATTTAAGAAGAATTATAAGAAGAATAAAAAGGATTGAACTGATAAAAATTATTTTAATAATGATATCTATTATGAATTTCAAAATTAAGGTCATATTATACCTAACTCTCCCATTAATAAAATAATGAAAAATAAAGATATGAATTTAGAAATAAATTCAATAAAATACTAAAAGTTAAAGAATAATATATGTCTCCATGTTTAAGTACAGATGTAGTTAAAGTGGTGTAGATGTTTCATTAAAAAGTTATTTTTATTGGGTAATTTATGATTAGATGAATATTTGATTCTATTCTGTTATTCCAAAGAACAATAATAGATTTATGGTTGAGGTAACAACTCAGTCAATTTCCAATATTAAATTTACTAAAAGTTATCCTAACAGTGATATAAATAATAGTTTTATAAATTTGATGATGAATATTCTTTATCATAATAAAATAATAGTCTTCTTAAATTAAAATATGCATCTTGATTGAAAAAACAATTAAAAATTCAAAATTAGTGAATTACTAAAATACATGATCATGTCGGGGAAAACATGATAATAAAAATTCAAGAATAAATTCCTTAAATAAGGTGTTTTTAAATTATACAATATAATTTGGAAAATAAAATGTTTACCAGAAATATCATTCAAAAGATTAAAGAAATTTCTTATCAAAATAACTATTATTGCAAATGAATGTGGACAAATTAATTAGCCTTAAACTTCTAGAAATGATATATATTTTATTTTAAACAAATTTCAGAGATATTTATACCAAAAAAATTATCAATATTTACAACAAGAAAATAAATAATTCTAAATATTTATAAAACAATTTGACCTCATAAATATATATCCAAAATGGTTTACTCTAATAAAAAACCTGGTTTTCCAAATAACAACGTTGTTCTGATATGTTCTCATCTTATAAAAAAATGTCATAGTTATATACACAATAAAATAATGTATCTATTAAATAATTTTTAATCCATAGGATTTCATAGTTACTAATTTTGAAAATATTTAATATTTTCTCAAAATATAAAAATATTAAAAATATGGATTCCATAGATATTATGTTATAATAATGTATTAACCATATATGTTTTAGTTATAGAAAACTAATATTTTTGTTTTCAAGAAGATAAAAAATCTTCCATAACATTATATGGGAATGGATACTAGTTATTTAAGATATATCCTTAGGAAAAATATTTTTTCAATGAATATTATCAAAATAAGTGGAGGAAAATTTATCTTTGGGGACAATTTTGATGAGGAAAGTATCATAATAGGTTGTATTTTAATTCTTAGCTAATCAATAATTTAGAATATTTTAATTTTTTATTGAATTAAAAACTACTTTATTATAGAAATTAAATTATTTGATGAGGGAAATCATATGAACATCAATAATTATAACTTTACTATTCATTGTTTAAAACATGAATTTATTTTATATACATATTGTCATGAGGATGTCTATAGAAATAACCTACTAGACATTATGTTCCAATATCTACATTTACATAGTGTAACAGAAGACCAATAATGCTTATGAAATTGTTTATTATACAATATCAATGTAACAACATTATCTATTTTTTTTGGATTCTAATCGATAAATATATACTAGAACATTAGTTCGATACATCAAATTTTAATGAACCATATGAATTCTTGAAACTAGAAAATGTCATGTTCTAAATATATTTTTTAATTCTTATCATATGATTCTATTTACATTGTTCACATGGGTATACTTGGTCCGACAAAACCATGAATTATTGATTAAAAAACTATTTATATTATGTTGTTGATGATTTCACAAGAAATAAGTGGTTATATTCCCTAGTAAAAAATATGTCCTTATTATGTTTTATAACTATAGTATCATGAGTAAAAACTCAGAAAAATATAACCATGATAACTATTAAAAATGATCATGATGAAGCATTTTTCAATTTCAATTTCAATTTTTTTGAAGTAACAGGGTATAATACATAACTAATAATTACCAACAAATCCACATCAAAATGGTGTACTCAAAAAAAGAAATAAAATTCATCAATAAATTATAAGAACTATATTGGGTGAGTACTAAGTATTTAAATTTTCTGCAGTTGAAGAAGATAGTTCTATATGTTATATAAGAATTTTTTTTAAACAAGATCTATTATTAAAAAAATTCGTTTTGATTTGTGACTAGAATAAAACTTAACCATTATTTCATTTATATTTTTTGAAGTAATGTGTTTATTATTAATACTAACGATAATTTAATTAGGTTTTATCCAATTCCTGATGAATAAATTTTTTTATGTTATTCTACAACCAGTATTGTTTATAGGGTCTTTTTTAAAAGCACATGTTCAATTAAGTTTATAGTACATGTTAAATTTTATGAATCCTATATATTTTTCATACTACCTCAACCCGTATATTTTAATTTTATTGCAATCAAAATTCATCCTACATAGAAATGTTATTTTGAGGGTAGAAATGCTAATGAAAACATCTATAATGTTCTTCCTCAAAAATAATTTCAGCATGATGTTGAAGAGTGGAAGTTAGGATATACATGAAATATGTTGTTTCTTCGCAACTGTAGTAGTGATTTTATGATCGGTGATTTAGGAAAATCAATTATTACATTATGTAGATTTTGTAAAAAAATTTATCATTATGAATTTTTATCAAAATTTTATATGAAAACATCAGTTGAATCATTATTTGTTGAATATTAGGTAACATATAAACATGTTATGGTCAATGAATTTGTAGAGAATGATGTTTGTACTGTGGTTGACCGACCTAATGATATTTTTATAATTGGTGTAAAATATGACTTTTTATAAAAACATTGATGCAAATGAAATTATAGTAATTAATAATCCATAACATGTTATGAAAGTTTATTATAAACAATATGTCATAGATTATAAAGAATATTATTCTCTGGAATTAAAACAATAATCTATTCATATTATTCTAGAATATAAATCATTTCATACTTCAAACAATTTTCAAATTGAATTGAATTATGATTCTAAAAAAATATTTTTTTGGATATTGTTTTTGTTGAACAATAATATTTTTATAAAATATTGAATTTTTAAGAATTGGATTATAAACATATTAATGCACTGTATTGACATAAAAACACCCCTAGTGTCGTGTATAATAGATTTAAATTGTTTCTGATACGAAATTATTTAAAATTGAGCTATCGATCCTAGTCATTTTATAAATGATGATTCAAAAAACATCATCATTGATAAAATTAATGTTCATATAAATATATATTGATTAACTAAAAAATAATTGGAATATTCTATTGATTTATTTATAAAATATCTGTTCAAAATGAGACTAATGGGATAAAATAATTATTTTCATGTTTTTATAATTTTACAATTAAAAAGGGGACCTTAATATCACAAAAAATGTGTATACCATATATTATTATGAAATTACAATACAAAATAGTAAAATTATTATTGTTCCTATTAGAATTTGAAATTCATCATATATTGATGTATCTAGAAAACTAATATATCCAGTGATTTTTGGATGAATGATTATAAATTTACATTACATATCATCTTGTCATCCAGATTTAAAATTTTTAGTATTCTAGTGTGCAAGATATAAAACAAATAATAAACAGTTCCATCATGATGATATAAAATTATTATTTTGTTATCTTATGGGCACTACATAATTACGATTAATTTACCCTTTTTTGTATGTTTATAAACTAAATAGTTATTCGAATAATGAAATTTTTGGGAGTGAAATGTATAGAAAAATTGAAAACTATAAAATTCATTTCCGTTAATATTATTTATTGTATTTGTATTGTAAGAAAAAACACTCTAAAGAACATTACACTATTGAAGTTGAATTTGTGGTAGCTAGATGTTGTTGTTCTCATGTGTTGGGAATGCAGCAAACACTCCCAATCTATGGAATGAGTTCAATTAAAACTCAAATATTGTGTGATCGCAACTACCATTGAAAAATGTTAAAACACATAACATATAACATGAGAGAAAAAGATAAAAGATAACATTTTCTTCAATACCACACGCAAAAGAAGATATCATCATACAATTTAGCATTAATTATGAATTGCTGGATGATTTTTTATTATACCACTATGTACTAAAATATTATAAAATATTTTAAAGAATATTTGAATTATCAATACCATGTGTTCATTTCTATCTTCTAATTTTTACCAATATCTTTTCAATAATGAACTCATATTACAAGGGGGTATATATGTAATGAGTTTCATAGAACATTTAATTATTAAAAACATTATTTGTTCCTAAATATTTTGTTGCTAAAAAATTTGAGATATAAAAGAAAAAATATAAAAATTTATCATAGTTATGAGATAAAAATATATATTTACAAACATTTTAGGGTTACTAAAATAATTAGTTTTCTAAAAAACAACATCAAATATTTTTCTATCTAACATTAATACATAAAGATACATTTTTTACTCAAAGATATAAATTATAATATTGATTTATTTCTATTCTTCGTCTCAATTTTTCTTTTTTTTACAAATTATAGACATAATTTTTTATATAAATCGTAATTTTTTGGTTCATAGAAAATATTGAACTCTCATAATTTAAAAAAAGTTAACTTTTTATAAAATTTCATTACATTTTATGAGGATGGTTTTCAATCATTGGATCATATCTATGATTCCATATGATCCAATTGACATTAAAAAGTTAAACCATTACCCTGAGTCCAAAAATACAATGGTGGCTCACAATAACCCACATCGGTTACATAGATTGTTAATTAAATTGGACCAAAAAATTAATTTTTAGTCTATTTTTGTTTTTCTATCCTCTTTCTCTTTCATCTGATCATATCATTCGAGTTCGTTCATTTTTTCACAATTTATACTCAAAATGATATATCAAATATTTAATTTTTCTAATGTAAGGTGATAATTAATAAATGGTATGTTAACATGAATACCATTTTGACAAAAGTTATATGATATCATAATTAGGAAATAGTCTACATTGAAAATGAAGACATTAATAATCACTATTTGAAAATTGTAAATGAATTTTATTCTCTTGTTGAATTTAGTATTTAAGAATAAATGGTTGTTATACATTTCAATCTTAATGAGGAGAGTATCAATTTGAATAAAAAATATCTTTCAGTACTTATGGAACAACCCATGGATGGACATGGTTATCTTATAAACCATAATATTCATGAAATGTGATATTATTTTGGGAGAATTATTACCAAAAAGTAATTTTTTTTACATGTATGAGAATGTGAGAAATAAATTTCATTTGGAACTAATTTAAATAGATATATCATTGAGGAGGTAGTAATGAATATTTTTGTGGAAAGGAGACCAAGGTACATTAAATCTTGAAGACATTTTGGTTTCAGACATTCTTATGAAAATGAGATTTGTATCAAATATTCTTTTCTTAAAACTATTAGTGTATCATCCTAGTTTAGGGAGCCTCCCAGAGGTGCCCCGTACCTGGTTGGTCACATGGCGTCAAGCGCATTTCGCCAAACACCAGAGGCTGCAGACTTGAATATATTTCTATGGGTGTTATAGGGGGGAAATTGTGCCTCATTGGCAGATTAACACTGTGGAAGTAAAATAGATGACTATAGTGGATGCAGTAAAGTAAAATATAAGTAATCACTGGTAGAAATAATCAACTGGAAGAGATATATATAAATGATGCATGATACATATGTCTATGAAAGTAACCAAACCAATAACAATTCTAGAATATAGTATTAAACCAATGTACAAAAGAAAAGAAAGTAAAAAGCTCCACAACATCGCTATCCTCATCTTGGTCCCATGCTCCCTAGCTCCACAACAATCATGTAGCATAATTAGAAGGCGCTTTCCCTTATCTAGACCCGTGACAATATAATCAGTTTCAACCCAAAAGCATGACCCATATAGTGTGTGAGATGATCTGCAGTAGGCAAACACCCAATGATCTGTGCCTATAGTCAGTGAATATATACAGCAAGAAATAAAGAAAATAAATAAGTAAACAAGGAAATTCACATATTAAAAATACTAAAAATTAAATTTCATTCACATTCATTTATCAAGTAATCATATAATCAAAAGAAGTTAACCATATAATAAGTACTAACTACCTAACCCCTCTTGTTCATCCAAACAAACAGAACAAAACCTCTAGAAGTACTCATAGTCTAACAACTCTAGTTTTACATTAGTAAAGACACTCATGGGAAGCACTCTCCATCAATTCCTTCTACGGTATCATATCCCAAACTAATTGGAACTATAAGGAAGAACTCAATGTCCAATTCACCCTTATGGCCTGTATTGTGGAATCTATTGACCCTCTGTGGGAGCAGGTACATCATTCCCACCTATGGTCTCACAACGTAAATGTAAACATATACTATGGAGAATCCCCCAACATCAATTCTCTATATGGTCTACTAAACCGGGTTCCCACAACCCCGTGTAAGTCAATAATGACAAAAAATACATGGAAGCCTACGTAAACCTCAGGAACTACTTGGATAAACAGTCTATAACATATCAAAGCATGTAAGATAATAATCACTTCATCCAAACAATAACATCCATTGAAAACAATGAAGCCTAACAGGAATGGTAGACCAAATGATCAAAACACGAATACATGGAACAAACCTCCATAGCATGGTAAAATTTACCCTATTCATAAAAAATTAACCTCTATCGAAACAAATAGGGCATAGTGGGCAATAAAAGGGCAAAAAACCATAAACACGTAATTCCCCATTCTTAGGTATTGGGATATTTTCCACATAAAATTCAATGAATAAATATGAAAATGCACAAACAACCTACCTCAGTGTCTTAAGATCCATATACATGAATATTAGGCCTTGAATCACCCAATAACACCATAGATCTGAAAAAAATATAAGAATGATCAACCTAAGATAACTCACAAAAGAGGAGAAATTAGGAGACACAGTTCAAGAAGAACGAAAAAATCACCGAAGCGATTCCAATGAATCAACTAAGTTTGATTCAGATAATGGACAACATGTTAGGGGCTTGGAGAATATCCATGGCCGTACGAGTTCTCTTGGAAATGATAGACATAGAAGAAGTGCATTCGTTAAATTAGAGGTGACCCCGGTCCATTTAATGAAAGTAAAAAAAGTACACAACATGTTCATTAAAAGTACATGATGAATACAAGGATTTTCCACCCTCTGCTTTAGGTGGTCTCCAGGTCCCCACACATCACCATGTACTCTTTTGTCACACAGCATGTACACGGTCACCCACAGAAACTAGGTATGCGACATGAACTTATAAGTACATTACATGTTCTCCATAAATTTCTAGAAACTCCTCTTTTCATATAAAACACTAGAAAACCAGATTCATACCTAAATAAGAAGATCCAGGTTCTTATAAACTCCCCCAATGAATAGAAGTTTCCTAGAATTTCCCTATGAAGGTGGCGTAGAAGATGAATCCTCGAAAAACTCTAGAAACTGTGATCGCACATCAACTCCCTCTCCCAAGTCACGCCTTTTACATGCCTGTGCTGCCATAACACTCGTACTAGAAGAATGGACAGGCCACAGAGAACCTTTGCACTGTGATTAACAATCTGGATTGGATGCTCTTTGAACGATATGTCCACCTCTAAATCAACCTCCTATTGTTGTAAAACATGATACGGGTCTGAGAAATGATATTGATGCTGTGAAACATAGAGGCATCATGCATAGCAGGGTACTTATATCGTAACTGCAATTGATAGGAAACCAGACCGACTCTCTCTAACACCTCAAATGGTCTGACATACCTTACTGAAATCTTACCCTGCCTCTTAATCCTCCCATGATCCAACCTCTGTGTGACATGCATGAAAACCTGATTTCTGACCTCATACTCTAGAGGTCACCTCCATCGATCATCATAAGACTACTGTCATGACTGTGTAGTAGCCATCCTCTTCTTAACCAACTCTATCTACTCTGTGGTCTCCTCGACAAGATGAGGTCCCAACATAGCTACCACTCCTTAGTCGATCCTGCATAAGGGTGATCACCATGGCCTACCATACAAATCCTTAAAAGGTGTCATCTTAATAGTTTCTTGAAAACCACTATTGTAAGAAAACTCCACAAGAGGTAATTGCTTATCCAAAAACCTCCAAAATCCAGGATGAATGCTCAAAGAATGTCCTCAAGAACCTGAATAATATGATCATATTGACCATATATCTGGTGATGATAGGATATAGTTAGATTTACCTATGTAACAAAATCTCTCTATGTCCCTGCCAGACATGAGAAGTAAAACTAGTTGTCCTTTCTGAAATAATGGAATGTAGAAATCCATGTAAACATACAATCTCTCAGATATACATCCTTCTTAGCTCATCAAATATGAGGGTCTCCTTGACTGGCATGATGTGAGAAACCTTCGTGAGTCTTTCAATGACATCCCATACAACATCATTCCCCCAAGGAATCCTTGTCAAAACCTATCACGAAATCCATTGCGACATCATTCTACTTAAACTCGAGAATGGGAAACTGATGTAAAATCCATGCATGTCATTGATGCTTTGCCTTCACCTGCTGACAGGTGGAACACCTAATGACAAAACAAGAAACATCTCCATTCAGACTCGGCCACCAATACTGACAGTGCAGATCTCGATACATCTTGGTGACACTAGGATGAACATCCCAAAACGAGGAAGGACGTTCTCACATATTCTCCTCGTGTATGTATACTAGAACCAACACATGTCCATGAAAATAAAAGACATCATCATCAATTACTATCTGTCCAGGAATAAGGTCTTCTCTTGACACACTCTCCCGTAGGGCTAGGCCTTCTGAATCTGATAGCAGCCTCATTCTTATTTGACCAACAAGAGTAGAGGTAACATCTACATAAAAAATAAACGTCTTCCCCAGTATGTCGTGCATCTCAAAATGCATCTCAGTGAAAAAATCCATGAGCTTCCACTCACTGCTTGGGTCTTGAACTGCCTGTATCTATGTCCTCCTGCTCTATCTATCAGCCAAAACATTGCCATTCCAAAGCATGTAGGCAAGCTCAAAGTCTAATGACTTACGATATTCAACCTACCTTCACTATCTCAAATTCAGATCATACTGAATGAAGATATACTTGAGACTTTTGTGGTCAGTGAAAACCACAAAATTCCCTCCGAGAAGATGGTGTCTCCAACAGTATAAGGCATGGAAAACTGCATCCAGCTCGATATCGTGTGTTGGGTAATTCCACTCATGTGGCCTCAACTGCTAAGACCTGTATGCAACAACCCCTTATCCTGGAATAATCAATACTTGTATCCTGATACCTAAAGACTCACAATAAACTATATAGCTCTTTCTTGACACTGGAAATACTTGTATCATTGCTGAAGTCAACGTCCCTTTCATCTCTTGAAAGGATGACTCACATGAATCAGACCACAAGTACTTCACACCCATCTTAGTCAGACCGATCTGTGGTGCATCAATGCATGAAAAGTTCTGTATGAAGTATCGGTAGTAACCATCCATCCCTAGAAAAATCCACCCCTAAATGACGTTCTTCGGATGCTCCCATGAAACTACTGCTCTCACTTTCTATGGGTCAACATATATTCCTAAATCAGATATAACATGAATCAAGAAGTGAATTTGGTGGATCCAATAGATGGGGGAGGGTGCGATACTCCTTGGATGGTCTTCATAAACCACATAAATCCCTCTCGAAACTATGCATCAACACATGTGTCTAGAATGATGTTGGTGCCAAGACTATAACAACTAGAGGATTTGATGGTAGTTACTGATCATCCATGTCCAGTGTCTAATCAATACCCTATAAATGGAATACATCCGGAGGACGGGCATTTATCTACAATATAAAGTGCACACCTTTTCCAACGAGCCTGTACCCGAGTGGTAAGGGATACTGCATGGCATCCAAGAGACCCAGGTTCATAACTGTGTGGAGGCGAATTTCCTAGATCTATAGCAGTCACTGCAGTAGTCATTTTATCAGTTACTGTTTGGTATTGTAGCATCTAGAACTATTCACTTGATATGGGCCTTCGGGCCACCGGTTTGGGCCTACGGGTCTCAAGGGCCTTCGTGTCATCAATGGCCTTCTCGCCACATGGCTATCAGGCCAGAACGCCTTCAGGCCAAGTAGACTGTCTAGTACCCCAGTTTACACAGAATATACCATAGAAGAGGGTCAAAGTAACTTGAGTAGCAGCCACCAGAAGCAGAGCAAACAAGATTAGAATAATGAGAGGGTATGACAGCTACCATCGGTTCCAGGCACTGTACAGCTTTGTACAGGGAAATGCTAATCGATCATCAATGCAAGGTGGGGAGCTAGATGATCAATGACGTAGAATCTAGGGAGGGACAATTCAAGTGGGCTGGGACTATGAGTCATGTATTGGGCATGGTATGCCTCTAGGCCTTCGGGTCATGTATTGTGTGTCAATTGGGCCTTGGGATTTGGTCCTACCAGTCATGCACGGGTTCCCCTTCAACCCTTAAAAGGGGATGATCCATAATAAAAAAAGAAGGCCTTTGGGACATTCAGAAGTAAAGAGCACACCTTATATCAAGATTAAGTAGGACTGAAACATTGAAGTGTAAGAAAGAAACAAGAGAAATAAAGCATTCATGTTTTCCAATACATGGATTAATGACTTGTATAATGCCAACATAACTTGTTCCCTAAGGCTTCACATGGGCGTGTACATCTGTCATCCCAGGTCTTGTAAAACCCCATACACACGACATGTTTCCCTAACACACGATGTGTACTTGAATCCTCTTCCCCTACCCGAGTTCTTTTACATGGATAAGCCCCATGGTTTCCCTAGAACAAGACTACACGGCATGTTAGTCCCAGACACGGTGTGTACTTGAAGAACATCAGTGACCCATGTTGTCAGTTATACGACTAGTTACACAGCTCACTCTACACTGCATGTTAGTTCCAGACACAACATGTACTAGGATGATTTCATTGACCAGTTTTGTTCTATACACGACCTAATGCATGGGTTACAACACAAGATGTGTTCATTATTGACACTACATGTATCAAATAAGTTTTATACATTCGTATCGTTAGTCACTTGGGTGGACACATGGTCTACACAACACGACGTGCACAACTGATGAACGATGTGTTCCCCGAATGATTTCCCAATCCCGTGTCTATGCCCACCCAATTAATGACACAGTTACAAACTACACAGTGTGTAAATATAGTACATGGAGTGTGCTCTCAAAAAACAGTTCCATCCCGAATAGAAGGACACATGGAATTTATTCAACATTACACGACATGTATTTTGGGATTTTCTAGACAGTAGGCCTCAGAAACTACTCGGGTACCCAAGAAAAACACTGAAACAAACATTAAAGTTCCAAATTACGACCTGTGAGGGCTTATACTCCCCGTGAATGAAATCTTGGAATATTATACATGTCATACACAAGGAATAATAATACAATGATCCACCAAATTCCTATCCCTGAGGTCCCATAACATCTTAAGATCCAATGTTTGGAATCCAATAAATAACATACAAAATTTAATACCCTATCAAACCACATGTTTTTTAGTAAGGAATCTATCACAACAGCATGAATATCTAGCGTAAAACCTATCAAAAGAACACACAATCACTAATGCACCCTAAATGGCATGCAATAATGCATGACATGTGATCTCTAGAAAGTACCTATATGATGCAAGAGATGGGATACCCTCATCTCATAGTTTTTAAACCGAAATAGAACCTCAATAATATCAATGATAACAGCACAAAATATTTGAATCAACAAACCGTGATATCAAGTCAACCGTTAAACTGAAAAACCTGAAAAATTTCAATAACATTGTTGATCATATTTTACCTATACATAGGTAAACGACTCATGGGAACAAATTATTACCACTTATATATTACTTCCTATCCCTGGTTATAGGCAGCAAATAGTATGTAAAGTAGAAATAATTCCCCTGATACCACTTTTAATATCCCGATTCCAGGAGCTTCCCCGAGGTGTCCCGTGCCCAGTTGGTCACATGGCCTCAAGGGCATTTCTCTAAATTCCGAAGGATATTGAATAGAAATGAGGTCCTTGGGTATGATTTTTGGGAATGTATACCCTCTTTGTTAGAGTAACACAACAGATGTAAAATAGATTACAATATTAGAAGTAGTAAACTATAAAATAAGTAAATGGTGGAAGTAATAAACAATTGGAGCACACATATATAAATGATTCATGATACATATGTCTGGTAAAGAATCCAAAAAAATCACAATTCTGGAATATATTAACAGACCAAAGTAAAAATTAAAAGTATGTTAACAACTCCACAGCATTACAATCCTCATCTTTGTCCCAAGCTGCCTAGCTCCACAACAATCATGTATCAGACATGGAATGAGACTTTCCCTTATTTATACCTGTAACAATATAATCTCTTTGGGTAAAAAAGAATGACCCAAGTTGGGTGTGATACAAATATGAGTAGGAAACCACCCAAATATCTATGTCGAATAGTCAGTGAATATATATATGGCAGGAAATAAAAAAATGAAGCATTAAACAAGGAAGTACAGATATTAACCATCCTAAAAATTCAATTCCAATCATTTTAATATATCAAGTTAGAAGATAATCATAAGAAGGTAACCCTCTCTAAAGTACTCAAAGCCTAATCCACCAGGTTCAACCCAACAAACCCAAGAAACCCTCAGGCATGTACTCATAGTCTAACCACTATAGCTCTACTTTAGCAAAGACACCTTGAGGAAGCACTCACCGTCAAATCCCATTGTGGTCTCATATCGGTAAATAATATGCACTCTAAGGAAGCACTCAATGTTCAATTCCCCATGTAGACTGTATTGAGGAAACTACATACACTCTAAAGGAGCACTTACATCCATCCCACGATGGTCTCGCAATGTAAAATTAAATAGGCAGTCTGGAGAATCCTTCAACATCAATTCTTCCTATATTCTACTACACCTGGTTATCAAAGCCCTATAAAAGTAAATCAGGCACAAGGATACATTTCAACCAAATTAAACCTCAAGAAATACATGGATAAACAATCCATAACATATCATAGCATGTCAGATAATAATCACTCTATCCTAACAATTCTAGGCATGAAAAACAAATTAGTCTAACAGGCAAGGTAGAGAAAATGGTCAAAACAAGAAAACACGAGAAAAAACTACATATAAAGAAAAAATTAACCCTATTAATTAACAATTAACCTCAATCCAACCAAACAGGGCATTACAGGATATAATAGGGATAAAATCCATAAACACGGAACACACAGTTCTTCGTATTGGGAACTTTTGAACATTAAATTCAATGAATAATTATGAAAATTAATAAACTACCAAAATCGGCATCATGAGATGGATATATGGGATATTCAGGACTTTAATCTCCCTAGAACACTGATGATCTACAAAAATTGTAAAAACATTCAACTGAAGATAACTAGCGAAAGAAGAGAAATCATGAGATTTTGTTCAAGACGAAGTGAGAAATCACTAATGCAATTTCAATGCAATAAACAGAGTAGGAATTGGATAACGGATGGAGAGTCAGGGGCTCAGTGAATATATACAACCATATGGATGCTCTTAGATGAGACGGACAAAGAAAATGTGTGTTCTATCAATTAGACACGACCCCGTTCTCTTTAATGAAATAAAATGAAAGTACACAACATTTTCTATAAAAGTACATGGTGTGTACTTGACTTTTCCATCCTCCACTTTATGTGGTCTTCAGGTCACCACACATGGCCATGTACTCGACCATTACACAGCCAATACATGGTCACTCATGGAAACCGGGTACACAGTCTGTACTTATAAGAACATGAAATGTACTCCAAAATTTTCCAAAAACATCTCTTCTCCTTGAAAACTCTCGAAAACAAGATTTATACATGAAATGAAGATCCAGGTTATTACATTTAGCATTTAAGAAAAGTGTGATGATTTTTTTGATATAACAGTTTCCATTCATTAATAAAAGTTTAGAAATATTCTATATTTATAATAATGATACATGATTGGGTCATATTAATGAGATATAATGGTTCACAGATAAGTTAAGATACTTTTTTAGAATGAAATTAGCTTCTATTTAGGATCTGAAAAATATCATTGAAAAAGATGAAAATAATTTTCTTGATGCATATATTATAATGATGAATGAACTTTTTTAGGAAAAAATAAATGTTTTCTCATCACCTCCCATAGAGAAGATGAATTTAATGTTATTCATTATAATTACTTGCAATAGATAATGAAGAAAAAAAGAAATAAAATTTTTGGAGATCTAGAATTTGTTTTAGATTAGTATGAGACTGTTTACCTTGAAAAATAAAATATTTTTTGGAATAAAAAGTGGTGAAGAGAATATAGTATAAGTGTGTTGATAATGAAAATATTATTGGGAGTTTTATTAAAGGTTTTGAAATAGCTCATGAATATTTAAATATAATCACTTGAGAATAAGGATAGGTATAACTTTCAATTTAACTATTATATAAAATATACCCAATTTATCTATATATTCCAGAATATGATATATCATCTAATGAAATTGAAAATTTAAAGGGAAATTTAGTTTTAGAAAAAACCAAGTTTTCCATGATAAAAAATATATAAATATATCATGTAAATATAATTTTAGAAGTGGTCAAATTTTTTTCATCCATTTAGAGTTATATATAGAATAATCGAAAAGAAAGATCTTTTGAACAATTTGAAGAAGAATAAAACAGAAATATATATTCAAAATTATATTTATTTTCTACTAAATTAGAGTATGATATTGGTCTGGTAGTTTTATAAAAGGATGATTATTCTGTAAAAGATATTGAAAATATTAAATCCAAGTAATAGTATCTTACAATTTTTAGATTAGTAGAAACATTGATATATAGTATGTTTGAAATTTTCAAAAGAGAAAGAGAGTGATAAAGTAGATATCAATCCTTCAATGAGACGTGTATAAGATGTTTCATTATATTTAATTTATTTTCAAATCAAATATTCCGATCAAATAATATATTCTCATTTCACCTATTTTTATGATTCATTAGTGAAACATGAAAATTTAATTCTATATATTCCTTGTATAAAATTCATTTTTAAGAATACTTAGAAGAGGCTAAATGTCTTAGTTAAATTAGATTACCTAAATTAGTTAACTAAACTAGCCCTGTAGAATGAGGTAGACTTAAATATGATTAATGTTGAAATAATTTATGGAAGAATATTGGAATAATAGATTGTGATATGCTTCAAATACATTAATGATATGTCAATATTTATGATGAAAATATTGGCATGGTAGATTTTTTTTTAAATCACATATTTTTTTAAAACATTCTTCCAATGTTGATGATAAATTTGGACATGAAAAAATTTAAAAATTTATTAGAAACTAAAGATGATGAAATTTTAGAACTGATGTAACACCCCAGGTAAATAAAGAATATGACATTTTCATATTTATCCATATTTGTGAATAAAATATTGATATGACTTTAAAGGGGACGCTATGCTCGATGGCGTACCCAACACGCAACAACGAGTTTCTTCGGAATCTTACGTTGCACTCTAATAATAAATTTTAAATGTTAGTTAACATGTAGCCGTTGTAATGGCGAGAATGGATATAAATAACTAAAATATGATTATATATGTTTTTAAATGTTTATACATTTATCCAATAAAGGATAAAGGCTTAAAATACGGAAAGAATTCAATTTTAGGCGTATATGTCCTATTTTTCACTAAAGGTTCACTTGTCGCCTTTTGATGGCGAACCATCATTAAATATAGTTTTGATCACTCTTATACATTCTTTTGGACCAAATAAAACTCTTATTAAGAATAGGGACATCAAATTTTACTTTGTGTAATTTTTTGGTATTTTTCCGATAAAGTTCATTTTTTAATGAATAGTGTAAAATGTTGTGTTCTAATTCAAAACCTCTTTTTAAACTAATTTATTTATATGATTAGATAATATTTTGAATTCGTTTTAAAGTGAAATTAGAAAATATTCTTACCATTAAATCCAATAGTGGTCGTTGGAATTGATTTCACTTTGAAATCAGACTTAAACTAGTGCCAATCTTTTGATACTTATGGTTTCATAAAAACACGCTATTTGTCATGACAGCGGGAATTAATTATTAAATTAATAAATGCAACTTATATGTTGTGAATTTTTTAAAATGGAATTCATTTTTGAGTTCTTAATATCAAATATAGCTTAGGGTGAATTTTTGGTAATTTTCTGAAAAACTTCAATTTTTGATGAATAGTGAAACCACTAAGTGGTACTTATAAAAGCTGATTTTTCGTTTAAATAAAATTTTACCACTTCTGTGTTTTGAATTTCAAAAATCCGACATACATGGTTGTCATTAAGTAGTAAAATGTGGTTCAATGGGATAAAAATAATTTTTTGGTGAGTAGTAACTTATTAAGTTTTTAATCGCGATTAGTGGTAATTAGTGTAGTTTAAGGTAAAAATGATATTATAAGAATGTGAAAACACCATGACACTTGTCCTACACATATTGGGTGAGTCATGGCCGACCAAAGCAAGCCATGGGCCAACTTGGGGACCCCATGGAGCCACTTTAGTTGGAAAATGACAATAATATATTTTTATTTAATGTTAAAATTAAAAATGACACAAGCATGATATGTTTTATTAAACAATTTCTAAGTTGGGTTATACAAGTCATATTTTTTATTATAAATAGTCATTGGAAAGCTAAAAAGATTTCCTACATCATAGTAGTTTTTTTATAATTTTTAGACATTAAATAAATTAAATTATTTATGACATCATAATGATGCAGTGATGACATCATTATTTAACGATTAAAATAAAATGGAAAGATAATGTAAATTATATGAACTACACATGTCAAAAACTTATTGTATCGGTGGATTTCTAACCTTTATAACCTTATCCACGAATTATATCAATGTGGGACCTCTTAAAACCGAAACACATTTTCAAATAAAGTAATATTTCCTTACTTTCCAAAAGTGCCCCTCCTCTCCTCTTATAAAAGGCCCCCACCTCTAACTCATTTCACACACTCCTCAAGCCTTTGGCTCGGCAAACCCCTGCCCATTTACTCTCTCCACATCCCTCTCCTTATCCTAGAGGATTCCCTTTGGGCAGAATCCTTTGAAAGGAAGCCTTTAGGCTCAAATCAAAAGGAGTTAAGCTTTTAAAGGTAATTCTTTCTCTTATGTTCATTTGTTTTATATTGCTTCTCCAACCCCCTAAAATCTTTTTATTTACTTCTTTTGTAACAACACCAGTATCTTAAATATACTAGGATGTTGTTATAAGATTTATTCTAGCTACAGTCTCACACAACTACATCAAATGGTTAAATAACAAACGGTTTCCGTGGATGGCCAAATTCTGCCTCCTGAAACGATGATTGTTCAATACTCATTTAACACCTTCAAAGGTGGCCATTATGATGTCACTATTTTTATATATGATATAAATTATGTTTATGTTTTACTTATGCTTCTGTATTTTTCATTTGTGTCTTACATTTATGGCATCCATTATGGTTTTACGCGATATCTTCATTTTAGGAAGTGCGGACTACCGCCCCCCCAAAGTGATGTGATTCGTTAATGCCATACATGGGACGTATAAAGGATGGATTTAATGATATTATATATTATATTATACTGGAATTATAATATACCTTTATATCATTATTATTCCATTCTATAAAATATGAAATAGAAATGAAAGTTGCGTTCATGCGTACGTACGGCTTACCGTCTCCAAGAACGGTGCATTTCATTTCTTACCTCTAAATGATTATGTAATGTTATAAATGCATGAATGTACTGGATATATATGACATATATTATATCTACATCATGAATACAATTCTGGATATAATAAAAATTTGGCCACACGAACAACATGTAATTTTAAGAAGTCCACTTTCGACTTAAGAACCAAATATCGACAAAACAATCTTTATTAACTTAATGATTACATAGTGTTTATAACAAGGAAATAAGTGATATAAAAGGAATAATAAGCTTGAAAAAGGTTCTTAATCAAGTATAAATTAACTCAAGTTTATTATTCAGGATATTAAAGAACGATCGAGTCAAGTCGGACCCGAGGTAAGGGATCCTACTCCTCTCTTTCTTTTTAAGTACACACTTTTATGTCATTCCTTTTAAAGCTCATATTTCTTGTTATTGGGATGATCTTTTATATTACAATTATTGTAATTTTTATATTCATGTGATGAGATACCCTATTCTCTCTCATCAATCCATTTTGGGAGTTTTGAGTGGCGCCGCTAGGCTGCCGAACTTTCGTAAGAGATCTAACCTCTCTCTTTCTTTTTAAGTACTCTCCTTTATGTCACTTCTTTTAAGCTCCTCTTTGTAATGTTGGGGGATGTTCTTTTATATTCCTATTGCTGTAAATTTTATTGTAATGTGATGAGATACCCTATTTGATCTCATCAATCCATATTCAGAAGTTTTATGTGGCGCTGTTAGGCTGCAGAGTTTTCGTAAAGGATTTTTCATCTCACTTTTATTCTCGTGAGATTTATGCTACATTTGCCACAAATTCCATTGAGTGGTGTATTTACTGCCCATTATTCTACTATTTGTGTAATATACATTCATTTATGAGTATTTACATCAATTATATATTGTCCTTATTTCATGGGGTGTATGTTTTGAAAGATACCCAAGTCGGTAAGAGAACCTTTCACCCTCCTCTTTTTTAAAATACTTCTTTTGTTGGGTCTTTTAATTTACATATTGTTATGTTGGGATATGTTCTCATATATCCTTATTCATGTAAATTTTATGTCCAAGTGATGAGATACTCTTTTTACCTCTCATCAACTCATTTTGATGTGATTCCGTTACGCTGTCAAGGGAACTTTTTAACCCAATTTCGATTTCTTTGGGTTCAACACGTAGTCATTGAATATGTCATCCATTGAATATGTTTGAATGACCTTTTATTGTTTTAAAATAAATATCCACTTATATTGGGTGTATTTATATTTGTCACACATATTTTGAGATTGATTTGTCCTTAATTTAAGGATACCTTCTTTATGAGGGATTTCATCACATTTGACATTTCTATTGAGGGTTCATTGTTGTTATGCACCAATTCACTCTTATATGGTGTATATACTGTCCTTTGGAGTATTATATCATGAATTCTTTTATTCTCATGATATTATAAAGTTCTGACTAAATGTTATTCCTCAATTATTGTATTCAAGTGTCTCTAATTTTGGTAAAACCCCTTTAACCAAAATATCATTTTAAATGTTTTAATTATTTGTTCTTATTCATATTCATGTTTTCAAAATGGTTTTATGGATTTATTTATATGGATATTAATGGTTTAAAATGTTAAAAGCTTCAAGGTGGTATGTGACACTTTGATTCAAAAATCTCTTTATTAAATGTTTTAAATGGTTTGGGAAATGGTTTCTTTTTGAATGGATTCATTATTTCGATATCCTAAAATGTTATATTGTGATTGAATTGTGGAAATGTTATGTTTCCTTTATTCATTTTTTATGTGATACGATTATGTTATGGTTCTTGGGCATTGTTATGAAGAACGGGTGTTTCCGTGATAAACTAAGGGCGGGTGAGCCCGATATAGCTCTCCAATGCATTGGGTAACGCGATGGGGTGAAACGTTATGGTTTCTCCGAAGAGATTTAGGGAATATACTGTGATGAGTATTCCAAACGTAACCAAGAGGGTTACTCCCTATGTAAGAATGTTATGAATGCATCAAGTTACCTTTATGTCTTATGTTTTCTATGATTTATTCATGATTTGATATGCCTATATTTTATGGGTAAAGTATGATTTCATTCTTATGTATATATGAACTCATGTTTCCTTTCCATATTTTTATGACCCTTACTAAGCTTTTTATGCTCATCCCATGTTTTTGAAATGTTTTTCACAGGTCAAGGGAAAGGTACATGATGTGATGATAGTGTCGAGGATGTGTCAAGAAAGAATCCATGTTTCATTTTAAATATGTTTCCGTTGATGGGAAGAATGAATACTGTCTTTTATGTAACCACTTTGTTTAAATGTGGAATGTAATGCATGTTTCATGATATAATTCTCTAAAACTCTAAACCTGAAAAGATCCTCAATGTGTAATCTTGTAATAACTCAAGATTAAGTATGGTTTAAGGCTGGGGCCTTATAGTTAGTATCAGAGGTCGGTTTAGATAACTTTAGAGGTTAGGGTATTCTTTAAGCATAACTGACATTACCATAATGGTTAGGATGTTAGACAAGTGTCTTAGTTTTAGATAAATTTAATGAGTAAGTTTATCTTATTGTTTACCTTACTCATTAGTACATGATGGTTTTGTTGATATACTCACACTGACCTTTTTGGTTTTAGTAAATGGCTGGATCTAGCAGGCACCAAAGTAACAGTGGATGTGAAAGAAACTGTGACAGTGTTTTGAGCAAGAAACTGAATGATATGGGAGCTGCAATGAGAACTCTTGTGATTATCCTGAACCAACTATCTGGAGTCATGATTGACCACCTAAACCTTGGAGATTTCTCTAAGACATCATATATGAACGAAACAAATCCCTACGGAAGTAAAGGTAATAATCATAAAGGTAAGTGTGTTCAAAAACCTATGTGTCAAAGATGTGGAAATAAACACCTAGGAAAATGTTTCAAAGGGACAGAAATATGCTATAGATGTGGAAATTAAGGTCATAAAGCAAGAACCTGCCATGGAAAAAGGAAGCATCCAGTTGACTCGAGGAAAGGGAAAGAAGTTCTTTCTGAGGGATCAATTAAATGTTTTAAATGTGGTGTGCATGGTCATTATGCAAACACATGTCCTATGAAGAAATTTCGTGAATGGGGTCACCAAGAGCGTACCAATATTCATTTACCAATACCTAATGCCATTCCGATTGAGGATGAAGAAACTGACAATGACCAATCAAAGGTATGTACTATTTCATGACTATTGTTTTCTTATTTTGGAATCATAGGATATGATTCATGGTTTTGTTTGTAGGAAAGAGGTATTTCGGAATAAGTTGGAAAGGAATGGATAATCGATCATGAATAATGTTTAATGAGTAAGATGTCAACATATAAGGGCTTCAAGAGTTATGGAGAAATTCTTAAGAGTATTAAGTCTCTTTTGATGATGGGGTTACATTAGAAGACTTTTTATATTATGTGTAACCCTGATGTTTAATATAGGAAAATTTTATTCAAGTAATAGTTATCTTTTCTTTTGTGGACATAGTTATAAAGAACCATTGGGTTTATATGATCCTTACTTTTGAGGTAATTATGGGTTACTATATGTTATGATGGAAAATGAAAGGCATGAGATAAACTTGAGGTTAAAATATGTTATGATCGTCTTTGAAGATTTTATCTCATTTTGGGTAATGTTTTAAGAATTATATAGTTTTGGAAAAAGGACAACACGCAGACCGTGTGACTACTCGTCGCATCGGACAAAGCTGCGGGAATCGAACCCACAACCAAAGTGCAACTGGTATTTATCGCCTACCACTGGACTACGTGAAGTCCCTGGTTAGTTTGACTGATTCTTTCTAGTTATATGATTTTATGAATAAAGAGTAAGTTGATTTTTGGTTATTTATGAAAATGATTAACCTATCATGGAGGATATGTGATTAGGATAATTACTTTTCAATGTGAGACTTTAGGAGCGACTAATGTTGTTTGGAGATAAATGTTACGATTTAACTTGGAAGACTATGTGACTATATCCTTCAAATATTTGGGTTTCAATCTTATATTGGTTTACTTTGAAGAATTTTATGGACAAATTATTTATCGGATGGTCCTCGTTGAACTTTGGTTTTTGTTGGACAAATTTTGGAGATTAAGAATAGATTTTCTTTTTATAAGGGGTTATCCTTTTCTGGATTATCTGATCTTGTTCTAGCCTTTTTGGTTTTGGTTTTGGTTAAATTCTAAAGACATGGGATGTATATATATCTCTTTTGTGGATTAGGTGATTCTCTAGAAGTTGATTATAGTACTCTTAATGTGAACAAGTCTTCCTAAATACTCGTCTTTTGGAGAAAATACGAGTTTGTGTAAAAGTTGAAAGTCAACATGATAAGTGATTATGTTTCCTTATGAATAAATTACTCAATAATAAGTAACTTAAAACAAAAATGTTGTTTATTAACTTTTCTTACTGGGGAATCGAATACCATTTAACCCATCACATGTTTGTGATTTTCTCATGGTTAACTTTCTCCTAAACATGTTTTCTATCACTCTCCATCATAACATGACCCTATGTTTTCTCCTCCATTTCCATGTTTTCATACTTGTAATCCTAGTATGGGTTAACTTGGGTGACCTCTGTGCTTATCTTCCTTTATTTTAAAGTGACTGTTTTACCGACTCTTGTTCCGATGTGGGACTTTCAAGGATGTTTCCGAGCTCAATTTATTTAAAATTGCGAGGACACAATTCCCAAAAGGGGGGAAGGATGTAACACCGCAGGTAAATAAAGAATATGACATTTTCATATTTATCCATATTTGTGAATAAAATATTGATATGACTTTAAAGGGGACGCTATGCTCGATGGCGTACCCAACACGCAACAACGAGTTTCTTCGGAATCTTACGTTGCACTCTAATAATAAATTTTAAATGTTAGTTAACATGTAGCCGTTGTAATGGAGGGAATGGATATAAATAACTAAAATATGATTATATATGTTTTTAAATGTTTATACATTTATCCAATAAAGTATAAAGGCTTAAAATACGGAAAGAATTCAATTTTAGGCGTATATGCCCTAGTTTTCACTAAAGGTTCACTTGTCGCCTTTTGATGGCGAACCATCATTAAATATAGTTTTGATCACTATTATACATTCTTTTGGACCAAATAAAACTCTTATTAAGAATCGGGACATCAAATTTTACTTTGTGTAATTTTTTGGTATTTTTCCGATAAAGTTCATTTTTTAATGAATAGTGTAAACTGTTGTGTTCTAATTCAAAACCTCTTTTTTAACTAATTTATTTATATGATTAGATAATATTTTGAATTGTTTTTAAAGTGAATTTAGAAAATATTTTTACCATTAAATCCAATAGTGGTCGTTGGAATTGATTTCACTTTGAAATCGGACTTAAACTAGTGCCAATCTTTTGATACTTATGGTTTCATAAAAACACTCTATTTATCATGACAGCGGGAATTAATTATTAAATTAATAAATGAAACTTATATGTTGTGAATTTTGTAAAATGGACTTTATTTTTGAGTTCTTAATATCAAATATAGCTTAGGGTGAATTTTTGGTAATTTTCTGAAAAACTTCAATTTTTGATGAATAGTGAAACCACTATGTGGTACTTATAAAAGCTGATTTTTCGTTTAAATGAAATTTTACCACTTCTGTGTTTTGAATTTCTAAAATCCGACATACATGGTTGTCATTAAGTAGTAAAATGTGGTTCAATGGGATAAAAATAATTTTTTGGTGAATAGTAACTTATTAAGTTTTTAATCGCGATTAGTGGTAATTAGTGTAGTTTAAGGTAAAAATGATATTATAAGAATGTGAAAACACCATGACACTTGTCCTACACCTATTGGTTGAGTCATGGCCGACCAAGAAAAGCCATGGGCCAACTTGGGGACCCCATGGAGCCACTTTAGTTGGAAAATGACAATAATATATTTTTATTTAATGTTAAAATTAAAAATGACACAAACATGATATGTTTTACTAAAACAATTTTTAAGTTGGGTTATACAAGTCATATTTTTGATTATAAATAGTAATTGGAAAGCTAAAAGGATTTCCTACATCATAGTAGTTTTTTATAATTTTTAGACATTAAATAAATTAAATTATTTATGACATCATAATGATGCAGTGATGACATCATTATTTAACGATTAAAATAAAATGGAAAGATAATGTAAAATATATGAACTACACATGTCCAAAACTTATTGGATGGGTGGATTTCTAACCTTTATAACCTTATCCACGAATTATATCAATGTGGGACCTCTTAAAACCGAAACACATTTTCAAATAAAGTAATATTTCCTTACTTTCCAAAAGTGCCCCTCCTCTCCTCTTATAAAAGGCCTCCACCTCTACATCATTTCACACACTCCTCAAGCCTTTGGCTCGGCCAACCCCTGCCCATTTACTCTCTCCACATCCCTCTCCTCATCCTAGAGGATTCCCTTTGGGCAGAATCCTTTCAAAGGAAGCCTTTAGGCTCAAATCAAAAGGAGTTACACTTTTAAAGGTAATTCTTTCTCTTATGTTCATTTGTTTTATATTGCTTCTCCAACCCCCTAAAATATTTTTATTTACTTATTTTGTAACAACACCAGTATCTTAAATATACTAGGATGTTGTTATAAGATTTATTCGAGCTACACTCTCACACAACTACATCAAATGGTTAAGGAACATACGGTTTCCGTGGATGGAAAAATTCTGCCTCCCGAAACGATGATTGTTCAATACTCATTTAACACCTTCAAAGGTGGCCATTATGATGTCACTATTTTTATATATGATATACAGTATGTTTATGTTTTACTTATGCTTCTGCATTTTTCATTTGTGTCTTACCTTTATGGCATCCATTATGGGTATACACGATATCTTCATTTTAGGAAGTGCGGACTACCGCCCCCTCAAAGTGATGTGATTCGTTAAAGCCATACATGGGATGTATAAAAGATGGATTTAATGATATTATATATTATATTATACAGGAATTATAATATACCTTTATATCATTATTATTCCATTCTATAAAATATGAAATATAAATGAAAATAGCGTTCATGCGTACGTACGGCTTACCGTCTCCATGAACGGTGCATTTCATTTCTTACCTCTAAATGATTATGTAATGTTATAAATGCATGAATGTACTGGATATATATGACATATATTATATCTAAATCATGAATACAATTCTGGATATAATAAAAATTTGGCCACACGAACAACATGTAATTGTAAGAAGTCCACTTTCGACTTAAGAACCAAATATCGACAAAACAATCATTATTAACTTAATGATTACATAGTGTTTATAACAAGGAAATAAGTGATATAAAAGGAATAATAAGCTTGAAAAAGGTTCTTAATCAAGTAGAAATTAACTCATGTTTATTATTCAGGAGATTAAAGAACGATCGAGTCAAGTCGGACCCGAGGTAAGGGATCCTACTCCTCTCTTTCTTTTTAAGTACACACTTTTATGTCATTCCTTTTAAAGCTCATATTTCTTGTTATTGAGATGATCTTTTATATTACAATTACTTTACTTTTTATGTTCATGTGATGAGAGACCCTATTCTCTCTCATCAATCCATTTTGGGAGTTTTGAGTGGCGCCGTTAGGCTGCCGAACTTTCGTAAGAGATCTAACCTCTCTCTTTCTTTTTTAAGTACTCTCCTTTATGTCACTTATTTTAAGCTCCTCTTTGTAATGTTGGGGGATGTTCTTTTATATTCCTATTGCTGTAAATTATATTTTAATGTGATGATATACCCTATTTGATCTCATCAATCCATATTCAGAAGTTTTATGTGGCGATGTTAGGCTGCCTAGTTTTCGTAAGGGATTTTTCATCTCACTTTTATTCTCGTGATATTTATGCTACATTTTCCACAAATTCCATTGAGTGGTGTATTTACTGCCCATTATTCTACTATTTGTGTAACATACATTCATTTATGAGTATTTACATCAATTATCTATTGTCCTTCTTTCATGGGGTGTTTGTTTTGAAAGATACCCAAGTCTGTAAGAGAACCTTTCACCCTCCTCTTTTTTAAAAGACTTCTTTTGTTGGGTCTTTTAATTTACATATTGTTATGTTGGGATATGTTATCATATATCCTTATTGATGTAAATTTTATGTCCAAGTGATGATATACACTTTTTATCTCTCATCAACTCATTTTGATGTGATTCCGTTACGCTGTCAAGGGAACTTTTTAACCCAATTTCGATTTCTTTAGGTTCAACATGTAGTCATTGAATATGTCATCCATTGAATATGTGTGAATGACCTTTTATTGTTTTAAAATTAATATCCACTTATATTGGGTGTATTATTTTTGTCACACATATTTTGAGATTGATTTGTCCTTAATTTAAGGATACCTTCTTTATAAGGGATTTCATCACATTTGACATTTCTATTGAGGGTTCATTGTTGTTATGCACCAATTCACTCTTATATGGTGTATATACTGTCCTTTGGAGTATTATATCATGAATCCTTTTATTCTCATGATATTATAATTTTCTGACTAAATGTTATTCCTCGATTATTGTATTCAAGTGTCTCTAATTTTGGTAAAACCCCTTTAACCAAAATATCGTTTTAAATGTTTTAATTATTTGTTCTTATTCATATACATGTTTTCAAAATGGTTTTAAGGATTTATTTATATGGATATTAATGGTTTAAAATGTTAAAAGATTCAAGGTGGTATGGGACTTTGATTCAAAAATCTCTTTATTAAATGTTTTAAATGGTTTTGGAAATGGTTTCTTTTTGAATGGATTCATTATTTCGATATCCTAAAATGTTATATTGTGATTGAATTGTGGAAATGTTATGTTTCCTTTATTCATGTTTTATGTGATACGATTATGTTATGGTTCTTGGGCATTGTTATGAAGAACGGGTGTTTCCATGATAAACTAAGGGCGGGTGAGCCCGATATAGCTCTCCAATGCATTGGGTAACGCGAAGGGGTGAAACGTTAAGGTTTCTCCGAAGAGATTTAGGGAATATACTGTGATGGGTATTCCAAACGTAACCAAGAGGGTTAATCCCTATGTAAGAATGTTATGAATGCCTCAAGTTACCTTTATTTCTTATGTTTTCTATGATTTATTCATGATTTGATATGCCTATATTTTATGGGTAAAGTATGATTTCATTCTTATATATATATGAACTGATGTTTCCTTTCCATATTTTTATAACCCTTACTGAGCTTTTTATGCTCATCCCATGTTTTTGAAATGTTTTTCACAGGTCAAGGGAAAGGTACATGATGTGATGATAGTGTCGAGGATGTGTCAAGAAAGAATCCATGTTTCATTTTAAATATGTTTCCGTTGATGGGAAGAATGAATACTGTCTTTTATGTAACCACTTTGTTTAAATGTGGAATTTAATGCAATTTTCATGATCTAATTCTCTAAAACTCTAAACCTGAAAAGATCCTCAATGTGTAATCTTGTAATAACTCAAGATTAAGTAAGGTTTAAGGTTGGGGCCTTATAACTGAAGAAGAATAAAATATTTTTCAAATAATATAATGATATGTTGAATGATGATTATTCCAAGAACCACTCCTAAAATGATGATGTTGATATAACAAATCAATTAGTATTATGATTTTTGAATTTATAAGGATGGATAGTAAATTTGGTGGAAACTAAATATGAAACCGAGAATATTTGGGAAGAGTTACAAAAGATGAATTTCATAGTTTGTTAGTTATAAATAAATGAAAATTACATTATCTTATCAAAATAATGATGTATTAACATAACTTTTGTATGAATGAATGTTCAAATGTTATTCTGTGTAAAAATTTAATTGAACGATTCCCAGTTATGGTCGGATTAATAATATTTTATTATTTTCTATTAGATAATTTTTTTTATATTAGATGTTATCTCTAAGTATTATTATCACTAAAATTTTAGGTACATTATATCTACTATTATTCATTATAAAAAAATGTGGAGAAGTATATGTAGAATTAATTAATATTGAAGTGTTTTGATTTGATAATTATTAGAGGGAAATTTTGAAAATTAGTAATTTCAGGGAGATGTTTTTCAAGAATAAATTAATTAGAGGGAGTATTTATGAATAAGTTATGTTATCATATTATTTTATATAAACTATCATAATATTAAAAAATAATAAAATATATGGATGATAATGAAAATAAAGGAGAAATAGTTCTTAATTTAAAAAAAAGATTTTATTCCTTTCTATTTTATTAATCGAGTATTTATGTTCTGTGTTTTATTCAATTTAAGGACAAGTATTTTGATTATTTCAATGATAAGTTTACTAAACATTATATTGTTTTTATAATGAATCCCAAAAAAATATTTAAAATTTTATTTACTAACATTATATTTTCTTTTCATTTATGAAATTTTTTATAGAAACAAATTTATTCTACCGATCATTGAAATTTTAATAACATTATAATATAATCAATAAAAATTAGTCCAAATAATCATATTGAATAATGTATGGTCCATCAAGAAGACATGGGGCTAGTCCACCAGACTAACCAATTGTCACTACAATAGATTAAACTATGTTCATTTGACCAGAATGAAAAAATATTGTCTATTAATATGATAAATATAGTCTATCAGTATGACTAATTCTTGTCTATCAGTATGAAAACATCTATTATATTAGTTTCAATGAGTTTTTGTAGGACCCCAAAAAACCATGATGGGGGAGGGTAAAACTAAGGTGTTAAATTTCTCATTTATTGAAATATATGTTTTTCCCACATTGAAATGATCTTGTTACACATTTCTTTTAGATACAAAGATTCCGACCTTGTAATAATATAACATATTGGAATATATATTTCCCAAGATTTGTGCTGAAATGACATGCGATTCCAAGGCATAGTGTGCCCTATATTAATTTTATAAATATATTTTATATATTTTATATTATGTCCATGTGGTAAATGTCTTTATCAATAGAACTCTTAAAAGGTTGATTAGATTGGAAATCTAACATAACACTTGTGTCCAGAATATAGTGCTTACAATTGGTGCGACAAAAAATGGGTTGTTGTGCGATTTTCATACCCCTCACTCATTTGATGATCAATTATGTGGGTTTACTAATTAATACATTAATTGACATAATTTAAACATTTTCAAAAAGATGAAGTTATAAATATATCATTATTGCATTTTGGTAGGGGATCATCTCACAATAGTCCCATCGGCTGATGAGATCTCCTTACCTCCTCCATTGGCGATAAACAACAAAACTATGTATCAAAGTGGGTTGAAGCCCAATTAATACATGTGTTCCTCCCAATATAATTTTCATGGGAGTTCTTCCTCAACAATTAATCCAAAATGAGGTAGGAC
This sequence comes from Viscum album, assembly GCA_963277665.1. Lineage (NCBI taxonomy): Eukaryota > Viridiplantae > Streptophyta > Magnoliopsida > Santalales > Viscaceae > Viscum > Viscum album. Next base: position 1,277,938,741 of record OY728133.1, read on the forward strand.
TTTTATTTTGGTGTTTTATTCCTCCAGGTTAAAAGTATAGTAGATTTTTAATTTTCAACGATCATCACCCTTCCCATCACCCTTTTCATATTCCAAAGAACTTTAAATAAATTGTTTTCATTGGTTTTAATGACCATTTCATCATGTTCATGGTCATTTTCCTAGATTTCATGGTCAATTATATTAATAAACCATTGTTTTGTGGTTTTCTTCTCCCATTCCACTCCTACTTCATTTATGGAATATCTTGAATCTCATATCAACGGTTTCTAGGTGACATGATATCCACATTTTAACTAGATTAATAGAGGGTTAACTATAGAATGATGATATTATGATAATAGATTAGATCTGGAATAATTATGAAGAAATTGCGTTAAATATGATGATTTGGAGCTAGATTATCATATAGGGAAGTCGTAGATTCTTGTTGAATACATGAAAAAAATCTCATTGGTAATCAGAGATGGTTTGGGATGAGTAATAACTGGGATATAAAATCCATATAAGGACCTCTATTGTTCAATCATAATCACTATGAAATACAAGGAGGAGGATTCTGATTTGAAGAATGGATGGAGAAACAAAAATGATGGATAATCTGGAAAAATCCACACTACAGGCCATATAGTTGGAAGAATATATGACATGTATCCCCTTTAGGTGACGACGATATAGTTTTGTAACCCAAAAGTAATGAATGGAGTGTACCTCATTAACACACAATATACTACAATTCCCTATGAGTGAGCCGTGTGATGGATCCACCGGCCATAAAAACACCATTATCTGAATACAAGAACTTGTGTTGAACACATAGGAAACATCCCATGCGGACTAACACCTAGTGTTCCACAGTACAATGAAATATTACCGAGTACAAAAATATGGATAGCAGACACGGCTCGGTCCCCGGACAGGTGGGAAACATCTTATAGTCAACCTATATGGCATGCAACCCTACATAGACGGGACGCATGTACTAACTAGTTATACAACCAGGTAGTAAAGATTGACCACACACCTTGTGGGTCCCCTCACAAGTCACGTGTTACTTGATCCATTCTATGAAAAATTCGAACATCGTTGTCTCCATTTATTGAACATGGATTTTGGAATGCTAGATGCCTATCCATAGTGTTTTTCTGTGTTGAACATATTTGTAGCTTGTGATGTGACTTTCGATATATGTTGTCTAATGTCTCAGTCTTGTCTCACGTTAAGGAGATACCTGGAAATAGAAACTTTTGTATAGAATAACTAGAATATTACAAGGATTACCCTCAAGCTAGGATGGGCTTTGGAATCCCTCATCGATCTTTCCATGTTACCAACTAGTATTATTGTGTAAGGATGTTCTTCAACATTCTGGGATAACCCTAAAATAATGATTGACATTGACATTCCCAAATGTTATTTCTGGGCTTACCCTCTATAATTGATGGGTAGTGTTGTTCCTCGAGGAAACATTCGAGGTATAAATCTCCAGCGGAACAAGGCAGTGTAGTCTTTGGATGACTTACCAGGCATAACCTGTAGTAGGATAGGGTAAGATAATTCCCTATTTACATTCGTGAGTGGTACCCTCTAGTAGGACTAGGAAATTCAGTTCATCGGTGAATACTAGAGTATGACCCCCATTAATACCTGATCATGGAATGCTTTCATAAAAATGGAGACCACTGACTGTGTGTAACAGTGATGAGACTTGATTTTATGTACCAATGCACTCACGAGAAAGAGAGACCCTTTCCACAAAAAGAAGTTTCCTTGTGAAGATAACTAAAACATTGTGGGAATGTTTGTTCCACACATAAATGATAGTTTCAAGGTGAGGTGATTGAGTCCCCTATCCATGTGTGTCCAGGACAGACCTATGAGATGATGAAAAATTTAGATGGACATTAATTATGTATTGTTGACTACATTTTTTCTTCTGCTGAGCTATGAGATGGAGATACTCATACAATCAGTTTTTTGGATTCTATGACTGATAATATATATTTATATATCCTAATTCATTATCCACACCTTTGGTTTTGTTTACTCTTATTAAAATATAGTCAAGGATGAGAGGTGTATTCCACCTGCACTCAATTTCTATAATATCATGGTCAAAAAATATAATCTCCCTATATTGGTTGTGAAGTACCAATGATCTATTCATCACCTCACCATGTAGATCTCCTTGTGTTTGGATGTGTTTACTTTCACTCTCTTTTTGGGGTGATCTGTACTCTTTTACCTTACCTTACCCTATCTAATATATTACTATTTAGTTGTATCTCTAACTACCCCCTTCACCATTTGGATGTATTATAATGGGTATTTATAAACTCACCAATTCATGGGATATTCCCAACATTCATCATTTTTTTTACACATGGAGGATATGATGATCGTGACTTCTGATGAGATCAGTGATACAGGAAGCTTGGACCACTTATGGTTGTTATAGACTTTGATATAGGATACATGCTCTGACCTGTTTACTCTTTTCCATTTTTTAGGATTGGATATTTTTTATGTGGATGTGTATTTCACCGATTTTTTTTTTCAGTTTACACTATTATACATCATTTTTTAGTTTTCCAAGACTAATTTTTTTATTTATAGAATATTTTCATCCTTTATTTCATTCACTATTTGATTTGTCACTGATTTGGAAATGCCCACATGTATTAGTTGTTAGTAAAATTCCTCCCCCAGATTATTATTCCTTAGGCTCATTCCACACCCCCTTGGACTATGGAGGCGGGGATGGGTAGTTGTGGCCCGGGACCCTAGTTAGGTCAGGTCATAATGATTAGTATTTGAGAATTATCATTCCTTGGGACATTGACCAAACATTTCCCCTTTAGTGGATTTGATGAGATTGGGGAAATATTTTAAAAGTGTCTCGAGTGAGGAACTCAGACTAGGGAGTCTAGTCATGGAGTGGCGGCTGATGTATCCATTCACCAAGAACATGAATACATGTTTGTGATATCATTATATAGATACATTTTTTGCAGGGATCAATATTACAAGCATCCAATTGGATTGAGTTAGGGGTTTTACTTCTTATGTGTGCTCCCCATTTTGATATATATATATATATATATATTCACATCTTATCATGGAACTCATTGAAAAAATTCCTGATACATCCTAAACAACATCCAAGAAAGATACTTTATCTGTATTATGATGACAACCCTTAAGAGATGATGCCTTAGTTCTGTGTTCATCCTATAATTCCATTCATCCATGTGTGTAGGTAGAAACACCTCCACCATTTGAGTAGTATATTTCCATAGAAGTTTATGTTGGGGATGTATGTGGGCTGATAACACTTCATAAGTTCCAGAATAAAAGACCATTGAGGTTCAACGGTGAGCTAGATCCATAGGTTTTTTATTATTGGATATATTTTTCGGTCTAAATTTTTAGTCTTACCTGAAACCGGATGGATAAAATTGTGGATTTGGTACCTAGTCATTTCCATAGAGCTGCTAGGAATAGTTGTATCCTTGTTACTCAAATGAAAAATGAGTCAACACTATCATAAGACAACATCAAATAGTTTTTTTTATGTTAACTACACCTCATTCTTTCATTATGTCAAGAATTAGAATCATATGGTGCTTTAGTATGAAGGTATTAAAGTGAATGATTACACAACTACGTTCACAGACCTTACACCCTACCCCCTCAAAATTATTTTCAATGGCTAATTCTGATCATAGATGTTAGAGAAGGGACGCCAAAAATAGATCTATACGAGTGTATTATACTTTTGTATCACCACATATGATGGGATGCTAGATTGGGAACGTGTGATAGATAATTTTATTCAATGGATGACATATATCTTGATCTGATAGTGGCTTCGACAAAGATGAGTTTTTTATTGTAGTTGGACTGCACTATATATATCAGAAGATGAGACACTACAGCGAGAAGTCTCAAGGATGTGATGATATAGTGAAGAATAAATGTAAAACACTACGAATGTTCGGGGATGAGAATTTCTATTCTTATACTGGGTGAGGTCTCTTGGACCAATACTACATGGTGAGAGGTATAAATCATCACATATATATAACTTATTGGATGCCACTGAAGAGAAAAATTTTTGATCAGTGATTTTACATATATGGAATGGGAGGCCCAGGGGTGTGAAAGATATAAAATGAGTAAGAGGTGTTATATGTTTTTGTGAAGGCATGAGATCCTTCCAACCAAACAAACTGGTGGCCATCATTAGGATCAAGGAGGTAGTGGCATGGCCGCAGATAGTTGTAGGCTTTTGATGTCTACGATCCTATAGTGCATGATCTGATTCATGGTATGATATGTATTTATTATACTATTTCCATATTAATAGTAGACATATGATGTTGTCATTTTTTTATCTCTCAAATAATGTTATGGTAGTTTCATCTTCTCTTAGAGATGCTAGCACAAAAGATTCATCTTGTGGTTCTTACAGGGAATCCTTTTTCTGTATCTTTCATCCTATAGAAGTGCAAGCTATACCTTTGTGGATATTAGTAAACATGGGGATTTTTTACCATCATTATGGAACCCTATGATGTACTATTGTGTATGGATTTTATTTTATTGGTTAAAGACACGACTGACTATCGTCATAGACTAGTTAGATGCATACAAGCTAATGACAGAAGGATCCCCGTTTCTAGGGAGAGGGACCCCGTAGAAGGATAGGTAGAAACTGTGAGTAGTTGGTTATATCCTATCACCCATCAGTTAGTGAGTGTAACAAGTTTATATGATTAGTCATTAGGAATTTGGGTAACATAAGTTGTTCTACACTATATGGATATCTTCACTGAATATGTTTCAGGACTACCTATGAGGTTGCAGATGTAGTCCTTCATATACCTTCACCCTATGACTACTCTAATATATATTGAAGAAAATTGGATATTACCTACCATGAAAAAAGAGATAGGATAATAGTTAGAGGAGATTCATGATAATGGTATCAGTAGAGCATGTGTGTCCTCTTATGGAGCTCGAGTTCTATTTGTGAAATAGGTGGACATGTGATTACTGATTTAAATGGACTAGGATCACCTAAACACGACCATGATAAATACAAAGTACCACTTTTTGAAGATATATGACCTTATAGATTATCTATGAGGTGTGATATGGTTCACCAATATCAATCATTGGTTTATCTACCACTATTTACGGAGTTACGTGGAATATAATCCATTGTTGGAATCTTAATGTCCCTATGGATGCTATGAATTCCAAGTGATTCCCATTACTATGAAAAATTCTTATGGCATATTAATAGATATGGTTATTTAGGTCTTCCAACAATAGATAGACCATTTTTTTGTATTCATTTATTTCATAATTTTATACTCTAAAATAGAGGATCATGCAGAGAACATGAGGATGGTTCATGATTTTCATCGAGAGAACACGTTTTATGAAGATATATCAATGTTCTTGTTTTAGATATAGTATGTTCCCATTCTAGGGAATTTCATTTATGATCATGGTTTAGTCATGAATCAATCAATTACAGAATTAGATATTTCTTGGGATCCAACCATGGATTTTTCAGACATGTAGAGATTTCATGATTATTTTGTGGTACTATAGGAGATTGGTGGCTGACTTCAAAAAAATCACAACTCATTTGACTACACTGATGCATAAGGGAAAATAGTTCAACTTTTATGAGTTGTTATAGAATTATTTAAAGTAGTTGAGGAATAATAGGACAAGTCCTCAAATGTTGAGATTATAATAATAAGGCATTGTGTACATAGTGTGATGTGATTTAATAAGATATGATATTTGTTCCATGTTATAACAATATCAGTTATCCATTCTATATGGTCGAGGTATTTAGGACCACAAGAGTAGAACTATGCGCCTCATGACAGAGAGTTGTCACAGGTTGTTTTTCCCTTGATGATTTTGGTGTTGTACCTTCTGGGTAATTTCTTTATGGTTTAATCTGAGCGCTAGAGCCTCAGTTTTATCTTCACTTAGAGAGACTAGACATGATGTAGTGATGCTGGTTGGGGTTATTAAAAGACTATGACATTGATATGTTCTATAATATATGAAATTGAAAGATGATTAAATAGAACCCTATTACAAATTCTCATGAATGAATATGATGGGTTGATTCATATTAGTTATCTTCTCTTCAGTTGACCCTAGAGGAACAGGAGGGTAAAAAATTTCTACAGATGATGGTGTTGAATCATTTACTCCTTGCGTGCTTGAAGGAGTCCCAGGTGGGGGACATCAAGTACGAGGTTATTCATTTTATTTTTCAATATAAAAAACACTAGATTAAAAATTTTGAAGTAGCTAATCAATATATCATATTCCATGGGTGAACATTTGTTCTAGTCATGATACATTTTTAGATGATGTGTGTGTTTCACACATATCCCTTAGCTGTATATACTGTTGTGGGCAATATTTACAAGGACAATATGTGGTAGTTTTTCTGGTCCCACATTAGGTGAAGCATAGTGGTGTTCATACCATCTAACATCACCTTTAATCATGTGTAATATGAGATGCATGTTTACTATGTTTGTTACCTATTATAGATATCTCAAAGTGGAAATCAGTTGGTATATCCATAGATTACATCCCCACAATTCGACACATCGAAAAGTTTCATGATTTCATTCATGTGATATTGAATAGACTCATGATGTTGGTTCACATATCTTATATGAGGTAGTGTAGTTTAGTATAGTGCTTGGGGATGTTTTACATATAGTTGATCATCTTCCATCATGATGTATAGTTGAAAATTTTATCCAATAATGATGTGTGGTTTTAGCCATGATTTTGGAGAGTACAACTAGAGGAATTGAAGATCATTTTTTGATAAGAACACCCTCTCACCCAAAAAAATTAGGAATATAGAGGGATATATTAAGGTGATATGCGTTATGCGGATGTATTTCAGGTTACACATAGATCAGATATGGGTGGATCACATGCCATTGGTAGAGTTTGAGTACAAAGACAACTGCAACTCTACCCTTGGAAAGGCACCCTTTGAATCACTATATGGGATATACTGAAGGTCAAAATTATTCTTGAAGGATGATAGAGAGTGATATTTCATGGGCTGAGAGTTGGTGCAGGTGATGGAGGAGAAAGGTATAGACATCCATGAGTGGATGGTGATATCCCAAAAAAGAGAAATGTTTTGTAAAGATAGATGTTGTGGGACCTTGGAGTTTGAGTAGAGAGGCCACATTTTCATGATATTCACCCCATGATGATTAACGAAGATGTTTTCCAGGTATTTATGTTATCCTCGAGGTTCATTCAGCCATTCAAGCTCATGCATAGGGTGGGTGAGGTTTCTTACTACATTTCCATACCCCCACAACTAGAGCTGGTGCACAACGTCTCTAATATGTCACATCTGATGAGATTCATGCATGACCCTACTCATTTCTATTAATTGGTCATGCTCGAAATTGAATTTGGAGCCACCATTGCAGATCACATGGTGTGGATCACAGATCAATGAGAGTGGACATTGAGAGGATGGAATATCCATTTAGATTGTGTGTTTTGGAAACACATGAATGTGTAAGAGAGCTCCAATGAGTGGGATAACAAAATGTGGACTTATTATGACATGTTGTTTTCATATATTTTCTTCATAGAGAATAAAAAAAGAACATGTAAATGATGTAAAGTACAGGATTTTGGCCATGTATGTCTTTGGAATATTTCTAAATATTTTTCCAATGCAAGGGGCTGTGATGACATGTTATTCTAAATACTATTGTTCCCAAAATTAATCTTATTAAAATATTATATATTTTTTATACTGCTCACAAGTGGTTTATTAATGAAAATTAGATAACTATTAAATGGTTGATTGGATTGGATATCTATTAAAAAAGTTATATTTACAACCTGGTTTTTACCAAAGGCGTAACATAAAATTATTCAGCACTGGAAGTTCGGACCCCTTACTTGGTGGTAGTAAATTTAAGTGGGATAATTAATTAATTAAAAAATTAATTTAAATTAAACCATGACCTAAATATGATGCTATAAATATATCATTATAAGTTTTTATATATGGATTTGTTCAAAATTATCCCATCCACCAACTAAATCTCCCCTCCTCCTCCATTGATGATGAATAACAAATCACTAGATCTAGGTGTATTTGAGCACAATGAACACGTAGTCACCTCCAGAATACATTGGTGGGAGTGTTATTTAACAAAAAATGATAAAAATGATGTATTACTCTTCATTTATTATTTTAGACCATTGTATTAAAATGTTATTATATTGTTAATTGATATTCCCTATTCACCCCTTTGTGTACCCTTTTCATGTTCCAATGAACATAAATTAATTTGCATTCATTGGTTTATCTATTCCATTATTCATGTACTTTATCATTGGCCAAGAACACGTGGACAATTAAAATGAAAACATTTATTAATGTTCTTTTATTCCCATGTTATTCGTGTTCCATGTTGATTGAATCATGTGATTCCCAGTTTGACAATTTCTAAGAGACGTGAGCTCGACCGGGTGCCTAGATTTATGGAGGATTAGCGAAATGATAATGATATTGAAAAATTCATATTGACATGGAATCATCATGTTGCATTGATATTAGATATGATTATTTAGGGATGGATTATCATGTTTTGTAGTATAATATGTGTTTATAATTCACAAAAAGACCCTCATCAATAATCAGAGCAGAATCATGATAGGGAATGACTAGCATCTGAAATCCAAGGCCAAATAACCATTTTATAAGAATAATAGAGGATAAATACAAGGAGGGTGAAGATAATTCAATGAAAAAATTAACAGAATATAAATTCGTATATACTAGATAAATCCTAACTACATACCATGTACTGTGAATAATAGACATCATGTAGATTCTTTCATAGAAATGATAGGTTTCCGGAACCCATAACAACATAAGAAAGAGTACATCAATATCAAGTCATGTATCCACATTTTTTACGATTGATCCATCTATTAGATCACATGGTCATGAATATGCCATGAACAAAATAAAAAGACACGGGTTGACTACTAAGGTCACGTTCCATGTGGAACAACTAACCGTGTACCATATTACACATAAATACGACCGAGTATGTGGACATGGTTTGCATTCATGGAATATCACCCAGATTGGTGAGACATGTCATGTATTCCACCTACACGGCGTGTTCCAAACACATCAGAAAATTGTATATCGACCATAGACCCAGACCAGCTGTGAAGAGGGACCACATGTTCTGTGGGTCCCCACACACATAGTGTACTACATGAGATGTTTTTAGTGAAAATAAATAATTATTATATCCTTTATTTGAGAAAGTATTATTGAATGTGAGAATCATATCTTAAGAGTTTTTCTGCATGGAATGTGATTTTACCATAGAATGTGGCTTTTGAAAAATGATGTGAAATATTCCAGGTTAGGAATGTGTTTAGGATAATTGATGGATTCACAGGATATAAAGATTGAGTAGTTTCAGATGTTATTGATCAATTCATTTCTATTAAAGATAGAGACAAGTGACAATTTGGTTGAAAATGATGATATATTAAGGTAGGGTTATTGAATTCCTTTATTTTGATGTTTAATGTTTACTCATTCCATTTATAGTGAATTTATTGTCTTATAAAAAATTGTTTAAATTATTATTTTATATGTTTTTAATTTTTCTTAATAACCCTATTAAAATTTTTATGGAATTATTATTTTAAAATTTTTTTCTATATATGGATTTACCAGTCATAAATTGATCCCATTATATGTATCTCTGATTATAAAACGTAGAATCTATCTAATAAAGATAATAATGGGGTTAGTGGTTTTCATTTTTTTATATTTAATCTAATATTCTCCCACTATGGTATCAATTAAACATCCTAAAATCCAATAATTAATATCGTAGGAGGTTTTAAAACATGAATTTGCAGCATTTTATTTTATTATAGACATAATTCTTTTCATGAGTAAATTAAATATTACATTTTTCTATTAATTATTTTTATACAAACTTATAAAATGTTGTTGGATTTATTATTTTTATATGATGAAATGTTTAAATGATGGTAAACATGAATATCTAAATTCAATCAGACCAACAATAATTGATGGTGTTGATTATGAGTAATAGAGAGATAAAATGAATATATTATTTATTAATACTATTGTTGAATATTTCATAATTCCTAATGGAAAATAAAATATTCATGAGAATTTTTTTTATAAATATACTAATCAAGAAATGTTAGAATATCATTTGAATTATCTTGTGACAAAAAAATTTCTATTTTCTATGAATATAAACATATATAGTATGCTATTTTCTATTGATGGGTTTTATAGTATATAGAATTTGGGTTAAATGAATCATTTTCTAACAAATCGATTTATCGAGGCTATAAGAGAAATTCATTGAAAAAAACAATCTAGTATTTTATTTTATTCCCATTAAAACTATTTCATTGATGAATGATATATTATTTAAAATTTTAAAATACATAGAATTCCTTGGAGATAAATATATTATATTTGAAATCATATTTTAAAATATAATAAAAATATCGCATATATAAAGTGATTCTAAGAAAACTACTTTATAAGTTATGAAAATATATAAACATCAGACTCTAGATGATTTTAATGGAACTCTTCTGAAATAAAAATATAGATTGAAAAATAAATCTAAAAAAATAAGGAAATAAAATTGATGAGCTTATTTGGATATATAAGATAATGCTTCTATTAAATTTTTTTTATTTATGATGAAATTTTAAATAGTTGAATCAGATATGAGTTCATTAAATTATAATAAAATGGAATATATAATCTTAAAAATAAGATGAACATCATATTTCAAAAAAAATTGTATAATTATAAGAAGAATAAAATGGATTGAACTAATAAAAATGACTCTTATGAGGATATGTATTGTGAATGTAAAAAGGAAGGTCAGATTTGACCTATATCTCCCATCCCCAAAATAATTGAAAATAAAGATATTAATTTTGAAATAAATTCAATGAAATGATAAATGGAAAATAATAAGATATGTATTAAAGATTCATTAACACGTAGTTCATGTGGTGGAGATAGTTCATCAAAAAATTCTTCTAATTGTGGAATTGTTTATAAGAAGAATATCAGATTCTAGACTGATATTTATGAGAACACTAACTTATTTATGGATGAGGTAACATGTGAGCCCATAACTAATCTTACATTAAATGAATGTTATCCTAATGGTTATATAGATAATAGTTCTATATATTTTATGATGTATATTCTTCATCATAATAATATAACAACCTTTTTAGTTTAAAAGATGTATCTATATTTGAAAAACTATTAAAATTTCAGAATAGTTGAATTACTAAAATTTAGGATATTGTCGGAGAAAAACATGATAAAGAAAATTCATGAATATCTACCTTATCTACCAATTTTTAAATCATTAAATATAATATATTGAATAAAAATATCAATAAAATGATTTGGTAAATATCAAATTCAAATAAATTTTTTATCACATTAATGAGAAGAAAATAATTAGAAAACTGCTTCTAGAAATGATATAAATTCAACTGTAAACTATCTACATAGATATGAATACCAAAAAAATATTTTATCAATATTTAATAATGAAAAATTAATCATTCAATTTATTTATAATTTTTTTTGACCTCATAAGGATGTATCTGAAATGGGATACTCTAATAAAAAACCTGGTTTTCAAAATAACTACATTATTCTGATAAGTGCTCCATTTTTTTTAAAAAAAAATCCATAGTTACAGAAACTATAAAAGGAAATTTTCCTTAATGAATTTTCAATCCATAGGTTTTCATAATTTATATTTTTAAAAATATTAAATTTTTTCTTTACATTGAAAAACATGAAAAATGTGGATTCCAAGGACATTAAATTTTAATAATATATTAACTATACAAGTTATGGTTATGAAAAACTAATATTTTTATTTTTTGGGATATATTAAATGTTCTAAAATTTTATATGGGACATGGATAGTAGTTCTTTAATAAATATGATTGGGAAAAATAATTTTCAACGAATATTATCAAAATTAAAGGATGAAAATTTACCTTTGGTGACAATTCTGAAGAAGTATGTATCATAATAGGTAGTATTTTAATACATTGGTAATCCTAAATTTATAATATTTTTTTTGTTTATGGATTTAATAAAAACATTATTATCATAATTAAATTATTTAATGAGGATTATCTTCTAATCAACAACAATGATAACTCAACTATTCATTTTTTGAATGATGAATTCAATTTTCCTGCAATTTTGCATGAGGATGTATGTACACATAACCCAATAGACATTATGAGAAAATATCTACCATTAATTAGTGAAATAGAAGTCCCATCATGCTTATAAAATATATTATTATACCATATCATTGTAACAACATTTTCTAATGTATATAAGAATAGAATCAATAAAGATCTACTATAACATAAGTTTGATACATCTAATTTTTATGAACATTATAAATTCGTAAACTGACATAAGTACTTTTTTAAATCTATTTTATATTTATTATCATATGATTCATTATATTTAGTTCACTTGGGCATATTTGGTCCTACAAAAACATGAACTGTTGGAGGTAAATACTATTTATATTATGTCGTTTACTATTAGACATGGAATATGTGGATATATTCTCTAGTATAGAATATAATGTCTTTCGTGTGTTTCAGAACTATTATAGCCTGAGTAAAAAATAAGAAAAATAGAACCATGATTACTATTATAAATGTTCATGGTGGAAAATTTATAAATTTTTATTATGAAATTTTTATTAGTTAAAGGGTATAATAAATAACTAATCGTTCAAAATAAATCCACATCAAAATGGTTTACTTCAAAGAAGAAATTAAATTCATCAATATATTACAAGAAATGTGTTGATTGAGTAATCAGTTTCTAAATTTTCAAGGGTTTAAGATGATTGTTCTGTAAATTATTCTAGAATTTTTTAAGAAGACCTATTATTAGAAAACATTATTTTTAATTTATGGACTGGAAGAAAAATAAAACATTCTTACATTTATATTTTTTGATATAAAGTGTTAATTATGAATACTAAAGATAATTTTAATATGATTTATTCAAAACACGATGAATGAATTTTCTTATTTTATTCTATAACTAGTAAGGTTAATAAGGCATTTTTTATATGCACATATTCAATTGAGTTAATAGTACATGTTAAATTTTATGAATATAATATTTTTTTCATAAAACCTCATCACATATCTTTTAATGGTATTATATTAAAATTTATTCTATATTTCAATTTTATTTTGAGGATTGAAAAACTAAAGATAACATCTATAATGTTATTCATCAATAATAATTTCATCACGATGTTGATTAATTTATGTAAAATAATCCATGTGATCTGTTGTTTCTTTGCAACAATTATAGTTATTTTATGATTGGTGATACATATCATTCAATTATAACATTATGTTAATTATGAAAATAATATTATTATTTTTCATTTTTATCAAACTTTTATCTGAAAACATCTGGTCGAGATTTATGTGTTGATGATTAGGTAAAATATACACAAGTTGCGATAAATTAATTTGAGTATAATGATTTATTCATTGTTTTTAATGACCTTATGATAATTATTTAATAGTTGTAAAGTAGTATTTTTTGAGAAAAACAATGATGAAAATGAAATTATGGTAATTACTAATCCATAAAATGATCTCAAAATTTATAATAAAACTTATTACATAAAATATAAAGAAAGTTATTTTATTGCATTAAAAAATTAATCTTAACATTTTATTTTATAATACATATCATTTCATATATTAAAAAAATCCATTTTATTTGAATTGTGACTTTAATGGAAAAAAAATTACATTGTTTTTTGGGAAAAAACCCCAATTTATGAAAATTAGAATTTTTCAGAATAGGATTTAAAACATATTAATGACCTTTATAGACATAAACACACCCCTAGTCCTAGTCAAAATATATTTACATAGTCTCTGTTACGAAATTATTTTAAATAGAGATGTTGATCAAACACATTTTGTAAATGAGGATTAAAAGACATCATCATAGATAATTTTTATGATGATGTAAATATATATTATTCAAGTAAAAATCATATAATAATTATATTTATGGGATTATAAAATTTCTGTTCAAAATGAGACTGATGGAAAATAATAATAATTTGCCAGTTTTTTAAATTTCACACTAAATATTGTCCACTAAAATATCACTAGAAATGTATATAAAATATATTCTAATGAAATTTTGATATAGAAATACAAAAATTATTATTAGTCCAGTAAGAAGTTAAAATTATTTAGGTATTGATGTATCTAGGAATCCAGTTGATCATGTGATTTTTTGAGGAATGATTAGAAATTTACATTACCTTACATATTGTCATCAAAATTTAATATTTTTTGTATTCATGTGTGCAAGATATAAAGCTAATAATAATGAGTTTTATCATGAATATTTACAATTATTTTTTTTAGTTTCTTATGGGTATTATAGATTTATGATTAATTTAGCCTTTTTGAAATGTTTATGAACTAAATAATTTTCTGAATGTTGAATTTGGTGGATCTGAAATGGATAAAAAAACTACCCACAAAATAATTAATTTCCATTGATATTATTTATTGTCATTGAATTGTATTAATTACCACTCAAATAATCATTCCACTACTTAATCTGAATATTAGGGAGCCGGAAGACGTTGTTCTCATGTGTTTGGGATGCAATAAACACTCACTAAATATAGAATATGTTTAAGTAAAACTCAAATTTTTCTTGATCACAACTACCATTGATTTATGTAAAATACCCAAAACATATCACATTGGATAAAAAATATATAAGATACCACTTTTTTCAATACCAAACGCGAATTGATATACCATTTTATAATTCATCATAAATCAAGAATAATTTTTTAATTTTTTTTTACTAAAACTAGTTTTATTAATATATTATAATATATTTTAAAGTATCTTCGAATTATCAATACCATGTGGTCATTCTTATATACTTATTTAAAAATATATATTTTTAATAATGAACTAATTTTACAAAAGGGAGTTAATATATAATGAGTTTCGAAAAAAATTGAATTTCTAAAAATATCAGTGGTTCCAAAATATTTTTTAGTTAAAAAAATTTGTGATTTAGAAGAAAAAAACATAATATTTATCATAGTTATGAAATAAATGAATATTTGTTTTTAAAAAAATTAGTGTTACAAATATATTTAGTTTTTGTGAAGATAGACACAAATTTTTTTTGTCTCACTTTAATAAAAAAAGATACATTTATTAATCCAAGTGATACAATATAATATTTATTTATTACTATTATTTATTTATTTATTTATTTTTAACATTTTATAGAAATAAATTTTTTATAATTCATAAATATCTTTTTCTTGGAAAACATTCTTGTCCCATTATTAAAAAATATTACCTGTTCCAAAAATATCATTTAATATTATGAGGATTGTTTCCGATCATTGAATCTTCTATGGAATTTAATATGAGATATTTGAAATTATGATGTTAAATCATTACCCAGTTTCCACAAATACAAGGGTGGTTCACTATAACCCCATCAGTTTCTCAGATAGTTAAGGGCATTCGACCCTCAAATTAATTTCTTGACTTCTTTTCATCTATTCTATTTCTCTTTATTCCGATCATATCATTTTAGTTAGTTCATTTTTTTCAACATTTGTACACTAAAATAAATATCAAATATTGACTTTTTTTAGTTGAAGGATGATCCTAAAGAAATGGTTTGGTATGATGAATTCGTTTTTTAAATAATTTATTAGATTTCTTAATTTGGAAATAGTCTATATAGAAAAGGAAGACTTTAATCATAACTATCTGAAAAATTTAAATAAATTAAATTATTTAGTTGAATTTATTATGGAATATGATATTGTGGTTTTAAATTTCATTCATATTTTGGATATTGAATATTAAAATATATAATATCATTCAGTATTTATAGAACTACCAATAGATGGATATCGTTATCTTATAAATCATAAAAATAAAGAAATATGAAATTATTTTGTGATAAATAATAAAAAATGTAATTGGTTTCTATGTATATTATTGTTAGAAATATATGTAATTTGAATCTATTTTCAACCAACATATCATTTTGGCTGTAGGGATAAATATTTCTATGGAATGGAGACTAATTTACATTAAATGATTAAGAAATTACTATTTCAGACATCATTATGAAAATGAGATAGTTTGTGAAATATTCTTTCATAAAAGTTGAATAATTGAAGAATAGTATGAAAACATTAGGATTATATAGTTTCCATTTATTAATTAAAGTGTTGATAAATTCTATATTTCTAATAAAGATACATTTTTGGGACATAGTAATGAGAGAAAACTGTTCATTAATAAGTGAAGAAACTCTTTTAGAATGAAATTAGATTCAATAGAGGACCTGAAAATGATCGTTAAAAATATGGAAAAACATATTCCTGATACTTATGTAAAAATGTTGATTGAAATTGTTCACGAAAAAATAAATGTTTCCTCATCACTCACATATAGAAGAATATAGTAAATGTGGGATTTTTATTAAGGGTTTATAAATAGCTCATGGATATTTTTATTGAATTACTTGAGAAGAATGACAATAAGTATGTTCGATTTCACAATTATATACATTCTGCCCAATTCTTTTTATTCAGGATTTTTATAGAACATCTAAATATTTTAAAAATGGAAAATAAAATTTGTTTTTGGACAAGATCAATTTTTCCATGTTATACAATCGATAAATAAGAATAGAAAATATAATTTTATAATTATTAAACATTATTTATCTAGTTTTAAAAATATATATAATAATAGTGAAAAATAGATATTTTTTTAATTTTTAAGAAGAAGAATATTAAAACATATGATCACAATTCTATTCATTTACTACTAAATTGGAGAAATATATTGATCTTGTAGTTTTATAAAAGGATGATTGTTCTGAAAAAGAAGTTTAATATCATAAATCACATAAAAAATTATCATAAAATTTTATGATTGGTAGAAAAATTGATATAGAGTATGTTAGAAATGTTTAAAAGAGAAAAACAGTGAAAAAGTAGATATCAGGCCTTCAAAGAGATATGTTTCAGATGTTCCACTATATTTAATTGATTTCCAAATAGAAAATTATGAACATATAATATAATCTAATTTCCCTTATTTCAATTATTCATTAATGAAACATAAAAAGTGATTTCTATGTCATCAATTTATATAATCTGTGTTTAAGAATATTTAGAAGAGGTTAAATGTATTTGGTAAATTTGATTTTGTAAAATGGTTATAAAAGAATATGTGTGTAGAATGGGAAATACATCAATGTGTTTAATGTTGAATTCATTTTTTGGAAGAATATTTGTAAAATTCATTATTATATTCTTGAAATATAGTATATTATATTTGAATATTCATGATGAACAGATTAATGAGGTAAGAAAAAATTATTTTTGAAATAACTGATTTTTTTAGAATTTTTCTTTCAATGTTGATGATAAATTTGAACATGGTGAAAATTTTAAATATTTATTAGAGAAACGAGTCATGAAATTTTTGAACTGAAGAAGAATAAAATATTTTTCAAAGATGATTTTGAGGTGTTTAATAATGAGTATTCCGAGAACCTATCCTAAAATGAAGATGTTGATATACTATATCAATTTGTATTATGATTTTTTATTTTTTATGTAAGAATTGAAATGTTATTTGAATCAAAATAGGAAACTGAGAAGAATTGGGAAGCGTTACAAAAGATGAATTTACGAGTCAGATAGTTATAGATAAATAGAAAATATTTTTTCTTTCTATAATCCTCATGTATTAAAATAATTTTTTAATGAATGAATTTTCAATTGTTATTCCTTGTAAATATTTAGTTGAATGATTCCCAATTTTGGATAGATTAATGCATTTTTTATATTTTTTAATGGATGTATTTTTTCTATCTTATATTATATCATTCTATTATTATCACTAACATTTTTGGTAAAATATACCTAATATACATGCTTATAAAAATCAAAAATGGGAGAAGTATCTTGAGAAATAATTATTGTTTAAGTATTCTGATAAGATAATTATTGGAGGGGTATTTAGTAAAGAAGTTAATTATGGGATAACTTTTTGGTTAATGAATTATTTAAAGGGAGTTTGTATTAATAAGTTATTTTAGTATATTATTTTGTAGAATCTATTATATTATTATGAAATCATAATTATATGGAGGATAATGAAAATAAGGGGGAAAATGGTTCTTAATTGAAAAACATGATTGTTTTCCTTTTAACATTATTAATCTATTATTTAAGTGACGTGTTTCATTCTATTTAAAAAGGGGTATACTGAAGAGTTCAAATTTATACTTACAAAACATTATATTGTTAGTATAAATAATCCAAAAATAATCTTAAAAATATGATTTACTAACATTATATTTCCTATTTTTTAGGATATTGTTTTGTAGAAAAAAATTTACTCTATCAATCAAATAAATATTTATAATATAATAATATAATCATTAAATATTAGTCTGACCGATATTATTGACTAATGTCGGGTCCATCAGGAAAACCAAAGTATAGTTTATCAGACTGACCTAGTGTCACTACATTAGATTTAACTATTTTCATTTGACTATAATAAGAAAATATTTCCTAATATTATTAAATATATTGACTATTAGAACGACTAAATCGAGTCTATCCATATGAAAAAATCTCGTATATCATCATGAATGAGTTTTTGTAGGACCTCGAAAAAACCATGATGTGGGAGGGTGAATTATGGTGTAATTTTATTTATTTATTGCAATAGATATTTTCCCACATTAGTATGAACTTGTTAAACATATCTTATATATACTATGTTTTTGGCCTTATAAGACTATGACATATTGGAATATATATTTCCTGAGATAGGTGTTGAAATGATGTGTGATTCCAAGGAATGGTGTGCCCAAAATTAATTTTATAAATATATATTATATATTATATAATTATTCCATGTGGTAAATTAAAATATCAATAGAACTCTTAAATGTGATTTTAGATAAGAAATCAGACACAACAGTTGTGTCTGAAATGTAGTGTTTATCCTAGGTGCGACATAAAATGAGTCATTGTTGGATGTTAAGACCCCTCCCTCATTAGAGGTGTGTTTAAGATAGATTATAAATTAATTCATTAATTGAAATAGATTTTGTATTTAACTAAATATGAAGTTATGAATATATCATTATAGAGTTTTGGGACAGGATCACCTCACAGCATTCTCATCCGCTGATGAGAGCTCCTCACCTCATCCATTGGTGATGAAAAACAAACCTTTGTATCAAACTAGGTGGAAGCTCAAGAAACACAGTTGATCCTCCTAAATTAACTTCTATGTGATTTATTTAACAATGATTGATACAATCTAAGGTATGACATGTATTTTTGTGTTTCATTCTTCTTGGTTAAAATGTGAGAAGATTTTTTATTTTTATCTGTCATAACCCTTCCCTGCACCCTTTTCATGTTCCATTGAACTTACAATAAATTGTTTCCTTTTTTTATGACACTTTATTCATGTTATGGGTAATTGGACAAGAAATATTGGCCAATTATCGTAAAAATAATTATTGGTGAGTATTTCATCCCGAATTCAATTCCTTCTTCACCGATTGAATCCTATAAATCTCATTTCAATAGTTGTTGGGCAACACGAGCTCCATCTATTCCCAAAATTAAAGGAGGGTTAACTAAACAATGAAGATATTTTGAGCATATATTCGATCTGGAATCATCAACTTGAATGTATGTTAAATCCGACGATATGGAGCTAGATTATCATGAATTGAAGCCTCATATGTTTGTAGAAAATGTGAAAAAAATCGCATCTTTAATCAGATAAGATTAGGGATGAGTTACAATTGGGATCTGAAATCCATGGCCATAGCTATATTTTTCGATCCTAATAACTTTGAAATACAAGTATGACGAAGATGATTCAAAGTGCGGATGATGATATAAAAAATATGGAGAATCTGTAAAAATCCCCACTACTGGCCTTATAGTGGGAATGATACACTACGTGTATCCCCTTTCTGTGGTGGCTCTAGAGTTTTGTAACCCATATATATGGAATGGAGTGTATCTAATTGACACACCATATACCACAATTCAGTGTGAGTGAGCCATGTGATGGATCACACGGCCCTAAAACACCATGTTCTGAATATATATACATGGGTTGACCACATGGGTGAAATTCCATGAGGACTAACATCTAGTTTACCATAGTACAAAGATATGTTACTGAGTACATGAATATTGCCAGCAGATATGGCTCGGTCTACTAATTAGGGGGACACACCTTGTAGTCCACCTACATGATATGTACCCCAACATGGAAGGGAATCATGTACCAACCAAATAAATAGTCAGGTAGTGAATAGGGACCACATTCCATGTGGGGCCTCTAACAAGTCATGTGTTACTTGATATCTTCCACAAAAAACAAGAACAACATTATTTCTATTTTTTGAACTGGGATTTTTCCAAGCATGATGCTTATCTAGAGTGTTTTACTATGTTGAACATGTTTGTAGCATCGAAAAAAAATTTTGATTTATATTGTGTAATGTTCTAGTCTTGGATCTCACTGAGGAAATACCCAATGATAGAAACATATAAACAGAATGACCATAATATTACTAAGATTACCCTTTAGTTGGGATGGGCTTTGTAATTTCACAAGGATCATCCATGTTACCCTCTAGTTGGAAAGTGCAATGATGTTCCACGACATTTAGGGATAACCCTTCATTAGGGATTGATATTAGCATTCAAAAATGATAGTTGTGGGATTATCATCTAGCACAGACGGTTATTAGTGTTCCTCAATGAAACATTCAATGTGTAACCCTCCAGTGAGACTAGGTGGGGGAGTCCCCTGATGACCAACCAGGAATAACCTCAAGTAGGACATGGTAGGGGATTTACCCAATGATCATCATGAGTGGTACCCACTATTATGACTAGGAAATTCAGTTCCTATGTGACTTCCAGAGTAGGACCCCCTTTCGTACCAAGTCAAGTGATCTTTTTCTAAAACTGGTGACACTCGACTGTATGGAATTGTGATGAGACAAGGTTTGATGTACCATTGCACTCACGAGAATGGGAGACCCATTCCAATCTAAGGCGCATCCTTTTGAAGTAAACAAAATCATTTTAGGAAAGTTAGTTCCACCCAAATAAGATATTATCTAGGTGAGGCGAATGAGTCTGTTAAACTTGTGTGTCCGGGAAAGGCCAATGAGATGGTGGAAATCAAAGATGGACCTTACTTTTATACTACTAACAACAAATTTTATTGTTCTGAAACATGAGGTGGAGATTCTCATACTATTTTTTGGATTCATTGACTAAGAATTTATATTTATATATCATAATTCATTACCCACTCCTTGGGATTTGGTTACTCTCTTTACAAGAGAGTCAAGGATGAGCAGTGTATGCCACATGCATTCTATGTCTATATTATAATAGTTTAGAAACAAAACTCTCCTTTTATTCATAGTGAAGAATCAATGGGATTTTCATCACCTCAAAATTTTGATCTCCTTGTGTTTGGATGAATTTACATTCACTCACTTATTGGTGCAATCTGTACTCTTTTAACACACCTTACTCTATGTATTACATTAATAATTAGTTGTATCTCTAACTACCCCCTCCACCATTTGGGTGAAATTTAATGTCTATATATAAAATCACCCATTATTGGAATTTTTTCAACACAAGTCATGGGTTTTACACATTGAGGATAGTATGATCGTGACTTGAGATATTCTTATGGATATAGATAGCTTGGACCACTTACAGTGGTTATAGATTTGAATATAGTAGCTTTGCTCTGAGCTATTTACTCTTTTCTAGTTTTTTTTAGGATGGGACAAATTTTTTAGTGGATATATATTTCACACATTTTTATATACAGTTTTCACTACTAAAAATCATTTTATTTAGTCTTCCATGCGTAATTGGTTTATTTATAGTAGTTTTTCTTCCTTTAGTTTTTTCACTCTCAATTTTTTCACTAATTTTTCTATGTTCAGTTGTATAGGTTGTTTGTAAAATTCCTCCCATATTTAGTTATTCCTTCATATCCTATCGCATCCTCTTGGAGTATGGAGGTGGGCATGGGTATCTGTGGCTTAGGCCCATTTTTGGGTCCGTTTGTGACGATTCGTAACATAGAATGTTCATTATTTGGACTATGTTCAGATGTTTCTCTTTATGTATATTTTTTTGGGATTGGGGAAACAATTTCAATGTGTATCGAGTGTGGATCTTTGGCTAGGGATTCAATTGATGGAGTAGTGGATGATCATTCCATTCACCTGGAACATGAATACATGTTTTTCAACTATAAATTTAGAGACATTTGTTGCAGGGATCAATATTACATGAATCATATAAGATTGAGTCTGGGGCTATAATTCTTGAGTGAGATCCCTATTTTCATATATATATATATATATATATATGAACATCATACCACGGTAAACCTTCAAATCATTCATGATGCATCCGCAATGTAATCCGTCCATGATATATTCTGTAGATCATGATGATGACCCTCTGAGAGAATATTCCTTAGTTCAGAGTGCATCCTAAAATCCAATCCATCTAGGTGGGTAGGTAGCCTCACCTCTACCTTTTCAGTAGTATATTACAATAGTAGAGTAAGTTGGGGATGTATGCCAGATGACCACACTTCCCATGCTCTAGCATCATAGACCAGTGAGGTTATATGGTGAGATAGATCCCCTAGTTGAATATGATTTGATAGATGTTTTGGTAAAATTTTTATTCTTACCTAGAAACACAGGGATCAAATGCTGGATTTGCTAGCTAGACTTTTCCATGGAGCTGTTGGTCATTAATGTTTCCTAGTTACTCATATTAACAATGAGTCGACACACTCATTTGAAAACTTCCAATAGTTATTACATGATGAGTACTACACTTCATTATTACATTATGTATGGATTTAGGATCATATGAAGAATTCGTACAATAGAATTTAAGTGGATGAGTGGACAACTATGTTCACAGACCGTACACAATACCACCACAAAATTATCTGTAATAGATACTTCCAAGAATTGATGTTCGAAAAGGGACTCCACAAAAATATTTATACTAGATTTGTACCCATTTATATCCAAACCTTTGTTGGGGAGATAAAGTGGGAACCTATGATAGATAATGTTTTGTTAAAGAGATGAAAAATATCACGATATGTTTGTGTTTTTGATGGATCAAAGTTTTTTATACTACAAATAATGCACTATATATTTCAGAAAAGAATACCCTACCTAGATCAGGCTCAAGGATGTGGTCGTATACTGAATGGATAATGTAGAACACTAGGAACAATCAGTGTAGATTATTTCTATTCTTATAATGGAAGTGGTGTCATAGACCAATACTGCCTGACCAAATATACTAATCATCCCATGTAGATAACTGATGGGCCCCCACTAGAGAGACAACATTGTGATAATGGTTATTCTAGGTTTTAAATGAGTGGCCCCTAGGGAGTTGAAGCTATAAAATAAGTAATAGGTTCAATAAGGGTGTGTAGTGGTGTGAGATCCATTCATCCAATCCAATAGGAGGCCAACATCAGGATCAGGTAGGTGGAAGCTAGGGCCACATATATCAATAGGATTTTGATGTATATGATCCTATAGTGCACAATCTAATTTGAGGTATGATATTTGATAAATATACTAATTCCTTAGTAATACCGGACACAAGTTATAGTTATTCTTGTGTCTCTCAAATACGGGTTCAATAGTTTCATCTTCAATTAGATAGGCTATCACAAAATCATCATTTGGAGGTTCCTATATGGAATGCTTTTTCTCTATCATTCATCCTCCATAAGAAAATGTTATGTCTTGGTGGATATTTTTTATGGTGGGAAATTTTATTCATTATGATGGAACCCTATGAAGTCATCTTGGGTATTGATAGTATTTCCTTGGATCAAGACCTGGTTGATTATAACTGTCGTTTAGTCAGATGCATACGAGCTGATAGGACGCAGTTCTCTTTTCTAGTGTGAGGGACATCATAGTATGATAGGCAGAAACTGTGAGTAGTAGGATATATATTAGCACCCATCATTTGGTGACTGTAACCCTTTTTTATGTAGACTCAACAGGAATCTGGGCAACTTCAGTTATTGAATACTATATGGGCGTCTTCCCTGAAGATATTTCAGGGCTACCTTTGAGGTTGTAGATGGATTACTTCATTGAAATTTTCCATATGAGTACCCAAAAAACGTTTGAACCATATTTAATGGTACATACATTCTCCAAGAGATATGGTTACAGTTAGTGGAGCATTATGAGAATGGTTTCATCTGACTCAATGTCTCCCCATAGGCTGCTTGAGTTCTGTTTGTGAAAAAGGTGGACATGAGCTTATGATATTACGTGGTGTAGCATCACATAAACCAGGCCATGATCAATAAAAATTACCATTTTTGGACAATTTATTACCTTTTTTATTAGATATAAGTTGTTATATAGTTCAACGATATCTATCCTATCTCTGGATAACTTCATTTTCGAGGCTGCGAGGTAGATTTTAAAATGTTGGTATCTGAATGTCGCTATGGAAGTTATGAATTCCAAGTGATGCAATTTACTATGAGAAATACCTATCCAGTATTTATGAATATGATGAACTATGTCTTCCTTCCATAAATATAAAATTTTATGTGGTCTTAATAGATGAAATACATATATACTATAATGTTGCGAAGGATCATGCAGAGAATATGAATAAGGTTCATGATTTTCTTCGATAGAACCAGTTTTATGAAACGATATCAAATTTCTTGTTTTAGATATCATATGTTCACATTCTAGGTCATCTCATTTATGAACATGTTTTATTTATGGGTCTAAAATTTATATAATTAGTTTTTTCTGGGGATCCACCCAATAATTTCTCAGATATATAGATATTTCTTGGTTTAATGGGGTACTATATGAGATTGATGACTGTCTTTTCAAAAATCATAGGCCCTTTGACCGCACTGACGTTGAATGGAAATCCTTTCACCATGCATTTGTTGTTTCAGAAGTCATTCTAGAATTTGAGGAAGAAGATTGAAAGTGCTTTAAATTTTGATATTACTAGAGGAAGTCATTGAGTGTTTTGGGTATTCTAATTCCATACGATATGGGATCAGTTCAATGGTAGACCAAAATCGGGTTGACATTCTATACGGTTGAGGAAGTTATGACCACATTAGTAGAACTATGTGCCTCATGACCTAGAGTTAGAATATATAGTTTTTTCTTTTATTATTTGGATGTGATACATTTTGGGTGATTAATATAGGGTTTAATCAAACTACTAGAGCCTCAGGTACATCATCACTTATAGTGATCAGACCTGAGGTAGTGACGTTGGATGGAGTTCCTAAAATTATAAAACATTTATATATTATATAATATAAAAAGTGGACACATTATAGAATAAAACCATAGTATAAGTCTTAGGATTAAATGATATGGTAATATTTGTTTTAGTTATCTTCACTTCAGTTGACCCAAGGAGAGTAGGAGGGTAAAACTATTCTATAGATGATGATGTTGAATCTTCTACTCCTCACATGCTTGAAAGAGTCTCAGCTGGAAGACATAAACTGTGAGGTTATTCATGATAATTTTTTCATATGAAACACAATAGATTGATATTCAGAAAAATGTAATAATGATATCATATTACATTGGTGAATAGTGGTTCTATTCATGATACAAGTTTACATTATGTATGTGTTGTACACGTATTATTTAGCTATATATACTAGTGTGGAGAAGATTTATAGATACCATTAGTGTTAGTTTGGGGTTCCCTCATTAGGTGATGCATAACAGTGTGAATCTCAGGGAACCTCAGCTTTTATCTGGTGAAATATGAGAGATACTTTTAGTATGTTTTTTTCCGCCTCTTGAGATATTGATGTTTAAATGGATTGAAAAATACATGGATAATGTCACATGAATTCCAACCATAGAAAAGTTCCATGATTCCATTTATGTGATATTAGGCCAGCTAAATATGTTGATGAAATTATCTCGTATGAGGGAGTATAGTTTAGCAGTTTATTTTGGGATGTTTTACATATGATAGATCTTCTACAATCAAGATGTACCCTAGAAAAGTTTCTCATATCATGATGTGCGTCTTATGTCACAATTTTGGAGAGTACAACAGGAGGAATTAAAGTCCATTTTAGGATGATAACACCCTTTCACCCACAGACTAATGGGATGATAGAGCACATTGTCCATGTGCAAGCGGTTATGTAGAGCGATTTCATGTAATACATCTATCGATATTGCCATCATCACATGCCCTTGGACGAGTTGGATTACAATGAAAGCTACCCCTCTACCATCACCATGGAACCTTTTAAGTCCCTATACAGGATACCATGAAGGTAAAAATTGTGATGGATAGATGTTAAAGAGTCATATATCATGGGGTGAGAGTTGGTGTTGTAGATGGTGGGAATTGTGATGGTCATCCATGAGTGGATGACGACATCCCGAAAAAGATAAGAATGTTACACAGATAGATGTCATTGGACCTTAGAGTTTGATTAGGGAGGCAATATCTTCATGCGATTCACCCCTTGATGATTAATGTAGACGTTTTTATGAGTATTCAATCTATCCTACAGGTTCATCACTCCATTCAAGATCATGCATTGTGTTGATGAGGTTTCATATTGCATTTTCCTAGACCCTTAGATTGAGTGAGTTTATAACGTCTTTCATGTGTTACATCTGAGGAGATTTGTGAAGAAAGCTATACTTTTCATTGAATGGGTCATACTAGTCATTGAATTTGGATCCATCTTTGTATAGAACATGGTGGGAATTATAGATCAAGGAGAGTTCCTTGTGAGGATGAACAATCCCTTCGGTTTGTATGTTGAGGAAGCACATGAACGTGTAAGAGAGTTGCTGTGAATGGGATAGATAGATGTGGGATCAGTATGCCATGTTGTTTCCCTATGTTTTATTATTATAGAAGAAAAAAATAAATAAAGGAATGATATAAATACCTAGTTTTTGGCCTTTTATAATTTTAAATATATCTAAATATATTTTTAGTGCTAAAAGGTGAGACGACGTGTTATTCTAAATCATGGTTTTCCTAGAATCAATTTTATAAACATGTTAAATATATTTTATATTTATCACAAGTTTCTTCTTAATGAAAATTAGATAACTATTAGATGGTTGATTGGATTGGAAACCAATGACCATGGTTTTTCCTACAAATTAATTTTTACCTTTTGCGCAAATGAAATGTGTCAGAACATGATGTTCAGGTCCCTTAATAGTGGGTAGTGAATTTATGTGGGTCAATTAATTAATTATTAAATTTACTTAAATTAAACCTTGATCAAAATATGATGTTATAAATATGTTGTTATTGGTATTTATCCAAGGATAGGTTCACAATTATCACATCCACCAACTAGAGCATAACCCTCCTCCATTGGTGATGAACAAAAAACCACATGATCTAGGTGCATTGATGTGCAACAAACACAGAGTCACCTCTATAGTTTATTTGAGAGAGTTTTATTCAAAAAAAAGATAAAAAATTAGGTAGTACTCGACTATTAATATTTTAAACATTTGGATTAAAATTTTAGTATATTGTTAATTTATCATTGATCATTACCCCTCCTCGTACCATTTTCATGTTCCAACAAACAGAAACTGAATTTTTTGTCTTTTGTATATCTAGCCCATTATTCACGTACATGATCATTGGACAAGAAAAGTGCTACAATGAACATGAAAACATTATTCATGTTCATTTATTAACCCATTATTCATGTTTTTTACACTGGGATCCTGTGATTCCTAGTTGACAATTTCTTGGTAACCTGAGCTTGATCGTGTCCCCGAAATTGTAAAAGATCAATGAAATGATAATGATATTGAAAAGGTAGTATTGATTGGGAATCAATGTGTTCAATGGATGTCAAAATAAAATGATTTAGGGATGGATTATCAACTGTTTATGTAACATCATTGTTTAGAACACACGACATGACTACATCGATAATTCGAGAAAATTCGCGATAAGGAATAGCTAGTATCTAAAATGAAAGGCCAAATCTCAATTTATTGTACTTAAAAGTGGATATTTCAAAGAGGATGAATATAATTCAATGAAAAAACAAAGATAAAATACATCCATATAATCTGGATAAATCTGAATTGCATACCATGTACTATGAATAAAAAACAGTGTGAGGACTCTTTCGTTGTGGTGTAAGGATTATAGAACCAATAACGATGAAATGGAGTGTAATTAATAAACATGTCATGTATCTCCTTTACATGTTATTGAGCCATGTGTTTGATCACAAGGTCATGAACATTCCATGTACCAAATACAAGGACATAGTTTGGCCACATAGGTGACATCCCAGGTGGACTAACACAGTGTGTACCATAGTACACTGACATATGACTAAGAACATGGACATGGTTTGCAGACATGGATTATCCCCTATATAGGTGACACATGCCATGTAGTTCACCAACATAGCATGTACACAACACATATGGAAACAGTGTACGGACCAGAGATCAAGAGCACCAGTGAAGAGGGACCACATGTAGTGTGGGTCCCCTCCCACTATGTTTACTACTCGAGCTGTTTTGAGTGAAAATAAATCATTGTAATCTCTTTTATTTGACAAAGGATTTTGGACTGTGAGATTATTATCATTAGTTTTTTTCTACATGGAATGAGATTGTACTGTAGAACATGGCTGTTGAGATATGATGTGAAATATTCTAGTTTTGGCACGTGTTCAAGAAATACTCAATGATGAGAGTGACCATAAAAATCACCAGTGTGGTATTAGGATTAGCCTCCAATTAGGATGGGTAGTGGTGTTCTCTGATGATAATTTTGAGTCACCCATTAGTTGGACCGGTAAGTGGGTTTTCTATAGTTTCAGGGCTTACCCTCCGACATTTCTATAGAGCGGAGTTCCCAGAGGATGGTAATCATCCTACCCTCTAGTAGGGCTATATAGTGGAATACTATGATGAAACCATATAGGCATAACTATCCAGAAGGGCTAAGAAATGGATTTCCTTAATAACCCACAGAGATTAAACTGTAGTTGGAATGGAAATAGGATTCCCTAATGACCTTCATGAGTGGTATCCTCCATTTAGACTTCGCAGTGTAGTTATTCAATGACTACTTGAGTTGGACCCTCATATCATACATAGGATATGATCCTATCTTAAATCTAATTGCTCGTTGACTGTATGGAAACGTAATGAGATGTGGTTTGAAAAAACTTTGTAATCAAGTGAAATATGGATGCCTTCCACAATGAGGTTCATTATTTTGATGAAACCTAAAACTATTTGGGATATTTATTTCCACCCAAAGCAGATATTACCAAGGTAATATCATTGTGAAGAATATATTTTTGTATCATAGGTTGATTCCAGAGATGGTGGGAATGGAAAATGGGCATTACTTTTTAATTATTGGATATTGTTCTTCTTTCGATGAGTGATGAGATTGAGATCCCTTACACTCTAATTTGGGATTAAATTACCATGTAAATATATATATCATACTTCAGTAACAACTCATTGGGTTTTGATTACACTCCTTCCAGGAGAGGTGAATACACATGAGGTATACCACATGTTTACTGTGTCTAGATTATCATGGTTGGATGAGTCTATACTCCTCCAATAGGTAACAAATAATCAATGATAAGTTCATATTATCATCCTGTAGAGCTCGCTGTGTTTGGTTGAGTTTACATTCACTCACTTATTGGGTGGAGCTATTCTCTTTTACCATATCTTGTTATATCTATTGATTTCATCTTACATGTAATATCTTACTTCTCCCCCTTCACCATTTCTAATAATTATACTATGTATGTATATATTATCCCATATAAGGGATTTTCACAACATGTGTCATGAATTTGGAAATTGGTAGAATAGTCAACCATGAATTTAGAGGATCTTGGGGATAAAACTACTTAGACCTTGTATAGTGGTAATAACATGGGATACCAAAGTTGGGCTTGCATATGATTACTATTTTTCAGTTCTTTTCAGTTAGTAAATATTTCTTGGTGGGAATGTATTTTTTCCATTTTTTTTACAATACCATAATTCATTTTATTTAGTGGTCCATGCTTAGTTGGGTTATTTATATAAGTGCTACATCCTTTATTTATTTCCAACATCAAATTCCATTGATTTCTCTATATGTGTGGGTCCATGTTCTAGGGAAAAGACATCCTCGAGTTAGTTTTTAATTCAATTCTTATTGGCACCCCTAGCCTATAGAGGTGGTCTTGGGGTAGTTTTGGCACAATTTAAGGATTATTTTCGGGTCATGAAATGTGTGATGGACTCATGTAGTAATCATACATTCACATATAGAGAGAGAACACATGAGGTTTACCTATACCATAACTCTAGTCTAGTATATGGTGCATATACAAGATGTTTTTAATTCATTCCAAAATCCATTAATCCTCATTATTTATGAAATAAAAATGTTTAGACATAATCACTGTGTGTAATGATAACTACCATTAAAATATTTTATGGATAGCACAGTTCCTCATTCATAAAACTTGCATCGACCCCCCTTGGTCACTACATTGGTTGAAGTCTTACTGAGTTTAATGAAATGAATGTATCATAAGTATATTGTAATTAAATTTATTCTTCGTAATTAGAATAAGACTCTTATTTCACCATAGTATAGGGATTAATCACATGAATATGTTGTTCAATTTAACGAGAGATTTGGCACTATTTTTCATGAAGCTCCTTCCAGAATAGCATTAACTTCATGAAAAAATAATCTTTCATAGAACACTAATTCATCACAGAATAACCAATCATTAAAAATATCCATTTTATGAGATACATAAACAATGTTCAATTATAAGGATGTATTTTTAAAATTATTATTATTTTAATGAATATCTTATTCAAAAATATCACAACTTTCCGGAATTCAAAACGATTCCACAATTTATCTAAAACTTTTTTTGTCAACTTATTTGGGGAATCTAAAAGTTTATAGCCTCAACCCTTTAGGAATCTCCCATTACTCCATTATCTTTTTCAGAAACCTCTAAATTCATGTTCATGAATATCCTTCATTCATGAAGAACACATTAAATTTCCAAAATTCAGAAATATTCTCGTAGTCACTAAAATCAATTTCAAACCATCATGCATAGTAAATATTTTTTCGTAGTTACAATGAATACCAATATTTATATAATAAATTTTTGAATCTCATTCATGATTCTCCATATAATAACAAAGCACAACATT
Organism: Viscum album; assembly: GCA_963277665.1. Lineage (NCBI taxonomy): Eukaryota > Viridiplantae > Streptophyta > Magnoliopsida > Santalales > Viscaceae > Viscum > Viscum album. Next base: position 1,277,970,374 of record OY728133.1, read on the forward strand.
TATGAAACCTAGTCTTCATAAAACATGTTATATTCTTAAGAGTCAATCCCAGAAAACAACCTTTCAGAAATATTTCTCCTTCATCCGGATCAGGTTCCTAAAAATATAGAAATAAATATGAAATGATTCCACGATCAACACTATTGTTAGATTGTATTATGAGACCACTTTTCTTTGAAAATCCCAAATCATCATAGTGTGGCTTAACAAAAAAACATAATCTAAACTCTATTTCAGCTCTGAAAGGACTTGATTCCAAAAATATACAATTGTGTGTTTATGGGAAATATTTTGATAAATTAAATAATTAACTAACATATATAAAATTCAAAAAGTTGATAATGAATTCCTCTAACACTCTATGTCTATATAATAAATTTTTGTTATAAAAAATAAGACAGAAAGCATGAATAGAGGTCTTTTGCAATGGAACTCTTAACGAAATCCAAGATCAGTATTGATTTAAATGGACTATTCCCATATAATTAACAATGATCATCCTATTATAGAATCATCACCTGGTTTGTCAAAATCATACTACTAAAAACCCATTAAAATGATAAATTTATCTATTTCCCCCATTGGAAATAAAACAAACAGATCCTTAATTGAACTTTGTTGAACTCAACAAAAATCCCCATTGCGCTTATCATTCCCAAAAACCTATAAAACAACCATAAACATATTAAAACAGTTGATATATTTTGGTATTATAGTCCAACCATAACTCCATAATTCATTTTGAGGTGGTTAAACACCACGTATTAACTGATGTTTTTTGAACCCTTGGGCAACCAATTGTTTAGTCATAATTTTAATAACATGTTAATCAGTTAAACATACTGAATTTTAATAAAACCTTATCCAAAATTTTGAATATAAATTTATATCTAATATCAATATGTATTTTATGGGATTGTTCAATCGAATTATTCATATCATCTATGCTGAAATTGTTTTCAAATTGAATCACAGTGGGATTTCTTACAGCAGCACTAATATTATTTATTTGTTTATTCATAAACAATAGGATATTGCATGTATTTTTAGAAGATATATACTCGTCTTCACTCATATTGGGAGAAGTTATTTTTTTCTCCTGCACAACTACCCCACTTATTTATTTCAAATGAGGAATGATCCACCACTTTTGGTATTTCTATCCACCACATTTACAACCCATTCAATATTATAATTTATTTTTTATTATTTATATCTTCCTATAACAATGTATGGGACAAGATTGGGAATACTATGAATATATCTCATGATTCTTTGGTCAACATACAAATGTTAACCCATCAGATTACATTGAAAGTGGCCCACTAACCTTGAAGAAAATAATATTCTTTTTGTGTTTTATTTAGGTATAATTTGATTCTAATGATTATCTAATACAATATGGGATTATTAGAAGTCCTATAGTTAATTATTATATATTCTATCCCAACTGAAAATACTGTTGAATATTTTTTGTAGTAATCAATATTGAATTTCTTAAAAATATCCCTTTTATATTTTTTATAAGAAATGAAGGTGTAGTACATATTTCGATTCACCTGCTACACCATGAAGAATGTGATTTCACCATTCACACGCATTTAAAATTATGATTTAATGTAACTATCACATTTTCCTTCTGATCCTTTTCTACTTATTCAAAATATTATATCCTAGAAATACACAAGATTCCTAAATTGATCTTCATGTGAGTTCTTCACATCGTGATTATAAATTAAATCTCCACTTTTCATTTTAACATTCTTTAGATAATAATCCATTGGAGACTACCATGCTAATGGTTCATTTATTAGGCTGTATATATCCTTATTTAATTTATAAACCTTTAATTCTTAATTTCCACTTTAAACTCAAGTGGATTCTCATTGTATACATCTTCTTCAAGAACTCTATTTATGATCACTACTTTTCCATCCAACTAATAAACTTTAAATCCTATTTTAATTTCAATAACAAATATAATCATGATCGATTCCAGTATGGATACTAGAGAAAAATTTTCTACCACATGAATTCCTTCAACTTGTACATGGCCTATATGAACTAGTAGTGACTTGTTTCTGATCCCATTTACGCACTCATCAATTTTAATTTTATTAATCCACTTTGTTCCAATCATATTGGGACATTTAGGTATCATTAATATATCCAATGTATTGTTCTTTTAAATCAGATCATGTTCTTAATTCAAGAAATTATATCAAGATTCATCATTTTCTTCTAATTCAAATGAGTATGGTTCCACAATTTATATTAAGGAATAATGATCATAATTCATCAATATACTTAACTATGTGGGTGACGTCCAATCCCAAATGATGTTAGATTGGTTAATTTATAATCCTTTATTTTTCATCTTTTTTTATAATGTATCTTCAAAAATGGTGTCCTGCTTTGATTGTTCTTATGAATTATCATATTTTTGAGGGAAATGAAATATTTTTATGCCTCCAACTATTTTTTTTTAATATAAACATAAAAATTTATTTTCAAAGTCACATTTGAGGAAAAAGAGGGAAACTAGTGAATTTCAAAATAGAAAACAATCTAAGAGGGATAAATTATTAAATGGACATAACAACATTGTTTTAGATGAAATTAAATAGATAAGTGTCTAGAATCAGATGTTCATCAAATTAACACTATTGAACCCAGAATTTTGGATTGAGTCTTGGGAACCATTTATTTTATCTTTTGAAAAAACATTTGGTTTGAAACATTATGTATATAGATTTATTAGATTTATATTTTACCATCTTCATGACATATCCCCATGTGGAGTGGGGAGGGGAATTATATATATATGGGTTAAGGTTTCATAATGGAGGTCATGACTCAATTCCATATACTTATTTATGAAATGTTTAATATCCACCTAGATAATAAGTATAATTTAAAGTTCTATGATATGACCCACTAACGATCTATATAACCGAGAGGGAAAAACACTTTCCCTACGATTCAGATGTAAGAATTGGTTAATCGACAATGCCAATTATTTATACTCCTTCCCAATTCAAAAGAATATATGAGATCATCCCCATTATTTCTTTAGAATGGATAATAACTTCCATGTATTATCCATAATTTTCCACCTCCATACATGACAGTCCACCGAATTGGATCTCTTTTTCTATATTATTAGGACTAATAAATTCCATGGATTAGGGGTTCATCTAGGTATTAATAGTTTTACGATCATATAATATTCACTTATTGTTCTATATTTCTCATCCTATAAAAAATTGAATTCATCCTCATAAGTGATGGGATGTTTTCCGTTATCCACTGTAGCTTGGATTCCTTGTGTATTTATAGTCTTAGATTATTTTAAAATTACCTCCATTTTCCCCCAACATGACATTCAAGTGGTTTCTTCATAATGTAATATAGCTCTTCGATGGGAGTATCTCTAGTAACCTTTCCAAAAAAAATCTACTCTGGATTCTTTGCTAGAATCCACAACCCCATCAATTCAGATCAAGAAATTAGTTTTACCTTTCTCACAATAATAAGAACTCACATCCACTTGATGATCTCCAGAAGGCATGACTTTATCATCAACATTATTTCCAATAATGATAGGTTCTACACCATCCCAATTCTCTCTCATATTTTGAACACCATTGCACACCACATAGATTTTGAGACACTTAAATAAAGGGGAAGTCTCTAGATAGAATCAAGATGGCCATGACAATGTAAATGAGAGAAATAGGCAGGCATATCTTCATTGAAAACATTATAAAAGAAACATTATTACCCTTTAATAATCCAAATACATTTAGGTATATCCCTATAAATCTCACTTATATATACACATTTGTATCATGGTATTGGGATAGAGTCATTGTTGTAGAGTAAGACTCTATTGTTTTCTAATAGTATTTTAAATAACTAAAAATAAATCATGTTGAAAAAAATGCTGGGGTAATCATAATAAGGTGACCAAGACTAGAAGGTCCATAGATTCTCAACCATCATTACCAAAAAAACAAATTTTGGTTACTAATTATTTTACCTATAGTTATCCACAATTCATGATAACACCATAAATAGAACTCATCAACATCATAAAATTGAATAATAAACCAAAAATGGTCATGGGGGAAAATTTTAACCCTATAAAGTCCAATAAAGTACATATTATTGATGGTCATAACAAGAATATGGAGTAGACCCTAAAATTACCCCACCAGTGTAAAACAAAAAATATAGAATATGATAATAACCTCTATATTCAAAAATGTGATTTCCAAATTTCCTCAAGGTATTTCGGATTTTATCTTCAATGACGGTGACATCAATACATTACATAATTCATCCAATAAAAGGTTTGTGATATATGTAGGAATTATTCATCATTGAATAAATATTGAATATTACATCATCTGCAGCATAACAATAGATTCCTTGATTTTGTTATTTTTTATGTTGAAACTTTTACTTCAAAAAAATGTAATATAAATCAGATATTTATTTCTTCAATATCATAAAATAATATGGTTAATTGGTTTCTCCACTAAATTTCCCTATATGATTTTGAGTGTACACTGCAATATGAAGAGCCCCATTCCAGTAATGATGAGAATTTTGACACTCAGTCTGCATGGTTCTAGCTATACTGTTCACCAATCAAATTTGGCATTCAGAAAAAATATTTTTCACTGGGGTTGTCGTTATATCTACCTCATTATTTCTTCAATGTTTTCCATTTAATTTTCAAATTCAATGGATTCTTATTATCCTTTTTTGTTACATCATAGTATCTCAGTTTTGTGGCCTATTTAATTTTCCACAATTTGAGTATAACCCTTCATGCAATGAAGCAATTATTATTTCTTCTATGTAAGAATAACATATTAAATTATACTACAATAATAAATATAAATATTAAAGTACCTTTATCAATATGGTTTAAACACTTTTTCTGTAAAAATTTTGCTTGAGTGGATGAGTTCATAAATTTTGGTTCCCTTTTGTTCATCGGCTCATATGAACTCTGAACTATCATTCCTCGAACAAAATAATCACATTCCCTTATCGTTTATGCATTCTATTGGGAATATCAATGCCTATATTCATCATATATATCGTTAATTTCTATGTTGATTAATATTAACCAAACTATAGTGTTACAAGTTGTCTTATTATTTAGCTGTTACGTAAGAATCCTCTATTTACTATCATCATAGAATAAGTCAACCTATGTTCTTCATACGTTCGTGATATATTTACTTGTCATTTCTCTTATTGACCACCCATTTTTTATTAAATGTCACTATCATCTTGGAAACACCCATCTCACTCATACACATGAGAGTATGACTCAATCCACCCACCTATAGAACGTCAGTTTTCTAATGCTCTCTATTTTCCAGTTTTGTATTTCCAAATGCTATGATATTTAATGAATCATAATTTTGAAAACACTAGATTACATCAATGATTTTCAAAAAATTATTCAATAAATATTTATTTCTCTTTATATGTGATGAGAATATGCTCTCGTGAATCTATGTGATTCTTTGGTTTATTTCATTGAGATCTACTTCTACAAGGTGGGATTTATTGATTTTATTATTTTCCTTTCACGAGATACTAGATTGAGTGGAGGATTAAGATGGAAATTTCAATCACCTTTCCATATGAATGGGTTCATAATAATCATATTGTTCTTTGAGTGGATAATACTTATTAGTAGGAGAAACTCCTCATGTTTGGTGGGTATTTATTTTTCTTTAACTATTGTAGGTAATTTTTCCTCCATTAATCTTCCTACATTGTCAAACATTATTAGAATATTAAGTGTAGTGAATGATATATCAATAGAATCTATTTATTTTAAATTATGAATGGTATAGTTTCATTGTCCTTTCATGACACCCAATAACATCCCTATTCAGTTTAATCCTTTCCTCTTTATAGTGTTACATTTTATGGCCTAGAAAGAACCTGAATTGAAATTTTATAATAGGAAACGTCTTCTCACATATATTCCTCATCATGTACCCTTAATTGGTAGAATGCTATAATTATATATCATCTCTAGATACCTGGGTATAATTTTATATTCTATTTTATCTGAGAATTTATTTTTTATAAATCAGCTGCCTTTTGATATGTCCAACTTTTTTTCTTCCATTTATTTTAACTCCTCCCATTTATATGAATTCATTTTTTAAAATCACATCCAATAACAATTATTCCCAAACATGTGGATATCTGATCATTAATTTCCATCAATTCTCCTTCAAAACCATGTTTAGATCATTTTTAAAATTAAACTTCTGAGAATTGTAAAAACTACAATTTCTTATTTGTTTAATTTTATAAGGAATATTATTAATATTTATTCTATAGAGTAATAATGTCATATTAGATTCCATAAACTCTCTTAGACTTGTATTATTGTCTTTATGTATGTTTATTGGTGAAATTTTTTCTACTCATTATTGCTCTCGTGTTCTACAATAACTTTTGTGTTTTAAAGAGTTGCTAAATTTTACTATGTCCCAGCTTCATATTGACCATTTTCCACTTTTATGCTGATCAATGGACTACGATGACCCTTACAGAATGAATCTTAACAATATATTCTATTGTGCCCAAGTGATTGAATTTGTTGTCAATAACCTGTCAATGAGTGCCAACTGTTGAAGTAGAGCTCGAAGAGTGATAAATCATGAAGAATAATGGTTGAATAAGCATCATTAAATCAGATGATTGTAGTGCAGATATTTTGTTCAAAGAACTTGTATTAAGAAGATACAATGTCACAACATTGTCAGAAGTCCATGCATGATGAGATAAAGGTGATCCATCCACAATCACTAAGTAGATGAGGAATGAAGAAAGGAGATCCATCCACATCACTAAGTGGATGAAGTGAAGAAGTTCCATCCATATCTACTGAGTGGATGAGGGGTGAAGTGATGATGAACCATCCGCAACTACTAAGTGGATGAAGTGGTTTGAAGAAAACCATGCACTATCTCTTAGTGCATGAGGATTTGAAGATGATACAACATTATCTCTAATTGGATCATTGAAGAACACTGAAGAAATATTTGATTCAAGAGAAACGGTTGAAGAAGAACCTTCGGAAATTCCCTCCTATGTAGAGAATAAATGTTTGAGAGGAAATGAGGAATTATAATGAAGAAGAGGAGGTGAAGAAGAGGAGAATGGCTTGAATTAGACTTTTTCCTACTTGGTCTAACCAAGTATACAAGGTGATGTTAAAAAAATGGGGCCTGCCCATGAGCTAGCTACCCAAGATTCAACTCAAGGCACATGTGGGACCACAAGGGGTTGACCGCGCCCCTGAGGAGGCCTAGGTAGAGCCAGCCTGCAGAAGGCCGGGCCGTGTGTAAGCCAGATCCATGCGGAGGTCAATCTTGCGCAATGTGGATGCCAAGGGCGTGCCCATGAAGGAGCACATTGGGCGCTATAGTGCGCCCAGAGAAGCATAGTGGGCACTAGAGCGTGCCCGCAGGAGAACCGGTGTGGGGCGACACTAGAGCAGGGAGAGGAGTAATCTGAGCTATGTTCGGGAGGATATGTTTGTTAAACCGCACAAGAACCGTGATGCGTTTTGATATGGGACAAGTTTTTAAAGACGCGGAGCTGATCTGCGCCGTCCATCTGATCTTCGTGTAATTTTGGCCGCTCATCTAATCTCACCACACCACATTATAATCCTGACCGTCTGAGATCATTAAATGTCAATCCAATGGACAAGGTGACAAACTGAGGTTATCTTCAACCTCCGAACACCAAAGCTCCACCCGACGTCATTTCTCACCATAGATGAAGCTGATCCACCTTGATCGAGCTCCAGACCACTGTAGAAGCTCAAATTAAGTGCATGATGATTGTTTTGATGAACCGAACTCATACATACATAAAAATTTGCATGAATGCAATGAGATGAAGAAATTCGAAGGAGCCTAAGGCAAACGAAGTTGATGAGGGTGCACTGGCTGTTCGATGTACATGGAAAAGCATTGAGAGTGTTTTTAAATGCATGCATGTGATGCACACACCTAGATCAAAGGATCCCACGTTTGGAAATAGGAAACACCCGAGATATGCTGAATATCTTAAACGTGGGTTGAATGTTTTTAATGAACCGAATATCTTGGTTATTCAATGGAATGTATCTCAGGCATTCAAGATTTGAACTCCATGGTTATGTTTGCGTTCCTTGCATATAAAAAGAGGAGCCCGTGTACGAGAAGGTTTGCTACCATTCTTGAAGGAAGGAGAACTTGTTTCTCCAAAGAAACATAGCAACCACGAATATCTCTGGTTCGCGAAAGGTAGAGGTGTCCGCGCATCCTTGCTACGCGAAGGGGAGGTGTCTCATGCATCCCTTTCGTAAAGGAGTCTCGCATAGGTCTTCCGCGAATGAGTGGGGATAACCCATTGGTTCGTGAAAGAAGACGTGCATCTCTTGCACGAAGAGAAGAAGCACGAACACCGTTGGTTTGTTGAAGATTAGATCTGCACCCTCTGTGAGAAACTTCCCACAAACACGTGATAGGTTCATTGAACCCTCGGCATGTCTTCGTGGCAGTAATCCGGTAGGCAATCCACACACTTGGTGCGTAGAAGACCCGTTCTCCCTTGTTTGCACGAAGAAGAACAACAGTGCTCTCTTATTTTTCACAAAGAAGGTGATCCTGAGGCCTTGTATTGTCACAAAGCGGAATACATGCATGGGGGGTGAGGCTTTGATAACCTCTTGAGAAGAAAACCTCACACTTATACCATCCACATAACCATTCAGATTATGTGTGATTTACTTGATGAAGAAGTGTGCTTGCATGGTGGAGTTAATGTGCATGCAAACATAAGAACAAAGTGTGTGTGCACATGAGAAGAAGGGATTGGATGTATGTACATGCATGCATATTGAATAAAAGTATTGGTTAGAAAGACCGACATGTTCTCCTGGAGTTTTTTGAAGCTACTTGAAGAATTAAACAACACATTTGAAGAAGAGAAGTGGAGCTATGAAGAAGAAGATGTTGTGAAGTTGGGGGGTTTGACCAACTTTTAATTGAGGGGTATAACCAATTACCATGTAAACATCTTCTGGAATAGTGAAGAATTCATGTTGTGGAGTGTAACCAATATGGAAAGGAGTAGGTCTTTATACCGAACCTTGTAAATGTCTGTGTTCTGTGCTTTCATTATCACTCACCACCAAAAGAGTAGATCTTGGTCTTAGCCAACCATAGAGGTTGAATTGATCATTCAAAGGGAACAATTCTTAAAAATAAAAAGTTATCACTGATTCACCCCTCCCCTCTCAGTGATCACAACTGATCCAGGAATTTCAAGTGGTATCAGAGGGAGGTTACCTCTATTAGGATCTACTTATGAGAAAATGGACAATCTGAATTCTGTTAATAGTAGGGGTGTTCCTACATTCGATGTAAAGAATTACCACATCTAGAAGAATTGGATGTTACCCTAACTTCTATCTCTCAGCCTTGAAGTTAGAGATGTAGCCTTATTTGGATTTCCTCCTCTTGTGAAGGAATATGCTATAAAACTAGATGAGAAAAGAAATATGGAAGTTGATGGTAACGCTCAACATTCCATCCTTATGTCACTCTCATAAAATGTATACACAAAGTTCATGGGACTCAAGAATGCTAAAGAAATTTGGGGCAAATTGGAAAGAAGTTATGAAGGCAACATGAAAGTTAAGGAAGCCAAATTAAAAATTTGGAGAAGCAAGTTTGAAGATATCAAGATGGGGGAGAAAAAAATATTCATGATTATTTTACAAGAGTCAATGAAATTTACAGTAACATTCGGGGCTTTAGAGAAAAATTGGAGGACTCAACTATTGTAAAAATAATAATGATAAACTTTCCTAACAGGTTTGACCCCAAAGTCTCAGTATTAGAGGACAGATATAATCTCTCTCTTGATGAACTACACAAAATTTTCCTTGCATATGAAATGAGGAAGATCCCAGTATTCAAGAAGAAGATCAAAGATGAGATGGCTTTCGAGGCCATGAGACAACTCAAGATAAGAGATGAGGAATTCTTAGAATCAAGTGAATCTGACAATGAATAAAAGGATGAATACTTTAACAAAATTATTTCTCTCTTATCAAAAATGATTGGAAAAGATAAATTCAATGGATAAGGTAATTTACCACCGATGCATTTCAATTACAATAACATCAGACACTTTTCTGTTAACTATACCAAGAAGATATTTAGTGCTCCAGAAGTTGAAGAAGAGAAACCACCAAATAAGAAAGGGAGTAGAAACCCAGGAGAAGGAAGAAAATTTGGTGCAAGAAAGAAAAAGTTCATTCCAGGTTAAAGAAGAAGCTATGTGAGCAAATAAAAAGAATCAAACTCCACATCATCCAGTCAATCAGAAGAAGAAACAAATTTTATGGCTCATGTGGAAAAAGGGTTTGACACCTACCGCAGTGAAGATGATGAAAGTGAACAAAAAGGGCTTGAAACATGTTTTAAGATGAATTAGAGGCTTTCCTTGAGCAAAAATATAAGCCCAAGAAATAGAAGAAAATGTTACTAAAGGAAACCAAAAGGATGATCGGGGATTTGGAAGAGTGTACGAAGAAACAGACATTGTAAATTGATGAAATAAAGAGACACAAACTATAGACAGCTGAGCTGGATAAGATAGAAAAAGATCTTGAAGAGAAACTTCACCTCAAATAAGAAGAGCAATCAGTGACACGGTCCAAGTTGATTGATGTATATAATTGCTTGACAAAGATGAGAGAAGACTTTAACAAGGCTGTTGAGGTCAGGGAAGAATCATCTCATGCTAGTACTCAGAAGCATGTCAACTCACCACTATTTAAATCTCAAAATACATATGTTATCTCTAATAATGCAGGTTCAAATATGAAATTTAGGTAGATAGGGAATACAAAAACTTTTGAAAAATCATCTTCAATGGAAGAAAGGAAATCCCCATGAAGGACTACACAAATCATAAACAAAAAATTACAACATGACTCCTATCAGCAGAGATGGTCAAGGTTTAGAGGCTACCACTGGTGTTGTGGTGTGTTTGGACACAAGGCCTATGCATGCTAGTATAACATGCCTCAACCAAGTATGAGGCATGAGTCAAGAGGGAGACATCCTGAAACTAAGAGTGTATTACAGAAAGTAGAAAAACATCCAATTCAGATCAAATCTGACTGTCTGGGTGAAGCTTGTGGAAGATGTGACCAACAAGGTCATAGAGCTAATAAATTTATAACTATTCTTCCTGAACAAAGGGTCAAATACATGAAAGGAAAAGGCATTCAGGGACCTAATGTAGAAATCACATGCTTTTCTAAAGTTTCCCTAAAAGCCAGCAGTAAAACCAAGTCATGGATCCTTAATAGTGGATTCTCATCACACATGACTGGTGATACCAAAATTTCTAGCAACATAGAAATTCATGAGGGAGGAACTATGGTGTTTGGAAATGATTGTTCTCTGAGAATCAAGGGAGTTGGAAAGGCAATGATTGAAACAAAAATTCTAAAATCCAATGATGAGTTGTTTGTTGAAGGATTAAAGCACAACCTGCTGAGTGTAAGCCAATTATGTAATGATGGACACGAGGTGTTGTTCCAGAAAGATTCATGCATCATCAAGAGCTCAAAGAATAGAAAAATAATCTCTCAAGGAATAAGAACCACTAGCAACCTATTTCAAATTGGTGAGTCCATCAATTCTCGATACCTTAGTTCTAAGGATGAATACAACATCTGGAATAGAAGACTTGGCCATATTAGTCAAAGGAGTATGAGTAAAATCTTAAAGTACAATATTGTACGAGATCTGCAAAAATTAAAGAGAGAAAGAGATGCAATTTGTGACACATGTCAGAAGGGAAAACTGACCCATAGTTCACACGATGGAGTAGATATTATGTCTAATAGGCCTCTTGAACTCATCCATACAGACATATGTCGAACAATGAGATAGAAGTATACAAGTGGATATCTTTATTTTATAACCTTCATTGATGATTACACTCGGATGACCAATGTCATGTTCATGAAACAAAAGTCAAAAGAAACCACAATGTTCAAAAATTTCAGGAGGCAGGCTGAGAAAGAACTTGGACTCTGTATAAAGAAAGTGAGATCAAACAATGGAAAAGAATACACTTCTGATGCTTTTGAAAGCTATCTATTCAAGCATGGAATCAAGCATCAATACAGTACACTATATACTCCACAACAGAATAGAATGGATGAAAGAATGAATCGAAGCATAGTTGAAATGGAGAGGAAAAATGTTAGCTGAGCACAATATCTCTAAGTTTTTCTGGAGAGAAGCGGTATGCACAGCTATACAAATACAAAATAGATCTCTCCTGAGACCAGAAACACAAACGACAACCTATGAAATGTGGTTTAACAGAAAACCAACTTTTAAATACTTCACAGTCTTTGACAGTCCTTGCATCATCAAGATTAAAAACATTTATCTGGGAATGTTTGAGGAAAAGCAGTAGAAAAAATCTTCATGGGTTACCTACCTGATGGAAAAGGCTATAGATGCTAGAATAAGAGGTTGAACAAAATTATTGACTGCAGTGATGTCAGAATAATTGAAAACTACACCAAACCATAAATTGTGGATAATGATGACTCAAAGAATGACACAACCTTGGATCAGAAGAATGAAGAATTAACTGATCCAACACCATCTGCTGGTGAGATAAACTATGAACACACCAGTGATTAAGAGGAAGGTAATGAAAATGGAAGAAGAAGATACAAAAAATTGAAGAAACATGTCAACACAGAAAATGTCCTTGGTGACCCACAGTCCTCAGTAAAAACTAGAAGAAGATTGAGATTGGATGATCAGACTGCACTGGTTTCTCAAGTTGAACCTCACACAGTGGTTGAAGTAGTTGAAAATGGGGAATGGATAGAAGCTATGCATGAGGAACTCAATCAAATAGAAAAGAACTCCACTTGGGATCTGGTGCCAAGGCCCAAAAATAAAAATGTAATTGGGAGAATGTGGGTTTTCAGAAACAAATTCAATGAAAAAGGGGAAGTTTCTAGAAATAAGGCCAGACTCGTATTCAAAGGGTATTCACAAATAAAAGGAATAGAATTTGAAGAAACCTTCTCACCAGTTGATAGACTGGAAAATATCAGAATGTTCTTAGCAGTTTCATCACACAAGCATTACAATGTCTATCAGATGGATGTGAAATCTTCATTCCTAAATAGAGATCTTGAAGAAGAAGTTTATATAGAACATCCAGAGGGATTCATGATGGACAAAGATGGTAGTATGGTATGTAGATTGAGAAAAGTTTTGTATGGATTGAAGCAGGCCCCTAGAGCATGGTACTCCAAATTGGATGGTTTCCTCAAGAGCATGAAATTTGTCAAATGAACAGTTGAAAGTAATCTCTATGTCAGAGAAATGGCCATTGGTACTCTCATAGTCATTATCTATGTGGATGATATTATTTTTACTGGTGACAAGGGAGGATTATGTGAAGAATTTGTTGAGAAGATGAAGAGAACCTTTGAAATGTCCATGCTTTTTCAAATGACATAATTTCTAGGATTTCAGGTGGAACAAAGGAAAAACTCTATATTTATTTCACAGGAAATGTATACAAGGGACTTAGTGAAATGGTTTGGAATTGAGAGTGAAAAGGAAGTCTTAACACCCATTTATGTTGGAACCAAGCTATGCAAGGATGAAGAAGGCAACAATGTTGATCAAAAAGAGGTCAGGATAATTATTGGAAGTCAACTTTATCTCATGACTTCAAGGCAAGATATAACATATGCAGTGACTTTGTCTGCCAGATTTCTAAGTGACCCAAAATAATCTCACTTATCAGTAGCTAAATGAATCTTCAGATATGTGAATGGAACCCTTAACTATGGACTCTTATACAAACACAGTACAAACATAATGTTATTGGGATTCACAGATGCCGATTGGGCTGGTGATTGTACTGATAGAAGATCCACATCTGCTGGAACATTTTTTCTGGTAGAAGGATGTGTTAGTTGGTACAACAAGAAACATAATTCTGTAACATTGAGCACAGCCAAAGTAGAGTATGTGGCAGCTACACATGCATGTAGACAAATGATTTGGATGCAGGTGCAGCTAGAAGACTAGAGAATTAAAGTCGAAAAACCAGTGAGGATCATATGTGATAATCAATGTGCAATTGGATTGTCTAAAAATCCTATACAACACTCTATATCCAAGCACATTGATATAAAATATCATTTCATCAAAGAAAGGGTCGCCGGTGGAGACAACATGCTAGACTACATTTCTACTCAATATCACGTGGCAGATATTTTCACCAAAGCTATTCCTATAGAAAGATTTGTTGAGCTATGGCTGAAACATCATGCTCAGCCTTCTCCTCACACTTGAGGAAGATAATGGCCCCTCTTTATTCCCTAAATTTATATGATTTTGTAATAATATGCAAGGAATTGAAGGAGATGAGTGCATCCCTTGAGGGGGATCATTGGTTGCTGAAGTTGTGCAGGGTCAAGCGGTTATGCATTTTGGGAATGACTTCTCATTCATCCCTTTGCATTTTTTGTCTAATAAGGTGGAGAAATCATCAGCACACACATTGTGACATTCTTCAAAGTGTGATTAGAAGTATTGAAAACCAAATACAAAGGGGGAGATTATTGTGCCCAAGTGATTTCATTTGTTGTCAATAACCGATCAATGAGTGCCAACTGATGAAGTAGAGATCGAAGAGTGATAAAGCTTGAAGAATAATGGTTGAAGAAGAATCATTAAATTAGACGATTGTAGAGCTAATATTTAGTTCAATGAACTTGTATCAAGAATATACAATGTCACAACATTGTCAGAAGTCCATGTTTTAGGAGATAAAGGTGATCCATCCACAATCACTAAGTGGATGATGAATGGAGAAAAAAGATCCATCTACATCACTAAGTGGATGATGTGAAGAAGTTCCATCCATATCTACTGAGTGGATGAGGGGTGATGTGAAAATCAACCATCCACATCTACTAAGTGGATGAAGTGGTTTGAAGAAGACTATGCACTATCTCTTAGTGCATGAGGATTTGAAGATGATGCAACCTAATCTATGATTGTATCATTAAAGAACACTGAAGAAATATTTGATTCAAGAGCAATGGTTGAAGGGGAACCTTCCGTAATTACCTCTGAAGTAGAGAATAAATGTTGAAGATGAGATGAAGAATTCTATAGAAAAAGAGGAGGTGAAGAAGAGGAGAATGGCTTGAAGTAGACTTGTTCATACTTGGTTTAACCAAGTATACAAGGTGATGTAAAAAAATGGGGCATGACCACGAGCTAGATACCCAAGATTCAACCCAATGCACATGCGGCACCACAAGGGGTGGACTGTTCCCATGAGGAGGCCAAGGCAGAGCCAGCCCGCAGAAGGTCGGGCCGTGTGTAAGCCCGAGCCATGCGTAGGTCAAGCCTGCGCAGCGTGGACACCAAGGGCGCGCCCATGAAAGAGCATAGTGGGCGCTAGAGCATGCCCGGAGAAGCATTGTGGGCACTAGAGCGTGCCTGCAGGAGAACCAGTGCGAGGTGGCAATGGAGGGGGGAGAGGAGTAATCTAAGCTGTGTTCGGGAGGAGCTGTTTGTTAAACTGCGCAAGAACCGCGGCGCGTTTCAATGTGGGACAAGTTTTTAAAGAAGCGGAGCTAATCTACACCATCCATCTGATCCGCGTGTAATCGCGGTCGCTCATCTAATCTTGCCGCGCCACGTAATAATCCTGACTGTCCGAGATCATTAAACATCGATCCAACGGCCAAGGTGACAACTAAAGCTGTCTTCATCTTTCAAACACCCAAGCTCCACCCGACGTCACTGCTCGCCACAGATGAATCCAATCCACCTTTATCGATCACCCGACCGTGGTAGAATCACAAATTAAGTGCATTATGTTTGTTTTGATGAACCGAACTCATGCATGCATTAAAAGTTTCATGCATGCAACGAGATGAAGAAATTTGAAGGAGCCTAAGGCGAATGAAGTTACTGAGGGTACACTTCCTGTTCGATGTACAAGGAAAAGGTTTCTGTGCATTTTTAAACGCATGCACGTGATGAACACACCATGATCCAAGGATCCAACATTTGGAAAAAAGAAACACCCGAGATACGCAAAATATCATAAACGTGGGTTGAGTGTTTTTAAAGAACCGAATATCTTGGTTATTCAAAGGAATGTATCTCAGGCATTCAGGATTTGAACTCTGCAGTTCTATTTGTGTTCATCGCCTATAAAAAGAGGAGCCCGTGTATGAGAAGGTTTTCTGCCATTCGTGAAGGAAGGTGCTCTTGTTTCTCCAAAGAAACAGAGCAACCGCGAATCCCTCTAGTTCACGAAAGGCAGAGGTTTATGTGATGCCTTGCTATGCAAAGAAGATGTGTCTCGTGCATCCCTTGAAAGAAGGAGTCTCACACAAGTCTTTCATGAAGGAGAGGGGAGAACCATTGGGTTTGTGAAAAGAAGACGCACATCTCTTGCATGAAGAAAAGAAGCGTGAACCCCCCTTGGATTGCGCAAGAGGAGATCCGCACCCTCTGTGCGAAACTTCCCACATGTGCTCCGCAAGTTCATTGAACCCTCTCAGTATCTTCATGGCAGTAATCCGGTAGGCGATGCGCACTCTTGGTGCGTAGAAGACCCGTGATCCCTTGTTTACATGAAGAAGAATAACAGTACACTCTTGTTTTTCACAAAGAAAGAGAACACAGGGCCTTGTATTGTCACAATGAGGAATAAATGAATGAGGCTGAGGCTTTGATAACCTATTGAGAAGAAAAGCTCACACTTACACCATCCACATAACCATTCGGATTGTGTGAGATTTACTTGAAGGAGAGTGCCTGCATGGTGGAGTTAATATGAATGAAAACATAAGAACAATTTGTTTGTGCACATGAGAATAAGGGATTGTATGTATGTACATGCATGCATACTGAATAAAAGTATTGGTGAGCAAGACCAACATGTTCTGCTAGAGTTTGTTGAAGCTACTTGAAGAATTTATCAACACATTTGAAGAAGATAAGTGGAGATGTGAAGAAGAAGATGCTGTGAATTTGGGGGGTTTAACCAACTTGTAATTGGGGGGTATAACCAATTACCATGTAAAAATCATCTGGCATAGTGAGGAATCTGTGTTGGGGAGTGTAACCAACACGACAAGGAGTAGGTATTTGTACCGAACCTTGTAAATCTCTGTGTCATGTTCTTTAATTGTCACTCACCACCAAAAGAGTAGATCTCGGTCTTAACCAGCCACAGAGGTTGAATTGATCATTCAAAGGGCAAAATTCTTAAAAAGAAAAAGATATCACTGATTCACCCCTCCCCTCTCAGTGATCACAACTAATCCAGGCATTTAATGTTCATTTTTTCTTTAAATTTAATGAATCTGAAGAGCATTGTCCAATTACACCTTGAGATCAACATCACCAATCTAATCATTACTATACATTCTTATAGTTCTATATTTTCAACTATTTCTATCATGGATACTTGATAGTTAGATCTATAATATGGTTCCACGTACTGAAAAAATAGATTATTAGCCAGTTTTTATTTATTCAGGAAACTATTACTTTGAAAATTATATTTTGATTTAAAGAATACATTTTTGGGGCCTTTTCTAGGGATTATTCATGTTTACTAATTCACTATCATTATCATAGTAATTCCTTGAGAATCAAGAGGAAATATTCCCAACTCTTCCACATCAAAAGTAGGGTAGAAGAATATTTCCATAAATTCTGCCTTTTTCTCCCTTGAATTTCATTTTAAAGATAAATAATTTATCATTCCAAATGATCTTCATCAATACTATATTTTGAAACCACATGTTTTCCATGTTATTGAATATCATTTATTTAAATTCTAGAATTGATTCATCTTTTGGTTTGACACTCATTTCATAATCCACAAGACTTCTTAGCAAATCATCTATATAATGATTAGAAAAATAAATTTCTTCAATGAATGATAATCTGGTTTATGCAGTGGTGGAATCCTACCCAATATTTTATCCAAAATTTAAATATTTTTTATTTTTCCTCCAGATCATCAAGTTTTTCTAACAATGTTAGTAATTCAATTAAAAATTCCTTGGTATTTCCCATAGGAATAATGTTTAGATCAACAGACCTATTGCAGAAAACATGGAGTTTTGACATGTTGTAATTATTGTCAATTTATATATTTTATATTTATTCCGACATAGAATTGGATAAATTAAATATCATCACATTAAAATAATTATCATTAGTTATGTCTAGAGTAAAAGTATTTTGTACATTGGAATATTTATTAAGAATTTTGATATATATTTCTGTTATTAAAAAACTTGTTGCTTCAATGAACTAAGTTACATATTTAGTGGAAACAAATTCTTTCATACCAAGGAATCATAGATGATATACCATAATATTCTTAAAAATATATATGTATCTTCCATAAAATAGGGGTAATCACCTAACATTAACTGAATTATCAAGGAAAAAAATATAGTACATATTTAACTAGAACAACCTATACACAATGATACCACTTATTGGACCACATAGTGCTCTAAGAGTGGATCGATGATATAAAGTGTCACATTATTCTTTTAAATATTCATATATTGTTCTCATGTTATTAGGGACTTGTTAAACATGTCTAATGGAATAATGTAGTAACGAAAAAATCACATTCATAAAGACAACACAATTGTTTATTTTGGATAACCAATAATGGATAGTCCAAGGACCATACATGGAGGGTATGATGGTAATACATAAATCTTTTAATCAGAACAATATATGGAAAAATTAAATTTATGCACAATAATTATTTTCCAAAAAATATATGTTTACATGATTTTAGGAACAACACACCGCCTACTTTGGACCACATCCATTGGATCCCCCTATATCACTACTTTGGGTGAAGTCAAACTCAGTTTATTGACATTAAGATCACATAAATAGATTTTAATGGAAGCATTTTTCCTATACTACCACATTACTCATCATGCACTGTAGTCTTGGGTTGATGAAATGGAAATCAATGTTCACTTCAACTAAATTTTCAATACTGTTTTTAGAGAATTTCACAACCTTTTTATATATAACAACCTTTGTAGAACACTATGTCATCATAAAATAATCAGTCCTCACAATATTATATTATCTAAGATACCTAAGCATTGGAAAATTCTAAGACAATTTTATCAGGATTCTCAAACTCACAATGAATACTTAAACCCCAAATGTCATTGGTAATATGAATTTTATTGATTAATCATTTTCTATAATTATATTAATGTAAAATACTGGGGAAGTCACCTATTTATACTGTTATCCAATAGTGATGAACATAGGCCAACAATGGTTTTTTGTTGACCTCAAAAATCATGTTTGTGATGATTCTTCATTTGTTAATATACTATAAAATTTCACCCATTCACGAACATTATTTTAGTCGTGGATAATCACCATAAAATCATCACACCCTCATAATGATTTTTCGTAGTGAAAATGAATTATCGTCTTTAGATAATATATTTTTTATGATCATTCATGAATCTCCGTATCTGGATGAAACTCATCTTTCAAAAAAACAGTTCTTCATGAAACTCAACAATTTAGAATATTAGATAAGATTAAATACCATAAAACCCACATTTCATGAAGATTACTCAATCATCCTAAGTTTGATCCCAAACAATTAGTACCCCCAGGGAAATGATTCCACCATCAGTATTGTTTCAGTAAGGTACTATAAGTTAACCTTCTATGGAAACTATATGACCATCCAAGTATGTATTGACAACAAACACATGCCGAAATCTATTTATAGATAGGAAAACCCTTGGTTAAGAAATAATATTAGTCTATTAGTATAACTATGTTTTGTCCATTGGAATGACATGTTTCATTCCATCAGAATATTAATGTTTATAATCTATTATAGAATTATTTGTATTATATAGAATTTATTTTACAAAATTGATAATGTACTACTGAAATGGAAATATATTGAGAAACATCTTTTGAGGTATCAAATTTATTTTGGTATGTTTCTTTAACAACTAACTCAAAATATCATAAAATAATTTACTAGTGCCTTTAAATAGAGGGGAATTAGAGGATGTGGGTGATTAATTTTATGAACTCAATCCATATAAATATTTATCTTTTGTAATAAATCATTACATCCCCATTAGGATAGGTTAAGGGGGTTTTTTGTAATTCATTTGAGGATTTTAAATTCCATAAAATGTGTATTAATTTGTATTGTGTGTTGCATATGGGTTTATGATTGAGGGACAACAGGGAATGGATGTCAAATGGATCCTATCACGATAATAAATGGATTTTGGAGATATGAAGTCAATGATCTTTATAACCATTGAGATAGTTGTATTTCTACTACAGAATGATATACCTGAATGTTTTCATGAAACTATGGATACATTATTTCTATGATATTGACTCCCTTTACATTTAAGGCTAATGTGTACTCATTCTATTTATAATGTTTCTATTAGTATACTAATGGAATTTGTAATGATTTATTTTAATTTTTTCTACAAGTTGTTATAATTTTTCAATGAAAAATTCTATTTAAATTTTCATTAACCAATATTTCATATACATTGATTTTATAGAAATAATTATAGGTCATTATATTTTATTCTGAATATCATATGAATTCTCTGTTAGATAAAAACATCTACGATGTTTTTATTTTTATTTGTTTAGAAGGATTAACTAAAATTCCTCTTTTATTGTAGCTAGAATAACTATTAAAATCCAATAGTCAATATTAGGTTGGTACATCTTCACATTGTAAAAATTAAACAAATTATGAAATAAAATAAACCATGTATGAAAATCTAAATGATATTCCCCATCTCCAACTTGTTCTTATATCTCAAAAGGTCATATGTATCAATGAGGTAACATTTCCATCATACCAAAACAACAATACATGTGCCATAGAGTGAATCTAATGAACACATTCCCACCATCCTCAAGAAAAATCATTCATCAATAATAAACCACATACAAATCTGAAAATTATAAGTTTTTTTCGTAATTTTTTGATCAACTAAATAGATTTTTTAGATTTTTTATAAAGTATGGGTCTAACTAATAAAATATAACTTATTTACTCCCATAAAAATTAGTGATGAAATGTAATCCAATAAAAATATTGAAAATGTTAAATATTTATTCTGTCTTGATAACATTTTCTGTATGAAAACTACCCTGACATTATGTCAACCTCTTATAAGCCTCAAAAATAAATCACAAATTTCCAATTTATATCATTAATTATTTGGATTGTTATTTCATCTTTTTCATCCATTTCTAGGTGATTTTCATTTATACTAGATTATTGATTCCAAAGGATTTTCAGAATGCATATCCCAAAATCATGATGTAAATCGCAGATCTCTTGTTGATTCAATTGGTAATGGAACATTGTTCCTATTTAAAACGTCTCATATATACGTTATTTCTAATTCCCCTACCATATTGAATACAATAAAAGGATAAAATGTGAATAATTCATGATTTTTTCGACTAGTACAAATACAGAATCATGTTCCCTACCCTTTCCTGGTAAACATGTGAAAAATACATAGCTATCTACTCCCACATCCTCTTTGGAATTGGTAATGACCACACTATACTCACTAGATCCTGGTGTTCTAACATGACCTTCTTATAGGTGTTGCATCGTGAAAAATAGTATTACAATTTCCTTTTTTTACAACCCACAAAAATTGTTATTTGATAACTATATAAAAATTTGTATTCTTATATTAACATTTTATTTTGAATAGTGCTATGGAAGAATAATATTATATAACAACCCAATAGTACTATAATCTAGTCTCTCAATGTCCAAAATAAACACCAATCTAGCTTCGATCTGACAATTGTTTCCCCAAAATTGAGTTTTGATTTCCTAGTATCACATTCTGGATTTTCTATATAACCCTGTTCATGTTCTGAACAAAATCAAAAACAAATTATACTAGTTTGAAAACAAAAACTTCACACTGGTTGGTAAAAACCATCTGGATATAATTTATATCAAACATCAACAACCACTAATTTAAAGATTATTTTTCCCAATGATTATACTAATTTCAGAGGAATAAATACACTTCAAAATCTTCTTTACCATATTTAAACATTAAGTCAAAATTGTACATTTAATTTTTTTCTAACCATCTTATTTTTCATACATTCAAATTTCATAGTGGGAAAATGGGTTTCATTCTTTTATGGTCCATAAAAACAATTAATCTATCACGAAAAAGATAATGAACCCATTTTTTAAAAGAATAGAAATTAAAACTAACTAAAAATCATGGGTTGGGTAGTTTGAATCCTGAAATGATAATTAATGTGATCCATATGAATCAACATGATATCCCTACATGAGAAAAAAATACCAAACCAGATCTCTATGAATCAAAACTAACAACACTATCTTTCCTTGACTATTTAAATTTGAGAATGGGTGTTATTAATTTCTAACATTATTCCCGTTAAGGAATTTATGAAATTACACATTAAATTGGAAAGAAATACCATTCCATGTCAAATATTCCATCAATATTTCATACCATGAATTTCCACATACAAACCCTATACAGTATCCCACTAATCCGTTGAAATTATGTACATCAATGAAATTATATGGTGTTATACCAGAGATATCTTGTTCAATATTTTTATGATATTCAAAAATTCCATTTTTTAAATGATATGCATAAGGAAATGTAAAACGTCAATCCAAAACCACACTATCATAAAATAGCATAATTTTTTTTCCACTAAGATATCCAACATTATAGCCATGTCTTTATCAGGATCCAAATTTGGCCTTGAATAAACTTGAGCATCATACACAAAAACTAAAATTAAAAAATCAAGATACTTTTTGATTTTCCTATTCATCCATATGAAAATGATAGTTGGATCATTTGTATGGTCAAAAATAAATTAGAAAAAATTCAATAAGGCCATATCTTCTTTGAAATGTTTCTTGAGAATAACCACCATTTTAAACCGTATTGGATGATATTCTAATCATTATGAACATTTAAATAACTATTGGGCTCCCATAAAATGACCGAATAGATTATATATGAAAGGAATATGATATCAATCCATTATCATAACATTATTAATCTTATGAAATTCAACAAAATTGTAAATAGTTTGATCTTCCTTCTTCAGAAAATAAAGTCGGGCCTCCCACGAAAACATATTCAGTTGAATAAACACTCTAGATTCCAAATCTTCCAACTGGTCTATCAATTATTTAATATTATACTACTAAAAACCTATAAGATGGTTAGTAAGAATAATTAGTCTATATTATTGAATCGACCATGAACTCGAAATCTATTTTGGGTGGAATATTGGATAAGTTTTCCGATAAAACATCATAAATATGTTCTTTATTCTTCCAGAACCAGAAATCATAATATCCACATCTATAGGAAGATCCTTTTTTGTCATCTAGTAGGATATATTTCTAAACATCAATACCAATAGTCCTTCACTATTAGAATCCACCAATTAACCTATATAAAACAGATTTATAACACCAAATGATGATTTGAAACTCACTAATAATTTATAAAAATGGGCATATGACACAAGTCTCATATTTTAATCCATTCCCTAAATCAAGTCATAGACATCCGTATCCCTCAAAGAAAAACCACATACCAACTAGTTCCCATAGATTTTTGTAATCACACATCATGTTTAAAGGCTTGACACTATAATTTTCTAAAGGTGTTTGGTATTTCAAAGTAGAAGGAACTATCTCAACATATAGAACCATCATAATAATGATACGAGAAGAAATAAATAAATTGGATTCACCCGTATCAAATAAATAATTCATAATGAAATATGGAATATGTATCATATCTATCACCTTAAAACGTATAAATTGATCTCTTGTGATCAATTTCTCATATTAATACTATTTATTACATGGTGAACATTTTTCTTGGTTACCTTGATGAGATTGCAAAGGATTAAGAGTGATTGTATTCCTAGAATCAATATGCCTTGCTTGATTATATTGATGAGATATATTATAAAACACTCACATTTCGAAATAATATTATGTATGAGAAACATGAGATGTGACTATAGAATTAGACATTTGGAATGGTGGGACAATAATGCTAATTTGATCCCATCTTTTTGAAATTGTAAAAATACCTACATTGTTTCATATAATAATTATTCATATTTCTGAAAATAATTAAACTAGACACATCATTTCGTACTTTTTAGTTAATGAGGATGCATTACCATTCCCATGGTGTAATTCATAGATATATTTCCCCTTCTGAATAGGTGTTCCACGTTATCTAGTTCCCAACATGGTAGTTCTCATCTATTCCAGTATGAATAATCATTCGTGAATCCAATATGTTTCTTGATATGTATCTTTTCCAACCATATCTCTATAGATAATCTATTTATAATCTGTAGTTCAATTATTTTTAATATTTTATCAAATTTCCGGTTCCAATCCTGAAAAAAATGTATTCCTTTAATGATGATCTGGCATAAAATTATATTACAATGAAATCTGAATTCATAATTTTACCATCGTACTTTAATACTAATATATTTGTTGGCATCAATATAATGAATTCCATGGAAGATGTAGTTCTGAATTAGTGTAGATTTAATTGTTTTTTGAATAGTGATTTAAAATCAATCAATTTCATGCATTTGATAAATATAGCTTCAACTACTAAAACTCACCATTAACATAATAGATCCTTTAGAATATATGTATATAACATCAATTTAATCACTATTGGTTTACCATGTAAATAAATTATTTTAAAAATCATACTAAAAAACATTCATGTTTCCCAGTTCAAAATCCCAATAATAGGTGGGTGGGTTATCAAACGTAAACCGAATTGAATGATCAAAAGTTCATGGTTCATCATTTAGGTTCCCTCTATCCACATACTAAAAATAATTGCAAATAATTTGGACTAACTATTGGCCCACCTATGCATACAATGGAATGAAATTCACATAATCCACTTCTTGTTGCATTCTATAGCTCATACATGGGGAAATCCACTACAAAAACTACATTAATTTTCAGTATAGACAAAATTAAGGCTGATCTATTTACGAATAACATTTCATAATGCTACAAAATCATTTTTATCCATTTTCAATATACCATCATCGTGTATTTCAAAAATATCATCTTTCAAAATCACATTCAAAACTATTCAAAAATAATAACTTATTACAATTTAAATAAATCATTAAATCAATGAAAAAAACGAATTCATTGTGGGAAGTCATATGGTCAATGTATTCCACACAATTCTCAGTGGATAAAACCATGATGATGATGAGTGAAATCATCCAGAAGTGTTTCAAAAATTCATGTACCCCACCACCTTAGTAAACTGATGTTCACCTTGAATGTTCCTTCTATCCCATTTTTAAGATACACAATTAATTTTATGAATTTCTTATCACTATTATACAGTCCTTCGAGACATACAATATTATAAAAATGAAAACCATTTCAAAATATAACACATAAAAGAATGGATACCTATTGATATATCAAATGTATATAATTTGTAACATCCTACCCCACACCCATCATTATTGGAAGAAGAATAGGGAGGATACGTGGAAATATTTGACATCCCAAAGACAAAAAATGCTGGAAAACATTTACAAGGGCCTGATAAACAATTACTAGATGATTATAAATTTTTAATATAAAAATCCCAACCATAATGATGATAAAAAACATTATATTATGTTTTTAAAAAATATAAAATAAAACCAAACAAAAAAACATATCACTGTACAAATTGGAAACCATGTGACCTGACGTACGGAGTTAGATGAAACAATAACCCAAAAAATGAATGAAATCAACCCAGAAACAGTAATATTTCCCCAAAATCTTAGTCGACCAATAAGAACCAATGTATCATGAAGAATAAATAAATAATTGACACACATTTCCTTTACATGTACGTAAATAAATGAAATTATCAAATGAAAAAATTTACCATGATGTTAGAGAGTCAAAACAAGTTATATTTCCATAATGGATCCCCTGCTCAAACCTCTAGGATTTTTTGATCACATTTATATATAATCATTTTCAACAAATTTAGAACTATTTTTTAAATCCAAAATATTTTTCCCTCGAATGAAAAAAACAACTCATTGAAGCAATTATTCATCTCATATGGAATGATAATTTCACAATTCCATTCACCCTAAATATAACTTCTGAGGAGATAGTTTCTTACTAATGAGAAGTCACCAACATATTCTATATTTTATCACTATTTGGAAAATATCATTTTTACCCAATGGGAAACACTCATTATCCATAGTCTCATATCTTGAACACTCATGGTACATAACACTTATTTATAGCTACATCAAAATAATATACTCACATCACTATGTGTGATGAAAATAAATGCCAAATCCCATTCACATATTCCCTTCATTCTTTAAAGCATTTTAAAAAATAGCTTTCAAGATTAATAAATTCTATAATTTATAAATCTACAATTTTAAAATACCTTTAAAGAAAATTTTCCACAAAACTATATTATTTACACATTTTCTATGATCCATCTATATAAAGTATTCTAAAAGAAAAAATATTTCATATTCATATCATAAAAAATATTTATTTCAATTAATGAATTCCTCATCAAATCATGTTGACTCTATAGGGAAGGAAACTAGGTCAAAATATTGGTAAAAGTAATTAATGGACTAGTGATTATAAATATCTCATCACAAACCATCATTCCTCTTAATGCACCAAACGTAAAACATCACAATTCCTATTATGTAATATGATACAATAGTTGATGGATTAGATATATGTATTCATAAAAGATAAGTAGGAGTGATCTATGAAGAATGTCCCAGAACATGCACTTAATGAAAAATATGGCATTGTAACACAAGGTTCTTCAACTAGGGATCGCTCAAAAACAATATGGAATCATCTATCACACCATGGGATAAGTATGTCTTCATGTAATGGGATAATTATGGGAATAAAAGTCGCAAACCTTTTAAATAAAATTTTATCCACTAATTTGTCAGGGCCATCAATATGCTACAAGGTTAGTCCATACAGTTTGGAAAAATTGTAAACCAACCAAGAAGGTGATAGAGCCATAAGACCCCCTGTGAATAGTTTGATAACAAGTGTAGACAAAATTCAATCATTTTCCCAATTGATTAAAAGATCACATTTTCCCCATATAATCTATGTGTTTGTCCCAATCATTCACCAACCCTTCTAAGCCACCATTCCTCCAACCTGATAAGTTGTACTATTTCTTGTGGTGGTTCATAGTTTTTATTAATTGTGATCGAATGCTTTAAATCCAAAAAATCATCCAAAACATTCAATAACTCCTCCAAACTAATGGAAATATAACCTAATCATTATTTATAATAAAAATATATAATTTAATGGTAATTTATAGAAAATAAAGGGGTGATATAACTATTTAGAGGATTTTAGGACATTGAAAATATATTAGTGTGGGCATAGAATTTAGTCATCTCATTGTCTTAAAATATGAAAAATTAGTTCCCTAATAGACCAAATTTGTGGAAAATTCTAGACACTAGATGGTAGTTTATTTTCACACAATGAGGACCTAAAATATTGAGTTATGTGAGAAAACTAGATGACCAGGTGGTGAACCATTTTGGAGCACAGTTAGACATATATTCTTATAGAATCATTTGAGGAAGACATGAGTGTATTAACATGAGACCATTGGGGAATAGAATGTCAGTGAGAATGAGTTGGGTGTACAACATGATTGGGGTTTGAAAAGATATATTTCCAATATTTTATAGTCATAACCAATGCTGTATATGTTCATTGTAGCTGTATGAATAGTTAGGTCAAATACTATGAACGAAAATACAAATGTAAATATTTAATATACACCAAAAATTGATTTTTAGGATGAATAATGGATCCTTGATGACCCACAATTTTATTTTGTATTCAACATTATTTTTATGAATTGTGTAAACTTAAAATCCTATTACTAATGGGAGATAAAAACCACCATATCATCTATTACAAAGACATTTCTATGTATTTACCTTCTCTTGGTATGTGAGAATAATCATGATCAGGTAAATCACATTTAATTTTCCCAAAACATGGATACACATTTCAAATGAAACTATAATTGTATATTATGAGTGAAGTTAAAATCATAACATCTTTTACAATGTTCATGGAAAATATTTTCTAGTTAAAACAACCTTCTAGTGATCTTTTCATTATAGAATAACATGTGGATAAACAACTAAAAGTTTTATGTATTATATAACTTTAATTATCAAATACTCCCACTAGAAATGGACATAGAGATATCATTAAAACATTTCTTTAATGATTGATAGATAATATTGATATATGAAAATCATTAAATGGATCCAATATTATCAAATGATATGAATAATCACATACACCAAAGACATATATATAAACTAGTATTTTTATAATTTTGTATCTATGAGGAATTCCCCATCTTAATATAAAAGTATTTATTAGGTATATCCTTAATATTAGTTTAGGATTTAATAATAATATTAAAAATAGATGGCACAAAAATAAAATGGGATATCAATGTTAATGATGTTTTGATTAAAATTTCAACTTCCATCCATTGAAAATATATCGAAATTACATACTAATCAATAATAATCATGGATAATGATATATGATATTTTATGAACAAACAATATGTTATTTAATTTACACTTCAAGGATAATAGAGGAATAAGTAGACTAACTAATTGATATTCAATTACTATGTTCATTTATGAATAATTAAATTAGCCTACATGAATATCTATTAAAGTTATTATGATTTCTATATAATCCATTTTTATAATCATATAGATAGTTATTGAAATAATATTGGTGAATATTAATTTATCTAACTTCATATCACGGATTTGAAAATTCTTATCATACATTTCATCTATTGAGATCAAAAAGCTCTTAGATTGTCTATATTACTAAGGAAACAACCTATGAATTTTGTTTAGTTATATTTAAAAAATAAAAAATACTAATCTATAGGCGGATGGTATGAGTATATGTTTATTTAATAGCCGTATATAAAAAACCATATAACAATATTCACAATGTTTACCCTGTATGGACATCAATCCATTCTATGTTTACATGGTTAGCTTGTTTGACAATAAAAAAATGCATAATGCACTAATAATTCCCTAAAAATCATTGTAATCTCTGGATCTAAAATATATATTTTCTCTTGGTTATTCCTCAAATAAAATTGTATTCTAAGGATCCACATAAATCCCTTTAAATGTGATAACAATCATACTGAATTATACATTACCTATAAAAATGTATAGTTTTTAAAAAATTTATATAAAATTTATTATTATTGTTTATATTATTCCCCTATATAATAATCATTTTCTTTTTCTATTTTTTTGTATATAATAATATAATATATATAGGATTCCATATATTTTATGAGGTATTCTCTAAATAAATTATTCAAAACATCCATGAATATTTATCAACCATTTATTTGTCTGATGGGTGTCCCAATGAACACATACTATCAATAAACATTACCAAATAGAGACATAGTAATATAATCCTTCCATATCGTTATATTATCATACTATATAAAATGTTCCAGATTAGATTAATACTATGATCAATGTTTTTGATTTACTAATTTATGATTTAGTGAAAAAATACTTGTACAATATCATGATGTTTTCATGTTAATCATAATAAATAGAGATATTCATCGACCAAACCTTCTTCTTAATTAATTAAACTTGTTTAGATCATGGTGAATCTATCATAACAATGAAACACTTTTCATGGTTATATTTTAACTATTAATTCATTTATTAAAATATAATGGTCTCAACACTCTATAGAGTTTTTTATATTATCTTATATTTGAGTATAATTTCATTTGAGAAACCATCTTCGCAGTTCTGAAAATTAATAAGAAACTCCTCAGGGAACACATCCGAATATTCTAATATAATGGAATTGACAAAAATATTGACCCTATCCATTTTTAGACACTATTGGTAGTTATTTATTTACCTAATGTAATAAAATTTAAAAAATAGAATAAAATAAAAATTATATTTATTTTTAAAATTAAAAATTGATGGAATCTATAGATGATTTCGATGATGCAATGTGATTGATTATCTTGAAAAAATATGTTGGGATTATATAATGGTAAATAATTTCTTTCCATTATAGGTTAAGATTATCTTAACAATAGCATGACTACATTTAATGGGTTATTCAATGAAATTTATTTTATTATGGTGGAGATATATTCTTTAGCTATTATAATTTATTCATTTTTTATTTTTTCTATTCTCTAAAAATCATTTATTTGATGTTGTATTTGAAATTTTCTATAAAACAATTATTATATGAATGTATGTATAAGGACAAATAGAAATAAAGTGTTTTTTATTCATCAGTGAATAATAATTTCACCATTCACAACATCATTTTTATGATGGACCACAGTTTTGGTGTTGGTATATGAATTATATTTTGTATTCCTTGGTAATAATTATAACACTACAGTTTATTGGATTATTTTTAATAATTTATGTGTTTATAGATGTTTAATAGTTTTTTCATAGTGAAATTATCAATTAGAACTATAATTTATTTAATCTTAATTATGTGTCTTGTCTTGTTCTATCATTAAATAAATTGATTCCCCACTATTCAACGCTTGTGAAAACACATTGCTCCATTTAATATGTATCTAGGATACTCTATAAAACACTAATAGAGTGTGGGTAGTTTTATTTTCAGTACACAATAATATTATACAATGATAATTCAGTATTTGACTTTATTGTATTCATTTTATATCTAGTTCTATGGGAAAACTATGAATCACTAATTTCTATCAGGATTTCATGTCACAGTTGACAATTTCCACATATTTTATGATGTCTTAAATTTCAAATGCTTCAAGATGAGACATATTAAATCTTCAAAATAACATACCATTGAGAAATTCAATATATGCAGAAATGATAAATTATTAATGTGTAATCCTTGGGATATTTTCATCATAAAATATAGTAGACTTATCAATCATAACCATAAGAATAATGAAACCACTATTGATGTAATGATAGAGAGTTCGGTAAAAAAATACTTTTAAAAAAATATGTTTTTGAATCCTCCCCATTTAATAGATTCAATTTACTTAAATGTATTTTCATTCGTGAGTAGTGAGAAACACTACTCATCTTATCCCTGTAGATGGTGGATTAAAAATGTTACATTATCCTATTAATTACATTGTATTTTATAAGATATTTCTTTGATGGTGATAGTCTATTTATTCCCATAAAAGGGATGGAATGATCCACTAAATATTGTAAACCCTTTCATATAAATGCATCAATTTTAAAATTTTAAGTCTTATCATAATGATTTTATTTCATTTGATTGATGTTATTACTCATTTCATTATCCAAATATTCATTTATTTCTATGAATGTATGGACCCTATCTCCCATCTTGTTAAAATTTTACTTATGTAAATGTTCTCATTTTAAATAACAAATCTTATTACGATTTTTTTATTTCTAATAATATTATTAATCATATTTTTTGATTGTGATACATGATAGAACATAAATAATAAATTAAAATTTCATAAATTAGAGGGAATGAACTATATAAAAATACATAAATATCTATATATTTTAGTCACTGTTATCCTAGAAAATATTATGATTTTTTTCTGAAAAAAATTTCATTAAATTATCTAACAATGCATTTAAATCATTTTTAATGACTTATAAGGAACATGATATCCCAAATAAATATAAGCTAGTATATTAAAATTAGGTGTGTTGGAATGAATCCTGAATATTCCCTTTATGATGATTGATTTAATACCTACCCTTTCATGTATTATTATTTTCCCTAGTGGGATTACTTCCAGATCATGCCTCAAATTTCTTTTGTCTGGATATAGATTTTATATATTGGAATCATAATATCTTATAAATTACCAAAACATAAGTGATATTAATTTTTAAAAATTTGTATATATGTTTTTATTGTTTTCTTCTACTAAGAACCAAACATATCCTTTCACTACTATGTTTATGACTATAAAAACAAATATCATAATAAATATTATTTTTAATATAATAATATAAAAGAAGAAACATAAATTCCAGTTATATAGTTTCAATGAATAATTTGATTCATGAATACAATGAAAAAAATATCATAAACATTATTTGATCTCAATAAATTTATTACTCAACAATTTTTTATTCTAAAACTACATATGATATTCTGCAAAATATATAATGGAAATGATTTATTTTAAAAACCTTGTATTGGAAAAATCATAGTAAACAAGGAACATATGTGACAAAAGACATATCATGAAACAATAAAAAAGAATAGAAACATTGAATCAGTGAAAATAATAAGATATAATTTTTTTTAAAAATTATTTTAATTATTAACAATATAAAACATGAAAACAAATGAATAAGTCATGTCTCAATGCCAATATAAAATAACATGATTTAAAAATAAGACCACCCTTATAACATTGATGATAACTCATGAGGTGAAAAATTTCCAAATATATTATAGATAAATCAATGTGAGCCACTTATATTGAAAAAATTATTCATTCCATATATTTTATATAAAATAGTAAATCATTTCATTAGAGAAACCTAGATAATTAGAACCAGTTTCATATGAAATCATTTAGTTAGTAAGATCTTCAAAAAACTAAAATTAAGTATATTTCATTCATTTAATGTGAATAATAGAATCGTACATATATATCATTTATTATTGAAATGAAACTACATTTTTATGAATTTAATTGAATTAACAAAATATTTTTTATTCATATTTAAATATTTTCCAATGGATAATAAAATATGATTTCATGCATAAAACAAGTATAAAAAATAAATAATCGAATTGGGTTAATGAGAGAGAACATATATCTCTCAATGATTGAACATAATTTGTAAACTATTATAATTGTTATAGATATAAAAAATCAAACCTATATTAATAATAGAATTATTAAAAAAAGGGAGGTACATGAATGTATATGAAAAGGTAAAGAATACATTCCCTTATGAGATAGCTCCTTACATAATATGTAGACCCCTTTAGAACTATAAAATATAAATAAATATATTCTAGAGTAGGAAAATGAATGAAACATTATACAAAATGGAATTTTATGAGAGCATAATTAAATGATTTGGTCAAATTTATATAAAATGAGTGGTATTTGTTTCTTAATTTATAATTTGGGGGCTTAGAAATATAGCTTATAGAAAATGAAAACCCATTGGGATAACAATATCTGTAGCTAATGTTTTTCTAAAAATATGAGGAATGGTTATTCAATTATATATATGAAATAACCAATATACATGTTAAAAAATAACATTGGGTATAAGAATTTATATATTACACATAATATTATTATTCAAAAACATAATTTGTATTTTATACATTATAATGTGTAGTTCCCCGACCTAGAAGTTGATATCCTATGAATTAGTTTTTTACATTTGCATAGATACAACATTCAAATCCCAAGGGACCATATCGGTTAGCAGTTTTGGAATACCATATTACATACATGATACTCATAACACATTGGGAAAATAAATACATCGTTATAAAAAAGACCAACATCCACGATATATCAATCAAGAATTTATTTTCCAAATACTATTGAAATGAAACATTATAAGGGTGAGATAAAATTATCAGTAAGGTCAAGTATAGGGGAAGAAATAATGAATCAATAAGAATATACAATATAGAATGTCAAATTACTAAAACCCATGCCATCAAAATAATCACATCAACTATGAAACATAACCATGTATATTATAATAGATAAATAATCACATGGAAAATAAATTAATAATCAAATAATTATGGAATAAGTAATGATAAAAACATGAAATATACCATATAATCCTCGATCAGGACATTACAAAATAAATAGTTAAGTCCTCACCCAAATCCATATCTGAAAATATATAGAATGGCCTCTGTTAAGTCCTTATGTAATTTGTATCATGATATCTTCTGAAACATCAAGGGGATATATGTTAATCATCCCATAATTTACTATATCCAATAAATTCCACACATTAAGAGGGAGAAACATAAATAACGTAATCATTATTATTGAGAAAATATCATAAAAAATGTGAAAACATTAACCATAAACAATGAATGGTATAAAAATTGATCATCCATAATAAAAATCATCATAGAACATTCCATAAAATTTGGTAGATTATATTATTGGTTATAAAAATAAATAAATTAATATATTCAATGAAGGATTTTGTAATTTATTATGATACAAGTAAATTATGAAATTTGAAAAATTATTGGGGAAAATAAACATTAAACAGTCGAATGTGTCTCATACCACATTGAAACATATTAATCTTAATAAATTTTAAGGAATAAAATTAATTGAAACATATAATTTAATTTTAATAAAAATGTCCATCGTAGGATATAAAAAATTGAAACATATACACCCCACATAAGCAATAAGTAGTACAAATGTATATATCTCACAGAAGTAAAAGAGAGATGAGAAAACCCTTACCTTACAATCTGTTCAGTCAAAAGTTCTTTATAATCATTTATAATGATTTTAATCATGTTATTAACTTATACCGAAACTGTATCAAAAATTATAATATCATATATGATCCTATTATATTATGTCATCACTCATTTTATGTTATTATTTCATTGTCACCCTTCTTTTGGGAGTTAACGACTTCATTTTCTAATGTCTGTTTTGTCGAAAAAGACTCAGTTATTTTTCAAAAGATATATATAAAATAATCAGAATAATATTAAGGTAATAAATATAATATTTAGACATTAAATACATTTTTATAGTCATTCAGGAATGGTTAACACGTGAAATGAATATAACCGCATTGTGGAGACAGTATGTGGTATGTGCGTATGCGAGATAGTATCATTCAAATAATGGAGAGTTAGTAAAGAAGTAAATTGTATATTAATTATCCCATAATTAATATAATGTATTAATTATAATATTTATATATTATTTTTATCATTTTACCCATTTAATTGACGTGGTTCTGAAAAATAGATTACACAATGGCTTGGAGACGATAAGTCGTATGTTCACATGCACAATGTTATAATTTTTATTAGGATAGATATAAGGCGGAATATGGTTTCACATTAATAATAATAAAATATTAGAATATATATGATTATAGACTTATTATATTATTATTTAAAGGACACATAAAGAGGAATTCAACGAGGAAACATCCTTGAACAAGACGATAATATCGATTGGATCTTCTTTGATGTACATATATTAATCAATTCTTATGTGATCTAGGGTGGGTGTTTTAGAAATAACATAACCTCTAGAACCTAAATGAAGATTTTTAATGATATGTTGTTCCGGTTTGGTCATGATATAGTAATCAATCTCATGTGAGGATGTGAAGAAGAATGTTTGATTTTAAAATTGAGTTGATGGGAACATTTTAGAAATATAAAAAATATTGAAATATAATATGGCAATACAAGATCCAAATACATAAAAACTGCCTATAATCGAATATGGTAAGACATTTTAGACCATATTATGTCCTCTTCCTGAGTATTAAATGTATTTTTTATTTTTATATATATTAATAAAATATTAATTCAATTAAATATAATTATTGTAATATTTGATATAATACATTTAGTTTGAATAAAAACAAATCAATACAAAGGGGAAAGTAGAATATAATTATTTAGAATTTCTATAATTTATATTAAGTTTCTATATTAATAAAAATACTAATTAAATATTTCTATATATAAATAAATTAATTCTTATAATATCAATTATTTTATTTTCCTGTAAGATAAATAAATTAAATGTTAGCAATGATGAAGTTTTACAGGTAATTATATAAATTATTAACAAATAATATTGTTTTATTCCATTAAAATTATAAAATTAGGAAAATTGTAGACTTTTATGTTCTTTAATTCCTATATTTATTCACTTTTTACACACATAAATGACATTAAATACAAATAGAGTGATATTTTGTAACTATATTTATTTAAATGATACATAAGTTACTTACATGGTTAATAGTCCAACAATGAAATTAAAAATGTTATTAAGGTGATATGAGTGGAATAATCTTCATTCAAGTGGTTTATAAAAGGTTAAGGTCATGGTTATAAACTTATATTTTTCTTTTAAGTCCTTTTTAATACCGTTAATATAAGGCCCCAGCCTTAAAACTTACTTAATATTGAATTAAATTAATAATTCACATTGAGGATCTTTTCATGTTTAGAGTTTTAGAGAATTAGAACATAACTATTACATCTTAAAAGATTACAAAGTAGAAACTTCTACTAAGTCTCCATAAAATAAAAACTCTTAAAAAGAAAGATGTCTAGATTCCATGTTTTAGATAGCATGAAATTCCCTTGATCTCATCCTTGACCTTATTCCACTTTAAGTCCTGTGAAAAACATTTCGGAAAACTTGGGGTGAGCATAAAAATCTCAGTAAGGGATACAAAAAGAATGAAAACTGTTAGTTTTTCAAAAATCAAGTAAACCATATATACTATATCAAAGTAATACCTTTACCTTCATGAAGTAGTAAAAAAAATCTTCAATGAATAAAGTATCATTACTTACCTTTTTGTAACCAAAGGAATTACCATAAAACCCATATAAAGAACATATAGAATATATAAAGGTAACTTGGGACATAAACATACATAAGTGGAATAACCATATGGTTGACTTCCACACATATCACTTAATGGAATAGCCATACGGCCAATTTCCATACATACTTAATGGAATAGCCATACGGCCGACTTCCATACCCAATGCATTGGAGGTTATAACGTAACCACCCGTCCTGGTATTCACGGCACCACCCGTCATATGGTTTATAACGTAACCACCCATTAAAATGTCCAAGTACCAGAATAAAATCATAAAACATAAAACCAATATAAAGGAATGATAACATTTCCACATTTAAATCACAATATATCATAAATATATTGACATAATAGAATCCTTTTTCAAAACCATTTTCAATACTAAAATACATAAAAGAGTATATGGTATTTATTTTATTCTAAAAACATTACGGCTTGTTGAGAAAGCCAAAGCTCAAATAATACTCGCGGCGGCAGAAAAGGTCGTTGTCACCGCGTACGTTAAAAAAACATTCCTTTTTTGTCGTTTAGTAAAACGCTTCGTAGAAAAAGATTCCTTTTGTATAAAAGTAAAAGTCAAAGGAGTTTATACACCGTATAAAAGAAAGTTGTGTATAAAACGAAATATGCCTCAATGAAAGGAGATTGAGACGAAGTCCCTTGCCTTGGGTACGACTTGACTCGATCGTTCTTTAACGTCCTGAATAATAAACTTGAGTTAATTTATACTTGATTAAGAACCTTTTTAAAGTTCATTATTCTTTTTATATCACTTATTTCCATGTTATAAACATTATGTAACCATTTAAGTTAATAATGTTTGTTTTGTCAATATTTGGTTCTTAAGTCGAAAGTTGACTTCTTACAATTACATGTTGTTCATGTGGTCAAAAGTTCTTTATATCCAGAATGAAATTCCTATTTTGGATATAATATGTATCATATATATCCAGCATATACATGTATTTATAATATTACATAATCATTTAGAGGTAAGAAATGAAATGCACCGTTCATGGAGACGGTAAGCCGTACGTACGCATGAACGCTACTTTCATTTCTTTTTCATATTAATGGAATTAAAACTAAATGAGAGGTATGTATATTTTAATTCCAGAATTATATTCATCACTTAGATATATAATTAATTATATATATCCATTATATACATGTACTTTTAATAGTACATTACATTTGGGGATAAGAAATGAAATGCACCGTTCATGGAGACGGTAAGCCGTACGTACGCATGAACGCTACTTTCATTTCTATCTCATATTTTAATGGAAAGAAATAATAATGATATAGAGGTATATTATAATTCCAGTATAACATCATATATAATAACTTTAAATCCATCCTTTACACGTCCCACATATGGCATTAACGAATCACGTCACTTTTAGGGGGCGGTAGTCCGCACTTCCTTAAATGAAGATATCGTGTTTACCCATAATGGAAACCATAAAGGTATGCCAAAAATGAAAAATACAGAAGCTTAAAGAAAACATAAACATATTATATATCATATATAAAAATAGTGACATCATAATGGCCACCCTTGAAGGTGTTAAATGAGTATTGAACAATCATCGTTTCGGGAGGCAGAATTCCGCCATCCACGGAAACCGTATGTTCTTTAACCATTTGATGTAGTTGTGTGAGAGTGTAGCTCAAATAAATATTATAACAACATCCTAGTATATTGAATATACTGGTGTTGTTACAAAAGAAGTAAATAAAAAGAGTTCAGAGGGTTGGAGAAGCAAAATAAAACAAATGAACAAGAGAGAATGAATTACCTTTAAAAGTGTAACTCCCTTTTGATTTGAGCCTAAAGGCTTCCTTTGAAAGGATTATGCCCAAAGGGAATCCTCTAGGATGAGGAGAGGGATGTGGAGAGAGTAATTGGGCAGGGGTGGCCGAGCCAAAGGCTTGAGAAGTGTGTGAAATGGGGTAGAGGTGGGGGCCTTTTATAAGAGGAGAGGAGGGGCACTTTTGGAAAGTAAAGAAATATTACATTATTTGAAAATGTTTTTAGGTTTTAAAAGGTCCCACATTGATATAATTCGTGGATAAGGTGATAAGGGTTCGAACTACACTCATCAAATTGGTTTTTCCCATGTTTAGGTTTTATAGTTTTCATTATCTTTCCATTTTATTTAAATCGTCAAATAATGATGTCATCGCTGCATCATTATTATGTCATATATAATTTAATTTATTTAATGTCTAAAAATTATAAAAAAATACTATGATATAGGAAATCGTTTTAGCTTTCCAATGACTATTTATAATCAAAATTTGGACTTGTATAACCTCACTCAAAAATTATTTTAGTAAAACAATTTATGTTAGTGTCATTTTCACTTTAACATTAAATAAAAATATATTAATGTCATTTTCCAACTAAAGTGGCTCCATGGGGTCCCCAAGTGGTCCCATGGCTTGTCTTGGTCGGCCATGACTCACCCAATAGGTGTAGGAAAAGTTTCATGGTGTTTTCACATTCTTATAATACCATTTTTACCTTAAACTACACTAATTACCTCTAATCACGATTAATGAAAAAAAGTTACTATTCACCAAAAATTTATTTTAATCTCATTAAACCACATTTTACTTATTAATGACAACCATGTATGTTGGATTTTCAAAATTCAATACACATTAGTGGTAAACTTTCATTTAACTGAAAAATCAGTTTGCTTGATTACCACTTAGTGGTTTCACTATTCATCAAAAATTGATGTTTTTCAGAAAATTACCAAAAATTCACCCTAAGCTATATTTGATATTCCGAATTCAAAAATGAAGTCCATTTTAAAAAATTCAAAACATATAAGTCAAATTAATTAATTTAATAATTAATTCCCGCTGTCATGACAAATAGCGTGTTTTTGTGAAACAACAAGTATCAAAAGATTGACACCAGTTTAAGTCCAATTTCAAAGTGAAATTGATTCCAATGACCACCATTGGATTAAATGGTAAAAATATTTTCTAATTTCACTTTAAAACCAATTAAAATAACAATCTAATCATATAAATAATTTAGATTAAAAAGAGGTTTTTAATTAAAATACAACATTTTACATTATTCATAAAAAATGAACTTTATCAGAAAGGTACCAAAAGTTTACCCAAAGTAAATTTTGATGTCCCGATTATGAAGAAGAGTTATATTTGGTCCAAAATAATGTATAAGAGTGATCAAAACTATATTTAATGGCAGTTCACCATTAAAAGGTGATAAGTGAACCTTTAGTGAAAATTAGAGTATATATGCCCTAAAATTGAACTCTTTCCGTATTTTAAGCCTTTATCTTTTATTGGGTAAATGTATAAACATTTAAAAACATATCTAATCATATTTTAGTTATTTCTATCCATTCCCGCCAGTACAACGGCTACTTGTTAACTAACATTTAAAATAATATTATTTTATTACTAGTGTGCTACGTAAGTTTCAAAGAAACTCATCGTTGCGTATCGGGTACGCTATCGATCATAGCAACCCCTTTAAAATAAAATTAATATTTAATTCGTAAATATTAATAAATATGAAAATTCTTTATTCTTTATTTACCTGGGATGTTACAGTTAACTTTTACTTTGACAACTTCTGTTTTTACGCCTTGAGGGATAATATAGTTACTATAAACTTTTACATGACCATTAAAAGATTTATTGATGAAAAATTTATTTATCCTATTTTTTTCAAAAATTTATATTTATGTTGAATATTATAATATTTAATATAATAATTTATATTTTAAATTATCAATAATGTAAAATTTGACACTACCCCATTCATAAATATTTAGAAATATCATAATAGAAGCATAAATTTGAACCAGTAATTTTAATTAATAAATAAATTTAAATGTGAAAAATTGAATTTATTATTATCCTAATTATATCAAATTATATTTACTTTAACATTTTTGTTATCATTTATTTGATTCTTAAATTAATTGTACAGTTTCGACATCATCATTATGTGATCATTTAAGGTAACTACATGTAAATAAAATCTATAAATAAATTCACATGACATATATATACATTTTTTGTTTCTAAATATATTTTATAGATAGATATATCCCTTATATAACCACATATTACAAATATTTCACTTGTAGAAGACAAAAGTGTGAAAAAATTGGCATTTTATTAAATATAACCTTATAAAGGTTATATACTCATCAAAAAGTCTAAAATGGGAACATAAATGATATTATAATTATTTTGGATGAAAAAATATCTTCTTATAAAATTATGAAAGTCTTAGGGTAATTTAATATAATTTATAATATCATGTTTACCTTTAATTACACGAGTTACCCTTAATCGTGGTAATAAATATATATTACTAATTTTTTATCCAAAAATTTCCAAAATAAAAGAGGACTTGTTATTTTATTATAAAATTTCTATTAAAAATAGGGAATATATTTAAAAAAAATCCAAACACATAAATTGAAAAAATTAATTAAAAATTTCCTACATTGACAGAATAAAAAAATAGCATTTTCATATAAAAAACATTAAAATGTTTACACTACTTCATTATCTAATTAAATTGTGAGTTTTATTCCAATGATATAAATTTAAATAACTGATAAGAAAATAATTTAATTATACATTAAATCCATACATATATATAAATTAAAACTATAAAATATATAGTCAAAAAGTTGTTTTTAATTAAAATGTAATATTTTTTATTGTTCGTCAAAACAACAATATTATTAGAAATAAATTAATTAAACTAAATATTCATATTAAAAACTAAACAAAAAGAATTATATTTTTCAATCATATTTTCTAAATATGTCAAAAAATAATATTTATAAAATGTGGGCCATCAAAATGCTACAAAACTATCTTTAGAAAAATATAGCCTTTTATGCTTAAAATCACTTTTTATTATAATATTTCTATCAAACATATTTGATGAATTTATAACCTTTTTATAATATATAAAACATTTATTTAACCTTGATATTTCAATAATGGTGATTTATTCTGTTCATCATGAAAAACTACCATTACGGGCAAAAAAATAGTTTTTAATATAAACCCATACTTTATATTCAATTTTATTTTATATTAATTTCCACTGAATTAATTTTATCATCATGTGAATTATATATTTTCATTATTTAGTAATATATATTCATAATCTCCAACTTAATGAATATTATTAAAATAATATTACATAATACTATATATTTTTTCATTTATGTTTATTGTTTCATGGAATGTATAATGTCAATGAAATTGAAGATAATTCAGCAGAGACATATCAAAAAATATGGGGGTCTTACATTTTTTCCAACTAAAATAAACTACATCACAGATATTTGAGAATTCACATAAATATTCAAAGGATGAAAATAGTAAATTCATTTGTGGGAACCCTTAATTAGATATAGGGTTACTAAAAATACAATTATTAGAAGGAAAGTGCAATGTGATGGTTATCACAAATTGTTCATTTAGAATTGGATAAAATTAGTTGATATTTAAAACTAGGACATAGAAGATAAATAAAACCATCAAGTTCATAGGGAGAGTGTTAGAGAACTGGATAATCATAATTTATACAATGGAAAAATCCTAAATCTGAGATGGTTTTAATGGTCCCTGCTTTCATAGAAAGAAAATTAAATGAATTTAATTTTTATACTATATTCTATTCCTATAGTGGAGGGATTATTTTACTATCAAGATAATCACATATGAATATAATCTTACTTTATTTCATTCTATTTTATAAGAATGATTAAATCCTTTTATTGTGCTTCAGTCTATACTGACTTTGTTCCTTATGACGATAAATAGATATTCATGTTGAATTTTTTGTAGCTAGAGAACATTAATATATCATATATTCCACTAGTAATTCCATCATCATTTAAAAATTTACTAAAACCGAAATGTTTAGAATAAATTTTACAATAAATCATACTTTTTCCTCAAACAAAAATATCCATTTTTTAACATAATTAAATTGAACCAAAAAATTTTCCCAAAATATTTATTTGATAATTCATAATTAATATGCGTCACTAAATTTACAAAATAAACATAACTTTGGATTTCCCAAAAAAACATAAAGTTCCCCTTTTTGTCACATACCAATTATATGAATAACATAATCACCTTAAAACCATAATGAATTATTTCTTACTAACAATTCTATAATGAATTAATATTGGATTAAAGTCATTTTATATGTCATGATTCGAATTACTAGATCATCATTGATGAAATGAATATCATGTCAAATAAACAAGAACATTAATTATGAAACATTATTATAAATCCGTTAACTATTCTTCATCATCTTATTCCATGATACCCTATTCCATTCATTTCCTTTTTAATCTCATAAACGTCATCATTA
Source organism: Viscum album (assembly GCA_963277665.1). Lineage (NCBI taxonomy): Eukaryota > Viridiplantae > Streptophyta > Magnoliopsida > Santalales > Viscaceae > Viscum > Viscum album. The sequence goes on from OY728133.1 coordinate 1,278,013,823, forward strand.
AAACAAGTACTTGTATACACTTTCTATTTCAAACTATTCACCAATAAATAATGCCAAATATGAGAAAACATAATCCTAGTGATATATTCAAGAATAATTGGTTTTTGGAAGTTTAGATATTGAAAACTTATTCTCTATCTATGAATCCATAAGTTTATCATAGTTTATCTATGGTATTACCAGATCCATTGTATGATAACCTATAAATATACTTACTCTCAAAGTTCATCATAGAGTTATATTTCTTTAAATATATTTTCCATGTTCTAGTTTCCAATAATATTTCCAAACTTCTCGGATACAAAGTGTAATGTTCTAATCCTTGTACCTCATATCCTATTTATTATTTCATCATATAAGAATTTATATCAGGCTCAAATATGATGAGACTGATTTGTATATCAGTTTTAGACAAGTAGATTAATTACATGATACCCAAATTTAAATGGGAAAATAAATGTAGCATAATAAAAAAATGTCAACATCGTAGAAATATCATTTAAATATTTATTCATTATATCATTGGGAATAAAAAAAATTATGGTGATCTCAAATTTTCTTTATGGGTCAGTGTAGATGAAAAAATAATGAATCAATAAGAATAAACAATACGATAAGGTAAATAACAGAAACACATGATATTTGAATAATATAATGATCTAGAAAAAAAACGATGGATATTTAGCAAGTATAATAATTACATGTAATATGAATATATAATCTCATAATGACGGAATACAGAATTTTTTACTCCTTAAATATATCGTTTAGGCCTCATCAAAATCCATATCAAAAAAATGTGATAGGCCTTGAAAAAGGCCATATCCAAATTATCTTGTGAGACCTATCGATGCATCATGGTGATATATTTGGATCTTCTCATCACTTAATATGACCAATAAATATATATTATAAAATGGGTTCAACAAAAAAACATAAAATCTCATATTGAAAAACCAGCATGCGAAATGTGAACACATTAACCATAAACCATTAACAGTATCAAAATTGACCATCCATATTCAATCTGATAATACTCCTTTAAATAGCATATGGTATATGGTATTATAAGAGATAAACCTCAATGATGGTATTTATTCAATAATGTATGTTGAAATAGATGTAGATACTTTTAAATGAGGCCATTGAAAAAATCTCAGTGAAAATAATATTCAATCACTCAAAAGTGTACCATAACACATTTACAATTTAAATCATAGTACCTATTAAGGAACAACATTAAATAAAACTTATAATATAATTATAATAAAGAGATTAATTATCAGATATATTAAATGGAAATACAAACACCACCCACAAGGAATAAGTGGTGAATAAAGCATATATCTCAAAGAAGTAAAATAGATACAAGAAAACTCTTACCTTACACTTCCTTTAGTATGAATTATTTTTAAAACCGTTATAATTGTTTTGAGAATTTCATTAACTTATATCATAACCATATATATATTTGTGATATCATATATAATCATTTTATATTTTTTTATTATCCGTTTATTAATAGTAGTTCATTGTTTTCCATGTTTTGTGTTTGAACTGCATCATTTTCATAGAACTATTTTCTCATGAAAGGATCAGTTATTCTGCATATGAAATTTATAAAAAATATCCTGAATCATATAAATATAATAAATTCCATATTTAATAATTTAATAATTTTTTGTAATCCTTATTTAATTCTTAATATAGGAAAGTAATCACACCGCATTATAGAGACGGTAAGCCGTACGTGCTCATGAGCGACAATATCATTACTATAATGGTGAAAGAGTAAGGAAGTGGATGATTTTTTAACTTTTGAAGAATTAATTTCAGGTATTTATTATCATATATATTCATTAATATCACAATGATACCCTTTAATGTAATGTGGTGATGAATAAAAGTTTACCCCATGACATGGATATGGTAGGTCAGACATTCGCACAAACGGTGTTTTCATCTTTATATGGATTAATATAATATGGGATATTTTTTTCTATTAATCATAATAAAATATCAGAATTTAGATCATACTGGTTTTTATATTTTATGGAAAACAGTACCTGAAGATGAAGTGGATAAAGAAATAGACTTGAAAGAGTTGATTAATGTGATTACATATTCTTCGACGGGCCACATTTAATCACTCCTTAAATGATCTAGGTAAGTTATTTGCAAGGAGAAGAACCAATATAACATATTGAATTATTTTTTGGACAAATGGGTTGTGTTTGGTCGAGCTAAACCGATATAAGTGGTGCGAGGATGTTATGGGGGTGGTTCCCTTTGATAATTGAGGTGAAGAGAACTTTTTGAAAACTATAAAATATTAAAATATAAAAAGGAAACTATAAAAAAAATTACTACCCAGTGGACAATGAATTCTTAGGGGAGGAAATTTTAGTCCATATTTTATCTTATTAATGATCATTTAACATCTGTTTTTATTATTTTCCTATTAAAAAAATATTCAGTCAATAAAATACCATTATTGTTAAATTTCATACAATTCATTTATATTGACTTAAATTAAATCATTAAAATAGATCAATCCAATTATAATTATATAAAATATCTAATATATATTTAATGGGTATATGAAATTAAATATGAAAAACTAAATCATAATAAATATATTTAACGTAATAATATTAAAATCAATTATTGTATTTTTCTATTAATTAAATAAAGACTGTATTATCATTGATGAAGTATTATATGTAATTATATATGTTTTAAAAATAGAAATTAATTTTATAAAAGGAAAATAATCTCATTAGGATAATAATATACATATTTTTTATTATATAATGATTTTTTCATTATGTGGAATCATAAAAGATATTGAATAAAAAGAAAGTAACATTTTGAAACTATGTTTGATTTAAATAATATATTTGTTATTTGGAAGGTTATTTTTCAAAAAAATTACTCTAATTTTATATAATGATGATTAGGGTGTATTCATATTAATACAATAATGTTTTTACATTTTTATGTCCTACTTATATTCTTATATGTTGATTTCAAACCCTTTTTAAACCATCATCTTTTACCAATATAAAAATTGTTTTTAGTCTTTGAAGGTTTATATAGTTACAATAAAATGAAGAAAAATCAATCAATGAGTCATTGGTGAAATTTGAAGACATATCCTAAATAAATTTCCAAAATTGAGATTTTTTTAAATTTTATTTCATCTTAAAAAAATATTATTTATTTTGAAATATCCATAAAATAAATTTTGACATTATCCATTAGTTGTCCTTTTATAAACATCCAAACAACGAGGTAAATTAGAACCAATACATTTAATTTAACAGTAAAATGTGAAATAAATCCATAAAATTGCTTTATTACATTAATTATATATAACTAAATATATTATCTTATTTTTAATATCATTTATTTGAATCTATCATTAATTAAACAATTACCACATCATACTTGTGTCATAATTAATGATCACAATTTGTCACTAAAAATTATAAATAAATTTCCATGATATATATAAACATTTAGAATTTCTAAATACAACATAAATTTAAATATATATCTTTTGTAACCCCATATTACAAATATAACAATTTCTAAAAAGAAATGTGTGAAAAAATTGACTTTTCATTAAATATAGTACTACAAAGGATAAATTCACATCCTAAAAACAGAAATGATCTCATAATAGATCATTTAATTTATATGGATGAAAAATATTAATCCAATACAATTTGGAAAAGTGATATAGTAGTTATATAATATTTATACGATTAACATTAACCTTAATTTTCTGGTTTACACTTAAGCGTGTTAATAAAAAAAATATTACAGAAGTTATTGATTGTAGAGACCCGAAGCTTGATATACATGGATATTACGTTACTTTTGTGGAATAATTAATACATAACAAATACAAACACACAAGGACCATAATAGTTTAGTGTCTTTGGAAACTTGGAATGTAATCTTCTAATCGTGGTGAAAGATCTTCAACATCTCCCATAAAGATCTTCCACTTTTGATTCCTTACCTAAAACCTTTCTTTTAAGCCTGGGGGAAAATAAAACATAAAAGGGTGATCTCAAATGCTCAGTAATGGTATGAATGGATAAAATAAAACATACCATATACATTTGAAGATAAAAACATGAACATAATGTTTAAACATCAAAATCTTGAGCAACGACATAAAACATAAAAGTACATAAGGAATAGATCATAATGGAACATAAATCATGATATAATAGAATTAGAATATAAAATGTAATTTTGGAATCCATTAATCACATGTAATAATTTTCATAGTATCCAAGGCATTGCTGCCAGGACCATCTTAGTGGACAAAGTCCCTTTCTGAATCGAGTTTACTCCTCGTTCTAGTCCTGTAATACTGAACCGGATTTACTTACCGTTCCAGCCATGTCTATCTCATGAGATATAAATCTTTACCCAATTAATTGGAGGGAGATATATGTCCCACCCATCTCATAATGAAATCATTCTTACTTGTGCCACAATATAAACATAAATCATTCATCATAACCCAAAGAATAAAAATGGGTTTCATAAACATCATCCCATCATAACATAATCCATATATAAAAAAATAGATATCATTTCATCATAAGAAAAATGAAACCATGTAAATCATAGAGAAATGATACCTGAAACATACACATGTGAAATAATTTCATCTTAGATGAAATTTTTTTTGGTAAAACACTTGAAATGAATTTTTGAGGAAAATATCCTTTTTTCGTCAAAATAATTTTCTTTTCACAAAATGTCATGAAATTTTAAAAGAAAAGGATTTTGTTGAAAATATTCATGAAATATTTTTGACGAATCTTCAATAAAATAAGGCTTTATAAAACTGTAAAAAAACCTTCCATGCTGTATACGTTAAAAAACATTCTTCTCGTACTTTTTTCGGAAAAGTCAAAAAGTATCTTGTAGGGTAAATAAAAGAATGATTCCTTCCATACCATGGGGTAAAAGTAAAAATGGGTAAAAATGAATTTAAACATACATGAATACACTTTTATAAAACATGGACATGAATGATAGAAATAACCCCAGTAAATACTTATGAATAATCAATCTCGGATAAAAATGAGATTTGCACAATTATCCCTTACCTTAGGTCTGATATGCTTCGTATGGATCCGAACCTCCTGTATAATGATTTAAATAATGCCATTGACTAATTGAATAATCATATTCATTGTTATGATATCATATATGTTTCACTTATGACTTTATATTACCCATTCTTTTGTAAATTCCATGTTAAAGTAGCATTTTGGGTAAAATCATGTCATTTATCGTATGTGTTTCGACTTTTTGTTCTTGATATTATTACTTATATACTGATTTATATAATTCTAGAGTGTAGAACATGATTTATATGTAATAAATATTCATCATATACATATATATTATAGATCTATAAAAACGAAAGAAATACACCGTTCATGGAGACGGTAAACCGTACGTATGGATGAACGATGTTTTCGTTTCCTTATTGAATTGAAAAAAATTAAATAGATGACATACATATATATACATAAATCCAGTAGAATTATTATGTCATATATTTCATTATTATTCATTATATATACTTTATAATCATTTTTGAATGGTTAATCATTGAAAATGAATCTCATTACGTTCGTGGAAACGGTAGTCCGTACGTACGCATGAGCGATGATATCATTCCCATGATCATGGAATTTTATTAAAGTGTATGTATAATATTACGGAATCAATATCACTTTAAAATAATCATATATATTTATTAATTTGACCATTATACTCATCCAAGTATGGTGGTGGTGGAAAATAGATTACACCACGACGTAGAGACGGTATTCCGTACGAACGCGCGGTGATTTCATTTTCCGTAGGATAGATAGATGGTGGAATATGGTTGTTTCATAATTATAATAAAATATCAGTATATGAGTGATAATTATGTTATTACTTCATAATTAGACAACTAAAGAAGAAGAATTTGAAGAAGAAATAAAGTTGAAAGAATCGGTAACAGACATTACCTCTTCTTTGAAGCGCCTCTTTGAGACCTCCTCATAGGGCACTAAAATTGCTCTTTGAAGAAGACCAGGACCTCTAGGATGTTTCTAGGGTAGTGTAGAAGAGAATTGTTTAGGGGTTGACATAGCTTGAATGCTCAAAGTGGTGTGAGGAAGAGAGGGAGGAGGTGCCCTTTTATAATGGAGGAGAGGGGCACCTTTGGAAAAACAAAAAATATTATATTATTATAAAGACATATTCGGTTTTAAATAGCTCCAAATTGATTTATTTCGAATCTAAGGTTGGTAGGGTTATAAATCCTCTCATCCAATAGAATTTGGACTAGTTTAGTTTACTATTTTAATATTATCATATAGATTTAACTTTAAGTTAGATAATTTTACTTTTACCGTGTCTTTTTGTGTTCTTACACTATAAGGTTAATAAACTGACTATAACAAGCCAAAAGAACCCCAAGTTGATTATTATAAATATATATAACCTTATCTAAGTCATTTAGCTGAACCATATATTTTTAGGAATAAAATAACAATTAATAATATAATATTTTTTTAAAAAACTCTTTTATGTCAATTTTGACACTATTTGGTAATTGATTTTTGTGAAAATCATAATAGAATGATTAGTTCTAAAACAGTTAACTAAATAAATACTAACATGTCATATTATCTTATAAAATTAGTGTAATTCATAAAAAGTCACAAATTACATTTATTTGAGTATTTATAACATCAATTATGTCAATATTTCATTAATAAGATAATTACTACATCATCATTGTGTCAAAAATAAATTAAATTATTTAATGTATAAAAATTATTAATAAAATACCATTATGTAAGAAATATTTTTATCTTTATAATTAATATTTATAGTTGAATTCATCTTATGTATAACCCTATATTAAAAATTATTTACTTATTAAACATTGATTTTAACTATTTTAACCCTTCTTTAAATAAATTAATATTAAATGTCCTAATCTAATCCAAGTGGGCCTAAATGGTCATATGTTATTCCTAAGGTTGTTGTTGGTCGAATTACACTTATCCAATAAAAATAGGACATGTTTTAGGGTAATAATAATATAATTTTTACCCTTAATTACCCTATTTACTTTTAACCGTGGTAAATAAAAGTAAAAGTTACTATTTACCAAAAAATTATTTTCATCTCATTGCACCACATTTTACTTATTTACATCAACTGTATCTCTCATATTTTTGAAATTCCATTCACAAAAGCGGTAAAATTATGTTTTATGTAAATTTACAAATTCTCCTAGGAGGTGGGTAAAAGACGGTCAAAAGTTCAATAAAATTTTTATATATCTAAAATTATTATAAAATGACTCCAATGAATTAAATTGAACTTATATTGGTATTATGTGTCAATTTTGACCTAAAGTAAATTTAAATAAAATAAATAATTATTTAAATAAAAAGTCGGTTTTTAAATAGTAACCTAGTGTTTTCACTATTCATCAAAAATTGAATGTTTTCAGAAAAATACCAAAATTTCACCGTAGGCTAATTTCGATATTCCGAATCCAAAAATTAAGTACATTTTGAATGATAAAATTTAAAAAATTTCAAAAAGTGGTTATTACTATTCATAACAGCTAGTTTTAATAATATTTTAATAGCATATCGTTGTTTAGTGAAACTCAGTATTGCGTACAACACATGCTATCAAGGAAGGTCGTGATTGCGTGTAATGCAGCCAAGTTAGGGTTGCATATTGTGCGAGACTAATTTGTTTTAATGTACAACACAAAACATCATTATAATTAAAAAGAATATTTTTCATAAAATCTCGGGGTGTTACATTCTACCCCCCTTAAAATGAATTTCTCCCTCGAAATTCGTCGGGGTTATAAATGGTTTACTACTCAAAAGTTTCATTAATAGAAACCCACATCATAAAAAGGAATACCAATACCAATATTTAAAAACTAAAGTATGAAACGTAACAGTTACCCAAATTAACTAATCACTGGGTTTCCACATAGGAGAACATAGGTGAAAATATGGATATGGAAGAGAAACCTAACCATCATGTTCTGATGCAGAGTGGTAGAGAACGTGGCTTTGAAAAATAAAACAATAACAAAGCTATAGATTTGTGATGATCTAAGGTACCATCTGATTCATCAGATATAAGGGAACTAGGACAACATTTTTTTGGTTTTAAAGATTATTTCCCTAAAGTTGATGAATTAAAAGAAATACTTACATGATTTTGGTACAATCTCACTGTTGTTTGTGAATTGAACAATTTCCACTTCATCCCTTAAATAAATGAAGTTGAATTTGTTATTCATGATGTGTTAGAAGATCATGTGATAGAATGATGGTTCATTCCATCTATTTCAAACAAAAAGTTAGCAAAAGTTATAAGTCCATCTTATGGTTAGATTAATCGTATATGGTTCCAAAAATGGACTTACACTTCATATATCATACCGCTTAATAAAATAAAACTAGTTTCTACTAACCAGGGACTTCCTGTAGGCCAGTGGTAGGAAATAAAGTCCAGTCGCACTTCGGTTGTGGGTTTGATTCCCACAGCCTTGTCTGACACGCTGGGCTGTCGCATGTCCAGCAGGTTGTCCATTTTCTAAAACTACATTACTATAACATCCCATCAATAATATCGAACTAAATTATCTCCAACATAATCCATTCCAATCTTTAGGCTTATCTAAAATACTTTGGTCCAAGCTCATAGTGTATAGAAAATTATTATTTGAAATGCCACATAACAATCATGTGAATGCCATCATTTATCCCCTATATATCATAAGATATAAATTTTTGGTCAAATTACAAACATGTGAATACCTTAATCATGTAATCTCTCGAAGAATGAATACCCATTGAACCTTAGTGAAAACATGAATGTTGTAAAATTTTAATAGTTTCCACACACTAAAATCCCAAAAATTCTATAATATCACTTAGTCCTTGTATCAGTCATGAGCTCATGATTACTATCATATTATTTTCTCCTTATCCGTTCATTATGAGCATTTGATCTGCTTCCTAAAAATATTTCAATCACCTTTTCATGGTTACCAGTACCATATAATTATTGAAAACCAAAACATAGATATTCCAAAATTCCACAATACCATAAATGAGATTCCATGATACTATTTTGAAATCCCATTACATAAACACTTAATAATTACACAACATCATTTTCATACTCAACATCACAAATAGTGATCACATGAGACTTCCCTTTATCATTTTCCTTAAGAGGTTTCTCACGTTGATCATCATTAACCCGTGGATTAGGGCATTTATTAGCATAATGCCCCATTTCCTTGCACTTGAAGCATTGAAATGTTAGGGGAGATTTCTCTTTAGTATTTTCTATATTCACATCATTAGAAACCTTTTTCCCATTACTTCGACAATCAACTGCTCGATGACCTAGTTTTCCACACTTAAACCATTTTATAGTACCTTTTAGGAAATCTCCACCATGCTTTTTTCCACACTTTGAGCATAAAGAAACATTCATCTTCTTTTCACCATTTTTCTGAGATTTCTCCTGGAACACCATCTTTCATTTCTTGTCAAGACCATGAGATGGATATGTTACCCCAAATTCTAGTTCTACATTGATAGGAAAATGCACAATTTTTTCATAGCTACTGAAGTCTCTTATAGCTAATTCCCTTCGAAGACTTGGTTTTAAGCCACTGAAAAATCTATCAACTTTACTTTCATGTTGGATGATAAATTCAGATGCATACCTTGCAAGTCTTGTAAAATTCGCTTCGTATATACCAACAGATTCATCATCTTTCTACATAAGCTCAAGAAAGTCCTTTTCCATCATTTGTCGAAGAATACGAGGGAAGTACTTACTAAAAAACAGGTTCTTGAACTCATCCCATTCCATGGACTCAATTTTATCTCTTTGCCTCAGATTCTTGATAAGATTCCAGCATTGATCAGCATCACCTTCGAAACGATATACTGCTATGATGAATTTATCATGGTTAGAACATTATAGAACTGAAAATATCTTTTCAGCAGTAATGATCCATTGTTCAGCCACTAAGGGATCATAAGACCCGCTGAATGAAGGTGGACGCTACCTCATGAAGGATTCAAAAGAATGTTTCTCCTTTCTATGCTCATTTTGAAATCCAGAATTAATCATAGCTTGTGTAAGTATAGAAATAAGATTGTGTAATCTGTTTCCCATGACATTGGTTTGGTCAGGAGGAAAATCATTGCATTTTCCATTACATTGATCAACACGGTACCTTCAGGTTCCAGCCATCGTCAAAAACCCAAAAATAATAGTGTGAGAGGAAAATACCACTCTAGGGAAAACAACATAATAGAGGGGGAGTACCTTCAATATCTAACATCTTAGTTTTAATTCTATGATCGTTAGCATAATTATAGGACTATAACCTATACGTATACTTAACCATAGGGACATCCCTAGATATACCTTAGAAATATATCTAGAGATCTCACTAATGTTTTCGCAACCTAGTTTCCAAAGGCTGACTAAACCTTTCCTCGGATACGAATTGTAGAGACCCGAAGCTTAACATACAAGGATATTACATTACTTTTGTGGAATACTTAATACATAACAAATATAGACACACAAGGACCGTAATAGTTTAGTGTCTTTGGAAACATGGAACGTAATCTTCTAATCGTGGTGAAAGATCTTCAACATCTCCCATAAAGATCTTTCACTTTTGTTTCCTTACCTAAAACCATTCTTTTGATCCTGGGGGAAAACAAAACATAAAAACGGTGAGCTCAAATGCTCAGTAAGGGTAAGCATGGATAAAATAAAACATACCATATACATTTTAAATAAAAAACATGAACATGATGTTTAAACATTCAAATCTTGAGAAACAACATAAAACAAGGAAGTACATAAGGCATAGATCAGAATGGAACATAATTCATGATAAAATAGAATGGGAATACAACATGTAAATGTGGAATCCATTAAGCACGTGTAATTATTTCCATAGTAGCCAAGGCATTGCTGCCAAGACCATTTTAGTGGACAAAGTCCCATTTTGAATCGAGTTCACTACTCGTTCCAGTCCTGTAATACTAAACTGGATTAACTTACCGTTCAAGCCATGTCTATCTCATGAGATATAAATCTTTACCCAATTCATTGGATGGAGATATAGGTACCACCCATCTCATAATGAAATCATTCTTACTTGTGACACAACATAAACATAAATGATTCATCATAACCCAAATAATAAAAATGGGTTTCATAAACATCATCCCATCATAACATAATCCATATATAAAAAATGGATATCATTTCATTATAAGAAAAATGAATCCATGTAAATCATAGAGACATGATACTTGAAACACACACATGTGAAATAATGTCATCTTAGATGAAAAAGTTTTTGATAAAACACTTGAAATGAATTGTTGAGGAAAATATCCTTTTTTCTTCAAAATCATTTTCTTTTTAAAAAATGTCATGCAATTTTAAAAGAAAGGGATTTTGTTGAAAATAGTCATGAAATATTTTTCAGTAAGCTTCATGAAAATAAGGCTTTATAAAACCGTAAAAATCCTTTCATGCCGTATACATTAAAAAAACATTCTTCTCGTACTTTTGTCGGAAAAGTCAAAAAACCCCTTGTAGGGTAAATAAAATAAAGATTCCTTCCATACCATGGGGTAAAAGTCAAAATGGGTAAAAAGGAATTTAAACATACATGAATACACTTTTATAAAACAAGGACATGGATGATAGAAATAACCCCAGTAAATACTTATGAAGAAGTCATCTCAGATAAAAATGAGATTTTCACAATTTTCCCTTACCTTAGGTCTGATATACTTCGTATGGATCGGAACCTCCTGTATAATGATTTAAATATTTGTCATTGACTTATTACATAATCATATTCATTGTTATGATATAATATATGTTTCACTTATGACTTTATATTACCCTTTCTTTTGTAAATTCCATGTTAAAGTAGCGTTTTGGGTAAAATCATTTCATTCATCGTATGTGTTTCGACTTGTCCTTCTTGATATTATTAGTTATATCCTGATTTACATAATTCCAGAGTGTAAAACATGATTTAAATATAATATATATTCATCATATACATATATATTATAGATCTATAAAAAGAAAGGAAATACACCGTTCATGGAGATGGTAGGCCGTACGTACGCATGAACGATGTTTTCGTTTCCTTATTGAATTGAATGAAATTAAATAGATGAAATACATATATATACATAAATCCAGTTGTATTATTATGTCATATATTTAATTATTCTTTATTATATATAATTTATAATTGTTTTTGAATGGATAATCATGGAAAATGAATCTCATCGCATTCGTGGAGACGGTAGTCCGTACGTACGCACGAGCGATGATATCATTTCCATGATCGTGGAATTGTATTGAAGTGTATGTATAATATTACAGAATCTATATTACTTTAAAATAATCATATATATTCATTACTATCACAATTATGCTCATCCAAGTATGTTGGTGGTTGAAAATAGATTACACCACGACGTGGAGACGGTATTCCGTACGTACACACGCGTGGTGATTTCGTTTTCCATAGGATGGATAGATGGTGAAATATGGTTGTTTAAAAATTATAATAACATATCAGTATATGAGTGATACTGATTTTATTACTTAATAATGAAACAACTAAAGAAGAAGAAGTGGAAGAAGAAATAAAGTTGAAAGAATCGGTAATGGACATTACCTCTTCTTTGAAGCGCCTCTTTGAGACCTCCTCTTAGAGAACTAAAATTGCTCTTTGAAGAAGACCAGGACCTCTATGATTTTTCTAGGGAAGTGTAGAAGAGAAGTTTTCAGGGTTTGGCCGAGCTTGAAGGCTCAAAGTGGTCTGAGGAAGAGAGGTAGGAGGTTCCCTTTTATAAGAGAGGAGAGGAGCACCTTTTGGAAAAACGAAAAATATTATTTTATTATAAAGCCATATTCAGTTTTAAATAGATCCAAATTGATTTATTTCGAAGATAAGGTGGGTATGGGTCTAAATACTCTCAACCAATAGAATTTGGACATGTTTAGTTTACTATTTTAATCTTATCATTTAGATTTAACTTTAAGATAGATAATTTTACTTTTACCATGTCTTTTTGTGATCTTACACTATAAGGTTAATGAACTTACTATAATAAGACAAACGAACCCCAAGTTGTTTGTTATTAATATATATAACCTTATATATGTCGTTTGACCTAACCATAGATTTTTAGGAATAAAATAACAATTAATAATATAATATTTTTTTTAAAAACTATTTTATGTCAATTTTGACACTATTTGGTAATTGATTTTTGTGAAACTCATAATAGAATGATTAGTTCGAAAAAAGTTAACTAAATCAATACTAACATGTCATATTAACCTATAAATTAGTGTAATTCATCAAAATTCTCAAATTACATTTATTTGGGTATTTATAACATCAATTATGTTAATATTTTATTAATAAGATAATTACTACATCATCATTGTGTAAAAAATATATTAAATTATTTAATGCCTTAAAATTATAAATAAAATTTCATTATGTAGGAAATCGTTTTATCTTTCTAATTAATATTTATAGTCAAATTTATCTTATGTATAACCCTATATTAAAAATTATTTACTTATTAAACTTTGACTTTGACTATTTTAACCCTTCTTTAAATAAATTAATATTAAATGTCCTATTCTAATCCAAGTGGGCCTAAATGGTCATATTTTATTCCTAAGATTGTTTTTGGTCGAATTACACTTATACAATAGAATTAGTATATGTGTTAGGATAATAATAATATCATTTTTACCCTTAATTACCCTATTTACTTTTAACCGTGGTAAATAAAAGTAAAAAGTCACTATTCACCAAAAATTATTTTCATCTCATTGAACCAAATTTTACTTACCGACATCAACCGTGTCTCTCGGATTTTTTAAATTCCATTCACAAAAGTGGTAAAATTATGTTTTATGTAAATTTGAAAATTCTCCTAGGAGGTGGGTAAAAGGCGGTCAAAAGTTCAATAAATTTTTTATAAATCTAAAATTATTATAAAATGACTCCAATGAATTACATTGAACTTATATAGGTATTATGTGTCAATTTTGACCTAAAATAAATTTAAATAAAATAAATAATTATTTAAATAAAAAGTCGGTTTTTAAATAGTAACCCGGTGTTTTCACTATTCATCAAAAATTATAAGTTTTCATAAAAATACCAAAATTTCACCCTAGGGTAATTTCGATATTACGAATCAAAAAATGAAGTCCATTTTGAAAGATGAAATTTACAAAATTTCAAAAGGTGGTTATTACTATTCATAATGGCTAGTTTTAATAATATTTTAATAGCATATCGTTGTTTGGTGACACTCAGTATTGCGTACAACACATGCTATCGAGGAAGGGCGTGATTGCCTGTAACGTAGCCAAGTTAGGGTTGCATGTTGTGAAAGACTCCTTTGTTGTAACGAACAACACAAGACATCAATATAATTAAAAACAATATTTTTCATAAAATCTCGGGGTGTTACATTGATAATAATGTAAAAAAATATGATGGATATATTTAGTAAATTTGGTACTTATGATATCAAATATGTAATATATTTTTCTGAATTCCAGAACATAAAATTTATGAAATTACATAATTTTTTTCTCATTGAAGGAAAAAGAAAATGGTTTTTTAACGTAAAAATTTTCTAAAGTTTACAAAATGTTTTTATCTAATTTCAATGTGATATTGGATAAAATGAAAAAAAAATTGTATTAACTAATGAAACATTATCGAATTATATGTCCAAACCATTTCTATTTATAATTTAACAGTATAAATTATTTAAATAGAAAATTTTTTTCACTTGAAATGCACTATTATTTACAATTCATAAAAACAAGAAACTTTTTATAAAAATTCCAAAATTCCACCAAATGAAATTTTTATGTTACACATCAAGAAAATAATATTATTTACTAATATTATTTTTGTAATATGTCAATAATATAATTTTAAGGATGTGCACCATCAAAAGGCTGTAAACCAGCCTTTATTAAGATATATACTTTTATGCTTAAACATGGATTTATTATTATATAATTTCTAAAAACATATTGTATAAATTTTAAAACAGTCATTGGAATATATAAAAAATATATTTAATTTAAATCTTTCTCTAATGGTGATTAATGGAATTTATCATGAAAAAACACCATTGTGGGCATGTAAATGTTTTTTTAAACATATTCTTTATATTTAATTGGTATTATATTTATTTCCATTGAATTAATTTTTTAAACTTTTAAAAAATATATCTTTATAATATATTTGGTTCTATTCACAATCTCCAACACATCATATAGTGTGAAAATAAAAATATTTCATATTATTTCCAAGTTCGTTTTAGTTTTGTGTTGTGTGCAACATATACTATCAAATAAATTTAATTTATTAAATAAGATACATACCGTAAAATATTGGGGTATAAAATAATGTTACCTATCTATTTAAAAATTATATTAAATAATTTAAATACATATTATCAAAAGAGAACTATTTTTTTCATAAGGCCATGTATATTAAATATTTTATTATTATTCCATATTTATATCACCCTAAAATACACAAAATACATTAAAATATATTTTTAATATTAACTAGATAAATAATAATTAATCATATTAAAGAATTATGAATGTTATAATATCATAAAAATTGATTCATAATGAGTATATAGGCATAGGATTACTTAAATAAAGTATAATTATAGTACATTTTGAGTTTTCATTTAAATATCTATATTGACATTATTTTTATATTATTAACTTTACAAGGGTTATATAATGGTCACAATGAAACTATCATGTGATGTTTATGTAATAATGAACTATTAATGGTAACACTTCTTATCACATTTTATATATACTCATGAAATCTGAACCACATCATTCACTAAATCATATAACTATTCTTTATACTTTTAATTATATTTTATGTCATATTTCTCTCAATTTTCATTCTTCGTAATGTATTTTTGTATGGAGTTATCATCATCTGAGAAATCAATCATTGGAGTTTACATTATATTTTTCACAATTCTATTTCATTTATCTCTGTGTAATATGATTATATACTGTTGAAAAAATTATTTCCACATGTAAAATGATATAGTAAAAAAACATAGACTTTTTGTGTGACTGATGTGAAAATGATAGTAAAATAGTATTTTTGAGATTTGAGTTATTTTACAAAGAGATAGTTTTCTTCCCTTTATAATAAATTATGAGGAATCCCGAATGATGGATATAGAGAACAAATATAGGATACTTTTTTATTAATTATATGATAACTAAAAAATATTAATCATTAATTATTTCTTAACATCTTTTGTATATATTTAATATTAACATTGGTGTTTAATTGGACATATTTATCACATGTTCTAAATTTATAAGAAATCATGATAAAGACCTTTTTCTGATCCTTCTTGTTAAATGATTTTTTTTAAATTTTTATGTCACGAGTGATTGTTTTATATATTTTAGATGAATATTTCAAATGTAATATTTTGAAATTATATAATTTTAAATTCATTTAATGAGTTTGATCATAATACATTAGTTTATCCCAACCATTATTCCATGTAAATGCCTGTGAATGTTTTTATTAATAATGATATTGGTTTTCACTAAGAAAGTTAAATTTATTGTTTATTTAGAATTAAATAAATATATATTATTTTTAATAATATAATTTTTTTGGAAGAATGTTTAATAACAAATTATTGGAATCCGGCATCTTAATTTTATCAATATTTCTATGTTTGAAAAATGTATTTCTCCTTGAAGATGTATAGTTTTAGTGATAATCTATTTAACCTAGGTGATGAGAATTTCTATGAAATTATTTAATTAAAATAAATTTTTTTTTATTTTTTTCTCAAAATTAAATGCTCATGTCATGTCATGGTGAAATGGGTAAAGAATGAAAATTGTGAGTGACCTGCAAAGTGATAGGTTATTTTTGGGAATTCAGTTGCAATATTTTGACATGATTTAATGGAATAATTTAATTAATAAGATTATGAACATTATTAATTATAGATTTTATTATGTTTATTAATGAATTAAATTATCCATTCCCTCATTTCTCAAATATATTTCATCAATTGTATTTTATTGGAGAATCCCAACCAACAACTAATTTTTTTCTGTGAATAAAATGTAGGGGACCCCCATTTCACACTGGTTCCCTCTAACATTACAAAACAAAGTACAATAATACAGTATACTTATTGTTCTTTAATTTATATGTGATAGTGCAACATATGATTATTAATTGATAAACATGATTTTGGAATTCTATAAAATTATTGGAGTTATAATTTTGTTAGTTTCCGCAACAACAAAAAATCACTTTTCATCCATATCAAATAATTCATGAATAAAGGAATGGAAAAACATAAAACAATTAATATTTGTGTTAAGATAAAGAATAATATTCCATTATTTTATTCTTTATCATTATTAAAATAGGAAATAAATAATAAATTACCTTATTTCAATGATTTTTTGTGTATAATTATTTCATTTTTGATTAATAAGGACATAAATATAAATGAATCTTGTAAATTGAAAAGGAATGGACTATATTTTTATTTAAAATATTTCTCTTAGTTAATGAGGTATTTCATTTCATATTATTTAAAAATTTATCGTCATTTATAAATATATTATTTTGAAACTAAATTTTAGAAGGGATGATCATGGTGATACTTCATCTTTGTATTTAGAGCTTATATCCTAATGTTTTTTTTCTTTTTACATGATAATGGAATATGTTCATTATAGGATAATGTTATTAATTTGTTTTTATATTTTTAATTCTTTTTAAATAAATCAATAATTATTTAATTTTTTAACATTTATCATTATTCAAATGTTTTAAAAGGGTTGGGAATTTTTTATCATTTCATTAATTTCTTATTTTTTATATAATAATATTATCAGGTGGTAAAGTGGGATTTTATCATTAATGATACACAAATTTGAAAATAGTATTTTTAAAATTCATTATTCCCATCAATGTTTTTTTATTATTAATAATCAACTTATATGGTTTTAGTTGTAAATTTTTATAATTTAGAAAAATTAAATAAATACCAATTTTATAATTTTTAGTATATGGTATAGTTTTCAGAATGACATGTAAAAAAACTAATATTTTTAATGTATCTTCCATAATTATTGAATTTTTTTGTGATTCATTTAATGTAATATGACTGATTTCTATATCCATAAATTATAGTCTAATTAGTTGCAGAAAAATCAATCCACACAATATTTTCAAAATTCATTTGACTTTCAAGTAATGGATCATATCACCTACGAAAAAAAATAATGAAATAAAAATATATCGATAATGATATCATTTCTAGGATTATATTTCTAATTATTTCTATTAATGTTTTTACAACCTTCTTGGACATATGGATATGGAAAATCTAAGAAGTTTGACATGAAGAGTGCATTGTAATGAATTTTTTCAAAACTAGTAGAATTTATGTTAGATATATTATTCTTATATATTCTAAATTTTTGTATAAGCCATAAGTATATATGAGAAAAACATTCAAGGATGGAAATTTTATATATTCATTTAATTAATTTCTCAAATACACAATGATGTTTAGGTGATGAATTTTATACATAAATTTAACCACTATAATGACTATGAATTTGTACTCAACCTCATTTTAAATATGATTTCCAATTTTGGAACGAATATTCTATAGAGTTATATTTTTGTTTCTTGTAACAATTTAATAAATATTTCATATATATTAGTCGTATTTTCTTCTTGTTTTCACATTTTTCCATTTATTTTCACCTTTTGTGTGATTTCCATTTTAATTATAATGGAGAAATAACCCCATTTTTTATGGGGGTGTAGTTTTCTTATTATTTAATCACACATTCAAGTTCCTTATTTGGTAAATTAAAATAATTTAAATAGTAATTAAATTGATTATGTTGAAAAACCTCCCCATTTTCTATAATGATTAATTCTACTACATTATCATTTATCATTATTCTAATGATTTTTTTAGTCATGAAAATATTACATTATGTCATAAATAGTGACAGATAATGAATTAGAAAACTTGATATATTTCAAATTAGTATTTTAGCACGGGGATAAGTGTTAGTGTGGTGTAAAAAGAAGTCATATATTGATGGGGTGTTGTGAAGTACAAAAAACAATGCTTAACATACATGGATATTAAATCATTTTAGTTGAATATTTAGAATATTAAAAAAATACCTACAAAAGGACCATAATAGTTTAGTGTCTTTAGAAACATGTAAATAAACACTTCCATCCCTGTGGAGGATATGCAACATCTTCCATAAAGATATACACCATAATTAATTCTACAAAAATTCATTTTTCATAACATATATAAAGTAATCATTAGAATATTGTGATCTCGTATTTTTATTATGGGTAAACTAAAGAGACATGTAAGCATAAACATGAACATAGTATTATGATAACATGATCGTAACATTATTATGTCGTACCCAATATATCAAATGTTATAAAAATGAGTTATTGGATAATGATTGGAAGTACATGACTTGTAAGGAAATAAACATTATGAGCTATGAAATCATACTAAGGAATAATATATAGGTTTTTTTGTATAAATATAAGAATAGAAACTTCTATGTCAGAACCAATGACCAAGAACTTTATAACATGTTAGGTTTGGGATATGACCTATGTACTAACTTCGGGCTTGGGCTAACAACCCATGTACCCAAATTCATTTTGGCTTTGCTACAACCCATGTAACATCTTGTTTTCGAGATTGGGATACAACCAGTAAGCCCACAATCTCTTTGTATTGGTCTAAAATCGATGTAACTTTTTTTTAATGCATGGGATACTTCCAGTGTACCTTCTTTTATTTTTTGTTGGGATATAACTCGTGCACCGTCTTTCACTTAGTGCTTGTGATAAAACCAATACACACTCTTTTTTTGGTCATGGACTAGAACCCATGCAAACATTGAGATCAAATAAAACATATCATTATCCCATGAATTTGAGTGAGATATAGGTCCAACCAATCTCATAGTAATATCATTCAAACATATTCCACAATATATTATAACATTCATCATATCATGACCCATCAAAAGACATAGGTCTTATAAAATTCAACTCGTAACCCATAAATATATATCGGTATAATGAAAATTTCATCACATTATAATCTATGAAAAATTTAAATGATTCATAACAATTTCATATAAGCATAACCTATTAAGGAGAAATGGATTTTATAAACATATAACTCATGAAAGAGAAATAATATTCATAAATACCATGGAATTAAGAGTGAATACATTGTAGAATGGATATGAATGGTACAATTAGATAATTTCCAAAAGGGAAATGACTAACATCAATGAATGTCATATTAGAATAAATCTTGTTTTCAAACATCTTTCAAAGATTTTTCTTGATAGAAATATCCTTTCTTCATTGAAAAAGTCTTGTTAATACACAAAACTATTTAAAAATAGAGTTCTCAGAAATTACATTCAAATCATATAATAAATAAATGAAATATTTTTGAACATCCTTTTCCTTTAAAATTACGTTTAACATAATATCTTAATGATTAACCTTTGAAATATGTAAATAAATTTTCAATGGATTGACGGTGTGTAAATCCATAAATGTCGTACAATGTGAGAAATTAGATACCTTTTTCACAGTAAAAAGTATAGAAGGATTTCCTTGTTCAAAAAGTTAATTGAATATTCATTTTAAGATATTGGTAAAATAAAATGGGTAAAATTTTATTTAAATTCTAATAGGATAATTGAATAACAATAATGGAAACCCTTTGTAGAAAACATGGATTTTTGACCAAATAAAGGGCAATGTCAAGCTATCCTAAAAAGACTTTGTTAACAATCATATGTACCAAAAGATTTAAAATAGTACTAATACAGGAGTATCTAATAAAATAACATAGTTGAATAAAATTTATGAATTTCCAAAAGATATTGATTATAATATTTCATCAGAGGAAACATAAATATAAACAATCTAAAAAACAATGAGATTTTCTCAATAAAATATTATAAGTTGGTATCATGGGATCATGATCCCCATATATGGAATGGAAATTATATGAATAATATAACATCATGAAAATATTTAGAATCATGGTTTTACATGTATATTGTAATTATGTACACCTCAAAATCTAGTTTTAGTGTATAACAAAACATAAGTCTCAAATAATTCAAATGGAGACAGAAAATTTTTAAATGTTTTGTAACTTTTGAAACATAAGCCTCATGAAATAAGGATAATAAAAAGTATTTGAATACCCATAAATTTATGATCGTGATATATATTATAAAATCTTGGAAATTATATAAACCACCCAAAAGGAAAGAGTGGCGAGCATAACATTTATCTCATGAAAATTAAAAAGGAGATGAAAACCCATTACATTGTCACTTTCCTCTATCTTTACTCATAGAAGATTCATATATACTAAATGTAAATTTATGATACATATTTTAAAATATAATATTCTTATTTTTTCATATCTCATAAATAATCCTTCTAAATCAATGTTGTGTTCATCGCACACCATGTTGGTATAGCATGAATCAAATTCCAAGTTGGTGTTGCATAGGACTTATGGCAAGCCAGTGTTGTGTGTAATGTACACCAAATCACCACCTTGTGAAGGAATATATGACTTATTTTATTAAAATATATATAATAAAATTTTAATTTTATCTAAAAAATAGTTCTATAAAAAATCATGGTGTCACATTCTGCAACCTTAAATTGAATTTCACCCTTGAAATTTATCTAGCTTAAAAATGGTTGAATACATGATAATTTCAATCATATAAAGCAGCATCGTAAAAAAAATAATAAAAAATCCATTAAAAAGTTAAATTTGGAACCATAACATTTACCCAAAGTAATATATAATTGGGTTTCCACATAGGAGAACACAAGTTGGGAGTGATGATTAGACACATATGAAAAATATATATTTATAGATAGTTATTGGGTTCATCAATCAAAAATAAGTGTATGATCTTCCGAATATTGAGGGATTCAAATTAAAAAATCTATGATGATTCATGAATCCATTGGATGAACCAAATTTAAATTAGTATGACAATATTTTCTATATAAATTTCAAAACATTCATTAATTCATCAGAAATTTCTATAAAAAATATCATTCTTATGTGGTTCTTTGAACAATTTATAATAAATACATTACCTTAATATAAGACACCATAGGTTTATGCTATGTTTATCATAGCTCACATATATTAAAATATTTTATAAAGGTTCATTAAGAATTTGTTAATTCCAAAAGCATATATCCTGGGAGGCTAAAACCAAGTGTGCAATAAAGCCTGCTATCATGTATAAGATTACCCTGAGTGATGTCCGGAAAATTTTTTCAGAGTTATTAACACTAGGTACATTTATGCCAGATCTGAATCCATTTTTATTATCTATATAGGGATGTATTTTTTTTGAAATAACTCACTCAATCCTTTAAATAAATATTAGTACATTTTCTGGATCATTATCTCATCTTTATACTTATCCATAGAGACATCCCAAGACAAATCCTTATAAATATAACTATGGATATCACTAATGTGTTTTCATCCTAGTTTGTAATGGTTGAATAAACCATTACATTAATACAAACTATAGTGAACCTACATTAACATACATGGATATTACATCATTTTAGATGAATATTAAGAAAATAGTAAAAATACATGCCCATAGACTGTAATAGTTTAATGTCTTTGAAAATATTGAAACAAAATCTTATATACTGGTGAATGATCTACAACATATACAATGAAGATCTAAACCATTAGCGCTTCTACCTAAAGCCATTTTTTAATAAGCTATAGAAAGGGAATATAAAATGGTGTGATCTTAGATGCTCGGTAAGGGTTAACGTGGAAGACTTGTAAGAGTGAACATGAAAATAGTAGCCTGATAACTTTATCATAACATTAGGAGATCATACCCAACATATCAAAAGAAATAATCATGAGATATGGGATAAAGATTGGATGTTTATAAGACATGAATCATGTGGAAAAAATGTCAGGAGCCATGAAATAATAACCAAGGATCAATACATAAGATATTTGTAATACATATAAGAAGACAATATTTTATATCAGGAATACTTACCAAGACCTATATATCATGATAGGCTTGGGCTACAACTAGTGTACCAACATTGGGACAGGTTTAGATACATTTTCACCCATTTTCAACTGGTATTGGGATATAACCCATGTAATTAATTCTTTTTGGGATTGGTCTACATCCCTAATACCATATTTCTTTTCAGAATGGGCTATAGCCCATGTACCATATTTTATTCTGGCTAGGGATACTACTCGTGTACACTCATTCATTTAGTAATGGGATACAATCTACACTCCCACATTATTTTTGGCCATGGGAATCATCCCATAACCCTTATTTCTATTTGGACATAAGTAACAAATTGGGTACCCATTGGGATCATATAAATTTTATCATTACCCAATGCATTGGAAAGAGATATAGTCACACCCATCTTGTAGTAAAATCACTCACACATTTTCCACAATATAGTAAAACATTCATCATATCATGACCACTAAAAAGATATAGGTCTTATAAAAATCAAATCGTAACCCAAAAAATGAAATGGGTATCTTTAACATTTCATCACATAAAAACAATGTAAAAGGGATAGGTTTTTTAACCATTTCATTCCATCATAACCTATTAAATAGAAACATATTTCATTATTATATAACCCATGAAAGAGAAAAAGGTTTCATAAATACCATTACTTAAGGGTGACCCATTCATGGAAATGATATGATTGGAAGCTTTAGAAAATTTACAAAAAAGGTCCTGAGTAACATCAATGCATATAATTGTAGATGGAAAATAGTTTAAATTATATATCAAAAAGTTTCTAAAGTAAAATATACTTTCTTCTTTGAAAAATTTATTTCAATAAATAATACCATTTAAAAATCATTTTATCACTAAATACATAGAAATAATATAAAGAAAATTTGAAAAAAATTTGAAAGTAATTTTCATGGGAATTTACTTTTTAAAACTATTTCTAAAAGATTAACTATTTGAAAATGATAATGAATCATCAATGTAATGATGATGGGTAAATCCATACATGTCATGCGATGTTTAAAAAGAAAATTCATTTTCCATGGTTAAAAGTATAGAAGGAATTCCTTGTTCGAAAAGTGACATGAATATTCCCAAAATTATATTAGTAAAATAAATAAAGGGTAAAAAAGTACATTAAAATATTATTTGATAATGGTATATTAATCATTGAATACCATTTTAGGAAACATTGATTTTGGGATGAAGAGAGGGTATAGTTCAGATATCTTAAAAACAATTTACTAACTACCTTATGTACCAGAGATTATAAAAGTGTGAAAATCCTTGAGTATATAATGAAATAACATAGGTGAAGGAAACTCATGCATTTTTGTGAGAGAGGGATCATAATATTTCATCAATGGAAGCATAAATATAAAAAATGTAGAAATCAATGAGAATGTCTCAATAAACACTTATAAATTGGTATCTTTGGGTCGTGCTAACCATGTATGGAACTGAAATTACATGAAGAATATAATATCTGGAAAATTTTATGATTCATTATATGTAATGTGAAATGGGATTATTTACTCCTCGATAATGTGTTTTAGAGCATTACAAAACATAAGTATCAAAGAAGGAAAATGTAGTGAAAACCTATCTACTAATTTGGAAACATTTGATACATAATCCTCATGAAGAAAGGATCATTAAAAGTCAATGTGAATATCAATAAAATAATATAAACTATAAATATAAGATAGTTATGTGATGTTCATATACCACACAAAAGGAAAGAGTGGGGAACAAAACATTTATCTCACCAAAATTAAATGTGAAATGGAGACCCCTTACATTGTGTCTTGACTCTCTCTGTACTAATACTAGATTATTATATAATAAATATAATTTTTTAAACATATTTAATATAAAAATATTCTTATAGATAATAACATATATGGTTTTAATAAAACCTTATATTAAGTTATTTTTAACGATCCAATGTTAAAGATTCACACCGGGTAAATTCCCTTTTTTCATCAAGAGTGGAATAATTTGTTACATCATTGGTCCTTATAAATATATCCTGATTCCAAAATTTAAATAGTTATATAAATATCAGGTACATACATTATCCTTATATTATAATAATCTATAGAATATAAGATTAAAAAATGGTATACACTGTTTATGTAGACGATAAGCCGTATGTACGAATGAACATATTTTCTATCTTTATAAACATAATGACTGAATATATATAAATGAAATAAATAAATAAATAAATATATGTATATATATATAGTTATTAAAATATAATAAATATATCATATATATCATATAATTTATTAAATTCATCATTAAGATAGTCCACGTGGTGTGTGAATGAATCACATCGCTTTGATAGAGCGGTATGCCACACTACATCAAGCAAGATTATCAAATTGACAACAAATTGAATGTAAAAACATGTGTTTTGTAAACGTAATAAATAAGATTAAAGGCATAATAAATATAATATATTAAAAATACAAATATTCTATCCATTATAATGGAAACCATGTTTGGTGATAAAGGAGAAATGAACAATCATCATTTTATGAGGCAATTGTTCTCCATACATAGAAAACATATGCTCAAAATAAACATAGAAGTATATGAATTTTAATGGTTTCATCACACAAGAATGGTATAAAGTTGTTGGAGGATGTGGATAGGGAAAATATTGATTTGATCTTGAGAGAAAATGTTACCTCTTAATTAGGTAACTACTTTTGGATTGTGACAAAAACTTTCTATTAGAGGGTTTCATCCCAAAGGGAGGCTTCCAAAATAAAGAATTAATTGAGGTGATGAAATTTGGATAGGAATTTTCTGAACATAAGTGGCGTGATTGGTGTGATTAATGGGTAGATGTGGTGGCCTTTTATAAGGAAGTAAAAGGACTTACAAGGATTATTTAGAAAAAAATTATGGTTGAAAATGTTCATTAACTACTAAAGTATTTAAAAACTGAAAGAAATCAATAATGGAATTTCCATTGTCTAAATATGGACATTAAATGGTTGTTGGATACATTTCTAGGTCATTTGGACCCTTAATTTTAATCATTAATTCCCAAAAAAATTTAATTTGGCCTTAATTGTTGTGATTAATCTTAATATCTTTTAGTAATCATTTTGGTCAAAAATTAATATTGAATCATTAGAGAATAATTTTTTTAAAAAATAAAATGGTTTATTTAGGATTTTTAAATTTTTAATCATAAATGAAGAAATATAAATATTGGTGTTAATCATGTGGAAGGGACGAAATAACATGGTTTTAAAGTAGGAAAATATTCCAAAGATTGTTAATATTTATTATTCATTTTCAAAGTGAAGTTGATACTAATGAATTTAATTGTATTAGTAGATAAAATATTCATCTAATTTGACCTTAATAAAAATTTATAATATAATTTATAATTAACATTTAATTAAAAAGAGGCAGTTTAAAACTAAAAATCAGTAGTTTTCACTATTCATCAAAAATTTACGTTTCACTTAAAAATACCAAAAATAAACCTAGTGTAGTTTGGACATTGTTAATTAAAAATTGATGATTATTTAAGGAAATTAAATTATTAAATGTTTCTATAATTACTATTTTTATTAAAATCACTTCATTTGAGAAAATACTGTTTTTAAACATAAAGAGGACTTTACTAAAAATTACATCATTTATTATAAATATTTTTTATTTATATAAAAGAAATATAAAAAAATATTTGAAAAGTAGTTATTAATATTCATATTACTATGTTTAACCCCTAGATTATAATTATATTATTTATATAATTCAAACAATAAAAATATTTTTTGGTAGAAACTCTGTGTTGCCGGTATCACACACCAACTCAGTGTTGTGTGCATCGCACACCTAATCAGTATTGCGTGAAAAATAAGCCAGGTCATTGTTTTTTGTAATGTACATCGACTCAGTTCCAAGTGAAATGAGTATTTTACATTATTCCATGCATGATATAATTGAAATTTTAATTTTATTCAAAAAAATAGGTCCATGAAAACACTCGGTGCTATATGTAGGTCCACTTTGAGAAGAATATTTAGATTATATTTTTATATATAGGATTGATTTTTTCAGAACTACTAGGAGGAACATTTATATAATTTTATATTTATTTATTTTTCTCAAAAGTGTTATGAATATATATTTATAAATGTTACATTTTTCAAATGAAATTTAACCAACTTCAATATTACTATATAATGTCGAGACATGATATTTAGAATACAATCGTGATTTAAAAAAAATATGTATTAGGGGATTCTATAAGAGGGAAATTTTTAGTATAAAATATGGAAAATTCATAGGAAATTGTGAATATATTTAATTATGATAAATGAAATATCCATTTTAATTTTTCTTTTTATCACTTTGATACTATTTTGATAATTTTATGTACTTATTTATTATAATTATTGATGTTTTTTATTTATTTATAATTTATTATATTCCAATAAATATTGTTAACTATGACACATGTTTAATTATTTAAATAATTATTTTTAATATAATAATTTTTTTATTTTTTTGTTTTGTTTTCAATTTTTTATGTTTCAATAAATAAATTATCAGAATTAATGAAAATGAACGGAATTCAGGCTTATAATTATTTTAACATACTATATAATTCAGCCATATAATTTTTTTAATAGTGACTAAAAAATTGAAATTTCAAATTTAGGATTATACATTCCCCATGATACATTTCATTTCATTGGAAAAAAATGTATCTTGGAATTGGAAGACCAAAAGTATATCACAAAATCCAAATCAAAATTTGTGTACATTTCTATTTACTTTTGATGATGGGACTATATCTGCTGAATAAAAAAAGATATAATATATTTTAAAAAACCTATAAGATGATATGAAATATTATCCTAAAATGAGGATACATGTCATTTAGTGTCATTCTTGGTCAAACTTTTAAATAAAAATTCAATAATGGGTATACTTGGAGTCCTTATGGTAGAAATGTATTATTTTTTTATCCTTATCTATCATCAACTACCAGTTTCTATTAAAGAACCAATAATTTATGTCAGCATTATTGTTATTGTTTAATAAAAATAATTAATACTAATTTTAAAAACTCCTTTATTTAAAGAGGATACCATGTGAAAAAATTTAGAGGATGAACTTTGGTATTAAATTGAACTGAGCTTATGTATAATCTTATGGGGCATATACAATCATCTGTTGGGATTTATTTTCAAAAAAATGTCAAATTAGAGCCTCATAAATTTTTAGAGGCATTGATGGATATTGAAGTATGAAAAGTGTATCTATTTTTATGGTAAAACTCTCTAAGAATATGTTTATATGGGTTGGTTCATCCATGTATACAATGGTTATGTTTAATCCCATGATAATTGTTTCTTACAACAGTTTTTTATTCATCCACTAATGTTGTAGATAAATTTCGAGAAGCATGAAAATTACACATATTAAAGAATAATACCATAATTGATGTTATTAACTGTCGTGGATAGAAAATATTAATTTTGGATCACCTTCCCAATGTATACATTTACTATTGGATGTTTGAAATTTTATGATTTGATATTTTGTTGTCCGATGACTATTTCAACTTCCATCCCATTGAATATATTTTATTGTATGATCCATGGTGAATGATGAGATTCTTGACCATACATAAATGTATTCACATAAATCTGTTTTGGAAATTAATATATTTACCTATGAATTATTCAATTTTTTTTCTAGATAAATATTATTTTTATGTTAATTTTCATCTCTATAATAGATTTTTGCAAAAACAAAAAGTGTTTTTGGTGATAAATAATTTTTAATGGATATTTTTAAGTGGTGTTTCTAGAGGAGATACTGAGGATATTAATTATAAGGTATTTATGGCATGTATTACAAAAAAAAATTAGATTGATATTTTTAGAACATAGATTTCATTAATTATATTTTTCAATGCTTTTATTTGGAATTTGATTTTGGGTTTTTTACATAACCAAGATTATGTAAGAAAAATATATTGTTCATGTAATGATATCCATTATTATAAAATTTATAATGAAATATAGATGAATCATTTTTTACCATGATCCTCCCCATTTCTGCATTTTTTATGGCATTCAGGGTCAATAAGGGGATATTTTTAAAGGTGATCTATGGCATTCAAGAAGTCCACTCTGGTGAGTGATAACTTTATGGGGAAGTTTTCATTGTATGAAGTATCTATTCTACTGAAGGGTCCTAAGGATTCAGCAATATGGGGGAAGTATATGACAATATCTGACATTTGTCAGGAAAGAAACAATGAGTTTAAGGGAAGAGAATCAAATTAAAATTTTGACACTCACACTCCTTACACCTATTAATGGGTTGTTGGTTCACATGAATCTACAATCAAATTTTATGAGATAATTATATTATTACATTTAATTCCAATTATGGAGAGCCATAGATGAATCTTCACTTGTTAGTACAATGGAATCTTTCCCTACTTTCTCTTTCTCAAGTCATAATTGGTTTGATAGTATGTAAGAAGTCGGATATGGATGAAACATTTCCTAGTTATCCTTCATTGTTCTTTACATGAGGGAAAATTTCATGGTTCCCATTTTTCTCTAAAGATCCTACATTGGTTATAATTAAAAACTCTTATGTCTCTAATGATATTATTGGTTTTCCTTTTGGAGGGTTTATGTCTAATGATGTGCTAAATGTTATTTGTAAATCTTGACGCTCACTATATATGATTCAACATATATCTATTTTGGAAAATTTTCCATTTCAAATATCTCTATATCCTTTTATCAGTTCATTCAATAGGTTTTTGGGGTTATATGAACCGGTATAGCTCATGAAATAGAACCACTTTCTACCTATAATGGAATCTCCTAGCACTGCCCCACACCATTTATCCAAATCAAATGGACCCATCACCACTCTAAACCTAGAGAGGAATGGAAGGAAGGTTAAATTTCAATAGCGTGTAACACAAGATGAGAGTCATTCACTATATTTTTCAAATATTCTATGTTATTATCTAAAATACTAAGTTCTTTGGGATGCGTTAAAAATGAACCACCATCACCTCAAAATATTGAAACAATAATGATTTATTGTTTTCTTCTTAGAACCCAAGCGGGAGTCAGTTCTATTACAAACATACTACTTGATATTTTTATTTTATCATTAGAATCATGCTTCTACATATAAAAAGAACATTTGGGTCTTCTGGAACCAAGGGGTTGACATTGAATTGTTGGATTCTAAATTTTCGACTATTTACACTGAAAACTTCAATGGTGGAAATGAATTATTATTCTAAATTTTTTATTCATGATAATAAGTTAATAAGATAATTACTCTTTTGAATCACCTATGTTATTTACATATGGGTAATTAAGACTACATTGTCTGTGGTGGGGGGGTGGTTCAATACTCTTGTGGAGGTGTTACAACTGAAAGGATTGTCCAGAGGTCACATTAGTTCTATTAAAGAATTCAACAACATAATGGCTTATAAAGGACTCATAGTTATAGGTTTTATTGGTAAAAAGTATTCATTTTAAAAAATAATACTGGGGTAAACCAAATATGGAGTAGGATCAACCAATTTCATTTCAATTTGAAGAGAATTAATTCCTTCTATATTTCCTCGGTGTCTAACATAATCTAATAACTATCTAACAATTCACTATTTCTGTTGATTTTATGGAATAGTGAACCAATACACAATCATTTATGATACTCCACATGCTAGAACCAGATAGCTGGTTTCATACAAATTATTAATGACTCTTGGAAAATTGAATAAAATGGGAGTGGTTGGTATGTCTTTTCTATTCACCTTAGGAACCTTAAGAATAAAATTATTGACTGGATGAGGGTTAACCAGAATGAGGATATAGGCTTGGTAGGCCTCAAGGAATAAGTTGAGATGTTATTGGAAGGTCATCAAACCCGATGGTATGATGAATAATTAACTTTTCAAAATTATGGACATAGTTTGTTGTATGATAAACTCAAGGATATGTAGGGGATATTTAGGAAAAAATAAAGAGCCTTAAGGATCAAAGAACTGACCAAAACTCTTTCTACTTCCATGAATTCATAAAGGAGTGGTATATAAATATTATAATCAATATGAAACATAATGATCTCTCATTTACCATAGATACATAGGTTATATTTAAATTGTAGTTTGACCATTTGATGATATAATAGAGAATATTTTAATTTCTATTTGGGATAGGTTGTTCAGAGCCAATATGGATAAAGAATTTATAGGGTGTATGAAGGTGATGGTGAAAAACACTGTGAATAATTATTTTGTGTTAGTACCTAAGGAGAATGAAATAAAGGAGACCATTTAAAATCTAAATCATGCCAGTGATCTAGGACTTGATGGATTTCTATGTGCAATTTATATTAAGAAATGTTACTTCCTCAAGTTACAGGTTGTGGGAGTGGATCATTAATTGTTCTGATGTGTCCCTCACATGAGAGTGATGTGTCCTCCAAGAGTGGTCTTAGTTGAAAGTTTTAATGTTACTTAAATTATCACCCAATTCAGAACAATCCACTTGTCTAATTTTCCTATAAAATTATATCTAGTCTAATCTCTAGGAGGGTGAGTGGAATCATTCTATGTATTGTCCCAGAAGAACAACGTGATTTTTTAAGGGAATTTATATCTAGAGGCACTTAGTATTAGAAATTTTTTTTTTGATATATCAAAAAGTGAGCCACTGGACCATATTTCATCATTCAATTAGTCAAGGGAATGGACAATTATATACATGAATAAGAATTTATCATTAAGATTATGATAATATTTGGCTTAAAATAATGGTTCTATAACCATTTCAATTGGTGTTACTCTTCTATATGGACTTCCATCCTTCTCAAGGGAAAGGATTTTGGCTTCATAAATAAGGTAAATTGTGTTATATTGGTGGATTTATTATCTCACGGTCTTTTTATTTTGGATTATGAGGCACATTCAGGGAAAATTCAAAATATATTGGATGAAGTGAATATCTTTCATTTTTTCAATAGATATGAATGTAATCTTGTTTCTAGCCTCATATTTCATGATGATGTGTTAGTGTAAAAACATTTCAATAGAATATCTATGATTATGATCATTAGAATAATGTTGATATGTGAATAATATTTTGTCCAAATCATCGACTTATACAAAATTTACATTTTTGGTCCCAACAAGTGTTCTGGAATTCATAGTGGATTAATTCAAGAAATTTTAGGTGTCCATAGAAGCCAATAAAATACCTCAAAGCCCCTATCTCAAATGACTGAGTTAAAAATTATATCTTTGATGAGCACAAAAAAATTTCAAGGGAATAATTTTGTAATGTAAGAATGAATTTGAATATTTTGGATGGACGTTTACATTGATCAATAGTGTTTTAATGTCTATCCCATCGTACATTTTATATATCATAAACCTACCAAATAGGAAAACCACCAAGATGGATAATATAATAGTGGATTTTATATAGAATTGAAACCATGATTGATTGTGAAATAGGATTCATGGAATGAAATGGATAATCAGATATATATGGGGTTTCCATATTCAAAACATAATGGAAACAATGAAATCCATTCTGGATCAGCATTTTTAGGAAGTTGTCAGTGAAAAACCTCTATTTTTTAGATGCATGCGGGATAGAAATGGATATCATTGGGAGGAAATTACATACATAAAAATAATATTATAAATTATATTGATGTTCATATTAATTCATGTGGATGATCTTCTTGATGATACTCGAAAGATGGTTTGTAAAGGCAACATTAACATATGGAATGATAGTTCGGTTAGAGATAGATTTCTATTCCAAGGGTGTCCAACTCCGAACATACCATACATGGAGGTGAAAAATCATAAAATAATAATGGTTGTGATCCTTAATGATGAAATAAATTCCATATGAAAGAATATTCATGGATGATATTCTTGATCAATGTTGTTTTAAATGTTTCTATTCAATAAAAGTTAATAGCAATAACTACAGATCCATCCTCTGTGAACATTTAATGTTGGATGAGTGGGATACAAAACCATGGTTAAAAAAAATACCTCTAAAATGACTTTTCTAGTCTGTTGGATCCAAAATCAAAAGATCAAAATGGGTGATAATGATCATTTTAAAGGAGATAACACTATTTAATGTTTCTTTTGCACTGAAAAATCTCAACTAGAATCGGCTGACAATATTTTTGTGGAAAGTAAATTGAAACTGGGACATGGTATTCAATGGGTATAATAATTGATAATCAAATGATGGTTATTCCATTCAAAAAATCATCAGTAATAGGTTCTAGGGAATGGTACCACAAAACTTTGATAGGATGGTTCATGGTCTTATCTTCGTAGTTATTTATTAGAATATTTGGGTAGTATGAATCATTCTTTTCCACTTATATGATTTTAATTTATCAAAATTGATAAAATATTTTAAATAATAGTAATTTAAATATTATATTATTTTTAACTTTATTTTAATCCATTATTAATTTTGAAAACAAAATACATTTTTTACCATTGTTATGGTAGAAATACACAAACATGAGTCTTAAAACCCGTATATATGGTAAAATGACATTACAAATTTTCAAACATTTTTTGTGGACACATTTAAACCTTGTGATGTATATATCTTTAGAATACTCTATTTTTATCCTTTTGGACTGAGAAAAAATTATTAAAACTTTTATTTAAAAAATTTTACAAGTGTGCAGCTCACCTCACATACAAATGGTCACCCATATCCCCACCAACTCACTCATTTTAACCCCATTGTTTGAAAAAATAGAAATCCAAATAAAATAATAAATTACATACTCCAATTATAGAATCCTTTTTTTGGGATGAAATCCAACGAATGAAGGATTTTCATACAAACCTAATGAGGATACCCATAGATGAGGTTTCGTTCTTCAACCAAAATTTGAATATTTATTTCCCATCCACCACCATAAATTGTTATTAAAACCTAATATTATAATAACCTCGTTATTATAAATATAAAGATAATATAATTTTTTCATTTTATGTTAATTACCTAAAAAATCATCATCATCTATTAAATGGATAATGAAGTCATTATTTATGTGTATAGTGGATTACCACCTCACGAATTGATTTATTAATTTTTTACATTACCTCCTATAAAAGTTGGGTACAATGACTGATATAATATATATATGATTAATATAATAATATTATACCTCTAGTTTCATTATATCATAAATAAATTCTTTTCATTCCAAAATTTAGTGGATAATATAATTTCTTTGTTGTGGATACCGGACTACACACTCAGGGAGAATTGTGTTTTTCACTAATGTTTTACATGGAAGTTGAAAATGATAAATTTAATAAATATATATGATATAATTGTGAATAATTAGGATAATAATGATATATTAACCATAATGAAAATAATATATATCAAATTTATTTGTTACCGTCACTTAATCTAAAAGATTTTAACGTTGTAAGTGTACATGTGGACAACCTCTTTCTGGAAGCGATGTGACTCTGCCTTTTTATCACCACACCACTATGGTGATCTATGCACACAAATTATAAAAAATTATATCATAATTATTTTATTATGATTATTATGGAATTATAATGTATTAATTATTTCCTTTTCATAATGATCATTGAAAAATGGAAAACTTACTCATGCCTACGTATGGCATACTACCCCTATCATGGTAATATACTTCATTTTTCAAATATCGTAAAATTATAATTTGAATAAAAATATGGAAATTATTTATTGACTCTTATTATATATATGATTTAACTGTGATTAATATAATATGACCAATATATAGAAAATATACCCATATACCAAATGGTTATTATAACCCAAAATCATAATTCTTCATAGAATTGTTAATATACGGGTAATAAATACATATTATTAAATCAAATATATTAATTTCTATATATATTTATGTTTCAATAATTTTTTAACAATAATATGAAATTTAACATACAATTGGTTTGAGTGAGTGTTATGTTTGATGAGATATACGGTAGGCGATTTGTAGTCTCTCTATAATTTTTGGCGACATATGAAAATTTACCCCTAATTTTCATTTGTATGTTGTATATACTACCCCATTAAAATTTTATAACATGAATATAATAATTATATATATATATATATTTATTTATTTTAATCTTATTCTTTCATGAATATGATGATTTATAATTACCTATGTGGTCAAGGTTTTATGATATAGTGTCATCATTTTTCAATATTGATTATGTTTATGCATCTCATGATGAATTAATAAAAAAAATTTAAAAAGTTATCAAGAATTTGATTGCCCTATTTTAATTCATGATACCTTAAATTAATATTATCATTTTACTAATATTTATTACTTCGAATATTTGATAAAATGTTTTAATGGGAATTATCTTTAATTACATATTTAATTGAAGTATTTTTCACTTCTAAAATCATATTTTCTTAATGGTTTTAAAAAAAATGTTTTTAACTTTTCCAATATTGTTAATAAAATATATTATTACTTAATTTAACTTTTTAATATATAATTTTTACGGAATATTCATTTCTGTTTAAAAAAATCAGGTTTGGATTTTTTTGTAAAAATTTGTATTGAATTATTATTTTTAAAATACATGATATAAATAATATTAATTACTATCCTAAAAACTAAAATAAGTCCTTCTTTCATTACAATAATACTATATTATTATGAAATAAATTTTCCTCATAATATTTGCGATTGTTTTTAATTTTAATTAAATGATTTTAATGTAATAATTCAAATATGAATCTTTTTTATATCTTTTTCAATGTGGAATATATTTTTTCCCAATAAAATGTAATAAATTATTTTAATTAGACCTCTATATGTTTTGTAGTGGTATATAAGAAATATATTTCTAAATATCTGTAATTTTTAATAATTTATTTTCAAAAAAAATATTATCCCATAAGAAATCTTCCAAATGATTTTTATCTCATTTTATGTCACAGATGAAAATTTCTTAGGTGTCATAAAAAATACAAAGGATATGCTACAAGGTTTTAATTACCATTTATTCTTAGAATGGTTTTATGTTTATATTAAATATATATTTATAAAATATATTTTACATCATTGAGTTATGTAATGATAAAATTCATCTCAAAAATGATTCTTTTCATGGGTTATGATATTATAAAATGATAAAATGAATATGAAATTTGTAACTTTTCTACAGGTTTTGATATGATGAAATATGTTATGAATTCCTTTCAATTCATGGGATATGATATGGGGATTTATTTATGATATTTTGGAACACATATATATAATTTTCATTATGCTTTGTTTTGGACCTATATCTCCATCAAATGCATTGGGTAAGCATTTATATGTCATGGGATGAAAAATAGTGGAATGAGGAGTTAACTAATTTCAATAAGGGACATTGCCTTCTTTTATAGTCTCAAGAGTTAACCTTTTCTACTATGATGTGTTTGGGTGTGATCTAATTCCAAAATTATAGAAAATGGAGTGAGCCATGACTACTACTGAAATAATTTTCTATGATTATCTTAATACCAAAATTCCACCTATTTGGATAAATTTACTCCCACAAGGATCATCTCCAGTTATTCATATACGATTAATTTATTATGAAGCACCATTATTTGTGAAATTATTTGAGATTATGATCATTCATATGTATGGTATGGATTTATTATTTTATGGTTGTGCCATCTTACACCAATTATCATATTATGTTCATGTATCTCTAATTTTTTCACATACTGAGCACCAGAGCTACCACATTCGTATGTTTCATTTCTGCAAGATATGAAGAACACTATATATAGAGAATGATGTGATTTCACTAAAGGGTATAATATTTTCAGGATATATTTAATATTCTTCATTAAAAAAGAATATTTTGTGGAAACTTTCCAATGGGACTAAACAATTAATGTCTTCGGTAATTTACGATTGTAATGTGTTGAATATTAAACTAAAAAATGTAATATCCGGGATTGATAATTCTGGTTCATTATTATAGTTATAAAAGGAATTGTTAAGTTATAATTTGGGAACTATGAAGATAAATAATTATAGATATCTATATGGATAGTGTTAATGATTTGTCTCGATATGATTCTAAGGATATTTATATTGAGGATTCGAAGTATATTAAAATGATTAGAGTTAAGGTGAACAATAAAAAAAATTTCTTGGAAATTTCATCCCAATATTTATATTACAACATTATGTGGATCTGAATTAATGGTACATATGGTTACACAATTATAAATGGGGGAATTTGTATGGAATTGATCGTCATCTGGTACATAGAAAAATTTCTTACTACCCACCTAGTTTAAACTCTAATGGTATATTCTTTAGAAATTCACAATAAAATTATAAACCATCCTAAATGATTGAAATATAAAATTACTATAAATGATAAATGAAAAAAATAAGGTGTAATTGATTAAAAATAACATTTCATGATTTATAAATAATATCATTTATTTTTCCTTATTACATAGTATTCTACTATAACAATATTTTTACAATCTATGGTTATTGTTCATTATCAATGGATATAACAAGAAGAATCATGGAGAAAATTTATATTAATAGATCAATTTATTATTAGAATGTAAATAGGATTATGATTACTAGGAATAATATATTAATTATACCTACTAAATTTAAGATATTTCTTATTAATGATATAAAAATTAACAAACTCAAGTACTCACCAATAAAGGGAGTGATAGAGTTATCTGATAGTTTAGGCAATGAATACCATTTATGAAAGAATAGTTACACTTATATATATCAATAATGTGAGAATAATATGTCATAGGAATGTCATAGAAGAACGAGAAAATGTTTTTAGTGTGTAAAAGTTGTACACAATGAAAAGAAATTGTTTTGGAAATCATGTAATATGTTAATGAAAGGGATGGTAATAATGGTCTATATATGATATCATCGTTGATTTAGTGTTTCAAATATAGAATTTATGGGAATTATGAAAATTTATTTCCTCAGAGAATAACTCATGATGAGAATCAGCAGGTTCGTATGAGTAAGGAATTTTATGTTTAATTTAAAGAGACTAAAACTTTCATATTAAATAAATATGGTATTTATGAATAAAATGATGACCACTAATTAATGGTTTGAGAAGAAATGTTGATGGATGAACATTTTTTTATTTAAATTAAAAAAATAAGAAATATATAATGATTATTTTCTATTAGTTCATATTATAGATTTGATATAACATGTTTTATTATTCTGAAGGGCTAAAAAATTCGATTAAATAAGAATGTGATTTTTGGATTAACAAAAGATAAACCATTATATGTTCCCAAATATGATAAATGGGTAATAGTTTTATTAAAGATATTATTGATATAAATAATTTTAATTGGATAATATTGATGAACATGGAACTTATTAATGCTATGATGAAAAAGTAGTTCATGTTTTCATTGATAGAGTTTATAACCTTATAAAATTTATCAAATATATTTACAAAATTTTGGTTTCATTTATACAAGAGAAAAATATTTATTATTCTCGAATAATATTTTTTTTATTAATTAATTAGTTTCCATATTTTAATAATATATAAAATGGATGTGTTCCAATTTTTGGTATGTGTCTATTGGTAGATTCTTATATATTATTTGTTGGGTTATTATTATGTTGATTTTTCAAAAAATTAGTGGCCTTAATAATAATTTTTTTATTGGAAGGGTTATAAGGTTATCCATTTATAGATTGGTTTATGTTCAACTTTAGATTGGGGTTTAGATATTAATGTATTTCTTCACCATAAAATGTTGTATGCATATTAGTTATAACATGATAAATTTTTTTTGGTGATGATAACTAATTATAGGTGACCTGAATTATCATTCTAATTATGAATGTTATGATATGTTAGTGCTTCCTGCATACCAATTTCAACATCATTTCATGGATTAATAGATGATGAAGAAATTGATCAAGACACAACCAAAAGGTGAGATTGTTCTTATGAAATAGAATGAAATCAACTAATTATATTTTCTCAGAAAAATTAATCAACGTTCATAAAAGTTATTTAAAATAAATTTTATCATGTTATAATTGTTTTACAATATCAGAAAAAAATTCTTGCAAATATGGTATTTATTTTAGATGATAACTTTTTAGTGATTCCCCACATCATTATGATAAATTTTCTCTATCACTCTATATAATTATATAAAAATTTCTTCCATTTTCAAATTGTAACATCCCATACAGATTATTATATGTGGAAACCTAGTTAATAGTACATTTAGGTGCCTTTTATTTTTCCAATGTTTTAAGGCATTTTTTTAATCATATTTATGTTGTTTGTGTCTATGATGGAATTATCAAATGATAATCCATTGAAGATTGGGATGAATTTTGATGGTGAAATAAATTTAGTGGGGGTAATATGTAACATCCTAATATTTTATTATATATTTTTTAAAAAATATATATACATCAATCATTACATGAAATAACAGTTTCTCGGAGAGCATCCCTGACACGTGGCATAATGCTTCAATATACGATGTTATAGTATTTGTTAGAATATTTCTATCATAACAAAGGCTTTAAATTGGTGGATATGAATATAAATAAAAACATAAAGAAATGTATATAAAAATACCTAGCTCAATATAAATTTATTTATAAAAAATTATTAATTCATCAATAAATTTTATATGATGTATTAATATTCATAAAAATTAATTTTTTTTAAGAAAAATTAATAATTTTTTTGAGAAAATATTATAATGAATTAAAAGATATTTTTGAATATTTATTTGAAAAAATATAAAATATATTTGTAAGGTTCATATCAAAATTAAAATTTGTTGAATTCTTATAATAATTATTAAAACGTTTATTTTCAGTGATTTCTAAAAAAAGTTTAATTTAATATGAATATATTCCGGATTAAAAATTACTTTATTTCTCTAAAAATTGTTTTAATGTGAGTAATCATTATATAATTAAATTAATTAAAAAATCATTCAATGTAATGTAATAAATGTAATATATATAAGTTATAAATCAATTAATTTTAATTTATAATCATAAAATTATTTTTAGAAGACATAGAATTAATATAATTATATCGAGTGCTTGAAAAATATACACATCTCAAAAACATGCAATTTCATCATGTTTGTGGAGTTTGTTTTAAATTTAAAATTTAAAACTTTTAAATAATTTACTTGAAGTAATAAAATTAATTTTTTTAATCAGTAGTTTGATATTATATTATAGTGACATATTTATAATTTTCATAAAAAAATAATTTATTGATGAAATGTGAAAAATTCATCATTTTAATAGAAACTGCATTTTCATTTAATTTTTTTATATATTTATGTTATATTTTAAATTGGATTTTAAAAATAATTTATAATTATATATCTTTTAAAAAAATTATCGAATTAGAATTAATTTCATATTAAAATTTTATATAGATATTTTATTAGTTTTAAGACATTTTCCATTTGAAATTATGTTTTATTTTCAAATATATGGGTAATATTTTGAATAATTTTATTCCCTACAACTAATTGGATTTGGAAATATGAATTCAATATTTATAATCAAAATAATAATTATTTTCTAAAAATTTTGAATTAAATATTTACCAAAATGATAAGTGAAAAAGTTAAAATTAGTTATCATAATTGAGGTAAAAATGTGATTACCAGGGGTTAAGATAAAAAGATAATAATTAAATTAAACATAAAATCGTAAAAATGTTATTTAATTGAAATAGGATTACCATATAATCTTTATTTAATGATAATAATCCATTTTATATCCTTTTGGTATAATGAAAATATGAGTACACATTTTTCCTAAAATTAGTAGTGTCCATCTCACCTCACTTATAAAAGGCCACATAGTGTCCTATAATCTGAACTTGTTAAAACCATTTTTCTTCACCCAATTCTAGAAAATAGAACTTACCAATTTTTGTCCATCATTCCTATAATCCTTTTTTTTATAAATCCCTATTAGTATGTTATTTTGTGGAAAACCTAATCTGGTTAACAAAAGAATATGTAATATTCTCCAATAAGTTTTTTCATTTCCTTACCTCTTCCACCAACATCAACTATTATTAAACACTACTGATATAATAATATAAGGCCCCAGCCTTAAACCTTACTTAATCTTGAGTTATTACAAGATTACACATTGAGGATCTTTTCAGGTTTAGAGTTTTAGAGAATTAGATCATGAAACTTGCATTACAATCCACATTTAAAAAAAGTGGTTACATAAAAGAAAGTATTCATTCTTCCCATCAATGAAAACATATTAAAAATAAAACACGGATTCTTTCTTGACACATCCTTGACACTATAATCACATCATGTACCTTTCCCTTGACCTGTGAAAAACATTTTAAAAAAACATGGGATGAGCATAAAAAGCTCAGTAAGGGTTATAAAAATATAGAAAGGAAACATGAGTTCATATATTCATAAGAATGAAATCATACTTTACCCATAAAACATAGTCACTTAAACATACCTCATCAAATCATGAATAAATCGTAGAAATCATAAGACATAAATGGTAACTTGAGGCATTCATAACATTCTTACGTATGGAGTAACCCTCTTGGTTACGTTTGGAATACCCAACACAATATATTCCCTAAATCTCTTCGGAGAAACCTTAACGTTTCACTCCTTCGCGTAACCCAATGCATTGGAGAGCTATATCGTGCTCACCCGCCCTTAGTTTATCACGGAACCACCCATCATTATAACAATTCCCAAGAACCATAACATAATCTTATCATATAAAACATGCATAAAGGAATCATAAAATTTCCACCTTTAAATAACAAGATATGAATACAAAACATTGATATAAATACATTATGAAAACCATTTTCAATACCAAAATAAAAGAAAAGAAAAACATGGTATTTATTTTTCTTTTAAAAAGAAGGTATGGCTTATAGAGGAAGCTGAAACTCAAATAATGGTCACGGCGGCGGAGAAGTCGTTGTCGCCGCATACGTACGAAAAAAAACATTCCCTTTTGTCGTTTAGTAAAACGCTTCGTATAAAAAAGATTCTTTTTTGGGTAAACGTAAAAGTAAAAGGGGTTTATACACCGTATAAAATAAGGTTGTGTATAAAACAAAATATGCCTCAATGAATGGAGATTGAGACGAAGTACCTTAAAAAGACGGTATCCATGGTTTAAGGATAAATCAATTGAATAATTATGTGTGACAAATTAATACACCAAATATAATTGGATATTAAGTGTAAAATAATCAAAGGTCATTCACACATATTCAAAAGATGACATATTCAATAAATACATGTTGAACCCAAAGAAATCAAAATTGGGTTAAGAAGTTCCCTTGACAGCCTAATGGCGTCACATCAAAATGAGTTGATGAGATATAAAAAAAGGGTATCTCATCACATGGACATAAAATTTACATAAATAAGGATATATGAGAACATATCCCAACATAAAAATATGTAATTTAAAAGACCCAACAAAATAAGTCTTTTAAAAAGAGGGGGGTGAAAGGTTCCCTTACCGACATGGGTATCTTTTGAAACATACACCTCGTGAAAGAAGGACAATAAAACATTGATGTAAATACTCATAAAAGAAAGAATATTACACAATGAATAAAATAATGGGTAGTACATACACCACTCAAAGGAAATTGTGGAAAATGTAGCATAAATCTCACGGGAATAAAAGTGAGATGAAAAATCCTTTACGAAAACATGGCAGCCTAACGGCGCCACATAAAACATCCAAAATGGATTGATGAGAGAGAATAGGGTCTCTCATCACATGAACATAAAAATTATAGTAATATTAATATAAAAGAACATCCCAATAACAATAAATATGAGCTTTAAAAGGAATGACATAAAAGAGTGCACTTAAAAAGAAAGAGTGGAGTAGGATCCCTTACCTCGGGTCCGACTTGACTCGATAGTTCTTTAACGTCCTGAATAATAAACTTGAGTTAATTTATATTTTCTTAAGAACCTTTTTAAAGTTAATTATTCCTTTTATATCACTTATTTACCTTTTATAAACATTATGTAATCATTTAAGTTAATAATGTTTGTTTTGTCGATATTTGGTTCTTAAGTCGAAAGTGAACTTCTTACAATTACATGTTGTTCGTGTGGTCAAAGGTTCATTATATCCAGAATGATATTCATTATTTGGATATCATATATATCATATATATCCAGCATATTCATGTATTTATAATATTATATAATCATTTAGAGGTAAGAAATGAAATGCACCGTTCATGGAGATGGTAAGCCGTACGCACGCATGAACGCTACTTTCATTTCTATCTCATAAATTATTAGAAAGAAATAATAATGATATAGAGGTATATTATAATTCCAATATAACATCATATATAATAACTTTAAATCCATATTTTATACGTCCCACATATGCAATTAACGAATCACATCACTTTGAGGGAGCGGTAGTCCGCACTTCCTTAAATGAAGATATCGCGTTTACCCATAATGGAAACCATAAAGGTATGACATAAATAAAAAATACAGAAGCTTAAGTAAAGCATAAAAATATTATATATCATATATAAATATAGTGACATCTTAATGGCCACCTTTGAAGGTGTTATATGAGAGTTGAACAATCATCGTTTCGTGAGGCAGAAATTCGCCATTCACGGAAACAGTATGTTCTTTAACCATTAGATGTAGGTGTGTGTAAGTGTAGCTCAAATCCTTCTTATAAAAATATCCTAGTATATTGGAGATACTAGATTTGTTACAAAATAAATGAATAAAAAGATTTTAGGGGGTTGGAGAAGCAAAATAAAACAAAAGGACTCATGTGAAGACATTACCTAAAAATCGGTTAACCCTCTTTGGTTTTAGCTCAAAGGCTTCCTTGGGAAGACTTCTTCCCAAAGTGAGGCTTCAAAGAGTAATATAGGGAAGTGTAGAGACATAATGCGAAGAGGTTGGCCGAGCCAAAGGCTTTGGGAGTGTGGGTAAGGAGGTAGAGGTGGGGGCCTTTTA
Source organism: Viscum album (assembly GCA_963277665.1). NCBI lineage: Eukaryota > Viridiplantae > Streptophyta > Magnoliopsida > Santalales > Viscaceae > Viscum > Viscum album. The sequence goes on from OY728133.1 coordinate 1,278,058,399, forward strand.
TAAGAGGAGAGGAGGGGCACTTTTGGAAGGTAAAGAAATGTCACTTTATTTTAAAATGGTATTCGGATTTAAGAGGTCCCACATTGATGTTTTTCAAGGATAAGGTGATAAGGGTTCCCAATACACTCATACAATAGGTTTTTGACATGTGTAGGTCTTAGATATCACATTATCTTTCCATTTTATTTAAATCGTTAAATAATGAGGTCATCGTTGCATCATCATCATGTCATAAATAATTTAATTTATTTAATGTCCAGAAATTATAAAAACAATACTATGATCTTGGAAATATCTTTAGATTTACAATGAATACTTATAGTCAAAAATCTGATTTGTATAACCCCATTTAAAAATTGTTTTAGTAAAACATTTAATGCTTGTCTCATTTTTTACTTTAACTTTAAATAAAAAGATATTAATGTCATTTTCCAACCAAAGTGGCTTCATGGGGTCCCCAAGTTGACCCATGGGTTGTCTTGGTCGGCCATGAAACATCCAATGAGGTTAGGACATGTTTCAGGTTAACTTAATATTATTAAAACATTATTTTGACCTTAACTTACACTAATTATCTCTAATCGCGATTAAAAAACTTAATAAGTTACTATTCACCAAAAAATTATTTTTATCCCATTGAACCACATTTTACTTCTTAATGACAACCATGTATGTCAGATTTTTGAAATTCAAAACACAAAGATGGCAAAATTTCATTTAAACAGAAAAATCAGTTTTTATAAGTACCACTTAGTTGTTTAACTATTCATCAAAAATTGAAGTTTTTCAGAAAAATCCCAAAAATTCACCCAAAGCTATATTTGATATTACAAATTCAAAAATTAAGTCCATTTTACAAAATTCAAAACATATAAGTCAAATTAATTAATTTAATAATTAATTCCCGCTGTCAGAGCAAATAGCGTGTTTTTATAAAACAATAAGTATCAAAAGATTGACACTAGTTTATGTCTGATTTCCAAGTGAAATTAATTTCAACGACCACTATTGGATTTAATGGTAAAAATATATTCTAATTTCACTTTAAAACCAATTCAAAAGATAATCTAATCATATAAATAAATTAGATTAAAAAGAGGTTTTGAATTAAAATACAACATTTTACACTATTCATTAAAAAATGAACTTTTTCAGAAAGATACCAAAAATTTACACAAAGTATATTTTGATGTCCCAATTCTTAAGAAGAGTTTTATTTGGTCCAATAGAATGTGTAAGAGTGAACAAAACTATATTTAATGGCGGTTCGCCATCAAAAGGCGATAAGTGAACCTTTAGTGAAAACTAGAGCACATACGCCTAAAATTGGATTCTTTATGTATTTTAAGCCTTTATCTTTTATTGGATAAATGTAAAAACATTTAAAAACATATATAATCATATTTTAGTTATTTATATCCATTCCTGCCAATATAATGGCTATATGTTAACTACCATTTAAAATAATATTATTTTATTATTAGGGTGCAACGTAAGATTCCCAAGAAACTCGTTGTTGCATGTTGGGTACGCCATCGAGCATAGCGTCCCCTTTAAAGTCATATTAATATTTTATTCACAACTATGGATAAATATGAAAATGCCATATTCTTTATTTACGTGGGGTGTTACATCCTTCCCCCCTTTTGGGAATGGTGTCCTAGCAATTTTTAAAATTGAGCTTGGAAACATCCTTGAAAGTCCCACATCGGAACAGGAGTCGGTAAAAAAATCACTTTAAAATAAAGAAATATAAGTAAAAAGGTCACCTGAGTTAACTCATACTAGGATTCCATGTATGAAAAATATGGACATGGAGGAGAAAACATAGGTTCATGTTCTGATAGAGAGTGATAGAAAACATGTTTAGGAGAAAGTTAACCACAAGAAAATCACAAACTTATGATGGCTTAAACGGTATTCGATTCCCCAGTAGGAAAAGTTAATAGACAACATTTTTGTTTTAAGTTACTTTTTATTGATTAATTTATTCATAGGGAAACATAATCACTTATCATGTTGACTTTCAACTTTTACACAAACTCGTATTTTCTCCAAAAGACGAGTATTTAGGAAGACTTGTTCACATTAAGAGTACTATAATAAACTTCTAGAGAATCACCTAATCCACCAAAGAGAACTATATACATCCCATGTCTTTAGGCTTTAACCAAAACCAAAACCAAAAAAGTTTAGTACAAGGTCAGATAATCCAGAAAAGGATAACCTTTTAAAAAGAAAATCTATGCTTAATCTCCAAAATTTGTCCAACAAAACGCAAAGTTCAACGAGGACCATCTGATAAACAATTTGTCTATAAAATTCTTCAATGTAAACCAATATAAGATTGAAACCCAAATATTTGAAGGATTTAGTCACATAGTCTTCCAAGTTAAATCGTAACATTTATCTCCAAACAACATTAGTTTCTCCTAAAGTCTCGTATTGAAAAGTAATTAACCCAATCACATATCCTCCATGATAGGATAATCATTTTCATAAATAACCCAAAATCAACTTACTCCTAAATCATAAAATCATATAACTAAAAAGAATCAGTCAAACTAACCAGGGAATTCACGTAGTCCAGAGGTAGGCGATAAATACCAGTCTCACTTTGGTTGTGGGTTCGATTCCCGCAGCTTTGTCTGACGCGACGGGTTGTCACACGATCTGCGTGTTGTCCTTTTTATAAAACTCCAAAAATAACCCTATCATGTTTTAACCTCAATCGTTTCCTTATACCTTTAATTTTCATCCAAATTCGTTACGATCTCAACATCTTAATTCTTGAAGTCTTATTTCACCACCATAATATAAAATAAAATGATTCCCAAAATGAATAACATCATAACTTGATCATGGCGTCCACTCAGTTTCATCATCATCTTGCTCACGTAGGTAGAAGTCCCATGCATTAAAATAATGATTTAGAGATCCTTCAAAATCATTTGCTTCCTCCATCCAAATACACCTCGTACAACATGGGTCATATGGGTGTTCACAGAAAAACAGTTTTGGAAAATAATCATGTATGACATATAATTCCAAAAAATCTGATAAATCCTGATTTCTATAAAATAGTCGGACCGAAATTGAGTTGAAACTTTCTATTATTGGTCCTTTTAAAATACCATAATTATGTGATGTGCGACTATATTTTAAAAGCAAATATAAATAGGTTGCACAAGGGTCTCCTTCCTCAGCACCATTTCTAAAATCATAATATGCTTCAAATTCTTATGATAAGGTAAAATATTTGAAAATACCTTGATAATATTTACCTTTCTTGAAAATATGAGAATATTTTGAAAATAGTATTTGTCTAAAAACAACCCATGATCCACGATGATAACGAGGTATAGTGGAGGTGTTTGATATCTCAAACAACTGCTTGCAAGTGAGTTGTATGCTAGAAAAAGTTTCACAATCATATGAAGATGACTTTGCAATAATTATTGCAAGCATGTCATCAGGAAGAGATATGAATGTCGTTTGAGAACCTTCTCCTTCCATTCATAACCGACTTTACTTGACTTGAAAAAAAAGTTATAAAACAACGATTTAACTCAAATAATAGATATAGGGACTAATCATGTGTCTCACAAGAACTCCTAATCCCTAAAGTTGTCTAAACCGACCTCTGATACCAACTATAAGGCCCCAGCCTTAAACCTTACTTAATATTGAGTTATTACAAGATTACACATTGAGGATCTTTTCAGGTTTAGAGTTTTAGAGAATTAGATCATGAAACTTTCATTACATTCCACATTTAAACTAAGTGGTTACATAAAAGACAGTATTCATTCTTCCCATCAACGGAAACATATTTAAAATAAAACACGGAATCTTTCTTGACTCATCCCTGACACTATCATCACATCATGTACCTTTCCCTTGACCAGTGAAAAACATTTTAAAAAAACTTGGGATGAGCATAAAAATCTCAGTAAGGTTTATAAAAATATGTAAAGGAAACATGAGTTCATATATACATAAGAATGAAATCATAATTTACCCATAAAACATAGTCACTTAAACATACCTCATCAAATCATGAATAAATCATAGAAATCATAAGACATAAAAGGTAACTTGAGGCATTCATAACATTCTTACGTAGGGAGTAACCCTCTTGGTTACGTTTGGAATACCCATCACAGTATATTCCCTAAATCTCTTCGGAGAAACCTTAACGTTTCACGCCTTCGCGTTACCCAATGAATTGGAGAGCTATATCGGGCTCACCCGCCCTTAGTTTATCACGGAACCACCCGTCTTCATAACAATGCCCAAGAACCATAACATAATCTTATCACATAAAACATGCATAAAGGAAACATAACATTTCCACCTTTCAATAACAAGATATGAATACAACACATTGATATAAATACATTATGAAAACCATTTTCAATACCAAAATAAAAGAAAAGTAAAACATGGTATTTATTTTTCTTTTAAAAATAAGGTATGGCTTGTAGAGGAAGCCGATACTCAAATAATGGTCACGGCGGCGGAGAAGTCGTTGTCGCCGCATACGTACGAAAAAAAAACATTCCATTTTGTCGTTTAGTAAAACGCTTTGTATAAAAAAGATTCCTTTTTGGATAAACGTAAAAGTCAAAGGGGTTTATACACTGTATAAAAGAAGGTTGTGTATAAAACAAAATATGCCTCAATGAATGGAGATTGAGACGAAGTCCCTTACAAAGACGGTATCCTTGGTTTAAGGATAAATCAATTGAATAATTATGTGTGACAAACAAATACACCAAATATAAGTGGATATTAAGTGTAAAATAATCAAAGGTCATTCACACATATTCAAAAGATGACATATTCAATAACTACATGTTGAGCCCAAAGAAATTGAAATTGGGTTAAGAAGTTCCCTTGACAGCCTAACGACGTCACATCAAAATGAGTTGATGAGAGATAAAAAAAGGGTATCTTCATCACATGGACATCAAATTTACATCAATAAGGATATATGAGAACATATCCCAACATAACAATATGTAATTTAAAAGTCCCAACAAAAGAAGTCTTTTAAAAAGAGGAGGGTGAAAGGATCCCTTACCGACATGGGTATCTTTCGAAACATACACCTCGTAAAAGAAGGACTATACAACATTGATGTAAAAGCATATTACAAAATGAATAAAATAATGGGAAGTACATACACCACTTAATGGAAATCGTGGCAAATGTAGCATAAATCTCACGGGAATAAAAGTGAGATGAAAAATCCTTTACGAAAACTCGGCAGCCTAACAGCGCCACATAAAACTTCCAAAATGGATTGATGAGAGAGAATAGGGTCTCTCATCACATGAACATAAAAATTATAGTAAGATTAATATAAAAGAACATCCCAATAACAAGAAAGATGAGCTTTAAAAGGAATGACATAAAAGAGTGTACTTAAAAAGAAAGAGTGGAGTAGGATCCCTTACCTCGGGTCCGACTTGACTCGACCGTTCTTTGACATCCTGAATAATAAACTTGAGTTAATTTCTATTTGCTTAAGAACATTTTTAAAGTTCATTATTCATTTTATATCACTTATTTCTATTTTATAAACATTATGTAATCATTTAAGTTAATAATGTTTGTTTTGTCGATATTTGGTTCTTAAGTCGAAAGTGAACTTCTTACAATTACATGTTGTTCGTGTGGTCAAAGGTTCATTATATCCAGAATGATATTAATGATTTCAATATCATATATATCATATATATCCAGCATATACATGTATTTATAATATTACATAATCATTTAGTGGTAAGAAATGAAATCCATCGTTCATGGAGACGGTAAGCCGTACGTACGCATGAACGCTACTTTCATTTCTATCTCATACATTAATGGAAAGAAATAATAATTATATAAATTTATATTATAATTCCAGTATAAAATCATATATAATAACCTTAAATCCATCCTTTATATGTCCCACATATGGAATTAACGAATCACATCACTTTGAGGGGGCCGTAGTCTGCACTTCCTTAAATGAAGATATCGCGTTTACCCATAATTGAAACCATAAAGGTATGACATAAATGAACAATACAGAAGCTTAAGTAAAACATAAACATATTATATATCATATATAAATATAGTGACATCTTAATGGCCATCTTCGAAGGTGTTATATGAGTGTTGAACAATCATCGTTTCGTGAGGTAGAAATTCGCCATTCACGGAAATAGTATGTTCTTTAACCATTAGATGTAGGTGTGTGTAATTGTAGCTTGAATCCTTCTTATAACAAAATCCTATTCTATTAAAGATATTGTAGTTGATACAAAAGAAATGAATAAAAAGAGTTTATGGGGTTGGAGAAGCAAAATAAAACAAAAGGACTCAAGTGAAGACATTACCATAAAATCGGGTAACTCCCTTTGGTTTTAGCTCAAAGGCTTCCTTGGGAAGACTTCTGCCAAAAGTGAGGCTTCAAGGAGTAATAGAGGGAAGTGGAGAGACAGAATGGGTAGAGGTTGTCCGAGCCAAAGGCTTTGGGAGTGTGGGTAAGGAGGTAGAGTTGGGGGCCTTTTATAAGAGGAGAGGAGGGGCACTCTTGGAAGGTAAAGAAAAGTCACTTTATTTTAAAATGGTATTCGGATTTAAGAGGTCCCACATTGATTTTTTTCAAGGATAAGGTGATAAGGGCTCGCAATCCACTCATACAATAGGTTTTGGACATGTTTAGGTCTTATATATTACATTAACTTTCCATTTTATTTAAATCATTAAATAATGAGGTCATCGCTGCATCATCATGATGTCGTAAATAATTTAATTTATTTAATGTAAAAAAATTAAAAAAAAATAATATGATGTAGGAAATATATTTATCTTTCCAATGAATATTTATAGTCAAAAATATGATTTTTATAACCCCATTTAAAAATTGTTTTAGTAAAACATTTCATACTTGTCTCATTTTTACTTTAACTTTAAATAAAAAGATATTAATGTCATTTTCCAACCAAAGTGGCTTCATGGGGTCCCCAAGTTGACCCATGGGTTGTCTTGGTCGGCCATGACACATACAATGAGGTTAGTACATGTGTCATGTTCACTTCATATTATTAAAATATTATTTTGACCTTAAACTACACTAATTACCTCTATTCGCGATTAAAAAACTTAATAAGTTACTATTCACCAAAAAATTATTTTTATCCCATTGAACCACATTTTAATTCTTAATTACAACCATTTATGTCATATTTTTGAAATTAAAAACACAATGATGGAAAATTTCATTTAAACGGAAAAATCAGTTTTTATAAGTACCACTTAGTGGTTTCACTATTCATCAAAAATTGAAGTTTTTCAGAAAAATACCAAAAATTCACCCTAAGCTATATTTGATATTCCAAATTAAAAAATGAATTACATTTTACAAAATTCAAAACATATAAGTCATATTAATTAATTTAATAATTAATTCCCGCTGTCAGAGCAAATAGCGTGTTTTTATAAAACAATAAGTATCAAAAGATTGACACTAGTTTAAGTCTGATTTCAAAGTGAAATTAATTCCAACGACCACTATTGGATTTAATGGTAAAAATATATTCTAATTTCACTTTAAAACTAATTCAAAAGATAATATAATCATATAAATAAATTATATTAAAAAGAGGTTTTGAATTAAAATACAACATTTTACACTATTCATTAAAAAATGAACTTTGTCAGAAAGATACCAAAAATTTACACAAAGTAAATTTTGATGTTCCAGTTATTAAGAAGAGTTTTATTTGGTCCAATATAATTTATAATAGTGAACAAACCTATATTTAATAACGGTTCGCCATCAAAGGTGATAAGTGAACCTTTAGTGAAAACTAGGGCATATACGCCTAAAATTGAATTCTTTCTGTCTTTTAGGCCTTTATCTTTTATTGGATAAATGTAAAAACATTTAAAAACATATATAATCATATTCTAGTTATTTATATCCATTCCCGCCAGTACAATGGCTACATGTTAACTACCATTTAAAATAATATTATTTTATTATTAGAGTGCAACGTAAGATTCCCAAGAAACTCATTGTTGCGTGTTGGGTACGCCATCGAACATAGCGTCCCCTTTAAAGTCATATTAATATTTTATTCACAAATATGGATAAATTTGAAAATGCCATATTCTTTATTTACTTGGGGTGTTATAAATAATATTATTATTTAAAATATCATATTATTCTTTACTCAATGAAATGATAAATACTAAATCTAATTTTATCAAATGGGTTTTTGAAATCATAATTCTTTTGTACAACGAACTACTTATTTTAAAACCAATGTCATTGCTTATTTCATTACCACTTAATAAAGTTGGGTATGATGATGGATAAAACGTATATATAATTATATATATAATATTATTAACATTATTATACCTTTGGATCCATTATATCATATATTCCATTACTAATTTCCAATTCATTGGGAATTAAGAACGTCGTTTCGGTTTTTTGAGGACTGTCGCCTCATGAAGTGATGGGATTAGTTTTCAGTGTCTTTTTCTATAAAATATGAAGATAAAGATAATTTTAATAAATATATATTATAAAAAATAAATAAATATTGTATTCAAGAAATATTTATCTTTTTGAAAACAAAATATATCGTTTTATTTCATTCCTTTTATCCTAGTGAATGAAAACAACGTCGTTCATGTACATGTGGACTACAAATTCAATAAAGCAATATAACTATCCCTTTTAATATAAACAACACATGGATGGTGTTTTTAATTATATTTAAAAAATAATATTATATTTATAATAATATTTTGATTTTATAATTATAAGATATTTACTCTATCCTTTTCATAATGATAATAAAAAATGGAAGCCTTACAAATGCATGCATACGTCCAACTGTCACAATGATTATAATATAATTCATTTATCAAAACCATCTATCCTGATTATTCTTTAAATTAAAATTTAAGTATAAAAATAATAATTTATTCATTATTATAATTATGGATATTATTTAACCCTGATCAATGTAATAAGAGAAAAAATATCCAATTAAAATATATACAAAAAAATGTCATAATTTCCCAAAACACAATATATACAATGAATAGTTCATAAAATTGTAAAAAAGATATAATGTAATCATATATTATATGATATATATGAATAGATCAAAAATACATGTACATTAATCATATATTCAATATAAAGTATATTCAAATGAGTGTAATTTATGTCATGACAATCCATAATGGATTTCGAGTCACTCTTTTATTTATAGGATATATATGACAATTAATAACTTTTTCTATTTGTGTGGTGTATATAATACACATTTGAAATGTATATAACAAATATAATTAATTACATGATATTATATGAAAAATTTAATTTTATTCTTGTATAGGTGTTTTGATTCAATGTTAAAAAAGTGGAAAGGTCTTTATGAAATAATCTCAATATTATTTCAAATTTTTTATGTCTATTCTCTTAAAGATAAATTATTATGATACATATCTCAATAAAATACTGGTATTTTATTCTAAAATAGTTATTCCTAATATTTTCATATAATACTATAACATTTCAATAAATTTTTCTTAATACTATTGATAAACTATTTTAATGAAAAATCAACTTAAATTATAACTTCAGCCGAAACCCCTTTATCAAAAAATGACCTTTTTTCATAAGGTATTAAAAAAGTTTTTAGAAATTCAAAATTGATTATTTAATGGAAAGCTTTCATATGTTTCATTTCAACATTTTATTGAAATGAATCATCATGTAATTTTCAAAATAATGACTCTTTGTCATTAACAAAAAATGTATAATGAAACCGTATCCTTAATGGGCATGGAAAGGAACATATTTGTCATTTCAAGAGTTCCTTAGTGATTTCTAGTTCCCATATAGGTATTTAAATTTATTTTTAAAAAATTTCTTTAATATTTGGGTCATTTTAATATTTTGAAAAATTGTTTTCAATGTAAAAAAAGTATTTTAAGTATGTTTCAAAAATATTTTTAAATATGGAGAAGATATTTTCATCATGAAAAGTTATAAATGATTTATAATTAATACTTTATAATATTTCAAGAATTTTTTAAAACAAAAGTATTTACAAAATAATTAATGATTTGAAAAGATAATTTCATATTGATTTTATTTTCCTCTAGAAGCATATCATGTGAATTTTTATTTAAAATCATTCTCCATGTAAGATGACACACTTTGAGGTTACTTATTCTTTACTGGGGATATTATACAAGGATAATGTTATTATTATTTCAAAAATGGATTTTGGTTATAATGAAAAGTTGAATATAAAACCCATTTTTCTTCCACGAGTTATACGAGGATAAAATTCTTATGAAAACTACCAAATTTAATGAGACATGATATGATGAAATAGTTAACTGATTATGAAACATGTCACTTTCTAATAGGTTATAAAATTATGACATGTTTATGAATCATATTTCATTTAATAGTTTGTGACATGATAAAATTTTTATGTTATTATGGAACACACTTATATTATATTCATTTGATGAAAGGTGGGACCTATATCACCCTGTATGGAATTTAGTAAATATTTATGTCTCATGATATAGATAGAAATAGATAGGAAGTCAACCCAATTCAGTATTGGACTTTGTCTACTAAGATGGTCTCAAGAATTAATCCTGAGAAATATGATTGACTTTGATGTGAAGTCATTACACTATTATGTGACTGGTCATTAGCCTTGACAACATTAGAAATGATATTAATGATTATAACTATTAAAAAATTCCATGTATTATTCTATTATTATTCCCTCTTCGAACATGTTCAATAATATTTTATGATTCACATATTATGAAATAAAAATATTTATTCCTTGATTAAAGATTTTTATCATTATACAAAGTATGTGTTTTCCAAATTTTTTCTCATTCCCTTACACAATTTTCTCATGTGATTCTTATTTATCTTCCTTTATTAACCTTACTAATTACCTTTTCTCACCCATTCCTGAGTTTTCATCATTGATTTATGAGGATTTTTTTAATTAGTGTTTTGTGTGAAGGATATTAATTTTCAAGATCTCTATGGTAGACCATTAATATCATTAATGAAGTGATAATATTTCCTTCCATTTTATCTAATATTATATAATATTATTTTTTTTTGGTTTTTGTATGTGTAATGAAATGAATATACATAAAAAATGTTGTATTAATGCATGATAATCCAATATCATTATATAGTTAATAGGATAATGACTATCATTTGTGATATATTCCCTAATAGTTCATTTCAAATCTCTAATCACATTTTAGGTGGGATTGTGGTGGAAAAAATTGATTTCTTATTTCCTAGTCAGTTTCTAGGTAGTTTATATCATGCCAAAATAGGTTTGAGGTAGGTCAAGAGATTAGGAATTATTTTAAAGTAGATATTCATGCATTTCTATTTTGGTGATACTAGGAAAATAGTATAAAGGTGTTTTAAATTTGGTAAGATAAAAATTGTTTCCAATAATTGGTTTACGTTTTCAAGGTATCCATTCTCTATTATTATGATTACATAATTTAAACCTCATATTGATGATACAATGGATACATGAAATAATTTGAATAGGAATAAATATTTAAAATTATTCATTAATGTCATTTAATTCACATATCTAATGTTATAAATGATTATTTTCTTCAGATACTTGAGAATAGAATTATAAAAAGTATTTAAATTATTTATACATCATTGGAAAATTTTATTATATGAAAATTTTATTTTCCACATATAATGTATTTTTTACTAATGTTGAAAAAAGTTAATTTTTTTGAAATTCTTCATTCTTAATATATTTCTCTATTTGTTATTATTATTTAATGGGCCTTCAATTTTATAGAAATATAACACTAAATATCTAATTGGTCAATCCTATACCAATTTAACTCTTCTTTGGATATAATCCCATCACATCCATAACCTTATACATATTAGTGTAATCATATGTCCAACACTATGTTTTTCATCCATTACATTCTTATTCAGCTATTGACATCTGTTCATCAGTGCTTTCTTCCATTATAATTTCATATATTATAGATCATTTGAATATTTGAATTCAATAATATTATTTGTAGATTTAGTTATTCTCTTATTAATGTTGATAAAATAATTTAATATATCACTATTTTGTATTATATAATTATTTTTTACATAAATAAATTTTATTATTAGAAGACATTAGACATTTTAAAAATTCAAAAACCTAATTTTTTTGACACAAAATTATGTAATTTTTCACTCAAAGTGTCATTGTATATTTTTAATTATGAACTTATTATTAGAATAATAATTTGTATAAATAATTTTATAATAAATTAAAAATATACATTTTTTAAAAATTTGTTATGAATTTAATTTTTTATAGGATCTTAATTTTTACATATGTTATATTAAAAACATCAGTTATTTTTAATATTTAATATTCATTTATTAAGTAACTGATATATAATAAATTTTTATCATTGTAAAAACAATATAACCTTTATTCCACATGAATAATAAATTTAAATATAATTATTTTATGTTTTAAAATTAATCATATTTAAATTAATTTCTTATAACAATGAATTTTTAAAGTAATTTATTTTAGTTTTTGAAAACAAAATATTATCATTATTGTTTATTTTTATTTCTTTTTTCATTTTTTATAAAAAAATATAATTTTGATTTTACTTATGTTTTCATTATAAATAATATATTGTTAATATTGAGATCATGTTAAGACCATCTTATGTACAAAAAATATATCAACATAATGTTTATTTATCAAGATGTCAAAATATATATATTACAGATTATTGAAATAATTGAGAATGATTCAATGTTATATTATGTGAAACAAAAAAAAAATTGGTTTAGATCCACTACAATATCATTGATGATTTTTATGTGTTGTCGAAAATATCTTATGAAAAAAAAATTGGAAAATTTCTTTTTAATATTATTTAATCAAATTTATTTATTTTGCAAATCAAATAAAAACATGTAGTTAAATTATTAATTTAATTATAATTTATAAAATTATAAATATTAATATAAAATTGATGGATTTAATATTCTAAATAGCATTGTCAATTTTTTAATATTTCTGAAACTAAATAAAAGAAATTAATAATTGTGTTAATGTTTATTAATATATATATATATATATTACATTTTAAAATTAATATCATCTAAAGTTTTTATTATAATTTATTAATTATTGATATATTTTATTTGTATTTCTATTATCATTAATGATCCTTTTATATATAAATATTATTATATATTAGTTTTTTTGTGTATTTGAATTTGAAATTTCAAAATGAAATCACATTTATTTATTCTATAATGGTTTCTTTTTGTGAAATGAACTCTAGTTTGAAATATTGGTTATGCACACGTGATGTATAAGAGATATGGTTTGAATATTTAATTTCAATTTCAGAACATATTGTTAAAAATATAAAAATGATTTATTTCCAAGAATGAATTTTTTGAATATTCAAAAAATGTGAGCTAAAGAAATAAACGGCCATTTAATTTTCAATGATTTAATTATTACTAACGTTATATGAATATCATAATTTAAAATGGATTTTAACACATGATTAAATGTTAATGGTTGTTTCCATGATGTTAATTATAATAAAAAGTAGGATATATTTTATGAAATTTATATTGAAGGAATGTAGAATTTTTTTTATTAAGTACCACTATGGTATTTCAAAATGGATATACAAAATTTATGTTTCTATAAACAACATTGGAACTGGACAACATGAAGTGTAGGAAATTATTTAGAGATAATTGTTTCACAAATTTTTATGATTTATTGATATAAATACATTATATATAAAATGATCTACTATTTACAAATAATAATTATAAAACAAAATATTTTTTCTCGATTTTAGATGATGTATATAGAATATATCCCCAATAATAATCTGTTGTATAGAGTGTAACGAAAATGTCTTCCATGTGCCGTAAATGTGTCTCATCAACAAATAATCATTAATATATTTTTAGGTTTATTTAAATATATTATATTTTGCATCAAAAATATAAATATTTAAATATGGTATCCTTCTATTATTATTTATTTTTTAATTACCAAAATATACTATAAATGATTTTAGTTTTTATATGAAATGTTAGTGAATCATTAGTGGATATTTAAAATTTTATTTATGTGATTTCAATGTATTTGCATTGATTTAATATATTGGATAATCATATTAGGTGATTTGAGTATTTATGAACCATTTCTATATGTGATAAGTTTTGTGGATTATAGAAAAGTAATAATTCGATGTTTTCATTGTATTGTATGTTATAGAATTCTAGTGGTTGTAATTTAGAATAATTATGAGAAAATAAAAACAATTATGAATATCAAAATGATAAAAATTTATCAAAATGAAATATAACATATATTTATTCCCTTCACATCATAAGAATATATTACTATTAAAAATGATTATTGAAAAATTGTAGTGATTAGTCAAAAAATAAAAGTATTTATTCCATATATAAAGATAATATAACAATTTGTTATCAAAATATACTCAAATTAATTTTGAATATTTTTTGAATTATTCATAATGAAAATGTAATCTTGTATGTTTCACTAAAAATGATGATGATATTGTGTTATGACATCAGAATGCTCATTTAAAATTATGAGTAGTATAGTAAATGAAAATTGGAAAATCTGTTTCCTTGAATGAAGTGGACCAGGACCTTCAAAAGGTTCTAAATCATGAAAAAGAATAATTCCTTCTTGTGTTACAAAGGCATCATTGAATATTAATATCATGTAAACTTATCTAATAATATTCATTAATCTTAATGTCACAAATGATATTTTGAATCATAATAATTTTTAAAAGAAAACTATAATGGAAAACACTATTCTTAAATTCATTTTATATATCACAAGAAAATATTTTTTTTATCTTATATTAGATAATAAAAAAAATTTGTTCTAAGAGATGATGTTTATAGCCAAAAAACTAAGGTATAAATCATCCGATACTAATTATGTGAAATAAATAGAGTGTATAAATACTTGATCATTATATGTCTCTAAAATACATATATTTTTAATTTATTTTATTTTGGATCATTTATGAAGTATTTACCTAAAATATTTTATCATTTTTAATATAATTTTTAATTTTTTTTAATATTAAGGGAGATATAAATTAAATTAGTATAGAATATTTTTTCATAATGGGAATATTCCTTTCTGAATTGTTTATTGAGGACACGTATCAATAATATTATTCTGCAATATTTATTTTATAAATATATATAAGTTATACATTAATTTATATTATATAATTTCATTAATTCTATAATATCTATTACAATAGGTTATGGGGATCTATCTATTATATAGAATAATATATCTCAAACGGAGGAAAACTAAAATATTGTGTCTTATTTTTGGAGATCATGAGTGCATCAAAATATTCCTAGACTATGTAATAAATAAATATAGATAGACAAGATGATAATAAATTTATTATATATTATTTTATTATGGTCGACTGACCTACCAATATATAGTGAAATCTATGGTCAGTAATTAATAAGATGTGGGAACATTTTATTTTGATGTAAATGAAGTATTGGTAGGAAGATAGAAATCAATTTTTGGAGAAATAATATTTTTAATCTAATAATTCTCATCATTTTATTATCATATAGAAGACGATAAGAGTATAATAAAATTCTTATGGGATCTTATATAGTTTTGGGAAACATATTATGGTTAGAAGATTATTCAAAGATGAACCACTTGAAATTTTATATAGATTATTAGAAGAATATAATTATAATGAAGACCCTGATCATAAAAATGAGTATGTAACCACATAGGGACTGAACAATGTAAAATATAATTCATCAATGTATATATTTTATTTTTGTTTTTTATTAATGTATAGATATGATTAATATATATGGTAATGGTGCATAAGAGCCTCCGACTAGTTGGTGAGAACTTGAAAAGTGTATCAAAGAGACATGAGTTTCAAAAGGCGGTAGAGAAATATTTATGGGGCATTGTAGCAATAATGTAGATATAATATAGTTGGTACTGATCAGTACTGTTGGAGCTGGAACAATTCATCTATTTGGTATTTTGGGCAACTGGTATGGGCCTCGGGTCTTTTAAGGCCTTCGAGCCCCCAAGGTATTAAGGCCAGTAAGGATTTCGGGCCACCTCAAGGCCTTCGAGCCACCTCAAGGCCTTCGAGCCACCTTAAGGCCTTCGGGCCACAACATAGACCTTGGGACACCTAAAATTGTTCTAAATGATCAGACTGACTCTACAAGGAGAAGACTCTCGATGGGGATCAGAGCAGGCACATTCACCAGAGAATAATCTATGAGGATTAGTTAGAAAGAGAGGTTATGGAAATGCCATCCGGACCAACATCTGCTTTAATGGGAATCCTAGCCGAATAGCCATTCGATGGTGGAGAGCTGATGTCATGATGAATAAGCTAAGAGGTGGTGATCCAAGTAGAGATTGTATAATTTCCTAAGTCCTACGGGCCTTGGAAGGGTAACCCCCTTCCCCTGAAAAAGGTGTTATAAAAAATCAATAAAAAAAGACGGCCTTAGGGCTATTTGGGTAACATATATGGGAATAGAGAAATAATAAATCCCAGAGGATTATTTTATACTGGTGAAAATATATCAAAATAACACTAATGATTCATTATTCTCCACCTATCCATAGAAAATCCAATCCTTTGTAATTTAGAATGGTATTAGTTTGTACCCTTGTTCCTTATAGTTCATCCATAATGAAATGAAACTGACTACAAAAATAGTATGAATAGTTGTTAATTCCCATCCTTTGTTGTTATTAACTATAATATATTGAAGGTAATGATGTTACACAAACTATAATAACATAGGATATAACAAATTATCTAGTAACTGTTAATTTTCCATAAATTGAAATATGATCTCAAATTTCTATTATTGATAATAAGTGTTTGGAAGTTGTTCACATGGGCCGGTATTACATTTTCTTATGCTAATGATACAATGTTTGTAGCAATATAATATTTTTTCTAACCACAATAGAGAAATGGGAATAGTTTAAAAGTCTTTACAAATTATATATGATGTTATAGATTCTATATTATTGATTTAAATTAGTATATGTGAATATATCAATGTTTTTTATGATGAAAACATAAATTAATTATATTATAGTGTCATTAAAATATCCAAAAGTAGTAGAAACTATATGGAAATAATGAAATATACTACAGTTGTTCAAATATTGAAGCAAAACATTATAGGAATATTTTATTCAAAAATCCCAATGTAGGATGATAGAGTGGATCTTACCCATAATTAACAGCATAATATTCTCATTTATTCTAAGATGACAATGACTCCAAAAATTATATTTTATGGAAAGGTGTTAATGAATTTTTAATACATGAGAATATTAAAAATCAAATATGAATGAGTTTTTGATTCTAGAAATATTTATAATTTTGAATAGAAATATATATAATATTAGAAATTTATGTTTTTTCTATATATTAATTTACAAAACTAATGTGAAAAAATAATGAAAAACACCCATTGAGTACTTTCAAGTGTTTTAGAATGAAAATTCTTTTAAAACACACCAATTGAATAAAAATAAAGTGCATTAATATTGTGATCAAAATTAAAATCAACTTTTGAATACATATTATAAAAACTAAATTGTGATTATATAATATGTTGATAGAAAAGAAGACGCTTCGATGATGAAATATGATAATTTAAATAATAATATAGGAACATGTTTATTTCTATTTAAGAGAAAAAATATATTATAAAGTTGATGATAAACTCAATAATATCATGGGTTATGTGGATAAATATAAATTATTTTTATATAGTGAAGAATATGATTGTGATATTACATTTATGGAAAAAATACTGAAATTTGAACTACTATAATTTATTTTGTTTTTTACAAAATTGTGAAAATTATTCTATCTTTTGATAAAACAGATAGAATAAAAAATAATTTTAGAAAAATGTCATATCCTGAAGTTTTATGTAAACACTAACAAACCAAAAAACATTAATCGGAATGTAGTTGTGTATGGAATGATTAGGGAAGATCATAAAGAGAAACTCTTGCTGATTGAAGATATCATAACAAATACAACATAAAAATACCTTATTGTTGAAAAAATATTGATGAAGATAAGTGCTGACTATAATAATATATTGTGAGATAATTATAATATATATAAATTATTCTAGTAATTATACTAGAAGGAAAAATTCAAATCATCAATGTAATTTGTTAATATAATTCTATAATTACAAAAATAACATTTTTAGTTTCCATGTAACAAAAAATTTGGGAAAATAAAAATATTATGAATTATTATCACACATAAAACGATGTATATATATTTAAAATATGATCATCTTCAACATGATATAAGTAAGAAAATGGAAATCTTATGTAATAATAATAATATTGAGGATATAAGTTATATTATCATATATGAAATTTGTGTATATTTTCTTATGTATTGTAATATTTTTGCAAATATCCAACTGGATATAGTGAAACATGTCACTGATGAAGAGGATCCTTTAATCGGAGGTGATTATCAAAAAATAAGTTAATTTTCTCACAGTGTGAGAAGAGAATAAAAAATATGTCAAAAAATTAGAATGTATGGAAAATCAATAGTGATATTTTTTTTAGGATTAAATTACTTGATTATATGGTAAATATGACTATTTTATAAAAGATTATATGTCCAACATACATTTTTAGTAATAAAATTATGATAAAGGAAATACAACTGAAAATATGAAGAAGGATGGAAAAGAACCTATTGTTAAAATTATTCTAATTGTATACAAGAAAGAAAAATAATCTGTTGTTGATAATGTGCTTAACCCATATATGTATATGGAAGAAAATACAATTTTATAAAATACTATGATACATGATCTATATAATATGAAAATTATTTCTCTATAAAAATAAATAGAGTTAGATACATTGTTGAAGAACAAAATTTCTAAAATTAAAAGATATTTTCTATGTAGATAGGCTCAAACAAAATATTTTCATTATTAGATAATTATGAGCCGATGAAATTTTATTTAAAATTAATAAAAAATCATGTAAAATGATTAATTTTAATGATTTAATATTCAATAGTAAATAAGGGAGAACAGTAAGTAATATTTCCTAAAGAGGTGATATAAAATGTTATCACTTAATGAGTTTTATAGATAAAAAATAAGATATTGAATGCTTTTCCACCATGGAAATTGTAATTTGAGAAAAAAATTCAAATTATTATTTTATTTCATACATAAATACATATAATATATAGTGATATATTTTTAGAATAACCATCCAAAATTTTATCATGTATCAATTAATTGTTAGATGAGTGGGGATTCAAGGATCTAGTCCTCTAAAACAGTTTCACTAACATGTTTGTGGTCCAATGCGACATAATTATACTTTTTGTGGTCTATAATTCATTGCATTCATTAATTATGACACATAGATGACCAATTTCTTATTTATAATATGAATGTGAAAATCTACTAAAATGGTAAAATTTAATCATAATATAGGTTGAAAAAGTGGATGAATATTATATAAAATAATCAAACATAATTATATTTATTAAAAATATATTTATATTCTCATGTTAGATTGATGGATACATATTAATATTAAGAGTTATTATAAATTGGGAAATTATTTAATCATGTTATAGAGAATGAATATGAATTTTCAAATGATAGATAATAAAATTTATTTATATGTAATTTTTTTCCCTTACACTGTATGCTTTATTAAATATTTATATTACTATTTATTTGAAATTCATTATGGTAAAATGAAATAATTATTTTTTATGATATTTTAAAAATTATCATAACTTTTATTTTTATAATTTTTCTAATAATTTTTTCCTTGTGTAGTTAACAGATCTGGTTCTGAGTATATATATATACATAATTAAATAACCATGTTATAAAAAATGATGATAATTTTATATAAAATGATGATAATTTTATATCCCTTATGGAATAAGTAGTATATAAATTATATATAAATATTTCAATTATGATTTATTTAATTTATATAAGTCAATTTTCATGTCTACATAACTTAGAAAAAATATTAATGAAATTTTACGATTACATATGTTACACTACAAAAGTCAATCATGGTATTTTATAATAATATTTATAATAACTTAAGGATTTCATAAACATAAATTACGAATATCGGTACTATTAAATTATTTATATATAGATGAATTTTAAATTTAAATAAAATCATAGTTATCCAACAACTTAACCATCCATTATGAAATGGTAGTTAAATATAGATTCTTATCTTAATTATATAACCATTATATAAATGAAAATAATTTATTAATAAAAAATTTCAAATGATTATATATATATGGATAATAAAAAATATTTTTGTACTATAATTTAATCTCAATATCAAATTATATGACAAGTATCCAAAATTTATAGGTAGTATTAACGTGTCATATTTACATGAATGTAAAAGACCAATTTAAATATATATAAAGGGAGTTAAAAAAAATTGAAATATTTTTATCTTCAATATTTTTTAGTAATAAAACTATTTTTATTTTAATAAAATATTAATTATCACTTCCATTTATATCAATATAATAGAGAGAAATCCCAAAAAATAACATTTAATATTATTGAATGTTAGTTAGAAATTTATAATATAATTAAAAATTAACATCAATGTTATCTTGAGTCAATAGAGTTGGGTATTGGTCTTTAATATCATCTATTATCTATTTTTGAACACGTTTATATTTTGACATTAAAATTTTAACACTAAATACTAAATATTTGTGATTATGCCATTGAATATTGATTATTAATGGTAACTCACTATAAGACATCCCACGAACAAATCTAGTACCATATTCTCTCAATATAATATTTAAATAATTATATATACTTATTCTTCCACATTTATAAGGCTCTTTCCATAAAACAAATCCCCTTTTTGATTGGTATGACCTCCGTATAAAAGAGGATGTCAGAGTATAATGGCACGAGTTCTCAACCATCATTACCCATTATTATTAATGAATATTTCTATTTATATTTTTACAACATTCAATTATTTATCTATCACTATTCAATTAATATGTTATTTTAATATTTTGCAACCCCTGATGATGAAATATCATATTATACATTCAAACCAACACATTTATTAACTTCATATTACACTATATTAAATGTTTTCAAAAACTATTTCATTTCATTTTCATTATACACTTATACTATTAATAAAATTAATCATTAATAAACACTATATAATATCACTATATGTATTATATAATTTTTTCATAAATCATAACTATTTATTGGGTTTTCATTTTATTATAAATATTTTAAAAATTATTATTTTCCTCAGATTTTTTTTCCTACGATGTTAAATGATAATGTTTTCATAAAATTATATATCAATTTATATTAATAAAAATTTATTTTATAATTAAATATATCATTATTATTCGGTTAATTTCATGATTATAAATCTATAATATTAATTTTCAAATCACTAAGATGATACAAATGTTAAAAAATCATAGTAATATTTTAATATCACTATTGTTTCAATAAAATTATTTTTAATATATACAGCATTACGTTTTGGTTATATGAACTGAGATGGTGTGATGTTTTGATTCTCGTTGATCCCAAAACTAATATTTTATAATTATTGAACATATTAATATCACACATAATCATTTTTCTTGATAGAGTGTAATAAATCCCAAACATAGTCTTGATTGAAAATTATGAGACTATTGTGGAATATGTTGTGTAGGTTATACCCTATGCATGACATAATTATTATTTGTTTTGGATAGTATTAAAATTAATATATAATACATAAAATAATAATTAACTATTTTTATTTTTTTATTCATGATTGAACAACTGTGAATCCATCTATTAATATTATTTTATTAGACTATTGTACAGTTATCCAACTGAAAATAAGTTTATGAGTGTTTACTCAAGAGTATGACTTGGAAGATGAAAAAAATCAACATCATGGTCAAGGATCATTTCACCAATAGAGGAAATGGATCCTTATTGGATTTATAATTGAGATTATTATTCATCATTAATCAATATAACTTGGGAAAAGAAATTTTCTTCTAGTCTATTAGTCTCAATTAAATATCCCATGTCAAAAAATTCAATTCAACTAATATAAATTTATCTTATCCTTCAATGTCAAATTATTTTATGTTTGATTTGATTCTTTTTTTTTTCTCTAACCATATTTTTTATCAAAAAATAAATTAGTCCAACCTGAGAATTATCTGTGTTTTCTCCTCCACAGTGGGTTGTAAGTTTCTCTCGAAATTTATCACAAATTCATGAGAGAAAATTCTATTCTCCCATGGTTCAATAAATACATGGTATTCAATCATTCCCCTACAATTTTTTATCTTAGTGTATTGATACAATAATTTTATTTCATCATCTAGGTAAAATTAAAAAATATATATAAAAGGAGTATTATAATAGGATGGGTGGATTCTATTTTGTTATATATCAATGAGTGACAGTACTTTTCAATGAGAAGTGATTTTTAATTGGTGAATTTGGTGAAATAAGGGCACCAAAAGTAATGAGAATTGTCAACCCCAAATCAACAATTACTATGCATGATTCATGGATGAATCAATAGTTGTGGGAACCTGAAATGATCTATTAAAAATATAGAAATTTTGGAAAATATAATATTACACAATGTATATTCCAATGATACATATTTTGTGGGACCCATGGCTATGATGGTAGGGCTTATGCAGAGAAAAAAATATTAAAACCACATGAAATGTGTCATGCACCAGTACCCTCATGTAAATGGTCACAACCATATAACATGGAATATGTCATATACTCATACATATCAAAGTATAAATGGTTAGATAAATTTCCTCATATAAAAAATGTACACAGAAATGACACGGTGTATATAGGAATGACTAGGAGTACATGTCACAGCCAGGTGAAATTCTGTGTTCTGAATACACATATACCCATCATTTATCCAAAAGTGACATTCAAGGTATATAGAGGATTACATTCTATATGAGACGCAATTACATTGGAATACCAAATGTTGGAAAGGCATTCCATGAACCCCTAGTTATTGTTGTGTACCAACTATATGGGTATTTAGATTCCATAATTTTTTCAATTTTGAGTTGGCTATTTATTAAGAGTACATAGTCCCTTACCATAAGGGTATAACGTGGAATTATTTCCTCAGTATAGGTTGGTGATCCCCTATATGTGTTCAGTATCAGATAATGTTCAGTATATCCACCTTTTGGACCTCGGTGGAATCTTCTAACATTCCTAAATGGGGATTGTCGTATAAGAATGACCACCACAAATTAGGTGTCGATTCCTTATCAAGAAGTCTTATAAATAGGATTATGTGGTGTCCCCCTTGGATCTACGTCTAATTACATATGTGGAAAATTATATCTTTATATATCAATTGATTATATATTTTCAAGACTGAATGAGAATGACTTCTTAAAGGAGTGAATTTAGTGACCACATACCTCATAGATTGTATTCTATTATAAAGAAAATTACCTTGAATACATATATTTTATTATGAAGATTGTAGTATTTGTTTTCATTTGAGATGGGTTGTCTGTTATGTGTATATGTGGTGTTTTCTATTGATCTTTATCTAATCCTATTTACAAATCTATTGATTTGATGAATACCCTTGATATGTTATGATTGTTGATTTCTATGTGTAATACTATGTATTATTATAATCCCTTATGAATTTTATTTTCCCAACAAATAATTTGTATGTTGACAACATGACATTTGATATCATCCTTGGTGTAGATAGAGTAGGGCGAGTTTATGTTAGTCTTGCAGAATGAGGTGTTTACTGGGTGTTGAATTTGACAACAGTCTTACACTTCTACGTAGGAAGTATACAATTTCAGATTAGTTTGTGCATTTATTTGGTCCCTTTATTAGTTTAATTTTAAATATTTCTATACTATGATGTTTGATAGAAGTTATTCATCTACTGGTCTCAATTTTTTCATAGCATTGTATGATATTTATGATCTGTGTGTGTGTTCATATACATTATATAAGGCCAACCATGATAGAAATATGTATAAATTATGTTATTCACTGTACCCTAGATAATTGCATATGGGATTGGGGTTGTCATAATTTTCTAATCACAATATAGTAGGGATACAACATGATTTGGGAGGAAATATTTTAATCCAAGTGAGAGGTTATGCGTTAGCATTAGAGATTTTTTTATATAGGTATGTTGTTGATTTTGGATCTTTAGTGTTGTGGGTGAAGTATTTCTTCAGCAGTACTATGATTAATTATGTATTTAAATGGATCATGTAAACAAGTTTTCCTGGGAAAAATGTTTCAAGAATTATATATAAATTCAATTTTTGTTTCCATGCCATTCATGATTTAGTTCCACAAATATAATAATCGACCGCAGTGCATCATGTTTATTATGTACTATCTCCAAAAATATATTGATCCAAAATTCAACTATTTTATAACAATTATAATCTATAAAGAGAGAATATATTGTAAAATATTTTTACAAGAGGTAGTATCTCTACGAGGTGTTCCTATTAATCCACTAACCATTTACAAGAAGATATAACTGACAGTGCTGGAAGATGATACAAATAGCTTGAGTGCGCTGCCCAAATCTCTAGGGAAGAGACCTCCAATTTTTTAGGATGAGATAGAAGCTATGGGATTTGAGGACTTACTTGATGTATTCGCCTATATTTTTCACCTTTTGATGACACATAAAAATCATATGGTGCTCCTTACAGAGATTTTTCTTTAGGGATCCACAAGACAATGATTGAGTCTAATGAATCTTTCACTAGATGATACATATCATTCCTAGTCCTAATTCATGTCTCTTTTTAGGTATGAGTTCTTTCTAAAAATATTGTCATTAATTAATGTCTAGTATTTTATATAGTTGTAGTAGTGTAGTATGAAAATGGTTGAGTATTACTAATGTATTTTCAAGAAATATAGATACACATTAGATCTGTTTATAGATATATTATTTTGAGAATAAAATTTTGAGAGAAGGATGCAATGAGATATCTATGATGATGTGATATCTGTCTATATTCCATTATATGATAGAGTTATTGAGAAATAATTTATTGTGGTGAGATATCGATAAAGGAAAACACTAACAATGGGTCCTGGTTGTAGGAACCAAGGTGTTAAGACCACAATAGCGGGTAATATATGATATTCATGGGGATACAGGAATACCATATGCATACAGAGACAATACTAGTATATATGATATATTGTTTAGAGATCTTAATGTATCTTGTGTCATCTATGAAAAAAGCACTACTTCTCATATGGTGGTAATGAACATTTCCCTTTAGATTGGTCAACCCATCATACCAAAAATAGAGGGATGGTGAAATAACATCCAAAAATGGGATATGTGTAGGAGAATGGAGGTACTCATGTTTTTATATGATTAAGATCATTATTTATTATTGAATGATGTGGGGGGATGATTGGATTTATTTCTACCATTACCCATGGTGGTCTGTAGTAGGTTCATGGAGACAATGGATAGTTGAGGGGATGGGGCTGAAATTTGATTCCTAGGATCCAGCGGCACCCTATATGAATAGAAGAGTTAAAAATATATCCTATAATTTTTCATAATTACCTGGGATGTTACATCCTTCCCCCCTTTTGGGAATTGCATCCTCAAAATTTTAAAATTGGGCTTGGAAACATCATTGAAAGTCGCACATTGAAAAAGGTTCAGTAAAACTATCACATTAAAAGAAATAAATAGAAGTACAAGGGTTACCCAAGATAACACATAATAGAATTCCATGTCGGAAAATATGGATTTGGAAGAGAAAAAAATGGTCATGTTCTGAAGGAGGGTGATAGAAAACAGGATTCAGAGGAAGTTAGCAACAAGAAAACCAAAACTTTGTGATGGGTTAAACTGTCTTTGATTCCCTAGTTAGAAAAGTTAATAGACAATGATTTTGTTTAACATTAATTTTCATAAAGTTGAGAAATTTATTTATGAACCTGACTAAGAACATAAGGAAACCTACATACATGTCATATAGACTTTTCTTCTTTACTAAATTTCTTCCACAAACACTTATTTTCTCAAATTGATGAGTATTCAAGTTGAATTGGACATATAAAAAGTGAAAAAATAATGTTCTAGAGAATAACATGATCCAAAAAATATGAACCATATATTTCCCCAATATTTACATATTATCCAAAACTAAAGTTGGTCA
This sequence comes from Viscum album, assembly GCA_963277665.1. Classification (NCBI taxonomy): domain Eukaryota; kingdom Viridiplantae; phylum Streptophyta; class Magnoliopsida; order Santalales; family Viscaceae; genus Viscum; species Viscum album. The sequence continues at coordinate 1,278,084,910 of OY728133.1, forward strand.
GTACGAGATCAGATAATACCTAAAAAGATAATCCATTATAGAAAGAAATACATCTCTTAATCTCCAATATCCATCAAAAGTACCCAATGTTCGAGAAAGACCATTCAATATACAATTCTACTTAATATTCTTCAAAATAATCAAAACAAATATTGAAACCCAAAACTCAGAATGATTTAAATCACATAGTCTTCCACATTAAATCTTAATATTTATCCCCCACAAAATTGGCAACTTTTATAGTCTCATACTGAAGTGTAATTAACCAAATCACATATTTTCTATGATAGGTTACTCATTTCCATAAATTACCCAAATCAACTTATGTCTACAATAAAATCATATATTCTTCAAAAATAATATTTCATCCATTACTCCACAATTTAAATATGAAGGTATTCTATTTTCCTAAAGTATATTGTGCTCCCAAAACTGAGAATGTCTTCCAAAATAACGTTTATCATTTAATAACCAAATAATTTTCTTATTCTAAGAATGTCCATTTGTTAAAACATATAATCCCAAATAAACATATTCTTGATCTATAAAATCATTTAACTAAAAGGAATTAGTCATACAAACTGGGGGACTTCATGTAGTCCATTCGTTGGTGATAAATCCCAATCGCAGTTCAGTTGTGGGTTCAATTCCCACAGCTTTGTCTGACACGATGGGTTGTCACATGGTCTACGTGTTGTCCTCTGAAAATACTAAACAATTTCATAACATACCAAAAAAAGAGACAAGTTCCTCAAAAATAACCATAACATAATTTATCCTCAAAGGTTATCTAATACCATTCATTTTCCACCCCAAAAAGTAAAATCCATTCAACACCTCTAAAATAACTGTTACTCTTTTTAATATGATAACCATTATGGTAATGTCACTTATGTTTAAATTACACCTTATCCTCTAAATTTAGCAAAACCAACCTCTGAAACCAACAACAAGGACCTGAAATTAAACATTACATAATCTTGAATGAAATGAATAATTCACATTTATGATCTTTTTAGGTTTAGAGTTTTAGAGAATTAGGTCATAACTATTACATTATATCTCAAAAAAATACAACATAGACACTTCTACTTTAACAGATTTTTCACAAAAATAAATCTCCTAAAATAAAACAAGAGTTCTATTATTGATATAAATCATATGGAATACTTATTTCTCTTACCCTTAATTATAACATGTGAAAACATTTCAATGAACATGGGATGTGCATAAAAGGATCAGTAAGGGCTAAAAAATAAGGAAAGGAAACATTAACCCATCAGTAAATATAAATTAATGAAACCATAATTCTCAATCATAACATTAATTAAGAAATCCAAATATATATGAATAATACATAGTAATCATAAATCAGAAAGGTAAATTGAGTCATGCATTTTATAATTACATTGTAGCTATCACAACTAATGAGGGAGTCACATTTTAAATACCCATCATAGTATATTCCATAAATCTCTTAGGATAAATAGTCACGTTTACCTCTGTTATGGTACCCAATGCATTGGAGTGAAATCTCAGGTTCACCCACCCTAAGATTATCTCGGAACCACCTGTATACATAAATAATGCCCAATAACCATAACATATTCATAACAAAGAACAGAAGCCTAAAATAATGATAAAATTTCCACATTCCAATCACAATATATAAAATCAAAATATTTAAGTAAACAATGCTCTTTAAAATCATTTTAAAAACCATTTAAGACATTTCATAAAGATATTTTTGAATCAATGTGTCTAATAACATTTTTAAGCATTTAAATGAATTATCAATGTAAAAAATTTATGTCCTTATAATTAAATACATAAAACCATTTTGAAAACATGGACACTAATGACAATGATTTAGAAGAATAAATCATTAAAACAGTTAAAATGATATTTTAGTTAAAGAATTTTTAACAAAATGAGAGACTCTTGAATACAAATAATTAAGGAATAAAATTTAATCATAACATTATAATATCATGCGAATAAAGAGATTCCTGATATAATATACCAATGGACTTCATATACATTTTATAAAAGTGAATTGGTGCATAATGATAATGAAGTCTCAATGGAATGTAAATTGAGATGAAATCCCTTATAAAAACGGTATCCGTAGATTAAGGATAAATCAATTTCATAATAATGTTTGAAAAATATAAATACAGTCAATATTATTGGATATTCAGTGTAAATAAATAATATTAAATTCACACATGTTCTTTTTTAATACAAATCCAATGACTTGGAAGTTTAACTCAATGAATGAAAATTGAGTTAAAATTACTCTTATCAAGTCCATATCGATGACTTGAGAATTTATCAATGGAGTGATTATGTGTATGAAATTTATATCAGCACAAAGGTTACTAGAAATTATAACATAAATAAATAAATAGTTATTCCACACATAATCATAGAATGACATAATTAATAATTAGAATATTAACCCAACGAAAGGAAATTGGGTTAAAAGGTTCCCGTACCGATTTTGTAACTTACAAAACATAAAACCCATGAAAAAAGGATTTTAAAATGAATATGTAAATACCAATATATTGAAGTATATTAAACAATGAATACAATCATGGTAAGTAGATACACCACAAAAAAATAAATTAGTGGTCAATATTGTATGTATCTCATGGGAATAAAATGTGAGATGAAAATTCCTTACCACATTGTAATCAATCGAGTCATATGACCAAAAGTTAATAACTACCAAATTATTCAAAGAATAATATGAATATAAATAGTATCATGATAATATATATCAAATGGAATTATAAAAAACACCACATGAAATAAATTAGTGGTGAACAATGGGAATCACATGGAATTAAAAGTGAGATATGAAATCCCTTACCTCGTATCTGACCTGACTTGTTTGTTCCTTGTTCTTCCATAAAAATAAACTTAAGTTAATTTATACATGATTAAAAACCTTTTTCAAGTTTAAAATTCTTTTTAAATCACTTATTACCATTTAATGAACATTATGTGATCATTTAAGTTAATAATGGTCGTTTTGTTGATATTTGGTATTTGAGTCAAAATGAACATATTATAATTAAAAATTATTCATGTGTTCATACATTTATTATATCCAGAATGGTATTAATGACATAGATATCAAATATATCAAATATATCAAATATATACATGTATTTATAATAGTACATAACATTTGGAGATACGAACTGAAATGCACCGTTCATGGAGACGGTAAGTCATACGTACACATGAACGCTACTTCCATTTCTATTTAATATTGTAATGGAAAGGAAACTTAATGATACATAAGTATATTATAATTAGAGTATAATATAAACTATAATATCATTAATTCCATCCTTTATACGTCCCACATATGGCATTAACGAGTCATATCACTTGGAGGGGGCGATATTGCGCACTTCCTCAAATGAAATTATCGCGTTTCCCATAATGGAAACCATAAAGGTATGATATAAATTAAAAATTCAGAATCATAAGAAAAACATAAACATAATACATATCATATATAAATATATTTTCATCTTAATATCCACCATGAGAGGCGGTAGGATATAATCGAACAATTATCATTTCGTGAGGCGTTAGTTTTCCATTCACAGAAACATTATGTTCTTCACCTATTAGAATGACTTGTTTGTACATTTAGTTCAAATAATTCTCATAAAAACATCCTATAATATTGAGGATACTAGTATTGTCATAACATAAAGGAATAAAAAGAGTTTAGGGTGATGGAGAATAAAATGAAACAAAATAAAACAAAAGAATTTAAGAGAAATTGTTACCTTTAATTCGGGTAACTCCCTTGGGTTTGACCCAAAAGAACTTCTAGAAGTGCCTTCTGCCTATGGTAAGGATTTTATGTGGAAAAAAGGGATCTTGATAGATTATTTGGTCTGGGTATGGACAAGACATGGGGCTTGATAAGTCTGTGGAATGGGTTAGAGCTGAGGGATTTTTATAAGGGGGAGGAGGGTTTCTTTAGGAAAGTGTGAAAATATTATTTAATTATATAATGATATTCTATTTATGAAGGTCCAAAACTAATTAAAGTCAATGATAATATTACTAAAGGTAAAAATAGAATCATCCAATAATAATTGGTCAGGTTTTGTATATTTTTGTAATATTTATAACTGTATTTATTTAAATCAATTATTAATGAGGTAAATACTACATCATTATTGTGCCATAAATAATTTAATTTATTTGATGTCTAAAAATTATAACAAAATTCTATAATTTAGGAAATCATTATTTTATTTACAATGAATATTTATAGTCGAAAATATAGCTTATATAATTCCTTGAAAAAATTAATTTACTAAAATAGATTTGTTTATGCCATTTTTGCCTTTACTTTAGGTTAATTAAAATAATGTGTCATTATCACTTCCATGTGTCTCAATTGTAACACCCCAAGATCCACGGTATGCTTCTCTTTGAAAAATATAGTAGTGTGTGTTGTACGCAACTTCGAGTTCTAACACACACAAAAACCAATCAAACTCGTCGTTATGACTAGTAATACCCACTTTTTGAAAATTTATAAATTTTATATTTCAAAATGGACTTAATATTTGGATTTGGAATATCAAAATTAACCTAGGGTAAATTTTTGGTATTTTTCTAAAAACTTTCATTTTTTGATAAATAGTGAAAAACACTGAGTTATAGTTTAAAAAAGAATTTTTATTTAAATAATTATTTACTTTATTTTTATTTAATTAAGGTCAAAATAGATGCATAATACCTATATATGATCAATTTAATTCATTGTAGTTAGTTTAGATTAATTTTAGATATATAAAAATTTTATCGAACTTTTCACCGTTTTTACCCAACTCCTAGGAGAATTTGCAAATTCACATAAAACATAATTTTACCACTTCTGTGAGTGGAATTTTGAAAATCGTAGAGACATAGTTAATATCAAGGAGTAAACTGTGGTTCAGTAAGATTAAAATAATTTTTGGTCAATAGTAACTTTTTACTTTTATTTACCACGTTTAAAAGTAAATAGGGAAATTAAGGTTAAAAATGATATTAATATTACCCTAACACATGTCCTAATTCTATTTTACAAGTTTATATTGACCAAAATAAAACTTAGGAATAAAATATTATCAATTAGGTCCACTTGGATTAGATTAGGACATTTATTATTATTTAATTCAAAGAAGAGTTAAAATAGTTAAAATCAATGTTGAATAACTAAAACAATTTTAATATAGGGTTATATATAAGATAAATTCTATTATAAATATTCATTAGAAATATTAAACTATTTCCTACATAATATTATTTTATATATAATTTTTAGAAATTATATAATTTAATTTATTTATGACACAATGGTGATGTATTAATTACGTAATTAATTAAATATTAAGATAATTGATATTATAAATACCCAAATAAATGAAATTTGAATCTTTTTATGAATTAAATTAATTTTCTAGGATAATATGAAATATTAATATTGGTTATATGAATTGTTTTCTAAGTAAAAATGTTGTTATGAATTTATCACAAACAAAATACCCAATAGTGTCAAAATTGACATAAAAAAGTTTTTAAAACAAAAATTATATTATTAATTGATATTATATTCCTAAAAATATAAGGGTTGTCCAAAAGACATATATCATGATATGTGTATCATTAGTGGACCACTTGGTGGTCTCTTATGTGTATATAGTATGTTTATTAACTATATAATATAATATTACAAAGTGACATGGTTAATGTCAATCTAATTAATTAAGAGTTAAAACTAAATGATAAAGTTAATATAATGACCCAAACTATTCTAAAATATATTGGTTGAAATTATTTCGACCCATAACCACCTTAGAATTAGAATAATCCACTTTCTAGCCATTAGAAACCGAATATGAATTTTTTATAAAATAATATTTTATGTTTTCCTAAAGAGCCCCTCCTCCCCCTTATAAAAGGACACCACTTCTAACCAATTATTCATAACATCACAGCCTTTTGGTTCGGACAATCTCTTCCCACATATCCTCTCAACTATCCTCCCTTAATCTTAGAGGCCTTTCTTTAGTCATAATGCCTACCTAAGGAGCCCTTTTGATCAAATCAAAAGGAAGAACCCAAAAAACAGGTAATGTTTTAACGACCCTCTTTCAAGTTCCATTCTTCTTCAACTTCTTCTGTCCTTGTTATTTCAATTTTAAAATAAAAACTCCTATATCTCTTGTATAATGTGATGTTATTATAAATATGTTATAACCATATTCAGTATTCTATCCATCCCTTGAATGAAATTTCACCATACGTGCGTACGTACGACTTACCGTCTCCACGTCGTGGTGTAATTGTTATTCAATAAATTATTATTTGTATGGGTATAATAGTGATGTGTAATTCATTTTAATAATAAATATAACATGATAATGATTCTGTATATATTAAATACCATCCACCTGAATATTATTTTAATATCAAAAGAATGATATTGACGCTCGTGCGTACGTATGGACTACTATCTCCATGAACGCAATGAGATTCATTCCCCATCTTATCCATTCAAGTATAATTCTCATTTGATGATTAAAAATAATGTTTAAGGACTTGATATCATTCTGGATATAATAATATACATCCTATCCATAATAAACCTGGCTTATGTAACAAAACATATAAAATAAAACGAGTAAGTTAACACCCCAAACAACGATAATACTTCGATATTATTAACAAAGCAATGTAAAAAGATCATATATGATATCATATTAATGTATATGATTTTTTTATAATTTAATAACAATTGTTTCACCATTATATAGTAGTTTAACCTACCCTCAACCAAGGAAAATTACATGGTAAGGGTTTATTTCACAATCTCTTCATTATCGGAGGTTGATTATATGTAATTATCTATTGAGACCTTATTATGATCCACATCCATGTTTCTTAAAAATGTATTTCAAAACATTCTTGATATTTTACTAAATATCGGTTAAATTAATTTATAACCTTGTTTGACTTTTTATAATAATTTTATAAAGGAATCTTTCCATCCTTTTCCAAACAAAGTCCTTTTTAACCTATTCAACAAAATTAATGTAAGAATGTTTTTTTAACATATACAGTGGGTGCGGCTATTTTACGCCATTATAAAATCATCGAATCATCCCTTATAATCTTATGAGAATGTTTTTAAAGTAAATGTTTTCTTTTATAATTATGTGACTATTAAATGATTTTAAGAAAATATATTTCTCTCGAATAGTTTTAATTTTATCTATGTCAACATCCTTTGATTGATTTTATGTTTATTTGAAGTTGATTTATTATGATACATAACTTCCATATTTTATTGAAGGTTTGTGATATGTTTGACTATGGATGTGTTATTTTTATACCATTAATGGTTTATGGAGAAATTATTGAAATTTTGTATGCTAGTTTTAATACAAATTTTTATGTTCTGTTTAAACCTGTTCATATGAGGAATGCATTGGACTTAATAAGTGATAGGTGGAGCCCGATATATCTCTTCAATGCATCGGTAGGTCTCATGATAAAAACTAGTGTCCTAGAATGAGGCCTTTACAAAATCATATTTGTAGTCTTGGCATGCGGCCTTGGCTACATAGTTATGATAGTCTGGTATTATGAATTCCATCATTATGAAAGTGGTTATTGATATTAAATGTGATTATTCGATTAGTAGAATATTCATGTGAATAAGTAAATGGAATTTTTTCATTTTATTTCTGCCATATTATGCTGAAGTTCACGTTTAAAGGTATTTGTTTTAGTTATACATTCCCTTAAATGTTTATGATTATTTCTGATAGTTTCCTCTATATTGTTATCCTTACTGGGCATTTGATCTCACCCCTTTCTATGTTTTATTTTTCCCAGGTTGTGAAGAAGTATTTAATGAGTGACCTGTAGGGATAGTATAAGGTGATATAAGTGTGGAGACAAGATGTTGTTGTAGTTTTAAGTGTATGATGTAATGTAACATTTATGAATGTATCTAGTGTTTCAAAAGCTACTAAACTAATCGGCCATTTGAGACTTGATCTTTTGTGATCATGCCAATGTTTTGTAATAATGAACTGACTCTGGGTAACTGGGGTCGGGGTATTACAGTAGGTGTCAGTGGAAGTTTAGTTCAATCCTTAGAAGCTAGATTTAGATAAACACTGATTGTAGAACATATCCCCAAGATAGAATTTAAGGATTAGTATAGAAGAACTTCCTAGAATTTAGTTATTGTATAGATTTTGTGAGTTTTCCGAGAAAAACATCCATGTCTGGATACGAGTAGGTAGAGGCGGCACTGGCCCAGATGTACCTCGGGGTAAAACCCGAAAACACCACTTTGAGCTAGACTTGAACAGGAATTAGTGCACGATAATGGGCCTTACTGCACTCTTGGCTACGACACTCATGGGGGACATGCTTAGGATAATTCTCATTTTCATTACAAACTGTTTTAAAGTGTTTATGAGTATATACTTTCTCAAGGAAAACATTTTTTTTATGATTATGGATTATATCAATAAATAGTTTAATTTATGTTAACTATTTTACAAGTATGGAATTATGTAATTTGATTCATAAACTTATCTAGTTTTTGCCATAGTGTGGAAATGGCACCTAGTGGATGGAATAGAAGCAGTATCAATTCATGAACTCCATATAGGGATTTCCCTCCGGCTCAAGATAATTATAGTGGAGCTGGTGATGCAACTGGTGCTGATCAGGTAATCACCATACTGGGACAAATCACCCAGGTGATGAATAATAAACTTACCTATATGGAGCACCCTGATCCACAGCGTGGAGGAATAATGTTAGATCACTTCATGAGGCAACAACCACTAACATTCAATGGGATTACAAATCCTTTAGTAGCTGAGCAATGTATAAATTCCTTAAGGAAAATATCCCTTTCCTTGGGGAGTAGTGAAAGGGAAAAATTTATCATGGCAGTTTACCTCCTCACTGGAGATGCTGATCAATGGTGTTCATTGATTAGAAACACAAAGGAAGATCATGAAGTATCAAATATGGAATGGAAGGAGTTCAAGGAGGTTTTCTTATAAAAATAAATTCCTCGTGACCATCGAGCATATGTAGAAAAGAAAATTTATGAGTCTGAGACAAAAGAAGGATGAGAATGTTGCAAAGTATGAGGCTAACTTTACAAGGTTATCAAAGTATACTAGAGATTATATAAATAACCCAAGAAGTAAGATTAATCATTTCTTTGATGGGTTAAAACCATTTATTCGTCGAGCATTAGTCTCACAATCCTTCTTGTCGTGTGAAGACATTGTCTCATGTGCTATCAAGACAAAACCTGAATTCTCTAAGTCTTATGACTTTAAAGAAAATCCATAGAAGAAGAGATCTGCAGATCAATCTGGAAATGGAAATAAGGGGAAGAAAGGAAAAGTCTAATATCCATCCTATAGTAAATGTGGGATGAAACACCACGGTACTTAATTGAAGGGAATGTGAGTCTGTTATAAGTGTGGTGAAAAAGTCCACCAAACTCATGATTGCAAGGGAAAGAGAGTTGCGGTTAACGTGGTATGCTATAATTTTAGAGAGATGGGACATTATGCAAATGAATTTCCTAAGCGTCAGGGGAACTTACCTTAGAAAAGGCCAAGGGATCAAGGCCATGCTCATGCTATCACTACTATTGAGGTAGAAGCTACGCAAGACGTGGTGGCAGGTAATTTAATTGTTTCCTCAAGTTTAGAAAATGTTTTCTTTGATTTTGGATCATCACATTGTTTCATATCTTACTAGTTTTCTACGAAAATTCGATATTTCCAATTTTATTAACAAGGGAGTTGTCAGTTAAAAATCTTAAGGGACGTATCATTGCAACAAAGTTTTGTGAATCAATCCTCATTAGAGAACATAAATTTTCTCTATCCCCGGATCTCATTTTCATACATATGATTTCATTTGATATAATCCTCGGTATAGATGGGATTTCAAACCATGATGCGAAGATTTATTTTAAGAAGAAGGATGTTACTATTTTTTATGATGATGATAAGGAACACCTTATCTTTAGAGAAGAATTGTCACCACCTAATTCTTATCTAGATCCACCCCCAATAGCTCAACTAAATTCAGTTATCGGGGAGGAAGAGGATGAAATAACTATGGGTGAGGAAAATAATGTTCAAGTAGAGGATGTATATATTGTGAAATAATATGTAGATGTGTTACCGAAATATTTACCTAGACATCCTCCAGAACAAGAAGTTATGTTTTCCGTTGATTTAATTCATGGATCAAGGCATATATCGAAGAACCCTTATAGAATGGCCATTGTGGAATTAGTTGAACTAAATAGACAACTAGAGTAATTGAGTAATAATGGATTTATTTGCCCTAGTGTTTCTCCATGGGGAGCCCATGTTCTTTTTGATAAGAATAATGCTGGATCTATGAGGTTAGGTACCGACTACATGGAAATCAATGCTATAACAATAATGAACAAGTTTATCGTACGTCGCATTGATGATTTATTTGACCAATAGCATGGAGCTCAATACTTTTCAAATATTGTACTTAGATCTGCATTCCATCAGTTGTGTGGGAAGAAGGAAGACATTCCGAAGACAACATTTTGAACCAGGTACGGGCATTACGATTTTACAGTAATGCCTTTTGGGATGACTAATGCAACATCTGTTTTCATGGATCTAATGAATAGAGTTTTCAAGGAATACAACTATGATTTTGTAGTGGTATATTTTGATAATATCTTGGTATACTCTAGAAGCTACTAAGATCCTGAAAATCACCTACATATTATCTTGAAGACTTTGATAAGACACGAATTATATGGGAAGTTTAGCAAGTGTGAATTCTGGCTTAAATAGATTTGTTTTCATGGACATATTGTCTCTAAGGATGGAATCTCTGTTGATCCTACTAAGACAAGAGCAATCCATGAATGGAAAGAACCAATGATTATAACCGAGGTACATAGTTTTATTGGTTTAGCAGGTTATTATCGAAGTTTCATCAAGAATTTTCCCTGATTGGCAAACCCATTAACAAAGCTCACACGTAAAGGAGTTAAATTTGTCTGGAAAAAAGAATGTGAAGAATTATTTGAAGAACTGAAGACAAGATTAGTCAATGCTCATATATTGACACTGCGATCGGGGAATGATGGGTTCGTTATTTATAGTGATGCATCGAAGAAAGGACATGGTTGTGTTCTTATGCAGAATGATAGGGTTATTTCCTATGCATCACGACAGTTGAAAATTCATGAGCAAAACTATCCTTCTCATGATCTCAAGTTAGATGCTGTAATATTTTCATTGAAGATATGGAGAAATTATCTCTATGGTGAAAAATGTGAGATATATACTGATCACAAGAGTTTGAAGTATATTTTCTCACAGAATGAACTCAACATGAGGCAAAGGAGATGGCTTGAACTACTCACTGATTATGATTTCATGACACACTACCATCCAGTGAAGTAAAATAAGGTGGAAGATGCTTTGAGCAGAAAAGATAATGGAGTTTTGAACAAGATGAGAATTGAAAGGGATACTATTTTCATGGATCTAGTAAAGATGGATATTGGAATCACCATGGAAGGTGATATATCGAAACATATTCAAATGGTTTCCAAACCATCTTTACTAGAAAGGATTAAGATTTCTTAGACCGATGATGAATAATTTCAAAAGAAGATTAAAGCAGTGAATGATGGGAGATTGAGTGACTTTGTGTAAGAAGATGGAATTTTGAAATTTGGGAGGATTCTTTGTGTTCCCGATATCCCTGATCTTAAAAGGGAATTTTTGGATGATGCCCATAGTTCCAATTTCTCTATACACCCTGGGAGCACCAAAATGTATAGAGATTTGACGGAACATTTTTTGTGGGACCACATGAAGAGAGAGATTGCTGATTTTGTGTCAAGATTTATGGTTTTCCAACAAGTGAAAGCTGGAAGGTAACAACCTGGAGGAGTCATGCAACCTCTTCACATACCTGAGTTTAAATGGTATAATATCACGATGGAATTTGTAATGGGACTACCAAAGACTCCTAGAAGGAATGATGAAATATGGTTAATTGTTGATCGTCTTACCAAGTCAGCACATTTTCTTTCTATAAGGGAAGATTTACCACTTGAATGTCTAGTGAGAATATATATTAATGAATTTGTGAGACTTAATGAAGTACCCCTATCGATTGTTTCTGATTTTGATCCCCGTTTTACTTCAAGATTCTGGAAGAGTCTTCAGAAGGCCTTGGATACTGAACTTCGTTTGAGCACTGCCTACCACCATCAAACAGATGGACAATCAAAACGGACTATTCAAACCTTCGAAGGCATGTTGAGATCATGCTCACTTGACTTTCAGGGTATATGGGATCAATATTTACCTCTGGTGGAATTTTACTATAATAATATCTTCAATTCAAGTATTCGGATGGCATCATATTAAGCGTTATACGGAAAGAGATGTCGCACACCAACCTGTTGGGATGATTTTGGTGAAAGAAAACATGTAGGCCTAGAACTGTTGGAGGAGACGATGGAAAAGGTGAAGGTAATCCAAAACCACATCAAAGAAGCTCAAAATAGGCAGAAGAGCTATGCTGACAACCGAAGGAAGGATTTGGAATTTCAGGTAGGAGATCATGTTTTCTTGATGGTATCTACCTGGAAGAGAGTTATATGTTTCTGTAAGAAGGGTAAATTGAGTCCCAGGTATGTCGGGACTTTAGAAATTCTATAATTAATTGAGGTTGTAGCTTACTGTTTGGAAATTCCGCCAAGTCTCTCCAAAGTTCACGATGTGTTCCACGTATCACTATTGAGAAAATACATGCCGGACCCAACGCATGTAATCACTTAGGAGGAATTATAACTGGAACCCGATCTGTCTTATTGTGAAGAGCCCGTCAGGAATCTTGATACCTGAGAACAAGTGCCGAGAAACCAGACGACTCGTCTGGTAAACGGTCTATGGAGAAACCATAAAATGGAAGAGGCAACGTGGGGACCCAAGGAACCTATGATGAAGAATCAGCCAAGTCTTTTCATGCAGTATAATTCCAGAAATTTCGAGGATGAAATTATTTGAAGTAGGGGAGAATGTAACAACCCAAGCTTCCACGATATGCTTCTCTTTGAATAAAACTTTAGCGTGTGTTGTATGCAACTATGAGTTTTAACACACACCAAAACCAATCAAACTAGCCGTTATGAATAGTAATACCAAATTTTTGAAATTTTATGAATTTTATATTTCAAAATGGACTTCATATTTGGATTCGGAATATCGAAATTAGCCGAAGGGTGAATTTTTTGTATTTTTCTGAAAACATTCAATTGTTGATGAATAGTGAAAAAACACTGAGTTATAGTTTAAATAAGAATTTTTTTTAAATAATTATTTATTTTATTTTAATTTAATTAAGGTCAAAACAGATACATAATACCTATATAATTTCAATGTATTTCATTGGAGGTTGTTTAGAATAATTTTAGATATATAAAATTTTTATTGACCTTTTCACCGTCTTTCACCCAACTCCTAGGAGTATTTTCAAATTCACATAAAACGTAATTTTAATGCTTTTTTGAGTATAATTTCAAAAACCCGAGAGAGACGGTTAATATCAAGGAGTAAAATGTGGTTCAATAAGATGAAAATAATTTTTGGTGAATAGTAACTTTTTACTTTTATTTAACACGGTTAAAAGTATATAGGGTAATTAAGAGTAAAAATGATATTAATATTACCCTAAGACATGTCCTAATTCTATTTTAAATGTTTATCTCAACCAAAAACAATGTTAGGATTAAAATATTATCATTTTGGCCCACTTGGATTAGATTAGGACATTTAATATTATTTAATTCTAAGAAGAGTTAAAAGAGATAAAATCAATGTTTAATAACTAAACCATTTTTAATAGAGTGTTATACATAATATATATTCGATTATAAAGATTCATTAGAAATATAAACGGATTTCTTACATAATTTTATTTTATTTATAATTTTTAGACATTAAATAATTTAATTTCTTTATGACACAATGGTGATGGAGTAATTACCTAATTAATGAAATATTATAATAATTGATATTATAAATACCCAAATAAATGTAATTGGAATCTTTTTATGAATTAAATAAATTTTCTTGGATAATATGACATATTAATATTGGTTATATGATTATTTTTTTTGAATTAATAATGATGGTATGAATTTATCAAAAATAAAATACCCAATAGTGTCAAAATTGACATAAAAGAGTTATTAAAACAAATATTATATTATTAATTGATATTATATTCCTAAAAATCTAAGGTTCTGCCAAAGGACTGATATAATGATAGGTGTATCATTAATGAACCACTTGGGGGTCTCTTTGATGTATATACTAATTTTATTAAATATATAATATAAAAATATAAAGTGACATGGTTAATGTCAATCTAATTAACTAAGAGTTAAAACTAAATGATATGGTTAATATAAGGACCCAAACCTGTCTAAAATATATTGGTTGAAAGGATTTCGACACATCCTAACCTTAGACTTTGAATAATCCACTTTGGAGCCATTAGAAACCAAATATGAATTTATTATAAAATAATAATTTAAGTTTTTCCAAAAGATCCCCCCTCCCCCTTATAAAAGGACACCACTGTTAACCAATTATTCATAACATCAAAGACTTTAGGTTTGGAAAAACTATGCCCAAATATCCTATCAACTATCCTCCCTTAATCCTAGAGGCCTTCCTTTAATCAGAAATCCAACCTAAGGATCCCTTTTGATCAAATTCAAAGGAAGAACCCGAAGAAGAGGTAATGTTTTCATCACCCTCTTTCAAGTTCCTTTCTTCTTTAAATTATTCTTTCTTTGTTATTTCAATTATAAAATAATAACTCTAGTATCTACTATATACCATGATGTTATTATAAATATCTTACAACCATATTAAGTATTCTATCCATCCCTTGAATGACATGTCACCATACATGCGTACGTACGGCTTACCATCTCTACGTCGTGGTGTAATTGTTATTCAATAAATTATTATCTAGATGGGTATAATAATGATGTGTAATTCATGTAAATTATAAATATAACATCAAAATTATTATGTAAATATTAAATACCATCCATTTATATATTATTTTAATATCAAAAGAATGATATTGTCACTCGTGCGTACGTACGGACTACAGTCACCACAAACGCGATGAGATTCATTCCCCATAGTATCAATTCAAGTATAATTCTCATTTGATGATTAAAAATAATGTTTATAGACTTTATATCATTCTAGATATGAATAATATACAACCTATCCATAAAAAACATGGCTTATGTAAAAATAACATATAAAAGAAAACGAGTAAGTCAACACCAGAAACGACGATAATACAAAGATATTATTAACAAAGCAATGTTAAAAGATCATATATGATATAATATTAATGTATATGATTGTTGTATAATTTAATAACAATTATTTCACCATTATACATGATTTTAACCTTCCCTCAACCAAGGAAAAGTACAAGGTAAGTGTTTATTTCACAGTCTATTCATTATCCGAGGTTGTTTATAAGTAATTATATACTGGGACCTCTTTATAATCCACATACATGTTTCTTAAAAATGTATTTCAAAACATTCATAAATTTTTTCAGAATACGGGTTAAAGTCATTTATACCCTTTTTTGACTTTTTATAAGAATTTTATAAAGGAATAATTCCGTCATTTTCCAAACAAAGTCCCTTTTAAGCTTTTTGACAAAATTAAGGTAAGAATGTCTTTTTACCTTATACGGCGGGTGCAGCAATTTTCCGCCGTTATAAAATCGTCAAAGCTTACCTTACAAGCTTATAAGAATATTTTAAAAGTAAATGTTTTCTTTCATAATTATGTGACTTTTAAATGATTTAAAAAACGGTATTTCTCTCAAATAGTTTTGATTTCATCTCTGTCAACATCCTTTGATGGAATTTAGGTTCATTTGAAGTTGATTTATTATTATACAAAACATCCTTATAGTATTAAAGGTTTTGTGATATGTTTGATTATGGATGTGTTATTTTTATACCATTCATGGTTTATAGAGAAATTATTCAAATTTTGTGTGCTAGTTTTAATACGAATTTTTATGTTATGTTTAAACATGTTCATATGAGGAATGCATTAGACTTAATAAGTGACGGGTGGAGCCCACTATAACTCTTCGATGCATCGGTAGGTCTCATGAGACAAACTAGTATCTTGGAACGAGGCCTTGAGAGAATATTATTTGTATTCTTGGAACGAGGCCTTGGATACGTGTTTATGATAGTCTGGCGTTATGCTTTCCATCATTATGAAAGTGGTTATTAATATTGCATGTGATTATTCGATTAGTAGAATATCCATGTGAATAAGTAAATGGAACTATTTCATTTTATTTCTGCCATATTATACTATAGTTCAAGTTTAAAAGTATTTTTTTTAGTTATACATTTCCTTAAATATTTGTTCTTATTTAGGAAAGTTTCTGATATGTTGTTATCCTTATTGGGCATTTGAGCTCACCCCTTTCTATATTTTATTTTTCCCATGTTGTGAAGAAGTATTTTATGAATGACCTCCAGGGATAGTATAAGGGGATATGAGTGTGCAGACAAGATTTTGTTGTAGTTTTCACTGTATGATGAAATGTAATATTTATGAATGTATTCAGTGTTTCCAAGGCTACTAAACTAATCGGTCTTTCGATACTTGATCTTTTTTGATCATGCCAATGTTATGTAATAATGCTCTGACTCTGCGTAACTGAGGTCGGGGCATTATATCAATGGGGTCCCAAAACTGACAAAAAGATCCCCTCTATCATAAATGACTCAACCAATATGGTTATTATAAGTGTTAAGTAATTTTTATAATTATAATATTCTTTTTACCTTGAATTACCCTATTTACCTTTAACCTTGGTAAATAACAGTCAAAAGTTACTATTCACCAAGAATTATTTTTACCTTATTGTGCCACATTTTAATTACTAATAACAACCATGTATGTCTGTAACGCCCCGACCCGAGTTACCCAGAGTCGGTGCATTATTACATAACATTGGCATGATCACAAGAAAGATCAAATCTCGAAAGACCGATTAGTTTAGTAGCCTTGGAAACACTAGATATATTCATAAGTTTTACATTACATCATAAAATGAAAAACTACTACAACAACATAATGTTTCCACAATCCACACTATTAACCCATCATAAAATCCCTGCAGGTCATTCATAACTTACTTCTTCACATCCTGGGAAAAATAAAACATAGAAAAGGGGTGAGCTCAAATGCCCAGTAAGGATAACAAAATAGCGGAAACTTTCATAAATAAGAATAAACTTTTAAGGCAATGTATAACTAAAACAAAAGCCTTTCAAACATGAACTTTCAACATGGTATGGCATAAATAAAATGAAATAATGCCATTTACTTATTCACATGGATATTCTACTAATCGAATAATCACATGCAAAAATCAATAACCACTTTCATAATGTTGGAATGCATAATGCCAGACTATCATAACCACATAGCCAAGGCCTCGTTCCAAGACTACAAATAAGATTTTGTCAAGGCCTTGTGCCAAGACACTAGTTTGTCTCATGAGACCTACCGATGCATCGAGGAGCTATAGCGGGCTCCACCCGTCACATATTAAGTCCAATGCATTCCCATATGAAAAGGTTTAAACATGACATAAACATTCGTATTAAACTAGCATACGAAATGTCAATACTTTCACCATAAACCATGAATGGTATATAAAAAATAGCACATCCACAGTCAAACATATCACAAAACCTTCAATACAATATAAAAGTTTTGTATCATATTATATCATCCTCAAATAAGCATAAAATCCATTAAAGGATGTTGACATAGATGAAATCAAAACTCTTTTTAAAGAAATATCTCTTTCTATTTTGAAATCATTTAAGAGACATATATTTATAAAATAAAAAATTTTCTTTGAAAATATTCTTATAGGCTTGTAAGGGAAGCTTTGACGATTTTATAACGGCGGAAAATAACCGCACCCGCCGTATAAGTTAAAAAAACATTCTTCTCTTAATTCTGTTGAAAAGGTTAAAAAGCACCTTGTTTGGAAAACGACGGAAAGATTCCTCTTATAAAAAGTCAAAAAAGGTATAAATGACTTTAACCCATATTCTTGTAAAAATGCTTTGAAATACATTTTGAAGAAACATGGATGTGGATGATAACGAGATCCCAGTAGATTATTACGTATAAACAACCTCGGATAATGAAGAGATTGTGAAATAACCCTTACCTTGTACTTTTCCTTTGTTGGGGTCGGTTAACCTCCTGTATAATGGTGAAATAATTGTTA
This sequence comes from Viscum album, assembly GCA_963277665.1. Taxonomy (NCBI): domain Eukaryota; kingdom Viridiplantae; phylum Streptophyta; class Magnoliopsida; order Santalales; family Viscaceae; genus Viscum; species Viscum album. Next base: position 1,278,103,393 of record OY728133.1, read on the forward strand.
TTAAATTATACAAGAATCATATACATTAATATGATATCATATATGATCTTTTAACATTGCTTTATTAATAATATCTTAGTATTATCGTCGTTTCAGGTGATAATCGATTCGTTCTTCTTAAATTTTTGGATACGTAAGACATGTTTGTAATGGATAGATTAAATCTTATTCATAATCAGAATGATATTAACATTATTTTTAACCCTAAAATGAGAATAATACTTGAATGAATACGATGGAGGATGGATCTCACCGCATTCGTGGAGACGGTAGTCCGTACGTACGCACGAACGCTACTTCCATTTAATTTTTATTTTAAAAGAATTGAATCCAAATGATACATAGGTATATTACTATTCCAGTATAATATAATATTTTATATATGTTACTTAAGTTCATTAACACCATCCTTTATATGTTCCATGTGTGGTATGAACGAGTCATATCATTTTAAGGGGGCGGTAGTCCGCACTTCCTCAAATGAAATTATCGTATGTATATACAACATGAAACGAATAATGGTATGAAATAAAATGGAATTACAGAAGCTTATATATAAAATATATATCATTAATATCATATTTAATTATAGTGCCATCATAATGGCCACCATGAGAGGCGGTAAGATGTATTTGAACAATCATCGTTTCGTGAGGCGTTAGTTTGCCATCCACAGAAACATTATGTTCATCATCCATTAGATGGAGTTGTGTGTATGTGTAGTTTGAATCCTTCTTATAAAAACATCCTAGTATATTGAGGATACTGGTGTTGTTACAAAATAAAGGAAATAAAAAGAGTTTGGGGGTTGGAGAAGCAAAATAAAGGAAAATAATTTAAGAGAAATCGTTACCTTTAATTTAGGTAACTCACTTTGGTTGGAACCAAAGGACTTCTTGAAATGATTTCTGCCTAAGGGGAAGCTTCAAGGAGGAGGAGAGGGATGTGGGGAGCTTTGTTGGGCAGAGTTTGGACGAGCCAAGTGGCTTGAGAGGTGTGAGGAATGAGTAGAAGTGGTCTCCTTTTATAAGGGAGAAGAGGGGATCTTTAGGAAAGAGTGAAAGTATTACTTTATAATATAATTATATTCGGTTTATAATGGTCCAAAAATCATTGAGGTCGAATATAAGATGACTAATATTCTAAATAACATCAACCAATAAGAATTGGACAGGTTTTAGATAATATTTAAATCATTATAATCTTATTTATTTAAATGATTTATTAATGAGGTAAACATTGCATCATTATTGTGTCATTAATAATTTAAATTATTTGATGTCTAAAAATTATAAATAAACTATCATTATGTAGGAAATCTTTTTATCTTTCTAATGAATATTTATAATCGAAAATCCAACATGTATAACCCTATGTAAAAATTGTTCTTCTAAAAGATGTAAGCTTATGTCATTTTTATTTTTATTTTAACTTTATTAATATAAAGTGTCCCTACCACATACAAGTGGCTAAAAGGGGTCCCCAAATTGACCCAAGGATGCTCATGGTCGGGTATGTGTCCACCAATAAGGTTAGGACACGTTTTAGGGTAATTTTGTATTATTATAATATTATTTTTTAACCCTTATTTACCGGATTTACCCTTAACCATGGTAAATAAAATATTTACCACAGTAATTATTCAAAGTGTCTAAAAATAAAAGTTACCTATTTACACAATTTGTACATCCTGATTCCAAATATGGAATCCATTTTTATAAATTCAAAACACAGAAGTGGCAGAAATTAATTTAAAATTAATTCCCGCTGTGAAAACAAAAAACGTGTTTTTAAGAGGTAATAACTATCAAAAGATTGACACTTGTTTATGTTCGGTTTAATTGTAAAATTATGTCCAATGACCAATATTATATTAAATGGTAAAAATATATTCTAAATATACTTTAAAACCACTCAAATTCACAATTTATCACTATTAATTATTTTGATTAAAAAAGTTGTTTTTAATTAAAATTTAGTAATTTTCACTATTCATCAAAATATGAAAGTTATCCGAAAAGTACCAAAATTTCACCTTAGGCTAAATTAGATATTCCGAATCCAAAAATGAAGTCTATTTTGAAATATAAAATATATATGATTTCAAAAATTAGGTATTACTATTCACAATGGCTAGTTTAATTAGTTGTGGTGTGTATTAGAACTCGAGGTTGCGTACAACACACGCTATCGCATTATTCGAAGGGAAACGTACCATGGAAGCTTGGGGTGTTACATTCTCCCCTCCTTCAAATAATTGCGTCCTCGAAATTTCTAGGGTATTACTGCATAAAAAGACTCGGGTGGTTCTTCATCATAAGTTCCTCGGGTTCCCACGTTGCCTCTTCCATCTTATGATTTCTCCACAAAACTTTTACCAGACGCGTCGTCCGGTTTCTCAGTACTTGTTCTCTTGTATCAAGAATCTTGACGGGCTCTTCACAATAAGAAAGATCGGGTTCCAGTTCTAATTCCTCATAGGTGAGTACATGCGTTGGGTCAGGCATGTATTTTCTCAACAGAGATACGTGGAACACATCGTGAACTTTGGAGAGACTTGGCGGCATTGCCAATCGGTAAGCTACAGCCCCAATTCGTTCTAGAATTTCGAAAGGTCCGATGTACCTGGGACTCAATTTACCTTTCTTACCAAAACGTATGACTCCCTTCCATGGAGATACCTTTAGGAAAACATGATCACCGACCTGAAATTCCAAATCCTTCCTTCGATTATCGGCATAGCTCTTCTGCCTACTTTGAGCTGCTTTGATGTGATTTTGGATTACCTTCACCTTTTCCACCGTTTCCTCCACCAGTTCTGGGCCTACAAGTTTTCTTTCACCAACGTCATCCCAACAGGTTGGTGTACAACATCTCTTTCCGTATAACGCTTCATATGGTGCCATCTGAATACTTGAATGGAAGCTATTGTTATAGGAAAATTCTACCAGAGGTAAATATTGATCCCACATACCCTGAAAGTCAAGTGAGCAAGATCTCAACATGTCTTCTAAGGTTTGAATAGTCCGTTCTGATTGTCCATCTGTCTGAGGGAGGTAAGCAGTGCTCAAATGAAGTTCAGTATCCAGGGATTTCTGAAGACTTTTCCAAAATCTTGAAGTAAAACGGGGATCACGATCAGAACCAATCGATAGGGATACTCCATGAAGTCTCACAACTTCATTAATGTATAGTCTTGCTAGACGTTCCAGGGGTAGATCTTCTCTTATAGCAAGAAAATGTGCTGACTTGGTAAGACGATCAACAATAACCCATATTGCATCGTTCCTTCTAGGAGTCTTCGGTAGCCCCATGACAAAGTCCATCGTAACATTGTCCCATTTCCACTCCGGTATGGGAAGAGGTTGCATGACTCCTCCAGGCTGTTGCCTTCCAGCTTTCACTTGTTGACAAACCATACATCTTGACACAAAATCAGCAATCTCCCTCTTCATGTTGTCCCACCAAAAATGTTCCTTCAAATCTCTATACATTTTGGTGCCCCCAGGGTGTATAGAGAAATTGGAACTATGAGCATCATCTAGCAATTCCCTTTTCAGATCAGGTAAATCGGGAACACAAAGTCTCTTCCCGAATTTCAAAATTCCATCTTCATACACAAATTCTCTCAATCTCCCATCATTCACAGCTTTAATCTTCTTCTGAAATTCTTCATCATCGATATGAGAACTCTTAATCCTTTCTAGTAAAGATGGTTTGGCAACCATTTGAAAAAGCATTGATGTTTCACCTTCCCTGGTTATTCCCATGTCCATCTTCACTAGATCCATGAAAATTGGATCCCTTTCAATTCTCATCATGTTCAGAACTCCATGGTCTTTTTTTCTCAAAGCATCTGCTACTTTGTCTACTTTCCCCGGGTGGTAGTGTATCGTACAATCATAATCCTTGAGTAATTCAAGCCATCTCCTTTGCCTCATGTTGAGTTCTTTTTGTGAGAAAATATACTTCAAACACTTGCGATCAGTATAAATCTCACATTTTTCACCATAGAGGTAGTGCCTCCATATCTTCAAAGCAAAGATTACAGCTGCTAACTCAAGATCATGAGTAGGATAGTTTTGTTCATGAATTTTCAACTGTCGTGATGCATAGTAAATAACTCTATCATTCTGCATAAGGACACAACCAAGTCCTTTCTTCGATGCATCACTATAAATAACGAACCCATCATTCCCCGATGGTAGAGTCAATATAGGAGCATTGACTAATCTTCTCTTCAGTTCTTCGAAACATTCTTCACACTCTTTTTTCCAAACAAATTTAACCCCTTTACGTGTGAGCTTCGTTAATGGGTTAGCCAATCGGGCAAAATTCTGGACGAAACGTCGATAATAACCTGCCAAGCCAATAAAACTACGTACCTCAGTTATACTCGTAGGTGCTGGAAATTCTTGGATTGCCTTGGTCTTAGAAGGATCAACAGAGATTCCATCTTTAGAGACAATATGGCCAAGAAAAGAAATCTCCTGAAGCCAGAATTCACACTTGCTAAAATTCCCATATAATTCATTCCTCCACAGAGTCTTCAAGATAATGCGCAAGTGATTTTCATGATCTTCGTAGGTTTTGGAGTATACTAAGATATCATCAATAAATACCACCAAAAATTCATCGAGATACTCCTTGAAAACTCTATTCATCAGATCCATGAATACAGAGGGTGCATTAGTCAATCCAAACGGCATTACAATAAACTCGTAATGCCCGTACCTGGTTCGAAATGCTATCTTCGGAATGTCCTCATTCTTCACACACAACTGATGGTATCCATATCGAAGGTCAATCTTTGAAAAGTATTGAGCTCCATGCAGTTGGTCAAATAAATCATCAATACGAGGTAGGGGATACTTGTTCTTTATCGTTATAGCATTGATCTCCCTGTAGTCGATACATAACCTCATAGATCCATCTTTCTTTTTAACAAAAAGAACAGGGGCTCCCCATGGAGAAACACTAGGGCGAATAAATCCCTTATTACTCAATTCCTCTAGTTGTTTCTTTAGTTCGACTAACTCTACAGTGGCCATTCTATAAGGGGTCTTCGATATAGGCCTTGATCCAGGAATCAAATCAATAGAAAACTCAACTTCTCGTTCTAGAGGATGTCCAGGTAAATCTTCTGGAAATACATCTATAAATTCTTTCACAACAGGTACATCCTCTATTTGAACCTTCCTTTCCTCACCCGCAGTTATTTCATTCTCTTCCTCCCCAATAATTGAATTTAGTTGAGCTATTGAGGGTGGATCTAAATAAGAATTAGGTGGTGACGATTCTGCTCTAAAAATAAGGTGTTCCTTATCATTATCATAAAGAATCGTAACCTCTTTCTTCTTACAATAAATCTTCGCATCATAGTCCGAAAGCTAGTCCATACCGAGGATTATATCAAACTCAATCATAGGTATGACGATGAGATCAGCAGATAAAGAAAATTTATGTGCTCTAATGGGGACTGATTCACAAAACTTTGTTGCAACGATACTTCCCTTAGGAGTTTTAACTGACAATTCCCTTATTAAATCAAATTGGAAATATCTAATTTTCTTAGCAAACTGGGAAGATATGAAACAATGCGATGATCCAGAATCAAATAATGCATTTTCTAAACTTGAGGAAACCATTAAATTACCTGCCACCACATCTTTCGGAGCTTCTACCTCAGCAGTAGTGATAGCATAAGCCTGGCCTTGATCCCTTGGCCTTTTCTGAGGTAAGTTCTCCTGACGCTTAGGGCATGCATTTGCATAATGCCCCATCTCCCTGAAATTGTAGCACTGAACGTTGGTAGCTTCCTTCTTCCCCTTGCAATCATGAGCTTGGTGGCCTTTTTCACCACACTTGTAACAGACTCCCATTCCCTTCAAGAAAGTACCGGGGTGTTTCTTCCCACATTTACCACATGATGGATATTCAACCTTTCCTTTCTTACCCTTATTTCCATTCCCAGATTGATCAGCAGGTCTCTTCTTCTCTTGCTTTGCTTTAAAGTCATAAGACTTAGAGAATTCCTTTTCGGTCTTGATAGCACATGAGACAATGTCTTCGTACGATGAAAAGGATTGTGAGACTAATGGTCGACGGAGAAATGGTTTTAACCCATCAAAGAAACGATCAATCTTACTTCTTGGGTTGCGAATATAATCTCCAGCATACCTTGCTAACCTTGTAAAGTTAGCCTCATACTTTGTGACATTCTCATCCTCCTTTTGTCTCAGATTCAGAAATTGTCTTTCCATATCTGCTCGATGGTCGCGAGGAATGTATTTTTCTAAAAACAGATCTTTGAACTCCCTCTATTCCATATTTGATACTTCATCATCTTCCTTCATGTTCTGAATCAATGACCACCATTGATCAGCATCTCCAGTGAGGCGATAAACTGCCATGATAACTTTTTACCTTTCACTGCTCCCCAAAGCCTGAAATATTTTCTCTAGGGAAAATATCCATTGCTCAGCTACTAAGGGATTTGTATTCCCATTGAACATTGGTGGTTGTTGCCTCATGAATCGATCTAACATTGATCCTCCACGCTACGGATCAGGGTGCTCCATACGGGTAAGGTTATTATTCATAACCTGAGTAAGTTGTCCCAGTATGGTGATTAGCTGATCAGCACCAGTTGCATCACCAGCCCCACTATAATTATCTTGAGCAGGAGGGCAATCCCTACATGGAGTGCATGCATTGATACGGTTTCCATTTCTTCCACTAGGCGCCATTTCTAAACAATGGCATAAACTAGATCAGTTTATGAATCAAAATACATAATACACTTAACATAAATTGAACTATTTATGGATATAATCCATAATCATAAGAATGTTTTCTTTGAGGATGTATATACTCATAATCCCTTCAAAATTATATGTAAAGAAAATGAGAGTTATCCTAATCATATACCCCGGGAGTGTCGTAACCAAGAGTGCAGCAAGGCCCGTTGTCGTGCACCAGTTCCCGTTCGAGTCTAGCTCAAAGCGGTGTTTTCGGGTTTTACCCCTAGGTACATCTATGCCAGAGCCGCCTCTACCTGCTCGTATCCAGACAGGGATTTATTGCTCGGAAAACTCACAAAATCTCTACAATACCAAAATTCTAGGAAGTTCTTCTATACTAATCCTCAAAGTTCATCTTAGGTCTACGTGCTCTAATCAGAGTTTATCTAAATCTAGCTTCCAAGGTTTGTACTAAACTTCCACTGATACCAACTGTAACGCCCCGACCCCAGTTACCCAGAGTCGGTGCATTATTACATAACATTGGCATGATCACAAGAAAGATCAAATCTCGAAAGACCGATTGGTTTAGTAGTCTTGGAAACACTAGATATATTCATAAGTTTTACATTACATCATAAAATGAAAAACTACTACAACAACATAATGTTTCCACTATCCACACTATTAACCCCTCATAAAATCCCTACAGGTCATTCATAACTTACTTCTTCACATCCTGGGAAAAATAAAACATAGAAAAGGGGTGAGCTCAAATGCCCAGTAAGGATAACAAAATAGCAGAAACTTTCATAAATAAGAATAAACTTTTAAGGCAATGTATAACTAAAACAAAAGCCTTTCAAACATGAACTTTCAACATGGTATGGCATAAATAAAATTAAATAATGCCATTTACTTATTCACATGGATATTCTACTAATCGAATAGTCACATGCCAAAATCAATAACCACTTTCATAATGTTGGAATACATAATGCCAGACTATCATAACCACATATCCAAGGCCTCGTGCCAAGACTACAAATAAGATTTTGTCAAGGCCTTGTGCCAAGACACTAGTTTGTCTCATGAGACCTACCGATGCATCGAGGAGCTATATCGGGCTCCACCCGTCACATATTAAGTCCAATGAATTCCCATATGAAAAGGTTTAAACATAACATAAACATTCGTATTAAACTAGCATACGAAATGTCAATACTTTCACCATAAACCATGAATGGTATATAAAAAATAGCACATCCACAGTCAAACATATCACAAAACCTTCAATACAATATAAAAGTTTTGTATCATATTATATCATCCTCAAATAAGCATAAAATCCATTAAAGGATGTTGACATAGATGAAATCAAAACTCTTTTTAAAGAAATATCTCTTTCTATTTTGAAATCATTTAAGAGACATATATTTATAAAATAAAACATTTTCTTTGAAAATATTCTTATAGGCTTGTAAGGGAAGCTTTGACGATTTTATAACGGCGGAAAATAACCGCACCCGCCGTATAAGTTAAAAAAACATTCTTATCTTAATTCTGTCGAAAAGGTTAAAAATCACCTTGTTTGGAAAACGACGGAAAGATTCCTCTTATAAAAAGTCAAAAAAGGTATAAATGACTTTAACCCATATTCTTGTAAAAATGCTTTGAAATACATTTTGAAGAAACATGGATGTGGATGATAACGAGATCCCAGTAGATTATTACGTATAAACAACCTCGGATAATGAAGAGATTGTGAAATAACCCTTACCTTGTACTTTTCCTTTGTTGGGGTCGGTTAACCTCCTGTATAATGGTGAAATAATTGTTATTAAATTATACAAGAATCATATACATTAATATGATATCATATATGATCTTTTAACATTGCATTATTAATAATATCTTAGTATTATCGTCATTTCAGGTGATAATCGATTCGTTCTTCTTAAATTTTTGGATACGTAAGACATGTTTGTAATGGATAGATTAAATCTTATTCATAATCAGAATGATATTAACATTATTTTTAACCCTAAAATGAGAATAAGACTTGAATGGATACGATGGAGGATGGATCTCACCGCGTTCGTGGAGACAGTAGTCCGTACGTACGCACGAATGCTACTTCCATTTAATTTTTATTTTAAATGAATTGAATCCAAATGATACATAGGTATATTACTATTCCAGTATAATATAATATTTTATATATGTTACTTAAGTTCATTAACACCATCCTTTATACGTTCCATGTGTGGTATGAACGAGTCATATCATTTTAAGGGGGCTGTAGTCCGCACTTCCTCAAATGAAATTATCGTATGTATATACAACATGAAACGAATAATGGTATGAAATAAAATGGAATTACAGAAGCTTATATATAAAATATATATCATTAATATCATATTTAATTACAGTGCCATCATAATGGCCACCATGAGAGGCGGTAAGATGTATTTGAACAATCATTGTTTCGTGAGGCGTTAGTTTTCCATCCACAGAAACATTATGTTCATCATCCATTAGATGGAGTTGTGTGTATCTGTAGTTTGAATCCTTCTTATAACAACGTCCTAGTATATTGAGGATACTGGTGTTGTTACAAAAGAAAGGAAATAAAAAGAGTTTGGGGGTTGGAGAAGCAAAATAAAGGAAAATAATTTAAGAGAAATCATTACCTTTAATTTAGGTAACTCACTTTGGTTGGAACCAAAGGACTTCTTGAAATGATTTCTGCCTAAGGGGAAGCTTCAAGGAGGAGGAGAGGGATGTGGGGAGCTTAGTTGGGCAGAGTTTGGACGAGCCAAGTGGCTTGAGAGGTGTGAGGAATGAGTAGAAGTGGTCTCCTTTTATAAGGGAGAAGAGGGGATCTTTAGGAAAGAGTGAAAGTATTACTTTATAATATAATTATATTCGGTTTATAATGGTCCAAAAATCATTGAGGTCGAAGATAAGATTACTAATATTCTATATAACATCAACCAATAAGAATTGGACAGGTTTTAGATAATATTTTAATCATTATAATCTTATTTATTTAAATGCATTATTAATGAGGTAAACATTGCATCATTATTGTGTCATTAATAATTTAAATTATTTGATGTCTAAAAATTATAAATAAAATATCATTATGTAGGAAATCGTTTTATCTTTCTAATGAAAATTTATAATCTAAAATCCAACATGTATAACCCTATGTAAAAATTGTTCTTCTAAAAGATGTAAGCTTATGCCATTTTTATTTTTATTTTAACTTTATTAATATAAAGTGTCCCTACCACGTACAAGTGGCTCCAAGGGGACCCCAAATTGACCCAAGGATGCTCATGGTCGGGTATGTGTCCACCAATAAGGTTAGGACACGTTTTAGGGTAATTTTGTATTATTATAATATTATTTTTTAACCCTTATTTACCGGATTTACCCTTAACCATGGTAAATAAAATATTTACCACAGTAATTATTCAAAATGTCTAAAAATAAAAGTTACCTATTTACACAATTTGGACATCCTGATTCCAAATATGGAATCCATTTTTCTAAATTCAAAACACATAAGTGGCAGAAATTAATTTAAAATTAATTCCCGCTGTCAAAACAAAAAACGTGTTTTTAAGAGGTAATAACTATCAAAAGATTGACACTTGTTTATGTTCGGTTTAATTGTAAAATTATGTCCACTGACAAACATTATATTAAATGGTAAAAATATATTCTAAATATACTTTAAAACCACTCAAATTTACAATTTATCACTATTAATTATTTTGATTAAAAAAGTTGTTTTTAATTAAAATTTAGTAATTTTCACTATTCATCAAAATATGAAAGTTATCCGAAAAGTACCAAAATTTCACCTTAGGCTAAATTAGATATTCCGAATCCAAAAATGAAGTCTATTTTGAAATATAAAATATATATGATTTCAAAAAGTAGGTATTACTATTCACAACGGCTAGTTTAATTAGTTGTGGTGTGTGTTAGAACTCGAGGTTGCGTACAACACACGCTATCGCATTATTCGAAGGGAAACATATCATGGAAGCTTGGGGTGTTACAATGTCGGGTTTTCGAAATTCAATCCACAGAAATGTTAAAATTTCATTTAAATGAAAAAGTCATTTTTTAACTATGACATTGTGGTTTCACTATTTATAAAAAAATGACGTTTTTCAGAAAAATACCAAAAAATCAGCCTAATATATATTTGAAATTCTAAATTAAAAATTTATGTCTATTTAACCGAATTTAAAACATAGAAGTTGGATCAATTAATTTAAAATTATTTTTCGTTATCAAAATAAATAGTGTGTTTTTATGAAGCAATAACTATAAAATGATTGATTCTTGTTTATGTCACATTCAAAGTGAAATTAATTCCAATGACCACCATAGGATTTAATGGTAAAAATATAAACTAATTACACTTTAAACCCAATTAAAATGAAAATTTAATTATTTAAAAAAATTGATTAAAAATGATATTTGAATAAAAATAAAGTATTTTTTCACTATTCATCAAAAAATGAATTATATTAAAAAAATACGAAAATTTTACCAAAAGTGAATTTTGACCTCTTGAATCTAATGAACAATTATATTTTGTCAAATATAACATATAAAAGTTACCAAAACATGATTTAAAGAGGGTTCTCCATTAAAAGGTGTTAAATCCACCTTTTAAAGTAAATTATGCTTAAAATTTGATTTATTCACATTTTACGCCTCTATCTTTTGTTGGATAAATTTAAAAACATTTAACAAACATGTATAATCATATTGTAGTAAGTTCTGTTCATTCCCACCAATAAAACACCTAGGAGTTAACTACCATTTGAATTAATAATATTATATTATTATTATTCAGTATGACCCAATGTTGTGTGGAACGTATGATTTCAAAGAAACCCATTGTTGTGTATCGGTATGCCATCAAACATAGTACCCAATTTAAAGTAAAATTAATAATTAATTTTTAATTTTCAAAAAATATGAAAATGTCATATTCTTTATTAACTTGGGATGTTATAGTTTTCAAGAAACCTCTACATATTCAAATGTGGATATGGGATGACATCCCCATGGATTGGGTCAATAGATAACCCAAAACACCATGAAATAATGATGAATTACAAGTAATTGTGGATGATATTACAAAATCTATATATTTACTCACGATAAGGGATGATTTCCCATTAGAGATCCTAGCAAGACTATATATCAATGATGTTTTGAGGCTTCACGGAGAACCTCTATCAATTTTTTCTCATCATGATCCACTATTTACATCTAAATTCAAGAAATGACTTTTGAAATCTTTGGATAATAAGATTTGTTTGAGTACTTCTTATCACCCTCTAATTGACCGGTAATCAGAGAGGATGATCCAAACCTTGTATGACATGTTGATATCATTTTCACTTGACATTCAAGGTATGTGGGATAAATATATATATTTAACGGAGTTTCTCTACAAATAATAGTTTCCATTCATGTATTCAAATGGCACTATGTATAGAATTATATGGAAAATGATGTCTTACAACAACTTCTTGGGAAGAAGTTGGTGGATGAAAGAATGTGGTCCTAGAGCATTGGGAGGAAACAAAAGTGAAAGTGAAGATAGTTCCATGAAATTTTAAAGAATATCAAATCAAACAAAAAATGAATATAATCTAAGGATGGATTAGGGATTTCAAGTGGGAGACCATGTTATATTCAAATTATCTCTATAGAATGGAGTTATATAAGTTCGAAAGAAATAGAAACTGAGCCCTATGTACATTGGCCCATTTCAAATTCTAGAGGGAATTGGAGTTGTTTCATATCATTTGGATATGCCACTTAGCAAGTCTGAAGTACAAATGGGTTCCATGTATCACAATTGAAAAAGTACATGCCAAACTCAACACATGTCCTCACATCGGAAGGTATAGATTTGGAACCTGACATATCATACAATGAAGATCCTAACTAGATTCAAGATACAAATTAATATGTGTTGAGGAATCGGATGACTCGACCAGTAAAGATACTTTCGAAAACTCAAAATATCAAAGAGGCAATATAAGAGTCTGAGGAGATTATGATGATGACCTACACAAATATTTTTGTGAGGTATTGTTATGTGAATTTCAAAGTAAAAATTTTTATAAGGTAGGGGAAATGCAACACCCCATTGTTTTGAAAATAAATATTAAATGCAAGAAACACTGATTCTCTACAAAACACCACTTTGTTATAACCAATTCAATAAACCTAATTATTTCCACCTCTTTTATTTGAAATTAAAAAAACTAACATTCATAATAGTGTTCAGTATGTTATTTAGAGTCTTAAAAAAATTATTTTTGAGGAATAAATACATAGTCTTATGAAAAGTAATATGAACCTTATGAATATTAAGTAATAATGGAATATTATTTTCTTATGATAATAATTTAATATAATCTTGATTAATTTTTCAAAGTGATATAAAATGATTTATAGTTTTCAAATTTTTATTTTTCAATTTTACTATAATTATATTTAAAAAATATATTATTAATATTCAGAAAATTATTTTGAAAACATCAAGTTCATTTTTAATTTCTATATTTATAAAAATGGTTAGGGTGAATTTGTGGTATTTTTTCTAAAATACATGAGTTTTTATGATTAATAAAATACGCTAATTTACAATAAATACTAAGTAAATAATTTACTGAGTCATAGGTATTGTAAGGAAGATTTAAGGCTAGTTGGTTAGAACTCACATTCACTTATTACTATTCTTGGTCACTAAAATTAATACTATTGGTTGTCTTTGAAAAAATAATAAAACAATTATTAAGATATTCAAAAGTTACTCCTCTCATCCACTGTAAACCCACATATCAATCCCTCTTCTCTTCACTCATTGAGGACTTGAAGCTCCCCATATTTATTACCAGATACACTTCCCTAGTCCACCCCATGTCCAATTTCTCTTGGTCTTTACAAAATAAAAAAAACCCTTCCATTAAAGAGATTTTGAAGGAGGTGGATTCAAGAGGTAAACACACATTTTATTCTTTTATTTTCATTTAATATTCCATTCTATTGTTATCTTCTCCTCACCTCCTCTATCCAAATGACCATTATAACTCTATTATCATCTATATACTGGAATTATAGCATGTTAATGGAAGAACAAATGTCAATATCCTCACTCTCTCTATTTTATGTTATTAACAATATCATCGTTTGTGAGGTGACCATTTACAACTTTCATTGACAATGATGATTTGTTCATTAATTAACACATAAATACTCATCATGATTCCTTTTTTTATTTAAGCATGATATAATATATATATTATAACCTATTTAATATTCTGGAACTAGTACATGTAAATAATATTAAACCATATGACCAAAGTAGTTCTTAATGATCAAAATACCATTAAAATAATCTATGTGATTGTCATTAATATTTAATTTAATGATTCATCCTCATTCCATGTAACAAAATGATGTAAATTTCCACTAAAAATATTTATGTTCAAAAATAATATGTAAATTAAATTATGGATACTTACATCTGTGCCACATGAACACCATTATATAAAATCAAGTGAAAAAACTAAGAAAATCAAGAAAATGAACACTCCAGAACAACAGAATTTAATATTATAACTTATAAATAATGTAATAAATGAACACAAAAATATGCTAAAATAAATAAAAGAATATTAGGATCTTAATTATGTTATTAATGAGTCTCATTTCATAATCACGTACCATAAGGGCAGGATAAGAACATTTGGACTTAAGGTAAGGGTTTTCTACCCAAACCACTATTTTCATTCGAGAAACTCTCACTCTATAAATTACTCAACTAAATAATTTTTTATTCATAAATATTCTGAATATATTTTTTAATAATGTTATATATATTTGAACCAACTGGAATCCTACTTTCATTTTTGCAGAGATATATTTTTTCAAAAGATCATTCAAAAATTCTTCCCAAAATAAAAGCCTGATTCCAGGGAATTTCCCAAATTCTTACCTATTTTAAAGGTCACATTATAATCTATTTTTCAAAAAAAAATTAACATTCTAAAATCGAGAAATTTATTTTCAAATTAATGTATTATTTCACTTATTCTGATATAAAAAGTTTTTCCAAAATGCCTCTTCTTCTATGGTAAAACAGTATTTATCTCAAGAATTAATCGATGATTTTATAAGAGTATATTCATCAATTTAATCTAAATTTGTTGATTATTATATATTATTTTGATTATTATTTTATGATATCATTTATTATGTTTAACTAAATGATATATTATTAGTCTGATTATGGGTGTTCTATATTAAAACCATTCACCAATTTACTCCAAATGGTTTGTGTTTATGATTAATGATTCAGGAGAGTTAGTTACATTTGATATGTTAGTTTTAATATGAATGTATTTGTGGTTTATGTTTATCCCCACTCATATAAGACATGCATTAGACATATTATGTGATGGGTGGGGCCCATTATAGAACATCGATTCATCAGTATGTATCATTAAACAAATAGATATGGACTTGGTTGTGGTCTTTCTCATTATGAGATATGGTTTTGTCCAAGGACTTGATCAATTTTATAAAACATGGATTATGCCTTGATGATATGTTTCCTAATGTCTGGAATATTCACTTTACTCATTATGAATCTAATAATTGAATGTTCATGTGGTTATATGAGTAGTATAATACGCATGATTAGGTTGTATTATGGCATTATTTACACATCTCATATTCATTCCATAATGTTTTCATGTTTATTATTTGTAAATACATGTTTTTTAAATTATTCACCATGCCAAACGTTTATGTTTTTGTTATATTCTAATGTATTACATACTCTTACAGTGCATTTTTGCTCACCCCTTTATTATTTTTATCTTATCCGGACATGAAGATGTTTATAATAAATTGGCCTATAGGGATAAACATATAGTTGTAGATTTTTCCAATATAACATATATGTTGTATTTCCATTTAATGTTTTAATTTTGAACATGTGTATGTATCTAGGTTTTCAAATATAATAAACCATTTATTTAGTCGGGACATGAAATTCTTGTAAATAAGCCAATGTAGATAAATAAGGCACCAGCTCTGGGAAACAAGGTTCAGGTCCATATAGCATTGAACCGAAAAAACACATAAAATAATTTTTTATAAAAAGGGGATTTAGAAAAGGTTGAAACATACCTAGTCAGGGTAATGGGATGTGACAAACTCCATAGAAAAAAATAATATGCCACCAGAAAGACTATAATGAATCAATCATGCCAAAAAGATGAGGCCTCTGCTCTCTCATATGTGCCTCACATTACCAGGAATCATGACTATTGACAACAACTTACATAGTACATGAACCAAAGGCATCATCCTACCATTAAGTACCTTGGTCTCATGTCCAACTATCATGTCTATTTGTTCAGTCAATGGTTAATCAGGCCAGATCCCATGATCATTTTAGCTCAAAGTGTTTGATGGATTAGATAGACACTTTATCTGTTCAGATTCACGAAAAAAGTTATGTATCAACATCAGTAGCGGTGCATGTTCCAAATGGTAAACAACCTTCTCCACCTGCTCCAAAACCTCAAAATATCCCACAAATTGAGGAGAAAGATTCCCTTGATTCCCAACCTATTGAAGACCCAAAAGGGGTAAACTATCAAAAATACCTGATCACCAACTATAAAATCGGACGATCTATATTGTCGATCATCATAATACGTATATCATCTATGTACATTCAACATCCTCTGAAAATTAGGTGAGTATTTGTTTTTATCTATTGCCCCATTCTTGGTCCCACCAATGAATATTCACCGACCTATGACCAAAATAACATTGATTTACATGGATGGCCATACAAGGCTGTAAAAAGTTTCATTAAAATCATTGGTAGGTAATTATTTTTTTTAAGAAAACTCAACCCACCTTGACTGATCATCCCAAACCCTTCTGAAGTCAATGACACAACCATGAAGCATATCCTTAAGAATATTTATTTGTCTTTCTATCTGGCCATCCAACTATAGATGGTAGGTCATGCTCAAATAATCCAGAGATCCCAGTGGCTCCTGAAGGACCCTCGACAAGAAATAAGAGATATAAGGATCCTTATTAGTTACTATATCAGATTGAACACCATGAAAATGAACAATATCTTTCATGTTATAATTTCCCAACTCATCAACATTGGATATATCAAGAATGGGAATAAAGTGATAAAATATGGTTAGCCAGTCAATCACAACCCATATTAAATTATTCTATCTCAAGATATGAGGAAACCCAACAAAAAATACAATAGAAATCTTATACCACAATCATGTCAGGACTGTATGTGGTTGATGTAGCCCTGAATGTTTCTTACAGCTCGTCTTCCACCTGTTGGCAGATATAATAATGAGATTCCAATTCAGTAATGTCTTATCGCAATCCCTGCAACTACAACTACCACCTCATTTCATAGAAAACTTTAGTGGTTTCTGGGAGCACATCCCACAAAAATAATGGAACCCCCCCCACTTATATCTCACTGATAACCGAACAACAAAGAGGTTTTGTTAGCACATAACAACCTATTTAGAGAACGATAACTGGTAACAGAATCCTCAAAATAAATGGATTCTCAAGTGCTACAAAACTCATCATAAATCACTTGATAATGATGAATAATCTCAAGAAGAGTATATTCCAACTTCACACTAGATAAGGAAAACATTTCTCATTCCTCTGGAACTCCAATATGCTACTATGCAATAAGATCCATCAAATCCCACTCTTCCACAGAATATTTCACTACCTGTGTTGGATGTTTCATATTGAAAGTGTTAGAAATGACATTCCATTTCCCTGAGGAATAGAAAATTCCAATGTCAAAATACCGAAGGAACTGTAGAGACCCAAATCTTGGCGTACATGGAAATTTCATTACATTTTCAGAATACTTAATACATAACAAAAAAAGACACACATGGACCGTAATAGTTTAGTGTATTTGGAAACTCAGAATATAATCTTTTAATCATGGTGAAAGATCTTCAACATCTCTCAGAAAGATCTTCCCCTTTTGTTTTCTTACCTAAAACATTTCTTTAAATCTTGTGGAAAAGAAAACATATAAAGGGTGTGCTCAAAGACACATTAAGTCTAAACATAGAGAACATAAAACAATCCATAAAAATTTGAATGCAAAAATTTGAACATAAAATCTAAACATCAAAATCATGAGTAATGACATAAATCTTGGAAGTACATAAGACATAGATCATAAAGGAACATTAATCATGATCAAATAGAATGGGAATAAAATATGTAATAATGGCATCCATTAATGACATGTAATGATTTCCATAGTAGCTAAGGCATTACTGCCAAGACCATCTTAGTGGACAAAGTCCCTTACTAAACCGGGTATACTTGTCATTCTATCCCTGTATTACTAAACCGGATTTACTTGTCATTTCATCCATGTCTATATCATGAGATATAAATCTTTACCCAAAGCATTGGAGGGAGATAGGTCCTACCCATCTCATATTGAAAACATTCTTACCTGTGCCACAAAACAACCACAAATCATTCATCATAACCCAAAGAATAAATTGGGTTTCATAAACATCATTTCTTCATAACATAATCCATATAAAACAAATGGATATAATTTAATCAAAAGAAAAGTGAAACCATATAAATTATAGAGACATTATACTTGAAACATACACATATGAAATAATGTCATATTAGATGGAAAATGGTTTTAATAAAGCACTTTAAATGAATTCTTGAGGAAAATATCTTTTCTTCTTGAAAATAATTTTCTTTTCACAAAATGCCATTCAATTTTAAAATAAAAGTATTTTGTGGAAAATAGTAATGAAATATTGTAGAGTAAGCTTCATGAAAATAAAGAGTTATGAAATAGTAAAAATCCGTTCATGTCGTATAAGTTAAAAAACATTCTTCTCGTACTTTTGCCGGAATAGTCAAAAAGTACCTCGTATGGTAAACAAAAAAAGATTCCTTACATACAATTTAGTAAAAGTAAAAAATGGATAAAAAGGACTTTAAACATACATGAAAACATTTTTATAAAACATGGACATGGATGACAAATATAACCCCAATAAATACTTACGTATAAGAAATCTCGGATAGAAAACAATTGAGATTGCAACATTATCCCTTACCTTATGTCCAATGTCTTCCGTATGTTTCCGAGACTTTTTTATAGTGGGTTTAAAAAAATTATTAACTTTTAACATAACCATAATAATATTTATTATATCATATATGATTCACTTACAACTTTATATTACACGTTCTTTTGTAAATTTCTTGTTAAAGTAGTATTTTGGGTAAAATCGTTTCATTTATCGCCCGTTTTTTGACTTGTAATTATTAATACGATTACATAGATCATGATTAATTAATTATAGAATATAAAACATGTTTTATATATAATATATATTCAGAATATACATATATATAATAGATCAATAAATTGAAATAAATAACCCACTCATGGAGACAGTAGGTTGTACGTACGCATGAATGCTGTTTAGGTTTCCTTACTGAATTGAATGGAATTAAGTAGATGACATACATATATATATACATAAATCCTGCAGCATTATTATGTCATATATTTCATGATTACTTATTATATATACTTTATTATCATTCTTGAATTGTTAACATGGAAAATGAAACTCATCATGTCGTGGAGACGGTAATCCGTACGTACGCACGAGCGATGATATCATTCCCATATTTAATGAATAGAATTGGAGTGGATGATATAATATCATAGAATCAGTATTATGTTATAATAACCGTATATATTTATTCTTTACACCATTATACTGATCCAAGTAAAGTGGTGGTGGAAAAATAGATTACACCACGGTGTGGAGACGGTATTCCATACGTACGCATGCGTGGTGATTTCGTTTTCAATAGGATGGATAGAAGGTGAAATGAGGCTGTTTCATATTTATAATTACAAATAATTATATTAGTGATACTGATGTTATTACTTTATTATTAAACAACAAAATAAGAGTAAGTAGAAGAAGAAATGAATTTGAAAGAATCGGTAAAGCATATTACCTCTTCTTCGACATGCCTCTTTAAACCTCCTCTTAGGGTACTAAAATTGGTCTTTCAAGAAGACCAGGACCTCTAGTATGTTTCTATGGAAGTTGAGAAGGGAAATAGGTAGGGTTTTTCCGAGCTTGAAGGACCAATGTGGTCTAAAGATGAGAGGGAGGAGGTGCCCTTTTATAAGGGAGGAGAGGGGCACCTTTGGAATCCTCAAAAATATTAGTTTAATATAAATTTAAAACGCACATAAAAACCTCAAAAAATGACTCAATTATAATATTAGATGATATATGGTGGTAATATCATCAAACAATAAAATTTATACATGTTTGGATCTTATTTTAAACCTTATCATTTTGATTTCTCCTTTTATAATCTATCTAATTTCATTTGTGGTAATAAAATCCAACATTTTAAATGGTTATAAATAATCACCTATGTGTTGTTAATTTTATATAATTGTCTAATTTAGGACATTGTAGACTATATAAATTTCAATTTATAATTTTTAAATATTTTTGTGATTTTTAAACAATTTAATAATATGTTATTTTTATAAAATAACAATAGTGAATATTTTGACACTATTCATTTATTTGAATTTAAATAAAATCCACACATAGGATATATTCGAAATAAAATATTGAATATGTTCATAACATGTAATATTCTTCTAAAAATTAGTGTATCACATTAAATAGTTCATATTATATTTATTTTACTATTTTTAAAACCATTTATTTGATACTTCTCTTAATAAAATAATTTCTACAACATTTTTTTATAATTATTAAATATACTTATTTGTTGCATAAAAATTAAAAATAAAATACTAGTATTAAGATAAATATTATAGATTTTATAAGAATACATTTAGCAGGATTTATATTCTAAAACACCCAACTTATAAAATGATATATTTATTAAATTATGAAGTGACAACTTTGACAACACTTAAAATAAAATAATTTAAGTGTCATAATCACTTTTATAAGACTCCAAACAGTCATATATTAAGTAATTGGATTATTATGGTGTATATATACACTACCAATATGTTTTGGTCAGGTTTGTGAGCCTTTTATTGGGTATTATTATTTCAATAAAAACTATATTACTTATTTTTCACTAAATAAATAATTCATGCATCATTAATGTATAAGCTATTAAGGTAATTAAATATATCTTAAAAATTATAAATAAATTACCATGATAAATAAAAAAAATTATTATTCAAATGAGTATTTATAAAAAAAATTATAATCTGTAAAAACTTATATTAAAAATACTTTAATTATTAAAGTTGAGTGAGACATATTTCACTTCCATTAATTAAAATAAACTAAAGGACTTAATCACCTCCAAGTGGGTTCCAATGGATTCCATTTCGACCCAAATATTCATTATAACAAAATATAAGCATCAAATTATATTATGAAAAGTGTTAGTGTAATTTTATAATATTATATTTACCCTTAATTACTCGATTTACCTTTTACTATGGTAAATAAAATTTAACGTAGTTACTATTCATAATGCCCAAAAATAAAAAGTTACCTATTAACATAATTTGAACCCAATGATTCCAAATATGGAATCCATTTTTCTATATTCAATATAAAAAAGTTGCAGCAATTAATTTAAAATTAATCCTCTTGTTAAGAAAATGAGTTTTAAAAGTTAAAACATTGCAAAAGATTGAAATTATTTCACCTATGAATTCAATGTAAAATCATTGCTAATAACATACATTGTATTAAATGGTAAAAATATATTCTATTTATACTTTAAAACAATTAAATATTATAATTTAACCATATAAATTATTACGATGGAAAACATAGTTTTTAATTAAAATATAGCGTGTTTTTACTATTCATTAAAATATGAAAGTTGTCAAAAAAATATCAAAACAGTATCCAATTTATATTTTTATATCCTATTTAAAAAGAAGAAGATTATTTTGTAATATTTAACTTATAAAATTATCAAAAATTCTATTTAAAATGGTTGCGCCATCAAAAGGCGGCATAACTGCACTTTTTCAAAAATATTTATTTTACCCGAAAAAATTATTTTGTTCTCATACCATGTTCTGTAAAATGTGTAAGATGAATTATAATGTCATAAAATTCAAAATATATTTACTAATATTCATAATGGATAGTTTATAATAATATTATATTCATATATCATTGTTTAGTGAAACCCAGTATTGCGTACAATGCACGCTATCGAGGAAGGTTGTGATTACGTGTAATGCAAGCCAAGTCAGGGTTGCGTGTATTGCAAGACTCCTTTTTTGTTGCATAAAAAAAATCCAACCACATTTCATTTATAAATTTAATATATATTTATATATATACAGTCAATGTTTCATATAATAACTACTATCAAACAAACTTGAAATTGTGTGTAACACGACCCAGAATTAGTGTTGTGTATAATGCAAGTTAGTACGATGTTGCGTATAGTACATGATAATCTTGGTGAATCGTACAACAGAAGATATGAATGAAATTAAAAATAATATATCTTATAAAATCTCGGGTCGTTACAGTCTACCCCCCTTATAATGAATTAAACCCTCGAAATTCGTCAGGGTTATAAATCGTTTACTATTTATAGAAACCCACATCGAAAAAAGGAATACTAAAACATAATTTTAAAAACTAAAGTATGAAACGTAACGATTTCCCAAAGTAACTCATCACTGGGTTTCCATATAGGATAACATAGGTGAAAACATGGATATGGAAGAGAAATCTAATCCTCTATTTCTGATGGAGAGTGGTAGAGAACATGGCTATGAAAAATCCAGCAGTCACAAAGCCATAAAATTGTGATGATCTAAGGTACCATCTGATTCATCATATATGAGAGCACTACGACAATATTTTAGGTTTTAGAGATCATTTCCCTAAAGTTGAATAATATTTGAATTAAATGAAATACATACTTGATTTAGGTATTATCTCAACGTTTCTCGTGCTTCATCCCTTAAAGAAATTAAGTTGAATTTGTCTTTTGCGAAGTGTTTGTAGATAATGCGATAGAATCATAGGTATTCCATCTGTCTCAAACATAGGGTTAGAAAAAGTTATATACGTAAGTCCATCTATGGTGAGATTAATCGTATTTGGTTCCAAAATGGACTTATACTTCATCTATCATCTTTCTAAATAAAATAAAACTAGTTTCTACTAACCAGGGACTTCCAGTAAGACATTGGTATGCTATAAAGGTCATTTGCACTTCAGTTGTGGGTTCGATTCCCACAACCTTGTCCAACGTGACGGGATGTCACCCGTCCTGCAGGTTGTCCTTTTTCTAAAATTACATCATTATGAAATTCCATCAATAATATTGAAAATATTTCTAGCCTTAAACAATAGTAACTTGTGTCCAACATAATCCATTCCAATATTTAGGCTTATCCAAAATACATATGTCACATATCATAGTATAAAAAAAATGATTACTTGAAAGGCCACATAACAAGCACGTGAAAAACATCATTTATAAGATACATCTTGTTTGTGACATTCCAAACATGTGAATACCTTAATCATGTATTCTCTTGAAAAATGAGTACCCATTGAACCTTAGTGAAAAAATGAATGTTGTCAAAAGTTAATTCTTTCCACATACCAAAATCCCAAAAATTCTATATACTAAAACCATGATATCACTTAGTCCTTATATCAATCATGATCTCATTTCATTTTTTCATTATCCATTCATTATGTGCATATCATCTTCAAAACAAAAATATTTCAATCACTTTTTCATGGTTACCAGTACCATATAATTATTGAAAACCAATACATAGATATTCCAAAATTCCACAAGACCATAAATTAGATTCCATTATACTATTTTAAAATCCCATTAAAAAAACACTTAATCATTACACAACATCATTGTCATACTCAACATCAAAAATAGTGATTTCATGAGACTTCCCTTTATCCATTGCCTTAAGAGGTTGCTCACGTTGATCATCATTAACCCGTGGATTTGGGAATTTATTAGCATAATGCCCCATTTCTTTGCACTTGAAGCATTGAAGTGTTGGTGGAGTGTTCTCTGTAGTCTTTTCTCTATTCACATCATTAGAAACCTTTTTCCCATTACTTCAATAATCAACTGCTCGATGACCATATTTTCCACACAAAAAACATTTTATAGTACCTTTTAGGAAATCTCCACCATTCTTCTTTCCAAACATTGAACATAAAGAAACATTCATCTTATTTTCACCATTGCTCTGAGATTTCTCCATGAACTCCATCTTTCGTTTCTTGTCAAAAACATGAGATGGATATGTAACACCAACTTCCAGTTCTACCTTGATATCACAATGCACAATTTCTTCATTGCTACTGAAGTCTCTTATAGCTAATTCCCTTCGAAGACTTGGTTTTAAGCCACTGAAGAATCGATCAACTTTACTTTATGGTTGGATGATAAATCCAGATGCATACCTTACAAGCCTTATAAAATTCGCCTCGTATATACCAACAGATTCATCATCCTATTGCTTAAGCTCAAGGAACTCCTTTTCCATCTTTGTTCGAAGAATACGAGGGACGTACTTATTGAATAATTAGTTCTTGAACTCATCCCATTCCATGGATTCAATTTCACCTTGAGGAATTGTGTTCTTAATTAGAGTCCACCACTGGTCTGCTTCACCTTCTAAATGGTAAATATCCAGAATGAATTTTTCATGTTCTGAACAGTGAAGTATGGAAAATATCTTGTCAATGGTACTGATCCATTTTTCAGAAACAAGTGGATCAGAAGACCCACTGAAAGAAGGTGGACATTTCCTCACGAAGGACTCAATAGAATATCGTTCCCCTCTCTGCTTATTTGGAAGTCCATAATGATTCATAGCTTGTGTAATTAGAGAAATAAGATTGTGTACTCCATATCCCATAACATTGGTTTGTTCCGGAGGAAAATCATTGTATTGTCCATTACATTGATCAACACGGTTCCTTCGCGTTCCAGCCATCGTCTAAAACCCAAAAAGAATAGTGTGAGAGGAAAAAATCATGCTAGGGAAAACAACATAATAAAGGGGGTGTACCTTAAATATCTAACTTATTATATTTAATTTGAAGATCGTTACCATAATTTTAGCACTATAACCTATACTTATACTTAACTTTAGGAACATCCCTAGACATACCTTAGAACTATCTCTAGGGATCTCACTAAAGTATTCTCGTCCTAGTTTCCAAAGGTTAACTAAACCATTCCTCTGATACCAACTATAGAGACCCAAATCATGACGTACATGGAAATTTAATTACTTTTGCATAATACTTAATACATAACCAAAATCGACACACAAGGACCGTAATAGTTTTGGGTCTTTGGATACTCAGAATATAATCTTCTAATTGTGGTGAAAGATCTTCAACATCTCCCATAAAGATATTCCCCTTTTGTTTTCTTAACTAAATCCTTTCTTTAAATCTTGTGGAAAAGAAAACATATAAAGGGTGAGCTCAAGTCTCAGTAAGGGTAAACATAGAGAACATAAAACAATCCATAAACATTTGAATGCAGAAACCTGAACATAAAATCTAAACATCAAAATCATGAGTAATGACATAAATATTGGAAGTACATAAGTCATAGATAATAAAGGAACATTAATCATGATAAACTAGAATGGGAATAAAACATGTAATTGTGGCATCCATTAAGCACATGTAATGATTTCCATAGTAGCCAAGGCATTGCTTCCAAGACCATCTTAGTGGACAAAGTCCCTTACGGAACCGGGTTTACATGCCGTTCTATCCCTGTATTACTGAACTAGATTTACTTGCCATTTCAGCCATGTCCATATCATAAGATATAAAGCTTTACCCAATGAATTGAGGGGAGATATAGGTCCCACCCATCTCATATTGAAATCATTCTTACATGTTCCACAAAACAATCATAAATCATTCATCATAACCAAAAGAATAAATTGGGTTTCATAAACATCACTCCATCATAACATAATCCATATAAAACAAATGGATATCATTTCATCATAAGAAAAGATAAACCATATAAATCATAGAGACATTGTACTTGAAACATACACATATGAAATAATGTCATCTTAGATGGAAAATGGTTTTGATAAAGCACTTGAAATGAATTCTTGAGGAATATATCCATTCTTCTTGAAAATAGTTTTCTTTTCAAAAAATTTCATTCAATTTTAAAAGAAAAATATTTTGTTGAAAATAGTCAGGAAATCTTGTAGATTAAGATTCATGAAAATAAGGCGTTATGAAACCGTAAAAATATGTTCATTCCGTATAAGTTAAAAAAACATTTTTCTCGCACTTTTGCCGGAAAAGTCAAAAAGTACCCCGTATAGTAAACAAAAAAAAGATTCCTTACATACCATGTAGAAAAAGTAAAAATGGGTAAAAATAACTTAATACATACATGAAAACATTTTTATAAAACTTGGAAATGGATGATAAATATAACCCTAGTAAATACTTACGTATAAGCAATCTCATAAAGAAAACAATTGAGATTGCAACATTATCCCCTAACTTTTGTCCAATTTCTTCCATATGTGTCTGAGACTCATATATAGTGGGTTTAAACATTTTATTAACTTGTAAAAAAACCATAATAATATTTATGATATCATATATGATTCACTTACGACTTTATATTACCCGTTCTATTGTAATTTCATTGTTAAAGTAGTGTTTTGGGTAAAATCGTTTGATTTATCGTCCGTGTTTTGAATTGTAATTATTAATATGATTACATAGATCATGATTAATTAATTTCAGAATATAAAAAATGTTTTATATATAATATATATTCAGAATATAAATATATATTATAGATCGATAAATGGAATGAAATGCACCATTCATGGAGACGGTAGGTCGTACGTACGCATGAACGCTGTTTTCATTTCCTTATTGAATTGAATGGAATTAAGTAGATGGCATACATATATATATACATAAATCCAGTAGAATTATTATGTCATATATTTAATGAATACTTATTATATATACATTATAATCATTTTTGAATTATTAACATGGAAAACGAATCTCATCACGTCGTGGAGATGGTAATCCGTACGTACGAACGAGTGATGATATCGTTCCCATATTTATTGAATAGAATTGGAGTGGATGATATAATATCATAGAATCAGTATGATTTTATAATAACCATATATATTTATTCTTTACAACATTATACCCATCCATGTAAGGTGGTGGTGGAAAAACAGATTACACCACGGCGTGGAGACTATATTACATACGTACACACACGCGGTGATTTTGTTTTCCATAGGATGGATAGAAGGTGAAATGACGATGTTTCATATTTATAATAATAAATCATTATATTATTGATACTAATGTTATTACTTTATTCTTAAACAACAAATGGAGTGGAATTAGAAGAAGAAATGAATTTGAATGAATCGGTAAATGATATTAACTCTTCTTCGACACGCCTCTTTGAAACCTCCTCTTAGGATACTAAAATTGGTCCTTGAAGAATACAAGGAACTCTATTATGTTTCTAGGGAAATTTAGACAGTAAATGGGAAGGGGTGGGCTGAGCATGAAGTCTCAAAGTTGTGTAAAGATGAGAGGGAGGAGGTGCCCTTTTATAAGGGAGGAGAGGGGCACCTTTGGAACCCTCGAAAATATTAGTTTAATATAAATTCAAACCCCACATAAAAACCTCCAAAATGACTCAATTATAAGATTAGATGAGATAGGGTTTTAATCTCATCAACCAATAAAATTTAGACATGTTTTTATCTTATTTTTAACCATATCATTTTGATTTATCTTTATTGAATCTATTTAATTTTATTTGTGGTAATAAAATTATAAATTTTAAAATCTTATAAATAATCAATTATGTGTTGTTAATTTTCCATAATTGGATAATTTAGGAAATTTTAGACTATAAAAAATTCAATTTATAATTTTTAAATATTTTTGTGATTTTTAAACAATTTAATAATATGTTATTTTTATAAAATAACAATATTGTCAATTTTGACACTATTCAATTATTTGAATTTAAATAAAATCCACACAGAGGATATATTCGAAATAAAATATTTAATAGGTTCCTAACATGTCATATTCATCTTTAAAATTAGTGGATCTTATTAAATAGTTCATATAATATTTATTTTACTATTTGTAAAACCATTTATTTGATACATCTCTTAATAAAACAATTTCTACAACATTTTTGTATAATTATTAAATATACTTATATGTTGCAAAAAAATTAAAAATAAAATACTAGGATGAAGATAAATCTTAAATATTTTATAATAATACTTTTAGCCGTATTTATATTCTAAAAACCAAACTTTTAAAATGTTATATTTATTAAATTATGATGTTGAAACTTTGACCTCATTTAATATAAAATAATATAAGTGTCATAATCACTTTTATAAGACTCCAAACCGTCATATATTCAGTAATTGGATGATTATGGTGTATATTTACAATACCAATATGTTTTGGTCAGGTTTTTGAGCCTTTTAATTGGTATTATTATTTCAATTAAAACTATATTAATTATTTTTCACTAAATAAATAATTTCTGCATCATTAATGTATAAGCTATTAAGGTAATTAAATATCTCTTAAAATTTATCAATAAATTAACATAATAAATAAAAAATATTTTTCTTTCAAATGAGTATTTATAAACAAATTTATAATCTGTATAAACTTATATTAAAAATAATTTAATTATTAAAGTTGAGTGTGACAAATTTCACTTTCCTTTAAATAAAGTAAACTAAAGGTCTTAATCACCTCCAAGTGGGTTCAAATGGATTCCATTTCGACCCAAATATTCCTTTGGACAAAATATAAGCATAAAATTATATTAAAACAAGTGTTAGGTTAATTTTATAATATTATATTTTCTCTTAATTAACAGATTTACCTTTTACTATTGTAAATAAAATTTACCGTAGTTACTATTCATAATGCCCAAAAATAAAAAGTATCCAATTAACATAATTTGGACCCAATGATTCAAAATATGGAATACATTTTTCGAAATTCAATAGAAATTTTTTTCAGAAATTAATTTAAAATTAATCCCGTTGTTAAGAAAATTAGTTTTAAAAGTTAAAACATTGCAAAAGATTGAAATGATTTTACCTATGAATTCAGTGTAAACCCAATGATAATGACATAAATTATATTAAATGGTAAAAATATATTCTATTTATACTTTAAAACTACTTAATATTATAATTTAGCAATATAAATTATTACGATGAAAAATGTTTTTTTAATTAAAATATAGCTTGTTTTTACTATTCATTAAAATATGAAAGTTATCTGAAAAATATCAAAACATTATCCAATGTAAATTTTTATATCATAATTCAAAATAAGAAGTTTATTTTGTAAAATTTAACTTATAAATTTGTCAAAAATTATATTTAAAATGGGTGTGCCATC
Source organism: Viscum album (assembly GCA_963277665.1). Classification (NCBI taxonomy): domain Eukaryota; kingdom Viridiplantae; phylum Streptophyta; class Magnoliopsida; order Santalales; family Viscaceae; genus Viscum; species Viscum album. The sequence goes on from OY728133.1 coordinate 1,278,132,818, forward strand.
AAAAGGAGGCAAAGCTTCATTTTTTGAAAAATACTTATTTTACCATAAAAATTTATTTTGTTCTCATACAATGTTCTATAAAATGCGTAAGATGAATTATAATGTCATAAAATTCAAAATGTATTTACTATTATTCATAATGGCTAGTTTATAACAATATTATAATGATATATCGTTGTGTAGTGAAACCCGGTATTGCGTATAACACACGCTATTGAGGAACGTTGTGATTGCGTGTAATGAAAGCGAAGTCAGGGTTGCGTGTAGTGAAAGGCTCCTTTTTTGTTGCGTATAACAAAATCCAACCATATTTCATTTATAAGTTGAATATATATATATATACACTCAATTTTGCGTAGAATAACTACTATCAAACAAACTTGAAATTTCGTGGAACACGGTCCAAGATTAGTGTTGCGTATACTACAAGCTAATACGGTGATGCATATAATGCAAGATAATCTTGTTGTATCATACAACAGAAGATATGAATGAAATTAAAAAGAATATATCTTATAAAATCTCGGGTTATTATAGGTACTCCACCAATTTCCACTGTCGATGATTCAAATTGTTTTGAGAGAAATTATAACTCAATATTTTATTGTTTAAATGCACCGTAAACCATTCTCCAAGAAGGTATTCCCACAAAATTTTAAATGTGTACTTCATAGGTGCATGTTCCCGGTCATGGGTAGGATAATTTTTCTCATGTGGCCTCAACTAACATGGTCTATATGTTACCACATGACCATCCTTTATAATAACTCTCCTACAACATGAAATTGATGCATCACAAAAGACCACAGATCCCTAACCATCTACGGGAAGAGTAAATAATGGTGTAGTATTCAACAGACACTTTAGCTCAACAAAAGATCTATGACATTTAATCATCCTACAAAAATATCACCCCCTTTCGAGCCAGATCATTCATTGGAGAAGCCTGCTTTGAGAAGTCTTTATCAAACCTGTAGTAAATATATAAATTTTTCATCATTACTAATTTATTTATTTTTTATATATTTCAAATTTTCACAAAAAATTATATGATTGGGTTTTTTAGAAAATCACAACGAGAATAGAAAAATGTATGTTATATATATGTTTATACTTTTAATTTTCCTAAAATGACACCTTCACTAAAAAATTTGAGGTTTATTTAAATGTAAAAAATTGTATTGTGAATTTTATAGATTATGAACATTGTTATACTCTTAGGGATTTTATAATTTTTGGAATACCAGGTAGACGCGATAATGGGAATCCATCTCTTATAATTATAAATGTCATGGTGGCAAGGGGTTATCAGAGAATGGATAATAAAGTGGATATTTCTTGAGAGGGGATACAAATATAGAATCCCACTTATTTAGTGATTCAAAACTATAGAGTAAAACATTACCTTTTTATGTTTTATTTTTTAAATAATGACAAATATTAGTTTATCAACTCATGTCCAAATAAAATGTTCATATATAATGTAACTACCCAAAACCTAGTAGAATAGATGTATAATATTAATTTATTATAATGAAATAAAATACATAGAATATGTTCCCAAAGAACCATATAATTTATTATTCATGGAAAAAAAGATATATATTTGAGGCTTGAATTACATTTGAATACCCAGAGTGCATCATTAATTTTTTTTTAAAATACTAACACTCCATATAGAATATTCTATAATAGAGTTCATAATAGATTCATGGATTTCCAAGAACAACAAAAAATAAGGTTTATCTATGATACATTGTTGGAGTAATATAATGCATAAGAAATCATTAATGAATTAAAATAATTCATGTGGAATGGAAAAAATGATTTACATTTTAAAAAATTATTATCATTAATGTATTTGGATTGATTAATATTGAAATGTAAATAACGGAAAATATTTTTCATTCAATCCATAATCATAGAACTAAATCAATTCATATATAATAATGTTGTGAAAATATAATTGATAAGAATTACATAGATACTAATTAATGGAATTATCAATAATTGGAATTCATTTTCTCATGCACATGATATCTATAATGTAAAGAAAAAATCAAAAGTTACTATAAAATGACCTTTCAAAATACATTAAATATTATCTTATTGATTCACCTCATGAGACTAATAGTTCGTTGAAAGGATAATTAATTCTAGGACTCACCTATAAAATTAATTCCAATTCATTCCTCATATATGAAATAGTCGTTATAATTCATGAATAGTGTTCCTTTAAATTGTAAATCCATATTTATGACAGAATAAAAAATATAAATGATTCCCAATTCAATATAACAACTTACAATGTAAAAATATATATATTAAAAAAAGATATGTTTTACAAAATAAAAATATCCATGACAAATAATGAAGAATTTATGAGAAATTTAATGTCCACATATAATAAGAATGATAATAATTTATAGGAATGGTAATGAAAACAAAATTGAATTGAATAAGTTCATGTCAATACTATACATGGTAAAAATAATCATAAATTATCTGGAGGATAAATTTAAATATAGATTGATATTGATGGAAATAATGACTAGAGGGGGTTAATATTTAATTAAAATTTTCACATAAAAAACAATCATTATTTATGAAATTGTTTTTTTATTAAGTGTATTATTCTTGAAATGATATTAACATGAATTAAAATAAATGAATAGAATTTTTTATTGGATCATTTAACAATGACCATGTTCCACTCAAAAACATTTATACTCCATGAGAATAGTTTTAAAATAAAAAAAAATCACATAAAGTTGTTAGAACATGATAGAGACTCGTGGTTTTATAAAAACATAGTGGGATAATCCTGGCATTTTACAGGAAACAAAATAAAGTCAGTGACAGGAATTTTGATTAATGGTCACAAATCATAAATATGTGTTTTTTGTCAAAAAATAAGTCATTCAAAGACATGATTTGGATAGGGTAAATTATAATCAGAAAATGAATAATTAAAAAAATAAGAAATAAATAGATTACCCAATAAAAAGCAAATACAAATTATCCAAAAGATGACAAACGAATGATAAAAAATATGCAAATGTAAATTAATCATGATGATATGTATTACATTAATGAAACGATATTAAATTTTTATGTTCTCATATGATCATACCTAAGAAACAAAAATAACATCTTCTTCTTAATTAGATGATAATAGCATAAATTGTGTCATAATAGTATCATAAAGAATATATAGAATAATTTTTACATTATTTTTTATGCATTGATGTAATCTTATACAAATTAATCTACCATCATTAAAATAGTGATCTTATGGATCCATCATTTAAACTACTAGCTTCATACCACATGTTTCTTCATATAAATAAAATAATGCCACCATTACAATATTAAATAAATTCGATGTTAAATTAAAATTAAAATTTTTGCTATTTATTTCTTCATCATATATTTGAATAAAATAGTAAAAAATGTTATGTTAAAAACAAAAAAAATATTCATTACTTTTAAAATGTTCTAATAAATTATATTAAAAATATTTTAATAAGAGACTAAATATGTTTTAAATTAGATTATCATAATATATTCAATTTCATGTATATTTGAAGGTAAAATACGCATAAATTATTTGTTACAAGTTATATTTTTAAAATTTAACCCAATTTATTAAAAATTTTATAAAAACCATTTATTTGAAAAATACCAATTATATGTATGAATAAAAAATAGATCGAATAAATTGTGGATGAAAAATTACCTAAAGGTATATTGGTATATTATTTTCAATGCTATGTTGATGTAAAAATGGTGTACTAGAGTGGATTGATAGAAAATTAGTATATAATAGTGGAATGATCTACAATTTCAGTCCATTAGTGGATTGATCCACTATTGATGTCTAGCAGTAGATAGGTCATCCTTTGGAACATGATGATACAATAGAAAAGAAGAGGGATCTCTTATTAATATTCACAAATGAATGAGAATATCACATTTCTCATTGAATAATTTACTTTTCAAGGCCAATTGTAGATAGATCTACTATTGTGACATGTATATTATACTCTTTAAGAGTGTTTATGGGACCACTATAGTGATGATATATCTTTAAAAAGTGTTACATTTATTGATGGAAAAAAAATCTAATATTGATTATAAATCAATTAGTGGATATATAAATTTAATCAAATTATCATTTATAAATGAGGAGTTGGATAATAGTCATTGGATACTGAATGATCTATCAATAGAACACTATTGTGATCTACTATCACCCTGTAGGGAAACAATCAACTTTTCCAGGACAATGGTCAATTGTTGTAATGAGAAACTAGTTATCAAATATATACTGGTCATGCAAAGAGACAACAATGGTTGAGAATATTGTCAGAATAGAGGAACCATATTAGTTGTTTACTTACTGGACATCTATAATCAAATGATTAGACGGTAGAGTGAAATGCCACGGGTTATGAAGAAAATGTAGGGAAACAAAACTTCCCCACGATCACATGAAAATTGAAAAAGTGTCTAGGATTATTAGGATTATGTTCATGAAAAAAACAATGTAGTGTGATAGAGACTATGTTTTGGAGAAAAAATATGAGTAAATTTTTTGAAAATATGATAATGAAAGATCAAGGTACAGTATATCAAAAGGATGATAAGACAATTTGACTTAAATTGATCAGATGTCAAAGATAGTGTTTGTATATATTGAATATATGAACGTTTACAGGTGTATCACATCCCACTTTTGTTCACCGCATATACTTACCTCATGTATAACACACCTCACTTTTCTTCCACCAGTCAAACTAGAGACATGTTATCAATGTTTGTCACACATCAAAAACCATGACATAAAGATATTCATCCCACTGGACCCTGTGGGAAGACAAAATGTTCCCAACACTAATACGGGCATATCCATAGACCATCCTATAATTAATCATGGGTGTGCACTCTACTACCTCTATAGTTACCATCTATAAAAAAACCTCCCGCATGTAAAACCATTGGGTCTCATATTAGTGGTTGACGGCTATCCATTGTGGCTCACATGGGATGCCACATTTTATCAGATAAAGTAACACATAAAAAATAATAATAAATAAAAATTAGGAACATAATTGAATTAAATCATTTCCATAAAATCTAATTAGTTCAAGTATTAGAATACATTTACTGTTAACAAAAAATAATAAATGTAATGAAATTTCTAATAAAGAATTTTAATTTAATCAAATGTGAAGAATCAAAATATTATAACTAATAGATAATGTCGGGAAACCATATTTTATATTAAAAACCACCCATTTTGTAAATTACAAATCATATCATTAATTAATTTTTCAAAAATAATCTACCAATTTTTGAAATTTATCCCAAAGTATATTCAATTATATCATTCAAAACATTATTAGTTTTAATAAAAAATCACTATTTAATAGTAAAGTGTAACATATTTTCATAACATTTATCAAATAGTTATAATATTCATGTATTTAATAACATTGTAGCTCTTTAACAAATGTGAGTATTTTTTAAAAAATAACGATGATACTATAACAAAATTATATTTTTCTATATTTCCAAAATCAAATTTCTTTTTAAAAAATTTATTAAAATCTGAAAATTAAGGGAATATTTGAACCAATTTTATCACATTAGGAAAAAAATCTAAAAAATATAATCATTATTTAGAAGATCCCAATGAAAATAAAATCTATCGTCAATGTTTTTTGTTCAAAATTGATGTGGGGAATCATTATAAATTGAAATAGAACCTAGATTTTCATAAAAAGATAGAAAATTGTCTTAAAATATTAAAATTATACTATTGTTTCATGATCCATATAATATGTGAACATCATCTAATAAAATTAAAATATCCATCCTTAGTTGCTATCATTGCTACTAAATGTAATTCTTATAACTACATTGAAATAATCATTGGCATTGAAAATGGAACATAACTATAATGCTTTTTAGTCATGTCTACAACAACTATAATCTGAATTATACTGTAATAGTAAATAGAATCAAGACTCACTATAATAAAATAATTAAAATTTAATAGTACCATTGATAAAACCAATAATTATTTTTATATATTTATAATGACCTTTATTATGGTAGGATAGGAATCTAGAACACATTTAAATTGAGATCATATGTACTGTCTAGATGTAGTGAGATAAAATAAACTACATGTCATCCATTTTTATGGTACAATATCAACACACCTTCCAAGTTTATATCAGTCCAATTTGAAATTGGTATTCATTGGTGTTCTCATAGTTCTAATTATATCTAGACCAAACCTTTTTATATGTTCTTTAGATTAATTATCATGAAGAAATAAAAATAAAATCTCTCCATTGATTAATTTATAATAAAATAACATCATTTATTTCTCCCATTAAGATCATTCATAATTAATTTTTCATTAGATTATAGAAGTCATGACATATTTAATCATGTTTTAAACTAAATATTTTATCCTTAAAGAAAACCTCTATAATTATTATATATTAGAAACACATTTTGTAAAAAAAGGATAGATCATCATTAAATTTATAAAATTCATTTGGTAAGAGAAAATATATTAGTATTTTATACAATGTTATTGGAGAATTTATTAGACTGTATAAAGAATTATTATGTTTAAAAACATCATTTGGAAACATTTCAGGTTCATATACAGGTGGTTGCCTAAAAAACTTCTTCTGAAGTAATTTCATTAAAAAATAATTTTTTACATCCATTTTTAATAATATGATCTTTTAGAACAATAAAACAATAATATAAATATAACATATTTAATTATAGAAATTGGAGAAAAATATTCTTAAATTCCATTACATGTAAATGGTAAAAATCATGAGCTACTAGTCTTATTTTTTTTTAAACTATATTGTTGGCGCCAAAAATACGGCTTGAAAGAAAGGAAGGAAAAAGACAGCCGGCGCGCTGCCTCGCGAAGCACAGCCGCGAAGCCCAGCCGCGATGCCCAACCGCGATGCCCCGCCGCGAAGCACCAATGCGAAGCGCCCCGACCCTCGCGGCCTCGCGAAGCTCCGGAGGCGGTAATCCTCCGCGAATCCATTTGACGTTCGCGAGCCGCCGCGAAGCACCTGAGGCGGTAATGCTCCGCGAACGCATTTGACGTTCGCGAGCCACCGCGAAGCACCGGAGGCGGTAATGCTCCGCGATCCCATTTGACGTTCGCGAGCGCGCCGCGAAGCACTGGAGGCGGCGCACGAGCCCTGCTTCGCGGCGCCCCTTCCCTATAAATACTGGACTCCCCTTGAGTCCCGAAGACGGACAATCCGACCTTTCGGCTTCTCCTCTCCCGAATCACGAAGCACTCTTTGCCCGGGAATCATGAGCTCCGCGAGGTATTTCTACTTCACGAGACGACTCTGCTTTGTCTCGTTTTGATCTCCTCTTCCGAGAGGGATGCCCTTCGCGAAGCTCAAGGGAGTTCGCGAAGGAAGGGGATTCCCAAGGGAACCCGGGCAGCCGCGGAGCGTTTATGCTTCACGAAACACCCAACCCATGCTAGTGATCCCTATGCCAAGGCAGGATCACTATGCATCGTGAAGCACACTGCTTCGCAGGACCCTGCTTCGCGAGGCACCCCTTCTTCGCGAGGCAGTGCTCCGCGAACACTGTTCCACTTCGCGAAGCACCTCCCACTCACACCAATGCCCCATGCTAAGGCCAAGGCACCCCACTTCGCAAAGCACACTCCTTTGCTTAGCGATTCCTCTTCCCGTGCGACCCTCCAGGTTTGCAAGATGTGATTTCAAGGTCCCATGGACAATACCACTCGTAGAGTTGCTTCGCCTAATGCTTCTTCGCATAGGCACGCTAACGGCTATTGCTTCTTCGCATAGCCACGCTAACGTGGACCCCTCGATGGTTCGTCCCACGACCCCCCTTTACCATGGCCTTACTGGTACCTTCCCTTCCCCAAGGACCAGAGGGTACCGGTTATGTAAGTCCTAGGGGTGTGGAGTGAACCCATTCGTCCGAGCTGCAGGACGTTAAACTGCCAAGCACCACATCCTCAACACATGACGTTAAACTGTGACCCAACCTCGTCTCCCTCACGAAGGGTCCCCCCAGTTCGAACATTCTTTACACCACTTGTCTCCACGGGAATGGAACTCTTCCGCACATGGAATGAGATCCTCCTTGTCGGGGTGGTGTATGTTCGCAGGGGAAGGGCTTCCTCAGAGCGTGAGCCCCTAACCTTTGGTACGGATGATTGCACCCGTGCATCTCCGTACTTCCCCGCTACCAAGGTCGGTGGAGGACGTGATAGGGAACGAGGCACCTCCCTATGGGCCTCCATCCTAGAGTAAGTCCCAACACCATGGGCTGCTCAACACGTAAGCCCCTTTTCGCTTCTCACGGACGCACCCTTCGCGACGTGATCGTCAGGTCCTTGGAACCTCTTGTTTCTCACACCGAGCATGACTCACGTGGGCTTAGAGTGAGAACCGACCCTGACCCATTCTTTTGAACTACGAGGTCTTTGATCCATGTCAAGGCATGGTACGTAGGAAGCCTTTATGAGGTTCAAGCCCACCGCCCATTGGACCAAGGTCCACTTTCACGTCGGTTCACCGACAAACCCATCTTCTGAACTACGAGGTCTTTGATCCATGTCAAGGAATGGTACGTAGGAAGCCTCTATGAGGTTCAATCCCACCTGTCTTTCACGTCGGGTTTCACCCCCGACGTTAAACTACATTCTGGTCCAGTGGTAAGCCATTGCGACCCAACCCATTCTGAACTACAAGGTCTTTGATCCATGTCAAGGCATGGTATGTAGGAAGCCTCTATGAGGTTCAAGCCCACCCGTCATTTCACGTCGGGTCTCACCCCAGTCCAGCATGACGTTAAACTGCATTTTGGTCCAAATGGTAAGCTGTTGCGACCCTTTCCCACCTGAACTATGAGGTCTTTGATCCATGTCAAGACATGGTACGTAGGAAGCCCCCACGAGGTTCAAGCCACATTGCTCAGTCGTTCTTTCACGACGAGTTTCACCCACGTCCAGCACGACATTAAATTCCAATTCCCGTCCGACGACAATCCATTGTGACCACCCCGAACTACGAGGTCTTTGATCCATGTCAAGACATGGTACGTAGGAATACTCCCAAAGGTTCAAGACCAACTCCCATCGGACTAAGGTCCCTCACTTACGTCGGTTCACCGACACCCACCGCCCGTCGTTTATTCACATCAGGGTTCACTATCGTCCCGCATGACATTAAACTGTATTCCCTGAACTACGATGTCATTGATCCATGTCAAGGCATGGTACGTAGGAAACCTTCCCAAGGTTAAAGCCCACCATTAGTGGACCCACGAGTCTACTTTCACGTCGGTACGCTGACGATGCCCATCAGACCAAGGTCCACCTTCAAGTCAGTACGCTGACAATGCTCATCGGACCAAGGTCCACCTTCACGTTGGTTCGCCGACGACGTTCATCGGGCCAAGGTCCACTTTCACGTCGGTTTACCGGCACCAACCCGAACTACGCGGACTTTGATTCCCTGCCACGAGGATACGTAGGAAGCCTCGTCAAGGCTCAAGTCCAACATCACTATCGCCCCCTGCGATAGTCCCACTTCACTCTCCTTCTACTCCATTCACCAATCACCCATGGGCCGGCCCCGGTGTCGATATCCTTTCAGGGAGGATCCCTCAAATCCGATCTCCCCTAGCTAATGCTCTGGTTGGGCTGATCCGTCCCCACTTGACGTTAAACTTGCGACATACCCTGTGTTGAACACGGGAAGCTGAGGATAACCTCAGATATGTGTCTGTGACATATAATTCCACGCGCTCGATGTGGGATGCCTCGGGCTTCCACGCCCTCGAGAAGCCTTGTGGTCAAGGATAACAGATGAACATGCCAGGTACCCCAGCATCTAGACACGCTATTGATGCCTCACCGTGACTACTCCCCTGACCGAAGGTTGCTGCCCTGATTGGACCCTTTGGAATGTCCCGACAGAAGCAGTGTAATTAACCGGCGTCCATGGAAACATGGCACTGGTAAGAGTTTCACGAACTACGTATTAAATCTATAAGGGAGACCCGGACTAGGTGACGAGTTCCGAGGAGGAATCCACAGAAGGAAGAACCGACATCCCATCATCCCGTTTCGATCATGGAGCAGACGCCCCTGAATAAGGAGCGAATGCCGCCCGCCTTTGGAAAGCGGGAATGTGTGGCAACAAAGCCGCGCGTCCTCCACAGACGGATGCGCGCGCCCCGGCGAAAGAGTCAGAAACAGAAATGGTGAACTCGACATGAAAGTCTTCTCCTCAATATGAAGATTAGTAGCGTTCGAGACACCAGTAGATTGACATGTCACCGGGTCCAGATATTCGGTGCCTAGTCCCGCCAAGCAAATAGCGGGCCTATCGTGAAACTCACCGGAAGTCGAGGAACAAGGTTGCTATTTCAGAGATGCGGTCACCATCCGCTCCTCGCCCACGCAGGGGCAGGGGCAACACCATGACGGCCACCCCCACATGGCGCCACTACCGCCACGACGGCTACCACGTCACGGAATACGGGACGCCCCCATCCCCTTTCCCCATCAGAGGTCATCCAACGAAGGGTGATCAACAGCCTCGTGCGCAGGTATGAGGAAGAAGGGGTCATCCCAACCCGGGATATGGCCCGCCAGGACCTGGAGGCCTCCAGGCCCCGCCGTCAACACCGCCCTAACAGGCCGCACAGGGAGCCCCTGCTCCCCACTCCGACATTGAACCGTTTCGGGAGCCTATCCCTGGAACGCCTTGACAACTCCTCGCCTTACGCTGAAGAGGCGGGCGCTGTCCGGCTCAGTCCGCTCAGGGCCCCGACCCGGGAACCCCAGGCGAGAGCTCCCGTCCAGCCACGTCAGCGCCGCCGTCCGGCCCTGCAGGAAGAGTAGGCAGACTACGTCCCTGCACCGCCTGCACCGGCCCGCCTGACCCGACGTCAGCGCTGGGCCCGGGCTGAGGACGCTCGCTCAGGCGCGTCCACGTCGACAACTACAGTGGCCTGAGCCACCACCGACGGGCATTATGAAGCCTCCGCGTACATTGAGCAGGGGCACCCCTTCACCCAACCAGGATCGAGACCCCATCCGCCCCACGGGCAGGCTGGGTTGACTCTCCGGGTTGCAAGCCCAAGTGGTGATCGCCGCGAGCTAACCGGCGGTAATGCCACCCCGTACGGAGGTCCTCCCCGTACCACTACTCCACATAGCGTGGGCCTTCCCCGCTCCGAGGTTCGTCATGGAGGAATGCCTCGTGCTACCCCCATCCTGCAGGAAAACCTGCCCTACGGCAGTGACGCTCAGCGCAGAAACATTTCCCGCGCCCACTGTACAGGGTATTGAGTCCATCCTTCTGAAGGCACCGTCCATCCGGTCCTTCTCCAACGTGGGGGCCCTCCCTACGTCCTCTCTGCAACCGGCGGAGGTCTTCCTCGCCCCAGCAACTCGAGGAGTGAAGGCCAGCCTCGCTCCACTCGCATCGACCATGGAGGTCCTCCCCATGCTCCTTCCAGTTCCAACAGAGGCCCCGCCCACATGGGTACTGTTCATGGAGGTCCTCCACATGTACCCTTCGACATTTTTCCTAGTGCCCCTCGCACCCCGGCTATCTCGAGTGGGGGCCCTCTCCGCCACGGCGCCAGCGCCGCCCCGAGGCTGCCAGATAGGGGTCAACCCTGTCCCGAAGAGCCACCCAGGGGCCGAAGAGCGGGTCGTCACCGCCACAAGAAGAATCCTCGGAAGGCCCAGGTGGAGATCAAACCTGCCCGCTTCTCCGATTCGAAAGCGGAATGCGATTCAGCGATGGAACCTTCTCCCCGCTCCTCTGTATCAAGGACTGGGGTAGGAACCAGACGCGTTAGCCTTGTTCTCCCAGAATTTGAGGTCCACCGGATTCCCGTCTCTCTCCGCAGGTACATCCAGGAGGAAGAAATCCTGGGAATTCCGCAGGTCTCGGCCACGCAATCACCACCTCTGTCACCAGAAGAGCCCTCTACCTCTACCAGAGATCACGTAGAGTTATTTTGGGGGCCAACGACGGTAGAGCGACGACACGACCTGTCGCCGGTAGCCGTGGGCCCTGTTCCAGAAGCTGCGATTATCAGCCCGTCGTATCGTGACATCGTGGCCAGGTCACCTCACTCTTCGGAGGATGGCCCGGAATTCGGCGGCCAGTCAGCTCGTTTGCCGTATTCTCCACCGCCGAGCTTACTCTCCCAAAGGTATGCCTCGGTACCGCTTCCGGTTCCTCAGCCGCCCCCGGTTGACGAGTGGGGCAACACAGGGCCAGACCCTGAGTCCGAGCCTAGGAGCTTCTGGAGTATCCTTGCGGCGGATTACTTCCCGGAGAAGTTCTGGTCGATGGCGGCACTAAATTTACGCATACCAGAGTCTCTTACCCCTGAAGACGTGGGGTACTTTTGCCGAACCCTGTGGGCGACACACTTCCGCCTCCGTTTTGAACGGGTGGTGTACCCCAGAAGTCGTGAGCACTTCAAAGAAATCGGTGACCAATGCCGCCTGATCGATGCAGCCGCACTTCTTGTAGCCCAGCACCCTGAGTCGCCAGGCCACCAGAGTGCCCTTCAACGAAAATGCATTCAGAGTCTTAAAGCACTCCGCAGAATCGTCAGGGAAGCCACCCCCCATGTGCAAGTCCGTGGTTGGGGACACTATGTCGCTCTCCTCTTCGACCCTATCCGACGGCAGCCCGATTCGCTATGCGACATCGAGGATATGCCCTCAAGAGGGGTCACAGTCCACATGGCCGACGTTGTGGATAAGGAAGATGAACTTGAGTTCCTTTATGGAGACTTACCATCCGAGGGTGTACCGTCGTTGCTCGACCCTTCAGGGAGAGTTACCCGTCATCAGAGGAACCTGCTAGGTCTCCCCGTACCCACCGAGTCGCTGACACTCGGTTGAAGCACTGGAAAGGGTAAGGAGCACATCGGAACAGTCAAGCACTCCGACTCGTCCGCCTCTGTGCCGAAAACGGACGAAGATCCTGAGAAGGCCATGTTACGCCAGCATCTTTCTGAGCAGAAAAGGCCGGTTGACGAACTCTTGGGTGAACGCGCCGCAGAGCGACGACCCAACTATGGTAATCCCAGGCCGGGGTAGCAGGGGCAGGAACAATTTCCCCCCGGCGAGATGCCTCTGGGCCACCCTGATCATGCTACTGCCACAGAAAGGGCGGAAGCCGGAACATACGGCAAGAGGGCGCGATATGTCTCGCCAAACCCCCCCGAGCGACGGGACAATCTGAAGAATCCAACTCGGGTTCCCCCAGTCGCCCAGCGGGTCATCCAGCCAGTTGACCCACGAACGGCCGAATCCTTCTACCGTGTTGAAGAACCTGGCAATGCACTTGTGGTTAGGGATCCCCGTCAAGATATGTACCCCCACCCGGAGGACCTTATTGCGGCACTCACAGGCCGCCTCGAGGCGTTGGAAACGCGGCAGGTGGCGGTCCCACCGGATGGCAAGCCTTATCCCGCGGGGGTGGATGATATGCCCGCACCTCCGGGTTTTGGGAACCCCACTTTCTCGCCTTTTAACGGGACAGGGGACCTGCCCCAGCACTTGGCTCATTTCTCTTCCAGGTGTGGCCCCATGCTGGGGACCCCGGCTCAGTAAGAAGCCGCCAAGCTCTGATGTTTTGTACAGACATTGGAAGGTCCGACATTTGTCTGGTACAGCCAGCTCCCTATCGGATCGGTAACCGGTTGGGAGGATCTTCTCCGGCAGTTCTTATTCCAGTTCAGCTCCACCACGCGAAAGACCAGCATTGCGGACCTCTTCACGTGCAAACAGAGGCCTGATGAGCGGGTCACAGATTTCATCGCCCGGTGGAAAGGACTTACGTACTCCCTCGATATGCCACTGACTCAGGAGAAATTGCTGACGATGTGTGTGGGGAACGTCAAGACAGAGCTGGTACCCTCCTTAATTACCCAGAACTACCCTGGAGGGTTCAGAGATTTCTCGGATAAGGCCCTGCGCCTCGAGGAAGCCCTGCAACAGGCCAGTCAGGCACGTTTGTTGCCCCCTATGATCCCAGCCAGGAGGACCGCCAGGGATGAACCCGCCGCGGTGGCTCAAATAGATGCCCCAAGGCGGCTGGAATTTCTTCTGGCGGCACCACCCCCGCAACCCCGTAGAGGTCCTCCACCTCAAGCACAGGCTCCCGCCCAGCAGCGACCGCCTCAGAACCGACAGGTTCCCCCACGCAACGCACCACCACCACCTAGGCGAGACAACCAGGTGCCACCTCCTCGGCAGGCCCCTCCGGTCCCTCGTCAGGACTAGGCCCTCAGGGCCCCCTATCCGGAAAGAAGGTACCAGACCTATTCGTTCAACGAAAATCAGGTCCCTGGATACTTCTGAAGTGCTCTAGAGAAAGGGATTGTGCGTCTACCTGAGTGCAGAAGGCCGGCAGAGGCGCACCTCACCGACCACCCCAACTACTTCCCTTATCATCGGATCCTGGGGCACACCCTCAAGAGATGCTATGTGTTTAAAGACTGGCTTCAGGACCAGGTCAACAACAACATAGTCAAGTTGGGCCCAGCACCGGCACAAGTGGCAGGCGTCTTTGCAGGATCAGAAATCGGGAGCGACAGAGAAGGTGAGTGGCAGCAGGTCCCTAGCCGCGGGTCCCAGAAATATGACAACTGGATGGCTCAAAAAACCGTCGTCTATGCCCAGGGTATCATCCGGGTGCGCCTGAAGCAGTCAGAACCTTCAGAAGAGGTAGCTGGTGCCTCTGCATCGTCTTCACAGTCGACCTCTGCCCAAAAGGGCAAGCAGCGGCGACGCAAGAAGAAGCAACGTGCACTGCCAGTGTCGTCGTCATCCCGCACTCTCGGTGACTTTATGCCCCCCGAAATGGGGATCCCTCCCAGAATCCGCCCAGCAGCGGATGACTCCTCAAGCGATAGCCAAGGGTACGCTTCGATTAACACTGTGGAGCTGGTAAAGCCCTATATGACCCCCGATGAGGGGGAACCCCATGCAGACCTCCCCAACGTTTCCAGCCGACGTCAACGTCAGCGGAATCACAATCGCGCCGGTCATCGAGGTACGTTAGCAGGCACTTGTGTCCAAGCCATTCACGCTACCGAGACCAGGCAGCAGGCTCAGCGCAGATCTCAGCACGCGCAGACCCATCCTGCACCCTCGGCTCTACCTCCACCGCCGTTCGTGCTACAGGATCGGGGGGAGCCTCCTCGTTCGTATCACAGCCAGTCTTGCCCGGCTACAGGCTAGCCTCCGCTGTCCAATATTAGCCCGGTGACTACTCTTCAGGCTTCTACTGGTAGACAGCAAGATGTACCCAGTACTAGTTACTCGCCGGTACAGCCAGCCGGACCCGCTGTGCATCCAAATGCCGAACGACCTCCTGTAAGTAGAGGTTCGCGTTTGGCACGAAAGTACGTTGTTCTGAAGCACCTGGACGGCATCCCGGCGAGGCTTTCCATCCTCGAGGCCCTTCTCCTGTCATCTGAAATGCGCGAGGCACTTGCCGAGGCCCTAAGGATCCCCCTCCAGTTCGAGACGGAGGTAGAAGCTGCAGAAGCCTTCCATACCGAGACGATTGAAAACACCGAGTGTCAGGCGGTTATTTCATTCTCCGGTGAAGATGAGGACCCTCCTCTACAGGGGCACATTCGCCCACTGTATATCACTGGCCACTTCATCGGCGTGGAAGTCCGCCGCTGCCTCGTTGACACGGGTTCTGGAATCAACCTAATTCCGACCCGGACGCTGTGAAGGCTGGGTCTGTCCGAAGGTGATTTAACTCCCTCTGACCTCAGGATCCAGGGGTACGACAGGACAGAGCAAACCCCAGTCGGCAAGATCCGCCTGAAGACTCAGTTCGGTGGCTTAATTTCCAGCACCATGTTCATGGTTGTTTCTCAAGACACCGCCTATAACGCATTGATGGGTAGACCATGGCTCCATCTGCATGCAGCGGTCCCCTCGTCGTATCACCAGTGCCTCAAGTACTCGCTCAACGGTCGAGTAGGTGTGCTCCAAGGAGACGCGTCCCCTTTCGCTTCTTGTGAGGCCCGCTATCTAGATGTGGGTTATTACAAAAGTAAGGACAAGAAAATCCTGGTAAGCGAGGATGAGCCCGCCCCGGTCACAAGTGATCCCTGGGCAAGCATGGACGACGCCTACATTCTCCCGATCCATCGGTTGGAGGCCACGACCCCCGACATGGGACAATGTTTTGTTGTTTCGGGTACACAAGGAATACATGTTCCCGTGTCCAAGCAACAGCGGAAAATCACCTCGTACTCCTACATCAACCAGGCTCAGGTGATCTCGGAATCTCCTACCCCTATACGGTACCGGGACATCAAACTGATGACAACAGAGGTGCGCCATACGTGTCTCTTCTGCCGGGCTAGAATTAACCGACTCAGGCCGACACATCACCACTACTTCGATATCATCAAACGTGGCCCTTTAGGCCGAAGGCCAGATGGGATAGGGTCGACTGCCTTCATTGCCATGGTCTCGATGGGAAGTGAGTCTCCTGATGTGATGACCACTGCTTTCTGAGTCTGCACCAGCTGCCCCGTGGATCTTGATAGCCCAGAAGTATCTTCCATCACGGGAAGTTCCCCCAAGGCTGGGGAGGGAGACTTAGAGGATGCTCCCCCAGCCTTTGAAGAAGGCGTCTCTACCACGGTTGATGAACTGGTACAGGTGAACCTTGGTAGCGAGGCAGATCTGAGACCCACATTGATCAGTGCGGCCATGTCCCTCGAGGAGAGGCAGTAGTATGTAGACTTCCTCAAACAGCACCGTGATGTGTTTGCCTGGAGTTATGATGAGATGTCGGGGCTGGATCCCCAAGTGGTCGTCCACCGTCTGGGCCTTCCAGCAAAACATCGTGGGTTTAAGCAGCCTCCCAGGAAGATTCACCCTTCCCATGGCGCTATGGTTGAGGCCAAAGTTGATAAGATAATCAAAGCCAACTTCGTCAAGGAGGTCCAGTACCCCATGTGTCTTGCCAACATTGTGCCAGTCAGGAAGAAGAATGGGAAGATCAGAGTCTGTATCGACTTCCGTGATCTTAATCTCCACTGCCCAAAGGATGACTTCCCACTCCCGGTGACAGAGCTGTTGATTGACGCCACGGCCAGATTCCAAGCCCTCTCTTTCATGGATGGGTATTCCAGGTATAACCAGATCCGGATGGCCCTCGAAGACGAGGAGTCCACTGCCTTCAGGGCTCCCCAGGGTATCTTTTGCTACATGGTAATTCCATTCGGTTTGAAGAATGGAGGTGCCACTTATCAGAGGTCCATGCATCGCATATTCAAACCGATCCTCGGGACATTGGTGGAATGCTATGTGGACGACCTCGTAGTCAAGTCGCATCAATTCCAGGACCATCTCAGAGACCTTGAGAAAGTGTTCGGCTTCCTCCGTTCCCGTCACCTGAAGATGAACCCGCTGAAGTGTGCCTTCGGAGTCACCTCCAGGAAGTTTCTAGGCTTTGTTGTCAGATACCGAGGTATCGAGATCGACCCGGAGAAGATCAAGGCCATCATCCAAATGCCTCCCCCGAGCAACATTCGGGAGCTCCGAGGCCTTTCTCGGCCACTTAGCCTATATACGCCGATTCATTGCGAATCTGGCCGGCATGTGTAAGCCCTTTTCTCAGCTCATGAAGAAGGGCGCCACCTATGAATGTGATGAGGAGTGTCGGACCGCCTTCGAGGAAATCAAGCAGTATCTGCTCCAACCTCCGGTCTTGATGCCACCCATCTCCAGAAAGCCGCTGGTCCTTTACGTGACCGCCCTAGAGAGATCCCTCGGTGCGCTGCTCGCCCAGAAGAACAACGAGGGTACTGAGAATAGTCTCTACTATCTCAGCCGCATGCTTCTCGATACGGAGATTTTATAGTCCCCTGTCGAAAAGAGATGTCTTGCGCTCGTCTTCGCCATGCAGAAGTTGCGGCACTACCTGCAACACCACGAGGTGCAATTGATCTCTCGGGTAGATCCACTGAAGTACATCCTGAACCGCCCCATGCTGAATGGCCGACTAGCACGGTGGGCGGTGATTCTCCAACAGTTTGATATCAGGTTTATACCTCAGAAGGCCATTAAGGGACAGGCATTGGCAGACTTTTTAGCTTCCCATCCAACCTCCGCAGATCAATCCTTGGACCTGGACTTCCCTAATGAGACGATCCTCTCAGTCGATCATGTTGCCCCGTGTTAGCAAATGCATTTCGACGGTGCCTCCCGGAGCCCCACCGGTAGAAGGCTCAACGACCCCAAGCTCAACAGAGTGGGTCTGGGTATTTTCTTCATTACCCCGGCGTAGGCCGTCCTGCCGTACTCGTTCTTGTTGTCAGAAGGTTGTATGAACAACGAGGCAGTGTACCAGGCTCTCATCACCGGCCTCGAGTTGGCCCTTGAGATCCATGTTCCCCATCTACATGTGAAGGGAGATTCCGAGCTGGTAATCAAACAGGTTAATGGCAACTACGTCGTCAGGAAGGCAGATCTTGCACCGTTGCTGGAGTACACCCTCCTCCTAATGGCCCAGTTCTCTTCTCGGCCAGAGGTTACCCATGTCCCACGGTCACAGAACGGCCAAGCAGACGCCCTGGCTGGCTTAGCCGCGTCGCTCGCAGAACCCGAGAAAGATGATTTGGTCATACACATGGCCCACCAGAGAGTCATTGCCCCCGTCACCCAAGAGGACTGTGATAGCCTGCGGGTAAGTCATCTCACCGCCGGGCCCTCTGTGTCGGGAATCTCGGGTTCGTCGGACGCAGTGGTTGAAACCACCCCCGACTGGAGAGCACCTTTTGTCGAGTATCTCCAAAATGGTCAACTCCTGGACGACCGGGCCGAACACGAGCGAATCCAACGCCGTGCGCTGCAATTTACCCTCCAGAGCGGCCCCAGTCTGGAACCGATCCTTTATAAGCGGAGTTTCGATTGTGTCCTCCTCCGTTGCCTCCAAGGAGGGGAGATACCTCAAGTTATGCAAGAGTTTCACGCCGGTTCCTGTGGCGCCCATCAAGCTGGGCCGAAACTGTCCCATCAAATCCGGAGGTTGGGGTACTTTTGGCCCTCTATGATCCACGATTGTATTGGATACGCCAAGAGATGCCACGCGTGCCAAGTACACGCCAACTTCTTGCATCAGCCTCCGGAGCCCCTCCACCCCACCATGTACTCTTGGCCATTTGCGGTATGGGGACTTGATGTAGTGGGACCGTATCCACCAGCAACAGCCCGCCAGTGTAGGTTCATCCTGACTGCTACAGATTTCTTCTCCAGGTGGGTAGAAGCAGTTCCGCTCAAAGAGGTCAAGGCCCGTTCCATCGTTGACTTTGTGAGCTCCAACATTATCCACCGGTTTGGAGTCCCTCACGCCGTCCTCACCGATAACGGCGCCAACTTCCGAGCAGCTGAATTGAAGAAATTGTACGCTAAGTACGACATCCGGTCGAACCATACCTCCCGCTACCACGCGCAGGCGAATGGACAGATCGAGGTATTCAACAAGACCATCTCTAACATTCTGCAGAAGATGGTTGGTCAGAACAAGAAGAGTTGGCCGGACAAGCTCCCCAATGCCCTCTGGGCTTACCGGACGATGACTCGCAACTCTACCCAGGTGACCCCATATTCCCTGGCGTATGGGACTGAGGCCGTCCTACCCATTGAGATCCAGCTGCCATCGCTACGTACTGCAGTCTATGACCACCAGACATCTGATGAGGTAGCCGAGATCCGTCTAGCTGAATTAGAGGCACTGGACGAGAACCGGCTTCGTGCCCTGCACAATCTGGAAAGGCATCAGGACAAGATAGCGAGAGCCTTTGACAAGAAGGTTCGTCTCCGCTCTTTTCTACAGGGTGACCTGGTATTGGACCTTCGAGCACCAATGATTCTCGGTAGGAAACCACCCAAGTTATAACCCAAATGGGAAGGGCCTTATATCATCCATAAGGTTTACCCCAATGGAGCATACTCCTTGGTGACCACGGATGGAGAGCGCATAACCCCTCCCACCAATGCCAAGTTCCTCAAGCGATACTTTGCCTAGGGAAAAAGTGGTCCTGCACGACCCTAAACTGCGAAAGTGGTCCTGCATGACCCTAAACTGTGAAAGTGGTCCTGCACGACCCTAAACTGCGAGAAGGTCCAGCACGACCCTAAACTGTGAGATGGTCCTGCACGACCCTAAACTGCGAGAAGGTCCAGCACGACCCTAAACTGCGAGAAAGTCCAGCACGACCCTAAACTGTGAGATGGTCCCGCACGACCCTAAACTGCATCCCTGTCCTTACTGCAAGACGTTAAACTGCAAGCCAATCCGGCCTTCTTGACTGGTACCTAACTTTAGGCCTCCTGGCCTTCTCAGACCTCTCCGCCCAATCTCTTACCCGGGGTGTACGGTGTGGTGTAGGACTACATCCTCATTCACATTGGGATCATGTACCATGTCGTACGCCCCCCCTTTACGAGGTTCGGCCTTAGGCCCCTTGGCCTCCTCGGGCCCCCGGCCCCGTCCTCACTGCAAGACGTTAAACTGCAAGCCAGTCAGGTCTCCTTGACCGCGGTTTGGCCCCTAGGCCCCCCTGTTTTTTTTTCCGACTTACCCTCTTGTGGGATTGTACGGTATGGTGTAGGACTACGTCCTCATTCATGTCGGATTACATGTCGTACCGTACATATCCCCAAATGAGGTGCTTCTCATCATCCCGCATGACGTTAAACTGCACTTCTAGAACTACGTATGGCTTGATTCTCATTCTAATGAGATACGTAGGAACGCTCGGACGCCTCGTCTTGAGCCCAACCCCAAGCTTTTATCTTCCATTATCCCCCCTGGGAATAGTTTCCTCGGAGGATCTTTGTGTAGCATGGGGTAGGTTTTTTTAGCCCCGCTTATGCAACCCTGCTCGCACAAAGATTGTAAGGGTCGCACCATGCGCCCACTCCCGTTCTTCTATCCTCCCACGTCCTCACCGCATGACGCTAAACTGCATGGTCTTCAAGAACTACGTATGGCTTGATTCTCGTCCTTATGAGATACGTAGGAACGCCCGGACACTTCATCCATGGGCCCAGCTCAAAATCCAAAATCTTCCCCTCGGGTCAAGACATGGCAGGGTGCACACTTTTGCCCTGACCCACATCGAGCAATCCTCGACCCGGCTGCACATTCCCCCCTGGAGGTGCTTACCCCTTTCATGGATGGATACAAATATGATTCACCCACTCCTTGACTAGGATTCCGTCATTTTTCGCACCCAGAGGGACCCCCAAGAACGGCCTGGATACAACGCCCAAGGGCTCTCCTACCGATACGGGCAAACGCCCCCGTGGGTTTTCAAGCAACAAGCCGATACAAGTCCTGTGTCGCGAATTTGGTCAGCGGTCGACACTCGTTTGTTGCCCCCATACGGGTCACCATAGGAACGCTGTGATTCGAATATGGTCAACATTGTCCTCGATTTTCGGGTTCACCCCGAAATGTCCCAGGCATCAAGAACAGTGGTTCATTCTGCCCCATCCGGAGGTGACAAAACTTCCCCCAGGTGGTGCTAGCGATCCGGGCCACGACCTAGGATTCCTCATGGGAGTGTACGGTGTGGTGTAGGACTACGTTCTCATTCACGTCGGGACCATGTACCATGCTGTACGACTCGCCTTACAAGGCCCAGCCTCAGGCCCCTTGGCCTCCTTGGGCCCCTGGCCCCTCGTCCTCATGTAAGACGTTAAACTGCAAACCAGTCAGGCCTTCCTGACTGATGCCTGACCTTAGGCCCCTTGGTCTTTCCGGGCCACGACCCAGGATTCCTCATGGGAGTGTACGGTGTGGTGTAGGACTACGTCCTCATTCACGTCGGTACCATGTACCATCCCATATGACTCCCCTTACAAGGCCCAGCCTCAGGCCCCTTGGCCTCCTTGGGCCCCTGGCCCCTCGTCCTCATGTAACACATTAAACTGCAAACCAGTCAGGCCTTCCTGACTGATGCCCGACCTTAGGCCCCTTGGTCTTTCCGGGCCATGACCCAGGTCCCCTCTTGCCTAGGGTGTATGGTGTGGTGTGGGATTATGTCCTCGTTCACGACGATCTCGTAATGACCACGCCATGCTCCCCCCCCCTACTGAGCTGGTTCGTTGATCCCTTTTTTCGGCGGCTCACCAATGTGCTTAAGAGTACTCTGGTTTATTACCTGGAATGCCAAGCTTTACTCGGACACGTCCGCACCCACTTTCCAGGCTTTGCGTATCCCCACATCAGGGCTTTCATCGTCTTTCGCACCCGGAGGGACCCCCAAGAACGGCCTGGATACTACGCCCAAGGGCTCTCCTACCGATACGGGCCAACACCCCCGAGGATTTTGGACAACAAATCGATAAAATCCTGCGTTGCGAATAAGGTCAGCGGTCGATGCTCGTTTGTTGTTCCCACCTCGGGCTAACACGATACGGACGCTGTGTTTCCACCATGGTTAACAGTTTTCCTCTATCGCTACGCCAACCCATTGAGCCCAAATGCCGGGTACACGATTCACACCCTTCATCACTTCATCATGTCCGAGTAGAGTCTCATGATTCTTGGTACTTTTCCTCCATGCATGTCTGCACGTTGGGAGAACAAGCTGCATCAAAGGTGTCCTTTGAAACTCTCCTCCAACTCCCCTTTGATGGACGCCTCAAGTATTGCGATGAGGATACCCCCCTTGTTTCCCACACCGAGTTTATCTCACATGGGCTTAGGGATTGGGTTGACATCTGCGCTTACTCGGGAATTGTCACCACCCACGGTCCGAGCTCTAAGACCATAAACTAAGATTCTCATCTGGAACTACGTTCAGCGTGATTCCTATCTCGATAGGATACGTAGGAATTATCGGACCCCTTGTCTCCGGGCCCAGCTTGAGTTCGGCATATTTACCTCTCTAATCCTGCCTTCAGGACCCTGATTATAGGGCTGTGTGGCGCAGTGAGGGACTACGTCCTCATTCACGCCGGGTTTGTGATAGCTGCACCACGCACGCCCCCATTCTGAGGTTCAGTCCTCCTATTCCCTGTCCTGCATGACATTAAAAGGCATCCTTTAGAACTACGTGTAGCTTGATTCCCATCCTCATGGGATACGTAGGACCACCTGGATGTTTAAGATTCAGGTCCAGCCCCACCTCCTGGTGATCTCCTGATCTCCCAGTCACCTAGGCCACTTGGCCTATCCCTCTCCAGGAGGGGGAGGTGTAGGTATGATACAAGGTTTTGGGCACCGTGCCCCCCCTTCCCCCTGGAACCTGCCATCTCTCGATCACCCTCAAATTTGAGTCCCTTGACTCCTTGCAGTGGTTCACCCATGTATTAAGAGCACTCTAGTCTAGGACCAAGAGTGTCAGGTTCAACTTGATCAAGTTCCTCCCACTTGTCAAGCTTCGTTTTCCCCTCTATTCGGACTTCCATCATCTTTCACACCCGGAGGGACCCCCAAGGACGGCCTGGATACAATGCCCAAGGGCTCTCCTACCGATACGGGCCAACGCCCCCGAGGGTTTTGGACAACAAATCGATAAAATCCCGCGTTGCGAATGTAACACCCCAAGATTTCATAGTGTGTTATTTCTTCAAAATAATTCAATAACTTGCACTACACGCAACACCGAGTTCAATTGCACCATGACTTACCAAAAAAAAAGTCATTAAAAGAGGTCATGAATAGAATTAACTACATTTTTAACCTTATATAATCCTTATAATTTTAGAATCCATATTATGAGTTTCTTAGTCATAATGCAAGAACAGATTCATTTTCAGTATTGCACTTTTATCAACTTTTGATAGTGAAACCTTTTTAAATACAATATTTTAAACTTTTTGACTAAATGGAGACATCAAAAAATTTAAAATGAAACATCCCAAGCTTCCACGGTACGCTTTCCGTTGAATAAAACAGTAGCGTGTGTTGTACGCAACGTCGAGTTTTAACACACACCACAACCTATCAAACTAGCCGTTATGAATAGTAATACCTAAAATTTGAAATTATATATATTTTATATTTTGAAATGGACTTCATTTTTGGATTCGGAATATCGAATTTAGCCTAAGGTGAAATTTTGGTACTTTTCGGACAACTTTCATATTTTGATGAATAGTGAAAATTACTAAATTTTAATTAAAAACAACTTTTTTAATCAAAATAATTAATAGTGATAAATTATGAATTTGAGTGGTTTTAAAGTATATTTAGAATATATTTTTACAATTTAATATAATGTTGGTCATTAGACATAATTTTACAATTAAACCGAACATAAACAAGTGTCAATCTTTTGATAGTTATTATCTCTTAAAAACAGGCTTTTTGTTTTGACAGCGGGAATTAATTTTAAATTAATTTCTTCCACTTCTGTGTTTTGAATTTAGAAAAATGGATTCCATATTTGGAATCAGGATGTTAAAATTGTGTAAATAGGTATCTTTTATTTTTAGACATTCTGAATAATTACTGCGGTAAATATTTTATTTACCATGGTTAAGGGTAAATCCGGTAAATAAGGGTTACAAATAATATTATAATAACACTAAATTACCCTAAAACGTGTCTTAACCCTATTGGTTGATACATGGTCGACCATGGGAATATTTGTGTCTATTTTGGGACCCCATGGATCCACTTGTAAGTGATAATGACACTTTATTTTAATTAAGTTAAAATGAATACAAAAATGACAGAAGCATATAGCTTTTAGAAAAACAATTTGTACATAGGGTTATATATGTTGGATTTTAGATTATAAATATTCATTAGAAAGATAAAAAGATTTCCTACATAATGATATTTTATTTATAATTTTTAGACATTAAATAATTTATTTTATTTATGACACAATGATGATGCAGTAATTACTATAATAGTGAAAAATTAAAATAATTGATATTATAAATACCCAAATAAATATAATATGAAACTTTTAATGAATTAAACTAATTTTCTAGGATAATATGATATATTAGTATTGATGTAATTGACTTTTTTCGAAGTAATCAATCTGTGATGAGTTTCAAAAAAATCAACTATTGAATAGTGTCAAAATTGACATAAAAGAGTTTTTAAAACAAATATTATATTATTAATTGATATTAAATTCCTAAAAATCTAAGGTTCGGCCAAGAGACTTATATCATGATATGTGTATCATTAATGGACCACTTTTGGGTTGCTTGGATGTATATAGGAAGTTTATTAACCATATTATATAAAAATACAAGGAGACATTGTAAAAGTGAAACTAATTAACTTAGAGTTAATACTTAAAGATAAGGTTAATATAAGTACCCAAACCTGTCTAAATTCTATTGGTTGAGTGGTTTTAGACCTATCCCCACCTTAAACTTTGAATAACAAACTTTGGAGCCATTAGAAACCGAATATGAATTTATTATAAATTAATATTTCTAGCTTTTCCAAAGGTACCCCTCACCCCTCTTATAAAAGGGCACTCCTCCTTCTCATTTCTTCACACCTCTAAAGCCTTTTGGTTCGGCCAAACTCTGCCCAAATACTCTCCCAACATCCCTAAATACAACCTAGAGGCCTTAGTTTGATCATAAAGCCAACCTATGGAGCCCTTTTGATCAAATCAAAAGGAAGAACCCGAAGAAGAGGTAATGATTTCACCACCCTTTCCTAAGTTCCTTTCTTCTTCCACTTCCTCTTTCTTTGTTCTTACGATTCTAAAATAATAACTCCAGTATCTCACATATACTGTGATGTTATTATAAATATGGTACAACCATATTCAGTATTCTATCCACCCTTTGAATAACATGTCACCATACGTGCGTACGTACTGACTACCGTCTCCACGTCGTGGTGTAATTGTTATTCAATATAATATTATTTGGATGGGTATAATAATGATGTGTAACTCATGTAAATAATAAATATAACATGTTAATGATTCTGTATATATGATATACCATCCATTTATATATCATTTTAATATCAAAAGAATGATATTTTCGCTCGTGCGTACGTACGGACTACCGTCTCCACGAACGCGATGAGATTCATTCTCCATCGTATCCATTCAAGTATAATTATCATTTGATGATTTAAAAATGACGTTTAAGTACTAGATATCATTCTGGATATGAATAATATACAACAACCATGGCTTATGTAACAAAACATACAAAACAAAATGAGTAAGTTAACTCCCGAAACGACGATAATTATAAGATATTATTAACAAATCAATGTTAAAAGATCATATATGATATCATATTATTATATATGATTCTTGTATAATTTAATAACAACTATTTCACCATTATACAGGAGGTTAACCTACCCCAACCAAGGAAAAGTACAAGGTAAGGGTTATTTCACAGTCTCTTCATTATCTGAGGTTGTTTATACGTAATAATCTACTGGGATCTCTTTATCATCCACATTCATGTTTCTTAAAAATGTATTTCAAAACATTTTTACTATTTACAAGAATATGGGATAAAGTCATTTATACCCTTGTTTGACTTTTTATAAGAGGTTTATAAAGGAATCTTTCTATCGTTATCCAAACAAGGTTCTTTTTAACCTTTTCGACAAAATTAAGGTAAGAATGTTTTTTTATCTTATACGGCGGGTGCGGCTATTTTCCGCCGTTATAAAATCGTCGAAGCATCCCTTACAAGATTATAAGGATATTTTCAAAATAAAGTTTTTCTTTTAGAAGTATGTGATTTTTAAATGATTTCAAAAAAAAAAGAGATATTTCTCTCAAAAATATGAAAATCCAGTGCAAATGTATACGTATTTAACGCAAGCTTAAAAATGTTTTCAGAAAACCTGACTCTCGAGTGTGGTAGATAGGAAGGGATTGGGAGTGGACCCATCATGGCCTATAATTAGTCGAGCAGTCTCAGAATTAGTTATTTTGTTTTCAGAAGCTTGCATAATGATTTCATAAAAACACTGGAGTATTTTTTAGCAATTTTAAACGTAAGTATCTTCTAAAAAAATTGCATCGTTAGGTCTCATGAGACAAACTAGTGTCTTGGCACAAGGCCTTGACAAAATCTTATTTGTAGTCTTGGCACGAGGCCTTGGCTATATGGTTATGATAGTCTGGCATTATGCATTCCAACATTATGAAAGTGGTTATTGATTTTTGCATGTGATTATTCAATTAGTAGAATATCCATGTGAATAAGTAAATGGCATTATTTCATTTTATTTATGCCATACCATGTTGAAATCTCATGTTTAAAAGGCTTTTGTTTTAGTTATACATTGCCTTTAATGTTTATTCTTATTGATGAATGTTTCCGCTATATTGTTATCCTTACTGGGCATTTGAGCTCACCCCTTTTCTATGTTTTATTTTTCCCAGGAAGTGAAGATGTAAGTTATGAATGACCTGCAGGGATATTATGAGGGGATTATAGTGTGGACTGTGGAAACATTATGTTGTTGTAGTAGTTTTTCATTTTATGATGTAATGTAAAACTTATGAATATATCTAGTGTTTCCAAGGCTACTAAACCAATCGATCTTTCGAGATTTGATCTTTCTTGTGATCATGCCAATGTTACGAAGTAATGCACCGACTCTGGGTAGCTGGGGTCGGGGCGTTACAGTTGGTATCAGAGGAAGTTTAGTACAAACCTTGGAAGCTAGATTTAGATAAACTCTGATTAGAGCATGTAGACCTAAGATGAACTTTGAGGATTAGTATATAAGAACTTCCTAGAATTTTGGTATTGTAGAGATTTTGTGAGTTTTCCGAGCAATACATCCCTGTCTGGATACGAGCAGGTAGAGGCGGCTCTGGCATAGATGTACCTAGGGGTAAAACCCAAAAACACCGCTTTGAGCTAGACTCGAACGGGAACTGGTGCACGACAACGGGCCTTGCTGCACTCTTGGTTACGACACTCCCGGGGGATATGCTTAGGATAATTCTCATTTTCTTTACAAACCATTATGAAGGGTTTATGAGTATATACTTCCTCAAAGAAAACATTTTTATGATTATGGATTATATCCATAAATAGTTCAATTTATGTCAAGTGTTTTATAAGTATGGGATTATGTATTTTGATTCATAAACTGATCTAGTTTATGCCATTGTTTAGAAATGGCGCCCAGTAGAAGGAATGAGAACTCCAGAAATACACATGATTCAAAGAGAAGGAAGGATCATATCTTTCATGGTCTTAAGCTAGAATTTATAAGAGAAATAGTCACCCATGTATTATCATCATATGAAGAAATAATATCATGTGTTGATAAGATAAGTAAAGAGTTTACTGAGTCCTATGCCTTTGAAAGGATGCAAGAGAAGAAAAGGATGGAAGAGAGAAAGATGGATAAAGGGAAGAGGGAAAAGAATAATTTTCCCATATGTGGTAACTGTGGAAAGAAACACCCTGGAACTTGCCTGAATGGAATGGGAGTTTGTTATAAGTGTGGAGGAAAAGGGAACAAAGTACGTGACTGCAAGGGTAAGAAAATGGTTTCAAATGTACAATGCTTCATTTTCAAGGAGTTTGGACACTACGCGAACCTATGTCCCAGTCATCAGACTATGCCGCAAATGATGCTATTGGATAATAATCAAGTTATGAAACTACCACAGATGAAGAGGAATGATTAGAGTTCTTATGTTGATTATGTCAATTGAGTGTTGTATCAACAATGTACTTTTTATAATAATTATGGAGTATATAAGGATTGTACTGCAGTACTATTTCATTAAGGACTTGAGATGGTGTGGAACAAAGAAAAGTGACTCAGTAGCAGGTTAAATGTTTGGAAAATATATGGTTGAGAGAAAGATAAACCATAATATGGTTCAGATACCGAGGTGGTGATTTTAGAATAATACATGATTGATTTGGATAAATTATATTGGATATTATTGACTACCTTGAAACTGATTAATGATTTGTATATTCCATCATTGTTGGGGTTTAAAACATTTTTGGATTAATGAAGTATATCCAGCATTCTATATGGAATAAGGGAACATGAATGTAATCAATAAGGAATATGGTAGTACATGATGAAGGTATTCATATGCTATTACGGGGTAAGAAGGATCTATATTATGTTTACCTTCCTTATAAATGTTGGACTGTGAGTTAGGATAGAAGTATTTTGGATAGTTCTAGTTTGAATTATTTTGGATTTCCATAAAAGGACAACCCGGAGGTCGGGTGGCAACCCGTCGCGTCCGGCAAGGCTGCGAGACTTGAACCCGCAACCGAAGGGCGACAAGGGTGTATCACCTACCACTGTCCCACGAGATGTCCTGAATTAAATAATGTAGTTTTTTTAAAAAAGATCTGGTAGATGAATTATAAATTCATTTATTTTGGAACCTTGTACGAATAGTATAAATAGAAAAAAAAAATTACGTTCTATTATCTTTTAGAGTGAAAGATGAGTTTGTGGTAGAAATTTATTAATGGGTAAAATTCTAATTATTAAGTAAGTATATCTCCTTATTATCTTAGCCAATCTCATAAATAAATTCCTCAACATTAATAATAGAAACTTAGAACAAAAATGTTGTCCTAGATGGTACCTTAAATCATCACAAATTTATGGCATTGGGATTTTTGGCCTTTTCATAGCCATGTTATCTACCACTCTCCATCAGATAATTGATGGTTAGATTTTTCTTCCATATCCATATTTTCCTACATGAAACCCTAGTATGTGTTATTTTCGGTAATCTTCATACTTTCGACTCTTTATTTTAAATTGAGGCCTCGTTAATTCATTTTTCGATGTGGGATTTCAACTAAGATATTTTGAAACGTCAAAAATGTGTTATCCTAATACCCTATGTTTTGTTGAACCGATGGTATTTCAAATCATCATAGATTGATGAATTTAAGGACCTCAATTTTACACTTGTTTGTGATTGATGACCTCAATCACTACCTATAAATATTTACGTTTTTCCTCCGATTATATGTCTCTAATTGCCACCAATGTTCTCCTAATCAAGATCATAATTTGGTGGTGACCCTTTCATTTCTCTTTTCCTCATATTAAGACTAAATTTTAGTAACCCAATTTCCGATGTGGGTTTTCACACAAATATATTATCTATTTTCAACCTTTTATTTTCTAAGAACAATTTCAAATTGCGAGGACGCAATTTATTGAAGGAGGGGAGAATGTAACACCCCAAGATTTCATAGTGTGTTATTTCTTCAAAATAATTCAATAACTTGCACTACACGCAACACCGAGTTCAATTGCACCATGACTTACCAAAAAAAAAGTCATTAAAAGAGGTCATGAATAGCATTAACTACATTTTTAACTTTATATAATCCTTATAATTTTAGAATCCATATTATGAGTTTCTTAGTCATAATGCAAGAACAGATTCATTTTCAGTATTGCACTTTTATCAACTTTTGATAGTGAAACCTTTTTAAATACAATATTTTAAACTTTTTGACTAAATGGAGACATCAAAAAATTTAAAATGAAACATCCCAAGCTTCCACGGTATGCTTTCCTTTGAATAAAATAGTAGCGTGTGTTGTACGCAACGTCGAGTTTTAACACACACCACAACCGATCAAACTAGCCGTTATGAATAGTAATACCTAAATTTTGAAATTATATATATTTTATATTTTGAAATGGACTTCATTTTTGGATTCGGAATATCGAATTTAGCCTAAGGTGAAATTTTGGTACTTTTCGGATAACTTTCATATTTTGATGAATAGTGAAAATTACTAAATTTTAATTAAAAACAACTTTTTTAATCAAAATAATTAATAGTGATAAATTATGAATTTGAGTGGTTTTAAAGTATATTTAGAATATATTTTTACAATTTAATATAATGTTGGTCATTAGACATAATTTTACAATTAAACGGAACATAAACAAGTGTCAATCTTTTGATAGTTATTATCTCTTAAAAACACGCTTTTTGTTTTAACAGCGGGAATTAATTTTAAATTAATTTCTGCCACTTCTGTGTTTTGAATTTAGAAAAATGGATTCCATATTTGGAATCAGGATGTTCAAATTGTGTAAATAGGTAACTTTTTTTTAGACATTTTGAATAATTACTGCGGTAAATATTTTATTTACCATGGTTAAGGGTAAATCCGGTAAATAAGGGTTAAAAAATAATATTATAATAATAATAAATTACCCTAAAACGTGTCTTAACCCTATTGGTTGATACATGGTCGACCATGGGCATATTTGTGTCTATTTGGGGACCCCATGGATCCACTTGTAAGTGATAATGACACTTTATTTTAATTAAGTTAAAATGAATACAAAAATGACAGAAGCATATATCCTTTAGAAAAACAATTTGTACATAAGGTTATATATGTTGGATTTTAGATTATAAATATTCATTAGAAAGCTAAAAAGATTTCCTACATAATCATATTTTATTTATAATTTTTAGACATTAAATAATTTGCTTTATTTATGACACAATGATGATGCAGTAATTACTATAATAGTGAAAAATTAAAATAATTGATATTATAAATACCCAAATAAATATAATATGAAACTTTTAATGAATTAAACTAATTTTATAGGATAATATGATATATTAGGATTGATTTAATTGACTTTTTTCGAAGTAATCAATCTGTTATGAGTTTCACAAAAATCAACTATTGAATAGTGTCAAAATTGACATAGAAGAGTTTTTAAAACAAATATTATATTATTAATTGATATTAAATTCCTAAAAATCTAAGGTTCGGCCAAGAGACTTATATCATTATAGGTGTATCATTAATGGACCACTTGTGGGTCGCTTGGATGTATATAGTAAGTTTATTAACCATATTATATAAAAATACAAGGAGACATTGTAAAAGTGAAACTAATTAACTTAGAGTTAATACTTAAAGATAAGGTTAATATAAGTACCCAAACCTGTCTAAATTATATTGGTTGAGTGGTTTTAGACCTATCCCCACCTTAACCTTTGAATAACCAACTTTGGAGCCATTAGAAACCGAATATGAATTTATTATAAATTAATAATTCTAGCTTTTCCAAAGGTACCCCTCACCCCTCTTATAAAAGGGCACTCCTCCTCATTTCTTCACACCTCTAAAGCCTTTTGGATCGGCCAAACTCTGCCCAAATACTCTCCCAACATCCCTCAATACATCCTAGAGGCCTTATTTTTATCAGAAATCCAACCTAAGGAGCCCTTTTGATCAAATCAAAAGGAAGAACCCGAAGAAGAGGTAATGATTTCACCACCCTTTTCTAAGTTCCTTTCTTCTTCCACTTCCTCTTTCTTTGTTCTTACCATTCTAAAATAATAACTCCAGTATCTCACATATACTGTGATGTTATTATAAATATGTTACAACCATATTCAGTATTTTATCCACCCTTTGAATAACATGTCACCATACGTGCGTACGTACGGACTACCGTCTCCACGTCGTGGTGTAATTGTTATTCAATATAATATTATTTGGATGGGTATAACAATGATGTGTAACTCATGTAAATAATAAATATAACATGTTAATGATTCTGTATATATGATATAACATCCATTTATATATCATTTTAATATCAAAAGAATGATATTGTCGCTCGTGCGTACGTACGGACTACCGTCTCCACGAACGCGATGAGATTCATTCTCCATCATATCCATTCATGTATAATTATCATTTGATGATTTAAAAATGATGTTTAAGGACTAGATATCATTCTGGATATGAATAAGATACAACAACCATGGCTTATGTAACAAAACATATAAAAGAAAATGAGTAAGTTAACTCCCGAAACGACGATAATTCTAAGATATTATTAACAAATCAATGTTAAAAGATCATATATGATATCATATTATTATATATGATTCTTGTATAATTTAATAACAACTATTTCACCATTATACAGGAGGTTAACCTACCCCAACCAAGGAAAAGTACAAGGTAAGGGTTATTTCATAGTCTCTTCATTATCTGAGGTTGTTTATACGTAATAATCTACTGGGATCTCTTTATCATCCACATCCATGTTTCTTAAAAATGTATTTCAAAACATTTTTACTATTTACAAGAATATGGGATAAAGTCATTTATACCCTTGTTTGACTTTTTATAAGAGGTTTATAAAGGAATCATTCTATCGTTATCCAAACAAGGTTCTTTTTAACCTTTTCGACAAAATTAAGGTAAGAATGTTTTTTTTATCTTATACGATGGGTGCGGCTATTTTCCGCCGTTATAAAATCGTCGAAGCATCCCTTACAAGATTATAAGGATATTTTCAAAATAAAGTTTTTCTTTTAGAAGTATGTGATTTTTAAATGATTTCAAAAAAAAAGAGATATTTCTCTCAAAAATATGAAAATCCAGTGCAAATGTATATGTATTTAACGCAAGCTTAAAAATGTTTTCAGAAAACCTGACTCTCGAGTGTGGTAGATAGGAAGGGATTGGGAGTGGACCCATCATGGCCTATAATTAGTCGATCAGTCTCAGAATTAGTTATTTTGTTTTCAGAAGCTTGCATAATTATTTCATAAAAACACTGTAGTATTTTTTAGCAATTTTAAACGTAAGTATCTTCTAAAAAAATTGCATCGGTAGGTCTCATGAGACAAACTAGTGTCTTGGCACAAGGCCTTGACAAAATCTTATTTGTAGTCTTGGCACGAGGCCTTGGCTATGTGGTTATGATAGTCTGGCATTATGCATTCCAACATTATGAAAGTGGTTATTGATTTTTGCATGTGATTATTCAATTAGTCGAATATCCATGTGAATAAGTAAATGGCATTATTTCATTTTATTTATGCCATACCATGTTGAAATCTCATGTTTAAAAGGCTTTTGTTTTAGTTATACATTGCCTTAAATGATTATTCTTATTGATGAAAGTTTCCGCTATATTGTTATCCTTACTAGGCATTTGAGCTCACCCCTTTTCTATGTTTTATTTTTCCCAGGAAGTGAAGATGTAAGTTATGAATGACCTGCAGGGATATTATGAGGGGATTATAGTGTGGACTGTGGAAACATTATGTTGTTGTATTAGTTTTTCATTTTATGATGTAATGTAAAACTTATGAATATATCTAGTGTTTCCAAGGCTACTAAACCAATCGGTCTTTCGAGATTTGATCTTTCTTGTGATCATGCCAATGTTATGAAGTAATGCACCGACTCTGGGTAGCTGGGGTCGGGGCGTTACAGCGAATATGGTCAGCGGTCGATGCTCGTTTGTTAGTCCTCATTTCAGGCTAACACGATAGGATGTTGTGTTGCGAACATGGTCAGCAGTAATTCTCTGTCATCATGCCAGCCTCTTCAGTCCTCGAATATTGGTTGCATGATTCACATCATTTTCCCACCCCATCATGTCCAGGTGGAATCTCGACACTTTTGGCGCTATCCCTCAGTGCACCTTTGCATGCTAGGGGGACAAAGCTGCAATCTGGCGCCCTTTGGGGCTCCCATGGTTCGAGCTCTAAGACCATAAACTAAGATCCATTCGGGACTACGTTCAACTTGATTCCCATCCTCATGGGATACGTAGGACCGCCCAGACGCCCTGTCTCCGGGTACAACCCATTCAGGAGGCCATTCACTCTCCCTGTATCACCTCTGCATAGGCCCCTTGGCCTAAGGTTTCCCTCCCCGAACGGCGTACAATTTGATGTGGGATCATGTCTCCATCAATTGTGTTTTATTACACTGCGCACATTTCCCGCCTAGCATCATCTCTGCTACGTCTGCGCTGCATGACGATAAAATGCATGCTTGGTCCTATCATACGACCCTAAACTGTGACATTATCATCCTGGCCACACGACGAAAAACGGCACCGCATTGTGGTGACCTCGTTGTAGAGGACATCACGTTGGGTATTGGTCACGTGCCATGCCATTTGTCAATGCCCTTCACGGCTTTATTCTTGTGGCGACATCACGACCTACTGTTCTAGGCCTGTCGCTTCACAAAAAAAACCATTAACCTTAAAGAACAAACAAGATACATCAAATTCCGCTTCTTTTAGTGCAAGGGCCACGCCCGAACTCCCCCTTTCCCCTGGCACTGGTATCCTACCATGTCACTTTCAGAACAACGTATGGCTTGATTCTCATCCCTATGAGATATGTAGGAGCGCCCGGGCACTTCCCCGTGGGCCCAGCCTAACCTTTGTGTTCGGTCCCTCGACTCGAGCATTTCCCCAGAGAATGCATGGTAAGTAGGGCTTAGGTCCTCCTTTATGTCGGATT
Organism: Viscum album; assembly: GCA_963277665.1. NCBI lineage: Eukaryota > Viridiplantae > Streptophyta > Magnoliopsida > Santalales > Viscaceae > Viscum > Viscum album. Next base: position 1,278,168,203 of record OY728133.1, read on the forward strand.
TTGATGTCATGCGTCCCCTGCTCCCTTTACCCATTTGTGGTCTAAGGTCCGTCAAGAACAACGTAAGGCTTGATAAGGCTTGATTCTCATCCCTATGAGATACGTAGGAGCGCCCGAGCACTTCCCCGTGGGCCCAGTCTAACTTTTCATGGTCCGAATTCTATGACCCTAAACTAAGATCTCCCCAAGGGGAAGGAATCTGCTCCCTCTCTCTAATACGTTTTGTTGTCGTATTCAGATGTGTTTTGGCAAAGAGCCTGAAGCGTGGGATTTTCACAGAGACATTCCCCTCATCCCATGACCAAGCTTCGTGAGCTCGCTATTTGGATCCTCATCCTCTTCCAAATCCAAAAGGACCCTCGGACGACGTGGATACTAAGCTTAAGGGATCTCCATGAATGCTGGACCTAAGGGCCCTTCAATTGTTTCGGGCCAACGTCCCTACGGATATCTGACAACATTTGTGACATGGTCCCGTGTTTCGAACATGGTCAACGGTCGACCCTCAGTTGTTTGTCCCCATTTTAGGCTAACGCGACAGGATGCTGTGTTGCGAACATGGTCAGCAGTAATCCTCCATCGTCACGCCGCCACCATCGTGATCCGAATCTCGAGCGTCATGATTCACACATTTCCACTCCCTCATGTTCAAGTGGAACTCCATCATACTTGGCTCTTTCTCTTCGCGCATCTAGGTGCGCTAAATGATCGTGTTAATTTCATTGGGCTGGTAGTCACCGAGCGTCCCTTTGCCCTAACCTGTCCCTTTTTTGTTAGGAGATTCCCACCACAACTGCTTGTTTCCCACACCGAGCACGACTCACGTGGGCTTAGTAGTTTTGGTAGGATGTGTACCAACATGGTCAGACTGCTCTTCGTCCTGCATGACGTTAAACTGCGCTTTCAGAACTACGTATGGCTTGATTCCCATCATCATGGGATACATAGAGACACCCAGGCATTTCACCTAGGGTCCAGCCCCAGGAATCGCAAAATCCTATTCCTCCCCATTTCCAGCCCTGGCCAGAGAGGCCCTATCTGGAAGAAAGAATGATCCGGGATCATACCGATGCGCCCATCTGGCGTACTCCCACCACGGTGGTGTAACTACCGAAGTGTTGGATTCTGTTAGAACAAACCATCACTCCATATTCCACGCTTTGCGTGCCCCTTATTCGGACCCTCTTCCTCTTTCATGTCTGAAGGAACCCCCAAACGGCCTGGTCTCATGCCGTATCGGCTCACCTACCATCCTGGGCCAACGTTCCGGAAGACTGGTCATGTTTGGAGGGACCCCCAATAACGGCCTGGATACTACGCCCAAGGGCTCTCCTACTGTTACGGGCCAATGTCCCAAAGGATTGATCGACAACAAATTGATAAAATCCCGCGTTGCGAATATGGTCAGCGGTCGATTCTCATTTTTTGTCCCCATTTCAGGCTAACGCAGTAAGGGTACCGTTTCCCCTCCAAGGTTAATGGTTGTCCCTTATTTGTCACGCCATCCCCACCGGTTCCGAACCTTGGGTATCGTGATTCACACTTCCCATTTTCATCTGTTTGGACCGATTTCAACGCCCCTGGCGTTGCCCCGTTCGTGCATAAGAGCACGTCGAAGAAACGGTAATTTGGCTAGCCTAGGAGTTCCTCCTCCGATCAAGCCTTCCCCATCTTTCGGGAACCTGGACTGGCTTGGAAAATTGCCGTCAAACGTCCCGCAAACATTGTAGGGATGTGACAAGACAATTCAACAGTGGAAATCGTGCATGCTACGGCATTCAAAACAAAGGTAAATTTTGGAAGCACGAAAGTACCAATAAAAGGGTTTTGGGTTTGTCACAATACTCGGGGGTTGAATTCTCCCATGGACGGGTTGACCCCATCAAAAGAGCATTGTAGCTCCGCCACCCGTTGACTTGCGGCATCCAAGGCTTGATGCCGCTGAACTAGCTCTCGCTCCTCCTCCGCAGCGGCGGGGCGCAGTTCCTCAGTCCTGGCTTTAGCCCTCTCCACATCAGCTTGAACGGCAGCCATCCTTCCAGAGGTCTGCCCCATATGCTCTTCAGCCTCTGCCAGCTGGGCCATCAACCATGAGACCAGCTCAGATTGCGCATCAAGAGAGGCTGAAAGCTCGTCTGCCCGGGTCTGCATCCGTTGAACCTCGCTTTCAGCCTCCTAGAGCTTCTTAATGCTGGTCGCCTTCCTCCGCTGCCAGCCCACGCTGAGCCCACGATCATTCTCCCGGATCTTCTCAGCCATGAGATCTCGGATGAGTGCATGAGGACGATGGGCATCCACTCCCCCAGCGCACAGTTCGCGCAACCGCGAGCGAAGCCTATCCATTTCGTCCAGCCATTGTGCTTGGGGAGTGTCCTTGATAAAGTGTGCGATCAGCTTCCACGACCGGCGGTGAACTATGCTGCTGTCTTCCTCGTCGGAGGTCGTTTCTTCCCAGTCTGCGCGATTGGAAGGCTCATATGCGGGATACGCCCGCAGGAAATCCTCGGCAGGAACAACATCTGGCGTCGAATCCAGCGCGACACCTGACGCCGAAGCAGGCGCGACAGAGCTGGGACCGACCGGTTGATCCTCTTCCTCGGAGTCCACCTCAATGATTTCGGGTACGGCCCTGCTGGCAGACCCGCCAGTGATGATGTGCGTCGCAGCTTGAGGAGATGGAGGGATTATTGCCACCATCACTGGCATGCCCCTAGGAGGGACGCCACCAGACATCCCGATCAACCTAGCCACACCAGCCCATGCCAGTCGAAGAACTGCACGACAAAGAGGGACATAAACGTTAGTTGGCGTGGCCTACATGTGACAACGAGGAGATCGGTGGAGGAGACTTACGAAGATCGACCTCCGACCGCTGCTCCTGAGCCGGTACTGATGGAACCCCGAGACGAGGCCCCCCGTATACTTTTGGAAGGTCTGGAGATTCCGGAGGAGCCACCTCGGGTGCCCTGGTCCCACCAGATGCCGAACTGGATGCAGCCATAGGCGCGGGTTCTGAAGGTCCCGCATCACCACCCAACAAGGAGCGAGAACGAGGCCTACGAACAAGTTCCTCCTGCATGGATCAAACATTTATGAGAAGTCCATAGGGACCCTGGAACAGGTCGTAAGGAGAGAAGTTCGGAATGCTACCTCGAGAGCCTCCGCGAAATCGTCGGATTCTGAGCCTCGGTCTCCGACCTCGCCCTCCTCCAGCGGGCTCCCTCCGCAAGCCTCATCCTCCCGAGAGGAGTCCTCTGATTCCTCCGGCAAGGGGAAGCGCTCCCTCAGATCGGCAGCCGATAACTGTGGGGGGACCGTCTGATTCAACCGTACCCTCACCCGGTCTGTCATTGGGTGAGGGACACCACTGGAGTGGACATAATCCTCCATCTCTTCTAGGTACTATTCCGCCTCCGCCGGAGACGCCATAAATCCATCCCGAACTAGGCCTATACCCGGTAATTCCATCCCGAGGCTATTCAGGTGGGCCCATATCTCGGATGGACTGAGGAATTGCCGGTTGACATCCCAAATTTCCCTAGCCTCCGGGAAGACGACATCCTCTGCCATGTCAATGTGACGCAGGCGCTTTCCCGGAGCCTGAGTGGATATCCTATGGAATCCCCTCTGTAGTCACCCCTCCGGATGACCCTGCTCTCCCGGAATCACCGGATCCACCGCTACTGCCATACCCTCGGCCGGTGCGGGTCTCGCCGCCATGGCAGCCCCGCTGCCGCGAGCGGCCCTAGCTTCCCTCCGACCCCGACCTCGAGATAGAGGAGGCCCACCGTCACCAACCCGGATCGTTGGCTGCTTCAGCATCTCCCCCAGATAAGCGGCCTTCCAACTGATGGCGTACTCCTTCACTAATCCGAAGGCGGCGGTGGATGGAGGCAATGCGATCTGCATCTTTCCATCCTCACGTGTGAACATGAGCCACAACTGCCTCATCACACACGGGTGCTCCTCGTGACGCACCTCCCAGTATACCTGCGGGGTCATCCACTGGAGGCACCGGAACTGCCTCGCAAAACGATGCGGGGTGTACGGTTCACAGATTGGCTCACGATCTATCCGAGCCACCAAAACTCCCCCTCAGAAGGCCAGGAGGTAAGCCCAATGTTCTTCCGTTCCCCGTCCGTCATCAGTAAGCATCCCTGTCGGCAATGGGGAGGGATGAAAGTTGAACTCGTCCGCCCTCCACACCCTATTCAGCACCATCGGAATGGCCAGTTTGAACGGGAAGCTCCCGACCGCGTTTAGGATGGAGGGGCGAAAGTTTGATCCCGGCGGCGAAATGGGGTTAGGATATTCGTAAATCCCCCTGATGTGCGCTGCAATCCACCCATACAGGAGGTGGAAGGGCCTGCATATTCTTGGCGGCTTCTTGCCCTCGCTAATATGCCGCAGCATTCTGTACAGTTTGGTGAGCATCGGGATCCCCAGGTTGATCCGCTGCCCCATGGCCAACATCGACGCCATGATGAATGAGCTGGGCCGTACCCCCATGATTGTATCTCTCACCGGTAGGATCCAGCCACAGATGAGAGCCGCGATGAACGCCGCCAGCCAAGATTGGGACCCCGTAAATCTGGTGGACATCCCACAGGCTGATGCCCACCTCCCCATGATGAAGGTGAAAGGTGTTGGTCCTAGATGACCATCTACTCAGCAACTCCGGCATTAGCTGCTTTGGTTGGTAAATGTGGAATTGGGAGGCCCACGCCGCCTCATACAATCCCACTCTCCTCATCTCGGCCCCTAACTCCTCGCATGAGGCGCCTACCCAGTAGGCCCAGGCCCAGTCGTCGGTAAAATTGCCACCCTGGCGCAGGTCCCACTCATCGGACCATCCCTTCTTCGAATCCTGCAAGGCCGCCTTCAGCATTGTACGGTAGAGGGGAGGGGAAGTCTCCGGCAGCAGTGGCTTCCCGTCGATGTCGTTCACATGGTTGTAGAGACAGTCAGCAGTAACGGGTGTGAAGTCCTCCCGCGCGTGACCATCGGCTGCCCTGAACCATTGATGCTGGCACAGTGTGCTCCTGAACCAGCAAGCTGGTTCATCCCTACTCGCCTCAGGGATGAAGATGTCATCCCTCAACCCGAAGCCGTACAACGGCATTTTCTTGCACTGCGGGTAATTTTTCTTACCCTCCGAGAGCAGATCCGTCAAAGAAGTGTGGTCCGAGTGGCTCCGGATCATCTCCCCCAAGCCTGGACGGTTGGCCATCTCCTCTCGACGAGCATCATCTGCAAGGACCCCCAAGACAGCTTCTCGATGGGCCATTCTAACTCTGGCCCTCAGAAAAGGATTCTTTCGGATGGATCGTGAAGCTCGACCGCAAAGCTCGATTGCGAATCCGGATCACGAAGATCGGTCGCGAGACCAAGCCGCGAAGTCCGGCCAAGGCCGACAAACAGAGGTTCGCTTGGCGCGGACGCAGAGTCGGAGACCGGCGGTTCGCCGCGAAGCTCGATTCGCGGAGTGCTGTCGCGGAGTACGCGGAGCTTCGCAAAATCGAGAGAACAAAAAGACAAGGAAGGCACGTGAAGACAACAGAGGGCGGACCCCCTATTTATAGGCGGCGACCTCGGAGCATCGCGGCACGCCTCAACCGCGCGAAGCATCGCGGCGCGTCCGGATCCGCGGCCCCGGCGAGCATCGCGGGGCCCCTTCGCGATGCTGCATCGCGAACCACCGACAATTTTGGCGATTTTCCCTCAGACTTCGACCCTTCGCCCTCCGCGGCTCCAAGTCTGAGGGGGGGCATTTGTTGGCGCCAAAAATACGGCCCGAAAGAAAGGAAGGAAAAAGACAGCTGGCGCGCTGCCTCGCGAAGCACAGCCGCGAAGCCCAGCCGCGATGCCCAGCCGCGATGCCCCGCCACGAAGAACCAACGTGAAGCGCCCCGACCCTCGCGGCCTCGCGAAGCTCCAGAGGCGGTAATCCTCCGCGAATCCATTTGACGTTCGCGAGCCGCCACGAAGCACCCGAGGCGGTAATGCTCCGCGAACGCATTTGACGTTCGCGAGCCGTCGCGAAGCACCGGAGGTAGTAATGCTCCACGATCCCATTTGACATTCGCGAGCGCGCCGCGAAGCACCAGAGGCGGTGTGCGAGCCCTGCTTCGCGGCGCCCCTTCCATATAAATACTGGACTCCCCCTGAGTCCCGAAGACGGACAATCCTACCTTTCGGCTTCTCCTCTCCCGAATCGCGAAGCACTCTTTTCCCTGGAATCATGAGCTCCGCAAGGTATTTCTACTTCACGAGACGACTCTTCTTTGTCTCGTTTTGAGCCCCTCTTCCGAGAGGGAGGCCCTTCGCGAAGCTCAAGGGCGTTCGCGAAGGAAGGGGATTCCCATGGGAACCCGGGCAGCCGCGGAGCATTTATGCTTCGCGAAACACCCAACCCATGCTAGTGATCCCTATGCCAAGGCAGGATCACTATGCATCACGAAGCACACTGCTTCGCAGGACCCTGCTTCGTGAGGCACCCCTTCTTCGTGAGGCAGTGCTCCGCGAACACTGTTCCACTTCGCGAAGCACCTCCCACTCACACCAATGCCCCATGCTAAGGCCAAGGCACCCCACTTTGCAAAGCACACTCCTTTTCTTAGCGATTCCTCTTCCCGTGCGACCCTCCAGGTTTGCACGATGTGATTTCAAGGTCCCATGGACAATACCACCCGTAGCGTTGCTTCGCCTAATGCTTCTTCGCATAGGCACGCTAACGGCTATTGCTTCTTCGCATAGCCATGCTAACGTGGACCCCTCGATGGTTCGTCCCACGACCCCCCTTTACCATGGCCTTACCGGTACCTTCCCTTCCCCAGGACCAGAGGGTACCGGTTATGTAAGTCCTAGGGGTGTGGAGTGAACCCATTCGTCCGAGCTGCAGGACGTTAAACTGCCAAGCACCACGTCCTCAACACATGATGTTAAACTGTGACCCAACCTCGTCTCCCTCACGAAGGGTCCCCCCAGCTCAAACATTCTTTACACCACTCGTCTCCACGGGAATGGAACTCTTCCGCACATGGAATGAGATCCTCCTTGTCGGGGTGGTGTATGTTCGCAGGGGAAGGGCTGCCTCAGAGCGTAAGCCCCTAACCTTTGGTATGGATGATTGAACCCGTGCATCTCCGTACTTCCCCACTACCAAGGTCGGTGGAGGACGTGATAGGGAACGAGGCACCTCCCTATGGGCCTCCATCCTGGAGTAAGTCCCAACACCATGGGCCGCTCAACGCGTAAGCCCCTTTTCGATTCTCACGGACGCACCCTTCGCGACGTGATCGTCAGGTCCTTGCAACCTATTGTTTCTCACACCGAGCATGACTCACGTGGGCTTAGAGTGAGCACCGACCCTGACCCATTCTTTTGAACTATGAGGTCTTTGATCCATGTCAAGGCATGGTACGTAGGAAGCCTTTATGAGGTTCAAGCCCACCGCCCATTGGACCAAGGTCCACTTTCACGTCGGTTCACCGACAAACCCATCTTATGAACTACGAGGTCTTTGATCCATGTCAAGGCATGTTACGTTGGAAGCCTCTATGAGGTTCAAGCCCACCCGTATTTCACGTCGGGTTTCACCCCCGACGTTAAACTACATTCCGGTCCAGTGGTAAGCCATTGCGACCCAACCCATTCTGAACTACGAGGTCTTTGATCCATGTCAAGGTATGGTACGTAGGAAGCCTCTATGAGGTTCAATCCCACCCGTCATTTCATGTCGGGTCTCACCCCAGTCCAGCATGACGTTAAACTGCATTCTGGTCCAAATGGTAAGCTGTTGCGACCCTTTCCCACCTGAACTACGAGGTCTTTGATCCATGTCAAGAAATTGTACGTAGGAAGCCCCCACGAGGTCCAAGCCACATTTCTCGGTCATTCTTTCATGACGAGTTTCACCCACATCCAGAACGACGTTAAATTTCAATTCTCGTCCGACGGCAAGCCATTGTGACCACCCCGAACTACGAGGTCTTTGATCCATGTCATGACATTGTACGTAGGAATCCTCCCAGAGGTTCAAGCCCAACTCCCATCGGACTAAGGTCCCTCACTTACGTCGGTTCACCGACACCCACCGCCCGTCGTTTATTCACGCCAGGGTTCACTATCGTCCCGCATGACATTAAACTGTATTCCCTGAACTATGAGGTCTTTGATCCATGTCAAGGCATGGTACGTAGGAAACCTTCCCAAGGTTCAAGCCCACCATTAGTGGACCCACGGGTCTACTTTCACGTCAGTACGCTGACGATGCCCATCGGACCAAGGTCCACCTTCAAGTCAGTACGCTGACAATGCTCATCGGACCAAGGTCCACCTTCACGTTGGTTCGCCGACGACGTTCATCGGGCCAAGGTCCACATTCACGCCGGTTTACCGGCACCAACCCGAACTACGCGGACTTTGATTCCCTGCCATGGGGATACGTAGGAAGCCTCGTCAAGGCTCAAGTCCAACTTCACTGTCGCCCCCTGCGATGGTCCCACTTCACTCTCCTTCTACTCCATTCACCAATCGCCCATGGGCCGGCCCCGGTGTCGATATCCTTTCAAGGAGGATCCCTCAAATCTGATCTACCCTAGCTAATGCTCTGGTTGGGCTGATCCATCCCCGCTGGACGTTAAACTTGCGACATACCCTGTGTTGAACACGGGAAGCTGAGGAAAACCTCAGATATGTGTCTGTGACATATAATTCCCTGTGCTCGATGTGGGATGCCTCGGGCTTCCACGCCCTCGAGAAGCCTTGTGGTCAAGGATAACAGACGAACATGCCAGGTACCCCAGCATCCAGACACGCTACTGATGCCTCAACGTGACTACTCCCCTGACCGAAGGTTGCTGCCCTGACTGGACCCTTTGGAATGTCCCGACAGAAGCAGTGTAATTAACCAGCGTCCATGGAAACATGGAACTGGGAAGAGTTTCACGAACTACGTATTAAATATTTAAGGGAGACCCGGATTAGGTGATGAGTTCCGAGGAGGAATCCACGGAAGAAAGAACCGACATCCCATCATCCCGTTTCGATCAAGGAGCAGACGTCCCTGAATAAGGAGCGAATGCCACCCGCCTTTGGAAAGCGGGAATGCGGGGCAACAAAGCCGCGCGTCCTCCACAGACGGATGCGCGCGCCCCGGCGAAAGCGTCGGAAACATATATATCAATTCTCATGATGATTATTTCAAAACATCCACTTAGTTATTATTACTATTTTATCTTTTGGTAAACCAGCTAAATCATATACTCTATTTATTTGAAATTAATTTAGATAATTATACATAAAATTAATCTAATTTGAATCTACAAAAGAATTATCAATATTTATAGGATAAATTTTTTGTATCCAAAGTAGTGTTTTCATAGTAAAGTAAAACTGATTATATGGGTTTTATTTGAGAATGGATAATAACAACTATATTTTATATTCCATGATCATTAAGTGTCCAACATTACTTAGGATTAGTTTGAAATGTGATATTCTCCACCTCTGCTGATGCATTGTCATTATTTGGGTAATTATCTTCACCAAAATCAAATTCCATGAAATAATTAATTTACTCTATTAAATCATTATCTGATTAATTAGAATTTATTTCAATAAAAAAATACAAAAATTCTTCTACATTAAAATGATTAATTATTGAAAGATCAATAAAAATGTCTACAATTATAATTTTTTAAATAATACCCCTTCATTACATTTACAAGATAATTTTTATAATTATCTTTTTTATTTACGATATAAAATTTATAACCAAATACCATAATATTTTTATATATTGTTTTAAACCATTTAATTTTTTTACAATGGGTCTTTTTTAGTAATGTTTTAATGAAAAATCTATTTAAAACCTGGAAATATGTTCTAATCTATCTAAACCAAAATAATTTAGGTTAACTAAATTCTATTATAACTATCCTAGGCATTTCATGAATAAATATATTCTTTCATTATACTACAACATTATATTGTGGTGTTTTAGTGGATGGGAAGAATTATTTAAATCCATTTTTATCGAATGGTTTATCAAATTATATTTACAAAAATTACCACATAATTCATGTATTATATTAATTAGTAGTAAATATATTATGTTTACAATATTATTAATGAATGTAAAAAATTTCATCAATCTCATAATTTTTTGGATATGAAAAAAATCCAAAATAATATATTATAATCATTTGAAATTAAAAAATTATAATTCTTTTAAAAAATATTAGGTCTTATGTAATAAAAAAATTAATGATTTATAATTACAAACATATGATATTATAATCTTCATTTAAAGAATTAAATAATTATTGTGTTGATTTCCTTTTAAGCATAATCACACAGATAGTTCATTTTGTATGTAACAATGGTAGTCGAAGAACCTATTCTTGATTTGATTATTTGTTAGAAAGTCTGGTATTTTAATTCCCTGGACTAAAATTCCAAATAATTCCATCTAATTCTAAAACAATCTATTACTAATCGTTCTTCTTAGTTATAAAATAGAATTAAATAGAGCATTTTATTTATTTTCAATATGTTGAAAATTAATGTAATTTATTTTGTATAGGATTAAATATATCATTTTGAAAAATAATAATAACTTTTTTAATCAAATAACTATGAAATATATATTATATTATGATTCAAACCAATTACACAATATAATTTTGAAATTCTAACTATTTTGGAAGTACCATCATCACAAATACGATTAATATGACCGTCACAGTTGTCCTAAACGTGATAGGGCCACCATGAAATTAATTATATGATACAAATGGTGGACCATCACCTATCATGTAATTGAATTGATAACTATCAAAATAACCCATGTTTTTGATAATTTTTATGTATATTTCCTAAAATTTAACAATCATACCTATTATTTTTCTACCCATGCTAGCATTAGGCTAGCTGGAATAGTGGGAGAAAATTCTGGCCCAAATATTCATTGGACTCATTTGTTAGTGGTAGGATAATAAAATATACCTATTAGAGTAAATTTTCAGTATTTATAAACTATTTTATGAATTTTAGTTGTAAATAATTAGAATAATTGCATTTCATTCCATATTCAAAATAGGTTACCCAAAAAATACAATCTTTTTATATTTTTACAAAGATAGAATAATTTAAAACTGTTGCTAAACTGATATATCCAAAACCATTATTATTTGTATTTAGTTACATTAAATACATATTCTTGTTATATTATTATTTATGATTTAAAATGTAGAAAAAATATAATTAATATTGACTTCATTATTTTTCAAATCTTAATTATATTTTTAATTTTTAATATATTTTTTAAAAAATTACAATTCAATCCATAAGTTGTGTTTCATCAATTATATTTTCATTATTAAATTTATTAGATTCATTTTCAACATTTTTAGATCATATAGATCTAAATTAAATATTATTAATTCAAAATTATCAATAACTTTTAGAAATATTTGGACTTTATCATTTTCCCCTTATAAATTTTGCACCTCAGTATTGTCATTCACATTAGATTTTTCATTCTGGGAGTCATATATATTTATATTATTGCATATCTATTGTATTTTATAATTATATATAATTTACTAATTATATTGTATTTTAAGTGTATGAATAATTTCAGATTATATAGAGTCCATAATATCTTAATAATTTATTTTCTTTATATAGTAATACATTTTTGGACTTCACAGAATCAAAATAAAAACAACATTAAAAAAAATTGATTTTAATTTTCAATTATATCACTAAAATAAATATTTTTAGGAGTTATTTACATATTAAATATTTAATCATTTACCTCAAACTATACTACCATCCAATAAATAATACATATCTATTTTTAAAACTAAAATTATTATAAGGGTAAAAATTGATTTTGTAGTCCCAGTCTCAAAAAAATAATTCCATTACTTTCATCTTTTTTCATTTTCATTCATTGGATTCATGAGTTTATAGTATTAGGTTCTTTGGTGACCATTATTGATGTACCCATTGAGTGTTAATTCTATTAAATCATTATTGTAACTTTGATTACATCACTAATATTCATTAATGAATTTCTACAAGAAATAATTATTTCTCACAAAATTTTTCATGAGCATAGAAAACATATTAATATAGTATCCAATTTCATTGTAACATTCATTGAACAGATATTTATATGAATTATAAGTATAAATAATTTAATATTAAAATTCAATACCATTTCCCATTACTGACTAATTATCAGCAATTTTTTTCATTTTTAATTTATACTTAAATAGAGATTCATAATATAATATACGGTAATATATTTGAAATTATTAATTGCATTGATGTACACAATATTTACATTACATAAACTTGTATGATCTCTATGTAATCCTTCCACTTGTGTTTTCCGTAAATTCAATAATACCAGTCACACGATTAGTAATACATATAAACAGATAGAAAATTTGGATTTTTTATTCATAATCAACCAGATTAAACACCTGGTACTCTACTCAATGTATTCCATGATGGGTTATCTATAGAATTTATGTTCTATATCAATTCATTTGAATAATTATTAACATATTGTGGGATGTTAAAAAAGATAAAACATGGCTATAAACACATATAATTATATAAAAGTACAAAATATTTTTATGATTAAAATTCGACACATATTTTATAATAAAATTACCTACAAGTGTCTTAGGATCATCTTTGGGTATCTCTTATGGCTTATACATGATATTCCATTGATCCACGATTAAATGGTTCAAGTAGTTTTCTATTATTTATTTCCATTATATAGACAGACGGTCTGAGAACCAGGTAGAAACCTGCTACAAAAAAAAATTATATAAAAATTAAACAGTACAAAAATGATGGTTAGTGACAAAAATAATGACTAGAGGGGATGTGAATAGTCATTTAATTAAATTTAAATTAAATTAAAAAAGATATTTTTAAATTATAATTAACATTTAGTGTAGTTTTCTTGAAATGAATTGAAGTAGAACTAAATTGAAAGAAAAGAAATTAGTTATTGTTGCTCAGATAAAAAAATCATATTATATTTCTCAAATTTATATATTCCTCGAGATAATTGGAACACACCTAGAACCTCTCTTTTAATAGTGTGAAATCATGTTATATATTTTTCCTTTTATAGAACCCAATTTAAAAATGAATCCATTTTATAACAGAACAATCCAGTCTTTGACCTAGATTTTGATCAAGTGTCCCAACCAGCACTACATTTTTTGTGATGGAATATAAAGACAATGTAAGAATTGATTCTGATTTTGAAAAGCATATATCAGTGTTGAATAATTAAAAATATATTATAAAAAATTAAACACTAATAAAAAAAATACCAATATTCAATCTATTGAAAAAAATATTTCAAAGATGATGAATCATGGTGGTTATTGATCTAATTAATGGAACAATGTATAATGTTGATGTTATTTTATTATCATATATATGGAATGAAATTTTGAGTAGTTTATTAATCATTTGAGAGACGTAATAATTTATTCATAATATTATAATAATGGATCTATTAAATGACCCATGACCATCATTTTTTTTTGACTAAATGATATCTCAAATTAATTAATCTCAAATCATTAAATAACGATTTTAGAAGAGAACCATTAAAAAATGGTTTCATGACACTATTTACTGATTTAAAATTGATTTATGTTCTAATTATCATGGTCTATAAATTCTGCATCGAATAGAAATTGAAATTCTATACCTTTATTTATTGATAAAACATAAATATAAAGTAAGAGAAAAGTTTTGTATAAGAAATATATAATATTTATAAATATAATACTGTTTAAATAAACTGGATGAAGTTATAGTTTATTAAGATAGTAAAAATGTTGTAAAATGAAGTATCATGAGAAAATAAAGTATATGTAAATAAGCACATAATATATTCAAAAAATTATTTTTTAAATAATATAGAATTATATTTTCACAATAATTAATAAAATCATTATCAAAAGATATTTATTTTATATGCATCAATAATATTAATTAATTAAGAAAATAATTATTTTGAAAAAATGTTGGATGATGAATATACTTGGGGGAGGAATGATATATCATTGTTCAGGGTTATATGGGTATAATTGTGTATTATAATTGTAGATATATATATTTTGTTGATGTATAACGATTTAATGATCTGTTGTTGATGTAAAATATTGTATATATCTACTTTTGATCTAAAGTGATATATAGATCTACTAGTAGTACATAACAATACATCAGTAAAAAAGAGTCACTACCTTGATACATTCCAATAAAATAGGTTAAACTATATTCCCTGGAATAAAAAAAATGATGAATACCAATAGTTGATAGATCTACCATGGTGACATATAGATGATTCTTTTGAAGAGAGATGATACCACCTCTGTAGAGAAGAAAGATGCAACGATGTTGTTAAATCTGCTGGTGAAGATAATATATGAGGGAATAAAAATATAATTATGGATATAGATATATAGGAGGATTATGATATACTAGTAGTTGATGTTATAATGAAGCTGAAAAGGTAATATAGCTGGTGTATTATTGACCTTCAAAGTGTGTATTGGTTTTTTGATCACATATCACTCATAGGGGTAAGGATCAACTGATAATGACCAATGATCGATTGTTGAAATGATCATCTGGTGATTACATATATACCAGTCAGCAGGGAGACACAATGGAAGGATAAGATAATGGAAATAGAATATCCAGACCACCTATGTACTTATTAGTATTCTATAATCAAAATAAGAGAGTATATTGTTGAGTTGTAGTGACATAAAGATGAAAAATGGATATAAAATTCTATGACATTAATATTAAAATAAAAAAAATGGTTCATCTAGTCATGATGATGATTAATGGAAATGAAAAGTTTAAAAATATAGGATTTATGGTCTATAGGATTAATATGGCCGAATATAATGAGTATATGATAAGTAAAATTACTAGGGTGGATGAGATCAAAGGGTTCATCAAATAGACTACCTAAAATCTATTAGATGAGAAATATCATATCATTATATTATGAATGGATGAAGTTGGATGCAAGTATTACATCCCACATTAGTTCCACTCATGGTATTACCCCCATTATGACAAAAAAAACCCACCCCTTTCACCATTAGAGCAGGATAATAGTGATCAAGATCGGTCATAGGAAACCCACCTTACTAGCAATGGATTCTCCCCATCGACACATACTTGCATGCACCATGGGCCCCCCTATATAGAAGGCATACACACAAACCTTATGTTCTTTAAATATTGGTTTCAAATCCCCATCCTCTAAATGGGATACCTAAGGAAGGCTCTCCACTAGGATTTACCCAATGGGACCCCTAATAGTGGTTGAGGGATAACAATGGTGGCTCACGTTGGATATACCATTTTTCGACAAGTTAACACATGAAAACATTCATAATAAACATTAAGTGATTTCCGAAATTAAAACAATTATTAGACACTAATAATTTCTATGATTAAGTTATATTAATTTTAAAAATAAATTTTATATGTAAAAATAAAATTACTCTTATAAATAATTTGAACATAATTACCAATAATAAAACATTAATTTATCCAAAGAAAATCAACAATTAAGGTACTAAAAAGAAAATTTAAGTAATAACATACGGATTATATAAATACAACATATGCCAAGTGTATTACTTAAACCTGAGGTGTTGATTTATTTTATGAATTAAAATAAGAAAAAATTATTTTTAAAAACATTGTTTTGTAAAATATCCATTTAATTTTTTTAAAACCCTTTTTAAAATAAAATATCACCTAAATTTTTGAAAATAAATCTCAATATAAAAACTGATTTTTTATTATAAATGATAAAAAAGTATTGGGTGATCTTGTTAGAAGAAATTTACAAACATGTCCTACACTTTAAAAAAATATTCCATTCTCCATTATAGTAAATGGAAAACGATCAATTCTTCAAAAAATATAGGAACATTCCATTCTAAAAGTCTATAAAAATAAATAATGGGTAATTATTGTTAATAAATATTTTGAAAAAGGTGTATGAAATTTTTTGAGTGGATCATTAGAATACAAGGTTTTTTATAAAAATAATATTCATCCAAAGATAAAATTTAATAAAAATTTTGTTGAAAAACATTACGAAATAATTTTGTACTAAAGAGTGAGAAAATGAAACTTATACACTAAAAATATATTGTTAAACATATTAGAAAAAAATTAAACAATTCTATTTTACTAACATCAAATAACATTTCTTAATTGAATATTTGATATAAACAATTTCTATTAAAATTATTATGTGAAATAAATCCATATAGAAATCCTTACGTTGAAGTGTTAATTAATAAATACATGAATTATGTTGGAAAAATATAAATAACAATAATATAATTTGGAATAAAACAAATTATATTAAAACTTAATTACTCACATAATCAAATAATATCAAGGATAACAAATAATAAAAATAACCTAATGAAAATAACATGAGTTGTTAAATTTTTTAAAACCTAGTAATTTTTCAGAAAAAATACTTTACAAGATGTATTAACAATTATAACTCAAAATAACATGAATTATGATTTATTAAGGATATAATTTTATTATTCAATGTATATACACCATAAAAAAGTATATTATAGTCAAAAAAAATACAATATGAATCAATGAAGAGACTTTGAGATAATGTACCTTACCTTATGAATTTATAGGTTGAACATGATTTAACCTCATATATAGTTGTTTCAAACATTTTATGAACATATACAATAAAAATATTAATATTTTTATAATCATATATGACCTATTTATGACATATTATAACTTATTCTCTAGTAATCCAAAATTAATTTCATTGATTCTTGGGTAAATTTCCTTTTTTCTCATTCATGTTTTGTTTGGAAAATCCCATTTTATAACCATATTATATTGTTCCAACATCTACAAAATATTTATCATGAAATAATTATTGGGCCTTCAATAACATAGACATATGATTATTTAAAATTATATAAGATTAATTTGAATTAAAGGAAGTAATATAACATTTTTTGTTTTAAGAATCATTTCTTTATGATATATATATCTCTTATTATCTACAAATATAAGGAATTATTATTACTTGATATGCTTATATTTCATAAGGAATATTTAGTCTGTTTATTTTGATTTTATAAATTTTATATTCATTTCTTACTACAAGAAATGAATAACCAAACATGATTTTCTTCCATAATTTATATTTATTGGATCTTAAAATCAAAAAAATTAATGAAAATAAATTCTATATGTCTCTAATAATTTTCTCGAACCAATATTTATTGAAAATTTAAGAAATAAAATACATAAATCTATAAAATAATAGTTATACTACTAGTTCATAACTAATATTTACTCGCAATATTTACTAAATAAAAATAATTACATATTATATAGAACATCACATAGGATTGTAGTAGGTGCTAAACGCATATCGTCAATTAGTTATGGGTTGAAGACCCAATTTTCATCCTAATTTCGTAGGTTATCACCCGATATGAAGGATTTCATTTTTTTAAAGTATATTACTATATTTTTTATAAAAATTCCAAATTGTAATAACACATATTTCCCTCAAAATAAATGATTAAATTGTACCCAATGGTTCCATATATGTATAGAATTATTCCCAAAATATAAAGGGCCTTATTCATTAATAAACAATTTCCCTAAAACATATATTAAATCAATGTGTTTTATTCCCATAAATGATTCCAACAATACCCTTAATCATAATAGACTCTTATCCTATAAAACCTAAAAACTTGTGTTCAATAATTTGTACACATGGAAAATATTAAAGTCATAAACCCATGATGGTATGTCTAACTGTTAGTTAAGTGAATACATATAAGATTCTAAAATATCATATAATCTTGAGATATTTCATAAATGTTATAAAAATCCATTTAATGAAATACTAATAGGGTGAATTTGTTGAATTCCAAAACATAAATACTTATTATATTTTTATGACAATGTAATTCTATCCTTACTCAACGGGTTAATTATTAGAAATAGTATTTGACATAGATAATTCTATTCTTCAACAAATTTAAAACAAATGACTATAAATTGACCCATTTGAATACATTTGCATCCATCTATAATAAAATTCAATTTTCATCGGTAATCAATTTATTTATGCCCATATTTTCAACACGTAGTCAATTTACCTATTCCAATCATTCAACTTCACGAGTTTATCATTATAAATTTTTGAATTAAGTGAAATAGATACTTTTTCCAACATGGTACCATCACATGATGATCTTAGAGAAACACATCATTATCTTATATTAGGAGTCATATATTTCGTTATGGTAAAGAATTTTAAACATATTTTTAGATAAATGATGAAGAATAATGAATCACTTCAAGAAACATACCCTATACCAATGATTTGGAACCATTGGTATAGGCCTCCAATCTATTGGTATAGCCTATACCAAGGGATGGAGAACCGTTTCCATGTAAGCCGTGGGGATAGGTATATACCAATGGTTTTCAAAACTGTTGGTATATTTAATCAGAAAATCTATACCAATAGTTCTATAAAACATTTGGTATATATAAATCAAAAAACCATCATTCAGTTGGTTTTGATCCCAGTACCTCCTATTTGTGATTTCAACGATCTAACCACTAACATAACTCACTTTTGTGAAAATAATTTCATAAATATATATATTTATTATTAGAAGTATTTTAAATTTTGATTTATTTAATTTCATCTATAAGATGATTCCTTTAAAAATACATGTACCTATACCAACGGTTCTCAAAATCATTGTTATAGACCTATAGCAATGGTTTTGAGAACCGTTGGTATAGGTTCTTTGATTTGGGGACCTATACCAATGGTTTTGGACAAATCGCTGTCTAGGGAGGACCAATACCAATGGTTTGGCCAACACCATTGGTATAGGGTCTCTATAATGTACCTATACCCACAGTTTTCTTAAAAAAGTTGTTATAGTTCCAAATTAGTGAACTATACCAACGGTTTTCCCAAAACCATTGGTATAGATCCAAATTAGTGACCTATAAAAATAGTTTTGGGAAAATCATTGGTATAGGTCTATATAAGTGACCTATACAAAAAGTTTTGGACAAACCGTTGGTATAGGTCCAAATTAGTGAAATATACCAACGGTTTTCCCAAATAATGTAGGTTTAGATCATATTTCTATTATTGACACTTTGAATCATGAGTACTATCAATCAACCATTTGATCTGTCAGTCATGTATGAATTCTACCTCAAAATCGTGTCCCCAAATTAAAGATTCATGTCCCATGATTGATCAAATAACATTCTTCATTCTCACAACACATAATTTTCATTCAATAACCACATGGGTCATTGCACACAATAGTTCTTCATACCACCACTAGTATCCCAATTTTGAATCATGGGTCGGAGGCCATTAAGGTTTTGTTTCCATCAATACTATACTCCAACCAAAGTCATCATTTTATAGACAGCCACTTGTGAATAAATATTTCACTCATATCATTATCCCATTAGGTTTCCCATAATCACCAAATTACCAATCATATTCACCGTTATCATCATTTGTGTTATAGAATTTTATTAATACAAAAAAACATAGTGCCAGAATCCATAATCGTAGTGTGAAAACCATATTATAATTTTTAGAATGTCCAAAAAACTAATCCTCATATTATATCTAATATAGTTTAGGGTTGAACTTGGTCACTCATTGTAATCATACATTAAACTAGTGCATAATTCTTTTTCAATAAAATGATAATAATCAAAAGCACATCCCATAAGATTATAATACTAGGTATAGAATATGTTCTATTGTCATACACTAGGAGATTCAAGTATAAATCCAAAAGAACATTTTTCATAGTTCTTAACCCTAGGTAATGCTGTTCTAGAACCATATCCCCATATAGAATCCATAAAATGGTGTATTAATAGGAACAAAAAAAATATTATTTAACATGAAAAATATTTAAGATGTTATTATATATTTATCATCAATGATTATATTAGTTTTGGGTTCCCAATTATTTGTTTTCCAAATTCAAGAATCTAATATTTCTTCTACCCATCCTCTGATAACAATTGTTGTCACCTCAACCCTAATATCCTATAGTTTTTTTCTTACATTAATTAAATGGAAATATATACAAGCAAACACATCCCAAAATACAATATTGTTTAGTATTCTGGGTAAAATATATACATTGATGATTCTAACATAAAATATGAATAAAAAAATTATATCATTATTTTTAAATAATTTCATTTCTGATTCATGTATATTAAAAAATATCCATCATCGTACACATCCTAGAATCCAAAAAATTTAATTAAAAAGGGTGAGCTCCTATTCTTTCTAAGAGTTATGGAAAGTGAAAGCTATTATGGATCAATAAGAATAATACAAATTTAAAGGTAAATAGAATTACACACATTACTTTTAAAAAATGGTTCTATAATGAATATATATGGATTTATCAATAGATAGTGTAAATAACTAAATGATTGTTCCATTTAATCAATTAACTACAAATTCCATGAATCTAGAGATAATAAAAATTTGAAAATATCATGAATACCAATAACTTAACACTTAATGAAGGAAATTCTCAATCATTAGATGTCATATTCTCATGAAAATGATAAATATACCATCATGACGATTCAAAATATGGTTTATAAAAACTGTTACAATCTTTTAAATTCTAGCATACTAATTATCCAAATGAGACTAAATGTATGAAAATGTGGATATAAAATTATGTACCCCTCCTATCACTTTATGTAAAAATTATTCATCCTATATTTAATAAATTATTTAATTCAAAAACAACATGCCTTACCATTAAATAAATGTATTGGATATGGAATAAGGATTATCAATACTTCTCCATTCAATTAAATAAAATCTAATGTAAAACAACATATGTATAAATTAGATATGACTTATGAAATTACCAAAACTAGGATAAATTATACAAATATTTCTCAAAACATTATTGTCCTATAATCACAGTAATGTGAATGATTCAATTTAATGTAAATGGCTACAAAAGTTGTCATTTTTGGGATTTCCAAAACTATCATCGGTCAAATTAATCATTAACTATCCCAAGGAAAAAAATTATGTTATAAATAAAATATATAAATAATGTATTTTATTTAAAATAACGGATTGTAGTCACTCATTAATAAAAATATAATAACGATATATTTAAAAATATTCTTGAGAAAAAAATAATGTTCATTTTTAAAATCACAATTTAAAACAATAAAAATATATTTAAATTAGATTTAAATTCGGTTAACCATTGAAACTTATTAGGGATGTTTTAAAAATTGGAGCTTTCATAGTTGAATTAAATTCCATATATATAGTACACATTAAAACCAAGATTCCATTCATCTATTTAATAAAACCCATATTGGCCTTATTTTCAAAATTACATTAAGTTAATTTTTTTCTAAATGTACAAATGTGTAAATATTATTGAAATAAATCATTTGGGAATGGGTTAAAAATTTTGAATTTATTTTTTAAAAAAAATTAATAGAGAAAAAATTATTTTTGATTAAAAAGAAAAAAAAGGCATGTTTTACTAAAAACTTATTCCCAATCATTTTAAGTTCCAAAGAGTGGAAAAATGGCAAATTTATATGAAACATTATTAATAATAAGACTTTTAAAATATGATATGGGTCTCTTAGAAAATAATGAATAATTTCCTTCTTTTGGAACTCAAGTATAAACAATCCTAATTAAAATGATATTGTGAAATAAATAATTATTATGATAATTACATTGATGTGAGAGTTAATCAATAAATAAAATTGGATCAAATTTAAATACAAATAAAAGAGTGAAAATAAAACATAGGGTATATCATATTTTATACAAACATAATATAATAATATCATAGTTAAGGAATAAGTCATATAATCTAGTAAATTGAAATTTCCCTATAAAAACATTACCACTTAGTGGATTTTAATTAAAATTATCCTAATGAAAAAATTAAAATTGAAAGAAAAAATCCTATTTAAAATAATGTTTTATGAGTTTACTTGTAAAAGGGGAAGTATATAAACTATTTTAGATAAATTATGTTCATTATTTGATAATATGACTCAATGATGAGAAATTGAGACAAAGCCCCTAACCAAAAGCTTTCTTTTTGAAGCATATGATTTATCCTTCTATATTGTGGTTTGAAAATTATAATGTACATGTAGAAGATACATATTTATATTTATTATATCATATATGATCATTTAAAAAACTTATTCCATGTTTATTATTAATCATTCATTATTTTCATTAATATATGTGTCTGTTGCATTCTTTTTTCATTCATCATATTTCATGAATGTTCTAGTTCTTACAAATATTATCTAGTTATATAATTTTAGAATAATAATCATGAAACTGTTTTCATAATTAAAAATTAAATTATACATTTATAACCAATAAGGAATTATTATTTTTAAAAATTAACTATATTATAATCATTAAGACGGTAGGTCGTATATACACATGAGTAATGTTTCCATTTTTTATGATCATTATGGAAATGAGATAACTAATATATTATCATTATATAATTGATCATAATTTATAAAATAAAATATTATTTCATTAAAAATATTTATTTTCCTCATCCATGTGGTGTGGTGGTGAAATGTGGGTCACATTGCTTTCTGTTGGTGGTAGTCCACAAGTGCACTAACTAAGTTGTCATCCTTCAATGAGTGAAAATGTAAAAAATAAAATTTTATAATAAAATTTATAAAGGTTAAATATTTCATGAATATAATAATTATATCAAAAATATTAATTTAATTTATCCTTATTACTTACCATGTAATGAATTTGAGAAAAACAAATAACCTCACATTGTGAGGTTGATGTGCTCCATACATAATAGCGATGTTATCGTATCGCCTTTGAAATTGAAATAAAATATAAATATATATATATATATGATATAATAAATAATTTATAATAAATAATTTATTAATATCATATATATATATATATACACACACAAAAATTATATTCCAACTCATACCCAGCATTGATAGGCATTGAAGTAAAATGTGTCAGATCTATTCCCCATGGGGTTGTCCTTGTTACACAGAAACAATATCATTGTTTCCCATTATGTAAAAAGGATATGGGTATATTCCATTTAAATAAAATTATATATTCTTATTATATTTTTGATAGTTTTCTATTATATAATGACAAGTAAATTTTATTTTGTGTAGGTTGATGTTGAAATATAACAAAATAATTTATAGAAGGTAATTTTCCTAATATTCCGGAGACCACATTAAGATTAAAACTAATGTATTCATTGAATTAACTTAATACTAATGATGGAATCTAGGGTGAGGGTATAGAGGTAAGAAGTTTATTGGGAAGGTAATCTCTCATAAAAAAGGGTTTTAATGTGTTAATAAGAGAGGAGGTTGGGTGATATTTAATAAGTAAGGTGACGGGTACACATTAAATTTTCAGAATGAAAAACAAGTACCCTTATTTTACAAATTGAAAGAGAATCAAATGTCGTGTATTGTTTATAATTAAAAATTAAATTGTCTTTATTTTTTCATATAATTTATTTTAGACATATTTTAGTTATATTTATACATTCTATTCTTAGTATCACCCACAGTAAATACATATTTACATTAACCCCGTTAAATATTTTTTATTATTTTTACTATTCCGTTTGTCCATATATTATACCGGAAATATCACTTACTATAGGTTTTTATGATTACATATATGGAATAAATTTATGTACATTTTATTAATAGATTTTTTTCAATTTAAAATTATATATTTATACGTGGTGAAAAAGTGGGTTTCCATTTTGAAAATTACCATTAGAATGATATGAGATTTTTCAAAATTAGGAATGAAATTGATTAATATTAAATAATTAGTTAATATATAATATAATTGATCATATTATAGATTAAAAAAAATTTAATATAATTTACCATTGTAAATTATTTTCACTAAAATGAAAATTTTTAAATGAAAATGATCTTTATTCACCATTCATTGAAAATTTAAATTTATTAGAAAAATCACCAAAAATATCATAATATAATATTGATTTATTTATTTTAATATTAAATTTATATTATAGAACTTTTTTTAAATTTTTATAATTTACAATTTTATATTAATTACTAAAATTTCACCTATGATGTGTTTTAAAAAATATAATGTTTTTCAGAAAACATTTTTTTTAAATGTTGTATATTTTAATTCTATTAAATAGATAACCATAATTTTCATAACACATACATTAGTTTTCATAGGTTCTAATTTAATTTTTATGTTATAATTTTATACAATATTTTTATTAATTTACTCTTGAGGTTGTCAGTTCCCCAACCTATCAAAGAGAATAAATTTAATAAAATATAATTTTTGGGTTGTTTAAGAATGGTGTTTTGGTTATTATATGCTATTGAATTCAATGCTATTATTTTGGAATTTTAGGTTGTTAAAATAACTATTCCATTATAGGTATATATTATAAATGGGTTTATCATATGATTAATATAGGTCTCTACCGAAACGTATATTTTATTATGATCTTTCTAACATGTTCGGAATACATAGTAACCGTAATGTTTTTTCGACATATCTATATGGATGATACATAATAATAGAATAAACACCATATTTATGGTATTATAGATGGATAAATCACATTTATATTCTTATTTATAATTATTTTATAATCTAGGAATTAGTTTCAATAAACACAACTCTACTATATACACACACAAGGGTCGGTCCTTGTAATAAAGTGTGTTCCTTTTCCTTATTTCATAACTTTTCATTCAAGTTAGAATTAGTATAGTATTTTGGGAATCCCATTCTAACTGATAATATGGGATTATTTTATGATGATGAAATAATTAATTACTATTACTAGTTAACTTATAACACAGAATATTAGTTTGAAATGGTAATTTTAAACTTTTAAATAAATAATAAGGAAAATAGTATATATAGTATACTAAAAAAATGAAAAAAAAATTAAATCATGTGATCATTGATCACAATTTATTATAAATAATAATTAATTTCTATTACATTTAAATGAATATTGAAATAATTGATTGGAAAATTAAGATAAATAATGAATATATATAATATATTTTTTTAAATATAATCCATATTCATCATTATTAGAAACTCATTTATCTAAAATACTATTTTTTACTGATGTATATCATGTTATACAAATAGTTAAAAAAACAGCATCTAAATGATATATTTCATTATATATAATCTTCAATTGAATATTTTGGACTCTTTTCTATTGAATTTATATTAGTGTGTATTACAAATCAAAACTAGTATTTTATGTTTAATGGAATGAAAACATTTAATATAAATTAATCCTTTTAAATATGAACTATTATCATTATCAGGAGTTTCCAATATCTGAATAACTGGATTCATGTTATCAAATAACACATTAGAGAAAACATTTATACATGGAACATTAATGATTTTATTTCTATAGGTACCATAAGTGAATACCTAAAAAACATATTTAATAACTCATAATATATATATATTTATAAAAATCAATTGTTATTTAATCAATATTTTGATGGAGTTTATAAAAACATCTATAAAATTTGGAAATACACACTAATCATGTAATGAAATAAACTTTTGGAATAAATTTTAATGTTTCACGAGAGTGAAAATTACAGATATCATGAAAAAATTTATAACCCTGGTGCTATAACTATTGAAAAATGATATATATTATTGTTGTATTGAAATATAAATTTATATTATTTTTAATACTGAGGATGTTTTGAGTATAATATTATACGCATTTTCAATGATAATATAACCCAATTTAGTTATCACTCAGAAATAAAAATGGGTAATCATTTCATTTAATTGTAATATATTATTAGAGATGGAGAAGAATAATTGTTCTCATCGGTAATGTACTGTCATTTTTTCTCAGTGTTATTATTCAAATATAATATCTATTTCTTCACATATGGATTTTTTGAAAACATGAATGAAATATTATGGAATAATATTATAATGGTACAATATGTACAAATTCCATTAAAATGTGACCAAAGTCACCATATAATAATTACTATAATCCTGGTATGAATATTTTTTAATTTCATTTGAAATTGTTTAATGTATATATATTAAGTAATTAATTTTAAAAAATCAATTTGATTATAGAATTTTTAAAATAGGGGTGTAAATAAGAACATATTTCGTTAATATATTTGAATATTTTCTTTATTTTTTGAGGATTGATAAATAAATTGTTATGGAAAAGTATAAAATTTTATATTATATACAATTCAGTATCAAATAAATATATTTTAGGGATATGATAATAATCCATATCAATCAAAAGGCTCCAATGATGTGAAATATATTTCAATATAGTTTTAATAGTTATATAATGACTACTTGTCTAAAGGGGGAACATCATTTTGACTATATTACTTTATGTGTGAGTCATTTTTTAGGGAAAATTGAACCATGTTTTAAATATAAATTCACAAATAAGTGATATATTAAATAAGTATTATATATAAAATATGAATGACCTAAAGGAAACTCAGTCTTATATAACATCAAATATTTATGTGTTGAAACCACATCATTGGATGAAAAATGATTTTTAGGAAATGAAATAGTATAAAGAATTATTTTATAAATGGGTTTGAGTGAAAATAAATATAATATTTGATTCCCATGATATATTGAGATATATTATATTAAATTTTATACTCTAGAGTTAACATGTAAATTTTTAATTACTAAAATTATTGTTGAACATGATCAATTCAAAATGGTAGTAATAGATCTTACAATTTGAGGACGCATCAATGAACCTTTTATCATGGATACACGTGTAATTTTTTATATTTTCATGATATATAAAATTTTCTGTAGAATTAAATATATATATAAAAGATGTATTATCATGATGATAATATTGATGATGATGATTCCTCTTCTGCGATCCTTGCATCAATTAGAGGATCATCTTAGAATACTTATCAACAATATAAAATAATTTTTATATTGAATTGTTTTGATGAATTAATATTTAAAAATAATCCTGTAACATGATCCCATTATTAAATTCACTAAATTTATATTCCATGATTATTTTTTAATTTTTTTAGAAAAGAAAATTACTTTTTATCTATTTGTACTGTAATGTTTACAAAAATTATCAAAATATCTGATAAATGTAAATATTTTTTGTATAATTTCAAACATATATTGATAATATATTTTTTATATTTTTAACATTTTTATAGTATATTAAAATTTTCTATCATTATATATCGCATCTTACCTCGTAAACAATTTCAATTTTTTTTATAATTTTCTATAACTAATTAAATAATTAATAATTTTTTATTAAATTATTTTTTATACCATATTCTAATTAATTATTGTTTTTTTAAAATGTTTAGTTTATATGAATTTTTTAAAAAATATTATTATTTTTACATAAAAATTAGATCATATATTTGATATATCTCACCAATCTAGAGAGGATCCTTCTTAAATATCATTTTTTATCCTCTATAGTTATCAACACAGTATCCAACTATATATTCTATGAATTATATAGATTATATATTTGGTAAAAATATAATCAAACATTATAATAAATTATATCATATTCATAGGATATTCCTTGGTCCCCAATAGTTTTTATGATAACAAGTATCCCACATAAAAAAATTAATTTATTAGTTACTTGTCTATTGATCGTGAAGAAATCATAATCATTTTAATTTGTGACATCTCATGTTTTGACAATACTATTCTAGTTGAACCATAAGAAACCATTCAGGTCATCTCAATGAAAATTTATTTATTTATCATGACCATTTTAGTAATTTTGAATAATTGTTTCTTCATATATTTATATTATATAAAATTTTCATGATAACTAATATGTGTTTTTTTCTATATTATGTTTATAAGATTGGATTTTATGTAAATCCAGACATTAAATATCATTTACTGATATATAAAATTTTTAAATCCATGTTAAATTCATAGTTTTTTTATTTAAAAAATGGAGTACGTTTATCAAAATCCTAAAGCATGAAGCATTTTTTTTGAGTGTTTTCAATTATATAAATATATTTTCTTTATACTGACTAGAAAAATAATATTTAAGACTAATATATTAGATATTTATAAGTATTGGGAAATATTCATGAGATATATGGAATGAATTTATATGTTATTTTATAATACCATAGAGGGAACCTTAAACACCATTAAAAAATGATGGATATGAATTTTGACATTGTTCAAGACTAGTATTGGGGACTTAAAGTTAATGGACATCAGAAAACCATGAAAAATGGAAGTGTAATAAAATGTTTTAATATAAGAAATTTATGATAATATATTTTATGTGTACCTATGATATTAGTGAATGAATAAATTTATGTAATTTAAAACAGTGTATATTTTATAAAAATGATAAATTTTTATATAATCACTATTGGAAGAACATCAATTGAAGATCACACTTGAGACCATCAAATCATAGGCTTGAACTAATTTATCTCATAATATGTTATGAGAGTAAGTACACATAGATCATTTATGAGGATATGTGGAGGGTGTACCAATTTAAAAACTATATTATAACCTAGTAATTCATCAATTGAGGGTGAATGGATGTTTGACACTTTAAAAAACATGTATGATATTTGAGGGATACATTATAGGATATGAACATACATTAACTGATGCCAATGAATGATGAATGTAAAAGAATGTTTTAGAATTCATAACCTACTCCATTGCCTCCTCCTCTATAGATCCACATCAACTAAGTGTTTTATATTAGGGATTCAGATTATAATATTCTACCGTCTTAGGTTGCACATTATATTATATACACATTATCTAATTACATGATTGAAATAAAATAGATTACGTTAACAATACCTAATATAATAGATTCATCAATAAAAGTTCCATTAAATCCAGATGAGGTTGATATTGTGGGATATTTGTCCTAAAATTGCATACTCTATGCATCAATACTTTTACAAAAACCAATGTGTAATGTAAAAATAAAATTTATAGTTTATATAAATCGATTAATAACTTATTTATATATATATATATGTGAATATTTTGATATAAATATCATACAGGTAAATACAATATATATATATATATTATTTTTAGTTAACTCCGACACAACATTCTATATTATATTTAGAAAATTTCCAATATTCATCATATGGATTTATATGTTGATATTTTTATGAGATATATGTGATTTCTTATGTTTTCTAAATTATTATAAACTGATGAAATGACTGAATTGTGTCATTAATATTGTTGGTACATATTTTTTAAGACATGAGATAATTAATGTATTACTTATGTATAGTAATTATAATATTTCATTGGGAAATAAAATTTTCATCTCACATACATTAAAATTTGATTTCATGTCATTTATTTTTATTTTTTTTGTATTCAAATCATTGGGACATCAGGGTATGGATTCATGGAATCGTAATTCATTTATCTTCAAATATGGACAATCCGTGATAGGGAATGAACTAAATATATTTCGTAAATATTTCAGAATGAATTAGTTAAGTGATATATTCTAACATTTGATGATATGATTGAAATATTTATTTCATAACAGAGTATGGTTTTAAATAAATATATAAATGTTAACATTGGGGATTTATAATGTAATTTCTAAATTATATTGCAGGTTTTTTCTCAAGAAGAAAAAATTGATTTCTAGTTACGATCCATACATGGTGATGTGAAGGAAGAAAATAATATTTTCAGTGGTATTATTGAATAATTAAATTATTATAAATTATAGAAAATAATATTTGATTCATAATTATAACCATTTTAATGAATTTCAGGGAAGAACTATCATTGATATGTAAGATGAACGATTAAAAATATATTTTCATTTGGTAGAAAATTAACTAAATTTATAAGTACAATATTTTAGAAGAAAATTGAATGTCAATTAATAAGAATGAATTCATTTGAAATAATATTTTGATCATCAAAAAAGTGAATATAAGTATAGATATTTCTTATTACGATATATGTTTGAATTAGTTATTAATGAAGAAATTCTATATTCCATCAAGTTTGGTTTTTATTAGATTTCATTTTTTTATTATATAATTATATTTATGTTAAATATTGATCATATTTTGTCCAAAATATATATATATATATTTGATGTTTCTTAATAATATAAATCGAAAGTGAAAAATCATATATATATATAGTTTGGGATGATAATTTCATTTGTTTGAATATGTTTTTTTATTTTCTTGTTATTAAGGTAGTTCATTATATTAATTATGAAATTTTGTATTTAAGTAAATTACATCAATTTTTTTACTAAATTATTTATATAAATGTAAAATATAATCTAAATATCAAATTTTAGGAATTTATTTACAAATATCTTGTATTACAGTTCTCAGTATTGCATTTTTAAATAATTTTTTTATAAAATAATTATTATGATTTATTGTGGATATATATGTAACCGATAAAAAAATTAAATTCCCCATTAGTTATATTATAAAAAAAATGGAAAATAACCTAATAATTATTATTATGTGTATTTATAATGTTACTTATTTTTGTAATATACATTAATTGATTTTTAAATCATATATTCAAATAACAGATATATTTAATATTATTACAAATATTGTGACATTTGTACAACTTTATATCATATATAAAAAAGTAAGAACTGATGTAAAAAATATACTTCATTGATAGTTTTGGATATTATTTCTATCTTGTGTCTTGTTATTTATGTGCTCATTCATTATTTTGTCCCACCTAATCATTTAGACATGTCTTACTAATCATTTTATTATTATGTAAATATTTTTATGTAAACCAATAGATATCATGTTATCATTATAAACAAAGATATGATTAGTATGTGGAAAAATTTAATCCTCAAATATTTTATTAGTTTTCTAACAATGGTTCAATCGAAAGATATTATATGCATTTTTTTGTTGTTATATATTTTAGGGTTTGTTCACCACAATTTGAAAAACAGTGCAGAACCACCCCTATTGTTGATGATAAAATACACTATAAAATTTGAGATTATTATTATATTTAGTGGGATTTATGAATTCTAGAGATTATAAGCCCAAATTATTTTTAATAAATACACATGCATAGATTGTTAAATACAGATTGGGGACTGTGCACTAATTTTATATCAATTTTTGAAACCAGCATTCCTTAATGTGGTACAAATGATGAGAATCCTTTATTCTGTAATGATATTATTGTAGTACATTATCAAAAAAAATTCATTAATAGGATAACCTATATAGGGTGGTGTTTTAATGATAGTTTAAAATAGATTATTAATCCATTATTTTGAGGATTATTTGTTTTTAGTTTAATATATACATTCCATAGCATTCTATGGTGATATATTTTATGGAAGGGACCTTCTCTATTATTGTCAAACGTTTCATCAGATAATATTAATTACATATAACTTTGATATCAGTTCTTTTATCATGTTCTAAATTGTGATATTTGACTACATATTGAATCATTGTACATTCCAAATGATATTAACTCAATTGTGCATAATTTAGTGATTATGAATTTCTTATTGGATTTATATCCAATTAGTGTAGACAGGTGAGTTGTTGTTGTTAGTCACCAACAATTAACATGTTTTCATCATTATTGGAGTTAATATTTTATTAGATTCGTCTAAAAGGTGGGTAACTGATTTTTAACATGTTATTTAAATTTAGAAAAGATAATGGGATAGTTTTTTTATTCAGGTTCAATAATATTACATGTAAGGAAATTACTATACACCTCACAAAATCTGATTAATTCAAGTCGAATTCAATTTTCTACATTATAATATGTATTCTTGGATTATAATTTTAGAGAATAAGTGTAAATACCGGTAATTTACATTTAATTTTTTTTAATAATATGTACATTTTACGAGTCTGCAAAAATTTATGGTGTGTGATTCCGAGGCCCGGTGTTCCTTGAATGAATTTTTGAACTTTTTTTTGGGTACGTTTAGTAAATGTGAGAGTGGGTTTTTGTAACATTTGAACCAGCACTCAGAATTGAAATATGAGGACACCATTAAACTCATAACGCCGATATTCGATTAAAGATACTTTCACATCGACGCCAGTAGGTCGAGGGTGAAAGGTAGTTATTGTGTTTTTTGATAAAGAATAAAACAAAAAAAAAGTTTATCATTTTTGTTCATTGAAAATTCTTATGTGAATGTTATGAAGGTGGTGACCACCGATCCTAAAACCCCCATTTTTAATTTCTTGAGGTGGGGACCACCCAAACACACTTAATGAGAGAAACCCCTTGAACTCCCTCAATAATGAAGAGTTAGCCCATGGACTCCCTCCAACATTAATTATGCAAACACTTTTCATTTCATTAAGTCAATTAATATAGCCAATTAATTATTCCCACGTGCCAACATATTTAATCTACCAACTTTAAATAACATTGGACCACTTTCCTTTGGGAGGATTTGGTTGGAAAATGAGAAGGGGAGAGCTTGGAGAACTTTTCTCCAATGAAGGACATCCTCCCTCGAAAAATGATTATCTGATGAACTGACGAAGGTTCCCAGGATCTGAGGTGTGTGGAGGGTCAGAAAAATGTTGACATATTCAAATTATTTCTTGATCCAATATCAACGAACATCCGTAGTAGGGGTATAATTATGTGTAATTATTGATTCCCACGTTCTTCCATTATAAACATAGAACGTGGATCATCTCTTTAACTAGTTGATCTGTGGAAGATTTCTTTTAGAAGGATTAGGAATAATTATTTTCGGAGGTTGTAGGGTTTGGATTTTTTTCATACATGTTTTATGATGTCGCTTGCTACCGCCCTAACGTGGATAGTGCGGCAGAAATGAACATGGCCCGACCTCTCCGTCATTTTCTTGAGTTTTTGTTGTGTTCATCACATTGGAAGAAGGAGGTGACCAGTGTTAGTGAATGGAACCAGTGGGACTCGGATACGGTGGTCGGAACACTGCACCGCAACCTGCACGCTTCCCAGTAGCCCCCGCACCGCACTCCAGCCGCCCCGCCACCCCGGGCCAGGCTGCTCAAGCTGGGCCGCCCAGCTTAGGCCAGGTCGGGCCACCCTGCGTGCACTGGGTCGGACCTAGTGTGCCGGTCCAGACACAACGAGCCGAACCGAACATAGTAGGCTGGGTCGACCTGAACCGGGATGGGATGGGTCGGTCCGACCGGGTCGGACAATACTCGAGACAACTTTGACCCATTTTTCGCTATATTGGTCATAACATTGGCATCGGGCGTCCATTTGACGAACCATCACTGGCACTGGAAAGCCTTGGAATGAGACGGTCCCTTTGGTAAACCCCCACATTATATTTGGAAAGAATTGGGATACGGTCGGGTGGGATCAAACACGAATCCAACAGTGCCCTCAAGACTAAAATTCTAATAACTTACAGACCGGGTGTTTGATTGACGCACCGTCTATGGAATTAAGACCCCCATGACGTGGAGTTCCTTTGGGATACAAATGCGTGGAACATCATGGTGGTTGGAGTATTGATTAGGTGCATGATGATCAAACCGTATCAGAGACGAGCAAGCTTAGTGTGAGAACCCTATAGCTGGCTCTGTCGATGTACTAGGATTCTGTGTGCATATGAAGACGTACTACCAATATACTAGGATCCAATGTGGGTCTCACGATGTTCTAGGATCCAGTGTGGGACTTATGAGGTACTAGGATCCTGTGTGGTTCTAACAATTTTCTATGATCGTCTGTGGGTCTGATGATGATCTAGGATCCTTCATGGGTCTGGCTATTAACAGAGTAAGATGATTCAGTAGTTACATCTAATCATCTCTACAACTATGCCTAAAATATACCTGGTTTGATAAGAGTTCGTATCTGTGTGGTAAATTCTTTCATGGTAATACATTGTTGGTATTCTTCCCTATGGCGTACCTATGCAGTACTTACATTTGTGGTATTCCTTCTGTTGTGGAACAATTAATCTTTTGGCTTTTAGGATGGACCCTAGGTTTCCTCATAATTAAGATGGGTATACATTATAACATAGGTATATGGATGGGAATATTCCTAAGTTGTGTTGTAAGATGATTTCATGCTTTCTGGTTTATCCATTGTGGATTTTTGTGAGACAACGAGGGTCTCAGGGTCCCTATTGAGTACCATTATACTCACCCTTTCATGGGCTATTCCTGCACTTTGTTGTGTTGGGAGCAGACTACAGACAATGCTAATCGAGGCGGAGGGTACCAGGACTAGACGATGCACGGAGGTGGACCATACTTTGTGGCTGTACATAGAGGAGACGGGCAGACATGGAGTGCTGAGGAGGCGACTTATACCTACCCTTCAGGTAGGAACATCAGAGGATGACCCAATAGCTATCTATCAATTTCTTCAGTTGTATTTTTTCAGTTGTACATATACCTTTACTTTTGGGCTTGTATTCCGATCCCTCTTACATTTAGTACACTTATTTATAACTAGTTTACTTGTGATCGTATCTTGATGTGTGCTTGGTTGGGTGTGTTTAAAGGATATAAAGGCAATGCCTTCCCAATTATAGGGAATATGCCTTTTATTGCTAGTCTCTAGCCCCTAAATTATCGAAGGATGGCTTGGGTTAGTCACGACATGGGCCATGCCACCCCGGGCCGAGCTTCCCAGCTTAGGACAACATAAAAAACACACATTAGTATGTCCCTATATTATATCGTTTTTTGAAATCATTTTATATCACCAATTATTATGCTCATCTGGAATACTGGGTTATGTTGAAATGAAACAAAGATCTGTCCCGAGTATGAATTAAAATGTAGATAAAAACTCATGTACATGTGGATATTAGATTTTCATCATATGAGATCATAAGTCTCTACATGGAATGATTTAATAAATATCTTGATATAATAATTCAAAAATAGAAATTTCATGTAGAGGATAATATCCTATTTTATAGTTCATGATTGAAATTAAATAATGTTAACTTGTGTTCCATATGGTTATGTCCTTATGTTATATATAATGTTTTTCCTTATGGAGTAGTGGATATATGACTAGGGGACACATGAATTTGTTTTAATACCAAATGGAAACTATAGAAATAGATTATTTGGTGAACTCCCACCCATGCAGTTGAATTCATCACCCTACGAGATCCCACCATCACATTGAAAATATTAGTCTCCACCTAACCATTTCACTTTTATATTATGGTTCTTATGTTATATTATTTATTTTATTGATTAATATTATGTGTCTGTGTGTGGGTGCATTCCAGGGTTATCTACGAATTTTAATTATCATTTCTTGTTTTCTTGTTTTCTCTTGTTATATATTATGGTTGTTTCCAAACATTTCCCACCTCAATTTTCGGAAAAAAATATTAAAATATGTCCCCACATAATCTTGGGTGTTGTTATATATTAACGTGGAATTTAATTATATAATTTGGTTTTAACATTGAAAAATATAAAAAATTTAATTATGGAAGATGTGTTTTACCATTAATTTAACATTCAGGTGTGCCTTTTTCTTGATATTTTATTGTTTATCTAATTTATAAATGGTTGAATCAATTTGAAAAAACATTGAAGATTGATACTATATGTATGAGTGCATTATGGTAAAATTATGTTACATAAAAACTCTACACATTATTGCACCAAACGATTACATGTGAAAGATTCATAAACAATTGAAGGTGAATATATGTTTGTGTAATATTTATATTCTCTCCAAAATGATTTTCCCATATGATCATTCCATATCTGATCTCATTCATTACTATTTTTAATTGAACTATGTGTGAGTACATGTAAAATGACTATTGTATTATATAAAAAATAATTATTAAAGTTTGGAATATTTCATGGGCAGGGCCAAATCTACTCTCCCCTAATAATTTATCTTTTTATAACTATTACAATTACTGTCTTAAGAGATTAAACATTTTATAAAATATGTGTGTAATATTTTCTCCAAGTGATAATTTTAATTGAAAATATATAATAAATGTGTATAGTGATAAAAAAAATAAATCATATGGTTATATCTAAGTCAAATGTTTATGTTTTCAATTATATAAATTATTATGTGAGCTGATCTTGAAATTTGATTACAATGGATGTTGGGAAGGTTTAGTGAGAAAATTCATTTTATCAAAAAAAATTAAAATAACCAATATATACTGGATAAAAATTAAATATAATAGATTAAAATTGTTTCCAAACACACATATTTTTTTTTGAGTGGCGTTTTTGACTTTTTAATTGTTTTTTCTGATTGACATCATTAATCTCTTTGATTTTAATTCTGATACAATTAATGAGACGTATTTTAGAATGGTTATAAAAAATAACTTCTTGGTGTTATTTTTTCATTGATCGACTATCTAACATGAAATATATTTTACATTAATTTTAAATATTTATAATGGTAGAAATTTCTCCATGCATCAATTTGTAAATGTCACTGTTCTTAGGAGTACAAATGTTGAGTTCTGGGGGTGTGATCTCGCTATTATTCAAAACATTATTTCACATTTAAAATACTATTTAAAAAAAATTATATTGAAACATACAAATATAGAATACTAGTGAACATACAATTTTATTCAATTATTAATGTTTTTTAAATATTTAAAATGAAATTATACTTTATTGTTTATTTCAAAATAGGATAGGGGATATAGAGAGTCAGAGATGATGCAGAAGAAAAATGGGACTAACATCATGGTATCTCATTGAAATGTATAAAAATATTTACATGATACTTGAAATACATGAATACAAATAGGATAAAATGTTTTTATTATATCCCCCACTTAGTGGGGTAAAACTCTTCTCAATAAACCCAATCCCAATTCATCAATATATTATCCCAACATAACTGATCAATCCATAGAACCAAATATGAATGAATGCAAACATTAGGATTGGTATTATGATTATAAATCCAAATCCTTATTTCAAAATGACTCAAAAATTTTCATGGTGACAACCAAGATTTCATCCAACATGTTTTCTCTCTTTTTTCCATGTCTAGATAATTTCCCTTACAATACTGAAACCATGAGACAACACCAATCTCAAAATCTATGTTCCCAAAATAACTTCTGATTTTTTCTATTAAAGGACACCATGGGAACCCCATTTAGGTGTTCGCAAAAGGAGTGATTTGATTCAATTTTGGTCTTCTATTGGAGTCTTATATTCACAATGATGGTTTTGGTGTACCCTATACTCATATGGAGATCTGTTGAAGCAAGTATATGTTCATTTTACCCTTTAATTAATCTCATTTTGAAGTAGTTTTGTGTTCATAATAAAACATATTGTTTATTTTTCAATTTATTTTATTTTTTTATTCTATACTCATCCAATATGGGCAATAAATCAAGACTATAATCATGATTTGTTTATAACCTTTGTAATAATTTTCAGATGAGAAACATTACTTATATGACTACACAAATGATAGAAGAGTATTTTTTGTAGTTGATCTGATTAGCACATTACTCATTTGTTTTGAATAAAATAGAAAATATAATTCACATACAATGATGTAAGGATTTTAAAAAAAATATAAATAGGAAACTAATAAATTTACAAAAAATCTCTCATGTTCAAGTAATGTTTGAATTGTTAGGGAAAAATATTATTTTGTAAAACAAAACCACATGGGGTCAAATCATAGAATTCAAAAATAATTACATAACTCAATTAATACTCATTATTGAATTGATATGTTCCCTTATTCACCCCTATCCCCAATATATCCTTATAAAATCAATCTATTATGGGTGGTAGGATTGAACATTTTGATTCTTGTCTAGGTTTTAATTCATAACATCATAGTTGTTAAAATAACTATTTTAGTGTTATCTAATTATCTAATATGGGGAAAATAATTTTCTGTAGGTTAATATAAATGATAATTATTATTGATAAAGTGAATAAGTAGATCAATATCGATCATTCCTCTTAAAAGATTTCTAGAGAAACATATTCTCCTTGTGTTTTCACAATCTCATTTAAAAAAATTACAATCTTCTTCAGGCATACAATTTATTGTTTTATAAATTATACCCCGACCATTATATATACATTATATATTTTATTTCATTTAATTATAAAAATATATTTAATATTTTGTTTTAATTACATCCTCCTTTTAGAGACAACCATGGAAATCCACTATGATACACCAAAGTAACCAAAAACCACACATAATTTTAGAGAACCCACAATAACCACGTTCATGTACTCATAATTTATTAAATTCATTCATTCAATGATGGATTATATACCATATCCAATGTATCTTGGAACATATAATGAGGCATTATTGCAAATATAATTTTTAATCGTAGTTCTTTTCAAATCACGTTATAAACATAATATGGTGATCCCTTTAGCAATTATACATCAATAGAGTAATTGTAATACATCCTTGAGGCCTGAACTGATAACCTATATCATCTTATTTCCTCAGGTCATTTTTTGGGTATCATTGTTACCAACACTACGTGGTAATCGATCCTCGGGTTAGTGCATTAATCCATAATGAGTTACTGGTATACCCCATGTCCTTCGGATTGATAATAATCTACTTGTTATATATCCTCATAAATCTAGTGAATACATCCCATTATGAGACCATATAAGCACTACTTATCAGATAGAGACCATTAATGATCTATAACCCATGTTGTTTTATCTCTTAGATTATTGATATTTATAAATATCGATATGAACTCATGTGTTGGATTTATAGTTTTGATATGTACCATATGATAGTGTGTATTAGATTCATATATCTATATATTCATGTTATAGGTGATGTAGACATACACTTATGTAGGGTTTATTTTCACTCTTTATTATTTATGCTTTGGGATTCTCTGGTGTCTTAAATTATATTGTTATACCCATCCATGCAAGGGATTTTCCCACACATGTCATGTATCATGAATATGATATACTTTTTCACAGATCCCATGGGGGAAATAGAAATGGATTATTTTGTTTAGGATAAATATACTAACATGTATATCAGTGTTTCATTTGATAGTAGTCATATTTGTCTGAGGATGTGTGGCATTACTATCCTATTTTGATCGGGCATGTATTTGGACCATTTTTAAGATTACCTGTACCTTTTTTACTCTAGTTATGAGATTATATTTATATACAAGCATTTTATTCATTATTTTTACATTTTTTCACTGTATGGTCTTGGTGATGAGTCTGTGTGTGTGTGTGTGTTTAGATGGGTACATATGGAAAATTCTCTACACATCTGGGATTTTTCTTCATGGTGTCAGTCTCCAGCCCATGGCCATTTTGGAGGCAAGCAAGAGATTGATGTGTCTCGATCCTTATAAGGTTAGGTCGAGATATTCTGATTATAGATAAAATCTCAGCCTGATAATTTTGTAAACATCCTATGAATAGGAAAATATTTTAGAGTTTCTTTTGATTAGTTATGATTTTATTAGAAACTAGGGAAATAGTGTTAAAGTGTTTCAAGTTTTCCATTCATGAAAATGAGATCTTTGTGGGTGTGTCAACCAACTAATCCATTAACTAGAACATTGATAACATTCTTGTTGACATGATATGTGTATTAATTGATTTAAGGGAATACATGGGTACATGATTCATATAGTAATGGTTTATGGTTTCAATGTCCATCATGAGTCATCCATCCAAATATACTAATTGAAATGGTATGTATTATAATTTATCATGATTCTTATTCGATTATATAGTAATAGGATTATGATATATTTTCTTTTTAAAGGTAAATTGAGTTTTGATTTTATCATTCAGGGAACCACTCATGGGGTTTTTTTCACCAAGAGTACACTGAGATGTGATTGCAACTATGGAGAACCACATAGTTCCTTATATGGATGAAGTAGATGATTGTATTCTTGTTGAGTAGGTGCACGATCCGTTACGGTGGGATGGTGTTACACATAGTATTGGTGTGTAATGTGCATTCAATATAAGAGGATCATTGATGTTCCAGGATGACATAGACCCTCGTGTAAAATAGGTATGACTCAATATTATGGTTTGGGTTTCTGGAATCTGTTGTTCCCACACAATCGAATGGTTTCTCTTATGACCAGTTTTCTCAATGTATAAATAGTTTTCTCCATTAGTATAGTGATATGATTCATCATTTCCATGTTTTCATATATAGTTTATTGATAGATAACACCCATGTTGTGTGGTGATCTAGTTACACCTTATTATGTGTTTGATGTTTTGAGATAGCCTATGGAATGAATGTTCCACTTTGATAAGACCCCCCCTCAGACGTTGGTCCATGTGCTTAGATGTACCAAGGGTAACTCCAGGATTCGGTATATCCATGTGATAGAGAGGTTTGATATAATATTGTATATAAAAGAAGTAGGATTAACAATAATTTTATCATGTTATAACTCGTAAAAGGTAAACATATTTAATAAAAAACATTTCATCATAAACCAAAGTCATTCATAGATAGAATTATAATGGAATTATTGTATTATATCCATAGAAATTCTTAGATAATATATAAAGGTGTCTTAGGATATGGAGAACTATTTTTATTAATAATGTAAAACAATTTTTTGGAAAATCTTCTTTCTTATTTGAAAATTCATTTTAAAAAATGAACAAATTTTGAAATTATTTTCATTGAAAATACCCCATAAAATTATGAAGGATGTTATGAAAATAATTTTAACAAATTTTAATCATATAAAATATTAAAAATATAATTCTATGAAAATCGTCTTAAATTATCCCATAAAAAAAATTTGAACTATTTTTAGAGTATATGGTTTTGGGAGAAATTTTATTTTTGATAGAAGAGAGAAATAAATTAAGATTTTGTTAAAATAAGTTCATAAATATTTTAACTATGAAATTATGAGAAATGATACCAATACATTAAAATATAATGAATAACCAGATGATAATAAATTTCATTGGAATATTTAAGATATTAATCATATAATATTATCATCCGAACCATTATTAAAAATGACGCCAATAATTGGTGAGTCTGTACCATAATGCCATTACCACTTAGGAAACTATGAACAAAAATTCCCATAAAGTAATAACATAAAATGGATATAAATTATCATCAATATAATAATATAATGATATTTCATTGGAAATGGGTTGCATATAAACCTCATGATGGAATATAAGTTCATATCGTATCATTTCTCTCAATGATGAATAATGAAAAAAAATTAATGATTTGGTAAATTTTTAACCACAAACCCCCTTAAATATATATTCTAAAATGTATATATAAATAAAAATATATATTTTTAGAATCATCCCAAAATATATTCATTGGCATTATGTACATCATATAGATGAAAATATTGGTCAATATGGAATGGGTCTCCTAAATTAAAAAAGCGAGATTAAAATTCCTTACATGTTTAATAAACATTGGAATCATAAGGATAATTAAATAATAAAATCATATTAAACATTAAACAAAATATTATATATCATGTTCTGTGGGTTGTAGAATCTGAATTTTTATGAATTATTATTCTTGGAATAAATTTAATTTCATTGATGGATTGTGTTTCACACCACATCAGGGTATACATGATTTAAACACAATAAATACTATAAATGATGTAAATGAAACATTGAGATTATCGTATTGTACATGTAAGAAGAATTTGTATTTTTCCTTAAAATAATACTAATTTTGTTTGAAAGTTTTTTTGGAATACAAGACAAAGTTTTACCGAACTACAATATACTAATAACATTATAATAAAATGTGATAGTTGTCACCTTGAAACTTGAATAACATGTTTTAAAATGAATATTTAAAATAGTAAAGTACAATTTACAGATGTTTATATATGTATTTGGTGATAAAATAATTAGAAATTAAATTAATTCTTTTTTAAGAGAAATATAATATTTTTCGAAAAAAATGACTTTTTGAGAAAAAAGTGTGTTTTATATCAATAAATTAAAAAAAAATCAATTTTGGTGAAAAAATTTAATGAAATTTTATTATTATATATGAAATTAAATTTTTAATATTCATCATATATTTTATCTAGATAATAGATATGAATTTCATTTTGAAAATTGTATTATTCTATAATGTAGTTTTGTCGTAGTTTTTTGGTGCTCTTGTTTGAAAATGATATTTTAAATATTTTAGAAAACTTAGTTTATAAAATATTTTTTTTATTTCATAATGTTGATAATATATTATGGTGAATTTTAGGTAGTTTTATATGAAATTTCATTTATTGATAAATAATGAAAATACTAAATTTTTATTGAAAACAGATTATTTGTTAAAATAATTTGTAATGTGAAAATACATTATGAATTTGTTTTAATGTCAAAATAGTTAAAATTAATATATTTTAAAGTAATATAGGTATTTGTAATCATTTAGATATTTAAATTGAATAAAAAACATTTTAATGTTCTGAAATTTGACTAATTAATAACTCATTGATTCATCCCATCTCTGAAATAAATTTTTAAATATTTTCTGAAAATTATATGAAATAAATTTAGAAATATAGATTCCATATTTGTAATAACTATAATTTATAATTTATAATGAATAAAAACTTAATATTTTAAAAATATATTATTGGAAATAGTTAAAATTATTTATGAAGATTAAGTGAAAATCGAGTTTACTAAGTGAGTAAACATCAATTATAAGGGAAAAAATAACATCGAATCATGTAAAAACCTATCATATCAACATATTTATACCCTTATGAAAATTAGTTCTAATTTTAGGTGTTTTTTAATTATTTTATGTTAATGTTACTCTTATTTTTTGACATGTAATGAAAAATAAAAAATAAAATATATTGATTCTTTTTTAATTTACATAATGCATTAAAATAGGGAGAAAAATAATTATGTTCAGCTTTAAATATTTTTTGGAATTTAATTTAGTGTAATTTTCTAGATAATTTATTATAATTTTTTAAAATATTAATTTTACAATTAATTATTATGAAACACCAACATAGATATTGTTTATTTAATAACTAAATATATAAAATGTCACTAAATAGATTAAAAGTGATGAAAATTGCACCTATTTTGAAGTAAATTTTTTTTAGAAGATTATATCCAATTAAACTAGTATTATAATAAATTAATTGATATACACTATTTTATATTTTTAATTTAAATTAAAATGAATATTTTGAAAAATTGATATTAAATTATTTTTAATATAAATTCTATTTTTTTAAATGATTAAAAATTAATAAAAACCAAAACAATATTAAATGAATTTTTAAATATTAAAATATATATAATTTATTCCATTAATGGACCTATTTCTTATTATAATTAATATATTTATCTTTAAATTGAAAAAACTCAGATAACCCGATTACGGTTAAATTAATGTTTTTGCGAGTCACATGCGCTTGTGTTAATAATAATTTTCAAAACACATAAGATTATTATATTATATAATATATATAATATATATATTAATTTAATCTATATAATCTAATATGTATTAGTCTGACTTAGTCACAAGGAAGAAATTATTCTATATAGAAAAATAGGTAACATAATGAAAACTAATAATTATTGAATAAGGAAACATAAGAGTGAAAGAAATAAATGTTTAAAAAATATATATAAATTTTTGGTATAAGTATGGATCTATTATATAATTCATTATATCATATAATTATAATCATTTTTAGAAACATGAGGTAATATTGACTTCCTAATACTTAATACGCTTGACTATTAACAAGAACGCCACTCCTCCTCGACTATAATTGTGTACTAACTCTCCACCATTATTTAAACATCTCACAGAATTTTTATGTATCAATATAAACCCATATCAAATCCCAAATTTCCTACCATAATACTATAATCCTTTCATTGTGGAATAAGTCAACGATGTATGTTCTTTGGTGCAAACGCAAATAAGATACCTGAAGTGAAGGCGATGTTCATCAACGAATGTTATTATTTTATTTCCTTCCCAAAACCATTTGATTATTTTTATAAAATTCCTTCATAATAAACTAAATAAAATAATATTACATGATTTCATTATTTTATGTGTAAAACCTAAAATCTCAAATAAATCCATAAAATAGTTTTGAAATCATCATTTGTTTATATAGTTGACTATAGCTTAATGAATTTATTTCATTCATTTTATATATTACCTCCTTTTACAGTAGGGAATAGTGATTTATAAAATATTAATATATTTTAAATATATGAAATTTATGATATATTTACAAATATTTAATATTTATATTATTTATGATTTATGATTTTTATTTTGTGAGAATAATATAACGACATTCTTGCGTACGGAAGAAAACCACCTCAAGAAGCGATGCGATTCATTGAGATTTTACACATAATGTATTAATGGTCTAATTAATATAAATATATTATATATATGAAATAATAATTCTATTGTAATGATAATATGTACAAATATATACTTTTGATTTACTTTTTTAATCTTAATATTAAAAAAGGGAAACATCATTCATGCGTACATACAACCTACTGTCCTCATTAATTTTTTTTTAATTTTCTATTTATATGTTTTATAGATTATAATAAATACATATATAATAAATATATATGATCTTTATATCATATATTGCATTATTTTTTAGGATT
Source organism: Viscum album (assembly GCA_963277665.1). Classification (NCBI taxonomy): domain Eukaryota; kingdom Viridiplantae; phylum Streptophyta; class Magnoliopsida; order Santalales; family Viscaceae; genus Viscum; species Viscum album. Next base: position 1,278,213,188 of record OY728133.1, read on the forward strand.
AGATCATTATTAATTTAATATGTCCCCAAATTACATGTCAAGACCTATATGAAAAATAAAGTGGTTATTACTTGAATGATAAAATGAACATGGAATTGAAAATAAAAGGTTAATATAGTATCTTAAAAAATTAAACAGAGTACAATATTTATTAATATTTATTGATCATATATGTATAATAAACATGTATTTACTATAAATGAGTAGTTAATGTGTGAAATAGATGTCAACACTTGTGGTAACCTATTTATGTCTATCTTTTTACATTTTTTAGACACATACTATACTAACCACCTTTTTCTTCTATGTGGTGTAGATGCATGTCATTATTTTAAATTTCGATTACTTTAAAAAAATGGGTATTTAAAAATACATTTTGGATCCCTCTTTCAAGGGGTTGGTAGTTAAAATGTTACATAACTCATTAAGGGGGTTTTTGCTGAAATTTCTTTTCAGTGATATGTACATCAAGTTATTAACCTATATTCATTCAAGAGATAAATATACAAAGACATTAACATGAAAAATAGATAAAATTTTCATCATCAATATGTTTATGTTTCATTTAATGTTATTCCTTTTTGTAGTTATGATTTAATGTTACCAATGTGGTCAGAGTTTGTTAATAAATTATTATCTTTTATTTGTATTGGTTATTATTTTTCTTCCATTGAACAAACCTAATCATAAATATAAAAAATTTTATCATTAAATTTTTTTTCTTTTTTTTTCAAAATTTCATAAATCAATGGTTCCTTTTATCTACAGATTGGTACTTATGACATTTCTGAATTTTGTTTATAAAATACCAATATTATTTCTCACTTCAGTTTGAAATCTATGTTCTTTAAAAATATTAAAAAATATTCAAAAGTATTTAAATGATATATTAATTTCATTTTTAGGGATATTCATTTCAAAAAAAATCTATTTTAAAATTTTGTATTAAATTATTTTTAAGTATTCTTGTAAAATATTTCATCATTAGTTTCAATTAAATTGGATTTTAAAATATTTTATTTTTTTAATAACATTTGTTAAAGAGGAATGTATACAGTCACGATTAAATTTTTTAAATGAGTTTTTAAATATTTTATTATATGTTTACAATATCATTTAAATGAAATTTATTTTGAAAATGTTTTATGAAAGTGATTCTCACATAATGGTTATTTTCCTTAAGACATGTTCCACGTGATCTTTCAAAATAATTTTTTATGAAATAAGACATATTTTTATATAATTTACCCCACACAATGGATATTATCCAAGGAAACATTATAACTTTTATTTACCAATTCATTATATTAAAAATGAAAAATAAATTTCAAACCCTATTTCTCTTCCATGGGTTAGACCATGATAAAATGAATTTGAAACTGACTTATTTTCATGTGTTACGCTATGATGAAATTATTATAAAAACATTATTCTCTAAACATGTTTTGATATGATGAAATGTTTAGTATTCACACTTCATTTCATGGTTTATGATATGATCAGTTTTTATGATCTTTTAGAAAATATAATTTTTATTTCACTATCTGATGGGAGGGATATATATCTAGAATTAATGTATTAGGCTATGATAAATGTTTTATGATCTCAAATGGTGAATGAGTGGTATGCATAATACCAAAACATATGGATATTCATGTGTAAATACTATTCCCACAATAAGAGGGTATACCTGAGGGAATTCCGAGATTGCAATAAGAAGATATAAGGGAAGTCATTATAAGCTAGCGACAATAGGGTACCCGAGTGGTCATCCAATTCCCAAAACAAGAGGGTACATGAGAAGTCATCCCAAGACTAAATAATGTGCATTATAGAATATCCAAATACTAACATCTAATGAATGTTTTGGTGTGTATTCTTGTCATAATATTTTCTAAGATTATGTGCATAACACAAAATCCATCTCTTATTCCATTATTCTACTTTTATAGATTGTGTTCTATGATTATCATATGATTAATGTGATTCAAAGTTATAATAATAATTCCATGATTCAAGGATATGTTCTTTGGTATGAAAGAAATAATTTTTTAATGTTATCAGTATGTTACAAGAACCATATTCTTATGTTATGGATACCTATATCCCTTATTTACCATTACTGGGTATCTGAGATCACCCTTTCTTAAGTGTCGTTTCCCCATGTTAGGAAGAAATAATATATGTAGGAGTACTAAAAGAATAATTCATCATGGTAAACATTTACGATAATTCACTAGGATAGAATATTATGTACCATGTTTACAAGGCCAATAAAATATTATAGTCATTGTGTATGGGGTTATATAATGTACAGAATGTTTATAAAAAATGTAATATCCATGAATGTTATATATGTACCTGAACACAAATATTACATATTTAAGTGTTCTATAACTATAATTCAAATTATAGGATATTATAAGTTTACATTATTATGGAATTATGACAAAATTTACAATGTAATCCCACAATGTTCAGGTGGGTACTTATACTTTGTATCTATTTTATCATAATTTAAATCCTTTAAAATAATTCATGATCATATTTATGAACTATTCATGAAATTCAAAAAAAAATATCCAAATACATACTTTTCCTTATGACATGTGAAAAATATTAAATAATTTTGGATCAGTATAAAAATATTTATATTGGAAATAAAAATAAGGAAACTCTGAGTCCATTGATAAAAATTTAAACCCATTACAACTTTATAATAATTTAATAATATTTATCATTATTAATTAACAAATATGATCCTTTGAAAAAAATATCATTTTATAATTTATTCAATAACATGTTTTCAATAAATACCATTAATAGATATAAAATAAATCAAGGTACAATGAGACATAATTATAAATTACACTCTTATAAATGGAATTATTATTCGGTTGTCTTCCACACTTATCGCTCTTCTAAATGGATTATCCTAAATGATGACTTCTAAACCCAATGAATTGGAAGTTATAACCTAACCACCAATCCATGGATTATCATAGAACCAACCTTCCTTGGCTTCTCACTACACCACCCATCAAAATTTCTGTGTATCATAAGTTAATTTTATCACATGAAGGATTGTAATTTTCAATATATTACACTTAAATTTTTATTTTCACTCATAAGAAAATATCTGATATTAAAAATAAAAATTAATCCTCTTTCAAAAACAATTTCTCATAAAAACATACATCTAAAAATAAAATAGGGTATTTTTAATCTTATAGAAATATGAATTCTTGTAGATAAATCCAAATATAAAATCTTTGAATTCGAAGCAGAAATGTATTTCTGTCTATAATCAATAAAATAAACATTAATTATTTTTGTAAATAAAGTCAAATGTACCACTCATAAAACATTAAAATATATTATTTTAATAATTTGAATTAAATAAAAAGTATATATAAAATTTTCAATATAATCCTTTTATAAATAAAAATCTTAAAAAATATCATGATTATTAACATGGTGAAAAAGATTTCATAGTCTCATAATAAAACATTCATGGTGTCCTATACCAAATTTTACATTCAAATCACAATCCCCATGAAATAATAACATAATAAAAAAATAAAATGAGAATAAATAAATTCAGAACTTGATATTTCAACCTGCCTAAAATATTATGGGTGTATAACATCGAGAAGTATCTCAATTAATGGAGATTTAGACAAAAAACATTACATTGAGTTCGAGTCATCATATAATATCTTTATATTTTTTAATAATAAACATATTTAAAATATTAACGATCATGTGATCTGTTTTTGTGTTTATTATTCCATTTATATCACATATTACAATGCTATACATATTACATAATTATTTCAGTTTCTGCTAGACATTTTGAATATATTTTTTACACATGTCCAAAATTAATTTGTTTTTGATGTCTATAATCAATATGGTATTATTCCATAATCTATATAATAATTAAATAACAAATTATTTACTATAATACAATGAATATACTTTGAAATAAATCCATTTAGGTATGGTTTGAATAATATAAAATGTTATAATCATGGACATTGTAGGTTGTACATACACATGAGTAATGGTACCATTTTAAAAAGATAATTATTGAAAAAATTTATGTATTATTTTAAATATCCATAATAATTATTAGATATTAAATATAATATTAGTCATTTAAAAATATTTATGTACATCATCTTTTTTATGTGGTTTTGAAAAATGAATCATATCATTTTTTGGGGGTGATAGTTGATATATACGGACAAACGTCATTGTCCTTTTGAAGAGAATTTATAGGTAATAATGTAAATGTTATATTAATCTCCATTAATGATAAATATGTCCTAAATATCATTTGAAAACATTAATTACATCATTATAGTCATCCTTAAGTGATTATTATAGAAAATTAATTATATTTGTTTGTGAGGTGGTAGTCAGTTATAAACACAAATGAATAGTCATATTCCCATTTTATGGAAGTGAATATGGATTTGGGAGATTATATAAAAATTATAACATCTCAGTATATTTTGGTTATTGTATTTATTCATTGGAATAAGATGTAAAACATATTTTTTTTATAAAAGCAATATCGCTTCTTGGGATGGTGTTATTATCCTAACACCATATGGCCATTAATAGTTGTGTAATGCAAAAAATAATATCACTATAATTTGACGAAGGATTCTAGGAACGTATATGGTGCAATGTTGTCCTACTTATTTTTTTGAAGAGTATTTAAATGTTATGAATGTGTTCCCTTTTATATATACGTATATGGGCGCTCGAAAAATTTTTAAAAATAATAAAATAATAAAAATTAATATTTTGTTAAAAACGTTTCTACAATGATCTATTTAGAATAGAATATGATAACCAGTCAAAATACATTCTTACATTAAAAATTATATAGTTTGTGATTATTTCTATAATCATTATATTTTGGTTTCTAACCCATTACACTCTTACCATGATATCATGTCATATAAGATTTAGTGTTAATAGTAATTAAATTAAAATTTAAAATGGCCAATAAACAAAAATTTAATTATATTTTATGACTTAATTTTTTTTTCTAGAATTTAGATTTTTAGATATTTTATATCATTTACTAAAATATTATTTATTTTAATATATCAATAATGTTAGTTTTGGTACTATTCATTACATGACTTTTTAAAAATATCATAAAGTGAACATAAATTATAACCAATACATATAAAACATCACTATCATTTCAAATTGATCTAAATCATTATGTTATTTCATTAATAGTCTCAAATTAGATTTATTAAAATAATTCTTAATATAATTTATTTAATATTTCCTTTAAATTTCTAATTACTCTATCATCATTGTGTAAAACATTAAGTTAATTATATTATAAATAAAATATTATAAATATATTACTATAATGTATTCAAAAATATTATAGTTAAAAATAATATTTATAATCAAACCTATCCCTTACATAACCCCTCATTACAAATATTTTTCTTGTTAAAAAAAGTGTAACAAAATTAACATTCCTTTGAATATAATATTATAAATGATTTATTCTAATAAATGAGTCAATAAATTTTCTCATAATAGATCCCTTAATTTTAAGTATAATTAATAATCAACCAATAAATGCAGAACATGTTTTAAGGTATTTATATAATGTTTATAATAATATTTTCAAACATAATTATGTGATTTACCAATAATTGTAGAAATTTTAAAAAAATTAAAAATGTTACACATAATATTTTGAAAAACTAAAAGAGTATTATTTTCTAAATTTGAATATTATAAATCACAATATGTTATCCAATTTTCAAATTTACAAACACATCATTTAGAAATTTTTTTTAAAAAAATCATATTGACGGAATTAGAAAATGTGTTTTTAATGTAAAAAACATTCAATTTTTCACAATGGTTTTATATCAAATTTCAATTAAAAATAAATTAAATTTACCAAAATTATATTAATTTATTAATAATTTATCTATTAATACTTTAAAACAATAAAAAATAAAATTTGACAATAAAAACTTGTATAATGAGAAGGTAGTTTTCATTTAATAATGAAATATTTTTTACACAATCATCAAATCATGAAACTTATCTGAAAAAATAAGAAAATAAAAAAAATTAAATTATTAAACTCATCATTCAAATAATAAGTCTTTTTTTCAAATATAATTTTTACAATAGTCCAAAAATATATTTAAAACTAGTTATAATTCATTATACGACAAACCATTGTTTTAGAAAAAAATATTTATATTTTTATAATTTGATTTTTTCTTATATCATGTGTTGAAAACAATTAAGATTATTAATAAATATTATATTTAACATATTATATATAATTATCATTAATATCATTAAACAAGATTGATTCCTTTATTAATTGTTTTAACATTGAAATTGATTTTCTTAAAATAATTCAACTCATTTAAAAAAATGGATTTATTTTAATTTATAAGTTATTTTTCACCAAATAAATATTTATATATACATTGGTAATAATTGAAAAAATAATTTTCATTCAATTAATAGAAAGGCTAGATTATAACAACAAAAAATTTTAAATTATATTTAGATTGTTAGTTTAAGCTCGTTGGGGCATATCATGTATTCTATCAAAAAATTTGTTTCTATTGAAAAATTTGAGATGTTACATTCTTCCCCCATCCTTTAAAAAATTTCTTCCTCACATTTGGAACATGGTATCAAAAAATATGGGTTTTAGTTTTTAAAATACCTATTTTAAAATCCCACATTGTGAAAAGTATTAATGAAATATCCCCCATAAAATAAAAAATAGGGAAGTATGGTGGTGACCAACGATGATGCATACTATGATTCCATATATGAACACATTGAAATGGAAGAGATAAAAAAACCATCAGGTTCAGATTCAGAGTGATAGAGACGATATAATTTATATTGTTATTTATAAAAAAATAAATAATTTGGGATGGGTTAAATGTTCATTGATTTCTTATTAGGAAATAAAGAATAATTATTTTCATTCAATATAATTATCCTAGATTTCAGGAATTCCATTATTTTCTATAAAAGTAGTCATAATTGAAAATTAGTGTGTCATAATTTAATATAATTATTTAATTAAAATTGTTATCTGATACCTTTTATTTTTCATCCCAATATATATTTACAACAAATTATTAATTAATGAATTGTTTTGTGTCTTTAAATTTAAAATTTTATCTCCCGTTGATTATTAAAATTATGCTATGAAGAAAGAGTCATGTACCTTTATAATTGTGTCCACATGATTTCATTTCAGTTTTTTTAATATTGATATATAGTCCTTTGATTTCAAAAACAATTTAGAGATTCAACTATATCCCCGAATTTTTTTTTCAAATAAACCATTTTTAATTATGGTCATATAGGTGTGGGTAGAGAAATATTTTTGTAAAATCAATTAGTTTGATACAAAATTTAAAAACATCTAACGAAATATGATTTTTATAAAATGATCCGACCAATTTTTTATTTAATCATTTAATCAGGGGTCCTTTTAAAACATAGTAAGTATGTGCTTAATGAAAATAAGTCAAAACAAAATATAAAATGTATATGAACTAGTTTCATCCATCAAACAATTTATCAACTTCATAATATACATCAAAATCATTTGATAAAAAAATAAAAAAAAATTCATTGATAATATTAATGTTTTTTAAAATATAAGAATATTGAGAAAGTTTTATTTCCTTAAAAAACTCATTATCCATGGTGTAATTGAGGTATCATATAGATGTTTGATATATCATAATATATTTTTCATCTGATTTGTATGGTTGAAAAATTTTCAGAATCATTAAGACATTAATTTTCAATAATTGGTGTGTCCATGTCATCTCGAAGTGATAGGAATAATGTTTGAGTTCACACTACTTCCATATGTAAATGAATATTCATGATCTTAAAAGTTCATAGAATACAGTGTTAACTAAATGAATAATAATATAAAATTATATTATGTTCAACAAAATTTTTGATTCACTTCTGTTTTCTAATCTTTTCTTATATTACTAACTATAATGACCATTCCATAAACCATACATATTCAAGTTACATCAAAACTAGAAATAAAATTATTTTCCAAAAAATCCTTTTGGCCTTGGTATTCAAAGAATTGTGAAAAAAATTATACAATTTAAAACCATATATTATAGGTTGCACCTTATACTTCATATATATTTTTTATAATATAGAACATGTAAAATATACACTAATCACTTTTATGAAAACTCATCATGATATTCAAAACAACATGTCCAAATCCATATTCATCCTTAAGTAACATGAACAACATTAAAAAATTTGGGATGAGATTTAAATGTTAAGTAATATAAATATATAAATGAATTGTTATTCCATTGATAAACATTAAAACACATGAAAACATTATCATAATCTTATATTTTTTACTATTAACAATTAGTAAATATTTTCTTATGAAAATATTATCATTTCATAGTTTTTTTAATCCCAACATATCAATAAAACTAATATGAATAATTTTGAATATATTAAGGTACCTTGAGATATAACGATACTTTTCAATATTTAAAATCAAATATATATGTGGCTCACAACCATAAATGTCACTTTTACCAATAGAATATCTATATGGACAACTTCAATAACCAATGCTTTGGATGTTATAAAAAACCACATATCCTTAGTTAATCACATAACCAAACATCATTTATTTATCATGTAACAACCTATAAAATTTCTATGTAACATTATATAATCACAACACATAAATGTTTTCAATTTTAAACATGTCACTATTAAAATATTATTTTGACTACTAAGAAAAAAATCAATGATATAAAAATTATAAATACATTTTCATAAATATATTTTAAAAAAATAAAAATAAAATAAAAAGATTGGTGTTTTATTTTTTAATCCTGATTAATTATAGAGAAAAGAAATAACAAATAATGGCCAAAATGATGGAGAAGTTATTTTCTCCATATATTTTAAAAAGAACATTCATTTTGATGTTTTTAAAGGAAGTCAATCATTCCTTGTAGAAAAACTAAAAAGATAATTTTTTATAAACCTAAAATAAAATTTAAAATGTAAATACATTTCCCTTTATAATCATTTTATGAATTACAAATATAAAATATTATAAATAATAATGACATGGAGATAAATATTTGATAATTAATACATTCAACTATCCTGGTGTCACATACTAAATTGAATATTTAAATGATCACCCCATGAAATTATAAAATTTAAAAATAATTATATAACATGAGAATATATAAAATCATGACTTGATATGTAACCATTTATGTATATATATCACAGAAAAGAAGGTGGGCGTATTACATCAAGATATGCCTCAATGAAAGAAGATTGATAAGAAATCTCATACATTGAGTTCAAATCATCATGATAATATTTATATTATTTGATAATAAAATAAGATAATATTTTAATATATTAACATCTTTTTTCAATTTTATTATTTATTTTATATTAAATGTTACCATGTTTTATCAAAATCTTTATTATTTTAAATCACATCAGAAGTTTTGATGATATTCTGACACGAGTTCAAAATGATGTTGGTTTGATCTCTATAGTCTAAATTGTATTAGTGCATCATCTCCATAGTAAAAATAAATGACATAATAATCACATTTTAAAATAATTATTATTTTTATGTCAAATCTTTTATGTATGTTAATGAGAAGTTAACTACATTACAATCATGGAGACGATTGGTCGTATGTATGCATGAGTAATGATTCCATTTCAAATGATCATTATAAATAAAAGATAAGAATTATTTTATCCTTATAGAATGATAAACATTTAATTAATATCATATTAATTATTTTAATTTAATTATATATATCTTCAACTTCACATGGTTGTGAAAAAAGGATCTATCACTTTATTGAGGTCATAGTTCACATGTATGCACAATCACCATTGTCATTTTCATGTGTATAGAATGGTAAGAATGTATATTATAAATTATTCTATAATAATGATAAATATGTCATTAATATCATTTATAAATATTAATTATATCGTTATAAACAGTTTTGAATGATGTTTATGGGAAACAAATTAAATATGTTTTCGAGGTGGTATTCCACAGTACACACGAATGATTAATTATTTTACCATTTGATGTAATTGGAGATATTTTTAGGTATAAATATTAACATAATAACATCTATTTATATTTCATATAATGTATATAATTTTTAATAATGGTTATTGAAGATTTTAATGTAATGAATGAAAAATAGAAATAGAAATACTTGATTGAAACACTTCCTCTTCTTTAGAATATTTTATTCTATTAATTCCTTAATACTTCTAAGGTTAGTTTTATGCTACAAATAAGAGCTCTTGAATATTGGTAGGGATTCTAGGTTTGTATTTTGATATTTATCTGATGATTATTTTTGACATTTATAAAAATGATAATAATGGGTTCCCTTTTATAAGAAAGAAGAGTGGCACTGTTGGGCTTCTTCAAAATATTAATTTAATATAATTTATATTCTATTACAAATGAGTCCAAATATTATTATTTATAAAAATGGATGAGATAAGGTTGAAATTAATTAATAAAATAAAAATTATTTAGGTGTTAATTCTTATTTTTAATCCTTATCTTGTTTATTTTAACCCATTTAAAACTTACTATAATATCCTGAAATTTACGATTAAGGGCTATTAGTAGTTACAATAAAATGAAAAAAATATCATAAAATTAGTAATTTATTGCATATTAAGACTTATCCAAATTAGTTTTATGAAATTTATATTTTTAGAAATTTTATTTCATTTTAATGAATTTTTTTTTTGATTTACAATATCAGTAATGTGAATTTTGGAACTATTGATAACATGAATTTTTAAAAATATATATAAATTTGAACCAAACATCTTAAAAATCAGTTTTAATATAATTTCATCTATAAATTAATTTTTTGAAATTAATTATCTCAAATTAACATGATTACCATGATGGAAAGAGAAAACATTTTTTTAAAGAAAAAACATTTTGAAGCTCACATTGTATTTATATCCAATTTTAGTGTCAAATTGATTAAAATGAAATATCATGGATTAGGGGATAAAAATTGATACATTAATACTTAAAAACCCATAAATATATAATGTTTCCACAAAAAAATGATGAAAAAGAACATTTCAATTAAAAATAAAATATTTTTTCATTATTCATCAAAACATGAAACTTTTTAGAACAATATCAAAAATTTAAAAAAACTAAATTTAGATACTATTATATCAAATATTAATTTTATTTTGTCATATATATTTTATTAAATTATTAAATAGTATATAGAAACAAAATGTTCCCTGAAAATGTTGCAAAACTGCCTTTTTCAAAAAATACTACTTTTATATTTAAAATTTAGTTTTTATATCATGTCTTCCAAACACATAATATGAATTTTAATTATTACATTTTATATATTATATATCAATTTAATTAATAACTTACAGAATGATATTCTTGAACCTTATTCATATACAAATTTATATTGTTTTTTTCAGAAAAAATAGTTATTTTAATTTTAATTTATAATTAAATGGCATCTAAATAATTAATAATATATAGAGCCGTTAACCATATCTTCCTAATTCATTTATTAATATTCACTAATTCATTTATAAAAGATATTACTTAATGGTATTAATTAAATAATAATATTTACTTGTTCATTTATGCTCAATGTGGCATATCATGTATGCTATCAATGATAGTGTTTCCACTAAGAACATGGGATATTAAATTTTATTAATATATTGTAATAATAAACACAAAATGCTATGTTTAGTAACAATTTTGAAATTTTAATGTGAAAATTTTAGAAATACCCCTTGTGACTTTTCTAACAATATGTCTCCGGATGACTAAGGATAAGATGGAGGATGAGTAAAATTATCGGAACATATCATTTATTTTTGGTAAAGTATAGAATGATTATTTTCCAAGATATAAACTATCATTATATATAGAAAGTGGATATGGATCAAATGAATAATTATTTTGTATTTACATTCTCAGTAACTCGATATTTATCATCAATCAATCAGGAAATAGTTCATGACAATGGGCCTTACAACATACATTGTCTAACACTCCCATGGAGTATACATTATCAATTCAAATAAAATTATGAAACATCATGAATATTTAAAAATATGATGACTGTAAATAAATAGGATAAAACTATGGTGTCATAGACTAAAAATAAGGTCCCTTGATTTTTATCTCCTAAATGAATATTAGACTATCTAATTTTTATTTTGAGTAGTGTTGATCTTAATATAGTTTTATACTAGTAAATGTATAGAAGCTAAAGGAATAATTGTTTATGTGGATAAAAATAGAAATATTTAAGGAATTTTATCCAGATTAACTGATGTTTATTGGGGATGGAATGAAAAATGTCATTATTATTACCACATTTGTTTCTTAAACCATGAATCATGTTTTGAATCCAATAATCAAAATATGGGAACATAGTTTCTTGAGTTTATCATGAGGAAACTCTAAACATTATTTTTAGGGAATAAATGTTTATCTAGATTATGAGAGAATGGATATGTATGAATAAAATAATATATTTCTTTCTACATTTTTGTACATGAACATGTTATGTTTTCCGCATATCGGTTTGAAGATGAACTGAATCAAGAGTGGATATTTTTCTAGAATTTGATGAAAAATGATAAAATTTACTCCATTGATTGGGAAGAATTTATGAAATCATTTTTCAGTATGTAACTTCCTCATATCTTTCAACTAAAATTGATATATATGATTCCAATCAATTTCATTATTATAAAAGATAATAAGGATATAGTTCAACGAAACCCTTTAAAACTATGTAGTGTAAATAGGATTTCTACTTTCTAAAGATAGTGTGCATGAGAAAATAGAGGATATTTCCATAATAGAACTAATAAATATTTTTTGGGGGTATAATGTAATTTTACTATCATAAGGATAAATTAATGATAATCAAATTAAATCTCTTTTTAATTAACCTCCCATAATTTAGTGTTTCAAATCTAGGTTGTTTTGGAATTATGATGAATAGTTAATACAAACAAAGATAAAAAATATTATCAACATTAAAAATATATTATGTTGTGGGATAAAGAGAAATATTATGAAATCGCAATAGTTTATGTGAATAATGTTAATTAGGGAAGAAATATTCTCATAGTGTATTAGGAATTCTTTCACCATCATTATGAATAACTCTAAATGGATGGATAGTACTAATTCCTCTATGAATTATTGTCATGAAAACATGACTGGTGCTTTTTTAATCTCCATCCTACCTCCCAATTCACTTCCTGATAATACCAGTTCCACTATTAAGTATTTTTTAATTCTCACATCATTAGTCTTAAATATATCCTCGGTCATGGTATTGATAGATACCCCTTCTCCAACATTTCAAATTTTCTAATTTGGGGTCCTGATTATAATGGTGTTCTTGATTCCAAATTTTTTACAGTTAAAATTCCATTAGCTTTGATTCTAGATTATGTTATTTAAAATAATTTAGAAAACCTTGGATTAAGAACTCGAGACTTACCCCTGTTTGGTGTTTTGCACACAACAGGGTCCCAACTGATATTTGTCTCAATAATTTGGGATCCATCATTTCTCTAAATATCACTTGTGCGACCAATATAGAAAATATATTAATAACCCGTTTCTTTCATTTTCTATAGCTGATGCTCATTGGAATTACATTCTTGTTATTTTTGGTTGCATATGGTTACTTCATGATTCTATTAGATCACAATTACAGCGTTGTGATGATTTTGAATCTTCTCAACAATTAAAGAATCTTTTCATTTCTGTTATTTCTGATCTTTTCTAGGGGAGCTAGTAATGTAGAAGTAATATTAATTATAATAATTTCTCATTCCGGATTAATTTATGTGTGAAGAGGATTCTTATTTTCATTTGTGATGCTGCCACAATTCAGAAATCATATTGTAACAACACTCTTGGTGATTTTTGAGATCCTCCATAGACTCAAGATTGAAATTTTTTATAGAAATTCTAAAAACAACTTTGACGTATCCTAGAAATCCCTTATTTAATTATGGATAAATGTAAACGTCGATGGTTCCTCTAAAGGTAACTCGGGTCTTTCAAGAAGTGGTGAAATTTTTAGGTATTATCTTGGAAGGTGTCACAGATACTTCTTTGGAAGGTGTGGTATGGCCTCATATTTGGATGCAGAAATGATGGGTGTTATCTATGGCATTGACTTTTCTTAGAAAAAGGCTTAGAACAATATTTTGATTGAATTTTATTCAACCACTATTGTCCGAGCTATTTGGAAAAGGCTAGTGAACCTTCCCTTCCCACTTACATTCTGTTGTATGAATTGTCTTTCTTCACTCATGGAAATAAACTACACTGCCACTCATTACCTTCGTGGAGAAAATGTGGTTGTTGATGGTCTTATGAATAAGGGAATCGTCTAGGGAATTACATGGATGGATTATTTACCTGATAATTATCTATTCTTATATGAAAAAAATTGAAATAATATTCCTTCATTCAGACTCATTTTCTTTTTCTTTTCTGTATTCAATAAATAGTTTTTGATTCTTCCACTGAGGCACCACCATTCAAAAAAATTACAGGAGTGATTTTTTCTGAATAATCACAACAAGAATCTGTTTTTCATCATTTAGAGAAATTTTAAATTATTTTGAGCTTCAGTTATCCCCCCCATATATTTTTTATCATAATGAAATTCACTTATTATTTTATAACAGTTAAATGATGAACATATAATTATAAAGGAATTGTTTTTTTATTAGAAAAGATGTTTTTTATCTAATAACTATTGAATTACCTTTTTAAATATTATATTTTTTATTATGACTATTTGTAAGTGATTAGGGTATTAATATTATGGTATGATAATTTACAGATGATAATGATTATTTTTATGATCATATAAGGATATGAAAAAGAACATTCCAATATCTGTGTTACAATTTTGTTTTGAATAATCATGAATGACTATTAATGTTATGAATTTATTGAATGGATTAATATGATCATTGGGTGAGTTATTAGATATAAATTTACCTCATAATGATTTATGAATTGATATTATCTTTTGAAAACCATACTGGTTTTGGAAAATAGTTAGATATAAATGGATTGACTTATTATTATATTTATGGATATTTTGATCTGATGGTGCTTCTATTTAGACAATATCACCTTTATTATTTAGAGTAATCTATATATTGTAAATTTATTAAGGAAACCCCAATAGTGTAATATTTTTATTAAAAACGAATGAAATAATATATATATATATATATATATTATCATAAAAATGATCTTACATGAGGAAAATGATAATGCCATAAAATGTATTCTTATTATCATCATTTTTAATGATCTTAATCAACTTATTCCAACATCTTTGGTTTATGGGTTTTAATTCATTAAAATTCACTTTATCATGTTATATTTCACAATACTTCATTATTTTCTTTTTATTTTTCTAATCTATGTCCATGTTTTATCATTCTACTTATTTTCTACTAAGAGGAATTTTTTTAGTTTCATTGGGTAACGGTTTGTTTAAAAGATTATTTTGAATGAAATTTTTATTATTCATGTTTTTTTATTTTTTTTTCTAGAAAAGTATCTTTAAATTATTAAAAATTTGATAAAAAAGAATATTTTTATAGTGAAATTTATTTTAAGGGGTTATAATGTCACGACCTTTGTATTTATGAATTATTTGTTTCAGATAAATCAAATTTATTTGAGGGATTGAATTTCATGATACATTAATATAATAATAACCCATTAGAAACACCCATTAATATTGAGATATATGAAATTTTTGGTGTGTATTAATGTTCATGTAAGAATATGTTTTCTTGTGTTTCACACAATACGGAGTTCTATAGAATGATTTATTTTCAAACCAGACTAAGTTTTACTAAATTATAAGAAACTATTAATATAATTATTTAATATGATAGCTATAGATTATCCACATGAATCGATGTTATTAAAAGGAATGAGAAATTTTGGAAAATAATATTCACATATATTTATATAATTAAATGGGTCCAATTATTCATAAACTAAAATAAAAACCTTTAAATGATAAACTAAAATATTTTTCAGAAAAACAAAATTCTTAAAAACTTGATTATTTATATAAATAATATTATAAAATAACATTTGCTTAATGATTATAAGTAAATTTATATATATTATATATTCAATAAAATATTAAACATTCATCATAAAAGGATTCTATATAAGGGAAAATAATTTCACTCTTAAAAACTATATTATTCTGAAAAACATTATTGTGACCTTTATTGGAGAACATCATTAAAAATAAATTTCAATTGAATAAAATTAATTTTTTAAAATAAACCTAGTTTTTTAAATCATAATATTAAAATTATTTTAGGGTGATTTTTTGTATTTTTATGAGATGTTTCATTTTTTGTTGAATTGTGAAAAATGATGAATTTTAATTGAAATTTTCCTTTTCATTTATATAATTTATATTGATAATATAGTTTATAAATTGGTTTATAAATCACAATAGTTCAATAATAAATATATTAAATGAATACATGTGAATGGATTCAATTTCATATTGAAATTAAATATACTAACATTCTATACATTTGATCCATTTTGGTTTAAAACACACAGTCTCATCCAATATACATAGTTAATTATAACTTAATTTATTTTACTTTGGTTTATTTAATTCTGAAAAGTAAATTACATATTTTTAATAGGAATAATTTATAATATATAATAAGTTAAATAAAATTTTCTACCAATGTTATTAGTGTATGGAGTTAAATATTATCACGAAGATTAAGAGAAACCGAGTTTACCATGTTAGTAAACATTAAAATTGATGAAAAAATAACCATGAAACATTTCTAGAACACATTTTATGGTCATATTTTTCTCCTCGTTACCTTATTTTATAACTTTTTGTGAATTTGGAAAAATTTTCCATGAAATTTAACAATTTAAAATGTTATGTAATGAAAATCTAAAAAACTGTCATTAATATTTTTAATTTATAAAATGTATTAAAATAGTGAAAAAATAAATTTCAAATATATATATTACTATAATGAACAATACCTTTCTAGTCTATTCCTTTTTTGAAATCTGGGGTATGAGGTGTTTGTAGTGTTCAAGATGACATGTTTATAACACATTGAATGCTTTCGAGTTTTGTGAACATTGTTTCCTGGATTATATTTTGTGCATAAGTAGGTCATCTATCGTTAGGTGTATAGTGTTTTCAAATCAATATGTGTTCAATATATCTTGAATTATGAAATTCATCAGTGTGTTGTGTTAGTGAGTCGCATCGATGACCCACATCAATGAATCACTATAATAACAATCAAATGGATGCAGTTTTTCATTTTTAATTGAATCTGTTAATTCTTGATGGAATAAAAAACATTTTATGTGTAAAAATATAATTTATTTTAGGGTTTTGAGTTACCCATATTCTTTTAAAGGACAAAGACCTTATACTTTGGAGCTTTTAGTTCTCTTTTCTTGTGAAGACCAAATGCTTTCTTTATGGCCAAGATCCCAGTTCATATGTTTTTTATTTCCTGATTCATGTGATGTGTTGTGGTCCTGGGATGGCTGATCCTAGATGGATAATGTTTTATATGGGGTTATAGAGGCCAAATGGTGGTGTTTGCAGTATATACTGTATGGAGAGGTGAGAAGCAATGTGTTATGCATTGGGAGGACACTAAGGATGATAGAATATATTGAAGATGGGCATGCCCATTGATATGAATGATAGATGATGGTTCAATATATTTATTGTTTATCTTCATTACCTTCCCCACTTCTTGAGTAACATGTTCTAGATTACCCTCTTTCTAATGGAGGCAAAGACATGTTGGGTTTTCCATGTGCTTTCTATGTTTAGCCTCTCATGTATGGATGGGTCTATGCTCCATC
This sequence comes from Viscum album, assembly GCA_963277665.1. Taxonomy (NCBI): domain Eukaryota; kingdom Viridiplantae; phylum Streptophyta; class Magnoliopsida; order Santalales; family Viscaceae; genus Viscum; species Viscum album. The sequence continues at coordinate 1,278,231,270 of OY728133.1, forward strand.
TATATGTCGAAAAGGCTTGAGGGGCAGTCCATCTACTCACCGTGTTGAGCCCATTTTTTGGTAGCTTATAATGTTATTCAAAAATGCATAAATTTATGAATTTGATGATTTTTTAAATAAATGATTGAATGAATTAATTTTTAATCCATGGGTTTAAGAGCTTATGGGATGCAATAACGAGGTAATATTTCCATGAATTCATGGAGTCTATTTGGTGATGATAGGAGGTCATGATTCTGGGTTAGAATTAACATGTGATGTGTAAATTCTAATGGTTAATTAATGGTTAAATAATTAATTAACATAAATTTAAATAGAAAAAATGGATAAGTAATTTTATATATACATTTAAATTGTTATGTTCATATTGGATATCCTATATTATCAATGGAAATTGGGTGTTTGAGAGTTTATAACTTCTTTTGATTATATGACTAGGTTCTGTCATAATGTAGTTGTGAGATATATTATATCTTGTACTTTTTGTGTTTCTATATGATACTTCACCTTGTTAGTTAAGGAAAATAACACCCCAGAGATTCTGAGCCCATAGGGGTTCTTTTCCCATCATCCAGGTGGGAGGATAGATGGCCGACTTCCCCCTTTGGCAACACTCTCTTCTCTTGATATTTACTTTCTCAAGTATTCACATCTGTTATTTTTCTAATATATGTGTGGAGATGGATGTTGTGACTTATTGTAATTCACATGAATATATTTGGAATATAATTTCTTAAAGGCTTTAATTTGTATTTTTTGTATGGGATGTGAGGGCAAGAGGATCCTTACTCAGGGTATGGGATGTTGTGGCTTGAGGTATAATACTTGAAATTTGATATGGATTATGTGAGTAGTGGTGGATCCTAGTAAATATCGGGTTACATTGGTTACATGGACATGGTGGTGTGATGCATGACGTGCATGTGGACGATTGAGGAGTGTGTTGTGGTGCTTCACCTCAATGTGTGTGGGCAAGCCTTTTGGATAGAAATTCTATGGACTTTGGATATTCATGAAAAGTGGAAAGTATTTTGGGAAGTGGTAGTGGTGTACCCTTGATATTATTTATTATATTGTATACACTTTAATGTGATTCATGATGATAGTTTCCACGGTAAGGCTAGGAACATTGTATACATGTTTAGGTGATGAGTCAGTTTCCCTTGTTTTCCACTGTGCTTTAGCATGTTTTCATTACTCTTTCATGAGTGTCTCTAGGGAGGTTCATACAGAGTATACTATTTTACTCACCCTACATTATATAAAACAAATTCAGGTCCCATGGAGTAGGTTGGAGGTCATGCTAGTTACTAAAAGACACTTTATTTTTCATGGGCTATATAGGCTACATGGTCACTACCATTTTACATTCAATATGTACATGTTGTTTTCCCATTCAGATGTAGTAGTCTTTTCATAACATTACATATTTGGACATTTGTTTTGTTTTATTTTTTATACTGATAAAGAGTTGGTCTTTTCCTATCTTGTCTCTCTTTTTTTCATGTTTTCTCGTATAGGGTATTGCCTCCCATATGTGTGTTTTCTTACTCTAAATGCTAGTCCCCAAAATTGGGCCTAATAGAGGCAGGACATGGGGGGTCAACATATAGATTATCCCATTGTTGGCCCATGAGGGGTTATCTTTGTGGGGAGGGGATCATGAAAAAGATGTATCAAATCTCTGGTTGAGGGATAAGATGGAGTTTAGGGTTAGGCATAGGCGAGGTTGCATGTTTTGGTAGTGCCAGTGTTTCAGTCTAGTATAACAAGCATTGTGAATAGTGGAGATAGGATAAAACATAGGTATTTTGGGGCCCATTTGATGAGATGCATGTATATTTATGTTTATATTTGATACTAAATAAGGTTATACTAGTATCACAATAGATACCTAGAAAAGCATCATGCATCATTCTTCTTTATGTATGTGTTTGAATGGGTATGCCTTCAGATATTATAATATATATTAAATAAATGAAAACAACTAATTAAGTTTAATGTATTCCATATTTCATTTTTAAAAGATCCAACTATTTTACCTTATTCTATAGTGGCACATGGTTGATGCCCTCATTTGGTTTTCATGGAATATTTTCAGCGAGTTTCACCAGCAGGTTGACACTGAGTAGAGGTTGACTGAGATGATATTTGGTGGAGGAAACTCTATGAATTCCGGCACCAAATTCTATTGATATATGAGGGATATTTTTCATATGCATCCATGGAAGGATTTTTGGAGATGGTTCACATACCTACCAATTTGATCTGTTCCCAGAAATAGCAGTGGGTGTCATTTTTTGAAAACATACTGCATGGATCAGCGAGTTAGTAGTACTTCATGTTCGTTAGAGATTTCAAGGAGTCAGTAGCCTCAAGGGAGGAGTTTTGAGACATGTTTAGTGTCAAGTTTCTTTCTTCTACTGTGAAGGCATCTAGTTTCTAGGAGCTTCCTTCCCTCCAACAGAAGAGCCCAATTTATGGGAGTACTAAATATGTTTCCTAAACCTTTTGTTATATGCCTCAGACCAATTTCTAGATGAGGAGGACAAGGAGAGGAATTTTTAGGAGGCTTTTCATCCAATGATCTAGCAATAAGTAACCCCATTTATTCTAAGAACATATCATGAGGTACTGGTGTGGGAATAGGGCTTCTATATAACATTTGTTAGAACCTGATCATCATGAAAGGGGGGTCTTTAGGATTCCTAATGATGCATGGCTATGATCTGGGTTTCTTGGTTTTTAGGGAAGAAAATATTCAATTTGGTTGGGTGTGGGTCGCATCTCTTAGTATATCATTTCTATTGGGGTAGTGTCTCTCAGATATATGCCAAGGTATCATGTTTTTATGGAGGTTGATATCATCAATAGCGAGAGTGCCAATCATTTATGAGCCATTAATGTTAATATGTGTTCCGCTTCAGATCCACTACTGAGGCAGTTCCAGCAAAGTCTGCAGTAGTATGTTTCACCAGTTTTGGACCAGTATAGAGCATGTGGGGGAAGGTATATGAAAATACTGGGACACTCATCATTCTCATAGAGAAAAGTGTAGCTGTGACAGTGTTCTTTTTCAGGGTCAGAAATTTTTTGGAGTTGGTTTTGGTGAACTTCAAATGTTAGTGTTGCCAGTGGAATGCAAGACAGATGTCATTTGAGGTACCATTTTCCTTCTTTCTACATGGGGGCAATCCTTTATTGATTCCAGAGAGACAAACTAGTTCATATCACTATACAATTTCCATGATTTGGCCCATTTTGTAGAGAGGCTTCTAGTTTACATGGCAATGATTACTCTAGTTGGTGGCCAAACATACTTGTTTGAAGTATGTAGAGACAGTGAGCTAGTGATGGGCATCACCACTCTTGGTGAGATATTCTATGTTTACGAATAATACAATATTATGTCATCCATGGCATGGATCAGTTGTATTTAGTGTAGGATATCGTGGATTTCATCAAGAGGAAGGTGTTGTTCTTCAATGATGATAGAGAGCCAGCGGTTTTTGTTGGCAAGAATGACCCTCAAATGGGTTAGAGGTGTGTTTCATCCTTGTCAGTAATGATATATGACCTGATTTTTATGACATAGAAGGTTCATTAGTCGGCATTTTCCATGTTCATGACTTACTTCCCTTATGTATTTCCAGAAGATGGTGTAGTGTTACACCCTCGATGGAAGATCGAGTTCAGGAATGACCTATATCTAGGAGAATCACTTATCTAGATGTATCCATATAGGATGACACATTCATACTTTTTAGAGATAAAAATACAACTCTATTGTCTATTTCATAGTGATTTTTTTCATATAGTCTTATCATTCTAGGGTGCACCATTTTTGTTCATGAATAAGGTTGTCAGTAGTTTTGGGTTTTGTATTGATTATCATCTCTTTAACAAATTGATATTGAAAAACCACTATCCTATTTAATGGATTGATGACTTATTAGATGAATTATGTAGTGCATGATTTTTTTCTGATGACCTATTTTTGATCATTATATCATTAGATGTACGTAAAGGATGAGGATATCTCAAAGAATAATTTCCCTTGTCGTCATGAAAATTATGAGTTCGTTGTGATGTAGTTGGGTCTGATGAATGCTCAAGTTGATTTCTTGGGGTTGATTACTGGTATATTTCATGATTTCCTAGATATGTTCATGGTGGTTTAATTGACAACATAGTTGTTTACACCATGTCTGAGGAAGAGCTTACATAGCATCTGCTTTCCATTTTGGGGGTTCTTCATCAACATCATCTGTTTGGGAAGCTATATAGGTGTGAGTTTTGGGATGGAGTTGTTTGTTTTGTGGGTAATTTTATATCCCACCAGGGCATAGATTTGTATCTGATGAAGATATAATTAGTTGTGTCTGGGGAATCCCCAATCATAGTGGAAGAGGAGTGATGTTTATTTGGTTTAATAGGATATTGTTGGAGGTTCGTTGTACTTTTATCATAGGTTCTAACTCCTCTGACTACAATGACTATAATGGATTAGAAATTCATATGGACTAATCAGTATCATGTAGATTTTGATTATATAAAGGATATTTAGTTCAGTGAACAAGTTATTTGTCTTTCAGTAGAAGGAGTTTGGTTTGTTTTTTTCTCTGATGCTTTATGTCCGAGGATTGGATGTGTTCTGATGCAGAAGATATCATTTGTTTCTTAGGGTTATATTCAGCTACATCCAAATGAACATATCTATGCCACCAATGTTCTCGATTTGTTGTAAATTTTGTTTTATCTGACATTGTTAAGACATTACCTAATTAGAGACTGCTTTTTGGTCTTCAACATTCCTAAGATCTTGGAGTATGTTTTCATCCTGCATTACTTGAACATGAAAAAACATCTACGGATGGAGTTATTACAAGATTATGACATAAAAATTTATTATACACATCGAAAGAGAAATTTTATAGTCGATGCACTAATTAGAATGTCATGTAGTGATATAGTGCTTGAATCAAGTGATACATGGATAGTGAGGGATGAATATTCTGCATTACATATGGATATGGGAGATGTTTGGTGTGGAGGATGTCTTTATCAGATAATGGTGAAAACATCATTGGGGAAGAAGTTTGAAGACTCCTATTTGTGGGATACGGAGGTGGTGTTCTTTTAGGACCAAGTGAAGGGATTTCATTACATTTTTGATGCATGAGATGGTTCACAAAGAGTTCTATACATCTCCAATAGAGGAACATCATAGAGTGAAAAATATGTACCAATATTTGAGGACTCTATTTTGGTGTCCTGGTGTGATGTGTGGGGTTTCATTGTTTTTTTCTCAATGATTGGTATAGTAGAAGGCGAATACTAAGCACCGTGTTCAAACTAGATTTATCCAACTATTAGATGTTAATCAATGTTTTTGGGAGGATGTATCGATGGAAATTTTTACCATTTTACCCCAATCTCAAGAGGGATATGATTTTATATGGGTAGTAGTGCATCTTTTGAAAAAAATCATCCCACTTCATAGTAAAAATGGAGTCGATATCAGTGGAGGATTTGTCAAGGAATGATTTGGAGGAGGTGGTGATACTCAACACAGTCCTGAGTATGATCATTTATGATTTAGTTCCTCATTTTACATTAACATTGTGGATAGGTCTCCAACATACTTTTGGTTCTCAACTAAGCCTAAACACTACTTTTCATCTACAGAAAGAGAGTTATATGGAGTAGACCATCTAGAATCATGAAGACATGATTCACTTTTTTTCCATGATTTTGGAGGATCTTGGATGAGTCAATTGCCCTTACTAGAGTTCACTTACAATAAAATTTTTCACTCCACCTTTAGTATACTTTCATTTGGAGCCTTTAATGGATGAGCATTCCATTATATGTTGTGATAAACTGTGGTCATAGATTCATCAATTCATGAACCAGAACAAGTACATAATACGAATTTGATGGTTAAAGAGATTCATGACTGGATTAAGTCAACACAAGAACATCAGATGTCCTACGATGATCATATGTGTAGAAATTTGGAGTTTGGTGTTGTAGATCATTTGTTTCTAAAGGTGACTCCCCGCCTTGGGAAGAAATAGTATGGTCATGGGGGTAGTCTTTATCCCTAATTTATCTGTCCATTCAAGGTGTTGGCTCATGTGGGAGTCATGGAATATTGGGAATCAATTCTCTCACAGATGAGCAGAATACATGATGTTTTCCATGTTTTTTGCTTAATATTTATCACCAGGAATACTCTCAAATAATTAATTGATTTTAGATGGATATTGATGATGATGAATCCATTGTAGTGCAGCCTGTAGATATCCAGTACTATAAGGAGAAGGTGTTACATAGGCATCATATTGCATGGGTTTGTGTCTTATGTCTTCATAATGGCATGGAAGAGATTACAGGGGAATGTCAGTCGCCGATATGTGCTTATTACCCTGAGTTATTTTATGTTTAGATCTTCTGTATTAATTTTATTCGTTTAGTGGTTGTAGAACTACTTCATTTATGAGATGGTTTTTTAGTTTCTTGTTTGCGATATATATATTTTGAGAGGTATCTCTCCCTAGATAGTGTTTAGGATCCATTTGTGGATGTCCTGTAGTTTCACATTGTTCTTTTTATGAAGCGAATGAACTGTTGTGGCAGTGAGAGCCTTAATAGCAATATTGTAGGGTCAATGTTCTGACAAATCCTTTTTTTGTTTCCACTCTAGGAAAATTTTGTATTCTTGATGATGAAATTATTCTGATAGGTATTTGATGTAATGAATTGGACCACTCTAGCCCATTACTCTTTGAAAATATGGTGTTTGAGGTACTGCAGGAGGCCAAGAAGAATTATTTCTAACACTTGTTCAATTTTCTAGTTCTATGAACTGTGTTTCCAGGATGATATGTCACCTATCAATTGTTAAACTATTGGTAGGTCATCATTTGGTAGGTGTATATTGTTAATAAATCGGTAGGTGTACATTATTTTGTGTATGGTGAGTCACGTCGCTGACTCGCGTTCATGATTCATGTTAGCGACTCGTGTTAGTGAGTCATCAGTGAACAATGTTTCGGGCATCCTATAGTTTCACCCCTTTGAAATTATCATTGATATAAAATGTATTCAAATCCATTTATAAGGTATTTATGTCTTATTAAATGACCATAACTCTTATATTAATTTTGTTAAGCATCTGGGTGCTTTTACACGGTCAAACCGCATAGTCTTTACCAGATCTTCCTTTAATTGAAAATCTAAACTGATGCTCTGTTTTGATTTTCCAAAGAGCTGATATACCTTCCTACCAAGTTTATATTTCTCTATTCTCTTGATGTGAGTCCACCTGATCTTTTTTCCCTAAGGAGTTGTGTGATTGTGTTATCCTTGGATCATTTACCCTTGGAGGTTTACTACCACATATGCAACCCTGTTTTGGTACAAACAGAAAGTGTTGACCCATCATTCATATTAGATATATTCCACCTCCATTAATGTTGGTTCCTAGATCTGTTTCTTCATGTTTCCCTTATCCCTGTGATTTCATGTGACCTCTATGTTTGTAATTTGGATTTCTTGGGTGTTGGTTAATGTGGTTGTGATGTGGCGTCCTCCGGTGGATGCAGTTGTTAATGGTGAGGTGGTCATGATCTATTGTGTTTTCCCATTATTGTTAAAATAATGCTGTAAACCCTTCGATGTGGTGGATTCAGGGATTCTATATTTTATTTATGTGCAATCATAGATTTAGCAGTAATTATCCACTCGATCATAATGAAATTAACAAAAAAATAGTTAATCAAGATTAAATCATTGTTAAAGACCATATGTTGTTTTTTATACCAGTGAATGTGGCTGCATCTTGAGTTTATAGAATGTGTGATATCTAAGATTTAATTTTTTTATCACGGAATTCTTGATGGAATTTTGAAAATAATATAATGTTGGGATTAATTGTCAATTAAATTTCTAAAGGTAAAGAGGCATAGTTAATAAATCAGGTTGTTGTTGTTGTTGTTGTTGTGATTTGACGATAATCAAATGGATGTTGTAATGCTAGTTTAATTGAATTATTTATTTCAATATGAAATAAAAAACATATTTTTTTTTCAAAAGATCATTCCTTGTATGGTTATGAGTTACCTTATTTCTCTTGAAGGCCCATCGCCTTATGCATTAGAGATACGAGTGTTTGTTGTGTGTGAAGGTTGAATGCCTTGTTTGGGGAAAAGAGCCTAGTTTCTATGTGGTTTATTCTCCTTCTTCTTTTGATATGACGTGATCCTTGGAAGGTTGAGCCTAGAGAAATTTTATTGGTATGTGGGGTTTGGAGGCCCAATGGGGGTGGTGGAAGCGGTTGATGCATGGAGTGGTGAGAGGAATTAGGCTATTCATGTAGCTGTCAGGGAGGAAAATATAGATGATAAAATGGATTTAATTTGGAATTACCCATTGATATAAATGTTGGATTATTATTTAATATGTTACTTGTTTATATGATTTACTTTCCCCAAGGATTGAGTAATATGGTATTGATTACACTCTTTCAGAAAGAGGTGAAGACGCCCATGGGTTTCCACATGCACTCCATGTTTAGCCTCATGACGATGGATGGGCCTACGCTCCTACTATTTGTGGGAAAGGCTTAATGGGTAGTCTATCTAATCATCGGGTTGATCCCCTTATGTTGGGTAGCATATAATTCTTTTCTTGAATTCCAAAAATTATGGAATGTGATGTTTTTTTTAATAAGTTATTGAATGAATGAATGTTTAACCCAATGGTTTGTGGATTGCATGGATGCAATGTTGAGGTAATATTTTTGAGAAGCAATGGACTCAAATTGGTTAGGCATCAAGGGTGTGGATCTTGGTAGTAATGGTAATGGAATGTAATGTGGCAACTTTTAATTTTTAATTAATGGTTATATATATAATTAATATAACATAAAACTGATAAAAAATGATGTGTAAGATAATAAATCACATTGAATGGTTTTTTTCTTATGGGATATCTAGTCTTAGTAGTGGCTTTAGGGATTTCGAGATACGTTATCTATGATTGAGTATAAGACTTGGTTATTCCCATAGTGTGGTGGTGAGCAATATTATATCATGTAAATTTTTGGTTTCAAAGTGCTACTTCACACTGTAAGTTAGAGAAACTGAGACCTTTGGGATTCTAGGCCCTGGAGGGGTGCTTTCTAGAACATAACATTGGAGGGATGGCTGGATGACTCCCCATTTGGACCCACTCACGTCTAATGTTAGTAACTTATGCTGTTATGCAAGATTCTTAGTTTGGACATATATGTGTGTAGAGGGATGTAATGTCTTCGGTTTATTCACAAGCATATATTAGTGATATTGATTCTTAAAGGTATTATAGGTATAACTTGTATGGGTTGTGATGGCTTGAAGATCTTTATTTAGTGTATGGGATGTAGTGGACTGAGTTATAATACATGACGTTTGATACACATTATACAAGATTTGGTGGATCCTAGAAACTATATGGTTACTTTGGTTACATGGATGTGATGTTGTGATGAACGAGGTGCATATTGACACATGATATGTATGATGTGGTGGTTCGACTAGGTTTCTGCATGAATGACTTTTTTGAGATAGATTCTCATGACGTACGGTGTTGGGGAAAATGGAAAACCAATGGGGAAGTGGTAGATGGGTACCCCTGATGTTCTTAATTATATTATATACTCTTTTATATGATGCATATTGATAGTAGATATGGTGATGATGGTAACATAGTATACCTATTTATGATATGATTTAGTTTAAATTTTTGTTCATTGTTCTTTTGCATTATTTCTTTACTCATTCCCGAGAGGCTCCAAAGAGGTTACTGCTAAGTATATTGTGATAATCAACCAACGTTATATAAACTATTTTTTGGGTCACATGGAGAAGGTTGGAGATCAGTCTAATTGATACTAAAACTGTGTTTATCATGACCAGTTTGGGCTTCATGGTTTCTACCATTTTAATTTATTTTGGCACGTGTAGTTTTCCATTTCTGTAGTAGTAGTCATTTCATGTTGTAAAAATGTGTACTTGGGGATTATTTTATATTTTATTTTGAGAAATATTTTGTTGTTGACTATCTTATCTCTATCGTCCAAATTTTTTCTATAAATGGTTAATGCCTATGATATATGTGTTTATTATGCCATATATTCTAGTCATCCACACAAGGCCTAGTGGTGGCGGGACTCTGGTGTTACTATCTCTCTTCTCCAATTTCTATCTAGGAAGGGGTTCACATTATAGTAGTGGTGAAAATTATTTGGTATGATAAATGATTTTGTAAAATCATATTAAATTATATATTTTTTTATGAATCAATAATATTATATAAAATTCTTAAAAAACTCCAATGCATTATTTTCTACATAATAATTAAATAAATAAAAACATACTAAAAATAGTAAATTTGATTTAAATTAACAGAATTGATGTGTTATTTTATTTTTTTGATGAATATATCATGTATCATATTTTCAACATATTTTTTTTATTTTTGTTATTGTCTTTTTTTAAATTTATATTAATAATAATAATTTTCAAGAGGATATTAATTACACTTTTAGATAAATAATACTTCATTAATTTATTTAAATTTCCAACAAAATTTTATCTTTTGTAATGTGGTTTCTTACTATTATTGGATTTAAAACATGTTTGATTAATGGATTTTTTTGAAATATAATTACTATATTGATTATTAAAGAGAAAAAACGTGGTTTGCATGGTTGTGGTAAAAGAAAGATTTTTCATGTTACTTGTAATTGTGTTAAAGTTAATTTAATTTAAAAATAGGGTTTAAAATATAAAAAAATATGAAATATTTATTATAATTTACCCTAAATTATATAATATGTATCACACAAACATATTCATAATAAATAAATGACCTATTATAGAAACCAATTTAACATAATGAAAAAATGTCAAAATAAAGAAACATAATATTTAAGGATAAAAAATATTAAAACATATTAATAAATGGGTCTTAGAGGTCTAGGTCTAACATATAATTCTTAAAATATTAATTATCAGTTGTGGAGAAACATGAGGAAATATTTACCTCCCATAAGTAAATACTTATGAGTATTTAAAAAATGTCACTCCTCCTCAACTATGAATGGGTATTCACTCTCCCACATTCATCAATAATCATAAGCCATTTGGCCTAAACAAGTAGTGAAAAAATCACTTTAAAACATTACTAATATAATACATGAATCCTCACATTGTGATTAAATCCAACTAATGAATTCATTTGGTGAAAACCTACCATAGATTCTCAAAAAATAGTCAATATTTATCGATGAACATTTTTCAATTATTGATTCCTCAAACCCATTAATTCTATTTTTTTCATTTGAATATCACAAAAATATTTATTATATATAAATATATTTTGGTTATTTATGGGTATTACCTCATTTTAAACACAAATTCATGAATTCGACTATAAAATCATCATTTGTTTGTACGACGGTCTATGACCACACGATTTGATGACAATCATTTTTCCATGAACAACTTTTAAGGATGGTAATAATGATGGAAATTGTATTTATATATTAAATATATTATAGTTATGATGTACATACTCTTTTTGAATTATTATATAACACATTCCATATTTATTTACATTTTTTTAGAATAAGATAACATAGTTTGTGTATACGGAGGACTACCACCATGAAATGTGATGTGATTTGTTAAAACTGTAATAGAATATATAAAATATAGTTTTAATAAAAATAAGTGATATATCTGATTTAGTAATTCTAAACTAATATTAATATGAAATATATATATATATATATATTATTTTCATTCTTTCAATAAAAAGAATAGTATAAAAACAATGTTCATGTGTAGGACTGTCTACAATATCTTTGAATGTTTTATTTCATTTCATATTTATATAATTTATATATTTTTGTAAATATAAATATTATTACTATATATTATTTTTATTTCATTTTTATAATTATTAATGATTATGTAATGTCCAATAATATAGGACCAAAAATAATCAGTTAAAACATTTACCAAAAACCAAGCAGTTATTACCCAAAATGTAACATTGATATGTAATTGATAATAAATTGAAAATACAATGTAATAAAAAAATATGGTATTATATATATTAATATGTTTCTATTTCATATTTATAATAAACATATATTTAGTATTGTTGAGGATTTAATGAGTATAATGGATGTCAAGTCTTAAGGAAATGGATTTAGGTCTAACTTTTTACATTTATGAGACACATGATATATTCCCCACCTCTTCATTATATATGGTGTATGATATACACATTAATGTAAAATATGATTATTCTACCACAATTTTTCATTATTAACATAAAAATTATATTATATATAAATAATGGGATTTATGATTACAAGCATACCAATAGGGTAAGTGGGACTTTGTCTCAATTATCCTTATTTGAGACAAATGTTACATTATTCACTAACATTCTATCATGATGTGTATTTACATAAAAATTTAAATTTAATATCATGAATATTTTTTATCCTGATGATATTTTATGTTTTATTTTATCTTATTTATTCAAGTTTGTTCTGATTAAAAGTTACCAATATTGTAAAATTTTATTAAAACAATCTCACCATTTATCTATATTTTTTTATCATGATTCCAATGAAAAAAATATTATATATATATATATATAAATAATTATAATTAATTTTCTTATCTTATCATTATTCCTGAAATATTAATTTAATTAAATCATTTATTAACACTGTGGTAGTTATTTTAATTATGAAGATGTTTTATAAAAAACATGTCCTTATTTATATCTTCAGCTGGAAAATTGTGTTCTTTCATAACATTTATTCTAAAATATATTTTAATATATTGCAAATGATATTTTAATTCCACTTTCAAAGAAAAGGCCATTGTAAATGATTTATGTTTTAAAAATTGTTTAGAAAGGATTTCAAATATTATTTTATATGGTCTTAATGTAAATTACAATATAAATGATTTTAATATGTTTTATGTTTTTAAAAAATAATATTTTGAAGAAGAATGAATATTAATCCCCAGACATGTAATAAATGAATTTTTAAATATTTTATTATATATTTCCTGTATTATTTTCAATGAAGAGTAATTTGAAAAATTTTTATGACTTTATTTCTAAATGAAGTGTAATTTTTCGTATGAAATGTTCCATGTGATCTTTAAAAATAATCTCCATATAAGATGACATAATTTTATTTAAATTATTCCTTACATGGGATATTATCCAATGATAATGTTATGATTTTTTATCTAAATTTTTAGTGTTAAGGATGAAATCATTTTTATGAAGCAAGTTTCTCTTCAACGGGTTCTACCAAGATAAAACTATAATGAAACCCACATAATTTCATGTGTTCTCAAATCAACAAATGATTATGAAAAATATCTCTTCCCTGTAGTTTTAGACAATATGAAATTTTTTTGATACCAAATTTATTTCATGTTTTTTGACATGTAAATGTTTATGATATTTTTTCTCAAATACGTATACATTCATTATGTAACCAATGTGACTTGTCTCCCTCCAATGCATTGGGTAGTGATAAATGTTGTAGTAGTTCAAATAGTACCTGAGTGGTCATTCCAAGACAAAAAGAAGAGTGTATATGGGAGGTTAAACCAAGTCCACAATAATAGGGTACACTAGGGTTCAACCCAATTCCATAAAAAGAGAATACATGGGAGGCCATATTAAAACTACAATAATATGGTACTTGGGGGGTCATTCTACTCACAAAATAATAAGTGGTGTGGGATTTCACCCTAATCCCAAATCAGGTACAAAGGTGATTTTCCCAATCCTTACATTTTATGAATAGATTGGTATGTACCCTTGACATAATATTTTATAAACTTATTTGTATGATAAAAATTCCAGGTCCTCGTCCATTTTTATAATATAATAGAATATGATATTTTATTATCTTATAAATCATGTCTTATGACCTATAAATATGTATTCCATTATTCATGATTATGATCTCTGATACGTAAGGTATTATTTTATAATATAATCTTTTTGTTATAATTACCATATGATTGTGTTATTATTATGTATATCCCCGGTTTACAATTAAAGATAATATAATCTCAAAATTTATTATGTTTACAATCCAAATATTATGAAGAATGGTTTTCTGTAGGATAAAAAAATGGGATAATAATTTTGGGAAACATTAAAGATCATTCACTAGACTAGGAAAATTTGTTCCATGAATCTAAGGGCTATAATATATTAGAGTCATTTGGAGTGATTCTAATTAATAATGGGAATATTAATATAAAAATATGTAATATCCATGTCTGATAATCCTGAGTAGTTATTGATGATATATATATATATATTAAAAAAATTGAGTGAATTCCGCACATTTTTTCAAATCACCAGGTCCAAATAATGCCACATTAATGATCCTATAAGGTATCATCATGAAATATGAAAAAATTGAGTTCTGTATATGTGTTTGGTCATTTTGACACATTATATTCCGTGATTAAATATTATGTAAACATTAATTTCATATAATCAATATAATTTATTATAATTATTACAATAAGAATTCAGTTCAACAATTATTACTTGATTTTTTTATAGTAAAAAATATTATATTTCCAAATATGGAATCCATTAGTCCAAATTAAATTCAGAGAAGTTTATAAATTTAATTTAATAATTATCCCATACACACGATGAGATGGATGGTTTTTAAGAAGATTATTTAAAATAATATAATTCTATATTAACTCCTTGAATAATAATAATTATTCCATGAAAAATATACAATTTAATGATATATAATCTATAAATTTAATTTAAAATGTTCACCACAATGGATTATTTTAAATAATTAAAAATGAAAAACATGATGCATTTTAAATTTTTTTTGGAAATATTGTTTTAAAAAAAATAATTACACTAGAAATTATATAAAGTTCACATAAAAGTAATTAAGTTGATAAAATATAAATAAATAATAAATTGGTTACATAGAATAGTATTAAAAATAATTTATTATAATTTAATAAATAAATGTATTGTAAAAGAATTGACTTTATATGAAAAATTCTATGTTCACTATTCATGGAAAAATCAATACTTTCTGAAACAATTCCAAAATATAACACAAATTTAACATTGAAATAATTATTTAAAAATTTATATTCATTTATTAAAAAATACATTATTTAATTTTGGAAAATTTCATTTAAAATAAATCTTTATAATAAATTTGACTACCTAAATCAGTTTCGTTTTTGATTAAATACTACTTAATAATATTATGTATAATATAAATATCCCAAACATGTTAACAAATATGACAATGATTTAGTCAATCATTAAATTTTTTGTGACATATTTTCTACCTTTTAATATTACATACTCCCAATTTTAAATACATATTAATAAAGTGGTGATATCAATACCTTATTGCATTTTCGAATTCTCATGTTGCCTCTTCAAATATATGGATTTTATGTAAAAACATAACAAGGTGTATAACCTTACTCCAAAACACATGTTCTATTTGGTCAAGAATCTGAACTAGTTTTTCCATAAAAGAATGAATATCTTCCAACTGGACTACATCAATTCTGAAAACATGAGATGACATTTTCACATATTTCTCTAACATTGAAACATAAAATACATTGTGTAACTGAAATAAACATGGAGGTATAGCCACTCAATAGGAAACTAATACATACTTCCTAGGATTTCATACAGTCTAATGAATAGTTTAATAACTTTTACTTTCTTACCAAAATTCATGACACCATTACACGGATAAAATTTTAGAAATATACGATCACCTACATAGAATGAATGTTATTTCCTCTGGTTATCTACATAAATATTTTTTGATCATTTAGATGTACTAATATATTTTTAAATCAAATGAAACTTCTCAACATTTTCATCTTCCAACCATTTTCTTTTAAAGATCATATCCACTAATTCATATAATAATGCTTTCTTCTAAAATTTCATTCCATACAATGCCTCATATATTTCAATCTAAAACAAGAAATAAAAATTTTATTAATATTAAATTCAGCCAATGAATTATGTTGATAGAAACTCCCAGTGAAGTCCACTGATAATGAAATTAGCATACCATCAATAGTCTAAATTGTCTCATTAAACTATTCATTGGATTATGTTTAAAAACTTGTTTTGAAATTTAATTCTGCGCCTAATGACATAAGAAGTCCTTTAAAAATTTGATGTTATCTAGGGATCATGGTTTGATACAATATAGAGATCCATTTTATTAACCATAATATTTTTTTGAGATATATTTGAGAAATATGTTTTAATTTTATTCAATATTTTATGAGAATGAAATGTCAATATTTATTAAATTGATCGAAAATAACCCAAATAAAATTTTTACAACCTTGTGTCCTTGTAAATCCTACTCTGAAATCCCTATATATATTTTCCCAATTCTACTTCACTTGGGAAAATTTTTAAAAATTTCATTTGGTATCTATCATCGTACATTTACCTAGAGACATCTCTAACTCTTAAAGGTGTGGTCAAAAATATATCATTTAATTTATTCTCACCACTAATACCCCTAAATCAATATGTACATCATTTTTTACCTATATTAATAAATAATAGTCAATTATGAGAGTTAATAAATGACTCTATATTTAACTAGGAATCACTAGTAATACATTTTTTTCATAATCATATAACACTATCTTTATCAATATTTACATCATTCAACTTGACATTCAAAAAGTATCGTACTTTTTTCACAAAATATAGATCCACCTTATCATATTTATTAATTGAATATGGAAAACATTCATACCCTTAATCCGGAAACCTAACAATGGATGTCCATAAAATCCAAAATTCTAGGCCAAAGTATTTCGAAATCATTAACCAAATTTCATGTTCCAAACATAACATTGTTAATGTAGTGTTATTTATTTAACACAAATCATTAAAAAAATTGGTTTTATTTTCCAATATAATAATGAATCATTCAATAATAATTAGTCATTAGATGTATCAAAATTTTATATCTCATGTTTAATTATTTACTATTGAGTATATAATCCTTTTTTTATCAATATATATTTCTCACTATACATTAAAAAATTTTTCCCTAAAAAATTAAATAAAAAACCATAGAAGATGATTCCAAATCATCTGTACGTTAAATTTAATCCTGACATATCAATTGACAATAAGAAGAAACAATTACATGATATTTATATATGATGAAACAACCTTATTCTTTCTATTTAGCATCACTAGAGTTAATAAATAGACTATTTCTAGATGAAAGGTCCAAAATTGGAGAATTATCTAATATTATTTCCTTTCACAAAAATCTATAATCAAATTCTATTTTCTTTGTGAACTTATCTCCATTCTCAATTAGATTATCTAGTGGGATAAAAAAGAACAATATTTTCAACTAACCAACTACAAAAACCCTCTAATAAATTAAAAATATGACTCTCTATTCCATTTTTTAATATGGTTCGTTATTCAATAACATTTTCTTAAGGTGTTTCAATAGATATTCAATAAATATAAAAAATATTTCCAATAATACAAATTATTTTCTCTAAAAATTAACACTATCTAAATTTACAATTAAGATCCTTTTTTAAGTCATGAAAATAAATTCTTTTGGGTATTTCATGTTTCCCATGAAATTCATAATATAAATATAAATCACCAATAAAATAATGGAAAACATTATGCCAGGAGTCATGAAAAAATAATGTTCATAATATCCATATATATCTAGTTTAATTAGATTACCCAAATATAAAAACACAAAATTCTTATTTCCCATATGTACTCTAAAATAATGTATCCAAAATGTATGTTTACTAAACATTCACTTGATGGTACCCCAACTTGAAATAATCATTCTAAAAATAGTAAAATATCTTAAAATTGTCATAAATATAACCCATAGAATGAAAAGGATACTTGTTCTTAATAATGATGTTATTAAATGCTCTATAATAAATTGAAATCTAATTAAATAGATACTTGTTCTTAATAATTATAAATTTACTTTTTTATTGTTTACATAAAACTAAAAATAATAATGTTTTACTTTTATTAAAAATTATTATCATTCCCTATGAAAAATCATCTGATTAAATATATATTGGTCTCTATTTTAAAAAGTTGGTCTTTTGATAGATGAAATTAAATATTTAATGAAAATATGTCATCATAAAAAATTAATCATTATAGAATTTCATGTTCATAAAATAATCAAAATTAATATCATTCTTAATGAAATAATTTTCAGAAAAACATTTCAAATTAATTTATTCAGGTACATATAATAACTAGGAAATGAAATATAAAAAAAGTGATCACGCATATGTGAGTGACATAATGTTAAAAAATAAATTTGAATGGTGAAACTATTAAAAATATTTACAACAGTATAAATCTAATTAATGATGTGGGAATATATTAACCCAATAATTTTCAAACTAATTAAAACATGGTTATTGTAATTGGATCTATTTAAAAATTATATTATAAGTTGAATAATCTGACATTATATTTTTAATTAGAAGACCCTCATTGAAGAGAACTATATTAATCCTTACTATTTCTTCATGAATCCATTGGTTGTAACACATAGTAACACATTATAACACATAATTGAATAAACAATGTATAAAATTTGATAGGGTGAAAATATCTAAATCATCGGAATAGTTCATAGGTTCTAGTACAATATCGTAATGGTGGTGATTAAATGTAACAAATAAGCATTACATGGAAAACAATTGATGGAAATAATTCCTACCCAACATATGAAAACATCATATTATATAATCCCTTTCAATTTTTATATATTTTAATTAAAAAACATCTTATAATGGGAAATGGAAAAAAAATGTCTTAAATTAGGTTTATAAGAGTGGGTAATCCCTAAATAGTGTAATATTCCCATTTAAAAGAATAATCAATTTTAAGGAAAAATTATTTCCAAATTCCGAGTATATTATTATAAAATTTGAAAATTATATTTTAAATCATGAAATTAAATCAACCATTAAAAACTCATTTCAAATGAATAAAAACACATATATTATAATTTTAAACCATTTATGGGAACAATTATCATTATTTAAATTTTCTAAATTCAATGAAAAAAATTACTTTACACTTTTGATTACCATACAAATATAAAAAACCATTATTCAAGAAATTTATTATAAAATTTACATATATTATTTAAATAATATCTTAAATTGTTTAACATGTATGTAAATGGGTTTTATCATGAGAAGTAAGAGAATACATATAATTCCAAACAGACAAAAAATGAATACCCATAATTTCATAATAATATTGATTAAAATCCATGAAAATTGATCACAAGGTCTCAAAATTGAGGATTAGGGACAGAATTATATCAATTTAGTTACATTTATTTATTGAAGAATATAGAATTATAGAAAAAGCGCATGACTTTTCCAAAAGATGACTTTTTTGTACCTCATAACATGTAAGAAATCAATATATCACCATAGGTATCAACAAGAATGAAAAATACTCAATTAAAAAAATTCAATAAATACCTTTGGTCACCCAACCATGACAGAGAAAGATAATCCTAGACAAAAAAATATAGTATAAGAATAGAATAGGAGGATTAGAGTAGTTAATATTGACTAATCTTCAAAAATATGAGGAAAAATCCCATTGTAGAGACCCCTAGAAGAGGGAAAATCACGAGTGGGATGCATCATAGCCATATATATTGAATTTGTGGATAAGGGGAAACAAAAAATTTAAAAACTAATAGTTTTTTTGAATTTTCTGAATTTTAATGAATCATTGATGAACGCATGGATTGGAATTATCAATTCCAAAACTATGCACTAACTGTTTCCATGTCCTTTACCAAACCTAGTTACACAAGAAGGATCAAACCTCCCAGCTAGGAAAAACATAGATGATCCTTTATAATCAATATGATTTGATTTGTAGTTTCATATGGTTTTCCCCATATATTTTTTCATAACTCCGATCAAATAAAAAATTAAAAATAACTCTCACATAGTTTACCCTATTTCTTTCATTGTTTCAGTGTGTACCCTTACCCGTCCATGTAGAAAAGTCATTGATGAGTTTTTTTATATAGTTTACTATAAACGGGTATCCACATTCTTGCCTCTCAATGTGGAACATAAATCACGTGATATAGTAATTTTTCAATAAATTAATAAGTTTACACATGAAAATTTATAGTTATGGAATTAAAAATAATTAATTTTAACAATAATTAAAAATGATTTTTGTAACTCTAAAATGATATTATGATTTTTTTTATAATATGGAAGAAGGATACATAATATTCCCTCAGTCGATGGTTTGGTACCTTATAATTCCTTAATGTGTAGTGCAGTCCTTACATATATATTTCAATGAAGAGGTTTAATTAAATATATTAATCTACAAAGAATCATCTATAATGTTTTTTGACTATTTGGAAAATCCACTTCTTGTGTCAAATAGTGGTCCATACATTAGTTCCTTAAAAGGTTTTGAGGGAGTTTCATACATCATCATTAGTAGTACATCATTCATCTATTACTGTGTAACAATGTTAGTTTTTTGTAAACTATTATGATGTGAAATGTCACAATGAAGGTATTGAGATTAATCATGTATCATTAGTTGATGGGTAAGCACTATATTCATGAAATATTATAGAAACCCATTATGGTTCTAATGTAAATTTGAAAGAATAATTTTTTTTATGATTGGAAATCCATAATTGATCACTATTTATAACCCATTATGTGTGATTATTAACTGCATTTCCTATAAATCATACGTCCTATAAATTTTATGAATGAATTTTTTGGTTTCCACGAGACACATTTACATGAATATCATTTTTGACTATATGTACTATCTTATTCGGCTATCTATTATAGTGATTCCAATTTTACTAATTATTTTATAAATTGGTAAGATATAACAAACTATGGAATCTTAATATAAATTGATTTCATTTCTCATTATAATTCAATAATTATATTTTATATAGTTATATTCATTATCATAATATTAGTTAATTTTTTAGAACACATGTCACATATTAATTTCCAGCAAATTTAAATTTTTATGCATTACATAGATTTCAGTAAAATCATGATTACCATTTGTATAATTTTAATATAAAAAAATTAAATTCGTTTTGAATTTATCCAGTCAAAATTATATTTAGATAAATTATTTAAAATATTCAAAACAATTCAACTTTCCAATGAATAGTTAAAAATAATTATTTTCATTAATAACTATCATTTCATTTAAAGAATTTTGATATTTCGATTTAATATTAATTTTTGTATAATTAAAAAAAATTAATTTAATAATGTTATATGGAATAAAAATATAATTTAATATTCAATAGAGATATTATTATACTAAAAATGATTTTTGCAGAAAACAATTAAGTGGAATTTTGAAAATTTAATTTTATGTTCAATTATAATACATCTATAAAATAAATTTTATAAAATAGAATTAATTTTCGAAACAATGAGGTCAAATTTTATTAAATATTCCAATGGTTAATATTAATAGTAAAAATATAAAATTTAGCTTACCCATATGAAGGTAAAATAAAGAAATTAGTGTTAAAAATGTGATAAGGATTCTGATTTACTGAAATAGAATCCACTATTTCGTTGGAATATTGGTTTTTGAAAATGAATTTTTTTTAAATGTTTCAATTTCTTTCCACTTTCCTTTAATTATAACAATAATATTATTTTAAATAAATATAAACTAAAAATGTAATTATCTTTCCATTATTATCATTAATATTTATTGACAGGGTCAGAATCATCATAGGTTTTTTTATAAATAGTTATTGTAAAGATAGATTATTATTTTTTTCAATGGTATTTTATTTCTATTTTTTAGTGATGATATAATTAAATTAAATTTTTACATAATTCGTATATTGTGATAGTGTATGTAGTAGAAACAACTTCTAGATTATTTGGAGAAACAATTAAAAAATTAATTTTAGTTATATTTTTCCCCTGATATTATAGAAATACATAAACTATTTGATCCTCTTAAAATATTTATACTTTAATTATATTTTAATTTTGAATCCAATAATGTCAATATAAATGGATTTTAAAAAAATGACATTTTTAATATTTTTTGATAATCAATATAATATTAAATTGTATAAAATTTCTAGAAATTTAGTATTTGGTTAAATTAATGATAAATATTCTTATATATATGACTTTTTCTATTTATAGGTCATATTACATTGAGAATTACATTCATGACATATGAAAATTAAAAACATTAATGTATCCCTAATGCCAAAACGTGTTAACAATTGGTCTTAATAAAAATATATTGTTGAAAAAATTAATATTTACATGTAAACTATTCATGTTATGAGAGGAAAATTTACCCACATGCATGTTATTTTAAAAAAATACCAATTTTGAGATATTTTTTCATAAAAAATTATTTATATTTATTTAATACATTAATAATTTTATAGTGTGCTCCTCCCATTACTTATAAAATGAAACCACCTCTAATCTCCTCCCCACACCTTTTGATTACTCTAGAATATCCAATATGTTCCCACATATATCCGTAAAATTACTTCCCATATATGAGAGGTCATGGTCTCAATGAAAGACCAGTCTAATAAGGCTTAATGTGTAATCCAACTATGTTGTATGAGGAGATGGTATATTTCCAAACCAACCTATTTCAAGATTAATTCTTATCCAAAATACATAAATATTAACTAAAAATTATTATATACTTAATTTAGTATCATACGTATACCTATAATCTATTATCATTATTTGAAAACCCTTTTTCATCCCAATTTTCATCCCATGGAAAATTGAAACATCACACATTCTTATTTGTGAATTACAAACTCCATATTGTGATATATTTTATTTTTCATTAATTACACTCACATATGTGTATTATGATATGATTCTTTATCAGTTATTACAATCATGACATAATTAACATTCTTTAAATATAATATATAATTAATTTTCTTACCTTTCATTTAGTTGACAAAAGATAATGTCAGTCGAGTGCCCGTGGGGAATATCACCTCAACAAAGTAGTCCGATTTATTTTTAATTAACTCATCACCTGAATGATGTATTTACCTTTATTTAAAGATATAATATTATATTTATGAAATAATATTAATTTTGTAGAGATAAAAAAATTGTAACTTATTTCTATTGTGATCGTTGAAAAATAAAAAAACTTTCTCATGCAGACATACATCCTACAGTTCCTATGATTATAATATAGTCCATTAATAAAAATAGTAATTCTTTATTTTTAGGATATAATTGATATATAAAAAAGATATTTATTTCATGATTATTAAATTGGTTATGATAGAATGGTAGAAAATTTAAAAATATTCAACTAACTTGTTTATTTTTGATATATGAGACGAATGCAATCAACATGTTAGAAATGAATATAAATTTTTTTATAGTTTTATTTTATGTGGGAAAGCATAAAAAATAGTAAAAACAGATATTCTTATTATGAAATTAAATAATAAAAATATTTAATATTTAGGGTTATCTATAATGTACGTAGTGTAAATGCTCTTGGTAAGGGATATTCTATCATAAAAATCATTTTAATTTTTGTAAATATTTATTTTATAAATAATTTTCATAAAATCCAATATTAAGAAAAATTAATTGATATATTTATATACAAATAAAATCATTACAGTAGAAATTGTATGCCTCTTAATATTTAAAAACAATATTTAAAAGGAAGCTATTTTCTTATCATATATAGAATATTGTTTTATTATAAAATTTAAAAGGATTTATATATTTTTACACATATGATTCCAAATTTAAAAACCACTTCCAAAAAATAATTTTTATTCCTTTGTTGTATTCCAATTTTTTTCATATAAAACACCATATTAAATATTTCGTGTATTTTTTTATTTAGGGTTTTAAATGGAGAGGGTATTTATATATCTTAAAGTTTATTACATATAAGATTGGGATATTATTTTAAAGATATTATGATGAAAATGTGTGAGAGAAAAATGTATTATTCATGATGTGTTACATAATAAATGTAGCTATTAATGTTTGATTTGATCTATCATATATGAACAAGAGACCATGCCTCAAATAATACAAAAGGGTCAGTCTATGTTTGATTATACGAATGGGTGAGACCTATATATTTATTTAATGTATTGGGAAATGTTCTTTATCTTCAAATGAAATAAGTAAGGAGTTAACCTCGATGGTTTTACATATGGACCTAACTGGGTATTAGTCATTTCTAACCCAATTGGACATGGATTATTAATATCATTATCCATGATACCAATTGGTTTAAGGGTTGATTGTTAATTTATTATGTATTTATCTTGAAAGGGAGTATTTTATTCATGTGGATATAAATTATTTATCATGTTCAAATAATATTTTAATAAGCTAAAAAATTTACTATTTTTTCACTTTATCAACAAATTTATTTTCTTTCCCCCTTATTGATGTTTTTATACTCATCTG
Source organism: Viscum album (assembly GCA_963277665.1). Taxonomy (NCBI): domain Eukaryota; kingdom Viridiplantae; phylum Streptophyta; class Magnoliopsida; order Santalales; family Viscaceae; genus Viscum; species Viscum album. Next base: position 1,278,255,950 of record OY728133.1, read on the forward strand.
AAACTTATAATTTTTTATTAGAACCCAGTTTTTCCCTCATGTATGGATCCTTTAAGCTTCTGTCTAAATAATAAATCTTGACCTAATATTAATGCATAATGAGTAATAAAATGTGTCAGGGGTGTTCAAGGAATGTCTGGATCCCATAACCTATCTTCTAGGAATAATAGCCACATCCCCCAGTTAGGGAATGGTTGGAGCCATGTTTGGCCAACGTTCCAGATGAAAATTTTTATAGATAACAATATAGCACTGTTTGCGCATAGCTTTGATGCCTAACCATGTATGTTCGCAATCTTACTTGGAAACCATGAAATAGCCTTTTTTTCTTGGTAAATTTTCCTTTTTCCTTTAATGATCTTATTAGTTTCCTAATTCTTCCCTAATTTGAGAACTAGCAATGTCAAACATCAGGTTTATTTTTTCCTTTGTTCTAGAATGGGTTAGGGTTCAAGATAAGTACTTGTTTAAATTTTTTAAAAATCACTAAATGATGAGTGTTTTGGTCATATCAGCACCGACCGCATGTGTAGGGCACAGTTTGTATACCATTTTGGTGTCTGGGTTTTCAAAATAAATTAAAAATTCCAATGTTTAATAAAATGAAGTTAAAATGAGTGTCAATGTAAACTGAAAAAATCATGAATTTTAATGATATTAATCAAATTAATAATTTTTCATAAAATAGTAGTATTATTGTTAAATTGGTTTTTTATTAATCTTTATTTCTATTATTAAAATTGATCTTATAATAATTAATATTAAAAAATGGAATGATGATAATAATAATTATTATTAAGTTTCATAAATTCAATCCTAATTATTAAAACATTTATCCATATTATTGTTAGTAAGAATGAAACAAGAGTTAAAAAATATTTTATAATTACATTGTTTTTATTTTTAATATTATGTTTATAAATATTTAGGCCAGTGCACGGGAACCACACGGTTAGCCAGAGCTGTGCAGTCAGCTTGAGAACTTGTGCGGCTGCGGTATTTGAATCGATCTAATAAAATTATTTGAATTTGATAGAAAAAATTAAAACTGAGTTAAATAAGTAATTTACAATAATAATGATAATATCATCATTTCATTGATCATATTATTTTAAATAATATTTAATGAATTATTATTATTAAAAATATTATTTGTATCATTGTTATATTATTATTGAAGTTATTATTATTAGTATTATTATGTTTTTTTATTATTATCATTAAAAATGTTATTTATTATTATGATTATTATTTCCACTATTAATATTATTATGAAGTTAGTTTTTCATTTTAATTTATTTGGGATTCCCCTTTGACCCCTTCTCCCCCTACCCTATGCATGTTCCCCCTCCCCTATTCCTAGTTAGGTATAAATCATCCCACCTAGCTAGTGATGACCTCTCCTCATCCCTTCTTCCTTGCACAACCACCTTCTCCTTGCGCTAAATGCCACACCAGTATGAGCTCACCCACAACTCACCCCCATTGCACACCAATACTGCCAGCACCACCTTCTCCCTCCACTTATGACCTATCTGGAGATGGGACCTTCATTCAGACCTCCTTCAACTTACGACTCCACCAGCCATCTTCCATCCGGCCTACCTGCAACCTCTGATGTCCTCCTTGATGGCGAGTGCAGTCTCTCAAATGAAGCCTCTTATTTTTAGTTTAATTCTATGAGTTTTATCTCTAACAATCTATCTTTATATAATTGAATCATAATTCATTAGGATTAGTCATGATGTATATGGTTAAATTCACCATCCAACATGTGTGATTGTGGTGGGATATGTGTTTCAAACTGACCATAGGAAATTCTTCATTGATTGAGATATTATCTCATGGTGTTGCTCTATTAAATTTAGAAATACATTGATTAATTTCATTTTTCACATTCCTCGAATATTAAATAGTTATCCCTAAAATTTTTCATTGATTTTAATATTCTTCATTTTTTTGTGATATTGATGATATATTGGGTGAGAAATGTGTTTTTGAAAGGCATTAAGGAGTGCATGTTTTATAAAGTGTAATTTCAAAGGATATGTGTTTTGAAACATCTGTGAACCCATGATGAGTCTCTTATTATTTTTTTATAAAGGGTAGATGGTGTTTATTAAAATATGTAGGTGGTTTGGAAAATTATTTGAAATGGATTTGTGGTCTGTGTGGCTTGAAGTTGGTTTTCAAAAAAGAATTGGGTTGGATTTTATCTGTTCCCCTTTCTTTTTCTCCTTGAATGTAATTTATAATTTTTTTGTGATTTTATAAAATGATTGAATGATGTGAATGATGTTACTAATTGGATTTGTCTTTCAATGGGGTTAAAAGAGGGCATTGAGTGAGATGTGTGTGTAAAGCCATTAGATACTTTTTAAAATTGTTTTATATGTTTTTTAATAATTTATTTAAAAATATTAATAGTTCAAATTGTTGTTTGGAAATTTTAGGAGGTAACCATGGTTTTTAAAGAATATTTTAACGTGTTGTGAAATTTTGTCATGTTGTGAACACTATGTTATTTTATAAAAAATGTCCAGGATAGCTCTTTAAAATGATTGGGGATTTATTATGGAGTGGTTTGGGTTTTTATAAACATTTTTGTGATGTAAAAAGTGGTTATTTATGTCCTTAAATGGATTATAGCACATTATGAGCTTGTTGGGGTGCCCATTTGGCCTGGCCCATATGGAGTATGTAAAAGAGGGTTGGATTGTAAGTAGTATTAAAGCCCATTTGAAACATTTGTATGATTTTCGTGTTTGTACATCGGTTTAAAAATGCGCTTGGGAACTTTTTAGTGAAAGCTTCGTCTAGAGGCCTATTTGGCCATGTTATTATTATGATGGGGTATGGTTATGATTTGAAAATGGGTTCTATGTGTTTTTGGTAACCATTTAAATGTTTTTAAGATAAATCTGTGTTCGAAATTCTAAAATGGATATATTGAAAAACCTCTTGAGTGGGGTCTGCTTCTTAATGGTTTGATCGTGAGTTTGTAGGGTCCTTGATATTGGAAATCCTTCATATGATAATTATTTTAAGGTAGTGTAGCAACCTTGAGGTGGTTGAGGTGGTATAAGGTTGTGTGGTGTGTGTTGTTACATATATATGAGACTTGTTTTTTGAATTTTATGGCACACCCCCATGTGAAATATATGTTCGACCTTGTAATAACAATGAGGTCTACTAGGGACAATTGAGGCACTATTTTAGATTAAACTATATGAAGTGCAATGTGTTTCATTTGTTGTCAATAAGGCATGTTGTTGCCTTAGAATGAATGGATGTCAAGAATTGTCAAGATGTGAATTCCAAAGGTTGTGATGGTGTTGGTGGTGAAGGAGAATGGCCATGGTACTAAGATGCATGTCACTTAGGAGATTCACTAAGTGGCATTGGAGAATATGGTTGAAACATTCTCTATGAACATCTGACGATTGTTGAGCTGTTCTTAAAGTTCAAAGAACTTGTATCCTGATGATACAATGTCACAGCATTGATTGAAGACCATGCACTGTATTGACAATGCATGAGAAGAGGAAGATGATCCATCCACACCTCCTAAGTGGATGAAGTGAGCTGAAGAAGTACATGCACTATCACTTAGTGCATGAGAATTAGAAGAAGATCCAATTGATCTCTGATTAGATCAATGAAGCACATTGAAGAATTTTATGTGATTCAAGAGCTCGGTTGATGAAGAACCTTCAGGAATTTCACTCCTAAGTGATGATTAAATGTTTAATAGGAATGGAGGAATTCTTAAGAAGAAGAGAAGAGAAGAAATGGAGAAGAGGAAGAAAGGCTTGAAGTGGTTTGGCATTTGGTATTTGATATGGCTTGAACTCATGGAGTACTTTGTTTTTATACAAAGTATTATTCTGTCACTTTGTCAAAAAATATAGCCTGCCAAGGCACCTTGAGGGTTCAACCCCAAGGCATGGGCACTAGGGCACCACGCCCGGGGGAACCCGTGGGGCGAGCCAGGGCGGCAGGGCGCACACCCAAGAGACCGCATGGGCGCCTAGGGCATGCCCGGAGGAGCACGGCAGGGGCGCATGAGCGCACCCGCGAGTGTCAGGTAGTGCATAGTGGGCGCTAGGAGCGCGCCCGCAGAGGCGAGAGTGGGCGCAGAGCGCGCCCGCAGGGAGAACACGGTGCGGGGCAGCACCGTGGAGGTTGGAAGTTCAATCGGGGGGTTGAGGCAGCGCCTGGGTAATAAACCGCGCAAAAACTGCGAGAGGTTTCGATGTGGGACGCGGATTTTTCCCGCGGAAGAGATCCTGGCCGCTCATCCAATCGCGCGGCTGATCACAGCCGCTCATCGCATCCCGCGCGAGATCTCCTGATCCAGGCCGTCCGATGTATCTCAATTGCCTGATCTGACGGCTCCCGGTCTGTCTCCTTCCTCGAGCTCAGCCGAAGGCCACCCGCGACGTCGCCTGAACCAGAGGCCATCCGACCACTGGATTTCGAGTTCTCGGCTGTCTCTCTCGAAGCCGAAGGCACCCTCTTGCTCGTCTGGCCATAACGAACAGTACCATGCACAAAAAGAGTCGTGCATGCATTCAATGGGAAAAATCGGTCGAGGCCGAGGTAAGCAAAGCTGCCGAAGGCCGTGGGGTGTTTATGCGTGCATGTTTTGGATCAGAAGAAGGCCGTGCATGAGTTCTAAGTTGCATGCACGTAGAGGAAATTAAAAATGAGAACCCGCGTAAAACAGAGGATAAAAGTAAAGATTTTGAAGATTTTAAAAGATCCGAAATCTTCGGGAGATTAAATGTATCTCTACGCGGATGAACCGCCTCTGCCTCGCCTATAAAAGAAGAGCCTAAGGCTCCAAAGATTTTTGCTGAATCTTTTTTGAAGAACAGAAGTCCCGTGAGTGCTCTCTGCCTCGCGAAGATCTGCCCTGCGCGCACCACTTGCGCGGCAGCAGCCCGAAGCCATTTTTGGCTTTGCTTGAGTTCCTTGCGCGCTACTTCTTTGCGCGACAAGAAGAAGGAGGAGGAGGAGTCCCCTGTGCGCTATCCTTTGCGCGACAGGAAGGATGAAGGGAAGCGCCAACTTGCGCGCCCCCTCTGTGCACCGCGCCCCCTGCACGGTAGGCGCTTGCACGGCCAAGTGCACCCTTGCACTTGCGCGCCCGCGGTGCCTTGCACCCGTGGCTAGTGCGGCCTAGAGGCCTTGTTCTCTTGCGCGGCCAGTGGCACCAAGTGTACCTTGCGCTTTGAAGAAGAAGAGAGGCCGCGGCTCATACCTTGTGCTCTTTGAAGAAGAAGTGGAAGTGGCCGCACCCTTGCGCGCCTGGTTGCACCAAGTGCACCTACGTGTCAAGTGAAGAAGAAGAACCCGAGGCCATGTGTGTGCACAAAGAACAACACCAAGTGGTGTGTGCCAAGTGAAGTGGAAGACCACACTTTGTGTGTGTGTAAGAATTGAATAATCCATAGTCTTGGTTGTGCATTTGAACAAAGAAGAACACACTTTAAGTGTGTGCATTTGAAGAGGCCGAGGGTTGTGACCTTGTGTGTGCACACTTCGAAGAACAAATTAAAAGAACACTAAAGTGGGTTAGTGCAACAAGAAGAGGAGGAGGCTAACTCATGTGTGTGCAAAAGTGAAACAAGTGTGTGCAAAGAGACACGAAGGCCGAACCTAGTGTGTGCACTAAAAGTGTATACACATTAGAAGAAGAAGAAGAAGTTCCACACTAAAGTAAAACACACTTCTAAGTGTGTGAGCAATTTGAATATAGTGTGTGAATATTGTGGAGAAGGTGTGTGCTTAATGTGGCTACACCCTTTGTGGGTCTACTGCACCAAGAAGAGGAAAGGGGAAGTGCATGCATGCATGCATGCACGTGCACACGTGAACAAAGATAAATCAGGCTGTGTGCATCTGAGGAGTCCAAGACTTGAAGATCTTGAAGTATTGAGAAGGCCATGCTATCAGTGCATGAGGATGAAGAGCTGCCATGCACTCAGTGCATGAAGTTGAAGTGAACTGAGACTGGACCAGACTGAAGTTAAAGACATCATTTGTCTGAGTATTCAGTAGTTGAAGAGAGAAGCCAGGTCATCCTTAGAAGAAGGTGATAAATCCTGAGCAAGACGAGAATACCAGTTCACCACAAGTGATCAGAAGAAGAGCAAGGCCAGAAGCCTTTATCCCAGGCTGCTGAAGTTACTTGAAGAGCTGAACAAGAAGAAGAGCTACTCGTGTGACTCGAGGAGCCAAGAGAAGACCCTGTGGGACTCAGGGAGAAGAAGTCTTCAGTGGGATTCTGGAGCAGGCCAGTGGGACTCTGGTAACACTGTGGGACGCAGTATAAAGACCCTCCTGTGGGACTCAGGAGAGATACAGTGGAACTCTGTATCGACCATTGTAATACTAACAGATTATAATGGGAGAATCCATGCTGGGAGAGCATGGCAAGGATGTAGGCCTTTGGTGCCGAAACTTGTAAATCCTTGTGTCCTGTGCCTTTTCATTACTGCATTATCCGGGAAAGGTTGAGAGATACAAGAAGAGTGGATCTAGGCTTTAACCAGCCATAGAGGTTTAATTGATAAGGAATCAATTAGTAAAAAGTTTTAAGGGATCACTGATTCACCCCTTCCCACTCTCAGTGATTCACACTGATCTGGGCACTTCAATTGGTATCAGAGGGAGGTTACCTCTAAAAGATCCAAGGGAGTCTTTATGAAGTGCAGATTTGAGGAAATGAGCGACCAGCCTCAAATGGAGATATCTGCCAAGACTCAGAAAAATAGAAAGAAGAAACAGGCCAAGAAGATGAAGAAAGCCTGTCCTAGCTGTGATGAAGTTGGAACAATGAAAGATCTTCAAAGTGCAATCGAATATCTTCAGAAGACAGTTCCCATGGAAGTGGCAAAGTGTATAGCTACAGGCATCCATGATCTTCATGAAGAAAAATCACAGTTAGAAGAAGAATCCAATGCTATGGAAGATCAATTGGCTAAAAGGGTTGGCATAACCAACACTCTTAGAAAGCTGGTGAAGGCTAAGGAAGAAACAGTTTCTCTTTGCAATGATAGATATGAAGATACCTGTGAAGAATTGAAAAGGAGCTCTTCTGAGAAAGAAATATTTTTGATAATGATCAAAGATGTTTTCCGTGCACTGGAAAAGAGACACAACGTTTCAATGGTTGTCAAAGATGCTCAACTTGAAGACAAAGCAAAAAGGGTGAAGGAGCTTGACAATTCATTGCTTGAATTGAAGACAGTGCATGATGACCAGATGAATCAGCTGAAAGAAAGTTGGGAAGGAAAGCTAAGAGCTGTTGAGGATGAGAAGAACTCCCTTAACATGAAGTGCTTAGAACTAGAGGTGATATTGACAAATCTGCAATCACCCAAAGCTGAAACCTCCCAGTCAGCTGGTAGAAGACATGTTGCTACTCAAGTATGCTTTGAGCAGGATGATTCTAAGAGAAAGACATCCTCTAATAAAAGTGCAACATCTTCTAGAAAGAAGGTACCATCCATACCATCTTGTACTGATTCTTCTAATTGTGTTTCCACAAAAAGTGCAGGATGGAAGAATAATTCCAAACAAATATGGATGAAGACAGTAAAGAAGCAGAGCTCTCCTGAAACAACACAGCAGCTCCAGAAAAGTACCCTAAAATCAGAAGGACTGAAGAAGTAAATATTCGTGGGTCAATGTTGGTGTTGTAACAAGTATGGGCATTGTGCAAAGGATTTTTGGTACAATCCACTGAATGCCAAAGCACAGAGGAAGCCCATGCCAAGGGGGAGCAAGCCAGAGGAAAAGAAGCAGCATCCACAGGTCCAGAGACATCTGTTTACTGCAAATAGATTTGGACTACTTGACAACATCTGGGATGATTGCAAAAGTGGTCAAAAAGATACATGTCAGTCTCCAACTGTATCCAGAGCTCAAAAGAAAAAAAGATCACAGAACCTGGCTCAGAAAGAATCCTTGGGAAGCAAACAGAAGAAAGGTGACAATGCTCCCAAGAAGATGTGGAAAAAGGAAGAGAAGTCCTTGGAGCCTAAATCCAAGAAGGGTGAGTCATCTAGAAGGACCACCAAGAAAATATGCTTCTACTGTGGAAAGAAAGGTCATACCATGGATCTTTGCAAACAAGCCATGGAAATAAATAGAAGCCAACTGAACTCAAACAGACAATCAATCCAAAAGAAGCAGAAGGGATTGATTGAAAACAAGTTTCCTAAGAGAGGTAGCTTGACAGCATCAAAGGAACCATGTGGAATATCCAAAACTTAGGCCACTCTTCCAAATGATTTACTTGTCATATGGCCACATCAGTTGCAACTTTCCAGAGAACTACAAAGAGTTGAAGATAAAGCTCTGGCAATTGCTAAAGCAAAAGGGAAGAAGAATATTTCACATGAAGATGTATTGAGATCCACGCCAGCACAAACATCATTGAAGATCAAATGTGCAAGTGTGAAGACTGGTGAAAATGGGACATCTCGGTTGAGAGAATCTTCTCAACCTTGTTGTTCACATTGATGAACCAAGGAGGTTCCATCTTATTCCCTTATACATCTGGTATTTACATGTGCTAACATTGCAGGGAATTGAAGATGATGATCATTCTCATCTGGAGAATGGTTTGGACAGAATGGAGTGCACCCCTTGAGGGGGATCCAATCTGAAGAAGATGGGATTCTTAGATTAATACCATCTTGAGAAAAGTGAAGGTATTCCAATCATACTTTCATACCTTGATTCTTAATTGTATCCATCGTGACAATTAAGGGGGAGTATGGATTGAAGACAAATGGATGAAATGGGGAGCTTTATCATTGCACTGAACTTTCTAATGAGTTTTGTGAAGTTGTGCAGGATCTAGCAAATTCATTGTTATATCTGAAAAATTTCAAGCCCCTTGAAGCATGATCTCACATGTACAGTGAATGTTGGACATCATTGAGTACCTTGGTTACATGACTCTTGTTTTCTACACCGGGTTAGCCCAAGTAGACTTAGAGTTGACTTACTAAAGGTTCTTTGCTAAAGAAGAACATGTGGCATCATCCCTCTCTTAGTGCTTTTCAAGAAGATGCTATTCAAAGGGAGGAAGATATTTTTGAAAGTGAACCACACCACACCTTTGCATTTGATTGCCAATAAGGGGGAGAAAATATTGGCATACATATTGACCCATTCATATGTGCTGAAGTGGTGTATTGACAACAAATACAAAGGGGGAGATTGAAGTGCAATGTGTTGCATTTGTTGTCAATAAGGCATGTTGTTGTCTTAGAATGAATGGATGTCAAGAATTGTCAAGATGTGAATACCAAAGGTTGTGATGGTGTTGGTGGTGAAGGAGAATGGCCATGGTACTAAGATGCATGTCACTTAGGAGATTCACTAAGTGGCATTGGAGAATATGGTTGAAACATTCTCTATGAACATCTGACGATTGTTGAGCTGTTCTTAAAGTTCAAAGAACTTGTATCCTGATGATACAATGTCACAACATTGATTGAAGACCATGCACTATATTGACAATGCATGAGAAGAGGAAGATGATCCATCCACACCTCCTAAGTGGATGAAGTGAGCTGAAGAAGTCCATGCACTATCACTTAGTGCCTGAGAATTAGAAGAAGACCCAATTGATCTCTGATTAGATCAATGAAGCACATTGAATAATTTTATGTGATTCAAGAGCTCGGTTGATAAAGAACCTTCAGTAATTTCACTCCTAAGTGAAGATTAAATGATTAAGAGGAATGGAGGAATTCTTAAGAAGAAGAGAAGAGAAGAAATGGAGAAGAGGAAGAAAGGCTTGAAGTGGCTTGGCATTTGGTATTTGATATGGCTTGAACTCATGGAGTACTTTGTTTTTATACAAAGTATTATTCTGTCCCTTTGCCAAAAAATATAGCCAGCCAAGGCACCTTGAGGGTTCAACCCCAAGGCATGGGCACTAGGGCACCACGCCCGGGGGAACCCGCGGGGCGAGCCAGGGCGGCAGGGCGCACACCCAAGACACCGCATGGGCGCCTGGGGCACGCCCGGAGGAGCGCGGCAGGGGCGCATGAGCGCACCCGTGAGTGTCAGGTAGTGCATAGTGGGCGCTAGGAGCGCGCCCGTAGAGGCGAGAGTGGGCGCAGAGCGCGCCCGCAGGGAGAACACGGTGCGGGGCAGCACCGTGGAGGTTGGAAGTTCAATCGGGGGGTTGAGGCAGCGCCTGGGTAATAAACCGTGCAAAAACTGTGAGAGGTTTCGATGTGGGACACGGATTTTTCCCGAGGAAGAGATCCTGTCCGGTCATCCAATCGTGCGGCTGATCACAGCCGCTCATCGCATCCCGCGCGAGATCTCCTGATCTAGGCCGTCCGATGTATCTCAATCGCCTGATCCGACGGCTCCCGGTCTGTCTCCTTCCTCGAGCTCAGCCGAAGGCCACCCGCGACGTCGCCTGAACTAGAGGCCATCCGACCACCAGATTTCGAGTTCCCGGCTGTCTCTCTCGAAGCTGAAGGCACCCTCGTGCTCGTCTGGCCAAAACGAACAGTACCATGCACAAAAAGAGTTGTGCATGCATTCAATGGGAAAAATCGGTCGAGGCCGAGGCAAGCAAAGCTGCCGAAGGCCGTGGGGTGTTTATGAGTGCATGTTTTGGATCAGAAGAAGGTTGTGCATGCGTTCTAAGTCGCATCCACGTAAAGGAAATTAAAAATGAGAACCCGCGTAAAACAGAGGATAAAAGTAAAGATTTTGAAGATTTTAAAAGATCCGAAATCTTCGGGAGATTAAATGTATCTCTACGCGGATGAACCGCCTCTGCCTCGCCTATAAAAGAAGAGCCTAAGGCTCTAAAGATTTTTTCTGAATCTTTGTTGAAGAACAGAAGTCCCGTGATTGCTCTCTGCCTCGCGAAGATCTGCCCTGCGCGCACCACTTGCGCGGCAGCAGCCCGAAGCCATTTTTGGCTTTGCTTGAGTTCCTTGCGCGGTACTTCTTTGCGCGACATGAAGAAGGAGGAGGAGGAGTCTCCTGTGCGCTATCCTTTGCACGACAGGAAGGAGGAAGGGCAGCGCCAACTTGCGCGCCCCCTCTGTGCACCGCGCCCCCTGCACTGTAGGTGCTTGCACGGCCAAGTGCACCCTTGCACTTGCGCGCCCGCGGTGCCTTTCACCCGTGGCTAGTGCGGCCTAGAGGCCTTGTGCTCTTGCGCGGCCAGTGGAACCAAGTGTGCCTTGCGCTTTGAAGAAGAAGAGAGGCCGCGGCTCATACCTTGTGCTCTTTGAAGAAGAAGTGGAAGTGGCCGCACCCTTGCGCGCCTGGTTGCACCAAGTGCACCTACGTGTCAAGTGAAGAAGAAGAACCCGAGGCCATGTGTGTGCACAAAGAACAACACCAAGTGGTGTGTGCCAAGTGAAGTGGAAGACCAAACTTTGTGTGTGTGTAAGAATTGAATAATCCATAGTCTTGGTTGTTCATTTGAACAAAGAAGAACACACTTTAAGTGTGTGCATTTGAAGAGGCCGAGGGTTGTGACCTTGTGTGTGCACACTTCGAAGAACAAATTAAAAGAACACTAAAGTGGGTGTGTGCAACAAGAAGAGGAGGAGGCCAACTCATGTGTGTGCAAAAGTGAAACAAGTGTGTGCAAAGAGACACGAAGGCCGAACCTAGTGTGTGCACTAAAAGTGTATACACATTAGAAGAAGAAGAAGAAGTTCCACACTAAAGTAAAACACACTTCTAAGTGTGTGAGAAATTTGAATATAGTGTGTGATGATTGTGGAGAAGGTGTGTGCTTAAAGTGGCTACACCCTTTGTGGGTCTACTGCACCAAGAAGAGGAAAGGGGAAGTGCATGCATGCACGTGCACACGTGAACAAAGCTAAATTAGGCTGTGTGCATCTGGGGAGTCCAAGACTTGAAGATCTTGAAGTATTGAGAAGGCCATGCTATCAGTGCATGAGGATGAAGAGATTCCATGCACTCAGTGCATGAAGTTGAAGTGAACTGAGACTGGACCAGACTGAAGTTAAAGACATCATTTGTCTGAGTATTCAGTAGTTGAAGAGAGAAGCCAGGTCATCCTTAGAAGAAGGTGATAAATCCTGAGCAAGACGAGAAGACCTGTTCACCATAAGTGATCAGAAGAAGAGCAAGGCCAGCAGCCTTTATCCCAGGCTGCTGAAGTTACATGAAGAGCTGAACAAGAAGAAGAGATACTCGTGTGACTCGAGGAGCCAAGAGAAGACCCTGTGGGACTCAGGGAGAAGAAGTCTTCAGTGGGATTCTGGAGCAGGCCAGTGGGACTCTGGTAACACTGTGGGACGCAGTATAAAGACCCTCCTGTGGGACTCGGGAGAGATACAGTGGGACTCTGTATCGACCATTGTAATACAAACAGATTATAATGGGATAATCCATGCTGGGAGAGCATGGCAAGGATGTAGGCCTTTGGTGCCGAACCTTGTAAATCCTTGTGTCCTGTGCCTTTTCATTACTGCATTATCCGGGAAAGGTTGAGAGATACAAGAAGAGTGGATCGAGGCTTTAACCATCCATAGAGGTTTAATTGATAAGGAATCAATTAGTAAAAAGTTTTAAGGGATCACTGATTCACCCCTTCCCCCTCTCAGTGATTCACACTGATCTGGGCACTTCACTATAGATAGTGGACCATAGTAGTAGTATATTTTATTATTATTATTTTGGGATTGGTCCCCTCATCAAGGCCACGTAAGGTGATGATCAAGTATTAGATAATTATGATGTCATTGAGTGGGGAATGTTTTCTAGATGAATCAAACATATAGTATGTTGTAATTCTGCTTTAAATTCCTGGGAGTAACCATATTGCTCCAACAACTGTGTCATCAGCCACATCCCTCCATGTGCAACTATACCCCCTTATTCTTGGCGTTGGATGTCCTTCTAAAAAATTGTGAAAGTACAGTTTTTAAAAAATTATTCATAAAGGTGTTTGTGATACTTTTTTCCCTTTATAATAAAAATGAAAGCGTCTAATTTTCCGATTCATTATTTTTTCCATCCCTTTGAGAACCCCACATCACCTATTTTAATGACCTTGGTTTTAAAAAATGTGACCTAAATGGAATGTGATTTGTTTATATTAAAATGTAAAGTAATGAAATCAAATCTTTATAGTTTTATTTCAAATCTAAAAATCAATGTTGCATTATTTAAAGAATATGTATTCCTAATAGAATTGGTTTGGATAACCAACTGAGTTTTATTACTCAATCCTATAGTGTTTCCCAGTTTTCAGTTCTTCCATCGGTTTCAGCTTGGTGCGGATTGCCATCGGTGACGTTTTGTTTCTGCATCATAGAGTAAACCATGGGGTTAAATGGAGGCTTGGTTGTCGATTGGATAGTCTTTTTGTGGACCTTGATTTATTTTTCTTGTAATTTATTTATTTTAATTTTTCAATTTATTTATTGTTGTTATTTTATATTCTTTTATCAAAATCGTTCCCATTTTTACTCATTTGATGACCTGGAACTTATTGCTAGCGATGGAGGATTGAGAATGACACTTGGGGCTTGCAGTAGTTCAGATCGAGTGATCGTTTCAGGATGGAACTAGGTTTTTTCATGGAAAAATTGTATCATAGCCATGTTGGATCTAATAGGACCTTTCTTTTAGAGCTCCCATTACTATTTGTGGTTGTCATGATAGAAGGGGTAGTATTTTTCGGGCTCAGGGTGTGTGATCATGAAAGACATCATTATCTTTTTATCATTCTAAAAATCAGGTTAACATGGGATGAATTTTTTGATTGGTGTTCTCTGATCCGTATGATTTTTTTATATTAGGAAATAATGAGGTAGTTGGGAAAGTGGTCTCTATGAGGACATAGGGCCTATAAATCCATATGGACCAAAAAACATTGTAATGAAACACTCTAAGTTATGGTTCTGTGAATTGCTTATAACCTCCAACCATACGTTTGTGTCATCCACTGGTGATAGTTTCTATATGTAATGTCTTGTTTAGAGAATTACAAAATTTTGAATATAATAAGGTAAAGAATTTGTTTTGATTGGGTTCCTTTTCTATATGTTTCTTTGTGTCTGGCCCCATAACGATTCAATGGATTCCAAAGGTATAACATCAGGTGGTGTGTCTCTAGGGAACACTCTAGTTGACTAACATAAATAAAATATCCGTGAGTTTTAGAAGTTTACCCCTAGACTAATTAATGGTCAAGTGGAACCTCTTGAAGAGGAGGAGTGGATTCAAAAGATTCAGATAGACTTTAGTTTCCTTGTTCTTCCATAAAAATTAAAGGTAACGTTTTCTACCTTAATGCTCAAAGGACCATCCTCAAAATGGTGGAGACTATGTCACAAAGAATTTCTCAGAGTGAACTTACTTGGGAGTTAGTCATGTAATCATTCAACCGGTAGTATTTCTCGAAAATGTTTAAGCTAAGAAAGATGATGGAGTTACGTGGTCCTTTCCAGACTAAAAAAATTATTATTAGAATTATATCGATGTCTCCAAGACCAAGTTTTATATGACCCATGGTATGTTTCAACTGATATTAATACTACTCAACATTTTGAATTAGTACTCTAACATAAACTATAATCGGTGATGTCAGAACTCAACCAATACTTCTTCTCTAACATGGTGAGAGAAACCTTTCAAGTCGAAGGTGAGTTAGAATGATGGATTTGGATGGGGAATCCACTTTTAGTCATTGGAAGTGGGTATGAGAATGTTGAAAAGAAAAATAGAAAGCAACATGATGATGGATGTGCTGGTAGGTGAATTAAGAGGACTTCAGACCTCCATTCAACCAATTCAAAGCTCAATGTCATGATCTACCATCAGTGTGGTAATAATGGTTATAAGAATACATCATGCCTTAGTGTTCTAAGAAACATTCACTCCATTGGATTATTGGGTCAAATATATAAGTTTTGTCAATGTGTTTTAAGGAAGAACTATGTAGCCTGAGCCATCTCTTTGATGGTCACACCATCTCATTCGTTGAACTAGGGTGGTGTGTTGGATCAATTTTGGGTTCCCTTTAAGTATTTTTCTGTTGATGTAATTTTCATGTCTCCTAGTGCATTTGGTGTCTCTTTTCTTTAAGTTGATTGAAAGGTTGTTTTTTATCTCTTTGGTTATTTTATTTCATTGGAATGGTGTTTTATGAAATTTTTATATTTCTTTTCTGTTTAGGGGTTTCAAACTCATGTCTACGAGGTAGGATATGCTTAAAACATTTGAACTTCAGCAATTGGTCTGGGTGTGAAGTGGAATATAGTTTATATAACCCTAGATGTGTTAAAGGACTTTGGTCGAAATCATATTCTCATCATGGGATAAGGATAATATTATATCTTAGGGGATATTCATTTATTAAATGGTCACATTATGGCCGATTATATTGAATCGAGTGCGGATTGGGTGGTGTTATTATGAAGGAATAAGGTTATTAGTGTTGTTGGATATAGTTTAGATTCATTTTTTTGGGCCCTTTATTTCTCTCCCCTTATGGTGGGGTTTATTGGTGTGTTTGAAAAGTCTACGAGTCTGGTTAATCTCATTAGTTATTATGGTGGAGATACATATCATGGGTTTCACTGAATTATGTTCTGACCTATTTCATATGGTGGGGGATTCGTTCGGGCCTCCCTGTGTCAATATCTATTTTTTGTCATAATATGAGTTTTTTGTAAATAATTTTAAGGTATTTGTGTTTAATGGCTTATTTGGGTGTCATGAACGTTCTATACATTTTGAACCAATTAATTGGGGGTGTTTAATATTTTTGGGGGGTGTAACACGTATCATGGATTTTGTCTTGGTCTCCTAAGTTATTCTTGTTACACTTCCCTCAATTATGGTATTTTTGTGATCTCTTAGTAGTTTTTCTTTGGGAATTTCCTTTAACATTAAAAGGGTATCTATTTCTGTTGTGAGGTTTCAGCCTTCTAATGGATTTCTAGTGGCAAAAAATATTATGGTGGGTAGAGTTGTCACAACTCAGGTTGATTTTTGGAAAGGTTCCGGATCGGGTAGAGGTTTGTGGTAAGTACTTGTTTAAATATTTGAATTTTTTAAATACAACTATGTTGCACTTAATGGCATTAGAAGAATAAAATGGGCATAGTTCGGAGGCACTACAGCTTGCCCAGTATTCACGATAAATTAAAATTTTAATAGAATAGTGGAATGAAGTTAAAAAGTTTGTTAATATAATGTAATTCAATCATGTGTTTGAAGACTAATAAAAATATAAATATTTTTGGGATATTTTTTTTATTAATCATTATTATTCTAATTAAATGTATTATTAACATTATTAATACAAAATGAAATGATGATACTAATTATTATTATTATGTGTCATTACTAAAATAATAATTATTAAAAGTGTTGTTCATATTATTTTAATTATTACTGAATTATGTGTTATAAATTATTATTTTGTTATTATTTTGTTATTATTATTATTGTTATTATAAAATTTTAGGCTAGTGCGTGGACACTGAATGGTTAGTGGGAGCTATGCTTTTAACATGCAAACCCGGGTGGTTTCGGTATTTGAATTGATCCAATAAAATAAAGTCAAATTGTTGGAAAAAATTAAAATTGAGTTTAATAAATTATTTAGTTTTATAATGATAATATTATCTAATCATGGATAATAATATTATTAATATTA
Organism: Viscum album; assembly: GCA_963277665.1. Taxonomy (NCBI): domain Eukaryota; kingdom Viridiplantae; phylum Streptophyta; class Magnoliopsida; order Santalales; family Viscaceae; genus Viscum; species Viscum album. The sequence continues at coordinate 1,278,272,658 of OY728133.1, forward strand.
TTAAAGAATGTGTTATTATTAAATTTATTTTTTATAGCATTATTATATTATTATTAATGTAGTTTTTATTATTATTATTTGTATTATTATTATATGTAAAAGGTTATATATTATTATGATTATATTTTCCACTATTATCCTTATTATTATTATTTAGTATGTTTGTATGTTAAAATTTTTAGATTTTCCCCTTGTACCCCTTCTCCCCCTCCCTCGTGCAGGTTACTCTTTCCATGCACCTATTTCAGCACACATATTACCCCTATAAAGAATCATCCTCTCCTCCTCCCTTCATCCTCGCATTGTCGCCCTCTCCCTGTGTGGAATGACTCGACAAAAGGATCTCACCTACGGCGCACCGCCATTGGGAACCCCCTGCTGTTGGCACAACCTACACCCTACACCGACGACTTGTCAGGCACTTCCAGCATCAGTTAAACCTCCATTGACTAGTGACCCATCAAGCCCGCTCCGTCTCTTGCCAAACTATGATGTCAGGATCCCTATTTGCCTTTGCACATAAAACCTCCTATGAGCCACACTTCTTTAGGTTTTTTGTGGTGTGTGTTGTGTTCTTAAATCTCTCAATTATATGGATATATTTTACCAAATAATGTCTAATTTTGATGTGTATGGTAGAATTCACCTTCTCGGGGGTGTGACTGTGGTGAAATCAGTGTTTTACACCAATTCTGGCTAACTCTTCACCGATTGAGGTAGGATCCCGTTATTTTCCCCTTTAAATTTAAAAATGCATTGATTTCATGCATTTTATCGTGTTATTTCAAGGATAAATAGTTATCCATGACATTGTTTAATGATTTTAATATGAATTATTTTTATATTATTTATGTGATATGGATTATATATGTGGTGTGAGATATGTTTTTAAAAGGGTTTATGGTGTGCATGTGTTGAAATGTGGTGTATCAACGGAGATGGGTTGTGTATCATGATTGAACCTATGATGGGTCTCTTAATTGTGTTCTATAATGGGTAAAATGTGTTTGATAAAATATTTAGGTGGTGTGTAGAATGATTGGAAACAGATTTGTGGAGTGTGTGGATTGAGTTTCGTTTTTTAAAAATAAATGGGTTGGATTTTAAGTGTCATCCATTATTATTCTCTTTTAGTGTTCTATATAAATTGTTTATTTGATTATATAAAATGTATGAATGGTATGAAAGGTGTTTCTAATAAGGTTGGTCATGTGTTACGTTTAAAATATGTTTCTGAGTGGGTTTGGTGTGTGTAAATTCATGTGATACATTTCAAAAATGTTATATAAATATTTTTAATGTATTATTAAATAATATGAATTGTGTGAATTGTGTTTTGGAAAACTTTGGAGGTTTTCATGAATTTTATATACAGATTTTATCATTTTGTGCACTTTATTTTTTGATGTTGTGCACACTGTTTTTTTCTTTAAAATGGACCGGTTGGCTCTTTAAAATGATTAGAGATTTATTACGGCTGGTATGGTTTTTTATAAAAAATTTTGTGATGTTCAAAGTGGTGATTTAATTCTATAAATGGATTTTTGCACATTAAGTTCTTGTTGGTGTGCCCCTTTGGATAAGACCATTTGTTGTTTGTAAAAGAGGGTTGTATTTTAAGTAGTATTGCGTCCTATTTGGCACCTCTTATGCATTGTGTGTTTTTACATGTCTATAAAAATGTTCTTGGGAACTTTTTGTGAAATCTTTGTTTAGAGGCACATTTGACCATGCTATTATAAAGAAAATGTTTGGTAATGTTTTTGAAATTTTATATAACTATTTTTCATAAATGTTTAATGTTTGTGAAGCTAATGGCTCATTTGGAATTTTGAAATGGCTATTTCAAAACCCCCTCTTGAGTTGGGTCTCCTGCTTAGTTTTTTGATCATTAGTTGGTAGGGTCCTCGGTATGGGACATCAATCCTATGTCAATTATTTTAAGGAAGGGGACCAAGCATGAGGTGGTAAGGGTGGTTTTTGAATGTGTGGTGTGTGTGGTTATATATATGTGCGACTTTATATGAAATTTATAGAACACCCACTTTTGAAATATACATGGGAACCAAGAATAATGTAGAGGTCTATGGATATTGATTGATTCACGTGTTTAGATTACACACTGGATAGTGGCCCATTATAGGGGGATATTTTTCTATAATTAATATTGGATTAGGTCCCTCGAATAGGTCAGGTAGGGCGAGGGGCGAGTGTTAGGGTGTCATGATGACATTGATTATGGAATTCCATTAGGATTAGTCACATGATTAGTATGCTCTGGTTCTACTCTCTGTTCCTTGGTGTTCCTATGTTTCTGCAAAACTAGTATCGTTAGACATTTACATCCTTCTATAATTGTACCCACATAGTCTTGGAATCGGGTGTCCTTATGGAAAATTTTGTATGTGTAGGTTTTTTAAAATGATTCAAGAATGACCATGTGATAAAATAAATGTTTTTAACTTTTAATAAATATAGAATCTTTTAATTTGTTCCTTCTTTCTTTCTTTCATCCTTTTGATAACGCTACATAACCTCCATGAATGAACCCAGTTTTAATAAAAATTGATGTAAATGGGGTGTGATTTATTTTTTATAATATGTAGATTCTAGAAAAACATATGTTTATAGTGGTATTTAAAACATGAAAATAAATTTTTCTTTATTTAATAGATACACATTGGTAATTGAATTATTTTGACCTACGTACTTTGTTTTAATAGTCATGGAAATAGTGTTTTCTTATATTTAATTACTGTTGCAGGTTTCAGATTGGTATGGATCACCTTGGGGGATGTTTGGTTTCAATATCAGAGAGTAACCCATGGGGTTACGTGGAGTCTTAGTCATGGACAGGTTTCTCATTTTTTCGGTCATCCTTTATTTTTCCCATAATTAATTTCATTTGAATTGTTCTATTTATTTATACGACTTAATTTATTTTAATTTGGTGAAATCATTCCCATTTGTACTCTTTTGATGACTTAGAACTTGTCACCAGTCTAGAAATATTTAGAACGCATCTCCAGCCATGACACAGATTGGATTGGGAGACAATTTGAGGGTCAACCTAGGTTTGTTTGTGATAAGATGTGTTAACCTTTTTCAATCTCAAATTTGAACTATTTGAAAGAAAAAACCATGAATTGAAATATCTCTTTCATCTGGGATCGGAATGATATTATGTTCATCAATTCGGATCTGTAACGGTATGTACTCGACATCCTTTAAGAATTTACTTATATCTATTTCTCACGACCTAGTTATCTTGGTATGAGTATCTTTATCCATTTTATAGATCTTCATTGATCTAAGCCAAAACATGGGGAAACAGGTATTTAAGAGTCATACAAACCTAAGGTGGGTGGTCTATTACTCAGCCATCAATTTCATTGATTTTTGCATTTTTTTGGGGCCCACCTATTTCATTAGGTGGCCTTAATAAAATTTTTATTACATGCATATAATCATTAGAACCATATTATTATTTTATTTCCATTTATGTGGTTAATTGTTTTTTGTTATTCCCACAAATCCAACTATCCCATGTATGATTTTATGCAATAATTGGGTACATAGCATATGAAATGTTTGTTCCCCCGTCTGGGTGTGATTTTGTTGGACCATTCTAAGGGTATCTTTTCTATATTAAATGTCTTGAGTTTTATTGTGAATTTAATAATGGAATATTCCATATATGAAAAACACTTGACCCACCAAAGATATGTTCTTAAATTGATAATTAAATGGGAAAACTAAATTGGTATGTAAAACAAGTATATTACATGACCAGGTTATTTATCAATAATTAGTAGGTTGAATGTCCGTAACACCCCATAAAACATTAATGGAAGGTAGAATAATGGACCATGAAAAATGAATATGCTTCAAATTTAATTAAAAATGGTTGAATGTTATAGGGCCTTGTCACACTAACGAACGGAAAGAACAGAACCAAATGGATGTATTGAATAATCATGACTTGATTTAAATTTGTATGCTACATGAAATTATCACACTACTAAAAGGAAAGTCATGCACTAAATGATACATTAAAATAGTTTTTAATCAAACAAGATTTCAATGACTCGAACTAGCCTTGGATTCTTATCAGGGAATTTCCGGATCACTCAGAAACCCCATTCTGATTCAAGGATATGGCATTCTTAGGTTGAGACCCACCTAGATCATTATCCTTGTGTTTTATTTGGATTTTCGGTGCGGCACTATTAGATCCATTAAATAACATTAAACGGTGCTTTGTATATACTCCTTTTATCTATCATTAAAAATTCTGTTATTTGGTTGAATCCCATTTTTCTATGTATCTATATATCCCAATATTACCATTGATGATCACCTTGGATTTTGTTGGAAACTAATTTTGAAATTCCAAAGAATTTGATCCTTGGATTACACACATACCCTTAGGCAGGCTACAATAATTACTATGTTTTCAACCCTTGAGTTCTATATTTCCTTGGTTATTAAATTATATCTTCATTATTAAATTTCACTAGTAGATTCCTTGAAATAACATGGAACCTTCACTATTTTTAACATGTAATTCATGTGTACAATAGTAATAAATAACTAATTAATAGACTAGTAATGTTTAGAAATCAGCCAATGGCATAGTCTGATACTTGGGTATTTAGTTGTATTGTTCTACTTTACATCATATATGAATCTCTGTACACTATTACATATCTATTACACGGGTCGGATGTTATAACCACCATTGGTGGTGGACCACTGAGATTTTTCTCATAGACTATTTTGGTACCTTTTGGTACCCACATTAGATTACATGGATTTAGGTGTTACATTGGGAAGCATACAACACCAAAAAATTGATTGATAGATATTTAGTATAGAGCTTGATAGAAGTTCACTAAGATTGAGCTCAGGATGCTTGAGATAGTGTTTGATTTCCTTTATACTAATGTGTAAAATGTTATGCCTTCTATATTGAATCCATGTTTTTCATTTCTTTAGAGACATGACATGTCATTAATTGTTCAATTTTATTCTTGTTATTTTTTCATTGTTACTCTTTTCCATATTTTTCCAATCGAATTTCTATTTAAGTTAATTGATTCCACTATTTACTTATTATTACAGGCATACACTATGTTACACTTTCGTATTGAGGGAATTTTCCCCCAAAAGTCACATCCTAGGCACTCTCTTCTAGTATATCACCTTCGGTATTCGAGGAGATGCTCTAGAGGAAATTTGGAAATCTAGGCTCATGGAACCCATTATGTGGTATCTGGGTCTCAAGATGTAACAATGTTATATCAGAGGTGGTTCTATTATTCCATTAATATTTGGAGAAAATAGACTAGAGATTGGGAATTCTAGGAATTAGATAAATATATATTCCTAGACATCACTTACCCATGTTAGGGGTTAAAATCATGATTCTTAAATTATAATTATTGATCTATTTATTCATTTATAGTTGATATTATATCAACATTGCATGAATCACAATTTTTATGGAGTTTTCGATTATTAATCTATGTGAGGATTTTCTTTCATCTTTTTCCTGGTGATCTGAGTGTAATAAGCATTGTTACATGAAACATTATAAAGACGTATAATTCACATGTCATGCATATTGTTATTCCATAAAGAAGAATTTCACTGATTTGTATTTCTTGATAAGTGTCTGATTGTTCAGCGATGCATTGATAGTTAGCTAATACTTGTGTTTCTATTAGTTGTGATTGAGTGATTTATTATGTCAATTAACTAGTTTTATGGGCCTCATGGGTTGGGATGAGAAATTTTCCAAGTATATGAATTATGATATATTTAATTGGGGGTTATTTCAAGTGATATGTGTATGGGCACTGATTCAACAGAAATGGATATCAATTATAATGTGAATATTAACATATAAAATTAATTGATTGCACATCCTTATATTTCCATTTAAAATTTATAAAATATAAAGGAGTGAACATAGAAATTAAATATCAAAATGAAATGAATCGTATAATTGGGAACTTATCGATACCTAGTCATATAATAGGGTAGTTTCAGAAGTATACAATGGGTAGTGATTTTTCATATGTTCAAGTTTTTAGAGTGTGGATATAATTATACTTACGAATTCCTATGGATTGTTCTTAGAATTTTTGGTTAAATCTGCCATGATGTCCACATATAGAATTCCAAGGGGTTGCAATGACCCTGATCAAGATTTGTTTGGCCCTAAGACAAAAGTCTTATCTCTAAGAGATCCACTCGAGGAACCACCTCATGTAACTGATTTTGGAACCGATTCCATTTTTGGGATTGGTTCATACATATGATAAAGTTCATTCATAGTTCTCCATGTATTCCACATATAATGTCTGATCTGACTTGTGAGTTCCGGAAGTAGCATCCTTCATCTTTTTTAGGGTATGGAAGTCTATAGGATGCTATGTATTTGCAAGAAGACACCCTATCTACAATTGAACATCTAATGACACCTCCATAGTGTATAATCAAGCTTTCCAAACACATGTTTCATGATTTATAAATGCATTAGTGGATTTGATTTATGAGTTCCGTCAACATCATGGAATGTTAGGGGTGGATTTTCAGACTACATTCTATGATCTGTTCATTAATCAAATGATAAGAGATGACAGATCCAAAGAAATCAAGCATCTTGAGTAGGTTTCTATGTTATTAATGGAATTTTAATCACAATTCACTGATTTTATGCTATTCTCACCACTTTTATAAGGTCATGAGATTTCACGTGAAAGATGCTTTGAGGATGGGCTCCAGTATTCCATCTGTACACAGGTGAATGTCTTTCTCCAGCCCATATTCATTGATATAGTCAATCAAGATCTTATTACATAGCACAACCCGAGGGATGAAAATAGTTCCAGGTATAGAGGATCAATATTGTATTAGTATTATAGTTCTTCTAGTGTTAGGAAACGTTCCCTAGATGCTTCTAATTAGGGAATTGATAACTAGATTGACTGTTTTGAACGCCCTAAAGTGTTCTATCAGTGTGGAAAGTAAAAGAATTAAAAGCATTTGTGTGATAGATACCCACTGGAGCTGTACAGTCAGCCCGTGAACCCATGCAGTTGTGGTATTTGAATCGATCTAATAAAATAATTTGAATGAGTTGTAAAAAATTAAAACTATGTTAAATAAATAATTTACCATAATAATGATAATATAATCATTTAAGGGATAATATTATTATAAATTCGATTAATGGAATTTTTATTATTCAAATTCTTATTTTTATCGTTATTATATTATTATTGAAGTTGTTATTATAAGTATTATTATCTATATTTCTATTATTATTATCATTAAAATGTTAATTTATTATTATGATTGATATTTCCACAAATATCATTATTATTGCTTATTTTGTTTTTGGTTTTATTTTTTTTGGGTTTCCCCTTCAAGCCCTTCTCACCCTCCCCCATCCATGTTACCCCTATCCTATGCCTGGTTAGGTATACATATTCCCACCTAGCCAGTGATGTCCTCTCCTCATCCCTTCTTCCTTGCACGTCCACCCTCTCCCTGTGCAAACTGTCACACTCGCATGAGCTTACCTTCAACTATCCATTGGTGCACACCCGTACCACCAGCACTGCCTTCTCCCTCCACATTTGACCTATCTGGTGATGGAACCTTCATTCGAACCTCCTTCAGCTTGCGATTCCACCAGCCAACTCACCATCCGGCCTACCCACGACATCTGGTATCCTCTTCGACGGCGAGGGCAGTATCTCTAATGAGCCCTCTTATCATCAGTTGGTTTCTATGAGTATTATCTCCAATGATCTCTCCTTTATATCATTGAATTGTAACACATTAGGTCTAATCATGACGTGTAGGGATGGATTAACCCTCCCACATGTGGGATAATGGTGGGATTAGTGTTTCACACCGATTCTAGGAAATTCGTCATTGATTGAGGTAGGATCCCAATGTGTTTCCCCATTAAATTCAAAAATACTTTGATTTTTTTTTATTTTGCACCTTCCATGAAGATTAAATAGTTATCCATTAAATAGTTCGATGATTTAAATATTCTTTTTTATTTTTTTTATGTGATATGGATTATTTATTGGGAGAGAAATGTGTTTTTGAAATGGCATAAGGAGTGCACATTTTAAAAAAAATTATTTCAAAGGATATGGGTTTTGAATCAACTGTGTACCCATGATAGGTCTCTTAATTATGTTTTATAAAGGGTGGAAGGTGTTCAATAAAATATTTAGGTGGTTTTTAAAATTATTTGAAATGGATTTGCGGTGTGTGTGGCTTGAGGTTTGTTTTTTAAAAATAAATGGGTTGGATTTTATATGTCCCCCTTTCTTATGCACCATGAATGTAATTTATAAATTTATTTTGTAATTTTATAAAATATGTGAATGATTTGAAATATGTTCCTTATTGGATTTTTCCTACGATGGGATGAAAATATGGCTTTAAGTGTGATTTTTATGTATAAATCCATTGGATACTTTTTTAAATTATTTTATAAGTTTCTAATTATTTATTAAAAAATATTAATAGTTCAAATTATGTTTTGGTAATTTTTGGAGGTGACCATGGTTTTCTAAAAATATTTTAACGTGTTAGGAATTTTTTTCATGTTGTGCACAATATGTTATTTTATTTAAAATTTCATGGATAGATCATTAAAATGATTTGGGATTTATTATAAAGTGGTTTGGGTTTTTATAAACATTTTTGTGATGTTCAATGTGGTTATTTAAGTCATTAAACGGATTATCAAACATTAAGTGCTTGTTGGAGTGACCATTTGGCCCGGTTCATTTGGAGTATGTAAAAGACGGTTGGATTCTAAGTAGTATTAAATCCCATTTGGATCTTTTTTATGATTTTTGTGTTTGTACGTCGATTTAAAAATATACTTGGGCACTTTTTTGGGAATGATTTGTCTAAAGTCCTATTTGGCCATCTTATTATAATGATTTTTTATGGTAATGTTTTTAAAATGGGTTCAATGTGTTTTTGGTAAATGTATATTTGTTTTTTAGATAAATCCTTTTTTAAAATTCTGAAATGGATATATTGAAAACCTTCTTGAGTTGGGTCTGCTTCTTAGTTGGTAGATCGTGAGTTTAGAGGGTCCTCGATATGGGACATTCTTCATATGATATTTATTTTAAGCCAGTGTACCAACGTTGAGGTGGTCGAGGTGGTACAAGATTGTGTGGTTTGTGTTGTTTTATATATATTAGTCTTGTTTTTTTAATTGTATGACCCACACCCATGTGAAATATATATCAGAACTTATAATAACAAAGAGGTCAGTTGGGGATAATTTCAGCACTATTTTAGATTACAAAATAGCTAGTGTTCCATAGAAGGAGGATATTTTATTATTATTATTTTGGGATTGGTCCCCTCATCAAGGTCGGGTAAGGTGACGAGTGGAATTAGATAATTATGATGTCATTGCGTAGGGAATGTCTTCCAGATGAGTCAAACGTATAGATTGTTGTGGTTCTCCTCTATGTTCCTAGGTGTAACCATGTTGCTCATACACATTTTTCATTAGCCACATCCCTCCTTATGAATCTTTAACCCCTTTTTCTTGGCATTTGGAGACCTTTTGGAAAATTGAGAATGTACAATTTTTTAAAATTATTCATGAAGGTGTTTGTGATAAAATTATTTTTTTCCCTTTTTAATAAAAATGTAAGCGTATTATTCTTCCATTCTTTCTTTTTTCCATTCCTATGAGAACCCCACTTCACCTCTTTGAATGAACTCATTTTTAGAAATATGTGACAGAAAAGGGATGTGATTTGTTTTTCTTAAAATGTTAAGTAAGGAAAGAACATGATTATAGTTTTATTTCAAATCTAAAAATCATTGTTCCATTATTTAAAGCATATGTATTCATAATTTAATTGGTTCAGATAACCTACTAGGTTTTAATACTCATTCCTATAGTGTTTTCTTGTGTTCAGTTCCAGCCATAGGATTCGGATTGGTGTGGATTTCCTTCATCAATGTTTTTTTTCTTAATCATAGAGTAACCCATGGGGTTAAATGGAGTTTAGGTTATGGATAGGTTAGTCATTCCGTTGACCTTCCCTTATTTTTCTATTCATTGATTTGTTTTTAATTTTTCTATTTATTTCTTGTTGTTATTTTATTTCCATTTCATAAATCATTACCTTTTTTACTCTTTTGATGCCCTGGCTCTTATTGATAGCCAATGATGATCAAGAATGTCACTTGGGCCTTACCGCTGTTCAGCTCAATAGATCAGTTCAGGTTTGACCAATGTTTGATCATGAAAAAATGGTAATATATCAATGTTATATCAAATAGGCCATAGATTTTAGAGCTCCCATTACTATTTGGGGTGTCATGATAGAAGGGGTAGGATTTTTCAGGTTCGAGGTGTTTGAACATGAAGGACATCATGAACCCTTTCTCATTTCGAACCTCAGGTTAACAAGGGATGTCTTTGTTGGTTGGTTTTCATTGATCTTTATGAATTTTTTAGTATTAGGAAATAAATAGGGAGTTGGTATAGTGGTCTCTATGAGTAAACAAGCCCTATAATTCCATATAGATCAAAAAACATTATACTATAACACTCTCAATTATGGTTCTATCTCTAGAGTATGACCTCCTCCCATATTTGAGAGTCATCCATCACTGATAGTTTCCAAATGTAAAGTATGGTTTAAAAAATTACAAAATTTTGAATATAATAAGGTAATAAACTTTTTTTGACCAGTTTTCTTTTCTATTTGTTTCTTTCGGTCCGACCCCAAAATGATTTGATGGATTCTAATGGTATAAAAATGGGTGGTGCCTCTCTAGATAACACTCTAGTTGATTAACCTAAGGAATACATCCATGAGTTTTAGAAGTTTAACCCTACACTATCTTATGGTCAATTGGATCCGCTCTAAGAGGATGAGTGGATGCGAAAGATTCAGATAGACTTTTGTTTCCTTGTGTTTCCTGAAAAAATAATGGTAATGTTTTATACCTTCATTCTCAAAGTCCCATCCTCAAAATGGTGGAATACTATGTCCCAACGAATGGCTCAGGATGATCTTAATTGGGATGTCCTCAAGTCATCATTCAACCAACAATATTTCTCTGAAATGATGAAGATATGAAAGATGATGCAGTATTGTGGTCCTCACCATAATTACAGATTCATTATTATAATTATATTGATGTTTCGAATACCTAGTTCCATATGACCAGTGGTATGTTTCAACTGATCATAAGACTAATCAACATTTTAAAATAGTACATTGACAAAAACTACAATCGATGGTGTCATATCCCTACCAATACACCTTCTCTAACATGGTGTAAGAACCTTTTCAAGACGAAGCTGAGTAAGCATGAAGAATTTGGATGGTGAATCCTCCTCTAGTGATTAGAAGAGGAGATGAGAATCGTGATAAGAGAAATAAAAAGCAACATGATGATAGAAGTGTTGGTAGGGGAATTAAGAGGTCTTCAGACCTCCATTCATCCACTTCATAGGGAAATGTCATTATCTACCTTCAGTGTTATGAGAAGGGTTATAAGAATACATCGTGCCTTAGTGATCTAAGAACCTTCACATCATTGGATGATTGGGTCACCTGCAATAGTTCTGTCATAGTGTTCCCAAGAATCACCATGTAGCATGAACCATCTCTTTGATGGTAACACCATCCCATTCGAAGGAGTAGGGTGGTGTGTGGGATCATTTTCGGTTCCCTTTATGTATTATTCTATTGATGTAATAGTCGTGTCTCATTTTGTATTTTTGACTCTTTTCTATAAGTTTTATGAATGGTTGTTTTTTATCTCTTTGATTATTTTATTTCAATGGAATGGTGTTTTATGAAATTTTATTATTTCTTTTCTATTTAGGGGTATTGAAATCTTGGCTGCGATGTAGGATACGATTCAATCATATTATCTCTAACCATAGGTCCTAGTTTGATGTGGAACATTGTTACGAAAACCTCAACGGTGTTAGAGGACATTGGTCGAAATCATATTCTCATCACGGGAGATAGGTAAAATTAAGCCTTAGGGTGTACTCATTTATTAAAGGGTCATAGTGTGGTCGATTGTGCTGAATCGAGTGAGGCTTGGGTGGTGTTCTTATGAGGGCATGGGGTTATTGGTGTTGTTAGATGTAGTTAAGATTCATTTCTTTTTTCCCTTCCATTCCCTGCCCATTGGGTGGGGGATTTTGGTTTTGTGGAAAGATTATGTGTATGGTTAATCTTGTCAGTTCTTATGGTGGAGAGACATATCATGGGTCTCACTGATATATTTTTTGACCTATTTCATATGGTGGAGGGTTCTTTCGGGCCACCTTGTGTCAATATCTATTTTTTATCAAAATATGAGTTCGGTTTAAAAATTTTTAATGTATTCATGATTTATGCCTTGTTTTGGGGTCAGGAAGGTTATATACCTTTTAAACCAATCAACTGGGGGTGTTTAATATTTTCGGGGTGTGTAGCACATATTGTGGATTCTATCTCGACCTCCTAAGTTATTCTTATTATACTTACTCTCAATCGTGTTATTTTTGTGATCTCTTAGTAGTCGTCATTTGAGAATTTCCTTGAACATTAAAGAGGCATCTATTTCAATTTTGAGGGTTCGACCTTTTTATGGATTTATGGGGGCATAAAATTTTATAGTGGGTATAATTCTCACACCTCAGGTTGATTTTTTCCTTGTTTCCATATTGGGTCGGGGATTGGGGGATGTACTTGTTTAAATAATGTTATTTTCTTAATGAAAACTATTTTGCGCGTAGTGGTACTGGGAGAATAGGCAGGGCATAGTTCGGAGGCTGTGCAGCCTGCCTGGTATTCCAAATAATTTAAAATTTTAAAATATTAATGAAACGAATTAAAAAATACTGTTAAAATAATGTAATTATATCACGTGTTTTAAGAATAATAATATTATTATTATTAATATAGTTTTCGAAAATAAAAATAATATTATGTTTTATTAATAATTATTATTATTATTAAAATTATTATTAACATGATTAATATAAAAAATGAAATGATGATAACAATAATAATTATTAGGTGTCATTAATCCAATAATAATTATTAATAGTGTTGATCATATAATTATTATTATGAATGAATTATTTGTTATAAATTATTGTTTCATTATTTTGTTATTTTTTTTATTATTATTTTTATAAAACTTTAGGCCAGTGTGCAGGCAACGAATGGTTTGTTGGAGATATGCTCTCAGCCCTTGAACCCTGGTGCTTTTTCTATTTGAATCGATCAAATAAAATAAATCAATGTGATGGAAAAATTTAAAATTGATTTAAATAAATAATTAATTTTAATAATGATAATATTATCAAATCATGGATAATAATATTATTAATATTATTAAAGAATTTTTTATTATTAAAATTATTGTTTTTATCATTATTATATTATTATTATAGTTGTTTTTATTATTATTATTAGTGTTATTATTATCATATGTAAGAAGGTTATATATTATTATGATTATTGTTTCCATTGTTATTATTATTATTATTATTTTTATAATTATTATACTATTATTGAAGTTGTTATTATTAGTATTATTATGTGTATTTTTATTATTATTATCATAAAGAATGTAATTTATTATTATGATTGTTATTTCCACAATTATATTTGTTATTGCTTATTTAGTTTTTGGTTTTATTTTTTTGGGTTTCCCCTTCGACCCCTTCTCACCCTCTCCTATTCCTAGTTTGGTATACATCTTCCCACATAGCTAGTGATGTCCTCTCCTCGTCCCTTCTTCCTTGCACGACCACCCTCTCCCTGCGCAAACTATCACACTAGCATGAGCTTACCCAAAACACTCCCATGTTGCACACCCATACTTCCAGAACTTCCTTTTCCCTCCACTTTTGACCTATCTGGTGAAGGAACTTTCATTCGGACCTCCTTCGGATTGTGACTCGACCAGCCATCTTGACATCCGGCATATCCATGACCTCAGGTATCCTCGTCGACGGCGAGTGCAGTCTCCCTAATGAGCCCTCTAATCGTCAGTTGGTTTCTATGATTATTATCTCCAACTATCACTACATTATATCATTGAATTGTGAAATATTAGGTCTATTCATGATGTTTATGGTTGGATTCACCATCCTACATGTGTGATTATGGTGGGATCAGTGTTTCAAACTGATTCTAGGAAATTCTTCATTGATTGAGGTAGGATCCCAAAGTGTTTCCCCATTAAATTTAGAAATACAATGATTTATTTCATTTTTCATGTTCCTTAATGATTAAATAGTTATCCATGACATTGTTCAATGATTTTAATATGATTTTTTTGCTTATTTTTCATGTTATATGGATTATATATTGGGAGAGAAATGTGTTTTTGAAAGGGCTTAAAGAGTGCACATTTTAAAAAGTTTTATTTCAAAGGATACGGGTTTTGAATAATCTGTGTACCCATGAGGGGTCTCTTAGTTAGGTTTTATAAAGGGTGTAAGGTGTTTGATAAAATATGTAGGTAGTTTTGAAAATGATTTGAAATGGATTTGTGGTGTCTTGCTTGAATTTTGTTTTTTAAAAAGAAATGGGTTGGATTTTATATGTTCCCCTTTTTTATGAACCTTTAATGTAATCTATAAATTTTTTTATGTGATTTTATAAAATGTGTGAAGGATTTGGAAGATGTTACTAATTGTATTTTTTCTACGATGGTCTTAGAAGATGTATTTGAGTGGGATTTTTGTGTGTAAAACCATTGGATACTTTTTAAATTTTTTTATAAGTTTCTAATTATTTATAAAAAATATTAATAGTTCATATTATGATTTGGGAATTTTTAGAGGTGCCCATGGGTTTTTAAAAGGATTTTAATGTTTTGGGCATTTTTCTCATGTTGTGCACAATATGTTATTTTATTTAATATTTCCTAGTTAGCTCTTTAAAATGATTTAGGATTTATTATGGAGTGGTTTGGGTTTTTATAAACATTTTTTCAATGTTCAATGTGGTTATTTAAGTCGTTAAATGAATTATCAAACATTAAGTGCTTGTTGGAGTGCCCATTTTTTCAGGCCAATTTGGTGCATGCGAAAGAGGTTTGGATTCTAAGTAGTATAAAATCCCATTTTGAACTTTTGTAAGATTTTTTTTGTTTGTACATCGGTTTAAAAATGCACTTGGGCACTTTTTGGGGGATTATTTGTCTAAAGTACTATTTTTCTATGTTATTGTAATGATGTTGTTTTTTAATGTTTTGAAAATGGTTTCTATGTGTTTTTGGTAAATGTTTATATGTTTTTTAGATAAATCCTTGTTTGGAATTCTGAAATGGATATATTGAAAACCCTCTTGAGTTGGGTCTTCTTCTTAGTTGGTAGATCATGAGTTTAGAGGGTCCTCAATATTGGACATCCATCATATGATAATTATTTTAAGCCATTGTACCAATGTTGAGGTGGTCGATGTGGTACAATATTGTGTGGTGTATGTTGTTATATATATATTAGACTTGATTTTTGAATTGTATAACACACACCCATGTGAAATATATATGGGAACTTATAAAAACAAAGAGGTTAGTTGGGGACAATTTCGGCACTATTTTAGATTACACACTAGCTAGTGGCCCATAGTAGGAGGATATTTTATTATTATAGTTTTGGGATTTGTCCCCTCGTCAAGACCAGGCAAGTTGACGATCGGGAATTAGATAATTATGATTTCATTGAGTAGGTAATGTCTTCAATATTAATCAAACGTATATATTTTTGTGGTTCACCTCTATGTTCCTATGTGTAACCATGTTTCTCCAACACTTGTTTCATCAGCCACATCCCCCCTTGTGCAACTATAACCCCTAGTTCTTGGCTTTGGGGGTCCTTTTTGAATATTGAGAAATTACAATTTTTTTAAATTATTCAAGTTGGTTTTTGTGATAAAATAATTTTTCCCTTTATAATAAAAATGTAAGCTTCTTATTTATCCATTCATTATTTTTTTCATTTCATTGAGAACCCCAATTCACCTATTTTAATGACCGCGTTTTTAAAAAAATGTGACATAATTGGGATGTGATTTGTTTTTCTTAAAATTTAATGTATGGAAAGAACATGTTTATAGTTGTATTTAAAATCTAAAATTCATTGTTTCATTATTTAAAGAATAAGTATTCATAATTTAATGGGTTCAGATAACCTACTATGTTTTAATACTCATGCCTATAGTGTTTTCTTGTTTTCATTTCCTGCCATAGGTTTCAGCTTGGTTCGGATTTCCTTCGATGACGTTTGGTTTCTTAATCATAGAGTAACCCATGGGTTTACATGGAGTCTAGGTTATGGATAAGTTATTCATTTTTTGACCATCCACTATTTTTCTTGTTATTTATTTTTTTTAATTTTTCTATTTATTTCTTGTTGTTATTTTATTTCCATTTTTTAAATTCATTCCCATTTTTACTCCGTTGATGCCCTGGTTCTTGTTACTAGCCAAGGAGGATCAAGAATTCCACTTGGTCCTTGTCGTAGTTTAGTTCGAGAGATCAATTTAGGTTCGACCTATGTTTGATCATAAAAAAATGGTATTATAGCCTTGTTGGTTCTAATATGACATTGCTTTTAGAGATCCCATTACTATTTAGGGTTGTCATGATAGAAGGGGTAGGATTTTTTGGGCTTGAGGTGTTAGAATATGAAGGGCATCATGAACCCTTTCTCATTCCAAACCTTAGGTTAACATGTGATGTCTTTGTTGGTTGGTGTTCTTTGATCCTTGTGAAATTTTTAGAATTAGGAAATAAATAGAGAGTTTGGATAGTTGTCTCTATGATCACGCAAGGCCTAGGAAGCCATATGGATCCTAAAACATTGTACTGATACCCTCTCAATTATGGTCATGTCTCTGGATTTTGACCTCAAACCATATGTTTGAGTCATCAATCAATGCTTGTTTCCAAATGTAAAGTCTTGTTTAAAAAATTATAAAATTTTGAATATAATAAGGTAATAAATTTTTTTTGATCGGGTTTCATTTCTATTTGTTTTATTGGGTCCGGCCCCAAAATGGTTCAATGGATTTTAATGCTACAACATTAGGTGGTGCCTCTCTAGATAACACTCTAGTTTATTAACCTAAATAATACATCCTCGAGTTTTAGAAGTTTAAGCCTACACTATTTTATGGTCATGTGGATCCTCTCGAAGAGGAGGAGTGGATGCGAATGATTCAGATAGACTTTAGATTCCTTGTGTTGCTTGAAAAAATAAAGGTAACATTTTCCACCTTCATGATCAAAGGCCCATCCTCAAAATGGTGGAAGACTATGTCCCAAAGAATGGCTTAGGATGATCTTAATTGGGATGTCTTCAAGTCACTATTCAACAAATAGTATTTCTCTAAAATGAAGAAGCTGAGAAATAAGTTGGGGTAGTATTGTACTCTCCATAGTGATTGATTCATTATTAGAATTATATCAATGTTTCTAATCCCTAGTTCCATATGACCCATGGTATGTTTCAACTGATCACAAGACTAATCAACATTTTTAATTAGTACTTTTACATAAACTACAATCGATGGTGTCAAAACTCAACCAATACACCTTCTCTTACAAGGTGTGAGAACCTTTTCTAGCCGAAGCTAAGTAAGCATGATGAATTTGGATGGTGAATCCTCCTCTACTAATTGTAAGAGCAGATGAGAATGTTGATAAGAGAAATGGAAATCAACGTGATGATGTAAGTGCTGGCAGGGGATTTAAGAGGTATTCAGGCCTCCATTCAACCACTCCAGAAAACAATTTCATCATCTACCTTCATTGTTTTATGAAGGGTTATTAGAATACATCATGCCTTAGTGCTCCAGGAACCTTTACACCACTAGATTCTTGGGTCACCTGCAAAAGTTCTATCATACTGTTCCTAAGAAGCACTATATAGACCGAACCATCTCTTTGATGGTAACACCACCCCATTTGAAGGAGTAGGGTGGTGTGTGGGACCAGTTTTCTGTTCCCATTATGTATTATTCTATTTATGTAATAGTAGTGTCCCATAGTGTATTTGTGTATCATTTCTATAAGTTGTGTGAATGTTTGTTTTTTATCTCTTTGATTATTTTATTTCAATGGAATGGTGTTTTATGAAATTTTGATATGTCTTTACTATTTATGGGTATTGAAAGCTTGGCTACGAGGTAGGATATGCTTTTATCATATTATCGCAAACCATAGGTCCTGGTGTGAAGTGGAACATAGTTAGGATAACCCTAGTGGTATTAGAGGACATTGGTCGAAATCATATTCTCATCATGGGAGAGGGGATAGAATTAAGCCTCAAAGTATAGTCATTTATTAAAGGGTCATAGTGTGGTCGGTTGTGCTGAATCGAGTGAGGCTTAGGTGGTGTTATTATGAGGGCATGGGGATATTGGTGTTGTTGGATTTAGTTAATATTCATTTTTTATTGGGCCCTTCCATTCCCTCTCCTTAGGGTGGAGGATTATGGTTTTTTGTGAAGTTCACGAGTTTGGTTAATCTCTTCAGTTCTTATGGTGGAGAGACATATCAAGGGTCTCACTGAATTATGCTTTGACCTATTTCATATGGTGTGGGGTTCGTTCAGGCCTCCTAGTGTCAATATCTCTATTTTTCTCATAATATGAGTTTGGTATGAAAGTTTTTAATGTATTCGTGTTTTATGGCTTGTTCTGGGGTTAGGAAAGTTATATACCTTTTGAACCAATCAACTGGGGGTGTTTAATATTTTTGGGGTTTGTAGCAAATATCATGGATTCTATCTCGATCTCCTGAGTTATTCTTGTTATACTTCCTCTAAATCATGTTATTTTTGTGATCTCTTAGTAATTTTTATTTGAGAATTTCCTTGAATGTTAAAGGGGCATCTATTACAATTTGGAGGGTTTGACATTTTTATGGATTTGTGGGGGCAGAAAATATTATAGTGGGTAGAATTGTCACACCTCAGGTTGATTTTTGGATTGTTTCCATATTGGGTCAGGGTTTGGGGAAGTACTTCCTTAAATATTGGTATATTTTTAAAGACAACTATTTGGAACATAGTGGTATAGAGAGAATAGGCAGCGCATAGTTTGGAGGTTGTGCAGCCTTCCTGGTATTCAAAATAATTTAAAATTTTAAAATAATAATGAAACGATTTAAAAAAGACTGTTAAAATAATGTAATTCTATCACGTTTTTAAGAATAATAATAATATTATTATTAATATTGTTTTGGAAAATAATAATAATATTATTTTTTATTAATCATTATTTGTATTATTAAAATTATTATTAACATTATTAATATAAAAAATGAAATGATGATAACAATAATAATAATTAGGTATCATTAATTCAATAATAATTATTAAAAGTGTTGATCATATTATTATTTTTATGAATTAATTATTTATTATAAATTATTATAAATTATTATTTCATTATTTTGTTGTTGTTTTCATTATTATTATTATAAAATTTTAGGCCGGTGTGTGGGAAACAAATGTTTTTTGGGAGCTGTGCATTCAGCCCGTGAACCCGAGTGGTTTTCCTATTTGAATCGATCAAATAAAATAAATCAATGAGATGGAAAAAATTAAAAATAATGTAAATAAAAAATTTATTTTAATAATGATAATATTATCATATCATGGATAATAATAATATTAATATTATTAAAGAATGTATTATTATTAAAATTATTGTTTTTACCATTATTATATTAATTTTATAGTTGTCTATATTTTTATTATTTGTATTATTATTATTATATTTAAAAAGGTTATATATAATTAAGATAATTGTTTCCACTATTATTATTATTGTTATAATTATTCAGTATGTTTTTATGTTAAATTTTTTTGGAGTTTCCCTTTGTACCCCTTCATCCCCTCCATTGTGTAGGTTACTCCTTCCACGCACCTATTTCAGCACACATATTCCCCCAACAAAGCATAATCCTCTCCTCCACCCTTTATCCTCACACCACCTCCCTCTCCCAGTGTGAAATGACTCGACGAAAGGAGCTCACCTACATCCCACCCCCGTTGTGACCCCCTACTGTTGGCACCGACTTCACCCTCCACCGACGATATGTCTGATGCTTCCACCTTCAGTTGGTCCTCCATGACTAGAGACCACACAATACATCTCCCTCTCTAGACAAACATGGATATCATGATCCCTCTTTGCCTTTGTGCATAACCTCTCCCATGAGCCCCCCTTCAATCAGTTGGTTTTAGTGAGTATTATCTTCTTCAATCTCTCATTTATATGGAAGAATGGTAAAAAAATATGTCTAATGCTGATGTGTAGGGTAGAATTCACCATCCCATGGGTGCGATCATGGTGAAATCCGGGTTTCACACCAACTTTGGGGAAATGTTCCCTGATTGAGGTAGGATCCCTTTGTGCTCCCCTTTAAATTTAGAAATTCATTGATTTATTGCATTTTTTCACTTTCCTTAAAGGTTAATTAGATATCCTTGACATTGTTTAATAATTATAATATTCTTGATTTTTGTCTTCTTTATGTGATATGGATTATATATGATGTGTGAGATATGTTTCTGAAAGGTCTTAAGGTGTGCATGTGTTGAAATGTGGGTTATTCAAGGAGATTGGTTATGTATCATGTTTGAACCCATGATGGGTCTCTTAATTGTGTTCAATAAAGGGTCAAATGTGTTTGATAAAATATGAAGGTGGTGTGGAGAATGATTTTAAATGGATTTGTGGTGTGAGTGGCATGAAGTTGTTTCTAAAAAAATAAATGGGTTAGATTTTAAGTGACATCCTTTATTATTCTCTTTAAATGTTCTAAATAAATTGTCAATGTGATTAAATAAATTTTCTGAATGGAATAAAAGGTGTTTCTAATAAGTTTTGTCATGTTTTAGGATTGAAATATTTATCTGAGTGGGTTTTGTGTAGGTAATGTCATGAGATATATTTTAAAATTTTTATATATATTTTTTAATTGATTATTAAATAATATGAATACTGTGAATTGTGGTTTTGAAATGTTTGGAGGATTTCATGAATTTTAAAAGAGGATTTTAACATTTGGTTAACTTTTTACTTATTGTTCACAGTATGTTTTTGTCTTTAAAATGGACCAGTTGGCTCTTTAAAATTATTAGTGATTTATTATGGCTGGTATGATTTTTTATAAACTCATTTGTGATGTTCAAAGTGGTGATTTATGTCTTCAAATGTATTTTCTCACATTAAGTACATGTAGGCGTGCCCCTCTAGCCTGGACCATTTGGTGTTTGTAATAGAGGGTTGAATTATAAGTGTTATTGAATCACATTTGGAAAATTTTATGCATTTTTCATTTTTACATGGCTATAAAAATGAACTTGAGAACTTTTTTTGAAATATTGGCCTAAAAGAATGTTTGACCATGTTATTATAAAAATGATGTTTGGTAATGTTTTTGAAATTTATTTATAAGCGTTTTTCATAAATTTTTAAATGTTGTGAAGAAAATGGCTCATTTTAAATTTTTAAATAGCTATTTTAAAACCCCCTCTTGAGTTGGGTCTCCTGCTTAGTTGTTTGATCATGAGTTGGTAGGGTCCTCTGTATGGGACATCACTCGTATGTCAGTTATTTTAAGGAAGGGGACCAAGAATGAGGCAGTAAGGGTGGTTCTAGAATTTGTGGTGTGTGTGGTTATATATATGTGTGAATTGTTTATTAAATTTAAAAGAACTCCCTCTTATGAAATATACACGGGAACCAAGCATAATGAAGAGGTCTAGGGAGAATGATTGATACACTAGTTTAGATTACGCAATAGATAGTTCCCCAGAGTAGGGGGAAATTTTTCTATTATTAATATGTGATTAGGCCCCTCGATAGGCCAGTTAGAGAGAGGGGTGGGTGTTAGGGTGTTATGATGACATATAGTAGGGAATTCCTTAAGGATTAGTCACAATATTAGTATGTTCTGGTTCGACTATATTTTTGTAGGTGTTCCTATGTTGCTCAAAAACTAGTATCATTTGACATTTACCTCCTTCTAAAATTGTACAGCCTAGGTCTTTTTTTCGGGTGTCCTTATGGAAATTTTTGATAGTGTAGGTTTTTTTAAAAGGTATTATGAATGACAATGTGATAAAATAAATTTTTTTCCTTTTTAATAAATATAGAATCTTCTAATTGGTCCTATCTTTCTTTCTTCTATACCTTTGAGAACCCCACAAAACCTCCTTGAATGACTATATTTTTAATAAAATGTGATGGAAATGGGGTGTGATTTATTTTTCATAAAATGTAAATTATGGTAAAACCTATGTTTATAGTTGGACTTCAAACATGAAATAAATGTTTCTTTTTTAAAGGATATTCATTGGGAATTGAATTAGTTTGACCTACGTACATTATTTTAATACTCATTCCCATAGTGTATTCTACTGTTTACTTCTTGTTACAGGATTCATCTTTGTTCGGTTCACCTTGTGTGATGTTTTTTTTAATATCAGAGAGTAACCCATGGGGTTATGTGGAGTCTTAGTCGTAGACAAGTTTTTCACGTTTTCGATCATCCTTTATTTTTCCTATCTGTAATTTGTTTTGAATTATTATATTTATTTATACTACATAGTTTATTATCATTGGGTAAAATCATTGCAATTTGTACTCTTTTTATGACTTGGCACTAGTCACCAGTCTGGAAGGACCAGGAAAGCCTCTCAGGCCATGACGCAGATTGAATCGGGTGACAAGTTCAAGGTCGACCAAGGTTGGTCTGTGATAAGATGTATTAACCCTTTTCAATATCAAATTTGAACATTTTGAAAGAAAAAATCCATGGATTGAAATATCTCATTCATATGGGATCCAAACTATCTTATTTCCATCAATTTGGATGCACAACAATATGTAATCAAGTTCTATTCTGGATATCTGCATCTCCCTTTCTCTCGACCTAGTTATCTAGGTAGGAGAATTTTTATCCTTTTCTTAGATCTACTCTGCCTGCAAATCATTTTTTTTTTCGCATTATCTGAAAGCTGGTTTGTAAGGGTTGTCGGGACCCGTAGAGACAATCATACATTTCAAAATTCAAAAACATCCAAACAGGAAACCGCACAACATCTTGAGCCGCGAACCCACGCGCCGGCCTCGAAACCCGGGATCTTCTACCACAGCATCATCAGCCTCGAGATACACCCCCGAGGCGACTGACAAACCCACTTTCACCGGAGCACCGGTGAGGTTCACCGACTCCCGTCGTCGTCCAGCGACCGTCATCCTCTTCACCGGCAACCACTGCTGCCATCCCTTCACCAGCACACCAACACCCCTTCACCGACTTCAACGAGGCAGAAACCCTCATCACCAATTTCAACGAGGCAGAAACCCTCAGCGCATCGCAGAAAAAATCACCGGATTTCCATGAAAATCCGGTGAAAGAAACCAAAAACTTACAGATTACATCCCGCAAAGCAACCAAAAACAACCAAACATCAAAACCGCTAACGATGAAAAGAAAAACATCCAAGGAGCTGAAGATCCCTCCCCCACCAGACAGACCAGCTACGACAGAGACAATGAAAACCCCATCGAACTCACCTAGGAGGGGACAAAGCCCAAACCGCCGACGTAAGAGCGCGACCCTCGAACGCGAGTAAAAACACCACCGGTCATCAGAAAACTGCCAAGATCTGGTCCAGGAGTGCTCCGTAGAGTGTGCCGTCAACAGGACCGGTCTTACACCCGCGGACCAGGACCAACAACTACCGAAGCTCGAGAGCATCTTCACCGCTGGAGAGACAACCATGCAGCGCCGAGCAGCAAAGGGCCACCACCAACCCACCGAGCGTGAGAGGGAATCATCGCGCCTTCCGCAGCGGAGGAGCCGGCCGCGGAGAGTTTGGGCTTTGTCCCCTCCCATCATGTTCGTAAAAACCTAAGGTGGGTGGTCTATTAACCATCCATCATGTTAGTTGATTTTCAATTTTTTTTCAGGCACCCTTCTTTCATTAGGTGGCGTTAATAGAATTTTTATTCGATGAATATAATCATTAGAACCATATTATTATTGTCTTTCCATATTTGTGGTTAATTGTTAGTTGTTATGCCCACAACACCTACCATACCATGAAGGATTTTAAGCAATAGTTGGTTACTTAGTATATGAAATGTTTTATCCC
Organism: Viscum album; assembly: GCA_963277665.1. NCBI lineage: Eukaryota > Viridiplantae > Streptophyta > Magnoliopsida > Santalales > Viscaceae > Viscum > Viscum album. Next base: position 1,278,296,884 of record OY728133.1, read on the forward strand.
CCATTCAGGTGTGATTTTGTTGAAACATTATAATGGTAAGATTATGTATATTAAATGGCTTGAGTTATATTTTGAATTTCACAATGGAATTTTACATGTACGCTAACAACATAACCCACCTACGGTATGTTATTCAATTGATAATTAAAGGTGAAAGGTAAATTGGAAAGTAAAACAAGTATATTAGTTGACCAAATTAATTGTCAATAATTAGTAGGATTAATGTCTGTAGCACCCCATACAACATTAGTGGAAGGTAGAATAATTGACCATGAAAAATGAATATTATTCAAATGTAATTAATAATGGTTTAATGTTACGTGGCCTAGTCACACTAATGAAAGGAAAGGACTAAACCAATTGGATGTATTGAGTAATCATAACATGATTTAAATTCTCATGCGACCTGAAATTATCACACTACTAAAAGGAAAGTCTTGAACTAAATTAAATATTAAAAGACTTTTTAATCCAATATGAGTGACATGACTTGATCTCGCCTTGGATTGTTATCAGGGAATTCCATGATCACTTTGGAAGCCCATTCTAATTCAAGGATATGAAATTATTTGGTTGATGCCCACCAAGATACTTATTCTTGTATATTATTTGCATTTTCTAGCTGACACTATTAGATCCATTAAATATCATTAAAGTATTCCATGTATAAACTCCTTAGATCTATCACTAACAAGTAGGTTCCTTGTTTAAATCCATTAGGTCTTTGTATATACATAGCCCAATTTTACCTTTGATGATCAACTTGGATTTGGTAGGAATCTTATTGTGAAATTATTTAGAATATGATCCTTAGATTACACACATACCCTTATCCATGCTATATTTATTACTAAGTTAGCAACCCTTGAGGTCCACATTGCCATAGTTATTAAATTAGAACATCATTATTATATATCACTGCTAAATTCCTTGACATTACATGGAACCTTCACTATTCTTAACATGTGAATCATTTGTACACTAGTAATAAATAATAAATAAATGGATTTGTCCTATTTAGACACCGGCCAAAGGCACAAGCAGATACTTGGGTATTTAGTTACATTGTAAAACATTACATCATATTTGAATCCATGCACACCATTAAATATCAATTATAGGGGCCAGATGCTATTGTTACCATTAGAGGTGGACCACTGAGATTTTTCTCACACACTATTCGGGTGCATTTTGGTACCCAATGTAGATTACATTTATGTAGGTGTTACATAGGGAAGCATAAAACGCCAAAAAATCGATTGATTGATAATTAGTATGTATCTTGATAGGAGTTGACTGATTTGGATCTCATGATGCTTAAGAAAGTCTTTTATTTTCTTTATACTTATGTAGAACATGTTATTACTTCTATCTTGTATCCATATTTTTCATTTCTCTAGTGACATGACATATCATCAATTGTACATTTTAATTCTTGTTATTTTACTCATTGTTAATCTTTTCAATATTTTTCCATTATTCTTTCTTTTTATGTTTATGGATTTAACTATTTACCTATTATTACTTGCATACACTATGATACACTTTTGTAATGAGGTAATAGTCCCCCCAAAGGCTCATCCTAGGCCCTCACATCTTTTATATCACCTCTCGTATTCAAGGAGATGAACATTAGGAAATGTGTCCCACTTCACTCATGGAAACCATTATGTGGTATACGGGTCTAAGATGTAACAATGTGATATCAGAGGTGGTTATTTTCTTCATTTAATATTTGCAGAAAACATATTTGAGGTTTGGAATTCTAGGAACTAATTAAAAATCTATTCATGGACTTCACGAACACATGTTTGGGGTCAAAATTAGGTTACTTAAATTATAATTGTTGTTCTGGTTTTTCATATATGGTTGATATTATTTCAACATTTCGTGAAGAAAAATTTGTGTGGAGTTTTTGATTATTACATTGTGTGAGGAATTTCTTTCATCCTTTTCATAATGATTTGAGGGAAATATGCATTCCTACCTGCAACATTATAAGAACCTAGAATTCACATGTCATGCATATTGTCCTGCCATATAGTAGAATTTCACTGCTTTGTATTTCTTGATATGTGTGTGATTGTTGAGTGATGCTTTCATAGATAGCTAATAATTGTGTTACAATTGGTTGTGACTGAGTGATTTCATATATCAATTAATGATTTTTATGGGCCTCATGGGTTGGGATGAGTAATTTTCCATGTATATCCACTATGTTATAATTAAATGAGGGTTATTTATAGTGATGGATATACGGGCACTGATTCAATAGAAATGTTTTTCAATTAAAATGTGAATACTAACATCTAACACGAATTAGTTTCATATCATTATCCTTAAATTTTATATTTATGAAAATTAAATTATTAAAACTAGAAATTAAACGATAGAATTAAATGAAACGTATACCTAAGAACTTATCGATACATGGTGGTATAATAGGGTAGTTTATATAGAATAAATTGGGTAGTGAGTTTTCATATGTTCAAGTTCTTATAGATTTGATGTGATTATACATAAGATTTTTCTAAGGAATGTTCTTGGAATTTTTGGTCAAATGTGCCATCACATCCATATATTGAATGCCAAGGGGTGGAAATGACCATGTTCAAGTTGTGTTCGTCCCTAAGCCACAAGTTTTACCTCTGGAAGTTCCACTCGAGGAACTACCTCAAGTAACTAATTTTTGTACTGATTCCATTTTCTTGATTGGTTTATACATCCTATTTTTCCATGCATGGTTCTCCATGTATTCCACCTATAATGGCTAATCTGACTCGTGAGTTCCAGAAGTTGCATCCTTGTACTTTTTCAGGGGATGGAAGTCTGCAAGCTAATGAGTCTTAGAAAAAATCCACCCTATCTACCTTTGAACATTGGAAGACACCTACATAGTGGAGGGAAATGCTTGCCTCACACAAGAATCATGATTTAGAAAAAGATTGCTGGGATTTGATTAACCATTATGGCCATCATCATGGAATAATCTCAGTTGATATTCAGACTACATTCTATGACCAGCTCATTTATCTGATGTTGAGAGATGAAAGATCCAGAGAAATCATGCATCTGGAGAAGGGTTATATGTTATTTAGTAAAATTTCAGCACATTTCTTTGATTTGATGCTCTTCTCACCACTTCAATATGGTCATGAAATTTCACCTTCTAGATGCTTTGAGGATGGGCTTCAGTGTGCCATTTTTACATAGTTGAATGTCTTTATCTATCCAAATTTTTTTGAGATAGTCAATTAGGTACATATTAGACAACGTAACTAGAGGGATGATAATAGATCTAGGTATATAGGATCAGTAATTTATTAGTCTTATATTTCTTCTCTTGTTAGGAGAAGTTCCTCGTTGCTTCAAATCATGGTAGTGACAACTAGAGTGACTGTTTTGATAGCTCTAAAGTGTTCTATCAGTTTGGAATGTTGGAGAATTTTATACTTTAGTGTGATAAAGAACCACAAGAGTGTCAATATTTTCTTCTTATGGGGAATCATCAAAGGTTCTAGAGGACCACTCCACTATCTTAAAGAGGAAAAAATTTCTCAACTGCTCCACCTTTGGGAAAAACTTCTTTTACACTGCATCTGGTAGGGAGTTGGAATTTCACTCATTGTTCTGGATTAGGAGGTGGTAGTGGCTAGGGAAGACATAACTCTGATCCCTAGTAATAATAGTAGAGTATTCTTGACTATGGTAGTCTCTCTATCTCATAGGGTCATGGATCAGGGAAGTTTCATACACTATAGCCAATACCAGAGGATTAGGCAGAAGGACCAACTACAATACGAGGTACTATTCTTATGGAATCTACTATAGTATCTTCTTTATTTTATAACTTTTCTAAGAAGTCTTTTAACTCTGTATCTATAGTGGAATGCCTCAGACTATAGATAGTGTATCACTATGGTTTAATGACCCTAAACACACCGTTAGGGGTACAAAAAGAGGATATATGAAATTGTAGGGACAACAGACTAGAGGTAAAAAAGAATCCCTTTATTATGGAACCTTTTTTCTCTATATGATGGGCTTCGATGTCATACTTGGGATTGTATGGTTGGTTCACTATCATGATTTTGAAGATTTATATCTCCATTGGGTATCTTTTACATCGCCATATGGTAGAAGTTATCTATATAATTGTGACTTGGATATCGAGGCTAGTAGAGAGGGACTAGAGCATCATGGGTTTGGTCTAGCTACATCCTATATCAAAAACCATTCAATAGAGGACTAGGGATTGAATAATTCCTATTTCCATCCCATAGTGGGCCGTTTCAGTGTTGTCTTCCCCAAAAAGTTTTAATTCATACCTTTTGAGAGATATGTAGAGTTTAAAATCAATCTTTTTCAAGGAGTAGTGCCAATTTAAATTAATATATATACAATTTTAGAAATAGATAATTTGTATATTAAGTGGTAGTTAGAGAATATAGATGCCTAAGGAATTATATGGACCAATACAACCTCTTGGGTTTCACCTGTTTTTTTTTCAATAATGAGGTTGAAACCATAAATCTTTGTGTGGATTACAGATGGTTGAACTAACTTACATTAATGAACCATTTTCCCCCACCTCAAATATATGATCTCGTCAGCTATCTTTGTGGAGAAATTGTCTTATCTATTATCGACCAAAGATCGGGTTATCATCAGGTGCGAGTTAGGCCATCAGAATAACCACATCAATAATTATATGTTAGGTATTGTCTGTATGAGTACTCTTTTATGTCATTTGGTCTCACGAACACACCCTCTATTTTCATGGTTCTAATGAATAGGTTGTTACACCCTTATTTGGATTATTTTCTCTTCGTCAATGTGGAAGACATCTTCGTGTATTATCACCCTTGTGGATCACATTCCAAACATCTTGAGATCGTTATAATTACAGTGAGAGAGCATCAGTGTTATTCCAGGATTTCTAAGTGCCACTTTTGGATATAAAAATGTCCACTTATTGGGTAAAATAATATTAGAATGAAAAGTATCAACTAACCCTGAAAATGGTATAGTTTTAGTTACCTAGGAGCATCCTAAGATTGTGTTTGAAATACATAGTTCCTTGGTCCTTGATGGATATTATAGCAATTTCATACAATATATAACCCACCGTTTAATTTTTATTTAGATAGAGACAACAAAAAGTGTATTCATGGACGTGTCTAGGTCCCTAGAGACAATAGTGAGGAGTTGATGAACGAGTACCATGCTTCTGAGTGGGATGTTCATCTAGGAATCTCCATGATGTATCAAGATATGTGATTCCAATATTGGGGTCATTAGAAGAAATTTTAGATAGTTGGATTTATCACTAGATGTTCCTCCTGTTATAAGGTGAAGGCGGAGCACTAGAGACCTGATAGCTTTCTACAGCCCATTCCACTCCCATAATGGAAGTTGGAAGATGTTGTGATGGACTTTGTAGTAGGTTTACCTATAGAAATGATAGGCAGTGATAATGTATGAGTTGTCATTAATTGAATAATAAATGTATCCCACTTCATTCCTATTTGGGATAATTTCTCATTTAATGATCTAGTAAGATAGTATTTATGTAAGAAGATATGATTTCTATAAGATCATACGACAACATAAGGTTCCTTGTACTATCAATTAAGATCGAGATTATCATTTCACTTCAAAGTTATGGCAGGGCTTTTTAGATTCTATGGGAACTATAGTGCTTCTAATAGCATTTTTTCACAATAATAGTAATGGAAAATCAAAAAGGAAAATACATATTCTTGAGGATATGCTCCGAACATGTGTCCTTGAAATTGGTGGTTCTTGGGAAAAGCATGTCCCACTTGGTGAGCATGATTAGAATAATATATTTTAGGGAATGATTCTCATGGATACTTGTGATGCCTCATATGGTAGGCCAAATTGTTCACATATGTTCTTCTAAGAGGCGTGTGAGTCGTCCCTTTTAGGTCCTCTTCGTTCTCATAAGACTTCAAAGCATGTTCAACTAATCCAAAATTGCAAGCCTACTACTTAGTTTGACAGAAATATTATAACAACCACCATTAAGGACCTAGAGAGTTCATGGTTGGAGATTAAGTTTTCCTTATGGTATCTTCCAGGACTGGGAATATATAGTTTCAGAAGCTAGAAATTTTATCTCCTTGTAACATAAGATCATTTGAGATCCTATAAAGAGTCAGACTTATAGCATATTAGTTACTCTGAACTCATAGGTACCATTCCATGCCTGACATCTTCCATGTTTCATAAAATCTTGAATACCATGCTTACCTATAACATACCTTCAATCCTGAGGAATTCAAGTTAGATTATAATGCTACATTTTGGGATTATCAAGTATTCCTCGTCGATCAGAGAACAACAGTTCTACAAGGCTAGTCTGTCTGACAAGTACAGGTGTTATAGAAGCATGGCCACATATAAGATGAGAAATGGGAGAGGGGGAGGGGGGAATACATGCTTAGTGGCCACAATTATTCTCATATTGTGTTTCTCCACCGTTGGATGGTGAAATTGGGGACATCTTCATTTATAGGGGGGGCTGTAAGAATATGGTTTTTCACAAAGGTAAGGATAATTTAAATTTTAGTCTAAATCGTTAACTTGGATCTAATGTATATGGGGAATGTTCAGAGCGTGAAAACATTATTTTTGGGAAAACAGGCCATATTGAATGTTCAACGCATTGTAGAGAACTATTTGGCTAACTATTCATATGAAAATTTTCAAACAGAATCATATATCATGGTTTGCGCATGACCATGCAGCCAACCATTCATGCGACCCTTCATCCCATGTAATTGTGAAAATTTTGAGCATGGTTTGTCAAATCGTGCAGACATACAGTGGACATGCATTTTTTCTAATTATATTTTTCTATTTCCCATAATAATATAATTAGATCCATCATCCTTCCCGGATCTGATAACATGTGGGATTAGTATTCATCTCTCAAATTGTATCATTTTGAAGGATAATCATGTAATTGAATGATCTCCTTCATCTAGGATCCGATCGATCTTTCTTTCATCACATTGGAAGCACAATGGTATGTGCTCGTTTCAAATTAATAATTTACTCTTCTCTCTTGATCTTGACCTAATTATCAGGGTATGAGTGTTTTTCTCCTTTTCGAATATCTACCCTATTCCTAACTAAATCAAGGTCCAATACCAAATGAGGGGAGTCATACATTACAATGGTGGGTGGTCTATATCTCATCCCTCAAGTTCACTGATTTTAGAATTATCATGTGGGGACCACTGATTTTATTGGGTTCCACTAATCATTATAATTCTATCATTATGATGTTTACATATATGTGATTCATTTTTAGATGTAGCTCCCACAACTCCAACCATTCCATGTAGGATGTTATCCCTTAATTTTTTATTTTTTATTTGACATGTTTGAGCCACTGTTCTTGTGTGACATTCTTTGACCCATCTAAGGGAAATCATTTCTATATTTTTTGGCTTCAGTTATATTTTGAATTGAAAAATGGCATGTACCATGTATTCTCACTAAATGATCCACACATGTTATGTTCTTTAAATGATAATTCAATGTGAAATGGAAATTAGAAAGTATACCAAGTATATAACTTGACTCTATTAATTGTGAATTATTAATATGTTTCCTATCTAATGAACCCATTACCACATTATTGGAATTTTTCGGAATGAACATTGATGATAGAATATTCTTAAAATGGAATTAATAATGGTTTCGTGAGATATGGACTTGTCAAACTATTAAAAGGAAATACTTGATCCAAATGGACTTATTGATTAATCAGGAATTGATTAATATGTACTATGCTACTTGGGTTTATCACACAAATGAAAGTAAATTATTTAACCAAATAAAATATTACATGACATTATAATAAAATTGGATTGGTCTGACTCGAGCTCTCATTGGATTCTAATTGAGGAATGACTTGAGCACTCAGCAACACCATTCTGATTCCAGGATAACAATTTATTAGGTTGAGAACCACATAGAACATGATCATGATCTATTATTTGGATTCATGTATGACACCATAGTATCCCTTCAATAACATTAATAAATGCATTGGAAACACTTCAGGGATTATGCACTGACTTGTAGGTTCCATGGTTATAACCCACATGGACCTATCTCTACATAGCATCATTTTCCATGGACGATCACCTTGGATTAAGTAGAAATATTAATATGGAAATACATGGAATATTATCCTTGGATTACACTCTTACATTTATCCAAGATATAGTTATTACAGAGTTGGATACCTTTGAGGTCAACTTTCCCTTGGTTATTACCTTTGAAATTCATAATTAAATGTCATTATATGTTTTTATATCATAACATGGAACCATTAAAATTGTTAACATATGACTCCTCTACACACTGGTAATAAATAATCAGTTAATGGACTAGTCATGTTTGTACACCATTCAAGGGCTGAAATAGGTAATTGTGTATTTAGATACATTATACTTCATTACTTTATATTTTCATGCATGTACACTATTGCATTTTCATTACATGGGCAAGATGTTATAGACAATATTGGTGGGGGCCCACTGAGATTTATCTCACACCCTCTCTAAGGGCCATTTGGTACCCGGATCTGATTACACGATTGTGGGCATTGACAATGGGAAGTATACGACTTCAAACACATGATTTATTGTTCTTCAGAATAGTTTATGATAGTAGATGACAGAGTTGGATCCCAGAATTCTTGGGATAATCATTGATCTACATTATAATTATGTGGAAAATTTTATCCATTTTTTCTTTTATCAATGGTTTCTATTTTTCAAGGTACATGACATATTATTAGTTGTTGAATGATATTCCAGTTATTTTAGTTATTGTTATTATTCTCCCCATTTTTTGTTGTGCCTTCTATATACATGTAATCCTACTAATATTCACCAATTTTTACACAAATTCATTGTGATACACTTTGGATATAAGGGAAAGATATCACCAAATACACAACCTATCCCCTTACTACTAGTAGGAAGCCTCTATTGTTTAAGGAGATGCTCTTGAGGCCATGAGTCCCACTAGGATTGAGGTACCAATTAAGTGAAATCTGGGTCGAGAGAATTATAGTTTTTTATACATTTTAAGGATTAGTATACATAATGATGAGTTCATGTTGAATGTCATGATGACTTTTCAGGAAAATAAAATATGTTTTATTTTCTTATTGTAGGAATAATGGATTCTGATAGGGTGTTATCATTTTATAATTTTTTGGGTCAGTTGTTTAAAAATTATTAATAATTTCTATGAAACAATAATCCTAAATGATCAATGGGAATGAATGAGCATGAATTATAGTCAAAACATGCTAGGTTATATAATGCTTATGGATCAATCTGTCTAGTTTTTATAATAGAGAATGTGTATACAATAATAAATATAGAATTGAATTATTCTAATAACGAAGATATATTATATATTATTGTTATAATGAAATAGTATATTAATATTCCCATGTTTCATAATCTAATATATTTATTATCAGAACAATATTCTTAAAAGGATACGAGGACACTTCATTAGGATGAAATAATGTGTATAATTCCCTTCCAAATCAGTGTCATAAAATGGTTTGTATTGGAACTAAAAAATTTTATTGAGTAATGAATTTGTGGAAATTTAATAGTAATTGTTTTGCAATCTATGTTATAGTGAATAAAAAATTACCACTAAGTATTATGTAGATAGTTATAATGTTTATTAATAAAATATATCATTTGATGAATAATTACTTCAAATGGGAGTTTAATTATGGATCAATGATCTGGAAAATATTTTCATATTTTTCAGTTGATAATAATGTTTGAAGATAATTATTTACATTATTAATTTTGATGGAGAAGATAATCATTGGTTGAATTTTATTAAGAAACCAAAGAGACAGAGAATAGTATGATACAATTGAATTGGAAATAATTAACAATAATTTTATAGATAAATATTTCTATATGAATTCTCAACTCTATGTGGAGAAGTAATGATTATAATAAATATGGGATGCAGATATTATTTTTTTGTGTAAAAATAAATTTATAATATTTTTAATGTTATGTTCTAGTTTTTTTCATGAAAATTATTGAAAATTAATTTTTTTAGTAAATATTGAAACAATATTTTTTACAGTCATTTCCTCAATGAAAAAAATAGGTGATAAGTATTCATTTGTAGGAGAATGATGAGATTGAGTTTTTTGAAATTTATATTTATTGACATGAAAAGTGGTGTACCGGTCAAGATTAAATGAAATGGATAAGTAGTCAACTAAGAAATCTCGGGACAACCCCCCCCCCCCCACTATATGTCCATGTGTGGAAATAAAAACATTTTAGGAAATGTTTGATAGTATCTTGAATGTTTTAACAGGGTTTTATTTTTATCTAAAATGGTCATGACTACAATGAAAATAGTAATGAGAAATATAATTATGGGGTATCAAATACCAATCCATTGATGAGAGGATTTAATTATAATTAGTTAAGAAATTATGATAATGTGTGTCCAAATATAGTTAATCTTGGTGTAAATCGTCATGATTAATTGAAAAATGGTCGTGGAAAATCATTTTATATGATTATGGGTAATTTTGTCCCATCTCATAATGTTCTGAAAGATGGTTTCTGGATAATTTGAATTACTTAAATTTATATTTTTAATCATGACCATCATGTTCTTTTATTTCAAAGAAATTTATGTGTGAAATATAAATACAACCTCATACATAGATGATATAACATTCATTGTAATCACAAGATGTTAATATTTTAAAAATAGTATTTATAATAATATCCCTATTATTATTATTAATATTGTATTTCATGAAAATCATATTAAAATTACGAAATTTGATTTTTATATTATTATTTGTATGAATTTTCATTTGGATTATGCTTCTCTATACGATTTAGATAATAGAATGATATATTCAATTTTTTAATATCCTTGAATACATATCATTATGTAATGAAATTAAATACAGTTACTAGCTTAAATTTTTTAAAAGTAAAAAAATCTAAATTAGTGATGTTCTAGTAGTGTAAAAATAAATAAGGTTTATCCTGATAAATTTTATGGTGACACTAATAATTAGTAGGTTGAAATTACTATTGATTATATTCTAAGGGTAATACTATTTCAACACTCCATATAAAGTGGTTAGTGTACCAAATTAGTAATGGAGTTTTAATCTTAATGAATGTCTACGTAAATTTTAAATTTATATAACTACTTCACTACGGGATCATCAAATTATTTTAGAACTAGTATTATTCAATGATTCTTTTAATTGATTAAATATCCCTAAATATCATCACATTTGAGAACATTTATACATTTCCTTATATATATATTTTTATGATTAGCTCTCGGGAGCATAATCTTTTATTAATATTTATCTCTAGTCTAGGTACCATAAGTTGAAAGTGTTTTTGGAAGATAATCTGAAGAAGTAATTTCAGAAATTGTATAATAATTTAGAGTAAATATATATTTCTATTTTATTGTTCAATGTACTAGATATATTAATTGATCATATTAATAGAGTTTTCCTTAAGTATTAAGATAACCATTAAATTTTATTAATTGATAATATACAATAATATTTTCATTATCCCAAAGATCATTAAAGACACCTAAATATTTTTTGCCTATTAGTAAAATATTATATATATAAAATTCATTATGTATGATTTTTTTGAAACAAATTTCAGTCATTGGGAAAATTTACTCAAAAAAGTTATATATGATTATAAATTTAAAATTCAATTTAATTAATGAATCCAGATGTCTAAGAAATCATAGAGTTTTTTAATGTAATATCTAATAACCCGTAACCCTAGATCTAGTGCTAAAATATTAAAATTTTAAATTTAATCATTGATGTCGATAAATGTGACCCATTATTTCCTATTCAATACATACAACATAAAAAAGATAAATTCTAAACACATCAAATGTTGAGGACCTTTTAGGTTTAGAATTTTAGGGAATTAGGAGAGCCTCTTATCAACATAAAATCACAGACAACTAGTTTATAAATATGAATAAAGGGCCCATAAAGTTCATCTTTTCCTATTTCATATTAGGTCATGATCATCACATTTGTAAAATATAGTATAGACATAATTTGTTAAAACATATTCTTTAAAAACATGGGAAAATTAAGCATTAGATGGGTGAGTTTAAATGCACACTAAGGGTAAACATAAGATTCCACAGATGAATTTCATCAATGATTATAAAAGTTCATAAGGGTATGATAAAAAAATAGGTGTGAAAGTTATAATCATACAATAACTCACAACCACCAATACATGGATCATAAAAAAATTGAAAACAATCAGTAGATATCAATCATGTTCAAGTAAATAATCAGAAACCCATAATCAATATTTAAAACCCTTTTTGGTATATTTGAGAATAATATTAATAAATCCTTTTCAATCCCCTTTCAGTTGGAATAAACGTATTGAAAATTTATAATATAATAATGAAAAAAACTCATTTGGTTACCATCTGGGAGAATCTATTTCTTATGAAATTACTAGTTATATGACACTATATAAACCACTATGTGTCATGCGATAACTGGCTTACCCGACACTATCTAGGCCACCCCATGTTTAAGTATTAATGGGATTAACTAGATCTATCTAGGTCTGCTTATTTTAAGATGTATTATGATTACACGATGCTACTAGGGGCACCCCTTGTTAAGCTGTAAAAAGATTACATTGTTCAATCTATCCCACAACATGTTATAATGTAATGGTCTAACCTAGTGTTAACTGGGTCACCCCATGTTATGTTGTAGTGGACTTGAATGATGCTATCTCTGCTACCCAATGTAAATTTGTAATGTACAAGAACCCAAACATGAAAAATGTACATAGAGATTTATCTTCATCATAAAAATTGTAGAAAATCTGTATTCTTTCAGAACATGATCAACCCATGGAAAATAAATGGTTTTTATGTCAATCTCATTGTCACATGGGTAACCAACTGAAAATAAATGTGTTCCAAAAAAATATAATTGGAAAAAATAATATCCATAAATAAATTAATAAATATGGTGTCACGCACCGACCCGTAATGAAGCTCGAGCCACAACTACCCCAATCCTGCCTCCATTGGCCAGGGGCTGGTGACTAGCGTCGAAGAAACAATAAAATAGGGGAGGCCTTTGCCTAAGAAATTGTACACACACGCAGCCAACTCAAGCAATAGTGCAGGGAAAAGAAATCAAGATACTACACTGCTACAAAAAAAGGGGGACTAACAAACATTCATCGACCTATAACCAGTACAAGTAAAGTGCTGAAAAGTAAACTTAATAGTAAAAAGGGAAAAAACACGCGCCCATCCAGAAAGGTTCCACAACCCAACAACAGGTAAAACAAAGGTAAACCGCTAGTGAGTCTCACACCCAGGAAGTCCTTCTATGGCCACCGAACGCAGCCCAAGCTCTTGTGTCCTCTACACTCCTCCGTAGTCTCGACCGACCTGTCCGTCGTATACAAAGGCACACCAAGTGCGGGCAAAGACCAAGCAGGAATGAGTATAAAAATACTCTCTAGGATTCCCCGAAATATCAAGGGAGCAGAAAGGGAGGTACTAAAATGGTGAGAAGTAGGTAGAGAAAAGAACAGTGTAAGAGTGCAAAAGAGAGAGAGAGTGCAGCTCCACCCAACAAAAGAAAGGAAGAAAACTCGTCCATAAGCAAGGATCTAGAGACGGTGAGAAGACAAAATTCTCATCGAGTCTTCGCTGCCTATAGTAGGAGAGTAGACTCATTCAACCAAGAGGATATAGACATAAAAATCACGTGGCATACCCCGTGCGTCGTCGCCCCTCCTAGGAGGAGAGTAACCAAACACAAGGAGTGGGAATAACCATTAGGATGTATATATATATGATCAACGAGAAACCCGAATGAGTGGGTAAGGGGATCTCTATCTCCAAGCTCATCCCAAGAAGAGTCTCCAAAAGTTCAAAGGATAACCAACATTGAAACCAAACGTCCTGCATGAAAACCTAGGAGGTACAAGTCAAAGCGGACCGATCATTACACCTCGATATTATCCACTTTTGGTGGCTCTGACTCGCCCAAACAATTTTTTGGTCGCGTCGCAAGGACGCGTCTTGGTGGGAAAAACTTCCCTCATCCTCGTATGTCCTAAGGTCACGTCAAAGCTGTTACATCACTGACCTGTAAAACCAAGGGTCCTGCTCCGGTAGTCATGGAGAAAATTCACTCACTAGCCTCATAAGAAGGCATGAGTCTGAAATTCCAACAGGTGACCCACTGCCCAGCCCTGCTGGAGGGTAGACCTGAGAGATGTCAATAGGTGACCCACTACCCAGCCCTACTGGAGGGTAGACCCAGAAGAAGTCAATAGGTGACCCACTGCCCAGCCCTGCTGAAGGGTAGACCTGAGACACATCAACAGACGACCTACTACCCAGTCTCTGCTGGAGGGTAGACCTCAAAGAAGTCGACAGGTGACCCACTGCCCAGCCCTGCTAGAGGGTAGACCTGAAAGAGGTCGACAGGTGACCCACAGCCCAGCCCTGCTGGAGGGTAGACCCGAAAGATGTCGACAGGTGACCCACTGCCCAGCCCTGCTGAGGGGTAGACCCGAAAGAGGTTGATAGGTGACCCACTGCCCAGCCCTGCTAGAGGGTAGACCTGAAAAACATCGACATGTGACCCACTACCCAGCCCTACTAGAGGGTAGACCCAGAACATGTTGACAGGCGACCCACGGCCCAGTCTCCGCTGGAGGGTAGACCCGAAAGAAGTTGATAGGTGACCCACTGCCCAGCCCTGCTAGAGGGTAGACCTAAAAGAGGTCGACCGGTGACCCCCTGCCCAGCCCTGCTGAAGGGTAGACCTAGAAAGAGGTCCGATAATCCAATACTAAAACTGATATCACCGAGTGTTACCAACATCGCTACCATGCGTTGGTTCGGAGTGTGTCGTAGGGACCTCCATCCAACACCCTTTCATGTTTCCACATTTAATAAGATCTCAAACGAGGCTCCACATGCCCGAATGAGTCACATTGTTACAATCCTCATGGAAAAACACGCGAGATAGACCATTTACTCACCCGAAACAGTCAACCAGTAAATATGGCACTATTCACTATAGCCAGCCTAGGGGGCACCCACACCATGATCCCGAAAAAGGTTGTGAAAACTGTGACATCATGAAGCTCTCAGAAAAACACATCAAAACTACTATTCATTCGCCCCGAACAGACGTCTGATGAAAAAATTCGCAATACACTGCACACATCTCAAAAGACGGCCCGTGGAGCCCACGCCTCAACTCCAGCTTCATCGTCTGAAACCACCCAAGTCAACCACTTCTCGATGTCAGGGTCACAACGCTGCTGACGGTGCCTAGAAGGACTCCAGATGCAGAAGCTATAACTCCACGCATGATTCAAAAACGAGACCCTATGGGGCCCACACCTCGGCCCGAATTTAAACGTGCGGATTGCACCGTCACAATCCCCTCGAAAAAACACTCAGGAACGAGTACTCAAACACCCCAAAAGGATTTCAGGTGGAAAATTGGTGCTTTGCCGTAAAACGTGTGAACTAGGCCATGTGGGGCCCCACCTTCTCTCCAACCCGAATGCTTTGGAAAGCACCTTAAAAAGTTTTCACGAGGACTGGGATCACGCTTCCGCTGACGATGCGTCAATCAGACAACTCAAGCAGGAGTTAGGTCCGACGCAACAATTAATTAATTAATTAATTAATTAATTACTCACATTGTGTTTTGTGCCGTAGAGCAACAGAACCAACCCGCAAAGGTTCCGAACCAACATGGAAGGACCGTCCCAGCACCAGGGCCACTGTTCCTATGACGGCATGTCAAATAGATGTCCGACTCGCAAGCCATGTCTGTCGTAACCATAATAATAATTTAATGTTCTTAAATTGAAGTGTTTTGGGTCTCCCATCTTTGAGAAAGATACCCAAAATCCCCAAACTCATTTCAAACAAACCATCCCATCGATACTTACTTACCTCCGCAGACGGAAACGGACCCGCCGTTTGGAAAATACGGCCCCCCTAATGTAAGGGGGGCCCAAAATGGGCTGGTCCGGACCGCCAGCCCCTGGCCCAGCCACGGGTCTGGTCCAACCCGCCGCGGCCTGCTGGCCACGGTGTAACAGCCCAAGATTTTATAAAAAATATTCTTTTTAATTTTATTAATGTCTTGTGTTGTACGCTACACCAAAAGGAGCTTGCACAACACGCATCCTTGACTTGCCTTGCATTACACACAATCACGACCTTCCTCGATAGCGTGTGTAATACGCAATACCGAGTTTCACTAAACAACGATATGCTATTAAAATATTATTAAAACTAGCCGTTATGAATAGTAATAACCACTTTTTAAAACTCTGAAAATTTTATTTTTCAAAATAAACTTCATTTTTGGATTCGGAGTATCGAATTTAGCCTAAGGTGAAATTTTGGTACTTTTCGGATAACTTTCATATTCTGATGAATAGTGAAAATTACTAAATTATAATTAAAAACAACTTTTTTAATCGAAATAATTAATAGTGATAAATTATTAATTTGAGTGGTTTTAATGTATATTTATAATATATTTTTACAATTTAATACAATGTTGGTCATTGGATGTAATTTCACATTTAAACCAGACATAATGAAGTGTCAATCTTTTGATAGATATTGTTTCTTAAAAACACGCTATTTGTTTTAACAGCGGGATTTAATTATAAAATTAATTAATGCAACTTCTATGATATGAATTTGGTAAAATAGACTTAATTTTTGAATTCGGAATATGAAATATAGCTTAGGATGAAATTTTGGCATTGTTCTGAAAAACATCATTTTTTGATGAATAGTGAAACTACTAAGTGGTAGTTAAAAAAAATTAATTTCTTCATAAATCTTAATTTTACCGCTTCTGTGAATGGAATTTCAAAAATCCGAGAGACACAGTTGATGTCAGTAAGTAAAATGTGGTTCAATGAGATGAAAATAATTTTTGGTGAATAGTAATTTTTTACTTTTTTTTACCACGATTAATAGTAAATAGGGTAACTAAGGGTAAATATGATATTACTATTACTCTATCACATGTCCTAATTCTATTGGATAAGTGTAATTCGACCAAAAACAACCTTATGAATATAATATGACCATTTAGGCCCACATGGATTAGATTAGGACAATTATTATTATTTAATTCAAAGAAGAGTTAAAAGAGTTAAAATCAAAGTTTATTCACTAAAACATTTTTAATATGGGGTTATACATAAGATAAATTCGACTATAAATATTCATTATAAATCTAAAAAGATTTCCTATATAATGATATTTTTTTTATAATTTTTAGACTTTAAATAAATTAATTTATTTATGACACAACGATGATGCAGTAATTACCCTTTTAAGGAAATATTTACATAATTGATGTTATAAATACTCAAATGAATGTAATTTGAGACTTTTTATGAATTCCACTAATTTTCTAGGTTAATATGATATATTAATGTTGATTTAATCAACTTGTTTCGAACATATAATTCTGTTATGACTTTCACAAAAATCATATATCAAATAGTGTCAAAATTGACACAAAATAGTTTTTAAATCAAATATTATATTATTAATTGTTATTGTATTCCTAAAAATATAAGGTTCGGCCAAATGACTTAAATAAGGATATATATATTAATAATAAACAATTTGGGGTTCGTTTGGCATGTTATAGTAATTGTATTAACCATATAGTGAAAGAAAACAAAAAGACACGGTAAAAGTTAAATTATTTAACTTAGAGTTAAATATAATTGATAAGGTTAAAATAAGAACCTAAACTTGTCTAAATCCTATTGGTTGATAGGATTTCGACCCATCCCCACTTTAGCTTCGAAATAAGACCATTTGGAACCATTATAAACCGATTTTGACTTTAATATAAAATAATATTTTGAGATATTCCTAAGGTGCCCTTCTCCTCCCTTATAAAAGGGAACCTCCTCCCCCTCCTCCTCACACCAATTTGAGCACTCAAGCTCGGCCAACCCCTGCCAAAATCTCTTATCCACTTCCCTAGAAACATCCTAGAGGTTCTGGTCTTCCTCAAAGACCAATTTTAGTTCCCTAAGAGGAGGTCTCCAAAAGGCGCTTCAAAGAAGAGGTAATTACCATTACCAATTCTTTCATCTTTATTTCTTCTTCCACTTCTTGTTCTTAGGTTGTTTCATTATGAAGTAATAACATCAGTATCACTCATATACTTATATGTTATTATAAGTATGAAACAACCCTATTTCACCATCTATTTATCCTACGGAAAAAGAAATCACCGCGCGTGCGTACATACGGAATACCGTCTCCACGCCGTGGTGTAATCTATTTTCCACCACCACCTTACATGGATGGGTATAATGGTGTAAAGAATAACTATACATAGTTATTACAACATCATATTGATTCTGATATATTTTATAATCCACTCCAATTCAATTCAATATTTATGGAAATGATATCATCGCTCGTGCGTACGTACGGACTACCGTCTCCACGACGCGATGAGATTCATTCTCCCTGTTAACCATTTAAGAATGATTATAAAGTATATATAAGACATAATAATGAAATATATGACATTATAAAGCTACTGGATTTATGTATATATATTTATGTCATCTACTTACTTTCATTTCAAGACAATAAGGAAAGGAAAACAGCGTTCATGCGTACGTACGGACTACCGTCTCCATGAATGGTGTTTTTCATTTTATTTATCTATTTATTATATATATATATATACTGAATATATATGTTATATAAATCATGTTTTATATTCTGGAAGTAAGTAAATCATGATATAAGTAATAATGATGTCAAGAACAACATGTCAAAACACCTACGATAAATGAAACGATTTTACCCAAAACGCTTCTTTAACATGGAATTTACAAAAGAACGGGTAATATAATGTCATAAGTGAACCATATATGATATCATAACAATGAATATGATTATATAATAAGTCAATGACATTATTTAAATCATTATACAGGAGGTTCGGACACATACGAAGCAAATCGGACCTAAGGTAAGGGAAATATCACAATCTCATTTTTATCCGAGATTGTTATACTTTAGTATTTACTGGGGTGTATTTTATCATCCACATCCATGTTCCCTCAATATTTAATATTATTTCCATCCTTCTACAATATTTTATATCCAATTTTACCCTTCGGTAAGTTTTTGTAAAAGATATGAAAGGAATCTTTTGTCGTTTTTTGTACGAGGTATTTTTTGACTTTTCCGACAAAAGTACGAAGAATGTTTTTTTTAACTTATACGGCATGAATGGATTTTTAAAACATTGTTTTCAAGAAGCTTCCTTTACAAGTTTTCAAGTTTATTTTTATTCAACTTCTTTTATTTTAAATTTGTATGACGTGTTATGAAAGGAAAAATGTTTTTGAAGAAGAAAGGATATTTTCCTCAAGAATGGAGTTCAAGTGTTTTATCAAAATTATTTTCCATCTAAGATAATAAAGGGTTCTGTTTTTATCCCTATTATTAAATTGATTTGTTCATGTTGTGATGGAATTATTTTTATGAATTCCTTTATCTTATATGAATTGATTTATGATGTCATGATGTTTCAAGAATCCCATTTTTGTTACATGTGCTATGCGATGATGTATGTTTTATGATTATGTGGCACACATAAGAAAGGATTCATTATAATATGGGTGGGACCTATATCTCCCTCCAATGCATTGGGTAAAGATTTTATATCTCATGAGATAGACAGGGCTGGAACGGTAGGTTATACCGGTTCATTGAAACAGGACTGAAACGAGGGTTACTCGATTCAGAAAGGGACTTTGTCCACTAAGATAGTCTTGGAAATGAGTCTTGACTAACAAGAAATGATTCTCTATGATTATGTGTGAATGCCAAAAAGTTTCATGTTTTAAGTTATGATTATTTTGATTACATTTCACTACTATGATTTATCCCATGTTATGAAATTATGCTCTCTTTTGCAGGTTAAGATTTCCAAAAGTTATGTTCTTATGAATATGATGTGATTGATTTTTCTTTTGTTTACCCTTACTGAGCATTTGAGCTCACCCTTTTATGTTTTCTTTTCCCCAGGATATAAAGAAAGGTTTTAGGTATAAAAAAAAGAAGATCTTTATGGGAGATGTTGAAGATCTTTCACCAGGATTAGAAGATTATATTCCGAGTTTCCAAAGACACTAAACTGTTACGATCCTTGTGTGTGTGTTTTTGTTATGTACTAAGTATTCCGCAAAAGTAATGTAATGACAATGTACGTCAGGCTTCGGGTCTTTACAGTTGGTATCAGAGGAAAGGTTTAGTCAACCTTTGGAAACTAGGATGTGAGAACGTTAGTGAGATCCCTAGAGATATTTCTAAGGTATGTCTAGGGATTCCCCTAAGGATAAGTATACGTATAGGATATAATCCTAGAACTATGATAACGATCTTATAATTTAACCTAAGATGTTAGATATTAAGGGTACTCCCCCTTTACTATGTTGTTTTCCCTAGCATGATTTTTGCCTCTCACACTATTCTTTTTTGGGTTTTAGAAAATGGCTGGAAACAAGATGATTCACGATAATGGAGGATATGATGGACAATGGAATGATATTCTTCATAGTGAAATGGGATTTGGAAGTCCAAACATCATTACTATGCCGAATCAGCAATCTCATAATATGATCAATAAAGTAAAATTTGGTAAGTTTCCTGACTCGGCTAACAAGAGAAAGATGGAGTTTTATGATGATCATAGAGGAAAGAAAGTTCAATTTCCCCTATGTAAATCATGTGGGAAGAGGCATCAAGGAGAATGTTTCAAGGGAACTGGAAGATGCTTTGGGTGTGGAAAAGAAGGACACAAAGCAAGTAAGTGCAAAGGAAAAGGGTCAGTTAACACCATGGATGAGGATAATGGTATTGCTACGACATCAAAAATGGTTAAGTGTTTTAAATGTGGAATGTATGGGCATTATGCAAACAAATGCCCAAAGGGAAAGACTCATGAAGAGAATCAGTATGGTCATATGGGTAGTATTTATGTGGATGATGATGAAGAGACTGCAAATGATATGTGAGATGAAAGAATTTTTGAAGCTCGGTCAATGGTTTGAGAATGTAGTGGAATGATTACATGTTTATCATGTGTAATTTTGGAATAAAGAGACATCTATGGATTGTTACACTGTTGTCTTTCCTTGTGTTTTGAAAGTGTATGACTAATGTTACCAGTATCCATGAAAGGTTATTCAGATATTTTTGGAATGTAGATGATATCCGCATAATGAAGGGATAAGGAGAAAATTAAATGTTTGATAGTATTCATGGCTCATGATTGATATAAGGACTAAGTGATATCATGGTTTGAGTATATAGAATTTTGAAGATTTTGGTATGTGGAAAGTGTTAACTTTTAACTACATTCAAGTTTTCACTAAGGTTCAATGGGTATTCAAGAGAGTACAAGATTAAGGCCTTTGAATGTGTCCAATAAGATATATCTTATGATATATGGGGATCAACGATGGTATTAAATCTCTGGTAATCGTTTTCACTATGTTATGAGAGTAGACTGCAGTATTATGGATAAGCCTAAAGAATTGGAATGGATTATGTTGTACATAAGTTATTATTGATCAAGGATAGAAGTTCTCTCGATATTATTGATGGGATGTTATAGTAATATAGTTTTAGAAAAAGGACAACCTGCAGGACGGGCGACAGCCCATCGCTTCGGACAAGGCTGTGGGAATCAAACCCACAACCGAAGTGCGACTGGCCTTTATCGCCTACCACTGGCCTACAGGAAGTCCATGTTTAGTAGAAACTAGTTTTATTATATTAAGCAGTATGATATATGAAGTATAAGTCCATTTTAGGAACCATATATGATTAATCTCACTATAGATCGACTTATGCAAATAATTTTTGCTAACCTTTTGTTTGAGACAGATGGAAAATGACCCGTCATTCTATCACATGATCTGCTAACACTTCATGAATAACAAATTCAACTTCATTTATTTAAGAGATGAAGTGGAAATTGTTCTAGGCACGAACAATAGTGAGATTGTACCAAAATAAAGAAAGTATTTATTCCAATTCAAATTTTCAACTTTAGGGAAATGATCTTGAAAACCAAAAATGTTGTCCTAGTGATCTTATACCTGATGAATCGGATGGTACCTTAGATCGTCACAAATTTATGGATTTGTGATTATTGGCTTTTCCATAGCCATGTTCTCTACCACTCTCCATCAGAACATGATGGTTATATTTCTCTTCCATATCCATATTTTCACCTATGTGGAAACCCAATGATTAGTTTATTTGGGTAACCGTTACGTTTCATACTTTGGTTTTTAAAGATTGGTTTTGATATTCCTTTTTACGATGTGGGTTTCTATTAAAGAAACTTTCAAATAGTAAACCATTTATAACCCCGACGAATTTCGATGGCGAAATTCATTTTAAGGGGGGTAGAATGTAACAGCCCAAGATTTTATAAAAAATATTATTTTTAATTTTATTAATGTCCTGTGTTGTACGCTACACCAAATGGAGCTTGCACAACACGCATCCTTAACTTGCCTTGCGTTACACGCAATCACGACCTTCCTCGATAGCGTGTGTAATACGCAATACCGAGTTTCACTAAACAATGATATGCTATTAAAATATTATTAAAACTAGCCGTTATGAATAGTAATAACCACTTTTTAAAACTCTGTAAATTTTATTTTTCAAAATGAACTTCATTTTTGGATTCGGAGTATCGAATTTAGCCTAAGGTGAAATTTTGGTACTTTTCGGATAACTTTCATATTCTGATGAATAGTGAAAATTACTAAATTATAATTAAAAACAACTTTTTTAATCGAAATAATTAATAGTTATAAATTATTAATTTGAGTGGTTTTAAAATATATTTATAATATATTTTCACAATTTAATACAATGTTGGTCATTGGATGTAATTTCACATTTAAACCAGACATAATCAAGTGTCAATCTTTTGATAGATATTGTTTCCTAAAAACACGCTATTTGTTTTAACAGCGGGATTTAATTATAAAATTAAATAATGCAACTTCTATGATATGAATTTGGTAAAATAGACTTCATTTTTGAATTCGGAATATGAAATATAGCTTAGGATGAAATTTTGGCATTGTTCTGAAAAACATCATTTTTTGATGAATAGTGAAACTACTAAGTGGTAGTTAAAAAAATTAATTTCTTCATAAATCTTAATTTTACCGCTTCTGTGAATGGAATTTCAAAAATCCGAGAGACACGGTTGATGTCAGTAAGTAAAATTTGGTTCAATGAGATGAAAATAATTTTTGGTGAATAGTAACTTTTTACTTTTTTTTACCACGGTTAATAGTAAATAGGGTAGCCAAGGGTAAATATGATATTACCATTACCCTAACACATTTCCTAATTCTATTGGATAAGTTTAATTCGACCAAAAACAACCTTATGAATATAATATGACCATTTAGGCCCACTTGGATTAGATTAGGACAATTATTATCATTTAATTCAAAGAAGAGTTAAAAGAGTTAAAATCAAAGTTTATTCACTAAAACATTTTTAATATGGGGTTATACATAAGATAAATTCGACTATAAATATTCATTAGAAAGCTAAAACGATTTCCTATATAATGATATTTTATTTATAATTTTTAGACTTTAAATAAATTAATTTATTTATGACACAACGATGATGCAGTAATTACCCTTTTAAGGAAATATTAACATAATTGATGTTATAAATACTCAAATGAATGTAATTTGAGACTTTTTATGAATTCCACTAATTTTCTAGGTTACTATGATATATTAATGTTGATTTAATCAACTTTTTTCTAACATATAATTCTGTTATTACTTTCACAAAAATCATATATCAAATAGTGTCAAAATTGACACAAAATAGTTTTTAAATGAAATATTATATTATTAATTGTTATTGTATTCCTAAAAATCTAAGGTTCGGCCAAATGACTTACATAAGGATATATATATTAATAATAAGCAATTTGGGGTTCGTTTGGCATGTTATAGTAAGTGTATTAACCATATAGTGAAAGAAAAAAAAAGACACGGTGAAAGTTAAATTATTTAACTTAGAGTTAAATCTAATTGATAAGGTTAAAATAAGAACCTAAACTTGTCTAAATCCTATTGGATGATAGGATTTCGACCCATCCCCACTTTAGCTTCAAAATAAGACCATTTGGAACCATTATAAACCGATTTTGACTTTAATATAAAATAATATTTTGAGATATTCCTAAGGTGCCCTTCTCCTCCCTTATAAAAGGGAACCTCCTCCCTCTCCTCCTCACACCAATTTGAGCACTCAAGCTCGGCCAACCCCTGCCAAAATCTCTTCTCCACTTCCCTAGAAACATCCTAGAGGTTCTGGTCTTCCTCAAAGACCAATTTTAGTTCCCTAAGAGGAGGTCTCCAAAAGGCGCTTCAAAGAAGAGGTAATTACCGTTACCAATTCTTTCATCTTTATTTCTTCTTCCACTTATTCTTCTTAGGTTGTATCATTATGAAGTAATAACATCAGTATCACTCATATACTGATATGTTATTATAAGTATTAAACAACCCTATTTCACCATCTATCTATCCTACGGAAAAAGAAATCACCGCGCGTGCGTACGTACGGAATACCGTCTCCACGCCGTGGTGTAATCTATTTTCCACCACCACCTTACATGGATGGGTATAATGGTGTAAAGAATAACTATACATAGTTATTACAACATCATATTGATTCTGATATATTGTATAATCCACTCCAATTCAATTCAATATTTATGGAAATGATATCATCGCTCGTGCGTACGTACGGACTACCGTCTCCACGACGCGATGAGATTCATTCTCCCTGTTAACCATTTAAGGATGATTATAAAGTATATATAAGACATAATAATGAAATATATGA
This sequence comes from Viscum album, assembly GCA_963277665.1. Classification (NCBI taxonomy): domain Eukaryota; kingdom Viridiplantae; phylum Streptophyta; class Magnoliopsida; order Santalales; family Viscaceae; genus Viscum; species Viscum album. The sequence continues at coordinate 1,278,322,012 of OY728133.1, forward strand.
CATTATAAAGCTACTGGATTTATGTATATATATTTATGTCATCTACTAACTTTCATTTCAAGACAATAAGGAAAGGAAAACACCGTTCATGCGTACGTACGGACTACCGTCTCCATGAACGGTGTTTTTCATTTTATTTATCTATCTATTATATATATATATATACTGAATATATATGTTATATAAATCATGTTTTATATTCTGGAAGTAAGTAAATCATGATATATGTAATAATGATGTCAAGAACAACATGTCAAAACACCTACGATAAATGAAACGATTTTACCCAAAACGCTTCTTTAACATGGAATTTACAAAAGAACGGGTAATATAATGTCATAAGTGAACCATATATGATATCATAACAATGAATATGATTATATAATAAGTCAATGACATTATTTAAATCATTATACAGGAGGTTCGGACACATACGAAGCAAATCAGACCTAAGGTAAGGGAAATATCACAATCTCATTTTTATCCGAGATTGTTATACTTTAGTATTTACTGGGGTGTATTTTATCATCCACATCCATGTTCCCTCAATATTTAATATTATTTCCATCCTTCTAAAATATTTTATATCCAATTTTACCCTTCGGTAAGTATTTGTAAAAGATATGAAAGGAATCTTTTGTCGTTTTTCATACGAGGTATTTTTTGACTTTTCCGACAAAAGTACGAAGAATGTTTTTTTTAACTTATACGACATGAATGGATTTTTAAAACATTGTTTCCAAGAAGCTTCCTTTACAAGTTTTCAAGTTTATTTTTAATCAACTTCTTTTATTTTAAAGTTGTATGACATGTTATGAAAGGAAAAATGTTTTTGAAGAAGAAAAGATATTTTCCTCAAGAATGGAGTTCAAGTGTTTTATCAAAATTATTTTCCATCTAAGATAATAAAGGGTTCTGTTTTTATCCCTATTATTAAATTGTTTTGTTCATGTTGTGATGGAATTATTTTTATGAATTCCTTTATCTTATATTAATTGATTTATGATGTCATGATGTTTCAAGAATCCCATATTTGTTACATGTGTTATTCGATGATGTATGTTTTATGATTATGTGGCACACATAAGAAAGGATTCATTATAAGATGGGTGGGACCTATATCTCCCTCCAATGCATTGGGTAAAGATTTTATATCTCATGAGATAGACAGGGCTGGAACGGTAGGTTATACCGGTTCAGTGAAACAGGACTGAAACTAGGGTTACTCGATTCAGAAAGGGACTTTGTCCACTAAGATAGTCTTGGCAATGAGTCTTGACTAACAAGAAATGATTCTCTATGATTATGTGTGAATGCCACAAAGTTTCATGTTTTAAGTTATGATTATTTTGATTACATTTCACTACTATGATTTATCCCATGTTATGAAATTATGCTCTCTTTTTCAGGTTAAGATTTCCAAAAGTTATGTTCTTATGAATATGATGTGATTGATTTTTCTTTTGTTTACCCTTACTGAGCATTTGAGCTCACCATTTTATGTTTTCTTTTCCCTAGGATATAAAGAAAGGTTTTAGGTATAAAAAAAAGAAGATCTTTATGGGAGATGTTGAAGATCTTTCACCAGGATTAGAAGATTATATTCTGAGTTTCCAAAGACACTAAACTATTACGATCCTTGTGTGTGTGTTTTTGTTATGTACTAAGTATTCCGCAAAAGTAATGTAATGACAATGTACGTTAGGCTTCGGGTCTTTACACACGGCCCTCTTGAAACCATCGGAATCGCAGCAGGTCCGTCTCTCCAATGAATACCGGCAAAAAGGCCGGTCTTGTTCGAGCATCCATCAAGACCCGCATCCAGGGGGTCCTCGTCTCCCACCGCACGCCTGAGGCGCAAACCGCATCGGGTCTCGCCTGTTGACCATGACAGGCCGTGGTAGGCCCTACTCCACTGAAACCGCCTCCCTGCCTGGCTCCACCGATTGACACCGCGAGCCCCTCCGGCTGCCTCCGCACTGCTGACGCCCGCTGCACCACACTGACGCTGCCGCTCATACCCGGGCCGCCCGGACTCCCTCCGAGCTCCGTTGCAACACCGCCACACCCCCGAACTCCGGTCCCTGCCTGATCGACCACACCACGGCCGCCCACTCTCCCCTTTGTCGGCCGAGCTCACCACCCATCCTAGTCCACTGCTCCGTCGAAGTTGCCCCGGTCGGAAACAACCATGCACCGGCCGCAAGCCTCATCTCCGCCCAAGCCCCCCCTGCTCGACCGCTGGCCAACGCCCGACCTCCGACCACCGCCCTTACCAGAGTCGGGACTTCCGATGGCAGCCGCCACCGATCCGGTGGCCCAATTTCAGAACCGAACGCGGGTTCGGGATCCTAGGGACGAGGCCTTCGCAGCACCTACCCCCGATCGTTGATCCGTTGAGAATTTGATGCGTCTGAAAATTGGGATGATGAACGCCCAAGAACAATAAATATAACAGGGCTCGGATGATGGCCGTGTTCGTTTGGCCATCATCCCAATTTCAAAATTGAGAAACTAAATGAAAAAATTGATAAAGTTGTGGAAATTTAATCAAGAATCCAACCTCGGATCACTTGTTCGTCGTTGGCGACGCGTCCACGACGCTCCCACTCTGATCCGCCAAGGCTCTGGCAGAGATCACTCCTCGATCGGTCAAGGAATGGCGAAGAATTCTGAAGAACATGAGAGAGAGAGAGAGAGAGAAATTGGGAAAGGGAAATGGGCTGTCTCCTCTGAAGTGACTTTATAATAATTCACTAAAACTCTCTCAACGGGCGCTGATTCTGAAACCCCTGCGCCCGCCTATTTTACCTCTCACCTGGGAAAAATGACCCATTCTAAACTCAACTGAAGTCTCAGATTTCAATTTTGTGACTTCGTTCGAAAGTTATTTGAAAAGAAATTCAGTGATAAAAATCACTAAGTGATCATTTCGGAATGACCATTTTGTCCCTGGGTGACATTTCTCACAGCAGGCCCGCGCCCGCAACTTTTACACCCTACCTAGGGTAAACGACACACTCCAGACTCCACGGTGCCCTCGGTTTTCCCATCTGAGAAACTTTTTATGAGATACTTTAGTTTAACCATTAAACGAATAATTTAATTAATTTATTTATTCATTTAACGTTCCGATAGCGGGCGAGGGGTCCAAACGTCCCGCGCCGACATTCTTTATGTCGTTCCTAGGGTAAACACCCCATTTCGGAGACATCCATTCACTAGGATCTCTGATCTGAAGCATCTTTTATGAGTTATCCCATTTATTTGGCGTGCCTTGTGTAAACGCACAGAAAATTTAATTCTGGCCACACCGGGGCTCGGAATCTCACGACGTCTAATGGAGATGCTCTGGAATAACATAAAAAATATTCCAAAGTCTATTATAGAAAAAAAACAGGTTCTTACATCATTCCCTCTATCAATATTTTCTTCCCTGAAAAGAAAAACCATGGAACAACTCATGGTACTAAGCACACACCTGGCTCTCCAATACCCAGAAGTACTTTTTCATTGTTCTGTGCCACCACACACAGACCAAAGGATTTGATCTGTTCATGTGAGGTTTACCCATGTCAATGACATGCACAGGAGCATGCACACATCTTCGCAGGTAATCCTTTCGGGAGATGTCGTGAACCAACTCCGAACTTTGGGGGTCAGGGAAAGGCGGTATACAACCTCACCATCCCTTCGCACGGTCTCTATCGGCCTGAAGGCCCACGGGGGTAGCTCACCTCCATGGATGAAGCCCTACGTCACACGCCACGACTGGAATCACTGCCCGCATCGGGAACAAGGCCCTGTGATTCCCTCCATCAGAATTCCCATCTGGTGAAACACCCAAGGATATATGGTCACACAAGTTTTCACAGTCGGTGCATCATGACTACTACTCTCTTACATGCTCAAATAGAAAAGGAGTCGGCTTTATCAACTACAGACAAGTTGTACCATCCTGCAGAAACTCCATCCAACACCGTCATCTCCAGTTCAAGTCTCTCTGTGTGGGGACGCACCTGAGAAATAGGTGGTCTGATCAAACCACATTGAGCTCTCCCTGAAGATAGTGTCTCCACATTATTAGGGAAAAACTATCACCACCAGCACCAACATTGGTTTACACTGACTCCCCATGTCAACCTCAGTAACCCCTTGATGAAATAGTACCCTGCATAGTGTCTAACAAGTTCTACTGAAAAAAGTAGAAAAGAGACGCAGAACATAGATCTCATCATCTCTTGCACTGCAGGATTGTAAACAACCCCAGCATACAGCTGTCTGCGGCCCATCTGTCAACTCCATGAGCCTAACATGGGCCCCCTAGTGGTGGTGGAAGGACCTCGAAACGTCATCCACCAACCACAGTTCTTCCTTCTTTATGCCAAAACCACCTCCCCGGGGACCACCCTATCCTCACCTGGGAGTTCTCTTATTGCGACACTACCTCGGTCGTGGCGGTTCATCTACAAACTATCTGTAAGACTCAGCACATTTGGTCAAGTAGTCTCACTCCGCATGATCTCTCACATAAAAAAGATATCACTAGTCCTCCTTGGGCTATCTCTTTTCTCTACACTGTCCCCGACCATGTGTCTGAGTCTCATCAAGGGGAAACCTCCAGCATTGAGGCCCCGCCAATCGACGTCCCTCTACCAGAAATTTCTCTGTCACCAGTGCCTACTCCAGTACCCTGAGATGGGTGAGGATGCACAAGGCCACTACACTGGCATGAATCTCCTCTACAGAGATCTCGTTCAAACTTTTGTGCTCAGATGTTTCCATCACGGACCACGTCCAGATAAAAACGTGCACGGTCTGAGAAACTAGTCACGTAAACAGGCACTGTCATCCCTCCTTGTTGAAACTGCAGGAGCTCCTAGATCCAAATGGAGCATAAGAAGGAGGGGTAAAACTCCTCAAGAAACTACAGCTGAAAGTCACCTCACGAATGAGATGACTCATCGAGTATCCGAGTAACCCTGGCTCTACTACGCCAAACTGCATGGGGGAAAATATTGGCTGTCAAAGCCACCATCTAACCTGTCATTGTCTGAACAAGCCTAAAGAGGCGGACCACTGACTCTAGCCAGCCCTCCACTACCTGAGGTTATGGCTTACCATGGAACCTTAGCATTTTCTGACACTGGAACTCACGTAGTGCATCCACCCTGCACTCGACATCAGACCTCGCTGCCGGTACTAAACGCTACTCAATAGGTGGAGGTGCTACTGCCTGTCCTCCTGGAGAAAGGGTAATCATATGATGGATCTTGAACTGTGGCCTCTTCGCTCACGAAATCGTCATCACGAATTGGAGCTACTATACTGGCTGGCTATCATCATGGAGACATCCTGAACCCGATCAAGGAGAACCGCAGTCAAATGAGCATATATATATCAACAATGATGGGGATTTGACTCAAGAAGGACAGTCAAGGACTCAATCCTATATGATGCATGGACCAAATTCCTAGCAACAAGTGTCTCAGTGTGACGAGTCGACAAGAAGGTTACCGGGGTCCTCCATAAGGGATATGTCGGCTGCCGCACCATCACTGGACACTCTGGCCTGAGAGCCACTCTCGAGACCTGTTGACATTATTTCCCAAAAAATCAACCAATTTATTTTTAGGGACGTCCGAACATCTCCCCAAGGAATGAACCCCCACTAATACCACTTTCTCATGACCCGATCCGTAACGAGGCTTGAGCCGCAACTACCCCAAGCCCACCTCTATAGGCCAGGGGCTGGAGACTAACGTCGAAGACCCAATAAACTAGGGGAGGCCTTTGCCTAAGAAACTGTACACACACATGCAGCCAACTCCAGGAATAGTGCAAGGAAAAGAAAGCAAGATACACCAATTCTACAAAAAAGGTGGACCAACATACATGCATCGTCCTATAACCAGTACAAGTAAAGTGATGAAAAGTAAACTGAATAGTAAAAGGGTAAAAACATGCGCCCATTCAGAAAGGTGCCACAACCCAGCAACAGGTAAAACAGAGGTAAACCACTAGTGAGTCTCACACCCAGGAAGTCCTGATATGGCCACCGAATGCAGCCCAAGCTCCTGTGTCATCTACACTCCTCTGTAGTCTTGACTGACCTCTCGGTTGTCTGCAAGGGCACACCAAGTGCGGGCAAAGCCCAAGAATTAGTGGGTATAAAAATACTTAGTAGGATCCCCTGAAAGCTCGAGTGAGCAGCAAGGGAGGTACTAAAATGGTGACCAGTAGGCAGAGCAAAGAACAGTGTAAGAGTGCAAAAGATAGAGAGAGTGCAGCACAACCCAACAAGAGAAAAGAAACAGACTCATCCAGACACAAGAAGCTATAGACGGTGAGAAGACAAACTTCTCATCGAGTCTTAACTTCCTATAGTAGCCGCGTAGACTCGTCCAACCAAGAAGAGCTAGACACAGAAAGCACGTGGCATACCCCGTGCGTCGTCGTCCCTCTTAGGAGGAGAGTAACTGAACCCAAGGAGTGGGAACAACCAATAAGATGTATATATATATATATGCTCATCGAGAACCCCGAATGAGTGGGTAAGGGGATCTCTATCTCCATGATCAGCCCAAGAAGAGTCACCAACATTTCAAAGGATAACCAACATTGAACCCAAACATTATTCACGTCAACCTAGGAGGTACAAGCCAAAGGGGACCAATAACCGCACCTCGATACTATCCTCTTTGGGCGGCACTGACTCACCTGCACACCTTTTAGGTCATGTCACAAGGACGCGCCTTGGTGGAAAAAATGCCCCTCATTATCGTATGTCCTAAGGTCACGTCAAATCTGTCACATCACTGACCCGTTCAACCAAGGGTCCTGCTCCGGTAGTCATGGAGAAAAATCACTGACTAGCCTCATAAGAAGGCATGAGTATGAAATGCAAGAAGGTGACCCACTACCCAGCCCTGCTGGAGGGTAGACCAGAGAGAAGTCGATAGGTGACCCACCGCCCAGCCCTGCTAGAGGGTAGACCCAGAAGAAGTCGATAGGTGACCCACCACCCAGCCCCGCTGGAGGGTAGACCCGGGACACTTCGACAGGCGACCCACTACCCAATCTCTGCTAAATGGTAGACCCAAAAGAAGTCAACAGGTGAGCCCTTTCCCAGCCCTGCTGGAGGGTAGACCTGAAAGAGGTCGACAGGTAACCCACTGCCTAGTCCCGCTAGAGGGTAGACCCGAAAGACTTGGACAGGTGACCCGCTGCCCATCCCTACTGGACGTTAGACCAGAAAGAGGTTGACAGGTGACCCACTGCCCAGCCCTGCTGAAGGGTAGACCCGAAAGACGTCGACAGGTGACCCACTGCCCAACCCTGCTAGAGGGTAGACTCGAAGAAAATCGATAGGAGACCCACTACCCTGTCTCTTCTGGAGGGTAGACCCGAAAGAAGTTGACAGGTGACCCACTGCCTGACCCTGCAGGAGGGTAGACCTGAATGAGGTCGACAGGTGACCCACTGCCCAGCCCTGCTGGAGGGTAGACCCATAATAAATCGTCAGGTGACCCACTTCCCAGCCCTTATGGGGGTCGACCTGGAAACGGGTCCGATAAGCCAACACTGCAACTCACATCACCGAGTGTTACCAACATCACTAGCGTGCGTTAGTTCAGAGTGCGTCAAAGGGACCTCTATCCAATACCCTTCCATTTTTTCACATTTAATAAGATCTCAAACGAGGCACCACATGCCCAAATGGATCACACCGTTGCAATCCTCGCGGAAAAACATGTGAGATAGACCATTTACTCTCCTGAAACGGTCAACCAGTGAATATGGAACTATTCACCGTAGCCAGCCCAGGTGGCACCCACACCACGATCCTGAAAATGGTCGGGCGAACTGTGCCATCGCGAAGCTCTTTAAAAAAACATCAAAATGACTATTCATTCACCCCAAACGGATGTCTGATGAAAAAAGTCGCAATACGCTGCACACAGCTGAAAAGACAGTCTGTGGGGCCCATGCCTCAACTCCAGCTTCATCTCCTAAAATCATTCTGTTCAACCTCATCTCGATGTCAGGGTCACAATGCCACCGACGGCACCTAAAACGGACTCCAGATGCAGAAGCAGCAACTCCTCGCGTTATACACAAACGGGACCCTGTGGGGCCCACACCTCGGCCCGAATTTGAGCATACAGATTGCACCGTCACAATCTCCTCGAAGAAACACTCAGAAACGAGTACTCAAACACCCCCAAATGGATGTTGGGTGGAAAAGTGTTGTTTCACTGTAAAACAAGCGACTATGCCCTGTGGGGCCCACACCATGTCTCCAACCCGAATGCTTCGAAAAGCCCATCAAAAATTATGCACGAGGACTGGGATCACGCTGCCGCTGATGGACCATCAATCAAAAAACCCAAGCAGGAGTTAGGTCCGATGTAACAGTTAATTAATTAATTAATTAATTAATTAATTACTCACATTTTGTTTCGTGCCGCAGAGCAACGGAACCAACCCGCAAAGGTTTCGATCCAACATGGAAGGACCGTCCCAGCTTCAGGGCCACTGCGCCTCTAATGGCACGTCAAACGGACGTCCGTCTCGCGAGCCACGTCTGTCGCAACCGTAATAATAATTTAATGTTATTAAATTGAAGCGTTTTGGGTCTCCCGTCTTTGATAACGATACGCAAAATCCTCAATACTCACTTCAAACAAACTGTCCCTCCGATAATAACTCACTGCCGTAGACGGCGCGTCAAACAGAGGCGCCGTTTGGAAAATACGGTCCCCCGAATGTAAGGGGGGCCCAAAATGGGCTAGTCCGGACCGCAGGCCCGCGGCCCAGCCGTGGGACCGGTCCAACATGCTGCGGCCCGCATCAGACCGCCGGACTCACGGCGGGTCGGGATCTCCAAAGAAGACCGACCAAAAGCCCGGTCTTGGTCGTTCCTCCAGCAGGACCTGCATCCGGTGGGTCCTCGTCTCCCACTGCACGCCCGAGGCATTGACCGCCTCCGGTCTCGCCTGCCGACCGCGACTGATCGCGGTCAGCCCTGCTCCGCTGAAGCCACCTCCCCGCCTAGCTCCATCGGTCAACGCTGCGAGCCCCTCCGACTGCCTCCGCCGTACCGATGCCCACTACACTGTGTCGACGCCGCCGCTCAAGCCCTGGCCGCCCGGACTCCCTCAGAGCTCTGCTGGGACGCCGCCGCACCCCCGAACTCCGGTCCCTGCCTGCTCGACCACACCGCAGCCGCCCGCTCACCGCTATGCTAGCCGCTCACACCACCCAGCCTAGTCCCATGCTCTGCCGAAGCTGCCCTGGTCGGAAACCACCAAGCACCAGCCGCAAACCTCATCTCTGCCCAAGCCCCTACTGCTCGACCGCTGCCCAATGCCCGACCTCCGGCCACCGCCCTTGCCGGAGTCGGGACATCTGACAGAGCCTCCACCGATCTGGTGGCCCGATTTCAGAACCGAACGCGAGTTCAGGGTCTTTGGGACAAGGCCTTCTCAGCGCCTGCCCCCGATCGTTGATCCGTTGAGAATTTGATGGGTCCGAAAATTGGGACGAAGAACACACAAGAACGATAAATAAAATGGGGCTCGGACAATGGCTGTGTTTGTTTGTCCATCATCTCAATTTCAAAATTTATAAATTAAATGACAAAATTGAAAAAGGTGTGGAAATTTAATCAAGAATCCTACCTCGGATCGCTCGTTTGTCATTGGCGTCGCATCCACGATTCTCCCTCTCCAATCCGCCAAGGCTCTGGTGGAGATCGCACCTAGATCGTTCGAAGAACGGCGAATAATGCAGAAGAACATGAGAGAGAGAGAGAGAGAGAAATGGGTTGTCGCCTCTCAAGCGAATTTATAAAAATTCACTGAAACTCTCTCAACGGGAGCGGATTCCGAAACCCCTTCTCCCGCCTATTTTATCTCTCACCTACTAAAAACGCCCCATTTTGAACTCAACGAAAGCCTCAAATTTTAATTCCAAGACTTCGTTCGAATGTTATTTGAAAAGAACATCAGTGATAAAAATCACTAAGTGGTCATTTTGAAATGACCATTTTGTCCCTGGGTGACATCTCTCACAGCAGGCCCGCTCCCGCAACTTTTACACCCCTCCTAGGGTAAATGGAACGCTCTGGACTCAACGGTGCCCTCGTTTTTCCGATCTATGAAACCGTTTATGAGATAATTTAGTTTAACCATTAAACAAATAATTTAATTAATTAATTTATCCGTTTAACGTTCTGGTAACGGGCGAGGGGTCCAAATGTCCCACACCGACCTGCTTTATGTCGTTCCTAGGGTAAACCCCCCATTTTGGACCCATCCGTACACTTGGATATCTAATCTCAAGAAAAATTATGGAGTTATCCCATCTATTTGTCTTGCCCAGTGTAGACGCACTGCAAATTTATTTTCTGCCACACCAGGGCTCGGAATTGCACGCCGTCTAAAGGTGCTGCTCTGGAATGACATAAAAAATATTCCAAACTCTTTTATAGAAAAAAACTGTGTTCTTACATATGGTATCAAAATTATCCCCAAAAGACGATAAGTGGAAATATTTTTTTATGAGTTTGATGAATTTAAATGACATTAAAAGAGCATTAAAAACATTCTTAAGGTAAATGTACAATTGTTTTTTAATTTAATGATATTTTTTTGAAAATATTAAGTACCTATGTGTGGGTAAATGGTAATAGTACTAGAACATATCATGAATAACTATAGGATAATAGATTTCCTATGTATTAAAATATATCATAATTGGAGATAATATTATATAAAATCCAGATAAAACATGAGAATGTAACATAAGACTCTTATGACTTTTGTATCATCGAGTTACAATCCATATGAAATAATATCATTCATAATCTTAGGAAAATTACTAGATTCAATATATAACCTATTATGTTGGAATAATATATAGATCATTACTTAATGAAGGATTATGACATAATATACATCTCAAGGAAAGACGATCGAGACAAATATCCGTTAATTATTTGGTATGATTGAAACTATAACCCCATTGAATGTGATATACAGAAAATGGATATGAAAATCCCCATATTATTGATGAACAAATTCATAAAATACATTCATTTTAAGAACATACACCCTAACTAATATGTGGTGAGTAACTCATACATCACAAAGAAAGAAAAGTGTACCAAGAAAAATGAGTACCTTGAGATTGATTCAACAAGATTGTTCTTTATCATCCAGAATAATAAAATTATTTTTATTATTCAATTGTATTTCGAAAATTTTATCCATTTTTTTTATTATTATTGTTTTAGTTATATAATATATATATATAATTGTGTATTCTATTATGTTTAAGTGATATTTTTTGACTATATTCTTTTAATGTGTCAAATATTACATAGGTAGGTTGACTACAATAAAACAGTTCCTTATTTAAACATATGTATAATAATAAATATTTCATAATTATCATATTTATACGTGAATTATATTTCATCACTGATAAGGATATATGGTTATGAAAAATGATCTAACGTTATGATCATGGAGATTCTAGGACATACATATGCATGAGTAACATTTTCATTTTTAAATGATAATTATAGTATAAAGGTATGTAATATTTTATCAGTACAGAATATACAAATTTTCAAAATTACATTATTTTAAAATTATATATACTTATATATATAATTATTATTATGTTTTTTATTTTGAAAAAAGGAATCGCACTTTTTTGAGGAGGTGGAATCCGCACGTCCACGAATGACATTATCATTTTTTAGTGAGTGATAACATAAAAATATTTATATATATTATATTTCCATAATGGTAAATATAAAATTATAATAATAAATATTTCAATTATATCACATATAATTATTATAATTAAGTATATTTCCACATATATAACATACTATTGGAGAACAAATCACATCATTTTGTGAGACAGTAATCTACCATGCACATGAGTGAAATTATGGTATCTCTTACGGAATAGAATATAAAATGTTTATAAATAAAATAATTACTATAGAGGATTATAATTTTATTAATATCTTAAATATAATAATTAAAAAGTATTTACTTCATTTTTCACATCTAGGAATGGTAGCAATAGATAAAATGAATAACATCATTTCACGAGGTGGTATACAACAATACACATGATTGACGATTTAAGATCCCATTTTAGGAAGTGTGTGTTTTTTGGTCTTTTCCTTAAAATAAAAACATATAAGTATGTTTAGTATAATTATTTTAAAATATAATCATTTTAAAATAATAATTGTTTTGGGGGAGAATAAATTAAAACAAAAACTCATGTTGATGAACATTACCTCATCTTCTGGTAACTCATGTTAGTTTGCACCAAAGATATTAAACGGTTGTATTTCATCAAATATAAATGCCTATAGAAGGATATTATATATTTTTAGAATTTATTTACGATTCAATCATCTGTTCCAAATTTCACGAGAGGTTTGAAGAGAGGAGGAATGGGAGAGACCTTTTATATGTGGCGGAGAGGACACCAATTGTATTTTAAAAAATAATGTTCGGTGAACCCATATTTTACCAACCGAGAGTATAATATAATCAAGAAAACAATATATTATAATGGATAAGGTTTAAATATGGAAAAAATAGGTTTTGACATGTTTTGAATTCATTGGGCCCCAAAAGATTAATGTTAAACGCCAATGTAATTTCGTTTTAACATTAATCATTGTAAGTAATTTCAATTTCATTCACTAATATTTTAGGTAATAAATTATTTTTAATAAGTTTGACATTATAAATTATTCATATTCCAAAAATGGAATCCAATTTTAAAAAATCTTTTCAAATATGTTGAAAAGTATAATTTTATGGTAATCATGCAAATGTAGTGAGATAACCAGTTTTAAGGAAGAGTATCGTTTTAGACAAATAAGATCTAATATTAACTATATGAAATATAATAATTATTTTATATAACTATATTAATTTTTAACACTAAATTAATTAAAAATATTATTTAAAACATTTTACATTATAGGTTTTTTTATTTAAAATGGTGATACATTGAGGATTCTTAAACATAATTTTTAAAAAAACTAATTTTTTAAAAATAAAAATAGTTATAGTAAAAAAATATATAAATAAAATTAAAAAAAGTGGAATATATATATAACTTATATAACATTAATACATATTTGAAACATACTGTCACTTTTCAATTACCAAAATTAATGAAATGAAAATAATTCATTTTAAAAAAAATGGAATTTCTCAATAATCACCGTAAAATCCATAATTTCCCAAAATCAAAAAATTTCTCCCAAAATAAATCTTAATATTATATTTCCAAAATTGAATATTAATTTTTATAAAAAAAATAAATAATTTTTTATAAATGATTTTAAAAAAATCCTCATAATTAGAAGACAAAACCACTTTTTTAAAACATGTTTTAAGCTTAAAATTGGATTAATATTTATATCATATCTATGGAAAAAAATAGAATGAATTTAGGAAATTAGATTGAATATTTATTACAAATATTTCATTAAAATAATCCACAGAGAGTGATTTTCTTTTAATATAATAGTATAGAACACATGTGTGCACATTAAAATGTTTTTTTCATAAAAAGAATTCCCTTTTTTCAACTGGGTTTTATTTTCAATTATAATTATTGGGTCACCATATAATTAATTATATATAAATTTGTTACGAATGATTGCATAATTCAAAAATTGTTTTCCATATCGTCCATTCGGGTAACTTTTTTATATATGTGATATATATCATGGGTTTTTATATTTCTTGTTGCGTGCTGAATATGCTATTGATTTTAATAATTCTAAGGCTTTTGTGATATAAGAAAAACCAAGTGTTACAGGTAATGAAAGGTGAATATGGTTTGGAATTTCCATTTTTATATAAAATATTATATAGCTATTTTAAAAATATTATTTTGTTGCATCCTCTTCACTTTAATAAATGTTTACTTCCCAATTTCAACATTATCTCATTAATTAAATCTTGAAGATAAAAAATATTTTTTTTTATCAAAATCTCATTATAAAAACCTGTTCATAAGAAATACAGTTAATAATAGATAAAAGGATTTCTTAGTCAATATATTATAACACATAACTACTCTTCCAAATATGAGATAACATGTGGGAATTAATGAAACACATAAATATTTAAAAAGAGTGATTGAGGCAATGGTAATAGAAAATTGATTGAAAAATGGAATTTTATGTGACTTAAAAAACTTAAATTTAATGATAGAAAACTCTTTAGATTCATCAAAACTTAAGGTACAAAGATAATAATTTTTTCAGTATTCTTTTCCTTGAGATGAGTAATTATCTTACCATCAAGATGAAGATAATAATGCATATATACATAATTGATGTGTATAATTTCATAAATTTTTAATTTCCTCCACAATATCATGTTCTTATACAAACTAAGAGTATTGAATATGAGTTTTTAATTCATGGTAGACTAAAATAAACAATAATTTACCAGATAACCATAAAAGGGACTATCATGAAATTCCAACTGTCTTTATAAATTTACCAAAACCCAAATGGTTAGCACATGGTAAGATAATTCTGAAAATTATTTAACCATAATATGATGCATTAATATTCAAACAACATATAATAATTTAAATCCATACCATCCAATTAATAACTATTATTAAAACTCATAAAATAACACAGAAGTAAGCTCAAATCCAAAATATATGAAGTATTTGATAATATATTCATCTATGATAAATGAAAAGTTATTCCTCGGATAAAATAAAATATTTTTTCTGAAATTAACATAATATTTATGTTTTATAAATTCCACACTAACCAAGACATAACATAGGTCATTGGTTGTAATGAAAGCCTTAACATCCATCAATCATGGGTTCAATTCCCCCTCCCTTGCCAGATGTGATGGGGTTTCACCCAGCATATAGGTTATTCCTTTTTTTCATTAATCAAGAAAAATATTTATTACTTAAATAACTTCATCTGGATAGTTCGGATTACGAATACATAATCCAAATAAAATATATCCATAATGTCATTAAAAATTTTAGGATATCATTTCTTAAAAACTCAAAGGTGTCTGTAAGATACCTACCATATGATCTCCTATAATATTATACACCTATGAATGATTCAATTACTCTTAAGATAAATTCACATGAAAACATTCTATTCTCAAATGATGTTCAGTTTATTCATTTGATATCAACTATAACTGTCTAGAACCCGTATTCCAATATTCAGTGATGAAATAAAAAATGATACATTTCTAGATATGATGCCAATCAATGTGCCCCATTTTCTTCCATCATAACCAAATATAATTATAGTGGATAATGGATCACATACATTCCCAATGTACTTCTATTTTTAGAGTTTTAATGAATTATAAACCACACATATAAAAAATTACTCCTAAAAAACAGGTTCATAAAAATGGATAACATCTCCCATTATGCCAACCATTTCTTATGTCACATTAGATCATCAATATTAACATTGTGAAATCATTTTTGGAAATAATTCATAAAACCCCATTCATTATATCCTGGGGAAAAGGAAACACATAAATGGGGATCTCAAATGCTCAATAATGTATAACATTACCATTAACAATTCCATTTCATAAATAAGAATAAATTTAAATAAGGGAATGAAGTCGTAATATGAGTGAACGAGTGATTCATAAAAGAAATGATATCAATTATAACATTGATAAAATCTATGAAATCATGGGAAAAGTATGTGTCATCAAATTCAATAATCACGAGCCATGTGATGTTAATCTTTGTAGAATGAAACATCATAAACCCGTAACAAGATATTAAAAAAAATTGGTAACTTTGAGCATAATATTCATAAAATTATTAAAAACCATTTAAATTGGAGTAGTAAAATAGATGAATACCAATATAACCACAACCCAATTCATTGGTCCTCTATCTAGTCACACCCACAATTTGTTAAATAACATCCTTTCATAGAACTTTTTTTGACCCCATAATAATTTGTAATGCGATTACCAAGGACTATTTGGGCCACCACATTGTTATGTTATACCCGGTATAACCAATACTACCTATTAATCCCCATGTTAATTTGAAAAAATCATACAAATAACTATCAGGGTCACCCCATGTTATGATATAATGAGAATTCCAAGTGTTATTATATCTTCCACCACATGTTTATCTCTAATGGGCTTACCAAACACACTACGGGTCACCATATATTATAATATAATATCTACAAACTATAAAATTATAGAGTATATAGAAATTTCAATTCATCATATAACCAAAATGATCAATCATTATTCATTCATAACATGGTTAAACCGTGTAATATCAATGTATTTCATGTCAACATATTTGATACATGATTAAAAATAGATGAATATTAGCGTTGTAAAACAGTCGGTTTCAAAAAAACTATTTTATTCAACAAAATGAATAAAGGTAGTATTAAAAAATATCCAAATGGAGGATAAATCACAAAAACGGTGTTATATTTTTATCAAAGTAAATACAGCTAATATTTAATTAAATATAGTCTAGAGAAAATATCATTATCATTTTGAAAATCACATTCAAAAATATAAAAGTCTTTTTGGATTTATTTTCATTGAATTATTATTTGGAATAATATAAAAGATTTTTTAAAATAATTTAACAAATTTATTGAGTTATATATCATTTTTTCATTGATAAATACTTATTAAAAAATTTCTGAAAATATTCATATAATAAATGGGTTTGGACAAAAATAAATTTCTGACCAAGGATAGAAATGAAGTTAGATTAACATAATAACTTTAACAATTATTTTATCTATGAAATTATGGGTAAATGATAAAATTACCTTAAAATATATTGAATAAACATAGTATAATATATTTCATGATATTTATATAATTTTATCATTAGAGACATTATCACACAAAATACCAGTAAATAAAATACTATAACAAAACAACCCAACAACATTGTTAACAGTGAAACACAACAAAAATGAAGAAATATCCCATTGAATATAATTAATATATGGATTTTCATGATATATTATGTCAAAGGGTACTAATATATTCCTCATAAGTGTAGGTAGGTGTATAACCTAATGTACATCTCAAATATGGAAAAGTGGGACCAAAATCATTTAAAACGCATTGGTAACACTGAGACCGCATAACCTATTATAGAGGGTTTTCAAAGTTGATATTAAAATCCATATAAATATAAGGATATGATTCATAATAAAAACTAATGGAAATTATAGACAGTATAATGAAACAATATGGTGAATAAAGAATTCCTCTCATAGAAATAAAAGTGAGATGAGAAAAACCCTTTCATTAAGATTAATTCAACAATCTGGTTCATTATCATCATAATAATAATACTATGTTATTTATATGAATTTATTCAGAAAATTTTTCAATTTTATTATTTTTTATTTAAATTATTGACATTAAATATGTAAATATTACGTCAATTAAGATTAAATTTTTTGTTTTGACCATATTCGGCATATTTTTCAAAAGTGTCAGAGGTTGGTCGTCTATGGTAAATAAATTATATCATTTAAATATATACTAAATAATAATAATATAGTTATTATCATCTTTTTACATCATCAATACTTCTAAAACAAAACAAGGATTTTGGTTTACAAAAATGATATAACATTATGATCATGGAGACGGTTGGTTGTACATATGCATGTGTTACGTTTACATTAATCAATGATAATTATATAAAGTTGTAAAGTAATATTTAATATTTATATAATGATAAAAATATTATAAATAATATATTATTTCAATATATATACTTATATAAATAATTCTTTAGATGATTTTGTGAAAAAAAAGAATCATATTCCTCAAAGAGGCGGTAGTCCACACATCCATGAATTTCGTTATCATTTTTTCAATATGTGAAAAGGTTAAGAGAAAAATATATATTATATTTACTTATTGATTAATTTTTCATTATTAACATAAATAATTCAATTATATCACTCATATTTATTAAATTTTCCTTTATAACCTATCTTTTAACACATTCGGGAAAATTGAATCACAATGCTTCGCGAGGTGGTAGTCTTCTATTCACACCAGTGATGTTTTTGTATCACTTTTGAAATCAAATATAAAACTTCTATATATGATATTATGACTCAAAAATTATTATAATGATATAAATATCATAATTAATATATATAAATAGTATTATCATATTTATTCCAAACCATGAAAGGTTGTAATGGAAAAACAAACGACATTGTTTCGCAAGGTGGTATTCAGCCATACACACGAATAAAGATTGCATAACACATTAGATGAGAGTTTTTTTTAGTCCACACCCTTACCATAACAATATATTAGTTTATTGCTGATTTTTCGGTTATTATATAGTAGTTTTTTATGAATAATTTAAGGGTGGAGAATGGAAATAAACACTTTTTGGTGAAGGTTACCTCTTCTTTGGGTAACTCCATATGGTTTTTACAGAATACCTTGTTTAGATTTATGAAAACTATAAGGACTAAATTATTAGAGGATTGAGTTTGAGAAGTTATTTGGGTAGTACATGATTGATCCAAATGGATTAAGAGATGTGAAGATAAGAGGGTAGTAGAGGCCTTTTATAAGTTGGGAGATAATATAATTATTAGTTTTTAAAATAATGCATGTTAAAATATTTTTATACCTATAAAAGGTTTAAATAATTTAACAATATATATGATACTTGTTATCAATTTTATATATATCCATAAAATTGGTCTTGGACAATTTTACAAGTCATTTGGCACCACAATTTTATACATTAACAACTACGTATACTCATTTTTACCTTAATCAATGTAAATAATGTTGATTTATTTCACTAATTACAAATATAAAAATTTAAATTGAACCAGTAAGATATTATTAATTATTCTTATTCAAATTACGTAATCCATATTTCCAAAATTATATTTCAATCATAGAAATATTTATTTTTTTATTAATCCCACTAACACGGTTAGACAATGGGTTTTTAAGAGTATAATTAAAAATAATATTTTATATAAATATATGAATGATAATAATAATTTTATTAACATTATTTATTTTTAAGGATATATAATTTCAAATTTTCATTTAAATCATTCTTATTAATTTATTAATTTAAATAAATTAATATTGGATACATTATGCATTTTGAAACAAATATTAAGAAGAATATATTTTTAAAATCAAAAAAACATGTAATAAATAATAATAGGAATTTTAATAAAAAATAATTAATTAGATTAAATAGAACCTATGTTACCTGAAACAATCATAAAAACATATTGTGATTTTTAAATTATTTAAATTATTCAATATAAAATTCTTTTTTCCAAAAATTGTAATTTTTCACAATTAACTTAAAAATCTATATATTAAAAAAACCAAAACAATTCATATCATGTAAATTTTAATCTTCAAATTTTAGAAAGGAATATTATTTTATGAAAAAATATCAATATTTTAAATTTTACTTTAAAAATAATTTCACCATTAAAATGCGACAAAATAGATTAAAAAAATAGTTTTAAGCATAAAATAGGATTCATTTTTATTTCATATCTAAAAAATAGTATGATTGTTATAAATTATATTGAATATATTAAATATAAAATTAATCAATTTAATTCATCATATGTGAATTTTTATATTTAATATCACAGAAGACACATGTGCACATAAATGTTGTCTTCAGAAATGGATTTTCATTAATTTTCAGAAGGGTTTTGTTTTGATTAATAATTACTTTGTCACTAAAAAATTAATAGACCACAGATTCATAATTCAGTTAATATATTTCACACCCTCAATTCTAATGATTAGGTTATACTAGTAATATATATCATGGGTCGTTTATGTTTGGTGTTGTAGATTGAATAGATTATTGAACCTAAAAATAACATAGTTTTGTTTAATGCAAGATAAATAGTTTTTTTATTTATTGAATGTTGGATGTAGTGTTTCATGACCATTTTTAAATTTAATATATATATTTTTTTAAAATATCATAGAGTTACATTGGTGTTTACTTTGAATAGAATGTCATTTCTGTCAATTTGTTAATAACATTTCTCATTGTTGAAGATCACTAAATATGTTAACTCTAAATAGAGTTAAATTAATATCTACAAAATGTTTTGGTTATTATTTCTAGGAAAATTATATAATAATTTATAATGTTATATACTTTTCCCCACCCTCTTTAAACGGTAAATTTGACATCTAGAAAAATTTATCATCGAAGGTAATTGATTTTATTCTTATGTATAATTCTTAGTAAATTGATAATTTTTCCTGTCAATTAAACCTTATTAGTGTAATTATCCTATTGATGTTCTAGAAATAGTAAATTTTGTTTCTTGATTCACAAATTTTTAAATTCCA
The DNA here is from genome assembly GCA_963277665.1 of Viscum album. Lineage (NCBI taxonomy): Eukaryota > Viridiplantae > Streptophyta > Magnoliopsida > Santalales > Viscaceae > Viscum > Viscum album. The sequence continues at coordinate 1,278,342,483 of OY728133.1, forward strand.
TTTATATGAAACAAATAGTAAAATAAATAAAGACCCGAAAGGATTGACATATATAACAACATATAAAGAGTTGAACAAGATGAAGAGAATATGGATATAACTTATTAAGTATTATGTATACATAAATCATTATAATAATAGAAATTAATACATTAAATAAAATCCATTTATGGGGAATGATAATTCTACATTTACCATAACAGGTTTGGAATATAGACCTTTGGATAATGATTTGATGAATTATGGGATATAGATTATACTAGTATGAATAATATTATATTTGTATCACGGGTCAGTAAAATCATCACTATCAAAAATAAAAATGAACTATCAGATAGAGGGGTATGTTTTATATGAAAAAGATAAAAAAAATTAAATTTATGTTTTTATATTTTATTACTGATAATGAAGGTGTAATAAAATTTGGAAATAGATTATGGGTTCCTTTGGATTTCCATCTGAATAGAATATTTTTGATTGATGTTCATAGTACCCTTTTTATTTATTATTTTAGTAATATTATTTATAGATAACATTGGGAGAATTACTTGGGGATGGATTAAATATAAATATATTTGACTTTAAAATGAAATATTTTAATTACGAGTAGGTTAAATCATAAATATTATTTCCAAAGAGGATGCTTCCACAGTTTGTCGTGTTATAATGGTAATCTAATAATATGTAGTATAATATAATAGTGTGCATAAATAACAAATCTATATGTAAAAACTAAAATTTGGTAATATGATAATATACCAACTAAAGCTAAAAATTTCCATCCCATTTGAGATACCATATCATGTAATTGCCAATATCGACTATATATAAAGCATATACTATGGATTCATGGACTTTATATCTCCATTTTATGTTACTATGATCTAGGGATCAATTCTAATTTTAGAAAATTACTTTTAATTCAATCCAGTGCTTAATAACATTTTAGTAATCTTTTAATACACAATATTATGGAATTTATGTTTAAATTATTTAGATATTGTAATAAATAATTTATTCTTGTTCAACAGATTATCAATGATGTATATATCATTATCTTTTGGTTGGATAAATGTACTATAATACGAGTTTTCATATCCTTATATATGCAGCTCTATAAGAATAATTGTATAAAAATTGATGCCAGAAACCATATTTTTGGGATGAAGTAATTGAAACAATGTTGATTGAACACAAATTTGAAGAAAAAATGGTTGATATAGTGAATATGAATCAATATCATATGAGGATGGGTTCGATCATGTAGGAATGTTATGTTGATAAAAAGAGGATAAAAAATTATTTTGGGGTTTGGTGATCGTGTTTATATTAAGGTATCTCCATGGGTAAGTGATATGAATTTTAGTGAAAATGTTAAAACATTTCCTGATTAATTGGAAAGTCATCTAAATTTAATTGGTTGGGAGAGGAGGCGGTTTTACCCTAGCCTCATGGTCATAAATTGCGGGGGCATAAGAGCTCTGACTAGTCACTATCTATTGCTGCTTTGGATCCCCCTCTCGAAGGTCCCCAGAACCTCAGTGAGAATTACATAGAAGTGAAACTAAAGAAGACGGATGGTGGTGGGCAAAAGAATCCCTCAGGTGAATAATTTTTAATAGGTCGTAATGTTCTGGAATAGGTTATATGGATTGAGGAAACCATCAGGAAGAGTTATACGGAGGTGGAAGGTATCACGATGGGTAATCATTCTGATATATTGACATATGATGATCAAGTGTAGACTTCTAAAAACGATCTGGTCAGAACCTATATGGAGGGGTAGGTTCTTGAGCATGGATCTACTGATGAATGTTCTAGCCACATTATATGAGATATAAAGGAAAAGGTTCTGGGTAGCAGGTATCCACGTTTTATGTGGAGTAAGAGTAGGAGGGGCATCTAGAAAGAGAAATATGATTACTCAAATTTACCTCTAACAATTGGGACCAGATCAGTGAGGAAATAGAAGGAAAAAACGATGGAAAGTGATCCCTACCTCTCCATGGTGGCCTGTTAATTATGGGAGATGCCTTAAATTCCTTTTGATTTGATAATTTGTTTCGAAGTGGTAATGGTCGAAACTATTCAAAAAAAAATATCCACACGAAGCGTCTTATGTATTTTAAAAATAATATGTTTCAAGATAATGAAAATATGTGTGATATATTAATCATGTTTTTATCCTTGATTTAGTTTCGTTAGATAAAAAATTCTAAAAAAGAATAATCAATATAGATTCAAAACCATAGATTTACAGTTTTGTGATATAGTTCAATTTTTTATGTTATGGTATTTTAGGAAAACTATATTGTGTAGGTGCCACAAGGAAATATGAAAATGATATGATAGAAATATATTCCCACTTCGTATTGTTATGAATAATATTATTGTAGAATAATTAAAATTATTTGGGCATAGAATAATAAGAAAACCTAGAAAATGTTATGATAATTCATTTCAATTATTATTATTTTATACGAGATAAATTTTTACTTTCAGCCATTATATAAATATTATTTAATTTTTTTTCAAAATTAAAAATGATTTATTCCAACCAAATTGAGATTTTTGATTTATAAGGTTTTATTAAAAATTATGAAATAGAAATTTTTTAATTTTAATTTGAAAAAATAAAAAATATTTTTAATTCACTATTTAAAAATTAGATAATGGTGAATTTTTTAAATTTCCATAATTTGTGTGAATATTTAATGATCAATTGAAAACACTAAATTATATTAAAACCCATATTTTCTTTTCAAACGTTTTCTATGTTCCATATTGTTTTATAAATATTTTTCATTGTAACAATATTTAATTAATACTATTTATAATCCCATTATCATGATTTTAATTAAAAAATGTCATGAATTTAGTACGAAGACATTTTTATAGATAAATATTTAGTTTTAACAAAATCTAATATACAAATCATTTTTTTTTGTTTAATTTTAAATTAAATTATTCTTATATTCTAATTTTTTTCTATTAAATATATTCAATATTTATATTTAGGTGTTTTAAATTTGGTAGTTGGGTTCCTATTATTTTTCATCACAATGAATATTTATTATAGAAAAATATTTTTCATAGGTAAATGTAAAATTGGGTTATTAGTGTTAAAAATAATATTATATGGTTTAAATTTCGTCCAAACACTATAAATAATATAATGTGATGAGTTTTTATCCACTATTAGCATACATTATTAGTAACATTGTTAATTTTTTAATTTTTTCTTTAATTATAACATTAATATTATTTTATGTATATGTAAAGTCAAAAATGTCAACATAAATCTTTTAATATCCTTATATATTTATAATAGGGATAAAGTAAACTTATATAAAAATACATTTTTGAAAATATATCATATATTTTAAGATGTCAATTTATTTTTAATATTTTTTGGATGAAAAAAGTACGTTAAATTTCTTCAGAATTCTAAAATAATTTGTGTAAAACCTATATAAAAATCTACTAAATAACTGCCAAATAAAATATAATAATTTTTTTGATGAGTTTTAGTGTCCAAACTATTTTATATAACATAATAATGTACTTGGGATGTTTGACTATTTTATATTTGAATCATATTTTTATAATAATTCTATTATGGGCAATATTAAACAATAGATTAAAAATGATATTAATGATATTTAATAATAAAAAATATTTTATTAAATATTTTAATATTCATAAAAATGTATATAAAAATATTTTATTACAATATTGTTGAAAAAATCAACCATGTTCAATATACAGGTCACTTCTCCAATTATATTTTTCCCCATAATTATTTAGAAATGTAGAAATCACTATAAATGATCAAAGGGTTAAATGGGTTGATAACAAAGTTATAAGTGTAAAACCGTAAAGCCAAAAAATTATAGGATGATTATATTTTGGAATATACTCATGTAATATTTTAATTATGTCTATATGGGGATAATTTTCATATTGAATAAATTCATATTAATTTAATAAATTAAATAATTCAAAAGTTCTTATAATGCCTCAAACATATTTAATTTTTAATAATAATATTTTGATAATTATTTGTATTGTTATTATTTTGGTTTTGTTTACCCAAAATAAAAGCTTAGATGATAAAAATAAAGACATGATTAATTCAATAGAACTGCTGAAACCATACAATTCCATAAGGACAAAAGACCCTTACTAACCTAGAATACCAACTGGGAGACCAATCAGAAATATCGGGAGACCACCCAACACCACAAACAGACCAAGAAAATAGTGATAGTCCTTCAGGTCTATCCCATGGAAAAACATTATGGAATGTGCTACGACATCCATACTACGCATCAAGGGTATATAGAGTACCATCTTCACCATGATGTTTTTTGATGTTTGGAATACTCTAAAAACCTATTAATAAGGCCTCTGTGACTAGTAGTAGTTGTTGCGGCCCATAGGTGATCATTGGTATTTATAAAAGTCATAAGATTATATAACCTATAAATATTTTAATTATTGAAATTATATAAAGTATACTAAGTATTATTACTTAGATTATTAGAGTATTTAATGTATATAAGTATTTTACGTATTATAAATAATTTAAGAATCTTAATTATTTTAAGAACATAAGGGTTTTAAGTGTTTGAAATTAATATTTTAGTTAATAAACATCTATTTTCAAATAAATTTAAATAATACTTCCTTTTGCATTAATAGTGTATACATATATTTTTTTTGGATAAAAATGAAATTTTACCAATTATATTATTAGTAAATATATATATTTCACATGTTTTAAAATGATTTAAATATTTTAAATTTATATCATTTTTCAAATAATAAAATTATTTTAATTATGTATATTAATTATTTTAAACAATTATTAACATAATGATTATCTTAAAATGAATCAAATCATTTAGTTTTTATGTGGAACTTATAATATTTTAACGATAATAAAAAATTTGAAATCATGTTTTAAAACACACTTATTAATTTAAAGTAATACATTTTTTATTTAATGAATTGGTATAATTTATATGTTATATTGTGTATTATAATGTTTCAAAATTTAAAATGAATTTGAAACCATGTTTTAGACTAATAAAATTAATGATATTGTTTGGAAACATCGTGTTTTATAACTTTGGTTTTAAGTGAAGATATATGGTATATTTTTACTTTATAATTTATATTTTGAATTTTTGAATGTTTTATATAAACAATGTATAACCCTAACTAGCCATCTAGCTAGCTGAGGGAGTAATCTCCCACCAACTCCTGAGGAAGTGGGTGGTCAAGCCATGGCCCTCATACAAAACAATTTGGCCATGAGTGCATGAACACCCAATGAAGCATGAGGGACTGAAGTAGCACCACCGTGTAGGGCAACACGACGGTAGGGGTTGGTGCTGAGTGTGCCCCTTTGAAAGAACTGGTACGGGGTGTTACCAAAGTGGGGGAAGGTAGTAAATTTTTTATGGGATGGGGTGCGGTGAATTTTAATGGAGTCTTGAATATTTTTCTGTTTCTTTGTGGTATATAGCCATTTTAATGGGATGCTATCCAGGTGGGCTATTTCCCCCCGATCTAATATCGACCGCTCATCTTGTTTTAAATCTTGTGTTTCACCAAGACTGTTCAATCTGATCTGCGATGTAATCTCCATTGTCTATCTGTTTTAAAACCAATAGCACCTACAACAGCCGTCTTATCTAAATTAGATGATGGTGGTCATCTATTTTTTTCACCTACTTTGTTTCTTCGTCGTCCTCCAGACACATCACCTATATCCCTCCCTTTCACCACTATTTCTCTTCCTTACCCCGTGACACATCTTTTATCTATCTGTCTCCCCATCCCCTTTTCATTTCTGAAATCCTAACATAGATGGTTTTGTTTTAAAACTAAACCCTTGGGCCCTATGTGAGTTTCCCATTTTTTAGATGTATATATATTTAAACCCTTCATCAGTGACTATTTTGTTTAATTATGCATTGATTGGAATGTTTGTTCGCTCCTACATAACTCTCCTCTCAAGTCATTGTTTAAAATTTAAAGTATAATCCGTGGTGTATATATATATATATATATATATTAACACACAGTTTTTGTTAACCAACGTTCACCCATAACCCTACGGGTTTTCTTCCACCCAAACCTCCAGTGAGTCCTTCTCGACTCCACATCGTTCTTGAAAAATCATGTAATGCATTATCTAACTTCATTTTCATTATGTAAAACCCTTTTTATACTTTTTTTGTATTACATTTATATATTTATATATAGTTTTATATAACTCTAAAACCCAAACTACTTTTCATTTTCAAAATGATATTATATTGAATTTAAATTATGTATATGATGCGTATAACATTTTTAAAGGGTTTACTTTCAGATTTTTTTTGATTCAATTAACTTCTATATAACTATATATGTATATAAATATATGTTTATGTTTATTTATAAAAAAACCTACAATAATTCTATGATTTTTGAATGATGAACATTTATTTTTAAATGGTGTTCCTAAATGAATTTAGATCATATAATGATTCTATTTTGTTTTTTCTAATTGAATCATATAATCATATATGTGTATAGACCTTTCTAGGTATATATACATATATGATTTATTAATTATATATATTATTTTTTCAAAAAACTACTTTTAGTTATTAAATTTTGTTCTTATGAAGTGTTTAATATTTATAAAGATTCATTTATTATTTTTGTGTGTGTGCAAATACCATGTTTATACATTGTGTATATATTATTATATATAATTTTCAGACCAACATAAAATTATATATAAGAATCGAAAATAAATATATCCATGTTTTGGATTATTTAATATGTTTTTATGACATTAACCTTTTGATGATTTTATACAACACACACAGTATAATTTTATATGGTAAAATAGTAAAAAAACTTTTTTTATTGTGTTTTTAAAAATTAGAAAATAATTTATCACCTTATTAATGAAATTAACTAACATATATCCTGGTTTTTAATTTGAAAAGTCTCTTTTATTTATACATATGCATATACATGAACATACACCTTTAGTAAATTATGTTAAATTTTTTATGGATCAATATGTATGTTATACATTTGAAAGTATTATGGTTTAAAATTATATTAATCTTCCAAAATAAATACTATTAGTTTTTTATTAACCTGTTTGATACTTCTATTTATTAGTGCGTTGTTTGAACATGATTAATATCTATATTGAATTCAAAAGAATGTATTTTAATGCTTTGAATGTTTGTTTTCAAGGGAAAAGGGTTTGAAGAATTAATATTTTATGTGACAAACCCAATCAATATATTATTAATATATCACTTATAATAATTTAAGGATGAAGGGTTTAATTATTTGAAGTGGTCTGGGACACTTCAAATAAAAGATATAAAATAATAAATGAAAGTGGTATGGGAAACAGTGATTTAAAAAAATTTATAAATATGCGAAATTAATTGGATACATTATGTGATGGGTGAGGCCCACTATATCCTCTCGACACAGTGAAAATCCTCATGAGACAGTCAAAGTCATGGCATGAGGACTTGATAGAATGATTTTGTACGGTCTTGACTCAAGGCCAGGTTAGAATGTTATGATTGATGAAATTATGTATTTCCAAAATATGTGAATAATATTTGACCAACCATGTAATTATTTGACAGGTAGACTATCCCTTGTTTAACAATCATTTACTTGTGATAATGATGATGACTGAATATTTCCTAACAATGTATTTACATAGAATGTTTTTATAAGGAATGTGTAGCATCAATTTATAGGGTTTTGATAAAGTAGTTAATTTTACATATTCTATATCATGAATTGAATTTTCAGTGTTAATTAACTAATTACATTATTTAATTTTCAATTATTAGAAATCAGTACTTCATGTGAATAATGATATAATCATCCTTGCATGTCATACTAAAATTTATTGGATCAATTTCTGGATTACGCAGCATTCCATGCATTTTTAGTACATGTATGTGTACTCTAATATCGGTTTTTTTGGTTGGTTTTGGATAATTATATAAATTATTGTGTAATAGATTTCATTAAAAAAATTCTATTAACCTTTGAAAAATTTGGACGATGTGTATCAGAAATTTTCTTTTACCATTTAAGAAAATACTTTGTAATTATTTTAAAGGGTTTTTTTTAAGAGGAACTTCATTAATTTGTTTTGAAACCCCCTTAATGAGTTTGTTAAATTCTCCCCCTATGATATCACTTTGTTTTTATAGGGTTAGTATATTTATCATTCATTCATTACTCCTTTATACTTGAAAAATATGAAGTTTATCTTTGTCATGATTTGAAGGAATGTCTCACTTGTATCTCATTTTGCAGAACCTAAACCGAAAATATTCTCTATAATGGAATGTGAAGTGGTATTTTCAATATGCATATTTTTATGAAACAAATTACACACCATGTTTCAAGAAATGTACCTAGGATTCTAGGGTCAGGGTCATCATAGTTTGTATCAGAGGATCAATTTAGAAAATTCAAGAAAATTAGAACAGAATAAAAAAAATTGTTTCAGTGAGTAGAACTTTTTCTTAAAAATTTTAGATGACAGGAAAAGGTTCAACAATAAACATTTTATCTATACCTACATAATTACTAGAGAACGTAATATTCAATTCATGTTCAATGACATACCATCCATTTGTGGACCTGCGTCTATCCTGAAAATGCCTCTATGAAGTGTCTAACAACCCAAATATACTTCGGCTTTATCAATGAATGATTCATGTCAAATAACTCATGTCACAATAAAAACATGCATTTTAGGAACATAATGGTCGGTACTACGAATGTTTCTTTATGTGTATCACCCTATTTGCGGCTTATATGGCCCTAGAGAAGTTCTATGTAGCTATTAAGGCAGGTGACCCCTGTGTATCCTATCTGTTCCAAGCCTCTAGTTTCAGCAGTTATGGGTGGCTTTATAATTTCTGGTCTTTAGAAAACCATGTTTTTTGACTGGTCTTTCCAAACCAAGTTAATTTCAATATCTCCGAACACTACACCCCTCGTGACACTCTCTCAAGGACCATCTATTACATGCATGAGTTAGACTCTATCGGTGAGAGTTGTATTTGTGAAAATAAAATTGAAGAGATTAAAAATGTTTTTGGAATAAACCTAACTAGAAGAACCTTCAAGAAATTCTCTGACATTGGTGTACATGAAAAAAGTATAAATTAATCACTTTTTTCATTTAATTTTTATTATCTAATAATGAATAAAAATATTCTGTATGGGCCTCATGGGGGATATCTGTGGGTTGGTGCAGGGATGATTAATAGATAGATGGAATTGTAGGGACACAATTATTTTGAGGGGCGATAATGTATCACCCGATCATATTTAATTGGTAAGAATAATAATTTGATTATTATTATTATTGTTTTTATTTTTTTGTGGTTTTTATAATGGTGCACCAAAAATAAAAGCTTCTAGGTTAAATATAAAGACATGTTTTATCCAATAGAATGATGAAACCATACACTTCCATAAAGGAAATAGACCCTTATTAACCTAGAATACCAACTATGAGTCTAATCATAATTAATAAGAGACCACCAAACACCAAAAATAGACCAAGAATATAGTGAGTTTCCTTTGGCCTTATCACAAAAAAGAAAATTATTGAAAGATCTATGATAATCATACTAAGCATCAAGGGTATATAGAGAAACATCTTCATTGGGTTGTTTTTGATGTTCAGAATACCCTAAACACTTATTTATAAGGCCTTTATGACTGTTAGTAGTGGTTTTGGTCCTTAGGTTACAATTTTTTTATAACATTCATAAAATTATATAACCATTATATATTTTAAGTATGGTGATTATTTTAAGTATAGTAAGTATTAGTATGTAGATTATTTGAGTATTCAAAGTATATAATTAATTTAAGTATTCTAAATAATTTATGTATCTTAATTATTTTAATAACATAAGGGGTTTAATTTTTTGAAAGTAATATTTTAGTTAATAAAAATTTGTTTTCAAATAAATGTATCAAATACGTATTTGTGCATTAAAAGGGTATATTTATGTACATTATTGATAAAAATAAAATATAACCAATTATTTTATGAATAAATATATATATGTTTCACATGTTTTAAAATGTTTTATATATTTAAATGATATATCATATTTTAAAAAATAACATATTTTTAATTTCGGTTTTATGTTATTTTTAAATGTTATAATCAGGATGATTAACTTTAAATGAATAAAATAAATGTGGTTTTATTTAGAACATATAATGTTTCAAATCCTAAAACGAATATTAAATCATGTTCTAAAATAATCTTATTAATTTAATGTTATATTTTTTGTAAATTAATGACATGGTAGAATTTATATGTATGATGGTGTATTATAATGCATCAAAATTTAAATTCAAGTGGAAACCATGTGGTAGTCTAATAAAATTACTGATATTGTTTGGAAACTTCATTTTTTATCTCTTTGTTTTTAAAATAGGTTATATGGTATATTTTTATGTTATAAGGTATATTTTGATTTTTGAATGTTTTATTTTAAAAATGTTTTACCCTGGAAAGATATCTAGAAAGATGAGGGAGGAAGCTCACATAATCTCTCTAAGGAGTGGGAGGCCAAGCCTTGTCCCTCATCTAGAATAGGCTGGCCACGAGTGTACTCATACCCACAGGATTGGGTGGGGTTAGACCAGTTCCATCGTGTGGGGCATCATGGTGGAAGAGGGTTGGTGTAGAGAATGCCCACAGGAAGAAACTGGTACTAGGTGGTACCAGGGATGGGTAATAGAGTTAATTGCTTATGGGATAGAGTACTAGGTATTTTAATGTAGTCTTGTAACCTCTGTGGTTTCGATGTGAGATGTGGACATTTTAATGGGAAACGATCCAGGCCATCTATTTCTCTCTGATCTAATCTCAACCGCTCATCTCATTTTAATCCTCACATTTCAGTGATACCATTGATCAGATTTGTGTTGTAATCTCCACTTTACATCAATTTTCTAAAATGCAGAACCTACAACAGTCATTTGATCTCACTCAGATGATCGTGGTCATCTGTTCTTTTCTCCTATAATGTATCTTATTATTATTCTTCATTGTTCCACCCAAATATCCCACACTTTCCCCACAATTTCTCTTCTTTAACCTATGACACCTCTTTTCTCCATCTATAGACCCCTCCTCACTTATTTTCCATAGGCCTGATGCACATGGTTTTGTTTTAAAAACAAACCCTTGGGCTCTACATGATTTTCTTGTGTTTTATATGTATATTTTTTTATACACAATATTTGTGACCATTTTTTTAGTTTATGTTGATTGGAATGTTTTTTCACACCTTCTTAACTCTCCTCTTGATTCATTGTTTATAATTTCATGCTTAATATGTTGTGTATAGAATAATATATATACAAAATTTATATAAACTCAATTTCCACCCATAACCCAACGAGTTTTCATCCACCCAATCGACGAGCGACCCATTCTCGAATCCGCCTCATTATTGAAGTCATGTAGGGGATTATCTTACTTATATTTCATTATGAAGAGCCCTTAATATACTTTGGTGTATTATAGTTATATATATATTTATATATTTATTTATAACTCTCAAACCCAAATACTTTTGGTTTTCTAAATGATATTTTACAGAGATTAAAATATGTATATGATGCATATAACATTTGTAAAGGGTCTATTTTTAGTTTGGTTTTGATTCAAATAATTCATATATACCTAAATATGTATATACATTAATATATATGTTTATATATAAAACCCACCTATGTTAATTTTATGATTGTCGTATGATAAACAATAATTTTTAAATGATGTTCTTTAATGATTGTTAATCATTTATTGATTCTATATTGTTTTGTATAATTAAATTATATAAAAATACATGTGTATAAATGGTAATATGTATATATACCTAAATAATTTAGTTATAATTTGAATTAGGTTTTCATAATAATGATATTAGTGAATAAATTTTGTTTTTATGAAGTGTATAATATTTATAAATATTTATTAATTCTTATTTTGGTTGTGAAAATACCATGTATACACTTCTTGTATATATGATATTATATAATATTCAAAGGCACATATAATTATGTAAAAGAACTAAAAATAAATATATTCATGGCTTGAGTTATTTAATAAGATTTTATGACATTAACCTGATGATTATTATATAAAACAGACATGGTAAAATTTTATAAGGTAAATAATATGAAAACCATGTTGCCAAAAATTTAAAAAATAAGTCATCACCTTTTTAAGGAAATTATATTTAGATACATCGATGTTTTTAATTTGAGTAAGTCCACTTGTTTATACATATGAACATACCTGCATATACACCTTTAGTAAAGTGTTGTTTATTATTTATGCATCAATATGAATGTTATACATTAGATAGAGTTTTGATTTAATATAATATGAATCTACCAAAATAAACACTATTAGTTTATAATTAACATGTTTGACACTTTTATTTATCAGTGTATGGTTTGAACATGATTTATATCTATATTGAATTCCAAAGCATGTATTTTATTTCATTTAATTTTTATTTTTATGGAACAATGGTTTGATGAATTCTTATTTTATGTGACATAGAAAATCAATCATTTATTAATATATCACTTATGATAGTTTAATGATTAAGGAGTTAATTATTTAATGTTGTATGAGAAAAATCCAATAAAAGTCATAAATTAATTATTTGAAGTGTAATAGGACACTTCAAATAAAATATGTAATATAATAAAAAAATGAGGTCGGGACACCTTCATTTAAATATATTTAGACATATAGGGAATTCATTTGATGTATTATGTGACCGGTGAGTTCTTCTTTAGCCTCTCGATGCATCGACAGGTCTCTTTAGACAAACCAGGTCATAACCTGAGGCCTTAACATAATGATTATGCATGGTCATAGCATGAGGCCCTGATGTAACGATTTTTTTTAACATTATGTATTTCCTAAATATGTGATTATTATTTGACCAACCATGGGATTATTCAACTATTACAATATACCTTGGTTAAGAATCATTTAATTATGAAAATGGTGATGAACGCATATGGAATAATGGATTCTGTACTCAGAATGTTATTATATTGAATGGGTAGCATTAATTATTTGGTTTTTTATACAGAAGTTGATTTTACATCTTCCATGTCAAGAATTTCATTTTAAGTGTTAAGTAAATCATGAAATTATACCATTTTAAATTCTAAGAAATATTTATATCATGTTCATAATGATATAAGCATCCTTGTGTTTCATCCTAATTTTTTTGATCAATTTAGTCATTATGCATAATTCCATGCATTTTTACTACATGTAAGAATACTCTCATATATGTTTTGTCTGTAGCATTTGAAAAATTGTTTAAATTATGTGTAATATTTTTTGTAATAAATGTTTTCATGTATCCTTTGAAAAATGTGGATGAACTGTTTCTGGGAATTTTGTTTGACATTTATGAAAATGTTCTGTAATTATTTTAAAGGGATTTTTAAAAATAAACTTCATTATATTGTTTTTGAAACCCCCTAGGTGAGCGTTTTAAATGCTCACCCAATTTTTTCAATTTATTTTCATAGTAATAGTAGATTTATGAAACTTTTAGTATTCATATTTTCTAGAAACCATATGATGATTATATATTTTATGTTATGAAGAAATGTATCAGTTATATCTAGTTTTCCAGAACCAAATCCAAAAAAATTCATTGTGATGGACTGAGATTTGTAATTTATAAAGGTTCAGAATTTCCATGTAATTTTTTTAAATAAATTATAATTTTATGAGTACATGGAAATTTACGACACATGATTTTGAGGACCAGTGTGCCCGAAATGAATTTTTGATCTTTTTTTCAGGTGAGTTCAGTGAACGGGCGAGCAGGGTTTTCTAGCATTTGAACAGGTTCTCGGAATTGAAATCTGAGGGCACCGTTGAACTTGCAGCACTGGTATTCGCATAAGGAGACCTTCACCATGGCCGTAGTAGTTCGAGGGTGAAAGTTAGAATTTTGGGTTTTTTGTGGAAACAGAAATAATATAAAATAAATGTTTATTTTATTTTATTTTTGTTGGAACCTCCCACGTGGAAGGTTTAAAGGGTGTGGACCAGCAGAACTAAACCACCCAAGAGAGGTTATGGAGGTGGGGACCACTTCAACTAAAACCTCTCACAGGTTATGGTGGTGGGGACCACCTGAGGCTAAAACCCCCCCTTTAACTCCCTCTTAAATGTAGGGATTCCACTTGAACTTCCCACACATTTATTATGCCAACACCTCTTGATTAACGGTAACAATTAAAATTAAATTAATAACCTAATTTAATTTTTATTGGATATTCTTTCATTGGGAGGAGTGTTGGCCAAGCACTTGGAAAAACTTTACACTCTGCAATGAAGAACACCTCCCAATGATGAACGCCCACTATAGATCAAAGACTGAGGAAACCGACCCCGACCCGGATCAGAAGCACCTTTCATAAGCAACCAACGGGGGACATCTTCGACGACATTGATCCAATGATTGGGAAATGCCGACGATTCCGACTTCACCCATTCCAACGTCAATGATCAAAAAAGGACGGGGTGGGTTTTAATTTGGTCAATGATTAATTCCCTCTCACTTTGAATCATCTTCATTGAGTCGTATACTACCATCCTAACGCGGAGGGTATGAGCCAAACAAACATGGCCCGACCCTTCCAAAAATATTGTGGATCTTTTGTGTTATCTATACGATGGTGATATCGACCGATGTCAGCAGTTGGAACCAGTGAAAATCGACATCCACGACGAAGGTGATGAACGAAGGGCTTCCGATCAATTCGGTTGTCGGTGTAGGCCCGATGCTCCATCGCCCAGCGGCCTCCATTCCCGGCAGCGCTCAGCTGCCCGCGCCCTCTGCGCCCTGTGCCGCTCCGCCGCCCGTGGCATCCGCCACCCCGCGGCGCTCCGCCGACCCTATCCTTCACCGCCCTGCAACCTCCACACCCCGCGGTTATCCGCTGTGCATGGCCTCTGCCTCCTCTCACCACCTGCGACCTCTGCTGCGCCATGGTGCACGCAGCCTCCACTGCCACACAGCACTCGCAGCCTTGCACCATCATTCACCACCCTGCAGCCCATGCGGCCTCTTCCACCCCATGACCCCTGCAGCCTTGCGCGGTCCCGCGACAACCGCGGCCTCCACCACCCCGCGACACCCGCGGCCTCGCACTGTGTCACCGCTCTGCAGCCTCTGCCGCCCAAGCTGAGCTGCCCAGTGCAGGATGGGACGGACCTAGTGGGTCGGGCTGGGTCGGTCTGACCCGGTCGGCTAGGACCCAGACCCATATGAACCCATTTACACACATTCGACCATATCGTTTGCACCAAACGTCCATTTGACGAACTGACCACGGCGCTGGAAATCTTAGAGAAAGACGGTCCCTTTGATTATACACCACTAGATATTTGGATAAAGTTAGAGTACAGTCGGGTTGCATCTAGCATCAATCCAACCATTCCCTGGGGACAAAAAGGCTGAAAATGCACAGATCAGGCTTCCGAATGATGCACAGTCTGTTGCATTGAGACCCCTATGACATGGTGGTCCATTGAGATACTTCTTTGTAATAATTCTTATCAGTTGTAGTATCGACCATTGGATGGAGTAGCAGACTCTTCTCGAGACGAGCAAGCCTAGTGTGTGAACCCAGTAGCTGGCTGTGATGTGAAGAATGAATAGGGATCGTGTGTAGGACAACACTTGGAGATCCTCTATGGGTTAGCACCGAGCGATCCTGTGTGGGTCAGCACCTAAAAATATGGTGTAGGTCGGTACCGAGAAATACTATGTGGGTCCGCACCGAGAAATCTGATGTGGGTCAGCAGTAGTGCCTCTTAACACAGTAAGATGATTCATTAGTTACATCTAATCATCTCTACTACTTTACTTACGGTATACCGAGTTTGAGATTTTTTCGTACCAGTGTGGTACATTCCTTAATTGTAATACCATGGTCGTATTCTTCTGTGTGTCATACCTTTTTGGTACTTTCCTTCATGGTATTACTTCTTTTTTGGAACAATTGAGCTCGGTGCTTTGGAGTTGGACTATGTGTTTTCCTCATGATTGAGATGAGTTTACATGATAACATAGGTAATGTATGGGAACATACCTAAGTAGGGTTATCCATTGTTCCCTTTCTTTTTTGTTTATCATTTTTTGATATTAAGAGACCTTGAAGATCTCGAGGTCCCTACTGAGTATCATTATACTCACCCATGCACGGGCTATGCCCGCACTTCGTTGTGTTTGGGGCAGACGACAGACAACGCTGGATGAGGGTGAGGGGTACCAGGACTCATGGTAGCTCGAAGGTGGATATTAAACAAGGAAAACTGCAGAGATGGTTGTTTTTGAGCTGTACCTAACCTTAATGTAGGATCTATGGTGGACGATCCATGAGCTACTTTCCACCTATCAGTTGTCTTGTAAATTTCAGTTTTCCTTGTACATTCCAGTTGGTCTTCTATTCTGGCCCCTTTTTACTTATTGTACTCGCTCTATTTAATATTTAGTTTACTTGAGTTGATATCTTTTTGTGTGACAGTTTGTTTTTGTAACCGGTTATAAATGAAATTTCATCCCAGTTTCAGAGAATACTCTTTCGGTGCTAGTCACCAGCCCCTGACCTATGGAAGGTGGTCTTGGGGTAGTCACGGAACGGGCCCTAGGGGATGGGTCGGGACAAATTGGTGTCAAAGGAGTAAGTTATACCTTAGAAAATAGTACACTAATATATCTTTTTAATGGAAATATTTTTAAGTTTAGTGGGTGTGGTTATTAGTTTGGGGAATCCAGTATTGGTACAGCGGCCAACGTATCCAGACACTAGGACCCTGATATATGATTTCTAATTCAGTGCATGAAAACACTAATCGTGAGTGTGTTTTGAAGATTTTTCTTTGTGATATCTTTGAGTCATCTCACCAGGTATAACTTAATGACCATTGTGCACCTTTTTCTTTTCTGGATGCCTCCACGCAGACATCCAGCTAGGGTTCTAAGAGTACTATGCACAGATAGCCCAGCGAGCGACGAGGCCTCGGTGTAGGGCCCTTATCCAGTAGAGGCAAAAATGGAGGAACCAATAGTACCATTACCCGTTGGTCCAACAATGACACCAGCCCCAGTATCAGAGGGTGCACACCACTTGAGCGCATTGCATGGGTTTTAGGGCCAGATTCCACCCATGTTTAGGGGAGAGACGGACCCATAGGCAGTTGGGGATTGGCAGGAGGCTGTGGTGAGAGTCTATCGACGGGTAGGGACACCATCCAATCTCATGGTGATCCTTCCCGCCAGTCTTATAAAGGAAGAATTAGGAAGATGGTGGATCTTGATGCTCCAGGCTCTCGACGAGGTGACGTTTCTTTGGGCAGACTTCGAGAGCCTGTTTTAGGCAGAGTTTGTCCCATCGACTCTTTGCGCAGTGAGCATTCAGGAACTACTTCATCTGCAGGAGGGCATGATGATTGTGGCTTAGTACTCAGCGAGGTTCACTGTCCTCTAATGCTACTCCACTTATATGGTTCATGACCCATTCTTCAGGGCTCAGACCTTTGAGTTGGGACTCAGGCGGAAGATCTATGCTTCGGTGGTCTTACTCAGCATCCTGACGCAGTTGGGGGTGTTAGAGAGAGCCCTCTTAGTGGAGTGATTCCTTGCTGAGTAGTCACCACCAGCGAGACCCACTACCAGTCATCACGTAGAAGAGTCTTCTGCATCTGGAAGCAGATAGATGACATAGATGTCCAAAAAGACCTGACTTAGAGGTGGATGACTGTAGGATTCAGTGTCGGTTGAGCGTGGAACCTGAGGCAGAGCTCGTCATGCCATGAGCGGGAAGTGTTGCGTATGTGGCGGGCAGGGTCACATGGCTCGTGACTATCTTACCCATCATATAGATGATCAGGATATGGTCAAAGGACCACCTAGTAAGATACATAAATTCAACTAAGGAGGTCCATAGGGAACAAGTGGATGTGGAAGAGGAGATGGTCGTAGATCTGGAAGTGGGTGACGATTCAATATATTATCGCCACCACCACCAAGAGGTCCACCCCGACCATAGAAAGTAGGTGGACAGGGGGAGCTCAGCTCCAGGAAGCTGAGATATATGATCACGGTGCTCCGGAGATGATACAATGTACGATCTGTTTCTATTCCACCTTAGCTGTAGTACTTATAGACATAGGATCCTGTCATTCTTTTATTTACACTACCCTCGTTTGGAGATCGGAGATTCCGACGGAGCTGCTGGATCTATCCTTATGGATAGAGAATTTTACAGGAGCAGATTCGATGATTACAGACTACTTTCAACAGTGTGATGATACTCTAGGAGCCGAGATATTCGGTTGGGATATCCTAGTAGCAGTGTCGAGTCCCAACAACGTCATCGTGGGTATGGACTGGTTATTTATAGTCCATGCTTAGATTGGCTGTATTACGCACATAGTGTGGTGTGTCCACAAGGATTGGACCAGGATTACCTTCACCGATGAGAAGGGAGCCTCTACAGCATAGAATGGACTTATCCAGAGGAGAGTGCAGCCGATTACTCATCAGTTGGCTAGCCTCATCCTCATAGCATTTGATGGGGAGAGTATGAGAAATCCTGTAGTGGTGGACCAGTACGCAGATGATTTCCCTAATGATTTCTGTGTCTACTTCCCTGTAGAGAGGTAGAATTTTACATTGACGTGTACCCCAGGATGACCCTGATATACACACTAGCGTATCAGATGGCTCCTATGGAGCTTTGTTGACAGCGGGTACTACTAGAGGAATTGCAGGGAAAGGTATTCATTCATCCCAGTGTTTCTCCTTGGGCATCCTCGATTTTATTCGCCAAGAATTCGAATAGGATCTTGAGACATTGGGATGACTATAGGCGCCTTATCCAGGTGACTGTAGAGAACAGTTACCCACACCTGAGGATTGAAGACCTCATTGATCATATGAAGGGAGCATCGTGGTTCTCAAAAATAGACCTTAGATTAGGCTATCACCAGCTCAGAGTACGAGACGAGGATGTGTAGAATACAATGTTTCGATGTTGTTATGGCCACTACGAGTTCTTGGTTATGCCATTCGGCATGACCAACTCTCCAACAGTGTTCATGGTACTCATGAACATGATATTTTATTCATACCTTGATCTCATTATAGTAGTCTTCATCGACGACATCCTGATCTACTCGACTACTGAGGAGTAGCATGTCTATCAATTGCAGGTAGTACTAGACACACTCTGAGAGCACCAGATTTATGATAAGCTCTTTAAGTGCCGGTTTTGGATCCGATGGGTTCACATTCAAGGACACATCATCTAAGAGGCTGGTATTGTAGTGGATCCAGTGAAGATTGAGGTGGTACTTGCATGGGATCCACCCAAGAGTGTGACAGAGATACGGAGTTTCATGGGATTGGATAGATACTACGGAGGTTTGTGCCAGGTTTCTCTAGAGTTGTAGCACCCTTATCAGTGTTGACGAAGAAGGGGAAACCCTTCGAGTGGTCAGAGAGATTCCAACAGAGTTTTCAATAGATAAAGCAAAGGATGACGACTGCCCCCATCTTGAGGCTTCCACAGGAGGGAGTAGGGTACTGTAACACCCCGAGATTTAATGAGATATATTATTTTTAATTTCATTGATGTATTCTATTATACACTACACCAAGATTATCTTTTACTATATGCAACACCGTATTAGCTTGCAGTATACACAACACTATTCTTGGCTCGTGTTACACACAATTTCATGTTTTTAAATAGTAGTTATTCTACTCAACATTGAGTGTATATATATATATATATAAAAGTTATAAATAAAATATGGTTGGATTTTGTTATACGCAACAACAAAGAAGTGTTGCACTACACGCAACCCTGACTTGGCTTGCATTACACGCAATCATGACCTTCCTCGATAGCATGCATTGTACGCAATATCGGGGTTCACTAAACAATGATATATGGTTATAATATTATTATAAACTAGCCGTTATGAATAGTATTAACTAAATTTTGAATTTTATAGCATTATTATTCATCTTAAACATTTTCTAGAACATGGTATGAAAACAAAAAAAATCGAGTAAAATAAGTATTCTTCCAAAAATGTTGTTTTGCCACCTTTTGATGGCACACCAACATTAAATTTAGTTTTTGACATGTTTATATGTTCAATTTCAGAAAATAAAATTCTTATTTTTAATCAGGATATATTAATTTACTTTGGATAAATTTTTTTATATTTTTCTGATAAGTTTCTTAATTTTATGAGAAGTAAAAATACTCTAAATTTTAATTAAAAACAACTTTTTTCATCGAGATTATTTATATGGTTAAATTATAATATTGAATGGGTTTATAGTATGAATAGAATATATTTATACCATTTAATATAATTTAGGTCCTTATCATTGATTTTACATTGAATTCATAAGTAAAATAATTTCAATCTTTTGCAATGTTTTAACTTTTAAAACTCATTTTCATAACAGCGGGATTAATTATAAATTAATTTCTGGAACTTCTGTAATTTGAATTTGGAAATATGGATTCCATATTTCGTATCATTAGGACCAAATTGTATTAATAAGCAACTTTTTTATTTTCAGTCATTATTAATAGTAACTACGGTAAATTTTATTTACCATAGTTAAAGGTAAATCGGGTAATTACGGGTAAATATAATATTATAAAATTACTCTAACACTTGTCTTAATATAATTGGATGATTATATTTTACCATAAATTATACTTGGGTCGAAATTGAATCTAATGGAACACACTTTCATTTGATTAAGACGTTTAATTTATTTTATTTTAAAGAAAGTGAAATATGCCTCACTCAAAGTTTAATAAATAAAATAATTTTAATTTAAGATTATACGGAATATAAATTAGATTATAAATACCAATTTGAAAGGTAAAATTTATTTATTTGTTATGGTGATTTATTTTAAATTTTTAAAATATATTTGATTACCTTAATAGCTTATACATTAATGATGCAAAAATTATTTATTTAGTGAAAATTCAATAATATAGTTTTTATGGAAATAGTAATACATATAAAAAATCCTAAAAATCTGAAAAAAACTTATTTTTATGGTATATATACACCATAATCATCCAATGACCGAATATATGACCGTTTGAAATATTATAAAAGTGATAATGAGACTTATATTATATTATTTTAAATGATGTCAAAGTTTTCACCTTCATAATTTAATAAATATAACATTTTAAATGTTGGGATTTTTAGAAGATAAATCTGACTAAAAGTATTCTTATATAAGATATAGGATTTATATTAATCCTAGTATTTTATTTTTAATTTTTATGCAACAAATAATTATACAAAAATGATGTAGTAATTATTTTATTTAGAGAACTATCATATAAATGGTTTTAAAAATATTAAAATAAATATTATATGAATTATTTAATGTACTTCACGAATTTTATAGGTGAATATAAAATGATAGGAATCTATTAAATATTTTGGATCAAATATTTCTTCTATGTGGATTTTATTTATATTCAAACAATTGAATATTGTCAAAATTGACACTATTGATATTTTATAAAAATAACATATTATTAAATTGTTTAAAAATCACAAAAATATTTAAAAATTAAAAAATTGAAAATTATATGTTATAAAATGTAATAATTTATCTAATTATGGAAAATTCACAACACATAAGTAATAATTTATAACAATTTAAAAATTTAATTCATATTACACAAATAAAATAAAATATATTAAATAAGGATAAATCAAGTTGATAATATATAAAATAAAATCACAACATGTCTAAATTTGATTGGATGATTATATTACAACCCTATATTACTTAATATACGAATTTGAGTCATTTTTTAAGTTTTTATGTGGGTTTTGAATTTATTATAAATTAATATTTTTTATATTTCCAAAGGTGCCCCTCTCCTCCATTATAAAAGGGCACCTCCTCCCTCTCCTCCTCACACAATTTTGAGCCTTGCAGATTGGACAACATCTGCACATTTAACTTCCCCACTTCCATAGAAGCCTTATAGAGTTACTTTTCTTCTCAAAATACCATCTCTAGTTCCCTAAGAGAACGTTCAAAGGAGGCACTTCGAGGAAGAGGTAATACCTTCTACCGATTCTTTCAAGTTTCTTTCATCTTATACTTCCTCTTATTTAGTGGTTTCATTATGAATTAATAACATAAGTATACCTAATATACTGATATGTTATTATAAATATGTAACAACCCCATTTCACCTTCTATCCATCCTACAGAAAATGAAATCACCGCGTGTGCGTACGTACGGAATACCGTCTCCACGCTGTGGTGTAATCTGTTTTCCACCACCACCTTACTTGTATGGGTATAATGATGTAAAAAATAAATATATATGGTTATTATGAGATCATACTAATTCTGAAATAATATATCATTTACTCCAATTTTATTAAATAATTATGGGAATGATATCATCGCTCGTGCGTACATACAGACTACCATCTCCACGAACGCGATGAGATTCATTTTCAATGATTGACCATTCAAGTATAATTATGAAGTATATATATAATAAATAATAATGAAAGATATTACATAATAATGATACTGTATTTATGTACATATATATTTCATTTACCAAATTTCATTCAATTCAATAAGGAAATGAAAACAGCATTCATGCGTACGTACGACCTACCGTCTCCATTAACGGTGTATTTCATTCCATTTATTGATATATCATATATATTTATATGCTGAATATATATAAATTATAAATCATTATTTACATTCTGGTATTATGTAAATTAGGATATAAGTAATAATATCAAGAACAACAAGTCAAAACACGTACGATAAATGAAACAATTTTACCAAAAATGGTTCTTTAACATGGAATTTACAAAAGAACGGGTAATATAAAGTCACAAGTGAACCATATATGATATAATAACAATGAAAATGATTCTTTAATAAGTAAATGACATTATTTTAATCATTATACAGGGGTTTCAGAAACATACAAATCATATCAGACATAAGTTAAGGGATAACTTTTCCAATCTCATTTTTATCCGAGATTGTTTATTCGTAAGTATTTACTGGGGTTATATTTATCATCCATGTACCTATTTAAAAAATATGGTTTCATGAATGTTTAAAGTCCTTTTTACCCATTTTTTACTTTTACTACATGGTATGTAAGGAATCTTTCTTTTGTTTTCCATATGAGGTACTTTTTTATTTTTCTGACAAAAGTACGAGAAGAATGTTTTTAACTAATACAGCATGAAAAGATTTTTATGGTTTCATAACCCCTTATTTTCCAAAAGCTTAATCTACAATATTACATTATTATTTTCAAAAATATCCTTCACTTTTAAAATTTGATGTCATTTTGTGAAATAAATTATTTTGAAGAAGAAAGGATATTTTCCTCAAGAATTCATTTCAAGTGTTTTGTCAAAACTATTTTCCATCCAAGATGAGATTATTTAATATGATTATGTTTCAAGTATAATGTCTCTAAGATTTACATGGATTCACTTTTCTTATGCTGAAATTCTATCCATTTTTTATATGGATTATGTTATGATGGGATGATGTTTATGAAACCCATTTTATTCTTTGGGTTATGATGAATGATTTATGTTTATATTGTGGAATACGTAAGAATGATTTAATTATGAGAAGGGTGGGACCTAAATCTCCCTCCAATGAATTGGGTAAAGATTTATATCTCATGAGATAGAAATGGTTGGAACGGCAAGTAAATCTAGTTCAGTAATACTAGGCTGAAACGGAAAGTAAACCCGGTTCAGTAAGGGACTTTGTCCACTAAGATGGTCTTGGCAGCAATGCCTAGGATACTATGGAAATCATATCATGTGATTAATGTTTTTTCACAATTAAAAGTTTTATTCCCATGCTATTTTATCATGATTGATGTTCCATTATGATCTATGCCTTACGTACTACCATGTTTTATGTCATTGCTCAAGATCTTGATGTTTAAACATTATGTTCATGTTTTTATGTTCAAACTTATATGGTTTGTTTTATTTTCTCCATGATTGCCCTTTATGAGCATTTGAGATCACCCTTTTTATGTTTTCTTTTCCCCCAGGATTAAATGAAAGGTTTTAGGTAAGTAAAAAAAAGGTGAAGATCATTATGGGAGATGTTGAAGATCTTTCAACAAGATTAGAATATTATGTTCCATGTTTCCAAAGCCACTAAACTTGTTATGTATTAAGTATTCTGCAAAAGTAATGTAATGTTCATGTATGTCATTTTTTGGGACATTATAATTGGTATTAGAGGAAAAGGAGGTAGAAATGAATCTGATCCTTGGGAACTCTCACATGTGAGCATTGGACGAAGCATGACTCTCCGTCCAAGGGCTTCATGAGGAAATGGCTGCCACTGCGGATGGTGGTGTGCCATGCCGAGGGGGTGTAGCCACCCAGAAAGTTCCCTGATAGGTATCAATTATAGTCCACTAGAAGTACTTCCAGACCACTACAGTTGGTATCATAAGATAGGATTAGTTAACCTTTGGAAACTAGGATGCTAAAACATTAGTGAGATCGCCTGAGATATTTCTAAGGTATGTCTAGGGATGTCCCTAAGGTTAAGTATAAGTATAGGTTATAGTCCTAGAATTAAGGAAACCATATTAGAATTAAACCTATGTTGTAATATATTTAAGTAACTCCCTCTTTATTATACTATTTTCCTAACATGATTTTTTTCTCTCACAATATTCTTTTTGGGTTGTAGAAAATGGCTGGAAACATGAGGATTCACGATAATGGAGGATATGATGGACAATGGAAGGACATTATTCATGAGCTACCAAATGAAATGGAATTTGGAAGGCGAAACATTGTTATTATACCTAATCAGAAGCCTCATAATATGAACAATAATCTCAACTTTGGAAGGATTCCTGACTCAACTAATAAGAGAAAGATGGAGTTTCATGATGATCATAGAGGAAAGAAAGTTCAATTTCCCTCATGTCAGTCTTGTGGGAAGAGGCATCAAGGGGAATGTTTCAAAGGAACTCGAAGATGCTTTGGGTGTGGATATGAAGGACACAAAACCAGTAATTGCAAATGAAAAGGTTCAGTTAACATCATGGACAAGGATAATGGTATTTCTAAGACATCAATAATGGTTAAATGTTTTAAATGTGTAATGTACGGCCATTATGCAAACCAATTCCCTATGGGAAAATCACCTGAAGAGAACCTGCATGGTCGTCTGGGTAGTATTTATGTTGATGACGATGAAGAGACTACAAATAATATGTGAGACGAAAGAATTGTTGAATCTCAACCAATGGTTTAATAAGGTAGTGGAATGATTTATATTTATCAAGAGTTATGTTGTATAGGTAATGGTACTATGGAATAAAGACACATCTAAGGATTTTTATACCAATGTTTTTCCTAGTGTTTTTGAAATTATATGATGACTGGTACTGGTAACCATGAAAGGTTATTCAAATATTTTTGGAAGGTAGATGATATGTGCATAATGAAAGGATAAGAAGATAATGAGATGTTTGATGGTATTCATGAGCTCATGATTTATATAAGGACAAAGTGATATCATGGTCTGAGTATATAGAATTTTTTGGATTTTTGGTATGTGGAAAGAGTTAAATTTTGACAACATTCATGTTTTTACTAAGGTTCAATGGGTACACATTTTTTCAATAGAATACATGATTAGGGCATTCTAATGTTTGTAATGTGACCAACAAGACATATCTTATGATATATGGGGATAAATAACGGTATTTAAATGATTGGTAGATGACCTATCTATCACTCTTTTTCCTCATACTGTGAGTTTGGGTAAGCCTAAAGATTGGAATAGATTATGTTAGACATCAGATAGTATTTTTTAAGGCTAGAAATTTTTGATATTATTTTTGGAATGTTATAAAAGTATAGTTTTAGAAGAAAAAAAAGACAACCCGTGGGATGGGCCACAACCCGTCTCTTCAGACAAGGTTGCGGGAATTGAACCCACAACCGAAGTGAGACAAGCCTTTATCGCCTACCACTGGCCTACAGGAAGTCCTTGGTTAGTAGAAACTAGTATTATTATATCAAGCGGTATGATATATGAAGTATAAGTCCATATTAGGAACCATATTCGATTAATCTCACTATATATGGAATTATGTATATTTGATAACTTTTGCTAACCTTTTGTTTGAAACAGATGGAATGTCACATCATTCTATAACATGATCTGCTAACACTTCAAAAATAACAAATTCAACTTCATTTCTTTAAGAGATGAAGTGTAAATTGTTCAAGGCATAAAAAATACTGTGATTGTACCAAAATCATGTAAGTATTTATTTTAATCAACTTTAGGGAAATGATCTTGAAAACCAAAAATGTTTTCCTAGTGTCCATATATCCAATAAATTAGATGGTACCTTAAATCATCACAAATTTATGGCTCTGTGATAGCCATGTCCTCTACCACTCTCCAATCAGAAGTTGATGGTTAGATTTTTCTTCTATATCCATATTTCCACCTATGTTCTCCTATGAGGAAACCTTGTGATGAGTTAATTTTGGTAACCATTATGTTTCATACTTCACTTTTTAAAATTTAGTTTTAGTATTCCTATTTACGATGTGGGTTTCTATGAAAGAAACTCTCAAGTAATAAACCATTTATAACCCCGATGAATTTTGAGGGCGAAATTCATTTTAAGGGGGGTAGAAGGTAACACCCCGATATTTTATGAGATTTATTATATTTAATTTCTTTGATGTCTTCTATTATAAACTACACCAAGATTATATTGTACGATATGCAACACTATATTAGCTTGCATTATACGCAACACTATTCTTGGCTCGTGTTACACACAATTTTATGTTTCTTAAATAGTTGTTATTCAACGCAACATTGAGTGTATATATATATATATACAATGTATAAATGAAATATGGTGGGATTTTGTTATATGGAACAACAAATATGTCTTGAATTATATGCAACCCGGACTTGGCTTGCATTACACGCAATCAAGAACTTCCTCGATAGCGTGTGTTGTACGCAATATCGTGGTTCACTAAACAACGATATATGATTATAATATTATTATAAACTAGCCGTTATGAATATTATTAACTACCTTTTTAATTTTATTTCATTATTATTCTTCTTAAACATTTTCTAGAACATGGTAGGAGAACAAAATAAATTTTTCGGGTAAAATAAGTATTTTTCCAAAAATACATTTTTTCCGCCTTTTGATGGCACACCAACATTAAATTTTGTTTTTGACATGTTTATAAGTTCAATTTGAAAAAAATAAGATTCTTATTTTGAATCAGGATATAAAAATTTACATTTTATAAAATTTTGTTATTTTTCTGATAAGTTTCTTATTTTGATGAAAAGTAAAAATACACTAAATTTTAATTAAAAACAACTTTTTTCATCGAGATAATTTATATGGTTAAATTTTAATATTGAATGGTTTTAATTCAAGAATAGAATATATTTTTACGATTTAATATAATTTATTTCATTTTGATTGATTTTACATTGAATTCATAAGTAAAATAATTTCAATCTTTTGCAATGTTTTAACTTTTAAAAGTCGTTTTCTTAACAGCGGGATTAATTTTAAATTAATTTCTACAACTTCAGTGATTTTAATTTGGAAAAATGAATACCATATTTGGAATTGTTAAGTCCATATTATGTTAATAATCTACTTTTTATTTTTAGGAATTATGAATAGTAACTACGGTACATTTTATTTACCATAGTTAATGGTAAATCGGGTAATTAGGAGTAAATATAATATTATAAAATTACCCTAACACTTGTATTAATATAGTTGTATGATTATATTTTAGCCTAAATTATACAAGGGTCTAAATTGAATATAATGGAACCCACTTGTATTTGATTAAGACCTTTAATTTATTTTATTTTAAAGAATGTGAAATATGCCTCACTCAAAGTTTAATAATTAAAGTATTTTTAATATAATATTATACAAAATATAAATTCGATTATAAATACTCATTTGAAAGGTAAAATTTTTTTCTTTGTTATTTTGATTTATTTTTAATTTTTAAGAGATATTTAATTACCTTAATAGCTTATAAATTAATGACGCAGAAATTATTTATTTAGTGAAAAATCAATAATATAGTTTTTATTGAAATAGTTATACATATCAAAAGAACTCTAAATCTGAACAAAACTACTTTTTAGTGTATATATACACCATAATCATCCAATTACTGAATATATGACCGTTTGGAGTCTTATAAAAGTGATTATGACACTTATATTATTTTATTTTAAATGATGTCAAAGTTGTCACCATCATAATTTAATAAATATAACATTTTAAAAGTTTTTTAGAAGATAACTCTGAATAAATGTATTCTTATGAAATCTATAAAATTTATATTCATCCTATTATTTTAATTTAAATTTTTATGTCACATATAATTATATTAAATAATTATACAAAAATTTTGTAGTAATTATTTTATTAAGAGAAATATCACATAAATGGTTTTAAAAATAATGAAATAAATATTATATGAACTTTTTAATGTTTTAACTAATTTTCTAGATGAATATGAAATTTTAGGAATCTATTAAATATTTTGGATCGAATATATCTTCTCTATGGATTTTATTTAAATTCAAATAATTGAATAGTGTCAAAATTGACACTATTGAAATTTTAAAAAAATAACATATTATTAAATTGTTTAAAAATTACAAATTGAAAATTATATGATATAAAATGTAACAATTTATCTAATTATGGAAAACTCACAACACATAAGTAATAATTTATAAGAATTTAAAAATTAAAATCTTATTACCACAAATAAAATTAAATAGATTATATAAGGATAAATCAAGTTGATAATGTTTAAAATAAAATAAAAAAATGTCCAAATTTGCTTTGATGATAATATTACAACCCTATTTTACCTCATATCCAAATTTGAGTCATTTTGGAAGTTTTTATGTGAGGTTTCAATTTATTATAAATTAATATTTCATACATTTCCAAAGATGCCCCTCACCTCCCTTATAAAAGGGCACCTCCTCCCTCTCTTCTTCACACCATTTTGAGCCTTGAAGCTCGGCAAAAATCTGCCCATTTCATTTCCCCACTTCCCTAGAAACCATATAGAAGTACTGGTCTTCTCAAAAAACCATCTCTAGTGCCCTAAGATGATGTTCAAAGGAGGCACTACGAGGAAGAGGTAATACCTTATACTGATTCTTTCAAGTTACTTTCTTCTTCTACTTCCTCTTCCATAATGGTTTCATTATGAAGTAAAAAAATCAGTATCCCTCAAATACTGATATGTTATTTTAAATATGAATCAACCCCATTTCTCCTTCTATCAATCCTACGGAAAGCGAAGTCACCGCGCGTGCGTACTTACGGAATACCATCTCCACGCCGTGGTGTAATCTGTTTTCCCCCACCACCTTTCCTGGATAGGTATAATGATGTAAATAATAACTATATATGGTTATTATAACATCATACTGATTCTTAAATATTATATCATTCAATCCAATTCTATTAAATAATTATGGGAACGATATCATCGCTCGTGCGTACGTACGGACTACAGTCTCCACGAACGCGATGAGATTCATTTTACCTGATTAACCATTCAAGTATTATTATAAAGTATATATATATAATGAATAATCATGAAAGAAATTACTTAATAATTATACTGTATTTATGTACATATATATTTCATTTACTTAATTCCATTCAATTCAATAAGGAAACGAAAACAACATTCATGTGTACGTAAGGCCTACCGTCTCCATGAACGGTGTATTTCATTCCATTTATCAAACTATCATATTTATTTATATTCTGAATATATTTTATATATAAATCATGTTTTACATTCTGGAATTAAGTAAATCATTATATAAGTAATAATATCAAGAACAACAAGTCAAAACACGTATGATAAATGAAATGATTTTAACCAAAATGGTTCTTTAACATGGAATTTACAAAAGAACGTGTAATATAAAGTCATAAATGAACCATATATGATATCATAACAATGAATATTATTCTGTAATAAGTCAATGACATTATTTAAATCATTATAGAAGAGTTTCAGAAATATAAGAAGCATATCGTACATAAGGTAAGGGATAACTTTTCCAATATTGTTTGTATTCGATATGGTTTATTCGTACATATTTACTGGGGTTATATTTATCATCCATGACCCTATTTAAAAAAAATGGTTTCATGTATTTTTAAAGTCCTTTTTACCCATTTTTTACTTTTACTACATGGTATTTAAGGAATCATTCTTTTGTTTTCCATACGAGGTACTTTTTGAATTTTCTGACAAAAGTACGAGAAGAATGTTTTTAACTTATACGACATGAAAAGATTTTTACGGTTTCATAATGCCTTATTTTCAAGAATCTTAATCTACAATATTTCATGATTATTTTCAACAAGATCCTTATCTTTTAAAAGTTAGTGGCATTTTGTGAAAAGAAAATGATTTTGAAGAATAAGGGATATTTTCCTCAAGAATTCTTTTCAAGTGTTTTGTAAAAACTATTTTCCATCCAATATGACATTATTTAGTATGATTATGTTTCAATTATAATGTCTCTATGATTTACATGGTTTCACTTTTCTTATGATGAAATACTATCCATTTTTTTATATGGATTATGTTATGATGGGATGATGTTTATGAAACCCATTTTATTCTTTGGGTAATGATGAATGATTTATGTTCATGTTGTGGCGCAAGTAAGAATGATTTCATTATGCAATGGGTGGGACCTATATATCCCTCCAATTCATCAGGTATGGATTTATATCTCATGAGATATACATGGCAGGAAGAGCAACTAAATCCGGTTCAATAATACAGGGTTGGAATGACATGTAAACTCGGTTCAGTAAGGGACATTGTCCACTAATATTGTTTTGGCAGCAATGCCTTGGATACTATAGAAATCATATCATGTGATTGATGTTTTTCCAAAATTACAAGTTTTATTCTCGTTCTATTTTATCATGATTGATGTTCCTTTATGATCTATACCTTACGTACTGCCATGTTTTATGTCATTTCTCAAGATCTTGATGTTTAAACATTATGTTCATGTTTCTAAGTTCAAATGTATATGGTTTGTTTTATTTTCTCCATGATTACTCGTACTGAGAATTTAAGCTCACCCTTTTTATGTTTTCATTTCCCCCATGATTAAAAAAAAGTTTTTAGGTAAGGAAACAAAAAGGGGAAGATTGTTATGGGAGATGTTGAAGATCTTTCAACATGATTAGAAGTTTATATTCCAAGTTTCCAAAGACACTAAACTATTACGGTCCTTGAGTGTTGGTTTTTGTTATGTATTAAGTATTCCACAAGAGTAATGTAATGTTCATGTACATCAGGCAATGAGTCTCTACAGGTATATAGTCAACTGCGACGCATTAGGGACTAGACTTAGATGTGTCCTAATGTAGAAGTGAGCAGTGATCACATATGGTTCTCGATAGTTGAGACAACATGAGAAGACCTATACTACCCATGAACTGAAGTTAGCAGCAGTGGTCTACGCCTTGAAGATGTGGAGACATTACATGATGGGCGGACATTTTATAGTATACTCAGATAACAATAGTCTCAGGTATATCATCTCTCAAAAGGACCTGAACCTAGGACAGTGATGTTGGATTGAGTTCTTCCAGCACTATGACTTCAAGATAGTCTATACTCATGGGAAGGGAAATGTTGTAGGAGATGAACTCAACAGAAGATCTGGTATTTAGCTTCTAGGTGAGGTGATGAAGCAGCTGTCTACTTTATAGATATCCTTTGTATATCGAGATGGAGTATCTATTCTTCAGTCTTTTACAGTCAATCCCGCACTTCATCAGCGATTCAGGGAGGAATAGTGTGGGGACACTAACTACGAGACTCGATGTGTTCCGATATCCAGAGGACGTGCAACTGATGTATTTTTTGAGGGTGGGGGGATCATGTCATTCTCTTCAGAGGATGTACTATGGTACCAGTGTCACTTTAAGATGATGTATTGAGGGAGTTCCACACATCCCCTCTAGAGGTAGATCCAGGTTTCGCGAATATTTATCATGATCTCCAACGACGGCACTGGTGGCCGGAAATGTAGAAAATAGTAGCATAGTTTGACTCCAGGTGCCTCAATTTCCAGCAAGTGATGGTAGGGCATCAGGTACTAGAAGGCTTAGTTAATACTTTCTACGTCTCATAGTGGTAGTAATATGTGATATACCTGGAGTTAGTGACATCACTCCCACGTACATCTATGGGTCATGACACGATTTGGGTTATCGTCAATTGACTCACCAAGTCATCCCACTTCCTACCTATCAGATAGCAGAGAACAGTAGAGAGCATTACAAGCCTCTATCTAAAAGAGATTATGCAGATACATGGTTTACCCTTGACAATTGTCTCCGATTGTGATGCATGTTTTACTTCCCGGCTTTGGAAGGGGTTATAGGAGGCTTTCAGAAAGTAGCTTCATTTGAGCACCGCCTTACATCCTCAGACGGATGGCCAGACTGAGTGGACCATTTAGACCCTCAAGGACATGTTTCATTCTTGCATCCTTGACTTCTGTCACAGCTAGGAGGATCACTTTCATTTTGTGCAGTTTGCATAAAACAACAGCTATCACTCCACCATTGGGATGACACCTTTTGACGCATTGTACATGAGACCTTGTAGATCTTTTTTGTGCTGGACTGGCCTAGGAGAGTTAGTACTAGTGGGACCAGAGATATTATAGGCCACCACAAAAAAGGTAGAGAACATCCAAGATTTAATTAAGACTGCACAGAGTAGAAAGAAGTTGTATGCTGAATGAAGACGGAGACCTATGGAGTCCGAGGATGTCAACCACGTCTTTGTATGGGTCTCACCTCGATGAGGTTTTTAGAGATTTGAATGAAGTGGAAAGTTATCTTTGAGGCTCATTGGACCCTCTAAAGTCCTTTGCAGAGTTGGCGAGGTGGCTTAACGCTTGGCTCTTCCACCTCAGTTGCACCGGGGGAACGACTTCTTCAATGTATCCCAGTTGAGGAGATATGTGCACGACCCTTCTCACATCATCGACCAAGGGGAGCTGGACATTGATGATGGGAGACTTTTACGGAGGTTCCAGTAGATATTGAGTATCAAAATGATTGGGTCTTTCATGGTTGGTCGATACCAATGGTGCACATTCATTGGAAACACAGGAACCTCTAGGAGAGCACATGGGAGCAGGAGGTTCATATTCGTGCTCAGTACCCCCAAATGTTTTCATAGTTTTTTATGAGGAATTCCAGGACACAAAGCCCTATGGTTGGGAGAATGTAAAAACTTTGAATTTCCATTTAATTTTTTAAAAATTAAATGATAATTTTAAGAGTCCGCGAAAATTAAAGGCGCGTTATTCCCAGGCCTGATGTGCCCAAAATGAATTTATGAACTTTTTTTGGGTACATTCAGTAAACATGGGAGGAGGCTTCTATTGATTTTGAACCGATGCTGGGAATTGAAATCTGAGGGAACTGTTGAACTCGAAGTGACACTATTCGCATAAAGAGACATTCACCCTGACCGCAGTAGGTCGAGGGTGAATGTTATAATTTTGGGGTTTTTGTGGAAAGAGAAATAAAATAAAACAAACGTTTATTTTATTTTATTTTTCTTGGAACCTCCCATGTGAATGGTTTAATAGGTGGGGACCACCAGAAATAAACCTCCCATGAGAGTTTATGGATATAGGGACCACCTGAACTAAATCCTCTCATAGGTTATGGTTGTGGGGACCACCTGAGGCACAACCCCCTTTGAACTCCCTCTTAAATGTGCGGAAGCATCTTTAACTTCCCCCACATTAATTATGCCAACACCTCTTGATTAATGGTGGAAATTCAAATTAAATTAATATCCGAATTTAATTTTTATTGGATTTTCATTCATTGGGAGGAGTGTTGGCAAAGCACTTGTAAAAACTTTACGCTCTCCAACGAAAAATACCTCCCAATGATGAACGACCACCGAAGATCGATGAACGAGGAAACCGACCCCGAGCCAGATCGGAATCACCTTTTATAGGCAACCAACGTGGGTCGTCTCTGATGACATCGAACCAACGATCTGGATGCGCCGATGTTACCGACATCACCCCTTCCAACGTCAATGAGAAAAAAATCTAGGGATGTGTTTTAATTTGAACAATGATCAATTCACTATTACTTTGAATCATCTTCCATGAGTCGTATGTTACCGCCCTAATGCAGAGGGTACAAGCCAAAAAAACATGGCCCGACCCCTCCACATATATTGTGGATCTTTTTAGTGATTTTATCTATGGTGACAGTAACCGGTGCCAGCCGTTGGCACCAGTGGAACTCGAGAGCCGCGACGAAGGCGACAAATGAAAGGCGGCCGGTAAAGCTGGATGCCAGCAATAATACGGAGCTCCGCCACCCCACAGCCTCCACGACCCCTGGTGCTCTACCACCCTCGGCCTCTACTGCCCCACAGCCTTCATTCCCCATGGAACTCTACCACTCGAGGCCTCCACCGCCCGCGTCCTCCGCCACCCCGCGGCCTCCGCACCCTGCACTTCTCGTGGCCTCGCGCTGTCCCGCACCGCCCCGCGACAATCGCAGCCACCACCGCCCTGCGGCACTTGTGGCATCGCACCGTCCGGCGACACCCGCGTCCTTCGTCATCCTTCTTCACCTACGGCCCGGAGCCATCTAGCCGCCCCGTGGCCTCTGATGCCCTGTAGCACCCATAAACACCTGCATCCATCGTGGCCCACGTGGCCTCTGTCCCACCCCGCGCAGCCCAGGCCGGGCTGCCCAGTGCGGGCCAGACAGCCTAGCGCGGGTTGCGCCGCCCTGTGTGGACTGGTCCAGAACCAACAGGTTGGGCC
This sequence comes from Viscum album, assembly GCA_963277665.1. Taxonomy (NCBI): domain Eukaryota; kingdom Viridiplantae; phylum Streptophyta; class Magnoliopsida; order Santalales; family Viscaceae; genus Viscum; species Viscum album. The sequence continues at coordinate 1,278,377,669 of OY728133.1, forward strand.
GCCCAGGTGGTCGGGCCAGACTCAGTGGGTCTGGCTGGGTCGACCCTAGCCCGGTCGGCCCAGGCCGGGATGGGCCGGGTCGGACCAGACCACGACCCACTTCGACCCATTTTCGCACTTTCGACCATATCTTTGGCAAGATAGGTCCATTTAATGAACCGATTGCGCCACCAGAAATCATATAGTCAGATGGTCCCTTTTAGTATACCCCACTAGATATTTGAATAAAGTTGGAGTATGGTCGGGTTGGATCGAGCACAAATCCAACCGGTCCCTTGGGACTAGAAGGTTAATAACTCACTGACCGAGCGTCTGATTGACGCACCGTTTGTTGTGTTGAGACCCCTATGACGTGGTGGACCATTGAGATACTTCTTCATGAGACTTTTTGGCAGTTGGACTATTGACTAGTGTCTTAAGGGGTGGACCTTCCCAGAGACAAGAAATCCTAGTGCCATAATACAGTAGCTGGATGTGATATGAAGAATAAAGAGTGATCCTATGTGGGTCATCACCTAGAGATTATATATGGTTTAGCACATAGCAATGCTATGTGGGTTAGCACCGAGCGATCCTGTGTGGGTTAGCACCGAGTGATCATTTTTGGGTCAGCACCAAGCAATCCTATGTGGGTCAGCATCAGAGCCTCTTAAAATATTATGATGATTCAGTTGTTACAACTAATCTTCTCTACTACTGTACTTAAGTTATACCTGAGGTGACCTGAGTTAATATCTGTGTGGTACATTCCATCGTGGTAATACCTTGGTGGTATTCCTCTGTGTGGTGTACATGTGTGGTACATTCCTTCGTGGTATTATTTCCTTTTTGCAACAGTTGAGCATGGGGCATTGGAGTTGGACTCTATGTTTTCCTCATGATTGATATGGGTTTACAAGATAACATATGTATATGTATGGGTATAAACCTATATAGGGTTATCAGTTGTTTCTATTCTTGGTGGTTTATCCTTGGTATATTTTGAGAGTCCTTAAGGGTCTCGGGGTCCCAACTGAGTATCTTTATACTCACCCATGTATGGGTTATTCACGCACTTCATTGTGTTTAGTGCAGATGACGAACATTGCTGAATGGGAACGAGGGTACCAGGATTGGAGGTAGCTCGGAGGTGGACATTAGACAAGGAAAACCACAGAGACGGCCATTATTTAGTTGTACCTAACCTTTAGGTAGGATCCGTGGTGGACGATCCAGGAGCTGCTTTCCATATATCAGTTGTATTGTACTTTACAGTTTTCCTTGTACATTCAAGCTGGGCATGCATTCTGGACCCTTTTTACTTATTGTACTCACTCTATTTACTATTCAGTTATCTTGATTTCATATCTTGCTGTGAGCATGGTTGTGTGTGTTACAGGTTATAAAGGCAATGCCTTTCCATTTTTAGGGAATACGCCTTCGGTGCTAGTCGCCCGCACCTGGCCAATGGAAGGCGAGCTTGGGTTAGTCAAGGCACGGTCCCCGGAGGAAAGGTCATGAAATAATTTTTATATGCATTTATTGATGAAAAAAATCACACACCATGTTTCCAGAACTGACTGCGGGCTTCAGGGGTCAGGGTCATCATAGTCTCCCCACATCACTTATAAAAGTCCACCTTATATCATCTTATCCAAACACAATTTGGGAACAATACTTTATCCAATACCTAAAAAAGATTACCCCTAGACCCACTGCCCTCAGCGTTTAGGATACGGTCTATCCAAAATTCCAAAACATAGAGCCATATGTTATAAACCAAAAGGGTTGTTGTAAGAGAAGTAATATGTCCTAAAACACATATATGAAGTTTATTTCTTCGCAGAACACCTCCAAATCCTATTTAAAAATTCAAAAATAATAACATTAGGATAATACATAATATATGATGTTAATATGAATATCATAAATGAATTATTCATATCCTTTCCCATACTATATGGAATGAATACAACCATCATGTATATATCTAGATTACCACCACAATGAAGCATTGTGAATGGTTATCCATCACCTCCTCTTAGTGATGTCTATTATGATTTATTTAATAAATATATAATTTTTAAATGAAATAATTTACAACCTATATATCTATAGTATTATCAAGTTTCATTCATTTAAATCAATTGAAAAATGATAACACCATTTCTGCATACGTGTGGACCTCCACCTCCATGAAGTGTTGGGAATTGATTATCATGACCTCATCTCATGGATGATATTTATAAGTTTATTTATATATATTTTATGATATTTATAATATAATTATATTTCATGAAATAAAGAATGATTGTTCAGTTCTTTCCATACTTATTATTGATTAATTGATATGGTACTCATCAATACCTACGACCCACCACCTCCTTGATAAAATCATATTTTAGTTATAACATTCATTCATTATTGTTATTAAAGTATGTTTTTTACCAAAATTATTTTTAATTGATGATTATTAATATATAGTTAATATAATTATGTCTTTATTTTCCCTGGTCAACATGAAAATATCAATTGTGACATATGACTAGAATATCATCAAAACATCTCATGTGAACTTAATTGATCATTGACTTATAAATAACATGATAATAAATAAAGTAAATAGAATTATAAAAATAAAGAATGTGGTTATGAATTTTAATAATTTATATCACATTATAATTTATGAATATATGGAATATATGTGATGAGTTAGACTTAAGGTAAGAGACCCATAAAAGAATAAAAATTTTCACTGTTTTAAGGATTTATTTTATAAATCTTTTCCTTCAATATCCACGGTCATTAAAATATTTTATGGATTTATATATATATAAATAAGTAAGTTGTAAAAGAAAATTTTTAGAGTTATTGAGTATATAAGAAAATTTAAAATGTATCATTTAACATAATTTATATGAAATATTTTTAATTTTCAATTGTAAAAATTATTTAACATTTTAATATATTTAGAACCAATGTATTTTCCTATCACCAAAATGAAAATGTGATGTTTTTCCTCCATTATATGGTTCAATGTAATGTTTTTCAAAGAAGCCCTATTATTTCCTTTTTTCAATGTAATTTTAATGGATTTTTATATGTAAGGGGATTTTTTTATATTTTAATGTGTTTTTCATATGGGTTTAAAGGTAATTTTATAATGGTTTCTAAGGAAAAGGTGTGAGAATAAAAATTTTATTCATTAAATGGTATTTCTTCATTAATGATGTTATCATTAATTAAATATAATTTTTATACTAATAGTTGTTCCCAATACATCTTGTAGAAATGGTTGACTATGATATATATTATATGAATGTGTTTGACTGCTATAGATTTCCGATGAATCGGTAAATGTTAATTAACATTAATCGAAATAGGGCGGAAGTTAAACAAGATTGTTTCCCATATAGATTTAACTAGGTTGCAGTTATTGAATATATAATTGAACATTGGGTTATTAATCTAATTTTCTATATTTCTTAATTTTTTTAATTTCATAATGTGAGTTTTTATGGTTTTCTATAAGAAATTAGTGTTATTTTTTAACTATCGATAGGACTGATTTCACATGCCTGTGGAATAGTTTGATAAAGGTAAACATTAGGTGTTTTTATGTTTTCATATGACTCATGAATTTCATTCTATTACGTATCTTATTAATATTATTTTTATCATCTAATGTTTCGACATGTATTTCATAGTTTTTAAGGAATATAATGATCAATGTTGATGTAATGATCAATGTCATGAAATATTTCCACAAAATAATAATGGGTATCATTTTAATAATAATTATATTGCATGATAACGCATAGTGAGTTGATTTTTCAAATTTTTTATGTATGGATTTTTCTTTTAATATTAATTCCCTTCCTCTCTGAACATATAATCCAAACAAATTTAATTTAGTGAATGAAGGTGGAATAATTAAAATTACACATGATTTTTTCATATTTTAAAGGCATCCCCCTATATAGGATCCTTTTTAGACCCTTTTTGGAATATGTACACGTTATCACCACTTAATATATGGTATGAACATGTAGTCTATCATGGATATCAATGATATATCTAAACATTAAGGATTTATTTTTTTTCAGAAAATGTGGTGATCTAATAAAATTAGAATAATGTTAGTTCAAAAAATTTATCAATCCAAATTCACTATGGAGTCTCTCATGTCTTTATATTTGGGACCTTATAAGTCTCTCATATTTTTATATAAATAATTGTGTAGTATCTAATAATTCATTAGTATGTACGATTTTAAAAAAAATCAGTGGTGGTGATCATGGACCGAAGGAAGGAATTAAAAACCCATCAACATTTTTCCTACACAACCTCTATCAATATTGGCTTAATTTTTAAACAAATAAATTATTTTTATATTATAAAATCATTAAAAGATATCATGTAGAAACTATTAAAAAAGCATAATAATAATATAATCTTATTAAATTCTATTCATATATACTCACATTATCAATCATTATATGTCTAAAAACAAAGGGTTTTTTATTTTAGGATTTCTTATTTTGTATTTAAATTTTTGTAATATAATCGATAACATTTAATGTGATTATGATTCTAATAATAAATCATATTATTGATATATATATATCATTATATTATAACTCTCATTATATAAAGAATATCATATTGAATATTCATTAATGAATATTTATTATTTTTCAATAAATTTATAATTAATTTAGAAATAAAAAAATATAGGGCTAACTAATTCATGATTATCATTTTTTTCTCATATGTATTACCAATGTTTTTTTAGATTATGTGGGGTTTCATTGTTGAAAATAATTATATTTGTTTTTAATTTGTTACTTATTAAAAATATATCTTTTATAGATTAATTTTTTAGTTACCATTATTTTTTTGAATAATTTCAACATTGGATATGAAATATTTATTATAAAGAATAAATATTTATCAATTTAAATGATAAAAAATTGATGGAAATATGGAATTAAAAAACCAAAAAATTCTTATTAGTTTTATCACTTATAGTATTCACTCTATTTTTCTTGCTTCTCTATTATTCCAAAATGATTGGATTTCATAAATAAAAATTCATTTTTTTATTAGTTATAGTTTGAAGCATTACAAGAATGGTTTACTGACCTGATAGAGTGAGGTAGATATATAATGATGCATACCCCTAAAAATAATGTTTTTTATGCACATATGTTATTGGGGAATTATTGGTGGACGGTAGTGAGGGCATGGTGAAAGGTATATCTAATTGAGTAATTTTATATTAATAAGGAAAATTATTCTATATTTTTGGAGTTCCCAACTACATGACATGTATTACAATTTCCCATAAACAAATACTCAAAAAAACATTTCTATATGTTAATAAAATAAACATTGAATTTAACTCCTATAACTATTTCTATATGTATCAGTGTTGGTTGTATAATGGTTAATCATATTTGTAAATATATATAATGATCAAGAACTCTATATCACACATTACGTATCGTATTAAAGGAAACTCAACATGTATATCTTATAAATTCCTTGTATCCATGTAAGATTCAGACACAATGAACCTATTAAAGAACATTTTCTATTGTATATCCACCATATTTCGGTGATCATAATACATTACCAATGTACCCATGTAATCATACCCAATGTGAAACACAACAAGGCAGGATGCGTACATTTTAGGAAATAATATTATATAATATATTTTATTATTTTATAATCTTTTATGAAATATGAGTATATGATTCATTACTATGTTTCATATATTATTTTATAGTGTGTTTACTCATTTATTAAGTAATTTTTTTTATTCATTTGATAATATAGAGTTATTTAGTTTCAAAGAGGATATGACATGTTCGGCAGGACAACATGTGGTTGTTTGGGATTAGTTAAAATCATTAAGCTTTTGTATCTAGGGAATGTGTCCTATAAATATTTGTATAATGGTACAAAACCCACTTGCCCATGGTCCCTTCCAATAAGGTATATAAATTCTACACATGTAGTATCTAACACTATCCACCAATGTATGTTAAATATGTTGAGGTGTTGGTAATCAATAGGGGTTAATAACCCACATGATTGGTGTATGATTCATAATTTAATGTGAAATGTATTATTAATACTACTATGTTATATTTTTTAAGAGGATTATTCTAGACATGTGAGGTGATTTAAATAATATGTTTTTATGGGATTATTAAGATTATTCTTTCAATTAGACATTAGTTGGGATGTGACATGGGGAAGGATAACTTTTTAGAAATTTGTAACTTATTATCATAAATGAATATGTTTAGTTATAATATAGAGATGAATAATTATTCATATTTCATTATATATTCTACTGCATCATAAAAGGTATAATTATAAACTCTCCATCATGGTCTTTAAGTAAACACATGTTGTGTCCATTCTGACAATGATTAGTGAGGTTGTGATTTTAGAGGATGTGGAGCAGGTGGAACTAGTGTAGTTTGTGCATTGGATTGATTGGATTTATTTTTAAGTAGTGTTTATCATATCAATATTTTCACAAAGAAAATTTCATTTATCCCAATGATAATGGTTAGACATTTTCTGGGGATTCTGGGTACAGTATATTTAATTATTAATGATTTTGGGTTTAGTTTATTAGGATTTCAATTGTGTTAATATTCAAAATTTACTACAAATAAAAAATTTTCTTATGTTTTCACTAATATATATATAGTTATGGTGATTTATCAATTTATATGGATTTATAGGATAAGTACTTCTATCTATGATATATGTATTCTAGGTGCTTGATGATATCCTTATCAGTACATGTTGAAGGATTATATCCATACCTAATTCATAACACCAAATTATGTGGGATCCTAATAGGTAAATTCCTATAAATTATTATTTAAAATATATTTACATTTGAATTTATTGAAAATATATATATAACTCATGTTTTTAGCTAAAAAATATTATTTTTTTATCATGTGGGAAAGAATTTTACTCACCAAATATAGGAGCTTTAACATAATAAATTATGAGACATAATTTTGGTTGACCAGGTGCGTAGCTATGTTTTTTTGAAATTACTTAATATTATCTATACCGTTATTTCATGGCGATGTCATGTATCCCTATAATTGGATGTAGAAAGAAAATTGGGTGTCGTGTTTTTATATAAAGAAAATGATGATTCTTTTGTGTGACATCACAATATATCCAAATAAAAAAACTTATTATTTAGTGTTCCAATATAACAAATGTAATGTCATATTCATAGTTATTGTTCTAGACATATTGAATCATCCTAATGCATTTTTACCCTGAAACAATAGATGATATTACATCACAGATTTGACTCATTAATGTACATTCATAAGATATTGAAGTTTTTATTATTGAATAAGTTATTTGGGTCATGTAAATATTTTTTTTCGTGTCTTTTGTATTATAATATATGGACGTATTGATGTATAATTTACATTTTTTAGTATTATTATATATTCATTCTTAGGATTATTATATATAATTTAATAATATTTAGTTTATGATTATCATGGTCTAAAATGAAATATTTATTGTCTTTTATATAAAATTGAATTTTAAATATTTCATAAATGAATGAATGTTACTGTTTGTACTTTTTATTTAATTTTCAATAATCAAATCAAATACAGATCACTCCAAAATTAATTTTTTTACACTAATGAATATTATGAATCTTACAGTGGTCATGGAGTGAACCTAAGGCATTGAGCCATTTTAGATGATATAATCAATTATATCTCACCATGGTCATAAAATATTGTATAATGATAATCGGTTTTTATAATTTCATATTATTTTCTCTAACTAATTTTATAAGTGATAATAGATTTTTTAAATTATGTTTTAAAAAAATTCATACAAATCAAGATAACATGAATACTGTTGTTTTTAAAATTCCCATGAATAATTGGATTTAATTTAGTAATTCAATGTGTTATTATATTTTTAATTACATGAAAATTTATATATGGGATAACATTTAATTATCAATTTATCGTAATTTTAGATTTTTCATAAAATAAATTTTCAATTTATTATCATGAATCTATTTTGAATTTTAAAAAGTTTATTCCAAAGAAAATTTGATAATAGAATATCCATTTGTTAAATAATATAGTTTTTAATAATTTAAAATTTCTAAAACACTTTATTATAGAAATATTTTATAAATCAAATAAATAAAATCCAAATGGATATACAATAATATTCAATTTTTGGTTGAATTCATATATATGTGGATAGTGATATGGTGATTTATCATACATGATATCATTATTTTTAATGAATGTAAATTTTTATACATAAACTAAATGTGTTATTGGTGAGTTATTTTTCCATTCGTTTTTTGAGGGATAATTTTTTTACATAGATTTTATCAATATTCAATGTTTCATGAAATGGATTGAATTTAACATGGTGATTAAGTTAAATGTTGATAAGAAATGGTATTTCAATATATGCATTAATGTTTTCAAAAAATGGAATTTAATGGGACTAGATTTAATGAGAGATTAAATCTAGTATATAAAAATAAAAATATTGTTTTACGAAAATATTGATTTTTATGAATAATCAATATTTTAAGATGTGGTTTAGGAAATAACATGAATATTTTCAATTTCAATTGAATTAAATTTCTATAATTTGGTAATTATTCAAATATTTTTTTATGTGTTGTGTCATTGGACAATAAAATTCATTGTATGGTATGATTATACATACATATAGTTGATTAAATTTAATATTTATGAGATATTATTTTTAATGGAGTATTTTACATGCATGGAAGAGATATTTTTCAGCGATTATTATGGAATTATTGTGAATGTTTGTGCATATATGACTTTTTTTGGAATGTATCAATTTTCAAATATAGTAAACCATTTTTGGATCAAGGAATTAAATAAGCTAAATTAAATATATTGAAACTCTTTTTATTTCCTAGTGATTGAAAATTTAAATTATTAATTATGCTAATTTTCTTTGTAATATTATGTCAAATATTTTAATTATTATAATTTGAATAAAAAATACAATAGTTGTTTTGAAATTTTATCTAACCATTTTTGATATATGAAACCTAATTTATGTTTTCATAATTGCAAAACTTTTAATTATAAAACATGAAATTGATATTTTAAATGTAGATAATTTATTTTATGTAATAAATACCAAATAGATGGTCTCTAAGAAATAAGAATTGAGTTACTGGAGAACTCTTTGTCTAGATAGAACACTAAGGGATCATCTATTTATTCCTAATGAATGATTATAGATGACTATCATTGAGTTCATGGAAACTGAAAGTTTTCTTGATGAAGTACCCACATAGGTCTAACATGATATTCAACACCACAAATTCATCCATAATGACACACATTTCTGGACACCAAGTACTAGTGGGTGGTTCAATGATAAGGATAAATACATGATAGAGAGTTTATGAAATAATATGGTACTTTTATGGTTATCTAAATTCAAGTAAGACTTGACATGGCCCTGCAGGAACATACTTTAATGGAGACTTTTGAAAATTCAGTTACCACTTCATGAAAATATGAAGAAGATTGATCCACACATTGACTTGGTTTGCATCCATTTTTTCAACTCTTAATATAACCTAAAACATATGTTCATTGACTGTGCATATGGAGAAAAGTTATTGGCTTATGCCATATGGTTTTTTTATGTGAACAAGGGTGTCGACTGATAGATTGAATATCAACTAGACTTTGTCGCTCAAAATAAACATAGCCCACAGGTGCATCAACTCCTGCTTGAAGCGACACCATTAGTGATAACCTAAATATAAAGGGTTAAAGAAGGATTCTAATTTTCTATACCACCCACCAGCAATTCATGATGGAGTTCTTGACTAGCACAGTGAGGTCTATACTACTTCCAAGGTGGAAATGTGGGTCGTGAATAACAATGTAAGTGATCATAACATTCTTCAGATGTTGGGGGTTGTTGGTCGCTTCAAAAAGCCCTTTTTCTTAAATATGTGAGAAGGATCCAACCGATTTTGTCTTGATTAAATGTTAACATGTATGGAATGGCCTTAGGAAAGTGTGTACCCTCGGGTTGTGGTGGTGTCTTCCATACACACTGTGGATTGGGAAAACGCTACTTCTACCATTATATTTGAGTTAGAAATTATTAGAGTGCATAGATGTAGGTGATGATTATTTCCCCCAAGATTGATGTCCTCTATCAATGGACCATCCTATGGGTTGAATCAGACTCTAAAAATTACATTGTGGATTTAATGACCTGAACCGGGAATGTACAATGAGACATTCGTCCTCACTAGATTAAATGTATTAATCAAGAATACCAGCTCAATCTGCATGTTACACTAGTGTATAGAGAAGAAAATTATGTAGTGGATTACTATTCCATGAGAGAAATAATGGAATCGGGAACGATGTGGTCATTCTGAGACTATAATTTATGTGCATCATTGATTGATGATGATTTTTAGGGAGTTGTTGACTCACTTCTTCATAAGTTCCCATCTAACACCTGACATTGTTTGTTCAATTTTTCTATTAATAAATTTTAGGATAAACTCTATCGAGCTCTAAGATCTTATTGGAATTATAGGTTAAAAATTATTTGTTTTTATTTTTGTTATTAATTTGTTTTAGATAATGGAAAGTAAAATTTTAATTACATATTCATTATTAAATTGGTTTTATATTAATTAAATATAAATTTAATTTCTATAAATGAATTTTTTTTATATGCTGATATATTTATAATAATTAATGATATTAGAATTCGTGATAATATATAATTTAATAAATTATATTACAAATTAATTTAATGTATTTACATTGAAAATAATTTAGTGATTTTGAATGGGTTATACTTTAAATTATATATTATTAAATACTATATAATTAATTTATATGGAAATTTTTTATCATATATTACATAATATAGGAAATATAAAAATTAAAATATTGTGTTGCTGGTATTTATGATTAAATGTAAGGATTTTTTATAATAATAAACATTTTATTTATTTCAACAAAAAAAAATATTTTCTATATTTTTGATAAAATAATTATAAATAATAATAAAATGAATTTTAAATGTTATGATAAATGAGTGTAGTTTATAATTTGATTGATCATAATAGTATAATTGTCTATTTAAACAAATTATTGACAATATTTATTATATAAGGGTTGAAAATAATATATAAAATTTGGATTATGATAATGATATTTTTATAATATTAGTGGGGGATCACATTTTTATTAATCCAAAGAAATGTATATGTTTTCTTTATCAGGTAATTGGAAACACATTATGTTTCATTTATGATCACCGGTAATTAAAGAAATCACAACTTTTCTTATAGGATCATACATATTGGTGTAAGTTGGTTCCAAACATCATCCCAGCTCATCTTGTGCTCGTATTTTCCTACACCCCAGAGCCCATCGATAGGTTGTGCCAACCCAACATAACCATGAAAGGAAACATATGAAGGCCATAACCCACAATATCTTCCAAGTTTGGCAACACCACTGGAATACATGCACTAATGTATTCTGTGTCTTATTATCACAACAGTCCATATTTCACCTATAACCCTACATCACCCATGCGCAACCAAAATATCCTCTACCATCAGTGGTACCTCCCCATAATCACTCAAATTTTAAATTTTACTAGTTTTCCAATTACCCAAATTTAATTTGGGGCATATACAGTCAAGGTCAACCCTCAGCTTGAGATGCTATTGGCAGTCCCTATTCCTCTCTTAACAACCACCCATTTTAAAAATTAGATTAGGTATTTAATTAAAACATCTTTCTATGATCAGTTAACATGTTCTAGGATTTAATTGGGTGTTTAATTCAAAAAAATGATCTATATTAAATTATTAAAAAAATATTAATAACTAATAACTTTATATATATACTTGTATTAATTATTTACTGAATGTTAATGTTTTTTATTAAAGGTGATAGTTATTATTAAAGAAGATATATATATTAATTTTTAAATAGTATATATTGATTAGTATTTATTGATTTTTACTTGTATGTGGTCTTTTATATTATAATTTTATTTTTAAAATTATTTTTATAATGATACTTTAATTATCTATTTTTATCATAATGTAGTGAAATACAGATTATATAATAATAGTGTTTTCTTGAAATTATGTTTTATAGGATAATTACTTATTCATTTTTAAAATATTAGTTATTCATATAACAATTTGATGTACATTATATCATGATATTAAAGGTAAAATATATTCATATAATTTGTCAGTATAAAAATGGAATTGGATGGTTTCTTGTTATATAATGCATGATAATTGGAGAAAAATTAGAAGATAATGTGATTAAAATATTATTTATTGTTTTCTAATATATCATTATACATAATCTAGGTAATTTTAATACATTTCATCATCATCAATGTAATTTATGTAGGAGTATATATATGATTCCTTTTGACATTATTACTATATTGTTAGAAAAATTAAATGAGAGAAACATATGAAAGATAATGGAACCTATAAATATATTTTTTGTTTAAATATAATTATTATAATTTTTATTTTGTTATAAAGTAAATAAAATTTAAGTTGAACTAGACTTTTTCAATCAGTGAATATATTTTGGATGTTTCAATTCACATTTTATGTAATCTAATATTTTGAATTTTTTTAATTTGGTTGTTTTGATAATTTTATTTCAATAATAAATTTATGTGGTTTTCAGTTTCACATTATAATATGGATGGATATGAAACATTAATATTTTTAAAAAGGATTTGGTAATATTTTTGATTGTTTATAATTCTTTATAGCGCATTATGTTTTGTAGATTAACTATAAGAGGTTTTTCTATTATCCTTGTATTATTTTATATATGGTTTATTTTGTTTTTTATGTTATTTGTCACATTCTATAATTAATGATGGTGGAGAGTGAATATGTGTTCCCCAAAAATTATAATATCAAAATTAAAAAACATTAATGAAAATATATAATTACAATATATTCCAAGGATAATTTTAGTGTATTGATTTATAGAATTAGTAGAAAACATAAATTAATAAAATCTATATATTTTCATTTAATTTATATTTTTAAAATTTAAAATAATTTTTTTCAAATTTTAAAAATCCATCATTATTTTCAATAAATTATACACAATTTTTTATCATCAAGACAAATCTTATATATTAATTTTTATCATAACAAGGGGAAATATAAACATAATAATGGGGATATATAATATTCTTAGTAATGTTAAAAAAGAAGGTAAAATTCATTGATTTTATGTGAGAATAAGATAAGATATATATATGTATTATCAAGATATATGTGAATTTTATACCCAATAAAACATAGTACACTAGTAATGGAAAAGGGTATGGTATATCATAAAATCTTATAATATGTTTTAATGGATTTATAAATAATAAATGTTAAAAATCATGAATTTAAATTAAACATATAAAGGTGACCTATGTAAATTCATAAGAAAAATATTTGGATAAAATGTTGTTTCCACACCCATATGAGGACAAACACATTAGTTCCAAACTAGACTATCTTGTGTGATATTAAGAAAATCAATTAATTAGAGGGTGGTATGGTAATTGATACATCATCATATATACATATTACTACGACATTAAATCATTAATTCGTAATATTACAATGTCCCATGGAAAAAATGGGGTCTTTATACATTTCAAGTTGTATCATAAATTAAAATATTTTATAATTAAATCAATATTTAGAACTTGATATATCATTTTAAAAGAAAATTTTATCCAATGATATTTAGTAACAATCATGGTAAATACCAAAAAATAATGAATGTATAAGTTTTTTAATTTACACTAAAAAGATAAATGTTATGTTATATTTTAAAAACATTTAATAAATAATAAATTTATGGAATATTGGTGAAAAAAATTAAACCAAATAAATGTAATAAAATATATCATCCTTAGAAATTCATTGGATGAAATGTAATTCCAACTAATAGTGTATAGTTTCCAAATGTAAATGAAGTGATAGATCTCTCCTTTAATATAAATAAATTATTCACAATACTTCTAATGAAAGGATGTGGATTGAGTGACTCAAACAATATCCTTTATCAATTATAAAATAATCTAATTAATGGTGCCATCAATGAAAATAATTTTGTTAGGAGAGTTAGGAAAATATATTTTGACATACGAAACCTTTTTATCTTATAGGAAACATTTATCTAATTGGTAAAATATTATAAATTTAGGATACATATAGTTTAATTAAGATAAAAATAAACCAAGAAAAATTGTATCATGAAAAAGGAAAAAATAGGAATTCTTTGATTTACTGGAAGATGCTATAAAACGATTCATTTTATACATTGAAGAAAATGAATAATATGGAGATAGATAAAAATTCAATCGAATCATAAATAAAAGATAATTATAATAAAATGAGTTAACCCAAACAATTCATTCATAATTTTTTCATATTATTAAGTGAATAATCATTACATATCATTATGATACATTCTATAAATATTAAATTTCACTATTTTTTGGAAACATGGATACTCAAGTAGTTGGTACATAAAAAATTCTACATCATCTCTTTCTATGTTATTGAAATTAGAACCCTTATTAGAACAATCATACATAATTTTTTTTATTTAGGAGAAAATGGAACATAAAATAGGGTAAGATTTTATGCACAATAATAATAATTGACGGAAATATCATTAAATATTCGTAATGTTCTGATTACATGATATTAAAATTTTATTTTAATACCTGTAATTCATTATACTAAATAACCTGACTTGGAATAATTTTCTTAGAGTTCGTAATACATGAACCGTAAAAGAATCATATAACATAAGACATGAGAGTATAACATATAAAAATATCATATATATAAATATTTATGAATAATGTGGGGCATAATCCTAAACAATTAAACTATATGTAAAAGAAATCCACTGATACCTATATCACTTACTAGGCAATAGATATCCAATAATCTACCTAAATTATAGTTCATATGACCAACCATATACCCTTATTTGGTATTCATATAACATAAAGGGTACCATTTAAATTCATAAATAATAAATATTTATATAATTAATTTGTTGTATATACATTAAGGAACCATCCTTGAAAACTATATATATTGTGATTTTAATCTAAAATATACATTTCTATTGTCCCAATGTTCATTTATGGTTATAGTTTAAGATAATTAGTATTAACTAAAACAAGGTAATACCATGTATTTCAAGTGGACACATGTACTCAATGTCCATTTATTCCATTAAATTATTGTAAAAAAGGGCTTCTCTATATGAAAAATCATCACAATATTCCTCTTGATCTCATCCATGTCCAAAATATTAATTGAACAATAGAAAAAGATTTTAAAACATGTTTTGTTTAAAAAGAAAATATCATTTTAGAGCATAAATAATGGAAATATTATTTTACTAAATTCATATAAAAACATTTTCACAAAAACATTCCATTTTGCCCTTAAAATTAATTATCATTTCAAAAAAAATAAATGTTATACCATTTGGAAAGCATGTGACTCTCCTAAAATCTCACAAGAAATAATATATGATATATAAAAGTAACTATGGATACAATGTTCAATATAAATCATAAAATTGTTGTAACTAATATTTTGAAACTCCAACTCCAAAGTATCTAATGCATTGGATGTTATAACATAACCACTCGTCCAAGGATTATCACAAAACCACCCATAATTAGTCAAACAAATAAACATAGATACATTTATTATACTAGAACCACCCATAATTGGTTTATAATGTGACCACCGATAATTAAAACAACACCAAGTACCATAACATAAAAATTCATCCTGAATTATTCCACCATAAATCACTCTTCAAGGAAAATTTTCATTTAATTTTGAAATCAATCATTTTAAAAAACAAAGCACATAAAATGGAAAAATATTTCATCAAAAGTTACCATATAAATGTTTTATGTAAGATTAAAAATATTATGGTGACATGAAGGGTAAATTAATTCATGTAATATATGAAAAATCTATATTTCTAACATTTTTATAAATAAGCATTATATGTTGTTTTTTAATAGGAATGTCAAGTAAAAATATCATATAATTGATGTAATTACTAATAAAATGAATTTATTATGTTTATCCACTAAAAATTGACATAATATAACAATATAAACAAAATTAATTTTCACACATAATATTTAAATAGTTTTTAGTGAATATGAAGTTGAACAAAAAGAATAGAAATTAGGATGAGAATTACATTATCTCAATTTGAATTATTAAAATTTATTCATACTTCCTATATAATGTTTTAAGGAATTTTATTAACATATTATAGTTAAATATTAAATTTTATAATACAATATATAAATTTTTTAAACAATATCAAAAATCCACAATTTATAATTTATAATTTATTCATTTTTTTGGTATATTCCTTTCATGGTTTCTTGATCGGTTAATTTGTGCATAATTATAATTTATTTTCAAATGGAAATAATACTCTATAAATGGAATGAATTGTAATTAATTCACTTAAATATTTATAAGTTGTCCCATATATCATTTTTATTTCTAAAATTATGATGATTAATTTGAAAAAATGTTAAAGATAAAATTTTAGACTATTTTGGATGTTTTTATAACCATAATGAACCAGTTTCATATTATTTAATATTTTTCCAATATATAATTTATATAATATGTAATAAGTTTTCATATACTATTTGAAATATGATTTAACCTTAATAATTGTTTTATGACCATCCATGAAAGAGGTAATGGAAAATAAATAATAACTCTCCCTAGACACAATGAACTTCCATAATGTTGTTATTGGATTCATTCCTTTTCATAAGTGGAGTTAATAAATATAATAGATATAAGATATTACATTATATATATTTTATTCATTTATATAAAACATTATAGAGTTATTACTAATTTATGGGTGAAATTGGTAAGTATAATGTATTAGAATAATATAAATTAAGTTAGGTTCTTGAAGGTAGTTACCACATGAATATCACCTCATTAGAGGACACTTATGGACCTTGGTATAAGTATTTTAGTGAAAAAAACCCAAAATTTATTTGGGGGTAGTAGATATCAGAGGTTTTGATAGATATTTTAGGTTAATAAACTATTTTATGGTGAAATGGGGTGGTGGGGAGTGGTATTTATTCATGGAAGGGTGGTTTTATGTGATTAAATAATAATAATTTTTTTATTTAAAGCCATCCACATTTGGGAATAATTAATTCAGAATTATTATATTGATATTTAATTATGTCATAGATTTTGGTCATTGATATTACCAAGAAAACTCATTAAAATATGTATTTATTGTTTATTTAATGTTATTTTATTTTAATAATGACATGTGTAATTAGTTTATGTATAATTCGGTAAATATAATTTCATACCACATAATAATTTCTATACCAACAAAATTAACATGAAAAGAAACCTAATTTTTATCTTTCTATTAAAACTGTTGAATCAATTTTATGAAATTAAATCCATTGGGTCTAAAAGGATTGTATATAAATAAACATTAAGATGTAAAGAAAAATAATGTCTTCGAGAAGTGTATTTTTCAATAAAAAATTGTATTTCTTATCAACTATGTGAATAATATTTATCCTTACATGAAACTATATAGAAATATACTGATATATAATATATGACTTTCATTTATAAATTTCCCCGTTATTGATTATTTTAATTATTATAGGGGATAAACATTATGTTCTTTAATACAATTTAATGGAAATTTCTGATTTTAGATTAAAAAATAAATATATTAAGAAATAAAATATTAAGTTTATTCAACAAAATTTAAGATGGTGAAATATAAATTCATAATAATTATATTACATTAAACCATATTCAAAAAATAATTTGGTTTTAATGTGAAAAATTTATTGAAAATATATTTAATTTTTTCCAAAAAAAATTTATTTTTCACTATTCACTTGAAAATTAATCTTCAATGCATGTTATAAAAAATAAGTACTGAGATAATTTGGAAATATTTATTACAAAGAAGAAATAAGTTTTCTCAAATTAAAATTCATTAATCTGGAAATTAATATTTTAAATATTACCTTAATAAAATCAATTTAATAAAACTATTATCAAATTGATATATTTATAATGAATTTTAATTCAATATCATTTCAAAATGTGAATAAATATACTATTAGTAACTCACTTGTAACATTATCCACCCATATATAGATTTATATCATTAAATTTAATGAACTTACAAAAAAAATGGGATATATTCCCATCCTTACATTATCATATTCCTATTTTGCTTCCTCAACAATCAGATTTATCAACAAAACCATGACTTGGTGAAATACATTATTCAGGAAAAAACATCTCTTTATGGTTGAGAATATGAACATGATTTATCTCATAATAATGTATGTCTTTGAAATTAATAAAATTGGGGCACAAAAAATGTGATGAATTCAGAACATAAATTATTAACATAGAAACCTAGAAAAAAATGGTAAATTGAAAATACTATAAGAAAGTCCACTTTATAAGAAACATCCGAACATTATATTGGAATTTGTATGGTATGATGATCCTTTGAATTAACATTATATTCTTACCAATACACATAATTCTAATCCATGGATATAATATAAGAAAATAATGATCATCTTCCTCGAATGAATGATTTCCCCTCCCGTTATAAATATAACATTTCATCCTACTCTGAAACATCGTTATATTTTATTGAATAATTTTTATCTTTTCTGAACTTTCATCCACTATTTCTAGCTTTATTAACATTATTTCACCTATATCATCCCAAAATATTGTATTTCAACACCTTTTTCTATATAATTCCTCAATATGAACCATCATTATACTATGACGAAAAATATTATTATAAGAAAACTCAACTAAAAGTTGATGTTGATACCGAGTTCACTAGTTTTCAATTAAACATTAATAGTGAATGTATTCTATTTTATTAATTTTTTGTTCCAAAATTACTTTATACTAATGATGAAATGTGGTAATAAATTTTTTTTAGTACCCAACGACTTATATAGGCCTTTTTAAAAATTTGAAGTGAACCTCTGATCACTTGAATATACAACATAGGAAGAAAATCCATGTAAATTGATTATATCCTTAATATAATACTCATAAATTTTATATAATGATATATTATCTCTAAATGGAAGGAAATATTCATATTTATTTAGTCGTTCAATAATATCACTAATTGAATTATTACCTCATAAGTTATTTGGTATTCCCAAAAGGGAATCCAAATATATATTCTTCCAGTTACACTCTCACACTAGAAAAGAATTAAGCATCACATTTTGTGTTTACCATCCTTTATCATAATGATGAAAATTAAAATATTTCACTCTAAATTCAGTAATATTTAATTTCATTCCATTCCATAAGTAAAAATCCAAAATTTCCCATTATCTATTAGTGCTTCTATGATTCATGGAAAACAACGAAGTACACTCCTTGCATAATAATTATATCTTAATCTAGGAATAACAAAGAACAAACAATATTTTTATAAATCCTTTAAAAAAATCCTTATGAATGTTAAAATTAAGAAAAATTACCTTCTTAAAAAATCCTCTATTTTCTGTAACTTATGGTCTTTCATTGGAGCTTTGTTAATTTATTCTAATAGGGTTGATTTCACTGAAACTCGATCAAAACATATGAAATTCCAAAAAATAAAAAAAATATATGACACAATTCATCCTATCAATTACCAAATGATAATGTTCCAAAACTAACATAGAAAATAATTCAGGATGTTTTTGAATCAAGGCATAATCCAAATAGTTTTATTATCATGGATTGTAATTGATCCTGAAATAATAATCCTTAATCATTTCATTCTACCTTCTCTACCCCATGTTCAACACTTTCTAAGTTAATATATGCTTTATTATTTAATTATTATTACATGTTTTATATTTTTCTCTATAGAAATGATTTATCCAAATATTTAATAAAAAGATCACAATGGCTAATTCCAAACCATGTGTTGGGTAATTTTTCACCTAAGGATTTAATTACTATAATGTATACTCTATTAACTCATTTTCACACACTAAAAAAAATCCAATTCCCTTCAATGAAGCACCGTTGTAAGTAAAAAACAATTTCTCAAGGGTAGGGCCAAATCTAAATAGACTTATATTTATATTTTTATTTCCTAAAAACAAGGATTATTATGTTAAGGTAATTTTAACTCATTTCCATTTCATCATAGTTATTGAGAGAGATAACTATGAAATGTTTTCAACAAGGCACTGATAAGATCTTAATAATCCAAGAAAACATTGAATCTCCATAACATTTATTCTCCTTTCTAATTCATCAACCACTTTTTTTGGCATTATCAATGGTAATTTAATCTATACATACAATGAAACCAATGAATTTAATTTATTGTAACCCAAAATATAATTTCCTTAGTTTTCTATATTTTTTTAAATTTTTGGGTTTTCAAAAACTATCCATAGATATTTTTATGATCCTCACAATTTCTATAAAAAAATATAATCAATAATAAAAACCTAAATCCTATCCAAAAATACATAGAAGACGCTATTATTTTTCCTCTAAATATAGCAGAGGAATTTTTCAATCCAAATGTAATATCTATACACTAATAATACTCGTAACCATTATAAAAAGCATTCATCAACATATATGCCTCCATAAATTTCAATATATGGTATCCCAACCATAGATCAATATTTGAAATGTATTACACTCATTGGGGATAATCTACAAATGATAAAAATAATGAAAATGGTACTTATTATTAACATTAATTATTTTCAATGATCTATAATCAATAATGTAATTAATGTAACCTTTATTATTTTTAAAACAAAAAATAATATAACCCCTTGGTTTATTTTTAGGTATAATAAAACTATTATTTGTAAGGACTTGAAACAAATTTTTTTGTTTTAGAATTTTGACTTTTACCATTCAATAAGGTGGTTTAATAATAGGGTCATCATCCAAGACAATGTCAATAGTATACTCAACATATCAGTGATGAATAAATCCATAATATAATTAGAAAAAATAAAATTATTCACTTACTATTGAAAAATTACTAATTTATAAAGTACCATTTTTTTCAACAACATGTGATATATACTATTCACATAAATTGGACACAATTATATCTACCTCTTGTTATTTATTAATTGTATGAAATTATTTATCATGAATTCATTATCTGTGAGATATATATTAGAATGTCAAACATAAATCCACTCCATACACAAAAAATATAAAACTCAATTATTCATAGTTTAACAAGATTTCCATGAATGACCATTTCACTAATAATAATAGAATGATTAAAATAAATCTTAAACACCTTAATATATCCACACTGAATTTCACTATAATTTATACTCTATAGTAATGATGTGATATTTCTATAATTATTGAATATTTCTATGAAATAACATAATGCGAATATCTAGAATCAAATATTGTTTTGGTATAATTGGAATACACATGTAACAAACTTGTAACTAACTAATATTATGGCCCAACATAAACCATATTAGGAGAAAATGATTCTTCAAAAAGACACTATTTCATATCATGTAAATTTCCCACCTGAGTAACTACACTTGGGATCATGTTAACATATTGTCACAACTCATTTCAATTATTTCATATTTCCATCAATATCTCACAAATTATCTGATAATTTTTATTATAGTCATGAGTAATGTTCCCCATCATTCCATATTGAAATCATATACATGATTTTGATAGAAATTTCACAATGATCTTCATACCACACTTTTCACAAGAAGGAAAATTGATTTTTTTCCTCCAATTTTTTTTGGTGAATTCATTTCCAATCCCTAAAAAGAATACCGTTTGTTATTCTATTCATCATGAGGCACAAAAATGTCTAGAAACTCAATATTAACTTTTTTATAAGCACCAAAATGATTCTCATATATTTTAAATTCATATTATTCCAACACTCATTGAATTGTTTTTTCAAACTAGAGTAAAATCTATTAATTTTACAAATAGTATCCATGAAATAATATTTTATACTGTTTGATAGTCTTGTAAATATAGATTCATCTGAATCCATGGAATATTTTTTCCTTATGTATTAGTTCCCTTAAAAGTTTTCTATTCCGAGTCAAAGTGTAATAGGAAAATAATTTTCTAGGAAAAGAGTCTTTAAATCATACCAATCCATAACATCAAGATTGTTTTTATATCTAATATTATTAAATAGAGACCACCATCAATTGATTTCATTCTAAAATTAATAAACATCTTGGGTAAAATTTTGGTGTACTTAACATCCCAGAACATCAAATATTTTTTCAATAAAATTGATTCAACCTCTAGTTACAACTGGATTTGTAGAAAATTGAAAGCTAGAGGATATTTCCTAATAAAATGCTCCACCACTATGATATTTCATTGTGGTTGATCATACTGCTCCATCTCATAGATTCCACCAATGTATATAAAACATTTCAACTAAAAAATCAAAACGAAATACAATTCTACTATAATTCAAAACATGATTATATTATTTTTCGGAATGATATTTTTCTCTCAATTTTCTCCCACCAAAGATTAAATATTTCCTCTATAGAAAACCACAATGAATAGACATATCCTAGATGAGGAAACATGGTAATCATTAATTTTTTTATCATTTTAATGTAAAAATTCCATAAAAATCATTAGAGTGTATTCTATTGACATGATCTGAACAATAATTTTATGAAAATCTTACTTTGATACAATATTTAAGTATATATCATTAAATCTAACATATTATAGAGATTTTAAATTGTGATTTACATTATTATAATCTTTTTTATATTTAGGTATATAGTTTTAGTTATTTTAAACTAACAAATAAATTGTGACCCTATTAATTATATGTGGAATAATATATTTTTTATGAACTTATTCTATTACAATAAAGTAAAAAACATGGCTCATCTTCATGAAAAAAATACCAAATTCTTCCACAATCTCATCCTTGTTTGAACTCTTCTTTAATATTTCTGGAAAACATTTTATAATTTGTAATGATGAAAATATATTTCAATTGTACATAATATAATGGGAACTGTAAGACTAGTGAAAACATATAAAAGGATTTTTGAACTAGAAATCCTTTTTCCCTGAAAAAATGAATCATCTTATAAAAAAGAATACTATGTTAACATTTCATAATTTTGAGATTTTCATGATGTATTGTACCAAAGAATATAAGACATAATTAGGTAATATTGGACATAATTTTACATATCTGTATTAAAAATGGAGTAACCAATATGGTCAACCTCCAACTCTGGAGTACCCAATGCCTTTAACTTTATACATTAACCACACATCCTAGATTAATCATGAACCCACCCCAAAGTGGTTAATAATGTGACCACCCATCCTTTGGTTACATGGAACTACCCATAATTAGTTTACAATGTAATTATCCATCATCATAAAAGATGAAAAAGAACTATAGAAATGATAAAATCATAAAATATTGCATCATAAAAGCATAAATGAAAAAAATTGACATTCTATTTTAAAAACACACACCCTGGAAAACGTCCAATGTACAATAGAAATTATTTTATCTAAAAGTAAACATGTAAAAAAATTTAAATTTTGTTTCAGAATATTATTCTTCCATGATGTTGTGAGTTCTGTTTATTTAATATATAAAAAAATTATTCCTTTTCACTTTTGAAAAAATACTTATTAAAAGAAATTTTTTATTGATTGTCCCATAAAATGTCTTATCATTGACATGAGTGTTAATAAAATGAAATAATTATGTGTATTTAATAAAAACAAAAAAATGAAAATATAATTAATTTCACAAATAATCATTGAAATACATTATCATTGAAGTTGATTTTTAACACAGAGAATTGAAATTATGTTATGAATTCTCTTACAAAAAGTTTGAATTCCATCAAGAAATATCAAACCTCATGTACAATTGTATGTAGAATGTTTTTAATAAATTATATAACCATATTAATAATTATAACACCTTATATGGTCTTTTTATGTCATCTTACCGCCTTAGATTAATAATATTTTCATTATATTAATTGTTTCAAGTTCTTTCATTTCAAGGTTTCTTGGTCAGTTCAGTTGTTTGTAGATATGTATTTTCATGTCAATTGGAAATAATAATAAACTAGGTAAATGAAAGGGTTTTTATTAACATAAATATTTATAATGGCCTCATATTTCATTATCTATATCATTATGATAAATTAATTTCATAAAATGTTAATATTACTGTTTATATTGTTTTTGTGATTTTATCAATTATCACTATGTACTTTCATTTAAATGAATATTATGTCTATATACGAGTTTTAGAAGATGTAGTAAGTTATAATATACTTATAACAATATTATTTATTCATGATAATTAATTTATTACCAGCCATGAAGGAGGTAATGGAAAATAAATAATCATTATCCCTGAAGATGGTTAACTGGTATACATTGGACTATGGTTTCTTTTCATTTCATTTGAGTGGATTTAAAAATGAAGGTATTTGAGATATTCCCATAAAAACATTATAATAAATTATATACAAGATACTGGAACTATTCTTCTTTTATGAATGAATTATATTAAAATAGTGTAGAAGAAGAAATGGAATTAAGAGAGGTTCATTGATAATGTATCTCTACGATACCACCTCTTTTAGGGTCCCCAAGGTAAAATTGAATTGGTTTTTTTGAGATACCATAAGAAAACGGACTTGGGAAGAGAGCAGATGAGAATTTATGGTAATGATTTTATGAGATTCATGACTTTTTTGGATAATGGGGGTGCTGAGGATTGATGTTTACACATTATATGGGTTCATTTGATGTTATTAAATAATGATTATTTTATATATAAATAATCCACATTTGGGGGGAATTAATCTGAAATATGTATATTGATAATAAATTACGTAAATGTGTTTTATCATCTAGAAACACAACATCCACTCTTTTATAGTTATATTTTCTACTTTTTTGAAACTTTTTTCCAATTGTAATTAACAAGTCTCATTAATATACCTATACTACGCTAAATAATTTTTCCCCACATTAAGTCTTTTAATGCCTAAAAACTAAAAATGAACATTCAGAATAAATTTAATCATGTAATCCATGTATTAAATTAATTTTTACCAAATTAAATACCTCGAATATCAAAATATATATTTAAAAAATACCCAGATTAGTGATGAAAAATCTAGTTTTCAAGAATTGTGTTTTACAATAAAATGATTATTTAATAAAAACTATTTGAATAATAATAAGTTATTTATGATTCTAAATTAATATAAAATTATATAAACCCATAAAATTATTATTAATACTTATCTCATTAAGGATAATTATAATTTATTAAAAAGGAAAAACATTATTTACCAAAACACAGTTTTCAGAAAAATCCAATTATAAACCAAAAAATTAACGTATTCGAAAATAAAATATAATTTCTATTATAACAAATTTATGAGGTTTAAATAAAAATAAATAATAATTATCTTACATGAGATCATATTCAAAAAATTATTTTTATTTTTAAATTTATAATTTTATAGAAATGAAATGACATTTTCTTAAGAAAATCAATATTATTAACTAGTCACTAAAAAATTAATCATTTTAGAAAAAAAATTACAAAACCATTATAAATTAATTCTAATATTATGGATCAAAATATGATTTTTTTGTTAAATTAAAATTCTATAATTTTAAAATTAATCATTAATATATAACCCTATATGAATTGAGTTAAAAAAATCTAGTTCCTACATAACATGATTATAATGATATTTAACACAAGAATATATATATAAATATGAAAAAAAAAATATTTTATCGGTACCCAAGATGTTACATATATTGTTTTTTCATATTAAAATAATAATCCTTTTTTATGTATCCCATAATGTTAGGAAATCAATTATTGTGTCAACAAATCCTCAAAATTTTATTGGAGAATGGATTTCATCATTATTTAATATTAATTGATAGTAACATAAAATATAAATAATATAAAAATATCATAGAATAATATCCCCAATAAATAATAAATAACATAAAATGATGTTAATATAGAATAAAAATGCCTATAATCGTTCATAAGATGATTTCATGAGAAAAATATCAATTTCATTTTTATATCAAAAACTTCAATTCTAAAAATTAGAAATTTATTAAAAAAACAAATTAAAATAACCATGGGATCATGTAAAGTAATTCACAATCAAAATAGTTTTCATTATAGTGGAAAAATTCATTTGGATTGTGTACATTAAATGAATTATTTTGTTCAAACCATTGGTAGAAAGTTATTTTTTTAGAAAATAACTAGAACTGTAAATTTGATTAATATTATATAAAGAATATCATGTGTGAAAATAATATTCATAAATAATAAAATATTAAAAAAATCCAGGATAAAATTTTAATTAAATTATAGACATTGTAGAAAATCATTCTCAACCCCATAGTGTTACAAAAATCATTTTCATAAAAAATTTGGTTTGAAATTTTTATTATATAGAAATATTTAATTGAACGAATTACATGAAATGTATATATAATTACCCAGCCTCAAATTCTACATAATATGTAGTTATGTAATGAATTTAAATTGAGGATATTTTCATGTTTATATTTTTAGATAATGAGGCCTCAACAGTTATATAACAACTCAAAGAATACTATGCCAACACCTCTACACAATCTAAATTTTTCACACAATAAATCCTTTTAAAACATGATTATTTTTTGCAGAAATATTTATAAAATTCATTCCACATCTTCCATTCACTTACTCATTGTTGTAACCTCTCTAAACCCTTTAAAACATGGGGTGTGCCTAAAAATTCCAATAAGGGTTATAAATGAAATAAAAAAATCATTAATCTTTGAATAGATATAATCTCATGAAATATTTTTCACAAAATAGTATTTCTCACTCATAAAAAATAAATACATCATCATTCCTCATGAAATCGTATGATTCCTCAAAAACATAATAGAAATAATAAATCATAATTTTAAATTATAGAATCCATATCATGCATACGTAGTAGATTTCAAAGATACATATAGAGTAACCATCACGGTAACATTTGGAATACCAATCACATTATATTCCCTAAATATATTAGGAAAATTGTTATCATTTAACTCCATATCATAACCCAAGGGATTAGAGAGTTATCACAGGCATACTCTTTCTCAGGATAACATATAACCACCCATATACTAAAACAATGACCAAGAACCATAACTTAATTGTAACAAATAAAACAAGCATAACGTAAAAAACAACATTTCCACTTTGAAATCACATTTCATCATTACAAGCCTCACACTCAAAAATTAAAACATATTATTTGATGGTTAAATGGTAAAATTTTATTTTAAACATGAGTAAATTATAGATATAGTAAATTGATAATGTCCATTAATGGAGTATATGTTAACAAAATATTACAAGCTATTGAAATAATCAATATATTTTTAAAACACAATAAAAAGATTTAAAATGAATATTTTTGAATCAAGGTGTCATATACAACATAGAAATCATTGAAGGGAATTAAAATTTTATAATATCCATGTCTATATAATTAAATTTGTAGAAAATTTTTGTCCATGTAAATAAATTTTTAATACCATTTTTTAGACATCGAAATTAATGAGAATGATTTAGAGGAATAAATCGTTGAAACCCATAAAATTATGTTTTAGTTAAAGAGTCCCTTACCACATTAAACATTTAAATTATAAGCAACGTGAAATAATTAAATTTTTTAAAAACATTAACTAAAACTAGTATATATATAATATGGATGTTTAATGTCAATGAGGTTGTTTATATATTTTATAAAATACTATATATGCATGTCAGTATAAAATATTTCAGTGAAAGGAGATTGAGATGAATTCTCATACATTGAGTTTGCCTTGTCCCATAAATTTTTTATCATCATGAATAATTAACATTGTTTTATTTACACTATCTTGAAAAAAATATTCAATTTATTATTCAATTTATATCACTTACTTTTCTGTTATACTAATTACATAATTATTTTTTCATATTTGACCTTTTGTAAATATTCAGTATTTGAGTCAAAAATGAACATTGTATGATGTCAAAATTTCATGTGGTCATAATTCCATCATATATAGAATAAATTTCCGGAAACTATATTCTTGTTTATATATCAATTATAGTTTTAAATAAAACCATTTATTCATGTTTTTAAAATTTAACAACACTGTAATCATGGAGACTGTAGGCCATACGCATGCATTAATAACATTTTCATTTGTAGAGATCTATATGGAAATAATTTAATTAGTGTTTTATATACCATGAATTATTATAATATTATTTAAATAGTAATTATAATATTAATATACTTATATATATATCATACAAGTGAAGTGGTAAATAAAAACGATTCACATCACTTTCGGGTGGTGATATTTCACACGTCCGCATGAACAACATTATGATTTTTATGTGCATCGAATGTAAGAAAATAATTGATATTGTATTTATTTATAGTGATAAATATGTAATTAAAATAATATAATAGAATTAATACCATCATTATGACCATTATTGAGTGACGGTAATGAAAAATCATCAATATCGGTTCATGACGCGGTAGTCCTCTGCACAGACGGATGAAATGTTCATTTTCCATTCGATGAAATTAGATGTTAATTAAAGTTATAAAACTTGAATAACAAAATATCATTATATTTAGGTTATTTTTGTTATTATTTCATCTTATAAGAAGGATATTCAATGGATGTCCAAGAATAAATAAAATAGGAACACTTAAATAAAACCATTTCCTTTTCTTTGTATGATCACCTTTCGTAACACCTTAAGACCTCAATGAATGGTGTTCTACCTAAAATGAGGAGTCAATAATGTCGGGAGGTAACCTAGTTAAGATTATGGTTATATTATGGGTTATCCAAAATGTTTTTTAAGTGTACAGAATAAAGTGTAAGAATTCCTTTTTATAGGAGTTGGGATATGAACCCTTAGAATTATAAAATGAATTAAATTTATAAATATTATGTAATGACCTGAATTTTCCATATAATGTTTTTTAATTATATGGAACAATTCTAAGGATGAAAAATATGATGGCATTTAGTTCGGATGCTTAGTGTGCCGGGAAGGTAATTTTATACTTTCTTAAGGTATATTTAATAAATGTGAGGAAGGGATATCCTAACTTTTGAACTGGTGCTCGGAATTAAAATCGGACAACACCGTTGAACTTGTAGCACCTGGATTCGCATAAGGGATACTTAACCTCGACTATAGTAAGTTGAGATAGGTCGTTGGTTTGTGTGGGTTTCATGGAGGATAATTAAAAGAAATCTAATTTATTTTTAAATATCATCCACCTCTCTTTAGGTTTTGGTGGCGGGGACCACAAAAAGAGGTCGAGAAATTAATGTTAGACATTAAATTCCTTGATACACAAATACATGTAACCACCATCCCTAAATTTAAGGAGGTTCATTTATTGCACCAATTAGTGAACCACTCTTAATTATTTGTTGTAAATCTAACTCCCATCATCCCTCTCTATTTGGAATTCATTGGAAAACATGGTGGGGTTCTTGGGAGATGAGGATTTTTTAGGATCCTCTAGATGAAGAATAGATCCATCCAATAGGAACCAAATATCGTCGTTTCAGCGACTTCATTGGGGGATTTCTTTGGGATAAACAAACACCAACCCATCTACAAATGTGGGACGCTCTCCAAAGACTCACGATGTTGGGTTTTGGTTGTATAAATTTCATTACATGTTGAATCATTTATCTTATACCTTGATATGATGTTAACATAGACGGTGTAGGATAAAAAAATAAGGCATAATCCCTCCACCTATTTTTCAAACATTGCATTCTACGTGGTTGAATTATTGGGTTGGACAAAACACAAATATGAGGGTCAACAAGATAACGAGATGACCCAGAAATCTAGTTGGTGCGATCAGATAAAAAATGGACTATCGGATCTCACCTGGTGGCCCAAGGAAGACCGTCGACACCACAGCACCAGTGACCCACACCGGAAGGTGATGGAATTGACCAGACGTGGAGGTGGCGGTGTAATATAGTGTGTCGTATGAGGATGAGGTCTCGAATATTCAGCCATGGCGGTTGAGTAGGGTGGCTGGCACCAAGCAGTCATAGTGGTAGATCAGCACATCGTCACATGCCGCTGGAGGTGTTCGTGGCTGGAAGCTGCAATCGATGAGGGAACAACATAATGCGGGTCCTGCGGTGACTAGGTGGTCCCATGTGGCGCCACTACATAATGTCCTGAACGAATTATCCGTTCAGGAGAAAGGGACGAAATTCCTCCCCCATGACTACTAGGTCGGGCCTCGAGCCCTCCTGGTGGCTGAGTTTCCCTCCCGCGGGCGGGGCTGTGCCTCACTACGGGCCGAGTTGCTCTTCCCTACGGGACAAGTGGCGCCTCCCTACAACCTGGGCCACGCCCCCTGCGGGTAGGGTTACACAGCCCTATGGATCGGGTTGTGCCCCCGGTGTCCGAGGTTGAGCCTCACTTTGGGGCAGGCCGTGCACCCTGAAGACTGGGCCATGCCTCCCGACGGGTCATGTCACACCTGGCTGGGAGCTGGGTTGCGCCGCACAACGGGCCGGGTCAGACCATGCCCAGCGGGCTGAGCGCGTCGTAACCCCGCCCAACCGAGATAGACCAGGCCGATTCAAGTCGGTTCAGGTTGGGCCCATGCTAGGTCAGGTCGTCCGAAACCCGGTCGAGTCAGACTCCAACGGGTTAGGCAGTGTCGGGCCGACTAGGTCGGACCGGAACCAGACCCATCCAGGCCCATTTTTACATAATATGTAATAACATTAAATCCAGACCACCATTTGGAGAACTGTTTACGATGCTGCGATCCTTGAAAAGAGACGTCCATTTTGGTAAACTAAAATCTTTATTTGGGGAAATTTATAGGATGGATGGGTTGGATGAAACCAGAATCCAACCGGGCCCTTGGTACTACAACACTTATAACTCACAAACCGGGCATCTAATTGACACGTCGTCTATCACGTTGGAACCCTTACAACATTGATGTCTTTGGGGTTACTCCTTTTTGGATCTTAGTGGTGGTAGGGGTATTACCGATATCTCAAGGTGCAGATTATATTGACATCGAGAGTAATGGGTGCAGGTAATCTTGTGGCTGACTATCTTGGAAGTAGCGACCTTATGGGGATCAGCATCATAGCGACCCTGTGAGGATCAAAATAATAACTACCCAACAAGGACTAGTTTAAGAGATTCTCTTCGAGGATCAACAAATA
This sequence comes from Viscum album, assembly GCA_963277665.1. Lineage (NCBI taxonomy): Eukaryota > Viridiplantae > Streptophyta > Magnoliopsida > Santalales > Viscaceae > Viscum > Viscum album. Next base: position 1,278,409,242 of record OY728133.1, read on the forward strand.
ACGATCCTCAGTGGGTCAATATCGAGTGACCTTATGTGGATTAGCATTCCATCAATCCTGTGTGGATCAGCAATTCAGAAACCCAATGTGGATCAGTATTCTAGCGAACCTGTGTGGAATAGAAATAGCATGACCCGACGAGGAATAGCCTTATAGTGTCCCGTTTTGGGATAGTGACTTATGTCCATGAGTGGATCGATAATAGAACATCTTCTTTGTGGATCAGTTGTGGAACATCTTAATAGAATAAGATGATATAACATAAGACACATCATCTATATTCTTGATCTATGAGTTATATACCTAGTGTCAAATGACTATTACTTCGTGCTTTCTGAGTGTGGTCTTACATTATGGTTTTTATTTGTAGAACTCTAGGAGACCATCTGGGGTCTCAGGGACCCTACTAAGTATTTATACACTCATCGGTGCACAAACTTATCCTACACCTTGTAGTGTCTTGTGAAGATGACATACATATTTGATCGAGGATTGGGAGCCTGGACTGGATGATTCTCAGAGGTGGACCATTATATGTGACGTGACGTAGTGACGACCGACCATGAGCAATACCTACCATTCACGTAGGAATATATTGGATGATTTCGGGAGCTGTTTTTCTATTGCTATTGTAATTTTTCATAGGGACTGTTTTTTGGCCCCCTTTACTTAAAATACTCCCCTTTTTACTACTTCAGTTTTACTACGTGGGATGTGAACATTGTACTTTTGGAATGTGTGTTTTTGGGTTAATGGAAAGGCCTTAATGTTTTTCAGGAATATTCTTTTCAGTGCTAGTCGCCAACCCCTGGCTTATGGGAGAAGGGCTTGGGGTAGTCGCAAAATGGTCCTTGGGGTTCAGGTCATGAAAACAAGATATGATAGGTGTCTATTCTACCAAAGAACTAGTACTTTGACCTTTTAATGGGTAAATAGTGTTAAGTGTTTTGAGTGTGGTTTCTAGTTTGGGGAGTCTAGTGTTGGCGCAGTGGCCGATGTATCCGTACACTAGGACCCTGAATTCTGATTTCTGACTAGGTGCACAAAAACACTGATTGTGTGTGTTTTTGAAATTTTCTTCTTCGATATCTTTAAGATAGATCAACATGTATAAATTATTGACCTTGGACCCCCCTGTTTCCTTTTAGGATGGAACCACATAGACAGCCAGCTGGGATTCCTAAGAGACTACAAAATTATAGCCCACTAAGCGACGAGGCTTCGGGGAAGGTCCCTCATATTGTGTTATCACCTTTGGTTGGTGTACCGGTAGCACCAATACCCATTAAGAAGCCTTTTCCACTAGCCCCTCCAGTAGATGGTGCACATTGACTGAGCACATTTCACAAGTCTCAGTGGTAGAGGCCTCCAGGGTTACAAGGCTAGATGGATCCATAAGCATCTCAAGAATGGAAAGAGGTTTTGGTTAGAGTTTTTCTCCTAGTTGGGACACCAACCGTCCAGATGGTGATCCAAGATTCAAATATTTTTCAATGGTGTAGTGGAATGATGGTGGATCCTGACGCTCCAGATGAACGACGAGGTGACCCACACCTAGGAAGATTTTGAGGGTCTCTTTAGGGTAGAGTTCATTTTAGCGTCTCTATGCTCGGTGCATATATAGGAGCTGAAACACGTACAGCAGGGCAGCCTGATTGTGGCCCAGTACTCGGTGAGGTTCACCAACCTCTCACGCTACACTACGGACATAGTGCAAGACCCTTTTTGTTGGGTCCAGACCATCGAACATGGTTTCTGAAGGGTGATCAAATCATCGATGGTATCACACAGCATCACGATGCATGATGGTATGCTAGAGACATCACTCTTGGTGGAGAGATTCCTTGGTGAGCAGATACCAACAATGAGACCCACCAACGAGCAACACAAAAACGAATAATCTGTGGATGGTTGTATGAAGATGAAAAAGTGGGCTAAGAGGACCAAACCATTTTTTGGATGACCTCGGGACATATGGTTGGAGGTGCGAGGCTCACGAGGTAGAGCAGGTTAGTAGAGGAGCAAACTGTGCTTCACATGCTGTGGGCATGGTCATGTGGCTCACGAATGCCTGACCAGCCACACTAAGGACCAACATACGATCAAGGGACCACCAAGGCCCAGGAAACTATTTGAGAGGGGAGGTCTATAGGTTTGGAGTAGACATGGAAGAGGAGCTGGTTGTTCATGAGTTAGTGGGTGGAGAATAGATGGTATACCACCACCACCTCCTGGTTGTCCACCTCGACCATAGGGAGAAGGTGGATTGGGATGAGCATAGCACTAGGAATCCAAGGCCTTTGACCACAACACTCTAGAGATGATTCCAGACACAATATATGTCTACTCTAACTTAGTTTCAGTACTTATAGACAAATATGGTAGCCACTCTTTCATTTCCACAGCACTCTTTCGGAGCTCGATGTTTCTAGTGGAGTCGTTGGTTCGATCGTTACAGCTACAGACTTCTACGGGTGGGGATTCGATGATTACACACTGGTTCCAATAGTGATAGATTACTCTTGGAGGAAAGGGATTCAGCTGGGATATTCTAGTAGCGATGTCGAGGACATAGGATGTCATCTTGGGTATAGACAGGTTATCTATAATCCATGCTCAGATTGAATGAATTAGCCGCAAAGTGAGGTGTGTCTGCAAGGATGGGACCTGGTTTTACTTCACTAGAGTGAATATATCATTCAACCTAGAATGAAACCTCCAATAGGAGGGTGCAACTAATCACACATTAGTTTGATATCCATACCCTTGGATCAATTGATGATGAGAGTCTGAGCTATTCTATAGTGGTGGACCAGTATGCTGATGTCTTCCCCGATGATGTTTTGGGACTACCTCCTCGTAGAGACGTGGACTTCTACAGGGTCATCTACCCCGGGATGACACCAATATCTACCCCAGCATATCGGATGGATCCCACAGAGCTTTGTGAGTTACAGGTACAACTAGAGGACTTGAAGAGGAAGGGAATCATAAGGCCCAGTGTTTCTCCATGGGCAACATGAATTTTGTTCGCCAAAGAACCAGATGGGAATTTGAGGCTCTATGTGGATAATAAGCTCCTAAATTTGGTGAAAGAGAAAAACAAGTATCCACTTTAAAGGATAAAGGATCTATTTGATTAGCAGAATAGATATCGTTGGTTTTAGAAGATATAATTTAGATCAGGCTATCATCAGTTTAGTGTATGATATGAGGATGTGCAGAAAAATGCCTTTGGATTTCATTATGGCCACAATGAGTTCTTGGTTACTCCATTTGGTGTGACAAACAAAAATGAAGTGTTCCTGGGACTCATGAAATGATTAATTTAGCCATACGTCAATCACTTTGTGGTGTTTTTCATTGATTACATCTTGATATACTAGTCATTAGAGGAGGATCATGCATATCATCTACAAATAGTTTTGGATACACATTGAGAGCACCAGCTTTATGGTAATCTCTTGAAGTGCCAGTTCTAGATATGGAATGTCCACTTTTAGGGGAATGTTCTCTTAGAGGCTAGAGTTTCATTGGATCTGGTGAAGATATAGTTTGTGCTTGATTGGGATCCACCCAAGTGTGTGACTGAGGTGCAGAGATTCTTTGGGTTGGCTGAGTACTACCGAAGATTTGTTCCAGAATTTTCTGGAGTTCTGTAACCCTTGTCGGCATTGAAAGAGAAGGGAAAACCCTTCATGTGGATGAAGAGTTGTATGTAGAGTTTTCAGATGCTGAGGTAGTGACTAAAAAGTTCTTGAATCTTTAGGCTACCAGAAGTGGGTGTTGGGTATGTAGTTTACGGTGATGCATCAGGGACTGAACATGGATGTGTCCTGATGCAATATCAAGAAATGATCTCTTATAGATCATGATAGCTGATATAACATGAGAAAAACTATGCAACCCATGACATAGATTTTGCAGCAGTGTTCATTGGGCTAAAGATGTGGAGGCACTACTTGATAGGGGAACGGTTCATTGTTTACTCTAATCAAAAGTGTCTCAGGAGTATCTTCCCATGGAAGGACCTGAACCTGAGAATACGAAGATGGCTAGAGTTAAACCAGGACTATAAATTTTATATAGTCTATATATCTGGGAAGGGGAACCTGGTAGCATATGCACTCAATAGAAGGTCTGGTCTACAGTTGCTGAGTGAGGAGACAGATCAATTAGCCGTGATGGAGAAATCCTTTTGGGATAGATATTGAGATTCATACCATCAGTCTATAATTGTCACTCTCCCACTTCATCAGGGAGTATAGGAGGCACAAATTGGGTACATTTACCTTGAGGATTGATGTACTCAGATATCCTCATCACATGCACCTGATGGATTTTCTGAAGTTGGGGAGCACGTAATCCTATTCAGAGGATGCACCATGGTACTAGTTGTGCTACTGGAGGAGTTTTTGAAGGTGTACCATACGTTCTCAATGGTATTACTTCCTGGTGTGTAAAATATGTACCACAACCTCCATTGTTAGCATTAGTGGACATGAAAGAAGAATGTAGTGGTAGAGTAGGTTTCTTCATGCCTCACTTATTAGCAAATGAAGGTTGGGCATTAGGTTCTAGTAGGATTAGTGCATCCACTCTAGGTAATAGAGTGAAATTGGGAAGGTATATCCACCGACTTTGTGAGAGGGATACCATGTAGGTCTAGGGGCCACAATTCCATTTGGGTGATCATTGACCGACTCACCATGTCAGCCCACTTCCTAACCATCTAAGAGAAGGGATCTATAAACGGCTTGGGACGCCTCTACGTAATGGATATTGTATGAAATCATCAGGTGACTTCAAAGATAGTCTATGACCATGAAACACATTTTACATCCCGGTTGTAGAAGGGATTGTAGGAGGTGTTTGGGACTCAACTACGTTTGAGCCCTACCATTCATCCTCTGAAGGATAGTCAGACAGAGTGGCTGATTCAGACACTCGAGTAAATGCTTCTTGCTTGTGTCCTAGATTTTGGCCTCTATTGGAAGGATCACTTTCCCTTGGTGGAGTTCACGTACAACAACATTTATCCCTCCACCATTGGTATGACACCATTTGAGGCCTTGTATGGTAAACTATGTAGAGAACATTTATGATGGATAGACCCAGGGGAATGAGCAATTATGGGTCCCGAGGTGGTAAGGCTACCACTGAGAAGGTGCAGATCACCAGGAGAGGAAGAAGACTACACAGAGCATGCAGAAGTCTTATGCCAATAGGAGACAAAGACTTTTGGAGTTCAAGGAGGGAGAAAATGTCTTCTTTCTGGTCTCACCTCGACGGGGTTTATGGAGATTTGGCGGGTGTGGAAATCTATCTCTAAGGATAATCAGACCCTTTCGGTTCTCAACAGAGTTGGCGAGGAGGAATATCACCCATCTCTCTTCCCCTATAGATGCATCGAGTGCACGATGTTTTCCACGTGTCGCAGCTATGGAAGTACACACATGATACATCAAATGTTATTGATTGGGGAGAGCTGAACATTGATTATTGGGAGATTTTGAAACAGGTTCTAGCGGAGATTGAGGATCGACCGATGGGGGTCCTTCATGGATGATCGATACCTCTGTCGTGTATTCGCTTATAGCAATGGAATCTCCAGGAGAGCACATGGGAGAGGTGTTAGGTTGGTATGGAGTATGATATTCTCATATGATACCAACTTTAGGATCGAAACGACGATGTAGATGATCAATATAAAATAGGGGTGGGGGTGAATTGTATACTTTAAAAATTCTATGGGAACTTTTAAACTTGGTTAGAAACCTTTATATTGTTTAACAATGTTAGACAAGGTAAATTCACAAAACCTCTAAGTTCTACTGACTTTGATGATTCCAGAAATATTATTACGAGAATGTAATTCCGGAAATGTAGTTCTAAAAATGTAACTTAATAGTTGTTTAAAATGATATAGATTCTACCTTAAAGCATATAGAATCTCATTATATTAGAGTACAAGTATAAGGAAGTATAATATAGTTAATCATTCCTCAAAAATCAAAATATAGTGGAAAACTTGAAATGATACAATTAACAAGTAGTAAATCTTTTAACCCAAAGATAAGGGTATCCAACAACCTTGGATAATGGTCTATTGATTTATACTTTAAAAAAAGTCATTCTTAACCACACTAGGGTAAGCCCTTGATATTAAGATCAGAGTCTATCTTGTTATCCCTGCAATCCATTGACATCAAGGTAGTTGGCACCTCTGTCTCTCTAACCCCAGAAGCCCTCAACTTCAAGGTAGTCGGAACATCTATCTTCCTGTCCACGAAATCCCTCAACTGTACTTAGCAGAATTTGGAGTCACACGAAGCAGTTCTAAACAAGGTGTTCAGTACGGACAAAGCAATAAAGTCTCTCTATAGAAATCACATCAGCAGCATGTAATCTCTAGATTGATCAACTTAATCATCAAAAGTTGTGAGCTATTTCAAATGAGCTACTATTTATATTCACATTCTCAAAAGTTGGCTCCCTCCTCAAATGGTCATATTTTTCCTTTATTTTCGGAGAGACCTGTACACGTGTCACTCAAACAACAGTTAGTTAGTAACTGAATTCACGACAATGTTTTCTAACCAAAACATGAGTATGAAATAATATGGTTACATAACCAAATTTATTTTTATGAATTTAAGGAAAAAATGAAAGTTCAGAATCTAAACAAAAACAAATTCGGTGCCTATAACACCTAGATATTCAGATTATATCTTCAGAAGAATTCAGAACCTGAATTTTATAGAATTATGTAGTCTGAATCTCAAGGAAATTCAGAGTCTGAATTTGATAGAATTCAGTGTCAAATCATTCAATGTTTGGAGTCTGAATTCATAAGAATTCAGAGTTTGAACTTATAAAGTTCGGTGTCTAATTTAATATTAAATCGGAATCAGAATTCAGAGAACTCAGAGTCTAAACTCAGAAGATTTCAAAGTCTAAATTCAGTGAATTCAGAGTCTGAACGCAGAAAAGATCAGAACCTGAATTCAGAGGATTTGGAACCTAAATTTAGATCCTAAAAATAGAATGCACTAGAACTAAGTATTTAAGATTCAGAAGTTTTGGTTATGAAACCAAATTTTATACTTAGATAAAATAGGAACAATGAAAAACAAAAGTAAGGATAAATTTCCTTGTGAAGCAAAATTTCCTTATGTAAGTAAAGCATAGGGTAAATGATAGTTTCCTTCAGATAATGTGTTTTTGATTTTCAAAACAAGAAGGAATGGAAAAGACGTAAGGAAACCTTATTGACTCCACAATCTCCCCCAAACATGAAGGAATGGAAAAATTGCAAGGAAACCTTATTGACTCAACAATATCCCCCTTTTTGGAGAGCACAAATATCCTAACAAAAGAGAATATAAGGGCTTATAAATTTTTTCGTCTTGTAAATAAAACTTAGCTTACTTTACAAATGAGAAAAGATGAATAAGACTAACTCCCACTTAGGCTTTGGACACACTAAGGATCATATTCTAGATTATCAGAATGAGACTTAGTCATTTTATTGCTTATGAAAATTTTCTTGGATATGAACTCCCCCTTAGATGAACTCCCCCTTACTTAGGGAAATTTTTTCTCGTCTTAGTATTCTTTTTTCCATTATCCCCCTTTGTGATTTTAAAAAAATGATTAAAGGGAACATAAAAGTAAATATGGTTCCTGAATTATTAGTACAAAAAACAAAATATACAAATAGTAACAAAAAATTTCATTACGATTGGAAAAAAAATACAAGGAAGGAATACAACAAAAGATTGGAATTGATCAATTTTATCCTTCCTTCTCATTAAGGATCAAATTATTCAAAATAGTTTTGAGCTTCTTGATCTCCTTCTGATCTTACACTACTCATTTGAGAATCAAATCAGTATCTTCAGTTTTCTTTTCTAAGGCATTGATTCTTTATTCCTCATCCTTAAGAACCTCTGGCTGAGTCTTCAGGGCTTCTTCCTACTTGGCATGCTTTTCTTCTATCTCTATCTGGATATCCCTTTATATCATCCGATTCTGAGAAACTGAATAAAACTATCCATTCTAATCATTCACTTCTTGAATCAGAGATTTTTTTTCTATATTTATCTTTTTCTCAAAACTAATTTAGTGATCCTTGATCTTACTATCTTCGGTGTCCAAAGCATCCTTGAAACTTTCTTGAAATTCATCAAGAATCCTCATCTAATCTATAGTTTTCTTTGACCAGATGGTCATTATCTTGTATGATATTTTTTGGGATTCATAGTTTATGAAAAATATTTTGAGGTCTGCCTACATCTTGACACACATATCCATCACCATTGATACTAAATCCAATTTCTGATTCAAGGAGTGTTGAAGCATTTGGCATCTAGAATCTATACTTTGAAATATTGGGATAGTTCCAAAAAGCTTCTTTAACTACGGAACTAAAAAATAATTTCCCAGAGAAGATGATTCTAAATATGAATCTTTTCTTACTGAGGTTTCTTTTTCTAACTCAGAAACATTCCTCTTTAAAGAACCACATACATTCTTATTCTAAACCACAGCTTTGTTTGGTGTATCAACAACCACCTATTTTCCCTGATCAGCTTTCGGAATGGCTTACACATGGTCAAGAGATTCATGTTCACTCTCAGACAGTTGAACAATTTTGTCTTCATCAGTCTCTTCCTTCTCAGATCCTTTCATAGCATCTTGTGGATGAATAAATCATGATTAGAACTTTTTTCTTCAGACAGCTTATTCACTTCTTCTTCAACCGTGTCATCTTCATCTTTCTCATCTTTTCTTGGGGTAGCAATCTTTGAAGACTGAGCTTCATAAGTTTGTACTGAAATATTATCAGATGGGATTTCCTTCTAATGGAAATCTTCTACTTGCGTAATTAGATCCTTGTGTCACCATTGCCTTCTTCTTCATCTTCTTCATCCTCCACTACTTTTTCTTGGAGTTTTTATGGATTCACATGTTTTTTTCCCAGTGTCTTATGTAAATCTTCTACTAAGAATGATTCTGGTACTGGAATATTTTTGGAAGCTCTCTTAGTATCCATCAGAAGTGATTGTATAATCAATGCTACAATCTTCTTCTTCTTTTGTTTCTTTTCTTTTTCTCATTTTTCAAGCTCATCTGCAGTATTTTCTCTTAATGTTTTTTCTTTAGTAAGATCTAAACCAAATCTAAGCTCCCCTACATTATTTTTCTTCTTTTCTTCCCTCCATTTTTCTACAACCTCTTCCGAATATGTTTTTTTCTTCATAGGATTTGGTGGTGCGGATTTGGATTCCTTAGCATCTAAAGTTTTTTACCTTTTCTTCCACTTCCTTCACTTTCCACTTCCTTCCTCCCTTCTTAGAGGTCTTAGCAGCCTCCTATTTCTTCGATAGGGATTCAAATTCTTCCTTAAGAAAGTAATAATATTCCTAGTAATATTTATAAAATCCAACATTCATCCTTATCAGAGTATCATCACTAACCATCATGAAAATGCAATTCCTTGGCTTTGAACTACATGGAATTTTGAAAGGCTCTAAGCATCGAACAACTAGCTTTGAAATAATGGCTGGATACATAATGATCTAAGCCTTTAGATTTCCATTCTTTATATTCTCAATTGTAATCAGAATATGCTTGACCAGGATAATTTTCCTTTGATTCGCCCTGAAATCCAAGATAGACATGTCACTCTTCTTCAATGTATCCATGTCCCATATCCTCGTAATGATGAATCCTTGTACTCACAATTCAGGAATCAAGAAATTATTAGGTAACTGAAAATTTTTCGGATTCATAACATCTGGTAGACCATGGAAATCCATATCCATCACCGTAACAAAACATCCTTGGAAATCCGGCAACTTACGTGAAGAAAAATCTACCTCACCATCCAAGGGAACATCAATTAAACTAGATGCCTTGTTATAATATAAAGAATATGTATTCCCATAGAACATAAAAGAATATTTTTCTCTACCTTCTTCCTAGAGAAAACTTGCTGACTCATAGAATTTAACTAACATGTCCGGATAAAACAGATCCCCTGCTCCAGATTCTAATACACAAACACTCTTCCATCCATTCAGCATGAAGTCATTTGAGATGATAGAATTATTCTTAGAAATGAAATTTTTATTTACCAACCATTCTCTATAAATATTCCATTAATAAATTATCATGACAGTCTACATGATTTCTTAGAAAATAATTCAACAGACAATCAGAAGGAAGAAAATGTTGGATGTTCGGAACGAGCTTATGTAGATACGTAGGGATTTAGCATGCATGAGCTTGAGATTCGATGTGGGAAAACCATATGGGGGTACTCTATATAGGCGATTGATAGGACAGATCAGCTTCCATACCGAATCCAATGGTTGAGAATCCTTCTGATCAAATATGACGATTGAGGTGATATCCGGTAGGAAATTTTGATACAATCCGATCTTTTGAGGGTTTTTAATAAAAAAATTCGGATTTAAGAAAAAGTGAATATGAAAATTTAAAAATAGATGAAAATACTAACATGTAAAATATGATTACGAAAACTCAAAAATAATCATACCTTTCATCTTTCTAGGAACATTATTCTTATTGTGGAATATTCTTCTTGAAGAACTTTAGATTCCAAAAAGTATGATTACGAGAAAAAAAATTAAAAATGAAAATCTCCATTATGAAAATTTTGAGTACGAAATTCATCATTACGGAAATTTAAAGTACGAATATCTTCATTAAGATAATTTTAGGTACAAAAATCTTCATTAAAAAAATTCTATGTACCAAAATCATCATTATGAAAAATTTGAGTACAAAAATCTTTATTGGGGAAATTTTATGTACGAAGTTATTCATTATGAAAATTTAAAGTACTAAAATATTAATTAAGAAACTTTTAAGTTTGAAAATATTCATTACAAAAATTTTGTACAGTGAAAATTTTTATTACAAATAATTTATACTTTCGAAAAAAAATTATAAATCTAACAAACAAATGTACTCCCCTATAGAAATCAGTTTGTTACTATAAGAAGATAGGTTTCAACAAGAAGTCAATTTGGAAGATTACCTTACGGTTATCTTTCATAACTTTTGTTTAATGTATTCAAATCTGTCGGATGGTAATGACTTTGTGAAAATATCAGCATATTGATCTTGTTTTCTGATAAAATAACAAATTAAATCCCCTTTTTGTTGATAATATTTTCAAAGATGTTTCTGTTACCAGTCATATGTCGGGAACATCCACTATACATGTACCATGTATTTCTGTTGTAAATTTCTTTATTTTCCTAAAAATAATTATGTTAGTCTTTCATAATCCAAACATTCATGGATCCTAAAATTTTAGAAATCAAAATTTTAGGTACCCACATTTTCTTAGATAAATAGAATTTATGAAATCTTAAAGAGGGGATTTGTTTAAGGAACAATTTTTTACCAATTCCCACCACACTGGAACTTAGTACAAAATGAAGCACATTGAGGAACAAAATCATTGTTACTAAAAATTATTTTTGAAATAGTATAACCAAAACTAGAATTACTCTTTAGAGGTCGGATTTGAGAATACATCATATCAAAATCTTCTTTCCCTATGGTAAAATTTGAAAAACACTTCTTCAAGGAAAATATTTCTTAACTTCAGTCTAATAACTATGTTATTTCCTTCAAAATATTATCTTTAGCACTAGAGATAGGCTCGAATACAATTTTCTTAGAAATTTATTTTTCTAGATCCTTAGAAAGATTATCCTTCTCAGACATAACTTCCTATGGGTTTTTTTTGAAATATTTTCAAAATAAAAATTTTTCATTTCAAGATATTTAGAAAGATCTAATAGTTCATTAGTTAGAATAGTATTTCTAGAATTTGACTTATCAAGATTTTTCTTGAGTTTGGAATTCTAATTCTCTAGAATCATAGAAAACCTAGAATCTTCATCATAGGTAAGTAAATTCTAATATTCATTTTAAGAATATTTTTCAACCGATGAGTCAAAATAATTACTATCAATATAATTGGCATTCTAGGATACATTGGTCAGAGATTTAGAATTGTGTACCTTAGCCATTAACAAATGATTTTTAGTAGGTTGTCTGGCTATTAAACCTAGATTTTTCTGTCCAGAAGATTATTAATCTGATGATTCATCTGAAGAGTCTCCACCACATGCACTCCAGGTGTCAGTTGCTTTCACGGATTTATTAGCATTATCTGTGTAGTAAAAATTCCTATTTCTCTCAGAATGCATTTCATTTCTTTCTTTTCTCTTGATCATAGCACAATCTGGTCCTATATGTCCAGCACTTTTGCATTCCTAAAATTTGACTTCTGAATCTTTCTTATATTTCCATTATTTCTTCTTGTATCTTTATTGAAAGTTCTTTTTTCCTACAATCTTGTTTATCCTTAGATCATGATTGGTTAACTCATTTTATGAAGATTCACTTCCACTAGATATGGATTGAATAGTAACCTTCTTAGATTTTGATCTTGTAACTCTCTTAGGAGTCCTGGCATCCATATGATTTGAAGATGTTGTAAAAGCAGCACTCCCATTTCCATTTTTTCTTAATATTAACAGAATCCCTCATCATTCTAGTCTCATGATGAATAAGAGTTCCAAAAAGTTCATCGAGATAAATCTGACTAACCTTTCTATTCTCATCAATCGTAGTTCACTTTCATTCCCACTCATTGGGCATGATTTCTATGATCTTATCCACAAGATATTCATCATCTAATTCTTTCTCACCCATAGATTGTAAACTATTTAAAATTTTATTGAATATCTATGGCACTTTACATATAGGTTCTCTATATGGAATGCAGAAACCTTGATATTAAACTCTGAGCATGGATCTTCTAGTTTCAATAACATTGGAAGTTCTAAAGTGTGTAACTTCAAGCTTTTTCCAAATAAAATTTTATGCCTCAGAAGATAAAATCTAGCTATATATATTTCTAGTCATTGAAAAATGCAATATATTTCATAACATATAGTTCTATTGATATTTTGGCTTTTCTTGGTTGCTTAAAGTAATGACTTCCTTGTCATGAATTTTATATCCTCAATTGAGCATAACAAAATTATCAACCCCAGTGTTGATAATGAATGTCTTCATATGATCTCTCCAATATTCATAATCATTCCAATAAAAAATTGGTGGTCTAGTAGGATTTAGGTTGTCTATGGAACCAACATTGATTACTATCATCTAAAATAAAAATCATTCCTCACAAAGTTTTTAGTAATAAATGTTTGTAAAAAAGGATAAAAATATCCTATGCATGTAAAATAAAGAATAATGAAAAAATTGAGCATGAAATCATACATGTGAATAAATTATTTCAAAGACCTCTTATGATACCAATTGTTAGGTTGGTATGGAGTATGATATTATCCAATTAAACCATCTGTAGGATCGAAATGACGATGTAGATGCTCAATATATAAGAGGGGTGAATTGTATTCTTTTAAAATATTATAGGATCTTTTAAATTTGGTTAGATACCTTTCTATTGTTTAATAAGGTTAAACAATGTAAATTCACAAAACATCTAAGATCTAATAACTAGATTGATTCTAGAAATATCATTCCGAAAATGCAATTCTAGAAAAGTATTTCCGGAAATGAAACTTAACAGATGTTTACAAAGATAAAGATTCACCCTTAAAGCATATAGAATCTCACTATATTAGAGTAAATGTATAAGGAATTATAACAAATTTATACATTCCTCAACAATCAAAATGCAATGAAGAACTTGAAATAATACAAGTAACATGTAGTAAATCTTTTAACCCAAATAGAAGGGTATCCAATAACCTTGGATAAAGTTCCCTTGAATTAAACATTCAAGAATGTCTGTCTTACCAACACAAGGGTAAGCCCTCTATAAGAAGATGAGAGTCTTTCTTGTTATCCCCGCAAGCCCTCAACATCATGGTAGTCAGCACCACTATCTTCCTATCACCGGAATCCCTCAACTTCAAGGTAGTCAACATCTAAATCTTACTATACTCAGAATCCCTCAAATGTACTCAGCAATATTTAGAGTCACACAAAGAAATTATGAACAAGGTGTTCAGTATGTACAATGCAATAAAGTCACTCTCTCAAGAAATCACTTCAGCAGCTTGAAATCTCTAGATTAATCAACTTGTTTATCAAAAGTTGTGATCTATTTCAAATGAGCTCCTATTTATAGGAATATTCTCAACAGTCGGCTCCCTCATCCAATGGTCATATTTTTCCTTGTTTTTTGGAGGGACATGATCACGTGTCACTCAACCAACGGTAAGTTAGTAACTGAATTTAAGACATAATTTTATAACCAAAACATGTGTAAGAAAAAATATGGCTATTTAAACAAATTCATTTGTGTGATTTTAAGGAAATAATGAATGTTTGGAGTCTAACCAAAAACACATTCAGTGTATATAACACACATATATTTAGATTCTGTCTTCATAAGAATTCGGAACCTGAATTATTTAGAATTACGGAGTCTGAATCTCAAGGAAATTCGGAGTCAAAGTTTTTGTAGAATTCAGTGTCTGATCTTACAATGTTTGTATTCTTAATTCATAAGAATATAGAGATTGGACTTACAATGTTCAGAGTCTAAATTCATAAGAATTTGGAATCTGAATTCATAGAACTCGGAGTCTGAACTCAGAATAGGTCAGAGTCTGAATTCATAGAATTCGGTATCTGAATTCAGAGAATTCGAAGTCTGAACTCAGAAGAGTTTGGAACCTGAATTCAAGGGATTCAGAACCTGAATTCAGATCTTAAAAATAGAATTCTCTATATAAAATTATTTAAGATTCTGAGGTTTTGGATATGAAATTGAATTGTATACTTAGATAAAATACAAACAATGAAAAACATTAGTAAAGATAAATATCCTTGGGAAGGAAAATTTCCTTAGGAAATTAAAGATTTGGGTAAAAGATATTTGCCTTTAGATAAGGTGTTTGTGATTTTCAAAACAAGAAGGAATGGAAAAGTCATAAGGAAACCATATTGACACAACTATTTCCCCCAAACATGAAGGAATTGAAAAGACATAATGAAACCTTATTGACTCAACAAGAGGGAGGCTTAGATTCGTGCACAGAACCCCCACATGCTTCCTTATTCTATTTTGTGATTTTTAGCGATGAAAATCCCTATGGTAGGGAGAATGTAAAGACCCAGATTTTCCATGTAATTATTTTATTTATATGGAACTATTCAGTGGCTTTGAAATCAGACTGTGTTTAATTATAATGCTCGGTGTGCCCGAAACCGAATTTTAAACATTATTAAGGTATGTTCATTAAATGTGTTAGTGGGATCAGAATGGGTAGAGATAGGGAGTTGGACTCATAGGGCATGTTGAATTCGTAGGGCCCAGATTCTCTTAGGGGATCCATAATCTCAATTGTAGTGGGTTGAGAGAGGGAGTTTGTTTTTATATTTTTTGTGGAGGATTAATAAAATAAATCTAATTTATTTTTAGATATCCTCTACCTCTCTTTATGTTTAGGTGGCAGGGACCACAATGGGTGGTCAGGAATTTAATGCAGGACATCAAATGCTCGGTTACCCAAAAATGTGTAACCAACCTACATGTAATTAATGAGGTTCATTAATTTCACCAATTGATGAACTTATCTTTATTATGTATTTCAAATATAACTCCCATCATCTCTTTATTTTTTGTAATTCATTGGAAAAAGTATTGGGGCTCTTGGTAAAGGGGGATTTTGGACGAACATCTTGACAAAAAACAAATCCATCAAGAAAGAACTCATCGTTTGAGAGGTATCATTTGTGGATTGCTTCAAGATCGATGTATACCAACCATCTTCAAACATGGGACACTCTCCAATGATAAATGATGTAGGGTTTTCACTTGTTTAAATTTCAACAGATATTGAATCATTTATCATCTTCCTTGATAAGATGAAAATGTGAAGGGAATATGCCAAATGAATAAGCCTCGATCCCTCCACCTCTTATTCAATCATTGTGTTCAACACTGGTGAATTTTATGGTTGGATAGAACCCAAATCTGAGGGTCATGAAGAGAAATATATGACCCTTGAATCTTGTAGGTGTGATTAGATTGAAATAAGGACCACCAGTGCTCACCCATTGGCCTTTGGAAGAGGAAAAAATCAACCAAATATAAATTTTATATACCTATTTATAATAATTAGTTTATTTATTCAAATATAATTTATATAATTTTCAAATAAATTAATTTGAAATGGGGTCTCCCTCAAAAGGTTGTAAAAAATCTTTTTTTGGAAAAATAATCCTTGTATGCATAAAATATTATCTCTTATTATATCTCTGTAGAAAAAAACATGAATTTTAAAAATCATATTTTATTTATATTTCATTAATATATAATATATATATATATATTGATTTGATTATTTTTTGAAAAATAATTATTCATATATAAAAGGTTTTTCATAAAAACACATTATATTCCATTGGTTTTTATTTTCAATTAAAATTAATGTTTTATCCTATTAATCATTATATAATAATGTCTAAACCATATATTATAACATAGTTAATATTTTTTATTCCCTCCATTAAATAATCTATTTGATAAATAAAACAGAAAATAATAATGTTAACAATTTATTAATTTTTTGTATAACACACTCTTATGTGAAACATATGATTTTCGTGAGATCCATTATTTCATGTTGAGTATGATATTTGAAATTGCATATTTTTTAAAGTAAAATTATTATATAATTCATAAATATTAATAAATAAGCAAATAAAATATTATATAATTACCGATGATGTTATATCTGTCCCCACTTTTATAAATTTTATCCTCATAATTTCAAATTTGGGCTTACTAACATAGTTTTATCATTTCAAAATAACCTCATTGAAATCCAAATATAGAGAAAAGAGATAATAAAACATCTACATTAAAAGAATGATTTTTAAGTACAATGGTCTCATTATATAAGATATACGAGAATTCTATGTATGAAAACATGTATAGGGAAGAAAAACTAACCATATTTTTTTGATGGAGACTGATAGAAAATAGGATCATGAAGAGGATGAAAACCAGGAAACCAAAAACATTAGACAGGATAACAGTCATTCATTTTGTTGTATTATAGGTAAACAAAATAAATTTTTCTTTTAATATTATTTTCATTATGTTTATCAATTCTTTGACAACTTATTGTAAGAAAATATAAAAATATACATACTTGAAATCTATAGATTCATCCATTAATCAAATTCTACAAAAAACTCATCCTTTTATCCACTGATGAGTATAAATTTTTCATAATATTGATGAACTAGAATCTATTTCTAGAGAATCAAATAATCCAAAATCATTAACTATAAATTTTTTATGTCTTGGTACAATAACAAAACCAATATGGGTAGGATATGATAGAAACAAATTCCAAAAAAAATAAACCATTGGATAATGAAAAACATGTTTTAATCTATAATATTCAACTATAATACAAAAAATTCAACAAAATCAATTAAAAAATTAACCATACTAAAAATCCCTTCATAATAATTCAATCTTTGTTTTAAACCAAAAACTCAAAAAATAATTTTTACACTGTCTTCCATGATAAATTATAACATTTATCTCCAAAAAAACATCAACCAATAATATTGTCTTGTACAAAAAATTAATAACCTATTCCAATATTCTATACAATATGTAAATAATTTCAATAAATAATTGATATACACATTAGTCCAAAATTAAAATATTACATTCATAGGAAATATAATGTACCCATTGAGCATCAATTAATACCTCGTAGTAATTTATTTACTTTAATCATATCATGTTCCCAAAATATTGAAATTCTTATAAAATAAAATTTATCACTAATTCTGAAAATCATTTTCCAATACCATTGACATCAATTTGATAAAATATAATTTTAAAAAATCAACTTATTATTATTATATAAACTCTCTTAACTATATTAAATAAAATTTAATGCTATCTAGGGAATTCACGTAGGCCAGTGGTAGGTTATGCACCAATGTCACCCATTAATTGTGGGTTTGATCCCCACATCCTAACCGGACGTGATGGGGTTTTACCCATATTGTGGGATGCAACATCTTATAAAAATAAATAAATAACAATAAACTATTTAAACCACAATGGTGGTCTTATAACATTCATTTTTCATCACAAAATTTAATAACCATTAATGACCTCAAAAAATATCCTGTGAACCATATATGTTATCCATTACATTGTAATATTTTCCACAAAATATAATTATTCCTCAAATAACATCTTCATCATAAAAACATTGGTGTTACATATTACAAAAACAAGTCTTTAAAAATCCCCCCATCATTAAATGAGTATTAATACATTAAAACATTTTGAATTCCTTAAGTATACCGGTAGTAGTAAATCATTTATATGTATACATCTTAATAGTTAAACGTTATTCACAATCCATTAACAATGAACTTCCACGTTATTTTTTAATAAATCATTCCTCAAAATCAATGATATAGATTATATCCTCATGATTAATAAATATCAATCCGATCATGTTTCAAGCGTTATGGATAAGAAGATAATTCATACAATGAATCCAAAATTAAAAATCATTTTAATGTTCCTTTTCCCATTTGGCATGTTTTCTTTCAAAAATTAGTCATTCAGACCACTTCCAATATTTCACTTTTTGAAAGAGTTTGAAAATTAATGTTCTTGAAATCATATGTAATGGATAACATAACCCATAACATTGTCTTAGAAAAGTGTTTGTGTTGGATAACTCTACAATTTATTATTGATGATTTGAATACTCATGAAGCTATTGAAATCATTCGAAAAAGATTTTTGGATAATAGTGATGATAAAATAATCATGGAGGTATTAGAATATTATGCACGATCAAAATCCTTATATGTTGATAATTTATCCTTAATTTTATGAAAATAACCATTACCAAAACATGAAATGAATTATTAAAATTTGAATCCTATAAATGGTAATGACAACATAATATTTTTATACTAACATAATCCATCAATCAACTTATATCCTTGTTTTTTGACGTTTTTATCAAATCAAAATATTTTACCAAAAGAATCTAGAATTTCCATATGATAATAAACATCATGGTCATACGAGATCTTTAAAATACACGTAAAATATTTCACAACCACTAAAATTTTCTAAACCATTCATCTAATACCAATTATAAGGCCCAAATCATATATGTTACATAATATTATGATAAGTAAAAAAATTAACATTGGGGATCTTTTTAGGTTTATAATTTTAGTGAATTTGTCTATAAATTATATATTACAACTCATAAACTTCCTAGTATAAAAATGTACACCTATTCATTTTTTTCACAAGATAAAACTTCTTAGCACATGGTTTTGTTTTTTATTGAAATATATCTTCAAAACAAATATCTCCAATTTTACTTTCTATTACTCATTATTTATTCATAATGGTAAAAATTTCAAAAAACTCGTGATGAGTACAAAAAGATCAATAAGAGGAAAAATATATAAAAAACTATTAGTCCATGAATAATTATATGGTCATGATATTTTTTTCACAGAGTCAAACATTTCAACCATAAAACATATACACTTTAAATTACCTCTTAGTATAATAATATTCCTAAAAAACATCAAATAAATAATAAATCATAAAGATAATTTTTGGAACCCATATCATTCATATATTTTTTCATTCATAGCATCATAGGGAGTAACCACCAATTTTATGTTTGGAATACCTGTCAAAGTATATTCCACAAACATTTTAGGAGAAATATTTTCATTTAAATTTGTCTCATTAACCCATAAATTTGAGGGAAATAATGGGATGGCCATCCCTTATATTATTTTGGAAAAACACATATACATAATCAAATTGCATGAAGAATAACATATTCACAACACATAATAAATAGAAAACATAAAAATTACATTTCCACATTAAATACACATTTCATCTTTAGAAGTTGCACACTCAAAAATTAAAACAAAAAATTTTAAAACAAACTTTTAAACCTGAAAAGTAAATGCCAATAAATGATAGTGACATGAAAGTGATAAATTCCATTCATGGATTATATATTAAAAAACATTCCATGTTATTAAAATAATCAATCCATTTTTAAAACATAATTAAAACATTGAAGAATATTATTTTTGAATAAAAATATCCCATACTAATTTGAAACATTGTAATGGAATTAAAATTTCATAAAATTAATGTCTATATAAATAAATACTTAAACCCAATTTCAAAACATAGACATTGATGATAAATATTTATAATAATAAATCATTAAAACATTTAAAATAGTTTTTTAGATAAAGTGTCCCTTACCACATCATACATTTAAATTACCAGACACATGAAAGTAGATAATTTTAAAAAGAATTAAATAACATGATTGTAGATATAATATTGATATGGAATGTCATAGTTTCTGTACATACCTGTTATAAAATAATAAAGGTCCATATAATCAGGAAATATATCAATGAATGGAGATTGAGATGAAATCCCTTCGGGTGAAACTGGCTTATCATAAACACAAATTATCATATAGATATTAATCATAGGTTAATTTTTTTTACTTTATTTAGAACCTTTTTCAATTTTATTATTCCATTTTTATCCCTCATTTCCATGTTAAAATAATTACATAATTATTTATGTTCATAATAGACATTTTTTTGATATTCAATACTTGAGTCAAAAATGTACTTGGTTTATTGTGAATTGCTAATGTGGTCAAAATTCCACATTATCCAGAATAACATTCATGAAATTATAATCTTATTTATATATCATTTATACTTATATGTCAA
The DNA here is from genome assembly GCA_963277665.1 of Viscum album. Taxonomy (NCBI): domain Eukaryota; kingdom Viridiplantae; phylum Streptophyta; class Magnoliopsida; order Santalales; family Viscaceae; genus Viscum; species Viscum album. The sequence continues at coordinate 1,278,430,137 of OY728133.1, forward strand.
GATTTTTATTTATTTTATAGAAATTAACAATGTTCTAAACATAGAGATGATAGGTCGTACGTATGCATGAGTAGTGTTTCCATTTATCATTAATCAATATAGAAATAATGTAATTATTATTTCATTTTCCAAAATGATAATAATATTATTATAAACATAATAATAATTTAATAATTATATATATATATATTTCATGACTTTATTATTTTACTAACCATATATAATTGTAAATATGGTAATTAAATGTTAAAACAATACTATAGTAATATAAAACTACCCTATAAATTGATATAATATTATTTTATGAGTTATTTTTACCCAATCCAATACATCATCAAAAACTTTTTAAGACTCTTGGGTGTGACTATGATATTATTATCATTTTATTTGAAGTAAAAAATAAATATTTCATGACCATGTATTTTATTACAATGAAAATTCTTATTGGTTTATATAAGTTATAAATTATAATATAAATTATTCCTATTAATCAAAAAATATCTTATATATCATGATAATTATTTTACAATTTTTAGACATTAAATAATTAAATTTAATTTTGACACAATCATGAAACAATAATTGGTTTATTAAAGGATGAATCAAATAAATGATATTAACAATAATAAATTAAATATAAATTGAATTATTTGATTACATCAATAAAATATGAATGGATTTGACATGTTATTGAAATGTTAATTATCTTTTGAAGGATTCATGTTATTCATTTTTTAAATATTCAAGTAATTAATTGTGTCATAATTGTCATTATTCATTAATAAAATTTTAAAATAATTAATTAAATTATATAAAATTTATAAAAATATATGTTTTTACTAAAATGTTCAAATAAGTCTAAAAAATTAATCAATGACTCACTAATCGTTCTTTTAACATTTTATTATAATAATTTTAAATATTATATTTTAAAATTACATAATAATATAGTATGAGTAAACAGGGTAAAAATATAAAGTTAAGGATTAATGATTATCCAAAACAAGTATGCTTTTTTATTGAATGAATAGATTTCAACCCATACTCATATTATCATAAAAATAAATCAATTTGGATCCATGTGGAATATAAAATGAATTAATATTAATTTAATATTTTAATAATTTCAAAAGTGGTCCTCCCCTCTCATATTAAAATGATATATTTCCCAATATTCCTTACACATCAAAAACATTTTGGATGAAACAATATCATTTGAAAACCCTTTCTATATTTTTTCCCCAAATTATTAAGAAGATAGTTTTGACATAATATTTTTTATAGGTTTTATGGTGTTAAGATAGGTTATCATCTGAAGGAAATGCAATGTTTTTATTTAAGTGATTATATTTTATCTCTTCTTGCAATGACATTAAATTATCTTCATCCATGATGAAACTGTTACTCTAGAATAATCTGTTAATAATATTTTAATATATTTATATAATCACCTAATATTTTTTTTACATTAAATTTCCTCATTTACCATTAACTATAGTAAGTAAAATAATAATGTTATTAATGACCCAAAATTATTTTGAGGATATTAGATCACATATTTCATACTCATTATAACCATGTATGTCCATTTTTTAAAATTATATTAACAAAAGGCTCTGAAATTCATTTAAAAATTATTCTCTTTTATAAATTAAGGAATATGGTTTTTATGTATCAATATACAAGTGTTTTCAAAAAATTGATATCCAATTTAAATTTAAAATTTATTCTAAAGAACTAAATTGGATTAAATGATAAAACATTTATGAAAAATTTAGTTGAATCCAAAATTAAAGGATAAACTAACTATATAAATAATTTATATGGAAAATATGTTTTGAAATAAAATTTAATATTTTTCATTATTCATTAAAAAATGATTATTATTAGTTTAATACCCAAAAATAAACTAAAGATAATTTTCACATCCTAATTCCAAAGAATATTTTTATTTTATAAAATAGAATTTATAAATGTGACAATAACTATATTTAATATTTGTTATCCATGAAAAGGAGATAGATATTTCTTTTTTTTAAATATTTTTATAAATAAATTTTAATTTATTCTTATATCAATTAAAGATAAAATATAAGATGAATTTTAAATATTGTAATTAATATATATTTTGTTAATATAATCCAAGAAGTGTGATTTGATTATTTTATAAAAACAACTATTCACACTTAAGTAGTTTTCATAAAAACTCTTCCTTTATATTCAATTAATTTTTACATTCATTTATCATTATTTTTAAAAAAATTAAGTAATTCTATTTACATGTTTAAACTTATTTTTTTAATTTAGTAATTATTATTCATTCCCACCATTTTGATGACTATTAAATAACTAAAATATAAACTAATAATATTAATAATATGTTATTTTTTGGTATATCTCAGTCTTCTATGAAACATAAGATTTTTGAGAAACTTAGTGCTTCATCTCAGATATTCTATATGATATAGCATTCCTTAAAAAGTAAAGTTACTATCAATTTCATAAATAGTAATAAATAAGAAAAGGTATTATTATAAAATAAATGGGGATTTTATAGTATAATATAATCATAGGTGGGTGAAATTCATATGGTTTAATATAGTTATATAATATGATTTAGTAATCATTAAATTAAAAAAAACTCATTAAAATGATATTGTTACACAATGCCACTACTTTAGGTATGTAATTCATTTTATTTAAACAAAAAATATATATACTAACATTAACTTAGTTACTTTTATATACTTCCATAATATAAATATATATAATATAATATATTATTTATTTATAACATTTCCAAGTAAATTAATTAATAATTTTTTATTTAAATCATCATTTTAGTGTTTTAATATTTTAATTTTTCTGAATAATTAGGTTTGGTAGTGATTATCCTTTAATATTGATCATTTTTCCACCATATCAAGACTGATAAAAACATTACAATGTAATATTTTGATATATATTATATTATTTGGAACTATAGATAAAAATTTTTGATTTAAAATCTAATAACACTATTCATAGGGATGATAGTTTTTTACAGATAAGGAACTGTGATTCCATTTTCAATTAAATAGAAAAAATTGTGGAAAAAAGTATTTCATTACTAAATATTGATCATTTTATGATTTATATAATATTTTTTTTATTATATACATCATTAATGTAATATGTATGTAGTATTTTTTTCATTTAATCAAATCATTGTGTGGAGGCCATTGATAACACATAAAGAGGTGTAATACATTCATTTCCCAGTTAATGGAAAAAAGGATGAAAACTGTTAGTAAATAATAATTATAATTTTGTAGTATCTTAATGAAACTATATTCATCGTGTTATGATGGATATAATATATATAACAAAAATTGTAGAAGAAATGAAATTTATAAATCTTGGTTATGATTTATACTTTTATTTTATTTAAATCCTTTGGATTAAACCAAATCATTGAAAAAATGTTTTTAGGAGTAGAATAGTGGGTCCAAGAATAATTAATGGATTATATAAATTAATTAGGGTAGTTATTGTATTATCAAGATAGATTAATAATCATTATTAATGGTGTATTGTGGGGGTTATCTATTATATGTAAGTGAGAGGACACATATATAATTTTTTTAAAAATATAAATAACATTATGCCACATTGATGTGTAAATGGGTTTAAAAGAATATGAATTCAGTGTTCATAAGTTATACTGAATAAAAAATTATTATAATAAAAAATATTAATTTTTATTTAGTATTTTTACTATTATCTCAAAAATGAAACCCCTTGTAACCAGTTTTATCTTTTTTCCATTAAAACTGCTTTTCAATATTTTTACAATTCATTATGAAACAATGAATATGCGGTCTAAGAACCTGTATCTTCATTTTTAGGTATGAGTCATGTTTTCTAGTTTTTTTGAGAATTATAAATGTTTCTAGAAATTTCAGGAGTACATGTCGTGTACTCGGTTGTCGCGGGTGCCCCTGTACTGGTCATGTAACTGCCATATACATGATCGTGTGGGGTGACCTTGAGGCTGCCTAATGTAAGGCCCGGTAAAGGAAAGTACATGCCATTTAATTTTTAAATACATTCCATGTACTGCCTTTTTTTACGTCATTAAAGGAACTAAAGTCACCTCTGATGGATATAACTATCTCCTTCTTTGCATGTCTCTTCCGGGATTGACTGTATGACGAAAATCTTCACCGAGCCCCCAACATTCTATTTGTTCTCCAATTTGAACTTCGTTGGTTGAGTTGGAATCACATAGGTGAGTTATTACTTCTTCTAGAACTCCATATCTTCATTTCTCCTCTTTTTTGAGATATCCATGGATGAATAGTTTGTACGTTTTATAGATCAAAAGCATTTTAGGGATATTCAAGGCTTGATGTTCATGTATATCATTTATACAACACAGAGGTAGGTGGTTTGTTCACTTCCATAGATTGTCATTGAATTTTATGTGAAAAAAGTACCCAATACCCAAGAACGAGGTATTTCATGTTTATAGTTTTTATCCATGTCATCGCCTGTTATGTCTTGTTTGATTGGATAAAGGTTAATTGTTTGTTGACAGGGATAACATTTCTCTGCTATGGATGGTTTTCCCCTATTTTCACATTTCCGCCATTTTTTCTATCTTGCATGTTAGGATACTTTTCTTTCCATGCCTTATATTGATATTATGAACTGACTTTATCTACTATAATGTGATACTATGTATATTATTTATCCAAGTAGTTCTTGAGTTTTACATTGGATACCAGGAATCATTTTTCATGTTTGACTTACAGATGGTTGTGGGAACCTAGTGCAGTAGACCATAGAGGGAATGGATACTGAGGGCTTCCCTAGATTGTCTATTTTACTGTTACGTTGTGAGACCATAGGGGGGTAGACTTTGTGCTCCATCATAGGGTCTGTAGTTTCCTCGATACATAACACATGGGGACTTTGACTTTGAGTGCTTCCTCAGAGTGCCTATTAGTTATTGATATAACACTACAAGGGGAATTGACAAAGATTGTTTCTTCAGAGAGTCTTTTCAAAATATGAACTAGAGGGGTTAGACTGTGTATACATTACAGAGGGTTTCTTGTGTTGTTTGGATGAACCATAGGGGTTAGGCTATTAGTAATTCCCAGCGGGTTACCTATTTTTATTTTAGCTTGATACTTAATATTTGAAAATGAATGCAAAATAAATTATAGGATTGTTTACTTTAGAGTAAATCCTTTTTTATACTTCTTTTTTCCTATTGACTGGAATATATATTCCCTGACTTTTAGACTCAGATCTTTGGGTGGTTTCCTATTGGGATTCATCTCACACCATGTCTAGGTCATGCTTTTGGGCCCAAATAGATTATATTGTTACAGGTCTATATAAGGTCAAGTGCCATTCTTCATCAGGTACTTGACGACTTGGGAGCTAGAGAGCATGGCACCACAGTAAGTCTTGCAATCCTTTGGAGCTATTTAATTTCCTCTCTGCGTACTTAGATTTGGTACCGTATTTTCATTATGAATTGTTTGGCTTTTTCCCTTGACATATGTATCTTGCATCATTCATATATGTGCTCAAGTTATTTATTTCTACAGTCTTCTGTTGTTTACAATATTATGGGTTTATTACTATTTCCACTATTGTTATCTATTTCTTTCCACTGCACTACTCTACTAATGAGGGAATATATTCCCCTCAATCACATCCAAGGCCCTCACTACAGGTCTGTATCCTCTGGCGTTTGGGGGAATGTAGTTGAGGCCATATGACTAATCGGGTATACGTTCCTCTAGGTGACTTCTAGAACCGGGATGTTACTAAGTGGTATCAAAGGTATTCATTTCTTCTTGATATACTGTATGGATCCTATATCTAGGTATATGAAGGAATATGTACATGGTAATAATAAGCTCCTGGGAGTAGTAACCTATGTACAGGGAAAAGCCAATTTTCAACATATATAGAAATTTTTATGTTTTTGAAATTATTACTGTTGATTTGATTTCACCATTGGGTGATTCACATGTATTGTGTTGTTATTGATGATATTATTGAGGTTCTATTTATGTTGCAACCCGATGAGATGATGGTGTTCCATCCCATGCATCATATAGGCACTTTCTACAAGTCACATGTCATGCATTTTTCTCATTCCATTTAGGGTGCATTAGCAATTTCAAGTTATTGTGATAGATGTTGTACCAGATATGCAGTCTATAGTTATATATGCCTTGATTGAATACAAATTTTTCGATAGAATATTTAATTTTGTAAGGGTTAATTTTAATTAATTTCAAACATTGGTTCTTGAGGTGTTATGGGCCCACATGGATCAGAATTTGGTGGATCATTTCTTTTTTATGCTTGTATATGACATGTATAAGATGCTGAGTTTTGATTCGTAGGGAGTATGGGCCCTCACGGATCAGAATTTGGCACTTTAATGTTTTTTTATATTTTTTTCTAGGTTCCAGAGTAGATTTTGAGGGTTACTATCTAGAAAAACTTAGAATACACGGCGTGTAATGATTAATACACTCCATGTATCCTTCTCATTATGGAGGAATTTTTTTTTATACACGTCGTGTAGTCCCTAACCATGTCACTGACTTTGTGGGAAGAGACATGGGGTTGGTAAATCATGGTGGGACACACCATGTATCGGATGTACTTGTCATTTTGTGTAGACCATGTGCTCACCCGTGTGACTAACAACACAGATTGATAAAACCTAGGTTATTCTCAAGATGTCAATGTTGAACACACTGTGTTGTATAACCCTTGTATCCGACTGTGTCACAAATAACACAGGTTGGTGAAATACTTCATGTAAACATCATGTTTATCTAGAAAACACTGTTTAGAGTGAGCTGTGTAACCGTCCATGTGACTAACAAATACATGTCGATGAAGTTTGTCTAGTACACACCATGGCTGAAACTAACATGTCGTGTAGTCATGTATAGGGAGAACTGTGTGGATTAGCTATGTATAAAAACTCGGGAAGGGGAACACTATTCAAGTACAAACCATGTCTTCGTAGTACTCATCATGTGTATGGTGTGTTACAAAACTAGGGATGGCTGAAGTACACTCCCTCAAGAATCTAAAGAGAACACACCGTGTAGGGATTATTCACGCCGTGTTTCCTTGTTTTGAAGAACATGAATGCTTTCTTTCTCATGTTCCCTTCTTAAACATATATGTTTTATTCCTTGATAATATTGATCTAATGTGTGTGCTTTACCTTTTAGATTAATTCCACCGAGACATCCTCTGGTTGTACACCCATTATAGAATAGTGATCAGTCACCAAATATGGATGATCAGGGACTACCAGCAGATCCACCATTTGTGCCCGTCTTGGATCTAGTTGTCATTCCAGACATAGTTGTTGAAAAAATGTTCCGTGATTGATTTATGTGGTTCATGAAGGACTTATATTGAGTACCTAGTCATTCCCCATCTATGGAAGAGTTGATGTAGGTTTTCTATCAGCATCATCCTCCCACTTTCTCACGGGATGGAGGGCCCCAGGTGGCAGAGTTATGGCTACAAGTGATCATTTCTATCATCCAGAATCTAGAGATTCCCATAAGGAATAGGGTGAAGCACACAATGTATATGAATTATGATTCCACAAAGAGATGGTGGTATGTTATATCACAGGAAGGATCCCAGGTGGTCATGGCTTCAGATGAGTTCCAGCGTGCCTTCTACGACTACTTCTATATAGAGACTTTGAGGGACCCTAGATCCTGTGTGTTAATGTGTCTAGAGTAGGCAGCTCTTTCATTTATTGAGTACTCCTCTTTATTAATAGAGTTTCATTAGTTCATTACTATACAAGGAGGTGTTTATTTATTTATGGCATGGAAGTTTGAGGATGGTCTTAGTCATGAAATTCAAACCCAGGTGAACATCTTCAGGTTGACATTCGTCACTTCTATAGTAAACTAGGTGCTAATTACGGAGCACAATCTGAGGGATTATGGAGTTGTGAGCCAGGGAGGCTCAACATCTGGACTTGTTACCCCTCATGTGGAAAGCATTAAGGGCCACAGGGAGTCTATGCGCGGGGATCTGTGGAGGCTGGACACTTCTTCTAGTAGCCAGGTGTTATGTTATCAGTGTGGAAAGGCCAGGCAAACGAGGCCACAATGCCCAAGAGACCAAGTGGATTTCCAATCTTGTGGAAGGATGGTTAATATTCAGCAGTTCTATCATATATACTCACAACTAGTTAGTGATAGGAGTTATTTCATGACTCCTCATTCAGGAGCATCACCACCAGTTTATCATCTGTTAGGGAACTGGAGTTCTTCTAGCCGTTTAGGCTGAGGTGGAGGTCACGACCATGGTACCCAATCCACATGCCTTCATTGACAATAGGGTGGATCATCTCAGGTTGGTCAGGTAAGGTCACAGGGCCGTAGTATAGGCCAGACATTTGCAGAAGAGCAGACCTTGTATGAGCAGGATCCCAGACCCTCTACCATTTGATGTACAATCCTAGATGACTCATTTTTTACTTTTAACACTTTTTTAAATAGGTTCATCACATATTTTTATATCTTTTGCTATTTTGGATTGCATTGGGATCTGTATCATTAACTTTTCAGATACCTTGACGGTGGACACTCCATTGCGGGATAGAACTGCTAGTGTACGTTAGTGCAAGGAGTTCCCTATTGAGGTTGGGGATGTCACTTCTTATGGAACCATTATGTCTTAGATATTACAAGATATTTTTTCATTCTCATAATGAATTGGTTATTTCCTTATAGGACGTTTTTGACTACTATCACTATAGGGTGAATTTCAAATCACCCAAGGGCATATTGTTTAATCATAAGGGCGAGTGGGATGTCTAAGAGAGTATATCAGGACCAGGGAATCAGAGGTTTGGTGGAGTTACAACCCAGGTTGATAGTCTATATCTAGATGACCAGGGGACTTCACAGATAGAATTTTATCTAATGGTGGATCGTTTCAGGGATGTCTTTTGAGATGACTTTTCAGGTTTGCCTCCAGAGCGAGAGATATGATTTTATATTAAGCTCATGGAAAGAGTGGAACCGGTGTCCATTCCTCCTTATAGTATGGCTACTCCAGAGTTGTAGGAGCTCAATAATTAGTTGGATGAGTTGTAGGAAATGGGTTTTATTCAACTGAACAGTTCTCCTCAGGGTTCACATATCCTGTTTATGAAGAAGGGACACAATACTCTCAGACTTTGTGTAGATTATCGAAATTTGAAGTAGTTGACAATCATGAACCGATATCCCTTGCTGAGGATTGATGACGTAGTTGATCATCTTCAAGGAGCCCGAGTTTTATGGGTGATTTAATTAAGGTCTGTTTAAAATAAGTTGTGCATTAGACCATCTGATATACCTTTCATAGCCTTTCAGAGTAGGTATGGACTATACGAGTATGTGGTCATGTTGTTCATTCGAAAAAATGTGCCTTTAGTTTTCAGGGCATGGATAATCTGAGTGTTCCATCCTTACATATATTTTTTCATGGTAGACTTCACAGACAATATATTGGTGTTCATTCTCACTCGACATGACCATGCCTCACACATTGAGATCATTTTGAGTACACTAAAAAAGAATCAATAATATGCTAACCTCTCAAAATGCCAATTTTGGATGGACTTGTTCACTTTTTGGGTCATGTTAACTCAGAGTCACTGGTATAAGTAGACCTAGAGAAAGTGAGAGAATTTTTTTCCTGGGAGCGGTTGAATAAAGTCTTTGAGGTGCTGAGTTTTCTAGGGCAGGATGGTTACTAAAGATATTTCATACAAGACTTATAATGCTTAGCAATGCCACTGATGGGCCTAGCTAAGATGGGGGTGAAGAACTTGTGGTTTTATTTTTCAGAGTTATACTTTCAGTATCTGAAAAGGAGGATGACATAATCACCGATACTAGTATTACTAGAGCCGAGAAATAGCTACAATTTTTAATGTGATGAATCAGGTATCGTGCTCGGAGCATTGCTTATGCCGATATAAGAGTTTGTTGTGTATAGGTCTCTGTAGCTGAGGCCACTTGAGAAGAATTTCCCGATGCATGATCTCGAGTTGGTTATAGTTGTTTTTTCCGGACAATGTTGGAGACGTTAACTTTTGGGAGAGAATTTCATTATTTTTACCAACCAGATAAGTCCCAAATACCTATTCACTTAGCATGATCTGAATTTGAGACAGTGAAGGTTGATTTAGTACCTTCAGTATTTTGACATTGATCTTGCCTACACGTCTGGGAAAGGCATCGTAGTGGTAGATGCGTTGAGCAGGAGGACTCAGGTAAATGCATTTCGGGAGACCAATTATGAGTGGAAGCCTATCTCTCTATTATCTGATATGCATTTGGGGGTGTATGATAGACAGGGGCAGAAATTTCATTCTTCTGTATCTATTACCTCAAATCTACATGATCGGGTGCAAATGAGGCTGTTATCAGATTCTGATTTCCTATTCCTATGGGAGAGTTTATCAGGAGAAGGACCTATTCCTAGATGGATCATAGTCCATAATGAGATATTGCATTTTCATTCACACGGGTGTGTGTCAGCAGACAAACTTGATGAGCTGATGAGGGAACTTCTTTCCTCAGTTTGGTAAATTCATCCTGTGATCAACACTGTTAGTATTGGTATCAAGGTATGAAGTGATATGGTGCTAGTTTTGTCATGAGGTGTTCCACATGTCAGTAGATGAAGGCGGATCATCCGATACTAGCATGGATTTTGCAGTAATTACCCATTCTTGAGGAGAAGTGGAATGATTTCATGATGAATTTCATGACAGGTTAACCATGGTCACCTCATGGGAATGATGCTATATGGGTTGTCATTGATAGACTCACGATGATTTCTCACTTCTCTCCGATCAAGAAGACATTCAGTGTCGATGAGTTGGAAAGGATTTACGTCCAAGAAATTATACATCAACATGGAGTTCCACACTCCATTTGTTTATTTAATGGGACACTCATTTTACTACTCGGTTCTGGTAGGGACTAGAGAGGGCATTGGGTACACAGGTACTTCTGAGTATAGCTTACCATTCCTAGATAGATGGCCAGTCTGAGCGTACAATTCAGGTTCTTGGTGACATGCTTTGAGCATGCATCCTCTATTTTAGATATTCTTGGGAGAATCACATACCTCTTTTGGAGATTTCTTACAATAATTGTTTTCAAGAAACTATTCAGATGGAAACTTTTGAGGCTTTGTATGGTAGGAAAATGTTGATCACCCTTGGGTTGGATAGTGGCAGGAGAGGAAACTATGCTGGGACATCATCTTTTCTAGGAGACCAAAAAGAAAATTAAGTTTATTTGGATGAGGATGGCTAATTCACAGTCATGTAAGATGTATTATTCTAATCGATAGAGAAAACCTCTAGAGTTCGAGGTTGGGGATCGGGTTTTCTTACGTTTCTCACCGAGGTGGGGACACATGAGGATTTGGTGAAAGGGTAAACATTCCCCAGGATATACCTGGATGTTTGAGGTTTTGGAAAGGGTCAGGATGGTTTCTTATCGATTACAGTTACCTCGGAGGTATCAGGCTATGCACGACGTCTTTCACGTTTCATAGCTACAACGTTACATCTCATACTCGTCTCATGTCTTTCAACCTGAGGAGGTTGAACTAGAGATGGATGAATCGTTCAAAGAGAATCCTATCTAGATTGTGGATCACAGTGCCAAGCTTCCTTATGGCCAGTCTGTTCCTCTGTTACAAGTTCTATTGTATCAGAGGCTAGTACATGACGAGACTTGAGAGAGGGAGGCCAATGTATGATCGTACTGGTCGGAGTGCACCTAGATTGGGAAATTTGGGGAAGAATTTAATTAAGGGGTAGAAAGAGTTTTTAAGAACTGATAACTTATTTTGAGGTATAAATATTGTTTTCTATTTTTTTCAAGAAACAGAAGAGTTTCAGGAAATTTCAGGAGTACACACCACGTACATATAAGTACAAGTTTTGTACTTGGTTGACACAGGTTCCAATGTACTGGCCGTTTAACAGCCATGTACATGGACTAGAGGGGTGACCTAAAGGTTGACTAATGCGGGGCTCGATAATGGGAAGTACGCGCCATGCACTTTCAAAACACATGGAGTGTACTTTCTTTTGAGTAGATTAAATGGACCAGGGTCGCATCTGATGGACATAACAATATTCTTCTTTCCCAGTCTCATCCATGAGCGATCGTACGATGCGAATCTTCATCGAACTTTTGAATCATTGTCCATTCTCTTATTTGAACTTCGTCAGTTATGTTTGAATCGCATCATTGAGTTATTCCTTCTTCTAGAACTTCATCTCTAGATTTCCCCTCTTTTTTGAGATATCCTTGGTTGAACATGTTGGATTTGTTTTATATCTACATCATTCTAGGTCAATTTTGGGCCTGAGGTTCGCATATATCATCAGTACAACACCGAGGTAGGTTGTTTGTGACTTTCTGTACATTGTCTTAGAATTGTTTGTGCAAAATTACCCAATACCCAAGAACGAGGTATTGTGTGTTTATGGTTTTTAGCCCTGTTATTACATGATATTCCTTATTTGATTGGATATAGGTTAATTTTTTGTAAATTAGGTTAACATTTCCATTTTATGTATGTGTTTCCCATGTTTGCATGTATTTAACGTTTGGCCCATCTTTCATGTTAGGTTTCTTTTATTTTAATGCCTAGAATTGTAAGGATGAAGTGACTTTATCTGTTATACTGTGATATGTTGTAGATTGTTTTCATGAGGTTCACTTTGGTTTCCATGCATTGTTATTATAGGTTTGACTTATACCAGGATGTGGGAACCTGGGGTAGTAGAGTATATGGGGAATGGATATTGAGGGCTTCCCCATAGTGTTTGTTTTACTGTTACATTGTGAGACCATAGGGGGGATGGAAATTGTGTTCCCTCCGAGTGTATATAATTTCTACGATATAGGGAACAAGGGGAATTGGATGTTGAGTGCTTCCTCATAGTGTCTACAACTTACCAATACGAGACCACATGGGGAATTGACAGAGAGTGCTTTCTCAGAGAGTCTTTGATCAAGCATAACATGAGGGGTTAGACTGTGTGTACTTCTCAGTGGGTTTCCTATGTCGTTGGTTTGAACCAGAGGGGATATGATATGAGTACATCCCATAGGGTTACCTATTTGTATTTTAGATACTTACTTGATATGTGAAAATGAATGGAAAAGAAACTGTATGATTGATTACTTGTGAGTACTACTTTTTTACTACTTCTTTTTCCCTATTGCCATCCATAAATATTTAATGACAATTACAAAAAAATCATTGTGTGGTTACCTGTAGGGATTCCTCTCACACCCTATTTGGGTCATGCTTTTGGGCCCAATCAGATTATATTGTTGCATGTCTAGATAATGGAAATCACCCTTCTTCTTCAAGTACTTGAATACTTTGGAGGTGGAGAGCATGGGACCAAGCTAATGATTGTGATGCTATGGAGTTTTTTACTTGATTTTCACTATACATTGGTTCAGTACTGTATTTTAGCATTGTGAATTCTTTGGACCCTTTCATAGACATACGTATCATGCATATTTTATTTATGCTCTATAGATATTTATTTCTTCCTTCTTCCACTGTTTACTATTTGATGGTGCTATTACTGTTTCCTCTATTGTTGTCTATTTATTTTTTCTATATTACTCTACCAATGAGGGAATTTTTCCCCACTATCACACCCAAGGACCTCGCGACTAGTTGGCAACCTCTGGCCATTTGGTAAATGCGCTTCACGCCACGTGACCAACAGGGTACGGGCGCCTCTAGGCAAGTTCCGGAATAGGGACGTTACGTGGGGTCAATTCCCAATTCAAACAATATAATGCCAAATATTGAATTGTTTTTCAAAAATTTAAATAATTTATTTATATTAATTAAAAACTAACATAATTACACTATGAACAATGATAACCAATTTCATGTAAAATGCCTTTTATGTTTATAATTGAAGATAAATTCAATATTTTAAAACATAAAACATTAAATTTTTATTAATATGAGATACATTTTGTAATATTTTAATTTCATTAAGAACACTAATAAATAGTTTTATATTTAATTTATTACTTTACATACTTATAAAATACATAATCAATATTTTACAAAAAATAATACTTTTTTTTCTCTTAAATGATTTTATCTTTCATTATAACCATTAAATAAAAAATATTTTTTTATCATACATAACCAATTAATTTCCTTAAAATAAATTTCTAATATGTTTTAATATAAATTTGTTATATAATCATACAAAACATGTATCAAAATTCATTTCGTTGAAAAAATTTCACTTCTAATATTTGAATGATTTAATAAAAAAGAAATGAATAGTTACTTTAAATTAATCAATAAATTTAAATTTAGACATAAATATATATCATAATTGTAAAAATAATATTAAAAACACCAATCTATTGGATGTCTAATAATGGTGTACTATACTGGGATTCATTTAGAGCTGGGGTTGTGTGTAAAGAAATCCATCAAATCCATCATGTTTTTTTCAATGTAAATTCATATAAACTATTGTGGTGGTGTATTATATACCATAAAATAAATTTAACCCCCCAAAATACTGTCATTTTAATACATATAAATTAGGGTATCACTATAGTAAATAATCATTGGGTTCATATGTTGCTTCCCAGAATTTCTGATTCCATGAGGAAACATTGTTAAGATGATCAACTCCATTCTATTGAAATTTTTTTATTGTTACATAACTTACCAAAGCTGTAATATATATGTAATATCTTTCTCTAGTTGCACAACAACTTATTTTAGTAGTAGTTACTATTAATGTATGTACATCCTCATGATATATACATGGAACACATAGTGATCTTGATTGAGGTTTGATGGAACCACCATGTGATAAGGTATAGTCCATTCACAATCATGGATTTTGAGTAATCCAACATGACGTGTATCATATATTCATTTTTTACGATTTTCCATAAATTATACCATTGAAAATATCATATAAATTCTTTCTCACTAAATTTTATTTCTAGTTCTATTCTAAAATTGTCTTTATTATTATTATAAAAACATTGATCTTATATGATATGTTGTTTCATGGTTAAAACCTTCTCTATTGATTATTCATCGAACTCTTCTCCTAATATACTTCCTTCCAAAAAAACATCTAGGAAAATTTAATTTCCTCACTTTATTACGTTTATTTATTTATAAGGGTTCAGAAGACATATTGAGTGAAACCTATTATTATAAGAAAACTCATCTAATGGAATTTTTTTATCCCAACCACCATCAAAATCTAGAGAACAAGATCTCAATATTTCACATATTTTTTGAATGGTCATTATAGAATTTCCATATTGTATGATGATGGTATTCAGTGTTGAAACCTAACTTATTGTATATATCGTTATTAAAACATTACTATAACATCATGGAAAACCTTAAGACATGATCAGATATAATATAACATGGTACTATATAAATCCATACCACTATATTAATGTATATACAACATAGTTGAAAAAGGAAGAAATGTTTTCCAAATGAAATTAAATGTGATAACATAATAAAAAGGTAAAACATTTTCTAAATAAAATTATATCATTTAGATTTATTATGGATTCTATGGATGGAATACATATTGATGTTACTATATTTTATTTATACTATGTATAATTGTTTCTTAAAATACATTGACTTCTATCTCTCACACCTGACATAGTGACATATTGATAATCAAGATACATACAGATAAATATCCCTTTTCTGCTTAATCTACAACATATTCAATTTTTTATTAAAATAAATTGTTTTACATATAGGATATTAGATAATGTTTATCAATGACATTATTATTAAGTTTCATTTATTTTTTCTAGTGTTTATGGTGCCAATACAATGTCTGAAACCACGTCATTCCATACAACTTTTTGTCGATACCAGGAACAATTCTCCACATTATTTTAATATATATATACATATATATATTCCAATATTAACTTGATAATCCCCAATAATATTGTAAATTGAACTATCATTTGAACACTCTTAGGGAATAATATATTTGTTAGGATTTATATTTCACCCTCAAATGATAGATTCTGTATCATAAATCAACCATTTAAAAATATCAAGTTCCAAATAATTGAATAAAAACCCCTTAATATATGTTATGGAATACTTTTTTTGAGTGTGGAATTCATTAGTTCTCGATAATCAATAGATAGCTGTATCAATGTACACTTCTTCAAAAAAAATATTTAGAAACCCATAGTGATTCACATCGACAAATATTGTATCAGTATGATTTTATATGTAAATATTAAATCATATCAAATTAATATTCATTACATCTCAATAGTACAAACCTGGTGATTTTAAGGACTAATATATTTGGAGAGAAAATGAACACCCATCTTCTTTCAGGAATAATATAAAACATTATTCACTAGGATAAACCAATCTAGTATTCACCATAGACATATCTTACCTGAAATATTTCCTCATTATTTGGGTAAATGAACCATAAAAAAAGGGTGAGTATGGATGATCAGTTTTTTTAAGAATTGGAGATATAAATTAATGGTTATATGAAAAATTATTAATGTAAATAGGGTATCAGGTCCCAATAATTACTTATACTATGAACACTGAATCCTTAAATGATCATAATCTTTAATAATATAATAATGATGCATTACATCAGATGTTGTGAAACATAAGAGCGAGAAATCATTATAAATCCATGAAAACCCATAAATTCATGTTAAATAATATGTGGAACCATCGTGTGTATATAAATAATATCATTTTCGAGGATTTTTACATACACTATCAAACCATAACTGATCAGGATGGAACTCATATTCTATATAGTGGATCAAGAACATCCAATTGTTTCCCATAGGTATATCATGAGATATAAATAATTACCCAATGCATTATAGGGATCTATAATTCAGGGAAATCTAGTTAAAATTTAAATTCAATAATTCTATATTTATTATATAATTCAACATTCTATAAATCATCATATAATAATAAGGGCATATAAAAATATTTTTATAAACATTTAATCATTCCATGATTGGGTAACCCATAGATAATAAATGGATGGAAAGAACATAAATTTTACAATTGAATCCTATCCCCATAATAACATAATAAATGTAAAAAACATTGTCATTGATGAATATATATAGAATAAAAATAACAACAAAAAATTCATGAATGAAGTGTTTTAACAAATTTGAAATTAATTCCATAAAATAATGAATTTTAAAAAATAGTACATAAAATATTATCTTTCAAATGAACAATGGAATCATTTAAATTAATGTGTAAATCATTGAGTGGTCCTTATATTAATAAATTATATTCATGTTTTATACTTTCAAATAGTGTTTATATTTGACATGTTTGATAAAAACTAAAATAAACCATGTTGGAAATTTGAAAATAATATTAAATTTGAAAAAATTTATAGAAAGTTAAAAATGATTGAAAAATAATTTAATAACGAATTTTGATTATTTAAAATATTTTTGAAAATATTTTTTTGAAAACATTAACATTGAAGAGAACTTATTTTTGATCAAATAGAATAATAAATTCAATTTTCAAAACAAATATTATTTTTTGAATCATTTGTATTAATTATTTAAAAATTAATGTATAAAATCAATTATCTATAAATAACAAGGGGATAGATAAACTAATATGGTTTATTTTACTTGGATCATATAATTTTTTCAATGTAGATTCATGAAAAAAAATTAATGAGTAAAATATGGATTAAAACATTAAAACCTTACAAATTTTTTTACTTTTGAAAAATAATACTGTTGAAATGAATAATTGTATATGGATATGTAAATGCCAAAAAAATTAGAAAATCATTTTAAGATTCATTCTTGGGAATTATATTCCACACATAAATTATTAACGTGGTAAATATGGAATGTACCTTATAAAAATAAGTGTGAGAAGAAGATACCTTACCTCAAGTTTTAGCATTATTTATAAACCAATGAAACTCCTATATAATAAATATTGGATTATTAAAAATATATTCATTAAAAACAGATGTATCATACCATATATGTGACTCCTCATGTGTCACAATGTTTTCATTTTGGATTCTATTTCCTTGTGATGGAGAGGGTCTAAGCTCAAGTTGTTGGAGTGATAAAAAATTATTATTTTTGATTCTTTTTAAATATTTCATTGATATAAAAAATGGTTATCAGTGGTCTTATGGTTCCCATGTAGATGAAAAATTGACTATGAGGTGTGGCACATAGCTTAAGCATGGCCTTTTATAGTTTTTAGTTCCATGGTTTGAAAATAGATTTTTCAACTACACATCTTCCTAATTGTGAAAGGGTTTCTAATGTAGGAAGTGTCTCTTTAATGGGCACATATTGTGTGGGTTACCAAAAATATTAAAAATTAATTTTTATGAATTTCTATTTTCATTTCATTTTTTTATTTTTCCTCTTTCTTTTACACTCCACTCTTCCAATCCTTGTGCATCATGCATGATCCTCTTATCCTCTTCACCTATGTGCACTGCTTCCCTATATCGGCTCCCTCTTCATCTAGATATCTCACATGATTTTTTCTATTTTCTTGTTCAAACATCAAGGTAAGCTCTCTTCTTCCTCCCTTTTACTTATTTTGTTCATATTTCCTTACCCCCATAGAGGAGTTCCATTCAGATAAACCCTAGGGTTTGTCTTGATCTGATTTTGGTTGTTTCATCCTGGTATATGGCATGCCATGGGCCCATTTGAGTTGTATTTATTTATGATTGTAGTGTTCACCATCAAAGAAGATGCATTTTAGATCATTTAATTTTTCACCAATCACTCAACATAGGATTTATCTCACTTTATTATCTAGACCAAATTTATTTGGGGTCTTCTGGTGACTTTTAGATACTAGTTTAATTTCATAGTGCACATTACTTTTCTTTGTGGTGGGTTCGAGTCGCTGAAGTATAAGGTGAATTTCCCTTGTATACATAGATAGGAATAAATAAATAAATAAATAAATATATCTATATATATATATTAGTTTCCCAATTTTATATATATTCACCCAAGGAGGCATGAATATATATCATGGAATGGTTTAGTTATGTAAATTTATTAAAAATGTATTTGTGATTATTTGTAGTCAATTATATAAATATATAAGAATATTTTTAAGGTTCAAATTTTACATATTCATGTTCATGTGAATCTGTACATAGGGAATAGCTATACATACATATATTTGAAGTAATATATTCTTGGAGGTGGGGAAGAGAATCTTCGAGTGGTCGTTGATGAATGATTGAAGTGCAAAAGTGTTAGAGCATGATCCGATTCACCATGAGGTTGGTGTTACTATGAAATCAGTTTCATTATGAGGTTTTATTAATCAATTGAATTTTTATATTCCCATTTATTCATGTATATAAGTACATATATTCTTTATATTTGTGGAAACCATTTCGGTGTGTTTTGTATAAGGAATAACAATTTTTACATGTGTACCCCATGTTTTTGTTCTGAAATGGTATGTTTAGTTATAAAAATCAATTATAAAATGACTGTAGGACTTTTTAAATTTTTATAGGGAAGTGGGTGATGGGTTCTGAATGTTTTTTAAACTATTATTGATTTTCCATTATAGAATGTTTGGTTTTATGTTAGTCTAGTATTAATTGTGGGTGTTCAACTCAAATGATATAAAAAGAGAATTTTAGTTTTATTTAGAATGGTCATTTGAAATATGTGTGTGGCTTAAAATTTGTAGAAAATCCCAGTTGGCATATCTAATAGAAGATTTATGGAAATGAATATGGCGTGTTCCTTGTTAAATTTTTTATTATATATATTGATATGTTTTAAGAAGTGGAATATTTTGTTGAACCTATTACAATCATTTATGTGGTATTTTAAGGAATGAGTGATTGAAGAAAGGACTTTTCCCATGTTCTTAATATTCAAATAATAAATCCTTCATGTGAGGGTCACAATTATATGTATAAAGGATACAGGTTTTACATTGGAAAAAATGGGTGAATTTAATCATTTAGTGAAACATAGTTCTAAAATTGAGTCTTAAAAATTCTTCATGTTTGATAAATATTCTAATGATGTTCTCTTTTTGAAATAAAATCTATCCAAGGTCACCAGGCTGAATGGGTTTTTATGTTGGATCCCTTTGTTGTGTAATTAATTTCCTTATTTATAGGTGTGTTTTAGGTGTATTTACTGAAAGTAGATTTTCACATGACTTATGTAGTTTTCCTTGGATGTTTTTTTATTTTCTCATTGAAATTGTGTTTGAAATAAAATTATTTATTTAGAAATGGATTTTAAAATGTATAACTTATAAGAGAAGTCCTGGTTGATACTTGTGAGGTGATGTGGTTGACCAAAGATGAACACCCTATGTCTATAAATGGTGATTTTTTAATCCATGTGATTGATCATTGTGAGATGATAAATGGTTCTTGATGATCGGATGAGTCTTGTTGAATCATGGTTGGATTAATGGAATGATGGATTTGATATGTGTCCTTGATGTAGAACTAATGCTCTTGGAAATATGGGTTTTGATATATGGTTTGGGTGAGTGAATGTGGTTCTGGGCACATGAAGTATGCTATTGAGATGTTTTCAAACTAAGGCTCTAGAAACTCATAGTATACATCATGGATATTTTTTCAGATGGCGACTTTGTGCATTGATCATATGCCAAGTTGAAAATGGATGATGGAATGATTCTCCTTCTCATTAGGTAAGGAAAACTGATTCTCCAGGCATCACTGCTAGTTTAATAAATGCATCCTAAGATTATGCTATGAGAAGTACTTATTTTTTTTATAGATTCAATAGACTATTGGTTTGGTATCAATACTGCTAGTTTGGTAGATTGTTATGTATAGGATATAGGTTCCATCCACATTATGTTTTGATGTTAATATTTTATTTACATGAAAAGATGAACATCTAATCATTGATGGTTTAGGTTCATTGGATAGGCCATGTGTTTGTAGTTTAATGTTTCTCTATATTAAATAAAGAGTGAAGTACCTTGAAATATTTATTTTACACCTCATATATTACCCTTTAGTTGACTATTTTATGTCATTCAGTTTTTCATCCAGACTTTTACCATAGAGATCGTTTTCTTGTGGGAACTATATGAGGTTTTGATTCCTTTAATGGTATCTTTTTCTAATGTTAATTTAATTACAATATTAATTTTCATACACTATTTTAATCACTTTTATTTATTCTATACATCATGGGTGGTCATCTACTGATTTTTACTCACCCCTTCTTCGAGCTCCATTGTACTTGTGTACCTGAGAAACTCGAAAAAAGACAGACATCGCGTTTGGGATGCCCGTTGATGTTTTCTTTTTAGATGGAAATTTCAATGATTTATTGAGATGTGATATGTTTATTGTGTTATTTGACTATATTTGGATGATTATTCTCCCCTTGGTTGTGATTTGTTTAAAATTTGAGCATGTTCTACCTATGTTTTCTTGGGTGATTATTTGAGTATTTTTTTAATGTGTTTTTATGTGATTGTTTTCATTTAAATAATTAATGTGGTTTGTTTCTGAGAAATTATAACAGTATATGTGGTCTTTGTTAAGATTTATGTCCATGATTTTTTTTCTCATCATCTTTTTTTTTGTTTTTTGGAAGAAAAGGAAGATGTTTTGGATGTTGTATAAGGATCTTGTTTGTGAGATGACTATGTATATAAAGCCCACATTCTAGGTTTAATTTTAAAATATCAATGATGACTTTAATTAAATAACATATTTCAGAGTATCAACAGGTTTTGGATACCAACTACATTTTGTAGATCATTTCTATGTTATACAAATTTCTCATTTGGAACTTGTTTGGTTATTTGTGTCTATTATAGGGGAGAGTTGGGTGGAAATTTTTGTTTCTGGGATAGATTCAATTAGCTTTCCATTCTTTATTTATTATAGATTTTCCTTTTCGTTATTTTATTTCTATATGGCATACATTTCTATAAATATAATATTTTTTATTGAATTTATATTTTTTGGAGATGATTATATTATGAATAATATGAAAGTGTTTCTAATGTAATTTCTATGATACCCAAGATCTAGTCTCCAGCCCGTAGGTAATAGGGGAATTCCCTTCGAGCCATGGGGTGAATTTGGTCAGGTGCAAGGTTGGATGGAATCCCAAGCCGGTTCATTACAAAGTGAAACCAGATCCTTGGATCCCAATGGGACCTAGGTTTGGAATAAATCATGTTATATGGGAATGTTTTTTTAAAAGGGGGACTAGAATTATTACATCTTCTAATGAATGTGATGAGAGACTCTAGATAGCTATTACTATTCCTAAGCCTCATGATTACATGGTGAGATGATTTTCAAAATGTGGATTAAAATATTTTTGTGATGTTCTGATTGTTTTGTTGTTATTGGTGTTTTTATCCCATTTGAGAATGTGCATTATATTTGGGAACACTATTGGTATATTAGTGGAATTAAATGATAACATGAGAAACGTGGTTGGCATGCATGGTCGGTTAAACCATTTGGTTCCCATGCAGTCGTGTATGCCTCTTTTATGGGATGTGTTGTATGGATGGATCATGATCCCCCAACCAAGTGTCCAATAGAAGCATAACACTATTCCCACTCTGGTTTTCTTGTTTTGGACTAATCAAGATTCTAGATTTCTCTAATGGTGGTTTCTGTACATTAGAGGTGGATTTAGGAGTGTTTTGGATTTAGTTTTTGTGATTATTTTTGGGGATGTTATGTAGTACATGCATGTGCATGGTTTTGAAAAACACTAATTGAGAAAAAATGGGTTTTTACAGAAAATATTTTTTCGCAATCATGGTTTTAATGTAATATAGGGAGGTTTTATTTTCATTTATTTAATGAAATGATTCATATTAATGGTCGCGTCATTTTTAAATGGTGATTTCAAATGGAAATTAAATGTTTTTAATTGAATCTTTTAGTGATTTATATCAAAATAAAATGGAATTTTGAACAGGAAATCATGTTGTTTTCCTTGTTTCGACAATGTGCAGGTCCTTAAATGTTGTTTTGTTTAAAATAAAAATGTATTTTTTTGGAATATACAATTTTTTACGGTGATATTAAATGTTTTTTCGTTAAAATGATGTTTTAAAATGAAATTTTATATTTTATACAAAACAATTGTGCCTTTTTTAAGTTTTTAGGGATCCTTGTTATGGATTGATGTATTTTTATTCTGTTATTTAAAGGATTTTATTGAATTGTGATACGATGAATGGATTGTTGTGGTCCATTTCTTGTGTCGTTATTTCTATCCAACTGAATAGTTAAAAGTGATTCTTTGGGTATAATGCCTATAAATAATCCTGGTGGAGAAGTGGATGGGAAATCAACCTTGTGAGAGAAGTTGAGATCGAGCAAATTAGTTCTTGTAAAGTTTAATGTGATTATTTTCTATATGAAGAATTTATTTTGGGGTTTGTGATCTTATTTTTTGAGCATTAGTTGTTGTTGTTTTCATATTGTTGGGTTTTCACTTATTTACTCAGTGATTCCTTGAGGCGATCATTGTATGAACATGAGATATGGCTGGAATGAATAATTAGGTTTCTAGGGTGTTTGATACACAATCTGAGTTTGGAGTACTAATAAAAATTTGAATGTGGTAGTTAGGATTCACTGTTTTTGGTTGATCCATACATTGGACCCTCAGTTATCCATGGGTTTTGTGATGAAATTTTTTGTCTTTTGTCCTCTTTTGAGGATCCATGTCATGTTTTTTATTTCTTCTATATGGGAGTAATTATTCTTGAGAACTTTTTTCTCATGTATCTTTAGTTGTTCATGGATATGTTTTCTGGTAGTTCAATTCAGTATCACCATTTTATTGGAAGACTAAATGGTGGAGTGACCATGATATATTCTTTTATGGTGGATAAGTTTTCTTATTGGATCTTCTTAATATAATAGTATGTGGATATATAGATTCTTATCAGTTGATTGAAAAGAACATTTCCTATGATTTCAGTCAATTACTTTTAAAGATAATCCACGTATATTATTTATTTATATTAGGTCCACATTGAATATTTCATTATCATTTTATATTAATTCAATCATCAATTTTAGTGAAAAGAGTTTCAAAGTGGTGAGATTAGGACATCCTAGGTGTCACTTATTTTTATTTTGGATTATTTTGTCTTCTGATGGATCGATTTTGATAATATATTGTTGGTGGCCTAGAAATACAAATTTATTAGACATATTAACAATTTCATGGTTATCCATAAAAGTTATTAGTAACCATCTGGTGCCCATGCGAGTTCCAAGGTGACTCTGAGTTGTGGCCCATGGCTTGGGTGTGGTCAATTATACCAAGTAAAAAGTGTGATTATTTTTCATAAGATTATAGTACAAATTTTAAAAGACTGACCATGGTCTGTTCAACTATGTATCTACCTAGGAATAACTATGTGAGGGTTCTTATCCTTGGTATTGGTGAGTGAATGGTTGGTGCACAGTTAGTAAAACATTTCATAAACTGTACGGGTTTCAAGAATTTTTAGTTTTTTTAATTTTTTTCTTTTTTCATTATTATTTCTATCTCCCCTAATTTATTCCATGTATATCATGTGAGGCCTCTCCCCTCTTCATCCTCATTTTATACTCGCCCCTATCATATAAAAATTAATCCAGTGACATCATCATATTTTTTCCAATTCCTTGGTCGACACCTTAAGGTAAGCTTCATTCTCTATCCCTTATCCCACTTTTGAAAAATTGTTCCCATCCCAGTCACACGATTACATTCAAACAAAAACATGGTTTAGGTTTTACCTGATTTTCAGATTTTTTTCCTTTTCTAGAGAATAGAAAGGGCCTCTCTGGTAAATTTTATGTATGATTCAGAGTTCTCTACCAAAGGCGATACATTTAAGATCATTTAGGATTTCCACCACCTCTCACAGTAGGATTTCTCTTACCTCATTGTCTAGACAAAAATTATATGGGGTATTTAGGAAATTTTGAGTTACTAGTATATTTATATATTTTGATACAGTCATCATTGGGGCTGGTTCGAGTTTCTAAAGTTGCAGACAGCTTACCAACAAATGAATATGTAGAAATATATATATATAAGATTCTCCCAATATATATATTCAAATATTATTGTATTAATATATATATATATATATATATATATTTGGGCTTTGTGTTCTTATGTAAATATATGAAAAATGCATACATGTGTAAGTGTAAATGTGTATATGCATATATAATAATATATTTAATGATCCCATTGTACTTATTCATGAATATAAAAATATGAAAAATGGGGAAAGGTATACTTATGTATATGTAAAGGTGAAAATTTTTAGAGAAGGGGAAGAGAAGGTTCAAGTGGTCACTGATGAAAACTTCAAGTGATGAAGTGTTCTGGATTTATCATCTTCTCTGTGAGGTAGGTGTTAATATGAAAATAATTTCCTTTTGGAATTCTAATTTTATTTTCTCTTTATAAATTATGTTTTATGAAAATATATATATACAAGTATATCCATCTCATTTGTTTAAACCATTTAAGTTTTTTATTACTTGGAATAAATGGGTTTTTATGTGTTATTTGAGATCATGTTTTGAAATGTGATGTTTATTAATAAATATCTTATATTAATTAATTGTTATCCCTTTTTATTTTTTTGAGAAGTGAGTGATGAGTTATAAATCAGTTACAAACAACATTAGATTTTCATTAATTAAATGAGAGGTTTTGAGGGAAATGTGGTATTAAATTCATGTATTGACCTCAACTGAAAAAAAATGGGGTTGTTAAGATTATTATAAAATTGTGATTTGAAATGTGTGGGTTGTTTCCCTTTTCTAGAAAATCACAGTTGGATTTTTAAGGGGTTTTATGGAAATGAAATTCGTATATGAATTATTTTGATTAGATGTTAGCTTGAAATGTTTTATAAAATGAATGACCTTTTTAACCACATTCAATGTTTTTGTGGTGTTTTATGAAATGTGTAATTGAATAAATTCCTTTATTCCTTCATTATAATTTTCATATAATAAACCAATTGTGAGAGGGTGTCCATGATATTCTTTAAATTCTTGGGTTTTCCTTTAGAAGTAATGGGTGCATTGCATTATGTAGGGGATGTAGGTTTTAAAATGGTGTCGTAAAGATTATTCATGACTGATAAAAATTAAAATTCTGGTTTTCATTGTGAATTTTATTTGATTCATGGGATTTAGGGAAAATAGGTTTTTTCAAGGTCTGTTTTTGTGTTAAAGGGGATTTTATTTTTAATGTGGTGTTTTTTATAAAGAGAAAATGGAGTTTCTCATTACATGCATGGTTGTTCTTGGATTTTATTAATCTATTCCATTTGGAATAGTGATGGAAATTTTATATTGTTTAAATAATGGATTTTTAAATTGATATGATATAAGAGAAGGATATTTTGGAACACATGATTTGATTTTTTTATCCATGTTGAACCCCCATGTCTATAGATAATGATGTTTTTCTGCATGTGACTGGTGATTTTGATTGGAAAACTATAAAGTTATTGACATAAATGTCATGTCAAATCGTATTCGGATTTATGGAATGATGGAATTGTTATGTGGTTTGGATGCTGATCTGATGCTCTAGGAAAGATGGTTTTGATGTCTGTTTTGTGTGATGGACTAAGTCTTTGTGAACATTATGTATTATACTGAGATGGAGTAATAATGTGGATCTATACACTGATAATGTACTACATTTTTAATGCACTAGACTGAGTTTTTTATTAATAAAGTCATGCCTTGTTGAAAAATGATGATGGTCTGATTCTCCTTATCCTTGGGTTGGGCAAGAAGGCTTCTCTTGGTACAACTATATTATGTATTGTTGGAGGATGGACCAAGGATCCGGTCAGTACAATTTTGTTTTTTGGTGGATTTGATTGAACCACTATTTATTATCAGTACTAATAGTTTTTTACAGGGTTTGGTACAAGGAAAAGGGTTTAAATAAGTTACATTATGATGTAGATATTTTATTTAGATGACAGAAAACCATTGAAGGCCCATATAGTTTAGGTACATTGGATAGGCCGAATTAGTGAAGGTTTATTCATCCTTAATTATAAACAATATTTAATTCCATTAACATTTCCAGTACGTACCTCATATGTTACCATTTTAGCAATAGATAATAATGTTACTTGTTTTTAAGTCACATGTTTCGCAAAATAGAACGTCGATCGGTGGGCACTAGATGAGCTATTATTCCATTGGCTTGTATCATTTTTTTGTACTAATTATTCAATTAAACTATTTATTTTCATAAAATATTTTAATTATTGGTATATTATATAGACACCATTGTTGGTGTTATATAGAGTTGTACTCACCCATTTTTGGGTCTTCAATTGCACATAGGAACATTCCAAATTCTAACATAACCGAACATGGATTTATGGATCCCCTAAGATGATTTCTGGATGGATGGTAGTGTGTTTTACTTCATGTATTTTTTTTAGATTTATGATAGACATTAGGTACTAATATGTTTTTCCCTATTTTCTTCATTGACTATATATGGATGATTTTGTGCCACTTTTCTAAGACTTGTTGGATATTTGAGAATGTTGTGCATATGGGTGCATTGGTGCTTATTTGAGACGTTTTGGAAAATGTTTTTAAGTTAATTTTTTCCATTAAATCATGAAAGACGATTGCTTTTTAGAATTTATAACTTTTTTAATGGTTTCCAATAAGTCATAGGCTTGTAGAATTGTTTTCATATGTGCGTTTTTTGGAAATCAAATTATTTTTTTGGATGTTTTCTATGGATTTCATTTATTATTTCTTGATATGAATCTATATGTAAACACTAATTAATAGATTTATTTTCAATATTGAAATAATAACATTCTTTACGGAACATATAGAATAGTTTCAATAGTTTATGGTGAATTAATGGGCTTATTTAGCTCACACCAATGAATTTCTAGGTCCACCTTAATTGCATGAAAGTCTTCATTTTTATTGATTTTTATAACCCACCTTTCATGGGATGAGGGGGAACCCTTACAAGGACCATATGCTTAGTGATTAAAAGGCCTATATGCTAAAGAGATTACATGACCTGAAGGTCTTATGGAATTCAACCAGACTTTCTACAAGGAACTACCCCTCCCCAGCATCTATATCATCATAGTAGCTCTCCACCTTCGAATGAATATCTGGCTAGGCCTCCTGTGCAATCACAGGTGAGTCCCGATGGCATAACCATACCTTCTCATTCTGGAAAATCCACTTGGCTCTGCTCTGGTGAGTGCACCTACTCTGAATCCTCTTCTAGGGCTGCTCCATTTTATGTAGTGCGTCTTGGGCTACTACATGTGGCTCAAATGCCTTAAAGGTGGCCCGAAGGCCTTAAAGGTGGCCCGAAATCCCTACTGACCCGAAGGCCTAGGTGGCTCGAAAGCCTTAAATACTCCAAGCCCAAACTGGTGGCCCAATGTGAATAGTTCCAACTGCTACAGTACCAAATAGTAACTCTTACAATGCCTGCTACAGTATTGCACAGGGTACAGTTCTACTACAGTACCCGTACAATGTATAATTCTACCACAGTACTCATACTTTTCTACTACATTATTGCTACATTAGTTGCTAAATTCCATCTAAATTACCTGGAAATATGCATTTACATAGTTTTGAACCTGGGTCTTGTGGATGTACTTAAGGATGCCTCACCAACTTGGTTGTGGCTCTTGTGAACTAACAAATTTATAGTTTTTTAGTTGGATATCATTTTATACATTGTGGCCATCCTAGGGTAGAGTTACGTGGAGATTTTTTGGGATTCATATTGATTATGTTATATTCCCCTACATGCATGCATATTAATATTTCCTTTAGTTAGTTTTTTTGTATGGCCTTCTATTATTCGTTTTTAATTATTTTGTTATTTCATTTAAATAATTTTCTAGTCATTAATCTTTAATTTGGGAGAAATCAATCCCACTGGAATTTATATAATGCCCAGGTTGTAGTCAACAGCACACGGGGATTGAGAAAAACCCTAAGGCGTTGTTGAGATTAAGGTTGGGTGTGGGATTTGATGAAATCATTGTCCGATTTGTTACAATATATTATTTACTAATGTTATTTTATCACCTTTATATTATATATTATTTATTATTATCAGTTTTCTGAGTTAAAAATATATTTTTTTCATATTTGTTTTGTGTTGATAGTTTATTTTGAGTATATTGATCATGTTTCCATATTCTTAATTTTTTTAATGATTATATAAATAAAATTTTTATTAATTAAATATTTATTTTGACTCATCATATAAGGAGAAGATATAAGGAAAATGAAATACTTTTTCAACGGAGAGGGTATTCCATATATATGCATGATTATATTTTCAGTATCCATATCATATTTTAAAAAAATATTAAATATTAATTCAACCTTATATATTATTTATTATATAATATATTTCATCATTATTGACTAAATATATCCTAATTTCCAACCCTGAAAATTATAAATTAAAATGAAATATCATTTATATTTGGAGTTGCTAGTCCACCCATACACATGATCAACATTGTTGTCTTCTAATATATTGAATGTAATAAAGGAATATTTGGTATTAAAATTAAATAAGTATAATTATTTCATGATATTTATATATATATAAATATAATACGTCTTTATATCAATCCATTATATGTTGTGTTGGAAAACTAATTAAATCAGTTCGTGAGGTTGTAGTCCGCTGTACATACAATCGATGGTTTCATTTCCAAATTGATGGAAGAGGAGTTGAATATATTTTATAACATTAACATAATATATACATATACCTATCATATTGGGTTTATTATTTCATTATATATTATGAGTAATTTGTTGTGTTAGAAGAAGAAAATAAAATTAAAATACATGGTTAAGAACTATTCATATTCAATTGGAAACTTACTTAGATTTTGAACTAATTCTTTCTTATGATGGATTTATGATTAAAAAAATGGACTATATGTTAAGTGAATTAGTTTTTTTAGGAAATTGGGTATGTTTTTGACTTTAAAAACGGATTTATAAGTGTGGGGAAAAAAGGATATTTTTCCCTTTGTGAATTGAGTTTAGTGGGAGAGTGTTAGTTTTTCAATGTTTAACTGTACTTTCAAGTCACATTATTTTCAAAATCTATTGAAAATAGAAAATACCAAACATATAGATGATATAAGATCAAAATATTTACAAAAAATATGAATTATATGGGTTCTAAATCATAATATGCATTATCACTTTATTTTAACCACTTAGTGAACATGTTTTAAAAATTTTTACTATAAAATAATTATTCTATTTTTATTATTAATATTAACCAAAAATTAATATTTATATATTAAAAAATATTAACTTTTTAAATTCAAAATATTTAATATATTTTTACCTAATTTTACTCATATTATTTTCTATATTTTAATTGAAATTATATCTATAACCATGATGAAAAAATGGTTTCAAATTTAACTAATTTATTATACATTTAAATTTTTTTCATTAATAAAATATATTACAATGTCATAAATTGGAATAATTCGAAAACAATTTAATAAATATTATTACTTTTAAAAATAAAATAAAATCTATCTTTGTAAATTCTTAATATGGAAAGATAAGTAAAGAAAATCTGTCTTTAATTTATAGCGAAACAATTATACTTTTTAGAAAACAATAAAAAATTCACTTCAAGATAATGTGGTCATGTTGATTTAAAACATATTAATAATTTTTTGAAATAAATTTTATAAATTTACTAAAAAAAAATTTAATATCATTATGAAAAATTAATTGAACTGTTTATTATAAAATTATATTTGTAATCATAAAACTCGATTTATTCTTATTGAACTACAAAAAAAATATTAGATCAATGATAAAAAAATTATTTTATATACAGTTTCATTAAAATAAATCCCAAAAAAGGATAATTTAATTTATTTTGAAAAACACCAATAGTGTGCATTAAAATATTTTTCACAAAAATATTCTATTTATATTTAGATGGATTTTATTTTCATTTGTAATGATGTTAAAAAAATTATTTTATTTGAAAAATGTTTAAATAATAGAATGTTAAGAATTTATAGTGATATTTACACGTAAAAAATGATTGCAAGATGATAAATATGATGTTCAATAACGAAATATTAATAGTATATCACAGTTCATTTAGATTCAGTGTTTCATGCAACTTTTGATATCAATGAAATTAAATCTATTTTAATGAAATATATCATAAAATGTCATTGCATAACATTATAAAAACTGAAAATCAAATATCCCTAAAAGTTATGTTATTCTAAAAAAATGAGGATATTTATTCCTGATTATATATATAGGTTTTTATATAGTTATATAATATTTTAGGTTTTACGACAAAAAAATGACCAGGTGAGTGGTATTGTTTTATAGAAATTTATGGTAATGATCAATGGCTTCTGCTATTTTATCCTAACATGAAATATAATTATCTAGTTGTATAAATATTTGTTTATATACATTTGATGTATCAACTATGTGATTTTGCACGAGAGATATACGTTACACATTATGAATTTGATAGCAGTTCAGTTGAATCTTCAAGAAATAAGATACCATCCCTAATTGATCAATAATCTCAAAGAGAATACTATAAATTGGTATTAAGTATCATTTAATTTCAATTTTTATAAACTTATTCAATGTATAAATTCAAATATTTATATTTTACCAACATCAACATCCATTTCTCCTTTCATATTTTCAGTATAAAATTTCCATTGAATTTTATGCCCTTATGGGTTTTAAAGTTTTATATAATTATCTTAAATTTAATTGAATTAATCATGTTTTAATATATTTAGTTCTGAATATTAATTCCATCCCAATTGTGTTGTATGATTTTTTTGAGAAATTTATTTATAAAGATCCATCTGAATGCCTGGGTGAAATTTTTTTTTAAAAAAAAAACTCAAATAGTGGATTGGGTTGAACCCAACTATATTTTAATTCAGGAAAAAAGATATAAACATATCATACAGGGACTGATTGGTGTTATGATAATTAACATCTATTTGGAGATGTAATGAAATTTTGAAACAAAACACCATATATGGATCCTGTTATAGATTTCCAAAGAACATTATGGTAAACCATTGATAACATTAATATAAAACAGAATGTGGTACTACATGAAATCATAACTGTTAATTAATGTATATTGTATCAATATGGTAAAAAAGAAAAGTATTTTCATATTAGAAATTATATTAGTAGGCATTAAACGGTGATCACTTACAACCCAACTATTGATGTGTTTACTAGATGTTTTTTGGAGTTTGATGATAAAATATGTGGTAATTTTACTCATTTCTATTCTAATATATATATATATATATTGGTGATAGTGTTATCATGGAATTTTTTAACTTATATATAATTTTCTAATATACCAAACACCATGATACGTATTTCGAAATTTATACCTTCATGTTTAGCACCACTAGTTACGTTAAATTTTAATTCAAAATAAAATGAACAAGGGAAAATATGGGAAACAAGGCCTAGGGGGCCTAGAGTATTGGAGACTAATGGTATCCCCTTGAATCATATTCATGTTTCACACAATAAATACACTTTTAAATATCTATATATATCTGTACATTTATGATAAATAAACAATGTAAAAAATATTATCATTCTATGATAGCTCCATCTAAGAATATGATTTATGGAAAATATATACATGGTTCAACATCCCTATTATTCCATAAAAATAATTGTTGAAATCATGAATATTTATAACTTTATTTAATAGTTCAACATGTTTCATCTTCACCACTTTAACTCTCACATCGATTACTAGTTGAACAATAATTTAAGAAATATAAAATGACTCATGTTCCATTGGGATTTTTAGATGTGTACTTTTCAATTCTTGAAATTTTTTATCTTTTGTTATCCTCATCAGATATAAGATAACATGTTCTATTCATCTTTATACATCATCCACCTTTCTACCTTCCATCAGTGGTAATATGATGAGAACCCATAATAATTAATCATATTCAACCATATTCGGTAAAACATATTCAGTGATGTTTTAGTGAATACATACATTAAGATTCTACTTTAAGTATAAATATCACACATTTCTCCAAAAAGATAATTTCATAATACATTTAATGAAAAAATTACTACAAATAACTCTAAATTAATAGTTGTTTAATTTTCTACCAGAACAATTCATTTTCAAGAGGAAGAAGATATAAACATATCATTATTGATGATAATAAATTGCAATAACATATTCAATACATTAAAATTCATTAGAAAACCATATCTTTTTTGATGTAATTTATGAACAGGTGGTCTGACTAATCATTACATTAGTTCCTTGATATCATTCATGCATTCACCAATCTATGCAATCTTTTCTCCTTTTCGAGTTAATTTTTCATGTGGAAATATATTAATGAGAAATTTTCCATAGAGAATCGATAATATTCAAACAAAAAAATAAACATGTGGATCTTATTAAATGTGGTTTATCTATTCCATTTTCAAAAACATCATAATTTGATTATTCCATAAAAATGAACACCGAATATATTATTTTACACCATAATCAATGTTTTTATAGCCAAAATTCACACTTTGAAAATTTATCATAATACTACTCATTCATCAGGGTCATAGGTATAATAATAATGTGACATTTATTTTGATACTTAATAAATGAATATATAACAATATGATCTATAATGTCTACAAAAAAGTGATCAATATAACTACTAATTACTATATTCATTAAATCCATGAAGATATCAGGGGATTTTGTAAGTCCAAAGATGATAACTACTAATTTATAGCGTTTATAAATTATAAGGTATGTTACCATAATTATTTATAAACTTTAGATGCTCAAATGATTTTACCCATATCAAATATAAATAATAAAATAGTATTTAAATCTTTAAAATAGATTAGCGAATTAGTGATATAGAGTTGTGGATTATTCTTCTTGATAGGTGATATCATTGATTCATTGATAGTCAGTACAAGGACACAATGATCGATTGTTATTGTAAAAAATTAATATTTTTACCCAAATGTGATACACATTGATGAATGAATACCTTATAATTATTATCCATGAGTTACTTATTCAACTCATAAAACAAAATCAGGGCCATTAAATAATGAGTCCATGAAATAATTATATCAGAATCTATGTATTCTACTAAAAACACAACATAAAATATTAGAGTAAGACCATGGCATACTTATGGGAGGATAATGAAATGCATATAAACAATATGAATTTTTTTAATATTGAAATTATACACAACCAATTCAAATGGACATCATAGATAGGAATTTAGCCCCACACAATAGATGTAATTCCATTGGATGTTTGTATTCTACTGCGAATTGATAAATGATTTTAGGACTATTTTTAATAAAAAATGTGCTTTAACTACCTAAATATTTGAATAGGATCGATATGAATAATGATAATCTAATCCTATAATAACAATAAATTAGTCTATATGGATATTCACAATATTTATAAAATAACATTCAAACAATGTTTAATTAGATATGAAAAATATACATAGAATGTGACTGTTATACCATTTACACTTTTCACTGCTAACTTAATATCTAATCCTTGAACTCGTAATTCAATATCCTTTACAAAATTTTAGATAAAAAAATATTTTTTTGATATAGAATGAAATAAGTCATTATCTTGTATATGGTTTATAATAAGTGTACATTTTACCATGTCAATCTCATAACACACATTGTTAGTCATGATCACATGAGATGGCATTTTTTCTTTAATAGGTTGTTGATTCTAATCATTTTCAAAAACATTACGATTCATTCACTGATTTTCATAATTCCAATACACTCTAAATTTAATTTATAGGGACATGAGTGATGTATTAGTTTGTGTTTAATTCTATTTTATTTTATAAACCTAATAATTAAATAAATTTTTAAATTAATGATACTTATGACCTACCTCACAATATTTAAATCACTTATATATCCTATTAACGAAATTCCCTTGATGGTTCTTCCCTTATTTTTGAAATGTAGATATCTTGAATTACATTCAACTATGTGATTTATTCATGCTGTTAGGGGATCAATCATCATTTACTTATCAAAACTATTTGAATTATTGGAACCTCCAAATTCAATTTATACTTTAGATTCACAGTGAATAATTTCTTCAAAGACAGTAAATACAATTATAGATAACTCCTTTCAGGTATTTCTTTTCACTACTAAAAATTTGGGCTATAGCCACAGACTTATAGCCACGGTTATATAGGTCCGTGATTATAGATTTTATATTGCCACGGTTAATTTCCATCTCTGTGGCTAAATCAGCTAGCATCTTTTTTTTTCAATCTGTATTGGGCTCGTCCTCCTCCCCCGATCCGCAGCCCCCTCCTCCTCCTCCCCCGATTTGTAGCCCTATCACCACGTAGCGCTCCTCCCCAACGATGTCTCCTCCTCCCCGCAGCCCTCCTCCTCTTCCCCTGATTCACAGCTGTATCACCATGAAACCATCCTCCACGACGACATATCCTCCTCCTGATGATCTCCCCGATGATCTCACCGTGTAGCCCTCTCTCATATCGGCGCCCTCCTCCCCGACGAACTCTCCCACATCGGCGCCCTCCTCCCTGACGACCTCTACTCAGCGGTCTCACCATTTGCAGGTAGAATTTTATTGCTCTTCATGGAATTGAGTTCGGGTGTTAGGTTTCTCTTGAGGAACATTTTGTAGGGAATGTTATAGAAGATATAAGTGTGATTCCATCACATTTTATTTAGCTAGGTTTCATGCACCGATGGGCCATCAGTATCCCTTGATATTTTTTAATTTCATAGATTAGGTATGATTATAGTTGACCTCCATTGATTGTTTGTTCATGAAAAATATTTTGGATTTAGTTTATTACCTCTTAGATATCCTAATATATATTAGTGGGTTCAGGTTGTAGTTACTCTCTATATGATTATTTATTATAACCCTTCGTTTCTTTGGGATACTAGGTTCCTACCCTATGAGAAGGTTGGTTGAGGTATGACTTTTTTCACTGGTTTCATGAAGCATGGGTTCCCCAAGGTTTTGGGTGTGGAATTATCTATGATTTTTCAAGATTATTGGTCAATATAATCTATGAGATTTGGTGACATTAGTGTGTAATAACTCCTCATTTAATGAAAAATGGTATGAAAATAGTTTAGTTACTCACCCTATGTGCCAAAAAAAGTTCTGGTAAAGATAGTGTAGTTATTGGTTGGGTGTAACTTTGTTAGTTAGGGATCTATCTAGGTACCTTAAGATTCATTGATGGTGTCTAGTGAAGAATTTTTCCTTTATATTATTTATAGTGTTGGTATTATTTATTGTGGATGAGGAGTTGGTAAGTGACTTCCCTAAAGGTGTGGGACTTTTTAGGGTGTCCCAATGACGTGGATGAGTGAGAAGATATATTTGTTTTTAGTTTCTCCCTTCTAGGTAGGTTGTCGGTCATGTGTGGGAGTTTATTAATGGATTCTATCTAATTTTGTGCTTTGTTGGGTTGTGTTTAGATATAGTATGACATTCCATTGATTGTGTGTGAACTTGTGACCATATTTTTTTCATTTTCATGGAATTCTGCTATGTATTCTTATACTCACTATTGGATGGTCCTTGGGCCCTAAACTAGGTGTGTATGTGAAGAATATATATAGGTAGGCGGTATATATTATAGTGTGACACCCAGCATGTCATTATAGTGTTTTTTATATTATATTATTTTATTCAGGTTTATTTCATGTTTTTGGGAATTTTTACCCTGAAACATAGAAAATTTAGAATTTTGTTAGGGAATATAGTTTAAGGTAAACAATGAAAATACCATTATGTGGAACCAATTAACCTCTATTTGTAGTTAATTTTTAAGATTAATAGTTAGGATTTCATGGGCATCACACATGATTTTTAAACCATGCAAGTCCTTTCGGAAACAATATAGGTTCATTTGGGGTTGATAGTGCAAGAGAATGACTTGCCAGCTTTTTGTAGGCCATGCAGCAAGAAATAAAATCAACTCTTTAATTTTAAAATTCTATTATTCATGGTTGGAGCATAGTTTTTCAAATCATTAAGAGTCTTAAATTAATCACGTGATTTGGTTTTTTTCTACGGTGTGGATTTTGCACGATTTTGTAAACTATGAGGACAAACCATTTGACATGACTAGATTCATTTAAACTGGAATATATGAAAAATATCTTAGTTGATTTTAGCCTTTAACCCCTTATTTATATACCTCTCATTAAAATATACCATGAACCTATCACAAGGGAGTATCCTATATTTTCCATTCTTTTTATTCCACATTCCCTTGGTTTTAAATGATTTCTCTCCTGATATGTTCTTCTAAGCCCCACACTCTCTTCTATCTCTACTATCCTCTTGATTTTTGTTACTCTAATGAACCCAAAAAGTAATGGGGATTGAAATTAGAATTATTGTGGATTTAATCTTGGAGGGTTTTTATTTTTATTACCTGATATGGACCTTCTATGGCTTAGTATAGTGTTTTCCATCGAAATAGACAATATCCAACTTATTTTTATTGAACTGAGATAGTTCATTTTTTGATATAACATTATATTTAATTCCATTATATTCTTATTGATTTATAAATTCTTCTTTATTAATGATATTTATATTTGTATGAAAAATGATGGGTCAAATTGGATTTAAATTTTTTTTTAAACCATGGAATATAATGATATTCCATGCTAAGTGTTTGTAAAAAAACCCAAAACTGATTTTAAAGAATGATTTTGGTTTTAAAATTAGTGGTGAGCACTGACTTAATGTTTTTCATGGTTTTATTTCATAAAATTATTTTTTGAAACTAAGTGTTTGAGGTGCTTAAATTTTTAAATAATTTAAATGGGTTTCTTTATTTAAAAGGGGTGTGTCAACCCATGTGAATAATGTTTTAAAACTAATTAATAAATTTGAATATTTTAAAAGGGTTTTTAAAAGGAAATAATGAGTTCCCATTTGGGTTTAAAAAGTAATTTAAATTTTTTCTGAAGAGTTGATTGGGATGAGTTTGAAATAGGGTGTGTTTTCTTGGAATTATGAGCATGTTTTGGAAAAATGCATGTTTGAAATTTTATTTCAAATGAGTTTTCATAAATGGTTTAAAACCTTTTTGGCTTTATGTGATTCTTTTTATAACCATGGTTTCTTGTGATCCCATGATGGGATGTTTATTATAGATGAATATTTATATGATACTTATGCTTCGATGTAAATAGGGTTGTTTCCTTGAAATGTTTTAGGAGGTAAGGTATGAGTTATTTAAAATTATTTTTATTCGATTTAGGTGATGATTTACTTGTACTCACATCCTTTCAACTTGTCATAGGACCTCTTGTGTGTTGGTATAGGTGTCTTAGGAAATTTAATCACTAAACTAGAATATTGAATTATTTATGGATGATGTCCATGAATCTGAAAAAGAATATGGAGGTTAAATTATCCATAGTATCGAGAGGTCTCATGGGAGGTTGGGACTAAGAGAGCCCAAGGGACTGGGAGATCCCAAGGAATATTGAGCGAGCTTCCTCAAAATATCATGAACCTTAGTGCCGTTTGTACATAAGAATATTCCATGTCACCCTAGAGCCCATTTTTTAGATCCCTTTAGTTAGATCCCATGAAATTAGGATCTTCTTTAGTGTAATCTTGGATAATTTATACTTTTTATTTGATTGTATCCCCTACTTCATGGATAATTTCTTAGCACCTACATACATGTTGTTTGTCTCTCATTATTATATGACAGTGACCCAATTGTGTTGGTTTGTCTAATATCATTTTTCTTCATGTTATGGGTTATCTTTCAAATGTTTTAAAAATGGTTTTATAAATGGTAATAAAAATAATGAATGTAAAGGTATGGTTTTAAGGTTATTTCAAAATATTTTGAAATGAGATTGAAAGGACTGTTCCATAAATTTGAATAGTTTATTTCCAAATAGATTTTGGGATTATTTTAATAGAAACATGGGGATGTTTTGTTTTTGAAACTCTAGTGTGTGTGTGTGTGTGTTTTAAAAACACGGTTCTAGGCCAACATTCCTAGTATTATTTGAAAATTGAATTTTCAATGATTTTTTTGGAAAACAATATGAATATTAGAAAGATCTCTGAGTTTTGAAATACATAATTCAAAAAAAGATTTTTAGAAGGTTTTAAAGTAGGAATTTCAAATGATAT
Organism: Viscum album; assembly: GCA_963277665.1. Classification (NCBI taxonomy): domain Eukaryota; kingdom Viridiplantae; phylum Streptophyta; class Magnoliopsida; order Santalales; family Viscaceae; genus Viscum; species Viscum album. The sequence continues at coordinate 1,278,469,652 of OY728133.1, forward strand.
TTTTCTAAATAATCTTTGATCAAGAGATGTGTGTTTTCCAAGGGACTATTTTCATTTAATGGAAAAATATAAAAAGAGTTTTTAACACATCTTTGATGTGTTGTTCGTTCTTAATGTAAAGGCTTATAATTTATTTTTAATTTTCTATTATATTTAAAACTAGCATTTTTAGGGAATGAAATTTGAATGAGACTGCATAGATTTGAAATGCGGGGAATTACTATGATGTTTACCTCATAAATATATTTTGTTGAGGTTCAAGTCCATTCTAGATGGTTTCTTATATTTTGATCTTTCAAGGTTGATGTTCGGTTGGATGGTGATAGCGGGTCACATGGAGTCTTGTTATTGTAGTCTGGGGATTCTTTTTTATTTTGGGATTCATATTGTCCAATCTATCTTGTTTTATTTATATTATTCATTTTTATTTTTATCTATTTCTACTATTGATTCATTATTTATCCATTGTATATTTGTTTGTATTAGTTTCATCCATTATATTGGATACTAGTATTGCCTATCTCTTGTTTAGTCAGTTTACTAATTTTATTTATGGAACTTATTTGTATTTCTATATGAGGGATAAATAAAACCCAAGGTATGTTTCATGCATCCCAAACACTAGTTTCAATCCCTTGGGAATTGAGAATAACCTTTGGGACAAGTGGAGGATCAGACTGGGTACTAGGTTAGATGAAACCGTAGGATAGTTTGTTACAAAATGTTATTAAAACCTAAATACTTAGTAAGACCATGTTTCCAGAAGTTATCCCGTATGATTTGGGGGTGTTAATAGTTTGGAGATAAGGATTTCCGGAATTAAGCGGTAGTTTTGGGGATAGTGACACAAGATAATATTCCTCCTCATCCTCAAGTTTCAATGGCTAATCAGGATTTTTTGTTTTGATCTTGGATTGTTGTTTTATAGAGTTTTCGGATAATGGTTTTATACCTATAGATATAGTATCATTACCCTTATTTTTTTAATTCAAGTTTTTTTGGGAGTCAATTTTTATGGTTTGTTATATGAATGGAATCGAATACAGGGCGTGAGGTAGGCTAACTGATCGTGAATAACCATGCAGTGACTAGGAACTTTATTACAAAATATTTTTGGGGACTCATGAACAATTGGAACATAACCTTCAACCCTATGGAAAATATTTGAACTGTTTTGTATCCTGGTTTAGACACCATAATGAGTTGATTACATAAGGTGGTTATGATATATGAATAGAATCAATATGAATAGAATCAATATAGGTATTGGGATGGGAAAAATAGGTTACATGTATGTGTCGAGATGTGGGTTTCTATATTATTTTATTGGGATAATCCATCCTAGGTGAAGTGACTTTTAGTACCATACTTAATGAGGTATTCCTAAAGTTGTTATTTTTTTCTATAATTTGGATTTCCTTATCTAATATCTTTTAATGTATTATTTTTTTGGATATAATGTGTGTTTTAAATATGATGGTTTTTAAATGAAGAAATTTTTTTGAGATTATTGGGCTATGATCTTCTATTGTGATCATAATTTGATATGAGGCACAAGACGTGTGTATGTATGATTGATGATGGTATCAATAATACTATAGTGGGGAGATTCATACTTGTCCTTTTTGAGTGAAATATATATCAAGGTATGGTGATCATTATCAAGGTTGTGAAATGTAGGAACATAGACAGTAAATGGATCAATTTAGTGTCTAGAGATGGATGTTGGATGAACCATATTTGGTTCTAAGACCACACCAAAATTAATGATTTACCTATAGTGGTTGGTATAGTCTATGTGTTCAGTTAATTATGAGGAGTTTATATTGGTAAATATGCTATTTAGAGATTCTTTATTTCTAAGATGACATTCAGATCAATGTTTTGGGTTAAGTATCAATATTGGATATTTTAGTGTGATAGTGCTTGACAATTCTAGTGTGGAGTTTGAAAGGGAGCCTAAAAAGGGTACTCTAAAGGTTGTTGAAAGTGTGTGTGGAAGGGAAACCAAGTAGTCCAAATTGTTAAGAATTTATGACATAGATTCCATAAAAATAATAATTTTTGAAATATAAAAGGAAAGAACCAATTATCGCATGATCGGAAATAATTTATACATATAAGGAATATACAATCAAGAAGAAGGAATATCATGCACCAAAATATTGTCTAATCATATTAGAAAACTAGTTTGAAAAATACAAGCTGATTGAGTCAGAATAAAAGAAGGAAAATTCTCTACTATACAAAATTGATAAACCTATATAAACTAAGAAAAAATGTGAATTCTAAAAGAAGAGCTTGCTAAAAATGAGGTTTCAATCTAGAAAATTAATAAGGATATATGCATGAAGAGTTTTAGGTATTTTATACATTCAAGGAATGGATTTTCTAGGTTAAGAAAAGTGTCTAATCCCTATTTCTCGAATTTAAGTGATGATGGAGGTTTACTTTATTCTCATATTTTGGTGATTTTTGATTTTTCAACAGGTAATTGAGGGTGATGTTTGAAAAATAAGACCTTTATTAATGATCGTGTAAGTTAGTATTGGGATGTACATATAAATTTGAATATTATTTGTTCATTGTTGGTTATGGATTCATGTACCATTTATCATGTACAGTAGACACACTGATCACATGTATATAAGAAGTTGTTATATCTCATTTCTTTTCCCACTATTTTCTTATAGGTGGTTTCTTATGATAAGACCAGTTCGATCCACCACCTTCGAAGACAATGAGTTCAAGATTTGGGTATGGTTTATTCGACTTTTATTCTTTGGCCCAATTTCAATTAAGAATTTTTTGATTTTTGGGTTCCTTATATTTTTGTTGTGTGTTTTGGATTTCATTGAGGTGGATTCGAGTCGCCGTTGATGAAGGCTTACAAGTGTATGCATAGGTAGGAATATGGATATATAAGTTCCCCCATTATATATATTCACTCATGGCAATATGAATATATATATTGGGGCTAGGTGTACTTATATATAGATATGAAAAATGCATACGTGTGTAAGTGTAAAGGGGTATATAGAAGTATAAACATATATCTAAGGAACCCCTTGTGCATATTTGGCCATGAAAATATGTACATAAGGGCTAGGTGTCCTTATATATATGTTAAGTTGCATATGCGTGAAAGCAGAGAAAAGGAAGATTCGAGTTGTCGTCGTCAAAAGAAAACGCGCCTTGAGGTTGAGGTAGGGTCCCTCTCCTAGCCTATTTAATTCAAGATTGTTTTAAATTTCATTTAGTTTACTTCTAAATTTTTCATGTTTATATTAAATTTCAATTCTTGAATAAGTGTTAGTTAAGATAATTGTTTCGTTTGATAAATAAGTCATGGTTTTGTAATAAAACCCCTCCAACGGAGGTGTGCTTACTGCGAAAACTCACAGTGGTATACCTTCATTAACATTATTGCATTAATGTTTTCCTTATACTTGATGTCATTGTTAGTCATAAAGCACACATCGTACTTGACCCTTTTTATATTCATATAGGGGGTTTCCCTTTTATTATTAAAATGGTTGTTTGAACCAAGACACTCTTTAAGTGCTGCTAGACATTTAAGATGGGTCCCATGTTGTGTGACCATGTCACATGGAATGTGATATTTAAATCCAACCAAAAGCCCAATTCCACAGCCTAGGTTCCCACAGTACCAGTAATGTTAGATTACATGTTATTTAACCTTTGATTATCTTGATCCCATGGGGTATTCCTCTTGGTATTCCTACACATTGCTAGATCTCCAACCCTCACCGAATTAGGTATATCAGGGGTTATACAATCCTTTAGTCGTCATAGATTAGCATTAATTTCGTTAAATCTTCTAAGAAAACATCCTCTCATGCCATCCAAATCATCTTATTTGAAACTAAGTGGAAGATGTTTCCCCGTGGATGTAGCTGGACCGGTCCAACATGATGTGGTCACGCTGCTGTCATGCCGCGGTCATGCCGCGGTCACGCCGCAGTCATGTCATGGTCACGCCGTGATTTGGCCCTGCTCCAGCCACATTCAACCCACACCAACCCCCTTCCACCTTTATTTCAGCTTGCCGCCACAGGCATTCTAGTCCGCAACATCCCCCCTGCCACCTTCGAATCAGCCCACACCATCCCCCCAACACCTACAACCAGCCCCCTTCATCCAGCATTCCATCCCCCTTCCATCGGCATTCGAGCCCTCACCGAATTAGGTATATCAGGGGTCATCCAATCCTCTAGTCATCACAGATTAGCATTAATTTCTTTATATCTTCTGATAAAACATCATCTCATGCCATCCATATCATCCTATTTGAATCTAAGTGGAAGATGATGCCCCGCGGATGTCGCTAGACCGGGCCAACACGTTGTGGTCAAGTTGCGGTCACGCTGCGGTCAAACTACAGTCACGCTGCGGTCAGGACACAGTCAAGTCGCGGTCACGCCACGGTCACGCCGCGGTCACGCCGCGGTCACGCCGCGGTCACGCCGCGGTCACGCCGCGTTCACGCCGCATTCAGGCCACGGTCACGCAGCGGTCACGCCGCGGTCACGTCGTGATTTGGCCCTGCTCCAGAACGACACCATGTGGCAGTTCGCAGTGATAGTATTCCATGAGTCTTTTAATCAATGTTGAGACTGACTAGTCACAATTTTTGTCGGTGGGGCGACGACCAGAATGTTTCCCCACCTCCTCTTGTTCCCTTCGCTCATGGCCGGAAGATGCTGCCCCGCGGCTATCGCTGGACCTGGAAAACACACCGCGGTCATGCCACGGTTACATCGTAGTCACGCCGCAGACATTCCGTGATCACACCGTTGCCACTCCGCAGTCACACCGCAGTAATGTTGTGATTTGGCCCTACTCCATCCACATCCATCCCACACCAGCCCCCTTCCACATTCATTTCATCCCACTGTCACCAGCATTCCAGCCCGCAATAGCCCCCCTGCCACCTTCAAATCAGCCCACACCATCCCCCCAGAACCTGCAACCATCCCCCTTCCACCAGCATTCTAGGCCCCTTCCACCAGCATTTGATCCAGAACCATCCCTCAGCCACCTGCAATCCAACCGGCACCATTTAGGTCATGCCCTTTGGATTAAATAATGATGACACTAAATACCAACACAACACACATTATATCATTAATACCTTCTTATAATGAATAGATGAATTATTTTGTTAATCACATGGTTATCAAATCTCAATAGAGATGTGATTATTTCAAAGATCATTAAACAATATTTAACAAGTTGCAGTAGCACAAACTAAACATGAATATGGTAAAATGTGTTTTTAGGGCAACACTAGTGAAATTCGATAGATTTGCGGTGTGGTACCATGAAATTGAGTTTGAATCTAAAAAAACAAGTTTAGTTTTATGAATATCACTCCCTCAAATTCTTAAATAGTTCTGTGTCTATGTAATCATTTATGATAGAAATTGATTGGATTTGGATTATCATTTTAGTCTCAAAGACTAATAGTTGATCTGGATGATTTCTTTTACCACTGTCTTTAACTTTTTCTTCAATAAAAGACATTTGATTCTTATTTCCCTCATTATTGATAATAAAAGCCCCTTTCTATTCTCTGTTCTGTGGTTGAGTAATTTAACTAGATACCGAAACCTCTATGTTTTGTGCAAGAACTGTAATACCCTAAAATGTAGGTTTGTTCCTCTGACTATTCCATATTACAAGGGCCTCAAACTATTTTTACCCCAAATGTTATTCTATAGATTGAGGTAATATATTTCAGGTTCTATATTTGAGATGTTGTATCTAATTCTTTTTATCTTTTCTTGAACTTGGCAATCTATTATGACATTGAATTATCTTCTTCTTGAATATGGACAGAAGGTGCAGATCCTAAAATCCCTCACCCCTCCTATGAAATATGACGGAATCATTGTTGGTATTTTTCACTAAAATTTAATAGTTTCAGAATCACATAATCCCTACAAAAAACCACTCAACTCACCTAAAATAATCACCATCAATCAGACCCACCTTCCTATAGCCTTAAAAAACCACAAACCATCCACTGACCACCCAACCACAACCCTGCTCCCCTAAAAACCAATAATTGCAGTCATCACACCCAAAACCAAACAAAACCCAACCCTCCTAGCCACTCACACCAGAATAGATAAAGAAACCCAAAAGGATGCTGGAAAGAACCCATCCAATAAAGAAAACCTTCCTCTAGGAACAACAACACTAGTCCATACGCAACTCGAACCACCTACTACTTCATGAACCTTGAATCCAAGGAAACATTCTACAATATCATGTCACCAGACCACCACATTCGACCACTCAAAGACTCAAGAAAACAATATCCTAACATCACCATATGAAAAATACCATCCACCAATGGAACACCCAACTAGTAAACCACAAACTCAACCACAACCATCCACAAAAAATCCCCTACATGTAGCCATGTAGCAGGAAAACCGCAACCCAAAAAGAAACCAATCAACCAAAAACTAGAAATCCCCGCTTGAGTCACCCACACCATGAACCCTATCCTCTAAAACTGCACCTAGAATAATAACACGTGACTCTATCCGCACCACACTAGAAGCCCCTCTAGAATCATCCCCACACACTAAAATCAGGAATCCTCTACACATGATCCTTTCACTATAAACATCCTACACCCACCCAACACCATAATAGAAACAAGAACCCCCACAAGAGCATCGCCTGCATGACCCACAAAAGCTGAGAACCAGCCAAAAAATCCACTCTACATTCCTCTCCCTTTCCAACGGATAAATCCAGGATCAAAAACCCACAACGGACCCAAAGGTAGCACAATAGTATAGGGTTTCCAGGAGGGGGGATTCTGTCTGGGTGGGGTAGTACAAGGGGGTTTCCCGGAGGGAGGGGGTGTCCAGGGGGTGTCCAGCATGGGTGATGAAACGGTTGTCCAGTAGGGGGGGCTGTCCAGGTGGGGTTTTCTGGGGGGGTTCTGTCCAGGGGGGTTTCCAGGAGGGGGTGTCTAGGTGGGGGGGGGGGGGTGGCCAGCATGGGTGGTGCTGTCCAGGAAGGGGGGGTGTCCAGCAGGGGTGGTGCTGTCCAGGAAGGGGTGGAGGGGTGTCCTGGAGGGAGGGGGTGATGTCCAGGTAGGGGGAGGTGTCTAGGAAGGAGGGATGGGGGGTGTTGTCCAGGCAGGGAGGGATAGGTGTCTAGGAGGGAGGGAGGGGGTTGTCCAGTAAGAGGGGGAGGGGTGTTCAGCATGGCTGGTGCTATCCAGGCAGGGGGGGAGAGGTGTCCAGGATAGAGGGAGGGTGGTGTTGTCCAGCCAGGGGGAGGGGTGTCCAGAAAGGGTGGTGCTGTCCAGGCAGGGGAGAGGGGTGTCCAAGAGGGAGGGGGTGCTGCCCCGGCAGGGGGGAGAGGTGACCAGGAGTGAGGGAGAGGGGTTGTTGTCCAGGAAGGGGGAGAGGTGTCCAGGAGGGAGGGGGCAGTCCAGGTAGGGGGGAGGGGGGTGCTGTCCAGGCAGGGGGGAGGGGTGACCAGTAGGGGTGGTGTTGTCCAGTCAGGGGAGAGAGGTGTCTAGGAGGGAGGGAGGGGGTGTTGTCCAGGGAGGGGGAGAGGTGTCCAGGAGGGGGGGTGCTCACCATGCAGGGGGGTGTCCAGTAGGTGGGGTATTATCTAGGGAGGGGGGAGTGGTGTCCAACAGGGAGGGAGGGGGTGCTGTCCAGGAAGGGGGGGAGGTGTCCAAGAGGGGGGGTGCTGTCCAAGTAGGGGGGAGAGGTGTCCATGAGGGCGGGGGCTATCCAGGCAGGGGGGAGGTGTCCAGGAGGGGGGGTGCTGTATGGGGTTGGGTTACCACATTAGATGATTTCTTCATTCCTTTTAGAATAACTTCTTAACTACACATATTGATTGTTTTTATGACATAATATATCTCATCATTCAACACCAATCAGTACATAACAATATTTTGGAATCATAGTTCTATTCAGCTCTACTGTAACATAAATATCATTATGACTTGAACTTTGTACAACCACTCATCAGTCTCCCATGTTGGCATAAGATGATTAAACTATTATTAAATTGGGAGGGGGGGTTTCAGAGGGGGATTTGCAGGGGAGGGGGGGGGACTGTCCAAGGGAGGCCTTGCAGGGCGGGAGGGTTGTCTAGGGGGGGCATTGCAGGGGGTGGGGTGCTGTCCAGGGGAGGATTTGCTGGGGGAGGGGTGTTGTCCAGGGGAGGCTTTGCAGGGGGAAGGAGGCTATACAGGGGAGAGGGTGGGGCTATTTTTATGGGGGGAGGGGGGATGTCCGGGAAGGGGGGCTATCCCGGAAGGGCCTTACAGGTGGGTGGGGGATGTCCAGGGGGACTTTTTAGGGGGAAGGGGGTTGCAGGGGGGTTGTCTACTACAAGGGGAGTGGGGGGGTGTCCAGTGGGACTTTATAGGGGGTGGGGGGCTACAGGGGGGAGGGGCTGCAAAGGGAGTGGGGGTGGGGGGCTGTGTAGTGGGGTTGGGGGTATTTTTTTATAGATTTTCAGACCCTATACCCATAGTTTTAAACCGTGGCTATTAGTTGATTGCCAAGATTTTTAACCATGGCTATAGGTCTAATTCCACGGTTTAAAACCATTGCAATAAAGTGTGTATGTCCTCCTATATAGCCACGGTTCTAAACCGTGGCTATAGTGATATTACCACATTTCGAACCATGGGTGTATACCTATAGCCACGGTTCTAATTGTGGCTATAGGTATATAGCAACGGTTTGGAAGCGTGGTTATAGGTCTAGTCCTATATCCATGCCAAACATGGCCAGGGTTCCTCAAACTGTGGCTATTACCTATAGCCACAGTTTGAGGACCTATAACCACAGTTTAAAACTGTGGTTATAGCCCGAATTTCCAGTAGTGTTCATACAACCAAATAATATATAAATTGTGATTTCATGGATAATGATAAAGCCACATGAACACAGCCACTGTAATATAAAATATTCCCTTATATTACCAAATAATTTTCCTTCATTTTCATAATAACAACTATTTATTCGCCATATTTTTATGTAAAATGTGATGGAAGTATTCACTAGAATATATATTCGTAAACTCATTCCATTTTTTAGTTTACATTTCATCATATTATCTCCTATTCTTAATAATTTTCCACTATTGATATTATTGACCTTATTAATAATTAATGCCTTGGATAACATTTTATTATTTTGTTCAATCAAAATGGAGAATTAATTCTCAATGTACTAGATTCATTTCATAACCACTACCGGAACATATGTCTCACTTGTAGAATGCGGATGTATCCTAGTAACTAATGGAAAATTAATTTTTCCATTCATTGACCATTTTTATGCTCATTATGATTCATGTTAATAGAATTTAGTCTAACTTTTCAACATGATTTTCTGTTATATCCCTTGTTTCATTGGGTTTCTGAAGTAGTTACTAATTTCATTTACTAAAAAATTATTATTATTTAATGAAATATATTCAAAATAAAAAAATTATATCCCCATTTATTATTGTTTATTTACATTTAATTGTTAAAAACATTATTCATAACCTAGGGAATGAAAAAAATGATGGATGAGATCAGACATTCACAAAGTGTAAAAAAGAGTAATGATTTCATGATAATATAAAATAATAAGATAACTATAATGGTTCGATATAATTTACATATCATATAAAGTTTATAAACAATATTTCGAAGTTAATAAAAAGGATTCATAAAATACATATTAATATTAAGTATATACATGAATCAAATTTCTGAAAATCATTATAAAACAATCACAAACCCTAACTTGATGAGGTAAAAGCATGGAACCATCATATGTATATAAACCATTTCATTTGTCTACACTTACTACAAATATCCTCAAAGAATAAATGTTATTTAATTAAAACATATATCACCTGGTGGGATAATAACACCAACTTTTTTCCCATTGTGGATCCAGAACATTGAATTGGTTCCCATAGTGTATAAATAACATCAACATGTTTCCCAGAGTATATCAATCAAATAAAATTATTTATAATAGTCATTATGTGATATATAATTATCTTTGAATTGTTTTTTATTGATAAATAATTTTATTCACACTCATCAGATAGTGTAAACAATACACATCTGTTCCATAATATAATTAATCATTCATTATATCATAATATCATAACTTCGACAATGAAAATCAGTTTCGTAATCATTTCATCAGTGTATCATAGAAGAAACCATTAAAATTAAGTTAGTTTGAGAATAATATCATTATAATAATCTTAATAAATATATAGAAAAAATAATTATACCATGGGATGTTGTCCCTAGTATAACATAACAAAAAATAATAATTTTACCATTTATTGATAGAAGTAAATTAAAAATACTATTAAAAACTATTTTGAAAGAAAAATTAATTCAGTGTTGAAATATATTAACTAACATAGAAATATTTCTGTGTTAAAATGAAAATAATTTTATCTAAAAATAACTAAGGACATATTAAATGGATTCATTAAAGCACTGAGATGTCATAATGTTGAAAATTGTGATCAGGTAATATATGTTATTAAAAATGTTTCTTTAATATTTCTAGTACAAAGTACAAAGTACCTCATCTGAAAAATGATAAGTGGTATAATTTGAAAAAACAATATATTGGAAAATAAAATTTAATCATGAATTTAAACTCTAATTATAAATTCATAAAAAAAATATTTTAATGTATTTTTAGAATTCATCGATATGGGTGAGAATATATTTTGGATCGAATTGAGAAATAATGTTGATTTTTATGTAAGAAAATATTTTTGTATCAATTAAAATTAACAAGTATACGTTCAAATGAAAATAATTATTCAATATAATAAAAATATTAGTATAAAAATGAAATCTATATATCATATAGGGATCATATAATACCCACAATAAAAATTCAAGTATAAAAATGATGATTAAAAATTGTCCTGAAACACACATCCTTTAATTGTTTTATACATATTTATTTATAATCCCCATTAATGAATGGATGATTGATTTATCTGAAAATATAGAAAATTAACCTATAAACCATAATAAATTTTTCCATTGGTACTATACACACCACCTAAATAAATGAAGCGTTTAATACAGCGTGTGAGTTATAAAAATAAATGTGAGTTGAAAATCCCTTAATTCTCAACATTCTTCATTCATGTTTGAACAAACTATATAGTATATATATATTTAATATAAATTAATTATATAAAAATTATAATACATAAAATAAAATTTATTATTTAATAATAAAATATTATCAATGGTTTATTTATAATTCATTTTTAAAATCACTCCTCTAAGTGATAATTACTTCGTTTCATCATGTATTTTTTGGATCGATTGATTTTTCATGTTCACATTGATATTTCTACAAAAATCAAATAGATTTTCATGATGGTATTAATATAATATATATATATATATATATATATATTATATAAATCCAAAATCATCCATAATATTTAGTGATATAAAAAATAAATTACACCTTTCAAGGAGATAAGATGTCTTATATATGTATGAGGTCTTTTTTCAATTTACAACAGATAGAATGATTGGAATGTAAATAATAATTCATTGTTCCCGAATAATTATTATACAAGATCTATCATATATTTTCATTAAATTAGTCATTATTACCATACATGTAACATAGGTATGGAAAATGAATCACTTGTATTTATTGAGTTGGTTATCCATACATATGCATGAGCAGCATTATCATTTATAATGGGACTAAAAGGTAATATGTTATATGCTGTATTATAATTCCATTTTTATAATTATTTCATAAATATCATATATTAAAATTTTATTCATCATTACATACACCAATGACTCTTTTTTTTATAAAATGAATTACTTCCGTTTGATGGGCAGTAGTCATCCATACACACAATCAATGGTCTCAATTCTCATCTGTTGGAAGATGATAGAGATATAGGTTATTATATTAATATAATTACTTATAGTTATATTTAATATCATTCTTGTATTACATTAGTTTATTTTGTGAATGGATTATGGAGGTATAAGATGAAATAAAATGTAAATGCATTATTAATAACAATGGCTCTTCATTAGGAAACATCATTAGGTTTATATAAACATGCATCCAAATATGGTTTTCTGATCAAAATAAGGAATATTAATTATGGTTATGGTATTTTAGGAAGATATTTCTCTAGTTATTTTATAAAAAAAATTCAATTGTGGTTTTGATAGGATAGTAAAGGATTTTTGCCTTTAATTAATGATGAGATAGACACACCTATAATGTTTCAAATTATTAAAATAATTGAAAATTAAATTCCTTGGAAATTAAATCCATAATTGAGAATTTAAAAACAATATACGTGATATGGTCAATATATGATCTTATAATATAATTTTTGGAAACATTTTAGGTTATTTTAAGCCTTGTATTATTAGTTTTTCCCCAAAAACCCATTTTTAACATTAAACACATTTTCATGTTTTTAATCATTGTATTATTGATTTTAATATAAATTAAATCAAATATATTTACAAATTTTAATAAATTTTAATTCAAATATTTAATACACATTATCAAATTCGATAGGATTTAGTTGGATAAATTAATTAAAAAATAAAATCTAAATCATTTAAAAAATAGACTTCCAAATTATTTTTCTTATTCATACATATATTTTATATCAAAATATAACATAAAATTTATTCCAATACCATATATTGAATAAATAATAATATTATTTAACTAATTTTACTTTAAATCCCTATTTAAAATAAAATGTATATTTTTAATTTCAATAAATGAAAAGACAATTTTTTTTAAAATTCCTTAACTGAACAATTAATTGAAAACATAAATCATTTCATGTATTTATAATGAATTCATTATAATATATTTTTGAAATGTTGATTTAAAAAATTAATCTATTATATTAAGTGTGAAAAAAATCAATGAAATCTCTTTTAAAACAATATTTATAATTATACCATTATTTTTTTCATAATACATTCCAAGAAAAAATATTAGATGAATCCTAAAAAAGTTCATTTAATATATAATTTCATTAAAACGACTCATCAATATTTAAATATTTAATTTATTATGATGAAAACACATTGTTCTGGCAAAAATATTTTCTCAAAAAAACATGTACATGCCAATAGATTTTTTTCATTAATAATAAATTGATAACCAATTAATTTTATTATGAACATCTAAAGAATATGTTTTTCAAAATTTATTGTGTCTTATCCATACCCACCATCAAAATTTCTATGAAATAATTTTATAATTAATAATAACTAGTAATATTAAATTCTAGTCTATTTAAATGTTGGATTCTGGGTTGTAATGACCCCATCCCCAAAAAGCATACCCCTCTTATATTGTCAATGTGTGAAGATATATAATTACTCATGAGTCTTTCCTCCAGAAGGCCTCAGGATAGAAACTAGCACCGAGGTATGAGTAAACACAAAAATGGTACGCATTACCCTCTAAGAGAACACATGATAAAGTGAGATATAATATAGAGACAAACCACCTCTTACATATACTACAATATAAAATATATACAATGTAAACATATGAAATGTCATACAAAAACTACTACTAATTAAAGGGAAATCTGAATGTATGAAAAGAATGAAAAATGGCTATGGCCACAAAGCCCGAACAAATCCTAAACCTCCTATATCTTTGTAGCCTTTCTGATCACCACCTGGGTCCAACTGACCTAAAAATAGTTTATATATATGTAGGGTTAGTATAACTGTACACTTAGTTGGTTCCTCTCTAGATCCTCTAGTGAAAACGTAAAGAAAGCATGAAAAATCATAGTGAACAACAATTGAAACTGACATATCACCAAAACATTTATCCTATGTTCCTAGACTAACACTGGATAATCTCACCATGTATATCATAAAAGAGTATATTATATACTAATTAATATTAAGGGTAACCCACTACAACTTCTATATAAATGGGTATACCCAATGTCAAATTGTTCCATCATCCCTAGGGTTATCCCCGACACCTACATGCATAAACTTATGTAACTTTTCACTCTATGCGTCAACTAATACAACATCCACTAGGCCTCTCTACCCCCAAATACCACAATAGCACTCTAGGATCAACCATCTGAGGATCACAACACAACACAAGTAGCATGAAAAACAACATAGCAATTGGGCTCTGGCACCTAAACAAGGCATTCTACCATCACACCCAATGAGCACTCACAACTCCAATGCATAAAGCACTTGGACTCTAAATGAAATATTTTAACTCTAAATCCTTCAAGGAATTATATTTATCTCACAACTATATATTTATTATATTTCGAATTAACTATTTTAGTTAAACATGAACTACTGAATCCATCTTTACTTATCACCAAACACAAAAAACTACCATATTCATTGAACATGACTCATTATCATTATAAAATTAATTTGTTAGTAATATCATCTTAATTTTCCTCCCCAATTTCCATTATGAACAAAATGCTATAAATTAAAGGAATTGATATCACATGATCTATCTAATCAATAGCAAATAACATCGCTATGAAATTCATAGCTATTCTTTAATCTATTTCAAGTATTTATATGCCTATATCATTGTGATCCAGTGGGTAAAACATGATAACTCTACGACATCAAATAAAATAATAGATAATCAATTAATCCCCTTTCTCAAAAAATTACAGATGTTCTTTACACGAGAATGTTCTAACCCAAGAGATAATGATCACCTCTCCCCTAGTGACTGCATCACCTCGAGGACTCCACAACACATCCAAATCTACCAAAACCCCTGAAATGTCCATTAGAATCATAGAGATCACATGTAGTAACATGTGAATGATAAATTTTGGAATCATATTGTAGATCACCTAAGAACATAGGTATAAGATACCTTATATCGAAGATTTATAGACACTCCCAAGTTGCACCGAGAGAGGTGGAGCGCATATAGTAGGAAAAACTCCAAGGATAAATATTCCAAGGATAGAACAATCACAAAAAATAATTAGTAACAATGGTTTGGGGAACCTTAAACTAATAGAATAGAGAAGAAATAACAAAGTATAATGTATCATGGCCTTTTGAAAATATAAATGGAGCAACAGTTTAGATACAGTTTACATTTTCTATTAAAATAGGATCTAGTCAGGACTTTGAATTTTGACCAAGTAGAGGCACACTGAATCTAAGGATTATTATGATAGGAGTTATGGGTTTTAAATCATCCATAAATCCTTTAAAACTATTATTTGAATAAGTTTAACATCAAAAAAACATCAAAGAGGTGAAGCTATTGATTTTTGGGGAAAATGAACTGATTAATTTGGAAACAATGCAGCACCAACCAATAGATGCACTACCCACAAATTGTAACACCCCAAGATTTCATAGTGTGTTAGTTCTTCAAAATAATTCAATAACTTTCACTACATGCAACACAAAGTTCAAGCACACCATGAATTACCAAACAAGCCGTTCAAAAGAGGTTATGAATAGTATTATATAAATTTTAAACTTTATATAATCATTATAATTTTAGAATCCATATTATGAGTTTCTTAGATATAATGCAAGAACAAATTCATATTCAGTATTGCCCTTTTATCAACTTTTAATAGTGAACCCTTTTTAAATACAATATTTTAAACTTTTTGACTAAATGGGGACATCAAAAATTTAAAATGAAACATCTCAAGCTTCCACGGTACGCTTCTCTTTGAATAATGCGATAGCGTGTGTTGTACGCAACACCGAGTTCTAACAACCAATCAAACTAGCCGATATGAATAGTAATACCTAATTTTTAAAATTATATATATTTTTTATTTTAAAATGGACTTCATTTTTGGATTTGGAATATCGAATTTAGCCTAAGGTGATATTTTGGTACATTTCGGATAACTTTCATATTTTGATGAATAGTGAAAATTACTAAATTTTAATTAAAAACAACTTTTTTAATCAAAATAATTAATAGTGATAAAATATGAATTTGAGTGGTTTTAAAGTATATTTAGAATATATTTTTACCATCTAATATAATGTTTTTCATTGGACATAATTTTACAATTAAACCGAACATAAACAAGTGTCAATCTTTTGAGAGTTATTATCTCTTAAAAACACGCTTTTTGTTTTGACAGCGGGAATTAATTTTAAATTAATTTCTGCCACTTCTGTATTTTGAATTTAGGAAAATGGATTCCATATTTGGAATCAGGATGTTCAAATTGTGTAAATAGGTAACTTTTATTTTTAGATATTTTGAATAATTACTGCGGTAAATATTTTATTTACCATGGTTAAGGGTAAATCCGGTAAATAAGGGTTAAAAAATAATATTATAATAATACTAAATTACCCTAAAACGTGTCTTAACCCTATTGGTTGATACATGGTCGACCATGGGCATCTTTGGGTCTATTTTGGGACCCCATGGATTCACTTGTAAGAGATAATGACACTTTATTTTAATTTAGTTAAAATAAATACAAAAATGACACAAGCATATATCTTTTAGAACAACAATTGTTACATAGGGCTATATATGTTGGAGTTTAGATTATAAATATTCATTAGTAAGATAAAAATATTTCCTATATAATGATATTTTATTTATAATTTTTAGACATTATATAATTTATTTTATTTATGACACAATGATGATGCATTAATTACTATAATAGTGAAAAATTAAAATAATTGATATTATAAATACCCAAATAAATATAATATGAAACTTTTAATTAATTAAACTAATTTTATAGGATAATATGATATATTAGTATTGATTTAATTGACTTTTTTCGAAGTAATCAATCTGTTATGAGTTTCAAAAAAATCAACTATTTAATAGTGTCAAAATTGACATAAAAGAGTTCTTAAAACAAATATTATATTATTAATTGATATTAAATTCCTAAAAATCTAAGGTTCGGCCAAGAGACTTATCTCATGATAGGTTCATCATTAATGTACCACTTGGGGGTCTCTTGGATGTATATAGTAAGTTTATTAACCATATTATATAAAAATACAAAGAGACATTGTAAAAGTGAAACTAATTAACTTAGAGTTAATACTTATTGATAAGGTTAATATAAGTACCCAAACCTGACTAAATTCTATTGGTTGAGTGTTTTTCGACCTATCCCCACCTTAGCCTTTTAATAGTCAACTTTGGAGCCATTGGAAACCGAATATTAATTTATTATAAATTAATATTTCTAGCTTTTCCAAAGGTGCCCCTCACCCCTCTTATAAAAGGGCACTCCTCCTTCTCATTTCTTCACACCTTCAAAGCCTTTTGGTTCGGCAAAACTCTGCCCAAATACTCTCCCAACATCCCTCACTACAGCCTAGAGGCCTTAGTTTGATCATAAAGCCTACCTAAGGAGCCCTTTTGATCAAATCAAAAGGAAGAACCCGAAGAAGAGGTAATGATTTCACCACCCTTCTCCAAGTTCATTTCTTCTTCCACTTCTTCTTCCTTTGTTCTTACCATTATAAAATAATAACTCTAGTATCTCACATATAATGTGATGTTATTATAAATATGGTACAACCATATTCAGTATTCTATCCACCCTTTGAATAACATGTCACCATACGTGCGTACGTACGGACTACCGTCTCCACATCGTGGTGTAATTGTTATTCAATATAATATTATTTGGATGGGTATAATAATGATGTGTAACTCATGTAAATAATAAATATAACATGTTAATGATTCTGTATATATTATATACCATCCATTTATATATTATTTTAATATCAAAAGAATGATATTGTCGCTCGTGCGTACGTACGGACTACCGTCTCCACGAACGCGATGAGATTCATTCTCCATCGTATCCATTCAAGTATGATTATCATTTGATGATTTAAAAATGATGTTTAAGGACTTGATATCATTCTGGATATGAATAATATACAACCTATCCTTTACAAACATGTCTTACGTAACAAAACATATAAAAGAAAACAAGTAAGTTAACACCCGAAACGACGATAATTCTAAGATATTATTAACAAATCAATGTTAAAAGATCATATATGATATCATATTAATATATATGATTCTTGTATAATTTAATAACAATTATTTCACCATTATAAATGAGGTTAACCTACCCCATCCAAGGAAAAGTACAAGGTAAGGGTTTACTTTACAACCTCTTCATTATCCAAGGTTGTTTATACGTAATAATCTACTGGGATCTCTTTATCATCCACATCCATGTTTCTTAAAAATGCATTTCAAAACATTTTTACTATTTACTAGAATATGAGTTAAAGTCATTTATACCCTTTTTGACTTTTATAAGTGGTTTATAAAGCAATCTTTCGGTCGTTTTCAAAACAAGGTCCTTTTTAACCTATTCGACAGAATTAAGGTAAGAATGTTTTTTTTAACTTATACGGCGGGTGCGGCTATTTTCCGCCGTTATAAAATCTTCAAAGCTTCCCTTACAAGCTTATAAGAATATTTTCAAAGAAAATGTTTTATTTTATATGGATCTTAAATTATTTCAAAATAAAAGGAGATATTTCTTTAAAAAGAATTTTGATTTCATCTATGTCAACATCCTTTGATGGATTTTAAGATTATTTGAAGTTGATTTATTATGATACAAAACTTCTATATTGTATTGAAGGTTTTGTGATATGTTTGACTGTGGATGTGCTATTTTTATAACATTCATAGTTTATGGTGAAAGTATTGACATTTCGTATGCTAGTTTTAATACGAATGTTTATGTTATGTTTAAACCTTTTCATATGGGAATGCATTGGACTTAATATGTGATGGGTGGAGCCCGATATAGCTCCTCGATGCATCAGTAGGTCTCATGAGACAATCTAGTGTCTTGGCACAAGGCCTTGACAAAATCTTATTTGTAGTCTTGGCACGAGGCCTTGACTATGTGGTTATGATAGTCTGGCATTATGCATTCCAACATTATGAAAGTGGTTATTGATTTTTGCATGTGATTATTCGATTAGTAGAATATCCATGTGAATAAGTAAATGGAATTATTTCATTTTATTTATGCCATACCATGTTGAAAGTTCATGTTTGAAAGGCTTTTGTTTTAGTTATACATTGCCTTAAAAGTTTATTCTTATTTATGAAAGTTTCCGCTATTTTGTTATCCTTACTGGGCATTTGAGCTCACCCCTTTTATATGTTTTATTTTTCCCAGGAAGTGAAGAAGTAAATTATGAATGACCTGCAGGGATATTATGTGGGGATATGAGTGTGGATTATGGAGACATTATGTTGTTGTAGTAGTTTTTCATTTTATGATGCAATGTAAAACCTATGAATATATCTAGTGTTTCCAAGGCTACTAAACCAATCGGTCTTTCGAGATTTGATCTTTCTTGTGATCATGCCAATGTTATGAAGTAATGCAACGACTCTGGGTAGCTGGGGTCGGGGCGTTACAGTTGGTATCAGAGGAAGTTTAGTACAAACCTTGGAATCTAGATTTAGATAAACTCTGATTAGAGCACGTAGGCCTAAGATGAACTTTGAGGATAAGTATAGAAGAACTTCCCAGAATTTTGGTATTGTAGAGATTTTGTGATTTTTCCGAGCAATACATCCCTGTCTGGATACGAGCAGGTAGAGGCGGCTCTGGCACAAATGTACCTAGGGGTAAAACCGGAAAACACCGCTTTGAGCTAGACTCGAACGGGAACTGGTGCACGACAACGGGCCTTGCTGCACTCTTGGTTACGACACTCCCGGGGGATATGCTTAGGATAAATCTCATTTTCTTTACAAATCATTATGAAGGGTTTATGAGTATATACTTCCTCAAAGAAAACATTTTTATGATTATGGATTATATCCATAAATAGTTCAATTTTTGTTAAGTGTTTTATAAGTATGGGATTATGTATTTTGATTCATAAACTGATCTAGTTTATGCCATTGTTTAGAAATGGCGCCCAGTAGAAGGAATGAGAACTCCAGAAATGCACAGGATCCAAAGAGAAGGAAGGATCATATCTTTCATGGTCTTAAGCTATAATTGATAAGAGAAATAGTCTCCCATTTATTATCATCATATGAAGAAATAATATCATGTGTTGATAAGATAAGTAAAGAGTTTACTGAGTCCTATGGCTTTGAAGGGAAGCAAGAGAAGAAAAGGATGGAAGAGAGAAAAATGGATAAAGGGAAGAGGGAAAAGAAGAATTTTCCCATATGTGGTAACTGTGGGAAGAAACACCCTGGAACTTGCCTGAAAGGAATGGGAGTTTGTTATAAGTGTGGAGGAAAAGGGCACAAAGTACGTGACTGCAAGGGTGAGAAAATGGTTTCAAATGTACAATGCTTCATTTGCAAGGAGTTTGGACACTACGCGAACCTATTCCCCAGTCATCAGACTATGCCACAAATGATGCTATTGGATAATAATCAAGTTATGATACTACCACAGATGAAGAGGAATGATTAGAGTTCTTATGTTGATTATTCCAATTGAGTGTTGTATCAACAATGTACTTGTTATAATAATTATGGAGTATATAAGGATTGTACTGCAGTACTATTTCATTAAGGACTTGAGATTGTGTGGAACAAAGAAAAGTGACTCAATAACAATATAAATTTTTGGAAAATATATGGTTGAGAGAATGATAAATCATAATATAGTTCTGATACTGAGGTAGTGATTTTGGAATAATATGTGATTGTTTTGGATAAATTGTATTGGATATTCTTGACTACCCTGGAACTGATTAATGATTTGTATATTCCATCATTGTTGGGGTTTAAAACATTTTTGTATTAATGAAGTATATCCAACTTTCTATATGGAATAAGGGAGCATGAATGTAATCAATAAGGAATATGGTAATTCAGGATGATTCGGTGTATTAAAAGAATACATGATGAAGGTATTCATATGCTATTACGGGGTAAAAAGGTTCTACATTATGTTTACCTTACTTATAAATGTTGGACTGTGAGTATGGATAGAAGTATTTTGGATAGTTCTAGTTTGGATTATTTTGGATTGCCATAAAAGGACAACCCGGAGGTCGGGCGGCAACCCGTCGCGTCCGGCAAGGCTGCGAGACTTGAACCCGCAACCGAAGGGCGACAAGGGTATATCACCTACCACTGGCCCACGAGATGTCCTGGATTAAATAATGTTGTTTTTTTTAAAGATCTGGTAGATGAATTATAAATTCATTTATTTTGGAACCCTGTACGAATAGTATAAATAAAAAATTACATTCTATTATCTTTTAGAGTGAAAGATGAGTTTGTGGTAGAAATTTATTAATGGATAAAACTCTAATTATAAAGTAAGTATATCTCCTTATGATCTTAGCCAATCTCATCAATATATTCCTCAACATTAATAAAAGTAACTTAGAACAAAAATGTTTTCCTAGATGGTACCTTAAATCATCACTAATTTATGGCTTTGGGATTGTTGGCCTTTTCATAGCCATGTTCTCTACCACTCTCCATCAGATAATTGATGGTTAGATTTCTCTTCCATATCCATATTTTCCTACATGGAACCCTAGTATGTGTTATTTTCGGTAATCTTCATACTTTCCACTCTTTATTTAAAATAGAGGCCTCATTAATTCATTTTTTGATGTGGGATTTCAACTAAGATATTTTGAAATGTCAAAAATGTGTTGTCCCAATACCATATATTTTGTTGAACCGATGGTATTTCAAATCATCATAGATTGATGATTTTAAGGACCACAATTTTATACTTTTTTGTGATTGATGACCTCAATCACTACTTATAAATATTTACGTTTTCATCCAATTATATGTCTCTAATTGCCACCAATGTTCTCCTAATAGAGATCATAATTTGGTGGTGATCCTTTCATTTCTCTTTTCCTCATATCAAGACTAAACATTAGTAACCCAATTTCCGATGTGGGTTTTCCCACAAAGATATTTTCTATTTTCAACCTTTTATTTTCGAAGAACAATTTCAAATTACGAGGACGCAATTTATTGAAGGAGGGGAGAATGTAACACCCCAAGATTTCATAGTGTGTTAGTTCTTCAAAATAATTCAATAACTTTAACTACATGCAAAACAAAGTCCAAGCACACCATGACTTACCAAACAAGCCGTTAAAAAGAGGTTATGAATAGTATTATATAAATTTTAAACATTATATAATCCTTATAATTTTAGAATCCATATTATGAGTTTCTTAGATATAATGCAAGAAAAAATTCATTTTCAGTATTGCCCTTTTATCAACTTTTAATAGTGAACCCTTTTTAAATACAATATTTTAAACTTTTTGACTAAATGGGGACATCAAAAATTTAAAATGAAACATCCCAAGCTTCCACGGTACGCTTCTCTTTGAATAATGCGATAGCGTGTGTTGTACGCAACACCGAGTTCTAACAACCAATCAAACTAGCCGATATGAATAGTAATACCAACTTTTTAAAATTATATATATTTTGTATTTTAAAATGGACTTCATTTTTGGATTTGGAATATCGAATTTAGCCTAAGGTGAAATTTTGGTACTTTCGGATAACTTTCATATTTTGATGAATAGTGAAAATTACTAAATTTTAATTAAAAACAACTTTTTTAATCAAAATAATTAATAGTGATAAATTATGAATTTGAGTGGTTTTAAAGTATATTTAGAATATATTTTTACCATCTAATATAATGTTTGTCATTGGACATAATTTTACAATTAAACCGAACATAAACAAGTGTCAATCTTTTGATAGTTATTATCTCTTAAAAACACGCTTTTTGTTTTGACAGCGGGAATTAATTTTAAATTAATTTCTGCCACTTCTGTATTTTGAATTTAGGAAAATGGATTCCATATTTGGAATCAGGATGTTCAAATTGTGTAAATAGGTAACTTTTATTTTTAGACATTTTGAATAATTACTGCGGTAAATATTTTATTTACCATGGTTAAGGGTAAATCCGGTAAATAAGGGTTAAAAAAATAATATTATAATAATACTAAATTACCCTAAAACGTGTCTTAACCCTATTGGTTGATACATGGTCGACCATGGGCATCTTTGGGTCTATTTTGGGACCCCATGGATCAACTTGTAAGTGATAATGACACTTTATTTTAATTTAGTTAAAATAAATACAAAAATGACACAAGCATATATCTTTTATAACAACAATTGTTACATAGGGTTATATATGTTGGATTTTAGATTATAAATATTCATTAGAAAGATAAAACGATTTCCTACATAATTATAGTTTATTTATAATTTTTAGACATTATATAATTTATTTTATTTATGACACAATGATGATGCAGTAATTACTATAATATTGAAAAATTAAAATAATTGATATTATAAAAACCCAAATAAATATAATATGAAACTTTTAATGAATTAAACTAATTTTCTAGGATAATATGATATATTAGGATTGATTTAATGGACTTTGTTCGAAGTAATCAATCTGTTATGAGTTTCACAAAAATCAACTATTGAATAGTGTCAAAATTGACATAAAAGAGTTCTTAAAACAAATATTATATTATTAATTGATATTAAATTCCTAAAAATCTAAGGTTCGGCCAAGAGACTTATATCATGATAGGTTCATCATTAATGTACTACTTTGGGGTCGCTTGGATATATATAGTATGTTTATTAACCATATTATATAAAAATACAAAGAGACATTGTAAAAGTGAAACTAATTAACTTAGAGTTAATACTTAATGATAAGGTTAATATAAGTACCCAAACCTGTCTAAATTCTATTGGTTGAGTGGTTTTCGACCTATCCCCACCTTATCCTTTGAATAGTCAACTTTGGAGCCATTGGAAACCGAATATAAATTTATTATAAATTAATATTTCTAGCTTTTCCAAAGGTGCCCCTCACCCCTCTTATAAAAGGGCACTCCTCCTTCTCATTTCTTCACACCTTCAAAGCCTTTTGGTTCGGCCAAACTCTGCCCAAATACTCTCCCAACATCCCTCAATACAACCTAGAGGCCTTAGTTTGATCAGAAAGCCTACCTAAGGAGCCCTTTTGATCAAATCAAAAGGAAGAACCCGAAGAAGAGGTAATGATTTCACCACCCTTCTCCAAGTTCATTTCTTCTTCCACTTCTTCTTCCTTTGTTCTTACCATTCTAAAATAATAACTCCAGTATCTCACATATACTGTGATGTTATTATAAATATGGTACAACCATATTCAGTATTCTATCCACCCTTTGAATAACATGTCTCCATACGTGCGTACGTACGGACTACCGTCTCCACGTCGTGGTGTAATTGTTATTCAATATAATATTATTTCGATGGGTATAATAATGATGTGTAACTCATGTAAATAATAAATATAACATGTTAATGATTATTTATATATGATATACCATCCATTTATATATTATTTTAATATCAAAAGAATTATATTGTCGCTCGTGCGTACGTACGGACTACCGTCTCCACGAACGCGATGAGATTCATTCTCCATCGTATCCATTCAAGTATAATTATCATTTGATGATTTAAAAATGATGTTTAAGGACTTGATATCATTCTGTATATGAATAATATACAACCTATCCTTTACAAACATGTCTTATGTAACAAAACATATAAAAGAAAACATGTAAGTTAACACCCGAAACGACGATAATTCTAAGATATTATTAACAAATCAATGTTAAAAGATCATATATGATATCATATTAATATATATGATTCTTGTATAAATTAATAAAAATTATTTCACCATTATACAGGAGGTTAACCTACCCCAACCAAGGAAAAGTACAAGTTAAGGGTTTACTTTACAACGTCTTCATTATCCAAGGTTGTTTATACGTAATAATCTACTGGGATCTCTTTATCATCCACATCCACGTTTCTTAAAAATGCATTTCAAAACATTTTTACTATTTACTAGAATATGAGTTAAAGTCATTTATACCCTTTTTGACTTTTATAAGTGGTTTATAAAGGAATCTTTCGGTCGTTTTCAAAACAAGGTCCTTTTTAACCTTTTCGAAAGAATTAAGGTAAGAATGTTTTTTTAACTTATACGGCGGGTGCGGCTATTTTCCGCCGTTATAAAATCTTCAAAGCTTCCCTTACAATCTTATAAGAATAGTTTCAAAGAAAATGTTTTATTCTATATGGATCTTAAATTATTTCAAAATAAAAGGAGATATTTCTTTAAAAATAATTTTGATTTCATCTATGTCAACATCCTTTGATGGATTTTAAGATTATTTAAAGTTGATTTATTATGATACAAAACTTCTATATTGTATTGAAGGTTTTGTGATATGTTTGACTGTGGATGTGCTATTTTTATACCATTCATAGTTTATGGTGAAAGTATTGACATTTCGTATGCTAGTTTTAATACGAATGTTTATGTTATGTTTAAACCTTTTCATATGGGAACGCATTGGACTTAATATGTGACGGGTGGAGCCCGCTATAGCTCCTCGATGCATCGGTAGGTCTCATGAGACAAACTAGTGTCTTGGCACAAGTCCTTGACAAAATCTTATTTGTAGTCTTGGCACGAGGCCTTGACTATGTGGTTATGATAGTCTGGCATTATGCATTCCAACATTATGAAAGTGGTTATTGATTTTTGCATGTTATTATTCGATTAGTAGAATATCCATGTGAATAAGTAAATGGCATTATTTCATTTTATTTATGCCATACCATGTTGAAAGTTCATGTTTGAAAGGCTTTTGTTTTAGTTATACATTGCCTTAAAAGTTTATTCTTATTTATGAAAGTTTCCGCTATTTTGTTATCCTTACTGGGCATTTGAGCTCACCCCTTTTATATGTTTTATTTTTCCCAGGAAGTGAAGAAGTAAATTATGAATGACCTGCAGGGATATTATGTGGGGATATGAGTGTGGATTATGGAGACATTATGTTGTTGTAGTAGTTTTTCATTTTATGATGTAATGTAAAACCTATGAATATATCTAGTGTTTCCAAGGCTACTAAACCAATCGGTCTTTCGAGATTTGATCTTTCTTCTGATCATCCCAATGTTACGAAGTAATGCACCGACTCTGGGTAGCTGGGGTCGGGGCGTTACAGTTGGTATCAGAGGAAGTTTAGTACAAACCTTGGAAGCTAGATTTAGATAAACTCTGATTAGAGCACGTAGGCCTAAGATGAACTTTGAGGATAAGTATAGAATAACTTCCTAGAATTTTGGTATTGTAGAGATTTTGTGAGTTTTCCGAGCAATACATCCCTATCTGGATACGAGCAGGTAGAGGCGGCTCGGGCACAGATGTACCTAGGGGTAAAACCCGAAAACACCGCTTTGAGATAGACTCGAACGGGAACCGGTGCACGACAACGGGCCTTACTGCACTCTTGGTTACAACACTCCCGGGGGATATGCTTAGGATAACTCTCATTTTCTTTACAAATCATTATGAAGGGTTTATGAGTATATACTTCCTCAAAGAAAACATTTTTATGATTATGGATTATATCCATAAATAGGTCAATTTATGTTAAGTGTTTTATAAGTATGGGATTATGTATTTTGATTCATCAACTGATCTAGTTTATGCCATTGTTTAGAAATGGCGCCCAGTAGAATGAATGAGAACTCCAGAAATGCACATGATCCAAAGAGAAGGAAGGATCATATCTTTCATGGTCTTAATCTAGAATTGATAAGAGAAATAGTCTCCCATGTATTATCATCATATGAAGAAATAATATCATGTGTTGATAAGATAAGTAAAGAGTTTACTGAGTCCTATGGCTTTGAAGGGAAGAAAGAGAAGAAAAGGATGGAAGAGAGAAAAATGGATAAAGGGAAGAGGGAAAAGAAGAATTTTCCCATATGTGGTAACTGTGGGAAGAAACACCCTGGAACTTGCCTGAAAGGAATGGGAGTTTGTTATAAGTGTGGAGGAAAAGGGCACAAAGTACGTGACTGCAAGGGTGGGAAAATGGTTTCAAATGTACAATGATTCATTTGCAAGGAGTTTGGACACTACGCGAACCTATGCCCCAGTCATCAGACTATGCCACAAATGATGCTATTGGATAATAATCAAGTTATGATACTACCACAGATGAAGAGGAATGATTAGAGTTCTTATGTTGATTATGCCAATTGAGTGTTGTATCAACAATGTACTTGTTATAATAATTATGGAGTATATAAGGATTGTACTGCAGTACTATTTCATTAAGGACTTGAGATTGTGTGGAACAAAGAAAAGTGACTCAATAGCAGGATAAATTTTTGGAAAATAAATGGTTGAGAGAATGATAAATCATAATATAGTTCTGATACTGAGGTAGTGATTTTGGAATAATATGAGATTGTTTTGGATAAATTATATTGGATATTCTTGACTACCCTGGAACTGATTAATGATTTGTATATTCCATCATTGTTGGGGTTTAAAACATTTTTGGATTAATGAGGTATATCCAACTTTCTATATGGAATAAGGGAGCATGAATGTAATCAATAAGGAATATGGTAATTCAGGATGTTTCGGTGTATTAAAAGAATACATGATGAAGGTATTCATATGCTATTACGGGGTAAAAACTTTCTACATTATGTTTACCTTACTTATAAATGTTGGACTGTTAGTATGGATAGAAGTATTTTGGATAGTTTTAGTTTGGATTATTTTGGATTGCCATAAAAGGACAACCCAGAGGTCGGGCGGAAACCCGTCGCGTCCGGCAAGGCTGCGAGACATGAACCCGCAACCGAAGGGCGACAAGGGTATATCACCTACCACTGGCCCACAAGATGTCCTGGATTAAATAATGTTGTTTTTTTAAAGATCTGGTAGATGAATTATAAATTCATTTATTTTGGAACCCTGTACGAATAGTATAAATAAAAAAATTACATTCTATTATCTTTTAGAGTGAAAGATGAGTTTGTGGTAGAAATTTATTAATGGATAAAACTCTAATTATAAAGTAAGTATATCTCCTTATGATCTTAGCCAATCTCATAAATATATTCCTCAACATTAATAAAAGTAACTTAGAACAAAAATGTTTTCCTAGATGGTACCTTAAATCATCAATAATTTATGGCTTTGGGATTGTTGGCCTTTTCATAGCCATGTTCTCTACCACTCTCCATCAGATAATTGATTGTTAGATTTCTCTTCCATATCCATATTTTCCTACATGGAACCCTAGTATGTGTTATTTTCGGTAATCTTCATACTTTCCACTCTTTATTTTAAATAGAGGCCTCATTAATTCATTTTTCGATGTGGGATTTCAACTAAGATATTTTGAAATGTCAAAAATGTGTTGTCCCAATACCATATATTTTGTTGAACCGATGGTATTTCAAATCATCATAGATTGATGATTTTAAGGACCTCAATTTTATACTTTTTTGTGAATGATGACCTCAATCACTACTTATAAATATTTACGTTTTCATCCAATTATATGTCTCTAATTTCCACCAATGTTCTCCTAATAGAGATCATAATTTGGTGGTGATCCTTTCATTTATCTTTTCCTCATATTAAGACTAAACTTTAGTAACCCAATTTCCGATGTGGGTTTTCCCACAAAGATATTTTCAATTTTCAACCTTTTATTTTCGAAGAACAATTTCAAATTGCGAGGACGCAATTTATTGAAGGAGGGGAGAATGTAACACCCCAAGATTTCATAGTGTGTTAGTTCTTCAAAATAATTCAATAACTTTCACTACATGCAACACAAAGTTCAAGCACACCATGACTTACCAAACAAGCCGTTCAAAAGAGGTTATGAATAGTATTATATAAATTTTAAACTTTATATAATCCTTATAATTTTAGAATCCATATTATGAGTTTCTTAGATATAATGCAAGAACAAATTCATTTTCAGTATTGCCCTTTTATCAGCTTTTAATAGTGAACCCTTTTTAAATACAATATTTTAAACTTTTTGACTAAATGGGGACATCAAAAATTTAAAATGAAACATCCCAAGCTTCCACGGTATGCTTCTCTTTGAATAATGCGATAGCGTGTGTTGTACGCAACACCGAGTTCTAACAACCAATCAAACTAGCCGATATGAATAGTAATACCTAATTTTTAAAATTATATATATTTTGTATTTTAAAATGGACTTAATTTTTGGATTCGGAATATCAAATTTAGCCTAAGGTGAAATTTTTGTACATTTCGGATAACTTTCATATTTTGATGAATAGTGAAAATTACTAAATTTTAATTAAAAACAACTTTTTTAATCAAAATAATTAATAGTGATAAATTATGAATTTGAGTGGTTTTAAAGTATATTTAGAATATAGTTTTACCATCTAATATAATGTTTTTCATTGGACATAATTTTACAATTAAACCGAACATAAACAAGTGTCAATCTTTTGATAGTTATTATCTCTTAAAAACACGCTTTTTGTTTTGACAGCGGGAATTAATTTTAAATTAATTTCTGCCACTTCTGTATTTTGAATTTAGGAAAATGGATTCCATATTTGGAATCAGGATGTTCAAATTGTGTAAATAGGTAACTTTTATTTTTAGACATTTTGAATAATTACTGCGGTAAATATTTTATTTTCCATGGTTAAGGGTAAATCCGGTAAATAAGGGTTAAAAAAATAATATTATAATAATACTAAATTATCCTAAAACGTGTCTTAAACCTATTGGTTGATACATGGTCGACCATGGGAATATTTGGGTCTATTTTGGGACCCCATGGATCCACTTGTAAGTGATAATGACACTTTATTTTAATTTAGTTAAAATAAATACAAAAATGACACAAGCATATATCTTTTAGAACAAAAATTGTTACATAGGGTTATATATGTTGGATTTTAGATTATAAATATTAATTAGAAAGATAAAAAGATTTCCTACATAATTATATTTTATTTATAATTTTTAGACATTATATAATTTATTTTATTTATGACACAATAATGATGCAGTAATTACTATAATAGTGAAAAATTAAAATAATTGATATTATAAATACCCAAATAAATATAATATGAAACTTTTAATGAATTAAACTAATTTTCTAGGATAATATGATATAATAGGATTGATGTAATTGACTTTTTTCGAAGTAATCAATCTTTTATGAGTTTCACAAAAATCAACTATTGAATAGTGTCAAAATTGACATAAAAGAGTTCTTAAAACAAATATTATATTATTAATTGATATTAAATTCCTAAAAATCTAAGGTTCGGCCAAGAGACTTATATCATGATAGTTTCATCATTAATGTACCACTTGGGGGTCGCTTGGATGTATATAGTAAGTTTATTAACCATATTATATAAAAATACAAAGAGACATTGTAAAAGTGAAACTAATTAACTTTGAGTTAATACTTAAAGATAAGGTTAATATAAGTACCCAAACCTGTCTAAATTCTATTGGTTGAGTGGTTTTCGACCTATCCCCACCTTAGCCTTTGAATAGTCAACTTTGGAGCCATTGGAAACCGAATATGAGTTTATTATAAATTAATATTTCTAGCTTTTCCAAAGGTGCCCCTCACCCCTCTTATAAAAGGGCACTCCTCCTTCTCATTTCTTCACACCATCAAACCCTTTTGGTTCGGCCAAACTCTGCCCAAATACTCTCTCAACATCCCTCACTACAACCTAGAGGCCTTAGTTTGATCATAAAGCCTACCTAAGGAGCCCTTTTGATCAAATCAAAAGGAAGAACCCGAAGAAGAGGTAATGATTTCACCACCCTTCTCCAAGTTCATTTCTTCTTCCACTTCTTCTTCCTTTGTTCTTACCATTCTAAAATAATAACTCCAGTATCTCACATATACTGTGATGTTATTATAAATATGGTACAACCATATTCAGTATTCTATCCACCCTTTGAATAACATGTCACCATACGTGCGTACGTACGGACTACCGTCTCCACGTCGTGGTGTAATTGTTATTCAATATAATATTATTTGGATGGGTATAATAATGATGTGTAACTCATGTAAATAATAAATATAACATGTTAATGATTCTGTATATATGATATACCATCCATTTATATATTATTTTAATATCAAAAGAATGATATTGTCGCTCGTGCGTACGTACGGACTACCGTCTCCACGAACGCGATGAGATTCATTCTCCATCGTATCCATTCAAGTATGATTATCATTTGATGATTTAAAAATGATGTTTAAGGACTTGATATCATTCTGGATATGAATAATATACAACCTATCCTTTACAAACATGTCTTACGTAACAAAACATATAAAAGAAAACAAGTAAGTTAACACCCGAAACGACGATAATTCTAAGATATTATTAAGAAATCAATGTTAAAAGATCATATATGATATCATATTAATATATATGATTCTTGTATAATTTAATAACAATTATTTCACCATTATACAGGAGGTTAACCTACCCTAACCAAGGAAAAGTACAAGGTAAGGGTTTACTTTACAACCTCTTCATTATCCAAGGTTGTTTATACGTAATAATCTACTGGGATCTCTTTATCATCCACATCCATGTTTCTTAAAAATGCATTTCAAAACATTTTTACTATTTACTAGAATATGAGTTAAAGTCATTTATACCCTTTTTGACTTTTATAAGTGGTTTATAAAGGAATATTTCGGTCGTTTTCAAAACAAGGTCCTTTTTAACCTTTTCGACAAAATTAAGGTAAGAATGTTTTTTTAACTTATACGGCGGGTGCGGCTATTTTCCGCCGTTATAAAATCTTCAAAGCTTCCCTTACAAGCTTATAAGAATATTTTCAAAGAAAATGTTTTATTTTATATGGATCTTAAATTATTTCAAAATAAAAGGAGATATTTCTTTAAAAAGAATTTTGATTTCATCTATGTAAACATCCTTTGATGGATTTTAAGATTATTTGAAGTTGATTTATTATGATACAAAACTTCTATATTGTATTGAAGGTTTTGTGATATGTTTGACTGTGGATGTGCTATTTTTATACCATTCATAGTTTATGGTGAAAGTATTGACATTTCGTATGCTAGTTTTAATACGAATGTTTATGTTATGTTTAAACCTTTTCATATGGGAATGCATTGGACTTAATATGTGACGGGTGGAGCCCGCTATAGCTACTCGATGCATCGGTAGGTCTCATGAGACAAACTAGTGTCTTGGCACAAGGCCTTGACAAAATCTTATTTGTAGTCTTGGCACGAGGCCTTGACTATGTGGTTATGATAGTCTGGCATTATGCATTCCAACATTATGAAAGTGGTTATTGATTTTTGCATGTGATTATTCGATTAGTAGAATATCCATGTGAATAAGTAAATGGAATTATTTCATTTTATTTATGCCATACCATGTTGAAAGTTCATGTTTGAAAGGCTTTTTTTTAGTTATACATTGCCTTAAAAGTTTATTCTTATTTATGAAAGTTTCCGCTATTTTGTTATCCTTACTGGGCATTTGAGCTCACCCCTTTTATATGTTTTATTTTTCCCTGGAAGTGAAGAAGTAAATTATGAATGACCTGTAGGGATATTATGTGGGGATATGAGTGTGGATTATGGAGACATTATGTTGTTGTAGTAGTTTTTCATTTTATGATGTAATGTAAAACCTATGAATATATCTAGTGTTTCCAAGGCTACTAAACCAATCGGTCTTTCGAGATTTGATCTTTCTTGTGATCATGCCAATGTTACGAAGTAATGCACCGACTCTGGGTAGCTGGGGTCGGGGCGTTACACAACTGACCTACCGACAGATGACCTACTGATAGATGACCTTACAATATATTACCTCCTTCAAGATAACCTACTGATATAACCTACTATCAGGACATACTGGAAGAGGACCTACCGACAGATGACCAACTTACATGACCTACAGACAGACAATATACCGACATGACCTGCAGATTAGACCTACCGACATATGACCTACTATTACCACTATTCAAAAAACTGAAAAAACTATTCATAGAACTAGTAATTTTGACCATGTGTTGGGAATAAGTCACCCTGACCTCTTAGAAGTCCTCCAAAACTAGATATTGGCAATGTAATGGACTAGAGTGGTTAGTTCCATTACATTAGATACCTCTCATAACATTCTCATCCTCATTAATCTAAAACAAAACAAGGGAGGAAAGAGAAAAAGGGGTTTGAACAATAACCTTTTGAGATACCTCTCAATCCTCTCTCCACCAATGGATCTCAACCACCACACCAAATGAACAATGCAAACCCATAAGGAAACCATAACCATATCCTAAACAATCTCTAGGGGAAATTACCAATTATGATAGAGCTATCCATAACATCCAACAATAGAAAGCTATCTCACAAATAGGAAAATTCTACAATCATAAAACGAGCATCGTTATAAGAAAAGAAATAAAAATCAAATAGAAAAGGATACTGAGCACATGTATGCAACTCAAATTCCCATGTACTCTCATCCACTAAACTGTACCACCACTGGACACAAACTAGGGGATAGAATTCCCATGAAACACCTTGTTACTGCGATCCTAGATATCTACAGGATACTCCTAAAAGGTTGAATAATTTTTAACATCGATCTCACCAATATTGTTGAAATGATAGTTGTCCTGAATATATCTATAGAGTTGCGAAATATAAAAAACAGAATGTATCCAACTCATATGTGGGGGAAGTTATTCCAAAATACCACAGCTCCAACACAAGCCAACACCTCGAAAAGGCCAAAAAACTGTGGACAAATAATAATCCCATGACCAAAACATCACATCCCATGATAGGGATTCACCATAAATAAAACCCATGATCCCCATCAGCAAACTCTAGATGTCTCCTCCTATTATCAAGATAGTATTTCTGATGATCTTGGGCTACCATCATCCCCTCATGAATTACAAGAACCACCACTATCGTGTTCTGTACAAGTTACAACGTGAGAATTTCAGACTCTCCAACTCAATTATATCACAATGGAGAATGAAAAGGTCATACATAAAAGGATTCAAATGTCACCATACCAATGGTGGAGTGGGAAAATATTGTTATTGGAGATTTATTCCAAGGTAAGGTGCCTCATCTACGAAACATCATAATCCTTAACTAATGTGTAATACATGTATTCAGGATTCTAGATAGTCCTCCATGTCTAGCTATCCATATATTCATTAAAAGAATGGGTAATACATAACAGAGAACCAAAAGCATGATGGAGAACTCTTTGCACCCAATAGTTAAAATGGGTAACTTGATCTGAAATGATTGTCCTAGGTACCCAATGGATTCTCAAAAACTTCTCATGATATTTCATGGAAAAACCATCCAACAAGCTTGACACCATGATTATTATGAAGGGGTTTGATTTAATCAAATGATCCACAAATACCTATATAGGATCATATCCTCCCTGTGATCAAGGTAAACTGTTAAAAAAGTCCATCGAGATGTCCTTCCACTTCCACTGAGGAAAATCTAATGCCTGAAGCAACCCACTCGAAACATGGTGCTCAACCTACTCTTTCTGGAACACTAAACATTGAGACACAAACTCAGTGACTACACACATCATCCCAAGCCACAAAAACTAACTTCTCATTTCATGGTACATAATTTTTATTCCATGATGTGTGACTAAGGGAGAACTACAAAACTATTTAGGAACCATCTCATGCATCACCAATGGAACGAAAATCCTTCCCTAAAACAAAATATTGGGTTGTTAATACTCATACCAACCATTAGGGTCCTCACCATTGAAATCATGGACACTCCAGACCTCTAAATAATGATAACAAAATTATAATCTTCCACCAACTTCACCAAAGAAGAATGTACCATCGTCTGAAAAATGATACATATGTCCCAACATCACCCATATATTAATGTAATGGTTAATGTTATTCCATTAATCTGTAGGAATATCCTGATTCACACACTACATCACTACATGTATTCCTGCTTTGTGCATCGGCTACAACATTCCCCTTACCCAGTGTATTCTTGATTCCAAAGTCTTTATCCTGTAAGAAATACATCCACTGATATAGTCGAATGATCATGTCACGCTGTGAGAAAACATACCTTAGGCTTTTATGGACAGTGAAGACCACAATACTCTATCTGATGATGTAAATTCTCCCCAATAGTTGGTCAAACAACACTTCTCCAAAAATTAGATCATGGGTGGAATTTTTCTTCTCATCAAGACATAACTTTCGACACCCATAAGAAACAATCAATATCTTCTTAATTAAAATACATCCTAATCCCATAGGTAAAGAATCATAAAAAACCTCAAAATGAACACATTATGTGAGAAAATAATGAAACATAGTACTTAATAACATCTCCTTACAATACTCGAAAGCTTTCTAACACTGATCAATCCAAACCTATACAAGATCCTTTTATTTCAACATTGTTAGAGGAGTCACAACTCGAGAATAATCAGCTACAAACCTCCTAAAATATCATACAAGACCATGGAAACATTTCACCTATGCCACTATAACATTGGATTCCCAATACACATATTCTCCTATCATTGATGGATATGAAGACACTCCATGTTGAGATAGAACATAACCTAGGAAAAATAATTCTCGATCCCAAAACTCACACTTCGACAAATTCCCAAACAGCTATTGTCGATGAAGTAGTCCCGAAATGACATGAAGATGCTATGCACGTTCCTCCATATATATGTAGTAAACTACTATGTCATCGATGAAGTCTATTAATAAATTATATATGAATAGAAGGAACACATAATTGATCACCCTCATGAACACACTTGGACCATTCATCACACCGAACAACATCACAACAAACTCATAATTCCCATGACTGCAGCAAAAATTATTTTTTTAGAATATCCTCATCCTTCACACACATTTGATGATATCAAATCCTTAAATAAATATCCAAGAACCAACATGAACCCTCCAATTGACCGAACAAGTCATCAATCCATGAAATATGATAATGGTACTTCAAAAGCACTTAGATCAAAGGATCATAATAGACACACAACCAAAAATTGTTGTCTTCTTTATTCATGAACAAAATTGGTGCCCCACATGGTAACACACTCACCCAAACAAATTCACACTATAGTAGACCATCAAGCTATATACACAGCTCCCACAACTCAGATGGCTCCATCATATTCAAAGACATCCAAATATGAGACATGCATATGTGTAGCTAGATACCGAACTCAGTCTCTCGTCAAGGGGGTAATGCTACAACATCATCGAGAAAGACATTAGGATACTCTTCTAATACCATAGGAAGCTCCAAATATTGATCCTCTGATGATATCATCATTAGCTCATCCATCAAGGATTATAAGGATGGAACATGCCTTTAACCCATCCAAGGGTCTCACTGAC
This sequence comes from Viscum album, assembly GCA_963277665.1. NCBI lineage: Eukaryota > Viridiplantae > Streptophyta > Magnoliopsida > Santalales > Viscaceae > Viscum > Viscum album. The sequence continues at coordinate 1,278,506,153 of OY728133.1, forward strand.
CAACAAACACTACTGGTCCTCCATTAGCATTGAAGAAAACCAACTTTCTCTTGAAGAATTCGACGATAGACTATATCAAATAAAACCATTCTATGTCGAGGATAACGTAATATGGTTATATCCATTAAAATTATAATTCTACCCAATATTGGTGCTACCACATCAATAGATCAATGACTCTACATACTTTAAACAAGTCCACTCGGCATCCAACTGGTGTAGTCAATGACAAGGGAACTAGAATCCTATCTACCACAATTCCCATATAATGGGAAGGGGTAGTTGATATGAAAGAATTCGTAACACCTGAATCAAACAATTAATACAGTCATGTAGAAAACAATAATGGGTACATCGGACAATGTCTAGCTCACCTAGTTATGTAATTCCTAAAGCATGAATCTGACCATAACCTAAACTATGGCCTTTCAAACCCTATAAACAACCAACACCACAGCCACACTCTACTCCCTAAGGATGGAGATAATTCCCGTGAAGACCATATCTATCCCCATATGATCTTTGTTGATCAAAAGTGGTGCAACCCCCACCTGTGGCCTTGGATGAAACTGCCTCTATAGAGGAACTTAAAGTGGATCGCATGGTGCATAATGACCACTCTAAAAAGTCATTCACTATAACTAATGATGACATAAGCATCCCAAATGAAAAAAAAACTGCTTGATCTATTGGAATATGAATGAGATCAACTTTCCCTAAAGAAACAAGATATTGAGGGCATGGTCCTACCCCAAAAAAATCATAAACCATTCATCCCTAAAATTATGGAACCCTGGACCACAACTATTCTTTGTGAAGAATCATGATGACTCCCCTATCATGATGATCTGGTTCTGTATAAGGTCCTCTCGAGGACCTATGCCCTCGCTATCACCTCAAGATATGTCATCATCATAAATGGGGTGTCCATGCACTAAATCTATTGATGAAATTCCTCCTCAAATACCGTTCCCTAACCTCCTCATCTTGAAATAAGTCTGATGAATATCACATATGGTTCCATAAATGGATCATGAACTCTCGAACACTTGAGCTACCCTATCGAAGGGAAGTAAACTCTTGACGACTGGCCACCATCTTGGTCGAATAATGAAACAATGCTCTAAACTAGTCTCATAAGACCTCCCATCATACTATGAACTCCTCTTGATCCACAAGTAACAATAACCACCATTGCCTCAATGTCCCACAAAACATTGTCAAAACCAACAAAACCCAGTGCTCCATGTGAGCACAAATCGAACTAAATGATATCTCAACATCCACCAAGTAGTCTTATATAAATTCGTCTAAAAGAGATCTCACATACTTCTACAAACTCAACAGCTAAAACTCTTATAGTTCCCTCCTAGTTTCATCATCTTAAACCTCTACCCTGCAATGATCACCTGGCATAGACCATTGAATATCATCTATGTGAACCTGATGCAGACATTAACCTAGAGCCATAACTACAAATTAAAAAATATTTATAGATACAATACATGTAATATAAAATACATAACATTAATTAATTAATTTTTATCATTAATTCATTTTACGTTAACTTGTCCCAATGTATACCTATTCAATGATAGGCTCAATGAAGAATGATGCATGATCCTTTCCTAGGTCTCTACTATGAATAAAGTATCACCATATATAGTATCAATTGTAAACATAAAGGTTCATGAATTAGATCATAGTAGGACCTAAACACCCATGTCTCTGCTTGTATCATGTGTTAATAGTTCCTTCTAAACATAACATACTCTGATGACCTACTAACCCATGCAACCTCACATGTGCCTAATGCAAAACAACATCCTATTCCTCAACTAGAGCTATGATACAACTCTGTCATGACCCCCTCCCCACAATGTGTACCCATAATGGGCCCACAACGTGAGAAGATAGATAATGAATACTGAGTCCCACCTCTAGTAGGCCCATGGTTTTAAAATAGCATTGAGGGTATAGTAGACAGAAAAATGGAAGGCATTACCCTCTAACAGAACACATGAAATATAGGAAGATAAGACATACACCAACCAAATACTTCTTAGTCTACAATAAATATGATATCCCAAGTACACATATGTAATGTAATTCATTATATATAATAATTGAAATGGAAAACTAAAACTACAAGAATAAAGTAAAATAGAAGAAACTGTGAAGCCTAAGAAGCTCCAGCAATCCTGAGCTAGTAGAAATCTGCCTGATTTTTAAACTGCTCCAAGTGACTTGAGAAACTATTTATATATATGTAGGGTGAGTATAATAGTATAAATGGTAGGATCCTCCTAGAATCCTCTTGTGAAAATGTAATGGAATCATACTAAAGGAAAGTGAACAACAAGTAAAACTAACTTGTATCCTAAACAGGTATACTATATACCCATCCTCACCATGGATATTTCCCCCATGTATCACATACAAAAGTATATAACATAATAAATAATATGATGGGTACCCCTCTACCACTTCCATATTAATAGGTATGCCAAGCTTTAAACATTCCATCATCCTCAGGCTCCTCCCTGACACCCACATACGTAAACAGATGCATCTCTCCACTCTAGGTGTCAAATGTTGACACCAACACTAGGCCGCCCTTCCCCAACTTACTAAAACATCAATAAATCATTATAAATACCAACCTCACACCACAAATAACCCAAAAGGAATCAAACTACAAAGCAACTAGGTCTTGTCCCTAAATAAGGCATTCAACCTTCACACACAAAGAGCACTCACAGCTCCAAAGCATAAGGCACTCGGCCTTGAAAATAAAGAGGGTAAATCAGAACCCTTAAAATTTATCTTTATTTCACAACTACTCTTTTATTTCATTACGAATTAATAGATTATATGAAACATGCATAAATTAATCCATTTCATTTATCACCTATCAAAAGAACAACAACCAGATTAATTAATCATGCCCTTTAATATTTTTCAATTTATTTTATAATTAATCTAGGATCTAAATTCATTACCAACTTCATTCATGACCAAAATTATAAAATGAAATTAATAGATATCACACGATCTAGAAACCGAAGAGGTAATAACATTGATACGATATTGAAACAAATTCTTCAATCCAGTTCAAGTATTTATTATGTCAATTTAATTGTGATCCAGTTGCTAAAACATGGAAACTCTACAACTGAACGTAAAAGAATATAGAATCAAAGAATACCCTACCTCAAAATATTCCAGATTTTCTTTAAATGTGGATGGTCAAACACAATGGATCACGATCACCTCTCCTGCAATGACTAAATCCACCTGAAGAAGCTGCGACACAATAGCATCAACCAACATCAATGAAAGTTCTGTTAGAAACATAGGGATCACATGTTCTAACATGAAATGGATAACAAGTGGAAATAGATCGTGGAACCCATAAAACGGATTTATAATGTACCTTAAATTGAATATGGGTCGACACTTACTGGTTTCAATAAGATAGGGGGTGCACATGAAGTAGGAGAAACTCATAGGAGAAATGATCCATTGATAAAAAAATCACACAACCCTTTAGGAACAACGGTTTGGGGTGCCACACACCATGATATAGGAGAAGAATGAACAAAATAAATGAATATTTGTATTTCGAAAATATAAATGGAGCATCAATTTATATACGATTAAGATTTTACATTAAAATCGGATCTTGCCAAGACTACGTTGTTTGATCGAGTATAGGTAACCAAAAAAATATGAATTTCAAAATAAGAGTTATGTGAAATTAATCATCCTTAAATATTATGAAAGAAGTATTTGAATTCTTTTAACATAAATGAAAAGATTGAAGATGATATACTGTATGATTCTAGAAAAATTATTCACTATATGATGGGGAAATGATGTAGAACCTACAAACAATGGCGTACGGACAGATGACCTAGCGGCATGACCTACTAATAGATGACCTACCAACGACACTGTAACACCCCATTCTTCCAAAGTACGTTTCACTTTGAATAATACAATAGCTTGCACTGTCTGCAAATTCATGTTCTAGAATAGCACGACCAATCAAAATTTCCTTTATGAATAGTAATACCCACTTGTTGGAGTCATTTAAATTTTATTTTCTATAATTGAATTCATTTTAGGATTTAGAATATCAAAATTAGGTTTGGGTTATTTTTTTGTATTTGTCTGAAAACATTCAATTTTTTATGAATAGTGAAAACACATCATTGTTGTATAAAATAGACTTTTATTTAAATAATTATTTATTTTATTTATATTTATTTTAGATAGATACATATTACATATATACATTCAATGTAATTCATTGGAGTAATTTTATAATAAAGTTAGATTTTTAAAATTTTATGGAATTTTTAACACCTTTTACCCACCTTCTAAGAACATTTGAAAATATGTATAAAACATAATTTTTCCGCTTCTGGGAATTGAATTTCAAAAATATGAGAGACGTGGTTGAAATTAGTATGTAAATTTTTTTTCAATAGGATGAACAGAATTTTTTGGTTAATAGTAACTTTTTATTTTTATTTTCCACGTTTAAAAGTAAACGTTATAACTAATGGAAAAAGTGGTATTATAATTACACTAACACATGTCCTAATTATGTTGGATAAGTGTATTTAGACCATAATAAACTTTAATAATAAAATATGATCATTTTGGCATACATGGATTAGATTAGGACATTTATTATTATTTTATTTAAAAAAGAGTTTAAAGTGTTAATTCAATGTTTAATAACTAATCCATTTTTTATATAGGGTTATACATATGATAAATTAGACTATAAATATTCATTAGAAATATTAGATGATTTACTACCTAATGGTATTTTATTTAAAAAATTTAGACATTATATAACTAATTTTATTTACGAAACAATGATGATGCAGTAGTTACCTTATTTTTAAATGATTATAATAATTGATATTATAAATATTAATATAATTTGAAATTTATACTTTTGATGTATTCCAAGAATTTTCTAGGTTAATATGACTTGTTAGGGTTGATTAAATACATTTTTTTAGAAGTTATAAATTCTATTTGACTTTCACAAAAACCAAATACATAATAGTGTCTAAATTTACATGAATGAGCTTTTAAAACAAATACTATATTATTAATTGATACAATATTCCTAAAAATATATGTATTAGAAAAACAACTTAGATAAGGTTATATATATCAATAATTATCCACATGGGGTTCTCTTGTATTTGTATTGTATGTTTATTGACCATTTATTACTATAATACAAGAATACATAGTAAAATTTAATCTATTTAACTAAGAGCTAAATCATAAAGATAAGGCTAATATGGTGACCTAAATCTGATTATAACCTATTGGATGAAAGTTATTGTTTATGCTACCTTTCATCACATTGTCTAAAAGAATGGAAAGGGAAATACCTTAAGTCCAATTTGATTCAGCCTTTGAAGAAAACATCAAAAATTGATGAAGGCATAAACAAGGCTTCAAATGCACAAGGGTCGCGCAAGTTACCTCAATTTCGCGCAAGTATACTTGTGCGCCGCCTAATGGTCGTGCATGTGACTTGCATGCCCTAAATGATAACCGCTCAGGGTCTTCTCGAGCCTATAAATAGACCCTGTGGGCCCCCCATTTCGGGGAGGAATTTTTTCAGAATTCAGATTTAGAGCGTTGAACGCCCAAGTCTCCTCTTCAGGTCTTCCGAACACTTCTAAGGTAATTATTTACCTAGAATGGAAGGTCTAAAAAAGAGGAGTATGGTCTAAGTGTTAGAATTCACATACACTTGCACGCCTAAGGTGTTTTACCCTTAAGGTAAAAGAACATACTTGTGCGCTACCCTACATCTTCACCAAAACCTGCGCGCCTCTCTTCTGGAAGTACCTCAGGACAATTATAAAGTCATTGGTCAAGGATTGCCCAAGTATTACCATGATAGTTTACAAATGCGCAAGTACCGATGTGTCACATAGGTATACCTGCGCGACTAGGACTTGTGCGCCCACGCAGTACCTTCGCGCCTGCCAGGACTTGCGTGCCCCTGCATTTTTGGGTGCCTTTCTTGCCCATTTAACCCCTCTAATTCCATTCCACCTCTCCTATTCATGATTCAGTCTTCAAGACACTTTTCAAAGCCATTTATGGCATGATTTCTTGATTTGGATTCCTTATCTGAAAGAAACTCCGTGGAACATTTCTTAAAACCTAGTGATTTACACATCTTTTTCTCACTAAAGACTGGGATTTCATTCATTCAACCTCATCCTTTAAATATTACAGAACCCCTTATCCTAGGCCTCCTTTTCAAGAATAATCCCCAGTCTTAATTCTCAATTCTAGGCATCCTCCGTAGGAGTAAGCCCTAAGTCCCCTAATTTGGGAATCCTTTTCAGTTGTAAGCCCCAATCTTAAAATTCCCAAATCTGGGCATCCTCCTTAGGAGTAATCCCCAATTCCCTTAATTTTCTCTTAACCAGTCCTAATATACTTTTGATCTGGATCTCCTTCTCAGGAGTAAAACCCAATCATAAGTCCCCTCCTAATTTGGGCCTCCTTTTCAAGAGTAATCCCCAAATTAGAGTATCCAAATCTCCATAAAGTACATAAACCTTTATGGAACCTGTTCCTGGATTTCTTCCATAAAGTAAATCTTAATATTCATCTATTTGGGAAGTCATACATACATAAGCCCCACATCATTTCTTATGATTGCATCGTTCATGGCACAACTTTCTGGTTTTACCAATACCTCTTGTTTCTCACACCGAGCATGACTCACATGAGCTTAGAGTGTAAAAGTGATTATGTCATCATTCATTTATCCATAAATCATAAACATCATATTCCATTACTCGAACTATGTGGGTTCTGATTCCTTTTCCAAAATAAAGGATACGTTGGTAGCCCATCTGCGGGTACGATCCAAACTCTGAAATAATCAATGTCCTTCTGAATGAAAAAAAAACATCTAGTGCCCCACTGAGTGGCTTTAAAACCAGTATGGTCATCATAATGACCAAGATACCTTTATGTATCAAAGGATACCATTGAATAAGAATCTCTAACAAATACAGATGATTATCTATCGATGAAGAACCTTAAATACATATAAAAGATTCTCTAAATTTCCTACATATCAATCACTAATTGTCAGATCTAAATGAAAGCTCATTTTATACTTGGTAATTTAATAAGGATTCACGAACATAACATAAATCTATAAAGAGAGACCTGGAGTAGACAATAATTCCCCTTAAAAAGTTGTGATGAGTTTGACCTCCCTTCCTCTCGACCAAAGAAAATTACTAAGCCTTATCAGCCCACAACTAATGAGCGCCTACCATTGGAAAGTAGTATCAAATGGATATGGACTCATTAGATGTTTCCGGTTCTACGAACAAACCGGTTAGAAACCTCTTAGAATGTCTGAATATTAAATCAATGAGATCATCGGGAATTCTCGAGGGAAACAAAAAATGGTGAACCCGACGTGAATCCTTAACCAAGTTCAAATGATGTTTTGCTTATTTGTAAGGCCCCTATTTAAAACTCAATGAGAGGGCCAACAAAAACAATCATTGACATATGTGCTCATCCAAAAAATGTAGTGGCTGAATTTATCTTGATTACGTCTGTTATATCAAACATGATCTATTTTCCAAGATTTTCTACATTCTAAGAAATGGATGCTCTCAAGTTCACACCTGTGAATACCGCTGCTGTGAATGCCACTACTGCTACTCCTGCTAGATCATCGCCCACTCTGAGGACGATATCACCTACTCAGCGTCTTTAACGCTGGGTATCAAACGCGCTGGTTAAGTAGTATCGTCAAAACGGTACCATTCCATCTCTGGAGGCTGCCCGACAAGCCCTCCAAGTGAATAACTCACCCTGGTCGTCCGGACAGCAATGACCAGTGATCAAGAAGCAAGCGTTGCTGACCACCATCTCCAACCGTTTCGGGTCGTTATCCCCGGAACGAAATCACCATTCGCTCCCTTATTATGGGGAGGTGAATGAGCCTGCCCCTCAGGGATTTAATTCAAGCAGGAAGGGGTCCTTCCCAAGGGCTCCCACCAACAATCTCTGCCAGACTCATGCAGCAGTGCGCCCTCAACATGATGAGGGTACTGATTCTAGGCATTCGACTCAGGTTCATCGAACCTGAGCAGACAACATGAATCACCAGAGGCGAAGTCTGGTTAACAGTGAGTAGGTTCTCATCTTTTCCATCTCCAGAGAAGTCCACCAACCTAACTTGGTGGAAAGCAATGAGCAGGCACACACACCTGCCCGTTTTAATTCTGCTGTCCAGCAGAATCGTCTGAAAGCATCATGCCAATCCCGCCAGGAAATTCCAGTGGAGTACTATAGGTAGAAACATACAGCTATTTATACATCACCAGCTAGTCAGCAGGCTTGTTTTACTACATATGATGGATCTCGTCAACCACATTTGGTGAAGTGCAATCAGCAGGCACATACACCTTCTAATATTGATCAAGCCTACTAACAGTCTCGCTTGGTAGCATTCAGAGACGTTAGTCAGAAAGCTCTGGCGACAAATAGGAGGCAAACTCAACTCTCTGCCCCTAAACTTGAGTACTATCAGGATTCACTGACAGGAAAGGGAGGACAGGAGTAGGCACATTCACCTACTCCAAGCATGGAATGGATGTATATCCCCATTCTGGAAGCTGACGTCACCAAGCAAATTCTATCAATGGTGAAAGAGCGGAAGCAAATTCCTGCTCATATCCTGGATGCCTATCAGGATATTATAACAGCTTCAGCGGCATCTCCGGGAAAGACACATAAATCTATCCCTACCAGTGGAGTGAAACATCAATAGTTCACTCCGGAATAGACACACACATCTGTTCCAGTCCAAGAGGGTTGTGGGGAATACTCCCCCATATTATATGGGCAACCAAGTCAGGCACATACACTTGATTTGAGTGGAGATTGTCAGCCTAACTTGGTCATCTCTTCTGATCAGGCACATACACCTTCTCAGAGCCGCCACTTTCGTCAACAAGTGGTTTCCAAGGCGAGTAAGAAGGCGTCTAAGAAAAAGACCCACCCAGCACATTCAAGAGATCAAGATCCAATATGTATCACGGCCTTGCTCGATGCTGGAGTTCTTGAAGCCCTCAGACAGTTATCTTTTGGAATTCAAGATTCTACTCCCTCATTTCCCAATAGTGGGAACATTAATTCCGAAGGTCTTCAACAGACACTTCCTCATGAAGGCTTGCTTCATGAAAATTCGGTCGATCTTGAAGTTTCATCTTTAAATGCGAGCCACAGGAACCCTCTGTGTGGCCAGAAGACCAAGGAGCAAGAGATCTCATCTTTTGTTGTAACCCACCATGGTGGTCCTCCCCATGATGATTAATTTCGCAGCGAAAGTCCTCTCTCCAGTAGTGATGCACTTTACCCGGAAAATGCTCCAGTGGACAATTTAGTTCCTAGAAATCCCTCTTATCTTGAGGGACTTGCAAATGAAAAACCAGTCATGTTTGATTTTTCATCGCTGGAAGGTGAAATAATTTCTCAATCAGAAGATATCCTAGGCTGTAGGTAATTTTCTGAACCACCCCTAAGTCATGCATCTTCTAGTTTAATCAGTGATTTCTCTACCAATCCTTTTGAATCTAATGAAGCAACAAGGAAGCACCAGCTCTGGTCAAAACAGGTAGAAAAATCATCATCATATGATAAAGTGGAAATGCTGAACATGAGAAAACAACTGGCGAAAGGTGAAGTGCCAGTCATGTTTTGGCCTCTGGATGACTATTAGTATGACATTCCATAAATGTTGACGGAAGATGGAATTCATTATATTTGTCTCAACATATGGAAAACTATTTGTCAGTTGAAAAATAAAGTATTATCTTATGATGAATATGAAAATCTTGTTAAGATAATAGAAGGGTTACAATGCCAAATTGACTTGGCATCTCTATCAGTCTCTCGATATCCGAAGGCTGAAAAGCAGCAGAGATCCCTTCAGCGTTCATGCATTGGGGCACTAGTAAGTTGCGCTAGTTAATTTCCAATTCCCCATCTGGTATTCATGTCATAGGATGGAGTGTTTATGGAGCACTGCATTTCACGATGCTCTCCAGTCAGCAAAGCCCGCCGAAAATGGTCTCATGCAATGTTATTTCCCATGGTCAGCCACGGATACCTGGCTTTGTTTGTAATCAAAAATTTTCCCAAGAAAAGGCTTCAACTAGTTCCTCTAAAAATAAAGAATACAGAGAACAAGTTGTTGAATTACTCTTGAATCATGCAAACGAGAATATTGAATAAGCCTCTCGTTTGGATCCAGCACATCACAATGTGACAGAAGTTTAAGAAATTATCCAACGGTCTTTTGAACCGGGTGATAAAAGTGGATGTCGATTGATGCATCCAGCTAATTTCCGGACCATGGTCCGCAAGATCAGGAGATCTTTTAAGAAAGTCTCAGGCATAGCATGTCAAGAGCCACCCCAACTCGCCAAACTGGGGAATCTTTTAAACCAACACTTGGAATCAACAAATAGGATTTGAGGAGTTGAGAAAAGATAGCAGGAAAAGCCGCAGTCCACCGGACTGGGGACTTTTTCAAATCATCAACCCCTTCCTTAGAGAAAGTTGGTCTTTTCTCGATTGGGGAAGAAGCCACCAGAGGAACGAAGAGACAAATTATCAGGAGATTCTCTCCAAATTACGGTTCGTCAAGATGTTCCTAAGGGATCAAATCAACAAAAGGCAATGTCTCATCAAAGACATGGAAGGATACAATATCATAGAAATGCTGATAGAAGGGATGCGATGCATTATGCATCAATCAATGTCATCAATTCCGTTGTTTCCGATCCACCAGATGAGGCTCACTCAGAGGGATCAGATGAAGAGGTTCATGTTCAGGAAGTTATATGCACAGACACAAATGAAGAAGGTGTGCATACATGAAATCAAAGGTTTACCCAAAATCTGGGTTTTACTTCAAATAACCCATTTCCCCCTCTCTAAAAGGGATCAAACAAGGGAAAGGGGAAGAATCATGTTACATTTCCTTCTTCTGGAGAAGGCCAATGGCTCTCACTAGGGCAAAGATTTGCACAACAGGAGAAAGAAATGAAGGAATTAAGGAGGTTGAACGCAGAACTACTTTAGGGCAGTCTTCCTCCTAAACATGATGGAGCCATCTAGTCAAGGGAGTTTGTTGCAGCTACTGAGATGGATCAAGAATATCCTCCTCTCTTAGTACACCATCATAGGACTAATCCTATGGGTCAAGTCCAACAACAATTGGCAGTGTTGCCATCAGTTTCAGTACCACCTGCCATACCTATCCAAGCTTCAGTCAGTGCACCTGTTTAGGTCCAAGCTCAACCGGATGTTTCTCAAAAGTTAATAACTATCATTAAGTCATTAAAAGATCTATTGGAAACTATGGAAGGGAAGCATGCGCAGGTTCAACCAGAAAAGAGAGCTTACCCTGAATGGGTAGATTCAGTCTCTCCCCCATCAAGTTTTGGGAACCCTGTATTCCATATTTTCAATGGATCAGGAGAACCTTAACAGCATTTGACGCATTACGTGTCTTGTTGCGATCCTATGAAGGGAACTCTGGAGCAGCAAGAAGTAGTGAAACTCAGATGCTTTGTGCGAACCTTTCAAGGACCAGCCTTTGTCTAGTATACAAGCTTTCAAACCTGGTCAATTACCGGATGAGAAGATCTCCGTCAACAATTTCTTCTTCAATTTAGATCAACTTTTCCAAAGACAACAGTTTTCGATCTTACAAACTGTAATAAAAGGGATAATGAAAGGGTCTCTGATTTCATTGCTCGCTGGAAGGGATTAACAAATTCCTTGAGCTTAGCACTCCCTCAGGAAGAATTGTTGCCAATCTGTGTGGCAAATCTGTGTGATGAATTACGCACACCGCTGATCCCTGTGAAATACACATGAGGGCTTCGAGACCTTACTTCAATCGCTCAACAGATTGAATGTTCTCTTATAAAGACTAAGGCTAAATCTCATGTAATTCCATCATCTCTCAGAAGGATAATGGGTAAAGTAAAGACTACTATAGTTGTGCTTTAGCAAGGACCTGTACCTGATTCTACTTCAAAACCTTCATCTTCTTGAAGGGCTCCACCTCTAGAGCTCCAACAGTAGATGTCGTTTTGTCAAGAATATCAACGAGATCAAAGATGAAAAAAATTTGAGGATCTGAAGAGAAAAACATACTCTTTCCGAAATGAACAAGTTCCTGGTTATTTCATTTCAGCTCTGGAAAATAATTTGGTTCAATTGCCAATTCCCAAGTGGTCAAATAAGAAAGGATATGAAGATCGTACTGATTATTTCCCATTTATCAAATGTTGGGGAATCCCATCCAGGAGTGTTTTGTCTTCAAAGACCTCCAGGAAAAGATGGTCTACTGGGGACAAGTCAAACTGAAAGGTTCTTCAGCTCAGGTACCATATGTTACTGCTACAGTTCCAGAGGAGGAAGGTGAGTGGAAAGAATTCAAAAGAAAAAATGTGCAGTAATATGATGATTGGATGGTCAAAAGGACGATCAACCAAACTCATGCTATTTTGAAAACACAATTGAAGAAACCAATTGTGCCTTCTGCCATGAATGCCACAGCAAAACCCGCTTCATTAGAGGGAAAATCCTCAAAGAAATGGCACAATTCCAAGAAAGAGGAACAATCAGAAGAAGATGAGTATGTATCAAAGCCTAAGTTATCTTTGACTCTGGCAGATTTCATGCCATCTACTGCGAAGCAATGGGCACTGCCCCATTAAATGATACAACCTAAATTGGCGAGTCAGGTAGAGTCTTCGTCGGATGAAGAATTGATTTTCGGTTCTGTTAATATGATTCAATTTACAGATATGTTTGCTAGTTGTAGTTTTGATTATGATCAGCCCAAATTCCCTATATCAAACAAAGGAATCAGAGGAAGTTCCAGAGGCTCAGTATACAAGGGAAGACGTCGATCTTTCAGAATCCACTATTCCAATTATACCCCTGTTAGAACTGTGTACGTAGCCGAAACTCGTGGTAGATCCCTTCAGTGAGCTCAACAAGAACAAGCAAGTTCTTCCACCAATAGTAAATTCAGCCCTGCAATAGTTATTCTGGAAGACCGGTTGAAGGTTCCATCTTCTTCCTCTAAGAATGTAAATGGATCTAATCGGACTAATCTTCGAAAACCAGGAATATTGCCAACTCTTATCCCGATACAAGATGCATCAACTTACAAAGCATCTTCTTCCAAGGCACCTGCTAAACCACATGTTCCTATTGGGAAACGCAGACCTCTGGATCCAAAGAATGATGAATTAAAACACCTTTCCCAATTACCGGCCAATTTATCAATTCTGGATGCATTAAATCTGTCAAAGGATCTTCAAAAGGCACTCATCGAGGCTTTTTCAAGTCCTCAGGAGTTTGAAACTGAAATCGCTGCAGCTGAAGTCTATCACATAGAGAATATTCCTACGGAATTCCATGCAGTGATATCATTCACTGATTAAGATGAAGATGATGTCATTCATGGACATATTAGACCTTTGTACTTATCTGGAAAGGTCAATGGTGTGGATGTCCTAAGATCTTCCATTGATAATGGTTCAGGAGTCAACCTCGTGCCGATTCGTACACTTCATCGATTGGGCCTCACAGAATCTGATTTATCTCCTTCTACCATGATGTTACAGGGATATGATAAAAATGAACAAGAACCACTAGGCAAAGATACACTCAGAACTCAGTTTGGAGATCTTTTATCGAATTCAGATTTCATGGTTGTTGATTAAGACTAAGTTTTCAACATCTTGCTTGGAAGACCCGGGTTACATCAACATGTGGATATCCCTTCATCATACCATCAATGTCTCAAATATTGTTTTGATGGTCATGTTAGGACATTTTATGGTGATAAGGACCCATTCATGACATGTGAGTCTCAATACATTGATGTGGAATTCTATCACATGAAGGGAAAGGATAAATCCACTACCAGGGAGATTACCAAAGTTAATGCTCCATATGGTTTGTAAAAGATTCTATTAAATCCATTTGCACATGTGAGTACAGATTATGTGTTGCCTGTCAGTCAAATTGATAGGGTAGACCCAAATCAAAAGAGACTTATGGAATGATCCCTAATGTCAATTACGGCAATCGAGCCAGACAACATGGGAGAAACTGGTAACCCACCAGGAAATGATGAAAGCTCAAATGGAGATGTCTTCGTCTCATCTGATGAAATCCATCAAGTCTATACTTCACCAACCAGTCCAGAAGAAGTGATAGAGACATCAGAGGTGAACAGTGGTGTCGATTCTCAATCCATCATCTCCTCTTTATTTCCCATGTAAGACCCTTCATCATCAATTGGGTCAGAAATGGAAGCCTCTTCTTCAAGATTTTCAAATTTTAACATCTCATCTGATCATGAAAATTTTGCTTCATCATCTGTTATGCAAGTAGAAATGGATGAAATAACACATTTTGAAGAAGAAGATGAAGATCTCAGAGATTCTCCTCCAGCATTTGAAGAGGGTATATCTACTACCGTGGATGAACTTAGAGAAATAAATCTGGGTACAAAAGAAGATCCATGCCCCACTTTAATCACTGCAGCCATGACTTTTGAAGAACAAGAGATGTATATTTCCTTTCTAAAGAAAACTCGAGACATATTTGTTTGGAACTATACAGAGATGCCTGGGATTTATCCTGACGTTTCTACTCATCATTTGGGTTTACCAGAAGAGAATCTAGGATTTAAGCAAGCCGCGAGAAGAACACACCCAACTTATGTTTCCAAAATTGAAGCTGAAGTTGATAATATTATCAAAGCTAACTTCATCAGAGAAGTTCAATATCCCAATTGGTTGGCTAATATTGTCCCTGTAAAGAAGAAGAACAGACAAATTAGAGTTTGCATCGATTTCATAGATCTTAATCGGCATTGTCCTAATGATGATTTCCCTGTTCCGATTACAGAAATTTTAATTGATTCAACAGCTGGCTATGAAGCAATTTCCTTCATGGATGGATATTCCGGATATAATCAAATCTGAATGGATCCAGAAGATGAGGAATCCACAGCCTTCAGGGCCCCTCAAGGTGTGTCTTTCTACTGGGTAATTACCTTTGGCTTAAAGAATGCAGGCACAACATATCAGCATGCCATGCGTCGTATCATCAAACCCTTTTAGGGAAGTTTGTTGAATGTTATGTGGATGATTTGGTGGTCAAATAAAAACAATGTTCTAATCACTTGGCTGATTTGAAATTCATATTCTGCAAGCTTCAACAACATAATTTGAAGAAGAACCCCTTAAAATGTGCTTTTGGGGTAACCTCAGGAAAATTTCTCCGCTTTGTTGTACGCCATTGTGTTATTGAAGTCGATCCTGAGAAGACAAAGGCATTACTTGTTATGTCACCTCCTCTAAATTTGAAAGAATTTATAGGACTTCAAGGAATCTTAGCCTATATTTGGTGTTTCATCGCCAATTTAGTAGGCAAAAGTTTACCCTTCACCAAATTGATGAAGAAGGGAGTCACTTACCAGTGGACTGAAGAATTTCAATAAGCAATCGATATTCTCAAGAAGTATCTCTTTAGTCCACTGGTACTTATGCCACCTGTTGAAGGAAGGACACTTATCCTTTACATGACAGCCTTAGAGCGATCATTGGGTTCCTTTCTTGCTCAGAATAATGATGTTGGGAATGAAAATAGCCTCTACTTCCTTAGTTAGACTATGCTTGAATCAGAAACCTGGTATTCAAGTATTGAGAAGTGATGTCTGGCATTAATCTCTGCAGTTCAGAAGTTGAGACACTACCTGCAACATCATGAGATCCAATTGGTATCTCGCAATAACCCGCTGAAATTCATCCTTAGTCGTCCAATTCTTACAGGACGTCTGGAAAGGTGGGTAGTTATTTTGAAGCAATTTGACATTTAGTATGTGTCTCAAAAGGCAATAAAGGGCCAAGCTCTGGCTGATGTCCTGGATGAACACCCTTCAGTGGAAGACACATCTTCAGATATTGAACTCCCTAATGAGTAATTCTTCTCTATTGAGGATAGTCCTCAGACATGGGAAATGTACTTTGATGGTGCTTCCAGAAGTCCAACAGGGAGGAAAATGGAAAATACTAAATTCAAAAAAGGTGTCTTAGGAATTGTGCTCATTTCTCCAGAAAAGGCAGTGTTACCTTATTCCTTATTATTATGGGAAGGTGGTACCAATAATGAAGCATAATACCAAGCTCTCATCGTAGGCTTGGAATTGGAACTTCAAGCACAAGTGAAATATTTAAAGGTGAAAGGTGATTCAGACCTGGTAATCAAACAAGTCAATGGGGATTATGCCATCAGAAAAGAAGAACTAATCACTTTGTATGATTACGTCAGAGAGTTAATGGTGGAATTCCATTCGGAACCGACATTTTCTTATGTCCCGTGATCAGAAAATGCTCAAGCTGATGTACTGGCTAATATAGCCACAGCTCTGGAAGATCCAAATCAGGACGAGACAACCATCAGTATTGCCCAACGTCATGCAATTTCACCTTATGTTCTAATCAGAATAGAGGAAATTAATGAAATTAGTCCCATTCCTGAACTGTATGGTCATACTACAGGATGGATGTCGCGTATCAGTGAATACCTTCAAAATGGAACACTTCCACCTAATAGAGCCAAGAAAGAACAAATATGGCGACGTGTGATCAATTTTACTCTTTATGATAGCCCAGATCACTGAGAAAAAATTCTCTAGAAATGTGGTTTTGATGGAGTTTTCTTCAGATGCATTGATGGTGAAGAGACAATGGCTGTCATGAATGATGTGCATGCAGGAATCTGTTGTGCCCACCAGTCTGGACATAGAATGTCTGGTCAGATTTGAAGGCTTGGATACTTTTGGCCCTCAATGATACAAGATTATGTTAATGCCACAAAGAAGTGTCATTCATGCCAAGTACATTCCAACTTCATTCATCAACCTCTAGAGTTACTTCATACAACTAAATACTCGTGGCCATTTTTCACATGGGGAGTGGATGTGGTGGGACCTTACCCTTCAGCTATGGCCAAGAAGTTTAAGTATATTCTTACTGCTACTGATTTCTTTTTCAAATGGGAAGAGGCATTACCTCTCAAGGAAGTCATTTCTAAATGCATTGTTAGCATCATCAAGTTTAACATCATTACCAGATTTGGTGTCCCTCATACCATATTGACGGACAATGGCACCAACTTCTGTTCATCCGAGGTGAAGAATTTGTATCAAGAATACAACATCAAATTCAACCATTCATCTCGGTATCATGCAGCGGCCAATGGCTAGATAGAAGCCTTCAACAAAACTCTGTCAAATATACTACAAAAGATGGTGGATAAAGATAAGAATTCGTGTCCTGATAAACTCTTTCATGCTTTTTGGGCTTATCGGACCACCACCCGCACTGCAACGCGATCAACTCCATATTCACTAGTATATTGAATGGAAGCCGTCTTTCCAATTGAAGTTCAACTACCCTCGCTTAGAGTAGCCATTTGTGATCAGTCATCTATAGATGAGGAATCTCAAAATTGATTGAATGAATTGGAACGGTTAGATGAGAAAATATTGTGCACTTTGCACCACTTGGAAGTCTATCATAATCGAATAGCACGAGCTTTCAACAAAAAATTTCATCTTCGTTCATTCACTCAGGGAGAATTGGTATTAGTTCTCAGAAGTCCAATGATACCAGGAATGAAACCTCCCATGCTTGGGCCAAAACAAGAAGGACCATACTCAATACATAAGGTCTATTCCAATGGAGATTATTCATTAATCTCAATGGATGGAGAACTCATCACTACTCCAACCAATGCCAGATTTCTGAAGAAATATTTTGTATGAACACAAAATTCAGCACCTCGGTCCAGTATGACCTTAAACTGCACCTCGGTCCAGTATGACCATAAACTGCACCATGGTCCAGTATGATCTTAAACTGTACCTCGGTCCAGTATGACCTTAAACTGCACCTCGTTCCAGTATGACCTTAAACTGCACCTCGGTCTAGTATGACCTTAAACAGAACCTCGGTCCAGTATGACCTTAAACTGCACCTCGGTCTAGTAAGCCCTTAAACTGTACCTCGGTCCAGTATGACCATAAACTGCAACTCGGTCCAGTATGACCTTAAACTGCACCTCGGTCCAGTATGACCTTAAACTACTCCTCGGTCTAGTATGACCTTAAACTGAACCACTGTACAGCATATGACCCTAATCTATTTGAAAGTCCCTTATGTCTAGCAAGACGTTAAACTTCACCATCCACGGTCAATACATATGACCTTAAACTATTTGTATCCTTTCGTCCCACATGACGTGAAACTGTGACGTCCTAACTACATGACGCTAAACTGTACAGAAGTCTCTTCTTTCCGGAAAGACGTTAAACTGCATAATGAACGGTCTATGCATACGACCTTAAAATATTGGCACTTTCATCCAACATGATGTTAAACTACATCGTCCCTTTTTCGTCCAACATGACGTTAAATGGTATACTTTTTTGTCTTCACTGCAAGACATTAAACTGCACAGTCCCCCTTTTGTCCAACATGACATTAAACTGTATTGTCCCCATCGTCCTAACTACATGATTCTAAACTATACCAAATGTCCTTTAATACATCCTATAGGACATTAAAATTTACTTTGTCCCTGCTACATTACATTAAACTATGTAGCACCAATAGTCCTAATTGAAAGACATTAAGCTGCATAGTCCCTTTATATGTCCTACATGACATTAAACTGTGCATCGTTAAGGTTGTTACTACCTCTTGTTTCTCACACTGAGTATGACTCACGTGAGCTTAGAGAAAACATCAACCATAACACTCTCTCTGGGATACTAACCATGTGTAAGTCCCAACACCTTTTTTAGTTCGTTGTCCACAAGAACAACTTGATCATTAATTCATTCTTTAAATTGAACTACATGGACTTTGATCCTTGCCTTCTAGGTTAGGTACGTAGGCAACCTCAAAAGGTTTAAGCCCAAAACCAATCTCTTCACATCGGTTCACCTCTATCTCATATGATGTTGATTCGTTAAACCGCCTCTAGAATCAATATCATTACATTGGTTCACTTTCTTCCTTTCTATACGACGTTAAACTATACAACACTTTTGTCCAGTAAGGAAAAAAACTACAATATTCTTTGATACCCTCACATGAGAGGGAATCATTATTTACATTGATTTTCAATCATGTTTTATTCCAAAGACTACGTGCATACATGGAAATTCTCAAACCGTTTATCTTGGGTAAAATCATCATTACACTAAAGTCCCCTTTCACCCTTCACATGTACGAACCAAATCTGTACAGAGCGTATTTCTATAACTATGTGGGCTTCATTCCCATCCTTATGGGATACGTAGGAACATTTGAGTGTCCCTCTAATCCATCCCCAAGCCTTTGGGCCTAACCCCAAATTCCACTTTCAGTCCCTTGTCTGAAAATTCCCCATGAAAACACACACTGTGTATTTCTTATAATGGTCCACACTCTATGACCCTAAATGAAGATATCTAAACCTTTTGTCTTGCATGACGTTAAACTGTAGTTCAATATCTACGTATGTCATGATTCCCATCCTTATGGAATACGTAGTGAAGTCGAACTCAGGATCCAGCCACAACATGATTATTGTTAGCATTGATCTATGTATCATTACATACATTGGAAAAAACCCATCATTATGTGTCATAATCCTAACCTTAAATATTTTCAGATCTTCGTAACCCTTTTCTTGACTTCTAGTCACAAAAATGTCAACCTTATGAGAGTTCTTTTTCCTGACCATACAGCATGTGCCCTTAGGCGGCCTTGCATAAACAGTCTACATAACGGACCTGTCAGCCAAAAGATACTATTATTTGACTATGCAGCCAATGCCTTTAGGTGGCCCTATATAATTCAACCACCTAATGGGTTTTTTACATAGTGGTAACTTCATTCTTTGGAGGGAAGCCTCTTTTGTCCTTATTTGTCTTAACGTCAATATGTAGGGATTCACAAAAATAGACATCCTTAACATACTTGTCCCATATACTTTTTCATGATCTGAATGTATTCATGTCTATGGTTTATGATCTCCTTCCCTACGTTTGGGTCAGACCTTCGTAGGAGTGATATCCATCCAGTTTTTTGACAGTCTTGTTTGGAAATATCTTCTCCATATTCAAGTACCTCTTTCCATACAGAAAACTCTATACTTTGGAAATTTTGAATCTCCATAAACTTTCACTGGCTTTTAGCACTAGGAATGCAAATATGTGAGAGTTCTTTTTCCTGACTACGCAGCACATTCTCTTAGGTGGCCTTGCATAAGTAGTCTACATAACGGACCTGTCAGCCAAAAGATTCTATATATTTTACTATGCAGCCAATTACCTTAGGTGGCTGTACATAATTCAACCCCCTAACGGGTTTGTTAAATACTGGTAACTTCATTCTTGGGAACTACTTCTTCTAATGCCTTTTATCTATTTTTCATATCATTCCTCAGATTCAAATATTATTAAGTCATAGTTTACATATTTTCACTCATACATGAGTATGTTAATATGTTTTCAGATGAATTGTCAAGGAATTGAGTCAATTCTAATTCATTATGTCAAAGTTATTTTGACCTTAAACAGTAGCCTCTTTATGTCCTATGTGCATGACTTTAAACTGCCCAAAAAAGACAAAGGAACTCTGAATAAAAGTCATGTTCCAGCTCACTAAACATATATTATGTATGATTTAGGTAATATTGAGAAATTAAAAGAATCAAAGATATTAGGATTATTTATAATAATCCTAGTAAAAATAAAACTTTGATTACTAGGCCCATTGGATTAGGTAAAATTTAAAGCAGGTAGTAGGAAAAAATATGCACAAGTGATTGAAGATTAAAGCATTCTCTCCATTGATGCACAAGATTTAGAAGGAAATCCAAAGATTCGAGTCTCTTCTCTTTTTCAGGAAATTAAAAAAGGCTGTCAACATAAGTCTTCACTTGATGAACCACATCCCGAGCTTCATCAGCAGCCACTTGAAGCTCATACACCTGACCAACTACACTCTTTTCAGCCTGACGGAGTGATTTTATTGGAATCTGCAATGGCCTTATTACCATTCGTTTGAACTCCCTCCAGTGAATTATTGAGTTGGTCAAGTTCCCCAGCAATAGTATCTAACTTTTGCTGAAGGTGCATCTTCTGGATGACATTTTCTTTGATCTTGTGCTTTAGCTCCTTCATCTTGGCAGCATAGTCAGCCTCATCTCGAGATACCGTAGCCTCAAATTCACTGATGTTGACTGATAGTTTCACCCTGGTCAAATCCTCGTGACACTTTTTCTCCTTCTCTCTCCTGAAGATGACTTGTTTCACCGTGGTATGGATCTCTTGGTATCCAAAACCGCCAAGTACTAGCATTATAAACTGGGATGGAAATCAAGGGATCTTTGATGATAGCTCTTCTAAAGGCACCTCAGATATTATTTTCCATATATTGTTCCATGCCTTGCGTCGTGAAAAGATGAGCGCCTTAAGCACCTATGGGTTTGATTCAACATCATCATCATAGAGGGACATGTAATATGGGATTAATGCACTTAAGGAAGTGCCATGTTCTGCTTCTTCCCCCCTGACCCTGGTTGCTTCACCTTCTACTACTGTTTGGGCAGAAGTTGAGACCTCACCTCCAGTTCTAACCATTGATGTTGATAGCCCTGTTTGATCAAATAAAAGTATGGTTAGTTTCATAGAACAATGGAAGTCGGTTATCTATCATGAAAACTCAGTCCAATCATTACCTAATAGTAGATCAACAACTTGAGTAGACTCCTCCCCATATTTCCTGGTTTCAACAAGATCTTAAAGATGGGTCTTAGGAGAGTTTATTGGATTTATCTCCACTTGAGCTAATGTTTCTGCAATGTTAGGGTTGACATCAATGTACACACCCTCTTCAGGCATTGGCAGTTCAGCAGCTTCTATGGATGGAACTGCATATTATTTTCAGTCATGATTAGAAGTGTAAATTATAAGAAACTTTATTGGGAGAAGGATAACACCCATTCCCAAGGTCTTTTAAATCACATGATAACATAACATGATCAAAAAATTATTCAAAATACATTCCATGATCCATCATTTCATCCAAAGATATTTCAGAATGCTGGTTTGCCTCACTAGTGGGAGCATTTGATGCATCCCCTTGGCGACCCTCATTCTGCGGCCCCTGACTCTAGACAACTTCTTTAGGAAGGATGGAAGATTCAATTTCTGTGGCCGCCAATGATTATGGTGAAGGTTCTTCTCTACTTATAGCAGCAACATGAGTAGTACTGGGAATAGATGTTGGCTCTTTTTCAAAAGCAGCCAAGTCAGCTTGAATTTGTGTTTGTTCCACAACACCCTCTATGGTCGTCAAAGGAGGATTAGTCCATTCCCTCAGAGGGTAAATTGAAGAATCCCCTGCAATCCCAAGCAAAATGATAAATCTTTTCATGGTTGAAGACTCATGATTACCCGAAGGATTTACCGCTGCTAATGAAGCATTTAGCCGTGGACTTCCTCCTTCGTTTCCTTTTCTTATTTGGTTTCTTGGGAGTATCGGCAGTCTCCCTTATTGGAACCTGGATTGGAGAATGAAAATCTGTTTCCAGCTCCACATTCATGGCCTGCTGGCCTGGAGATATCTCTCCTAGTTCCCGAGGAGATTCAGTAGCAACCCCAATGGTAGTACCACCAGGGCTATACTGTGACGAAGGAACCTCAGTTCCTTTCATTGAAACCTTCAAGATAAAGAAAATAACTTCCTTAAGTAAAAAATATTCTACTGGAATCAAGTTGCAAAGAAAATAAGGAAAGAAAACTTACATCTTCAAGAGCCACGTAATCATGCCACTCCTCATCAGTCCCCTCAACGGTACCATGATCAATAATTTCCTTCACCCTCTTGGTGATAGGAATGGACTCATCAATGGCATATATGAGCATTTCTAGCTCTCTGATGTAATCCCACACTTCATTCGTGTTTTCCTCGTATTGGATATTTGTAGAAGCCAGAAGATTCCCTATTCCAGGAAGGTGTAGGCCCTCGTGCAAATCTAGCCAGGTGGTCTCAGCACCACAGTATAAACCATGACATAACTGGACAACCTCTGGTCTTAGATATGGTGGCTGTGAGGAAGGTCCTACAATCATTGACTTCAATTTCAACCCATCTCCTGCAACTGCAGATAGAGAATAAGAAAATAAGACTTATTGCTTTATAAAGTAGTAGTGATTAAGTTACCACAATGAAGTAACTCACCATGAGTTGATGGAGTAGGTATCTTGATTCTAACCAGAGGATTATATCAGGTACGAGGCTGCTTTGCCACTTGTTGTGCCTCATCATCCCCATCATGGGAATCCGGTGAATCAGTCCTAGAGGAGTAGACTGACGAATCAGCTTCAGGTGGGGAAGCATCACCTTCAAGAGGGAGGGTTTCTTTCTCTATAGTCCTCTTCCTTTTCCCCACCTAATAAACTGGGTAATTCAGTACCCCTTTTGGGTATGATGCTATCCAGTTCTCATCAAAATATTTAGTCAAATTATGTGCCACTTTTTCGACTGGTTGATCAAATACTGCCCCAGTCTTCTCCCTTGACGTCAGCGGCCACAGTTTCTGAGCAACAATCGGATGCTGCTATAACCTGACATGTACTGGGGGAGATACAACATTCTGTTGTAGACACTTAAATTGATTTGCAAATCTATATGAAGCATCGGCCTCGCATATAATTCCTCTGTCAATCCTGGCAACTAGCACACCATCTCTGCAAGCTAACATGTATGCCCTGAAATCCAAATGGGTTGTTCCATCATCAAAAAACCGCCCAGTTGGTGGATTTCCATAAGGAAAGAAGTTTAATTCCTTAAACATGCTTAGCCTCACTTTCATTTCATAGGCATTAACATCTAATGGAACAACTCCAGAGAATTATTGCACTGACGGCCTGAATGAACTTCCATGAATTTGTAATCCATTCTGTACATTGTAAGTCCTGAAGTGAGTGGAAATACATCCCCATAAAACATGGAATGGTCCCACTATTCCTAATTAAGATTTACCCATTAATACATGAAGTAGAATCCTATGAATCTTTGCTAAAATAGGGGTAGCCATCCCAATCATTTTTCCCTCATCCAACTTTTCCGCAATGACGAAGGTCCCTGGCCTGACACCTCCCTTCGAATCCCTGAGTTGCATGAGACAAACACTGAGCCATATAGCCAAGAATCTCTCCAGATGAGTGTTATTTGGGATCCGTTGATTCACCTCATATCCCCACTTCTCGAACTCTCCTGCTTCTAGAGTTGTCCAGAATGTACCAGGAGCACCCCTCTTCTCGGGTTTTGGGAAGGTGGTATGACATTTGGGCCTCTTATCCTTGGATTTCGTTTTCTTGGATCTTTTCTCCTTCGTCTATTTCTCCTTTGGTTCCTTCTCTTTCCTCTCAATAAGAAATATATTCATCCACTCCTCCAGATGAATATCCTTTCCAGAATGAGTTAACGAGGTCTCTAAACTCTTGAGCCTGTGGAAGATCTTAAATAATTCCCAAGCTAAAGCAGGAGTCTTCTCTAAATCATTCCAAGTCACCTTGGGAGCACTGAATTCATCATACAAGTCGACCAAAATTGGAGGCCATGATATTTTCTGGATATCCCAAATACTGATGCCTACTTCTCCATGAGTCAGATGGAAAGAATTGGTTTCTGGGCTATAGTGGTTGAGTATCTCTGGCACGATGTTATCATGTCTGTAAACATATGTTTTCCCAACCCAAACAGCTTCGTATATCGCCACTCTTTTCAGATCCTCGACAAACTCTACACAGGTTTGTGGCACCCAGTATGCCCACATCCAATTTTGCTTCTCACCTCCCCCAGGACGGATGTCCAAACTTTTCATCCAGACTTTGGATTGATCCATCTGAGCATTTTAGAAGATTAAAGGATGACAATGTGGTCGTAGCTCAGGCGTATGAGGTTTTAGATCTGGAGTAAAAGGGCTATAATGCATCATGTGGGCCTTATCCACTGTTCCATCACTTAGAAATACTCCTCCACCTAAGATATTTGCTAAATCAAAGTTGGTATAATTCTGAAACCATGAAAATGGGAGATAGTTCTTTGCTTCTGGAATAGTAACTTCTCGCAAATGAACATAGCCCTTAAAAGGAAAATAAATGCTTTGGGGTAGGCGCGATGATATTTCTTCAGATACTTAGCCAAATCCGGAAGTGTGCTACTTTTGACGGTATAATAATCATGGCAAATGATGTTCATCATATCATCAATCCGCTTGCAAGCCAATTCATCAGCTATTCCGGTTCTAAGATCCATTGATTCTGCACAAAAGTTGAATAAATTAACTTTTAAGTAAGTTGATTTTTCATAAAATTTGTGAAGGAATTTCAGAAAAAATGGAAAAGGCATTAAGGCGCGCAAGTCTAAACTTGGCGCGCAAGTATGGATGCGTCGCACAAGTGTTAATGTGCCACGCAAGTTTTTGGCACGCAAGTATCACCGCACAAGTCATATTACCTTTACAGTAGCACGACAGCGAAGAAACAGCGGAAAACGAGTAACATGTGCAGTGAAGGTGACCTGTGCGGCGAGAGCTCGAGAATCTGGAAATCAGATTCTATGCACGGAAAATGACTGCATATTTATGGGCCAGGCCGCACCCTTACGCGCCGATGCCTTCGTGCTCCATCCAGTGCGCTCTAGCTCTGCACAATGCGCACCTGCACGATGACAGCTGCGTGACTCGCACCTGCGTGCCTCTTTCCCTTTGGTTTTCTTATTTTCCTCAGAGTCACAACATTATTATTCCAGATCCAACTCTGGGGGGGGGAATTTTTTTGATGCTCCTTTTAATCACATTGTCTAAAATAATGGAAAGCGAAATACCTTAAGTCCAAATTGATTCAGCCTTTGAAGAAAACATAAAAAATTGACAAAGGCATAAACAAGGCTTCAAATGCACATGGGTCACGCAAGTTACCTCATTGTCGCGGAAGTATACTTGCGCGCTGCCTAATGGTCGCACAAGTGACTTGCACGCCCTAAATGATAACCACCCGGGGTCTTCTCCAGCCTATAAATAGACCTTGTGGGCCCCCCATTTCAGGGAGGAATTTTTCCAGAATTCAGATTTAGAGCTCTGAACGCCCAAGTCTCTTCTTCAGGTCTTCCGAACACTTCTAAGGTAATTCTTTACCAAGAATGGAAGTTTTAAACAAGAGTAGTAAGGTCTATGTGTTAGAATTCACTAACACTTGCGCGCCTAAGGTGTTTTACCCTTAAAGGAAATGAACATACTTGTGTTCCGCCCTACTTCCTCACCAAAACATACGCACCTCTCTTCTGGAAGTACCTCAGGATAATTCTAAAGGCATTGGTCAAGGATCGCCCAAGTATTACCATGTTGGTTTACAAACGCGCATGTACCCATGTGTCGTGCAGGTATACCTGCGCTACAAGGACTTGCGCGCCCATGCAGTACTTGCACGCCTGCCTGGAATTGTGCGCACCTGCCTTTTTTTGGTTCCTTTCTTGCCCATTTAACCACTCTTATGCTGTTCCACCTCTCCTATTCAAGATTCAGTCTTCAAGACACTCTTCAAAGCCATTTATGACATGATTTCTTGATTTGGCTTCCTTATCTGAAAGGAACTCCGTGGAACATTTCTAAAAACCTATTTATTTACACATCTTTTTGTCACTAATGATTGAGATTTAATTAATTCAACCTCATCCTTTAAAGATGAGAGAACCCCTTAGCCTGGGCCTCCTTTTCAAGAATAAGCCCCAGTCTTAATTCTCAATTTTGGGCATCCTCCTTAGGAGTAAGCCCCAAGTCCCCTAATCTAGGCATCCTTTTGAGGAGTAAGCCCCAATCTTAAAATTCCCAAATTTGGGCATCGTCTTTAGAAGTAAGCCCCATGTCCTCATTAACCTGGGCCTCCTTTTTATGAGTAATCCCCAGTCTCAAATATGGGCATCCTCCTTAGGAGTAAGCCCCAAGTCCCTTAATTTTCTCTTAACTAGTCCTAATTTACTTTTGATCTGGATCTCCTTCTAAGGAGTAAAACCCAATCATAAGTCCCCTCATAATTTTGGCCTCCTTTTCAAGAGTAATCCCCAAATTAGAGTATCCAAATATCCATAAAGTACATATACCTTTATGGACCCTATTCCTAGATTTCATCCCTGATGTAAATCCTAATCTTCATCTATTTGGGAAATCATACATACATAGGCCCCACATTATTTCTTATGATTGCATCTTTCATGGCTCAACTATCTGGTTTTACCAATACCTCTTGTTTCCCACACCTAGCATGACTCATGTGAGCTTAGAGTGTAAAAGTAATTATGTCATCTTTCTTTGAGCCATCAATCTTAACCATCATATTCCCTTACTCAAACTACATGTGTACTGATTCCTTTTCCAAAACAAAGGATACATAGGTAGCCCATCTACGGGTACGATCCCAACTCTGAAATAATCAATGTCTTTCTGAATGACAATAAACTTCAAGTACCCCACTGGGTGGCTTTAAAACCAGTATGGTCATCATTATGACCAAGAAACTTTTATGAATCATAGGATACCATTGACTAATAATCTCTAAAAAATACAGATGATTATCTATAGATTAAGAACCTCGAATACATATAAAAGATTCTCTAAATTTCCTATATATCAATCATTAATTGTCAGATCTAAAGGAAAGCTCATTCTATACTTGGTAATGTAATAAGGATTCATGAACATAACTTAAATCTATAAAGAGAGTCACATAGTAGACAATAATTCCCCTAAAAAGGTGTGATGAGTCCAACCTCCCATCCTCTCGACCAATGAAAATTCCTAAGCCTCATCATTCCACAACTAATGAGCGCCTACCTTTGGAAAGTATGTTCAAATGGATATGGGATCATTGGATGTTTCCAGTTCTACGAAGAAACCCGTTAGAAACCGCTTGGAATTTTTGAATCTTAAATCAATGAGATCATCCTCAATTCCAGAAGGAAACAGTCATATGACCCCACTTAACCTTATCGTAGAAATAACTCTTTTGGGTCCATTAAAAACTAAATATTATTGTATAATAAATTAATATTTCAGGCTTTTCCAAAAATGACCCTCACCTCTCTTAAAAAACTGTTCTTCCCCTTCTCTCAAAATCACTATTCTAATTCCATTAGGCTTAGCCAATGTAAGGCCCCAATCTTAAACCTTGCTTAATCTTGAGTTATTACAAGATTGCAGACTGAGGATCTTTTCAGGTTTAGAGTTTTAGAGAATTAGATCATAAAACATGCATTATATTCCACATTTAAACAAAGTGGTTAGATAAAAGATAGTATTAATTTTTCCCATCAACGGAAACCTATTTAAAATAAAACATGGATTCTTTCTTGAATCTTCATTGACATTATCATCACATCATGTACCTTTACCTTGACCTGTGAAAAACATTTCAAAAACATGGGATGAGCATAAAAATCTCAGTAAGGCGTATAAAAATATGGAATGAAAACATGAGTACATATATACATAACAAAGAAATCATACTCTACCCATAAAACATAAGCACTTTAACATACCTCATCAAATCATGAATAAATCATAGAAATCATAAGACATAAAGGTAACTTGAGGCATTCATAACATTCTTACGTGGGGAGTAATTCTCTTGGTTACGTTTGGAATACCCATCACAGTATATTCCCTAAATCTCCTTGGATAAACTGTAACGTTTAACTCCTTCACATTACCCAATGCATTGGAGAGCTATATCAGGCTCACCCGCCCATAGTTTATCACGGAACCACTTGTCTTCATTACAATGCCCAAGAACCATAACATAATCGTATCACATAAAACATGCATAAAGGAAACATAAATTTTCCATATTTCAATCATAAGATATCAATACAACACATTGATATAATAAAAACATTATGAAAACCATTTTCAATAACAAAATAAAATAAAAGTAAAACTTGGTATTTATTTTTCATTTAAAAAAAAAGGTATGGCTTGTAGAGGAAGTCGAAAGTCAAATAATGGTCACGGCGACGGAGAAGTCATTGTAGCCGCATACGTATGACAAACAAACATTCCCTTTTGTCATTTAGTAAACATTTAGTATAAAAATATTCCTTTTGAATAAATTTAAAATTCAAAGGGGTTTATACACCATTTAAAAGAAAGATGTGTATAAAACAAAATATGCCTCAATGAAAGGAGATTGAGATGAAGTCCCATACCTCAGGTCCGACTTCACTCGATTGCTCTTTAATCTCCTGAATAATAAACTTGAGTTAATTTATACTTTATTAAGAACCTTTTTCAAGTTCATCATTCCTTTTATATCACTTATTACCATGTTATGAACACTATGTAATTATATATGTTAATAATGGTCATTTGTTCGATCATTGGTACTTGAGTCCAAAATAAACTCTTTATAATTACAAGTTGTTCATGTGGTAAAATATCCATTATATCCAGAATTATATTCAATATGTAGATATCATATATTTCATATATATCCATTATATACATGCATTAACAATATAACATAACATTTAGAGTTAATAAATGAAATTCACCATTCATGGAGACGGTAAGTCGTACGTACGCTTGAACGCTACTTCCATTTCTATTTCATATTTAATGGAATTAAAACATAATGATATATAATAGTATTATAATTCCAGTATTGTATCATATATAATATCATTCAATCTATCCTTTATAAGTACCACATATGGTATTAACGAATCAAATCACTTTGAGGGGGCGGTAGTCCGCAAATCCAAAAATGAAGATATCACGTTTACCCATAATGGAAACCATAAAGGTATGTCAAAAATGAAAAATACAGAAGCTTAAGTAAAAAATAAAAATATTATATATCATATATAAATGTAGTGACATCTTAATGGCCACCTTTGAAGGTGTTATATGAGTGTTGAACAATCATCGTTTCGTGAGACAGAAATTCGCCATCCTCAGAAACAATATGTTCTTTAACCATTAGATGTAGGTGTGTGTAAGTGTAGCTAGAATCCTTCTTATAAAAACATCCTAGTATATTTATGATACTGGTGTTATTACAAAATAAATGAATAAAAAGAGTTTAGAGGTTTGGAGAACCAAAATAAAATATAAGAACACAAGAGAAAACACTACCTTTAAAACGGGTAACTCTTTTTTATTTGAGGTCAAAGGCTTCCTTGGGAAGACATCTGCCCAAAGTGAGGATTCTAGGAGTAATAGAGGGATGTGGAGAGACAAAATAGACAAGGTTTGGCCGATACAAGGGCTTAAGAGGTGTGGGTAAGGTGGTAGAGGTGGGGGCCTTTTATAAGAGGAGAGGAGGGAACTCTTGGAAAGTTATAAAAGGTTACTTTATTATAAAATGCTTTTCGGATTTTAAAGGTCCCAAAATTATATATTTCCAGGATAATGTGATAAGAGTTCTAAATTGACCCATACAATAGTTTTTTGAAAATTTTAGGTCTTAGAGTTTACATTATCTTTTCATTTTATTTAAATCATTAAATAATGAGGTAATCCCTGCATCATCATGGTGTCATTAATAATTTAATTTATTTAATGAATAAAAATTATAAAAAAACTATCATGATGTAGGAAAGTTTTTTAGATTTCTAATGAATATTTATAGTAAAAAATATGACTTGTATAACCCCATTTAAAAATTGTTTTAGTAAAACAACTCATGTTTGTGTCGGTTTTACTTTAACATTAAATAAAAAGTTATTAATGTCATTTTCCTACCAAATTGGCTCCATGGGGTCCCCATGTTGACCCATGGATTTTCTGGGTCGGCCATGACACATCCAATAAGGGTAGGACATGTTTCTAGGTCATTTTATATTATTAAAACATTATTTTTTCCTTAAACTACACTAATTACCTTTAATCGTGATTAATAAAACTTCAAAGTTACTATTCACCAAAAAATTATTTTAATCTAATTGAACCAAATTTTACTTCCTAATGAAAAAAATGTATGTCGGATTTCGGAAAATTAAATCACAGAAGTGGTAAAGTTTCATTTAAATGAAAAATCAGTTTTTTAAGTACCACTTAGTGGTTTAACTATTCATCAAAAATTGAGTTATTTCAGAAAAATATCAAAACCTCACACTAAGCTATATTTGATATTCTGAATTCAAAAATGTTTCCTATTTTAAAAAATTCAAAACATATAAGTTACATTAATTAATTTAATAATTAATTCCTGTTGTCATGAAAAATAGCGTGTTTTTATGAAACAATATCTATCAAAAGATTGACACTAGTTTAAGTCCATTTTCAAAGTGAAATTAATTCCAACAACCAATATTGGATTAAATATAAAAAAATATTTTCTAATTGCACTTTAAAACCCATTAAAAATATAATCTAATCATATAAATAAATTATATTAAAAAGAGTTTTTGAATTAAAATACAACATTTTTCACTATTCATTAAAAAAATGAACTTTATCGTAAAAATAGCAAAAAATCACACAAAGTAAAATTTGATGTCTCGATTCTAAAGAAGAGTTTTATTTGGTCCAATAAAATGTATAAGAGTGAAAAAAACTATATTTAAAGAGGGTTCTCCATCAAAAGGTGATAGTTCGACCTTTTAGTGAATATTAGAGTATATATGCCTAAAAACGAATTCTTTTCTTATTTTAAGCCTTTATCTTTTATTGGATAAATGTAAAAACATTTAACAAACACATATAATTATATTTTGGTTATTTCCATTCATTCCTTCTAATACAATGGATATGTGTTAACTACCATTTAAATTAATATTATTTTATTACTAGTGTGCAACGTAAGATTTCAAAGAAACTCTTTCTTGCGTATCAGGTACGCTATCGAACATAGCAACCCCTTTAAAGTAAAATTAATATTTAATTCAAAAATATTAATAAAAATTAAAATGCTTTATTCTTTATTTACCTGGAATGTTACCTCCTTCCCCCATTTTGGGAATTGCATCCTCGCAATTTTATTCACTTATCAAAATAAGTGGGGGTATTTATCCATCATAGCATTTTCAGATTCTCATATTGCCTCTTAAACCATATGGTTCTTCAATAAAACCTTTACCTGGTGAATTACCTTATTCCACAACACTTTCTCTCTACGGTCAAGAATCTGGACTGGTTGTTCTTCATAAGAGAGATTCTCTTCCAACTGAATTACCTCTGGTCTCAAAACATGAGATGGATCTGGCATGTACATCCTTAACATTGAAACATGAAAAACATTGTGTACCTGAGATAAACTCGGAGCTAAATCCACTTGGTAAGAAACTGATCCAACTTTTTCCAGAATTTCATATGGTCCAATGAACCTTGGACTCAGCTTTCCTTTCTTACCAAATCGCATCACACTTTTCCATTATGAACCTTTGAGAAATACATGATCACCTACCTCGAAAGATAGATCCTTCCTCCTCTTATCCGCATAACTCTTCTTCCTGATCTGAGCTGTTCTCATGTGTTTCTGAATCAACTGAACTTTTTCTGCCATCTCTTCTACCAATTATGGTCCCATCAGCTTCTTTTCTCCCACTTCATCCCAAAAAACTGGAGTTCGACACCGTTTACCATTTAATGCTCTAAACAGAGCCATCTGTATACTGGAATGAAAACTGTTATTATATGAAAACTCAACCAAAGAAAGATGTTGGTCCCAACTTCCATGATAATCCATAGACAAAGCACGTAGCATATCCTCCAAAGTCTGAATTGTTCGTTTTGAATTCCCATCTTATTGAGGATGAAAAGTTGTACTAAAAATTAATTCAGTACCCAATGACTTTTGAAGGCTCTTCCAAAAGTTAGAAGTGAACCTGGGATCACGGTCATATACAATGGAGACAGGAACTCCATGTAACCTGACTATATCTTTAAGATACAAACGGGATAGTTGATTGATGGAAAAATTATCTAGTATAGGATGGAAATTATCAGATTTAGTCAAGTGATCAACAATAACCCATATTGCATTATTACCTCGATGTGTCTTCAGTAATCCCACAACAAAGTCCATGGATACATTTTCCCATTTCTACTCTGGCACTGGTAAAGGCTGAAGCATCCATTTCAGTAACTGCTGCTCTTCTTTAACCTATTGAAAAGTCAAACACTTCACAGTAAAATCAAAAATATCTCTTTTCATTCCGTCCCACTAGTAATACTCCCGAAGATCTCCATACATCTTAGTACTGCCAGGATGAACTGAAAACAGAGAACTATGAGCTTCACATAACAAATCTCTCTTCAACTGTGAATCACATGACATAGACAATCTCTTCCCAAATCTCAAAACAAAATCATTATCAATGTTGAATTTAGGCAACTTACCCTTCTGAACCAGCTCTACCTTTTTCTACAACTCAATGTCTTTCTTCTATGCTTGCTTGATTCTGTCTGATAGAGAAGATTTCACTGATACCTGAAACAAAACAGAAGAACATCCTGCATCAAAAACTTTTATGCCAAAGTTCATCAAATCCTTAACCAAAGGATCACATTCCGAGCACAAAATTGTTAATGAAGCATTACTTTTTTGAATCAAATCATCAGCCACTTTATTTTCTTTTGTCGGATGGTAATGAATTGTACAATCATAATCCTTGATTAATTCTATCCATCTCCTCTGTCTCATGTTCAATTATTTTTGACTGAATATATACTTTAAACTTTTTTGATCGGTATATATTACACACTTTACTCCATACAAATGATGCCTCCAAATTTTTAAATCGAAAACAACAGCAGCTAATTCCAAATCATGTGTAGGGTAATTTACCTCATGAGTTTTCAACTGTCATGAAGCATAAGAAATTACCTGATCATTCTGCATTAGGATGCAACCATGTCCTTTCAATGAAGCATCACTATAGATAACAAACTCCCCATTCCCTAAATGTAGTGCCAAAACTGGAGCATTAACCAATCTTTTTTTCAGTTCCTGAAGACAATAATCGCATTCTTTTGTCCAGATAAACTTAACAGCCTTCCGAGTTAGCTTAGTCATTGGACTAGATAACCGTGAAATTTTTTCAACAAGCCTTCGGTAGTAACCTGAAAAACCAAGAAAACCATGGATATCAGTTACATTTGTGGGTCTCAGCTATTCTTCATCAACTTTTGTTTTAGTAGGATCAACAATTATGCCATTTTTTTGAAACAATGTTACCAAGGAAAGAAATTTTTTGTAACCGAAACTCACACTTACTGAATTTTCCATACAGTTTCTTTTCTTTTAAGGTTTGAAAGATAACCATTAAATGACTTTCATGCTCCTCTTTACTTTTAGAAAACCCCAAAATATCATCAATCTCATCACTATCCCTGATATTTTTAACCATCAACCACCACTTATCAGCTTCACCTTCAAAACGGTAAACAACAAGACTAACCTTTTGAAATTATGAACACCCCATGACATCAAAAATCTTCTCCAGTGCTTTAATACACCCTTCAACTAGCACATGGTCAGATGATCCTATGAATGATGGGGGATGTTTCCTCATGAAATGTTCCACCGCTGACATGTTCCTCTGTGGTTGATCTGGCT
Source organism: Viscum album (assembly GCA_963277665.1). NCBI lineage: Eukaryota > Viridiplantae > Streptophyta > Magnoliopsida > Santalales > Viscaceae > Viscum > Viscum album. The sequence continues at coordinate 1,278,540,969 of OY728133.1, forward strand.
GATCTCGTGCATAGATATCACCACCATTTATAGCCTGAGTCAACTGAGCCATCACTGCAAAAAACAGTTTAGTTCTGATACTGACCATCTCAGGATGCTGATTCAGAATGTTATTTCCTTCTGTATTCGCTCCTAGCACTGCTTCCCTATTTCCTCTGTGGAAAACCATTCTAAACAAACATGTCTTAGATGAAGCAACATGGTAATATTCAAATGCTATATCATTTCAATTTGACCATAAAAAAATATTTTTGGATATTCATTAAATAGAATTCTAACTCCTAAAGTTATCTAAACCGACCTATGATACCAACTGTAAGGCCCCAGCCTTAAACCTTACTTAATCTTGAGTTATTACAAGATTACACATTGAGGATATTTTCAGGTTTATAGTTTTAGAGAATTATATCATAAAACATGCATTACATTCCACATTTAAACAAATTGGTTACATAAAAGATAGTATTCATTTTTCCCATCAACGAAAACCTATTTAAAATAAAACATGGATTCTTTCTTGACACATCATTGACACTATCATCACATCATGTACCTTTCCCTTGACCTGTGAAAAACATTTCAAAAACTTGGGATGAGCATAAAAAGCTCAGTAAGTGGTATAAAAATATGGAAAGGAAACATGAGTACATATATACATAAGAATGAAATCATACTTTACCCATAAAACATAAGCACTTTATCATACCTCATCAAATCATGAATAAATCATAGATATCATAATACATAAATGTAACTTGAGGAACTCATAACATTCTTACATAGGGAGTAACCCTCTTCATTACGTTTGAAATACCCATCACAGTATATTCCCTAAATGTCTTCAGAGAAACTGTAACGTTTAACTCCTTCACATTACCCAATTCATTGGAGAGCTATATCAGGCTCATCCGCCCTTAGTTTATCACGGAACCACCCGTCTTCATAACAATTCCTAAGAACCATAACATAATCATATCACATAAAACATGCATAAAGGAAACATAAATTTTCCACATTTCAATCACAAGATATCAATAAAACACATTGATATAATAAAAACATTATGAAAACCATTTTCAATACCAAAATAAAAGAAAATTAAAACATGGTATTTATTTTTCATTTTAAAAAAAGTTATGTATTGTAGAGGAATCCGAAACTCAAATAATGGTCATGGCGGCGGAGAAGTCGTTGTCGCCGCATACATACGACAAAAAAACATTCCCTTTTGTCCTTTAGTAAACGCTTCATATAAAAAGATTTCTTTTGAATAAACGTAAAATTCAAAGGGTTTTATACACCGTATAAAATAAAGTTGTGTATAAAACAAAATATGCCTCAATGAAAGGAGATTGAGATGAAGTCCCATACCTCGGGTCCGACATGACCCGATCACTCTTTAATCTCTTGAATAATAAAATTGAGTTAATTTATACTTGCTTAAGAACCTCTTTCAAGTTCATTATTCCTTTTATATCACTTATTACCATGTTATGAACACTATGTAATTATTTATGTTAATAATGGTCTTTTTTTCGATCATTGGTACTTGAGTCCAAAATAATATCTTTATAATTACAAGTTGTTCATGTGGTAAAATATCCATTATATCCAGAATTATATTAATTATGTAGATATCATATATGTCATATATATCCAGTATATACATGAATTTACAATATTACATAACATTTAGAGGTAAGAAATGAAATGCATCGTTCATGGAGACGGTCAGCCGTACGTACACATGAATGCTAATTCCATTTCTATTTCATATTTAATGGAATTAAAACATAATGATACATAATATTATTATAATTCCAGTATTTTATCATATATGATATCATTCAATCTATCCTTTATACGTACCACATATGGTATTTACGAATCAAATCACTTTGAGGGGGCGGTAGTCCGCACTTCCTAAAATTAAATTATCGTGTTTACCCATAATGGAAACCATAAAGGTATGTCATAAATGAAAAATACAGAAGCTTAAGTAAAACATAAACATATTATATATCATATATAAATGTTGTAACATCTTAATGGCCACCTTTTAAGGTGTTATATAAGTGTTGAACAATCATCGTTTCGTGAGGCAGAAATTCGCCATCCACAGAAACAGTATGTTCTTTAACCATTAGATGTAGGTGTGTGTAAGTATAGCTCGAATACTTCTTATAACAACATCCTATTATATTTAAGGTACTGGTTTTGTTACAAAGGAAAGGAATAAATAGAGTTTAGAGGGTTGGAGAAGCAAAATAAAACATAAGAACACAAGAGAAAACACTACCTTTAAAAGGGGTAACTCTTTTTTATTTGAGTTCAAAGGATTCCTTGGGAAGACTTCTGCCAAATGTGAGGCTTCTAGGAGTAAGATAGAGATGTGTAGAGACAAAATATGCAAGGTTTGGCTGATACAAAGGCTTGAGAGGTGTGGGTAAGGTGGTATAGGTGGGGGCCTTTTATAAGAGGAGAGGAGGGAACTCTTGGAAAGTTATAAAAGGTTACATTATTATAAAATGCTTTTTGGATTTTAAAGGTCCCAAAATTATATATTTCTAGGATAAGGTGATAATAGTTCTAAATCCACCCATATAATAGTTTTTTAACATTTTTAGGTCTTATATTTTACATTATCTTTTCATTTTATTTTAATCGTTAAATAATGAGGTAATCGCTGCATCATTATGGTGTCATAAATAATTTAATTTATTTAATGTTTAAAAATTATAAAAAACTATCATGATGTATGAAATATTTTTATCTTTCTAATGAATATTTATAGTCAAATATATGACTTTTATAACCCCATTTAAAAAAAATTTAGTAAAATAACTCATGTTTGTGTCATTTTTACTTTAACGTTATATAAAACGTTATTAATGTCATTTTCCTACCAAAGTGGCTCCATGGGGTCCCCAAGTTGACCCATGGATTGTCTTGGTAGTCCACAACACATCCAATAATTGTAGGACATGTTTCTAGGTAATTTCATATTATTAAAACATTATTTTTACCTTAAACTACACTAATTACATTTAATCGCGATTAATAAAACATAAAAGTTACTATTCACCATAAAATTATTTTAACCTCATTGAACAAAATTTTACTTCATAATGACAACCATGTATGTCGGATTTCTGAAAATCAAATCGCAAAAGTGGTAATGTTTCATTTAAATGAAAAATCAGTTTTTTAAGTACCACTTTGTGGTTTCACTATTCATCAAAAATTGAGTTTTTTCAGAAAAATACCAAAACTTCACCCTAAGCTATATTTGATATTCAGAATTCAAAAATTATGTCTATTTTACAAAATTAAAAACATATAAGTTACATTAATTAATTTAATAATTAATTCCCGCTGTCATGACAAATAGCGTGTTTTTATGAAACAATATATATCAAAAGATTGACACTAGTTTAAGTCCATTTTCCAAGTGAAATTAATTCCAACGACCACTATTGGATTAAATGGTAAAAATATATTCTAATTGCACTTTAAAACCCATTAAAAATAAAATCTAATCATATAAATAAATTAGATTAAAAAGTGGTTTTGAATTAAAATACAACATTTTTCACTATTCATTAAAAAAATGAACTTTATCGGAAAAATACCAAAAATTCACACAAAGTAAAATTTGATGTCATGATTCTAAAGAAGATTTTTATTTGGTCCAATAGAATGTATAAGAGTGAGAAAAACTATATTTAAAGAGGGTTCACCATCAAAAGGCGATAGTTCGACCTTTTAGTGAATATTAGAGTATCTATGCCTAAAATTGAATTCTTTTCTTATTTTAAGACTTTGTCTTTTATTGGATAAATGTAAAAACATTTAACAAACATATATAATAATATTTTAGTTATTTCCATTCATTCCCGCCAATATAACGTCTACGTGTTAACTACCATTTAAAATAATATTATTTTATCACTAGTGTACAACGTAAGATTTCAAAGAAACTCTTTGTCGCGTATCGGGTTCACTATCGAACATAGCAACCCTTTTAAAGTAAAATTAATATTTAATTCATAAATATTTAAAAAATGAAAATGCTTTATTCTTTATTTACTTAGGATATTACGGCCAACCCCCATTCAAATATCCTCCCAAATACCCTAAATTCAACCTACAAGGCTTAAATTGATCATAAGCCAACTTAATGACACCTTTTGATTTAATCAAAAGGAAGCACCCGAAGAAGAGGTAATAATTTCACCACCTCTTTCAAAAGTACTTTTCTTCTTCCGTGTCCTCTTTCATTGTTGTTTCTATAACAAAATAATATCTCCAGTACCATATACATATTGTGATGTTATTATAAATATGTTAAAACCATATTCATTATTCTATCCATCCATTGAATGAAAAATTCATCATATGTGCGTATGTACGGTTTACCGTCTCCACATCGTGGTGTTGTTTGTTATGCCACACTACATTATTCGGATGGGTATCATAATGAGTATAATTTATGTAAATAATAAATATTAAATGTTAATTATTATTATTATATGATATAACATCCAATTAAATATGATTTCCCCATGAATATAATGGTATCGTCGCTCATGCCTACATACAGATAACCGTCTCCACGAACGCGATGAGAACCCTTCCCCATTGTAACCATTCCAGAATAATTTTGATTTTCAGTAAAAAAAATAATGTTTCAGAACATAATAATATTCTATATATGGATCAAATATAATCTATCCAAAACAAACATGGCTAACATAACAAATCATATAATACAAAACGATTTAGTTAACACCTAAAACAATGATATTATAGAAATATTTTTACAAAGTAATATTAGAAGATCATATTTGATATAATATTTAGGTATGTTGTTCTGGTAAAATTTAATAACAATGATTTAAATATTATATTAGAGGTTATCATACCCTCGACCAAGGAAAATTACAAGGTAAGGTTTAATTCTAAAATCTTTTCATTATCCATGGTTGTTTATACATGAGTATCTATAAGGACCTCGTTATCATCCACATCTGTGTTTCTTAGAAATTTATTTTAGAACATTTTTACAATTTTTTAGAATTTGGGTTAAAGTCATTTATACCCTTTTTTGACTTTATATAAAAATTTTATAAAGGAATTTTTCCATCATTTTGCAAATAATGTCCTTTACGACCTTTTCGACAAAATTATGGGAATAATGTTTTTTTAAACATATACTATGAGTGCTGTTATTTTCCACTGTTATAACGCCTTCTAAGCATCCCAAACATTCTTATAAGAATATTTTTAGAATAAAATTTTTATTTTATAATTATGTTACCATTAAATTATTTCAAAATTGGAAGATATATTTCTCTCAAATAGTTTTTATTTCATCTATGTCAAAATACTTTGATGGGTTTTAGACTTGATTGAAGTTGATTTGTAATGACACATTATTCCATATTGTATTGTAGGTTTTTTTATATGTTTCTCTATAGATGGTTTATTTTTATACAATTCATTATTGATGGTTAAAGTATTAACATTTCATATGCTAGTTTTAATAAAAATGATTATGTTATGGTTCATCTTTTTCATATGAGGACTGCATTGGACATAGTAAGTGATGGATGGAGCCCACTTTAGCTTCTCGATGCATCTATAGGTCTCATTAGACAAACTGTTTTAATGGATCAAGGCCTTAAAAAATATTATTCTTAGTATTGGAAGTAGGCCTTAACTATGTGGTTATGATTTCTGGAATTATGCATTCCATCATTATGGAATTGTCTATTGATTTTACATGAGATTATTCAAGTAGTAGAATATCAATATAAATTAGTAATGGGAATTAATTGATCTATCATCATCATATTATATTGAATTTTATGTTTAAAAGGCCTGTATTTAGTCTAATACATTGCCTTAAATTTTTATTCTTATTTATTAATGTTTCACCTATATTGTTATCCTTTCTAAGCACCTGAGCTCCCCCATTTCTATGTTTTGTTTTCCTAGGATATAAAGAAGTATTTTAGGACTGACCAGCAGGGATTGTCTAAGGGATATAAATGTTTTCAAATGAGACACAATGTTGCTGTTTTTCATTTCATAATGTAATTTATAACGTTTTTTGTATCTATCACTTCCAAATATACTAAACTGATCAGTCTTTCTGGACTTGATTCCTTGTAATCATGAAAATGTATTAAAATAATGCATTGAATCTGGGTAACTAAGGTCGGGGCATTACAATTGGAATCATAGAAAGTTTAGCAACAACCTTGGAAATAGATTTATATAAAATATGATTTCGAAACATTACCCTAAGAGTGACTTTGGGGATTAGAATAGATGAACATCCTATAATATTGATAACTAGTACTCGTCCGTGATTTCTCACGACTTAATTGAATACTTCTGTTTTTTTAGAGATTAGTACTTATAAATATTGAGAATAAAAAACAATATTGAATAATTGTTAATTAGGAATTAGTGGTGTATTGTTATGGAATATGAGTGCATAGAATTTGGAGACTCCATTTGAAGGGGTGACTAGAAGATTGAACGTTTCAAAGTGTATGAATTATTCATATTTGAGGATGGAAGTCAGTATTCATTTTCTGAATACCAGAGTAAACAAACACATACCAGAGTAAAGATCTCTAGATGTTTGAGTTATAACATCTCCATGTGAGAGATAATTCATCTGCTGTAGAGTATTCTGCTACTAATAAGAGAATAATATTCATGAAATTAAAGAACAAACATTACTGTGGAATAAAAATTGAAAGATAAATGTAACTGAACACATATATTGAAATAATTAAACTGTGAAATTTAAAAACAGTTTCATTAGATTCATCCACATGAAAAAAAATCCAGCATCATGAAACACCTAAGCTGGAAACAGTCCAGTATATTGGAAATACGTCATAATGAATAACCATACAACAAAATGAGATAAATTAGTAATCAAAAGTGATGAAAATCATGCAATGTTTTGGAAGATGTAGAATACAACCAATTGCCCATATTTCATATCTGTCCAGCATGAAATACCGTAGATAAGCAATCTATCGGAAATAGTTCAGCTGCCGAAACCTGCAGAAGAAAAATTCCATAGCAATAACCTCCAGTATAAAACTCTTGTAGCACAATCCTCCAACATAATGAAAATCATCCAGAAATCTTGTCATCTAGCATAAGTAACAGAAACATATATTAGGAGTATCTGTTATTGAAATCACATTCTACATCGTAAAAGTTTTCAAAAATACCGAACCATTTGTAATCGTTAGTGTTTGTACAACATGGTTCAATGAAATATCATAGTCATGAATCCATTGAAATATCATATTCTGTAAACTTTTCTTGATATAATGTTTGGGCTCACAAATGTTTTTTTTTTCTTTCAATTGATGGGGACATACAAGGATGGTTATAGGTTTATTGTCCCATAATTTACCCACAATAGGAAAAACATATTAAAAGTTTTTCAGCTAATTGATTCCAATCCCTAAAGCAATTCATTTTTGACTGGAACAAAAATAAAGACTCAAGTTCATAACTTTAGAATCATCCCAAATATTGAACAAAATTAAGGAGATAAAGACCACACAGTATCATTAAAATACCAAAAATGTAGAAAAAAAATAGTTCTCATAAGTTCAATGTACATGAACAACAATTACCGTGAATTTCATTATTACCAATTTGAACTGAGAAGAACAAATTTAGTCTACTTTATTAACACATTCAATGAAAATGAAACTGGAAAAAATAAATAATTTCTACTCCAATCATACCACATCAAATAAATGATAATTAAGATATAAATATTAATAGCTTAGTGGATGAACCATTTGTTGTTGTAATTACATGTAGTCTGTCAGGGTTTTAGCTGACTCATAAACATCCAGCACTTTCATGTTCCTATAACACAGTTGTAAAATGAATTTTAAAAAGTTATGGTATATGTTATATAATACCTTGAAATGAAAAAAATCATAAATGCAGCAACTGGTATGTAGATAACAATTGAAATAGTAGAATTGTAATGTTTAAAAATATTGGTATGTTGTAAATAATTATGAATATAACAATTTATGTAGGAAATTTCAACATGATTGAATCAAGTTGTCTTCTCCCTCGCTACTTCAAGCTAAGGATGTCATTCTGAACTGTAATAGAAAGCTGAATCTACTACTCGTCCATGTCCTTCAAAACCACTAACAAATGTGACTGACACACCCCACACCAATGGTTTGTGATGTCCAATTTGCAGATCGGATCATGGATCTTCTCTTCCTTTTCATCTACTGCGTAATCAGTGACTACATATCCAACAAAGATAGAATTGCACGAAAAATCATATTGAAAAGTAATCAGTGACTACATATCTAAAATTCATAGACATAACAGTAATATTTTTAGAGAATAATAGTTATAAACATTGAGAATACTGAAAACCAAATGGGCACTTCATTATATTGAGACATGGAATTCTATATTTAGAGTATAAAATTCAATTTGCTACATTGTATAAATGGAAAACCAAACAGAAGATGGGTAACATAATTTGCATCTATTGTATAAAGAAATTGTAATACATGAGTATTTGACATATTCAAGGTTTAGGTATCAAATATGTGCCAATGATTGATGTCCCTCGAGAAGACTTAATATAAATGTATAATTTTACATGTAAATATACCTAAATTAATTTCAATAACTGAAAATTGGAATCAATAATACATATGGATACTTTTACATAATTGCCATTATTAATAAATATGGTCAGTTCTACAAATAAATAATTTAAATCACAAATACATATGTACAGTTCTGCAAGTCAATAATTGTAAAAATGGATGCATTTAGACAGTTCTAAAATAAAAAATGATTCCAATCACTAATACATATAAATAATTTGAATAAATAATAATTGAAATCACTAATACATATTGAAAGTTCTGCATGTAAATAATTTCTCTTGTATATGTACTAATAATTGTAATCACTAATATACATTAATAGTTCTGCGTGTAAATATATGTGAAATACTTGTAATCACTAATACATATGGGTATTTATACATAATTGATATCACTAATACATATGGATAGGTCTGTATGTCAATATACATATGAACAGTTTGACATCTAAATATACATATGGACATTTCATCATGTATATATAAACATGGACAGTTCTACAAACATAGAAAATTAAAATTGATTTTCATAGGGAATCCAAAATGGTCCCATTGATAAAAAAACAAAATTATATACTTATTTTTCATCTAAGGTCATTCAACTATAGAAATAGTGACCTTTAAAGTAGGAAATATTATTAGAGGGGTTTATTATTTTGGAGTGTCGATTATATACTTATATTTCTATTGTATATGTACTAGTAATTGTAATCACTAACATATAAGGATAGTTCTGCATGTAAATATACCTGAAATAATTTCAATCACTAATACATACGGGTAGTTCTACATAATTGATATCAATAATATATATGGATAGGTCTGCATGTAAATATACATATGAACATATCAGCATGTAAATATAAATATAGACATTTCTGCATGTAATTATACACCTTGATAGTTCTACACATAGAGAAAATTAAAATCAATTTTCTGGGGGAATCTAAAATTTTTCCATTGATATAAATCAATATTATATACTTTTTTTCTTCTAAGGTCTTACATAGAATGCCATTTAGGGTTTCAATGTATGTACTTCAATTGCACTAAATCTGTCCCTTACAAGAACTTCTACCTCGGACCAGGTCAGGACATGGAGTAATGAATATCCAAGAAAATATTTAACAAAAGCACTCCTGATAGTAAATTTCAATAAAAATTATAAATTTAATCTCAAAATATATTTTAAATGTATCCCAAACATTCACACATTTTCTACCACATAATAAAATTTAAAAATTTGAGTAATACCGGATTCATGATTCCACTGAACTGGTTTTATATTTCATTTTTGATGTCTGTATAAAATATGGAAACCACATCAATATATAGAATTAAATAATTAGAGAAAATAAATCCACAGACATTAGACAACATATGCAACATCTAAAGTGTCAAGTAATTAATTATTCAAACCATGTGATTAGAAAATGGAAAGTATAAAATCCAACATGACAAATGAATGAATTTTAATAGAAATTCCTGAAAACTATGAAAAGATCATTTAAGGAGTAATATACAGTTGAATTTCATGCATCAAAGAACAAATTGAATGAATCACTAATAGTATCATTAATAATTGCTGTGTTTTCAATATATAATTTTGTTAGTACTAAAAAAATATGAAAAATAGCTAAAATAATAGAAATGAAACTTTAGTAAATGAATATATAACTGACCATAGTACTCTTATGACATGTACAATAAAAAAAATCAATTTGGTGATAAAACACAATATAAAATAAGAAAAGTATGGGATTCATTAGTATTATAGGACATGTGTTGAAATAATGTATGATGATACTACATGAATGAATAATGATCTGCTGTAAATAATAATATGTACTAATCGTTAGTTAAACAATTGAAATACTAACAATTTCTCAACAATATATAGGTTATGTGGTGGAGGTCAACACCAGAATAATGAAAATTAATAAAAACTAAATGACCAATCAAATAACCAAGAGGAAAGGAACATCTGAACCAAATAAAATTTTCTAAAGCAGCTAAAAAATAATATACAATCCTTAACATAGTGTTTTTGATAGAAAACTGTATCAGGAGTAAAACGTTCTATGAGATATTTCAACCAACAATAAACAATGGAAAATAAATTAATAAAGGTTGTTTTAGTCAAGCATGTTTAGAGCTTCAATGTATAAGAATAATTCGATTCCACTGGGCTCTCGCTTCGGACACCGTTGAAATGGTGAGTCATTAATGAAATCTTGTGTCTCTTTCATTTCTACATAATAAAGCATGAAATCTTGAGTATTCTATGGACTGGGATTCTAACTAAACCGATATCAAGATCTAGCATTTGTATGGGTATGGGTTCTGAGCAATATAAAATGAATGAAGCCAAAGTAGCTGTTGAGATGGGTTTCAAAAACCAAACTTGTGAATAGTCGATGTTGTAGAAAGAATCAGATGTGTTTCAGTTATGAAACCTTCGAAGAGATTAAATCCACTGGGATAGAATCAGAGGTGTTTCAGTTACCAAACCTGGGAGTTTTCGGTGGGCAGTTTGCGGAAGGAGATGAGAAGATTTTAGATTCGTTTAAATATACCTTACATTAATAAGCAATATAGGCCTAACATTAAACAAAAATTAATAAGATAGCACATTAGAAAAAAAAATGTATATACTTAAAAGACAAATGGAAACTGGAGGTGTGCGTACCGTTTGAAGATGAGTTGTTGACATTCAGATCTGCACAGGAAATTGAAGTCGAAACAGAAATCAAAATCAAAACGTAAGAGCCTGGATTGTAAAACCTAATTTTTATTGATCCAGATATAATTGAAGCAATGATGAACCTGATTGATGAAGATAAGCTTCCTGCATTCAAAGGTCAGCCCGAGCGTGGATCTGACCCCAATTTCTCATTTTGAGGTTTACGAATAGGATTTTCGTGAAACCCTTGTGCGCATCAAATAATCACGTTGAAGAAAGGTAGAAGGGGGGCTAATGAATATCCAAGAAAATACTAAAAATATACAAGTAATTCTTCTTCGGACTAGGTCAGGACATAGAGTAATGAATATCCATGAAAATCATTAACAAAAGCACTCCAGATAGTAAATTTAAAGAAAAATTATAAATTTAATCTCAAATATATTTTAAATGTATCCCAAACAATCACACATTTTCTACCACATACTAAAATTTAAAAATTTGTGTAAAACCTGATTCATGATTCCACTGAACTGGTATTATATTTCATGTTTGAAGTATGTATAAAATATAGAAACTACATCAATATATAGAATTAAATAATTAGAGAAAATAAATCCACAGACATCAGACAACATATGCAACAACTTAAGTGACAAGTAATTAATTATTCAAACCATGTGATTAGAAAATGGAATGTAGAAAATCCAACATAAAAAATGAATGCATTATAATAGAAATTCATGACAACTGTGAAGAGATGAGTTACAAAGTAATATGTAGTTGAAATGCATGCATCAAAGAACAAATTTATTGAATCACAAATAGTATCATTAATAATTGCAGTGTTTTCAATATCTAATTTTTTTAGCACTAAAAAACATATGAAAAATAGTTAAAATAATAAAAATGAAACTTTAGGGAATGAATATATATCATACCTTAGTACTCTTATGACATGTACAATGAAAAAAATACAATTTGGTGATAAAAACACAATATAAAATAATAAAATTATTGGATTCATTGTTATTATAGGATAAGTGCTGAAATAAGGTATGATGATACTACATGAATGAGTAATGATCTATTGTAAATAATTATATGTACTAATCATTAGTAAAACAATTGAAATACTAACAATATATGAACAATAGATAGGTGATGTGGTGGAGGTCAACACCTGAACAATGAAAATCAATAAAAATTAAATGACCAATCAAATAACCTAGAGGAAAATGAACATCTGAACCAATGAAAATTTTCTAAAGCAGCTAAAAAATAATATACAAACCTTAACATAGTGTTTTCGACAAAAAACTGTATCAGGAGGAAAACGTTCTATGAGATATTTCAACGAAATATAAACCATGTAAAATAAATTAATGAAGGTTGTTTGAGTCGATCCTATTTAGAGATTCAAAACATCGACATAATTCGATTCAACTGGGATCTCGCTTCAGACACCGTTGAAATGGAGAGTCCTTAATGAAATCTTGTGTCCCTTCAATTTCTGCATAACGAAGCATGAAATTGTGATTTTTCTATGGACTGGGTTTCTGACTAAACCGAGACGAAGATCTAGCGTTTGTATGGGTATGGGTTCTGAGAAATGTAAAATGAATGATGCCGAAGGAGTTGTCGAGATGGGTTTCAAAAACCAAACCTGTGAATAGTCGATGTTGTAGAATGAATTGGATGTGTTTCAGTCCTGAAACCTTCGAATAGATGAAATCCACTGGGAAAGAATCAGAGGTGTTTCAGTTACAAAACCTTGGAGTTTTCGGTGGACAGTTTGCGGAAGGAGATGAGAAGATTTTAGATTCGTTGAAATATACCTTACATCAATAAGAAATATAGGCCTAACATTAAACAATAATTAATAATATAGCACATTAGAAAAAAATGAATATACTTAAAAGAAAAATGGAAACTAGAGGTGTGCGTACAGTTTGATGATGAGATGTCGACATTCGGATCAGCACAAAAAATTGAAGTCGAAACAGAAATCAAAATCGAAACGTAAGATCTTGGATTGGAAAACCTAATTTTTATTGATCCAGATATAATTGATGCGTTGACGAACCTGATTAATGAAGATAAGCCGCCTACATTCGAAGGTCATCCCGAGTGTAGATCTGACCCCAATGTCGCATTTTGAGGTTTACGAATCGGATTTTTGTGAAACCCTTGTACGCATCAAAGAATTTCGTTGAAGAAAGGGTGAAGGGGGATTCAAAGGTTGCGGAGGAGCCAGACATAGAAGAATTTAAGGAAGAATAGCAGTATGGATGTAAGCGAATCCGGTAGGGAGGATTGGAAATGTGATTGGGGTGTGGGGATATCGTTTGTTTTGTGGGAGATAACGGGAGAGGTGTTGCCGGATGCTGGAGGCAGTAGGCAGAAAGGAGGTTGTGGAAAACGGGGGATCTAAAACCATAGGAGTAGAGGGACTTGAATGCCAGGGAGAGATGCGGGAGGAAGAATCCCGATGGAGCGAGGGATGGCCATCGTCGAATGCGAGATGCGGGAGGAAGAAGACCGATAAGGTCAACCCTAAGCGCGAATGCGTAGGGCGGAGAAGCCGTCAGTGGATGTTGAGAATTGAAGGGTACGGGGGGTGTTTGTGAGGAATTTAGTGGGTATTAGTGTAATTGGAAGGGGAAATTTGGCGACGTGGAAGTTTTTGGTGGTGACACATAGGCCTGGGTACACCCATGTTTGGTAAATATAGTGGATGTAGAGGTTTTTGTGAATTTAAATGAAAAACATCCCCTTCTGGATACGAGTAGGTAGAGGCGACTCTAGAACAGAAGCACTTATGATTGAAACTTCAATATGGAGTTTTGGTCTTGACCTGGGGTATCCTGTTACATGACAACGGGCCTTTCCCCACTCTTTTTTATGAAACTCCCGCGGGATATGCTTAGGATAATTCACATTTTCTTTATAAACCATTATTAATGATTCATGATTAAATACCTCCTTAAAGAAATTTTATTATATGATTATGGATTATATGCGTAATCATTTAAATTTACGTTAGGTATTTTAAAGTGTGGAATTATAAATTACGATTCATAAAATAAGTTACTGTATTCCATTGTCAAAAAATGTCACATAGTGGAAGAAATGGAAACCATATAAATGCACTTAATCAATGTAGGTATTTCCCTCCAACTCAAGATAATTATAGTGGCATCAGTGATGTAACAAGTACTAGAAAAATTATTACAAGAATGGAAAAACTCACTCAGGTTATGAATAATAACCTTACCCATATGGGGAACCCTGATCCATAATGTGGAGGATCAATGTTAGACGACATCCTGAGGAATCAACCACCAATATGGAATGGGACACCAAATCCATTTTTAGCTGAGCAATGGATATATTCCGTGGAGAAAATATTTCATGCTCTAGGGAGTAGCGAAAGTGAAAAAGTTGTCATGGTAGTTTATCGCCTCACAAGATATTCATATCAATGGATGTCATTAATCCAAAACAAAAAGGGTGATAAAGAAGTATCAAATATGGAATCGAGGGAGTTTAAGGAACTTTTCTTATAAAATTACATACCTCGTGAACATCGGGAGGATATTGAATGACAATCTCTGAGTTTGAGTCAAAAGGAGGATAAGAGTGACGCAAATTATGAGGAAAAAATTACAAGGATAGCACGGGATGAATAAGATTATATATGTAACCAAAGGAGTAATATTGATCGATTCTTCGATGGGTTAAAACCATTTTCCCAACAAGAATTAGTCTCATAATCCTTCTTATCATACAAAGATATTATCTCATGATCTATTAAGAGGGACAGGTAATTATTTATGTCTTATGACATTAAAGAAAAGAAAGAGTAGAAGAGATATGTTGAACACTCTGGAAATGGAAATATATGGAAGAAGAGAAAAGTTGAATTTCCATCCTGTAGTAAATGTGGGATGAAACACCCTGGTATTTGCTAGATGAAAATGGGAGTCTATTACAAGTGTGGTAAAAAAGGCCACCAAACTCATTATTGCAACGGAAAGAAAGAGTTTTTCAATGTTTAATTCTACAATTTTAGATAAATTTGGTATTATGAAAATTAATTTCATTAGCTTTAGTGAAGCATACCTCTGAAAAGGCCATGGGAGAATGGTGAAGCTTATGTAATCACTACTATTGAGGTTGAAGCTCCGAATGATGTGGTGGCTGGTAATTTTATTGTTTACTCATGTTTAGAAAATTCTTTATTTGATTCTAGATCATCACATTGCTTCTTATCTTCCTAGTTTGCTAAGAAATTTAGATACTTTTAATTTAATTTAACAAGGGTGTTGTCAGTCAAAACTTATAAGTGATGTATCATTGAAATAAATTTTTGTGGATCAGTTCCCATAAAGGGAATATAAATGTACTTTATCTGCTGATCTTATCTTTAAACTCATGATTGAATTTGATATAATCCTCCTTATGGAATCAAATTCATAACATGATTCAAAAATTTATTGTAAGAATAAAGAAGTTGCAATTTTAGATGATGATAAAGAATACCTTATCTTTAGGGTAGAAACGTCACCACCTGATTAGTATCATGATCCACACACAGTAGATCAAGTATAATCAATTATTGGGTAGGAAGAGATTTAATTAACTATGGGTGGGAAAAATAATTTTCAAATAGAGGATATACTTATTGTGAAATAAATTGTTGATGTGTTTCTAGAGGATTTACTAGGACATCCTCCAAAATGAGAAATTGAGTTTTCATTGATTTAATTATTGATTCAATTCCCATATCAAAGACCCCTTATAGAATGGAAACTGTGGAATTAGTGGATCTAAATTATTAACTAGAGGATTTGAGTAATAAAGGATTTATTCTTCCTAGTGTTTCTCCATGAAGAGCCCCTATTCTTTTTGTTAAGAGGAATGATGGATCTATGAGGTTGTCCATTGACTACATGGAGATCAATGATATAACAATAAAGAACATGTATCCACTACATCAAATTGATTATTTATTCGATCAACATCATGGTGCTAAATATTATTCAAATATTGACCTTCAATTTAGATATCATCAATTGTGTGTGAATAATGAAGACAATACAAAAATATCATTTCGAACCATGTATGGGCATTAAGAGTTTTTTGTGATGCATTTTGGACTAACTAATTCCTCCTCTATTTTCATGGATAAAAATAATAGAGTTTTCAAGTAATATCTTGATGAATTTTTTATGATATTTATTGATTATATCTTGGTTTACTCCAAATGTTATGAATATCATGGAAATCACATGCACACTATTTTAACAACTATTAGATGAAATGAATTATATGGGGTGTTTTAAAACTGTGAATTATGAATTTTGGAGATTTATTTTCTTGGTTATATTGTCTCTAAGGATATAATCTATGTTCTTACTTATATGGAAAGATCAATACATGAATGGCCAGCACCTATGAGTATTACTAAGGTGCATATTTTATATTCGTTTAGCTGGTTATTTTTAGCGTTTCATCCAAAAATTGACTTGATTGCCTATCCCATTAACCAATCTCACTCGTAAAGTGGTTATATTAGTTTGGAAAAAAGAGTGTGAATAATTTTTTGAATAAATTAATATAAGATTAGTCAATTATCCTATCTTGTCTCTTTCATCATGGAATGATGTGTTTGTTATTTATAATTATACTTCCATGAAAAGATGTGGTTGTTTCCATATGCAGAATGATAAATTTGTTGCCTATCCATCACAACAACTAAAAATTCTGGAACAACACTATCACACTCATGATATTGAGTTAGAAACTATAATCGTTACCTTGAAGATATGGAGACACTATCTATATGGTGAAAAATTTGAGATATATACATATCATATGAGTTTGAAGTATATTTTATCACAGAAAGAACTCAACATGAGGAAAAGATGATGGCTTGAACCACTCAAAGATTATTATTTCACTATACAATACCACCCGGGGAAGGAAAATAAGGTGGGAAATTCTTTGATCAGAAAGGATAATAGATATTCGAACAAGATGAGAGTTTAAAGGGATCCTATGTTCATAGATATAGAAAAGATATTTATGGGAATAATAATGGAAGGTGAAACATCAATAAATTTTCAAATGGTCTACTAACAATCTTTACTAAAAAAGGGTTAAAAGTACACAGAATGATGATTAGGAGTTTCAATAGAAAATTAAAGCTGTGAATGATGGTAGATTGATCAACTTCATATATGATGATGTGATTTTGAAATTTGGGAAGAGAAATTTTGTTCCAAACATACTAGATCTAAAAAATGGTATTTTTGGATGATGGGAACAGCTCCAATTTCTCTATACACTCTGGTAACACTATGATGTATAGAGGTATGAGGGAAAACATTTGGAGGGAAAACATGAAGAGGGAGATTGCTGATTATGTGTCAAGATGTATGGTCTATAAATGGGTGAAGGATGGAAGACAACATCATAGAGGGGTCATGCAACCTTTTACCATACCTGAGTTGAAATGGGATGATATTACAATGGACATTTTCATAGGGATATAATAGACTCTTAGAAGGAATGGTTCAATATGGGTCATTGTTGAACGTCTAACCAAGTCAGCACATTTTCCTACAATAAGAGAAGGTTTACCACTTGAACATTTAACAAGGCTATATATTAATGAAGTTTTAAGACTCCATGGTGTAATGATATCGATTGTTTCTAATAATGATCCCCAATTTACACCAAGATTCCGGAATAGTCGTCAAAAGTTCCTAGATACTGAACTTCATTTAACCACTGCCTACCACCCCAAAACTAATGGACAATCAGAATGGACTATTCAAACCTTAGAACACATGCTGAGATCATTATCACTTGACATGAAATGTATGTGGGATAAATATTTACCTATGGTATAATTTTCTTATAACAATATCTTCCATTGATTTATTCAAATGGCACCATATGAAGAATTATATGGAATGAGATATCGCAAACCAACTTGTGGGGATGATGATGGTGAAAAAAATTCATCGGACCTGAACTTATCGAGGAAGCAATGGAAAAGGTGAAGATTATCCAAACCCAAATCAAAGCCGCTCAAAGTATGAAAAAGAGCTATTCCTATAAACAAAAGAAAGGATTTGGAATTTACCGAAGGAGATCATGTTTTCAGGAAGGTATATCATTGGTATGGTGTTATATGATTTGATGTGAAGGGTAAATCAAGTCCTAGGTACATCAGACCATTCTCAATTCTAGAACGAATTGGAGTTGTAGCATATTGTTTGGAATTTCCTCTATCTCTCTCCAAGGTTCATGTTGTGTTCCATGTATCATTGTTGAGAAAATAAATGCTTGACCCAAAACATGTACCCACCTATAAATAAATAGAACTGGAACCCAATCTATCTTATTGTGAAGATCCTGTCAAGATTCATTATACCAGAGAACAAGTGTTGAAAAATATGATGACTCGTCTGGTAAATATTCTATGGAGAAACCATACGATGGAAGAGGCAATGTGGGTACCCAAGGAATATATGATAAAGAACCACCCTAATATTCTTATGAAGTGGTATTTTAGATACTTTTAGGTTGAAATTATTTTAAGTATGGAATAATGTAACACCCCATGCTTCTGCGGTGCATTTATCTTTGAATAATACAATAGCTTCCGATGTACGTAAATTCAAGTTCTTCCACAACTCGAAAAATAAAACTCACCGTTATAAATAATAATAACCAATTTTTAAAATATTAAAAATTTTATTTTCATAAATAGACTTCAATTTTGGATTCAAAATATAAAAATTAGCATAGGGTAAATTTTTGGTATTTTTCTGGAAACTTTAAATTCTGGATGAATAGTGAAAAACACTACGTTATTGTCTAAAACCTACTTTGTATTTAACTAAATAATTATTTTATTTAAATTTATTTTAGGTGAAAATAAAAACATAATACCAATATAAGTTCAATTTAATTCATTAGAGTCATTTTATAACAAAATTTTATGTATAAAATTTTATTTAATTTTTTTATTGTCTTTTACCCACCTTCTATGTACATTTGAAAATTTGCATAAAACATAATTTTACCTCATCTATGAATTGAATTTTAAAACTCAAAGAGACACTATTGAAATTAGTATTTAAAATTTGGTTCAATGGGATGAAAATAATTTTTGGTGAGAAGTAATATTTGAATTTTATTTACCACGGTTAAAATTAAATATGGTAATTAAATGTAAAAATGATATTATAATAACCCTAACACCTTTCCTAAGTCTATTGGATAACTATAATTCAAAAAACATCAACTCTAGGAGTCAAATATTATTGTTTTTATCCACTTGGATTAGATTAGGACATTTATTATTATTTTATATAAAGAAGAGTTAAAAGTGTAAAAATCAATGTTTAATAACTAAGCTATTTTTAATATATGGTTATACATAATATAAATTAAACTAAAAATATTAATTAGAAAGATAAGATTATTTCCTACAACATGTTATTTTATATATAATTTTTAAGCATTAAATATTTAAATTTATTTACGACACAATGATGATGGTGTTATTACCTTATTATTGAATGATTAAAATAACTGATATTGTAAATATTAATATATTTGTAAATTGTGACATTTGATGTATTCTAATTTTATTAGGTTAATATTAAATGTTATGGTTGATCAAATAAATTATGTTTTAGGTTATAAATTTGTAATGACTTTCCCAAAAACCAAATACTAAATACTGTCAAAATTGACAAAAATGAGTTTTTAAAAACAAATACGACATTTTTAATTAATATAATATTTCTAAAAATGTAAGTTTTATCCAAAGGATGTATATAAGGTTATATATATCAATATTGAACCAATTGAGTTTCTTTTGGATTTTTATTGTAACCTTATTAACCATTTATTATAATAATACAAGAATACATGGTAAAAGTTAAACTACTTAACTAAGAGGTAAATCTAAAAGATAAGGTAAATAAGGTGATCTAAAAAGGTCTAAATCATATTGTTTGAAAATATTGCGATGTATCCCCAACTTATCATCAATAAAGAACATTTTGGAGCAATTATAAACTGAATATGATTGTAAAAAAAATTAATATTTCATGCTCTTCCTAAAGTGACCATCACCTCTCTTATAAAAGTATATTTCACCATCTCTAAAAATCGCACAACAAATTCCATTTGGATCAGCCAAAACCTGATCAAATATCCTACCAACTACCCTCACAACAACATAGAGGCTTTATATTGATCACTATTAAACCAAAAAATATTTTTTGATCAAATCAAAAATAAGCACCTGAAGAAAAGGTAATAATTTCACCACCTCTTTCAATGTTCTTTTCTTCTTCCACTTCCACATTCATTGTTGTTTCCATACCACAATAACAACTATATTATCTTATAATTACATTGATGTTACTATAAATATTGTACAACAATATTTATTATTCTATCCTTCCTATGAATGACAATGTCACCATACGTGTGAATGTACGACTTACCGTCTCCACGTCATGGTGTAGTTTGTTATCCAACACTTCATTATTTGGATGGGTATAATAATGAGTATAATTGATTTAAATAATAAATATAACATATTAATGATTATGTATAGATGATATAACATCAAATTACATATGATTTCACCCTCAATATAATGGTATTATCGCTCATGCGTACGTATAGATTACCGTCTCCATGAACATGATGAGATTCATTCCCCATCATAACCATTAAAGGATAATTTTGATATTAGGATTAAAAATAATGTTTAAGAACATAATATAATTCTTGATATGAATCAAATAATTCCTATCCACAACAAACATGGCTTACATAACAAAGAATATAAAGGAACACAAATTAGTTAAAACCCAAATCAATGATACTACTGAAATATTATTAACCAAGAAATATTAGAAGTTCATATATGATATATTATTTATAATTGTGGTTCTTTGATAATTTAATAAAAATTATTTAACTATTATATAAGAGGTTAAATTACCCTCGACCAAGGAAAAGTACAAGTAAAGGGCTAATTCTACAATCTCTTTATTATTTGAGGTTGTTTTATGTGATTATCTACTCGAACCTCTTTATCATCCACATCTGTGTTTCTTACAAATGTATTTCAATTTTTTTATAATTTCCAAGACTATGGGTAAAATTTATTGATACCCATTTATGACTTTTTATTATAATTTTATAAATTAGTTTTTCCATCATTTTTCAATCATGGACCGTTACATCATTTTTGACAAAATTTAGGAAAGAATTTTTTCTAACTAATATGACAAGTGCATATAGTTTTTCCTATTATAACACATTCAAAGATTCCCTTAACTACTTTTAAGAATATTTAAAAAATAAATGTTTCTTTTATAATTATTTAACTTCTAAAATATTTCAAAATAAAAAGAGATATTTCCCTCAAATAGTTTTGATTTCATCTATTTTGACATCCTTTGATGGATTTTACACTTGATTGATGTTGAATTATTATGATATAACATTCCATATTGTAATGATGGTTTTTCGATATGTTTAAATTTGGATGTTTTATTTTTATACCATTCATTGTTTTTTGTTAATGTATTATCATTTCGTATGCTAGTTTTAATACAAATGTTTATGTTATGTTTCAGCCTTTTCATATTAGGAATGCATTGGACATAGTAAGTGAAGGGAAGAGCTCACTATAGCTCTTTGATGCATCGGTATGTATCATGAGACAAATTAGTTTATTGGCACAAGGCCTTGAAAAAATATTATTTGTAGTCTTGGCATGAGGCTTTAACTACGTAGTTATGATGTCCAGCATGATGCATTCCATAATTATGAAATTGCCTATAGATTTTACATGTGATTATTAGACATGTAGAATATCCATGGGAATATGTAATGAGAATTAAGTGATTTATCTTTTTCAAATTATGCTGATGTTTATTTTTAAACATCATTTATTTTAGACATATACATTTCCTTAAAAAAATTATATTTATGGATGTTTCCCCTATATTCTTATCTATACAGTGTACCTGAGCTCACCTATTTCTATGTTTTATTTTTCCCAGGATTTGAAGAATTATAAAATGGAAATATTGAAGGGATAGTATAAGGGAGATGTATGTGTTCAAAGGAGACCCAATTTTGTTGTTTTCCATTTTATAATTTAACATAAAACTTATTTTTGTATCTAGAACTTAAAAGGATACTCAACAGATCAGTCATTCAGGATTAGATCACTTGTGATCATGCTTATGTTATGTAATAATGCACCGACTGTGGGTAACTATGGACTGTGCATTACAAAAACTAGTCACTAAACTATATACACAGTTCACATGACTATTAAATTGGAATCTTTTTGGGAATAAGTCACCTTAACCCCCCACAACACCTCAAACAGTATATTTTAGCACATGAATGGACCGGAGTGGTCTGAGAAAATACACGGGTAACGAAAGATATCATGGAAAATAAATACATTTAATGAAAATCCTTAAATAAAGTCAAAGGGTTATAAAATGAATGAATCAGATATTGATATTCATTTCTAGTTACTTTATAAATTTGATTCATAAATAGGTTCATTCAATATTTTGAATTTGAACTATGTGTAGCACCAGGTTTGAGTACATTCGGAAAAACATAATAATTCATAGGAATACTATGTATCTCTTGAAAAATGACAATAAATAACTCCCATATAATTGGAATTTCTTCTTAGGTGTAGTTTCACCCCAATAATCTATTTTAGGTAAAAAAAATTATCATTAATAAATAATTATAAAATGATGTTATTTTTCATTAGAGATTCATATTTATACTCAAATTGATAGATCATCATAGGATGTTTAGGAATATAAAATATGCATTCCATTACTAATCAATTGATATGGGATATATATATATATATATATATATGAATTCAGTCCATGCCAAGAAGTGTATTAAATATATCTATTTAAAGAATAAAATTAAAATCATGAAGAACCTTCCCAAATAATTTGACTTCAAAATATTAATAGTCTATATATTTTATCATCATTCAATTATGATTCAATATTGGTAATTAAAATCTAAGTCATGAGATTTTAATGTAATATTCCATGAAAATTCAAAAAATAAAAATATGTGTGTAAATACTGTATAAAAAAAATGCATTATACTTACTAGATTGGATGTTACATATTCCTTTAACCAATTCATTATCTAAAGTCACATAAATAATTTTTAAAACATGATATTTAACATTGTATCTTTTTTAAATATGTTTTGATGTTGATTCTCATGATTAACTTTTAGATTCCAATACTAAATAGAAACATTCTCATACTAATAACTTTTGATATTTTAAAGTATTGGTAATTCATTCTATGGATCATCTCTTCATTCACATCATTATATATTTTTTCACATGAAATTAATAATCAATTTACCAATGAATTTTTTTCCTCACATGATGTAATTACATGTCCCAATATGAATATTTATTGGATTATTCATTCCATACATATTCACTAATGGAATGATCATATTATTCACTACATATATTTTATGATTATTATTTTCTTTAACTTAAATCACAATTTCCATATCAAAACTATGGGATTGATGGGTGACTTTGACCTAACTTTCTACCTTAACAATGCATTGAATGATTTCTTCATAACTACTAAATTCACTTCATTCAAACTCCATTAAATGACTTAGATTGAAGACACTATGTAATCTAAAAATCATTTATTAATTTAGGATTATAAGAGAACATGTATATCTTTAATGTGTTCTAGAACATTCCTCATAGGAACTAATTGATTCATAATCCTTGTACATTATATCAATAAATTCCTTCTATATATTTATACAATTAATATTATAAATGTACTTATTGAAAAACAACCTTATAAAAGGATCCCCTGAAATAAATTCCATTTATTAATTTTTCCTCTTTTTCATTATAGGAGTCCACCATTGATATGTATCACCTTATAAATGAAAATTATCTAAAATAATATTTTCATGTAAAACATATGGGAGAATAGAAAATACTATTTTTGTATATGATAATTCTACAAATAATTTAGATCTTAAAAAACCCACATAAAAAGGTGGATGTATCCAAATTATTAGATAAGCAGAATGCCCCTACCACATTTTCTCTTTTGGAAGTTCATCATAACTCATAAAATGATAATATATCATAAGAAAAAAAATGTTATTTTCAATTAAAGGCCCCAAATAATTTTTTTATTTTGAGTAAAATCATTTATTGTTCAAAAAAAAATTTGATAACAAACTTTTCCTCCACACTTATTATTTCTCATTAACCAAATTTCTTAATTTGAGGATCAAAAATATTATGAGAGACCAAATTATCATTAAAATCATTCATTATTTGTGTAAATGATAAAATTTAATTTCAATATATGACACATTATTTTTTCCTAGGAAACTTATAGATATCACCTATTCATATTCATTATAATTATTAATAAATAAAATATCAATGAACCGATGAATAATCCCCAGTAGTGTCTATCAAGGTGTGTAGTCTAAGATTCATTTTACATTAACTATTAATGATTGTGGTAATAATTAATATTATAATTTTAATTTTGTTTCTCATGTTTTTATTTTTTTCCAAAAAAACATAAATATTACAATATATATAGAGGGGTGAATTTTCTAAGAGAACCTCACTATTAATACTTTAACATAACATAATATCTTATCTTATTCATAGTCATATCCATAGGGTTCTCACTAATTCCTCTTCATAAATGTTTCAAAAAATAACATCACATTTATCCTATACTAACATAGGTGAAATAATTATATACATAAACATTACATCATGTTTTTTTAACATTTTTTAAATTTAATTCATATCAATTTAGGAAAACGAATGATTTAGTAACTTTATAAAACATAGTTACACAAACAAATATAACATAATAAATCTACTTCATCACAAAGTAAATTATACTTATCTATAACCTTTTATACATATATCATACATATGAGTTTTATTAATGTCATGTGAAAAATGAAATATAATAAATATTATGCTCATATGCTCAGTAAGGTTAAACCTCAGAGATACAACTTATCAATCATAAGGGCATGAGAACATGATCATAACATTTTGAAATTATAACATGGAATTTTAAAATCATTATCATGAGTCACATGATAAATCTTGGTTGTTAATATGTTATGAATCAAAATGAAATCAAATAAAATAACCCAAGAGAAAAAAGCATTATCATAATATAATGTCAAAAAAGTGTTTTATAATCTGTGTAAAAAATAATATTTTTGAACTCTTTTATCATGGTTAGACAGAAAAACATTGACCTCATGATAGTATTGATACAAATACTTGTATACATTCATTGATATTTTTAAAAACTCTCATGTAACTTCATTTGTGATTCATATAGCATCCTTTTTATCCTTTAATCTCATAATACCTTAATTTTTATACAATGTATTTGAGGTTTATAGTAGAAAAAGTCCTCAAATAATCAAAATCAATTCATATATATACCAAAATATCACATAAACATTAATCATTTCATATTAGAATAACCATTAGTAAAAAAATGATTTAATCATGATTTTCTACTCACAATCAATAACCTTGTTAATAATGAATATCAAGAGAAAAAACTAATAATACTCGAGTGATTTATTTCTATCAATAGTGTTTTTTAGAATTTTTAAACATTAATTTTAATGAGAATTTTTAGGAAAATATACTTTTCATTGGGAAATTAGATAACAAAAATCTAAAAACATCCAAAAAATAATATGATTTTTTTTTAAAATACAAGGAATATTGTAAAGTAGACGTCAGTGAAAATAGTAATCGTGACATAGAGAAAATGTATTTATATAGAATACTTTAGGAAAATGATTTTATGCACACATTTATAAAAAATCAAATTCACTTAAAAATTAATGATGAATAATTTTAATTCTTTTAACAAAAAACTCAATCATTTTATAAAATTATAGTAATAAATAATTTATAAATATTAAAAAATACTAATTAAAAAATTTTAATTAAAATATGGAAATGGATGAATATGATTCTCTATCAAATATGAAAAAATAATTCTTGTGTAATTCTTTTAGAACATTTAAATGATTTTAAAAAGAAAAATTATAGGAAAATATTTAATTTATATAAATAACCAAAATATAAAAATGTTAATAATGTTTTTTATATATAGATCATATAATTTTATCATCGAAATATTTATACAATATCATAGGGAAAATGAAATTTTATCGTAAAATATCCACCTAAAATCTGAATTTCATTATATGCACTCTAACCTAAATATAATTAATATAAAATAAATTGATGTATATAAAAAAATAATATATATATTTTCAATGTCATGTTTTATTAAAAAAAATATTTTCTCTAAACCAATTTTCTTATAAAACCTTATTAGAATCAAAATATTTGGTTTTCAATATTTTTTTTCAAAAACAATTTATGTTACTTCTAGTCCATGTACTATTTTAATATATCCATCATATATATAATTATATTAATGTTATTAAAATCATTTGAATTGTTTATATACTTATATATATATTTCTATAAAATTGAAAGATAAAAAATGAATTACAACATTCATGAAGATGGTAGCATGTACATACAAATGTAATCTATAACCATTTTCCAAATAAAATACAGAATGTATAATTATATATTATCATTAATTAATAATAAAAATTTCTTAAAAATAATAAATTTTTAAATCCATAAATTTATCCTGCAGTGTTTGGTAGAAATGGGAATTTAATCATATATATTCATTGAATAGGAGGTTCACATGTACGCATGAGTCATACATTCATATACAATCTAATAAATATATATTGATATATTTGATTGCATAATCATAATAAAAACCGAGTATATATATGATACTAATGTGATCATGTTATTATGTATTAAATATGAATTTAGGATATAGACTAATAAACTAAATTGAAGGATAACTATTATGATTTTTACCTCTTCTTTAAAAGAAGTCATTTTTCTTACACCTTCACCCAGGAATGATTGGACTTTGTACAAGACTATGGAAGGTTGGATGAATGGAATTATAATAGTAAGATAATAGTGCTGAAATTTTTTTAAATAGATGGATCAATATTTCTAAAAATTTTAGAATAGTAGGTTCCCTTTTTGATGTGTGGGAGCAAACACACATTGAAATTCATAATATATTTAAATAAATAATGATACATTCTTGTAAAAATAAATCATAACATAAATAAATTATACTATTGTAGTTGGGGTTTGGATTAGTTGTAAGTACCTCGTAATCCTACATGAAAAATGGGGGTTTAAACCCCATTGGGTAAAGGTACTATAGTAGTATTGTAGTAGTGGTGGGACTGTAGCGATGAAAGTTACTGTAGCAGCGGCAGGGACACTGTAGTCGTGGCGAGACTTTGTGGTACTCTAGCAAGCTGGTACTGTAGCAGTAGAATTCACAAAATGGGTCTTGGTCCAAAAAATTTGGCCTACGGGCCATGTAATGGGCTAAATTCCCACTATGCCTTTGGGCTATGTCATGGGTCTACCTGTACCCAATTAAAAGTGGTATTTTCTTGGCTTTAATAATAAATGTGGCTTCAACACCAACATTTCAAAAAAAATTAATTATATTTTACAAGAATATTGAGACAAAATATATGTATCTAATTATAATTTTATATGTTTATGTTCAACTAAAAACCACATCTCATAGTTTTACCCAACCCAGTAAACACTTTATCCATCACCAAGGTATCATGTTTTAAATAATTTTACAAATCATTATGATTTAAATATAATGGGGAATAATCTCTAAAATTTATCACGATGACTCCAATTAGATAATCTATCTTATCAAATTTAATTTTTATATTTTTGAGATGTTAATATTATAATAAGCATGAAAAATTAAATTTAAAACTGTTTTTATCTGAATGATCATTTAGGCATAAAATTAAAATTACATTAATTATTTTCTGAGTGGGATGAATAAAATTAATGTTAATTTTTTTGTATATATGATCATTGGAATTAATTTAATACCCTAGTAAATAAAATATTATTTATCTTTTTAAGATAAAAAATATATTATAAATATTAAAACCATTTTATGATATATAACTCTTTCGTATATAGAATTATTTTTTCCATTACTAAAAATTAGATGACAAATATAATGGTGATAGTTAACAAATTAAAAATTAATTTTGATAAAAAAATATATAATACTAATAAATATTATATTTGAAGAATAATATTTAATATGTTGAAAGATATATATGATCAAAACCTTAAGACAATTTATAATCTTACGATATTCTTAAAAATATAGTACTTATTCAATATGAATTTATCAAAATAAAAAAATTAGTAATATATATATATATATTATAATTAAGTTAATCTTATTTATTCTGTCCACTCTAATGGTTATGTAAAAATGGTTTAATATATCATTGTTCATTTACATACAGTGTGTCATGTAATAAATTATATTAAATAAATCATTATTGATTAAAATGTAATATTAATAAGACATTGTGGGTAATATATAAAATGAAATTAATCAATTATTGATTAAATGATATGGAAATTCATTAAACCAAATGAAGATTCCGACCCAATGAAATAATTTTGTTTGGTTTTCTATAAATGTGTAACAAATGAGCCAAGGGTATAATAAAATATGAAGAATAAAAATAGTAACCCAAGAAATAATAAATAATAATAAACTAAAATTTGTATTAGATACAACTGTTTAAAAATTAATTATATAGTTTGTCAATCAAAGTAAATATCTATTTGAAAATGATATTGGAGATAAAATCGGCATGATATTTGTAATTTAGGAATAAAAATAGATTTCTAGGGATACTAGGGGATTTAAATTAAAATTTTATTAAATGAATAAAATTTTAATACATATAACTATGAGGTATGTGATTATTCAATTTAAAATAAAACATGTATGAAAAAAACCATATTGAAAATTTAAATTGAAAATTAAAAAATGAATCTATTACCACTTTAATATTTTTTTATCGAACTCTTATAGAAGATATAATGTGTCATGTGTGATAAGAACATGTAAATCTAGGGGTTTATATATACTATTTTAAGTAAAATTATTTTTCTATAGTTCATGGAGAATTTAATGGTGAATTTATATCATATGGGTAATTTTTGGGAGTTTCATTGTTGATAAACTTGATTTTGGGAAACCTTGTGATTATCGTGTGGAGAGGCACAATCTTAGGGATAAGCACATTTTTCATGTTGTGTGATGGGTTTTTAAAAACATTGAGATAATAGATAAAACTTTTTGGTACATTTGGTTCATATAATTGGTCATTTCATGGTTGGTAAAAAAGTTGTAAAACTATATAACAAATCCTCGAGACCTTCCAATAATAACATCATTTTTTATTATCACAAATTTTTTCCCTAAATTATAAAATCAATTCTCAACTTTCATACTCCATATGATTAGGATGAACCATGGTATCCTAAGGAGGATCTCTAACATTATTCCCTCCCAATCAATTGATTTCATGAGTTTCTTTCAATAGATTCTTGGAAAATGCATCCTTTGTTTCCCACTTCGATCCTTTATTCCATATTTTATCTTGGTATTTGCTTGTCTATGAACCATAAAACTAATGTGTACAATTATAGGTCTTTTAGAGGATATATTATTGGTTCATTTGGTGTATAGGGATTATATTGGTCATTTTTATTCTTATTTTTTTGCACTTAATATAAGGATACATATTATGATGGGATTCAAAACTATTTTCACTACTTTAAGGTGGTTGTTTATATAAAATATACTTATTTTGGAATTAAAATTTTTAATTAAGTTTCAAAAAAAATTACAGGGAATTCATGATTATATTTTGAATCCTTTTGATTTTTTATATATTTTCATATTAATATGTGGTTATTTAAAATTTATTATCTTCTAAATTCCATGATTACATATTTTAAATTTACTTTCTATGATAATTTGAAGTGCAAATTTTGATTATAGAAATAGATTTTATTACATATATTAGATTTTAATCCACAATATGGGTTATAATAAGTGGAAATGTTATATTAATATTACATTAATTCTAATAGAGGGGTTGACCCGAATGTATTTATTAAAAGTGGTTTTAAAATAAATTTTAAATATGGAATTGTAATGATTTTTTGGATTAACCTCTATGAAAATGACACAATCGATTACCAAATTGTTTATAAAAGAAATGGATGGCCTTTGGCCTTCATTTGTATTTCATGTTGGTAGGACCATTCTTTTAACATTTTTATTATAGTTTGATATTTTAATTATGATATTTTCAAATATTTATATGATTAACCAAATGTTTTATATTAATTTTTTTGATTAATGTATTCAAATTCTAATGTATCTTTTAACCAATGGACTCAGATGACTCCATAGTTTTAATTTTATATATATGAAAATCCCCTCTCAATTTCCCCAAGAGTTTTTTATATATTATGTGTTTTTATTATCACTATTTTATTATTATTATTCCCTTAATATGGGAATATATTTTATTATAAAATCAATACAAGACATATATATAGTTATATTTTATTTTAGGGTTTGAGGGGAGAGTTTTATATAATGAATTTTGTGCTAATTTTGTATTCATGTTCTCATGCCTCATATATTTATTTATCAGGGGATACTAAGTATTATTTGAGAGATGTATGATTTTATTCTTATAGTTAATACAAATACTACTAGTGTCCCACGAAATTATGCTAAGAAAAAGGTTAATGGTGACTATTTTAGAAATAAGTCGGTGTGGTCCAGTAAGATGGATTATGATTCTGATGAAGCAAATACAGATGTTTGGTCTATGATTGAATTTGAAAAATATAGATTTATCTGAATTTATCTATAATAGGGTAGAGCATTTGAAATAATCAATTACATGGAAGTTTGATAACATTTGTTATTTTTATCTACTATTTGATAGTTTCCTTCATGTTTTTAATATTTTTTTGGATCCTTCATTTAATATGTTCTTCCAAAATTATTGGTCCCCCATTTTTCTTCTTAAAAAATGGGGTATTGGTTTGATTTATCAGGAAACTGGATTTCAAAGATTCATGGAATACATTATTTTCATTTAAAGACTATTGAGAGGGATTTTAATTTGATTTCAAAAATAGTTGATTTTCAAATAAAGGCTTCATCTGATTTAACATTTTTGAAATTTATGTTTTCATTTTAACAAACCAAATGAATTATTTTCAAATTTTTTTACATATTAAAAATCAATTATAATTATTAATGATTAATTTTTAATTGGAATATTCCAATGGAATGTTTTCATAGTGTTTAGATTTAGTTTATGAAATCTAAGATGAATAGTTTGTTAAATATTTATATACATGGTAGTTTTTTCACATGTATTATTTTTGTAATTCCTATTATCATATTATATATTAAAAATAGAATTTATGAATTTCATTATGAAATTTATTCTATAATCATAGTTGGTGGGAATATGCAAGGTTTCATTTCTCATGCCTATATATTTTAGGAACTATTTTTTTCAATAAGATTCATCTATTATCCATAAGGATGTAATGGAGTGAGTTAGTTTGTCGATATGTCTCATATTTTATAGGTATATGGTTTTGGAAATGGATCATGTTTGTTTTATTATGTTTTATTTAAAGATATATCTTTAGAAACTAAGAATCAGAAATCTTGTTGTCACATCCATTTGTTAATTGTATTTGTTTGTTACATACTGTATTGCATTTATTACGAATGGTGTTTTCTATTTAATAATTTTTTTGATCATTGTTATTTTTGTTAGTATTTTTTTAATGTTATTTTAATTTGAAATCCGTTAAATTAAATTTCATATATATATTTCTAATAAATTGATTGTACTTTCCCGAATATTATTTTTTATTTGACATTCACATATATCATATTTTGTAAAATTAATTCTTAAAGGGATTCATCTTATTCATAGGAACTATATTTAATCCCATGGTGAACATTAATTACCTTTGGTCCTTGTGGATAATAATTTCAATATTCAAGGTGATTGAAACCAATTATAGTTTGATATAAAATGTTACCAAATCCATTGTTTTTATTTTCATGATCATAAACTTCATAAGTATCTCTCAGTTATTTGTTGATGCCTCGGTAGAAATTATATAATTATTTTTTGGGATTTAGTGGTATTGGATGTGAGAATCTAGCTAGGTATTTGGATCATAATCCTTAATCATTCAACAGAATATATTTTTCAAATTCTATGTTTTTGTAATTATTTTGTTAGATATTTTGGATTTAGATTTAGTTTGATGATTTTTACCCATTAGAGAATATATTTTAATTTGTGAGTAATTTTTATAAATCATTGACAATGTTAAAGGTAACTAGTGTTGTAATGTTATTTCATAAGTATTAGGAATCTATGTATAACCCATAGAGTTTTATTCTTTCCCCATCAGATATAGAGTTCCATAGTTTGTTCACAGTTCCCAACCTATGTTCTAATCCATGTGCATAATTATTTTTTCCCCATTAAATGTTGTATGAATCTTTTCAGTTATTGAATTATATTAGATTCAGATTCATTTGTATGATATTGATTGAGAATTACATTTTATGATATTAGTGGTCATTCTTGTTATCATTTATTGAATGTTAGTGTAGTTATTTGGTTACGATTTATTTTAATTACGTTTCCTGAAAAATAATTTAATCTTGATATTATTTTTTAAAATAAAAAAAATCAAATTATGATTTTTTTAGATGAAGAAATTATCTTATATTTTATGGAATGATATATGAAATTTTTATGTCAACTATTATTTTAGGGAAATGTAAAAAATGTTTTTTTTAATTTCACTACGAATTAATGTAATTAACCAAATTCAAAAAGGGATTATAAAATTATTTATGGATTAAATTTCAAACCATTTTTTGACAACATATTTGTAGGATATTTACTTTTGATAACAATTAATTGGATTATGTAGTTTTCAAAATTGAATTTTATTTTGAATGTAATTTTTCACTATGCCTTTCTTGTGTGATGTTTGTTCCATAAAGGGTTAATTTTTGCCAACAATGTATGCATTTATTAGTTTTAAATAATATTATCTAGTTGTGTATTTTTAGAAATAACATAGTTAGCATTAGAAAATTTAAAATAAAAGAATATTTTATTTATATGAATTTTATTTTCCTGGTTTCAGTTGTTCATATTTGGATTTTCGCACAAGCTTCTGATGGTTACAATTTTATTATTTTTTCAGCAGTGAAATATTATTCATAATGTCTCATGTTTATTATTGTATTCTTCCTAATATATTCAAAATTGTTTCTTTAGTTCAAAAACCCAAATATACATATTGTGTAGTGGTGGAAATGGAATCTTCGTAGATATTGGACTCTATATCATACTTATTTTAACCATATCCACCTACATTCTTTGGTTATAGTTGATTAATGAAAATTATAATTTTGATTTAAATTATGGAGGTGGCCCCAAATTCTATTATAACACAAAATTCCATTTAGATGCGATATATCATTAGATTCATTACTAGTTATAGTTGTGTGTAGTTAGATTTTATGGTACCTTCTCATCTTCCTAAATAAACATATTTACGATTAATTTGGATGGTTTTTGTCTGGTTGTTTATTCATATGGAAATTAATGATGAGGGGGAAATTATGTTTTTAGAACTTCTTTAGGGTTAATTATAAGATATGTAGTATATCGATCACTTGTTATAGTGGGTCATAATATTCCATGTGTTGTTCAACAATGTTTCTAAAAATATAATCTACTTCTAGGAGGTCTTCCCCTAGAATTGGGTCATGTAATACTTCCATATAGTCTTTAATAATTTAATGATGTTACCAAAGAGTTCATTTACAAAGAAAATGGATATATTAGTAATCATGTGATGGAGTATTCCATGGATTCATTTCATGGGAATCTGGTTTAATTCGTGATAGATAATTATAAGTATGATGTTAAAGGTTTTGATAAAAATGGTTATTCTCTTGGGAAGAGAAGATCTATTTTCCTTTGAGTGTCGAGATCAAGAGAAATATAATGTATCTTATTTTCATTATCCTATAGTGGTCCTCAATTATGGTCATTTGTGTTATTATAATATATCTTATAAGTTGGGTTTCTAGAAATTTTATTATGTTTAATAGATATTAGAGGGATTTTTGGGACTTTTTTATCTATTATGTTCATGGTTTCGAATTTTAATATCTAGAAAAATTGTTTTGGGATCTAGTGAATGATTATTTTCATGAATACATCATTTTAATGGAAATGAATTTATTTTTCTTGTAATGTGTTCTGTTTTTATAGAATTTCCCTTGTAGATTTTACCAAATGTATTTGTTCTATATTTCCACTACATTATTTTGTTTATTGTGATCTTGGGATTGATGTGCGTCATTTTTTGGGAAACCATTATTGAGAGTATGTGGTGTATTCCAATTATTTATATTAATATTTTGAGGTAATATTATTTATAAAATGATTATGTTATTCCATTAATTATTAGATAACTTGGTTAGGTAATCCACCAGATGCGTATCTATACTAGTTTATGATTTTCATGTACTGTTTGGGGTAAAACGTGCAATGGTGATCTTGATTATAAAATTATTCTATTTATATGTGTTTTTGCGTAAAGAGAGAAATAATTTAATTCTTTTGATTTTGTTTGCTCGTTATTTTTTTTCTATCAATTTTTTAGGAGAATCTTGTAATTTTGTTTTTATGTATTATAATTTTTTATTATTTTTAGGATGAGTCACTTAGATTTTTTCCTCTCCTTGGATATTTTAAACTAATTACAAATGGTTGGGAATCCATTTTAGGTCACTAGTTCTCCTTAGGACATCTTAGTTGAGGTAACTATTTTGGATTATCATAGAGATGATTGTAAATATTTTCAATGATCATTTTGATCATTTTGGGAATTTTTCTTCATTTTATGTGATATAAATTTGCGATGAGGGATTTTTAGCTGATTTTATTTGGTAAAATTCTAAAAAATTCTCTCTTATTTATCGATAAATGAATTTGTCCCTATAGAATTAGAATGGTCTGTAGAATTATGACACCAACATTTCAGTGCAGAGCCTAATTTTATATAGTATATTTTCATCATCTATTCCTAGTCAAAGTATTTTTTTAGAAATAGATTGGAATCATTGGAGTTTTTTGGGTGTTTCACAATTTAATCATATGATTATTTGAAATAGTGGAAATCCCAGGAATAGGGGGATGTTCTGGTGATCAGGAATTTTTTATGGCTAATAAAAGGCTTTAGAAGATGCATAGGGTACCCAATATAATGGATGTATAGTTTAGGATTATGTATTTTCCTAGTCATGGTTGGTGCATGGTTTCCAAAACCACGCATCCATACCATGAGACCAACCAAGAATCATATAAATTAATATTTTTCCAAAATACCCCATTAGATATTAAATAATTTCCACCCCTTTCCTACAATATATTAGTTTATTTCCCAATGTGGAACACTGTAGGTTGTCAAACCAATATTCCTTTTAATTCATGGATCATTTTATCAATTTTCAAGAGATTCAAGTGTATAATTTTTCCATTTCAATCATTACTACAAACCACCACTCATATGTTGGTCTTGTTTTCCCTTGTGAACTCTACAAATATAGTTAAGGATTTTATGATACTAGGTAAATTTAATGTTCATATATGGTGTATTGGGATTATAGATACCTTTTTATTCACTGCTTTTATTATCTAAATTAATGGTGCCATTTTCCAATGGGGTTATCAACATTTTCATCCATTTTAATGTTAGTGATTTTATATAAATACTATAGTTGGAAATCAATTTGTTCTCGTACCTTATAATTTTTTATTGAACTTATTATTATATATGATATCCAAGTTATGTTTATAAAGATGTTCAATGTGTTTTTAGTTATTCATAAAGTGTTTCTATTTAAAATTAAACTAATCAATTTTTTAAATGTCATTAATTTTAATTAGTAATCATATGTGAAATTATTTTTAGGTTTTTCAAATGGTTATTATGATATTTTATGTATTTTTAAAAGTTCATGGATTACAATGTGTGGAATTTAAATTTGGAAGTATAAATCATTTTAATGTTTGGTGTGGACATCAGTGAGATTTAAAAAATTGGTTCATCATTTAATTTAAAATGTTTGTTGGACATGATTATGTGGTTCACACCTTGTGAAAATGACTTAATCAGAATTTGAAATTTATTTTCAAGAATCAGAGTTACCCTAAAATTGGTTTTGAAATGGAAATGGATGAAAAAAAAATTAGTGTGGCATTGAATTTTTTAAAAGTTATGTGATATTTACAATGTTTTTGGTTTAAAAATAAATATATTAATGCTTTATCTAATTTAAATAAACTATTTTAGTTAGAATCCTTATTATGGGTAATAATCATAGATGGAACATTAGTTTCCAATGGATGGATGAGCAAAATACTCACATGATTATCACATCACATGTAATTATTTAGTATTCCATGTGTGATACTATTATATTCCATGTTCACTAGACTAACATGTTTTTTATTCAAGGAAACAAGAGTACTATATTGTATTTCTACTTTTATGTTATAATAGTTAGTCAATATTCATCTATTTTCCCTCTATTAATGTAATAAAATCGGTAAATGGGGGGAGGGGGTTTCCAATTTTGATAATGTCGGTGTGAGATAAATAGATGTATTGTGATATAAATGTGGCATAAGTAGATGGTAATTATATGATTAATGTCTATAAATATAGAATTGTCTCACATTAGGGATCCCATTTTAGTCCCCATGACATGTTCAATCCCTTGGATGGAATTTGACATAATGTGTTTCGATATAGTATTTTATTGTATCATTTAACTTTCATATATTACTTTGGAACCCGTATATTTTATTTATTCTATATTTTATTGTAAAATTTTGGTCCCCTCTATGTGATTAATGACTTGTTTATCCTTTTGGATTATGTTATATTTAATGTTTTATGTTTTATAAATGTATTATGAAAATAATGTATATTCAATACTCACAGTTTATGTTCTATTTTCATTTATCATTGATATGGGTGAAATTATTCCCCAAGGGATTCATGTGATTTTCTGAAACTAGTTTCCATCCTATGGGAATCACGTGCACTCATCGACTATTTTGGTTTTTAATGGTGGGTTCCATGAGGATCAAAGCCCTAGTTGGTTCCAATATGATATATTTATACTGATAATGTATATCTTGTAAATAATGATAATAAAAATACATGGCTATAGTATATTGTAAAAATAGAAATAAATTACTATGAATTGTATCCTAATGAAGAAAACGTAAGACAAAAACAACATTAAATTAATTATGGAATCCCAATAAACCTCTGGAATATCTTAGATATATAAAATAAATATGTTAATATAGTAATTTTGAAACCTTATTCCTAAATATTACAATTTACAATCTTCCTTTTTTATTATTCTCTATATAATTTTTTTTGATATTATATGTTTTAAATATTTCTTTTCTTTGTCATAATCAGGTTGAATTTTTTTAATATAGTTTATGCTCTCCATTATTCACACAATGTTCACCATTACATGATTATAAATTGTTTTAGTGCGAAGGATTTAATTTTTTTATTTTATAATCTTATTTGCTGGGTTGTTTTGTTTTTATTTAAAATACGGAAATTGGTGAGTATTTCATTCGATGACTTTTAAAGAACAATCATTTGTATCATAATAAATAAGTTCAATAGTTTTTTGAACATTTATAAACCAAAATGAAAACATTATTTTATTGATTTTGTTGTATATTATGAATAATACTGTTCTCATAGTCATACAGGGTATTATTCTATTGAATAATTCATGTAAGTTATTTGAACAAGCTAAACATGAAAATATCACAATTAAGAGATGCCTATGGTTATAAATGTGGATTCATTTGGAATAATTTAAATATTAAATAAATATAATGAAATTATAGATATTATAATAATTTGTTAAAATAGATATTAAAAAAATTAGAAATAAGAATTCATCTAGATGAAATATGAAATTTGTTACATCATTGAATTTGAAATCTGTTCAATATATTGTAAAAGTTATCATTTCTCAATGGATGAGACAAAATGATGCTGGATTATAATTTTAATTTTTATATCCAATTTGATATCATATATTTCTCATTTTTGAATCAATTCCATTCTTCAAACAATATAAGAGATGAAGGGATAAAAATAATAAAATGTATCTTTAAGAGGTATAAGTCCATAGAAATAGTCGAATGACAGTTTCATTTCAAAATTGAGGTATGGGAAATGTAATATATTGTCTTTACCTATAAATAATAACATTTTGTATTAATAAAATTCTAGTTTAATTATATATGTATGGGGATATTAAATTTTTAAATGTTAGTTATAAATGAAAATAAATATGTAAAATTCCACCCTCATGGTGATTACATGATCATTCACATGCTTTATTCCACTTAAATATAAAGAATTCAAATTTATTTATATAATATTATCTTTATTGAGGAGAAATAAAAATATATTTTTAGAAAAACATGAATTATATTTTAGTTTAATATAAAATTTATAGTGTCCTTCAAGAGGTAGTTGGGGGATCTTAATATAACTGGTGAGGATAACATTTTTTAAAAAATTATTTCTACTTAATATATGAAGAAAACTTCATTGACATTTAAATAAGAATTTATAGTGTAAAATTTTGACTTTATGATTTCATTTGTAGAGAAATGCCTCATCATATATATTGGATACATATTATCCACAAGTTTTTCATTTTATCACATTGGTTCACCCTTTTTACCATTCAGGATTTTAGAACAGAAACTAGTTTATTATCATTAAATTCATTTATGATGATTTAAAATAATTTTTTATTAATTAAATATTTTGGATATAAAATCACCAAATATGAAAAAAAAATTATCTACATAAATATATGTGTTCAATTATGATTAATTTAGGCATTAGAATATTAACACATAAATCCAAATTTTTAAAATATGTGTATCTTTCTATTAATGATTTATTTAAATGATGAAATATTTCATGTATTGTATTTTCATGATATAAATTAGATTATTATAAAATTTTATTTCTCTCATTCAAGGTTATAAAATTATTTTCTATAATAATAATTAATTAAAATAAAATTTAGAAACAAATTCATATTTTGGAAAATATTATAATACCCATTACAATATTAATAATAGGTTTTATAAATTATAATAAATATATAACATTTTATATTATTTATATCATAGATAAATCATTATTCGCTATTAATATATTATAATTTTCTATGTTATATGAACAATAATATATAGTAAATAGATTATTATTATATTAGAAACTATATGTTCCAATGTTCACATAAAAATATATTATTTCATAAAAATACCAAATAAATAACCCAACAGATATTTTAAAAATTTAA
This sequence comes from Viscum album, assembly GCA_963277665.1. Classification (NCBI taxonomy): domain Eukaryota; kingdom Viridiplantae; phylum Streptophyta; class Magnoliopsida; order Santalales; family Viscaceae; genus Viscum; species Viscum album. Next base: position 1,278,581,014 of record OY728133.1, read on the forward strand.
AATAAAAAATTGATGTTAATTTTAAAAATTTGATAATAAAGAACTTTTAAAATTTTTTCATAAATAATTACATATTGTGGATAACTAGTTATATAGAAAATTTTTTATTAAACGATTAAGTATTATAAAGCCTATTTAGTATGGAATAATAATTAATTAAAACATTGTATTTATTTGAGTTTTTTTTAATTTTATATAGTTTATTATGAATAGTGACATAATATGATTTGGATAATATGACATTCTTTTAGGTTGTAGATAATGCTACCAAAAATAGTATTACATTATATATATATATATATATATATATGAAATCATACGGTGTTATATTCTGCCCATTAAAAAGTGTATCATTTCAATTTCAATGTTCTTTATATAATATATTAAGATATTGGAATCCTAATAAAATTATGATGTTCCATCTACAAATATTATAAACTCACTATTCATTTTTTATTATAAAAATATTTATCCCAAATATGATTCATTATAAGACCTTATGGACATACTAATCACAACATTATCTAGTCTAGTGTATAGTATTATTACCCAAATATTGACTACATCTACATTCTAGTTTCTAGATAGTCATGTAATAGAAAATATAATCACACAACCTCTATTTTACTAGAAAGAAATATACGTGATATCATATATATTTAAATATCTATTAGTTTATTCCCTATTTATTTCATAAATTTAATCTTATAATATTTCATAATATACTTAATATTATATAAAATATCCTAAAGGTTGATATATTACATTTAAATTACAATAAAACATACAATATCAACCATAATATTTTTCTCAACAAAAATCGTATGCTATAATGTTATATATACTACAATCAGATTAAACTAGTGAATCCCCATAAATGTGAATGTTTCAATTACATTTGTTTAACAAATTAATTATATAACAATATATTCCAAAATAATTTATGTTTTGAATTTTAACAAATAATTATGATTAGTTATTTAACAAAACCAAGGTCTTCATCAACTAATTATCATATTTAGAACTATATGAAAATAATTGTTTTAATAACAGGCTATCAGTAATTAAGAAAAAATTACCACAAGTAACATTCTTCAATTTATATAATATTTTTTACATTTCATCATAATGTATGGAAATTGATAAATATGAAATATATTATCTCAATTTTCCATAATTGTTTTACATAATCTAGTGAAAAAATTTCATAAGTAATATAAATATGTGAATAATTTTATAATCAAGAAATATATGTATTTCATTCTAAATAAAAAATAAATCTTATGTCAAGTAAAAAAATGTGATATTTTCTAAATTTTCAGCATATATTTTTAATATAGACAAATCAATAAATGAAAAACATATTGAAAATAAAAAAACATATGACAATTGAATAGTCACATGAATTTGAAAAAATTGATAAAGACACATTATTTCCCAGACTATGTGAAGAAATAATTTTTTTCGTGACTAAAAATGAGAGAAAACATATTATGGTAATGCCTTAGTGAATAAAAACATTTTTCCCACACTAGAAAATATTATGACATACAAATCATGACTAATTTTTCAATGGGTGATTTAGGACACCACTTATATATTCCATATATTCAAGTGTAACATGAAATCAATAATTCAATAGGTTATAGTGAACCCATTTAAATATAATGTTATACAAATCATTTTCAAAAGGATTATGGCAAGAAATATATATATAATTCAATAAATATGCACAAAATATTAAACTGATGAAAATTAAATATGTATCTAAATTTATTTGCTGACATTATACCTAAATAAAATTTAATTAAGATAATTTACCATATGATATTTATCTGGCATAGGTAAATTTTATATGGTTATGTTAATAATCGTCCTAGTCAATTGACAGATCAAATTTAGTCTAAAAATGCTCAATGAATGAAATATAAATCATTTTATTCCAAAGATAAGTGAATTTTATGAAAATTAATCTATATTAGATGTGGATGTATCATCCCATAATAGATTCCATATAATTGTGCACTAAGATAGTGGGACATAAGAATTGAGACGCACATCCCCGAATGCTAGAGGTTTTGGACTAGCATTGAGTGCCTCATGTATTTTTGAATTAGGATATACCCTCATTGATTAGAGTTTATTAATAATGTTAATATAGTTATCATAAGTAACAAACATCAGAAGTAGTCACTATATGTCTGAACTAGTATCGTGTCATAGTGTATGTACTAAAAAATGAAACATAGTAGTGGAATAACAATAAGTAATCATGTAAGGTAGAAAAAAAATCAACAATATAAACTAAAATTGATACAATTAGTGATGAAGGTAACGATATGTCAGGTATCTCCACAAAATGAGTTAATATGGGGGTGGAGATACCTTCATGTTCAACATTCTATCAGAAAATAAAAAGGGGTAAAGTATTTATTACTAGTATGAAGAGCATTGTGTTAGTCCCTTGCTCCCTTACCCCGTCATAGGAAATTAAATCATGTATAGGATGCGTGTTGATTCCCATTCTCTATACCTACATACAAGTCGTCTATTTGACTTCCATAATGTTGTTAGAGTATGGTGTGATTCATATTCCTAGTTGGCCACCAAAAAGGGTTTCTAAGTCGATCCTTTTGTGAAATACGAATGTGTGGTGTTCAAAAATGAATAATAAATTCATGGAATAAAAAAATAACTAAAACTTTAGATCGGATTCATAAATTAATTCCCAACAATTTGTATATACATTGACATACACGAATGTCTGATCCATGGGAAACATTTAGTGGTAATAATTTATATAAATAGGGCATCATAAATTACATAACAAGTGTGGGATGGCCTGAAGCATGTGTCTTGGATTGGAAGACAAATATGTTGACTATCTACCAAACACACTTTTTTTTAAATGACGGTGATAAAAAATAATCCTAATTATAAATCCTTCCAATCTTGTAATGGAATCCTGATCTCAACCAAGGCGATCCAAATGGAAAAACGGGGTTCTCTATAGGATATCCATATATCAAAAAATTCCATGCTTTCAATCCAAATAGTCCAATAAAGGTGTCCCTCATAACAATCTTTTCAAGGTAATGTCTATACCAGGAATCTCACATAGGGGACTGAGTACCACCAAAGGAGTGGATTAGCCAACCTGCCAATGAGACCATCCATTGTTGGTCCACTAGAGAACTGATGTTATTGGATAATATCAATAATCTACATAGATATCCAAACCATGGAATGCCAAGGGTCACTCCCAGCATGTCTCATTGATCCAGACCGAGCATGGTGAGTCCATCCACAACGTCCTTATGTTTGGACTGCTATTTACACCCTTACTGTATAACATCAACACATATCAACCATAACAATATTTTATTACATGAAATCAAAATATATATATTTTTCAATAGGGTATCCCAAAAATTCAAATTGAATCCAATAAATTATAAAATTATTCAAATGGAAAAATGCATATGGCATATGGTATAGGGAATAAGAATAAAGCATAAAGAAATAAGGTACTATTCATAAGGAATTCAATTTGTTTCATTGAATATTACTTACCTAATTGAATCTATTCTAGGATTTCAATAATTTAATTAACAATAGGCTATATGTTTCATTCATAATCAAATAATATTGATCTTTGGAGTTTGAGAATAAGAATCAATCTAAGAGGTAAAAATCATGGAATACAATTTATATTAACTCATTTTATTAAATATTAGAATTATTAAAATTGTAACACACACACATGGGGGTTAATCTCCCAAGGAATGGTAGTGTTGGTCATTTATGGTTGGAACAATGTATTGGGAGGTTTTCGATAACGATAACAACCCATTGATGGTTTTTCCTATAAGCATTGTTCACTAAGGAAATGAGAATCCCCTTAGATTAATTTATTTAACAACCTAGAATCACTTCTGAAAGGTTACAATGTGAAGAATTAGGACACACCATATAAAAATATAATAAACATCAGGAAAGAAACTAGACATCATACCTTTTTGTGCATAGAGGACCGCATGTTCACTATCAACACCAGAATCAATGAAGAATGTTGTTTATCGAAGAAATCGTCATATTCCATAAAAAGTGTGGGATAAGGTCACCTTAAAATAGAACAAATTGTTAAAATGGAAACATGAAATTGATGTGGGAAGATCATAGATTTTACCAATGTCTTTAAAACCCACCCAATAGTTAAGGATATTATGCTCAAATGAGAGAGATATCAAAAACCATTCTAAAGAGAGATGGATAAGCATCAAAAGTGGCTAGTGGAGAATAATGATAAAGAGATGAGATGGGCGTGGTATTTATTTAATTATGGAAAAAATGTAATTTCGGCCCCACAAACATGGGAACATGTTTTGGATTCTATTTGGAAAAAATATTCATTAACAAAGAAATAATAAACTACTCATAACGGAACTCATAGTTATTAGGAAAAAGATTTAATAAACAATGTGAAAACTGTGTGAAAATACATTTTCCCAATAGTCTGAATACTTTAATAGGTTTGATCCCTGTTTTTCATGTTTTTATAAAAACCATGTAGCCCCCTTTACCAAACAACCACACATCGCATAGTTAGGATAAAACATGTGGGCTAGGATGCATGTTTTCTCTTTACCATTATAACAAGTCTATATCTTCAAAAAATAGAGACCCAAGCCCCTGACACCATCATGTCCTCCATAAATCCTTTAGTGAAAATAAAAAGTAAGTAATTAAGTAATTAGAGTTGAAAAATATTGTTCCATTCATTGGATAAAAACGTGGATGTTAAGACCTCCCCAACATAAGACAACTGAACCTCATGTTTCCCTTCCAATAGTGGTAATATGACATCTATGAATAGTTTTGTACACTGCTCACATACAATTTCCCCCCTCTCACATGACTCATCTAGAAATTTTTTGCGCTTCTATAGTAACTAGACTAGAGGAATGGATCTCAATTGGATATCCTTTGTGCTCCGATCAATAATTCATATCATATTATTCTCAAAGGATACATGTACCCTTATTTATCTATTATTAGGGTTAGTAAAATGATATAGGCAATGATGTTACCATCAATACTGAAATATGTGGAATATGTTGTCCATGTAATGATACCTCTGATATAATTATAATTTATAGGCTACCTGCTCAACAGAATCAACTATATCAAAAGGCATGAAATATCAATGTGATAACATTCCTTATCACCATATTCATTTGGATGCACGAAGAAAGACCTGATAACCCAACTTAAACTCTAGAGGTAAACTGTAAAGATCAGTATAAGATTATTCATGGAATGAGATATATCCATAAACATAAAAATCAACTGAAAATTCTATAAACTCTCCTGAACGAGAGGAGGAACATGTACCACTTCCCCCCACCCGATAAACAGTACGTAGTTGAATGATATGACCTGCCATAAGAGTCATTATACAGATCCATCTACATTTTTTCTAAAATCTGTTGTTATATGAAAAATAAAAAATGGTATGATTTTCCCATGAACCAAAAAAATCAATGATACCTTCCTAAAGAAAATCCCTTACCATCCATATCATCCACATTGACTTCTCGTTAGTCTGAGGGTGATATTTTGTACTGACGATCACCCATTAACCATGAGCCTTTTCAACCCTTTGATGAAATGTGAAGTAAAAAATTCCTCTCATTATGATATGATAAAATGGGAAACACCATGAAATAACACTATAAAATAAATTAATTCCTTCCAATATCATCAGTATACATGGATACCCTGAATGGTTGTAACTGTCAACCCTTATTCTACCTGTCGATGATCACCCATTCTATATTACTACCTCAAGGATATCATGGGAATCCCATCATGAAGTACATAGTGACATTATACTATTTCTTGTCAAGAATGGATAGAGGCTATAGAATTTCAGCAGGTCATTGGTGCTCAACCTTAACCTATTAACAGGTGGAGAACCAAATGATAAATCCTACAACCATCATATTCATTCCTCGACACCAATAATAATAACATACATCATTTTATATAAGGTATTACCATGATTTTATTCCAAAAAGTGTCATGATATTCTCAAATAATCTCTCCTCATATGTCAATGAGATCCCAAATAGACTGACGTAATTAAAGGGTCTCATCCTTGTCAACTTGAAAACTAGTATGTGGGGTTTCACATGAGAAACATTCCCTCTAGATTAAGAACTCACGAAATGAATATAATCTCATATACTCCCTCTCTAAAAGATTGTATATCACTAATAGATCTGGTAGAACTAGTTTCTTATGATATTCTTATACTATAAGGGGAATATCTTAAAATGAAACCATCAGCTTGAACTCGCATATATCTTCTATGAATTATTTCATACAAGTATTCTAGATCAAGTTGTGAACTACACCATTTACCTTACATGTGCATTAAGAAATATCAAAATAAAATGAATTCATTTATTCATCTCACCTTCATTACCCCACATTCATGCCCCACTATGTAAATATTTATATGGGACATTTTCTCATCCATGTGGACAATAAATCTCTTATCCAATTAGAATTTCCTCTAATAGTGAAGAGCTTAATCCAAGGACTCTAAATCAGGGTCATGTGCAGGGTAATTCTTCTCATGAGTCCTCAATTGTCATTACTCATATGTAATAACCTGGTCACACTACATCAGAACAACTTTTTATTGATTCCTAATGCATCACAATAGACAGTATATCCTACATGTATGTCGAGAAGAACCATGATTAGTGTAGAAGTTAGTCTTTCCATTAACTCCGGTATATATATTTCATGAGATTTATAATAGAGTAATTTCACACCATTCATAATCAAGACTGTATGAGGTGCTACTAATAAGTATAAATATTATAAGAATTAGAGGTAATATCCAAATTACCCCATAAAACTGATTATTTCAAATACATTCATGGGATTATCCCATGAAACCAAAAAACACACCTTTTTAATGTCAACGGATGTGTCATCCAGATGATTTATTTATCCCATCAAGTGAACCATAATGATATAAATGCATAATGTTCTTATATTAAAATATAAACAGTTCTCTATCAGGGTTTTCAACACCATCTCAAGATGGTTGGCATGGTCTTGTCTAGTGCATGAATACACTATGATGATGTCTATGAAGACTTTAACAATAGAATTACAATACAGGATGAAAAAACTGACTAATCAGATCCATAAATAATATTAGTTTATTCTTCAAATAAAATTCTATAACCATATAATCATACATGTTGTACTTATTTCTGAATGTTTTATATTGTAGGTCAGATGTCCTCACAAGAACTTGATTCCATCCCAATCTCAGATCGGTCATGGATAAAATATTTTCTCCTCAAATTTTCTCAAAGAGGTCTTCTATAAAAATTAGTGAATGCAAATTTGTATCTGTATGTTGGTTCAATCCTCATTATTCCTAAAAAAATATAAGTTTATCTTCCACCATATTATAGAAAAGTATAGGTGAACCCATGATGATGTGATGACCTGGATAAAATTCTTTTCCTCAAGATATTCAAGATGCTTATTGGGTTCCTAAGGCACTATAGGATTCATCATATACATGAGAAATAAACACTAGTATAACACCTAGAACTAGATTAATGTTGAACTCAATGTATCTTTTAGGAGGTAAAAAACATAAAACTTTTGGTAACACATCCCTGAAATGATCCAATATATGAGTGAATTCATGATGATCTATTCATTTATTAGTCATAAGTAGAATCACTATATAATCTATTAATCCCCATATCCTAAGGATGTTAGTTGTATCTGAACCTGAAGAGATATCTTATTCTTACTTATTAATAAACACACTTCCCCCATGTGATTTAAAGGAAACCATCCTATGATAGAAATACACTTAGTCATTAAAAGGAACTAGATAGTACATAAAGATAATGATGCAAAATACGGTTATGTCAAGGATGTATAATCTCTATAAGAAATGGTACCCAAAAATCCTAATTGTGAAATTGTGAAAATGTTTAACACCCTCTTTTAGGTCCCACAGTGGAATGTCGAGAGATGTAACTCAAATGATTTAACATATTACAAGGCCTAGAATTTCAACAATTATAACATATATAAAAGTGTGATTTAAAAATATATCAAAATGGTGAAAACAAATGTTGAGGATACTATTATAGTACATCCAACTATAGATATCCAAAGACCCTCAACCTCATTTGTGGTAATAACTACATAGAAGAAGACTAAAAAGAAGGTAAGCCTACTCCCAGAAAAATTTTATTAATAAAAAAGTAAATACATAAAAAGAGAAGAAATATGGGATCAACAATGATGCCTGTAAACATCACCACGCGCATCAGCATCAACCAAACCACAATAGAAGGATAGTGTAAAAAAATACCATAAAGAGATAGCCTCCTCAATAGCATGCTTGGACAAAGCTCATCAACCTGATTATCCTCTCTATAAACATGAGTGGAAACCAAAAGAATCTGGTCCACAAGTTGAAGACAATCATCCCGGGCAGAAAGCATCCTCCAAGGGACATTCCTTGAGGGATTTCTAAGAATATCAACCACAAAAATTGAATCAGACTCCATCCATAAGTTCATCCAACCATGAAAAGAGGCATGCCAGATAGCCTTTATCATAGCCCGTAATCCCCTCTCAATCTCCTTGCCATTCCATAAAATGTGGTTGAAGAAACCTCTAACATAGCCCCTATAAGTGCAAAAAACACCACCACCGCCCGAAGTCCCCGATGCACCTAAAGCCGCTCCATCCACATTATATTTCAGACACTGAGTGATCATAGGGATCCACTGGATATGTTTCATCATAATCGGTTTCTTACATCAACCAGAAATACCCAAAGATCACAAAACAATCAGATCTAAGACATCATTCTACATGATTCCAATTCGATATTGTTCCCTAAGAAAATGTTATTTACAAGGCCCAACCTTCCAAAATAGTGACAAACTAGGTTGTTGTTAGTGCATTTCACTAGGATAGAGCTCACCCCACATTCTCCCACAGAATAGTTCTTCATGCTAGCTGTTGAACTATCACCATGCCTTAGAACTAAATGACCATGCATGTCACTTCCATCTACTGTAATGATATTTTATATAAAAAGGACCTAGTTAATTATATATGTCACATTAGAAAAAAAAAATATTACATTGACAGATGATTGGACTGTGTGTACTATCCCATCCTAAAACCATCTTGAATTCATCCCCTCATTAGTAGAATAAGTCATTTTAAAAATCTGTAGTTTAATAAATCAAGTAGAATTCTCTTCCAAAGTCATAGTTCCCTACTGATGTTGCAAGAACTCAATGGAATATTCCACTTTCTATGTCTATGTAATGTTTTTATCATAGAAGTATGTTTTGAAATATACATAGACCATACCCCTATGATTCTCATCCATAGAGATGAAGTCCCAGATGCATTTTCGGTAAGCACACATTAAGTTGGTAGAGAGCATGAACCTCTATATTGATGTAATCTCATGTTGGTCGAATATTGAGAAAATGAATTCTAAACATTAATCTATATCTTGATATACTCCTTCCTCAGAGAATGTGAAGGTATATAGATGTTGGAAATATTAGTTAATATATTTCATAGTTGGGAATGGCAAGGGAACACCATTAATAGAATGATTAAACTAGATAAAACTATCACTAAAATGATAAATGATAACTAGTGAAATATAAATATGGTTTCCCATAAGTGAAAATATAGGATATTCTATGGGTTTCTTAGGACTCACCAACTATAGAGTATTCTCATCACCACTTTTTAAGCATACAACATAATTATTTCTTGGTGGAATACCTCTAAAATTTCAAGTATAACTCATTTGAAAGTATTTATAATATATTAGTAATGATATAACTTTTAATGATAGGTACAATCCTACCCATAAACACATAAATACCCTTAGACTATATCTAGAACAAGGACTTGGTGATATGGATGTCATAAAAAGACCAGAGGAGACATGACCTACTACCCACTACTTGGTCAGCTTAGGGACAAGGTCTAGTATCACACATATAATATAACCACATAATTTAACTGTAATATTATTTTTAATTTAACATTCATTACTTTATTTGTATTTTATTTAAATGGATGAATTATATGTGTCACTATTTCCAATGTATAAGTTTCCATACTCCATGTAAATTAATATCCATTTTTCACTTAATCCTAACCATATCATAATCTGACCAATGAAACCAATGTTCCATGTATCAACATTAAATGAAAAAATATATAACGATTCTTCTTTATCCAATCCCAGAAAACATAGTCTGTGTACAGTGTGAAAACTAAGCATCAGTTATTATTTACCCATTCCTACAGGGAATGTCCCCCACAAATATATATAACGTTCAATGAAATATAATAGGAACAATCATCATTTTAAATGCATGTTGAAAATTAAACATTTCATGGGTAAATGATTAAAATTTAGGACTTATGGTTCATAGTATGATTCATACATTGATATTCCCTCATAATATCATTCCTTGTCTAAACAATCCTTTATATTAATAATTAAATCAATAACCATAACAATACAAAGAAAATGCATCATGTAATAGTGAAATCTATGAAATATTAACAACACATGAATAATAGAATTTACCAATACCAGGAAATTTATATTTCCCCTATACATAGTTTAGCTACCCCCAAACTCAAGATCATTACAAAAATCTAATATCCTAGAATCTTATATAATACCAATAGTATGAAAAAATGAAAATGATTCTCTGAAACAACTTAGTAGAATCCGGAACAAGATTCCACTTAACAATACCCCAAGATGTTGGGCCACAATAATTCATGAACACCACCCTTATTACATGATTCTTCCGACTATTACTGAGGGCCTATGTTGTGTCTGTGGGGACAATATTCCATATTTGATCAAAGTAGAGTGCAGTAATATTAATATATGTATCATAAATAGGAAAAAAATTAATCATACACTATAGTATCAGACCAGTAACCCACTATAGTGGAAGTATAAGTAACAAAGATATTATTGTTGATTAATAATAATCAATAACATGAGGTAAAAGATAAATGGAAGAATATAAAATAAAATATATATAATTTTTGATGATCATAATGTTGTGTCATGTATCTATAGAACATGATTTCAAAATATAACATGGGATACAAGAATAGAACACATTCTACTAATAGAATCAAGAGAATAGGAAAAATCCCATTCTCTCATACTCTATCATAGGGAAGTATTTCATGAATCAGTGGTGGGTCACATCCCTTTATCATTAACTAGAAACACGAATTCTTCTAGGGTACCAATGACATCCCAAGAAGGGTGTATGATATAATCCCAGTATGAAACCACATATGGTGTCTACATGAATCAATTTCATGCAATATAAATGAGAATCATGGCATATTTAATATTAGATTCTTAGAATAGATTAAATAAATAAATAACACTACGCCAAAAGATCAAAAATGTATATTTTTCCAATTAAAACTTATTAATCCTAAGACAGATGTATGAACCCAAAAATACATGTTCCAATAATAATTTGTATACATAGGAAATCAGAAATAAAATAAAATGTGTGGGATGACCCCAAGTATGTGGTATGGATTGAAGGATGCATCAGAAGAATATAACCCTATCATGCTTGTAATTTAAATAAGAGTCATAAAAAATACCCAATAAAATTAATCCATAAGATATAAAAATGGAATCCAGATCATATCCATGAAATCCTTATCGAATCCAATGGGTCTCTATATAACCCCTTGATATAACCATGTCAACAAATTCTATACATGTCTATATGTAATGACATCCCTTGTATCAATCATGGCATGGTAAAATCTGATTCTATACTAAGTATCTCTCACATGAGATGGAGTATCACTCAAAATATGGAATTTCAAACCATCTAATTAGAACATCTACTATTTATCCCTTATGGAATCAGTGTCACCTGGGAGTCTAAATAATCTGCTCAGAGAGCATTTCCCAGGCCTAAAAATGTTCTATTTGGGTGTTTCAAATGGGACCATAAAGAGTATAAGGATTCCATCCACATCATTCTGATATTGGGGCCTATGTTGGCTCGTGAACCATAAGCAGTCAAGGCATATAATCCATAATCAAATTTTATCACAATGAATCACATTATAATCCTGCTCAACATAGAATCCTAAACATTTTAATTAAATCCAATCAACTAGGGAATAATGAATTTTAAAATATTTCACAATGTAAATGGTATAAGATATATGAATAAAGAAGAATAAATAATGTAATTTGGAAAAGTCATTTCATTTTCTTCAATCAAACAATTTAATGAAATTTAATTTATTCATGGAGATCAACCATCACCTGAAGCATAGGCTTCAAACAAAATGTATAAAAATAAGCATGAGGAATGTAGTAAGACCATAATATTCATTCTAAGAGGGGAAACTAAAAGATTTACATTCATCTTAAGTCCTTTTTGTTACTTATTTAATTTAGTTTAAGTGTAAAATACTTAGACATAGGGGTTTAAATCCGAAGGAATATGTAAAATTTTCATTTATAGTGGGAACACCCAAAAGGGTTTGATCTCTACTAGTAGAACAACCTAATGATTGTTTTATCTGTATAATATGGTCACAATGGGAATGAAATACCCCTTAGATTAATTTATTTATCAATTTAGAATAATTCCTAGAAGATTCTGTGGAAGTAAACAACAATGTTCCATATAAAAATAAATTATATATTAGAAAAATTCAGGACAACCTTCCTTTGGATTAGTAAAGACCACACATCCATTATCATCCCATGAACAAAACTAGAAAGACATATATCAAATAAATATTCTAAATCCATGAAAATTAATAATATGTGTTAATACCCAAATATAACAATATAATCAAAGAGAAATATGATATAAAATTGAGAGGATCTAATAGCATTACATGATCTTTCTATTTCACCCTGACAATGACAGATTTGGAACTCATATGTGGGTGATATCAAAAACCCTTCCAAATAGGGAAGGTGGAGCTTCGAGAAAGGATAAAAGGGGTTAATCATAAGGTCAGGATATGGGTGAGGTATTTAAATAAATATGGGAAAAATGGAATTTCACCCATTTAGAAATTGGAGTATGGTTTGACTGCACGGTTGGCCAGACCATAGACAAACTGTTCCCCAAGACACTGGTCCAGAAGAACCTCACATGATTTGAACAACCCTAAACAATCCATGTAAAAAGACAGTATCCCAAAAGAATAAAACCACGAATTAGCATATAAATATCGATTCCCAGTTGTACATAAACTATGAATCCCCCACCAACCCATTTTCACACACCACTAGATTTGTGGAAACCATCTAGGATGGGCTATATGGTTTCTCCTAATCATGTGTCCATTATGGTTAATCAAAAAGGGATTTATTCTCTAAAAAGACTTGGATACACTCGTGAGAACCCAAAATCCCTTGGGAAACATAAAATTGAATAGAAATGGAATAATAGATGAAAATTAATAGTATATAGAATTGAGAAATATCACGACATTATAGTGGAAAGTTTCACAACACAATTATAGTGACATATTACTCTTTTGATAAAAATTAACATTTTATAATCAATATTTTGAAAGGAATTTGATAATATAATATGAATAATATCAATGATAAATCCTAAAATAGATAATTGATGTTGAAATAGATAAAAAACTTACAGTTGCATTAGGAAAATCATATTTTATTTTCAAATCAATATTGATCAATTTGAAAAAAAAATTATTTGTTTATAATTTTTTACAACATAAAGAATAAGAAATTTAGTAAAAAAACATGAAATCAAGTAGAGAGTTTTTTCTTTTTAATAAAACAATTGAATAAATTTGTGATTACATTGAAATTTTTAAAAATAGTTTCACTTAATATATTAATAAAAATAATACATTAGTAACATGTTAAATATTAAATTAATCATTTATTGGGATTCATGTAATATAAATTTATTTTATGCATTTTTTGAGTGACAAATATTGAAATTTGACAATAATACAATTAATATGTTCATGGAAGAGAAATAATACTGACCGAAACTAAGATGTACGATCTATCAAATTACATGAATGAATCATTCCATAGAGTATATGGTGAAAAATAGAAAATGTGTATTCATGGTGGTGGTAGTCCATCCAAAAACATGAATGAAGGTTTCTTTTTTTATATTTAAAAATGGAAAATACTTTTAATTGGTAATTTTTAAGAATAATAATATTCATTATTCATTAATTACTAATGTTGCGACATATATTTTAAGAGATTTATTGATTCTTTTAAATTTGGTCACATATTTGTTGACTTTTCCTCTAATAATATACCAAGTTGACCTGTTCCTTAGTCAAAGTAGATTTCATTTAAAAAAATCAAATTATCATTAAGAGAGTTTTGATATATGCAAAATAAATGAGTTGTATTAAAAATGTTTAATGTTAAACGGTCTGGAATGAACATTTTCTCTTCATGAAATAGTTTTTTTCTTGTATGGGATGCACTATAAATTTACTTTGAATTTCAACATTACACACCATGTAAATTCCCTATGATTTTTTTAAAAAGGACGCATCAGAAATTATTTTTGTATAGAGGGATCATTTCTCCCTTCTCCCATTTAGGATGCAATGTGACAGCTACTCAACTCCTTGCTCTAGGATTATTTGGTGCTTCTCTATTTAGTGTTCAATCTAGCTATCATGTATAATGTTGGATCCTTCTATGTGTGAACTTTGATAAGTTATATAATTTTTTATTTTATCTTTATATATTTATTATTATTATTTTTTGATCCCATATTCCCTATTTTCATGTGTTTTTCAATTTCCAATTTCTTGTATTCTAACTTTTTTATATATTTATACTAGATGAATGGCCATCGACATAACTAAGGTTGCTAGTTTAATAATTGTTTTCAGAAGATTATTTGTTTTAATAGAAACGTTCGATTCTTCCTCACACAATAATATTCCATGAATTTACATAAACATTTTTTACCCTTATATATTAATTAAACTATGATAAGATACCCCCTTAGGGTATTGTAAAATTATTATAAGTTATATACCTCATTTTTTTCACATTCGGGCATGTTGAATAAAATTCATCTTTAATAAAAAAAATTAATTTACCAATTGATATCCAAAGTGGATTATATGTTACATCAAATAGGAATACTGAGTATTTATAAAGTAAATTTATTGTTTAAATTAAATAAATATGTGTGCAAAGGCCATATTACATGTTTTATAATGATAAAGAAATTGTTAAATTTTTGTCCCCCATGCTCAGATATGGCTAAATAAATGTAATTAATTTACTATTAATGCCTTATTATTATTATTAATCCATGGATACATGTCATTGGAAAATGGTTGTGAAAAATGTTGACAGTGGTGTTTTGCCCATCTTTATTTAGGGATTTGGGCATGGTGTCTCACACCTTTTAATTAGATGATGGGTATAATGTTGCTTGTTCCCTTAAATTGGGTTTTGGGCATCAAGAATAACCCCACTACCTGAGTGACATGCATGTAGCCTTGAATTCATATGTTATTGAGTTATGGTACACTTAATAGATAATATTACTTGATAGACTATGAATCGATTCTTTAGATATGACATAGTTCAGGCTAACACATTTTTAAAATTTTTGTGCCTAAATTTATCCTCACATATATATAGTGTATAAATAAATAATCTTATTATATATGATTACATATAAATTTATGGACATTTTACACTGAAAAAAGAGATATTATGACCTATTCAATATAAATTAGTGTTAGTCAGGTATCCCCTATGAACCATAGTTGACTAGTTTTTTGGTTATCATCATTGATTATTATTTATTAAAGAATAACACTTCATTATTATACACAAAAATTGAATTATTCTAGACACAATTTGTGGTGGAAAACTGAGTTTATCTCACACAACATATATTTCTTCATTGGAACCTATGAAGAACAAATGGATATAAGTAATTAATGAAGAAATAACCTCATAATGGTTGTATTTTTGTTTTACATGTTACATTGGATTATGGTAGTAGAGAACTAAGCATATGCTTTCAAAGCTAGTAGATATGGATTTTGGGGATTTTTTTATTTTTGTTTTTCATGATGTATATGTATGTAATATGTATCTGATGTTCCCCAACTGCCCTATTTTTTTTATACTAGTATTACAAAACAACAATTTCTACATGAATAAGAATATGGAGTTTACTATTATTATTACATGGATGTTTGAAATTCTTTTTTGTTTTGTTATGGTATTTATTACTGATTTTCTATTAGGTATATTTTATGATAAAAATATTTATTTTCTCCCTTATTTAACTTCAATTATACCTATATAAGAGGTTATTTTGTCCCCACTATACCACCATACACCCTCAGTACAAGTCGATAGCCTCTGGTGTCTGGGGAGGCATTTTTGAGGCCATGTGAACCACCTCATCAGGGAGCTGTTTTATTCGATCATGATTCAGGATGATGGAATGTGGTATGAAATGAATTTATTTTCTTTTTTCATATCATTTAGTAATATTATATAAAATATCATGAATGTTTTGGAGTTTAGAAATGAGAATGTTCCTAGGTGTAGATGGATGAGTTATGGGGGAAAGGCCAAATTAACTCTGATGGGATATCAATGTTCTAGTTATAACCGATCACATTTTTATTGATTTCAATTTTTTGGGAAACACATTATATATGATGTAATTATTATTACTATAATGATATAAAATTCTATCGTTTTTCATATCGCCATTTTTATAATTTTTATCTTTTTTACCCGTTATATGCATTCTTCCATGCCAGATAGGTGAACTATCTGAAGGACGGGTCCAGGAATGTCCCATGGATGTTGATTTATGCCTGGGTAAACTCTCTAAATCTTGTTAAGTTGATCTCTTTGGATGTGTCTCATGTGTATAGGGAGGAAAATCAGGTGGCAGATACTCTCTTAAAAAGAGAAATTATGGATGCTAGTTCAATATAGTCCTTTGTACTACCTGATTACTGCAATGATCTAGACCACAATGATAGAATTGGCACTGTTCAAACAAGGTTCTCTAAGGCTCCCCTTTTCTGAGTTGTTTTGTACTGTTTAAACTTTTTTATATATAATTTTTTGGGAGTAGGTCCCCACCTTTTTGTTGAACATTTTGGTTATAGATATGTGATAACATTTTGTTCATGGTAAAAAGAAACATAATTGGCCACATAAAATTAATTCATCAATGTAATAGTGTTTTCATTCATATGTAGTGGGAGACACCTTATGTTTTCAATTATGGAACATTGATCCATAGACCATTAGTCACAAGTTTAGGAATTTTTTTTGTCACACATACATTGAATCTATATTTAATTTATAATGTTTATGAGAGTTTTAAATGTGGAATTGTGAGCCATCTAATTCAACCATTTGAGGTGATATCTATATGAATACATACAAACATGAATAATTTCACATTTTCAAATTATATATATATTATTTAATGGTTATACCTTTTTCCAAGATAAAATTATATCAAATGTGATATCTTAATCTTGACCCAAACTATGTAGTGTACAACGTGAGTTACATTTTATTTCCTTTATGGTATTCTTACGATATAGACTTCAGTTTTGTAGCATGAAGAGGGGTGTGGAAATTTCCACATTATAGATATATACAAATTAAATTATATCACTATTATCATTTTTATCTTAATCTATTTTATAATTAATACATTTGTAATTGTAGATTCATTCCACTAGGACATCATCATGTCATATTCTTGGAGGGAGTTGATGACCACTCCCTAGAGGCCGTGTTCCCTAAGCCACCAAAATTACCCATAGTCATGCTTCCAATGGCTCAACTATTATTCCCTACATGGGAACTAGCACTAGTTTTTGGGAGTTTTTTTTACATATGATATTATATATTGATGGATTTATTTATACAAGAATTGACTATGGTTGGGATAACATGAGAGTTCTTGTAGTATCACCCAAGTATGTTATTAGGGGATAATGGCCCTCAAGCTATAATAACATGGTTAGAGGGAATTATTTATATACGCTATCATCTAGAGATGCATCTAAATATGCATATTGATATGAGGTTCAAGGTCTCATATTTCATTCTATGTGGATATTACAAGAGATGGTGGAATTACATTACCCTAATTTTCTGAAATTAGGATATGATCACGATAGACTTCAAGACGGACTTCTATGATTACTTCATTCCATTCTCATTGAGAGCTTACCAATAATGTAAATTTAAGTATTTAATGTATGGAGATATGTGTATAATTGAATTTTCTTCCAATTTTATTATGATTCAGTAATTTATACCTACTTAATATAGTGATTAGCTCCCGAATACATGGAAATTTTAGGATAGAATGGTATGTACCATTCGAAATAATAATATTAAATTTTAGTTGACAACTAATTTTGAGATAGTCAACTTGTCCTCCATAACTATGTCGATGTTGAAGAATTCCAAAGACGTGTTCCGAGGAGGTTAAACACCCATACAGGTAGATAGTTATTCTCATGGGAGGATGGATCCTTTTGAGGATCCTCGATGTGGAATTGGTGGTCAGATAGATCCTAATAGCAATCTAGTTAAATGGAATTATATCTAGAAGTTGGGGTAAAAATACCAATTAAATTAGAGATACCGTTTAATGTAAAGACTGAGAAAATATGTGACATATTAAAAATTTATACTTAATCATTCCACTCATACCTATTAAAAGGGTTTCTAAAACGATTCTAAATTCTATCACATGGCTAATAGAACCCCTCTAGGCATGAAACTAGAATACAAATGAACGCTTTGGCTAAATAGAAAGATATGGTAGTAGGATATATATGTAGGATTCATAACATAAATAGATAGGAGATTCTCATGGAATTCAGTTTTTTTATCTGTGATATCGGAAAGATAGTTACATGTAGTGAAAAATGTGCTTGATTTAATAGACTACCAGAACTTATACAGTTCAAGGTAATATTATAGTCACATCTATTATAGTGTCTTCTCTTTTTAACATCAGTGAATCCCAATCTATTATATATGTGGAAATTGATGACATTTTGTGCATTGAGATTGATTTTTATTATTGAGCAATGACACTTAATACATCATTGCTTATCAATCTGATAGTGTTCATCGATGTAAGGAATGTTCCTTAGAGGTGAATGGTTGTCTATCTGTTTGGATTTTTTCCCATTAAATAAAATGGGATGATATAATTATAGAGATAGAATTTATGATTTCCTATTGATAACATGTTTATTTTTATCACAAGAGGGTACATTCACATCAATGTAGGGTGGGAGACTTATTCCTTAATGAGAAGGGATGTTCATGTGACTCGTGATGGACCTAAGAATCATGGGTTGAGTAGTGTGACAGACCAGATCAATAGACTATATCTAGATGATCATGGTTTTTGAACTATTTTTTACCTTACATAGAGTGGATAATTTTATGGAAATATTAATCAATGATTTATCTATTCCTACTCCAGTGAGTGATGTGGATTTTACCATCAGTGACTGTTACTCCTTACCAGATGAAATCTATGAAACATTATGAGGTGTATAAGTAGTTTGAGGAGAATGGGGCTATAGATTTTATAAAAACCAACACCTCAAAATGGGGTTTAATAGTTATTTTTTCCAATATGTTCAAATGTCCCGTCAAAAAAAATTGGATTACTAACTATAGAACCATATTATGTTTATGAACTAGTATCCACTAACAAGAAACAACAATCTATTCGAATATCATGCAGGAGGTAATGATTTGTCAATAATTTATTTGGGGTTGGGATATCACTCGGCCTATATTACATTCTCATACATTCCTCGAAATACCTTTCCAAAGAATGTATGGTCTGAATGAGTTTCTAGTTATGTTGTTCGTTATAACAAATGCACCTAAAAGTTTCATGGAACTGATGATTTAGGTTTTCCAACATTATCTAAAAACTTTTTGTAGACTTTTTGGATGAAATGATCATGTATTATTTTAATTGATGCAACCATGACACACATTATGAGATAAATCTGAATAAAATATATTTTAATAAGATCCATTTTGGGATCAATAATTTCCAATTTTAAATAAAAAATACACTTCAAAGTTCATATCATCAATATATAAATGAGTATTTGTAGACCTAGTGATAGAGAGATCTATAGTTTCCATATTTATGTCAAATAACATATTAGAAATATATATATTAATTCGGATTTATATGTATTATAAGAGAATAATAGGTGAATTTCATTCCAAGAAGAACCTACTACGGTAATGACTAAAAATGGTGTCATATTTGTATGGTTTTGATCATGTGTCAAATACTTTTAAGAGTTAGAGATAATAATGACTTTATCACTGATCATTGTTCATCCATAGAATTTAATAGGTCATATAGATTATTTTAATGAACTAGGAATTAGTATAGAATAAGTTCCAATAAAGGTTGTGTGATTCATAGCATATGAATCACATCAATTTATCCCTCATGATTAGAATTAGCTGACACAAAATCTCGAGCTATAATATTTTGTTAATACATGTTTCTATTGGATTAACTTTCGACTATCTAATCATTTCATAGTTTTTTTGGAAAAAAAATGCCGTATTAACATAATTAGATGGAGTACATTATATTTGAGGTAGTGAATATGGGTTGAGTATCTAAAGTCCTCCAAATTTTTTCTGGTATATACAACTTGTTAGTGAAATATTGCGGATTATTCACTAATCTAGAATACTTAGACATATGATATTTTATAGGATATGGAAAATTTGGAACTTATATAATATTTTCAGGAATACATTTTTCTGTTCAAGAAGAGAAAGGGAAGATATTACTCCAATCTTTAGTAGTCTCATATATCCTACACTATTTTGTAATGTTGAGACAAATTTATATTAACAAGGGTATAGTCATGGTGGAATGTTTTCCATTTTTGAATTCAAATTATAGTTAGTTCACAAAAGATGATGACATATTACACATAAATGTTAATTTCAGGGTTACATATGACATATGAAGGGAAATGATGCAGAGATATCAGAACAAGACATGGTGTTCCACCTATTAGTAGGAGAAGGTAGAACACTAGTGGATTTCATGACCCATATAGTGATTGTCTATTCCCTGAGTTAAAATGTGATGATGTCACCAATGAATTTGTGACAGTTTTTTTTGGATTACCTTGAGGTAATAATATAGATCAGTTCACCATTGATTGATTGATGAATGTTTCACTATTTTAATCAATTAGAGAAGAAATCTTAGTGGACAATATATGGTTCTATATTTCACTGAGATTTTACACCTTCATGGATATCTACATTCTATCATATGTAATAGGGGTTATCATTTCACATCATAATTATGGAAGTAGTTTCAAAATTCTTTGGGTACAATGGTGTTTCTGAGTGAATTATATGTCTTTCCTATAAAGGATTACACATGGAACATGATATAGGAGTTAGTGGACATTCACTTTGAATATGTCCTTGAATTTTGGATTTTCGGAAAAAAACACATACCCCTAGTTGAGTTCTCTTAAAATAACTGTTTTCAAGATTCCATCTATGTTGATCCACACTAAACATTAGATATTATGACTTACAAATCACTATTTTTACTATTAGAGGTAGGAGATGAAGATTCACTTGGGGGATTTCATGTTCCTGAGACATCAGATAGTGTTTATCTAATCTAGAATTCCCTGATGAGAGGATGTTCTATGAAGAATTCATTCTCTAGTATCCATCGATGACCTCTCGATTAGGTGGTTCAGAATCAGTTTTTTGTTTTTTTAGGCATATTGGGCAATAGATTGTTTCAGATATAGGTTAAAAAATTTCCTTGTTACACCATTCCTTACAACATAATTGAATGAGTATGGTCAGTCGTCTAAAGGTATGCTATACTTCATAGGTAAATGGACATACTTGATATCTTCTATATATCACATATTCTCATTTATAATCCCAAGCCATCTAATTAATTTTACAATAAGAATATTGAGATAGAGTATAATATATGCTTTGATGAGTTCCTAGTGTGTATCATTGATCTTATAATGAAGGGTCTAAGAGGAATGTATGTTGGTCATATAAGGGTTATATTGAATAATGGATGAATATCAGAGAAGTGCTATGAAAGAGAGGCTGTTTTTTGTTCATAGTGAGAAAATAATTTATCAGGAGTTGATCTCCCACCCTTAAAAAGGATTCTCGGGGAAACATATGTTATGGAGGGGGGTTGTAATGACCAAAATTTCCAGAGAGGTGTAGATTCATTTAAATTTTATAAAACATTTTTTGAGTTCTTTTTGGGGGAGGACCTTTTTATAGGGGCCTTTGGTAGGTTAGTTTTCAGTTACAAGAATGATTTATATGGGGTAGGAAGCTAGATGAAATAAAAACACATGACATGTGTTATAAATATATAACATGTATTTATAATACACGATGTTGAATGGAAAAGCTATTCCATTGCACGGCATGAGATAGTTTTACCCATGATAGAAAAAACAATATATTTACATGGTTTTTAAACATGAAACACCATGTAAATGACATGGGTTTTCTTTTTAGGAGTATTTGACTATTATTTTTGGATACTAACCTCAATTATCCTCTATTTTAATGAAAGATACACATTATAGGTCCTCCACAATCAACCTGGTTTCATTTCTTTATTATCCATCCAGCATTTGATCAACAATTTTATATCATGTTGGTTCCCTCTAGTTCTGATATTTGATCATATTCATTAATTTTATAGTTTCATTTATTAATTTTTCACTATTTTCGCGAGGGATCATATTCCCAATTTTCATGTATTTTTTTTCATTTTTCAAATTTCTTCCATCTTTCTTTGATTCAAAATGTCAAACTGGTTGAGTAGTAATCCACATACCTAAGGTAGGTATTCTAGTAATAGTCTCTAAATATAATGGTTTTTTTATCAATTGATGTTTTGGAACACACCATATCTTTTCACAATTTCTTTAAAATGTGTATCACCATCAATATTTGTTAAACCAGGACATGATACATTCATAGATCCTTATTAAATGGATCATGGTTTTAAACCAATTTTGCTTCCTCCCATTTGGTTTGGCTATTTATATCACCCTTTAATATTAATGTTGTTTGACTAACCTTCCTCTTATGGGGTTTGTTTTGAACATTACATGGAATTATCATGTATTTATAATGTACATGGGATTTTAAAATTAAATTGACATGAGAGGAAGGGACACAACACAAGTTACACAATGATAAAAAATGTTATAATTTTATTCCCTTGGTAAGATTAGGTCAAATAAATGAAAATGATTTAACGGTAAATGCCTTATTATTATTATTATTACTAGACCATAGATACTAGCATTTGGAAAAGGGTAGGGGACATATTGAGCATGAAAGTACATGGTCCCTTAAATTGGGTATTTGGAATGGAATTTCACACCATTAACATGGATGATAAGCATGATGTTCCATGTTACCTTTCATCAGGTGTTAGGTAAGGTGGATTTCCTTGATATCCCGAGTGATGGGAATGACCTCACAAATTCAAATGATATTAAAGTATTTTATACCTTTTGGATCCAATATCTCATTATAAAATGATTGTATGCCCATGTCTTCCCCTGGGTCTATGTAGCACCCAGTATATAGGTATATTTCTATATTCATCCTAAAATATATAGTGTATATATATATATATATGTTTTGTACGATTACATAAATATTTATAGGGATGTTATAATAAGATCAATGTTACCCTACGAAATGAAAAATAAGGTAGTCTTATCTAGTTATTACATAGGAACCTCAGATAAGTAGTTGACGATTTTCTTCAGTCTTTATTGTTTAATAACCATTCACATTACTATTCAAAAAAAATTATAGTATCTTTCTAGAAACATTTTGTCGTTCCATATAGAGTTTATCTCACATTCTATCCAAGAAACCATTAGAACCCATGAAAACATTATATTTATTTATTTAAATGTTAATGTGTCGGGTTATGGATTCCTGATCGATTTTACTTATAGAATTCGAGAATTTAAGAACTTGATAGAGCGTAATATCAGGATGCTAGTGTAGATTCATTTTGGGTCTTTTTTATTTATTTCCGAATGATGCATATGATTTAATGAATATCCATTATACCTCCTTATTTTATATCATCATGATATTACTTCATTTTATACTTGTGTAATCTTATGTATTTTAGTATTACTGAATGTGTGGTTCTTGTTCTCTTATGAGTTACTAATGTATATGTTTATGTTGTTATTTCTTTAATATTTTATTATTCCTCTATTTATTATTTATATTATTTATATGACGTGTTATTATGATATTAGGGTATTGTCTTCTCACATTAAAAAATAGACTCTCATTAATAGTCAACATCCTATGGCATACGAGTAGGACCTCTTGAGGCTTTGTGATGCATGGGCTCTGGGAACCATTTTAGTTTCTCATAGATCGAGATGTTATAAGTAAAAAAAATTAAATTATAACAAATGTTTTATATTTATCTAAAAATGAAATTAATATACCAATATATGGAAGTGGTTGTAAAAAATGGATGGTGTCTATTCTTGATGGTGGTAGTACGTACAAACCCATGAATGATAGTTTAATTATTGTTTATTAGAAAAGTGAAAACGTGGTAAACATGAAAGCTGTTAGTGTTATAAAATTCAAAATTCAGAATTTATTTATTTAATAGTATAAAAATAATGAAATTATTTATGAATATATAATATAAGAAAAAAATTATATAGGGAAATATTTTTAATCCTAATGAGGACTTGCTCATTCTTATGGAAACCATATTATTAATGGAAGGTGTTATGAAAACATCATGTGATCGAATTATAAAATATGGGGCATAGGGATGTGAAATAAGCAAAAATGTTAGTAATAATTGATGAAATTGAAATTAATATTTTTTAGGAAGTGAAGAGATGTCCCTATAATAAGAAGTGAGAATGGATTTTTTGTATATATATCATCTTAATATATGGAGGGAACAATATTTACATGTCATGAGGACACAAAAATTAAACTTAATTGAGTGTATGTATGGTTTGAATAAGAAAAAATAATAATAATCAATAAAATAGATTATAAAATTATAATATTATGTCATTAATTTTTCTACATTAATTTACCATTTTACCATCTTTTTCTGTCACAATGATTACAAATTGTTACATATGTAATAAATTTTTATACTTAAATTTTAGTGAAATATTTATATTATTTTTTTATATATTAAAAATGTGAAATATATATTTTAAAATAAAATTTATATGTTTTGGAATGAATGTTTTTATCTTTACACCATGTGATTCTTAAAACCCCCTATTTAGAAAATGTGTTTTGAGCATCAAATTTATATTTTGAGAAATAATTTCAATGTTTTTTAAAGATATAAATTTGTTTAATATAAAATAAAATATTAATATATGTATTCAAGTTAAACCAAAACTGAATTTTAGAGAGAAAACACTGATCTAAATGAAAATAGAATAAAACTAATTTTATTGTAATTAATTACCCATGTTAATAGAATGATAAAATAGGTTGTCTAAATTGAAAATTCTATTTAAAACAATATGTTTTACTCCATATATTAATATATTATCATTGATAATATTTTATATGTTTCTATGTTATTCTAACACACTGATATAATAATAATGTGTTTGATTTTTGAAGAAATTGTAATATTCACTATTCTCCTAAAATCATTTTTATAAAAATCTTATAAAATTCAAACTATGATAATTTTGAATTTTTGTATTCAATATTTATTTTCGCATATCAAAATTAATATTCTATGATTTATATTATTAAATATTTAAATAAAAATACTTGAAAATGATTTTTTTAAATGTTTAAACATTGGAGTTATTGATCCTATTTAGTATGAATATTATATTCATTAAATTCATTTTATTAATTAATGTATATATTATTCATAAATTTTTTTTAAAAAAATATTCTTCTAAGATGCGGTTCATTTTATATTAGTGATTCTTATGTGGAATTCTACTGAACATAGTTTTAATTTAGTTGTATATATTTATATAACTAAATACCATTGTATTATAAAGTAATAATGTTATTTATATTTTGAGGATGTTTGAAAAACATAGTTAGAAGTATTGATAAACCAATATATTCTCCCAATTAAGTAATTAAAATCATAATGAAGTAATATAAAACTAGTTTCCATGTGATGACACATAATAATCCCCATTGGATATAAATAGACAGCCTATTATAATGGATGAGAAACTATTATTTAGGTGATTTAATCAATCATAAATATTGTGGTGGAAATTATAAAAATTTACAAATATATTTTTCCAATTTTTATTAATCTTTTCTCTATATTTGGGAAGAAACATAGTTAGGATAATTTCAATTTCTTGATACACATGTCTATCTTGTTTGGTTATATACATATTATTTTATGATATTTTTTTTGATATGTTATGCTAATTTTAATCCTGAAGTAAATATAAATGAACCTCGTTATATTTGACATGTATTTTATTTTATTATTTTATTTCAATATCAAAATTTTATTTTATTTTTCATTTTTTTCATATATCAAAATTCTATTCATCATCAAAAAATATTAAATACATTCATTTTATAGAATATTTTTATAATATCATATGGGCGTTCATTATCACTAGTATTAATTTAGTTTAGATTTTTATGTTTTGAAAACTGATTTCATCGTGAACTTTTTCAAAAGCCTATGAAATTTAATTTAAATTTCTATTTTATTATTTATTATAACTATTTCACATTTAAGAGTTTTTTGAATGATGAATATAATAATGATTTTTTATTTATAATGATTGATATAACTTATAATGATTTATTTTATGAGTTCAATTTTTCAAAATAATGATAAATATGGTATTAGATGTTTTAAAAGCTGATATAAAGTATCATGTTGTAGTGTATTAATGAATTGGAATTATATATAATTAATTTTTTTTTGACACGAAATAGTATAAAATAGAATATAATATGGATTTTAGTAATATGATTATGTCATATAATAATATTAATTAATTTTTTTAGTGGGGTTATCATTGAAGTTAATTATCATAAATTGTTCATGTCATAATAATAAATGTTAATTGAAACTAGTTGTTTTAAATGATATGGAGAATATTCCAATTATTTAAGGTAATTTTAAAATAATATTATTTTAGTGTCATAATGAAATCATGGTGCATATTTTTTTGTATGTTAAATTTAATATTTAATTTATCATTTTTATTAATTTTATGTTGGATGAAACAATTTTATAACTACTTTGATTTAATCCCCAACATGTAGAATAATGATATGGAATTATTCTATCTATAATTATCTAAATAGTTATAGTACTAGTATAAAACTCATCACATTAAATATTGAATTTATTATAATGGAAATTTTATATAGTAATGTTAGTAATTATTTTTTTCCAATCCATATGTTTTTTCATTTAATTTATTTTATTAAGATAAAATATAATCCAAATTTCTTTGGAAAATGAGGAACATAATATATGTGTAATAAAATCCATGATTAACATTATTCTATATAATTTATCATGTCTTCTTATAATTTATTAGATTAGATGTCATGATATATAATCTTTTATTTTTATGGTATTGGGTTTGGATATTTCATAAGAAATTCCCTATGTTCGTCAATGGAATGGAAAGATAGTGATAGTAGTTATCCACCAACATTATCCATCGTCAGCTAATGGGTATAATTTTAACTTTGTAAGTACATAATTTTTTATTATGTATGATGTTTATTATACATAAAATATGATAAAATATTTATATGGAATTTCATTACACACATATTATCATGTTTTAATCAAGGCCAATATTGATCTCTTTTTGTGGAATAATATTGAACCTATTATCACAATGGAATCATAAATTTCATCACGGTGTAGTAGTCACCATCTTCCGAATCAACTCCACTTGTTTTGTGGTCTCCTAGACAAGATGATGTCCCAACATAGCTGCCTCTCTTGCTTCCGTCCAACATAGTGCTAATCGGCATGGCTTTTCGTACAAAGCTTCATAAGGTTCCATCTGAATGGTTGCTTGAAAAAAATTATTATAGGAAAAAAATACCATAGATATGTGCTTCTCCCAATAATCTCCAAAATCTAGGATGCATCACCAAAACATGTCCTCCAGCACCTTTATGGTAAGCTAGTAATTTCCATCTGTTGGGGGATGGTAAGTCTTACTCAGATTTACCTATGTACCCAAATCCCTCTGTCATCCCAGTCAAACCTGAGAAGTAAAACAGGGGTCCCTATCTAAAATGATGGAGTGTTGAACACCATGAAAACATACAATATCTCGGATGTACAACCATCCATGCTAATCTATAGTGAAGGCCTCCTTAGTTGGTAATAAGTGTGAAACCTTCATGAGTATATCAATGACAACCGAAAATAAATCATTGCCTTAGGGAGACCTTAAAAAACATATCACGATGTCCATTGCGACAAAATTCCTCTTTATCTCGGGAATGGGTAACTGCTGAAAATTCCGTGGTGGCCATTGATGCACCACCTTCACCTACTTACAGGTGTAACACCTCAGGAGAAAACCAGTGACATCAATCTTCTTGACTAGCCACCCATAATGACAATTTAGATCTCAATACATCTTGGTGACACTAGGATGAAAAGTCCAAAATGATGAATGGAAACCCTGCATCAGCTCCACGTGTATGTCTGCAGACACCCATACATGTTCATGGAAGTGACAGATCTCTTCCTCTCCCGCAGTCCATACAATAATTGGGTCATCTCCTAACACACTCTATCATAGTACTTGGCCTTCAGCCTCTAATAGCTGCCTCTTTATCACATTCTCAAGCATAGAAGTAACAACTATAATACAAAGAAGCATCTGTCCCTTCCTGTCGTGCACGTCCAAATGCATCTCATAGAAGAGTGCCATAAGCTACCCCTCACTATTGTTTCCTAAACTTCCTCTATCTGATTCCTCATGCTCCCTGCATCAGCCACTGGGTTGATTTTCTTAGGCGTGTAAGAACTCTAAAAGTCAATGGAATGATGGTATTCAACCCACCTTAGATGTATCATGTTCAGATCATTCCGTCTGAATAAATACTTGAGACTTTTTTGGTCGGTCAAAACAAAAAAATGATGTCCTAAATGAAAATGTATCCAACTTTGTATGGCATGTAAAACTGCATCCAACTCAATATCATGTGCTGGGTAATCCGTCTCAAGATTCCATAACTACTGTGTCCCATATGCATGGACTCCTCCAACCTGCATAATAACTGCTCCTAGACCAATACCTAAAGCATCACATAAAACAGTGTAACTCTTTCCCTGCTCTGAAAAAACTAGTATCATTGCTTAATTCAACCTCTATTTCTTCACCTAAAAGTCTAAATCACAAGAATCTATCCACGGGTACATTGCACCCTTCTTAGTGATGTGCGTCCAATAGAGATTCTATTCATGAAAAGATGTGTATAATGATTTTCTATTAACCATCCAACACTATAAATCTTCAAACCTCCAAGATGTTCTTCATCTTCTCTTAGAAAACTATGTCCCTCACATTCTCCCGATCTATTGAAATTCTTGTCTTTGAGATAATATGACCCAATAATTTAATCGGGTCCCCCCAAAAGATCAATTTTGGGAGATTAGCATATAACTAATGATCTCTCAGTGAAATAAAAAACTATCACGATGGGTAGTAAGGTCGTGTCCAGTGTGAGAGTAAACTAAGATATCTTCCATTGAATACTCCACTCATACTATATTTGTAAAGCTTAAATTATTAACATATTTATGCTAAGTAGTTCCCAATTTAGTTTCATAATTGAAATGATCAATTTCAAAAAAACCCTTCTGTCAAGAGAAAAGGGGATATATCAAGAGATAACAATTTCAAATGAGTGGTATGATAATGTTGTGGTAATAAGTAAAACTAACATCAACTATAATATTTATTATGTATTGTTTGAATATAGAATCATATTCTCTTTTATATACAATGGATTGTATATTGGTACTGATATTCCACACCAATGATTAGATATTGAATTAGTGTTTAAATACTTTAATGATATGATGATAAAATATGAAAACTTTGATTCTTATCTAGATGATATTTGTAGGAGTATACTTCATGGAAGTCTTATTATTATCCCTTTTTATGAATCTGATGATATCTAAGACATGGAAATGATTTGTCTACATAATTTCCATGTCATTATCTTGGGAAATAATGCCATGTTTTATTTTCTAATCCAACATATGATTGTATGATAGTGTGAAAATAAATTGGAACATCCAATTATAATTTCACCCATTGTATGGTTCATAATTCCATCTCAATAACTCTCTATAATATAACTCAAACATAATGCTACACATATTTCAATATATCCCTATAAAATAGACAATTTTGATTTATGAGAACTAAATAAGAAACTCAAGGAGAATCATAAAAATGGATTCATTTGGCCAGTTGTGTCATCATGGGGTACACCAGTTCATTTTTAATAATAATTATTAATTGGAGGGACTCTTCATTGATTATAAAATGCTGAAAACATCATAATTAAGAGAGTACATCCTATAACACAAATTTATGGCTTTTTATTAGAATCAAAGAGATCAAAAATTTTCCATGATTTTACTTCGTTATAAATATCATCAATTTAGGGTAAGGAGATATATATATATATATATATATTAGATATAATTTTGTATAATGTATGGACAATATGAATATATAGTTATTCTATTTGGTCTTACCAGATCCCATGTTATCTTTGTGGATATAATGAACACAGTATTTGGAGATTACAATAATCACTATATTTTTGTATTTATTGATGGTATTATTATAATTCAAATAGTATGGTTATTAAGTAATAACACATAAGAATTTCACTAAAGACACAAATGAATTACAATCTATGTGAGAAATTTTCAATGTGTCAATTTTTGTTAGGGTAATGTTTAATTTATTAGTCATAAAATTTAATGTACGAATATATTAGAGGATACATTAATGCTGAAGGATATTTAACATTGTCATAGAATAACCACAATAATGAATATATGTAGTTTTCTTGGTTATGTTTGATATTATCCAAGGATGTGGATAATTTCTCATGACTGACTAATCGTCCCACCAATATAACTCTAAAATGATCTATTATTTAATAGACTTTGAAATGTGAATAGTGTTTTAAGAAACTAAATAGAAGGTTATTCAGGGAACCTATATATACATTACCCAAAAATAGAGATGTTTTTTTTCAATCTATAATAATTCATCATTAAGGGGATTGGTGTTAATTTTCAAACCCAATGATATGGTGACATGTTATGCGTCATGGTAATAGAAATTTCATGAGAAAATTTCCCCAACACATGATTTGGAATTATATTCAGTAATTTGTCCATAAATTTATTAATGTTGTATATTTATGAATAATGGAATGATATATATACTAATAATTACAGTTTAAATTATATATTTACATATAATTACATGAATATGATCTAAAGAATATTGTTGTAAAGGACTAAATATTATGACTTCTCAATTCACTACCTCCCTTAGAATGAAAACAACATTGATTATGATTTCAATCAAATAAACCATTCTTATTTCCCTTTCATGAGGATTACAGATGAGTAATAATTTATAGAATTAAAAATTTTGGATATTGAAATCTTATTAGAATGGGAGAAATCATTCATTTCTCAAATAGGTGAATAACCATATATCTATGTAATGATTAAATATGCATAAAATAAATATATATAGAAACATAATAAGGTGTGAAATGTTATACAGTTCAAGATTGATTTTGATATAGTAATAAGGTTCAAGATGTGTATATTTATTCCAACCATACCATATTTGATAGAGTTAATAGAGGACTCTTTTTATTTCACAATTCTATAATTATCTGAGAAGTATGAAAATTTATTGAGGTGTAAAATATTATTTCTATTTGGACAACAAAAAGAGAGGTATTTTAGTGCCTATATATCATTTCATGGTCTGTAATAATGTTATGTGGAAGGAAAAAATTCTAATGGTATGTTACAACCATTACTCATAATGGAATAATGATTGGACAATTTTATTATGTATTTTTTCATCAGGATCCTCACAACACCTAAAGTGAATAATGATATAAGTGTTGAAGTCGATTTTTGGTATGATGTCTATGCACATGATTGCTTTTAGATAATATTTATCTCTATATAATCATCCAATGATATTAATTACATATGATTTATTTCTTCATGGATAACAATAATGTATTCATATATCTGAGATATGAAGTTTACCTCAATGTTCTATAGAATTATACAAAAATATCATGAGACTAATTGATTTGTCATACTATGTATCGCCCAAAAATATGTGGTCATTATGATAGAACCATATAAAACATAATTGTTTTGTTGTGAATTTTTTCTATGAATTTTAATGGTTGTCATAATTTAACACCTTAATCTAGTTGAATTTTTAAACAAAAAAAGCTTTCATTAATGATTTTAGAAACATCTGTATGAATTATTCCATGAGAATAACTATATAACAACAAGTTGATAGGAATATTTGGAATTTATATATAAATATGTAGCATATCAAGTTTAAAAAATTCTGTATAAATTAATATCAATTTAGTAGAACACCAAGAAAACTTATTGTATATAGAAACGTTGTACTGATAAATATCATTGGCGTATGGAGTACGATACTTGTGAGAAGTCTTTGAAGTGAATTTCCTAATAGAATATGGTTTTGATATTTTGACTAAAAGAATGATGATACCTATTTATATTTTCCCAACGGAAAATTCTGAAATATAAAATATGGTTTCTTATTAATAAGAGTTTAAACTAAATCTCTATCCTTTCAACGATGTGTTCCATATATATATCAGGATGAACAACATATCTGATCCTTCACATGTACTATACTAAAAATTTAATCCACTACAAAATAATTAATAATAATAACAACAACTATCTGAGATTATGGATCACATATGGATTGTTCTATCAAACAAGGCCACTTAAATGATCAACATTTTCTTTGAGAAACAACCAACTTATAGAAGCTTCCTTGGAACATAATTATACGATGAGGCTAGAGAATCATCCATTTTTTGTTTTTGAAGTGAAGTAATTTGTAATAGGAATTTCATTTTTTGTGTGTTATAATGTAACAATCTCATATATTATGAATTTATTATTTTCAAATAGTTAAAATTTATTCTACATCTTTTCTTACTTGCAACACTAATTTTTAATGAACCATAGTGTACTTTAAATATTATTACTTAAATATGATAGTTATAACATATCAAATAAAATTTTCATTATGGATATGAGAACCCATATTTTAAAATGTATGCATAATGATTTCATATAATTAGAAAAACAGATAAAATGTAAACAATTTTTTATAAATTCTTAATATTATATGAAGATTAATTTTTCTCAAAAAAATGAATTTATTTATTATTGTTTAAAAAAAATTATTTTTTCAAACATTACAAAAAAAATTTAACATGTGTTTTTTTAAATCAACATGTCCCAAATATCATCCATTGAAATTTTGATAATTGTGTAAAAACATTTATTTTTTTTATAAATACATAAAATACTAATTTTTTCAAAAAAAAAATTGTTTGATGAATTTGAAAAGATAAAATTTTATTTAATACTATTATTAGAGATAACATTATATAATTATATTACTATTAATACATTTACTGTTTAATATCCTATTTTTTCTAGGTACATCGATCTATGTATTTTTAAACATACAATTCTCCATTTTCTTTGGATCTTGGTTGTTGACTACATTTCGAGGAGTGACATCCTTTTCTGGGTAAAATGGTCAAATTTTCAAGAATGTGTGTTTATATAAATTAGATAAATTTTATAATAAAATATAATATATGGGAATTATTTTTGTTCATTATGTACGGGTGGATAGTGGAACACAACAGGGGGATCTATGAGTATCTGAACCCCATCTCACCTCTAGGGTCAAACTTCCACCCCTCGAACCTCAATGTCGCAGGGAGTTTTCCAGCCAAGCTGACTGTACCATCAATATTAAATCAATTTTGGAAGGTAGAAGAGTTCAACGTATATCTATTTTAATTGCCAATGGGGGACTTCACAAATGATGTTGGGGGAACATAAGCACACCGGGCCTACTAACTGGTCATTCGAGGTGGAGTCTTGATGGCAAGGGTGAACCGAGAGCATCTCTGCGAGTTTTCCACCCCACACCGGTTTGCAAGGAAATTCTGGTTCCTACAGCGACTGACCCCGTGGGTCTACTTGGAGTTGCGTAAGGAGGAGAACTCAGGTGTGATGAGGTAGATGTGGATCATGTTCACCCAAGAAGATGGGAAGATGCAGAATGAACTGCCTCTACCGACCGCCTTCCTAGGGCTGGTAAAGGAATATGCCAAGAGGAGGGAGTAGGCCTACCCATGGGAGATGCTAAAGCATCCAACCATTCTAGTTGGTGATGGTGAGATTCCCCGACCATGGGGTCGAGGCTGGAAGGCGAAAAGGCCATCTCGCAGTGGCAGGGCTGCTATAGTGGCGAGGCCCGCAATATCTACAGGGGATATAGTGGTAGCAGATCTGGAAGCAACAATGGACCCGGTTGTCCAAGGAGAACATAGTCATTCAGAGGGGCGGCCACCGAGAGGATTCCGTAGGATTTCAACTCAGGCCCTAGGGAAACGGTTGTGCTGTATAGACATGCTGGAGAATGCTATCTTCTCAGAGGCCTTGGACATCTGGGAAGAAAACCGACAATTCCTCGGCCCATCTGAGTTATGGCAGCACCTTAACCGCCTTGGGATGGACATTTCGTGGATTGGCCCTATTAGAGCTGGTTTTACAGTATCCCAGATGGAGGCAGAGCAATAAATGGCCGATATGGAAGACATTATCCACTCTCGGGGTGCCCTGCACCCGATGACAGACCGGGTCAGGATGATGTTGGATCGTATGGTCCCTATGCAACTGTCATCTACTGACATTAGGGAGCACTTCTCTCTATTGTAAGAATCAGACGAGTCCTCCTGGGGAGAGAAGGCCGATATAGGGAGTCTGTTGAAGGAGGGTGATGTCGGCGATCCTTCCTCAGATCTCAATGATTTCGTGGAGGCCCTCAAGGTAAAATTCCATGTTCTTTCCTCAGGGTCTTCTCTTAGGTTACTCTGGATTTCTTATCAGCATCTGCACTATGCAAGAGGACCTTGTGCATAGACCTCGTTCTCACCCCTCAGTGGGTGCCGACACGGGACCTTTGTGATCCACACCCGTGGCTACATCAATTTCCGTGTCTGGAGGCGCTAGGACACTTGAGGCGGCTCCCATGGAGTCTCCCAACCTCCCAACCATATGCTGGGGGCCATGTTTTGGGATCCCAATGACGTCAACTCAGGAAAGAGACATGAAATTTTATCTCTGTAATTCTCCTCTACCAAATTTACGACTTCCATCTCCCGACTATGTTAACTGACATTCAAGCCCCCTTTTGGGTGTGTAAAGTCCTTCAATTGGCCTAGGCCACTATGGAGATGTTGGACGGGACTTCTAGTAGTGCCCTTACCAGAGGAATGCCAATGGTAGTGGAGGTGGGCATCCAACCTGATCGAACTACAACACTCTTGATCAATGGCGGGGATGCCAGTGGGACTGTGCCTAAGGTTATTGAGGTGGGTTCCAATGATGATGATCAACCAGACAGTTCAAGCCCCTCCATGCCTGATCCAATGCCAGACGTGGACCTGGATGAGGAGTTCCAGGGGGCATTTCCTGCATACGAGACTACCAACCACGCCGACTGGGACGAGACGACCTCTAATGGGGAGGAAAAAAATAGTCTGTCGTCGATCCAAGAACATGATTCATCAATAACACCCCAAGCATTATTGTTGGGTGATTTGGATAGACTCCTCATGCAGTTACACGAAGTATGCACTGGGGGAGTGGATGCCCAGCACCCTCACATGCTCATACGAGATCTTATGGCGGAAAAGATTCAGGAGTATGATGGTGGCCGCAGTGTGGGCTGGAAGTGGAGGAAGGCAGTGAACATCAAGAAGCTCTAGGAGAATGAAAATGAGGTTGAATGGTTTCAGGCTTGGGTGGATGAGAATTCCACTTCTCTTGATGAGGAATCAGTGCTCGTCTCACGACTGAAAGCCCAGCTGGAAGAGGCCGAAGAGGGCATGAAGTGAGCCTCAAAGGAGATGGTTGTTATCTGAACCGGTGTGGAGTGGGCTCTGGTCGTGGCTGGAAAATTGTGATCCATTTCTGTCGAGGATGTTCAGGTGGTAAACAGGTGGTAGAAAATCCTTGATGCCACAATCCAGAGGGTGGCGGAGCTTCAATGATCCTTTGACGAGGTCAATCTGTCCATGGGGGGAATAGACCCTCGGGTATTGTAATGCTCATAACATTTCAATGTACTTTCATGATTTGATTAATTTATGATGAATTCACTCATGAGTTCCATTATTTGTGTTGCTTTATCGCATCCCCAACGTCTTCATGGAGTGTCTCGTGATCAATCCCTAAGCTCACGTATGTTGGGCTTGGTGTGAGAATGAAGGGACGAAAACCTTATCACTCCATTCCAAGATGGGAGTGCAAACCATGTCTCAGGTATCCATGGGATTAGATATCCAATTTTAATTCCTAGAAAGAAAGGGGGAAATTCCTTTCTATAGAGGGAAGATCTCGGAACAATCCTATTGCTATTTTATGGATGTGCTCTTGTGCCCGAGCGGGGCATTTCCAGGGGAATTGGAATCCGTCCACACATAGGGGGGATAGAAAAATGTAAATTATGATCCCTAATATTTGGAACACTATAGGCGGTGGTGAGACAATAAAAGAAAAGTACTGACCATGTTCGAATCACATCATCCTTATTTTGTTTGCCTGATATGGGGATAACAAATGAGGGTCGACTGCTGAAAAATTTCAAAACACAGGTCCTGACTCAAAATGTCATCTGTTAGCCTTACAGAACGTTAACCCAAGAAAGTAGGCAAGCAATAGTCTATGAATCCATACTATTAGGGGTTTCCTCTAGAGGTTAAAGGGGACGAGGGTCTGAATAAGGGGAACACAAAGCGTGGAATGTAGAGTGATGGTTTGTTTGAACAGAATCCAACACTCTTAAAATTACGCCATTGTGGTGGAAGCACATTAGATGGGAACATCAGTTTGATCATGGATCATTCCTACCATTAGGTGGGGCCTCTCTGTCAAGGGAACTATTTCTCCCCAATGTCATCATGGGGCATCCCGAACTTGTTCGGGGCAAAGCTGCAGTTACATAGTTCCCCACGAGGGGTCAGGCCAGGGGGGCAGAAATGGGGGAGAACAAGTTTTATGATCCCTGGGGCTATACTCTAGAAATAATACCTGGGTGTCTCTACGTATCCTATGAGGATGGAAATCAAGCCATATGTAGTTCTGGAAGCACTATTTAACATCATGCGGGGTGATGAAAATCCTGGTTGCGCCGGTGCACATCTTACCAAAACTACTAATCCCACATGAGTCCTGCTCGATGTGGGATACAAGAAGTAGTGGTGGGACATTCCTGACAGAAGAAGGAACATGTTAGGGTGCAAGGATGCTCGGTAAATTTCGACCCAATGATGCTAACCCATCCATTTAGTGCACCTAGATGTGCGAAGAAGTAAACCCGAGTATGACAGAATTCCACTTGAACATGAGAAAGTGGAAATGTGTGAATCATGATTCTCAAAATATGGATCACAATGATGGTGGCCTGAGGATGTGGGATAACTATTGACCATATTCGGAAGATAGTATCAATATCACATTAGCATAGAATGGGGATAGAAAAATGAAGGTCGATCACTGACCATGTTCGAAACATGTGACCATTCGCAAATGTCGTCTGAGATCTTTAGGGATGTTCACCCGAAACGGTAGGTGAGATAAAGAAGCATAAGTACAGACCGTGAAGGGGGTCCCCTCAGATGTGGATGAGTATGTGGATCCAAATAGCGAGCCTACAAATCTTGTACATGGAATGAGGGGATGCCCCCATTAAAATTACACTCTTTGTGCTCATTGTCAAAATGCATCGGATTATGACAATGAGACGTGCTAGATAGAGGGAGTTGATTCCCTTCCCATAGGGAGATATTAGTGTAGGGTCGTATAACTAATACCACTGATGGTAGGAAACGCAGGAGACACATGGTGGGGTAAATATAAAACCAGACATGAATAGGAACCAGGAGTTTCTGACCACCATGAATTCCTTGGAGAGGTTTTAGGTCGAGGGACTGAAAATGAGAGTTAAGATGGGCCCAATGTAAAATGCACATGCGTTCCTACGTATCTCATGAGAATGGGAATCAAGATATACATAGTTCTAATGGGTGGCATGGTATGGTGCCAATGCCACGAATAAAAAGGGGAGTGTAGGTGTATCCCCCACACCAAAAGAAACGGTATTTGATGATTCTAGTTTGTCCTTTAAGGGGGATGTTGTTGTTTTCTTTGTGAAGCGACAAGCATGTGATGAAAAGTCCTGGAAGCACCAAAAGAATCAAGGCATATGCAGGAATTGACAAATGGTATGGCATGTGACTGATACAAAACATGATGTCTCCACAAGTGAGGAAATCACGATGCATTTTCATTTTTCATCATGCGGCCAGGATGAAAACATCACAGTTTAGGGTAATGTGATTGGACCAGGCCTGCATTTTAACGTCATGAGGCACAAACGTAACAGCGTACACGATTCCACTAAATAAACCTCGATCCCAGGGGAAAAGACAGAGGTTAGAGGGTAACGGGCAGGAGACATTAGATTCCAATTGAGATGGACCCGAAAAAGAGACGTCTGTGTGATTCTACATATCCCATGAGTATGGGAATCAAGTTGTATGTATTTCTCACAGAATAGTAATACAAAGAGATCTTAGTTTACGGTCTTAGAACTAGAACAATGGAGAAGCCTGACTATCCCAAGTAAAGGCAGACCTTAACCCAATCCCTAAGCCTACTTGAGTAGAACACGACGTAGGAAACAAGGGCGGATAAGGTATTTACAAAGCAAAGGGGAAATCGGTGGGGCCCCGAATGACTGCCGCTTCACGTCCCTTTTCCTCTTAATGTGAGGATGCACACTGAGGAATAGTACCAAGAGTTTAGATGTTCTACTTGGACATGATGAGGTGGAGATGTATGTGAATCATGTAATTGACATTTTGGGCTTAATGGGGTTGGTGGGACGATGGAGGATGACTGTTGATAGTGTTCAAAACACAGCATCCATATCGTGTTAGCCCGAAATGGGGACAATCAAATGAGCATCGACCGCTGAAATTATTCGAAATGTGGGATTTGTATCGATTTTTTTCTGCGACACTTGAGGACGTTGGCCCGTAATGGTAGGAGATCCATTAGGACTAACATCCATGCCACTTGGTGGGGTCCCATCGGGTGTGAAAGGTGATGGAAGCCCTAATGAAGGGGAAAAATAAGCCTGAGAAATAGGTGAAATCATGTCCGAGTATAGTCCACAATCCAGGTACTAAACCAGAGCTCCCTTAGGCACATTGGTTAACCGCCGAAGAGGGTCAAAGAGGGTGATCAACTTGAGAGTAACAGATTTGAAGGGATTAGTATAGAATACAGGTATAAAGAACTCTTAGGAGGGAGATGTACATGGAGTGGTCATTACAAAATTGACATGAATGAGAAAATAATCATATGCCACAGCATATACTCCCCTCCCTGGTAAAGGGTAGGCCACGAGGGCAAGGTGAATAGGATATTTCAGAGAGATGGGGCTAGACCCGACGTCTAGAAATTCAGGAGGTCCTACATATCACATGAGGATGGGAATCAAGGCACACATAGTTCATGGTGGCACATAGGGGTAAGATACCCTAACGAGGGTGTTGTACGACATGGGGAGTAACCCGACATGAATGAGGACATAATCCCATACCACACCGTACACTCTAGGTAAGAACTTGGGCTGGGGCCCGAGATGGCCAAGGGCCCTTAGGCGGGGCCTCAGTCAGAAATCCCCAACCCGTTTGCAGTTCCATGTCTTGTAGTGAGGAAGAAAGTCGGTAAGATAACCCACATTCAAGTGGTTTATGGTGTGGTGAGTAACCTGATGTGAATGAGTACATAATCTCATACCACACCGTACACTCTGGGTAGGATCTTGGCCTGGGGGCCCAAAAAGTCCAAGGGGCCAGAGGCTGGGCCTCGGTCCGAAAGGCCTGACCAGTTTGCAGTTTAGCGTCTTGCAATGAGGATGAAGAGAGGATAAGGTATCTCATCTGGGGATGTGTACGTCACGGTGAGTAACCTGAAATGAATGAGGACATAATCCCATACCACACTATACAATCATGAATAAAAAATTTGGATGGGGGCCGGAAGAGGCCAAGGGGCCTGAGGCTGGCCCCCGGATGGGAAGCTATACTTCCTCTTGTGTGGTTACCACCTCATCGTATCTCTTAAGCCCATGTGATCAGTGATCGGTGTGGGAAACAAGGAGTTGGTCTCGGCTCTCACCATCATATGGGATTTAATAGCTGGCATTGCCCGAAGGGAGTTCGTTTCTTGGAGATATAACGTGGCAGAATGAACCATTACACTCAATGTTTAAGACTTCTTGGGGTGCTACTAACGACGCAGGATAACTGTTGACCATTTTTGAAACACATCGGTCCCATAGTGACCTGAAATGGGAACCACAAAAGGGAATTGACCGCTGACCATATTCACAACGCGGGACTTGTATCAACTTGTTTCTCAAAATCTCCGAGGTTATTAGCCCGAAGTGGTAAGAGAGACATTTGGCCTAGTATCCATACCATTCTAGAGCCCTTCTCGATGGCAAGGATGATGGTGACCCAATCAAAGGAGTGTGCGAAGCATAGCTATCCCTATACATTTTAAAATCAAGTAGGGCAGTGAAAGTGGTAGACACCTCTGGGGAGGGAGACGTATGGCCGGATCGAGATGAGCTTGATGAAAATTGGGGAAAAAGTCAGTACCGAACCATATGTATTGTCCCGAGGGGAAGATTATAGCATTTGGGATGGTCCAACAGATGAAATGTCCAGGCGTTCCAATATATCCCATAAGGATGGAAATCAATCCACACGTAGTTCTTGAAGGCCATGCAGTTTAACATCGTGCAGTGAGGATGTGGGAGAATAGAAGAATGAGGGAGCACATGGTTCAATCGTTGCAACTCCCATATGAACGAGGCAAAGGAGGCCTGCACTACACCACATGAGGACCCTATGATAGGACTATACCCAATGGGGATAGTCGAAAAGGAGTGTTTGGGTATGGGATTAAGACGAGGCATCTGATCATTCTTATGTATCCCATAAGGGTGGGAATCAATCCCTACATAAACACCATGAAGGACGATGCAATGTTTAAATTCATGTAGGACTGAATAGTGTAAGGTTATGCAGGACCATCATGAAGTTTAGGGTCATGCGGGGCCATCCAGTTTACGGTTTTGCAGGACCAATGTTTAGTTTTAGGGTCATGCGGGTCCAACCAGTTTAAAGTCATGCAGGACCAACTATGGATCTGGAAAAGTCTTTCTTGAGGAACTTGGCATTGGTCGGAGGAGTTATAAACTCACCATCCATGTTCATTAGGGAGTTTTCTCCATTGGGGTAAAACCTGGGAATCATGTAAGGTCCTTCCCATTTGGGCTCTAGCTTGGGTGGTTTCCTACTGTGTATCATTCGTGCCCGGAGGGCCAATACCAAGTCGGCTTTAGGAAAGAGCGGAGGTGAACCTTCTTGTTGAAGGCCCTAGCTATATGATTATGATGCCTTTGCAAATTGTGCAGAGCATGAAGACTGTTCTTGTTAAGGGATTCCAATTCAAGAAGACGAATTTCGACTACCTTATCTGGAACCTTCTTGTCATAGACCATTGTGCGTAATGATGGTAGCTGGATCTCGATGGGCCGGACAACCTCAGCTCCATACACAAGGGAATATGGGGTAACCTGGGTGGAATTACGTGTCTTCATCTGATAGGCCTAGAGGGTGTTGGAGAGTTTGTCTTGCCAACTCTTCTTGTTCTGACCAACCATTTTATGCAAAATGTAAGAGAGGATTTTGTTTAACACCTCAATCTTCCCATTTTCATGCTTATGATAGCGGGAGGTATGGTTCGAACGGATGTTGTACATGGCATACAACTTCTTCAACTCATCTTCACAGATGTTGGTACTGTTATTGGTGAGGACGGTGTGAGGGAATCCAAATCTGTAGATGATGTTGGAGCTCACGAAGTCAAAAATTTAATGGCCCTTGACCTCCTTGAGTGGAATTGCTTCTTCCCACTTAGAAAAGAAATCTGTGGCGGTCAGGATGAACCTACACTGGTGAGCTGTCGCCGGTGGGTATAGTCCCATGACATCGACTCCCCATACCACAAATAGCCAAGAGTACATGGTGGAGTGGATAGGTCCCGGCTGCCGATGCATGAAGTTAGCATTAATTTGGCATGTGTGACATCTCTTGGCAAACTCGATGAAATCATTGATCATGGAGGGCCAGAAGTACCCCAGTCTCTGAATCTGATGGGATAGCTTTGGCCCAGCCAGGTGAGACCCGCAGGAACCAGCGTTAAACCTTGTGTATGTCCTAAGAAATCTTTAATCGTTGGATGAAACGGAGGATAACACCATCTAAGCTGCTCTTGTAGAGTATCTGCTCAAGACTGGGACCACTCTGGAGGGAAAACTGCAGCGCGTGATGTCAAATTAGCTCACACTAGGACCGATCAGATGAGAGGTAACCATTTTGTAGATACTCGACAAAGGGGGATCTCCAGTTGGGGGTCTATTCAACCACTACATCTGAGGAACCTGGGGGTCCCGAAGTGGAGGCTTTAGTGGTATGATCGCTTACCCACAGGCTGTTGTCATCATCTGGGGTGATAGGAGCAATGACTCTTTGATCCACCATGTGTATAATCAGATCATTTTGCTCTGGTTCTGCATGTGATGCAGCTAGGCCAGCCAGGGCATTCGCTAGACCATTCTGAGATCGAAGGACGTGAGTCACTTCTGGCCAACAAGGAAACTAGGCTATTTTTTGGAGGTTGCGCTCTAATAATGGCACGAGCTCTGGATTTCTGATGACATAACAACCATTTATTTGCTTGATGTCTAGTTTAGAATCCCCTTTTACATGAAGATGGGGCACATCGATCTTGAGAGCCAGCTCGGGGCCAATGATGAGGGCCTGATACTATACTTCATTATTGGGGTAGCCTTCTGAAAACTAGAATGAGTAAAGTATGATAGCATGTGCCAATGTAATAAAGACAATACCCAGGCCTACTCTGTTGAGGCTCAGATCAATGAGTCTCCTGTTGGTGGGGCTCTAGGAGGCACCTCCAAAGGGCATCTGCCAACATGGGATGGCATGATCTACCAAGAGGATTGTGTAAGAACCCGTATATTCATTTCTGGTATGTTTTTCCTTTTCTTGTTGTTTTTGAGAAAAAGAGGAAAATTTGGAAATTTTCAAAGTACACGTTG
The DNA here is from genome assembly GCA_963277665.1 of Viscum album. Lineage (NCBI taxonomy): Eukaryota > Viridiplantae > Streptophyta > Magnoliopsida > Santalales > Viscaceae > Viscum > Viscum album. The sequence goes on from OY728133.1 coordinate 1,278,624,925, forward strand.
TGTACTTTATAATTACACACCATGTACTTCGATGTCACGCAAGGCCATGTGCTGGACATGTCTGGGACACACACATGGTGTTTAGGGGTGATGTAAAGTACACGAAGTGTACTTAATAAGTACACGTCATGTAATTCGATGTCATGCAAGGCTTTGTGTTGGTCGTGTCTGGGATACAAAAATGGTTGTAGGGGCGATGTGGAGGCCACTTTAAGCGGAGTAAGAAAAATCCTACTACACGCCGTGTACTCTAGAAGTACACATCGTGTATTTTTCTCATTAAATGGATTAGGGTCACCCCTAATCGATAGAATCATCTTCTCCTCCAGGTTCATCAACCGAAAGCATCTCGTATGGCTATGAACATCCTCCGAGCCCCCAAGATTCCATCTGTTAGTCGAATCAACCATCATTGATTGTGTTGGAACCACAGCGGTGAGCTCTTACTTCTTATTGAGTTTCATTCCATCAGTTTTCCTCTCTCTCAAGATATCTTGGGTTGAAAGGTGTGTTCATTTTCGTAGATCTACGCCATTCTAAGGAGAATCAAGCCTTGTGGTTCAAGAATATTGATCTCCTAGCATCACAGTAGGTGGTTTGTGCCTTACATTTCGAAGTCTTTGATTTTTATGTGCAAATTTCCACCAATAACTGTGAACGGGGAATTGCCTGTAACCATTTTCCCCTGTTGATTTCTTGCCTTGCTTGTATTCTTGTGTAGAGGTAAGTTGATGTTTTTTAAGGATAATTGTTGTGATTGGTTGTTTTTCCCATGCCGTATTCTATTTATGACCTTCAGGTATTATTATCCTTTGACCGTTATACCTATTTTCAATGCCTTTTGACCGCGGGGTGGAATGATATTCTTGACATTATTGTTTTTCTATAGACTGGATAGCTAAGTATATTTGCAGGTGTACTTTAGACTTATAGCATTATTATGAACTAACTGGCACAAGACTGTGAGAACCTGGTGCTATAGACTATAAGGGATAGACTGGGTGAGCTTCCTAGAGAGTCTTAGATATTATAGACTCCGGTGAATAGACCAAGTGAGCTTCCCATAGAGTCTTGGACATTATAGACTAAATGGGATAGACCATGTGAGCTTCATAGAGAGTCTTGGATATTATAGACTATAGGATGGTAGACCGAGTGAGCTCCGTCAGAAAGTTATAACTTGATTGAATTTCCTTAAACCATTACTAGCTAGAGGAGTAATTAATCGAGCGAGCTTCCTCAAATATTCTGTGACAGACCTGAGACTATAAGAGGATTTACTGAGTGAGCTCCTCAGAGAGTATCTAGAACTTGGGTCTATAATAAGCTTAGACCTCATGATCTTCCTCAGAGAGTCCCTGACTACCCTAGACTATAAGGGGAATTCACCGAGTGAGCTTCCCCAGAGAGTCTTATAATTTCGTATGACCAAACCCGAGGGGTTAGGTTGACTGCACTGCCAAGAGGGTTATTGGTACTTCTTGGATAGGACCAGAGGGGTTGGCTGCGAGTACTTCCCAGTGGGGTTCCTGTTGTGTTTAGTTGTTTGATCAACTGCTGCTTGTTGTTATATAAATTGATTACTATTGTATATATCACCCTGTTACTGCTTACTGATTACTACTTGTTGTATACTGTTACTGTTTACTGCTTACTGTACTATTACCTACAATATGCTCACTGACTGTTAGGCACAGATCTATGGGTGGTTTCCTACTAGGATTTATTCTCACACCCTGTTTGATCCTTGCTTTCTGTCCCACACAGACTATGTTGTAGAAGGTATAGACAAGGTAAATCACCCTTTGACATTGGGTACTTGTGTAAGAACCCAGTTCTTATTTTAGAGGTACGGGCTTTATCTTTTTCCTTTTCCTTAAGTGTTTTTGAGAAAATATGGAAAATGGGGGAAGGAAATGCTAAATTTCTAAACTACACGTTGTGTACTTTATTCACATACTGTGTACTTTTGGCTGTGTTGGGATGAGTACACGGGGCGTGTAGCCATGCCGGCAACGAAGGGTGTAGGAACTGACTACATTCCATGTAGTGGTACCTTACACGCAGTGTATTCAATTGGCAGGATTAAATAGTAAGGTGGTGGAGTCACTGAAAGTTGGGCGACAGTACACGCCGTGTACTGGAGCGTACATGCCATGTACTCATGTCGACGGATGAACAGTGTGGTGGTGCCACCAAATGAACAGTTAAATGAAATAAGTACATGCCATGTACTCAGAAGTACACGCCATGTACTTTGTTTTTTCAACTTAAAATAGGCGATAGCCTCCTCATTTGGCAGAGGAGGCGTTTGAGCCATTTTAGAGCCAATGGAGTAGGCAAGATCTTTGAAGATCCACCGGGCGTTCGTCTGGAATCTGTTTCATCTTCAGACGATCTTGTTGGAACCGCACGGGTAATCCCTCTCCTCTCCTGGTACCGTTCTTACCAATTCTTCTCCTAACGTAAGTTATTTACATTTGAATGAGTTTTGTTCTTCATCAAATCTACGCCGTTCTTGGGTGTTTCTAGAGTCGGTGTTTGGGTATAATGTTCGTTGGTGAATAGGGTAGTTGGCATTGTGTTTATATTCCAACTATCATGTGTTTTTGTGAATTTTTGTGCCATGAACCCATGTTAGGATGTCATGTCGCTAAGGCCGTTTCTATGTTTAATGCCTAGAATTGCATAGGTGATTAATCTATGATAATAAAATGTTGTTTGGGATCATTTCATGGATCCGGAACCACCCCTGGGGTGTGTTCCACTATTTAGCCATTTGGCTAGGATACCCTAGGGTATGCCATAAATGTAGTAATTTTAGAATTTCCTTGAGAGGAATTTCTTGTTTACTGCATTTTGATATGTTGGGCATGGCCCAGTTACCTGTATAGCCTGAGGGCATTATTGTGATTAGCCTGTAGGCACTGCACTGTTTAGCCTGTGGGCTATAGATATTTTCGGCCTGATGGAAACTTCTTCAGTGCCTGAGGGCGATAGACTCTGTGCCTAAGGGCGACACTACCTACACCTGAGGGAAAAACACTGTTCTGGCTGAGGTAAGAATCTGTGTTGGATACTCGTTACCCGTGGGTAGGAGTTTACGTGTCTGAGGACACTAGTTTTTTACTTAGAAATGCACTGTGGTGATTTATTATATTAAATGGATTAAATGAATACTAAAAATGGAAATTTTACTAGTAGTTGTTACTTTTGAGTACTGCTTACTTTATTGAATTTTACTACTGCACACTATTGTTGAATACTTACATGTAGTTGGGGCACGGGCCTTTGGTGGGTTCCTACTGAGATATATTTCTCACACCCTGTTTGGGTCACGCTTTTCGGCCCATACAGATTACGTTGCTGCAGGTGTAGATAGTGGAAAGAGCCCCTATATAGGCACTTGACCATTGTTGAGGAGTAGGAGGGCATCGGACTGAGCCTAGTCTCGCAATGCCGCTGCCAGCTGTTTTTCTTGTTTTGTTGTACTCTGTGTTTTGTTGAACGGTATTGATGTATAACATGTTCTTGCTGCTTTCTTAGAACTTGTAACATGTAGCATCATCATTTATATAATGTTGGTTATATCCCCTTCTATAGTTATTTTTTTTGTGTATGTTTACTACTTCCGCTGTCATGTATGTTTTATTTGGTATTATGCGGTGCTACACTTTGACAAATGAGGGCATAGTTTCCCCACTATCAAACTTGTGCCCTCACTACTATTTGGAAGCCTCTAGCATTTGGGGAAATGCGCTTGAGGTCATGTGGAAAACCGGGCTCGTGGGACCCGTTGCGTGGCACCCGGGTCTGGGACGTCACAAAGTGGTATCATAGGGCGTTTCTTTTCATTGAATTACTATTTGGAGCTGTAGTCAGGGATAAGACGGAATGATAGTTGGTAATAAGCTGTGCTCGGGCATAGCTAATCCGTGTATAGGGAAAAGCCAGTCTACCTTGTATTTTGAATTATTTGATTTTTCAATTTTACGGTTGATGGTGAGCTTCCCCGGCCATGGGGCCGAGGCTGGAAGGTGAAAAGGCCATCTCGCAGTGGCAGGGTTGCTATAGTGGTGAGGCCCGCACCATCTGCGGGGGATATAGTGGTAGAGGATCCGGAAGCAACAACGGACACGGTGGTCCAAGGAGAACACAGTCATTCGGAGGGGCGGCCACCGAGAGGATTCTGCACGATTTCTACTCAGGCCCTGGGGAAACGGTTGTGTCGTATTGACATGCCGGAGAATGCTATCTTCTCGGAGGCCTGGGACATCTAGGATGAAAACTGACAATTCCTCGGCCCATCTAAGTTATGTCAGCACCTTAACCACATCGGGATGGACATTTCGTGGATTGGCCCTATTAGAGCTGGTTTGGCAGTATCCTAGGCGGAGGCAGAGCAATACATGGCTGAAACGGAAGACTTTATCCACTCTCGGGGTTCCCTGCACCTGATGATAGACCGAGTCAGGATGATGATGGTTCATATGGTCCCTCTGCAACTATCATATACTGACATTAGGGAGCACTTCTCTCTGTTGGAAGAATCATACAACTCCTCCTCGGGAGACAAGGTTGGTATAGGGAGTCTGTTGGAGGAGGGTGATGTCGTCGATCAGTCCTCAGATCTCAATAATTTCATGGAGGCCCTCATGGTAAAATTCTATGTTCCTTCCTTAGGGTCTGCTCTTAGGTTACTCTGGATTCCTTATCAGCATCTGCACTATGCAAGAGGACCTTGTGCATATACCTCGTTCTCACCCCTCAATGGGTGCCGACACGGGACCTTTGGGATCCACACCCGTGGCTGCATCAATTTCCATGTCTGGAGGGGCTAGGACACTTGAGGCAGCTCCCATGGAGTCTTCCAACCTCCCAACCATATGCTGGGGGCCACGTTTTGGGATCCCAATGATGTCAACTCAGGAAAGAGACCCAAAATTTTATCTCTGTAATTCTCCTCTACCGAATTTACGACTTCCATCTCCCGGCCACATTAACTCACATTCAAGTCCCCTTTTTGGGTGTTTAATGTCCTTTAATTGGCATAGGCCACTGTGGCGATGTTGGAAGGGACTTCTAGTAGCGCCCTTACCAGAGGAATGCCAATGGTCATAGAGGTGGGCATCCAACCTGATCGAACTACAACACTCTTGATCAATGGCGGGGACGCCAGTGGGACTGTGCCTGAGGTTATTGAGTTGGGATCTGATGATGATGATCAACCAGATAGTTCAGGCCCCTCCATGCCTGATCCAATGCCAGACGTCGACCTGGATGAGGGGTTCCAGGGGCATTCCCTGCACACGAGACTACCAACCACGCCGAATGGGATGAGATGACCTCTAATGGGGAGGACAACAAAATATTCTGTCGCCGATCCTAGAACATGCTTCATCAATAACACCCCCAAGAATTATTGTTGGATGAGTTGGATAGACTCTTCATGCAGTTACACAATGTATTCACTGGGGGAGTGGATGCCCAGCACCCTCACATGCTCATATGATATCTTATGGCGGAAAAGATTTAGGAGTATGATGGTGGCCGCAGTGTGGGCTAGAAGTGGAGGAAGGAAGTGAACATCAAGAGTCTCTAGAAGACAGAAAATGAGGTTGAATGGTTTCAGGCTTGGGTGGATGAGCATTCCACTTCTCTTGATGCACAATCAGTGCTCGTCTCATGACTAAAAGCCCAGTTGGCAGAGGCTGAAGAGGGCATGAAGTGAGCCTCTAAGGAGATGGTTGTTATCTGAACCGGTGTGGAGTGGGCTCTGGTCGTGGCTGGTGAACTGTGCCCCCTTGCTGTCAAGGATGTGCTAGTGGTAAACAGGTGCTAGCAAATCCTTGATGCCACATTCCAGAGGGTGGCGGAGATGCAATGTTCCTTTGAAGAGGTCAATCCATCCATGGGGGGAATAGACCCTCAGGTATTATAATGATCATAACATTTCAATGTACATTCATGATTCGATTAATTTATGTTGACTGCACTCATGAGTTCTGTTATTTGTGTTGTTTTATCGCATCACCAACGTCTTCATGGAGTGTCCCGTGATCAATCCCTAAGCTCACGTAGGTTGGGCCTGGTGTGAGAAACAAGGGACGACAACCTTATCACTCTAATCCAACATGGGAGTGAAAAACATGTCTCAGGTATCCAGGGGATTAGATATCCAATTTGAATTACTAGAAAGAAAGGGGGAAAGGCCTTTCTATAGAAGGAAGATCTCGGAATAATCATATTGCTATTTTCTTGATGTGCTCTTGTGCACGAGCGAGGCATTTCCAGGGGCATTGGAATCAGTCCAAACGTAGGGGGATAGAAAAATGTGAATTATGATCCCTAATATTTGGAACACTGTTGGCGGTGGTGAGACAATAAAAGAAAACTACTGACCATGTTCTAATCACATCATCCTTATTGTGTTAGCCTAATATGGGGATAACAAATGAGGGCCGACTGCTGACAAAGTTCAAAACATGGGGCCTGACTTGAAATGTCATCTGTTAGCCTTACAAAACGTTAGCCCAAGAAAGTAGGCAAGAAATAGTCTAAGAATCCATACTGTTAGGGGGTTCTTCTAGAGGTGAAATGGGATGAGGGTCTGAATAAGGGGAACCCAAAGCGTGGAATGTAGAGTGATGGTTTGTTCGAACAGAATCCAACACTCTTAGAATTACACCACCGTGGTGGAAGCACATTAGATGATAACATCAGTTTGACCATGGATCATTCCTACCATTAGGCGGGGCCTCTCTGTCGAGGGAACTAATTCTCCCCAATTTCATCATGGGGAATCCCGAACTTGTTCGGGGAAAAGCTGCAGTTACATAATTCCCCACGAAGGGTCACACCAGGAGGCCGGAAATGGGTAAGAACAAGTTTTATGATCCCCCAGGGCTATACTCTAAGAAAAATACTTGGGTGTCTCTATGTATCCTATGAGGATGGAAATCAAGCCATATGTAGTTCTGGAAGCACTGTTTAATGTCATGCAAGGTGATGAAAATCCTGGTTCTGCCGGTGCACATCCTACCAAAACAACTAATCCCACATGAGTCATGCTCGTTGTCAGATACAAGAAGTAGTGGTGGGACATTCCTGACACAAGAAGGAACATGTTTGGGTGCAAGGATGCTCGGTAAATTTCGACCCAATGATGCTAACCCATCCATTTAGTGCACCTAGATGTGCAAAGAAGTAAACCCGAGTATGATAGGATTCCAATTGAACATGAGAAAGTGGAAATGTGTAAAATCATGATTCTCAATATATGGATCACAATGATGGTGGCGTGACGATGTGGGAGAACTATTGACCATATTAAAAAGATAGTATACATATCATGTTAGCATGGAATGGGGACAGAAAAATGAAGGTCGATCACTGACCATGTTCGAAACACGTGACCATTCGCAAATGTCGTCAAAAATCTTTAGGGACGTTCGCCTGGAACGGTAGGTGAGACAAAGAAGCATAAGTCTACACCGTGAAGGTGGTCCCCTCGGATGTGGAAGAGGATTTGGATCCAAATAGCGAGCCCACGAATCGTGTACATGGAATGAGGGGAATGTCCCCATGAAAATTAAACTTTTTGTGCTCATTGTCAAAATGCATCTGAATACGACAATGAGACGTGCTAGAGAGAGGGATTGGATTCTCTTCCCATAGGGAGATCTTTGTATAGGGTCGTAGAACTAATACCACGGATGGTAGGAAACGTAGGAGACACATGGTGGGGTAATTATAAAACCAAACATGAATGGGAACCTGGAGTTTCTAACCACCATGTGTTCCTTGGAGATGTTTTAGGTCGAGGGACCGAAAATGAGAGTTAAGATGGGCCCGATGTAAAATTCACATGCGTTCCTACGTATCTCATGAGAATTGGAATCAAGATATTCATAGTTCTAATGGGTGGCATGGTATGGTGCCAATTCCACAAATAAAAAGGGGAGTGTAGGTGTAGCCCCCACACCAAAAGAAACGGTATTTGATGATTCTTGTTTGTCCTTTATGGTGGATGTTGTTTTTTTTTGTGAAGCGACATGCATAGGATGAAAAGTCCTAGAAGCACCACAAGAATCAAGCCATATGCAGGAATTGACAAATGGTATGGCATGTGACTGATACCAAACATGATGTCTCCATGATTAAGGAAATCACGATGCGGTTTCATTTTTCATCATGCGGCCAGGATGAAAACATCACAGTGTTGGGTAATGTGATGGGACCAGGCTTGAATTTTAACTTCATGTGGCACAAACGTAACATCGTACACGATTCCACTAAAGAAACCTCGATCCCAGGGGAAAAGACAGAGGTAATAGGGTAAGGGGAAGAAGACATTAGATCCCAATTGAGCTGGACCCGAAAAAGAGACGTCTATGTGTTTCTACGTATCCCATGAGTATGGGAATCAAGTTGTACGTATTTCTCACAGAATAGTAATACAGAGAGATATTAGTTTATGGTCTTAGAACTAGAACAATGGATATGCATGACTATCTCAAGTAAAGGAAGACCTTAACCCAATCCCTAAGCCTACTTGAGTTGAACACGGTGTAGGAAACAAGGGCAGATAAGGTATTTACAAAGAAAAGGGGAATCGGTGGAGCCCCAAATGACTACCGCATCATGTCCCTTTTCCTCTTAATGTGTGGATGCACACTGAGGAATAGTACCAAGAGTTTCGATGTTCTACTTGGAAATGATGAGGTGGAGAAGTACGTGAATCATGTAATTGACATTTTGGGCTTAATGGGGTTGGCATGACGATGGAGGATGACTGTTGATAGTGTTCGAAACACAGCATCCATATCGTGTTAGCCCAAAATAGGGAAAATAAAATGAGCGTCGATCGCTGAACATATTCGAAATGTGGGATTTGTATCGATTTTTTTTCTGCGACACTTGAGGATGTTGGCCCGTAATGGTAGGAGATCCATTAGGCCTAACATCCATGCCACTTGGGGGGGGGGGGGGTCCCATCAGGTGTGAAAGGTGATGGAAGCCCTAATGAAGGGGAACACTAAGCCTGAGAAACATTTGAAATCATGTCCGAGTAGAGTCCGAAAATCTAGGTACTAAACCAGAGCTCCCTTAGGCACATTGGTTAATCGCCGAAGAGGGTCAAAGAAGGTGCTCAACTTGAGAGTAACCGATTTGAAGGGATTAGTATAGAATACAGGGATAGAGAACTCGTAGGAGGGAGAGGTACATGGCGTGGTCATTAAAAACCCGACATGAATGAGAAAATAATCCTATGCCACAACATATACTCCCCTCCCTGGGAAAGGGTAGGGCACGAGGGCAAGGTGAATAGGATATTTCAGAGAGATGGGGCTAGACCCAACGTCTAGAAATTCAGGCGGTCCTACATATCCCATGATGATGGGAATCAAGCCACACATAGTTCATGATGGCACATAGGGGTAAGATACCCTAACGAGGGTGGTGTACGGCATGGGGAGTAACCCAACATGAATGAGGATATAATCTAATACCACACCGTACACTCTGGGGAAGAACATGGGCTGGGCCCCGAGATGGCCAAGGGGCTTGAGGCGGGGCCTCAGTTAGAAATCTCCAACCCGTTTGCAGTTCAATGACTTGTAGTGAGGAAGAAAGTGGATAAGATAACCCACATTCAAGTGGTGTATGGTGTGGTGAGTAACCTTATGTGAATGAGGACATAATCCCATACCACACCGTACACTCTGGGTAGGATCTTGGCCTAGGGGGCCGAAATGTCCAAGGGGCCAAAGGCTGGGCCTCGGTCTGAAAGGCCTGACCACTTTGCAGTTTAGCATCTAGAAATGAGGATGAAGAGAGGATAAGGTATATCATCTGGGGACGTGTACGGCACGGTGAGTAACCTGACATGAATGAGGACATAATCCAATACCACACTATACAATCATGAATAAAAACATGGGATGGGGGACTGAAGAGGCCATGGGGCCTGAGGCTGGCCCCCGGATGGGAAGCTATACGCCCTCTTGTGCGGTTACCACATCATCATATCTCCTTATCCCATGTGATCAGTGGTCGGTGTGGGAAACAAGGAGCTGGTCTCGGCTCTCCCCATCATATGGGATTTAATAGCTAGCATTTCCTGAAGGGATTTCGTTGCTTGGAGATGTAACAGGGCAGAATGAACCATTACACTCAATGTTTAGGACTTCTTGGGGTGCTTCTAACGACGCAGGATAGCTGTTGACCATTTTTGAAACACAGTGGTCCCATAGTGACCTGAAATGGGAACTACAAAAGGGAATTGACCGCTGACCATATTCACAACGCGGGACTTGTATCAACTTGTTTCTCAATATCCCTGAGGGTATTGGCCCGAAGTGGTAAGAGAGACCTTTGGCCTAGTATCCATGCCATTCTAGAGCCCTTATGGATGGGAAGGATGATGGTGTCCTAATCAAAGGAGTGTGCGAAGCATAGCTATACCTATTCATTTTAAAATCAAGCAAGGCAGTGAAAGTGGCATACACCTCTAGGGAGGGAGACGTATGGTCGGATCGAGATGAGCTCGATTAAAATTGGGGAAAATGTCATCACCCAACCATATTTATTGTCCTGAGGGGAAGATTCTGGCATTTGGGATGGTCTAAAAGATGAAATGTCCAGGCATTCCAATATATCCCATAAGGATGGAAATCAATCCACACGTAGTTCTTGAAGGCCATGCAGTTTAACGTCGTGCAGTGAGGATGTGGGATAATAGAAGAACGAGGGAGCACATGGTGCAATCGTCGCAACTCCCATATGAATGAGGCAAAGGAGGCCTGCACTACACCACATGAGGACCCTATGATAAGACTATACCCAATGGGGATAGTCGAAAAGGAGTGTTTGGCTATGGACTAAAGACAAGGCATCTGATCATTCTTATGAATCCCATAAGGGTGGGAATCAATCCCTACGTAAACATCTTGCAGGATGATGCAATGTTTAAATTCATGTAGGACTGAACACTGTAAGGTCATGTGGGACCATCATGCAGTTTAGGGTCATGTGGGGCCATCCAGTTTATGGTTGTGTAGGACCAATGTGTAGTTTTATGGTCATGCGGGTCCAACCAGTTTAAAGTCGTACAGGACCAATTGTGGCTCCAGAAAAGTCTTTCGTGAGGAACATTGCATTGGTGTGAGGAGTTATAAACTCACCATCCATGGTCACTTGGGAGTATTCTCCATTGGGGTAAAACCTGGGAATCATGTAAGGTCCTTCCCATTTGGGCTCTAGCTTGGGTGGTTTCCTACCGTGGATCATTGGTGTCCGGAGGGCCAATACCTAGTCGGCTTTAGGAAAGAGCGGAGGTGGACCTTCTTGTTGAAGGACCTAGCTATATGATTATGATGCCTTTCCAAATTGTGTAAGGCATGAAGACTGTTCTTGTTAAGGGCTTCCAATTCAAGAAGACGAATTTCGACTACCTTATCTAGCACCTGCTTGTCATAGACCCCTGTGCGTAACAATGGTAGCTAGATCTCGATGGTCAGGACGACCTCAACTCTGTACACAAGGGAATATGGGGTGACCTGGGTGGAATTACGAGTCATCATTTGATTGGCCTAGAGGGTGTTCGAGAGTTTGTCTTTCCAACTCTTCTTGTTCGGACCAACCATTTTCTGCAAAATGTTAGAGAGGGTTTTGTTGAACACCTCAATCATCCCATTTTCATTCATATGATAGCGGGAGGTATGGTCCAAACAGATGTTGTACTTGGCGTACAACTTCTTCAACTCATCTGCACAGATGTTGGTACTGTTATCGGTGAGGATGGTGTGAGGGAATCCTAATCTGTAGATGATGTTGGAGCTCACGAAGTCAATGATGTAACGGCCCTTGACCTCCTTGAGAGGAATTGCTTCTTCCAACTTATAAAAGATATTTGTGGCAGTCAGGATGAACCTACACTAGCATGCTGTCGCCGGTGGGTATGGTCCCATGACATCGAGTCCCCATACCATAAACGGCCAAGAGTACATGGTGGAGTGGAGAGGTCCTGGCTGCTGATGCATGAAGTTAGAATGAATTTGGAATGTGTGACATCTCTTGTCGAAATCGATGCAATCATGGATCATAGAGGGCCAGAAGTACCCCAGTCTATGAATCAGATGGGATAGCTTTGGCCCAGCCAGGTGAGACCCACAGGAACTAGCGTGAAACCTCATGCATGTCCTGAGAAATCTTGAATCGTTGGATGCAACAGAGGATAACACCATCGAAGCCGCACTTGTGGATTATCTGCTCAAGACTGGGACCACTCTGGAGGTTAAACTACAGTACGCGACATCGAATTCGCTCGCACTCGGACCGATCACCTGAGAGGTAACCATTTTGTAGATAATCGACAAAGGGGACTCTCCAGTCGGGGGTCGATTCAACCACTACATCTGAGGAACCTGGGGGTACCGAAGTTGAGGCTCTAGTGGTATGATGGCTTACCCACAGGCTATTGTAATCATCTGCGGTGACAGGATAAATGACTCTTTGATGCGCCATGTGTATAATCAGATCATCCGGCTCGGGTTCTGCATGTGATGCAGCTAGGCCAGCCAGGGCATTCTCTATACCATTCTAAGATCGAAGGACATGAGTCACTTCTGGCCAACAAGGAAACTGGGCTATTTTCTAGAGTTTGCGCTCTAATAATGGCACAAGCTATGGCTTTCTGATGACATAACAACCATTGATTTTCCTGATGTCTAGTTCAGAATCCCCTTTTACATGAAAATGGGGAACATCGATCTTGAGAGCCAGCTTGAGGCCAATGATGAGGTCCTGATACTATACTTCATTGTTGGTGTAGCCTTCTGAAAACTGGAATGAGTAAATCAAGATAGCATGTCTCCGGTTAGTGGGGCTCTGGGAGGCACCACCAAAGGGCATCTTCCAACATGGGATGGCATGATCTACCAAGAGGATTGTGTAAGAACCCGTATATTCATTTCAGGTATGTTTTTACTTTTCTTGTTGTTTTTGAGAAAAAGAGGAAAATTTGGAATTTTTCAAAGTACATGATGTGTACTTTATAAGTACACGCCATGTACCTCGATGCCACACAAGGCCATGTGTTGGCCGTGTTTGGGACACCCACATGGTGTTTAAGGGTGATGTAAAGTACACGAAGTGTGCTTAATAAGTACACGTCGTGTAATTCGATGTCGTGCAAGGCCATGTGTTTCCCATGTCTGGGCCACACAAACAGTGTGTAGGGGCGATGTGGAGGCCACTTAACGCGGAGTACGAAGAATCCTACTACACGCCATGTACTCTAGTAGTACACATCGTGTACTTTCTTGTTTTTTCATTAAATGGATCGGGGTCATGCATAATTGACAGAATCATCTTCTTCTCCTGGTTCTTTGACCGAGAGCATCTCGTACGGCTGTGAACAACATCTGAACCCCCAATCTTCCATCTTTTTGTCGAATCTATCGTCATCGATTGCGTTGGAACCGCAGCGGTGAGCACTTACTTCTTATTGAGTTTCATTCCATGATTTTTCCTCTCTCTAAATATATTGTGGGTTGAAATGTGTGTTCATTTTCATAGATCTACTCCATTATAAGGAGAATCAAGCCTTGTGGTTCAAGTATATTGATCTCCTAACATCATAGTAGGTGGTTTATGCCTTAAATTTCGAAGTCTTTGAGTTTCATGTGCAAATTTCCACCAATAACCGTGAACGGGGAATTGCGTGTTACCGTTTTCCCCTGTTGATTTCTTGCCTTTCTTGTATTCTTGTGTAGAGATAAGTTGATCTTGTTTAAGGATAATTGTTGTGCTTGGATGTTTTACCCATGCCTTATTCTATTTATGACCTTAGGGTCTTGTTATCCTTTGACCGTTATACCTATTTTCCATGCCTTTTGACCGCAGGGTGGAATGATATTCTTGACATTATTGTTTTTCTATAGACTGGATATCTAAGTATCTTTGCAGGTGTACTTTGGCCTTATAGAATTATTATACACTAACTGGCACGGGACTGTGAGAACCTGGTGTTATAGACTATAAGGGATAGACTGAGTGAGCTTCCTAGAGAGTCTTAGATATTATAGACTATAGAAAATAGACCGAGTGAGCTTCCCAGAGAGTGTTGGACATTATATACTACAAGGGATAGACCGAGTTAACTTCCCAGAGAGTCTTGGATATTATAGACTACAGGATGGTAGACCAAGTGAGCTTCCTCAGAAAGTCATAACTTGATTGAATTTCCTTAAGCCATTACCAGATAGAGGAGTAATTAATCGAGCGAGCTTCCTCAAATAGTCTGTGATAGACCTGAGACTATAAGAGGATTGACCGAGTGAGCTCCTCAGAGAGTATCTAGAACTTGGGTCTATAATAGGGTTAGACCTCATGATCTTCCTCAGAGAGTCCCTGACTACCCTAGACTATAAGGGGAATTGACCGAGTGAGCTTCCCCAGAGAGTCTTATAATATCGTATGACCAAACCAGAGGGGTTAGGTTGACTGCACTGCCCAAAGGGTTGTTGGTACTTCTTGGATAGGACCAGAGGGGTTGGATACGAGTACTTCCTAGTGGGGTTCCTGTTGTGGTTAGTTGTTTGATTCACTACTGCTTGTTGTTATATAAAATGATTACTATTGTATATATCACCCTGTTACTGCTTACTGATTACTGCTTGCAGTTTACTGTTACTGTTTACTTCTTACTGTACTATTACCTACAATATGCTCACTGACTATTATGCACAGATCTTTGGGTGGTTTCCTACTAGGATTTATTCTCACACCCTGTTTGGGCCATGCTTTTGGGCCCAAATAGACTATGTTGTAGAAGGTATAGACAAGGTAAAGCACCCTTTGACTTCGGGTACTTGTGTAAGAACCCGGTTCTTATTTTAGAGGTAAGGGCTTCTTCTTTTTCCTTTTCCTTAAGTGTTTTTGAGAAAATATGGAAAATGGGGAAAATGCTAAATTTATAAACTACACGCCGTGTACTTTATTCACACACCGTGTACTTTTGGTCGTGTTGGGATGAGTACACGGGGCGTGTAGCCATGCCGATGATGGAGGGTGCAGGAACCGACTACACGCCATGTAGTGGTACCTTACACGCCATGTATTCAGTCGGAAGGCTTGTACTGGAGAGTACATGCCATGTACTCATGTCGACGGATGAACAGTGTGGCGGTGCTGCCAAATGAATAGTTAAATGAAAGAAGTACATGTCGTGTACTCAGAAGTACACACCGTGTACTTTGTTTTTTCAGCTTAAAATAGGCAGTAGACGCCTCATTTGGCAGAGGAGGCGTTTGAGCCATTTTGGAGCCAAAGGAGCAGGCCGGATCTTTGAAGATCCACTGGGCATTCTTCTGGAATCCGTTTCGGCTTCGGACGATCTCGTTGGAACCGCACGGGTAAGCCCTATTCTCTCCTGGTATCTTTCTTACCAATTCTTCTCCTAACGTAAGTTATTTACATTTGAATGGGTTTTGATCTTCGTCAGATCTACACTGTTGTTTGTCATTTCTGGATTCGGCGTTTGGGTATAACGTTCGGGGCGAATAGGGTAGGTGGCTTTGTGTTTATTTTCCAACTTTCGTGCATTTTTGTGCGTTTTTGTGCCACGAACCCATGTTAGGATGTCTTGTGGCTGAGGCCGTTGCTATGTTTAATGCCTAGAATTGCATAGGTGATTAAACTATGATAATAAAATGTTGGTTGGGATCATTGCTTGGATCCAGAACCACCCCAGGGCTGTGTTCCACTTTTTAGCCATTTGGTCTGGATACCCGAGGGTATGCCTTAAATTTAGTAATTTTAGAATTGCCTTGAGATGAATTGCTTGTTTACTGCATTTTGATATGTTGGGCATAGCCCAGTTACCTATTTAGCCTGAGGGTGTTATTGTGATTAGCCTGTGGGAACAACACTGTTTAGCCTATGGGCTGTAGATATTTTCGGCCTAAGGGAAACTTCTTCCGTGCCTGAGGGCGATAGACTCTGTGCCTGGGGGCGACACTACCTACTCCTGAGGGAAAAACTCTGTTATGCCTAAGGTCATATTCTGTGTTGGATACTCGTTACCCTAGGGTAGGAGTTTATGTGTCTGAGGACACTAGTTGTTTACTTAGAAATGCACTGTGGTGATTTCTTATATTAAATGGATTAAATGAATATTAAAAATGGAAATTAAACTGGTAGTTGTTACTTTTGAGTACTGCTTACTTTATTGCATTTTACTAATGTACACTATTATTGCATGCTTACATGCATTTGGGCACGGGCCTTTGGTGGGTGCCTACTAAGATATATTTCTCACACCCTGTTTGGGTCACGATTTTCGGCCCAAACAGATTATGTTGCTGTAGATGTAGATAGGGGCAAGAGTCCCTATACAGGAACTTGACCATTGTTGAGAAGTAGGAGGGTATGGGACCGATCCTAGGCTCACGATGCCACTGCCAGCTGTTTAGCTTGTTTTGATGTACTCTGTGTTTTGTTGGACGGTATTGATGTATAACATGTTTTGGCTGCTTTCTTAGAACTTGTAACATGTAGCATCATCATTTATATACTGTTGGTTATATCCCCTGCTGTAATTATTTCAGTTGTGTATGTTTACTGCTCCCGCTGACGTGTATGTTTTATTTGGTATTCTGCAGTGCTACACTTTGACAAATGAGGGCATAGTTTCCCCACTATCAAACCTGGGCCCTCGCTGCTAGTCGGCAGCCTCTGGCGTTTTGGGAAATGCGCTAGAGGTCACGTGGAAAACCGGGCTTGGGGCACCCGTTGCGTGGCACCCGGGTCCGGGACGTTACAAAGTGGTATCAGAAGGCGTTTCTTTTCTTGGACTTACTATTTGGAGCCGTAGTCAGGGATAGGATGGAACGGTAGTTGGTAATAAGTTGTGCCCGGGCGTAGCTAACCCGTGTACAGGTAAAAGCCAGTCTACCTCATATTTTTCATTATTTGATTTTGCAATTTTACGGTTGATATGTTTTAACCGTTGGGTGATTCAATTGGATTGTGCTGTTTATATTTTATCTGTGGGTTATATTTATTTGAAACCTGATGAGATGAGGGTATACTGTATCATGTATCATATAGCCACATGATAGAAATCACATGCCATGCATAGTTTCCATGCCATGTAGGAGCATTATAAATTCTCATGTTGTTGTGATAGTTGATGTGCTAATAAAGCATGCTGTTATGATAGCTTCTTGATAAATACCTACCTTGTAATATGGTGTTTGTGTTTCAGCTTGTTTATAGAATGGATGCCAAACTTTGGTTTTTGGGGAGTATGGGCCCCTATTGACCGGAATTTGGTGGATCATTGATTGTTTGTTGGTTATAACACATATAAGATGTAAAACTTTGATTCGTGGGGAGTATGGGCCCCCACGGGTCTGAATTTGACACTTAGGTGTTATTTTCAGTATTTTTTGGGTTTCGGGGAAGTTTCGGAGGCATACTGTCTAGAAAACCCAGAATACACGCCGTGTAAGACCTCATACACGTCGTGTGTGTTCTTCTGTTCGGGAAGAAAAATGAACTTTTTTAGTACACTCCGTATATGCCGAGTACACGCCATGTAGTCTCTTCCCGTGTCACAAACCGTGTGGGCGGCAACACGGGGTAGGGAAGGCTTGGGTAGAATACGCCGTGTGCCAAATGGACACGCCGTGTAGTGTGACCCGGAGTTCGGTCGTGTAACTAACAACACGGGTCGGTGAACTCCTTGACAGAACACGCCGTGTCAAAAATAGACACGCTGTGTAGTGTGACCTGGGGACTCGGCCATGTAACTAACAACACGGGTCGATGTCACCTTTCCCTGAACACGCCGTGTACCTATGGGACACGCCGTGTAGTCTGGTCCGAGGACAGACTGTGTGGAGTTAGCCGTGTGGCTGGGAAACATGGTGGTGTACATGCCGTGTGCGGGTGTAACACGCCGTGTAGAGTCAAGCCGAGTAGTCGGCCATGTCACAGACGACACAGGAAGTTGGAAAATAACATCGTACATGCCATATAGATATTATACACGCCGTGTAGTTTTGTTCGACGGAAGCCGTGTGGCTTAGCCGTGTAGAAGGACCCGGGCAGGGGAAGGAAAGTCCAGTACACACTGTTTAGTCATTGTACACGCCGTGTAGTCTTGTTTTTCCAATTTTGAATACTTTCTTCCTCTTCTTCCTTTCTGGTTCCTTCTCTTTTCGATCTCAATAATCCTGAATCTGAGGCATGCTTTTGAACTTGTAGAGCCATGCCGCCTAGACGACCGCGAGTTGTTCGCCAGGAGAGCGTCAATGATTATACTCTAGAGATGGTTGGCCATGGGCTACCAGTTGATCCACCAGCTGATCCAGATGCGGCGCCAGCTGATATACCAGACACAGGTGCGGAGGCGCAGTTCCGTGAAGGCTTTATGCGGTTCATGCAGACCTTTCAGGGAGCACTGCAGGCTGACACATCTATGGCCGAGCTGACACGTATCTTTTATCAGCAGCATCTGCCTACGTTTTCAAGGGATGGAGGACCACTGGCTTCAGAGTCTTGGTTGGGGTCAATGCAGACTATTTTTGAGCATCTTGAGACGCCTCCAGGGTGGAGGGTCAAGCTCACGACTTACATGCTGCATGATTTCGCCAAGAGGTGGTGGGATGTTACCACCCAGACAAAGCATCATAGGGACATGGTGTGAGAATATTTTCAGGCAGTCTTCTATGAATTCTTCTTTCCCGAGATGCTGAGGGCAGATAGAGCTCGATAATTCATGAATCTGTAGTAGGGAGCCATGTCGGTGATGGACTATTCTGCTCATTTTACGAAGCTTCAGCGTTTTGCACCCGTGCTGGTGGGTGATGAGACGTTGAGAGCAAGACGTTTTGAGGATGGTCTTCGGTATGACATCTGAGCGCTAGTGAATGTTTTCAGGTTGCCTACTGTACACGCGATTGTGAACCATGCGCTGATTACAGAGAGAAACCTGCAGGAATCTAGTGGTGTGGGCCAGGGCAGTTCAGCACCAGTTACTGGTGATATTTCTACTGGAAAGAGGAAGAGACATATAGACTTTTCTCAGGGCAGCATTACCAGTCAGAAGAAGGCTTCGAGTAGCCAGGTTATGTGCTACCATTGTGGTAGAGAGGGGCACAAGAGACCGCAGTGTCCTCGAGACCCAGTTGAGTGCTGAGCTTGTGGCAAGATGGGTCATCTATAGTGCTTTTGAAGGGCGTTTCTACCAGCGGCTAGTGAGAGGGGTTCTGTGGAGACTCCGCGTGCGGGAGAAGGACCAATGGCTTCATACCAGTCCAGGAACTGGAATACGTCAGGGCGTACATGCAATGATGGTGGACGTGGTCTTGGTATCCAGACACCAGGATCGCAGAGGCAACATGGCGGGACAGCTCAAGGTAGCCAGGCTGTGTTGCAGGGCCGCGACACTGGGCAGGCATATACAGTGTAACAGACCCAGCAGGAGCAGGGTCCCAGACCTTCGACAGTCAGAGGTAATGTTCTAGTAGCTTCTGTCTTGTCTTCAGTACTTTTTGAAATGGGTTCTACACATAGTTTCATATCTGTATCCGTTGTGGAGAGCCTTGGGCTCGGTGTTTTATCTTCTTCCAATATCATGATGCTAGACACTCCTTTGGGGACTAGGACGACTGGTGTGCGTCAGTGCAAGGATTTATCCCTTGAGGTTGATGGGTGTCACTTCCTTTGGGACCTCTATGTCTTGGAGATGACAAGCTATGATGTCATTCTCAGGATGGACTGGTTGGTTCCCTTTTGAGATTTTGTAGACTGCTATCGTCGCAGGGTCCGTTTCACGTCACCAGAGGGCGGAGAGTTTCTATACAAGGGCGAGTGGGATGTTCAGGCGAGTCGAGCTGGACCAGAGCATCATGGGCGAGGTGGAGTCACAGCCCAGATTGTGAGTTTATATTTGTATGATCAGGGGACATGTCGGACGGATTTTCCCCTAGTGGTTAATCGTTTCAGGGATGTCTTCCCAAAAGACTTTTCAGGTCTACCTCCAGTGCATGAGGTGGATTTCTCTATTGATCTAGTGCCAAGAGCAACACCGATGTCCATTCCTCCTTATAGGATGGCCACACCAGAGTTGCAGGAGCTTAAGAGGTAGTTAGAGGAGCTACAGGAGAAGGGTTTTATCTGACCCAGTACTTCTCCTTGGGGTTCTCCGGTCCTTTTTGCGAAGAAGGTGGATGGTACCCTCATAATTTTTGTGGATTATCGGATGTTAAACCAGTTGACAGTTAAAAACCAATATCCGTTGCTGAGGATAGATGATCTGTTTGATCAGCTTCGTGGAGCAGGAGTGTTCTCGAAGATTGACTTGAGATCCAGATATCATCGGCTGCGCGTTAGACCATCTGATATACCTCTCAGAGCTTTCAGGAGTAGGTTTGGTCTATATGAGTATATGGTTATGCCGTTCGGACTCACAAATGCGCCAACAGTTTTCATGGCTCTGATGAATCGTGTGTTCCATCCGTATCTTGATTCCTTTGTGGTAGTATTCGTGGACGACATCTTGGTGTACTCTCACACTCAACACGACCATACCATCCATCTTGAGATTGTACTGAGTACACTGAGAGAGCATCGTCTATATGCTAAGCTCTCGAAGTGCCACTTTTGGATGGACTAGATTCACTTCTTGGGTCACATTATCTCATCGGTAGGAGTTGTTGTAGACCTAGATAAGGTGAGAGCAGTAGTTTCCTGGGAGCAGCCTAAGAATGTGTTTGAGATACGGAGTTTCTTAGGGATGGCTGGTTACTACAGACGCTTCATACAGGACTTCTCACGCTTAGCAGCACCATTGACAGGTCTGACTAAGAAGGGGGTGAAGTTCGTTTGGTCGGAAGCTTGTGAGGCAGCTTTTCAGGACCTGAAGGGAAGGTTGACATCAGCACCGATCATGATACTCTCGGAGAAGGGGAAGACCTATACAGTTTACTATGATGCATCAGCGATTGGGTTGGGAGCCGTTTTGATGCAGGGTGACCGAGTTTTTGTGTATGAGTCTCGGCAGTTGAGGCCACATAAGATGAATTACCCGACGCATGATCTCGAGTTGGCTGCAGTTGTTCATGCATTGCGCTGTTGGAGACACAATATGTTGGGAGAGAATTTTATGGTTTTCACCGACAACAAAAGTCTCGAGTATATCTTTACTCACTGTGACCTGAATCTAAGGCAGAGAAGGTGGGTTGAGTACCTACAACCCTTCGATTTTGATCTTGCCTATACACCTGGTAAATGTAATACAGAAGTTGATGCACTGAGCAGGAAGACTCAAATACAGGCAGTGCAGGAGGCCAGTGGTGAGTGGCAGCTTTTGGCTTTGTTCTCTGAGATGCATATGGAGGTGCATGACAGTCAGGGGTAGACTTATCATTCCTCGTTAGCTGTGACTTCTACCCTCCTGGACAGAGTGAGGATGAGGCAGCTATTGGTTCCAGAAGGCCTAGTCCTATGGGAGTCGGTGGCAAGTGAGGACCCTCCTCCCGTTTGGACGATAGGCGATGATGAGGTTTTTCGTTTCCATGGACGAGTATGGGTTCCAGGGGATATACACGAGGAGCTAATGCAGGAGTTTCATGCTTCAGCTTGGGCAGTTCATCCCAAGGTCACCAATATGTACCGAGACTTGAGACGTCAGTACTGGTGGCCGAGTATGAAGTGGGAGATAGCTGGTTTTGTTATGAGGTGTTCCACATGTCAGCAGGTGAAGGCGGAGCACCAGAGGCCAGCTGGTCTGTTACAGTAGTTGCCCATTCCAGAGTGGAAATGGGATGATGTCGCGATGGATTTCATTACGGGATTGTCGACGTCACCTCGAGACAATGACATCTTGTGGGTTGTCGTGGACAGTCTCACAAAGTTAGATCACTTATTTCTGATCAAGGAGACCTTCGATGTAGACGAGCTTGTAAGGAAGTATATCCGAGAGATCATACGTCTTCATGGGGTCCCTCGTTCTATAGTTTCAGATAGGGATGCCCACTTTACATCTCGTTTCTGGAAGAGTTTTCAGAAGGTGCTTGGTACACAGGTGCTTCTGAGTACAGCATACCACCCTCAGACAGATGGCCAGTTAGAGCGGACGATACAGGTGCTAGAGGACATGCTGCGCGCATGCGTCCTAGACTTTGGGGGATCTTGGGGGAAGCATATAGCCTTAGTGGAGTTTTCTTATAACAATAGTTTTTAGGCGACTATTGAGATGGCACCATACGAGGCTTTATATGGTAGGCCATGCCGATCACCTTTGTGCTGGTTAGAGGTAGGTGAGCCAGCTATACTAGGGCCACAGCTCATGAAGGACACATCTGAGTAGGTCTAGTTGATTTGGAAGCGGATGGCTACCGCACAGTCTCGTCAGAAGTCTTATGATGATCGCCGCAGATGTCCTTTGGAGTTTGTGGTCAGGGATCAGGTTTTCTTGCGTGTATCTCCGAGGATGGGACACAAGCGGATCAGGAGACAGGGTAAGCTTTCACTGAGGTTTGTGGGACTATTTGAGATTCTGGAGAGAGTCGAGCTGGTTGCCTATCGGTTGTAGTTACCGCAGTGGTACCAAGCCATGCACGACATCTTCCACGTGTCTTAGTTGTGTCGCTACCATTCAGAACTGTCTCACACCTTTCAGCCAGAGGATTTTGAGCTTCAGCAGGATGAGTCCTTTGAGGAGCATCTGATCTGTATTGTTGACAGGAGCATGATGGTTCTCCGAGGTCGGTCAGTTCCTCTCGTATGGGTGCTATGGAAGCATGGCCGAGTGCAAGACAAGACCTGGGAGCGAGAGGCCGACGTACGTGCTCAGTGTCCAGAGTTGTTCTGAGCTTTATCTTTTCCACCCTTGGAAAGGAAATTCAGGGATGAATTTCAATAAGGGGGAATTTTGTAAGAACCTGGTTCATATTTTAGAGGTACGAGCTTCTTCTTTTTCCTTTTCCTTAAGTGTTTTTGAGAAAATATGGAAAATGGGGAAAATTCTAAATTTCGAAACTACACGCCGTGTACTTTATCCACACGTCGTGTACTTTTGGCTTTGTTGGGATTAGTACACGGGGCGTGTAGCCATGCCGACGATGAAGGGTGCAGGAACCGACTACACGCCGTGTAGTGGTAACTTACGCGCCGTGTAGTCAGTCGGCAGGCTTAAATAGTAACGCGGTGGAGTTGCCGACATCTGGGTGATAGTACACGCTGTGTACTCGAGAGTAAATGTCGTGTACTCATGTCGACAGATGAACAGTGTGGTGGTGCTGCCAAATGAACAGTTAAATGAAAGAAGTACACAACGTGTACTCAGAAGTACATGCCGTGTACTTTGTTTTTTCATCTTAAAACAAGTGGTAGCCTCCTCATTTGGAAGAGGAGGCGTTTGAGCCATTTTGGAGCCAAAGGAGGCAGCCGGATCTTTGAAGATCCACTGGGCGTTCGTCTGGAATCCGTTTTGGCTTTGGACGATCTCGTTGGAAACGCACAGGTAAGCCCTCTCCTCTCCTGGTACCGTTCTTACCAATTCTTCTCCTAACGTAAGTTATTTACGTTTGAATGGGTTTTGTTCTTCGTCATATCTATGCCATTCTTGGGCATTTTTTGAGTCGGCGTTCGGGTATAACATTCGTTGGTGAATAGGGTAGGTCTCTTTGTGTTTATTTTCCAACCGTCGTGCATTATTGTGTGTTTTTGTGCCACGAACCCATGTTAGGGTGTCGTGTGGCTGAGGTCGTTGCTATGTTTAATGCCTAGAATTGTAGAGGTGATTAAACTATGATAATAAAATGTTGGTTGGGATCATTCCTTGGATCTGGAACCACCCCAGGGGTTTGTTCCATGGTTTATCCATTTGGCCAGGATACCCGAGGGTATGCCTTAAATGTAGTAATTTTATAATTGTCTTGAGAGGAATTTATTGTTTACTGCATTTTGATATGTTGGGCATGGCCCAGTTACCTATTTATCCTGAGGGCGTTATTGTGATTAGACTCTGGGAACTGCACTGTTTAGCCTGTGGGCTGTAGATATTTTCGGCCTGAGGGCATCTTCTTCCGTGCCTGAGGGTGATAGACTCTGTGCCTAAGGGCGACACTACCTACGCTTGAGGAAAAAACTCTGTTATGCCTGAGGGCAGATTCTGTGTTGGATACTCGTTACTTGAGGGTAGGAGTTTACGTGTCTGAGGACACTAGTTGTTTACTTAGAAATGCACTGTGGTGATTTCTTATATTAAATGGATTAAATGAATATTAAAAATGGAAATTTAACTGGTAGTTGTTATTTTTGAGTACTGCTTACTTTATTGCATTTTACTACTGCAAACTATTGTTGCATGCTTACACGCAGTTGGGAACGGGCCTTTGGTGGGTGCCTACTGAGATATATTTCTCACACCCTATTTGGGTCACGCTTTTCGGCCCAAATAGATTACGTTGTTGCAGGTGTAGATAGGGGAAAGAGTCCCTATACAGGTACTTGAAATTTGCTGAGGAGTAGGAGGGCATGGGACCGAGCCTAGGCTCGTGATGCCGCTGCCATCTGTTTTGCTTGTTTTGCAGTACTCTGTGTTTTCTTGAATGGTATTGATGTATAACATGTTCTGGATGCTTTCTTAGAACTTTTAACACGTAGCATCATCATCTATATACTGTTGGTTATATCCCCTACTGTAGTTATTTCAGTTGTGTATATTTACTGCTTCCGTTGCCGTGTATGTTTTATTTGGTATTCCGCTACGCTACACTTTGAAAAATGAGGTCATAGTTTCCCCACTATCAGACATGGGCCCTCACTGCTAGTCGATAGCCTATGGCATTTGGGTAAATGCACTTGAGGTCGTGTGGCGAACCGGGCTCGGGGAACCCGTTGTGTGGCACCCGGGTCCGGGACGTTACAACTTGATTTCTTTGGAGCAGGAGAGCATGGGACCAAGCTTAGGCTTTCGATGCTGGGGAACTGTTTATCTTTTCTTTTGTACTTGTTTTTGTAATGTTTGTATTTATAGCATTGTGACCTATTTGGATGTTTTCCTAGATATGTATCATGAATTATTTCATATATACATATGTGATCCAACTGTTTATTATTTGAGTCATCCACTATTTTTTGTTGTTGGATATTTACTGCTTCTGCTATTGCATGTTTTTTTTACATCCACTGTGTACTCTGCCAATGAGGGCATAGTTTCCCCACTATAACACCCAAGGCCTTCACTACTATTCTGAATCCTCTGGCATTTGGAGAAATGCACTTGAGTCCATGTGACCAACCGGGTGCAGGGCGCCGTAGGGTGGCTTCTGGAACCGGGATGTTACAAAGTGGTTTCAGAGGAATTCTTTTCTCTTGATTTACTATTTGGAGCCTTTAGACAAGGATAGGATGGATTAGATACTTGGTAATATATTGTGTCAGGGAGTAGCTAACCCGTGTATAGGGAAAAGCCAATCTACCTTGTTTATTGTAGTTTTATGGTTTTGAGATTTTACGATTAATATGATTTCACCTATAGTGATTCACATTCCCTTTGTTGTTATTATTGTTTCTATTGTAGTTCTATTTTTGTCTCAACCTAATGATATGAGGGTATTCCATCTAATGCATCATATATGCACTTGTTAGAAATCGCATTCCATGCATTCTTTACATGCCATCTATGGTGCATTAGCGATTTCATGTTGTTTTCATATATGTTGTGTAGATTATGCATGTTGTTGTGATAGATTCTTTGATTTAATCCCTATAGTTTGATAGAGAAATGGATTGAATAGTACCCTTCTTAAATGAATGGAAAATTTTGGTTCTTGAGGTGTTATGGGCCCTCATGAATTGAAACTTTGTGGATCGTTGACTTGTTCCTCATGTATATGACTTGTATGAGATTCCAAGATTTGATTCGCGGATATCATGGGCCCTCACAGATCAGAATTTGGCACCTCCATTCTTTTTTTAGTGTTTTCTGGGCTTCAGTGTAGTTTCTGAGATACTGCCCAGAAAAACCCAGAATACACGGTGTGTACTTTATGACTATACACCAATTAGTTTTAAACTATGTCACTAACTGTGGGAGTAGAAACACAGTGTTATGAAAAAGTCTTCAGGAACACTCCATGTACGGTAGGTACACGCCGTGTAGTAGTGAGCCGTGTACCCGACCGTGTCACTAACAACACGGGTCGGAGAAGTTCGTGTAGTACACACCCTGTTTAGTAAAAACACTCTGTGTAGCCTTGTTCTAGGTACCTGGCCATGTCACGGACAACACGGGTCTGTGTTATCTAATACAATACATGCCATGTTTGTTCGGAACTCTTTGTGTAGCTGGCCGTGTTACTAACAACACGGTTTGCTGAAACATTGTCTAGTACACGCTGTGTCCTTAGTCTACACGACGTGTAGTCTATGGTTAAGAGGACCATGTGGGTTAGCCATGTAAATACACTAGGGCAGGGGAATGGAGTTCAAGTACACATCGTGTCTGAGTACAACTTGTCGTGTAGTCTAGGGTGTTACACGACCAGTGGTGGCAGAAGTACACGCCCATGTGAATGACCTTAAGGAACACACCATGTAATTTTTATAAACACTGTGTAGTCGTGTTTAGTAAAACATAAATGTTTCTTTCTCATATTACCATATTTTACTGTTTTGTTCTCAGTCTTTGAATATCCTACTCTAAGGTATTCTTTTGATCTTTCAAAGATATGCCTCCGAGACGCCCTCCAGTTGTACGTTAGCTGCCAGAAGGTGATCAGACTCCGGATATGGCTGATCAGGGACCTCTTGTAGATCCTATTATTGTGCCAGACTTGGAACCAGCAGTTATACCCGTTGCAAGCGCTGAGGTGTAGTTCAGAGAGGACTTCTTACAGATGATGTAGAACTTTCAGGGAGCACCACCTCCTGCCCCATTGATGACTGAGTTGACACGGGTTTTCCAGTAGTAGCATCATCCTACTTTCTCAGGGGATGGAGAACTCGAGGCTGCAGAGTCGTGGCTAGAGGTCACGCTGAAAATCATCGAGCATCTGGAGCTACCACTAGAGAAAATGGTAAATCATGCTACTTATATTCTCCGAGACACCACCAAGTGGGGGTTGGAGGTGATCTCGTAGTCAGGGCGCCAACAGAGTATGTCTTTGGATGAGTTTCGGCACACCTTCTATGATTAATTTTATCCAAAGACCTTGAGGGACGATCATGCCCAAGAGTTTATGAGTCACGAGCATGGTACTATTTCTGTTATGGAGTACTCGTCTCGCTTTACTGAGATACAACGCTTCATGTTGATTCCAATAGGTGAAGAGTTGTTCCTTGCTAGGAAGTTTGAGGATGGTCTCAGGAAGGAGATATATTCCCAGGTGAATATCTTTAGGTTGACTTTGATATCATCTATCATCAACCAGGCACTGATCATTGAGCCCAATCTGAGGGATTCTGGAGCAGTGAGCCGGGGCGGTTCGACACCCAGAGTCAGTGTTCCTGCTATTGATAGTAGGAAGTGTCGTAGGGAGTATGCTCGAGGATATTAGGGTAGCCGGAATGTATCTTCAGGTAGCTAGGTTGTATGCTACCAGTGTGGTAGGTGTGATAATACTAGGCCTCAGTGCCATAGGGACCTGATGGAGTGTGGATCTTGCGACAAGATGGACCATCTTTATCATTTTTTCAGATATTCTCACCTACAGCTGGTAGTAGGGGTTCTTCATTGACCCCGCATACAGGAGATGTATCTCCAGTTTCACAGCAGTCTTGGAACTGGAGTTCTTCTGGCCGTTCCAACCGTGGTGGAGGTTGCGACCGTGGTGTTCACTCAAAAGTTTACCTGTGACAGCAGAGTGGATCAGCTCAGAGTGGCAAGCCAGGGGTGCACGGTCATGGTACAGGCCGGACTTTCTCCATGGACCAAACCTATCAGGAGCAGGATCCCGACCCTTCCATAGTTTGAGGTACGATCTTAGTACCCTCCGTTATATCTTCATCACTTTTTAATAATGGTGCTTCACATAGCTTTATCTCTGTAGCTATTGTGGAAAGCCTTGGGCTATGTATCTTTTCATCTGCTGACATGTTGACTCTTGATACACCGTTGGGAAAGAAGACATGTAGCGTACGTCAATGCAGAGATTTCCCTCTTGAGGTTTCATGGTGTCACTTCTTATGGGACCTCTATGTCCTAGAAATGACATGCTATGATATCATTCTTGATTTTCACTGGTTAGTAACCTTCCAAGAAGTCGTCAATTGCTATCGCCACAGGGTGAGTTTCGTATCACCAGAGGGAAGATCATTTCTTCATAGAGGCGAGTTGGATGTCCAGGCGGGTAGAGCTGGACCAGAGCATCATGGGCTAGGAGGAGTTACAACCCAGATTACCAGTCTTTATCTTGATGACCAGGGGACTCCACAGTTAGACTTTCCTCCGGTGGTGGATCGTTTCAGGGATTTCTTTTAAGAGGACTGTTCATGTTTTCCTCTAGAGTGTGAGGTAGACTTCTCGATTGATCTCATTCCAGGAGTGGCACTGGTGTCCATTCCTCCATATAGGATGGCTACACCTGAGTTACAGGATCTCAAGAAGCGGTTGGAGGAGTTGAAAGAACATGGTTTCATTCGACCCAGTACTTCTCCTTGGGTTTCACCTGTCTTCTTTTCAAAGAAGGAAGATGACACCCTTAGGCTTTGCGTGGGTTATCATAAGTTGAACAAGTTGACGGTCAAGAACTGATATCCATTTCCGAGGATCGATGACCTCGTTGATCAGCTTCATGGAGCCTGAGTGTTCTCGAAGATTGAATTGAGTTCCGGTTATCATCAGTTGCACGTTAGACCATCAGATATACCTATTACAGCCTTCAGGAGTAGGTATGGACTATATGAGTAAACGGACTTTCCATTCGGTCTAATGAATGCGCCATCAGCTTTTATGGAACTGATGAACTGAGTGTTCCATCCATACCTGGATTACTTTGTGGTGGTTTTTGTGGACGACATCTTGGTGTACTCACACACTCGACATGACCATGATACCCATCTTGATATCATTCTAGGTACACTGATAGAGCATCATTTATATGATAAGCTCTCGAAATTCCACTTTTGGATGGATCATATTCACTTCTTGGGTCATGTTATCTATGAGAAATGAGTATCAGTAGACCCATAGAATGTGAGGGATATAGTTTCTTGGGAGTAACTGAAAATGTATTTGAGGTGTGGAGTTTTATAGGGCTAGCTGGATACTACAGGCATTTCATACATGACTTTTCATGCCTTGTAGCACCACTAACAGGTCTGACAAAGAAATGGGTGAAGTTCTTATTGTCAGATTCTTGTGAGACATCCTTTCAGGAGTTGAAAGGGAGGTTGACATCGGCACCGATACTAGTCTTTCCATATCCGGGCAGGAGCTATATTGTTTACTGCGATGCTTCAGGTATCAGGCTAGGAGCTATTCTTATATAGGGAGATGGGGTCGTTGCATACGGGTCTCGGCAGTTGAGGCCACACGAAAGGAACTACCTGATGCATGACCTGGAGTTGGCAGTTATTGTTCATGCCTTATGCTATTGGTTACATTATATTCTGGGAGATCACTTAGTGGTGTTTACCGACCACAAGAGTCTCAAGTATATCTTCACTCAGTGGGATTTGAATCCGAGACATCATGGGTGGGTCGAGTATATTTAGTCTTTCGACTTTGAGCTTGCCTATACGTTGGGAAAGGGAAATGTAGTGGCTGATGTGTTGAGCAGGAGAACTCATATTCAGGCAGTTCAGGAGGCCACCAGTGAGTGGCAGCTTATGTCTCTATTCTCTGAGATGCATTTGGAGGTGGATAACAAACAGGGGCATACTTTTCTATCTTTTGTAGCTATTACCTCTACTCTTCTTGATTGGGTATGGATAAGTCACCTATCAAACTCAGAAGGCCTTGTCCTATGGGAGAGTGTGTCAAGAGATGACCCTATTCCTAGTTGTATGGTGGGTGAGGATGAGATCTTGTGTTTCTAGGGACACGTATTGGTGCCAACAGGCATATGTGAGGAGTTGATGCGGGATTTTCATTCCTTAGTTTGGGCAGTTCATCCTGGTGTCACCAAGATGTATCCCAATCTACACAGCAAGTACCGGTGGCCTAGTATGTAGAGATATGTTGTTGGGTTCATCATGAGATGTTCTACTTGTCAAAAGGTGAAAGCAGGGAATCAATGACTAAAATGTCATTTTTAGCAGTTACCCATCCCTAAGTGGAAGTGGAATGTTGTCACGATAGACTTCGTGATCGGGTTACCGAGGTCACATTGAGGGAGTGATGCTTTTTGGGATGTCATTGATAGGCTTTCAAAAGTTTTTCACATCTTGCTGATCAAGGAGATTTTCAGTGTTGATGAGCTGGGGCCATTGTGCATCCGGGAGATTATACATCTACATGGAGTTACACACTCCATTGTTTCAGATAGGGATGCACGCTTTACTTCTCGGTTCTGATAAGGGCTTCAGAAGGCTTTGGGTATACATGTAATTATGAGTACAACATACCATTCCAAGACAAATGGCTAGTCCGAGCGTACAATTCAGGTGCTTTAGGATATGCTTTGAGAATTTATTCTAGACTTTGGAGGTTCTTAGGAGAATAATATTCCTCTTGTGGAGTTTTCCTATGACAACAGTTTTCAGGCGACTATTCAAATGGAACCTTATGAGGCCTTGTATGGTAGGCCATGACAATCACCTTTGTGCAGGCTGGAGGCAGGAGAGACAGCTTTTCTGGGACCTCATCTTGTTCAGGAGACCTCAGAGAAGATAGAGTTGATTTGGAAGTGGATGGATACAGCACAATCTCGACAGAAGTCTTATGCTGATATGTGGAGATGACCACTGGAGTTCGAGGTCAGGGATCAGGTTTTCATGCATGTCACACCGAGGTTGGGACACAAGAGGATTCATGGATAGGGTAAGCTTTCACCACGATACATTGGGCAGTTTAAGTTGTTATTGAGAGTTGGGTCGGTTGCCTATCAGTTGCAGTTACCTCAGATGTATCGGGCTATGCACGACGTCTTCCATGTTTCTCAGCTCTGACGTTACATTTCAGACCCGTCTCATGTCTTTCAACCCGAGGAGTTTGAGATTGAAGTGGATGCATCATTTGAGGAGCATCCTCTCTAGATTGTCGATCGCAGTATGAAATTTTTCTGTGGCAGGTTTGTTCCTCTGGTATGGGTGCTATGGCAGAACGGGCGAGTACAGGACGAGTCCTAGGAGAGAGAGGCAGATGTACAATCGCAGTGGCCGAAGCTGTTCGGGGTTTGTTCTTTTATGCCTTTATAGAGAAATTAGGGGACAAATTTTATTAAGGGGGAAGTTTTTAAGAACCTGGATACTCATTTTGTGTATGTTTTTCCTTTTCTAGTCATATTTGTGAAAAAGTGGGAAATCGGGAAATTTTCAAAGTACACGTTGTGTACTTTATAAGTACACACCGTGTGCTTTATAAGTACACGTCGTGTACATCAATGTCGCTCAAGGCCATGTGATGGCCATGTATGGGCCCCACACACGATGTGTAGGGGCGATGTAAATTACGCACTGTGTACTTTATAAGTACACACCATGTACATCGATTCCGCACAAGTCTGTGTGCTGGCCATGTCTGGGCCACACACATGGTGTGTAGGGGCGATGTGGACGCTGCTTAAATTGGATTACAGAAAAGCCTATTATTGGCCATGTACTCTAGAAATACATGTAGTGTACTTTCTTTTTTACATTAAACGGATCGGGGTCACACCTAATCGATAGAATCATCTTCTCCTCTAGGTTCTTCAATCGTGAGCGTCCTGTACGGCTGCACACATCCTCCGAGCCCCCGAGCCTCCATCTGTTTTCCGAATCGACTGTCGTCGATTGCGTTGGAACCACAGCGGTGATCACTTATTTCTTCTTGAGTTTCATTCCATTATTTTCCTTCTTTCTCAAGATATCATGGATTAAATGTTTTCTGTGTTTTTTTAGATCTACGCCATTCTAAGGAGAATCAAGCCTTGTGGTTTATGTATATTGATCTCCTAGCGTCAAGGTAGGTGGTTTGTGCCTCACCTTTTGATGTCTTTGAGTTTTATGTGAAAATTACACAAATAACCATGAACAGGGTATTGTGTGTTACCATTTTCCCCCTAATGATTTCCTTCCTTGATTGTATGCTTGTGTAGAGGTAAGTTGATCGTGTTTGAGGATAATTTATGTGGTTGGAGGATTTTTCCATGCCTTATTCTGTTTAAGACCTTCGGGTGTTGTTAACCTTTTCCCGTTATACCTGTTTTCCATAACATGTGACCGTGGGATGGAATGATATTCTTGACATGCATGTTTTGCTATAGACTGCATAACCAAGTAGCTCTGTAGGTGTACTTTAGCCTTATAGAATAATTATGAACTGACTAGCACGGGACTCTGAGAACCTAGTGGTATAGACTGTAAGGGATAGACCAAGTCAGATTCCCAAAGAGTCTTGGATATTATAGTCTATATATAATAGACCGAGTGATCTTCCCATAGATTCTTGGACATTATAGACTACAAGGGATAGACCAAGTGAGATTTCTAGAGAGTCTTGGATATTATAGACTACATGTGGGTAGACCGAGTGGGCTTCTAGATAGAGTTTTTACTTGATTGAATTTCCCTAAACCATTCCATTCTAGAGGTGGAATTGATCAAGCGAGATTCCTCATAGATTATGTGATGGACCTGAGACTATAGAAGGATTGTCCGAGTGAGATCCTCAGAGAGTTTCTAGACCATGGGGCTATAAGAGGGTTGGACCATCTGATCTTCCTCAGAGAGTCACTGACTAACCTAGACTATAATGGGAATTGACCAAGCAGGCTTCCCCAGAGAGTTTTATAATTTCATATGACAAAACCAGAGGGGTTAGGCTGAGTGCACTTCCTAGAGGGTTGGTGGTACATCTTGGATAGGACAAGAGGGTTTGGTTGTGAGTACTTCCTAGAGGGGTTCCTGTTGTGGTTAGCTTTTTGTTTCACTACTGCTTATTGTTCTGTGCACTGATTACTGTTGTATATCAGTCTATTACTATTTACTGATTACTGCCTACTATTTACTGTTACTGTTTACTGCTTACTGTACTATTACTTGCCATATACTCACTGACTATTAGGTACATATCATCGGGTGGTTGCCTATTGGGATTTAGTCTCACACCCTGTTTGGGCCACGCTTTTGGGCCCAAAAAGAGTATGTTGTTTCAGGTAAAGACAAGGGAATTCACCCTTCGACTTCGGGTACTAGATTTCTTTGGAGCTGGAGAGCATGGGACCAAGCTTAGGCTTGTGATGCTGAGGATCTGTTTATCTTTTCTTTTGTACTTGATTTGGTACTATTTGTATTTCCAGCATTGCTACCTGTTTGGATGTTTTCTTAGATATGTATCATGCATCATTCATATATACATATGTTCTCTAGCTATTTAATATTTTAGTCTTCTGCTGTTTGTTGTTATTGGATATTTATGACTTTCGCTATTGCATGTTTTGCTACCTTCTGCTGTGTACTCTGCCAATGAGGGCATAGTTTCTCCACTCTCACACCCAAGGCCCTCACTGCTAATCAACAACCTCTGTCATTTAGGGAAATTCTCTTGAGTTCATGTGACCGACTGGTTACGGGACACCTCTGGGTGGCTTCCGGAATAGGGACGTTACAGATTGCCTCGTCGGGAACATCCAGGTCTAGGGACTGGTCCGCGGGATTTTGATGGGCAACTAGAAAATCTGACAATGCTTGTCACTTACCAACCTTATGACGCACGAACCTGACATCGAAATATTATAGGATTACTACCCACCATGTTAGAAGGCCGGTCAACATAGGGTAGTTCATAATGTACTTCAGCGGGTCTACCCAAGACACCAGCTGTACCTCATGGTGCTATAAGTAATTTTGCAAATTATGTACTATGAATACCAGTGCAAGGAAGCCTTTTTAATAGGATATTATCTGGTCTCCATATCAACGAGCATATGACTGAGGTAGTAGTGGCTGTTTTCCATCCCCTCATTGTACTTCTAAGCGAAAAGGGTGCTGAGAGATTGTTCCAGGGCAGTCACGTACAAGATCAATGATTTTCCGGAGATGGGTGGCATCAGGACCAAAGGTTGGTGCAGATACTACTTGATTTCCTCAAACTCGGTCTTTCCCTTTTTGTCTCACTCATAGGCAGAGCCTTTCTTCATGAGCCGAGAAAAGGTCTTACACTATCCATCCATATTCGCAATGAATCAGCATTTGTAGGCTAAGTGGCCTTGAAAACCTTGAAGCTCCCGAATATTTCTCGGGCGGAGGGATCTGGCTGATGGCCTTAATCTTCACCTGGGTTGATCTCGATGCCTCGGTACCAAAAAAATAAACCAAGAAACATCCCATAGGTAAAACTGAAGGCATATTTCAGTGGATTCATCTTCATATGGTGGGAATGGAGGAAGCCAAACACTTTCTCAAGGTCCTTGAGATGGTCTGGGTGCTGGCAAGATTTGACCACCAGATCATCCACATAGAATTCCACCAATGTCCCAATGATTGGGTTGAATATGTGGTACATGGCCTGATTAATGGTGTCACCTTCATTCTTCAGGCCGAAGGGCATAACCTCGTAACAAAAAGTACATTGGGGAGCCCTAAAAGTGGTGGACTCTTCATCATCGGGGGCATCCAGATATGATTATATCCAGAGTAACCATCCATGAAGGAGACGTCCTGGAACCTAGTCGTAGAGTCGATCAATAATTTTGTCACTAGAATGAAATATTCATCCTTTGGACAGTGACGTTTGAGATCCTGGAAGTCGATGCAGACTTTGATCTATCTGTTCTTCTACCTGATCGGAACAATTTTGGATAGCCACATGGGGTACTGGACCTCCTTGAAGAAGTTGGCTCTGATGAGATTTTCAACTTCGTCCTCGACCATAGCACCGTGAGACAGGTGCATCTTCTTGGGAGGCTGCTTGAACCCACAATGATTTGTTGGGAGACCGAGGCGGCGGAAGACTACCTGAGACTCTTGTCCTGGCATCTCATCTGAACTCCAGGCGAATACATGATGATGCTGCTTCAGAAAATATATGTTCTGCTACTACTCCTCAAGGTACATGGTGGCACTAATCAATGTGGGTCTCAGATCTGCATTGCTACTAAGGTTCACATGCACCAGTTCATCGACTATGGTGGAGACACCTTCTTCAAAGGTGGGGGAAGCATCCTCCAGATTCTCTTCATCACTAGAGAATGAGGGATTCCCAACAGGAGAAGATTCCTCTTGGTCGGCAGGTCCTGAAGGGAGGCTAGTACCATCCTGGATAGTAGTGGACAACATATCTGAGGATTCATGTGCTGCTGAGACCATAGCGATGAAGGTAGTCGATCTGATCTCATCTGGTCTTCGACCCAAGGGGCCACACTTGATTATAACAAAGAAACAGTGGCACATTAGTTTGAGCTGGTTAATTCCAGCCTGGTGGAACAGACACGTATGACATACTATTGTTGCCATGGGGCAGACATCCCGATACCGTACTGGGGTAGGAGGCTCAGGGATCACCTGAGCCTGTTTTGTGTAGGAGTATGAGGTGATTTCACACCGTCGCTTGGACTTGGGAACAAGGTTTAATCTTGTACCATAGACAACAAAACATTTCCCCATGTCGGGGGTCATAGCCTCTAATCGATGGATCAGGAAGATGTAGGAATCATCTAGACCTACCCAGAGGCCAGTTGCGACCGTGAAAGGCTCAACCTCACTCGCCTGAATATGTTTTCCCCTGTTCTTGTAATAGTTAGTGTCTATATAGCAGGATTCACAAGAGCCAAAAGGAGACGCATCTCATTGGAGCATGACTACTCGACCATAGAGGTAGTTCTTGAGGCATTGGTGATACAATGAGGGGACCACCACATGCAGGTGGAGCCATGGTCTGCCCATCATGGTGTTGTGAGAGGTGTCCTAGGAGAAAACCATAAACTTGAAACCGACAACTAGGCCGCCGAACTGGGTCTTGAAACGGATCTTTCCGACCGGGGTCTGCTATGTCCAATCGTATCCTTAGATTCTTAAATCAGATGGAGTCATCTAATATTTTGATAACCCTAGCATCTGAAGCATCCGCGTCGGGATAAGGTTAATCCTGGAGCCGATGTCAACAAGACAGTGGTGAACCTCCACGCCATTAAATTGGCTGGTGATGTACTGTGGGAAGATGTGACCCTATATGGGGGAGCCTTCATCCTCTCTAGAGAATGAAATGATGGCCTGGAATTTGGCATTCTCAACTGCTTCAGCATGAAAGGCCTCTGCAGCTGCTACGTCCATCTCAAACTGGAGGGGGCTTCTTGAAGCCTCATCAGGGGCCTCATCCATATATGGTGACAAGCGAAGGTCTTCAACGATGGAAATCCTCAGTAGGATGCCAATGAGGTGCTTGAGAACATCATCCTTCCATGCTAGGAATGAACTTCTATTAGCTGGAAGCCACTCCGTGATATGAGGCATGGTGGGTCCTGTCGGCCGGACCGGTGGCTGACTAGTGCTGGGTATATTCTTCTGCTCACTTGTTGAAGCCCGGAGTGTAGCTGCCAGATGAGGAATAGATAACTGAGATCAGACTGTAGTAGGGAGAGGCAAGTCATGGCATGACCGAAGTCGTTCTGCCTGATCTAGTAGCAAAAATGGTGATGGAGGCGGGCCCGATGACACTAGATAAAGAGGTTGCACGTGTTGAGCTCTGAATTGGGCCTGCTATATGGACTCTGTGGCATGCACGACCTCGCCAATGGTGCCAATTGATTCACTACGACGACCCATATGGTTGCGGCTTGGTTGACGTTGGCGTCCGTTGGGGATGTTGTGGAGGTTCCCCGGGAACTCCTCGTCGTGAGGATTCATATAGGGGTTTACCAACTCTATGATATTAAGCGAAGAATACCCTTGGCTATCACTTGAAGTGTTATCCACTACTGGGTAGATTCTGGGAGGAATCCCCATCTCCAAGGGCATGAAGTCGCCGAGAGTGCAGGACAACGATGGAATTGGCGGAGCACGTTGTTTTTTCTTCTGCAGTTGATGCTTGATCCCCTGGGAATAGGCTGGGCGAGGTGATGATGCCGAAGTGGTGGTCATAGATTCTAAGGGCTCGGCCTGATTCAGTAATTCTTGGATGATACCATGTGCATGGGCGATCGTTTTTTGAGCCATCCAGTCAACATACTACAGGGACCTGCGATTGGAAACCTAATGCCACTCGCCTTCATTGTCGCTACTGATGTCTGACCTTACAATGACTGTCACCACTTGTGTTGGGGCTGGACCCAACCTGAGTATGTGGTTTTTGACCTAGTCTTGAATCCATATTTATACACATAGCACTTCTTGATGGTGTGCCCTAGAAACTGATGATAGGTGTAGTAGTTGGGGTGATCAATGAGATTATCCTCTTCTGAAATTCTGTACTCAGGAAAGCGCACAATCCCTTGTTCAAAGGCACTTCTAAAATAGGAATGAACCTAATTATCGATGAACAAGTAGGTACAATTTCTTTTGTTTGGGAAGGGGACCCTTGGAGCCTGACCCTGACGAGAGGCCGGAGGGGCCTATCAAGTAGGCAGTCCCTGATTGTCCTCCCTAGGCGGTGGCGGCACATTTCACGGGAGTGCATGCCGATTCAGAGGACACTGCTGAGCCGAAGGCTGCGCCTGATGTGGAGGGCCTCTGCGAGGTTGTGGGGCCGGTGCTACTGGTAGCAATTGTAGTTTCTTGGGGGCTTCTATTTGTGCCACCGCGGCGGGATTGGCTCTGGCAGCCCTCCTCACTGGGATTACAAGCAGTAACAGACCTGCTTGGCTGGCCTATAGAAAGGCATCCTCTAGGTGCTGGGAATTATTAGATAAGTAGCGGAATCCTATAGGGTAGTTCTGGGTGATCAGTTAGGGAACCAGTTCCTTCTTGACATTCCCTATGCAAATCGTCAGTAATTTCTCCAGAGTCAGTGGCATGTCAAGGGATTATTTGAGCCTCTTCCACCCGATGATAATGTTTGTGGCTCACTCATCAGGCCTTTTTTCACATGAAGAGGTCTGTGATCCTCATTTTCTGGGTGGTGGAACTGAACTGGTAGAGGAATTTCATGCGAAGGTCTTCCCAGCTGGTCATAGATCCGATGGGGAGCTCTCTGTACGAGATGAATGTCAGCCCCTCTAGTGTCGGAACAAAATAGTGGATCTTGGCAGCCTCCTATAGCGTTGGAGTCCCTAACATTAGCCCACATATTGAGTTGAAGTGGGCCAGGTGTTTTGGCTTGTCCATCATCTCGTTAAAGGGGGATAATATGGGACTCCCTAAGCCCTTACGGGACGGCATGTCATCCACCCATGTCAGTTATGGATTTCCATCTGGTGGAATTACCACCATTTGCGTTTCCAATTCCTCAAGGGAGGCTATGAGCACCTCCATAAGATCATTTGGGTGGGGGTCCCTGTCTTTAAGGGGATCCCTAACCACAATTTCGTTATCGGGTTCTTCAACACGGTTGACAGGCTCAATAGCTCGTGGAGCGGTAGGTGGTGCATCCCTTGGGGCGGTTGGGGGAGCTCGAGCAGGGTTCTTTGGATTGTCACGCCATTCAGGAGGGTTTCGCGAGACATATCGTGACCTCTTTTCATGAGATCTGACATCAGCCCTGTCCGCAGGAGCGACATGATCAGGTTTTCCTAGGGGTAGCTCGTCGAGAGTTAGTTGTTCCTACCCCTGCTTCCTTGACCTATGATCACTGTAATCTGGTCATCGCTCTTCAGTGCATTCATCCAAAATTATATTGACCGAAATCTTCTACAAAGAAATCTATTGGTGCAACGTGGCATTCTCGGGGTCTTCCTCTGTCTTCTTCACTGAAGAGGATAGGTCAGAGTTCTTGAAAGCTCTAACACGCTCTTTTCCCTTACCGGACTTCTAGATGAGTACCAATGCCTCAGTGGGCACAGGGAGACCTAAGAGGTTCATCTGTTGATGAGTAATCCTCCCTGATCGGTCCAAAATTGGTGGAACACCCTTAGGGGGAAATTCTCCATCGATAAGCTCCAACCCATCGTCCTCATCCACTATATCGAGTATGTTGATTGTGACCCTTCCTGGGATCATGTCCTCAATATCGTATAGCGAGTTGGGCTGCTGCCGAATAGGACTGAAGAGGTGGGTGAAATACTCCCACCAGCCATGGATTTGCACATGGGGGATATCCTCCCTGATAATTTTGCAGAGTACCCTGATACTCTGAATGCAATGTTGCTGGAGGGCCTCACGATGACCCAGTGATTCGTGGCGCAGGGCCCCAGAGTGGGAAGCCAGATCAACAAGGCATCACTGCTCGCTGATATCTTTGAAATGTGTTCGGATCCTTGGATAAACCACGCACTGATGAAGAAGGCTGAAATGTGTCGCCCAGAGGTTGTAGCAGAAACACACAACTTCTTCCAGGGAGAGGGATTCCGGTATGCTGAAATTCTGCTCTGCCACATGCCAAAACTTCTCGGGGAAGTGGTCAACTGTGAGGATGTTCTAGAAACTCCTTGGCTCAGATTCATGGTCTGGCCCTTTATTTCCCCACTTGTCAACTAGGGGTGGCTGAGTGATTGGCAGCGGTACTGAGGTGGACCACTAGGATGGCAGGCTGGCCGGTAGAGAGTTGGGCGAGCGGGCTGACTGACCGCCGATTCTCGGGATGTCTTCCAAAGAGTGTAGCAACCTGGCCCCTACATCATGATAAGAGGGGATAATGGCCTCTGTTCTTGGATTAGGGGCTAGGGCTGCTGGTGATAGGTTGTGATGCTTCTCACCTACCATTGGCCCCCATAATAGCTCTTTGTGATCTCTTATGGGGGTAAAGAGCACTTCCAGTGAAGATGGTGGTGATTGGACGACTGTAATATGAAGGGTCGCTAGATTTTCATCCTCGTGGATATACCTGCGGAGGGAGGCAAGAATCATGTGAACCTCGCATTCTGGGAGCACCAGGCTGATGCGCCTCGTCCCAGCCTTGACCCTTGACTCTTATGAGAGAGGGGAGGGTTCCCGAGCAGATTCATACTCTTCTTCAGAGTCTGAGAATCAGACCGGTATGGTCTCCATCTTAACTTTCTTATAATTCTTCTTATGGTGGAGATGGACCGTCGTCCTTCCCCTGGGTGGGTCCTTGGGATAGGGTTGATTCCTGACACGGGGTCCTTTGGCCGCACTGGTGTTGGGGTGGAGATGGATTCCACCCGAGAAAGCCATGGTGCAAGGAGCACTGGGACAACTGTCGAAGGGTACATGGGGAGGACCTCCATGGATATCAATAGAGTGGGAAAAACCTCCACTTGGACTGGTAGGATCCTGGGGAGGAACTCCATGCTTGGTGTGGGTAGAGAGAGGCTGACCTTCACCCCTTTGATTGTTAGGGAGAGGAGGAACTTCACCAACAGCTGAGAGGATGCGGGGATGATCCCCACGTTGGAGAGAGGCTGGAGGAGCAATGTCATTCACCGAAGGTCAGGGTAAGGAGGAATGACTTCATATCAAGCGTAATGGGAACGTGAGAGGATTCTTTGCCGAGTATCACTGCCACAGGGTAAACCTTCATTCGGATTTGTGGTGTCATGGGGAAAACCTCCATGCTAAGCCCCGAAGCAGGGAAGGCCCAATATTTCTATGGTAGTGGTATAGGGAGGACATCCGTAGAAAGTGGCATCACTGTGGGATGGTTCGCGATGAAAACTGCTTATGCTTGCGGCTAGGAGAGTCGACCAAGCCAGCCTGTAGGATGGTTGGGGCCTCGATCTCGGTTGGACATATAAGCGCCCATGCTCAGTGTATGCAGGGACCAGATGATATGCATCGTCGGTGTCTTGGGCCACAGTAGCCGTTGACGTTGATGCCCCTTGGATGGCGTCCTCCTCAACTTGCGCTTGGCGCTGGCATCGAGTCAGACGAACTGGGGCTGGTGGTGAAGGTGCATGCCTTACCTCATCCTTGTCCAATAAGGCCAGGCAGCGGAGCTGACTCGGCCGGGTGGGATCCCTTGCTGGGAGCCCTTGGAATGGGACTCTGACCAAGCTGGGCCGGACATCGCCTACATCTTCAGCATAAGGCAGGAAGTCATCAACGCGCTTCGGGGAAAGGCTCCCGTATTGGTTGTATGTCGGGGTGTGGAGCAATGGCTCCCTACGTAGCCCACAGGGGTGGCATTGACGGTGAGGTGTGGATGCCTCCAGATCCAGCCAGGCCATATCACGGGTTGGGATTATACCCTCCTCCTCATAACAATGCACGAGGTCGTTAATTACCCTTCATTGGGAAACATCTAATGGGGAGAGAGGGTGTGGGCGCCTCATTGTCGTTGACACAGAGGCCATCGCGAAAGAGGTGAATCCATGCAGAGCGGCTATGCTGGAGCTGCCCCTGCCCCTATGTAGATGGGTAGGCAGTGACCGTGTCAGTGAGGTAGCAACTTGATTCCTTAAAAGCAGGGAGATTAACTCATCAGTGCAATATAAAAAAGGAATCGACGACCAATGCCCCATCGTCATCCCGTCTTCTGTGATCAGTAAGAGGGATCCTCACTAACAATGTCTCAGAATGGAATGTCCAATGTTCTACTGCCCCAACTTCTAGTGGGTTTCACGCCAGGCCAGATATTTTCTTGGCGGGACCTGACGCCGGATATCTAGATCAGATGACACATCAATTCATTAATTCCTCAAACAAAACTAATCTCTATAATGGGGAGAAGTGATTCACGTTGAGTTCACCATTTCTATTTCTGACATTTTTGCTGGGGCGCACGCGTCTGTCTCGATTAGGGACAGGGGGTGCAGTTTTCTGTTGCCCCGGATTCCCTCTTACTAAAGGCGGGAAACATCTGCTCCTTATTCAGGGATGTCTGCTCCGTGATCGAAACAAGATGATGGGATGTTGTTTCTTCCTTCCATGGATTCCTCCTCGGGACTTGTCACCTATTTTGGGTCTCCCTCATAGACTACATACGTTTTTTGTGAAACACTTAAATGGGCCAAGTCTACATGGACACCAGTTAATTACACTTCTTCTGTCAGGACATTCTCAGGGGTCCAGTCTGGGAAGTAACCTTCGGTTAGGGGAGTAGTCATGTTGGGCGTCACTGGAATGTCTGGATGCTGGGGGGTTCACGTGTCTGCCTTCTGTCCCTTTTTATAGGGCTTTTCTAGGGGCACAGAAACACGTGGCATCCCACATTGAATGCGGGGAAGCATATGTCAAGGGCATGTATCATAGGATTTCCTCTGCTTCCCATGTTTAACACGGGGTATTCCACTTGTTTAACATCCGACAAAGATGGATTGGACTAATCAGAACACTGACTAGATTGGATCAGATGGAGGAACCCCTTGGAGGGAACACCCTTATTGGGGACAACGTGTGTGTGTCTTCCCAAATGTTGTTAAATGGAACAGGGAATGGGGTGGCATGATCCCACCAGGATGTGGCAGCCCAGGTAAGGATCAGGATAGATGATGGAAGGTTCCATGAAGGGGATGGTGAGTGGGATAGAAACAACATGAGGATGATGATTGTTTTGGGCTTGAGCCTCGATGAGGCTTCCTACGTTTCCCCATGGAAGGGAATAAATGTCCACATAGTTCATCTAATGATGGATTACTGCCGATTGGGGTTCAAATGCATACCACTGGATAGGGTCACAATGGCTTATCACTGGATAAGGTCACAATGGCTTACTGTTGTATGGGGTCACAATGGCTTACCGCTGGATGGGGTCCACAGTTTAACACCATGGAGGACAGGGGTGGACCGACGTGAAGGGGTTTGGAACAACTGGGTGTCAGGATTGAACCTCAGGGAGGCTTCCAACATACCCTGCCTAGGAAAGGATCAAAGACCTCATAGTTCAGGTGGGGGCATTTGGGGCTTACGCTCTAAGGAGTCCAATGGGGTTGGTGAACTGATGTGAATAAGG
Source organism: Viscum album (assembly GCA_963277665.1). NCBI lineage: Eukaryota > Viridiplantae > Streptophyta > Magnoliopsida > Santalales > Viscaceae > Viscum > Viscum album. The sequence goes on from OY728133.1 coordinate 1,278,668,033, forward strand.
ACCTGGGGTCTAGGTGGGTGGTGGGCTCGAACCTCAGGAAGGCTTCCTACATACCTTGACTTAGCACAGATAAAATTACTTGTAGTTCGGATGGGTGGGAACCGACGTGAAGGTGGACCTGGGGACTAATAGATGGTGGGATTGAACATCAGATAGTCTTCTTACGTATCTTTCCGGAACAAAGATGAAAGATCACATAATTTAGGATATGGGGAATTTGGGGCTTACTGTCTGAGGCACCCAAGGTGTTGGTGAACCGACATGAAGGGATCATAGCGACCATTGGGTGTTGGGCATGAACCTCGTTTAGGCTTCCTACGTACCTAGCCTTCGAAAAGATCAAAGACCTCATAGTTCATGTGGAAGGGTTTGAGGCTTACACTCTAGGCTTCCCAAGGTGTTGGTGAACTGACGTGAAGGAATTGGAGCGACCAATGGGTGTTGGGATTGAACCTCATGGAGGCTTCCTATGTACCATGCCTTGGAAAGGACCAATGACTTCATAGTTTAGGTGTCAGTGTGTGGGGAATACACTCTACACTGCCTTGGATGATAATGTTAGGGTTGGTGCTTACTCTAAGCCCACGTGAGTCATTCTTGGTGTGAGAAGCAAGTGGTAGCAGAGACCTGATGATCATGTTGTGAAAGTTGCACCCGTGGGAAGCTGAGTGGGGCTTAAAAGGGATCACATCACAAAGAGGAAACTGGGTATTATGCGTGGTTAGTAGTCCGAAGGGGTTTGGACATACTCTAGTAGTGAGGCATGATGGCGAATACCTGAAGTAGGAGAGGGATTTGGGACCAAAGAGTGGAGAAGCACCATTCTCCATCACGCCCTTGCTGGCCATGGGGACCAAAGAAGAAAGGAGGAGCAGGGATGCTGCCTCCTAAAAGAAAGCTAGGGGATTACACTGAAATGGATGCCCTTTACCCATGGACAAATGCCACTCCCATAAAGTGGATATCATCCCCTGTGGAGACCAGTGGGAGTGGATAATGTCTAAGGTGTGGGTACCCTGCGTGCGAGGCACGGGGTGAGGCCACAGTTTAACCTCATGTGCTGAGGATGAAGGTGCTTGGCAGTTTAACATCCTGCAGCTTGGACGAGGTGGGTTTTCTCCACACCCCTAGGAATTACATGACTGGTACCCTCTGCTCCTTGGGGAAGAGAGGGTACATGCAAATCCGTGGCGAGGGGGTGTAATGGAGCGAACCACCTATGGGACCACGTCAGCGTGGCTTTGCGAAGAAGCATGAGGAGAAGCAACGCAACGGGCAGTGTTGTCCATGGGACATTGAAGTCACATCGTGCAAAACAAGAGGGTCATACATGAAAAGGAATTTAAAGGAAAAGGGGGTCATAGGTAGGGGTCCTATGAGTCTTTGCTTCTCTGAATGGTGGAGAGTATTTGTGAAGGGTTGTGCTTCCCAAATTTGGGTGGCAAAGCCTAGGCATTGGTCATAGGTGCCTAGGGGAAGTGCTTCGTGAAGTGGAAAGGCATTCGCAGAGCACTGCCTCGCAGAGAAAAGGTTCCTCAGGAATAAAGGAATCATGAAGCGATGTGAATCGTGAAGTACAATGACCCTTCCTTGACATGCAGATCATGTGTACATGAGGGGTATTTCAAAAAGCATTAACTCTTTGTGATGACCCGGGTCCCCTTGGGGACCCCCTTCCTTCGCGAAGTCCCTTAGGCTTCGTGAGAGGCATCCATCTAGGAATATGGGATCAAAACGAGATAAAGGGGGGCACTTCGAAGATAAAAAGTACCTCACGCAGCTCATGGTTCATAGAGTAGAGAGTGCTTCGTGATTTGGGAGCTAGGAAGTCGAAAGGGCAGACTGTCCGTGCTTTGCGACCAGGGGGAGCCCAGTATTTATAGGCAAGAGGTACCACGAAGCAAAGATTATGTGGTGTGAAGGGGGACTTGGTTGCTTTTCGGTGGTCTCACAAACATCAAATGCGTTCGCAGGGCGTCCCGCCTCTTAGCTTCGCGACAGGCTCATGAACGTCAAATGCGTTCGCGGAGCGGCCTGCCTCCTTGCTTCGTGGCGGGGTTGTGAACGTCAAATGCGTTTGTGGAGAGTCCCACCACCTTGCTTCGCGGTGGTCCCTCTAATGTCAAATTCATTCCTGAAGTGTCCTGCCACCTTGCTTCGCGGCGGCCGCGGTGCTGGGGGGACTCCGTGAAATAGCTTCGTGAGGCAGTCAATGGTGCCTTCTTTTTGGCTTCTTCTGTGTCCCAAATTTTGGGGCCAACAGTCATAATCTCATCCCAGTACTCTAAAACATCAAATAAATTATCATAAAAATATGTTTCTTATGTTAAAATATATTTTTATATTCATTCATAATTGAAATTTTTTCCCATGAGGACATATAAGTGTATATAAATACAAATAATATGATATTTTGTGTCATTCTTTGATATAAATATTATATAAGTCATATTGATTGAAAAGTGTCTAATAAATGACATAGATTTAATCATTTAGTACTGGGTCAAATTTTATTCGTCCAAAAAAATATTGGCATGTGTTAGAGTCATTTTATAGTACTTAAATTTTTTATTTTCAACCTAAATTTCCTTATATATCCTTTATAATGGTAAAACAATTACCATTATTACTATTTATATTTGTTGAAAATAGAAGGTACCTATTTAATAAATTTGGACCTTATAAATAGAATTTGTGTCACAATTTTTAAAAATTCCAAACTTCCATGTTTAAGAATTTAATTCAAAATAAAATAGGTAACATTCTATGAAAAAGGTGTTTTTTTGAAGAAAAAATTATCTTATTAAAGATAATCTGTTTTTTACAGTAAATTTATTTATAGAAACCATTTTATATACAATAATTGAATTAGTTTAAATTAAAATAGTCTATTTAATATTTAAAATAGATCAATAATATAAATTTACCTTGAAAATACCTTCAAAAAAATTCATTTTTTAATAAAAAAATGTATTTTACTATTTATCAAACCAGAGAACTTATTAGAAAAACATGAAAACCCATCCAAATTAAAAAAAATTATATCACTTTCAATGAATAAATTTATTTTTACATAAAAAATTATTTATTTTTATAAAATTTGGTTTAAAATTTGTTATACACTAAATGGAAATAAAATACCCTTTTTGAGAAATATTGGTCTTTATACCTAATATATGGTTGATATATATCCTAAGAAAAACAAATACACTCAATGAATATTAAAAATATTTTATTAAATATATAGCATTTATATTTCATTAATTACATTTTCTATTTATTAATATCATAATTTGTTAATTCAAAAATAAAAATACTTCATTTACATTTAATTAGATTATTTTTCATAAATGATTGGTAGCTAGTGAAAAAATAAAATATTTTTAAAAGTTATTTATATATATTTCAACTAAAATAACTAATTGGTTATAATGGTCAATTTATACTAATGGATCCTTACGGTTTATTTACAAAAAAAATTGAGTGCAATGCAAGATATTGTGGAATTGAAATTACGTACAGAAAATATTTCCTAAAAACAAATACCTGTTAAATTCTACCCCCTTAAAATGAATTTATTTATAAAAAAAATTATGTGTTATCAGATGTTTAATATATGTATGTTTATTTCATAGATATCTATATCAGAAAAATGAATAATAAATCTTTATTTAAGAAAAATAATGTTAGAATCATAATGGTTACCCATAGTCACTCTTAACTTGGTTTCCACCTAGGAGAATATTGGTGGGAACTGAAGACATAGACATGGAAGAGAAATAAAACTATCATGTTATGATAGAGATTCATTGTGAACATTATTACAAGAATTTTAACAATCAAAATTTATAAATATGAAATGATCTTATTGACCACATGATCTTAGTTAAATAATGTACTTGGATAATTTTTTTGGTTTCAAGATCCTTTCCATTGAGTTTAATAAATAGAATAAGTACATACCAGATTATGTATAGTTAATCATTTTATTGTGCCTTGATCAATTTACAAATATTCTATTATTTGAGGAAATGAATGTGAATTTTTCAATCAGTAAGCATTATTCCTTCATGGGATCCCTAAAGAGAATGATAGGTCATTTTATATATTTTTATCAAAATAAAAAGGTTACCACCTCTTATCAAATATTCATATATCCATATATATAGTGAAGACACTTTAATCTCTTAAACTGTATCTAAAGTTCCCAATAAACAATTACTTAAATGGATAACCTTATAACACTTATAAAATATAAAATTCAAAAACATTAAAAATAAGGTCACAAAATTTTTCCAAATCAGATTTTCATTGATCCCATGTATATTCTAATGGAACTCTAATTATTCACATATTAAAGCCTATGAAAACTATTACCATGTATTCTCTAGAAACATGGTAATAAACTAAATTACTATAAAAACATAGTGATGACATGAATTATTTAAAAAATTAAATCTATCCATATTCAATAAATCCATAATATTCTATAAATTCAATCCATGATATCATAAACCACTTTTTAATTATATTAGATTCATGGTCATGAATACTTAAAATCATACCCTTATTTTATTATCCCATCATTATGCATATATTAATGGTTATCATTACCTTAACATGTGTAATCTATAAATATCACCTTATGACCTCAATCAGTCTTTATGGGTACTTGTACCATTCATCATATACATTAAAATACATAATGAAAAAACAATAGTGGAATAATAATTAAATGTTTCGGTAATCCATCATACCATATAAGTAATTTTATAACATTATTATGAAATTCAAATACATAGACATGAAATCATTCTAATATATTTTTAAACCATTAACCAAGCTTCATGCTTTTATTTATTAACACTTATTTTGTCCCACATAACACTTAATATCTCTTCATCATCAACAATATAATAGATATTCAAATGGACATGAAAATTCTATTCATTGTATTTTCCCCTAGAGAAACAATTTTAATAATTACCATATATTCCACAATAAAAATATTTAACTTTAATTTATTCCATATAAATACCATTATCCTATTTCATTTAATTAAATAATCCTTTTACATTAAAATTACTTGTTATTGTCTGCATTTTACACACCCAAATGATATTCATCTTTCTTTAAAACATTCTCTTTGCTGCCTCATCCCACATGATTCACATGAGTAGAGTTGAACATTATTTCTTATATTGTCTCTATGAATCTCTATAATGATCTTATTATATGGTTTAGAAAACTCACCAATGATAATATTGTTGATCATATTATGAAATTGAGGTTTATGCAACACAAAAATATTTCACCATGCAACTCTAATTTCATTTGTTACCTCATGAGGAAGATCATTCCATTATCCATCATATTGGTAATTAGATTGAATCATTATAGTTCCATCTATTTTCTGAAACCCGAATATAATATTGTCGTATGAAAATAGGATACAAGAAAAACCACATAATCAAGGGTCCTTACGAATCTAGGTCTACCCTCATCGACGCCTTCATACTCCATCTAGGGTTTCTATGTGACCTCCCTCTCTGGAATTTACTCAGTACATTCTCAGCATGATGTTTCCGTATTTTTGTGGCGATGTAGTTCTTCGGGTTTAGTTGTCTAGCTTTGGGGCAATGGTGATGGGTGGTCTCATGGTTTTTCTTTGCGCCAGGTTGTCTGGAATCACATTGAAGGATCGGTTTGAGATCCGACATTCAGCAGTTGAGCAGTCACATTTCTAGGATGCTGGTTTTCATGTTGTTTATTTTCTGAGTGGTCTATTAGTTTTTCACCCCAATGGGATGTCTATTGGGGAATCCAAACAACCTTTGTCTTCAGATGGGGATTGATATAGTCATCTTCATCATGCATGACTCTTCAGATTCAGATGGTTGAGAGGGTATGACATAGTCATCGGTACTGTGCCCATGGATTCTTGCACTAGACTGCTTACTGAACATACATGATTTGGGGGAGGCATGCCTTAATGATATTAATTCTGGGTAGATTCACTTCTCTATAGTCTTGTTTTGGGTTTCAATCCCCTTATTTTTAGATTTTTTTTAATGTCGTGATGTCCATGAAGTCTTGGTTTCCCCCCATTACCCATAAAAGGGGGATTATCTAAATTCAATAAAAATTTATGCCTTTAGGATACTAAGTCATGGGAAATTACATTTAATCTCTAACATATTTGGTGTAGTCTTAGTTTTTCCATTACCTTTACCAAAATTCTATGATTGTAACCTATACTAATACTTATCCATATGGATATCTCTAGATATATCCATAGAAATTTCTTAGGGACCTCACTAATGTTTTCTCATCCATGTATCCAATTGTTATCAAAACCATCACTCTGATACCAACTCTAACGAACTAGGTTTTACATTTATGGATAATATTTTTTTTCTAAATAAAAATCACATTACACAAACACATTCCCAAAGACTGTATTAGATTAGTGTATTTGGAAACATGGAAACATAAACACTTAGTTATTAAAACATCTACATTGCCACCATTTTTCCATTATAATAGGAACCAATTTAAGAAACATCACACTCAATACCATTCTTCATATCATGAGGAAAATAAAATTTAAAAGGGGTGAGCTCAAATGCTCATCAAGGGTAAAAAAGGTAGATATCAACTATATCAAAATCATAATACCTAAGACCATAAAAATTTAAAATCATAAGTTGCATATTAAAGATCATGAAATCAAGTCATGGAATAAATCATAATAGTTCATAAATACCTAGTGAACATATTCCAAAAGGGAATAACATAAGATATGGAATTTTTGGCATAACAAATAAGCCTAAAAATCATTCATATTAGTTAAGGATCACTTCCAAGATAATCAAATCAGAAAAAGTCCATTTCTGAACCGAGTTCAGTCCTCCTTCCATCATTATATTATATAACTGGGTTTTCATCCTATTCCATCCCTTTTTTGGAAATCTAATATCATTTCTCGTTACATCCTTGTCTATATTATGAGATATATATCTTTGACCAATGAATTTGAGGGGGATATAGGTAAAACCCATATCATAATGAAATCATTCTTAAGTATTCCACAAAAAAAAATTAAGACTTCGTTATATCATAACCCAATGAATAATATAGTTTTCATAATTATAATTCCATCATAACATAATCCATGTGAAACCTATGGATTTCATAAATATCATTCTAGTATAAATATAATCAAATCATATGAATAATTGGGATAATATATTTAAAACATATCCCAATTAATTAATTCCATCATAGCTGGATGAAAATTTTTGATAGAACAAATGAAAATTATTTCTTGACTAAAATATCCATTATTCATAAAAAATTATTTATTTTGTCAAAATGACAAACAATTTTAGATAAAAATAATTTCATTGAAAATAACATTGAAATATTCTAGCAGAAGCATCATGTAAATAAAGTGATATGAGAACATAAAAATATTTTCATGCCATATAATTTAAAAAAAATATTTCTCTTCTAGTTCTATAGGATAAGTAAAAAGCATCTCATATCAAAATCGAAAAAAGATTCCTTTCATATAATTCAATAAAATTCACCAATGGGTTGTGTAGATATTAAATAATTATAGATGAGTATAATGAATATTTTTTAATATATATTTATGAAACATGGAAAATGATGATAAATATACACCAGAAAATAATTATATATAAAAAATATCATAAAATAATGAAATTGTGAAATTATCCCTTACCTTATGTACGGGTTTCTTCATTTTTATCAAAAAAGCATCTTCTTCGATGAGATCCCTCTAGATCTCTTATTAACAGTACTATAGTAGTTCTTTTGAAAATCCCATGAACTCTATGATGTGACTATAGATGATTATAAGTGGAATGGGCATGGTAAGGATGATATTGAATGGTCATGGTGAAGCTAAGAATTGAGGGTGGTGGTTCCCTATTATAATTAAAGTCTCAGACACATTTCGAATCACAAAAAATATTTATTTATAATAAAATGAAACCACATCGAAAAACCATGATATTTCCATAATGTCAAACATGATAAGAGATAATTTTTTAATAGAATCATCCAAAAAAAGTTATAAATGTTTTTCTTTTAACTTGAAACTTATCATTTAAATTAACCCTTAGTTATTCTATAATAATATTCACTATGTTCACAAATTTTCCAATATTAAATGAGTGTAATCTACCATATATAATAATACTGGCTTTCAAATATCCATGTGTCCAGACCATGTTCTTCCACATCAATTATTCCAGATGTGTCACTCCTCCATATGTCTACACTTCTCCACCCCGCGATATCTCCTTTTATTCTTCGGCTCCCTGTTCTGCTCCCGTTGAGATTATCACGGGTCTGCACCGAGTGTACCCTCAGCCTCTCTATCATCCTCCATCTCCCGGTATACAAGCCTTCTATAGCCTGATGTCTCTAACCACCTTCTTCTCCCAATTTCCTGTATAGTATTTTCATTTTTCCTTTTCCCAGAAGTGGTTGGGATTAAGCTCTCATGACCTAGTGTTCCCGAAAACTCCCCATGTTGGCGTCATCCACCTCCCAGGTTTCTTGTGGTTAGTCATGCCTGAATATCATCTTCTTCCTTCTCCTGATTTTAGCATACCTCTCCATCATCTTCAATATCGCCCTCGTATTACCATTCAATGTTTCTATGCTGCTCGTGTTCTCCATCCGATGGTCGTGTTTTCGCTTCCCTCTACCACCACAGGTATTTTACTCAAATATTTTTTGCCTCACATGAACCCATGCGCTCCACCAAAATCTATAATACCTGCCTTGAATCCCCTATCATCAAAAATTTCATATCTATCCTCGAAACCCTAGCCCAGTGGGTTTTGAAATTCTTATAGCAAACCAATCCCCTTGCTATGAAAACTTGTCATCTCATAGAACCCAAGATCAACCACAGACTCATCCATCTCATGACTAAGGTAATTTTCTCTTTCAATCATCCCTACAACATTTATCTTGGACTTTAACTCTATCATATTATTATATTCATACAAAACTTCCATACTGTATTAAACTATCTACATTCCGGGATCAGGAATTTGGGATCCACTTCCTTCAGTTTCTATCAGCAATAAGGTAATATAATGGATTTCATGGTTGCATTTTTTTACCACTTCATTCCTTCACCGAAACTAAATTTACACTACACTTCATAAGTTTTGTTATATGTACCCCCTGACATAATTGTCTCTCTACTCAACAATATTCATTATTTAGGTTCACTTATGATTTATTCATATATTCCTTTAATATTGATTCTATTATGAATAAAAAATTGTTCTTTGTGTATATGAATACTCCAAATCTATAATAACAATAGTTCATTTTCAAATTTCATGTTTATTATATTCTTCAATCCATGTAGTCTTCTTTTTAGTATCATTAATTTTTTCTCTTTATTTAGAATTTTTTTCACAATCTACAATATTCAAATTTATTACTAATAAAATCCACTATATCTGATTTTTTTTCTATATACATTAATTTTTTTGTTTCATTAATGTATAACTTTGGGCATTATGTTTACTAAATATCTATCATCATATTCTAATCCTCATTCTTATCATCCAATGTTACTTTATTTTTAATTTTCATCATCTTGTGATAGTTCTTAAGATATCTTTTATCTAACATAATTTTCATGTAGCAACATTTTTAATATAAACCCGCAGTTTAAAATAATGATATTATATATGAAATATTTAACAATACGTTCATTGTTTGGGTTTCAAGAGTTGTGTTCACATCAAGGAACATGTATTTCTATCGGAAGGTGTCATTTCAGATGACGTCTGTACCATGGAAATCTGCACTTATTTCTATGTAAGCTTGTTCCAATAAATAATATAATTATTATCCTGACATTCATCTATCTCTATGCTGTATTCAATAATGAATTTCAATTATGGGCAAGTGGGATTGAACTCTGATTATTTATTTGAGTGTTTTATGTTAGAAACTACAATTGACATTCTTCCAAGTTTTATGTGTAACTGCATGCTAGAGTTTTCAATTCATTTGTTCTCTGGAGAAAATTTACTGAGATTTTTTCATCATGCATGGATTTTATTGGGATGGAACTCTTGAAGACGAGTGTAAATTTACTCTTCACACAGATTGAACCATTTTCAGATGCATACAATTATGGTTTTGTTTTCCTTCATTACCGCTCTATACAATTAATCTCCTGTTATAAGTATTCTATTTATCATAATTTGTGGATGAGGTCTCACTACTATACATAGAGGTATGTTCTTGAATTTGATAGTTTTTTAGATTAGAATTCATTCAGTGTTTTATTCATCACTGGGTCAATTTATCCATCTATTTTTTGATTCATAGATGCTGAAATGGTGTCCATTCACATTATCATATGTTCTCCTTGTGCCATTAAGGTAATTCTTAATTAACCTATTTGAGAAGAAATGAAAGGGTTTTTGTTGCAACATTCTATAATTTTATTGAAGTTTTTTTAGTTTTTTATTCATCACTGTGTCAATTTATACATATATTTTTTGATTCATATATAAAGAAATGGTGGTCATTCACATTATGGTATGTTCTCTTCATGCGATTTAGATACTATTTAATTAACATATTTGAGTAGTAATGATAAGGTTTTTGTTGCATCATTATGTAATTTTATTGAAGTTGTTTCATGGATCTATTCGATCATATTTATTTAATATACAAATTCATATTCTACTTCTCTGTTAATCTCTATAAAAATTTTTAAACTGGAATATATTGGTCTATATTTTTTATACTTCTATTTATATTTTATTTTATATTTCACTTTAAATTCCAATTTATATTAGATGATGTTTTACTGAAATTGTAGTTTACATTTCTGTTTTTAAATTTGTTTCAATAAAACATCATATTTCAGTTTATATTCAAGTTTATATTGAGTTATCATTTATTGAGATTGAATTTCCCTTTTAGATTATATTACCATGCATGTTGTTTCTTTATGTAGAATACAATTTCCTTCTACAAGCATGCATTATCATGCATGCTCATATTTGAGTTTGGTTGATACTCTTGATTTCTGTATTTCCAGTGATTAATATTTTTTCTTCCATTAATGCAGTTGCTTTTGATGGTTTTATTTTCACTTCAAGAAACCAACTCATTGTAGCACAACCATGCTTTGGTTATTTAGTTAAATAATGTGTTTCCTTATAGTTTGTAATAACTTATAACAGTTAATTACTTCAATGTTTTTCACCAAATATTTTTTATCATCATTATTATGATGAATGATTTTATGTGGCTCTTGAGTATTTTTTATGAAGTGTCTCATTAGATAGGCATCGTAGTTTACTACAGTAGGTGTGACTCCATCAATATTAGTACATTTTTTTGCATTATGATTACTCTAGCACAACAGCTCATAATTGTAAAAATTATTTTCATAATAAAAAGAACGACTATATTCATTTTTTATAATTGTTTTAAATCTATTGATTATTTTGAATGATGTTTTGTTACCGGGAAAATACCTAGATCAACATCATGGCCTGAAAACTATGCTTAGGAAAGAATATGATTCCTAGATTTAGGCAATAAATGAAATTCAATACGACATATAATGTATGAAAAATTTTCTTACCATCGTATTTGATTTGTAGTAACATTACTTCTCCACGTGTTCATATGTTAACCATGTAATCATTTTTACCCTACTCTTGTCAGATTCCAATGCATAAAAGGATTCAGTAGGAACTACACTATCCCATTCTTGTGAAATTTGAAAAACCTGATAGAATTTTTTTAGCTGTAATTCCAAGGTAATACTACAGTTTGATCGTTTCATTTATTTTCATATCTGATTTCCGCATTACGTTTTTCAATAAAAACCATTTTAAACTGTTGTTTACATAAGGTTCAATGAAATTTGATTACACTGTTTATTGAATGATCCTCAAGCATGGATAATTCATGACATATGTACCCAATTTATATGTATTCTAACATCCATATAATGTTTAAAACTTCCTTTTCAGGTTTTTACTTCACATATTAGTTCATCATGTTTCATCATCTGCTTGTTGGCTATTTTATTTTTCTAAATGACTTATTTTCTCTTAGAGAGTGAAAGACATGGCTTTTTTTACAGAGGATGACCACATTTTGGCTAGGTATCTGTCCAATTGTTAATCTAATTCCATATATTCTTGTCTCCCTAATTGCTCACATGATTTTCAGGAAGATTGAGCATAGATGGAAGGGATTATGTTTGGAAAATTTCTGATGGTCCAGATGCTGAGGATAAACCCAAAATTGTAGGGAAAATTGTTACTGCTCTTCGAATTTTAAGAGATGATGATTCAAAGTATCCATGGATTTGCTGGAATTGTAACAAGAAGATAGATGCGTGCTTTATAATTACTACTCGGTCTCTTCTCCCCTCTTGCTTGACTGTGGGAAGCTTGTAGCTTTGAAAAATGAACCATGTTTACACTCAAGTCGCTCAATTTTTTAGTTTAACAACTTCAAAAATATTTATTATAGTATGTTCTTGATGTTGCAATTGGAAAACGTGACATAATAATTGACACAATGAATGTGGGAAAAGGTGAAGCCATCTCTACTGATGAACCTCTGAAATGCTCAGTTGGACTGATTGATGAGGTCCAATTTGTTTGAAAACATGATGGTGAAGTAACTGATCTCTCAATGGGCCAGTGGATGAAAACACTCCTTGTATCTTCTTCAATTTATAGCATGATATGCGATTTACCTTTTTTTCAATCTACATTCCATTTCTGATTATATTTAAAGCAAGTATGTGTATATCGATGTTCTTTCATCCATTTCCAGTGGGGGTGATGTGCACAACCCAATTTTTTTTAATATATGTGCTTAATGTTTCTTCAATTACCCTAAGATATTTCTTGTCCAGGTTTCACATAGGCAACTCCAAGCATTTGATAACAAAGATTGTATGTAGTTGTTGATGTCAAAAGTTCAGTTTTGGAGAGATTTTATAATGTCAAGTAGCATGTTATCAGTTCTCCATTCATGCCCAGGTCAGGTTCCCATATTATTAGAGTATTCAAATTGGGTTTGAAGTACCCCTTTATCAGCAGCATTACCTACATAGAAATAATTTGAAGTCAACCCTAGTATGGTTGACTAATGGAACTACAAGCATATGGTCGTTCTAAAAGATAAAATAATATAGGAGCCCATCAAATATTTCAATAATGGGGAGGTAGATGCATGATATAGTGATTACAAAGAGGAGTTAGCAGGCAGAAAGATATTCCATTTAATTTCATGAAATTAAGTGATTATATGTTTCTAAAGGTATCATTATGGGAATAATGGGCCAAAAATCGTATGTTCTATTTTCATATATTATAACATGAAATTTACAATCATATCTTCCTTTTTCTTTTGATGATGCTATTTATTTTTTGAACCAATTAATATCTTCTACAGTTTCATGATGAAGATTTATCTTCAATTGTTGTTGATTTGGATTCTCCTAATTCGATAAGTGGTGTTTAAATACATGTTGGTTGATTACAAAATATTAGTTCATTTGGTGTTATACTCTACATTCAAAAACAAGTGATCTCTATTTGTGTTTTATATCTCAATTTTCAACTTTTTTATCATTTTTTGAATGCATTTGAATGTTATATATATATATATATATTAGGTTTTCAATCAAATGAAATACATTTTCGGTTTAGACAACCTTCTAAATCTCTAAATAGGTTTCTCCATTCCATTTTCATAGTGCATTTCAACATTCCTTGAGATACCAATTTAGCATGCAAAACATATTCCATCATATAGGCAGATTTTGTTTTTCTATTTAATATTAAATCTTTTTATATTCACACACCTTATTTGGTAAAAATACATACAATTCATTACATATTCATCAAAAAGGGCATTCAAAATAGGTATTTACTTTTCTATAATATTAATTTTTCAAAGTTGGTATTCTTATGTGTCTCTGTAACATGTCAAACACCTGTTTTCTTCATTACATAAAGATGAACTATTTTAATAAAAAAAAGTTGATTAAATTTCCACGTTTAAGTAGAATATTATGGTATACCCTGATTACACTTCATAGATTGTGGGGTAAAACACATGTATGATCATTCTATCATAAATCATTCCATCATAGATTTATGTGAACAAAATCACTTTTATATTTTCTAAGATAAATAAATATAAATTTCTATGAATATCATGGTGTATGTACTGTTGTCACTATATTTTTTTTGGGTTTCTACATATTTCTTTTATATTAACATTCATTTTTTTATTATGAAAACTAAGATATTCTTATTTTAAACATTTTTTTCTATGCAGAAAAGTTTGTTCCATGATTTTGAAGATTGATATTTGTACAATGTGACATAATTTTTGGATGACATCCTAAAACTTCAACTATAATTTAATGATTGGTACAGTTCTAAAAATACAAACATTAATAATTATATTGTATATTTTCAATTTCCAATTTCCATTTGAATGTTCTTTTCATTCATGTATTTAAATTCTCTCTACAGAAAATATTTTTTTTCTCTTTATATATTCTCATAGATATTTTCAAATGTATTTATCCAAAATGTTTTCTACTATCATATTGATGTATCTAAATTTTTTACAATTGTATTCTAATATTAACTATCACTATTTTTTAATTTCAATATATTCAATATATATGTTTTTATTTTCCTTATATATACTCCAATATGTTTTCCTTATATTCTCCATCATGCATTTGTATGGTTTATTTTTAACATCATTGGTATACTTATGTTTTATTTTCATTATATATTCTCCTATATTCTCCAATATGTTTTCAATATTCTCCTACATATTCTCTTATATTAGTTTTTTCCGTATTTTCCTTATATGTTTTCAACTCTATATTTTGTTCAATTGTATTCCAATATTATGTATCACTATTGTCTGTTTTCAATATATTAAAAATTCATGATCTATATTATCTTTGAAATATAGTTTTATCTTTTTGAGAATAATCATTGAAATTATTGTCGTGAGAATGCACAGGTGAGTTCTAGTAATTAATTATTTATTGTCAATTAAACAGTATATATAGATTTTAGAATGTTTTATACCATTTAATATTTATTTTTTATATTTAAAATTTTCTTATTCTTTTTAAATAATTTAATAAATCATTATTTTTATAAACAATCAATTGTGTCAATTTTGACACCATTTAATTCATTGACTTTTATAAATATTAAGATAACAAGTTAACATAAAAAAATATATTCAATACCAAAAGGGTCAATGTTATCTAGAAATTTAATAGGTTATATTAACTCAAAATAAACTTATTATAAAATTTATAATATCATTATATTGATTTATTCATTAATTATATAATTACTTCATCATTTTTGTTAAATCTATTATGGGTACAATTGTTTCCCTAAAATTAATAAATTAACGTATATGAAGTAGATAAATTTATTATAAGTCGATTGAATATTTATCATAAAAAAACTACTACAAAACCATACACTAAAATATATTATTAATTTTACTCATATGATGTGATCAACATGACTTCCATTTAAATAAAATATTATAAGGATCTTATTCTTATCCATGTACCTCCAAATGGTCATTAAATTGAACCTTGGACTACCATTAAAAAGACATGAACAAACAAAGTTATTTCTCTACTATTTTGGGTCATTTTAAAGTTCTTATTGCTTTAATTAAAATCATTTTTTTAACTTGTATAAGAACTACATCAGCAATGTATATTTCTTTAAGGTTACTATTTATTTCCAAAAATGAAGAATATATTACCAATATAATGAAAAAAAATTATATCTTTCAAATGAATATTTATGGTCTAATTTATCTTCTGTATCACCACATATTGAAAATGATATATGATTTAAAAAATTAATCTCACATCATTAAATTTTGATTATATAAAATATTACCAATATAATAATAATATACAATAATGTCCAAAAATACTAAAAAAATATCATGAAAATATGTTTCATTAGTTAATAAGTTTCCTTTTTATTTGTTTATAATATAAATAATTCCCTATGTGGAAACATAAGGTTAAATAAAGAAAATGTAAATGATATTTTGTCACGACCCATCCCAGTGGGGCCCGAGCCATAACTCCCCAAGCCTGCCTCCAATAGGCCAGAGGCTGGTGACTAGCACCGTGTAGGCATGCTACTAACATGGGAGGCATTGCCTATAAACCTGTACACACGCACACACATCTCCAAGCCCACAAAGCTGAAATGTAAAAACTACTAAAAGGAAAAAGATGCATGCAAACACTAAAACCCAATCAAATAGAGTACGATAGGAAGGTAAAGTACAGTAATGTAAAACCCATGGCCCAAAGTACAACCCACCAAAAGAGAGTCTGTAACAAAGTCCAACCTGTAAAGAAAGGTGTTGGGACTGAAATCTGTAGCTGTAGGAACACACCTCGGCCTGTCTGATCTCACTAAGTATTGTCCAGTCCTGGTCCGCCTAGAATCCTATGAAAGGCTCGCTCATCTACACAAGACACGACACGTGCGGGAAAAGCCCATGCAGGGGTGAGTATAAAAATACCCAGTAGGACACCCTGAAACCACAAAGGAATATAGCAAGGGAAGTACCACAAAAGAAAGGTACAATCATCTCTACACAATATATGTTTACGGAAAATATAACAAGGATATCCAGATATACTCATACACAAACGACCATTTCGAAACCACCACTATGATCCAGCTCGAAGATTCCACTAAGCATGTAACCGGGAGAAAAAAACCCTAGGTCTGAAGAGTGAGATAGGAAGTACCCGTTCCATGAGAACACACTTCACAAGTGCTTTGAGAACATGATGCTCAGATGAGGATTACCACCATGTCATGGGGTTGTTCCAACAACTCAGTCTGAGCTAACCCGCTAAGCAGAGGATCGGTGCCCGAGTAAAGTTGGTCGCATCGATACCAAGAACTCTACCTAGGGTTCTAGGAATGAATAGAGGATCCGTCTCTAACTCTCACAGAGGGTATTCCAACAACTCTATTCAGGAAGTCCTGCTGAAGGGATCATACTCCTATATGTAGGAATTGATACCGGGAACCTTCAGGAGAAAGACCTAGGGGATGAACCATAAGGAAACTAGCCCAAGTCACGGAAGGAAACTGGCTCAAGCCATGTATAATTGTTTACATGACATGTTGTATGGTTACATTTTGGGTTCCTTGACTCCGGGTACTACCTGTGTAAACGGACCGGGTCATCCGTTCAAGCTGTGTAAAACTCAACTACATGGAGTTTAGAAGAATCACATGTCGTGTTCCTTGACTCTGGGTACTGCCCGTGTAAACGGCTCGTGTCATTTGGCTCATCGTATAGAAAGTTACTATACGGTGTGTAGAAGAATCACACGCCATTTTCGAGCACCTAGGGCTTGATCCGTGTACGCTGGTCATGTACCCATACACAGTCTATGTCTGTGTCGCCTTCCTGTGTACCAGCACACGTGGTATACCGTGTATCTGGACGAGTCTGTCCGGGGAGGGGTATACGTGCCGTGTCATTATCCGTGTACCCAACCCATGTTCTTGTACTCCCTGAGTACACGCCAGGTGCTCCGCCGACGAACACACGCCGTCTAGCCCATACTACATGCCGTGTAGTCGGGATTTTTCGAGAAACGCCGTCTTCCTCCTCGCGTTGTGGCTGATCCTTCAGATCCACAGTTTCATGTTCGTTAGTCCCGATACTCTAGGGGTTGGTTTGTTTCATCATAAGAACACTGAAACGGGTGTTTTCGGTCCTCAAATCAGATCTTAAACCTCGAACGATCCATCCAAAGAAAAATGCCAAAAACTCATATCTCTCAATCCGCTCTGAATCGTCCGCCGAAACCATCATCGCACCTCCGTGACATCGCTCCAGGGTTGGATCTAGAATCTTGGATTGTTGCACCAACAAATGAACATGCAACGATAAATCTCCTCGAAGAACGTGTAGAACACAACGAAGAATGTGGTGGAGAAAAATACAAAGAATCGAACAAGAGGAAAGAAACTCGATCATTATTCATGATGATCCGAGTTCGTCTCCATTAGATCAAAACCACAACAATCAACAGATTATAAATCTCGAGTATTTGATTTCCCGATAAAACCCCAAATCAAACCTGCCAGGAAAAAAATTCGATCCGTGGGCTAACTAGTTCACAGATTAGTCCGCGTTCATCATAGGAATCCATAATGGGGAAAGGAACCAATATCAAACTTCTTACATGGATCTGCGGTGTTCTCTGGAAAAGATCTGGTCGTCGTGTCGTCATCGCCGGCAAAAATCGTCAAGAACGTCGTCGCCGCGTTGGGAGGTTTTCTCCAGAGCCTCCAGATCTGTAAAGGGATTCAGGGTTATGAGGTTTGTAACCCTGGACCCCTGCGCAAGCCTTTATTTAAAAATTATAAATGATATTTGTTGCAACATATTTAAAAATATTTTTATTAAATATTTTATTACTCTTACATCCAAAAACTAGATTTCACCACCGACCTGTGCCAGCCTATGTTAGGCCTCGCCTAAGGTAAAATCATCATTCTGAACGCAACATTACCCTTAGATTTCTGATCTGAGTACCAGTTTGAGAGTTATCCCACATTTTCAGGAAAACCTCATGCACATGTTATTTAATTATTTAATTAAATTCAAACATTTGTTCCAGGCTCACCGGGCCTCGGAACTGCACGTCGTCTCAAAGATTGTTCTCGAAATAATTCCCACTTTTTTTTTAAAATAATGTATGGAAAATCAGAGACATTACATCACACCAACCTTAGGGCTTTTACATCCCTGAAAATCCAAAGCAAAGGCTACTCAAAAAGATATGGGTATTGCACACGAATCTGAGCCTCCTGCTCCCACATGCTCTCCTAGAGATTCTCGTACTGCCACTGGACACGCACCAAGGGAATAGCTCACCTACGAAGGATCTTCTCCTACCGATCCTTGATCTCCACTGGGTACATATCAAAGGTCGCTCCATCATCGATGTCCAGCTCGCCCCAGTCAATGACGTGCGATGGATCATGCACATACCTCCGTAGCTGCAACACATAGAAGACGTTGTGTACCCTGTTCATCTGAGGAGGTAGAGCCAAGCGATATTGTAACACCCTGAGATTTTATGAAAAGTATTCTTTTAATTTCATTAATGTCTTGTGTTTTATGCTAAACCAAGATTACCTTGCGCTATACAAAACACCGTATTAGCTTGCAGTATACGCAACACTATTCTTGAATCGTGTTACACACAATTTTGATAATAGATATTCTATGAAACATTGAGTATATATATATATATATATACATTTTATGTATAAATGAAATATGGTTGGATTATGTTATACGAAAACAACGAAGGATTTTTCACAACACGCAACCCTGACTTGGCTTGCATTTCACGCAACTGCGGCCCTCCTCGATAGCTTGCGTCATACGCAATACCGAGTTTCACTAAACAACGATATGCTATTAAAATATTATTAAAACTAGCCGTTATGAATAGTATTAACTAAATTTTGAATTTTATAACATTATTATTCATCTTATAAATTTTCTAGAATGTGTTATGAGAACAAAATAAATTTTTCGGGTAAAATAAGTATTTTTCAAAAAAATGCAGTTTTACCGCCTTTTGATGGCGCACCCACATTAAATCTAGTTTTTGACAATTTTATAAGTTCAATTTGACAATATAAAATTCTTCTTTAGAATAAAGATATAAAAATTTACTTTGGATGAATTTTTCATATTATTCTGATAACTTTCATCTTTTAATGAATAGTAAAAACACGCTATATTTTAATTAAAAACAACTTTTTTCATCGTAATAAATTATGTGGTTAAATAATAATATTTAATGGTTTCAAAGTATAAATATAATATATTTTTACCATTTAATATAATGTATGTCATTAGCCTTGATTTTACCTTGAATTCGTAGGTTAAATCAATTCAATCTTTTGCAATGTTTTAAACAAAAACCTGTTTTCTTTCGACAATGGGATTAATTTTAATTTAATTTCTGAAACTTTTATGTATTAAATTTGGAAAAATGGATTCCATATTTAGAATCAGTGGGTCTAAATTATTTTAATAAGCTACTTTTTATTTTTTAGCATTATGAATAGTAACTACGGTAATTTTTATTTACTGCGATTAAAGGTAAATAGGGTAATTCAAGGTTAAAATAATATTATAATAATTCAAAATTTCCTTGAAACTTGTCCTAACCTTATTGGATGAGTATTGGCTGACCATGGGCATCCTTGTCCTATTTTGGGACCCCAATGAGCCACTTGGTTGTGAAAATGACAATTTGGATTAATTAATTTAATGTAAAGACAAAATTGACTTTAACAAAAATCTTTTAGTAATTAATTTTTATAAGGGGTTATATAAGTTATACTTTCGACTATAAATATTCTTTGGAAAGATAAAAATATTCCCTACATCATGAAATTTTTTCATAATTTTTAGGGATCAAATTAATTAAATTATTTTTGACACAATAATGATGTAGTGTTTACCTCATTAATAAATGATTTAAATAAATAAGATTAAAATGATTAAAATATCATCCAAAACCTGTCCAATTCCTATTGGATGATTTTATTTCAAATATGAGTCATCTTATATTAGACAGTATTGTGTTTTGGGCCTCTTGAAACCGAAGATAAGTTTATAATAAAATAATTTTTTCACACTTTCCTAAAGAGCCCCTCCACTCCCTTATAAAAGGAGACCACTTCTATGCAATTCCTCAGACCTCTCAAGCCTTTTGGCTCATACAAACTCTGCCCAACTAAGCTCCCTACATCCCTATACTCCCCCTTGAAGCCTTACATTAGGCAGTAGACTCTCCAAGAAGTACTTTTGGTTCAAACCAAAGGAAGTTACCAAAATTAGTGTAACAGTTTCTCTTAAGTTGTTTTATTTTATTCTACTTCTCCAACCCCTAAACTCTTTTTAATCCATTATTTTTTAACAACACAAATATACTAAATATACTAGGATGTTGTTATGAGAAGGACTAGAACTGCACTTACACACACCTCCATATAATGGATGACGAACATAATGTTTCTGTGATCGCAAACTAACGCCTCACAAAACGATGATTGTTCGATTTTCCCCTACCGCCTCTCATGGTGTCCATTATGATGGCACTAAATTTATATATAATATATATTATGTTTATTATTTATTTATTGTTATTTACTTCCCAATTATATCAAGACTTTACGGTTTCCAAATTCGTTAAATACGATAATCTCATTTGAGGAAGTGCGGACTACCGCCCCCTCAAAGTGATGTGATTCGTTAATACCTTATGTGGGATGTATAAAGGATGTGGTTAATGATATTATATATGATATTATACTGGAATTATAATATACCTACGTATAATTATGTTTTAATTCCATTAAAATAATAAATAGAAATGAAAGTAGCGTTCATGAGTACGTACGGCTTACCGTCTCCATGAACGGTGCGTTTCATTTCTTACATTCATATGTTATTTACTATTATAAATTCTTGTATATGATGGATATATAATGAATTTATATGATATATAAATCATTATTTACATTTTTTAGGTAAGTAAATCATGATATAAGTAATAATAACATCAAGAACAACAAGTCCAAACACGCACGATAAATAAGATGATTTTACCCAAAACACTACTTTAACATTAATTTACATAAGAATGGGTGATATAAAGTCATAAGTGAACCATATATGATATAATAACAATTAATATGATTCTTTAATAAGTCAATGACATTATTTAAATCATTATACAGGAGGTTCGGACTCTTACGAAGCAAATTGGACCTAAGGTAAGGGAAATATCACAATCTCATTTTTTATCCGAGATTGCTTATACTTTGGTATTTACTGGGGTCTATTTTATCATCCACAACCATGTTTCCTCAATATGTAATATTATTTCCATCCACCTATAATTGTTTAGAACCTAATTTACCCTTTGGTGAGTTTTTAGTAAAAAATATGAAAGGAATCTTTTGTTGTTTTTCATACGAGGTACTTTTTGACTTTTCCGACAAAAGTACGAGAATAATGTGTTTTTTAACTTATATGGCATGAATGGATTTTTAAAACGTTTTTTCCAAGAAGCTTAATTTACAAGTTTTCAAGTTTATTTTTAATCAACTTCTTTTAGTTTAGAATTTTATGACATGTTAAGAAAGGAAAAGTGTTTTTGAAGTAGAAAGGATATTTTCCTCAAGAATGGAGTTCAAGTGTTTTATCAAAATTATTTTCCATATAAGATAATAAAGGGTTATATTTATATTTCTATTTTTACATTGATTTGCCTATGTTGTGATGGAATTATTTTTATGAATTCATTTATCTGATATGAATTGTTTTATGATGTCACGATGTTTATGATTCCCATTTTTATTACATGGGTTATGCTATGATGTATGGTTTATGATTTTGTGGCACACATAAGAATGGTATCATTATGAGATGGGTGGGACCTATATCTCCCTCCAATTCATTGGGTAAAGATTTTATATCTCATGAGATAGACATGTCTAGAACGGCAGGTTAAACCGGTTCAGTAAAACAGGACTGAAACAAGGAGTGAACTCGGTTCAGAAATGGACTTTGTCCACTAAGATAGTCTTGGAAATGAGTCTTGACTAATAAGAAATTATTCTCTATGATTATTTGTGTATGCCAAAAATTTTCATGTTTTATGTTTTGATTATTGGGATTACATTTCACTACTATGATTTATCTCATGTTATGATATTATGATCTCTTTTGCAGGTTAAGATTTCCAAAATGTTATATTCTTATGAATATGATGTGATTGATTTTTTCTTTTTTTACCCTTACTGAGAATTTGAGCTCACCCTTTTTATGTTTTCATTTCCCCAGGATATAAAGAAATGTTTTAGGTAAGAAAAAAAGGGAAGATCTTTATAGGAGATGTCGAAGATCTTTCACCACGATTAGAAGATTTTATTCCGAGTTTCCAAAGACACTAAACTATTATGGTCCTTGTGTGTCTGTTTTTCTTATGTATTAAGTATTCCGAAAAATTAATGTAATGTCCATGTACGTCAAGCTTCAGGTCTCTACAGTTGGTATCAGAGGGAAGGTTTAGTCAACCTTTGGAAACTACGATGCGAAAACGTTAGTGAGATCCCAAGAGATATTTCTAAGATATGTCTAAGGATGTCCCTAAGGATAAGTATACATATAGGATATAGTCCTAGAACAATGGTAACGATATTAGATTAAACCAAAGATGTTAGATATTGAAGTTACTCCCCCTTTATTATTATTTTTGCCTCTCACACTATTCTTTTTGGGTTTTAGAAAATGGCTGGAAACGAGATGATTCATGATAATGGAAGATATGGTGGACAATGGAATGATATTCTTCATGAGCAACCAAATGAAATGGGATTTGGAAGTCTAAACATAATTATTATGCCAAAACAGCAATCTCATAATATGATCAGTAAATTAAAATTTGGTAAGTTTCCTGACTCGGCTAATAAGAGAAAGATGGAGTTTCATGATGATTATAGAGGAAAGAAAGTTCAATTTCCCCTATGTAAATCATGTGGGAAGAGGCATCAAGGAGAATGTTTCAAAAGAACTGGAAGATGCTTTGGGTGTGGAAAATAAGGACACAAAGCCATTAAGTGCAAAGGAAAAGGTTCAGTTAACACCAGGGATGAGGATAATTGTATTGCTACGACATCAACAATGGTTAAATGTATTAAATGTGGAATGTACGGGCATTATGCAAACCAATTCCCTACGGGAGAGTACATGAAGAAAATCAGTATGGTCGTATGGGTCGTATTTATGTTGATGATGATGAAGAGACTACAAATGATATGTGAGATGAACGAATTGTTGAAGCTCAGTCAATGGTTTAAGAATGTAGTGGAATGATTACATGTTTATCATGTGTAATGTTGTATAAGTAATCTCATGGTACTATGGAATACAGAGACATCTAAGTATTGTTACACTGTTGTCCTTCCTTGAGTTTTGAAAGTGTATGATTAATGGTACCAGTATCCAAGAAAGGTTATTCAGGTATTTTTGGAATGTAGATGATATGCGCATAATGAAGGGATAAGGAAAATAATGAATTTTTTTACAGTATTCATGAGCTCATGATTGACTACGTGATATCATGGTTTGAGTATATAGAATTTTGAGGATTTTGGTATGTGGAAAGAGTTAACTTTTAATAGCATTCATGTTTTCAATAAGGTTCAATGGGTATTCATTTTTTTCAAGAAAATACTTGATTAAGGCCTTTGAATGTTTGGAATGTGACCAACAAGACATATCTCATGATATATGGGGATCAACAATGGTTTTAACATGCTAGTTGTATGAACTCTTTGGTAATCATTTTCACTATAATATGAGATTAGACATCATTATTTTGGATAAGCCTAAAGATTGGAATGGATTATGTTGGACATAAGTTAGTATTGTTTAAGGATAGAAGTTTTTTCTATATTATTTATGGGATGTTATAGTAATGTAGTTTTAGAAAAAGGACAACCTGCAGGACGGGCGACAACCCATCGCGTCGAACAAGGCTATGGGAATCGAACCCACAACCGAAGTACGACTGGCCTTTATCACCTACCACTAGCCTACAAGAAGTCCCTGGTTAGTATAAACTAGTTTTATTTTATTAAGAGGTATGATATATGAAGTATAAGTTCATTTTAGGAACCATATATGATTAATCTCACTATAGATTGACTTATGTATATTTAATAACTTTTGCTAACCTTTTGTTTGAGACAGATGGAATGACCTGTCATTCTATCACATGATCTTCTAACACTTCACGAATAACAAATTCAACTTCATTTCTTTAAGAGATGAAGTGGAAATTATTCAAGGCACGAACAACAGTGAGATTGTACCAAAATAAAGTAAGTATTAATTCTAATTCAAATTCTAAAACTTTAGGGAAATGATCTTGAAAACCAAAAATGTTGTCCTAGTGCCCTTATATCCTATGAATCAGATGGTACCCTAGATCATCACAAATCTATGGCTTTGTGATTGTTGGATTTTTCATAGTCATGTTCTCTACCACTCTCCATCATAACTTGATGGTTAGATTTTTCTTCCATATCCATATTTTCACCTATGTTCTCCTACATGGAAACCCAGTGATGAGTTAATTTGGGTAACCATTACGTTTCATACTTTATTTTTTAAAGACAAGTTTTAGTATTCCTTTTTACGATGTGGGTTTCAATTAAAGAAACTTTCAAGTAGAAAACCATTTATAACCCCGATGAATTTCGAGGGCGAAATTCATTTTAAGGGGGGTAGAAAGAAACACCCCGAGATTTTATGAAAAATATTCTTTTAATTTCATTAATTTCTTGTTTTGTATGCTAAACCAAGATTACCTTGCGCTATACGCAACACCGTATTAGCTTGCATTATACGCAACACTATTCTTGAATCGTGTTACACACAATTTTGATAATAGTTATTCTACGCAACATTGAGTATATATATATATATATTCAATGTATAAATGAAATATGGTTGGATTCTTTTATACGAAAACAATGAAGGATTCTTTCACAACACGCAACCCCGACTTCGCTTGCATTTCACACAACTGCGGCCCTCCTCGATAGCTTGCGTCGTACGCAATACCGAGTTTCACTAAACAATGATATTCTATTAAAATATTATTAAAACTAGCCATTATGAATAGTATTAACTAAATTTTTAATTTTGTAACATTATTATTAATCTTATACATTTTCTAGAACGTCTTAAGAGAACAAAATAAATTTTTCGGGTAAAATAAGTATTTTTCAAAAAAATGCAGTTTTTCCGCCTTTTGATGGCGCACCCACATTAAATCTAGTTTTTGACAATTTTATGAGTTAAATTTGACAAAATAAAATTCTTCATTAGAATCAATATATAAAAATTTACTTTGGATGAATTTTTCATATTATTCTGATAACTTTTTTATTTTAATGAATAGTAAAAACACGCTATATTTTAATTAAAAACAACTTTTTTCATCGTAATAAATTATGTGGTTAAATAATAATATTGAATGGTATAAAAGTAAAAATATAATATATTTTTACCATTTAATATAATGTATGTCATTAGCCTTGATTTTACCATGAATTCGTAGGATAAATCAATTCAATCTTTTGCAATGTTTTAAACAAAAACCCGTTTTCTTTCGACAACGGGATTAATTTTAATTTAATTTCTGCAACTTTTGTGTATTGAATTTGGAAAAATGGATTCCATATTTGGAATCAGTGGGTACAAATTATGTTAATAAGCTACTTTTTATTTTTGGGCATTATGAATAGTAACTACGGTAATTTTTATTTACTGCGGTTAAAGGTAAATAGGGTAATTCAAGGTTAAAATAATATTATAATAATTCCAAATTACCTTGAAACTTGTCCTAACCTTATTGTATGAGTAGTGGCCTACCTTGGGCATCCGTGGGCCGATTTTGGGACTCCAATGAGCCACTTGGTAGTGAAAATAACAATTTGGATTAATTAATTTAATGTAAAGACAAAATTGACTTTAACAAAACACTTTTAGTAATTAATTTATATAAGGGGTTATATAAGTTATATTTTCGACTATAAATATTAATTGGAAATCTAAAAAGATTCCCTACATAATGGTATTTTTTCATAATTTTTAGGAATCACATGAATTAAATTATTTATGACACAATAATGATGTAGTGTTTACCTCATTAATAAATGATTTAAATAAATAAGACTAAAATGATTAAAATATCATCCAAAACCTGTCCAATTTCTATTGAATGATTTTATTTCGAATATGAGTCATCGTATATTTGGAATTAATGTGTTTTGGACCTATTGAAACCGAAGATAAGTTTATAATAAAATAATGTTTTCACACTTTCTTAAAGAGCCCCTCCACTCCCTTATAAAAGGAGACCACATATATGCAATTCCTCACACCTCTCAAGCCTTTTGGCTCGTCCAAACTCTTCCCAACTAAGCTCACTACATCCCACTCCTCCCCCTTGAAGCCTTACATTAGGCAGAACACTCTCCAAGAAGTCCTTTTGGTTCAAACCAAAGGAAGTTAGCAAAATTAAAGGTAACAGTTTCTCTTAAGTTGTTTTCTTTTATTCTACTTCTCCAACCCCTAAACTCTTTTTAATCCTTTTTTTGTAACAAAAAAAATATTGTAAATATACTAGTATGTTGTTATGAGAATTACTAGAACTAAACTTACACACACCTCCATCTAATAGATGAAGAACATAATTTTTCTGTGATGGAAAACTAACGCCTCACGAAACGATGATTGTTCGATTTTCCCCTACTGCCTCCCATGGTGGCCATTATGATGGAACTGTATTTATATATAATATATATTATGTTTATTATTTCTTTATGCTTCTTTACTTCCCAATTATATCAAGCCTTTACGGTTTCTATAGTCGGTAAATACGATAATCTCATTTGAGGAAGTGCGGACTACCACCCCCTCAAAGTGATGTGATTCATTAATACCTTATGTGGGATGTATAAAGGATGTGTTTAATGATATTATATATGATATTATACTGGAATTATAATATACCTATGTATCATTATGTTTTAATTCCATTAAAATAAGAAATAGAAATGAAAGTAGCGTTCATGCGTACGTACGGCTTACCGTCTCCATGAACCGTGCGTTTCATTTCTTACCTTCATATGTTATGTACTATTATAAATGCTTGTATATGCTATATATATAATGAATGTATATGATATATAAATCATGATTTACATTTTGGAGGTAAGTAAATCATGATATAAGTAATAATAACATCAAGAACAACAAGTCCAAACACGTACGATAAATAAGATGATTTTACCCAAAACACTACTTTAACATTAATTTACATAAGAATAGGTAATATAAAGTCATAAGTGAACCATATATGATATCATAACAATGAATATGATTCTATAATAAGTTAATGACATTATTTAAATCATTATACAGGAGGTTCGGACTCTTACGAAGCAAATTGGACCTAAGGTAAGGGAAATATCACAATCTCATTTTTTATCCGAGATTGCTTATACTTTGGTATTTACTGGGGTGTATTTTATCATCCACATACATGTTTCCTCAATATTTAATATTATTTCCATCCACCTACAATTTTTTAAAACCTATTTTACCCTTTGGTGAGTTTTTAGTAAAAGATATGAAAGGAATCTTTTGTCGTTTTTCATATGAGGTACTTTTTGACTTTTCCGACAAAAGTACGGGAATAATGTTTTTTTAACATATACGGAATGAATGTATTTTTAAAAAATTATTTCCAAGAATCTTAATTTAAAAGTTTTCAAGTTTATTTTTAATCAACTTCTTTTATTTTAGAATTTTATGACATGTTAAGAATGGAAAAGTGTTTTTGAAGTAGAAAGGATATTTTTCTCAAGAATGGAGTTCAAGTGTTTTATCAAAATTATTTTCCATCTAAGATAATATAGGGTTCTATTTATATTCATATTTTTACATTGATTTGACTATGTTGTGATGGAATTATTTTTATGAAATCCTTTATCTTATATGAATTGTTTTATGATGTCACGGTGTTTAAGATTCCCATTTTTATTACATGGGTTATGCTATGATGTATGGTTTATGATTTTGTGGCACACATAAGAATGGAATCATTATGAGATGGGTGGGACCTATATCTCCATCCAATGAATTGGGTAGAGATTTTATATCTCATGAGATATACATGACTGGAACGGCATGTTAAACCGGTTCAGTAAAACAGGACTGAAACGAGGACTGAACTCGGTTCAGAAATGGACTTTGTCCACTAAGATAGTCTTGGAAATGAGTCTTGACTAATAAGAAATGATTCTCTATGATTATGTGTGTATTCCAAAAAGTGTCATGTTTTATGTTTTGATTATTGGGATTACATTTCACTAATATGATTTATCCCATGTTATGATATTATGATCTCTTTTGCAGGTTAAGATTTCCAAAATGTTATGTTCTTATGAATATGATGTGATTGATTTTTTCTTTTTTTTACCCTTACTGAGCATTTGAGCTCACCCTTTTTATGTTTTCTTTTCCCCGGGATATAAAGAAATGTTTTAGGTAAGAAAAAAAGGGAAGATCTTTATGGGAGATGTCGAAGAACTTTCACCACGATTAGAAGATTTTTTTACATGTTTCCAAAGACACTAAACTATTACGATCCTTGTGTGTCTGTTTTTTCATGTATTAAGTATTCCACAAAAGTAATGTAATGTCCATGTACGTCAAGCTTCGGGTCTCTACAGATATGCCACCCTGCTAGCTCTACTCAGAATCTAAAAAGGGCCAAGGAACCTCAGAGATATCTTGCCACCACGACCAAATCTCTGCAATCCCCGTCGAGGTGAGACCCGAAGGAACACATGGTCTCCCTCCTCGAACACCAAGGGCCTCCGCCTCCTGTCGGCATAAGACTTTTGCCGACTCTGTGCAGTCTTCATCTGCTACTGGATTACTTACACCTTCTCTGTTGTAGCTCTCACCATCTCTGGGCCCATGAGTGCTAACTCTCCTAGGTCAGTCCAGCAAAGTGGGGACCTACAAGGTCACCCGTATAGAGGCTCAAATGGTGCCATACCAATAGTGGAATGATAATTGTTGTTATAAGAAAATTCCACCAGTGGTAGGTGATCCTCCCCGCTATGACTGAAGTCAAGTATGCAAGCTCGTAGCATATCCTCCAGAATCTGGATGTCCGCTCCATCTGACTATTAGTCTGAGGATGGAATGTCGTGCTCAAGCATAACTGAGTCCCAAAAGCTTCTTGTAGTCCCTTCCACAACTGGGATGTGAAAAGAGCATCACGATTTGAAATGATCGTGGATGGAACTCCATGAAGTCGAACTATCTCTTGTACGTAGAGGTGTCCCAAGCTCTCTACTGAACTCTGCTCTCATATGGCTAGGAAGTGGGCCGACTTGGTGAGCTGGTCAACGATCACCCAGATGGCATCATGTCCCATGGACGTGCGTGGTAAATATGTCACAAAGTCCATGGATATCCTGTACCACATCCTCTCTGGCACCTCAAGGGGATGATTCAATCCTACTAGAAGCTGGTGCTCATCCTTTACTTTCTAACAAGTAAGGTACCGAGAAACAAACTTTGACACACTCTTCTTCATTCCTGGCCACCAAAACTAACGCCAGAGGACCTTGTACATCTTTTCCACACCTGGATGAACCGCCAAAGGAGATGTATGAAAATCCCTCAGAACCCCCTCCTGCAGCGTCACTGGTACTACTGTACACCCTTGGAAAAGAACAATGTGCTCCCCAACTTCTAAATATCCATAAACAGCATCACCTGTGGATATCTGAGCATGTAGAGTCTCACATCTACCATCCTCGTGTTGTGCTTCCCCAACTCACTGTAAGAGTGGAGGGGTAAAAACCATTTATTGATGGTAAGCTCCCTCATCTCCATCCACGAAGGAAAACTGTAAAGATTCCAACAGCCTCGTCGCCTCATCCAGCAACTGTGAACTGGATTTCCTATAGAGAGCATCTGCCACAATGTTCCCCTTACCATGTGTGTAAACAAACTCAAAGTTGTAATCCTGGAGGAACTCAAGCCATCGCCTTTGTCTCAAATTCAGAACCTTCTGAGAAAAGATATATCTGAGACTCTTGTGATCAGTGTAGACGGTAAAATGCTCACCCATCAGGTAGTGCTGCCACATCTTCAATGCAAAGACTACCGCTGCCAACTCAAGATCATGGGTCGCATAGTTCTGCTCGTGGGGCCTCAAATGGCGTGAGCCATAGGCAATCACCACTTGCCTCTGCATCAGGACACAACCATGCCCGGTTCCTGATGTGTTTCTGAACACTATGTACTTGACAACCTCCTCCGGTAATCTCAAGATTAGGGCACTCATCAAACTCTGCCTCAACTGCTAAAAATCCTGATGTCATCTCTCGGTCCACACGAAAGGCTTCCCCTTTTGGGTCAAAGCTGTCACGGGTGTTGAAAACCTGGAGAAATCAAGAATTAATCTCCGATAGTATCCTGCCAACCCAAGGAAACTCCACACCTTCGTCATGCTCCGGGGTGGATCCCATGCTAGCACATACTCCACCTTGGATGGGTCCACTACTACACCATCTGCTGAGATAATGTGTCCCAGAAAGTGGACCTCCTATATCCAAAACTGGCACTTCGAGAGTTTCCCATAAAACCAGTGCTCTAGAAGTGTGTCCAGAACCATCCTTAGGTGTCTCGCATGCTGCTCCTCGGACCCAGAGTACACAAGGATATCATCAATGAAGACCACTAAAAACCAATCTAGATAGGGCTGAATGATCTGTTTCATGAGTCCCATGAACACTACCGGGGCGTTCGTCACGCCGAAGGGCATCACCAAATACTCAAATTGACCATAGCGACATCTGAAATCTGTCTTTGGTATATCCCCATCCCGTACTCGCAACTGGTGATAGACTGATCGTAGATCAACATTCTAGAACCATCGTGCCCCTCCCAACTAGTCGAAGAGGTCATCAATCCTCGGTAGTGGATTCTGGTTCTTTATGGTCACCTGATTTAAGCGGCGGTAATCCACAGATAGCCTCAAGCTCCCGTCCACCTTCTAGGAAAACAACACTGGGGCCACCCAGGGTGAAATGCTGGGTCTCACAAAGTCCTTCTTCTGCAAGTCTTCCAGCTGCACCCTCATCTCACAATGCTCTGCAGGAGCCATCCGATATGCTGA
Source organism: Viscum album (assembly GCA_963277665.1). Lineage (NCBI taxonomy): Eukaryota > Viridiplantae > Streptophyta > Magnoliopsida > Santalales > Viscaceae > Viscum > Viscum album. The sequence goes on from OY728133.1 coordinate 1,278,700,014, forward strand.
TGCTAAAATAGGTGTCATCCCGAGTTTCAACTCAATGCAGAAATCTATCTCCCGATGGGGAGGTAGTCCAGGGACATCCTCTAGAAACACTTCCTCATATTCAACCACTATTTATGGAAACTGGAAACTCGTTACATCTACAGCACCAAGGGCTAGGCCAGCCAACTAATAGGATATCGGTTGCACCTTCCTACACACGAGTCTGTCCTGCGCTGCCTGGGTCTCTCTTTCACCGAAAAAAGGGAACCTCATTCCATCACTACGGACACAACGAACCCTTCGCCTAAAATAGTAAATATAGGCATGAACTGTGGATTGCCAATCCATACCAGGAATGACATCGTAAGGCCTTGACGCTACCACCAAGAGGTTCCAACTGAAACACTCGCCTCCAAGGGTCAGGTCACACTGTCTATAAAGGTTTGTGATCTCTGAATCTTCTCTAGTAGGTGTTTCTAAGCGTAAGGGTCGAGTCAACGCCTCAACTAGAATATCAAGGTCTCGAACAAGATATGAAGCCATAAAGGAATGAATATAACCTGTGTCTCTTAGTACAGAAGACAAAGTACAAAAGACACAGATTGTTCCTATAATCATTCCGGGAGTACCTGGGTCATAACCCTCTACTTCCTACAGCTATCCCTGCCTCTCTCCATTGGCTCCCTGAACTTGAGGTGGACCTACTAGGGGTGGAGGTGGTAAAAGTTCAAAATATCGACCACCTCCAGCTGCTCTCCCAGTTCCTCTACCACGTCTGCTGCCCCACGAATCTGTCTTCTCCAAATGTTGCCTCTGCCTCGGTGGTCCACCAACTGCTCATGTGTCATTAGTATGGCAGGTCGGACAATCTCGAATGAGATGTCCCCTGCCATCACATGAGTATCATCGCCTCTATCGAGGATGGCTACATGCGCCCTGCGAACCTTGTATGTAAGATCCCTTGTCTTGGGATCTCCGCTGAAAACATCTCCCACGCCTGGGTCCCGGACGTCAGCTCCCTGCTGCCGAGGTCTCTACTCTTGCTCGCTCGCTACTGACAACAGCCGGCTATCTCTGCTCTAACAAGATGCTCTCAACCACCAAATCCTGCTCGATCACCCTAGCATAAGTAGGAATGATCATAGGTACGATGCTAGCTGGGATATCTCTGCACAATCCATGCTTGAAATTCTGAGCTCTAAAGTAATGATATCTGACCATATCAATCGAGTACCACGAGAGGTCGGTAAACCTCAATGAATATTCAGCCACCGTCATGGTTCCCTGCTGAAGCTGAAGAAGCTCCTGTATACATACTGCTCTTAGGGTAACCGTTGAAAACTGCTCTCTGAAGAGATGATCAAACTCTTACCATGCAATAGTCACCTCGTCGTGGGTCTAGATAACCAAACTCCACCATCGCCCTACCGAGCCCGGCAGAAGGCTCATTGCTAGGATCACCATCTGGTCTACTAGTGTCTTGACCAAATGGAAGACTCTGTCCACTGGCTCAAGCAAGTCCTCTGCTGCCTGAGGGCCTGGGTCGGTTCAAAACCCGAGGGGTCTCTGTCTCTAAAACTCATGGAGTGGACTCAGCCTACGCTCCTCCTCCACTAGTATAGCAAGCACTAAACACTACTCCGTGGGTGGTGGAATAACTGGTACACCACTTGAAGGTAAAACTGGGGGATCTAGTCCCTAAATCGAAGCTTCATCATTGAGGGGGTCATCCTCGTGATCGAGCTGCTGGATCCTAGCAGGTGCGCATCGTAGAGGCATACTTTAATAAAACAAGTTGTATCGCAGTCAGTGAGTATATCTGGAGAGCTGACACATAAAGGACATGGAAACCACAACACATTCTTATATGATATATGCACAATCATTTTCCTCTCCAACTAGTGTTCTCATGTTCCGAGTCAACACGCAAGTTATCAGAGTCCTGGTGAATGGATACGTCGGCTGCCTGCACCAACACCTGGGTCCCTGGCCTGAAATCCAGACTCAAAACACGTAGCACTATTGCCCCAAACCAACGCACAGACTCTCGGTCCTAAGGGAGAACCGACCAGCTCTGATACCACTCTTTCACGACCCGTCCTAGTGGGGCCTGAGCCGCAACTCCCCTTGCTTTCCTCCAATAGGCCAGGGGCTGGTGACTAGCATCGAGTACGCATGTTACTAATATTGGAGTCATTGTTTATAAACCTGTACACACCCACACAATTCTCCAAGACCACAAAGCTGAAAGGTAAAAACTACTAAAAGAAAAAAGATGCATGCATACACTAAAACCTAAACAAACAGAGTACGATGGGAATATAAAGTACAGTAATGTAAAACCCTGGGGAAAAAGTAAAATCCCACCAAAAGAGAGTCCGTAAAAAATTCCAACCTGTAAAGAAAGGTGCTGGGACTGAAATCTATAGCCGTAGGAACACACCTTGGCATGTCTGATCTCACTGAGTACCGTCTGTTCCTGGTCCGCCTAGAATATTGTCAATGGCTCACTCGTTTGAATAAGACACAACACGTGCGGGCAAAGCCCATGCATGGGTGAGTATAAAAATACCCAGTAGGACACCCCGAAACCAAACAATAATACAACAAGGGAAATACCACAAAAGAAAGGCACAGTCAGCTCTACATAGTATATGTTTATGAAACATATAACAAGGACAGCCAGATATACTCATACACAAATGACCATTTCAAAACCAAAACTAAGACCTATCTCGAAGATTCCACTAAGAATGTAACTAGGAAAACACACCCCTAGGTCTGAAGAGAGATATACGAAGTACTCGTTCCAGGAGAACACACTCCACATGTACTTTGAGAACATGATGCTCAGACGAGGATCACCACCAAGTCATGGGGTGATTCCAACAACTCAGTATCAGCTAACCCGCTAAGCAGAGGATTGGCGCTTGGGTAAAGTTGGTCACGTCGATATAAAGAACTCTACCTAGGGTTCCAGGAATGAATAGAGCATCCGGCTTTAAGTCTCATCGAGGGGATTCCAACAACTCTATTCAGGAAGTCCTACTGAAGGGATCATACTCCTATATATAGTAAACGATACTGGGAACCTTCAGGAGAAAGAAAAAGGGGATGAACCCTAAGGAAACTAGCCCAAGTCACATAAGGAAACTGGCTCAAGCCATGTATAATTGGTTACACGGCGTGTAGTATGGTTACACGCCATGTTCCTTGACTCCGGGTACTGCCCGTGTAAACGGCCTGTGTCATTCGTTCAAGCTTTGTAAAACTCAACTATAAGGCATCTAGAAGAATCACATTCCGTGTTCCTTGACTCTGGGTACTACCCATGTAAATAGTCCTTGTCATTTGGTTCATCGTATAGAAAGTAACTACACGACTTGTAGAAGAATCACATGCTGTGTCCGAGAAACTGGGGCACGCTTCGTGTACATTGGTCATGTACCCATACACGGTCTCTGTCCGTGTCGCCTGCCCGTGTACCAGCACATGGGGTATCCCGTGTATCTGGTCGGGTTTGGCCCGGGAGGGGTATACACGTCGTGTCCTTGGCTGTGTACCCAACCCGTGTTCGTGTACTCCCGGAGTACACACAAGGTGGTCCGCCGAAGAACACATGTCGTGTAGCCCATACTACATGTCGTGTAGTCACGATTTTTCCAGAAATTTCGTCTTCATCCTCACACCGCGGCTGGCCATCTGGATCCACAGTTTCTCGTCCGTTCATCCTAATACTCCAGGGGTTGGCTCGTTTGATCATACGAACACCGAAATGGATGTTTTCGGTCCTTAAATCGAATCATAAACCTCGAACGATCCATCTGGAGAAAAAAGCCCGAAAACTTATATCTCTTGATCCTCTACGAATCGTTCGCCGAATCTATCATTGCACCTTCGTGACATCGCTTCGGGGTTGGATCTACAATCACAAATTGTTGCGCCAACAAATTAACATGCAACGATCGATTTCCTCCAAGAATACGTAGAACGCAACGAAGAATGTGCGGGGGAAAAATACAATGAATCGAACAAGAGGGACGAACCACGATCATTGTTCGTGACGATCCAGGTTCATCGCTGTTAGATCAAAACCAAAACAATCAACATATTATAAATATTGAGTATTTGATTTCCAGATAAAACCCAAAATCACACCCGCCCACAAAACGATTGATCTGTGGGATAATATGTTTGCAAATTAGTCCGCGTTCATCGTAGGAATCAAGAAAGGGGAAAGGAACTAAGATCAAACATACTACCTGGATCTGCGACGTTCATTAGAGATGATCCGGTAGCCGAGTCGTCACCGGCGAAAAACATCATGAACGTCATCGCCGCGTTGGGAGGTTTTCTCCAGATCCTCTAGAGTCGCCAAGGGTTTCAGGGTTATTAGGTTTGTAACCCTGGACCACTGTGCAATTCTTTATTTAAAAAGGATAAAAGATATCTGTTGCAACAGATATAAAAAATGATTTCACTGCAGAATAAAATATTTTCTTACTCTTACGTCCAAATACTAGATTTCACCACTGACATGTGTTGGCCGATGTTAGGCCTCACGAAGGTAAAATCGTTGTTCTGAACGCAACGGTGCCCTCTGATTTCTGATCTGAGCACCTGTTTGGGAGTTATCCCACTTTTTCAGGAAAACCTCATGAGCGCGTTATTTAATTTTTTAATTAAATTAAAACCTTTGTTCAGGGCTCACCGGGCCTCAGAAATGCACGCCGTCTCGAAGACTCGTCTCGAAATAATTCCCACATATTTTTAAAAATAATGTATAGAAAATCTGAGACATTATATATTTTGTGTCTTTATTTGATATAAATATTACATAAGTCATTTTAATAGAAAAGTGTCCATTAAATGTCATAAGTTTGAACATTTATAAAATAAGTTCAGTTTTTTTCATCCAAAAAAAATTTGGCACGTGTTAGGGTCATTTTATAGTCTTTATAATATTGATAATCTAAATTATCTAATTTACCATTTATCATGGTAATATAATTTATTCTAGTTATTATTCATATTTTCAAAAAATAAATGTTCTTATATAATAAATTTGGACCATATGAATACAATTTTATAATTTATTATTAAAAATTAAAAACAAATATGTTTCAGAATATTATTCAAAATAAATCTTGTAAAATTATATGAAGATCATTTTTTTCAAAAGAATATTATATTAAAACATTTAATGTTTTAAAAATAAAATAATTTATAAAATAAATTTAAATTACCATTATTTTATTTTTTAAATTAAAATTAATTAATTAAAATTTAAAACTAATAAATAAAATAATTTTACATTTTAACTACCAAAAATGAAAATACCGTTTTTAATAAAAAAAAAATTGTCATTCATTATTCATAAAATCACGAATGTTTTCAAAATGATATCATAAATAAATCCAATGTAAATTAATATATCTCTTTTAAAAAGAATAAATTTAAGTTGTCATTTAAGAATTATTAATGTGTCAAAATTGTAATTTAAAATGGTGTTTCTATTAAATGGAATTTATATTATCCTTTTATAAAATATAGGTTATTATAAATAAAATAGGGTTTGTTAATAAACTATGACCAAAAAATATGTTTGAGGAATATAATGAATATTTCATCAAATCTATAACATTTATATGTTACTATTTTCATTTACTAATTTTTATTAACATAATTTAGTAGATGTAAAATGAAAATATTTCCTCTACATTAAATTGGCACATATTTTTCATAAATGATTAGTAGCCATTTAATTAATTCATATATTTTTGTAAGTTAGTTATATTTATTCTTGTTAATGTAATAGTTTGGTTATAATGATCATTTTATAATAATAGAGCCACGAGGATTATTTAAACTTATGATTGTGTATAATAGAAGATATTGAATAATAAAAATTATTTAAAGAAAATATTTCAAAAAAATGTCTCGCTCCTTCATATATAATTATAGTATTATGGAAAATAAACATTCGATTTTTGAAAATATTCTTTAAGATACTAAAATCCTATGAAAACTAACTTGATAACTGAAAAAGAAACTAATATATAAAAAGTGTAGTCAATACCCTTGATACATGAGATAACTAGTAAATAAAAAACTAACAGTTTCCTGATAAAACTATAAATTATCTAATGTCTAAAACATTCTTTGGATGTGTCCATGAAAGCACAAATCCACTCCTTCTATGTCAACTCACATTCTAGAATGAAAAAATACATGCCCAAAAACATTTACCTCCAGAATCCCATTCTTATCCCTCAAGAAAATTTTCATAAATATAACTAGATATATGTGTACATAAGACTGTATTAGGATGTTTGGATTGATGCTCTTGGGTCGGAATGTAAATAAGGATTTCATTACCAAATACGATGACAAACAAGAAATGATATGGGTGAAAAATTCTTTTTCTGATATCAATGAACAATAATTATAAACATGTAGGACATAATGGAATAAAAATGTATTTGTATAGCCCATACCTACTCTGAAATAATTTTCATGGGACGAACTACAATCTATGCTTTAACTAGTGCTTAACTGCTCAAATATCAATATTTGAGAACCAACGGGCTCCCCAAAATTGATCAATGTTTTTATCGATCCTTGGTAAAGGATTATTATTGATTATGGCAACAAGATTCATCTTATGAAATATATTCACATTAAAATAATATAATCCTCCTTCTTGGTGGAAATCATAAGTACACACCATTGTGAAAACATCTCAAGAGAAATCCCATCTTTTATAATTATAAAGGATTTACTTTGAGATCTATTAAAAGTGATTGAACCTATGATATATGTATTTTGAAATGGGATACACACTTTCAATGAATCCTATCTAAATGTAAAACCCTATTATAAGGGTAAATTCTTGTGATATTATCATAGAAATCACCATAATCATGTTCCAAAACTATTTGAAAATATTTGGGGGATACCAATGATAAATTAAAAATTCCAAGCTAGTAATATTTTTCATTATCATCCCATTCTACATCATCTTTGGACCAACTTTTCCTTCTCCCAAATCCACACTATCAATCATCATTAACTACTCCCCCATGGGATATGTAAGTGATCCCACACTATAATAGTAATTTATATGGGATCAAATATAGGAAATCCATTACATTATATAAATAATAATCTATCATATCATATTAAAAATAACTATGTCCAATTTTTTTCCATTATCATTAAAAACTACGCAATCTGATTAATGGTGAAGATTGTCACTTTCTCACGAATCGGTGAATTTTTGGAATTAAACTCATAATACATCATGATAAGTGATTGATGTGTAATGACCATGTATTTAATCATTACAATTTCACCTTTTATTATATATTTGAATCATATATAGTCATTTTGTCTTATAAAAAGCACCAGAATAACATGATAGACCCAACATCAATTTTTATCATAATGTGAACATTACATTTAGAAAATAAATAAATACATAATAATTGAAAATGATATAATGTAAAAAAATGTGGAATATATGACAATTAAAACGTGATATTTTGGATCAACATAATCCTCCAAAACAAAATACTTATTAAAGAACACTATAAATGAAGTAGAAGATTAGTAATTAAATATCTATATATCTTCTAAAGATGGCATTTTTTTGCCTACGTGTCACCTCTACATGAAGCCATGTCACCCTAAAATATGTATTCAGTGCTCCAAACCTAAAAACTCATCCCAATTATCCGCCACCGCTCGGGCTTTCATCCCCCTCCCAGATTCCCATCCCCGAAACCCTCTCCCCGCTCTAGGGTCCCCAAAACCCTCTCGTCTTCCACCATCCACAAATCTGATCTCCCTCTCCCCTCGACAAATCCCTTTTTCGCGATTCCATTCTCACATCTCCCCAAAATTATATCCTCCAGCAAGAAATCGAGCGCCTCTCTATATCCCTCCCCTCCCGCTCACATTCTCCCTCTGAACCGGCTAGGGTTTCTGCGTCGACACATCCCTCTCTTAGGCCTGCTCTGCATCCACTTCCATCCGATCCTCCTCCGTCCTGTTTACCAGCTCCGCGTCGATCTGATTTGCCTCTGTGCCTCCAATTTTCACTTCATCATCGACCATGTAATCCTCTTCTGAGTAATGAAATGTTTTTTGTTAAATAATTCTGTAATATTATTGATGTTTCTTCATGGATCTATTTGTTCATATTTATTTAATATACAAATTCACATTCTACTTCTCTGTTCATATCTAATCCAATTTGTAAATTTGAATCTATCGGCTTATATATGTTTATAATATCTATTCATTTTTAATAGCAACATCTTCTAATGTACAGGTTTGTAAATATTCTGATTTTAATTGACCTATTTGAGCAGCAATGAAATGGTATTTGTTAAATCATTCTGTAATTTTATTGAATTTTATTCCTAGATCTATTTGTTTATATTTATTTAATATACAAATTCATATTATACTTCTCTGTTCATCTCAATTCAAAATTTTAAATTGGAATCTATCGGTTTATATTTGTTTACAATATCAATTCAATTTTAGTAGCAACTACAACAAATGTACAGGTTTGTAAATATTCTGGTTTGAATATTTCATATAATTTATATATACTTGGAATTGAAATATATCAATTTAAATATTTTTAACAATATTTTTTCTTTTCTTAACGGTATTTTTTTTATATTCCACACGTTTGTAACAATTTAGAGTTTTCATATTTTTGTTTGTAACTTATATATAGAAGGTCTACAAATACAGATCTACTTGAGCAGTAATGAGTCATGATATTCTCCTTATTCCATATATGTAGTTTCTCATTGACCTATTTGAGAAGTAATGAAATGGTTTTTGTTAAATCATTCTGTAATTTTATTGAAGTTGCTTCATGGATCTATTAGTTCATGTTGCACTAAAATTTCAGTTAACATTTATGTTTTTATATCTGTTTCAATATAACTTCATATTTCAGTTTATATTGAAGTTTATATTGCATTATCATGTACTAGGATTGCATTTATGTTGTATATTATATTATCATGTTGTTTCCTTATGCAGAATACAATTTCCTTCGGCAAGCATGCTGCTCGAAGTTAACATGTGGCTTGTTTATTTCTTCCATTGTACCATAAATACAAAATATATGGTTGTATGTCTTAATGAACATTGTATTGGATTCAATCAAGTTGAAGTTTAGGATGAAATACAATCATCACTCTATAGAAACAACATGTGGTGGTTCCTACTCTGACGACCACACCCGCTAATGGACTGGGGTTGACCTGCGGAAACATTCCAGGTGTGGACAAGTTAAATATAGTACTTTATTGGGGTATTAAACCCAAAAATTCATGTCCCATTTTATCTCTATTATTTAACTTTGTTATTTCACAATTTAATAACAATTTTTTTTTGTGTTTTGTGGGCAGAAAAATAGCTAGAAAACACCCCACTCACCTGTTAAAGATCGAATCAAACTATTGTTGGAAGCATAAACAAATATCCAGGTTTGTGTTTCTAAATTGTTCTAAATGTTTTTTATTTTTTCCACCTTCCTCATTAAAGTTCACGAGATACGTTTACCATTTATGGTGCATGTCTCTAGTTTTTTAATGAAATGGTAACACATATTCAAAGTAATTCTCCTAATATCTTTTTCTATTAATTCAAATTTAAATTGTTGTCACTTACTCTACTTACTCAGGAATGTGACATGCAATCATTATGATTTTAAGGAGGTGCGACATCGACAATGATTAAATATTGAGGCTAAAGGATTAAATGTATTATTGAAGGTGTGGTTGATTCCTTATAGAAGGTTTGATTGGCGAGCATTCGTTATTTTTTTAATTTCCTTGACCGATTGCTTTTAGAAGGATATGGATGCTCATTTTTTCAGGATGTCATTTTTTTAAACCCGTTTAGATAGGGTTGTGTGTGTTTTTAATCATTCTTGAAATGTATTGTAAACTTCATCTCTTTTCATCCACTATTGTATGATGAAATTTATTCATATCTAATTTAAATGTTTACATGATATTATCCATAATTGATGTTTTCGGAAGAGGTTAAATAGTTTTATCTATGCTTTCAAATATGCTAATTGATTTTGTTCTTTGAGTTGCAAAATAAAAAATGGTGATATCTGATTCTTAATTTCCTGTACCCTTGTCCTATTATTTATATTTTTGATTCCATGAAATATGAGAGAGATACATGAAAGTCATGAATTATGATCATGGAACCTGGAATAACTTGAACAACCCACTCTTGAGTAGCATGTAAGTAGGTTGGTGTACTGAATCCATTTCTTTTAGAGTCATATCACTCTACCAGACAATACATTAATTCAACAGGTTTAGTGGAAATCATATCTATCAATCATTAGTATATCTCTAAATCTAACTATGGTCTGACTAGATTTCCCATTATGATGCCTAGAAAGAAGATACACAAGAAAAATATCGGTAAGGATCTTTTAGACTTGATCGTTTCTACTTGAAGTAGCTAGAGAAGTATCTCGACAGCATACTGAGCGATGTGATTGAGAATAAGATCAACACATCAACCACTACCTATACATTGCCATTTCCTTATTCATTTTATTTTTCAACTTCATCTATTTATATTGTATACCCTAGCAAATTCTATTTATAAATCTCTAATTTTCTTCAAATAGTTGGAAATTATAATCGTGATGGCATGTTATATTTCTGAACACATACCACATCCACAATTCTTTTCACTATGGTAGTTCGAAAATTAAATTGTATCATTGTGATGTGTGATGTCAGTTTCTATTTGTGTTGATCTAAATTTTTACATGACATGGTATTTCTACTTAATCATTAAATTCATTTCTTTTTTGTAAAAAATCCTGGAGTGGGTGGTACATTAATAGTATTTCAGGTTCATGAGCTGAGGAAATTGTCATAAATTTGTATTTCCTTAGTTATTTTAATTCATATCTCATTCCATTACCTCATCTATCTTCCATTTGTTGAAAGGTACACTGAATTTTGAGGGGCTCTGCCTTTCCAGCCTAATGACAACTGTGCTGCCCAGAATTGATCAAATAAACAGATTAGGAAGTTGTGAGATAATCTGATCACAACTCAAGAAGATAATTAAGTTCTGCATAGGAGAGCTTCTATGGTTGGCCATTCACTGATTCCTTGAGGTTTGTTCTTTTATAATTTATTTTTTAATTCGTCTTAACTTATTTCCATATGGATTCAAAACAATTTATCTAATATATCTTTTGTGTATGTATAGGGAAGAGTTAGTTTGGCTTATATTATAGTGTTAACTAGTTCCAATTTTTAGAAATTTCTTTGTTTTTATCATGTCCACATACCTTGAAGGTAAGTGGTTTTTTACTATGTTTTTTAATATCCCATTAAATAATTTTATGTACTATATTTTACATTGAATATTTAGTTTTTATCATATCTATGTAAAAAATGTTAATGAGATTTAACTGTAGGTTGATTTTAAACAATGTGATGTTATTTTATTATTGTTATGAATATAATATGATTACCGGTGGTTTTTATACAGTATGATTTTATATGACTTGTTAGCTGAAAAAACACAAAAAGTCATATTAATATTTTAATATATCACAATCTGAAGTATCAGCTGAAAAAATACTCTATGTGAGATATCTTATTGGTTTACATTTCTCACAATCATTTGAAAAATACAACACATTATGAAAAAATAATCTTTTAATTTCACTGGTTTAATATGTCACAATTTGAATTACATTCCATACATTCCTTCACACATTTGTTGTTTCTATCAGTAGGGATTATCTCATAACTAAAGTAGCTGAATTGTGAGATCAACAAAAACAACATATGCACAAAGATGATCATTATGGAAGTGCCATATACATATTCACGTGGAAGCTGGAAACCTCCATCCTGTCTGCATGTAAAATATCCACTCAATATGAGGTTCCTTTCACAGGCTTATTTTGGATTTTTAAACCATTAAATTTTATCCAACCCACTAACTTTTATGTCTATTATTATAATACAGTATGTTTATTAGGATTTCTGTATTACATTTTTTATTCTCTTTAAAAGCAGATTCTATTTGAGAAAAACTCATCCTTATTTTCTGAAATAAATCCTTTTATGTACAAATCGTTTTGTGTTAATGTTCTTCCAAACTATCAATTTTTTGGATTGGTTGTATAGTTATTTCCTAATTGCTCATACATAGTGTTTCAAAATCTTTCTTCGGCATAATTATATGCATATTTTATATGAAAACTTTTTCCTAAAACAAAAACATTTTCTAAAAATCACATTCAAAGATTTGACCTTTTATGAGTTTTTCCAGATGATTTTCTCTTTGTTCCCTAACAGTCCACTGATCCGGATCTGTACCAATCACAATGATATGCACATATGTTATACCAAAAACAGCATGTAAAACAGCCACATTTTATTAAAATATCATTCATAGATTTGAAATCTATGGATTTTCTCCCAGGATAATATCTCTCTGTCTTCAAATAGGCCTCTCATGGGAATATGGTCCAACCCCATTGATTTCCATAGATGTCATAGAAAAAAATGACACCTAAAACAACCATGCTTATCTTTAATCTTCTTCAGCTTTGTGACCTAATGCCTTTTTAGCAGCTATGAGGGCCCCATATTCCACTCCAAATAGGGAGATGAGAAGGAAAGAACAGAAGAGCATAGTGGTGGAGCAATCGGTTGGGAGGTCCCCATACTCCACTCAAAATAGGGAGAAGAGATGGAAGAAAAGAACACAAGTGGTAGAGAAATTCCTTCCGGACCATAATGTGAGCATCTCCATTGTTCAAAAGACGTATGGATGCATGGGAATCGATGCCCCTAAAGTCGGCGCATTTCTAGGTAACATTATATCCCATAATCTTCATCCTCATAAATACATGGGAAAATTCACATTTTTCACGATCAGTTGTGAGCTCGTGCTACTGCGTGGTCTAAATTGGGGCAGGGGCTCACTGCGTGGGGGGGAATTTATTGACATTTCAGGTTGGGGTTTTAGAGTTGCAGCATTTTCTATCTCTCTTCCTCATTGCATGGGCATGAACATAGTATCTTTTATTAAGAGAGTTCTTTAAATATAGTCAATATTAATGCATAGTTTCTTTCACACATTCAATGTGACAGGGTTTAATATAAATGGATTTTTGTGATATACACAACATCATGGAACAGAAAAGTGTATGGGGATTTCATGATTCCACTAGTGATACGTGTTTTTGAACACTGGATCATGTACTCTGTGGAACTTTTAAATATGATCGGTAGATGTTTTTTAGATCATTGGAATATGTATTTTATACATACATTTTTTTCGTGTAATTTCATGTAATTTAATGTTCTCTCTCCATATGCTATTCACTCCTATTAAATTATCATACAACCTTCCTAATAAAAATTTATTCAACATTATTTTTTCTTATAACCTTTTATAAATACGCATTTCTTATTAAAAGAAAAATCAGTAATCGAATATGCCATGCAATAGCACGGGTGAGTACTAGTTCATCATGAAAATAAAAATAAAAATAAGGTTGATGGAAAATAGAATTTAATAAAGAATGAATGATATATGTAGTATAAATAGGATGTATGTAACACATATGACGGTAACAAATTTGGTAGTTTTACTAGTAATAGAACTATTGAAATTGCAATTTAACAATTATAATATTAATCTATATTTTTTGATTTCTAACCAGAATATTAGAATATAGTACTCAAATAAGGAAGTGATTTAAACAATTTATAAATATTTAAAAATGATTATAATGAATATTTGTATCATTATACTTTTTTATACAATTATTAATGATGATAAAGTTTTTTCATATTTTAGAAAACCATATATGTATTATCTTTTAAAAAAGGTTAATATCATAGGAAATGTTTATTTTCATAAAATTGGTTCATATAAAAATATTACTATGTATTTTTATGATAATAGAACATTTCAGGTCAATAATTAATTTTTCAATGGGTATAATAATTTATCATAATATAAAAATTGGTATGTTATCAAATAATAGTGAATTTAAATTTTGAATATAATATCTCATATATAGAAAGTAATTTTTTTAAAAAATAAATTTCATTTATTGAATCATTAAATCAGAAAATTATTAGGGTGAATTTTTGTGTTTTTCGGGAACAATTGAATTTTGGTGAATAGTGAAATACCATAATATATAGTTTATAAAATTAAAAATTAAATATATTATTAATAGATTATGTAATCACCTATTAGTTTTTATTGAAATTTATCATCTAATTTATATCGACATAAGAATCCACATAATTGGTATTCTTAAGTTGAAATAATTACCTAAAAATATATTATTTCAAAAACACCGCAATCCCCCTTATAAATACCCCTTCAACTCTCATTCTACTCATAAATTCAACACCTTAGAGTGTGGAAAATTTCAATGTAGAAATATTTCCAATAAATTCCTCTGTTACCTAGTGCTACTGGTCACACCAAATGAATAATTCAACATTCATTAAGGTGTTTTTCAAGGAGGATGCATTTATGATGTAATATTATCAACAAAAAAAATATTTTACTAGTATTTTTTATGCATTGCCTCCACGGATGATGAGTTTTAATTTTCTATTACCAACATCTTGGAATATATTAATAAATGTTTAATACTCTAAAATGATATAACTAGGAAAATTATATATTTTTACATATTATTTCATGAATACATATTAATAATATTAAATAAAATGAATATAGGTTCTGATTCTCTATAAAACCCCAAAAATATACTAAACAAACAATATTATTTTTTTGTCTAAATGAATAGTCAATCCTTTAGAACAAAAATTTGACAATGGGACCATCTAAATTTCTTTAGGACATGGATATGGTTTCTTTTAATTTCTATAGTTATGGTTCTGTTTGATAAGAATATCTATATTTTTTCATCTAGTGGTATGGCCCTGGAACGTTGAAACAATCACAGTATGAAAATTTGAATTAAATATTATAAATCAATAAAATTGTTTTAAATGAAAAAAAATATTATAAAAAAAATAAATATTTATAAGATTTGAAAGAATTTAAAATATTATTTCAATTTTATTATGTATGATGTGCTATTTATGTGAAGAGAAATTCATTTACACAATGTAAGGGATATATATAAACCACTATATCCTCATTAGGTTATAATTTTTCTCTATTTATATATGGTTCTATCTCTATTTTTTCTATTTACAAATTATATATTATATTTATATATACATTTAATTTACCTTTATAAATTTTTAATTAACAATTATTTTATGGGGATATGCATGTTGTAAGGGTTATTTTATTTATTCTATTCTTTATTGGAACCTAATTAAAGGTAACGACTCTATCTATTACCCCATTTCATATTCCACTCTTTGAAACATTTTAAACCATCCTTAGTTTCAATTAATTTAAACATAATTATGGAAATTAATATTTTTTATTTTTCATGTAAATTATAATACCAATTCTCTTTTTAATCAAACCATTCCCTTTTACCTAAAATCATGATTCTGAGTTTTGTTTATGAATATACCTATCTTCTATTTTTAAAATATTATTTTTACCAGGACAATCATATTCATTATCCACTGAATATTTATATATTTAACCATATTAAAAAAATTTGATCCCGATTTTCAAGGAACCGTATTGATATTTCACATTCTTACGCTATAAGATATGCTTATGAAACCTATTCCATTCCATGGGAAATCATCGGGTTAATGACTTCTATAGGATTCCTTATATTGACAAATAATACTTAAAAATTTCTAGATTATTTCACCTAGATAGTGAATAATTCAATTGGGTTTAATTTATTTCTCTTGAGATTATATGTATGGGTATTGGGAGTAAGAATTGTCCATGAAGGGATTTTGTCCACTATGTGATTCTCCCTTTACATATAACCTTAACATATACTTACATCATGGTTTGTGTTTCCCCCCCATTTATATAATTACATAAACATTTTATTTTGTTTTTAGTTATTATATGGATCCATAATATTATTAATGATTATTTATTATCACGATATCATAATTTTCCTTTTGAGTAATATATTATTCTTCTTAATCTTGTTAATTTACATACTCCACTTTGTAGCTGAACCCTTTTGTTTTGACATTCCATATGTTATCATATGATTTTATGGGGTTCTGTGGTATTAATAACCTGATTTGGGATATTAAAATACGATTTCATTTTTTAGATTTATGTAATTGGTCTATTTAAAAACTATCACAAATATTGTAGCCTTCTCACTCATCACATTTTATTATTTCAATAATTATGTTAATAATAATTTAATTAGATATGTAAAATTATTGGGTATCTATAGTTGGTATCATAGGAGGCCTGACATAATTATTTAGAATAAGAACATAATACTATGGTGATAAACAGGGGTAATTCTATGTATAGGATAATATGAGATAAGAACATCATGGTTTTACTAAATCAAATGAGAAAATTTTGGAAGAACATCTTAAGTCGATTCAAACACTATCAATCAAATAAGAAAGAGGATGTAATAGTTGAGTCAATTTTTAGTCAAATTATTTTTACCATTAGGAGATCTTATGATCCTCTCATCATGGACTAATGTAGCAATGACTTAATTATTTTTCTTTTTCATGGAGTGTCAGGAAGGAGAAATAATTTATTGTTCTGAAGATTATCATGCGGATTACCTTGATACCAATATGGATAATGGTTAATGTTGATGGTGCGGATTTGGGTTCACCCTATCCCTATGAGTGTGGTCGTGTCTTTCACACACATAATGGAATTTTCACAGGGTTATTTTAAAACACTAATCGAAAATAATTTTCATATTAGGATGAACATTGTTAACTGATGAAAAATGAAAATCTTGTGGTTCAATTTGAGAGAAATCCACTTTCGGTTGAATCAAACTTGATGATGGTGGTGGAGGTCTTGTAGAAAAACTCAAAAACTATCCCACCAACAATCCAACTATAATGGTTTGAATTTCATAATGTATCTCAGGATCTTATTCTTAATGTTGCACACACCTATAGGGATGTGACTATATTGTTAGATTCTCTCTCAAAAAGTTAAATTGTGGAAGTTTCCTCTGTGTGGTCCTTTTTCAACCCAAAACGTGTTTCATCCCATGTAAACACATACATAAAGGGTGAAATACACACACTTTTTAGTTAAACATCATTGTAATTATTTGCATATTATTTTAATTCATATTTTGGGTACTAGGTACACTTGGTCCCAACCCTCCTTGGGTCCATGAAGAAAAATTTATTCTTTAAATGTTTGTTAATAAATATTTTCTAGAAAAAATTCCACAAAATGGATTGAGAAAATCAGTTTTTCTTGTCTTCCTAATGATATAGATAATTATACAATGATATATTTTAATCTCTTCACCACCATTTTAACTTCCTACATGAAAGAGTTAGTCAAATTATGGGGACGAAATTCATATAATGTTGGTAAAATGTAATGACCCATGAATTTTTATCCATTAAAATATATATCGGGTTCATTAAGTATTGTCACATAGTACACCCATTATAAAAAAAACCCAATATATTATTAATACATTTTTAATATTTATACAATTATTCTTATGATCAAAAACCATAAATTTTTTTATGGTTATAAGTTAAAAAAATATAACGAGTCAATATTAATAACATCATTTTTCCTAAAATCATTTTATATAGGTCATAAATTAAATTAAAAAAATATATTTTAAAATTTTAAAATTTATATTTTATAATTTAAAATCCATTTTTTATTCCAAAAAACTAAACTAGAGTACAATATATTTTTTATTATTTTTAGAAAATGAAAAAATTTTAGGTGAATATAAAAATATAATGATATAGATAATACGATAATGATTAATTTTTTAATTTTTTTAAACAAATTGATATATTAAATATATTATAATGTATAATATATAATTTTGAAGTAAAATATTAAATTTATAAATATGTTCACAAAATTGTTAAATTTCATGCTGTCTTTTAATTAAAATGGTTTGTCTACAGTTCTATTTTGTAAATTTTAACAACATGAAAATAAGTTCTTGATTTATATTATTTTTAGATAAATGGTTTTTAAAAAATAATTTTTTTTAAATTCAATTTCATAAATTGAAATCATACTTCTAATTGATTAATATTTATTTTTTCTAAAAAACAATTTTATTAAAAAATGCAGTTTTACACGTTAGATGTTCTGACATGAAGAATAACATCCATTGAAATAGAGTGTTAATTTGTAAAATTGGATTTTATTTTTATATAATATTATCATATTATTTAATATGAAGAATTATATTTTCGGGAATAAAATTTTTAGTATTTGGAATAAAGATAATTTTTATGAAAAATATGAAGCAATAATTTTAAATTTTTTGTTTTATTAATATTAATAAATTAATATCCTATAAATTAAATCAAAATAAATTAAAAAATGACCCTAATGTTATTTATAAACACATAAATATATATTATCATCATTTATTTGATAATCAATGTTAATTATTTTAGTTAATCTATAATAGTCAAAATTCATTTTTTTAATAAAACATTATTTATACTAATTTTATATTTTAATTTAAATTGAAGGTTTTTACTATTTAAAAACTGAGATATAATTAATTGATCCAAAATTTTTATTCATTTCAACAATTTTTTTTTTAAAATGTCAATATATGTTTTCTTTTATAAAATATTTTTCATTTTTATTATTTAGTTAAAAAATTACTTTTTAAATGAATAATATAAGAGGAAATGAGTTTTCTTAAATTAAAATGGAATTTATAAATTATAGAAATATATTTATAATTTATATAACCTCAAAAACTTTTCTTAGGAACATTCCTTTACCTAATCCACCTAACCTTTTTGAAATTAATTTCATACCCCCAAATAAAAATTTCCATTGAAAAGTACCCATTTTTCAACCCAAAAAGGTTGACCACTTCTTCCAATTTAATAGTCCTCTTCGAATTCTAAATTAACATAAACTATATTATAAAATATTATCTAATTGATTTACATTAAATCACCTAATGTTCCTAGTCCTTGAAAATTAGTTTATGTTCCTCAAATATACGGCTTTCTTCAAGTTAATGCTCATGGTCTCCATATGGGAGTCACATATTTCATATTATTTCATTCATATAAATTTCTTTATATACCAAACATAACCATATTATTAAAACATAATCAAAATAATTACTATTTTTTAGATGTATCATATTAATAAAACAACTATTATTTATTCTCATCCATCTACTAATAAAAATAAGAATCATTTCCCCTACACGTGATCAGATTTCCGCATTCACGATACAATGCATTCAGTTATTCATCACCACCCCTCATATACATTATTATTGGTGGAATAAATGAATTAATATGATTTATAATATGTATTATTTCCTATAAAATTATAGATTAATATCAATATTAACCAATATTATTCATTGAGTAATAGAAACACTATTCATGCCTTGTGTGAATAATGTTCAAATCTAGTAATATTTTTCATTATCATCCCATTCTACATCATCTTTGGACCAACTTTTCCTTCTCCCAAATACACACTATCAATCATCATTAACTACTCCTCCATGGGATATGTAAGTGATCCCACACTATAATAGTAATTTATATGGGGTCAAATATAGGAAATCCATTACATTATATAAATAATAATCTATCATATCATATTAAAAATAACTATGTCCAATTTTTTTCCATTATCATTAAAAACTACGCAATCTGATTAATGGTGAAGATTGTCACTTTCTCACGAATCGGTGAATTTTTGGAATTAAACTCATAATACATCATGATAAGTGATTGATGTGTAATGACCATGTATTTAATCATTACAATTTCACCTTTTATTATATATTTGAATCATATATAGTCATTTTGTCTTATAAAAAGCACAAGAATAACATAATAGACCCAACATCAATTTTTATCATAATGTGAACATTACATTTAGAAAATAAATAAATACATAATAATTGAAAATGATATAATGTAAAAAAATGTGGAATATATGACAATTAAAACGTGATATTTTGGATCAACATAATCCTCCAAAACAAAATACATATTAAAGAACACTATATAAATGAAGTAGAAGATTATTAATTAAATATCTATATATCTTCTAAAGTTGGAATTTTTTTGCCTACATGTCACCTCTACATGAAGCCATGTCACCCTAAAATATGTATTCAGTGCTCCAAACCTAAAAACTCATCCCAATTATCCGCCACCGCTCGGGCTTTCATCCCCCTCCCAGATTCCCATCCCCGAAACCCTCTCCCCGCTCTAGGGTCCCCAAAACCCTCTCGTCTTCCACCATCCACAAATATGATCTCCCTCTCCCCTCGACAAATCCCTTTTTCGCGATTCCATTCTCACATCTCCCCAAAATTATATCCTCCAGCAAGAAATCGAGCGCCTCTCTATATCCCTCCCCTCCCGCTCACGTTCTCCCTCTGCACCGGCTAGGGTTTCTGCGTCGACACATCCCTCTCTTAGGCCTGCTCTGCATCCACTTCCATCCGATCCTCCTCCGTCCTGTTTACCAGCTCCGCGTCGATCTGATTTGCCTCTATGCCTCCAATTTTCACTTCATCATCGACCAGGTAATCCTCTTCTGAGTAATGAAATGTTTTTTGTTAAATCATTCTGTAATATTATTGATGTTTCTTCATGGATCTATTTGTTCATATTTATTTAATATACAAATTGACATTATACTTCTCTGTTCATATCTAATCCAATTTGTAAAATTGAATCTATCGGCTTATATATGATTATAATATCTATTCATTTTTAATAGCAACATCTTCTAATGTACAGGTTTGTAAATATTCTGATTTTAATTGACCTATTTGAGCAGCAATGAAATGGTATTTGTTAAATCATTCTGTAATTTTATTGAATTTTATTCTTGGATCTATTTGTTTATATTTATTTAATATACAAATTCATATTATACTTATCTGTTCATCTCAATTCAAAATTTTAAATTGGAATCTATCGGTTTATATTTGTTTACAATATCAATTCAATTTTAGTAGCAACTACTACAAATGTACAGGTTTGTAAATATTCTGGTTTGAATATTTCATATAATTTATATATACTTGGAATTGAAATATATCAATTTATATATTTTTTAACAATATTTTTTCTTTTCTTAACGGTATTTTTTTTATATTCCACACGTTTGTAACAATTTAGAGTTTTCATATTTTTGTTTGTAGCTTATATATAGAAGGTCTATAAGTATAGATCTACTTGAGCAGTAATGAGTCATGATGTTCTCCTTATTCCATATATGTAGTTTCTCATTTACCTATTTGAGAAGTAATGAAATGGTTTTTGTTAAATCATTCTGTAATTTTATTGAAGTTGCTTCATGGATCTATTAGTTCATGTTGCACTAAAATTTCAGTTAACATTTCTGTTTTTATATCTGTTTCAATATAACTTCATATTTCAGTTTATATTGAAGTTTATATTGCATTATCATGTACTAGGATTGCATTTATGTTGTATATTATATTATCATGTTGTTTCCTTATGCAGAATACAATTTCCTTCGGCAAGCATGCTGCTCGAAGTTAACATGTGGCTTGTTTATTTCTTCCATTGCACCATAAATACAAAATATATGGTTGTATGTCTTAATGAACATTGTATTGGATTCAATCAAGTTGAAGTTTAGGATGAAATACAATCAACACTCTATAGAAACAACATGTGGTGGTTCCTACTCTGAAGAACACACCCACTAATGGACTGGGTTTGACCTGCGGAAACATTCCAGGTGTGGACAAGTTAAATATAGTACTTGATTGGGGTCTTAAACCCAAAAACTCATGTCCCATTTTATCTCTATTATTTAACTTTGTTATTTTACAATTTAATAACAATTTTTTTTTGTGTTTTGTGGGCAGAAAAATAGCTAGAAAACACCCCACTCACCTGTTAAAGATTGAATCAAACTATTGTTGGAAGCATAAACAAATATCCAGGTTTGTGTTTCTAAATTGTTCTAAATGTTTTTTATTTTTTCCACCTTCCTCATTAAAGTTCATGAGATACGTTTACCATTTATGGTGCATGTCTCTAGTTTTTTAATGAAATGGTAACACATATTCAAAGTAATTCTCCTAATATCTTTTTCTATTAATTAAAATTTAAATTTTTGTCACTTATTCTACTTACTCAGGAATGTGACATGCAATCATTATGATTTTAAGGAGGTGCGACATCGACAATGATTAAATATTGAGTCTAAAGGATTAAATGTATTATTGAAGGCGTGGTTGATTCCTTATAGAAGGTTTGATTGGCGAGCATTCGTTATTTTTTTAATTTCCTTGACCGATTGATTTTAGAAGGATATGGATGCTCATTTTTTCAGGATGTCATTTTTTTAAACCCGTTCAGATAGGGTTGTGCGTGTTTTTAATCATTCTTGAAATGTATTGTAAACTTCATCTCTTTTCATCCACTATTGTATGATGAAATTTATTCATATCTAATGTAAATGTTTACATGATATTATCCATAATTGATGTTTTCGGAAGAGGTTAAATAGTTTTATCTATGCTTTCAAATCTGCTAATTGATTTTGTTCTTTGAGTTGCAAAATAAAAAATGGTGATATCTGATTCTTAATTTCCTGTACCCTTTTCCTATTGTTTATATTTTTGATTCCATGAAATATGAGAGAGATACATGAAAGTCATGAATTATGATCATGGAACCTGGAATAACTTGAACAACCCACTCTTGAGTAGCATGTAAGTAGGTTGGTGTACTGAATCCATTTCTTTTAGAGTCATATCACTCTACCAGACAATACATTAATTCAACAGGTTTAGTGGAAATCATATCTATCAATCATTAGTATATCTCTAAATCTAACTATGGTCTGACTAGATTTCCCATTATGATGCCTAAAAAGAAGATACACAAGAAAAATATCGGTAAGGAACTTTTATACTTGATCTTTTCTACTTGAAGTAGCTAGAGAAGTATCTCGACAGCAGACTGAGCGATGTGATTGAGAATAAGATCAACACATCAACCACTACCTATACATTGCCATTTCCTTATTCATTTTATTTTTCAACTTCTTCTATTTATATTGTATACCCTAGCAAATTCAATTTATAAATCTCTAATGTTCTTCAAATAGTTGGAAATTATAATCGTGACGGCATGTTATATTTCTGAACACATACCACATCCACAATTCTTTTCACTATGGTAGTTCGAAAATTAAATTGTATCATTGTGATGTGTGATGTCAGTTTCTATTTGTGTTGATCTAAATTTTTACATGACATGGTATTTCTACTTAATCATTAAAGTCAATTCTTTTTTGTAAAAAATCCTGGAGTGGGTGGTACATTAATAGTATTTCAGGTTCATGAGCTGAGGAAATTGTCATAAATTTGTATTTCCTTAGTTATTTTAATTCATATCTCATTCCATTACCTCATATATCTTCCATTTGTTGAAATGTACACTGAATTTTGAGGGGCTCTGCCTTTCCAGCCTAATGACAACTGTGCTGCCCAGAATTGATCAAATAAACAGATTAGGAAGTTGTGAGATAATCTGATCACAGCTCAAGCAGATACTTAAGTTCTGCATAGGAGAGCTTCTATGGTTGGCCATTCACTGATTCCTTGAGGTTTGTTCTTTTATAATTTATTTTTTAATTCGTCTTAACTTATTTCCATATGGATTCAAAACAATTTATCTAATATATCTTTTGTGTATGTATAGGGAAGAGTTAGTTTGGCTTATATTATAGTGTTAACTAGTTCCAATTTTTAGAAATTTCTTTGTTTTTATCATGTCTACATACCTTGAAGGTAAGTGGTTTTTTACTATGTTTTTTAATATCCCATTAAATAATTTTATGTACTATATTTTACATTGAATATTTAGTTTTTATCATATCTATGTAAAAAATGTTAATGAGATTTAACTGTAGGTTGATTTTAAACAATGTGATGTTATTTTATTATTGTTATGAATATAATATGATTACCGGTGGTTTTTATACAGTATGATTTTATATAACTTGTTAGCTGAAAAAACACAGAAAGTCATATTAATATTTTAATATATCACAATCTGAAGTATCAGCTGAAAAAATACTCTATGTGAGATATCTTATTGGTTTACATTTCTCACAATCATTTGAAAAATACAACACATTATGAAAAACTAATCTTTTAATTTCAATGGTTTAATATGTCACAATTTGAATTACATTCCATACATTCCTTCACACATTTGTTGTTTCTATCAGTAGGGATTCTCTCATACCTAAAGTAGCTGAATTGTGAGATCAACAAAAACAACATATGCACAAAGATGATCATTATGGAAGTGCCATATACATATTCACGTGGAAGCTGGAAACCTCCATCCTGTCTGCATGTAAAATATCCACTCAATATGATGTTCCTTTCACAGGCTTATTTTGGATTTTTAAACCATTAAATTTTATCCAACCCACTAACTTTTATGTCTATTATTATAATACAGTATTTTTATTAGGATTTCTGTATTACAATTTTTATTCTCTTTTAAAGCAGATTCTGTTTGAGAAAAACTCATCCTTATTTTCTGAAATAAATCCTTTTATGTACAAATTGTTTTGTGTTAATGTTCTTCCAAACTATCAATTTTTTTGATTGGTTGTATATTTATTTCCTAATTGCTCATACATAGTGTTTCAAAATCTTTCTTAGGCATAATTATATGCATATTTTATATGAAAAATTGTTCCTAAAACAAAAACATTTTCTAAAAATCACATTCAAAGATTTGACCTTTTATGAGTTTTTCCAGATGATTTTCTCTTTGTTCCCTAACAGTCCACTGATCCGGATCTTTACCAATCACAATGATATGCACATATGTTATACCAAAAACAGCATGTAAAACAACCACATTTTATTAAAATATCATTCATAGATTTGAAATCTATGGATTTTCTCCCAGGATAATATCTCTCTGTCTTCAAATAGGCCTCTCATGGGAATATGGTCCTACCCCATTGATTTCCATAGATGTCATAGAAAAAAATGACACCTAAAACAACCATGCTTATCTTTAATCTTCTTCAGCTTTGTGACCTAATGCCTTTTTAGCAGCTAAGAGGGCCCCATATTCCACTCCAAATAGGGAGATGATAAGGAAAGAACAGAAGAGCATAGTGGTGGAGCAATCGGTTGGGAGGTCCCCATACTCCACTCAAAATAGGGAGAAGAGATGGAAGAAAAGAACACAAGTGGTAGAGAAATTCCTTCCGGACCATAATGTGAGCATCTCCATTGTTCAAAAGACGTATGGATGCATGGGAATCGATGCCCCTAAAGTCGGCGCATTTCTAGGTAACATTATATCCCATAATCTTCATCCTCATAAATACATGGGAAAATTCACATTTTTCCCGATCAGTTGTGAGCTCGTGCTACTGCGTGGTCTAAATTGGGGCAGGGGCTCACTGCGTGGGGAGGAATTTATTGACATTTCGGGTTGGGGTTTTAGAGTTGCAGCGTTTTCTATCTCTCTTCCTCCTTGTATGGGCATGAACATTGTATCTTTTATTAAGAGAGTTCTTTAAATATAGTCAATATTAATGCATAGTTTCTTTCACACATTCAATGTGACAGGGTTTAATATAAATGGATTTCTGTGATATACACAACATCATGGAACAGAAAAGTGTATGGGGATTTCATGATTAGTGGATCATTTTCTTTTCTCTTAGTAATTAGTTTCTTTTACTTGTACTATATAACACTTGTGATACGTGTTTTTGAACACTGGATCATGTACTCTGTGGAACTTTTAAATATGATCGGTAGATGTTTTTTAGATCATTGGAATATGTATTTTATACATACATTTTTTTCTTGTAATTTCATGTAATTTAATGTTCTCTCTCCATATGCTATTCACTCCTATTAAATTATCATACACCCTTCCTAATAAAAATTTATTCAACATTATTTTTTCTTATAACCTTTTATAAATACGCATTTCTTATTAAAAGAAAAATCAGTAATCGAATATGCCATGCAATAGAACGGGTGATTACTAGTTCATCATGAAAATAAAAATAAAAATAAGGTTGATGGAAAATAGAATTTAATAAAGAATGAATGATATATGTAGTATAAATAGGATGGATGTAACACATATGAGGGTAACAAATTTGGTAGTTTTACTAGTAATAGAACTATTGAAATTGCAATTTAACAATTATAATATTAATCTATATTTTTTGATTTCTAACCAGAATATTAGAATATAGTACTCAAATAAGGAAGTGATTTAAACAATTTATAAATATTTAAAAATGATTATAATGAATATTTGTATCATTATACTTTTTTATACAATTATTAATGATGATAAAGTTTTTTCATATTTTAGAAAACCATATATGTATTATCTTTTAAAAAAGGTTAATATCATAGGAAGTGTTTATTTTCATAAAATTGGTTCATATAAGAATATTACTATGTATTTTTATGATAATAGAACATTTCAGGTCAATTATTAATTTTTCAAGGGGTATAATAATTTATCATAATATAAAAATTGGTATGTTATCAAATAATAGTGAATTTAAATTTTGAATATAATATCTCATATATAGAAAGTAATTTTTTTAAAAAATAAATTTCATTTATTGAATCATTAAATCAGAAAATTATTAGGGTGAATTTTTGAGTTTTTCGGGAACAATTGAATTTTGGTGAATAGTGAAATACCATAATATATAGTTTATAAAATTAAAAATTAAATATATTATTAATAGATTATGTAATAACCTAATAGTTTTTATTGAAATTTATCATCTAATTTATATCGACATAAGAATCCACATAATTGGTATTCTTAAGTTGAAATAATTACCTAAAAATATATTATTTCAAAAACACCACAATCCCCCTTATAAATACCCCTTCAACACTCATTCTACTCATAAATTCAACACCTTAGAGTGTGGAAAATTTCAATGTAGAAATATTTCCAATAAATTCCTCTGTTACCTAGTGCTACTGGTCACACCAAATTAATAATTCAACATTCATTAAGGTGTTTTTCAAGGAGGATGCATTTATGATGTAATATTATCAACGAAAAAAATATTTTACTAGTATTTTTTATGCATTGCCTCGACGGATGATGAGTTTTAATTTTCTATTACCAACATCTTAGAATATATTAATAAATGTTTAATACTCTAAAATGATATAACTAGGAAAATTATATATTTTTACATATTATTTCATGAATACATATTAATAATATTAAATAAAATGAATATAGGTTCTGATTCTCTATAAAACCCCAAAAATATACTAAACAAACAATATTATTTTTTTGTCTAAATGAATAGTCAATCCTTTAGAACAAAAATTTGACAATGGGACCATCTAAATTTCTTTAGGACATGGATATGGTTTCTTTTAATTTCTATAGTTATGGTTCTGTTTGATAAGAATATCTATATTTTTTCATCTAGTGATATGGCCCTGGAACGTTGAAACAATCACAGTATGAAAATTTGAATTAAATATTATATATCAATAAAATTGTTTTAAATGAAATAAAATATTATAAAAAAAATAAATATTTATAAGATTTGAAAGAATTTAAAAAATTATTTCAATTTTATTATGTATGATGTGCTATTTATGTGAATAGAAATTCATTTACACAATATAAGGGATATATATAAACCACTATATCCTCATTAGGTTATAATTTTTCTCTATTTATATATGGTTCTATCTCTATTTTTTCTATTTAAAAATTATATATTATATTTATATATACATTTAATTTACCTTTATAAATTTTTAATTAACAATTATTTGATGGGGATATGCATGTTGTAAGGGTTATTTTATTTATTCTATTCTTTATTGGAACCTAATTAAAGGTAACGACTCTATCTATTACCCCATTTCATATTCCACTCTTTGAAACATTTTAAACCATCCTTAGTTTCAATTAATTTAAACATAATTATGGAAATTAATATTTTTTATTTTTCATGTAAATTATAATACCAATTCTCTTTTTAATCAAACCATTCCCTTTTACCTAAAATCATGATTCTGAGTTTTGTTTATGAATATACCTATCTTCTATTTTTAACATATTATTTTTACCAGGACAATCATATTCATTATCCACTGAATATTTATATATTTAACCATATTAAAAAAATTTAATCCCGATTTTCAAGGAACCGTATTGATATTTCACATTCTTACGCTATAAGATATGCTTATGAAACCTATTCCATTCCATGGGAAATCATCGGGTTAATGACTTCTATAGGATTCCTTATATTGACAAATAATACTTAAAAATTTCTAGATTATTTCACCTAGATAGTGAATAATTCAATTGGGTTTAATTTATTTCTCTTGAGATTATATGTATGGGTATTGGGAGTAAGAATTGTCCATGAAGGGATTTTGTCCACTATGTGATGCTCCCTTTACATATAACCTTAACATATACTTACATCATGGTTTGTGTTTCCCCCCCCCCCATTTATATAATTACATAAACATTTTATTTTGTTTTTAGTTATTATATGGATCCATAATATTATTAATGATTATTTATTATCACGATATCATAATTTTTTTTTGAGTAGTATATTATTCTTCTTAATCTTGTTAATTTACATACTCCACTTTGTAGCTGAACTCTTTTGTTTTGACATTCCCTATGTTATCATATGATTTTATGGGGTTCTGTGGTATTAATAACCTAATTTGGGATATTAAAATACGAATTCATTTTTTAGATTTATGTAATTGGTCTATTTAAAAACTATCACAAATATTGTAGCCTTCTCACTCATCACATTTTATTATTTCAATAATTATGTTAATACTAATTTAATTAGATATGTAAAATTATTGGGTATCTATAGTTGGTATCATAGGAGGCCTGACATAATTATTTAGAATAAGAACATAATACTTTGGTGATAAACAGGGGTAATTCTATGTATAGGATAATATGAGATAAGAACATCATGGTTTTACTAAATCAAATGAGAAAATTTTGGAAGAACATCTTAAGTCGATTCAAACACTATCAATCAAATAAGAAAGAGGATGTAATAGTTGAGTCAATTTTTAGTCCAATTATTCCTACCATTAGGGGATCTTATGATCCTCTCATCATGGACTAATGTAGCAATGACTTAATTATTTTTCTTTTTCATGGAGTGTCAGGAAGGAGAAATAATTTATTGTTCTGAAGATTATCATGTGGATTACCTTGATACCAATATGGATAATGGTTAATGTTGATGGTGCGGATTTGGGTTCACCCTATCCCTATGAGTGTGGCCGTGTCTTTCACACACATAATGGAATTTTCACAGGGTTATTTTAAAACACTAATCGAAAATAATGTTTATATTAGGATGAACATTGTTAACTGATGAAAAATGAAAATCTTGTGGTTCAATTTGAGAGAAATCCACTTTCGGTTGAATCAAACATGATGATGGTGGTGGAGGTCTTGTAGAAAAACTCAAAAACTATCCCACCAACAATCCAACTATAATGGTTTGAATTTCATAATGTATCTCAGGATCTTATTCTTAATTTTGCACACACCTATAGGGATGTTACTATATTGTTAGATTCTCTCTCAAAAAGTTAAATTGTGGAAGTGTCCTCTGTGTGGTCCTTTTTCAACCCAAAACGTGTTTCATCCCATGTAAACACATACATAAAGGGTGAAATACACACACTTTTTAGTTAAACATCATTGTAATTATTTGCATATTATTTTAATTCATATTTTGGGTAGTAGGTACACTTGGTCCCAACCCTCCTTGGGTCCATGAAGAAAAATTTATTCTTTAAATGTTCGTTAATAAATATTTTCTAGAAAAAATTCCACAAAATGGATTGAGAAAATCAGTTTTTCTTGTCTTCCTAATGATATAGATAATTATACAATGATATATTTTAATCTCTTCACCACCATTTTAACTTCCTACATGAAAGAGTTAGTCAAATTATGGGGACGAAATTTATATAATGTTGGTAAAATGTAATGACCCATGAATTTTTATCCATTAAAATATATATCGGGTTCATAAAGTATTGTCACATAGTACACCCATTATAAAAAAAACCCAATATATTATTAATAAATTTTTAATATTTATACAATTATTCTTATGATCAAAAACCATAAATTTTTTTATGGTTATAAGTTAAAAAAATATAACGAGTCAATATTAATAACATCATTTTTCCTAAAATCATTTTATATAGGTCATAAATTAAATAAAAAAAATATATTTTAAAATTTTAAAATTTATATTTTATAATTTAAAATCCATTTTTTATTCCAAAAAACTAAACTAGAGTACAATATATTTTTTATTATTTTTAGAAAATGATAAATTTTTAGGTGAATATAAAAATATAATGATATAGATAATACGATAATGATTAATTTTTTAATTTTTTTAAACAAATTGATATATTAAATATATTATAATGTATAATATATAATTTTGAAGTAAAATATTAAATTTATAAATATGTTCACAAAATTGTTAAATTTCATGCTGTCTTTTAATGAAAATGGTTTGTCTACAGTTCTATTTTGTAAATTTTAACAACATGAAAATAAGTTCTTGATTTATATTATTTTTAGATAAATGGTTTTTAAAAAATAATTTTTTTTAAATTCAATTTCATAAATTGAAATCATACTTCTATTTGATTAATATTTATTTTTTCTAAAAAACAATTTTATTAAAAAATGCAGTTTTACACATTAGATGTTCTGACATGAAGAATAACATCCATTGAAATAGAGTGTTAATTTGTAAAATTGGATTTTATTTTTATATAATATTATCATATTATTTAATATGAAGAATTATATTTTCGGGAATAAAATTTTTAGTATTTGGAATAAAGATAATTTTTATGAAAAATATGAAGCAATAATTTTAAATTTTTTGTTTTATTAATATCAATAAATTAATATCCTATAAATTAAATCAAAATATATTAAAAAATGACCCTAATGTTATTTATAAACACATAAATATATATTATCATCATTTATTTGATAATCAATGTTAATTATTTTAGTTAATCTATAATAGTCAAAATTCATTTTTTTAATAAAACATTATTTATACTAATTTTATATTTTAATTTAAATTGAAGGTTTTTAATATTTAAAAACTGAGATATAATTAATTGATCCAAAAATTTTATTCATTTCATCAATATTTTTTTTTAAAAAATGTCAATATATGTTTTCTTTCATAAAATATTTTTCATTTTTATTATTTAGTTAAAAAATTACTTTTTAAATGAATAATATAAGAGGAAATGAGTTTTCTTAAATTAAAATGGAATTTATAAATTATAGAAATATATTTATAATTTATATAACCTCAAAAAATTTTCTTAGGAACATTCCTTTACCTAATCCACCTAACCTTTTTGAAATTAATTTCATACCCCTAAATAAAAATATCCATTGAAAAGTACCCATTTTTCAACCAAAAAAGGTTGACCACTTCTTCCAATTTAATAGTCCTCTTCGAATTCTAAATTAACATAAACTATATTATAAAATATTATCTAATTGATTTACATTAAATCACCTAATGGTCCTAGTCCTTGAAAATTAGTTTATGTTCCTCAAATATATGGCTTTCTTCAAGTTAATGCTCATGGTCTCCATATGGGAGTCACATATTTCATATTATTTCATTCATATAAATTTCTTTATATACCAAACATAACCATATTATTAAAACATAATCAAAATAATAACTATTTTTTAGATGTATCATATTAATAAAACAACTATTATTTATTCTCATCCATCTACTAATAAAAATAAGAATCATTTCCCCTACACGTGATCAGATTTCCGCATTCACGATACAATGCATTCAGTTATTCATCACCACCCCTCATATACATTATTATTGGTGGAATAAATGAATTAATATGATTTATAATATGTATTATTGCCTATAAAATTATAGATTAATATCAATATTAACCAATATTATTCATTGAGTAATAGAAACACTATTCATGCCTTGTGTGAATAATGTTCAACTCTAGTAATATTTTTCATTATCATCCCATTCTACATCATCTTTGGACCAACTTTTCCTTCTCCCAAATCCAAACTATCAATCATCATTAACTACTCCTCCATGGGATATGTAAGTGATCCCACACTATAATAGTAATTTATATGGGATCAAATATAGGAAATCCATTACATTATATAAATAATAATCTATCATATCATATTAAAAATAACTATGTCCAATTTTTTTCCATTATCATTAAAAACTACGCAATCTGATTAATGGTGAAGATTGTCACTTTCTCACGAATCGGTGAATTTTTGGAATTAAACTCATAATACATCATGATAAGTGATTGATGTGTAATGACCATGTATTTAATCATTACAATTTCACCTTTTATTATATATTTAAATCATATATAGTCATTTTGTCTTATAAAAAGCAAAAGAATAACATAATAGACCCAACATCAATTTTTATCATAATGTGAACATTACATTTAGAAAATAAATAAATACATAATAATTGAAAATGATATAATGTAAAAAAATGTGGAATATATGACAATTAAAACGTGATATTTTGGATCAACATAATCCTCCAAAACAAAATACTTATTAAAGAACACTATATAAATGAAGTAGAAGATTAGTAATTAAATATCTATATATCTTCTAAAGTTGGCATTTTTCTGCCTACGTGTCACCTATACATGAAGCCATGTCACCCTAAAATATGTATTCAGTGCTCCAAACCTAAAAACTCATCCCAATTATCCGCCACCGCTCGGGCTTTCATCCCCCTCCCAGATTCCCATCCCCGAAACCCTCTCCCCGCTCTAGGGTCCCCAAAACCCTCTCGTCTTCCACCATCCACAAATCTGATCTCCCTCTCCCCTCGACAAATCCCTTTTTCGCGATTCCATTCTCACATCTCCCCAAAATTATATCCTCCAGCAAGAAATCGAGCGCCTCTCTATATCCCTCCCCTCCCGCTCACGTTCTCCCTCTGCACCGGCTAGGGTTTCTGCGTCGACACATCCCTCTCTTAGGCCTGCTCTGCATCCACTTCCATCCGATCCTCCTCCGTCCTGTTTACCAGCTCCGCGTCGATCTGATTTTCCTCTATGCCTCTAATTTTCACTTCATCATCGACCAGGTAATCCTCTTCTGAGTAATGAAATGTTTTTGGTTAAATCATTCTGTAATATTATTGAAGTTTCTTCATGGATCTATTTGTTCATATTTATTTAATATACAAATTCACATTCTACTTCTCTGTTCATATCTAATCCAATTTGTAAATTTGAATCTATCGGCTTATATATGTTTATAATATCTATTCATTTTTAATAGCAACATCTTCTAATGTACAGGTTTGTAAATATTCTGATTTTAATTGACCTATTTCAGCAGCAATGAAATGGTATTTGTTAAATCATTCTGTAATTTTATTGAATTTTATTCCTGGATCTATTTGTTTTATTTATTTAATATACAAATTCATATTATACTTCTCTGTTCATCTCAATTCAAAATTTTAAATTGGAATCTATCGGTTTATATTTGTTTACAATATCAATTCAATTTTAGTAGCAACTACTACAAATGTACAGGTTTGTAAATATTCTGGTTTGAATATTTCATATAATTTATATATACTTGGAATTGAAATATATCAATTTATATATTTTTTAACAATATTTTTTCTTTTCTTAACGGTATTTTTTTATATTCCACATGTTTGTA
The DNA here is from genome assembly GCA_963277665.1 of Viscum album. Lineage (NCBI taxonomy): Eukaryota > Viridiplantae > Streptophyta > Magnoliopsida > Santalales > Viscaceae > Viscum > Viscum album. The sequence continues at coordinate 1,278,734,030 of OY728133.1, forward strand.
ACAATTTAGAGTTTTCATATTTTTGTTTGTAACTTATATATAGAAGGTCTATAAATACAGATCTACTTGAGCAGTAATGAGTCATGATGTTCTCCTTATTCCATATATGTAGTTTCTCATTGACCTATTTGAGAAGTAATGAAATGGTTTTTGTTAAATCATTCTGTAATTTTATTGAAGATGCTTCATGGATCTATTAGTTCATGTTGCACTAAAATTTCAGTTAACATTTCTGTTTTTATATCTGTTTCAATATAACTTCATATTTCAGTTTATATTGAAGTTTATATTGCATTATCATGTACTAGGATTGAATTTATGCTGTATATTATATTATCATGTTGTTTCCTTATGCAGAATACAATTTCCTTCGGCAAGCATGCTGCTCGAAGTTAACATGTGGCTTGTTTATTTCTTCCATTGTAAAATAAATACAAAATATATGGTTGTATGTCTTAATGAACATTGTATTGGATTCAATCAAGTTGAAGTTTAGGATGAAATACAATCAACACTCTTTAGAAACAACATGTGGTGGTTCCTACTCTGAAGACCACACCAGCTAATGGACTGGGGTTGACCTGCGGAAACATTCCAGGTGTGGACAAGTTAAATATAGTACTTGATTGGGGTCTTAAACCCAAAAATTCATGTCCCATTTTATCTCTATTATTTAACTTTGTTATTTTACAATTTAATAACATTTTTTTTTGTGTTTTGTGGGCATAAAAATAGCTAGAAAACACCCCACTCACCTGTTAAAGATCGAATCAAACTATTGTTGGAAGCATAAACAAATATCCAGGTTTGTGTTTCTAAATTGTTCTAAATGTTTTTTATTTTTTCCACCTTCCTCATTAAAGTTCATGAGATACGTTTACCATTTATGGTGCATGTATCTAGTTTTTTAATGAAATGGTAACACATATTCAAAGTAATTCTCCTAATATCTTTTTCTATTAATTCAAATTTAAATTGTTGTCACTTACTCTACTTACTCAGGAATGTGACATGCAATCATTATGATTTTAAGGAGGTGCGACATCGAAAATGATTAAATATTGAGGCTAAAGGATTAAATGTATTATTGAAGGTGTGGTTGATTCCTTATATAAGGTTTGATTGGAGAGCATTCGTTATTTTTTTAATTTCCTTGACCGATTGCTTTTAGAAGGATATGGATGCTCATTTTTTCAGGATGTCATTTTTTAAACCCGTTTAGATAGGGTTGTGCATGTTTTTAATCATTCTTGAAATGTATTGTAAACATCATCTCTTTTCATCCACTATTGTATGATGATATTTATTCATATCTAATGTAAATGTTTACATGATATTATCCATAATTGATGTTTTTGGAAGAGGTTAAATAGTTTTATCTATGCTTTCAAATATGCTAATTGATTTTGTTATTTGAGTTGCAAAATAAAAAATGGTGATATCTGATTCTTAATTTCCTGTACCCTTGTCATATTATTTATATTTTTGATTCCATGAAATATGAGAGAGATACATGAAAGTCATGAATTATGATCATGGAACCTGGAATAACTTGAACAACCCACTCTTGAGTAGCATGTAAGTAGGTTGGTGTACTGAATCCATTTCTTTTAGAGTCATATCACTCTACCAGACAATACATTAATTCAACAGGTTTAGTGGAAATCATATCTATCAATCATTAGTATATCTCTAAATCTAACTATGGTCTGACTAGATTTCCCAATATGATGCCTAAAAAGAATATACACAAGAAAAATATCGGTAAGGATCTTTTAGACTTGATCGTTTCTACTTGAAGTAGCTAGAGAAGTATCTCGACAGCAGACTGAGCGATGTGATTGAGAATAAGATCAACACATCAACCACTACCTATACATTGCCATTTCCTTATTCATTTTATTTTTCAACTTCTTCTATTTATATTGTATACCCTAGCAAATTCTATTTATAAATCTCTAATGTTCTTCAAATAGTTGGAAATTATAATCGTGACGACATGTTATATTTCTGAACACATACCACATCCACAATTCTTTTCACTATGGTAGTTCGAAAATTAAATTGTATAATTGTGATGTGTGATGTCAGTTTCTATTTGTGTTGATCTAAATTTTTACATGACATGGTATTTCTACTTAATCATTAAAGTCAATTCTTTTTTGTAAAAAATCCTGGAGTGGGTGGTACATTAATAGTATTTCAGGTTCATGAGCTGAGGAAATTTTCATAAATTTGTATTTCCTTAGTTATTTTAATTCATATCTCATTACATTACCTCATCTATCTTCCATTTGTTGAAAGGTACACTGAATTTTGAGGGGCTCTGCCTTTCCAGCCTAATGACAACTGTGCTGCCCAGAATTGATCAAATAAACAGATTAGGAAGTTGTGAGATAATCTGATCACAACTCAAGCAGATACTTAAGTTCTGCATAGGAGAGCTTCTATGGTTGGCCATTCACTGATTCCTTGAGGTTTGTTCTTTTATAATTTATTTTTTAATTCGTCATAACTTATTTCCATATGGATTCAAAAGAATTTATCTAATATATCTTTTGTGTATGTATAGGGAAGAGTTAGTTTGGCTTATATTATAGTGTTAACTAGTTCCAATTTTTAGAAATTTCTTTGTTTTTATCATGTCCACATACCTTGAAGGTAAGTGGTTTTTTACTATGTTTTTTAATATCCCATTAAATAATTTTATGTACTATATTTTACATTGAATATTTAGTTTTTATCATATCTATGTAAAAAATGTTAATGAGATTTAACTGTAGGTTGATTTTAAACAATGTGATGTTATTTTATTATTGTTATGAATATAATATGATTACGGATGGTTTTTATACAGTATGATTTTATATGACTTGTTAGCTGAAAAAACACAGAAAGTCATATTAATATTTTAATATATCACAATCTGAAGTATCAGCTGAAAAAATACTCTATGTGAGATATCTTATTGGTTTACATTTCTCACAATCATTTGAAAAATACAACACATTATGAAAAAATAATCTTTTAATTTCACTGGTTTAATATGTCACAATTTGAATTACATTCCATACATTCCATCACACATTTGTTGTTTCTATCAGTAGGGATTCTCTCATACCTAAAGTAGCTGAATTGTGAGATCAACAAAAACAACATATGCACAAAGATGATCATTATGGAAGTGCCATATACATTTTCACGTGGAAGCTGGAAACCTCCATCCTGTCTGCATGTAAAATATCCACTCAATATGAGGTTCCTTTCACAGGCTTATTTTGGATTTTTAAACCATTAAATTTTATCCAACCCACTAACTTTTATGTCTATTATTATAATACAGTATGTTTATTAGGATTTCTATATTACATTTTTTATTCTCTTTAAAAGCAGATTCTGTTTGAGAAAAACTCATCCTTATTTTCTGAAATAAATCCTTTTATGTACAAATCGTTTTGTGTTAATGTTCTTCCAAACTATCAATTTTTTGGATTGGTTGTATAGTTATTTCCTAATTGCTCATACATAGTGTTTCAAAATCTTTCTTAGGCATAATTATATGCATATTTTATATGAAAAATTGTTCCTAAAACAAAAACATTTTCTAAAAATCACATTCAAATATTTGACCTTTTATGAGTTTTTCCAGATGATTTTCTCTTTGTTCCCTAACAGTCCACTGATCCGGATCTGTACCAATCACAATGATATGCACATATGTTATACCAAAAACAGCATGTAAAACAGCCACATTTTATTAAAATATCATTCATAGATTTGAAATCTATGGATTTTCTCCCAGGATAATATCTCTCTGTCTTCAAATAGGCCTCTCATGGGAATATGGTCCAACCCCATTGATTTCCATAGATGTCATAGAAAAAAATGACACCTAAAACAACCATGCTTATCTTTAATCTTCTTCAGCTTTGTGACCTAATGCCTTTTTAGCAGCTAAGAGGGCCCCATATTCCACTCCAAATAGGGAGATGAGAAGGAAAGAACAGAAGAGCATAGTGGTGGAGCAATCGGTTGGGAGGTCCCCATACTCCACTCAAAATAGGGAGAAGAGATGGAAGAAAAGAACACAAGTGGTAGAGAAATTCCTTCCGGACCATAATGTGAGCATCTACATTGTTCAAAAGATGTATGGATGCATGGGAATCGATGCCCCTAAAGTCGGCGCATTTCTAGGTAACATTATATCCCATAATCTTCATCCTCATAAATACATGGGAAAATTCACATTTTTCACAATCAGTTGTGAGCTCGTGCTACTGCGTGGTCTAAATTGGGGCAGGGGCTCACTGCGTGGGGAGGAAATTATTGACATTTCAGGTTGGGGTTTTAGAGTTGCAGAGTTTTCTATCTCTCTTCCTCCTTGCATGGGCATGAACATTGTATCTTTTATTAAGAGAGTTCTTTAAATATAGTCAATATTAATGCATAGTTTCTTTCACACATTCAATGTGACAGGGTTTAATATAAATGGATTTTTGTGATATACACAACATCATGGAACAGAAAAGTGTATGGGAATTTCATGATTAGTGGATCATTTTCTTTTCTCTTAGTAATTAGTTTCTTTTACTTGTACTATATAGCACTTGTGATACGTGTTTTTGAACACTGGATCTTGTACTCTGTGGAACTTTTAAATATGATCGGTAGATGTTTTTTAGATCATTGGAATATGTATTTTATACATACATTTTTTTCGTGTAATTTCATGTAATTTAATGTTCTCTCTCCATATGATATTCACTCCTATTAAATTATCATACACCATTCCTAATAAAAATTTATTCAACATTATTTTTTCTTATAACCTTTTATAAATACGCATTTCTTATTAAAAGAAAAACCAGTAATCGAATATGCCATGCAATAGCATGGGTGAGTACTAGTTCATCATGAAAATAAAAATAAAAATAAGGTTGATGGAAAATAGAATTTAATAAGGAATGAATGATATATGTAGTATAAATAGGATGTATGTGACACATATGAGGGTAACAAATTTGGTAGTTTTACTAGTAATAGAACTATTGAAATTGCAATTTAACAATTATAATATTAATCTATATTTTTTGATTTCTAACCAGAATATTAGAATATAGTACTCAAATAAGGAAGTGATTTAAACAATTTATAAATATTTAAAAATGATTATAATGAATATTTGTATCATTATATTTTTTTATACAATTATTAATGATGATAAAGTTTTTTCATATTTTAGAAAACCATATATGTATTATCTTTTAAAAAAGGTTAATATCATAGGAAATGTTTATTTTCATAAAATTGGTTCATATAAAAATATTACTATGTATTTTTATGATAATAGAACATTTCAGGTCAATAATTAATTTTTCAATGGGTATAATAATTTATCATAATATAAAAATTGGTATGTTATCAAATAATAGTGAATTTAAATTTTGAATATAATATCTCATATATAGAAAGTAATTTTTTTAAAAAATAAATTTCATTTATTGAATCATTAAATCGGAAAATTATTAGGGTGAATTTTTGTGTTTTTCGGGAACAATTGAATTTTGGTGAATAGTGAAATACCATAATATATAGTTTATAAAATTAAAAATTAAATATATTATTAATAGATTATGTAATCACCTAATAGTTTTTATTGAAATTTATCATCTAATTTATATCGACATAAGAATCCACATAATTGGTATTCTTAAGTTGAAATAATTACCTAAAAATATATTATTTCAAAAACACTGCAATCCCCCTTATAAATACCCCTTCAACTCTCATTCTACTCATAAATTCAACACCTTAGAGTGTGGAAAATTTCAATGTAGAAATATTTCCAATAAATTCCTCTGTTACCTAGTGCTACTGGTCACACCTAATGAATAATTCAACATTCATTAAGGTGTTTTTCAAGGAGGATGCATTTATGATGTAATATTATCAACGAAAAAAATATTTTACTATTATTTTTTATGCATTGCCTCCACGGATGATGAGTTTTAATTTTCTATTACCAACATCTTGGAATATATTAATAAATGTTTAATACTCTAAAATGATATAACTAGGAAAATTATATATTTTTACATATTATTTCATGAATATATATTAATAATATTAAATAAAATGAACATAGGTTCTGATTCTCTATAAAACCCCAAAAATATACTAAACAAACAATATTATTTTTTTGTCTAAATGAATAGTCAATCCTTTAGAACAAAAATTTGACAATGGGACCATCTAAATTTCTTTAGGACATGGATATGGTTCCTTTTAATTTCTATAGTTATGGTTCTGTTTGATAAGAATATCTATATTTTTTCATCTAGTGATATGGACCTGGAACGTTGAAACAATCACAGTATGAAAATTTGAATTAAATATTATAAATCAATAAAATTGTTTTAAATGAAAAAAAATATTATAAAAAAAATAAATATTTATAAGATTTGAAAGAATTTAAAAAATTATTTCAATTTTATTATGTATGATGTGCTATTTTTGTGAAGAGAAATTCATTTACACAATGTAGGGGATATATATAAACCACTATATCCTCATTAGGTTATAATTTTTCTCTATTTATATATGGTTCTATCTCTATTTTTTCTATTTACAAATTATATATTATATTTATATATACATTTAATTTACCTTTATAAATTTTTAATTAACAATTATTTGATGGGGATATGCATGTTGTAAGGGTTATTTTATTTATTCTATTCTTTATTGGAACCTAATTAAAGGTAACGACTCTATCTATTTCCCCATTTCATATTCCACTCTTTGAAACATTTTAAACCATCCTTAGTTTCAATTAATTTAAACATAATTATGGAAATTAATATTTTTTATTTTTCATGTAAATTATAATACCAATTCTCTTTTTAATCAAACCATTACCTTTTACCTAAAATCATGATTCTGAGTTTTGTTTATGAATATACCTATCTTCTATTTTTAACATATTATTTTTACCAGGACAATCATATTCATTATCCACTGAATATTTATATATTTAACCATATTAAAAAAATTTAATCCCGATTTTCAAGGAACCGTATTGATATTTCACATTCTTACGCTATAAGATATGCTTATGAAACCTATTCCATTCTATGGGAAATCATCGGGTTAATGACTTCTATAGGATTCCTTATATTGACAAATAATACTTAAAAATTTCTAGATTATTTCACCTAGATAGTGAATAATTCAACTGGGTTTAATTTATTTCTCTTGAGATTATATGTATGGGTATTGGGAGTAAGAATTGTCCATGAAGGGATTTTGTCCACTATGTGATGCTCCCTTTACATATAACCTTAACATATACTTACATCATGGTTTGTGTTTCCCCCCCATTTATATAATTACATAAACATTTTATTTTGTTTTTAGTTATTATATGGATCCATAATATTATTAATGATTATTTATTATCACGATATCATAATTTTCCTTTTGAGTAATATATTATTCTTCTTAATCTTGTTAATTTACATACTCCACTTTGTAGCTGAACCCTTTTGTTTTGACATTCCCTATGTTATCATATGATTTTATGGGGTTCTGTGGTATTAATAACCTAATTTGGGATATTAAAATACGAATTCATTTTTTAGATTTATGTAATTGGTCTATTTAAAAACTATCACAAATATTGTAGCCTTCTCACTCATCACATTTTATTATTTCAATAATTATGTTAATACTAATTTAATTAGATATGTAAAATTATTCGGTATCTATAGTTGGTATCATAGGAGGCCTGACATAATTATTTAGAATAAGAACATAATACTTTGGTGATAAATTGGGGTAATTCTATGTATAGGATAATATGAGATAAGAACATCATGGTTTTACTAAATCAAATGAGAAAATTTTGGAAGAACATCTTAAGTTGATTCAAACACTATCAATCAAATAAGAAAGAGGATGTAATAGTTGAGTCAATTTTTAGTCCAATTATTCCTACCATTAGGGGATCTTATGATCCTCTCATCATGGACTAATGTAGCAATGACTTAATTATTTTTCTTTTTCATGGAGTGTCAGGAAAAAGAAATAATTTATTGTTCTGAAGATTATCATGTGGATTACCTTGATACCAATATGGATAATGGTTAATGTTGATGGTGCGGATTTGGGTTCACCCTATCCCTATGAGTGTGGCCGTGTCTTTCACACACATAATGGAATTTTCACAGGGTTATTTTAAAACACTAATCGAAAATAATTTTCATATTAGGATGAACGTTGTTAACTGATGAAAAATGAAAATCTTGTGGTTCAATTTGAGAGAAATCCACTTTCGGTTGAATCAAACTTGATGATGGTGGTGGAGGTCTTGTAGAAAAACTCAAAAACTATCCCACCAACAATCCAACTATAATGGTTTGAATTTCATAATGTATCTCAGGATCTTATTCTTAATGTTTCACACACCTATAGGGATGTGACTATATTGTTAGATTCTCTCTCAAAAAGTTAAATTGTGGAAGTGTCCTCTGTGTGGTCCTTTTTCAACCCAAAATGTGTTTCATCCCATGTAAACACATACATAAAGGGTGAAATACACACACTTTTTAGTTAAACATCATTGTAATTATTTGCATATTATTTTAATTCATATTTTGGGTACTAGGTACACTTGGTCCCAACCCTCCTTGGGTCCATGAAGAAAAATTTATTCTTTAAATGTTCGTTAATAAATATTTTCTAGAAAAAATTCCACAAAATGGATTGAGAAAATCAGTTTTTCTTGTCTTCCTAATGATATAGATAATTATACAATGATATATTTTAATCTCTTCACCACCATTTTAACTTCCTACATGAAAGAGTTAGTCAAATTATGGGGACGAAATTTATATAATGTTGGTAAAATGTAATGACCCATGAATTTTTATCCATTAAAATATATATCGGGTTCATTAAGTATTGTCACATAGTACACCCATTATAAAAAAAACCCAATATATTATTAATAAATTTTTAATAATTATACAATTATTCTTATGATCAAAAACCATATTTTTTTTATGGTTATAAGTTAAAAAAATATAACGAGTCAATATTAATAACATCATTTTTCCTAAAATCATTTTATATAGGTCATAAATTAAATTAAAAAAATATATTTTAAAATTTTAAAATTTATATTTTATAATTTAAAATCCATTTTTTATTCCAAAAAACTAAACTAGAGTACAATATATTTTTTATTATTTTTAGAAAATGATAAATTTTTAGGTGAATATAAAAATATAATGATATAGATAATACGATAATGATTAATTTTTTAATTTTTTTAAACAAATTGATATATTAAATATATTATAATGTATAATATATAATTTTGATGTAAAATATTAAATTTATAAATATGTTCACAAAATTGTTAAATTTCATGCTGTCTTTTAATGAAAATGGTTTGTCTACAGTTCTATTTTGTAAATTTTAACAACATGAATATAAGTTCTTGATTTATATTATTTTTAGATAAATGGTTTTTAAAAATTAAATTTTTTTAATTCAATTTCATAAATTGAAATCATACTTCTATTTGATTAATATTTATTTTTTCTAAAAGACAATTTTATTAAAAAATGCAGTTTTACACATTAGATGTTCTGACATGAAGAATAACATCCATTGAAATAGAGTGTTAATTTGTAAAATTGGATTTTATTTTTATATAATATTATTATATTATTTAATATGAAGAATTATATTTTCGGGAATAAAATTTTTAGTATTTGGAATAAAGATAATTTTTATGAAAAATATGAAGCAATAATTTTAAATTTTTTGTTTTATTAATATCAATAAATTAATATCCTATAAATTAAATCAAAATAAATTAAAAAATGACCCTAATGTTATTTATAAACACATAAATATATATTATCATCATTTATTTGATAATCAATGTTAATTATTTTAGTTAATCTATAATAGTCAAAATTCATTTTTTTAATAAAACATTATTTATACTAATTTTATATTTTAATTTAAATTGAAGGTTTTTACTATTTAAAACTGAGATATAATTAATTGATCCAAAATTTTTATTCATTTCATCAATATTTTTTTTTAAAAATGTCAATATATGTTTTCTTTCATAAAATATTTTTCATTTTTATTATTTAGTTAAAAAATTACTTTTTAAATGAATAATATAAGAGGAAATGAGTTTTCTTAAATTAAAATGGAATTTATAAATTATAGAAATATATTTCTAATTTATATAACCTCAAAAACTTTTCTTAGGAACATTCCTTTACCAAATCCACCTAACCTTTTTGAAATTAATTTCGTACCCCTAAATAAAAATTTCCATTGAAAAGTACCCATTTTTCAACCAAAAAAGGTTGACCACTTCTTCCAATTTAATAGTCCTCTTCGAATTATAAATTAACATAAACTATATTATAAAATATTATCTAATTGATTTACATTAAATCACCTAATGGTCCTAGTCCTTGAAAATTAGTTTATGTTCCTCAAATATACGGCTTTCTTCAAGTTAATGCTCATGGTCTCCATATGGGAGTCACATATTTCATATTATTTCATTCATATAAATTTCTTTATATACCAAAAATAACCATAGTATTAAAACATAATCAAAATAATAACTGTTTTTTAGATGTATCATATTAATAAAACAACTATTATTTGTTCTCATCCATCTACTAATAAAAATAAGAATCATTTCCCCTACACGTGATCAGATTTCCGCATTCACGATACAATGCATTCAGTTATTCATCACCACCCCTCATATACATTATTATTGGTGGAATAAATGAATTAATATGATTTATAATATGTATTATTGCCTATAAAATTATAGATTAATATCAATATTAACCAATATTATTCATTGAGTAATAGAAACACTATTCATGCCTTGTGTGAATAATGTTCAACTCTAGTAATATTTTTCATTATCATCCCATTCTACATCATCTTTGGACCTACTTTTCCTTCTCCCAAATCCACACTATCAATCATCATTAACTACTCCCCCATGGGATATGTAAGTGATCCCACACTATAATAGTAATTTATATGGGATCAAATATAGGAAATCCATTACATTATATAAATAATAATCTATCATATCATATTAAAAATAACTATGTCCAATTTTTTTCCATTATCATTAAAAACTACGCAATCTGATTAATGGTGAAGATTGTCACTTTCTCACGAATCGGTGAATTTTTGGAATTAAACTCATAATACATCATGATAAGTGATTGATTTGTAATGACCATGTATTTAATCATTACAATTTCACCTTTTATTATATATTTGAATCATATATAGTCATTTTGTCTTATAAAAAGCACAAGAATAACATGATGGACCCAACATCAATTTTTATCATAATGTGAACATTACATTTAGAAAATAAATAAATACATAATAATTGAAAATGATATAATGTAAAAAAATTTGGAATATATGAAAATTAAAACGTGATATTTTGGATCAACATAATCCTCCAAAACAAAATACTTATTAAAGAAGACTATATAAATGAAGTAGAAGATTAGTAATTAAATATCTATATATCTTTTAAAGTTGGCATTTTTCTTCCTACGTGTCACCTCTACATGAAGCCATGTCACCCTAAAATATGTATTCAGTGCTCCAAACCTAAAAACTCATCCCAATTATCCGCCACCGCTCTGGCTTTCATCCCCCTCCCAGATTCCCATCCCCGAAACCCTCTCCCCGCTCTAGGGTCCCCAAAACCCTCTCGTCTTCCACCATCCACAAATCTGATCTCCCTCTCCCCTCGACAAATCCCTTTTTCGCGATTTCATTCTCACATCTCCCCAAAATTATATCCTCCAGCAAGAAATCGAGCGCCTCTCTATATCCCTCCCCTCCCGCTCACGTTCTCCCTCTGCACCGGCTAGGGTTTCTGCGTCGACACATCCCTCTCTTAGGCATGCTCTGCATCCACTTCCATCCGATCCTCCTCCGTCCTGTTTACCAGCTCCGCGTCGATCTGATTTGCCTCTGTGCCTCCAATTTTCACTTCATCATCGACCAGGTAATCCTCTTCTGAGTAATGAAATGTTTTTTGTTAAATCATTCTGTAATATTATTGAAGTTTCTTCATGGATCTATTTGTTCATATTTATTTAATATACAAATTCACATTCTACTTCTCTGTTCATATCTAATCCAATTTGTAAATTTGAATCTATCGGCTTATAGATGTTTATTATATCTATTCATTTTTAATAGCAACATCTTCTAATGTACAGGTTTGTAAATATTCTGATTTTAATTGACCTATTTGAGCAGCAATGAAATGGTATTTGTTAAATCATTCTGTAATTTTATTGAATTTTATTCCTGGATCTATTTGTTTATATTTATTTAATATACAAATTCATATTATACTTCTCTGGTCATCTCAATTCAAAATTTTAAATTGGAATCTATCGGTTTATATTTGTTTACAATATCAATTCAATTTTAGTAGCAACTACTACAAATGTACAGGTTTGTAAATATTCTGGTTTGAATATTTCATATAATTTATATATACTTGGAATTGAAATATATCAATTTATATATTTTTTAACAATATTTTTTCTTTTCTTAACGGTATTTTTTTTATATTCCACACGTTTGTAACAATTTAGAGTTTTCATATTTTTGTTTGTAACTTATATATAGAAGGTCTATAAATACAGATCTACTTGAGCAGTAATGAGTCATGATGTTCTCCTTATTCCATATATGTATTTTCTCATTGACCTATTTGAGAAGTAATGAAATGGTTTTTGTTAAATCATTCTGTAATTTTATTGATGTTGCTTCATGGATCTATTAGTTCATGTTGCACTAAAATTTCAGTTAACATTTCTGTTTTTATATCTGTTTCAATATAACTTCATATTTCAGTTTATATTGAAGTTTATAATGCATTATCATGTACTAGGATTGCATTTATGCTGTATATTATATTATCATGTTGTTTCCTTATGCAGAATACAATTTCCTTCAGCAAGCATGCTGCTCGAAGTTAACATGTGGCTTGTTTATTTCTTCGATTGTACCATAAATACAAAATATATGGTTGTATGTCTTAATGAAGATTATATTGGATTCAATCAAGATGAAGTTTAGGATGAAATACAATCAACACTCTATATGAACAACATGTGGTGGTTCCTACTCTGAAGACCACACCCGCTAATGGACTGGGGTTGACCTGCGGAAACATTCCAGGTGTGGACAAGTTAAATATAGTACTTGATTGGGGTCTTAAACCCAAAAATTCATGTCCCATTTTATCTCTATTATTTAACTTTGTTATTTTACAATTTAATAACATTTTTTTTTGTGTTTTGTGGGCAGAAAAATAGCTAGAAAACACCCCACTCACCTGTTAAAGATCGAATCAAACTATTGTTGGAAGCATAAACAAATATCCAGGTTTGTGTTTCTAAATTGTTCTAAATGTTTTTTATTTTTTCCACCTTCCTCATTAAAGTTCATGAGATACGTTTACCATTTATGGTGCATGTCTCTAGTTTTTTAATGAAATGGTAACACATATTCAAATTAATTCTCCTAATATCTTTTTCTATTAATTCAAATTTAAATTGTTGTCACTTACTCTACTTACTCAGGAATGTGACATGCAATCATTATGATTTTAAGGAGGTGCGACATCGACAATGATTAAATATTGAGGCTAAAGTATTAAATGTATTATTGAAGGTGTGGTTGATTCCTTATAGAAGGTTTGATTGGCGAGCATTCGTTATTTTTTTAATTTCCTTGACCGATTGCTTTTAGAAGGATATGGATGCTCATTTTTTCAAGATGTCATTTTTTTAAACCCGTTTAGATAGGGTTGTGCATGTTTTTAATCATTCTTGAAATGTATTGTAAACTTCATCTCTTTTCATCCACTATTGTATGATGAAATTTATTCATATCTAATGTAAATGTTTACATGATATTATCCATAATTGATGTTTTGGGAAGAGGTTAAATAGTTTTATCTATGCTTTCAAATCTGCTAATTGATTTTGTTCTTTGAGTTGCAAAATAAAAAATGGTGATATCTGATTCTTAATTTCCTGTACCCTTGTCCTATTATTTATATTTTTTATTCCATGAAATATGAGAGAGATACATGAAAGTCATGAATTATGATCATGGAACCTGGAATAACTTGAACAACCCACTCTTGAGTTGCATGTAAGTAGGTTGGTGTACTGAATCCATTTCTTTTAGAGTCATATCACTCTACCAGACAATACATTAATTCAACAGGTTTAGTGGAAATAATATCTATCAATCATTAGTATATCTCTAAATCTAACTATGGTCTGACAAGATTTCCCATTATGATGCCTAGAAAGAAGATACACAAGAAAAATATCGGTAAGGATCTTTTAGACTTGATCGTTTCTACTTGAAGTAGCTAGAGAAGTATCTCGACAGCAGACTGAGCGATGTGATTGAGAATAAGATCAACACATCAACCACTACCTATACATTGCCATTTCCTTATTCATTTTATTTTTCAACTTCTTCTATTTATGTTGTATACCCTAGAAAATTCTATTTATAAATCTCTAATGTTCTTCAAATAGTTGGAAATTATAATCGTGACAGCATGTTATATTTCTGAACACATACCACATCCACAATTCTTTTCACTATGGTAGTTCGAAAATTAAATTGTATCATTGTGATGTGTGATGTCAGTTTCTATTTGTGTTGATCTAAATTTTTACATGACATGGTATTTCTACTTAATCATTAAAGTCAATTCTTTTTTGTAAAAAATCCTAGAGTGGGTGGTACATTAATAGTATTTCAGGTTCATGAGCTGAGGAAATTGTCATAAATTTGTATTTCCTTAGTTATTTTAATTCATATCTCATTCCATTACCTCATCTATCTTCCATTTGTTGAAAGGTACACTGAATTTTGAGGGGCTCTTCCTTTCCAGCCTAATGACAACTGTGCTGCCCAGAATTGATCAAATAAACAGATTAGGAAGTTGTGAGATAATGTGATCACAACTCAAGCAGATACTTAAGTTCAGCATAGGAGAGCTTCTATGGTTGGACATTCACTGATTCCTTGAGGTTTGTTCTTTTATAATTTATTTTTTAATTCGTCTTAACTTATTTCCATATGGATTCAAAACAATTTATCTAATATATATTTTGTGTATGTATAGGGAAGAGTTAGTTTGGCTTATATTATAGTGTTAACTAGTTCCAATTTTTAGAAATTTCTTTGTTTTTATCATGTCCACATACCTTGAAGGTAAGTGGTTTTTTACTATGTTTTTTAATATCCCATTAAATAATTTTATGTACTATATTTTACATTGAATATTTAGTTTTTATCATATCTATGTAAAAAATGTTAATGAGATTTAACTGTAGGTTGATTTTAAACAATGTGATGTTATTTTATTATTGTTATGAATATAATATGATTACCGGTGGTTTTTATACAGTATGATTTTATATGACTTGTTAGCTGAAAAAACACAGAAAGTCATATTAATATTTTAATATATCACAATCTGAAGTATCAGCTGAAAAAATACTCTATGTGAGATATCTTATTGGTTTACATTTCTCACAATCATTTGAAAAATACAACACATTATGAAAAAATAATCTTTTAATTTCACTGGTTTAATATGTCACAATTTGAATTACATTCCATACATTCCTTCACACATTTGTTGTTTCTATCAGTAGGGATTCTCTCATACCTAAAGTAGCTGAATTGTGAGATCAACAAAAACAACATATGCACAAAGATGATCATTATGGAAGTGCCATATACATATTCACGTGGAAGCTGGAAACCTCCATCCTGTCTGCATGTAAAATATCCACTCAATATGAGGTTCCTTTCACAGGCTTATTTTGGATTTTTAAACCATTAAATTTTATCCAACCCACTAACTTTTATGTCATTTATTATAATACAGTATGTTTATTAGGATTTCTGTATTACATTTTTTATTCTCTTTAAATGCAGATTCTGTTTGAGAAAAACTCATCCTTATTTTCTGAAATAAATCCTTTTATGTACAAATCGTTTTGTGTTAATGTTCTTCCAAACTATCAATTTTTTGGATTGGTTGTATAGTTATTTCCTAATTGCTCATACATAGTGTTTCAAAATCTTTCTTAGGCATAATTATATGCATATTTTATATGAAAAATTGTTCCTAAAACAAAAACATTTTCTAAAAATCACATTCAAAGATTTGACCTTTTATGAGTTTTTCCAGATGATTTTCTCTTTGTTCCCTAAGAGTCCACTGATCCGGATCTGTACCAATCACAATGATATGCACATATGTTATACCAAAAACAGCATGTAAAACAGCCACATTTTATTAAAATATCATCATAGATTTGAAATATATGGATTTTCTCCCAGGATAATATCTCTCTGTCTTCAAATAGGCCTCTCATGGGAATATGGTCCAACCCCATTGATTTCCATAGATGTCATAGAAAAAAATGACACCTAAAACAACCATGCTTATCTTTAATCTTCTTCAGCTTTGTGACCTAAGGCCTTTTTAGCAGCTAAGAGGGCCCCATATTCCACTCCAAATAGGGAGATGAGAAGGAAAGAACAGAAGAGCATAGTGGTGGAGCAATCGGTTGGGAGGTCCCCATACTCCACTCAAAATAGGGAGAAGAGATGGAAGAAAAGAACACAAGGGGTAGAGAAATTCCTTCCGGACCATAATGTGAGCATCTCCATTGTTCAAAAGACGTATGGATGCATGGGAATCAATTCCCCTAAAGTCGGCGCATTTCTAGGTAACATTATATCCCATAATCTTCATCCTCATAAATACATGGGAAAATTCACATTTTTCACGATCAGTTGTGAGCTCGTGCTACTGCGTGGTCTAAATTGGGGCAGGGGCTCACTGCGTGGGGAGGAATTTATTGACATTTCAGGTTGGGGTTTTAGAGTTGCAGCGTTTTCTATCTCTCTTCCTCCTTGCATGGGTATGAACATTGTATCTTTTATTAAGATAGTTCTTTAAATATAGTCAATATTAATGCATAGTTTCTTTCACACATTCAATGTGACAGGGTTTAATATAAATGGATTTTTGTGATTTACACAACATCATGGAACAGAAAAGTGTATGGGGATTTCATGATTAGTGGATCATTTTCTTTTCTCTTAGTAATTAGTTTCTTTTACTTGTACTATATAACACTTGTGATACGTGTTTTTGAACACTGGATCATGTACTCTGTGGAACTTTTAAATATGATCGGTAGATGTTTTTTAGATCATTGGAATATGTATTTTATACATACATTTTTTTCGTGTAATTTCATGTAATTTAATGTTCTCTCTCCATATGATATTCACTCCTATTAAATTATCATACACCCTTCCTAATAAAAATTTATTCAACATTATTTTTTCTTATAACCTTTTATAAATACGCATTTCTTATTAAAAGAAAAATCAGTAATCGAATATGCCATGCAATAGCACGGGTGAGTACTAGTTCATCATGAAAATAAAAATAAAAATAAGGTTGATGGAAAATAGAATTTAATAAAGAATGAATGATATATGTAGTATAAATAGGATGTATGTAACACATATGAGGGTAACAAATTTGGTAGTTTTACTAGTAATAGAACTATTGAAATTGCAATTTAACAATTATAATATTAATCTATATTTTTTGATTTCTAACCAGAATATTAGAATATAGTACTCAAATAAGGAAGTGATTTAAACAATTTATAAATATTTAAAAATGATTATAATGAATATTTGTATCATTATACTTTTTTATACAATTATTAATGATGATAAAGTTTTTTCATATTTTAGAAAACCATATATCTATTATCTTTTAAAAAAGGTTAATATCATAGGAAATGTTTATTTTCATAAAATTGGTTCATATAAAAATATTACTATGTATTTTTATGATAATAGAACATTTCAGGTCAATAATTAATTTTTCAATGGGTATAATAATTTATCATAATATAAAAATTGGTATGTTATCAAATAATAGTGAATTTAAATTTTGAATATAATATCTCATATATAGAAAGTAATTTTTTTAAAAAATAAATTTCATTTATTGAATCATTAAATCAGAAAATTATTAGGGTGAATTTTTGTGTTTTTCGGGAACAATTGAATTTTGGTTAATAGTGAAATACCATAATATATAGTTTATAAAATTAAAAATTAAATATATTATTAATAGATTATGTAATCACCTAATAGTTTTTATTGAAATTTATCATCTAATTTATATCGACATAAGAATCCACATAATTGGTATTCTTAAGTTGAAATAATTACCTAAAAATATATTATTTCTAAAACACCGCAATCCCCCTTATAAATACCCCTTCAACTCTCATTCTACTCATAAATTCAACACCTTAGAGTGTGGAAAATTTCAATGTAGAAATATTTCCAATAAATTCCTCTGTTACCTAGTGCTACTGGTCACACCAAATGAATAATTCAACATTCATTAAGGTGTTTTTCAAGGAGGATGCATTTATGATGTAATATTATCAACGAAAAAAATATTTAACTAGTATTTTTTATGCATTGCCTCCACGGATGATGAGTTTTAATTTTCTATTACCAACATCTTGGAATATATTAATAAATGTTTAATACTCTAAAATGATATAACTAGGAAAATTATATATTTTTACATATTATTTCATGAATACATATTAATAATATTAAATAAAATGAATATAGGTTCTGATTCTCTATAAAACCCCAAAAATATACTAAACAAACAATATTATTTTGTTGTATAAATGAATAGTCAATCCTTTAGAACAAAAATTTGACAATGGGACCATCTAAATTTCTTTAGGACATGGATATGGTTTCTATTAATTTCTATAGTTATGGTTCTGTTTGATAAGAATATCTATATTTTTTCATCTAGTGATATGGCCCTGGAACGTTGAAACAATCACAGTATGAAAATTTGAATTAAATATTATAAATCAATGAAATTGTTTTAAATGAAAAAAAATATTATAAAAAAAATAAATATTTATAAGATTTGAAAGAATTTAAAAAATTATTTCAATTTTATTATGTATGATGTGCTATTTATGTGAAGAGAAATTCATTTACACAATGTAAGGGATATATATAAACCACTATATCCTCATTAGGTTATAATTTTTCTCTATTTATATATGGTTCTATCTCTATTTTTTCTATTTACAAATTATATATTATATTCATATATACATTTAATTTACCTTTATAAATTTTTAATTAACAATTATTTGATGGGGATATGCATGTTGTAAGGGTTATTTTATTTATTCTATTCTTTATTGGAACCTAATTAAAGGTAACGACTCTATCTATTACCCCATTTCATATTCCACTCTTTGAAACATTTTAAACCATCCTTAGTTTCAATTAATTTAAACATAATTATGGAAATTAATATTTTTTATTTTTCATGTAAATTATAATACCAATTCTCTTTTTAGTCAAACCATTTCCTTTTACGTAAAATCATGATTCTGAGTTTTGTTTATGAATATACCTATCTTCTATTTTTAACATATTATTTTTACCAGGACAATCATATTCATTATCCACTGAATATTTATATATTTAACCATATTAAAAAAATTTAATCCCGATTTTCAAGGAACCGTATTGATATTTCACATTCTTACGCTATAAGATATGCTTATGAAACCTATTCCATTCCATGGGAAATCATCGGGTTAATGACTTCTATAGGATTCCTTATATTGACAAATAATACTTAAAAATTTCTAGATTATTTCACCTAGATAGTGAATAATTCAATTGGGTTTAATTTATTTCTCTTGAGATTATATGTATGGGTATTGGGAGTAAGAATTGTCCATGAAGGGATTTTGTCCACTATGTGATGCTCCCTTTACATATAACCTTAACATATACTTACATCATGGTTTGTGTTTCCCCCCCATTTATATAATTACATAAACATTTTATTTTGTTTTTAGTTATTATATGGATCCATAATATTATTAATGATTATTTATTATCACGATATCATAATTTTCCTTTTGAGTAATATATTATTCTTCTTAATATTGTTAATTTACATACTCCACTTTGTAGCTGAACCCTTTTTTTTTGACATTCCCTATGTTATCATATGATTTTATGGGGTTCTGTTGTATTAATAACCTAATTTGGGATATTAAAATACGAATTCATTTTTTAGATTTATGTAATTGGTCTATTTAAAAACTATCACAAATATTGTAGCCTTCTCACTCATCACATTTTATTATTTCAATAATTATGTTAATACTAATTTAATTAGATATGTAAAATTATTGGGTATCTATAGTTGGTATCATAGGAGGCCTGACATAATTATTTAGAATAAGAACATAATACTTTGGTGATAAACAGGGGTAATTCTATGTATAGGATAATATGAGATAAGAACATCATGGTTTTACTAAATCAAATGAGAAAATTTTGGAAGAACATCTTAAGTCGATTCAAACACTATCAATCAAATAAGAAAGAGGATGTAATAGTTGAGTCAATTTTTAGTCCAATTATTCCTACCATTAGGGGATCTTATGATCCTCTCATCATGGACTAATGTAGCAATGACTTAATTATTTTTCTTTTTCATGGAGTGTCAGGAAGGAGAAATAATTTATTGTTCTGAAGATTATCATGTGGATTACCTTGATACCAATATGGATAATGGTTAATGTTGATGGTGCGGATTTGGGTTCACCCTATCCCTATGAGTGTGGTCGTGTCTTTCACACACATAATGGAATTTTCACAGGGTTATTTTAAAACACTAATAGAAAATAATTTTCATATTAGGATGAACATTGTTAACTGATGAAAAATGAAAATCATGTGGTTCAATTTGAGAAAAATCCACTTTCGGTTGAATCAAACTTGATGATGGTGGTGGAGGTCTTGTAGAAAAACTCAAAAACTATCCCACCAACAATCCAACTATAATGGTTTAAATTTCATAATGTATCTCAGGATCTTATTCTTAATGTTTCACACACCTATAGGGATGGGACTATATTGTTAGATTCTCTCTCAAAAAGTTAAATTGTGGAAGTGTCCTCTGTGTGGTCCTTTTTCAACCCAAAACGTG
The DNA here is from genome assembly GCA_963277665.1 of Viscum album. Lineage (NCBI taxonomy): Eukaryota > Viridiplantae > Streptophyta > Magnoliopsida > Santalales > Viscaceae > Viscum > Viscum album. The sequence continues at coordinate 1,278,755,274 of OY728133.1, forward strand.
TTTCATCCCATGTAAACACAAACATAAAGGGTGAAATACACACACTTTTTAGTTAAACATCATTGGAATTATTTGCATATTATTTTAATTCATATTTTGGGTACTAGGTACACTTGGTCCCAACCCTCCTTGGGTCCATGAAGAAAAATTTATTCTTTAAATGTTCGTTAATAAATATTTTCTAGAAAAAATTCCACAAAATGGATTGAGAAAATCAGTTTTTCTTGTCTTCCTAATGATATAGATAATTATACAATGATATATTTTAATCTCTTCACCACCATTTTAACTTCCTACATGAAAGAGTTAGTCAAATTATGGGGACGAAATTTATATAATGTTGGTAAAATTTAATGACCCATGAATTTTTATCCATTAAAATATATATCGGGTTCATTAAGTATTGTCACATAGTACACCCATTATAAAAAAACCCAATATATTATTAATAAATTTTTAATATTTATACAATTATTCTTATGATCAAAAACCATATATTTTTTTATGGTTATAAGTAAAAAAAATATAACGAGTCAATATTAATAACATCATTTTTCCTAAAATCATTTTATATAGGTCATAAATTAAATTAAAAAAATATATTTTAAAATTTTAAAATTTATATTTTATAATTTAAAATCCATTTTTTATTCCAAAAAACTAAACTAGAGTACAATATATTTTTTATTATTTTTAGAAAATGATAAATTTTTAGGTGAATATAAAAATATAATGATATAGATAATATGATAATGATTAATTTTTTAATTTTTTTAAACAAATTAATATATTAAATATATTATAATGTATAATATATAATTTTGAAGTAAAATATTAAATTTATAAATATGTTCACAAAATTGTTAAATTTCATGCTGTCTTTTAATGAAAATGGTTTGTCTACAGTTCTATTTTGTAAATTTTAACAACATGAAAATAAGTTCTTGATTTATATTATTTTTAGATAAATGGTTTTTAAAAAATAATTTTTTTTTAAATTCAATTTCATAAATTGAAATCATACTTCTATTTGATTAATATTTATTTTTTCTAAAAAACAATTTTATTAAAAAATGCAGTTTTACACATTAGATATTCTGACATGAAGAATAACATCCATTGAAATAGAGTGTTAATTTGTAAAATTGGATTTTATTTTTATATAATATTATCATATTATTTAATATGAAGAATTATATTTTCGGGAATAAAATTTTTAGTATTTGGAATAAAGATAATTTTTATGAAAAATATGAAGCAATAATTTTAAATTTTTTGTTTTATTAATATCAATAAATTAATATCCTATAAATTAAATCAATATAAATTAAAAAATGACCCTAATGTTATTTATAAACACATAAATATATATTATCATCATTTATTTTATAATCAAATTTAATTATTTTAGTTAATCTATAATAGTCAAAATTCATTTTTTTAATAAAACATTATTTATACTAATTTTATATTTTAATTTAAATTGAAGGTTTTTACTATTTAAAAACTGAGATATAATTAATTGATCCAAAATTTTTATTCATTTCATCAATATTTTTTTTTAAAAATATCAATATATGTTTTCTTTCATAAAATATTTTTCATTTTTATTATTTAGTTAAAAAATTACTTTTTAAATGAATAATATAAGAGGAAATGAGTTTTCTTAAATTAAAATGGAATTTATAAATTATAGAAATATATTTCTAATTTATATAACCTCAAAAACTTTTCTTAGGAACATTCCTTTACCTAATCCACCTAACCTTTTTGAAATTAAGTTCATACCCCTAAATAAAAATTTCCATTGAAAAGTACCCATTTTTCAACCAAAAAAGGATGACCACTTCTTCCAATTTAATAGTCCTCTTAGAATTCTAAATTAACATAAACTATATTATAAAATATTATCTAATTGATTTACATTAAATCACTTAATGGTCCTAGTCCTTGAAAATTAGTTTATGTTCCTCAAATATACGGCTTTCTTCAAGTTAATGCTCATGGTCTCAATATGGGAGTCACATATTTCCTATTATTTCATTCATATAAATTTCTTTATATACCAAACATAACCATATTATTAAAACATAATCAAAATAATAACTATTTTTTAGATGTATCATATTAATAAAACAACTATTATTTATTCGCATCCATCTACTAATAAAAATAAGAATCATTTCCCCTACACGTGATCAGATTTCTGCATTCACGATACAATGCATTCAGTTATTCATCACCACCCCTCATATACATTATTATTGGTGGAATAAATGAATTAATATGATTTATAATATGTATTATTGCCTATAAAATTATAGATTAATATCAATATTAACCAATATTATTCATTGAGTAATAGAAACACTATTCATGCCTTGTGTGAATTATGGTATCCAAGAAGATTCATTTCTTATTCTAGTTTTTCAAATTATTAAAAATTGTTTTAAAATAGATCACCATTTTAATAATATTAAAATAGTGTCATTGCAATTTTTTATAATTTTATTACGTCAAAATAAACACTTCCTTAGTCATACCCACTAATAATGTTATAGTATGATCACGATTTCATTGGTTTGACCACCTCTATAAATAATGATATGTAATTATATCATGGATTATTATGAAAAATTAATTACATTTATATTATGACATAAATATGTATATGTCACAACCAGTCCAAGTGGGCCCCCCGACACCCTCCTCCGACAATCTCAAGATAGGGATGCTCGTCAAACTCTATCTCAGCTGCTCTAAAGCCTACTAGCACTTCTCCGTCCACATGAAGGGTTTCCCCTTCCTGGTCAAGGCTATCATCAGTTCTGATATTCTGGAGAAATCAGGAATGAATCTCTAGTAATATCCTGCTAATCCAAGGAAGCTTCTCATCTTCTTCATGCTTCAAGGTGGATCCCATTCTAAAACTACCTCCACCATGACTGGGTCCACTGCTACTCTATCTGTTGAGATGAAAAGTTACAAAATGTGGACATACTAAATCAAGAACTGGCACTTTGAGAGCATACCATAAATTCAATGCTCCTGGAGAATGTCTAAAACTATCCGCAGGTGTCTCGCGTGCTCATCCTCTGTCGCTAAGTACACAAGGATGTCATCTGTGAGACTTTACATGCTCAATTATCCACATGACATGCTCTTGATGGATATTCCCAATGTGGGGAGAACTTACTTATTTTTAGAGGGCGCACTATTGTACCAGTAGTATTGCAGGAGGAGGTCATAAGGGAGTTTCATACATCTTCCTTGGTGATACATCCTTGAGTGGAAAATATGTGCCAGGAACTCTGATGATAGTTCTGGCGGGTAGGCATGAAGATGGCAGTAGCAGAGTTCGTTTCCTGATGCCTCACATGCCAGCAGCTGAAGGATGAGCACCATGTTCCAGTAGGATTAACTCACCCATGTAAGTTCCATAGTGGAAGTGGGATGGAATTTTGATGGACATCGTGATAGGGTTACCACCGATGTCCATTGGGCATGATTCCATCTGGGTGATCATTGACCGACACACCAAGTGGGCCAACTTCATAGCTATCAGAGAGCAGATTTCAATAGAGAGCATGGGACGCCTCTAAGTGTAAGAGATATTTCGGCTTCATGGCGTCCCCTCGACAATAGTCTCATAATGTGATGACCATTTCACATCCCGATTGAGGAAGGGATTGCAGGATGCCTTTGGTACTCCGCTACACTTGAGCAAAATATTTCATCCTCAAACTGATGGTCAGATATAGAGAACCATTCAGGTTTTGGAGGATATGTTGAGATCTTGTATCTTGGTCTTTGGTCGTAGTTGGGATGACCACATACCACTAGTGGAGTTTGAGTACAACAATAGCTACCACTCCACCATTTGTATGGAACCATTAGAGGCCTTGTATGTAAGACTCTGTCGGTCACCGCTTTGCTGGACCTACCCCGAAGAGTCAGCACTCATGAGTCCAGAGTTTGTGTGAGCTACCACCAAGAAGGTGCAGATCATCCAGAAGCAGATGAAGACTGCACAAAGCCAGTAGAAGTCTTATGATGACAGATGAAGGATACCTTTGGAGTTCGAAGAGTGAGACCATGTCTTTCATCGGGTCTCACCTCAATGAGGGTTATAGAGATTTGGCCGGGGCAACAAACTATCTCTGACATTCATAAAACCATTCCAGATACTGTGTAGAGTTGGCGAGGTGGAATTCAACCTATCTCTACTGCCACAGTTGCATCGGGTACATCATGTCTTCCACGTGTCGTGACTGAGGAGGTATGTCCATGACCCATCACACATCATCGACATGGGTGATCTGGACATCGAGTATAGAGTGGCCTTTACTGAGTACCCAGTGGAGATCGAGGATCGGTAGGAGAGGATCCTTTATGGGAAATTAATTCCCTTGGTACACATTAGTTGGCAGCACAAGAATCTTCAGGAGAGAAATTGGGAGCAGGAAGCTCAAATTTGGGCCCAGTACCCACATCTTTTTTAGTAGACTTGTTTTGGCTTTTTGGGGACGCAAAGCCCCAAGGTGGGGAGAATGTAGTTTCTCAGATTTTTCTATGTATTATTTTTAACTTTTATATTGAATTATTACGAGACCAGGCGTAGAGATGGCACATCATTCTGAGGCCTAGTGATACCTGAATGGTGGTTCATACTTTTTTATGTTATGTAAGTCGACACTTGTGCGTAGATGAGGTAGGTTCCAAACGCATTCCTCGATTAAAAATATGAGGGCACCATTGCACTTGGGGACGAAAACCTTACCTAATTACGGGTCTAACCTTGACCGATGCGATTTGAGGGAAAAAGTAAATTTTTGGACATTTTTAGTAAAATATAAATAAAAATAAATTCGCAATGTTTATTTTTCATTATATGGAAACATCCGCTGCAACGCGGTGATGGGGAAACTGTTTCATTAATAAATGCCATGTCATAATGACTCAGTAATGGAAAGATTGAATAATTAATGCCACAGTGTGATGGAATGAAAAATCAAGTTTCCCCTTTTTAATTGGTTAATTGAATGATAGTCTTTGGTAGAAGATTGTGAGAAAATTCTTGGGAATCTGTGGCACTTTGAGGAAAACTCTCGGTGACGAATGACGATGGATCGAAGCTGCGAATTGTTGCGCCAACAATATTGAAGGATCGCGAAGATGAAGGTAGCACGACCCTTCGTTAGAGATTGATCCCTTCTTGAGGTAGGGGTTTGTTATTTAATTTCTTTTCCCGACATTTGATTTAAACAACAAATGCAGATCAACTACGAACAAGCTGATCCGCGGATTCGTGCATTCTTGCGGGAGGATTTCTGTTGGTATGTTTTTGGGGATTGATCCATGATTATTTTTCCCCATTTTGATCATTCTCCATTTGATCCTACTAAAGGGAACAGATAAACGCCATGACAAATGATGGCGGAGGATTGTTCCAAGATTTTTTCATTGGATTTCTTTCCCCATCTTTTCTCTGTGCGTTATTTTCGAGGTGAGAAACAACAGATTGTTTTGCATCAGTTTTGTGACACAATGATCCCAAATTGAAGAATCAACACTAAAACAACCTTGCGGAGGTGCGACACGATAGTGGATGGCGAATAGGACCAGATCGGGAAAGGTCTTTCTTCGAGCGTTCGTCACGTGGGTGGATCGTTTCACATTTTTGGAGCCGACCGGATGTTCGAAAACAATGGAATTGGATTTTTAGGGTCAGGGTGACCAAATACTTGGATCTTAATGGTGATCGGACCATCAAAATGTAGATCACCGCCTCAGAGAGGTGCACTGGTGAGAATTTTCATTTCAAGAAAATTCTGGAATACACGACGTGTACTTCCGAAGAACACAACCTGTAGTACCAGTAGCGCGGGAGGATAACGTTTTGGGGGTCAGATATGAATCACATGGCATGTGACCCTAGTCATATAGTGTGTTGGACCTTCCCTGAAACTCAGCGTGTATCCCGGGGTACACAGACATGGGATGGAGTACAAGACCATGTATTCTATCACACGGCCAGGCGAGGCCAGTAACGTGGGTCACCCCATTTGACAATAATAGGGGTTGGAGTACATGGGTTGAGGACTGTGTACAGGCATATGGCCAGCAGACATGGAGCCAAACCCAGTCACTCGGACACAACATGTACACCATACTACATGTCGTGTACTAACTTTTCTACATGACCAGCCTTACAACAGGAGCCGTTGTACATGGCCAGTACCTGGGGTCAGACGACATGACGTGTAATTTCTCTACATACCATGTAATTTCAAGAAAATTTCATAGTCCTCTTGTCCAACGTATCTTGGACATGTTTCATTTGGGTTAGTGCCCCTTCTTCTCATTCCCCTGAAGGTCACACATCGTTTCCTTCTATAGGAGTATGATCCTTTCAGTAGGACTTTCTGTGATTTAGTCGGCATCCCACCAAGATGCTCGAAGCGAGATCCTCTTTCTATTTCTGACCCTAGGTATAGTTAGGCATCGACATGACCAACTCTACCAAGCGTAGATCCTCTACCGGGCAGGTGAATCCAGATGAGTTGCGGTATCCAACATGGCCCTAGCAGTGATCCTCATCTGTGTATCGTGATATTCCCCACCCAGGACTGTGTCTCCCATAATGAGTGCATCTATCTATCTATCGTGATCTTTCCCACTCAAGAGTGTGTCTCCTGTAATGAGTGTAACTACCTCTCATGACATTTCACGATGAACAGTACATCTCAGACATTTGTCATCAGAGCTAACAGACTTGTGGAGTGTGTTCTCCTGGAATGAGGGCATCGTGAAAATTTTCAAAATGAATCCCTAGCAGAGGCATGCAGTTTTGTGACTTATTTCTAGAGAATGGGTCTATGTTTTGGGTATATCCGGTTTGTGTTCTCCAATTATATGTTCATTAGACATACACTGTGTAGAGCGGACTTCACCTTTCCTTTGGGTATTACTTTTTTTTTTCAGGGTCCGCTACTGAGTATTGTTATACTCACCCCTGCACGGGCTCTGCCCGCATGTGTCGTGTCTTGTGCAGACGATAATCCCATTGACAGAGTCTAGGGCGGACCAGGATAGGACCGAGATTTTTGAGTTCCCTATAGGGCAAGGCATTCCTTTGGATATGAGCAGTAGTTCCAGTACGTATTTGTGTTTACTTGTTAGACTTTGCTGTTTTCAGACTCCTTTTTGGTGGGCTTGTATTCTGGCCCAGTTTACTTTCTGTAATTTACTTTCTATCGTACTCTGTTGGTCGGGTTTAGTTGTATTCAGGAATTTTGTTCCTTAGTGGTTTTTACATTTCAGCATTTGTGGTCTTGGAAATGTGTGCATGTGTACAGGTTCTTTGGCAATGCCTCTCATGTAGTAATATGCCTACTTGGTGCTAATCACCAGCCCCTTGCCTATTGGAGGCAGTTTTGGGGAGTCACGGTGCGGGCCCCATTGGGACAGGTTGTGATAGTAAAAAATAATTTATTTTATTTAGTTAACTAGTAAATCAAGTTTAAACTCACTAATTACTAAAAAAACAATTGTAGTATTGTAATAATAGGAAAATTTTTTAATATTGATTTTATAACATATGAAAAAGACTAATATATTATGGATTAGAAATTTTAATTTCATAAATAATTATAATTATTCAATATAATTACATTTATTTTACTTTAATGTTGTCTTATATAAAAATAATGAATACCAACATCTCTCCCACAAAACTGGTAAGGGATTTCCAAATCAGAAACACTAGAAGTGGGAAAATAATAATAAAAATAACTAATTACGATATTGATATTGATTATAAATGATAATTATAAATATTTTATTCATTAATATGGTAATGAAATAGTCCGTAATTATTTTAATTTTTTAGACAGGATTTTATAGTGAATTTCATTAAGAGGGGAAATTGGGTAACTGTTTATTTGTCTAAAATTTGGATCCCTTGATGCATGTATATCTTATATAGCATGCTTCATATTTTATTGTTTAAATATTACCCAAAATTATTTTTTATCATTGTTTCATTACATTTCATGATCCCCCAATGTTTTATTACATTTTCATTATATCATGGAGTTTTTATTCAAATGATACAAAGGTTTTATGAGTTTAATCACAAACCATCATTCTTTGAGAGACTGGTTCATTTGTACACCAAATTTCACTTAAATGGTTAATATGAACTAAATTAAATATTAAATATGTCTTACAATTTTTATTCTTCATATTTTAAATTCAAATTAAATCCCTGTATATTTTTAATATGTTTTTAACAAGACATTTAATTAGTCGTAAGATTTTTTTATAAAATTGACATTTTTCCGAAATTATTAGTGTTAAGAAATAAATTATTTTTAAATCGTTTATATAATACCGATTTAAAATATAAATTAAAGAATTATATTTTAGTCCAGGTAATTAAATTTTAATTTGAATATCCCTCATCCAAATATATTTTATTTAAATAATCTTGTTGTTGTAAGTGGGTTTCATGATTCAATTATCCTATGTGGGAAATAATCAATGATTAAAATATAATAAAATAAAGATTAATCTATTCGATAATATGATTATTTTTAACGTAATTCCACCTCTGTCATGACTAGTCCTCATGGCCCGTTCCATGACTACCCCAAGCTCGCCTTCCATCGGCCAGGTGCTGGCAACTAGCGCCAAAAGGAATAACCTGGATAAAAGGGAAGGCATTGCCTTTAAACTTGTAACACACACAGTCTAAACACAATTAGTGTTAACAAAAATGTACTAGTATAGAAATGTGTGTTGAAAGTAAATGTGCCAGTATACAATCCCAACTGAAGTATAATTACAAGTAAAAAAAGAAACAGCTCCAGGATCGTCCACCAGGGAATCCTACTTGAAGGGTAGGTACAGATCTCGAACAACTCATCCTTGAGGTACGTCCCATCTAGTCCAGCTCTGAGCAGCCTCTCATCCGTCTCCCTCAGCCTCAATCACTACTGACTGTCGTCTGTATTGAACACAATGAGGAGCGGGCAAAGCCCATGCAGGGGTGAGTATAACGATACTCAGTAGGGACCTCGAGTCCCCCAAAGGTCTCCCAGAATCCACAGAAGAAAATATACTATCACAAAGTAATATCCAACCAAGATTAGGTATATGCTCATACATATACATAAGTTATTATATACAACCGGCTCCGACTCTCAAGCCCAAAACACAACCAGTTCCACTATGGAAGAACTACCAAACATCTCTACTTAGGTATATACCCATACATATACCCAAGTTTTTAATATTCAAACCATATCAATCAAGAGGTAACATAAGGCTCCATCTATCCCAAGACAAGAATCTCAGAGTAAAAGAGTCAGCTCACTCTATCGGTAACTTCGAGGTTACAAGAATAAGGATGTCTAGTCGCATTTCTAGATCATCCTATCTGATTAACTTCACTACATACTCACAATAGTCGCCGGTGCTGACCCATATCTGTCAGATGATGCTGACCCTCATCTATCGTCGATGCCGACCCTCATTTGTCACATGATGTCGAACCTTGTCTATTTTCGGGGCCGACCCTCCTCTGTCGCATGGTGTTGACCCTCATCTGTCGCACGATGCCGAAACTCATCTGTCGCATGCTGCCAACCATCATCTGTCACCAGTGCTGACCCTCATCTATTGCACGGTGTCGAACCTCATTTGTCGCATGGTGCCGACCCTCATCTGTCACCAGCAACTTCATGCCATAGCTAGCCTCAGGGTTCCCACTCTAAATAGGCTCAATTCCAGAATAGTTTGCTCCTCAAGCCAAGTGTCGATACATCAACTACAACGTATTCCCATGTTGATGTATCCCAAAGTTCCTTCTCGTCATAAGGAGACCAACGCGATAGAAGGTGCATCAATCTGACGTCCGGTCTGAGAGTTATTGGCATTTCTGTTCCGAGGGCCTGGTTTGATTGAGGTTCAATTCTACCCAACTGTACCCCAACTGCATCCAACCATAAAGTGGCCTATTCCAAAAGAACCGTCCCGTTTCAAGATTTCCGACACCAAAGACAGTTCTTCAATCGGACACACGCTGCCCATGTTATGAGCGAAAAGGTAAACTCTGGTCAAACAGGTCCATGTCGGGTCCGACACAGTTGGACTGACCCGGCCCTAACCGGTTCGGGTCAACCTGACCCAACCCGGGTCCAGACAGGGGTCCGACATGGTCTGAGGGTCTGACCCGGCCCACCGGAACCAGCTTAGCCCACCGGAACCAGCCAGGCCCGCAAGAAGCGGTCTGGCCCGCAGTGGTGGCCCGACCCGCGGGCTGACGCTGGTGGCCCAACCTGAGAGGGATAGCAGGGGAAGCCCGCCTAGCATGGGTGGCCTGAGGTTGGTGGTGCCCTATGTGGCCCACCCTAGCCATGTAGGCGGGGGGTGACATGCCACCTGTCTCCCGAAAGGAACCGACGCCCGGCGTCGGTCTGGTAGCCCGCGAGACCCAGGAGGGTCCCTTCTCGTCTGGCTGGCCAAGCGGCCAGCTGCGACTGCTCCGCTAGTGGCCGGCCCAGTCGACCCACTCTACTTCACCGCTGTGGCCCCTCTGGTTGTGGCACGGCGATGTTGTGCCCCTCCGGCCACCTGGAAGCCACCCGTGTGCACCGCTGCGGCCCGGGGTCGCGACCTATTCTTTCGCATAGCGCAACAGTGTCGTTCCCTTCCGGGGACCTGGTGGCCCTGCGCCACCGGCATCCATCGTGGCTGCCCTGATGCTGGTCACCATTCCACCACGACGACCCATCAGCCGCAGCCCACTCCTCCGGCTACGCCATTGCGCCACCATCGCCATCAACAATTGAGGAATAGAGGAGGGGGTCCGGGTCGTGTTCGTTTGGCCCACACCCTCCACGTTATGGTGATAACAATCAACTAAACATAAACCAAGATTGAATGATGAAGAACGATAAAAAAATCAAACTCGAATCCCCTACCATGTGGTCGTTGACGGAGGAGAGTTCGGAAAAGAGGAAGTTGATGACGACGTTCATCACGGTTGGCTCCTTCTCTTTTGACACGGTTGAAGTTCGTCGAAGACAAAGAGGATTATTCTCATTGACGGAAGGTGGTTCTTCCTCTAAGATTCCTCCCCCAAAAATGAAGAAGAAGAATCCACCCAGTCCTCACCTGGCCAACCCAAAAATCCTCTAAAATTAATAGAAAGTGGCTCCAACTTTGTCACACCATTAAAGACTTCATTAATGAAATCTTTAATTAATCAAGGGGTTCACATGAATTAATGTGTGGTTTAGTAGACCCCACATTAATTCAAATGGATTTGAAATTCAAAAATAAAATTCAGTTCATCAATTTTATTTTTATTTCACTTCCATTTTAAAAACAACTGCGGGGGAATAAACTCAACATACAATCTCACCCGAACTCAACTGAGGTGAAGGTCTCACTAAGAAATCACCGGCGCTGTGAGTTCAACTATTCCCTCAGATCTCAATTTCGAGCACCGATTCAAAAGTTATCAAAACCCGCTAAAAACACACTAAACGCACTTAGAAACTTCGGAAAAACATTCTGATAACTATGGGCCTCAAGATCATGTGTCGTCAGAAACTGGAAACTCGAAAAAATTCCATATAATTTAAAAAAAATTACATGGGAATTTCTGGGACTTTACAGCCTCATATTCTAGGGAAATATTTTTCATAAAAAATTATGCATTTTGGATGATATTAATGTTTTTTAAATTATTTTTTTGGAATATTTCCCTATTCTTATAATGGATTTTTATTCCAACAACTAATTTCTATATCCCACAGATATTATTTTACTTGAAAATATTTTTTTTATCTAAATTTATTATTTAGATTTCGTTATTTAAATTTATGGAATTTAATTTATTACGCAACTAATCATGTATGTTTTAGTCAATGTTATTTAAAATAGTTCAAAATATTTTTCAATCAGTTCAAAATAAATAGTTTTATACTTCACAAGAAATCTATATTTGATAAAATTCATTTATTTTATTGGATACAATATTAATAATTTATTTCAAATAAAATTTTATTCTTTAACATCCCAGGTAAATAAAGAATATGAAATTTTCATATTTATTAATATTTTTAAATTAATTGTTAAAATTAATTTAATGGAGATGCTATGTTTGATGGCATACCTGATACACAACAACAGATTTCTTTAAAATTTTACGTTGCACACAACATTGTGTTATAATGAAAAAATTAATATTATATTATTTTAAATTGTAGTTAATGCCTAGCCGTTGAATTTGGAGGAATGGGAAGATCAAACTACAATATGAATATTCATGTTTTTAAAAAGTTTTTACATTTATCCCAAAATTTTGGAGGCTTAAAATAAGAAATAATTCGATTTTAAGCATAAATACTCTAACATTTATTAAAAGGTCAATTTACCGCCTTTTGATGGAGAACAATCATAAAATATTGTATTGGTCACTTTTATATGTTCTATTTGACAAAATAAAATTCTTCTTTAGAATTGAAACATCAAAATTTACTTTGGGTACATTTTTGGAAATTTACTTATAAAAATTATTTTTTGATGAATAGTTAAAAATAGTGTATTTTAATTCAAAAATGTATTTCAATATATTTTATTTATATGGTTAGATTATCTTTTTAATTGGTTTTAAGTTTAATTAGATTATATTTTTACCATTTAATCTAATGTTGGTCATTGGAATTAATTTCACTTTGAAATTGGGCATAAAAAGTGTCAGTCTTTTGATATATATTTTTTCTAAAAAACACACTATTGGTTTTGTCAAGGGAAATTAATATTAAATTAATTAATGTAACTTCTATGTTTTGAATTTTTTTAAATAGATATTTTTTTTTAATTTGGAATATCAAATATATATTAGGATGAATATTTGGTATTTTTATGAAAAAATCAACTTTTGATTAATAGCGAAACCACAAAGTAGTCATTAAAAAACCGACTTTTTCATTTAAATGAAATTTTACCACTTCTATGAATTGAATATAAAAAATAAAAAAACATGGTTGTTATTAATACGTAAAATGTGGTTCAATAAGATGAAAATATTTTTTTGGTAAATAATAACTTTTGACTTTTATTTACCACAGTTAAAGGTAAATAGGGTAATTCTATGTAAAAACAATATTATAATAATACAAAATTATCTTAACACTTGTCCTAACCTTATTTTATTGGTCATGGCCGACCATGGGCATCTTTGGGTAAATTTTGGGGCCCCATGGAGCCACATGGGAGTGATAATGACACTTTATTTTAATTAACTTAATATAAAGGAAAAAATTACATAAGAAAATATCTTTTAGTAAATTAATTTTTATGTGGAGTTATATAAGTTATCATTTCGACTATAAATATTCATTGGAAAGTTAAAAATCTTTCCTACATCAGGGTACATTTTTTATAATTTTTATACATCAAATAAATAAAATTAATTATGACACAAAAATGAGGAAGTGTTTACCTCATTAGTAAATCATTTAAATAAATAAGATTCTAAATATTAAAATTAAATCCAAAACTAGTAAAATTCTAATTTGATGAATTTATTTAGACTTTAGGTCATCTTATCTTTGACCTTAATTAGTTTTTGACCTTTAGAAACCGAACATAATTCTATAATAAAATAATATTTTCACACTTTCATAAATAACCCCTCCTCCCCCTTATTAAAAGTACTCACCTATACCCCCTTCCACAAACCTCTCAAAACCATTGATTCATATAAAACCTACCCAAATAATCTCTCACTATACCTCTCCTCCTCCTAGAATCATTATGTTAGGCAGAAGGTACTTCAAGAAATTGTTTTGGTACAAAGCAAAGCGAGTAACCCAAATTAAAGTAAACCGTTTCTCTTAACTTATTTTCTTTTCTTTTACTTCTACAAATCATAAAATCTTTTTATTCCTTTCTATTAAAACAAAACTAGTATCCTCAATTTACTAGGATGCTTTTATGAGAATTATTTGAAGTACACTTACACACACCTCCATCTTATGTTTAGAAAACATACTATTTCTTTGGATTGAAAACTAACGCCTCACGAAACGATCATTGTTCAATTATCTCCTACCACATCATATGGCGGCCATTATGATGAAAATGTATTTATATATGATATATATTATGTTTATGTTTTCTTTATGCTTTTGTATTTATAATTTATAGCATACCATTATGGATTCTATTATGAGTAAACAAGATAATTTCATTTGAGGAAGTGCGGACTACCGGACCCTCAATGTGATATTACTCCTTCATACCATACGTTGGACATATAAAGGATGGATTTATTAAAATTATATTAGATATTATACTGGAATAATAATATACTTATGTATCATTATTTTTTCATTTAATTCAAATATTAAATAGAAATGAAAGTATCAATTATGTGTACGTACGACTTACCGTCTCCATGAACGGTGCATTTCATTTCTTATCTCTAAATTTTATGTACTTTTATAAATATGTATATATAGTGGATATATATGATATATTTGATATCTAAATCATTAATATGATTCTGGAGATAATTTATTCTTTACCAAATGGACAAATTGTAATGATAAGGTGTTCATCTTTTACTCAGGTTACAAATAAAGACAAAACGGCCATTATTAACTTAAATGATTACATATTGTTTATAACATCATAATAAGTGGTATAAAAGAAATAATAAACTTGAAAATGTGTTCTTAATCAAGTATTAATTAACTTAGGTATATTATTATTGAAAACAAGGAACAAACAAGTCATGTCGGACAAGATGTAATGGGTTTCTTATCTAACTTTTAATTCCATGACATCTCCATTGTTCACCACATATTTATTTCTTGTGGTGTATTGTGTACTATCATTGGATATATAATATCATGATTATTTTATATTCATGGTATTATGTGATTAATTTGGTGTTTATTAACTTTTTTTCACACGACTCGATTGATTACAATGTGTTATGGGGGTTTCATCTCACTTTTTATTCCCGTGAGATTAATGCTATATTTGCCAATATTTCCTTTTGTGTGGTGTATGTACTTCCCATGATTGTATTAATTTTTTAATATACTTAAATTTATGGGTATTTAAATCTTCATTTTATGATCCTTCTTTCATGGGTTGTATGTTTCTTGAGTTACCAAATCATTATGGGAACGTTTCACCATCCTCTTTTTAAAAGACTTGTTTTTGTTATGTCTTTCAATTTACATCTCATAATGTTGGGATATGTTCTTATATATTTTTATTGGTGTAAATTTTATGTCCAAGTGATGAGATACACTTTTCTCTCTCATCAAAATTTTATTTGAATTTTAAAGTGATGTCATTAGGCTGTTGAATTTCTGTAAGGATATTTCTTAACCGAATTTCAATTCATTGGGATAAAATTATACTTCTTGATTATGTCATGTTAAAAATATGTGTAAATTACCTATGATTGTTTCACACTTAATATCCAATTATATTGAGTGTATTCTTAGTTTTCACACATAATTATGTAATTTATTTATGCTTAATCTAATGATATCATTTTTATAAGAGATTTGATCTCAATTTACATTCCATTGAGACTTCATTATTGCTATGCACTAATTCACTTTTATATGGTGTATATACTATCTTCTAAAATATCATATCAGAAATACCTTTATTCTCATGATATTATAGTGTTTGGATTAAATTTTATTCCTCAATTATTTGTATACAAGTGTCTCCCATTTATTTAAGAGCTCTTTAACTAAAATAATTTTTTAAAGATTTATTCGACTAAATAATTCTCATTAATATATAAGTTTTCAAAATGGGTTTTATGATTTATTTATATGTATATTAATGTTTTAAATTTAAAATTCCTTTAAAAGATTCAATGTGGTATGAGACACTTTGATTCAAAAATATCTTTATTAAATGTTTTAAATGGTTTTGAAAATTATTTTGACAATGCATTGATAATTTCAATATATAGAAATGATATATTGTGATTGGAATGAGGAAATGTTATCTTTATTTTATTATTTTATTATGTGTTATGAATATTTTATAGTTATTTGGAATTTCTTACGTATACAAGTGGTTTTGTTATAAACCTAGTGCAGGTTATCCAGAGATAGCTCTCCAATTCATTGGGTAACGTGACAGAGGTAAACGTTAATGTTTCTCCTAAGAGATTTAAGGAATATACTGTGATAGGTATTCCAAATGTGACTCCATATTTAGCTGAGATAGCTAAAATGTAATTATGTTATGAATTCCATAAGTCACCTTTATGATTTATGATTTTTGTGTGTCATTCATAAATCTTATGATTTCAAAAGGTATGTTATGATTGAAAAGTATGGCTTTATTGATTTGTATTTAATGATGGTATAATGTTTTCCTTCTTTATTTTATATCCCTTACTGAGCTTTTTATTCTCATTCCATTTTTTTTAATTTTTTTCCATCAGACTTAAAGATGAATAGGGTCAAAGATGGGATCATGGAAATGTCATGCAGTCTAAAACATGGAACTAGGAATGTTTCTTTTTAAGAGATTTTATTTTATAAAACAAATGGATATTGAGTAGTAGTGTCTACATGAAATTTTCCAGTTGATATGTAGTAGTTATGGTCTAATTTTCTAAATCTCTAAACCTGGAAAGATCCTCAATATGATTTCACAACATAATTCATGATTATGTAATGTTTAAGGCCGGGTCATTATAATTGGTATCATAGGTTGGTTTACATAACATTATAGGTTATGTTGTTATTTAATCATAAGATACATAATTATAATGGTTAGCATATTAGAAAGAGTCATAGTTTTTTAGATAAATTTTATGAGATTAATATTTCATGAAAAAGTATGTTTTAGTGTTTAAAATCCTCAAAAGATAATATTTGATGATTTTACTGCTATACTCACACTGAACTTTTGGGTTTTAGTCAATGGATGGATCTAGCATGCACCAAAGTAATTGTGGATGTGATGAAATCTTTGATGGTTTCTTGAATGAGCAACAAAATGAAATGGGATCTAAAATTGGAACTCTTGTGGTTATTCTCAACCAACTATTTGGAGTCATGTTTGACGACCTGGTCCTTGGTGATTTTTATAAAGCATCATATATGCGAGAAACAAATCCAAATGGGTGTTCAGGTAATAATCATAATGTTAAGTATATTCGAAAACTGATGTGTCAATAATGTGGAATTAAACACATAAGAAAATGTTTTAATGGGATGGGAATATGTTATATATGTGGAAGTGATGTTTATAAGGCATGGACATTCCATGAAAAAAGAAGCATTCATTTGACTCTTGGAAAGGGAAAGATGTTTTTTCTGAGGGATTAATTGAATGTCATAAATGTAGTGTGCATGGTCATTAACAAATAAATGTCCTACAAAAAATTTTTGGGAATGGGATGACTAGGATTGTACAAATATATATTTACCAATACCCAATTCTATCCTGATTGAGGATGTAGAAACAGACAATGACCAATGAATGGTATGGATTATTTCTTAACATCTGTTTTGGTATTATTGAATCTTAGGATATGATTCATGATTTTGTTTATAGGAAAGAAGTATTTTAGAATATGTTACAAAGGAATGGTTAATGGTTCATGAAGAACATTGAATGAGTATGAAGTCAAAATATAAAGGATTCAAGAGTTATGGTAGATTTTACGATGGTGAAATGCTTAAAAGTATAAAGGATCTTTTGATGATGGGATTACATTAGAAGACTTTTTATAGTATATGTAACCCTGAAGATTGATATATGAAAAGTTTATTCAAGGAATAATTATCTTTTCTTTTGTGGATATTGTTATAAAGAACCATTTGGGTTTATATGACCCTTGAATTTGAGGCAATTACATGTTAATAAATTTTGGGATGAAAAATGAAAGTTATTAGATAAACTTTGGGGTTAAAATATGTTATGGTTATTTTTGATTAATTTATCTATTTTTTGGAATGTTATAAAATTATATAGTTTTTTAAAAAGGACAACACACAGACCACGTGACAACCCGTCATGTCAGATAAAGCTACGAGAATCGAACCCACAACCAATGTGCGATTGAGATTTATCACCAACCACTGGACTACGTGAAGTCCCTAGTTAGTATGAAAAATCCTTTTAGTTAGATGATTTTATGAATAAATAATAAGTTAATTTTATGTTATATATGGAAATTATTATCCTCTCATGGAGAATATGTGATTAGGTTAATTACTTTTCAATATGAGACATTAAGAGTAACTGATGTTATTTAGAGATAAATATTGAGATTTTTCTTGGAAGACTATCTGATTAAATCCTTCTGAGATTTGGGTTTCAATCATAGGTTGGATTACTTTGAAGAATTTTATAGACAGTTGTTTGTTGAATGGTCTTGGTTGAACATTGGGTATTGTTTGACAAAATTTGGAGATTAAGAGTAGTTTTTCTTTTTGTAAAAGATTATCCTTTCTGGGGATTATCAGATCTTCTACTAACCAATTTTGGTTTTGATTGATTTCTAAAGATAATGGAAATATATAGTTCATATTTTTTAGATTATGTGATACTCTAGAAGTTGATTCTATCACTTCAGTTGTGACCAAGTCATCTTGAATAATTACCGCTTTGAGAAAAGATGAGTCTGTGGTAGAATTTTATTAAATGATGACACTCTATATAAAAAGTAAATATATTTCCTTACGATATTTGTCTAGTTATTAATAAAATTCATCCAATCTATGAAATGAATATTGAAGTACAAAATTTATAATCTCAATTTTATCATCAGACTTTTAATCAACCAATAATTTATTGTATTGTGGTGGTTAACATTCCATTATCAAGTTCTCTATCACTCTTTATTAATCTATGAGAGTTAGATTCTCTTTTGTATTTCATGGAATCCTAGTATCTATTGTATCGGGTGACTTTTTTATATATCTTTATTTATTTAAAATTGAAATTTTTATTGACCCTTTTTCCGATGTGGGACTTTCAATGATGTTTCCGAGCCCAAATTTAAAATTGCAAGGAAGTAATTCCCAAAAGGGGGGAAGGATGTAACATCCCAGGTTAATATAGAATATGACTTTTTCATGTTTATTAATATTTGTAAATTAATTATTGATTTTACTTTAATGGGGATGCAATGTTTGATGGCGTACCCGATACACAATAACAGGTTTCTTTGAAATCTTATGTTTCACACAACATTGAGTTATACTAAAAATAACAATATAATATTATTTTAATTAGTAGTTAACTCCTAGCCATTTTATTAGAAGGAATGGAATGAACTAACTACAATATGAATATACATGTTTAATAAATGTTTTTACATTTATCCCAAAAAAATAGAGGCTTAAAATAAGAATGAATCTGATTTTAAGCCTAAATACTATAATATTTATTAAAAGGTAGATTTGCCACCTTTTGATGGAGAACGCTCTTTAAATATAGTATTGGTAACTTTTATATGTTATATTTGGCAAAATAAAAATCATCTTTAGAATCTGAACATCAAAAAATACTTTGGGTAATTTTTTGTATTTTTCTTTTAAAATTCATTTTTGATGAATAGTTAAAATATTGTATGTTAATTCAAAACTATCTTTCAATTTAATTTATTTATATAGTTATGTTATCTTTTTAATTGGATTTAAACATTAACTAGATTATATTTTTACCATTTAATCCAATGTTTTTGATTGGAATTAATTTCACTTTGAAATTGGGTATAAACAAGTGTCAATCCTTTGATAGAGTTTGTTTCTCAAAAACATGCCATTTCTTTTGACAACTAAAATTAATTATAAAATAATTAATGCAACTTCTATGTTTTATATTTTTTAAAATATCCAAAAAAAATTAATTCGGAATATGAAATATATATTAGGCTGATTTTTTGTATTTTTATAAAAAAACGTCACTTTTTGATGAATAGTGAAACCACTATGTAGTAGTTAAAAACTGACTTTTTTATTTAAATGATAATTTATCACTTTTTTGAATTGAATTTTGAAAATATGAAATACATGGTTCTTATTAGTATATAAAATTTATTTTAATAATATGAAAATAATTTTTTTAGTGAATATTAACTTTTGACTTTTATTTACCACGGTTAAAGGTAAATAGGGCAATTTAAGGTAAAAATAATATTATAATAATACAAAATTTCCTTAACACTTTTCTTAACCTTATAATATGAGTCATAAACTACCATGGGAATCCATGGGTCTATATTGAGACCCCATGGAGCCACCTGGGTGAGATAATGACACATTATTTTAATTAACATAAAGTAAAGGAAAAATTGAGAAAAACCAATATATTTTAGTAAATTAATTTTTACATGGGGTCATAGAAGTTATATTTTAGACTATAAATATTCATTAGAAATATAATTTTTTTTCCTACATCATGGTTTTTTTTTAATTTTTATACATCAAATAAATAAAATTAAATATGACACAAAAATGATGCGGTGTTTACCTCATTAATAAATCATGTAAATAGATAAGATTATAAATATTAAAGTAACATACAAAACCTATACAATTCTTATTATATGAATTTATTTCAATAATGATACATTTATCATCGACCTTAATGAGTTTTTTACTTTTAGAAACCGAAAAGCAATCTATAACAAAATAATACTTTCACACATTCCTAAAGAACCCCTCCTCCCCTTATAAATAGAGCTCACATATAAGCAATTCCTCACACCATTAAATCCCCCTGGCTCATCCAAACCCTACCAAAATAATCTCTCAAGATCCCTTTCCTACTCCTAGAACCCTTACCTTATGCAGAAGGTACTTTAATAAGTCTTTTGGGTTCAAACCCAAGGGAGTTACCCAAATTAAAGGTAACAATTTCCCTTTACTTATTTTCTTTTATGTTACTTCTACAACCCATAAACTCATTTTATTCCATTATTTTATAACAGAAATAGTATCCCCAATATACAGGGATGCTTTAATGAGATGGATTCTAACTACACTTACACACTCCTCCATCTAATGTGTAAAGAACATACTGTTTCTGTGGATGGCAAACTAACGCCTCACGAAACGATGATTGCTCAATTATCTTGTACCACCTCATATTGTGGCCATTATGATGAAACTATATTTATATATGAAATATATTATGTTTATGGTTTTTTTAACCTTTTGAATTTTTAATTTTTAACATAACTTTATGGTTTCCATTATGAGTAAACACGATAATGTCACCTGAGAAAGTGCGGACTACCTCCCCCTCAAAGTGATATGAATCGTTCATACAATTCATGGGACATATAAATAATATTTTTTTGAAATTATATATTATATTATACTGTAATTATAATATAACTATGTATCATTATGTTTTCATTCAATTAGAATCTGAAATATAAGTGAAAGCATTGTTCATGCGTACGCACGACTTACCATCTCCATGAACGGTGCAATTCATTTCTTATCTCTAAATTTTATGTACTGTCATAAATACATATATATACTATATATATATATATATATGATATATATGATATATAAATCATGAATATAATTTTTGAGATAATTTACTCTAGACCACAAGGAAAACATGTAATTATAATGTGTTAATCTTTTAATCAATTACCAAAAATCGACAAAATGACCATTAATAAATAAAATTATTACATATTGTTTATAACATGGTAATAAGTTATATAAAAATAATAATAAACTTGATAAAGGGTTCTTAATCATGTATAAATTAACTTAATTTTATTATTCAGGATGAACAATGAACAAACAAGTCAAGTCAGACCCATTGTAAGGGGTTTCTTATCTCAGATTTAATTCTATGAGATTTCCAATGTTCGCCACTAATTTATGGATTGTGTTGTATTGTGTACCACCATTTTATATATATTATCATGATTCTCATTATATTCATGGTATTATGTGATTAATTTGGTGCTTATTATCTTTTTTTATACGACTCGATTGATTACAATGTGGTAAGTGTTTTTCATCTCACCTTTTTATCCCCATGAGATTCATGCTATATTTGCCACAATATCCTTTGGGGTGGGGTATTTAATGAAAATGATTTTATTCATTTCATAATATACTTAAAACTATGAATATTTACATATTCATTTTATGATCCTTCATTCATGGGATGTATGTTTCGTGAGTTACGAAATCTTTAAGGGAACCTTTCACCCTTTTCTTTTTAAAAGAAATATTTTTTGTTATGTATTTTTATTTTCATATTTTAATGTCGAGATATGTTCATATATATCCTTAATGGTGTAAATATTATGTCCCAGTGATGATTTACCATTTTCTCTATCATCAAATTATATTCTGAATTTTAAAGTGACGCCTTAAGGCTGTCAAATATCTGTAAGAAAACATCATAACCCAATTTCAATTATTTGGGATAAACTTATACTTCTTGATTATTTCATTTTATAAATATGTGTGAATGTCCCCTGATTGTTCCACACTTAATAAGAACTTATATTGAGTATATTCATATTTTTCACACATAATTATGTAATTGATTTATCCTTAATCTCAGGATACCGTCTTTATTAGAGACTTCGTCTCAATTTACATTCCCTTGAGAATTAATTATTGATATGCGTCAATTATCTTTAATATGGTGTATATACTATCCTCTGGAATATTATATCATGAATACCTTAATTCTCATGATATTATAACATTTTGATTAAATGTTATTCCTTTATTATTTTTATTCAAGCGTCTCTCATTTATTTAGGAACTCTTTAACTTCATTATTGATTTAAAGATTTATTCATCTAAATATTTCTCATTAATGTCCACGTTTTCAATTTTTTTAAGGATTTATTTATATGGACATTAATGATTTAAAATGTTAATTCCTTTAAAAGATTTAAAGTGGTATGGGACACCTTGAAACATAAATCTCTTTATTAAATCTTTTAAATGGTTTTGAAAATGGTTTTGACAAAGCATTGATTATGTCAATATCTTGAAATAATATATTGTGATTGGAATATGGAAATGTTATCTTCCTTTTATGCTTCTGTTATGTGTTATGAAAATGTTATGGTTATTGAAAATTGTTTACGTATATGGGTGGTTCCATGATAATCCTAGGGTGGGTGATCCCGAGAGAGATTTATAATTCATTGTGTAACGTGATGGAGGTAAATGTTAATGTTTCTCCTAAGAGATTTAGGAAATATACTGTAATGGGTATTCCAAATGTGACTCCCTATATAGTTGTGACAGAAATAATGTTAGTATGTTAAGAATTCCATAAGTCACCTTTATGATTTATGATTTGTGTGGGTTATTCATAAATCATATGATTTCATTATTAATGTTATGATTAGAAATTATGGTTTTATTGATTTGTATTTAATGACGGGCTAATGTTTTCCTTCTTTATTTTACAACCCTTACTATGCTTTTTTATGCTCATCCCATGTTTCTGAAATGTTTTCCACATGACTTAAATATGAATAGGGTCAAGGATGGGATGAAGGAAATGTCAAGTTATCAAAAACATGAACCTTGTTATGTGTATTTTTAAGAGTTTGTATTTTATAAAAAGATGAATAGTAAGTAGTAGTGTCTACATGTAATTTTCAAGTTTATATGTAATAGTTTTGTCCTAATTCACTAAAACTCGAAACCTGAACAGATCCTCAATGTTTATACTTGACATAATTCAATATTATGTAATGTTTAAGGCCAGGTCCTTATATATTAAATCTATTTTTACTTATTTTATTCTAGAAATTATATATATTCAAGTTTCAATTAATAATTAATAATATAAAATTACAAATTATAATTTCCTTTAATATATTTTTTAATTTAATATTTTCATAAATCAATGTAATTTTATCTAGATATCATTATATTGGGTAATTAAAATTACATCTCATTTCTATCACAAAAACATTTTTCAATATAATTTTAATATTATTATTTTTAGATGACTGGTGCGAACTTTTTTATTTTCATATATAATTTCCTAAATGGATTATATTTCATGATATAATGTTATGATCATCCTATATATTGGTTTTTATATGTGGAATACCCTTGGAAAAATATATTTCTATTTTCTAGGACTTCATATGTTCATGTAATGTAATTTTTTTAGGAATATTTAGGGAAACCATTCTCGTTCAAATAGTTTTTTATATATACGGATTTTTTATATTATATGGAAAACATATATTTGGATAAAAATGTATGATGTCCTATATCACAATCCAAATAAGTTTTTTAATATTATATATCACGTGTTAGTTAATAATGGGAATAATTAGATTGTTCAAAAAGGTATTAGAATGGTGGGTTTTCTTTCATTTTCAAGGGTGTAAATGATGGGTTTGTTCTCATAAAAGAGGGAATAAATAGTTTTCTAACATGTGATTCTCAATATGTATTTTTTTGAAAAACATTCATGTTAATTATATATTTATGAAAAATTTATATAATTTTCTTCGTGTTAAGATATGTTTTCAAGATGAAAATTTATTCCCTAAACTACTATATTTCTATGTATTTTATCAGGTAATGATGTGTTTTACCTTATAGAATGTTTTTTAAACACTATTTATCATGTTTCCAAACCCTAGGTTTTGAATATGATTATATAATTTTTAATTTATACTAGTGGTTAAGAAGAATAAAATAATGTATAATTTTATTCATGTGAAAGGAAATTATTTTTTTATACAGTTATTATACATGTGGGTAAACATTTTTTCCATTTAATTGAGTGACTACTATGAGATATAAAATTTAAATTATTATATTAATGTATTATTTAATTTATGGTTTTCTTGTGTCTATTTTGCCCCCAGTATAATACCATATGTTTTGTGATTAATTCCAAGATGAACATTAGTGACTCTTATTGATCTTGAAGGGATGTAAATAATATGTTTAAAATGGTAATTAATAATAGATGTTCAAAATAAAAATACATGTGATGTAACATAACCCATATTCTAACATGTAAAATTTTTTCAAGAAGAAACAAAACCTTCTTTAATGAAATGATGATAGATTTAAAATATAGATTCGATATGAATCAAGATAATAAATTGCATAGAGACACAAATACACACACTAATGTGATGGTATAAAAGTACATTTAGTTAAAAAAATCATCATATTGTATTTTTCTTTAACTTCATGAAACACATGAATTATGAATTCCAATTCTCTATGTCAATGGTTGATATAAAATATCAATGAGAAAAACTTATATAATCCATTTAGAAAGTAATGTCTTATAGTATTACTATTATTGAGTTGTTTTTTGAAAATTATGTTGTGTGTGGTGAGATTGTTATTCATTAAAAAAGAACATATTATTTTATTCCATTTTTATGAATCCAATAGTTTCATTAATATAATTAAAATATAAAAAATGGTACAACCATATGGTTTTAGAGTAGTTGAAGATTAAATATATAATATTATTATTCTATAGAATATCATCAAAATCTACAATAATGGTTTTTCCCTAGAGTTTTCCTATATAAAACATTTATTCATAATCTGGGGAAGGGAAACCTAAGAAAGGGTGAGATTAAATTCTTCGTAAGAGTTAACAAAAGAGATGAATAAGAATAAATTTATGTATAAGATTAAAAATCATTCCTTTTTCATATTTTTTTCTTGATAAGTCATAAAGTACCTAATTTGGAAAAAAATATTCCTTTAAAAATATTTATTAAAAATTAACAGTTGTTTAAATATGAAATTGAAAATTTATATAAGAAAATAAAATAAAATATTTTATAAATACCTATTTGAAAACATGGACATGTATGTGAATTATTCCCCATTAGATATTTAAATTTAAAAAAAATCATGAGTATTAATGACATGTTAAATTTAACCATTAAAAATGTCAAATCATTGAAGAGAGAAAAGATCAAATAAACTAAATATATGTATTTTATGTTAATTAACATAAAATATCATGAATTAAAAAAATTAACAAAAAATAATTTTCACATAATCGTATAATTACATAATCAATGAAATAATAGAATAACCCCAATGAATAAAAAATTAGTTAAAAATTCGTGTACCTCTAGGCTGGAATTTGTTATTTTCCAATTTGAAACATCATGAATATTAAATAAGAATTTATTATATATTTATTACAATACCATATATATATCATATCATGAACTATTTTTTATAATATTTTATCACTAATTTTTTAATAAATTGTCATTAAAATCACTCCTCTAGTTGATAAATGCTTTGTTTTCTTAACATGTTTCAGTTTGGTAGACTTATTTCCTATATTTTGATAATAGTGCCATAAATTAAAAAAAATAATCATGAATTAAAAATAAATTATATTCATTGTATACATATTTATATTCATTCATAAAAAGTATATTTTCAAAATGAAATACACCGCTAATGGATACAGTAGGTCGTAAGTATGCACAAGCGATACATTCACATTTAGATTGAAGAGATAGAGGGCCTATATTGGTATTTTAATAATTATAATAACATTTTATATTATTTACTAAATGTAATATGTAATTTTATGTTGAAGGTAATATAATTAGATGAGGTAAGGAAGAGTATTAAAAGAATGTGATCAGTTATATGAATTACTACTTCCTCAAATGGTTTCTTTTAAACCTCTTATAATTTAATATTAGAATGGTATTTTTTGATGTATATAACCTCTATTATGCGTCTAGAATGTTAATAAGAGAAATATTTATGGAATTTTTAAGATATATAGAATAATGTTATGTGAATAATATGGGGAGGAGTTTTTTATTATTGAGTTGAGTTGCAGTTTGGGAAACACTCAAAATATTATATTATTATAAATTATTTTAATGTTAAAATGGATTGAACTGATTTATTTTGAATATCAGTTAAACAGTTATCAAAATAAATTCTAACAATAATTTGTAAACATTTTTGTCACATTATTACCCATATAATATAGCTTTAACCCATATTTAACTAATTTGAGTCTTACTTAGACAACATGGATTCTACTACATAAGGGTATATATTCTTACGATAAAATGAAAAAATGCACATAAAAGGATATTTTGTGAAAAAATAAAATATTATCCCACTAATTTGGAAATTTATAATTATTACGAAATTTATATCATTCATAGATTTTTAATTATTTTAATGTACTATTATAGTCAATTATCAAACTATTCATTACGTTGAGTTTTAATGATATTAAAATAGTATTATATCATTCGTAAAAAAATTAATATATCCCCAATATTTCATGATAATCTATAAAAATAATAAAGAAATTAATTATCACAATTTATAATATTTTTATTTTATTAATATCATTTATTTGGTATTTATGTTAATACAATAATTACTACATCATCAATGTGTAATTATTTAAGTTTCATATTTCATTACAAAAAATTATATAACAATTACAATTATATAGATAAATATTTTAGAATTAAAACTACTATTTAAAATCGAAGTTATATTCTAGTTGCCTCCATATTAAAAATGATATATTTTTACAGTTATGAATATTACATCTTTGACTTTTCATGAAATAAAATTTTATAAATGTTACAATATCATCCATGTTTTACCAAAATAAAATATAATAAAAAAATATTATGTACATAAAAATTGACATTTTGAATCATCATAGAATACATTTATTTCATCTGGACACAATTTATATTTAACAAAAATTAAGTGACATTTTGTTCCTTAATTTGATTTAAATGTTATACATGTTATTTTCATTAATGGTGTACATTAAATAAATCAATATAAATAATTATATATTATGTGTCATAAAATATTCATCCCATAATATTTGGTCATGTTTGAGTGTAATTTTATAGTCACTATTACTTTATTTTTTACATAAATGACATAATTTACCCTTTATTATGGAAACAAAAAATTTTCAAGGTTATTATTAATTATGGACAAAAATAAAAGGGATCGATTTACAAGTTTTGAACATTAAAAATTAAATTATTCCATCCATTTTTTAAAATTAAAAATATATGATTTTTAAAAATGAATTGAAAATAAAATAGGAAAAACTCCATGGAAAACATTTTAACCGAAAAATGAAATTTTAAAACTAAAAATGTTTTTATAATAGATTTATATATATAATCCATTTGAAAAATTTTAAATGTATTAGTGAAAATAGTATTTTAATTAATCTAAATTTATAATAAATCAAAAACATAATTTGAACTTATAATGAAATTAAAAGAAAATGATGTTTTCCAAAAAATTCGATATATTCAATTTTCATAGAAAATAATTGCTTTCAAAAAATTATCAGAAATTAATTTTATGATAATTAAAAAATATTTCATAAAATTTTAAATAAATTTATTTTTTTAAATCTTATATAACTTCTATAAATAAATTTTCACTCATATAAAGAAGAAAAACTCATTATCAAATAAATTTATCATTTTGAATAATAGAGAGACTCTCTAAAAACTTTGTTATAATTTTAATAAGCATATGACAATATATTATTTTTATTATGGACTTTATATTCCTTTCATATGTTATTTATTCATATTTATTTCTTCCAATTAAATATATAGCTTATAACTTATATATAAATTTTCAAGGATCGTCTAAACTTATTATGTCCAACACCTGCTGTCAATGAAATCATATTATTTAAACATTAATTTCATAAAAATAACATGTCGTTATACTATACAACCACTTAATTTTTTTTTTCAAATTTCATCTAGTTCATAAATGCTTTTATCATTTGTAATTTATTCATAGAAACACATAGCTTTAAATGGAGTAATAAACATCCCTTAAAAAGGGAATATTCTAAACATAATGGTTAAGTAACATAACTCATAACTAGGTTTCCGTATATGTAAAATAATAAAAAATGGATTTTAAGGAAAATTTATTCCTTGAGTAATAATATATGGTTATAGATGACTTTTTTAAGATAAGAACAATGACTACAAAACCCTTGACCAAATAGGTCGTAAAAGGATCATTGATATAATAAAAATAATAATAGTAGGACAACATTTTATTTAAAAATAGATTGAAAAACAATATTAACTGTATTCCATTTCATATGTTCAATCTAACTCAGTGGTTGTTCCTTGATCAATATCTTTTTCATCTCTAACTCCATGAAATGAAGATGAGATTATAATTAATATAGAACCAGTGCATAATAAGATCCATAATGTGATGATAAATCATTTCTTTTTTCTATAGAGGAATTATTAGAACATGTTATCCAATAAAGAAAAATCATCATATTTT
The DNA here is from genome assembly GCA_963277665.1 of Viscum album. Taxonomy (NCBI): domain Eukaryota; kingdom Viridiplantae; phylum Streptophyta; class Magnoliopsida; order Santalales; family Viscaceae; genus Viscum; species Viscum album. The sequence continues at coordinate 1,278,784,658 of OY728133.1, forward strand.
TAACTAATACATTATTCTCAAAAACTTAATCTATTATTCAATACAAACAAGTTCATAAATGTTTTCCCTTGTTAACCTTAAAGATGTTTTAAATCCAAAACAATATAAATATAGTAACAAAATTAACCTATTAGACATATCATTAATCCCATATGAATCGTGATGTATCTTATAATTATCTCATACCAACTATGAGAATACCATTATCCTATATTAAATTCAATCATGGTGAAAAACTGAATTAACATAAAATCATGGTGAAAACATGAATTATTTCAAAAAAATATTTCCTCATACCATAAATATAAAATTATATTACTTTAATCCATGATATCATAACCCATCTTGTAAAAATAACACTAATCAGTTCCATGTTCATCTATACTATCCAATTTATTTATCACAATCAATCATCTATTTATGAACATATTAAGGTTTATCATTCCCTTAAAAATGTGTTATAAAAACGCAATCTCAGTTATTTTTCATGGTCACCACTAACATTAAAAATCTACTTTCAAAAATTGAAGGACAAAATTCTCTAAACCAATCATTAGATGTTTCATTATACTATAAATTACCTAAACATCATTATTAATTAATTAAAACACATATACACTCAATCATTCCACCACATAATTTATGGACTTCACATATCCAATAGTGACCACATGAGAATTCCATTTTAATTTATCTTTATGGGGTTTCTAGCATCTATCATCATTGTTGACCATTCCATTTGGGAATTTGTAAGAATAATATCTATTTTACTTACACATGAACCAATGAAGCGTGAGAGGTTTATTTTTTATAGTGTGATATCAAATACCACCATTGGATGAATTTTTTTCATCTCATCATCAATCAATTTGTCTTTGACCTTCCCTTCCAAACATAAATCATTTTGTAGCCCTATTATATTAGTTACCTTCATGTTTCTTTTCAGATTTAAAACATTAAAGAAAAGTCGTCTTCTACTTTCCATGGTCTCTATAATTTCATTCAATTACATTTGTCATTTATTTTCAATACCATGTAATTAAGGGAGAAATCCAATATTTATCTCCACATTCAGAGGACAAGGAAAAATTTCTAAACAGAAACTTATGTCTTCTATGGACATCACCTGTTTGAGGCCTGGTTTTATGTCATTTAATAATATGTCAAACATACATTGAGGTTTGATGATAATTCCAAAATCATAACTTGAATATATAATAATATTTGGCTCATATGGAACAATGGATACATCATTATTATTTAATTATCTCAAAGAAATACTTCCTCATATTTTAATAAATAGTACAACAAATGTATTTACTAAAAAATATTTTTATTCACACATACCATTCCATGGATTCAAGTTTTTCTCATTTCATCATATTTTTGATATTATTCCACCATTGGTCTATTTTACATACATAATTATAGACAAAAAAATAAATTTCTCATGTTATGAACATTAGATAATTGAAAATGTATATTATGTGATACTTATCTATTTCAAATCCACTAGTTGTTTAGAAGACCCAGTAAAAGAATATTTATGATTCCACTTGACTGAATTATAAGAAATATGATCCCTATTTATTTAAATTGGTTGTCTAGCATGATTCAATGATTGATAAAGATGTGTGATCATAGAAACTTTATTTGTCATTCCTACCCCCACAACATTCGGTTTCTTAGGAGGAAAATAATTTCATTTCTCATTTGATTCAGTATTAACTTTTTTTCCATTAGGTTTCATCCATTGACTAAAACAGAAAATTATAGTTTGAGTAACAATAAACATTATGGTTAAACCACATCATTATGATAGATGAGGTCTAAATCATGAAACATTATACTAATCAATAAAAGTATCTATAGTATTAACCATCGTAATTCATCATCATCATCAAACCATTTGTATTTATATATAAAATTATTAATATCCCCAAGGTTTTCATAATTGTGTTCTTACACCAATCTCTAATGATTGTCTAAACCCTACACTAATTCTGATATTAAGGATCTCATATTTTCATACATAATATTGCAATATAATCCAAGATGATACTATAATGTTTTAGATTATTTTGAGATTAAATATAAAATATTAATATTTAATGGATCATATTTTACATATCTCATTAATATCATCCCCTGTAGTAATCTTTCTTAAAAAGTTGCTTCAATGTTTTGGGGATTGAAACATAAGAAATGTTGAGCTCAGAAGATAAGTGAGAGTAAAAATATGAGGTACATAATATAACATGAAAATAAGGGTATGATAACATGATAAAAACATTTGAAAACCATACCATTTATAGATAATACTATAATCTTGATTCATGGAATAAATATTAGCAGTTCATAAGATGTAGATAATACGATAATCAATGAACATGATCCATATGCGAATAACATTTCTTTAAGACATTTAATTATGGAAAATACATAAGAATATGTGATCATTTACATATTACTCAAGGCTAAATACTAGGACCATTATAGCTAAAAAATTACTTTACATAACCAGGTTCATTCCCCATTAATTCCTTATATTACGAAATCTAGTATCATTCCCATCTAGTACAATATTACAAAACCATGTTCACTCCTAATTCTTATCATGTCTATATAATCATATATAAATCATTACCCAATTATTTTGACTAAAATATAGGTTTCACCCATCACATAATTAAAACCATACAAATGTGTGCAACCTAAACACACTTCCTTCCATATATTAGAACCCATAAAATTTTATGTGTTTCATTAGTATTTCATTGTATCATAAATTATTGAAATGAAATAGAATTCATATACTTTAATAAATCAAAAACATTAAAAATATAGATAATAAAAAATAATTCTATCATTGGATCATATCACCATATAAATATAAGTAACATCAAATAATGTAGTATTATATGGAAAATAATTTATAACGGACACATGAAAATAATTCTCGAGGGAAATATCTATTCCATTTTGAAAATAATTTTTCGGTAGAAATGAAATTTCAAATTAAATATTTTTATTTTTAATGATTATTTTAATCTTGTAAATAAAACATCAAGACATTATAGAATAATTTTAGAACAAAACATCATTCATACCATATATGATAAAAAATATTCTTTTTGTAGTTTTTACCATAAAAGTCAAAATGTTCCTTGATTGTAAAAATGAAAAAAATTATAATTTGAAACCATTTAGATAAAATTCAATCAATGGTAAAAATGAATTTAAAAATTTTTATAATATTAAATTAATATTTTTGAACAAATTTTTAGGAAAAATGTAAATTAATGGGTAATATCCCCAAACATATACTTCCATATAAATAATCCATAATAATAATAATAAGATTCTGAAATTTTCATATAAAAATATGATATCATTGATGTGAGCATTAATAAAATTAATTAATTTATTTATACACTTTAAATCCACATAAAATATTTTTTTGTAAAGAATAAGTAAAAAAAAATCATTTCAGACATAATCATCGAATAATATAATCAATGAAATAATGGTTTAACCTAAAAAAGGGAAATTGAGCTAAAAATTATCTTACCAAAAGACTTGAATTTCTAGATTTTCATTAAGAAACCACAAGTATAATAATTATTAATTTATTTTAAAATTTATTACTCAACCATATATCTATAAGACAATGTATGATTTTTTGTGATATATTATCTAAAAGCACCTGTGTTTTTCAGACTGTAGTTTTGAGTTGAAATTTGAATTATATATTTTAGATGGTCATGAGGGTTAAAATAGTCTTTTCCACTAGTAGTTAATCTCATATAATTTTTTTGACCAAAATGTTGGTCCTAGAATAGGCTGTTTACCCAAGGAGAATTTTTTGGTGTAAATATGAGATTTTCAATTTTTTCATAATAATAAATATTAAATATTTAATAAATTAAATTTTAAATTGATATTACGGGTTCGTTCGATGATAAATTCTTAATGGAGTTCCAGATTTATATTGAATCTCCTCTGTTGAGTTTGAACTCTTATTTTCTCCAAGGCGAGGCATAAACTTGAGTCAGGCACTAGGGCCGGCCGAAGCCCCTTTTTCATTTCTTTTTCTTTTCATCATTTTATTTATTTCATTTATTTTCCTCCACGTTATCATGCATGACTCCTATGTAGCTCCTCCTTTTTAACTCAATCATAGATTAAAATAGAGAGAGATAATGTGGGATAGATGAAAGAGAAGAGGGGTGTTTTTTTGAATCCCTCAGCATACCAGATTGACGTACAACTCCCATGGACTATAGAATCAAGTGAAGCATCCACAGTTTCCTCACAAAGGGTGGCCCATTTTTAGAATTTCCACAAAAAAATTAAATTCGTTAGTTCTATTTTTTAACCCTATTATGGTTGTATGGGGTCCCTAGTGTCCTGATCAATTGATTTCGGGGTTTAAATGGTTGTTTTGGGTGATCTAAGGGTTTTTTGTTCAAGAAAACATGGCTACAGAGTGTGCAGTCCAAGGTGACACACCATGTGATCTTCCCATTTAGGGAAGATTAATTCTAATGGTGTACCTTCCAGGTTTCGGGTATACACTTTGTGTACTAGTACATGGTTGTGTGGCCGACTAACCGAGAATAGCTACCCATTTAAGGGTACATGTTCGGGTAGAGTACATAGCCAGGCCCCATGTGGGTACAATGCCGTGTAAAAGTTTGTGGCCTTGCCAAGTATCTCGATAGGCTAGATAAGGTACTCTATCATGTACCTTGTGTAGGGTAAACGTCGTTTTCCCACTTTACATTCAATATACCTAGGGTTTTAACACGACCATTCCAGCAGGAGTACATGCCCATGTGGTGATCTGAGGGTACAAATCATGTGCAGTCTCTATATGCCGTGTACTCTTCCTGTGTTTCCCTTTTATTTACTTTTCATATTTTTTACCTCATAGTGAGAATTAGACTCTGGAGTGTTCATTTTGGGTAGTTATCTGCATATATTGTTATGGTGGAACCCATGTAGCATTTTGGGGACTTCTAATGTGTATTTTTGGAATTTTATCTAATCTAAGAGGCCATTCATCCAGCTTTTGGATTAAGTTGTCTCCTGAGAGTAATAATTGTATTAGAAGATATGTTTTCTGTTCGAACCAACCTATTTTAGATCATAATCTAAGATGATCTATGAGTTATCTCTTATGTCTTATAAATTTGAGGACATTCCCATTTGAGGACATTCCCTCCTGGCCTATGAGCCCATGAGAATAGATACTTTAAAGGATCACATGAGATATGCGTTCACTAGTGCAGAAAACGTTATTTACGTAACCATTTTTTACGTCAGTTATATATAACCGACATGAGAATCTGTGAAACATGGTTTTTTATGTAGTTTATTTAATAACAGACATAACAAATGCGTTGAGTAGCTTTTTAACGTCGGTTATTTTAATAACTGACGTTAAAAATCATGCGTCTTCGGTTTTTACGTCAGTTATTTTATAACTGACGTAAAAAACCAAAGCGCGGGGTTTTTTTACATCGGTTATTTGATAACAGACGTAAAAATCGAGATATCTAGGCGTTTTTTACGTCGGTTTTTTTATAACCGACATGAAAAACCAAAGCGCGGGGGGGTTTTTACGTCGATTATAAAATAACCGACGTAAAAAATGAGTAATCTAAGGGTTTTTTACGTCGGTTATAAAATAACCGACTTAAAAAACATGATATCAAAGAGTTTCTTACGTCGGTTATTTTATAACCGACGTAATAAACCAAACCGCAGGGGGTTTTTTACATCGTTTATTTTATAACCGACGTAAAAAACCAAAGCGCAGGGGTTTTTTTACGTCGGTTTTCAAATAACCGACGTAAAAAACCAAACCACGGGGGGTTTTTTACATCGGTTTTCAAATAACCGACATTATAAATTTAAAAATAGTTTATAACGTCAGTTATATAATAACTAACGATATAAAACATTTAAAAATTTTAAGCCCCGTGGACTGTCATTTACGTTTTTTCGATCGATAGTCCGCCGGCTCATCTCTCTCGCGCGGTAAACCCTAATCGGCTCGTCGATTGACCTGCGTTAAACTCATTTTTGCTTCATCGTTTATCATCTTTAGTCTCCTCGGATCTATCATTTCAACTCACAACACTCAAGTAATCATTCCACGAATTTATTTCGTTCGTTTTTTTTCCGGATAGTCTATATTTTTGTTTTGCGATTTTTTTGTTTAAACTAGGTTAGATTCTTCCATTTATAACCCTATTATATCTTTTTGAATATCGTTGGCACCAGATATTTGTTTTTATCTAGAATGTCTTGTTTTTGTATTTCTTTATAAATCAAATTTTGATATATTACCTTGAATTTAATGACTCGAAATCCTCATATGTTGGAAACATATTTGGGGTTATTTATTGAAGGACTATAGCGCGATTAAGGAAAGATTTGGAATATTTCCTGATTTGACCAGTTTGAATTTCATTATCAAAAAGAAATTTTAGGTATGGTTGATTCATCCATTCATTTTATCCTATATTTCATTTAACGCCCAGGTTCATCTAACAATTTTGTAGTTGGATAAAAAATAATGTTTATGCGACTAGAGAATTAAAATAAATTATCATCATATATAGCGAATCATCCTTGTTGAGTGTGTTATCATAAAATAGGAATCAATCATCCATATTGAATATGTCTTTTTTTAGAAAACAAAAACCATTAATGTAAACCATTTATCATTCATTAATTGAACTAAAATAAATATTTACACATGAGTTATAATGGAACGTAATAAAATAAATATTTATCATTCACCCTCATAGAGTCTAATAAATCTATGATAAACCATTTTTTTTCTTTAATGGAAACAAATTCACTTTTACCCGCTTTTTATTTTTAGAAGACACTAAACTCCCTTATAATTTCACCCTTCTGGGAAGTATTAAAAATCATTATATCCCTTTAAAAAATCTAAATGTCACAGAAATATCATGCATCCATTTTGTCTTATAGGACTCTACTATAGATAAGTATACCATTTTTTATATTATTAGTTATGATAAACTCTATCATAACATCATTAATATATGTTTATAAAAATGGGAATATCACAATTCTCATGATTTTAGTTGAGAATAATGATAATGTTTTTTATTAATGATAATATAGACATGGGTAATTTTACAAAAAGAATGTGAACTCAAATAATGAATGTTACTTACATGTATTTCACAAGATTTTTTGATTTTATGTCAAAAAACTAATTGATGATCAAATACAACAAATACTTGCACCACCAACCAAAGTGAAACCAGTGTATTGTTCTATTTTAGAAATTCAGGATTCAATCAATGAGATTGTGATTTATTTATTTTTTAGAGTTTCTGAATCAAGATACTAGATTCTATTTCAAATGGGTATTTGTTTGTTTTTTGATGTTTCACGATTTTATTTGATGTAGATTTTTCTTTTTCATGGATTACTTCATAAAGTGGTCTTGGTTCATTTGATTTTGTGTTTCCTTTGACACCATCCCCCCTCAATGACTATGATCACTCATTTCCAGTTTTTCTCTAATTGTTCTCTCATACACCTTTTGGATTTGATGGTTGATTACAAACATATTTATTCAAATATTTAAGCTGGATTATATGCATTTTTCAGGATTATATTGCTGTTTTATGCCACTTTATTTATTATTCTATCCAATACTAAGACACTTTCTAGTAAGAAAAATTTCATAAGAAATACGATTGGACTCTTCATCATATTTCATGAAACGTTTTTAATAATGTCATGTTTTTTAAAAAAAATGCTATATTAATGATGTGGAAACGGTTGGTGTCTGGGGGGTGTCTAGGAGGGGTTGGGGGTGCTGTCTAGAGGGGTGGGGGGCTGTCCAGTGGGTTGGGGGTGTCCAGGGGTGGTCCAAGGGGGTGGGTGGGAGTGGGGGGCTGTCTAAGGGGGTGGGGGTGATTCTCAGGTTTACTCCATTTTCTCCAATTTTCTATCAACTATGTAGGCGGCATGGTTTTCTTTGATTCAATGAAATTTAAAACTGTTATATCTAACTATATTTTGTTTTAAAAATAATATTCAAGCATATTTTCTTAAATACCCATATATTTGTTTTATATTTTAAATTGTTTTACATTCAAATTATGATTTTTTTCATATAAACATATATTTGTATTATCTTAAAAATATATATTTTTTGTTGATATTTTTTATAGGTAATAATGAGTCGAAGATGGATTACGGAACTTCGAATGAGCAATGAATTTGAGGAAGGTGTTGATGCCTTTTTGGAATTTGAAAAATGAAATGTTCCAAGTAGTGACATTTTTTCTGTCCATGCCTGAAATGTTTGAATATGAAGAAGTTGAAAAGTAGAGAGATAAAAGATCATCTGATTTATCATGGTTTTAATCCGAGTTACAGCCCTTGGATTTGGCATGGTGAAACTGGACGGAATGTCACTGATGATGATGATTCGCAAGATGGTAACTCTGATGGAATTGAAGAAATGATTCACGATATTGTAATAGAACAAATTGAGATAGAACCGACAGTTTCACGTCTATATGGTGATGTTGAAAAACCATTATATCCTGGTTGTACAGATTTTATGGTTTTGTCGGTGGTGTTAAGATTGATTAACCAGAAGGAGAAACATGGATGGAGTGACAAAAGTTTTACAGACCTGCTACAATTGATGAAAGACATTCTTCCAAAAGATAATGATCTTCCAGATTCACATTACAAAGCCAAGAAAATGTTATGACCGATGGGATTAGGATACAAGAAAATAAATTCCTATCTGAATGACTGCATTATATATAGGAAGAAATATGAATTTCTGTCAGAGTGTCCTAAATTTGGGACATCACGGTATAAGGTGAATGAAAAATCACAAGCTGGTGTAGAAATTACAAAGCTCCCTTAAAAGGTATTTTGGTATCTTCCTATAATTAATCGTTTCAAACGTTTATTTGCTAATTCACATGATGCAAAAAGGTTAAGATGGCATGCTGAAGAGAGGGTATGTGATGGAAAAATATGTCATCCAACTGATTGTCCACAATGGAAGAAAATTGATGTGCAATATTCTACATTTGGAAATGAAATTAGAATTCTCAGACTAGGGTTGTGCACAGATAGAATGAATCCATATCGAACCCTTAGTAGCACACATAGTTCATGGCCTGTTTTATTGGTAATTTACAACCTCTCTCCTGAGTTTTGTATGAAGTGCAAATATGTCATGTTGAGTATAATGATCTCTGTTCCAAAGCAACCCAATAATGATATTGATGTTTACTTGTCACCGTTGATTGATGATTTGAAACTATTATGGGTTGATGGTATTAGGGTGTATGATTCTTATATAATGGAATATTTCCAACTGCATGCAAAAGCTTCTGTTCACTATAAATGACTTCCCAGCGTATGGGAATTTTTCTAGATACAGTGTTAAAGGGCATAAAGCATGTCCAATTTACGAACAACAGATGTCATATTGTCAATTGCATCATGGGAGGAAAACAGTGTACATGGGTCATCGAAAGTTTTTTCCTATGGAACACCCTTATAGAAGACTAAAAAAGGCATTCAATGGCTCACAAGAATTTGATACTGCTCCAAAACCTTTATCCCCTGATCGGTATTTTGAGAGGGTGAAAAACCATGATGTGACATTGGGAAAGACACCGAAATCTGGTAATGATAGACATATTTGGAAGAAAAGGTCAATTTTTTTTGAGCTACCGTATTGGAGGTATCATGAAGTTAAACATAATATTGATGTCATGCACGTGGAGAAGAATATCTGTGATTCTTTGATTGGAACACCGTTAGATATTAAAGGAAAGACTAAAGATTGGTTGAATGCAAGATTAGACTTACTATCAATGGGAATACGTTTGGAGTTAGCTCCCACTCCTAAAGGAAGATGAACATTTCTTCCCCCGTCTTGTCATACATTATCGAAGAGGTAGAAAATTAGCTTCTGTCAGTGTCTTCATGATACCAAAGTGCCTCAAGGTTATTCTTCTAATGTAAAATTTTTTGTCTCATTGAAGGACTTGAAGTTGATAGGTATGAAATCACATGATTGTCATGTCATGATGCAAAAAATTCTACAAGTTGCATTGCGTGGAATATTGACCATTAGTGTCATAAAGACTATAATGAAGTTGTGTTATTTTTTCAATTCAATTTGTAACAAGAAGATTGATGTGAATGCATTGAAAATTTTGGAAAAGGATGTAATTTTTATACTTTGTCAATTGGAAATGTATTTTCCTCCAACTTTTTTTGATATAATGGTGCATTTAATGATTCATCTGGTTCGAGAAATAAAGCTTTGTGGACCTGTATATCTTTGTTGGATGCATCATTTTGAAAGGTATATGAAAATATTTAAGGGGTATGTTAAAAATCTATATCGACCTGAAGCCTCCATTATTGAAAATTATATTTCTGAGGAGGTAGCAAAGTTTTGTACAAGCTACTTTGCTGCGACGCAACACATAGGTTTTACTCCATCTCGCTATGAACGAGTTAATAATGAGGGAAAGGGGATTCACGGCATGAAAGTCAAATCATTGACAGCTGAACAGATTAAGAAGTTAGAATCATACATCTTGGATAACATAGCTGATGCTCAACCGTATATCACATTGAATATTAATGAGTTGAAAAAATGTCATCCAAAGAAGAAATAAATGTAGATTTTTAATGAGCACAACATAAATTTTTTGTCATGGATTAAAAAGACTTTGCTTGGTAGATCAGATGTATCAGAGACATTAAAATGGATAGTGGGTGGTCCATGTTTAAATTTTATAACATGGTCTGGTTATGACATTAATGGTTATACATTTCATACGAAAGCTCAGGAAAACATAAGTGCAGTTCAAAATAGTGGTGTATTGGTGTTTGCAGAAGCAATACATTTTTAGAGTGCTATGGAAAAAACCCAATTTCTGCATCAGGTGCATATTATAGAGTTATTGAAGACATATGGGAGGTTGATTACTTTAAAATTAAAGTTCCCGTTTTTAACTGTAAATGGTTTAACGGTAACAACAGTGTCAGACACGATGAATTTGTAATGGCACTTGTTAATCTGAATACATTGGAAGACACAGCTGATTCTTTTATAATGGCAACACATGCAAAAAAAAATTTCTATGTAGTAGATCAATCAGATATGCAGTGGGCTGTTGTTTTACAAGGGAAAAAACAATATGTTGGTGAGGATAAAGTTGATGAATATGCTGATTTATGTGAGATCCCTAATTCCATGGAAAGATTAATAGAACATAATGATGATCATGTTGAAGACATATTTTGTTCCACAAGGAACGATCACGATGAAGGAATTTGGGAAAACAATCCATTTGTACATTCCTAAAATTACAGGTAACATATGTTTATTTCTTGTTTACATTTATTTTTTCCATAAATGTTAGATATTGTAAGTTTTTTATTTAATAAAACATGTTTTAAAACAAAATAAGTATATGTTTTTGTTTGTTTTAAGTTTGTTTATTTTACTTTATCATGTTTATAACCATTACATGAATTATATATCTATTATTTTTGTTCACTGACAATTACATTACCATGTTTACCATGTTTACTAGGTTTACCATTTTTACCATGTTTACTATCTTGTCAATCTTGACCATCTTTACCATCTTTACCATATTTACCATTGTTTAACATGCTTACCATATTACCAATGTTTACTATTATGTAACTTAGTACACTTTTCTATTTTCTGATTACAGTAGTATTAAAATATTTAAATTTGTATATTTGTGAACTGACGTTTATTTTTTTGATGTGAAGGATAATGAATGATCATTCAGATGATCAACCACATGATTCTGGAGAGGAGCATATTGCTGGTCATACCTCTGGGGATGAACATTAACATGCTCCTATTATGACAAAGTGTTCAAAGGTTGGTAAATGTGGGTGCACATGTTTACCAAAATTATCACTTACCCGTACGCAGGATCAGAGGATAGTCATTGAGTTTGATGATGATGATATTCTTAGAGGTTCGAATGCAAAATATTTTAACAGTTTTGTAGCAACTCAGGCTAAGAGAAAAGTAAGCATTCTGTTTGATGATTGGAGAAGTGTGGATAAAGCGATTATCTCTCAGTTGTGGGAGACGATTTTGGTAATATCTTTTGTCATTATTTGACTATTCTTTTAATGTTTCTAGTGTATATAATATGTTTAACCTCCTCTTTATCAGATGACATTTGATATTCCTGACACTGGAGGAGTCAGGAAGAAATGCTTATCGTTGGCTGCCAGGAGATGGAGGGATTTCAAATCAACCCTCTCATCTGATTTCATTTATGGTCATAGGAGTCATGAAAATCCATGTCGTGTATATCCTTTTATAGATGAAGACACATGGAGATAGTTTTTTGAAAGTAGAAGAAAAGAGTCATTTCTGGTAAGGGCAATGTAAACTTTTATAAACATTCTTATATAAATGATTTTATTAGTGTTTTGTTAATGATTTATTATTCTTAAATTACAGAAAATAAGGAAATCTCATCAGGAGATCCAATCTAAAAATGCATACCCTTATTGTTTATCTCGGGGAGGGTATGCATTATTGGAAGAACAAATGATGGCGGAAAAATTTCCTCAACTAAGAGCTGAGTCTTCAAGCTCTGGAGAGGTGGCCCCTCCATCCCCTCCATCTAGACATGAAAAATGGAAGAGAGATTGGAAGGGAAAAAAGGGCAATATCTTTCGGAATAATTGAGAATCGTAGCTGAGAGGATTGTAAGATATCTATTTTATTTATTTAAGTTAACTATTTTCTTCATATAATTTCAATCATTATAGAAATGTTCAATTAATTAATACAGGACTCTCTTGAGGAGAAGAGTTCAGAGGGGACATTTACAGCTATTGGGAGGGAAGATATTTTATTTGCAGCATTTGGAAGGCCCGAACATCCTGGTCGTGTAAGAGGATATCAGGCAGGTGTATCGGTAAGAAAAGTGTTTCCACGTTCTTCAACTTCTATCATTGAGGGAGTTTATAAAAAAATATAATCCTTGGAGGCTAAATTTCATAATATTAATGTGACGATGGAGGACAAGATTAGAGAGTCGGTGCAGTCTATATTTGAAAAAATGCAAAGAAAATTTCAGACTGCAGCTCCCACTCCTCCACCTCCCCCTGCAGACCCCATTATTTATCCTCCACCTCCGCCAGTAGCTCCCATTCCCCCACCTCAGCCTGGAGACCCCATTTTTTATCCTACGCCTCCGCCACAGCTTCCTACTTATTGCGAGTTGTATGTTGATGATTATCAACATCATATAGTAGAATATGGGTTGGTATATTATATAGGAGATACAGTTCAATATCAACAATTAGAGGTAGAGAATCATAGGGTCACTGTATAGTATATTATAGATAGATCATCTAGGGTACCAATACCTACAGATGAGGTTGCAACAGTTGAACAGAGTATCGGCCATTTTTTAATTTGTCCATGCAGACTTCTTCGACTCATTACCATAGAGGTATGAATGTTATATCTTTTATTTTATTTTTTTATTAATGATGTTTTATCATTTGAAAACTAATATATTTTTCAATTTTTTTACAGGAATACTTCAAAGGTAAAGAAATACTATATAGACAACAACAAAGACAAATGGATATGACATCAGATACAGATTCAAATGGTCTTGACAGATTGTCAAGATATTCACATTTGTTGTCGGGTTATTTTCAGTTTCCAATGGAAGCTCATGTTTGTGGACGTGAAATAAGAGTGGGGATTATAAAAACTGATATCATGGAGCTTGTTACGGGAGATAAGTTGGGCATCAACGTGGTGAAATTGTTTTCCATGTAAGTCATAACACCTTTTCCCTGCATTATATTTATTAAAAATGTATACTTATGTATGTTTTGTATTAGGTATATTTATAAAATTTGTGAGAGGAATGAGCTGACAGAAGTATATGGATTCATGGACCCTCAATTGATTTCCCCTAAAGCATGTGCATTGAATGAGGAACAAAGAATGGTTTATATTGCTGAAAGATTTGAAAAGAATATAATCACACAATGTTGGATGATGCCTTTTTGTGAGAGGTATGAAACACATTTCTCCTAAAGAGTTAATTATCTTTTAACATAAAAAACCACTAACATCAAATTTCCTTTTATCAGTGATAATTGGATGTTAGGGGTTTTTTGCCCAAGGGAGAAATCCCTTTACTGGATATTCTCTGTCCATGGTGATGTGCGGGATAGTTTTAAGAATATATTGGAAAAGTAAGTTTCAATTTCTCAATAGTTTTATATATTATAATGAATTTTAAATTTACCCCATTCGTATTATTTTCAAACAGTGCATGGGCTTACTTTCAAAAAAACACAAAGAAAATAGGTGCAAAGATGAAATATGTAAATGCGAAGGTAAATATCCATTTGTTATTTGTACTTTTTGATTTATTACATAAAAATAATATATTGAATTTACACTCATTCAAATAGAATTTTCATTAACAAAAAGGCCTCATCGAATGTAGATATTATATGTTAAGATTTATGTATGAAATAATAACAACTGGAACAGTTGTGAATTTTGACCTGGTACGATTTCCTCATAAACATTGCCATAATATTTCAATTTGATTTATTCATTATACATGTTAACTACTTTATTTTTCATTTGTATTTTTTTGATGACCCTAAACCCTATACTGCTGAAGACATCAATCACTTACAAGTGGAGTGGTTAAATTATTTTACAGGTTTGATTGACTTTTAGTTTTTTGTAATGTAAAATGTAATTTTTATTATTGTCATTGTAATTGTGTATTTGGTAGTTGTTTATGTTTGATTTAGTTTTTTTCTTGAAGTTGATAGTGTATGTTTTGAATGTTATATAAGTGACTGTTTAATTTTCCTCTGCTTCTTGTTTTGGTTTACTTATGATGGTTTTTCTGGTCTGGATTTGGGTCTATGGGGGAGGGGTTCCAAGGGTGTAGGGGTGTGTTTAGTGGGGTTGGGGGGGTGTCCAGCGGTCTGGGAGGGCTGTCCGATGGGGTGGGGGGACAGTCCAGGGGGTGGCAGGGCTGTCCATGGGTGTGGGAAGGCGGTCCAGGCGTGTGGGAGTGTTGTCCAGGGGTGGGGGGGTATACATGAGGGTGGGGGGTTGTCTAGGGGTGTGGTGGGGGCTATCAAGTGGGGTGAGGGGGTGAGGGGGTGCTGTTCAGGTGGGTGGGGGTTGTCGAGCGGTGTTTGGGGATGTCCTGGGGTCGGGGGGCAGTCCAGGAGTGTGGTGGAGGCTCCAATGGGGTGGGGGAGGGCTGTCCAATGGGGTATATATGAGGGTGGGAGCTCCAATGGGGTGGGGAGGGCTGTCCAGGGGGTATACATGAGGGTGAGGGCTCCAACGTGGTGGGGGAGGGCTGTCTAGGGGGTATACATGAGGGTGGGGGCTGTCTAGGGGGTATGTTTTATATGTTATCAATGTACATGATTAATTTTGATCTACTTCTGTTTTTGTGGTATGATTTCTTGATTTGTTTTCTGGTTGATTCTAGTGGAGAGAAGATGACTGCATTCAATTTTAAAAAAATTTGGGTTTATCACATCAGTTATTTAATAACCAACATGATAAAAGTCCTGGGAAATGGTTTATCACGTTTTTTATTTAATAACTGACGTGATAGAAGACCTAGAAATTGGTTTATCACGTCGGTTATTTAATAATCGACGTGATAAACCACCTCCCCCCAGTTTATCACATCGGTTATTTAATAACCGACGTGATAAACCCCCCTCCCCCCCAGTTTATCAGGGTGGTTATATAATAACCGACGTGATAAACCCCCTCACCCCGGTTTATCACGGAGGTTATATAATAACCGATGTGATAAACCCCCCTCCCCCGGTTTATCACGCCGGTTATTAAAAAACCGACGTGATAAAACCTCCGCCCCATGGTTTATCACGTCGGTTGTTTAATAACCGACGTGATAACCCCCCCCCCCCCGGGTTTATCATGGTGGTTCTATAATAACCAACATGATAAACCCCCCTATCCCCTAGTTTATCACGTCAGTTCTTTCATAACCGACGTGATAGACCATTTCCCCGTCTTTTTATCACGTCGGTTTTTTAAGAACTGACGTGATAAACCATTTTCCAGGCCTTTTATCACATCCGTTGTTAAATAACCGACATGATAAACACTTCCCATTTTAATTATCACGTCGTTTCTAAAATAACCGACGTCATAAACCTCACGATTTTATGTATTTGACGTCGGTTTTAAAATAACTGACGTCAAAAACATTATTTATAACGTCTCTCGTATTAACGTCGGCTAGAAACTGATGTAAAAAATGAAAAATAACCGACATAAAAAACTTTTTCTGCACTAATGCTTCGATTATATGAAATTATAGAGTTACCTTGCAGGATCCCTCCCATATATATCATTAATAGGATACCTATTATTGGATACCTCTATTGTCGAACGTTCAAGGAACATGTGTTGGATTCCTCCCTTTATTTTAGCTAAGAATATTGTGTAAGATGCATTTCTCATGTTTACCTAGAGGGTACCGAGTAGGATGCCTCTATGTATTTGACATGAGGGGCCTAATTGGTTTCATTTACTTGAGGGACACTGAGTTGTAAATCAGTTTTCTCTGTAGATTGTGTTCTAGTGTCACCAAGAATCTTTTCTAAATCAATGCACCTATGTGGATATGGATGAAGGTTTGGGTTCGGAATTTGGTCCTCCCCCACTGGTTTATTTATATATGAATACGTTTTCATAATGTATCCAGGTTTACCATAGGTTCTTCCAAGATGGTTCACATTGATCCTAACAGGAGTTTCCTTTCATGCATGTTGGGATCCCCAGACATGCTCTCCTAGAATCTGGCTACTGAGCTATGCCTCTCTGATGTTTAACTTGTTTCCATAGGTGGAACATTAGACCTGGTTGTTAAGAATTTCATATTTCCTTGTACACCTTGTGTGTTACTTGGATTCCCCAATGTCGGAATTCTTTGGATAGACTCATTGTCTTATCATATGTGGCAGGTATGATTACACTCTCCTCGTCCTTTGATGACTAGGTAGGTATTCCCAAGTCTTTTGACGGAATATTAAATGTTATATATGAGTGGATATACTCATTTTCGATTCTTGGTTGGTTTGATATATTCCATGTACTACTCTCCATGGATATGGAATGTGGTAGTTGATTTTATTGGTTGAGTATTCCCCTTGGGTTATGGTTTTGTGGGATTCATTGGGCCTTTCTACCCCATCTATTTGGATTTCATAGGCTCACATAGGATATTTGTTGTTGACAGGCTCCAAAGACCTCAACCAATTCCTAGAACAAGTTTCCACTGGGAATCCTATGGGACTTGATGTGAATTCCTTGGATGAGTTCCTTGGATATGGCCCTTCATGGTATGCACTTCTTATATGGATTCCTTGTAAGAGTTATTTGGATCTATTCCTTCATGGTGTACACATCTTATAAGGATTCCTTGGATGAGTTCCTTGGATCCAACCCTTTGAGGTCTGACAGTTGGGAATATATTGCGTGGTCATGGTAGTTTTGATCTTTATTGATAGATCATTGGTATATGGTATCCTTGTTTCATTGATTGGAGGTGAGTATGTGTAAGCCCATTTGTTGGACTAGTATCCCAATGTGGTGACGTAGCCTTCTCATAGTCTTTTCCAGCATTGGCCGATGAATTTATAATTCTATTGGGATTACATACCCATAGATCATCTTGGGGATACAAGCCTTGAGTGGAATGATGCCCGGCTCAAAGCCTTTACACAGGATGACTATTTTACTAGGATTAATGACTCAGGGTTCGACTGCTGATGTGGTTTCTTGTTACATTGTTTCATATACTAGTGATTATTAATATTTACTTATATATGTATAGGTATGGAACTTTACATTTATACTTTTATATATATTGATATCTATGGTGGAACTTTCCCAGTAATCAAGGATTACAGACCCAAGGTTTGACAGTGGTTCCACGTTGGTTTGGATACCCTTTTGGTGGTGTCACGACTAGTATGAGCACTTGGATGCTTCATACACTTATGGAAGAACATTTACAGGTTTCTGGATGGGGTGGACTTTTGGGATTCTTTATCACTCATGCTTGTGATCATGTGGTATGTGTATACTGTATGTATTCTTTTCAGGTTGACCATGAGTTTCATTGTGGATAGGGATTAAACAACATTTTTCTTGATCAAGCAAACCTACTAAAGTTGTTCTACTGATCGGGCTGGTGTAGTTTGAAAATGTCAGGAGACATAGTATGTGGTCTGGATCAATGGTTTCACTAGATCCTTGTACTTTTAGTTTCAATTTATTTTGTACTGTTTTATCTGTATGGTCAGCCAAATGGTAACCAATGTTGTTTTGTATTTCGTTGCTATTTGTGTTTTTATATAATTTTCCTTTATTATTACAACATGTTCTATATCAGTTTGTTTTTTTCTTTGTACTTGATTTGTTTATTTATATGTATGATACAAAGATATATATGTTGTTTTCATACTTTTTTATGAAAGAATATTCCCTCTACTATCATACGCAAGGTCCTCACTACTAGTTGTCATCATCTAGAGTATGGGAAGGCGTTCTTGAGGCATTATAACCCTTTGGCTCGAAGAACATGTCTAGTGGAATCTAGTTCGAGATGTTACAAAGTTGTACAAGAGGAAGGTCCCTTTCCTAGTCTTTACTATTTTTGATATTGTATACCTGAGATTCCAGAATGTTTATGAACCTGAGATGGATATCAGACTGGTGTGCCGAGAACACTTGTTCCATTAATATGTACTAGTAGTCAAGGATTGAGAATTTTGTTCTGATCTATGATGGTTTATTTTCATATGACTTTTCCATGAGTGACGAACATGTTTTTAGTATGTTATTATTTACTATGGATCTATGGATATTGGCCATTGGAAAGTTGCTTGGGGCGGATTTTGAATACTCAATGGCAATTCCAAGAGGCATCTCATGCATCATATATTCCACATAGGATTCACTTCATAAAGGTATTTTAGTGTTTAAATTTATTATTGATTTAGGCCAATTCATTTGGGACTGTATATATAAATATTTCATTCTGATGATAGGTTATGTGAATCTACATTAAGATGTTTCCTTGAGTGGCTGATGACTTAGTCCTTGTGCACATGATGTGTAGTGACCAAGTAGGTCGATATGGAATGTGATTCCTTTCTATGGCACAACTTTTTTGTTTGTTGTTTCCTAGTTCTATTTTTTTCTACTTAGATCACTATGTACAATTCTAATAGGTACTAGACCTCTCTTGTGAACTATAACTATATAGGGTTTTTACATATGGGATGCCCAATGACAGTTAGTTCAGTTTCCCTTCTAGGTTAGTTTTGTGACCTCCAGGAAGCAATTCCTTGTAAGGATGCTTGGAGAGGATCAGGGTTCTCATTTTATGTGTTTTCATCATTGAACCTTTTTGGTTGTGTCTATCATTACCATTTTTTGAGAGGTTTTTATATTTTATGTGAGTAGTTGGACCTTGTTACCTAGCTGTGAGGCTTGTTTTATAGGGCCAGGTTTGATACCTAGAGACCATTCTTTTAGACTTAGTCCCTTGTAGCGATACATTTCTTTATTTCTAGGTAAACCTATGTTATAGTTTTTTGAGAGTGTTTTTATATCCCTTTTATGCAATGATCTTGGTTTTATGCTCGTTCTAAGATGGAGGCATGATAGGTTCTCATGTATTCAATATAGGAATGTTATGGCCTTTAGCTGTGGATGAAACACCATTGTTGCTTGTTTTCTAATAATGACTTCGACAAGAAAGAGGGTATGGGTTCTTGGCATGGTCATATAATGTTTCCTTAATTTCTATTATATTCAATGAATTTTTAGATACTCGTGACTGTAACAACTCCATTTGAAAGGCGATGATGGTATAAATCATGGCATAGGGGTGGTGCCAATTTTTTAGAGGATTCCATGGGATATTTAAGATTATGGAATTAATGTGTGGTATAACATGATCATTTTAGCCTTTTATTGGATGTCTCGTAGATGTATGGGTCGGGTGATAATGATATACGCTAGTTGTTTGTGTTATTAGTTGAACCAAAATCCGTGAGTGGCGGGTGCAAGCTGAGGACTGATGTTTTCAGGAATGTCGTGGGCTTGGGTCATGATGTAGTGCTAGATTATCACTTCGTGGTATAGGTGGAATCATGGAATGTTTGGGTACCATGAGATAGTTGACTTATGGATGAATGAGGGTCATGTTTTGTTAGGATGTCAGTGTGTCTTGGAGAGAGCTTTACATGACTTGGTGGAATCTTAGTATACACCTGTTATAGATGATCATTTTCGATCTTGATTGATCATGAGTATGCTGAGAGGGAATCATCCCTACGATAAGTACTATTTACATAAAAAAATCTTTATTGAGGAAAGGAACCTATTGAGGTTGTGTTCATGGAATGATTCAAGGTAATCCATATAGTGGGGAGTAAACCATTGACCATTTGAGGGTGGTGACACTCGTTTCCATTTGAACTTAAGTATTTTTCATCTTTAGTTCTGATCAATGTTTTTTAATATGATGATAAGTGTAATACTGTGGTGGGGAGTTCAAAATAATTAATAGTTAAAAACTCAGGTTGAGGGAATGGCTTCTGTTCCTTTCACCTGGATACATTGGAATGAGATGGTTTATGGTGGTGATATTGTAAGGACCATTTTTTATGATTTCATTATTGGGAAAAAATTCTTTTAAGATTCATTTGAGTGGTAAAATAGTCTTATTCCCCTAATATTTGTTCTCAGGTAATTTTTCTAACCAATACGTTTGCCCCAGAATTGGGTGTTTACCATAGGAAGAGAGTCTGTTGGAAATTTGATCAATTTAATTTTTTCAGAATAATAAATATTTAATATTTAATAAATTACATATTAAATCATTCACGTTGGTTCATTAGACAATAGATTTTGAATGGAGTATATAATTTAGATTCCATCTCCATCATTGATTCTATAATGAGTAGTTTATCCTTGTCGAGGCATAAACATGAGTTGGGCATCGAGGCCGGCCTGATCCCCATTTTCTTTTCCGTTTTTATTCTTCTTTCTCATTAATTGTTTTCCATTCATCCTCCTTATCAGTCACATATTATATGGCTCATTCTACATTGCTCGATTGAGGGAGAAAATAGAGGGATAAGGAGGGGGGGACATTAAAGAGGGGTATTTTTTGAAGCCCTTGACGCACTAGATTGACGTGCAACACTTGTGGATAGTGGGATCGAGCGAAGCTTCTACAATTTCTTTCCAAAGGTTGGTATACTTTTATATTTTCCATAGAATAGATTTAGATTCATTATTTCAAGTTGTTATAGCCCTATTATGATTTTATGCGGTCTCTAGTTTCCCAGTCTTCTAATGTGAAGGCCTAAATGGGGGTTTTGAGCGATCTGATGGTTTTTCTTTATGAAAAAAGATGCTACCTACAATGTAGTCCAAGGTGACACACTTTGTGTCCATCTCGTTCAAGTAATACAAGGTTTAAAGGATTATATTTCATGTATGGGGTATACATGTATTGAACTAGTAGTTAGAAATGTGGCCATGTACCTTGGCATGGATACATGTGTTAGGGTACATGGCTATGTAGAGTACACAACCAAACCCCATGTGTGTCGCATGTCATATAAATGTACATTGACTATCCATGTATCCAGCCATGAAATGTGAGAGAAACGTGCATGTACCCAATATAGGGTACACACCGTGTTCCTGCCTCACACATTGTGTACATGGGGGGTTTACACACCATGGATAGTTGGAGTATAGACCCATGTGGCTATGTGAGGGTATATGGCGTGTATAATGTACATATACCGTGAACTAGTACATTAGAACCCTTTGAGGGTATTTTCTAGTTTTGTACCCTATATTTAGAAGTTGACCCGATATATGTCTATTCTGAGTAGTTTTTCGTATATATTGTGATTTTGAAATCCATGGAGCATTCTGGGAACTCCTAATTGGTGTTATGGGTGATTCTATCTAAATGGATTGGTTGTTCCTTTGGTTTTTTAATTTAGTTTTATCCTGAGAGTGAGACTAGGCATGAATGGAAAGTTGGGTGTTTAGGCCAACCTAGTAGAGATCTTGATCATAGATGTGTTGTGAGCTATCTCACGTGACCAATTATTTTGATTAAATTTCTATTATGATACATGACCTTCTGGCCTATACATCCATGAGTGTGGATGCTTCTATGGACCCCCTAAGGGATTCCTTGGATTATTTTTTTGATCTAAGGAGTCCCTTGTAGGATCCCTCTCATGTATATCATTATGATGATCCATATTGTAGGATTCCTCTATTTTATATCATTCTAGGATACAGTATAGGATTCATCCCTTTATTTTACCTGAGGATCACAGGTAATATGCCATCGTTCATGTTTACCTAGAGGATCCTGCGTAGGATTCCTCATAGTGTCTACCTTGATGGGCCTATATGGTTCTCGTTGCTTAACAGACCTTGAGTTTTAATTCGGGTTTGGATAGAGATTGTGTTGGGAAGTCACCGAGAACATGTGTTCAAATGATGAACCCTTGGGGCTGTGGATGGAGTGTTGGGTTGGGAGTTTGGACTAACCTCATTCATTTGATTATATCTAACATCGTTTTACTAATTCATCTGTTTTTATATAGAGGATATTCTAGGATCACATATCTTAAGCCTATGGTGATGCATCTTTCATGGTTTTTGGGATTCTTAGACATGATCTAATAGTATTTTACTACTGATCCATGATTCTATGATTATTTACTTGTACCCATAGGTGGATCCTCATACTTAGTTGTTGAGCCTTGAGTTCTTTCTTATATGCCTTGAGTGATAATTGAATTCCCAAATGTAGTATTTATATGGATGGAATTATTATAATGTGATATGTGGTAATGATTATTAGACTCTCGTTATCCTATGATGACGGGGTTGGTATACACATGTATTTAATGGAATTTGAAATGGTTTACATGAGTGGGTATACTCATGTGTGATTCTTGTTTGGTTTGTTAAATGCCATGGACTTTTCTCCATGGATCTGTAATGCTATAGTGGATGCCTTGGGTTGAGTATTCCCCATGGGTTTTGATACCATGGGAATCCACAGGACATTCTACCCCATGGATCCGTATTTCTTGTTCTCCCATAAAAAATATGTTGTTGACATGCTCCAAGTAACACTATGTGTGCCTAGAAAGAATTTTCAAAGGGTCACCAATGTGACTTGATGTGGATTCCTTGGACGAGTTCTTTGGATATATTCCTTTATGGTATACAATTCTTATGAGGATTCCTTGGATGAGTTCCTTGGATCCGACCCATAATGGTCTAAGAATTGTGATTAAATATCATAGCCTTTGTGGTTGTGAGAATTACATGATTGATTATCAATATATGTAATCCTTGTTTAGGTGATTCGAGGGAAGTACATGTGAACCCAGGTGTAGGATGAGTATCCCCATGTGGTGACATATCATTCTTAGATAATTTTATAACATTGGATGAACATGTATAAGTTTATTGGGATTACAGACCCATAGATTGACCTGGTGATACACGACTTCAGTGGCATGACATCCAGCTTAATGCCTTTCGACATGATTCCCAATTGATTGGGATTATAGACCTAAGGATAAACTATAGATATGGTTTCTTGTTATTTATCATAACGTACTAGTGAATATTCATATTTATGATAACATGTATAAGTATCTTATTATACATGTATAATTATATAGATATGGACGTCCATGGTGTAACATGCCAAATTGATCGGGAATACGGACTTGAGGTTCAACTGTGATTTCATAATGGGTTTTCATACCCTTTTTGTAGTGTGTTGGCATGGCCTTGAATTTGGATTACGAAGACACTTATTGTATCACATTTATAGGTCGCATGTTGGTGTGGCATATTGAGATACATTCTCACCCCAACAAGTGCATTTCGATGTATGTGTAGACCTTTTGTATTATTTCCATGTTGAGGATGAGTTCCATTGTAGATAGGGATGAGTCCCAATGTTGTTTGATAATTTAGAGATACTCGAGTGGTTCAAGAGATCTGGATACTTTAGTTTGACAGTGTATGGGGACTGGGTATGTGGCCCGACATGATTTTTGTTATAGATCCCTATACTTTTAATTTCAATTTATTTTGTATAATTATATCTTTATGATCGGACCTGTTAGTTACCCATGTTGTATTGTATTTCATACTATTTTGGATTTTATTTAATTTTCAATTATTATTATATCATGTTTTATTTGATTTTATTTACTAATTTCACACTCTATTTGTTTACTACTATGTATGATACATAGCAATTTTCACTATTTTCTTACTCTGATATGTGGAAATAGTTTCCCCACTATCACATCCTGGGCCTCTTTGCTATTAGATAGCCTCTAATTTACATTAAGGTGACATTGAGACCTTATAACCCTCAATTGTTGAGCACCTATTTAATGGAATCCGGGTTATGATGATACATTATCACCTGTTTAGTAATAATTTGTTATAAAAATCACTTTTCTGGATGATAATTGATTTTTCTTCAAATCAGTTTGAGGTTTGGTTGTCTCTATCCTTATAGTTATATAATATTCCAATAATTTGAAAAGGATATTAATGTTTAAAAATTGAGATATATTCTATATATACATATTTATAATCATTCATAAAAATTAATGGTTGAAAAAATGGATTACAATATTTCTGATGACAGTACATACGAATGAGTGATACATTCACTTCTTGTTTATTGGTAAAGATAATTTATAATATGATTTACATAATCATAATAACATTTTATCATATTTTGAAAAATTATGTTATGGTTTCACAATATAAATCATTGATTTGTATGAGGTAAAGAATAGTAGAAAAGAAAATTGATTGGTAAGAGTGATTACCTCTTCTTCAAAATATATCTTTTGGGTCACTTATAATGGGGAGTGGGGATGGTATTTATGGAATAGAAGAACTGATATAATGTCTTTAGAAAATATAGAACAGATATTAGTAGGGTATGTTTGAGATAGAAGGCTAAATGTGATTAAAATAAGTACGGGATGAAGTGTCATTTTATAATTGACGTGAGGGGCACATTTGTTAACTCCCATAATATGAAATTTATAAAAATTATTTATTAGTTCTATATAGATCCAATGTAAGTTAAATTGAATTATAGATAAGTATTGGTCGAAATAATATAATCAAATAATTCTTTTAGAATTTTTAGGCCACATTATTAGAAAATTCATTACGTTTTAACCCATATTTATCCCTATTAACGATTAATTTGTCAAAATGAACTATACTCCATAGGTGTAAATAATTTTACTATAACATGATAAAAGAACCATAATTGAATATTTCATTAAATATTGAATCCAATCCCAATCAGTTTTTGAAATATATTATTTTTTATAATTTTTAATTATTTAATAGAATATTAATTATTTTTAAATATCTTTAATGACAATTTTGATAATGTTTATCTCATTAATATTTCAAAATATTAAAACAAAGATTTATATTAGAAAAAAATATTTTATTTTATGCCAAAAATATAAAGGTCGTCTATAAATTTCATAGATTATATTAATAATCCTAAATTATATTTTCTTTAAAAAAATTCAATATTATTTATTCGATATTTAAATTAATAATATAATAATTTCATCGTCATTGTTTAATTATTTAAAGTACATATTTCTCCACAAAATTTTATAAATAAATTACGATGATGTAGTTAAATATTTTACATTTCAAATTATTATTTATAGTTGAAGTTATCATTAGTCAAACACCATATTAAAAGTGTTGTGATAACTAAAATTATTAATATTTCATCATTAAAATTTCATGAAATAAAATATTATAAATGTTATAATCACATAAAAGTGGCCCAAAAAGTCATAAATAAATGTATATCATAGAATTAGGTTCATTATATATAAAAAATTCACATTTATATTTTTTTCATTACCTTATACTATTCTTTTTTGGACACATAAGATATATTTAAAATAAAAAAGTGACATTTTGTAAATTTTTTATTTTAATATTTTATAATTAATTATCATGAAAAGCATTCCATTAAAAACACTATTTATATAACAATATATTAGTTTTATAACTACCTTATTCTAATAAAATATGTGAATGTTTTGGGTAATTTTGGGGTCCATATCATATTATATTTTTTTACCAATATTACTAAATTTAACCTGTTACAATATTAACAAAATTTACCAAGATCAATATTAATTTTTTCCAAAAATAGAGAGTTTATATATAATAGTTAGGCATATTATTAATCCAAATATTTCATCTATTTGTTCAAAATTCAACACACAAAAGTTACATAATTTTTTTTAAAATAAAACAAGCGAAACACCATGAAACACATTTATTTATAAAAGATCCCATTTAAACACAATTTTTTAATAATAGATTAATATATATAATCCTTTTAGAAACCCATAAATTTTTTATTTTCAATAAAATTAAATTAATTAAAATTTAAAATTAATCAAAAACAAATATTTTCCTTTTAAAGACCTTAAAAGAAAACACATTTTTTAAAAAAAATCATTATTTTCATTATTTAATTTAAAATAATTGTCTTTAGAAAATCATAAAAAAAAGATAATTTTGAAAATTTGAATTCAGAAATAAAATTAATATTTTATTTAAATTTTATAGAACTTATATAAAATTATTTTTACTAAAAAAAAGGAAACATTTATGAATAAAATGAATTATTTTGATGAAAAAGTGAATTAATAATAATTGTGTTATAATTTTTCTAAAATCATTCCATTTTTTATATTGGGAATTTAAACATATTTAATTATTTTTTATTAAATGTTTATCCTATAGATTTAAAATCATGGTTGTAATTGACATATAATATTACAAAATTCATCAAAACTTATTGCATTCAATGCTAGCTGTCAAAGTAATAAAATTATTTAACGCTAAATTTCATATAAATCTTGTTATGTTAAAATATTTCTACATATTATTTATTATCATTCATATTATTGATAACTAGTAAAACAACACCTCAAAACATGGGGTTTGAGTTATATGGGAGAAGAAAAAATGTGGAAATTGATGCATTCCCTGTATATAACTCCCCACAAGTCAATTCTTTTAGAGTAAACATCCCTAAAATCCTTATTATACTAAATTCGTTATAATTTTATTCATTATCTAGATTTTATTTTATATCCTTTAATCACCCCAAAATTTTGTACCATATATTTCTTGAAAAATAATTATTCCTTTTATATAATATGAATGGTGAAAAACTAAGTATAAATAAACCATACCCTAATATAAGATTATGAAGAAGTTTTCAGAATGTTAAAATTAATAGGAATAACATATTTATTGATTTAATTCATAATTAGTTTTAATAAAAATAAAATATTTATAAATAACTACTCGAATTTTAGTAAGGCATTGAAATGATTCAAAAAAAGTTTTTTCCCTAAAAATAATTTTTATTGATTATTTTGAACAAATTAATATTAATTTCTAAAAAATGTATATAATATATTCCAAAAAATGTATATTATTTTTTATTTAAAAAGGAAACTAGTATCTTAGAAATAATTTTAAATAAATTTTATAGAGATTTATTTATCATTTAATTGAAAAAAAAAAATTAGAGTTACAGTTTCATATATAGAATTTATGAAGTTTCATTTATCCTTAAATTATTTTTAGAAGTATAATTAGATAAATTATATTATTAGTAATCCAATATAGTCTATTTGTATCATTTTATTGCATAATTTTTTTATAAAATCCTTTCTATATTAAGAAAATTTGTTTTGGAAAAACATATTTTTTTCACAATTTAACGGGTAAAATTAATTTTTCTTCTAAAACTACTATGATTCCAATTTGGTAAAACAGATTCCAAAATTTAAATCAATATTATTAATTTTATATAATTATTTTCACATAATTCTTGGTCACTATATATAGTAACTAATGTATATAATTAGTTATTATGATTATTGTCAAAACATTATTATCATGTGTTAATAAAAGATATTAGGGAATCATTTCTAATTATTATTGTGTACATACTAGATTGAATAAATATTGTGACCATATACTATCCCCACTTTTATTATATATCTAGATAGATTCATTTTAGTTGAATAAGTATGTATTATATTTTATTCATTTATAAAATTATAAGTGCGTCCTCTACCCCACTTATAAATGGACACACACATTAATCATACATATACAATATTAAAACATATTTATTGACCGTAAATTACACATTTAAAATTATAAAATCTATATGGGTGGATTTTAGGTTCTTTTCTTCATTAATGATTGTTCGAATAATCCTTTAAAAGGGATCTCTAGGTGTTATTAACCAAAATAGGTGGCCATCTTACCTAACCATTTTAAATTTAATACATCTTCTACTACATATAAATTTAAGGTATGCATTAAAAATTAATAAATTCTATTTCATAAATATTCTAAAATTTTATTATAATTATTTATCTTCTAATATCCACCCTCCATTCCATTAACAAGGATGTTAAGGTATCTCTCTTTTGTATATGTGAACTAACAATTCCACATAAAAATAAAATTAATTTTCCCTCACCTTATATCATGGATGATCACTATAATGGGGGTAAAAATTAGAATTGATATTTTTTCAATAATTATTATTTAGTAATTATAATATCATATATACTATCTTACATACTATTTTTTTGGAATCCAATAATGTTTCTCATGCTTATATGAGGACAACCACCTCCATGAAAATATGTGACTCAGTTTATATTAAGATTTACATAGAAGGTAATATGGATATACTGAATTAATATATAATACATAATCATAATTATTTAATGGTGAATAATTATACACATTTCCTTCATTCCATCTACAGAAAAGTGAAAATATATAGGCTACCATGTCTGTGTATGGTGTAATATATATTTTATCTATATATTTTATAGATTGAATGAATATATATATATATATATAATATTTTCTGTTAATATCCTGAATAACATTCTATAGATGGTGGAACCAAAATCATTGTATTAAAACCGGAACAACGAAAAGATATCACCTGAGAAACTAAATAGTAATAACCTCAAAATTATTTTTTAATATGGAAATAATAACTAAAAGTCGTTGAAATATAAAAATTGGATCATATATGATAATATAAAGATATAAATGATTATAGTATTTAGTTATAATAAATTTAAATTTATTTTTGAGGTGGTTAGTGTTCTTTTGACATAATTCAATATCAATTTAAGGGATTTATGTTAAGATACTATTGTTTATCATGGATTTTTTTGATCACATTATTCATTAGCAAATTATTTGATCAATCTCAAAATAATACAATGAATTTTACTACATTTAGTTTCTTGATATTATGTGTTTTTTAATTAAATATAATCTATTTAAAAACTCAATATAATGAAATAATAATTTTAAAGAACCCATATTAGTTTTTCTCACCAGTTGAATGTACTTTTTCTCTAAAATATCTGTTTTTACCAACATTTTCATTGATTTTTTTTCGTATCTTTTAATGTTTTATTGAATTAATTTATCCAACAATTGTGTTTATAATAAAGTGATTAAATTTATATTCCTATCCAATTCCAAATGATTCAAACTTCACATTTTTTCCTAAATGTTAATGGCATCACAATTTTATCATACATAGAATTAATGTAAAATTAAAGCATCATAGAAGATCAATGATTTCATGCATCATTAAATTGTTCCCTGGATATATTCTTTAAATAGGTTTTCTATAATATTTGGTAATGTAATAAAATTTAATTATTTGACTCCGAATAGGAATGTATATTTTGTTAAAAAAATATTTGAAGTGATCCTGTGATGAAATATTAATTAATGATTAAATATGTTGATGTTACAAGTGATTTACTAATAATGTGATCCAGTGGTACCATAATTATTTTTTATCTTAATGGGTTATGATTACAATGTTGATATTGTTAAGATTTTTTTTTATTTTTCTTGTGTTTGGATATGATTAAATGTTTATATTTTTATGATACTCATTTCAATTCTACAAGTTACTAATTAAGATTAATTATTTATGATCATTTTCACATATAAAAATTGAAAATTATTATGTGATAGATGAGACAATAATAATATATCCATTCATGAAATTATATGAATGGTTATATTTAATGAGAATATATGGACTAGAATAGGGTGTGAACCTTCTTCTGTAAGGATGATTTCCCACTCTTATTATATTGGGAGTAAACCAATACTATAGATATGATGAAATTAGGAGTAAACCTGATCTACAATTATATTAATAAAAGTAATACTTGACCAATGAAATTATGTAAAATGATTATGTGTATGTGATTTTTTTATTTTCTCTAAACGTATTTCTTCATGGATTATGTTATTTCATTTATTTATCATTCATGTACTTTGAACTACTGATACATTTTCCATGACTCTTCATTATGATATTTGAAATTAATGTTACATATTTCATGTGTTATGTCTAGGTCAATATTACCTTACATTCATTTCATTTGTAACAGACAATTTATTTATCCTTCATCTTCCCTTACTATGATTATAGGTTGTTCATCTCTTATATTTCTATTCTATAGCGTATTAATAATTGAATTATGTATGATATTTCGAAGAAATATTTTTATTATGAATAACATTGGGGGAGATAATGTATATATTTTTTGAAAAAATGTTTATGTAACCATTTTTCTCAGGATAATGGGAATATATGCTTTTTTATTAATTAATAATAGATTGTCTTGAATAGTCATTTAATAAAATATGAAATTTATTTATGAAATGTATGGGTTTTTATATTTTGTATTAGGTAAAAGTTTACATAGCTTCATAAACTAGTATGGGAAAAAATTATTGGGATCATTAGAAAAATATTAT
This sequence comes from Viscum album, assembly GCA_963277665.1. Taxonomy (NCBI): domain Eukaryota; kingdom Viridiplantae; phylum Streptophyta; class Magnoliopsida; order Santalales; family Viscaceae; genus Viscum; species Viscum album. Next base: position 1,278,815,823 of record OY728133.1, read on the forward strand.
TTACTGGATAATGTCATATGATATTGTAAATAATAGAGGGTTTTTCCTTAAAAACCATTAATATTTTGTAAAATTTTATTCAATTTTGGAATAGATGCATCTTGTGGAAATAACTTAGGCAAGAATTGGTATTGTATTTAATGGTAATTATTTTAGTTCCCTACTATTTTGCACTTAATAACCACCAGCTTTGACACTTTAGGGTATCTTATTGGATAACTCTTATTTTCAATATGAACCATTATAAACAATTTTATGAGATTATAAACATTAATTACAAGGATTAAACATAAGTCATCATTGATTGAAATTAAGGTGTCAATATTTTGATATGTTATTGAGATTTTTCATAATTTTGCAGGTTTATACATTTCTTTTTTATTATAATACTACAATTTTTTTTTCAATGGTTGGAACCCAGTGGAAAATTTTAAATTATTAATTTAAAATAAAATTTACTAATAATCTAACTATGAAACAAAATGTTATTATTGTTTTAATGAAAAATCATTATTTTATGTTTACAAAAAAATCAATATATGAATCATAATGATATTCAAAATTAGTGATGAAGGTAAAAAAAATTATTTATACGTTTGTAATGAAAATTAACCTCATTTCAGTTGGTCAACTAATCAAGTATTTAGTGATAAATGAATCAGCATCACTAAAAATAAATTTTCCATTATTTGGTGTTCATAACATGAAAAATTCCATTCATATGGGTTTCTATTGGAAGGTGAAGAATATCTATAACATCCCAGGTTAATAAATAATATGATATTATCATATTTATTAATATTTATGAATTAAATATTAATTTTACTTTAATGTGGATTATATGTATGAAAGTGTACCCGAAATGCAACTATGGGTTTCTCTAAAATGTCATGTTGCACACAATGCTGGGTTATAATGGAAAAAATTATAATAATATAATATTATTTTAAACTGTACTTAACGCTTAGCCATTGTATTCACTAAAATAAAACTAACTAACTAAATTATGATTATACATTTTTTTAAATGTATTTTCATTTATCCAATAAAATTTAGAGGCATAAAATGTGAATGAATCAAATTTTATGCATAAACAATCTAATATTCATTAAAATGTCCATTTACTGCCTTTTGATGGTGAAACCTTTTTAAATTTTTTTTTCACTTTTATATGTTCTATTTGAGAAAATATTATTTTTATTTATAATCGGGACATCAAAATTTACTTTGGATGAAACTTTTTGAATTTTTCTTATCATGTTGATTTTTAATGAATAGTGAAAAATACTGTATTTTAAGTTAAAATAGTCTTTTAATCCAATTTCTTTATATGGATAGACTAACCATTTAATTGTTTTTAAAGTTCCAATAGATTATATTTTTATGATTTAATCCAATTTCGTTCATTTTTTATAATTTCACATTGAAATTGGACATAATAAAGTTACAATCATTTGATTGTTGTTATTTCATAAAAACATACTTTTTTTTACAATGGGAATTATATTTTAAATTAATTTCTGAAACTTATTTGTTTTTAATTTGGAAAAATGGATTCCTTATTTGGAATCAGGTGGTCCAGATTGGGTAAATTTGTATCATTTATTTTTGGACATTATGAATAGTAACTTCATTAAATATTTTCTTTACCATGGTTAAAGGGTAAATCTTGTAAATAAGGGTAACAAATAATATTATAATAATATTAAATTACCCTATCATGTGTCATAATCCTATTTTATGATACATATCAATCAATGAGAATCCTTGGGTGGATTATTGGACCCCATAAAGTCTTTTTTTTGAGAAAATGACACTTTATAAAATTTCATTTAAAGTTAAGGAAAATGTTACAAAAATATATCACCTACTAAGAAAATTTATAATATGTTATATAAGTGGTATTTTGGACTATAAATAGTCATTATAAATTAAAAATTATTTCTTAAATAATTGTGTTTTGTTGAAAAAATTTATACATTTAATAGATAAATTTAATTACGACACAATGGTGATGCAGTAAGTGCTTCATTCATATAGCATTCAAATAAATGATATTATAAATTTTGAAATAAATTTATTTTGAAACCTTTTATGACATCCACGAATTTTACGGATAATAATTACTTGTTATATTTCAATTAATGACCTTTTTTAGAAATAATCAAGTTCTTAAATATTTCTTAATATCCTTGATATGAATAGTTTTTAAATTTACATAAATGTGTTTTTAAAACAATTAATATTTAATTAAATGATAAAATAATCCTCAAAACCTTATATTTGGCCAAAAGTCATTTATTATGTAAACAATGTTGATAATGATCCATTTTAGGGATCTTGGAATTTTATTGTAAATATATTAACCATATAGTTTGAATATATTAGAGGACACAGTAAAAGTTAAATAAGTTAACAAAGGGTAAAATAAAAAAGATAAGGATTAAAAAATATCCGTAACCTGGCCAATTTTTATTAGATGATTTTATTTCTACTTATATTCACATTATATTTGAATTAAATAAGTTTTGGACCTTTTGAAACCTAAAATCATTTTATAATAAAATAATACATTCAAACATTCTAAAAGAGCTCCTCCCCCCTTTTATAAAAGGACACCACATCTAACCCATTACTCACGCCTCTCAATCCACGTTGATTGTCCAAAATATATTTCAATAATCTCCCAACATCCTTGTATTCAACCTATAATCCTTATTTTGGGTAGATGAAATTTCAATAACGCCTTTTGGTTCAAACTAATGGGAGTTACCCGATATAAAGGTTACATCTTCTCTCAAGTTCATTTGTTATATTTTCATTATCTAACCCCCTAAAATCTCTTTATTCCATTATTTTATAACAATAACAGTATGATAAATACAATAGGATATTGTTATGATAATTATTCTAACTACACATCCACACACCTCTATCTAAAGTATTAAACATATTGATTCCATGGATGGTGATCTACTTCCAAACGAATCAAAAAGTGTTCAATTATCTCCAACCGCCTCTTATGGTGGCCATTAATATGGAACTATATTTATATGTGATATATATTATATTTATATTGTCTCTATTTCATTGTATTTTTCATTTACATCATACCATTATGGTTTCCATAATGGGTAAATACGATAATCTCATTTGAGGAAGTGTGGACTATCGCCCCCTCAAAGTTATATGACTCTTTTATAGAATATGTAGAATGTATAAATTATTGAGTTTCTTAAATTATATATGATATTATCCTAGAATAATAATATACCAATGTATCATTATGTTTTCATTCCATTAAATATGAAATAGAAATGAAAGTGGCGTTCATGCGTACGTACGACTTACTCTCTCCATGAAAGATGCCTTTCATTTCTTATCACTGAATGTTATGTACTACTATAAATACATATATATTGGATATATATGAAATATTTTATATCTAAATCATTAATATCTATGTGGAGATAATGGAATGTTTACCATGTGGACATCATTTAATTATAATAAGTAATTTATTGACTCAAGTCCAAAATATTGACAAAACGTCCTTTATTAACATAAAATATTATGTATTATTTTAACATGGAAATAATTAATACAAAATGAATAATAAACATTAAAAAACTCATATGAAAGTAAAAATTAACTTTAGTTTATTGTTTTGGAGATTAAAGAACAAACAAGTCATGTCATACATGAGGTAAGGGACTTCGTCTCAATCTCCTTCATTGAGGCATATTTTTATTTATACAAGACATTATTGTATATGGTGTATAAACCACGTTGAATTTTCATTTCAATCAAAGGGAATATTTTTCTACCTATCATTTTACTAAAAAAAATGGGGATTTTTTTAACGTACACGGTGATAGCGACCATTCCACCATAGTGAGTGTTATTTGATATTTGGCTTCCTTAACAAGCCATTATTTTTTTAAAATGAAAATAAATACCATATACTATTTGACGTATTTTGGTATTGAAAATGGTTATGATTATGGATTGGTTATGCAAATATATTTAAATGATATATTTTCATTGAATGTGGAAATTTTATCTTTCCATTATGTTTGTTTTATGTGTTATGAATATGTTATAGTTCTTGGTCATTGTTTAGGTATACGGGTGGTTCCATGATAAACCTAGTGTGGGTGAACCTAATATAGATATCCCATTCATTGGGTTACATAATAGAGGTAAACCTTATTGATTCTCCTAATATATTTTGGGAATATACTATTATAGGTATTCCAAATGTAACTCTTTACATAGATGTGAAAGCTACAATGTATGTATGTTATGGATGCCACAAGTTTCATTTATGATTTATGATTTCGATTTGTAATAGATTAATCTCATAATATTGTCTGTTTATTTAAATATTTAAAAATATTATTTCATTGACTTGTAGGTATTGACGTTCTAATGTTTTCTTTCCTTGTTTTATAACCCTTACTGAGTTTTTACGCTCATCCCATGTTTTTAAATGTTTTTCACAAGATATAAGATAGGGTAATAGAAAAAAAGAATTCAAGAATATTTATATCAAAAAATGAAACCATGTTTTCTATTAAGAGTTTTTATTTTATGAAAAACATTGATAATGAGTTTAAGAGTTTACGTTTTAATATTTGAGATGTAATATAACAGTTATAGCCTAAATCTCGAAAACTCTAAACCTAAAAATATAATGAATGTAAATTATTAACATAATTCAACATTATGTAATGTTTAATGATGGGGCCTTATAGTTGGTATCATAACATAGTTTTGAAAACATTTAGTGTTAGGGTATTCTTAAATTAATATCCATTAATTAATTTATATAACGATTGAAATGATAAATCATTTATAGATTACCATTTTTGTTCGCCTAAGATATTTCTATGTTTAGACTGGTTTTCCACTGAAGAAAAATGGATGTTATGATGGTATGAAATCAGGAGGAAGAAATCCATCCAAATGGGAAACCTGAGATGGTCGGAATCAGAACTAAACTGTTTGTTGCTGTGATGGAACAACTGAATGAGGCTATAAATGGGGGTGGTATCTATACACAAGATCAACCAGATCAACCACAATGTAACATTTCCATAGTAAAAATTTCATGAGTAAGCAATCCTCATAATTTAGTGGACCATATAACCCTATTCTAGCTAATGGTTTGATTAAATTGTTGGATATAATTTTCGATATCATGGGGTGTTCAAAACATCAAAAGGATAGTCTAGTTGTTTATCATTTTGAAGGTGAAGCTGATCAGTGGTGGTAGATGTGTAAAAATATCAAGTATAGTGAGGATATTTATTCCATTGATTGGGATTAATTCAATGATATTTTTCTTGAGGAAAATTTTCCAAAGGTGGTTTGTCTTTTGATGGAAAATAAATTCTTAGAATTGAGGTATGAGGATGACCCAGTGGAAACATATGAAAATAAATTCACATGACTGGAAATATAAGCTCCTAATTTCATAACAGATCTTAATACTAAAACATATCGTTTTTACATAGGATTAAAGACAATGTATCTAAGGGAATTAGCTTCCTGTGAGTTCAAATGTCATGAAAAACATGTTTGATGTACAGAGATGGTGGAAATGGAGTTTTCTGATGATATGGTATTCTTTAAAGGAAAAAAAATCATATGAGGTAGAAGAAGAATGGTAATAACTCTTCATAAAATCATAATTGTAAGAAACATAACGTTAAGTTTTTTGAATATATTGGTAAAAAATCATGATGGGGAATGTCTTTTGAATTCTGTAAAGTGCTACTGATATGGTAAAATGGGAAATAAGGCTCGTAATTTCTTTGAAAAAGATTAGGTTAATGGTAAGAAAAAATCTTTTTTAGAGTTAGTAAAGTGTTTTAAGTTAAATTAATTGGGTCATTATTAAAATGAGTTTCCAACTAAGAACTCAACTGAGGGAAAGCAGCTAGACTACAAGAAGAAAGGGGTGGTGAAATCCTTTGCAGCTAATTTTGGAGAGGTTTGGCCATCGAATGAAGTAGCATCATGAACATTGTGTGTTTATTCATATTATGCCAATGTGTTGTTGTTTTTGGGTCTACACATTATTTCATTTCGGAAAAATTTTCTACTAAATTGGGAATTACATCTCAAGATATGAGTCTTGACCTTTTGGTAAAAACACCAGGAATAAATTTTGATATAACAAAGAAATTATAAGAACATTCAGGTCCTTGTGTGCGGAAATAATCTATCTATAAACTTAATTGGTTTGCCTCTAGTAAAGATTTATGTTATTTGGGGTATGGACTAGTTTTCTGTTTATCATGCTAAAATTAACTTCAGTTCTAAAGAGATTTCTTTTCAGTTAAAATTTCAGTTTTTTTACAAACATGAACCATTACTTTTAATAACATATAAATAAGCAGTTAAACATGTAAAATGTGGATATTAATGTTACATTGCACATATTGTTGAAAAAAATGAAATGTTTAGATAAATAATGTTCCAGTGGTAAATGTTTATCTTGGTGTTTTCATGATTAGTTTCTTACTATAATACCTGATTAGGAAGTTAAATTTATTATTGACTTAGTACATGATGAAAACCCAATTTCAAAACCCCCTTATCGAATGGATGTAATTGAAATTTTAAAGATAAATAAATTATTGCATGAGTTATTAGATAAGGGTTTCATTCGACCTTGAAAATGACAATGGGGATCTTATGTCTAGTATGTTTGAAAGAAAGGTGGTTCAATGTGACTTTTCATTGATTAAAGATCATTGAATAACATCACTATTATGTACTAGTATCCTTTTCCTCATATCGGTGATTTGTTTGATCAGCTCTTGGGAGATCAGTATTTTTCGAAGATTGACTTGATGTTAGGGTAACATAAACTGAAATTAAAGGAAGTGTACATTCTAAAGACAACATCCGTGCTAGATATAGCCATTATGAATTTGTAGTTATTCCCTTTGGGTTAACCAATGCACCTAATGTATTATTTTATCTTTTGAATATAATTTTCTGTGAGTACATTGATAAGTTTATGGTTGTGTTTATTGATGATATTTTGGTATATTAAAAAAGTAATGTGGAACCTGATAGTCACTTAGGGGTTTTCTTGAAACCTATTATATAAATGATACAGTATAGGAAATTTAGAAAGTGTGAGTTTTGGTTATGAAAAATTTCATTCCATGGTCACATTGTTTCCAAAAATGGCTTAACTGTTGATATTTATAAAACAAAAGTTGTTGCAGAAATCGAAGACCAACAAATATAACCATGATCTGTAGTTTTCTTATTTTAGTAGGTTATTACTATAGTTTTGTTGTAAAATATTTACACTTATCTATCCCAATGACTAATTTAACTCGAAAAGGATTTATGTTCATTTGGAAAAAGAATGTGATGATTGTTTTCAAGAATTGAAAAGAAGATTGGTGAATGCTCCAATTTTGGCTCTGCATTCCAGAAATGGTGAGTTTGTTATCTAATGTTATGATTCATTGAAAGGACATGGTTGTGTCCTATTGCATAAGGATTAGGTAATTATTTTTTATTCATGTCAGTTGAAACCTCATGAGTTAAATTAACCTACACATGATTTGGAATTTGCTGATGTTATTTTTCATAAATATTTTGGAGGAATCATTTGTATAGAGTAATTTGTGAAATATATTCTCCTCAAAAATGTTTGATGTATATATTCACTTAGAATTAATTGAAAAAGAGACATACGATATTGATGTAATTACGTAAGGATTATTATTAAACGGTTCCTTACCTTATAAGGAAGGTAAATAAAGTGGCTGATGCTTTGATTCAAAAAATTAATGCGACATTAACCATGATACGTTTAGAATAAGATCATTTGATTAAATATTTACTGAACATTTTCCTTGAAGTAGGTGGGTCATAAATAAAATTATTTTGTTTCACGTGTCAGTGAAATCATGTCTATCAGAGAGAATTAAGAAAGCACAGAAGGCAGACAGTGAGTTTCAGAAAAAGTTAGAGTGGGTTCATAAGGGTAAGATTCATTATTTAACATTGATAATGATTGTATTTTGAGATTTTGGAAGATATTATTTGTGCCTTTCAATTTATAGTTGAAAAATGAGTTGTTATGGGAAGCTCATAGTTCTCCGTCTTCATTTCATCCCAATAATACTAAAATGTAGAGAGATCTTCGGGGGTATTTCTGGTGGGATGGAATGAAAAGAGATATCACTAAATTCACTGTGAAGTGTTTGAATTTTCATTAGGTTAAAGCAGAGCGACAATTACCAAAAGGGATGCTTCAGCCTTTACCATTACAATAGTGGAAAGTGGAAAATGTGCCCATGGATTTCATCATGCGATTACCAATGACTTCTCAAGGTAATAATGAAATATGGGTTATTGTTTATTGATTAAATAAATCTTCTCAATTAATTTATATTTAATATACTTTGTCTCTAGATCAAATTTATCAGTTGTATGTTTAAGTGATAGTAAATTTTCATGGAGTTCCCCTATCCATTGTATCTTATCATGATCCTAGGTTTACTTATTTCTTTTGAAAAATACTTTAGAATTCATTGGTTACATATTTAAATATTAGTAAAATTTTTCATCCAAATCATATGGGCATTCAGAAAGAACAATTCAAACATTAGAAGATATGATACGTGATTGCACAATGGATTACTAGTGATGTTGGGAGAAACATCATTATTTGGTAAAATTTTCTTAAATTAACATCTTTCATTCCAATATAAAATTGGCACCATTTGAGAAATTATTTAAAAATTGGTGTCGAACCCTAGATTTTTGGGATGAAGTAGGTGAAAGGAAGTTGATGGGAACATAATTGTTAGAAATGATGGCATAAGAATTTTAAATTGTTTCATAAGAACATGAGAACAACTCATTTAGGTAGAAATGTTTTTCCTATAACCGGAGGAAGGATCATTATATTTAGGTAGGTGATCATGTCTTTCCCAAAGTCTCTACATAGAAAAGTGTGATGAATTCATGGAAGGAAGGGAATGTTGAGTCTGAGGTTTATTAGCCCCTATGAAATCTTGGATATATTTGGATCAGTTTCCTATAAAATTGTTGTACCTCAATGATTATCCCAGGTACAATTTGTTTTTCATGTTTCAGTGTTGATAAAGTTTATACCGAACCCATCTAATGTTTTGAGTATAGAGGTAGTTTAGTTGGATGAAAATCATTCTTAGGAGGAAAAAACAGTGCAGATTCTGGACTAAAGTGACAATGTTTTGTGGAATAAGGCAATTCATCATGTAAAGGTTTTGTGGAAAATCTATATGTTTTAAGAGGCATAATGAGAATTTGGAAATTCTACTTGGGATAAATACCCCAACTTATTTGATAAGTGAGTATAATTGGGGGGATGAAATTAAAAATGGGGGGAAGGATGTAACATCCCTTGTATATAAAGATTATTATATTTTCATATTAATTAATATTTGTGAATTAAATATTAATTTTAAATTAATGGGGATTCTATGTTCGATGACATACCCAACACAAAATAATGAGTTTCTCTGAAATCTCATGTTGCACACAATGCTGAGTCATACTGAAAAAAATTATTAGTATAATATTATTTTAAATGGTAGTTACGCCTAGTTGTTGTATTGGAAGGAATGAAAATAACAAACTAAAATATTATTATACATTTTTATTAAATGTTTTAAAATTTGTCAAATAAAAATAGAGACTTGAAATGTGAATGAATCCAGTTTTAAGTATAAACATTGTACTATTCTTTAAAAGGTCAATTTACCACCTTTTTTTGGGGGAACCCTTTTTAAATCTAGTAATTTTTACTTTTATATGTTAAATATTACAAAATAATATTCTTATTTAGAACCTGGTCATAAAAATTTACTTTGGATGAAATTTTGGTATTTTTCTGATAATGTTCATTTTTTAATGATTGGTGAAAAATACTGCATTTTAAGTCAAAACTACCATTCAATACCATTTATTTATATGGATAGACTGACCTTTTAATTTGTTTTAATGTTTAATTACATTATAATATTATCATTGAATCCACTGTTGGTCAGTGTATGTAATTTCACTTGGAAATTAGATATAAACAAGTGTCAATCTTTTGATAGTTATTATTTTTTAATACCACACCTTTTGTTTTGACAACAAGAATTAATTTTAAATTAATTTATGAAACTTCTGTGTTTCGAATTTGGAAAAATGGATTCCATATTTATAATTAGGAGGTCCAAATTGTGTAGATATATATCTTTTATTTTTTGACATTTTGAATAGTAACATTAGTAAATATTTTATTTATCATGGTTAAAGGGTTATCTTACAAATAAGGGTAACAATTAATATTATAATAATATTAAATTACCCTATCACATGTACAAATCATATTGGTTGATACATGTCCAACCATGATAATCCTTGGGTAGATTTTTGGAGCCCATGGAGTAACATTTATGTGAAAATGACACTTTATAAAAATTAATTTAAAGTTAAGGAAAATGTAACATAAACATGTATATCCTAGAAAAAAATAATGGGTTTTAAAAGTGATATTTTAGACTATAAATAGTCATTTGAAAGTTAAAAGGATTTAATATATCATAAATTTTTTAAAAAAATTCATACATTAAATAATAAATTTTATTATGACACAATAATGTTGCAGTAATTGTTTCCTTAATAATGATTTCAAATAAATGTTATTATAAATATTAAAAAATAAATTTATTTTGAAACATTTTATTCCCTCCACAAATTTAGTGATAATATTGACTATTTATCATTTAATTAATTAAGGTTGTTTGAGTGAATCAATTTGTTATAGATTTTGTAAAAGGCTTGATATGAATAGTTTATAAATTGGCATAAATGAGTTTTTCAAACAATTATTATTTTATTAAATGATAAAATAGTCCTAAAAATATACGATTAGTCCAACTAACATATATTATGTTACAAATTTCATTAGTGATCTATTTTGTTTCTCTAGTCATTTCATTATAAATATATTCACCATATATTGTGAATATATAATAGGATATGGTAAAAGATTAATAAGTTAAAAAGGGATATATATAAAAGATAAGGACTAAAAAATTTCAAAAACCTATAAAAGTATTATTGGATGATTTTATTATTACATATATTCACCTTATCTACGAATTAATTACGTTTTGGACCATTTGTAATCGAAAATAATTTTATAATAAGATAATACTTTCAATCATTCTTAAAGATCTGCCCCTCTCTCTTATAAAAGGACACCACCCTTAACCCATTAATAAAAACTCTTCAGCACCTTGGATCATACAAACCGTATTAAAATAATATCCCAAAACTTTTATATTCCACTAATAATCCTTACTTTGGGTAGATGGAATTTCAATAAATCCATTTGGTTCAAACCAAATGGAGCTACCTGATTTATAGGTAACATCTTCTCTCAAGTTCATTTCTTATATTTTCCTTCTCTAACAACATAAACTATATTTATTACATTATATTATAAAAAACTAGTATATGAAATAGAAAAGGATGTTTTAATGGGATGTATTTTGACTACACTTCCACACACCTCCATTTAATGGATACAAACATACTAATTCTAGGGATGGCAAACTACTATCTCACGAAACGATAATTGTTCAATTATCTCCCACCACCTCTTTTGGATTCCATTAAGATGGAACTATATTTATATGTGATATATATTATATTTATTTTTCCTCTATGCTTCTTTATTTTTTATTTATATCATACCATTATGATTTCCATAATCGGTAAATACAATAATTTTATTTCAGGAAGTGCGGACTACCACCCCCTCAATGTGATGTGAATCGTTCATGCCATACGTGGAATGTATAAAGGATGGGGTTTTTAAAATTATATATGATAATATATTAGAATTATAATAAACCTAAGTATCATTTATTTTTAATTCCATTAAATACGAAATAGAAATAAAAATGGCATTCATGCGTACATACGACTTACTGTCTCCAAGAACGGTGCATTTCATTTCTAACCTCAAAATGTTTTGTACTATTATAAATACATATATATACTGTATATTTATGATATATATGAATATATAAATCATTAATACCATTATGGAGATAATTTACTTTTGACCACATGGACAACTTGTAATTATATAGAAATTTATTTTTGACTAAACTACCAAATATCGATAAAACTACTGTTATTAACTGAAATTATTATGTAATGTTTATAATCTGGAAATAAGTAATATAAATGGAAAAATAAACATGAAAATTTTTCTTAAGAAAGTAAAAATTAAGTATAGTTTATTATTTAAGAGATTAAAGAAAGAAAAAGTCATGTCAGACACAAGGTAAGGGACTTCGTCTCAATCTCCTTTCATTGAAGGATATTTTTATTTATAAAAGATTTTCATTTATATGGTGTATAAAACCCTTTGAATTCTCATTTCATTGAAAGGAAATCATTTTATACATAGTGTTTTTATAAAAAAAAGGTAATGGTTCTTTTTAAATGTACGTGGTGACATTAACCTTTTCGCCTCCATGAGAATTATTTGATATTTGGCTTCCTAAACAAGTCGTAATGTTTTTAAAACGAAAATAAATACCATATAATGTTTTACGTATTTTGGTATTTAAAATGGTTTAGATAACGGATTGATTATGTAAATATATTTAAATGATATATTGTGATTGAAATATGGAAATGTTATCTTTCATCTATGTCTATTTAATGTGTTGTGAATATGTTATGGTTATTGGCCATTTTTTACGTATATGGGTTGTTATGTGATAAAACAAGGGTAGGTGAACACGAGATAGATCTCCAATGCATTAAGTAACATGATAGAGGTAAAATTTTATGTTTCTCCTAAGATATTTAGGGAATATATTGTGATGGGTATTCCAAATGTAATTCCCTATGTAGTTGTGAAAGCTACAATGTAAGTATGTTATGGATGCCAAAAGTTACATTTATGATTTATAATTTCCATTTGTTATTCATAAGTATTATGATCTTATGTGGTATGTTAATGATTGGAAAATATGATTTCATTGACTTTTATGTGTTGATGGACTAATTTTTTCTTTCTTTGTTTTATAACCATTAATTAGATTTTTATGATCATCAAATTTTTTTGAAATGTTTTTACCATAATATAAGGCACGATAATAGAAAGGAATAATTCATAAAGATTTATATCAAGAAAAGAATTCATGTTTTCTATTTATAGTTTTTATTTAGTGGAAAAAGTGGATACTTTGAGATGTAATATAATATTTATGGCCTAATTCTTTAAAACTCTAATCCTAAAATGATCACCAATGTGAATTATTAACAAAATTCATGATTATGTAAGGTTTAGGGGTGTGGAATTATAATATAAATGGTATAATTTATCATGAAATTGATGAAATGAGATAAAATTTATCGAATGGTGTGGGGGTTGGTATAAGATCATCGTCAACATTAAATGAATTCCTCATATTTTTCATATGAAAATAGAGATGTTATTCCAGGAAATAATGAAAAATGATGATGTATCTATTAATTCATGTGATAATAACGTTCCAAGGCATGTGTGGTATACTTATAATATTATCATCAAACCAGAATGTAAGGATGAATAATTACTCAGTGTATTATTACCATATATATGAAGGGAGTTATCCATATATAAAATTAGTAGAAATAATCATTGTTTTATGTTCTATAAAGGTCGATATGGATATTGGATTTACAAATCAATGTCATGGTTTTTATAGGAAATGAATGATTTAATTGAAATGAATATAAGAAAAACATAGAGGGAAGAAGATGATCAATCCATGATGCTGAATGATTAAAAGGAAACATGAAGGAAAGTATATTATCTAGAATGTTATATTATTTCTATTTTTTGTGGGAGATCACTATGAAAGAAAATATTAATGTGATGAATTGAATACTTTTACAAAATATTGATAAAAAGAACAATATAATTTACCACCCAAACACCATTGTTTTAAATAAACGGGGTATGGTAATTATTATAACAAGTGTTAAAATAAATATGTTAATGTTGTTGATTAAGCTCGTTTTCCCTTATGGAAAAATTTAAATTAAAATATTCTGAAATTAAAATTATCCATTAGGTGTATAATAATGATGTGGTGAAAAGTGATTATACCATTAACTATAGAAAGGATAATGTATTATTTCATTTTGGATATACCATCAATTGTATTTTTTTTATGAATATAATGAGGGTATCAAAATTCCACCACAATGATTAGATGTTGAATTAATAGAGAAAACCCATAAGGGTACAAATTTTATATCCTAACTATTTTATTCTTATTTGAAAAATTTATGTGAGAATGTGATTCCATAAAATCTCTTATTCTCCCACTATTTGAAATTTATTTCTTTTTAGGCATGGAATTTATTTATATACTTAAATTTCAAATAAATTTTTTAGGATAAGATGTTCTATTTTAAATTATGAACTAAATTATGATCCATTATTAGTGAAGTGATAAATATGACCATCCTATGGAAACACAAAAATATATGGGTCTTGATTTCTATTCAAAGGGGTACTAATATGAGATTGTTAGTTTGAAACTCAACATCAACGACTTTCCAATTTTGTGGGAATATATTGATATATATCTAAAATATATTCAATATACTCCATTAAAAGATGATATTGAGTATTGAATATATCATAAACATAGTTCTATAACTATTTTAAAGAATCCATAGAGAATGGTCAGGATTGAGTTGTAGGAATCGATGAAGTAACACTATGATAATCATGAAAATTGATTCATATAGAGAAGTGTTCCACCTTAGTGTTAACTAAATATTTTATTTATTAATAATTATTTTTTATTGTTATTTTTCATTTATTATAGTAAACATAACAAGACCATAATAAATAACAAGTATCATTTACCATGTTTCTATGTCATTTTTGTTCAACTATGAATATCTCAAGGCTTTACCATGACTTCATTTCATTTTAGATATCATCAATTGAGTGGATAGAAGTTACATAAACATAAATGATACATTCCATTAATGTTTTATACATTATTAATATTTAGGGAATCCATTTTTTCTTAGTTATATCCCTTGAAAACTACATGAATTTAAGGAATAGAGACTTTACATATTACCTTGATAAGTTTTTGGTAGACTTTATTAATGATATTATTAGATATTTAAAGCCTATGGAATAGAATTTGTATCAAATTATGAATTTAATTAAGAATTTTTAGGATGGGAATGTGATAAGAAAATTTTTCAAATGCTGATTTTGGAAATAAAATATTTCATGTTTAGTTCTTATAATCTCAAAATTGTGTATATTTATGGATCTATATAATACAAAATAAATTGATTGTTTTTTTTAAAATCCCATAACTTTTTATATATATTGCTTTCATTCGATGACTATATTTTATCAAGGAATTTTAGAGAATTTATCATAGATTTATAGTCCTCTATATAATTATACTCAAATGGGAGTGATATTCCATTGGACTGATGAATGTGAGAAAATTTTTGATGAATTTAAGAGAATGTTATTTAATGAACATGTGATTACACTACAATATATTAGATAGTGGTATAAAATCTATAATTATTCATGAATTTATAAAAATTGTGATTACTCATGGAAAATAATATTGTTCTTGTCTATTCCAAAAAAAATTTATGTTTCATGAGAAAACATACCAAACTCATGAGTTGAAGTTAACTGTTATAATTTTATCATTAATTATATTTTGGTATTATCTATAAAGATAAAAATTTGAAATATATACTAATTACGATTTATTTATGTGTTTATTAACTCATAAAGAAAAAAACATATTCCATAGAATATGGTTTGATTTGATTAAATATTATTACTACTCAATACATTACCACAATGGTAATGAGAGTGAGGAGGACGATTCATTGAGTAAAATAGATCGGGACATGTTATTGATGATGATGATTGAAAAAGACAAACAAAATTCAATAAATGAATTTATGGATATATAAATCTAAAAGGAAAGTAATAAATATTATATTACACTAATAATTTTTGAATTAAATATCCATTTGTTGATTAATGAGGTTAAAAAAAGTAGATCTATATTTTCAATAAATGGTTAAAATGAACATGAGTTGATCCATAATTTTTATAGAATTATAATTTCTAGTAAATATGTATATCTCACCTTCAATAATGTTCTTGAATAAGGAGATATTGTATAAATATCATAGTTCATCCTTCAATCGAAATTATTGAAATATGTAGATGTATACTGATAAAAAATTTAATTTATAGTGGGTAAAATGAAGATGTATATTTTAGAATATTTATCTATGTTAATTAAATTTAATAATATTTAGAGATGGAGACACAATTCTTTGTGTATGCTACAACTATTACCCATACCTGAATTGAAATGGGAAAACATCTGCAAGGATTTTTTCATAGGACACCCCAAAATAGATAAGGGAAATTATTCTACTTCTATTGTATTTTATTACATTAAAAATTTATCCAAATTTATTGATTTAAATTAATATTAATATTTTAGGTATATTAATTTATTTTACATTAATAGTGATTTAATTTTTCATAGTTTAGCATAATTTATTATTTCATATTGGGATTTTTGGTTTATATCTATATCATAGTTATGTCTTTAACAAATTATGGATTTTGTGTTTTGTTTCAGAAATACATATAATCTTTATATAGATAGCCTATATGATAGATCCATTAAAGTGGATATTCATGGGATTTGTTCAAGGGGCTTTAAATATGGTTAGGTTTAAAACCTTTTCCTAGATGATACTTATAACAATAACAACATTCACATGATAATTGAGATGGTTCCTAATTATTCCCTCATTGGAAAATCTTATAGGACTCAAATGTGATGAGATAATGATAAATAATGAATGATATTATGACCAAATAAATCTAATGAAATTTTATATAAATTTAAATACCATTAATAACACAATAAAATATCACAGTTTTCGAAAACAATTATGCTCGCTGTCATCAATGAAATATTGAAATCTATTATGGTTAAGATATATTCCAATGACAATATATATGAATAAATTGATTTTATTCAAATTAAAATTTAATATATAACCTATTTCTAGTTTACCCTTCTAGATTTTTTATTGAATATGGATGGTATTTATGACATGAAACATCAACTGAATCTCTCTCAAGTTAACGATGTTTTCCACGTTCCCCTCCACCAAAAGCACATACCAATTCTATCATATCCATAGAATTCATCATTAAAAACATTTTATAATTATCATTCCAAAGAAGAAAAAATAGTATATTTTATCTATCATATTTATATAATGTTCTACAGAATAAGAATACTCAAATAGTTAATATACTTCGTTGAAATCTATAATTTAGAGAAGTTACATGGGTACCCAAATACATGATGGAATAGATATATCCCTGTTAATTTCTATTATAGAAACAATTTTTCCTATGAGAAGATAATTTTAAGGGGGGTATAATGAAATTCATAAAGATTTTAGAATATTTTTCAAATAAATAAGTTTATATAATTTGATATCTTTCGAAACATGCAGTCTTGTGACTAAAAGAACCATAATATAGTGTACAGTAATAACCAAGAAGATTAATTGAAATAATGACTAGTAGAGTACAAATATTTAAAATTATGTATAATTTTTTCACATAATTAAAAAATAATTATAAATAAGTAATAAAATTTTTATAATATAATTTTCTGATTAAATAAATATAATTTACACAAAAATGAATTGACTTTTTTAAAAATCAAATATTAAAAATTGGTCTTTCGCAATTGAAAAATTTATTAGAATAAATGAATAAAATATTTGAAAAAATCAATGAAACAAATTAGAGGGATATTATGATTATTTTTTAAATATATTGATTTTTCATTGAAGTGTGAGAAATATTGATTACTAATGAAAATTACCCATAAATTTAAAGAATCAACAAATTTCCACATCATTTTATTTTTTTAATGTATAGTTAAATAATAATTAATAGTAATAAAAACTTTTATTTAGTTATAATCATTACTATGTTGAATTTGGAAAATAAAAATTATTTTAAGTAATGATTTATTAAAAAAAATATCATTAGGCTTATTTTGGTGGTTTGATTTAAAATCATTTTTTGCGACTTATATGAGATTAATTGGTAAAAAGGATTGCAAATTTGGTATTATAAATATAATAATTTTATAATTAGTTTTACATTCATTTTTTAGATTATCAATTGAAACTATGAATAAAAATTATCACTTTTACGGTTTAAACGAGTGTTCTATAGGTGTTAAAATAATAGATAAGGGTGTTTTTATTGGTTGAAATTATATAAATACTATTTAATTTTTATATTTTTAACATATAATATACAATATTTTATTCTATTTCCATTTTAATAATTTTTATTGAATATAAAATTATTAAATTTTTAGCTTTTAGAAAATTCAATGTGTGTCGTCACCAATTTATAAATAGACACCCTTGAATTTATCTTCCTTACACCACATTGATCTATATATCTCAACACAAAATTCACAATTTTCTAATAAACAAACATATACATTAATTTGAGATCAATTTTACTTAAAAGACCCATCCAAGGGTCCCTATGAAAGAACCTAAATGAGGCTTACTGAAGAAGAGGTAATCATTTTACCCACAAACTTTCAAATTATTTCTTATTTTATGTCCTAAAAATCACTTTTATTCATCATAAAATAATAAAATATATATGTTAAATGTAATATAATTTTATTATGACAATGTAAACACCAATGTTTACCCTATATAACATTAAATATTATGTGCATGCGTCATATATGTGTACATTTGAACTACCACTGACACATAACGTTGTAATAAATTTTCCAACGTCTTAATTAATGAATGGTTATTGTGATTGGATTTGTATTTATATATAGTATTTATAAAATTATTATTCTTTATTAATAATAATTTCATATCTACCTTCTTACCTTCCAATAAATTGGAAAATGATAACTTCTTTCATGTGTATGGGTGGACAACCACCTCAATGAACCACTATGATTTGTTCTAATTTTTTATTATCAAGGATGATGTTAAGGATATATTTATAATAAATACCATATATATATATATCAAATAATAAATATTATTTAAATGTGGATTATAATTTACCATTATTTAATTATATATGTTGTAATGTGGAAACAATGTTCATGTGTACGTATGAAATACTATCTCCATGAAAGGTACAATTCCCTTTTTTATCTCCACATTTTATGACTGACTGAACATTTATTTTTTTATTAAAAAGAAGAACCATACAAGAACAAGAATTCAAGGGGGTCTAAAACAATGGATCCCCAAGGCATCCCCCGTCACAATATTAATACAATCTTGGGGAAAAGTTCCCATCCTAGAGAGAACCACCTAGGGGTCATCATGATTACTTACCCAAGAAAGAGCGTCTATAGTGATGTTGGCCTCCCTAGGAACATAACGAACCACAAATTCATAGAGAACTCCACATTTTATGGATGAATATATATATATATATATATCATTAATATCATGATAAAAATTTTGGATATTATTTAACAATAAAAAATAAAAAAATGGGAACTACAAACTTGAAAATTTAATTAAAAATGCAATAGTGGACACTCGAAAATGATGATTTTAATTATGAATTGTTAACAATTGGGTTACTAAATGATTTAATTAGTTTTTATAAGGCATTAAAATTAGGAAAATTATACTATTATTAATTTATAATAAGATTATATTTAGTATTAAGGAGCTTTTAGTGATTTGATGAATATCTAACTTTTTGTTAAGTGATTTATTTTACAATGTCATTGTTTATTAGGGTGAAAAATTTTGACCTACATCTAAATAATGCAATAAATTTTATTTAAATATATATATTTCTAAACATTTCAGATTTTCTATTTCATTTTCATATATTTATGAACTTATGGGACCAATATAATATAAAATAATAATCAAAAAATTAGTTCATTCTTTTAATGAAAATAGTTTTTTTATATAACTATTTTTTTTATAAAATGTGTTCAATGATGTTATATATTACCCAATTTTTTGAAAGTATTTTTTATACATAATTTAAAATCCAAGGATGATATGAAATATATTCATTAAAAATAATTTATATTATTTATTGTAATTTTAACATGCAATACTGTCACGAACCCCTCCCACCAAAGATGCCCCTTCTGAGCTGACAATGGTGGAAGGGAGATAATGACCCCTGAGTCCTGCCTCCAGTAGCCCCCAGAGTGGCGAATAACACCAAGGGTATGAGTTTTCACAAATATGGGAGGCATTACGCTTTTTATTATTTTAGATTGGGAAATAGGACGAGTCAAACACCAAAAGAAAATGAACAAGTAAATGAAAATAAACCCAAACCAATCCCACATGCATGATTAAACAATTCTAAAACAAAGTAAAAGTACAAGAAAACTCAAAAGTACAATACCAAAAGAAAACAAGAGTACAACAAACTACAAAAACTCCAATTGTCTCGACTAGTAGGGTCCCGCACGGCCCTGGTAGTCCTCCTGGAAACCTAAAAGTAAATGTAGGGTGAGCATACAAGTATAATCATTAGGGAAACATAAATCTCTTGTGCATAGGTGGGGAGACATCCTAATGTCCCGTGAGAAAATAGAAGGATCCAAAACCTCACAAGGAATTCTATCCACCCAACCTCACCAGCCACGCTGACCAAAAACACAAAACAACAGGTAGTAGTATATAAGAACAATATTATTTGGGTACCCCACACCATTTCCAACTAGTTAGCTACTCTTCCTAATGGTTAAAGTCCTGATGCTACCACACACTTTCCACCCGCACACACCTGGGCCTCACAACCACATATCCCGCACGCACACACATGGGCCTCACAACCATATATCCCGCCCGCACACACCTGCGCCTCACAACCACATCTCCCGCCCGCACACACCAGGGCCTCAAAAACCACAATCACATACCTGCCCGAACACACATGGGCCTCATACCGAAGATTCTTGGGAACAGTAAACCTGCCCGAAGAGTCTTGGGCTAAAACCACACCAATCGAAACCTCCCAAAGAGTATTAGGTGTAAGGTCGCCTCAAGACATCACAGGCTATGGAAGAAGGAGCAGGAAGGAGGTAGTAACTAAGGTGAAAACACCCTCTCTCAGGAAATGGGAGTGTTCAGAACTAAGTGCTCAATATGGGTGGGGTGCGACAAAACACAAAGATACAGATACATATATGTATACCAAACACACAGCCCAACCTATGGCTTCTAAATAGGGAAACTGAGCATGTGCCTCGGCACTGCTACTACAAAGCATGCATACAACAAAAAATCCCAACCCCATTTAGGTTTTCATATCTCAACAACATTAGTTTATTAGTTCCTTAACTACTGGGTAATTATCAAACCAGATCAAGCGTTTCGTAGAAAAACCTTGCCAACCACAAATCAAGTTAGATAAAACAGAAGCAATAAAAACCCAACCCTTTTATCATCAATCAATCCTCATTTATTGTTCCCATATTTAATTCATTACCATTCCCCACAGTTTATTTATCAACATTCCACTTTCTTATAAAAAAACACAACCCATTACTGCAGCCCTGTAGCCACTATAACTACATCTCCACAACTGTATCACAAAACCAGGCTCGTGCCACATCATTGCCCCCTTTAATAACATTTACCTGAGCCCCACTTCCCATATTATTCATAATAACCCAGGATTAACCCACCCCCCCCCCCCCCCTCACACACCACATAATCCAAACCAACACCCACATGTTCATTATTCTATTTTTTTCAACCGAAGTGATCACACAAGGGTTCTAGATATTCATTTAATCAGCCATCTTTATGTGATTAACCAATTTCCATATTCCACAAAGTTTTCACAGACAAAATGGTCTAGAAAGATAAGGAAACATTTAATTGTGCAAGCAAAGGCCCCCAACGACCGTGAATTTCAATAGGCATAAGCCTATTAAATTCACAACATAACAATAGGATAAAAAAGATAAACATAACAACTTCCCCATCCCCGTTCTTTAACCAGTTATTATCTTTATTTATTGGTTCAACCATATCTCATGAAAACAAGAGGATACCCACACTGCCTAATGTAAAAAAGAGAGAGATGAAGGTAAGATCCCTACCTCAATAGGTTCTGATCACAACGCTCCCCCAGAACAACATTAGAAGACGTTTGTCGGCATCCGTCGCTTCTGTAAAAACTTAGAAAAAACCTCCTTGGGTGGAAGCTGGGAAGTAAAGGTTGAAGGGAAAACAAAAAATCCAATATCAGAAGTTCCGCCTCATCATTACGATCTCGTGACGGCTGATGGATCGTAAATCGGAGCTCGGACAAAGATGTTATGGAATAAAGGAGCTTTGGAGTCTCTTGGGAGAGCTCTGCTCGAAGGAAAGGGGAAGAGAGGAATGATTTGAAAAGGGGGATAATCCCCCTCCTTTTATAGGTGATAAAAACTAATTTACACGATTTGTACTTCCTACTACACGGTGTGTACTAGGCCATTTCACACGGTCGCCACGTGGCTTCCAACTCGGCATTCAACGCGACACACACCCGTTGACTGGTCAACACACGGTTTGAGGGTAACACATATGCAGGGAGGAACTACACAGCATGTAGAATGGTCTACATGGCGTGTACTCATTTATTTCACGTGACAAGGATACATCCTCAACACAGCACACGACCGTTGACTGGTCAACACAATGTTAGAGGGTGACGCATACGCGGGGAGGAACTACACTGCATGTAGTATGGGCTACACGGCGTGTACTCATTTATTTCATGCAGCAAGGACACGAATTCAACACGGAGTAGACCCGGAAAGGTGGTACACAGCATGTACTCACACTATACAGCGTGTAGTTACAAAATTCTAAAAAGTGTGGAAAAAGTCCATTCAACCCTCCAGAACACTTCATGATCTTTTTTTCGGCAAAGGAAATGTCCAGAGAGGTCCAGGCCATTATATCAGATACCTCTTAAAATATTCTCGTCCCCGAGAATTCAAAAACCAACCCAGAGGAACCCAACAAGATACCTCTTAGGTATCTCGTTATAATAGGAAGCCGACCAACAACCCTGATAACATGTGTAGGAATTCTTTCTCCTATGTCGAGATATTATCTGCTTTAGGCGACACTAACTCGCCTGCATGGGTTTAATCGCATCCACATTAATGCGTCTCGATTATAAATTGGGTCTTCCCACTTCCATACATTAGGATTTTTCAACTTACACTGCCCCCAACACCGTACAACCAACACACTGTCCGAACACATGGCTTGGGGAAATCCTTCTCCCATGTAGATATATTATCCGCTTTATACGGCACTGACTCACCCGCACGGGTTCAATCACATCCGCAATAATGGGTCTTGATTAAAGATTAGGGTTTTCCATTTCCCCACACATCCAGACACGTTACACACTTCCAGAGAATAGGGAAACAAAATGCCTCACAACCAACAAGCCATGCATTCCATATATCAAAGGTACAGATCACAACATTAAAACAAAGATCAGAAGAACAATGAAAAACACATGTCAAAACAACTCCAGGTACTGAGCGTTCATTTGGGACTCCCACTCCCAAGTGATCTCATCGAGGCCTCCATGCCTCTACAACACACGAACCATGGTGATGGTTCGTCCACGGAGCACCTTCTCTTTGAGATCCTCGATTTCGACTGTTCATTCCTCGAAGGTCGCATCATCTCCCATATCTAACTCTCCCCATTCGATAATGTGATATTCTTCGTGTATGTACTGATTAAGCTGGGAGACGTGGAAGACATCATGAAGCTTCTCTAACTGAGGTGGTAGGGCCAGCTGATATGCCACCTCGCCGACTCGCCTCAGCACCTCAAAAGGTCTGATGAACCTAAGGGAGAGCTTACTCCCCTTCCCAAACCTCCGCTTCCCCCATCGAGGGGAAACCTTCAAGAACACATGATCTCCCACCTCGAACTCCAAGGGCCTCCTCCGATAATCAGCATTAGACTTCTGTCAGTCCTGAGCTGCTTTCATCCTCTCATACACAAGCTGAACTTTTTTTGTGGTGCTCTGTACTACCTCTTTCCCAAGAGCACCGGTCTTACCAACCTCTTCCCAAAAAATGGGTTAACGACATAGTCTTCCATACAGAGCCTCAAAAGGTGCCATGCCAATAGTAGAGTGGAAGATGTTGTTGTATGAAAAATCTACTAAAGGCAAGTTTCACACCCATGATTCTCTGAAATACAGAATGCATGCCCGCAACATGTACTCCAACGTTTGGATAGTCCGCTCTGTCTGCCCATCAGTATGGGGGTGGAAAGTAGTGCTAAAGCGTAGCTGGGTGACAAATGCATTATGTAACCCCCTCTAGACTCATGAGGAAAACCGAGTATCCTGATCTGAGATGATAGTCTTTGGAACTCCATGAAAACGCACCACCTCGTCTACGTACCTCTGTGTTAAGGTACTCACCGGGCCCGACTCCTTAATTACTAAGAAGTGCGCTGATTTCGTCAGCTGATCCAACACTACCGAGATAGAATCATCACCACCCTAAGATCGGGGTAGTCCTGTGACGAAGTCCATTGAGATTTCATCCCATTTCCACTTGGGGACATCTAAAGGATGCAACAAACCACTGGGAACATGGTGTTCAGCCTTAACTTTCTGACACACTGGGCACTTAGCCACAAACTCCGCCACTGTTCGTTTCACCCCGAGCCACAAAAACTATTCCCTCAAGCCTCGGTACATTTTTGAAACTCCCGAATGAACCGCCAGGGCTGAGCTATGGAACTCATAGAGAACTCCCTCACGCATCGCCTACGGAACAAACAACCTTCCATGAAAAAGCATCTGATGTTGGTTGTCCTTTGACCATCCTTCTGGAGTGTTCCCCTGATCGATACGATCCTGCATTACTTCCGTCTCAGAGTCTCCCCATTAACACTCTTCCACCAGCTGCAACAAGGAGGATATCACCGTCATCTGAAACAAACAGCCTCTAACACCCTCTACCATTGCATCCAAGTGCAATGCAGCCAACACTCCCATCGCTTTCCAAGCATCAGCGGATTACCGAACCATATCTTTATGCGAATTCCTGCCCAGGATATCAGCCACAACGTTTCCCATACCTTCAGTGTAAGATATCTCAAATTCATAGTATTAGAGAAACTCGAACCATCTCTACTGCTGTAAGTTTAGGTCACGCAGGGAGAAGATATAACGTAAGCTCTTGTGATCTGAGAAGACCAAAAAGCGCTCCCCAAAGAGGTAATGTCGCTACAAATTTAGTGCGAACACTACTGCTACAAGCTCTAGGTCATGGGTGTCATAGTTACACTCATGAGGGCGCAACTACCTAGACCCATAACAGATCACACCCTTCTTTTGCCTCAGTACGCACCCCAAACCATGGCCAGAAGCATCACAAAACACCTCATACAATGACCCTTCCTTTGGAAACCCGAGTAACAGATCACTGACCAACATCTCATTTAGGTATTCGAAATCTTTCTAGCACTGCTCGCTCCATAAGAAGGCATGGTTCTTCCTAGTCAATGCTTTCAATGGAGTAGCAACTTGAGAGAAGTCCTAAACGAACCTCCGATAATAACCTGACAACCCTAGAAAACTGCGAACTTCTGCCATGCTCTTGGGTGCCTCCCAAGAAACAACGCCCTCCACCTTTGATGGGTCCAGTGACATTCCATGCTGAGACCCCACATCCCCAAGGAAGTGTACTTATTGTGTCAAGAACTTACACATCGAGAATTTCCCATAAAGATGGTAGTGTCTAAGGACTTCCAAGACTAACCTGAGATGCTCAACGTGCTACTACTCTGATCTTGAGTAGATTAGGATGTAATTGATAAAAACAACGATGAACCAGTCCAGAAACTCTCGGAAGACAAAGTTCATAAGTCCCATTAACATAGCTTGTGCATTCGTAACTCCAAACTGCATCACTACAAACTCGATGTGCCCATACCTTCACCTAAAATCTGTCTTCGAGATGTCACCGTCTTTTACCCTCTGCTAATGATATCCAAATTGTAGATCAATATTAGAAAACCAACCTGCTCCCCTCAGCTGGTTGAATTAATCATCTATCCTTGGAAGGGGGTAACGATTCTTGACCGTTACCTGATTCAATCTTTGGTAGTCTATGCATAGCCTGAGACCACCATATGCCTTCTTCACAAACAAAACTAGAGCACCCCAAGGAGACACAATCGGTCGAACAAAAACCTTCTCCATCAGATCGTCACTTTGAATCCGCAACTCCTACAACTCTGAATGTTCCATCCGATAAAGGCCATCGAAATCGGATGGGCCCTAGGCTGTAAGTCTATCCCAAAATCAATATCACATCAGGGTGGGGGGGGGGGTAGAGTCAAAAGCTCCTCGGTAAAAACATCGAGGAACTCCCCAACAACATCTTGGATATCCATCATCTCTATTTTAGCTGAAACCACTAATAACACGGCTAAAAAGGAAAGGAGATGCTTCACATACCAGCTTCCCACCTGATAGCTCCTCTCGCCAATAAAAGATACACGTTGTCCATCCACGTCGGAGAACACGACTCTTATTTAGAAGTAGTCGATAACGGCATTAACAGAAAACACCCAGTAGATGCCTAGGATGACATCATATGGCTGCATCTATAGTAAAAGAAGATCCCCACTAGATCGATGTGGTCCCAATGTCATCCCACATCCCCGACAAACACAAGATACGCTAGTCTGACCTCCAACTAGTGTACTCAACACCAGGGGTACGAAATGTCTCTCTACATCTAGACCCAAATCATGGGCTATACCGGGTGCAACAAAGGTGTGTGAAGCTCCCAAATTGAACAAAGGAGAAACGGGGGTGCTGAAAAAAAAATCGTACCTCGCACCACCCCTGGTCCTGCTGGAGCCGCCAACTCTGTTGCGTGCAACTGTCAACACCCAACTCCTCTGCCTCTCTAATGTCGACCATCTCCCCAACCACACCCTGGTCGAGGTCCCTGAGGAGAACCCTGAGGTCGGCCTCCTCCTGAAAAGTCTTCCCATGGAGGAGCAGGGTCCTACTGCTGCTGGAAGGGCCTCGCCGCAACTGGTGCTTCTGAGGCGGGCGCTGAACCTGGCCACCTCCACCGTACTGAGCTCGGGTCGGGCACCGACTCTGAATGTGACTGAAACCTCCACAAGAGAAACA
Organism: Viscum album; assembly: GCA_963277665.1. Taxonomy (NCBI): domain Eukaryota; kingdom Viridiplantae; phylum Streptophyta; class Magnoliopsida; order Santalales; family Viscaceae; genus Viscum; species Viscum album. Next base: position 1,278,843,199 of record OY728133.1, read on the forward strand.
CTTAGGTCCTGGTCTTGTGAAAAATGGATGAGGACTCGAAGATCTGAAATGGATTTTCTGGGGCCTACTCCCTACTGGCCTGAATTTGGAAGGTCCTGTCGCAGGAGACCTGCTGCTGACTGCCTTCCCCATCGACGAACCCGGCTAGATCCCCTCTCTTGGGGCACCTCCCTGCGATTTCATCCTCTCTACAACCTCTTCCTTCTTCTGTACATCCATGTAAGTCAGAAGGTTGAAGGGATTGACAACATACTAGAGAGAAGGATGAAGCGCCTCCTCCAAACGTCTTGCCTGAGAGTCCTCATCCGGAAAGAGATCTGGAGAAAAGTGTAGGAGACCTTTGAACTTGATCCCCAACTCTCGTAATGACATACTCTCCTGCTGGAGGGAGAGTAACTCATGCTGTTTCTCCACCTTGATTATGGAAGAATGGAATTCCTCTAGGAACTCCTTCTCAAAGTTATCCCACAGAACGTCTGCCTATGACCTCTCCCCGAGGTAGAGCGTCCACCACTGACGTGCTGCACCTCTCAGCTGACTGACTGCTAGGGGAACCTAGTACTCCCTCAGAGCATAGATCAATAGAAAAGTGATCCCTAGCTCTTCAAGCAACCCCTTCGTCTCCATATTTGAAGTACTACCTTCGTACTTCTTGAGGATTTGTTGCTGGAAAGAATGGAGAGTCTACTACCACTGATCATCTTCCTCCTCTCGGTCAATCCTCAACTGATCGACCGCCTGAATCTGCTGGGCCTTGCCTGTCTGAGTCACCCTGGGATGAAGTCCATGTACCATAGCTGTATGGTAAACAAAGATCGCCTAAGACCAAGTAGCAAGGAAATTTCTCAAGGTTTCATTTTATCACTTTATTTCGATTTTGTTCCCAGAATACCCAAATAATGTAAAACACAAACATGATGATGCATGTACCTTCCCTAGGGTATCTACCCTATAATAAATGTAATCTCACTTGGTCATTCGGTAGGATCAGATTCATTGCATCGGATCATGGGGGGCCCTAAAATCCCGTGTCCTAGCCGGTCTTCCCTAGCCTATGTCACACACCATGATCAGCCAACACTGTTGCCCTACCATCCCATGTAATCCTCAATGTGCCTAACTCCAGACTCCATCCTATCTATCAAGCATTAGCTTTGATAACATTCTGTCATGACCCCCTCCCACCCAAGATTCCCCTTCTGAGCTGGCAATAGTGAAAGGGAGATAATGACCCCCCGTGTCCTGCCTCCAGTAGGCCCCGGAGTGGCGACTATCACCAAGGGTATGAGTTTTCACAAATATGGGAGGCATTAACCTTTTTATTATTTAAGATCGGGAAATAAGATGAGTCAAAAACCAAAAGAAAAGGAGCAAGTAAATGAAAATAAACCCAAACCAATCCCACATGCATGTTTAAACAATTCTGAAACAAATTACAAGTACAAGAAAACTCAAAAGTACAATACAAAAAGAAAACAAGAGTACAACAAACTGCAAAAACTCCAACTGCCCCCACTAATAGGGTCCTGCATGGCCCTGGTAGTCCTCCTAGAAACCTGAAAGTAAATGTAGGGTGATCATACAAGTATACTCAATAGGGAAACCCAAAGATCTCATGCACATGTAGGGATACATCTTAATGTCCCGTGAGAAAACAGAAGAACCAAAACCTAGAAATGAATTATATCCACCTAACCTCACCACCCACACTCACCAAAAACACAAAACAAGAAGTAGTAGTATATAAGAATAATATTTTTTGGGTGCCCCGTACCATTTCACACTAGTTAGCTACTCTTCCTAATGGAGAACGTCTGGACGCTACCACACTCTTCCCGCCCGCACACACCTGGGCCTCAAAACCACATATCCCGCCCACACACACCTGGGTCTCACAACCACATATCCCGCCCGTACACACCTGGGCCTCACAAACCACAATCACATCCCCTCCCGAACACACCTGGACCTCATCCCAAAGATTCTTGGGAATAGTAAACCTACCCGAAGAGTCTTCGGAAAAAACCACCCCAATCGAAACCTACCCAAAGAGTCTTGGTTGTAAGGTCTCCTCAAGCCATCACAGCCTATGGAAGAAGGAGCAGGAAGGAGCTATTAACTAAGGGGAAAACACCCTCTCCCATGAAATGGGAGTGTTTGGCACTAAGTGCTCAACATGGGTGGGGTGCGACAAAACACAAAGATACAGATACATATATGTATACCAAACACACAGCCCTACCTATGGCTTTATAAACAGAGAAACTGAGCACGTGCCTCAAAACTGCTACTACGATGCATGCATAAAACAAACAATCCCAACCCCATTTATGTTTTCATGTTTTAACAGTATTAGTTTATTAGTTACTTAACTACTGGGAAATTATCAAACCAGATCAAGCGTTTTGTAGAAAAACCCTGCCAAACACAAATCAAGATAGATAAAACACAAGAAACACAAAACCATCCCTTTTTATCATCAATCAATCCTCATTGATTGTTCCCGTGTTTAATTCATTACCGTTCCCCACTATTTATTTATCAACTTTCCACTTTATTTTAAAAAAAAAGCATCCAGTTACTGCATCCCTGATGCCACTATAACTACATCTCCACAACCGTATCACAAAACCAGGCTCGTGCCACATCATTTCCCCCTTTAATAACATTTACCGTAGCCCCGCTACCCATCCTATTCGTAATAACCCAAGATTCAACCCCCCCTCAGACACCACGTAATCCAAACCAAAACCCACATGTTCATTATTCAATTTTGTTTAACCGGAGTGATCACACAAGGGTTCCAGATACGTGATTATCCAATTTCCATATATCACAAAGTTTTCATCCAGAAAATGATCTAGAAAGATAGGGCCGCATTTAATTGCACATGAAAAGGCCCCCAACGACCATGATTTTCAGTAGGCATAAGCCTATTGAATTCACAACATAACAATAGGATAAACAAGATAAACATAAAAACTTCCCCATCCCCATTCTTTAACCAGTTATTATCTTTATTTATTGTTTCAACCGAATCTCATGAAAACAAGAGGATACCCACCCCGCATGATGCACAAAAGAGAGAGTTGAAGGTAAGATCCCTACCTCCATAGGTTTTGATCACAACGCTCCCCCGGATCAACTTTAGAAGACGTCCGCCGACATCCGTCGCTTCTGTCAAAACCCGACGAGATCCTCCTCGGGTGGAAGCTAGGAAGGAAAGTACGAATGGAAAATAACAGATCAAATCTCAGAAGTTTCGCCTCGACGTTACGATCTTGTGGCCGCTGATGGATTGTAAATCGGAGCTCAGACGAAGAAGTTATGGAAGAGAGGAGCTTTGGAGTCTCTTGGGAGAGCTCTGCTCGAAGGAAAGGGTAGGAGATAAATGATTTGAAAAGGAGGAGAGGCCCCTCCTTTTATAGGTGAGAAAAACTAAAGTACACGGCGTGCACTAGGCTATTTCACACAGTCTCCACACGGCTTCCATCTCGGCATTCAACATGGCACACGACCGTTGACTGGTCAACACACGGTTTGAGGGTAACGCGTACACGGGGAGGAACTACATGCCGTGTAGTGTGGGCTACACGGCGTGTAATCATTTATTTCACGCGGCAAGGGCACGACTTCAACACGGGGTATACCCAGCAAGTTGGTACACGACGTGTACTCACACTATACGGCGTGTAGTTACAAAATTCTGAAAAGTGTGTGAAAATTACATTCTACCCTCCAGAACACTTCATGAAATTCTTTTCGACAAAGGAAAGGGCCGGAGAGGTCCAGGTCATTACAAATAAATAGTTTTTCATGGCACATAATACTATTTATATCTTGTGTTTCATGAAACATTGACTCCCTTTGAGGAATTATGATTTACACAAGCCTCTGTCATAGTATATATATATATATATATATATTTGCTATAGATATCACTGATCTACTGAAATTTTAGAAATTAAAGAGATTAACTATATTAGGAAGTTTTACTTTACCTCAAATGATAATATGGATTCATTGGTTACCAATTTAATATTAATATAAATAATGACCAATTAAATGCAAAGGATTTAACATCCGACGTAATGATAGAATAATACATTTATAAATTAATAAGTATTTCTTAATTAGATAATAATTTACCTTAAAATTAATCTACTTCAAATATATTACCGGACAAAAAAATGATTTTCATTAAAATTCTGGGTTGCACACAAGATTGAGTTTACCAAACAATAATATAAAATTAATATTTGTATTTTAAATGGTTATCACCCCATTTTAGTGGAATAAATACATTAAAACCATATTTTTAAAATTTTATACTATTTATATGAAAAAATAAACATCTTTTTTTTAAATAGAAAAAAATAATTCACATTCAATGACATTTTGGTATATCACTGAGAATGGACATATTTTGATGAATTGTCATCAATACCAAATTTTAGTTCAAATATTATTTTCATACAATTTATTTATATATTAAAATTATTTTTTTGGTTTTAAATTAAAATTATATCATTTTTATATAATTTAAGTAAATTTAGTTCACTAGAGACAATTTCCCAATGAATTAAGTTATACAAATTATCAAATTGTTGACCGTTTTAAATGTGAAATTCTACTTCGTCATCCCGTCTGATGGATTTAATTTAATGTAATTTATGCCACTAATATGAATGGAAATTTTTAAAATATATTCTATATTTGGAAAAATATTTATTTATAATGTATATTAGGATTAATTTAGTTTTTTACTAAAATATTTTTTTAATAAAATTAAAATCCATTACAACTATTAAGAGGGAAATTATCATAACAGGGGAATGAAACAAAATATTAAGAAGTAAAACAAGGTATAAAATTATCCAAAATTAATTTTATATTCATATTTATACCCTTTAATCAATTTTATGTAATTATTACAACCATTGGCGTCACATGGATGGGGAAATTGAATGCATGATTCCCCCCTTAAAGAATTTACAAGAATGCCACTCCTCCTCCACAATACAAATTCACTCACACATCCCATTTATTTACACAAATAAATCCCGATTTTATTTTCCAAAAAAATCCTATTATGCTTAAAAAATCACTCAGTTTACTACATATTCCTATCTTTTGGATGATATCTAACCAAAATGTAATTTTTTTAAAATCTAGAAGGAGTTACCCAAAAAAAGTAACATTTCTAAATATGAATTTATGATATATTTTACCACCACCAACTTATTTCTTATTTTAAATTTTATATATAATAAAATAAGATTCCTATATATACTGAGATGTTGTTATGTAATGTTATATACCAAAAAAACAAACACAACTATAAAATGGGTAACAAAATTACTATTCTTATCTAGTAAACTACCACCTCAGGAAATGATATTGTTCATTTTCACTTTACCACCTATTTTGGATGGGAATTTTGATTGTAATAATTTATTAACATGATGAATATATGATATTTATTATTCATTAATTCTTTAAAAAGTGTTATATACAAATACACTCATTCAAACTATTTTGTGTGAATTTGATAACATCATCTATGGACGTGTGGACGGGTGACTCTTCCACGTGATGTAATACGTTCACACATTACCTGGAATGTATTAATGAGTGATTTAATTAAAAATATTTTAAATACATAAAATTTATATTATTTTGAATAAATAATAAAATTTTGGATAAATAATATATCATTTTCTTTATTACCATTTGACACTCTGAAAAAGTGATAATGATGTTTATGGATGTGTGGAATAATTTCTAGTTGATGTGTTGTAATTCATTCAAAATTATATAAATTATACACATAATTATATATGAGTAAATAGTATGGTATTAATTATATAATGTTGATTATATAAATATATGAGTTACATGATTTCCTTCCATAAACATCATTGAAAAGGGGAACTTTTCACATGCGTACATACGACATATTATCTCAATGATTGTAATGTTGGTTTAATTTTCCTAAGCATTGTTCATGATTAGTTTTTAATGTATAATTGATATATAAATAAGACTATTATTTCATTAATAATATTATTATTAAGTAAATATAAAGACCCTTTGACCATAGTTTACCTAAACATGTCATTTTCTGAGGCAAAAAATGGTCATAGCCTGCCACATAAACATATTCGATTATGTAGTATTTAAAAAAATTGTAATAAGTGAAATTAAATAATGATAAACATTAAAAAAGTACCTGAATCATGTAAATAATTAACATAATTATAATATTCATAATGAAACAAACATAAATGATATATCAAACCTAAGGAATGTATTTCATCTCAATATCTATTCATTGATGTATTTCTTGGTGAAATGTACAATTATTATTTTATTAGGAGTGTTTGACAACCCTTAAAATTATATATTTATATTGTAGATTTTAAAAATATTTTTTATGTTCTATTCTTTATTTACTTTTAGGATATAAATTTTCAAATTTGTATGGGACACTATGAATGTCAAAAAATTAATTTTTCAAATATTTTCTCAATGTAAATATTCCTGATAATATTTTGACTATATATTTATATACGTATAAAAGGGTCATAAATTATTTTTAATTTATATTTTAATTTCATTAAATTGTTTTCAAATAGAATATCTTTACAGATTTATATGTAATCTGTTGGAAAATGACAGAAGGTAGCTCTTTTGTTAAGGTACAAGGCTATAATTAAGTATATTCCATCGTGGCCATCATTTTATTTTGGTATTGGTTTTTCTAATTTCATGATACTTAACTAAATAGACATATTTATATTTTGGGTAATATTATTTTTAAAATGGTTTTTAAATGAAAAGGGTGTTTTTGTATTGAAAATGGGCTCTTAAATGAAAAGTGATGTTTTTTTCAAAAATTGTTTTTCTTATTGGTTAAACAAATAGTTTAAAAAGGTTTTATTATATGAATTTCTTAATTTTCTTATTATAATTGATAATTATATGGTAAATGTGAGCCCAAAATTTCATATACTATGGTATTATCCCTATTATAACACACGGATGAGCCTGATACAAATTATACAAATAATAAAGACCCATTATAGCTGAGGAGAAATTTTTTAATATGATATAGCTTATAAGAAGTGATAATTCTCATAATAGATCCCTTGTGATACTATTATGTATTATATGATGGTTAATTCCCATTATATAACTCTAATTCATTGGGTAGAAATAATTTTGGATGTAGGCCTTGTGGTGATTCCATTTAATATGGTTTTGAAAGGGCACTAAAAGTGATTAAATTTATTTATTTGGTATTTAGTGATTTTTTAAGAACAATTTGTGATTTTTAATCATGTGAAAATGTTTTATTTATTATTATAAAAAATAATTGAAGATAAATTCAAGATTTATATGATTTTTAAGTTGTTTTATTAAACATACCATTATATTTCATTTTATATCTTTTACTAATATTTTTTCCCATTCCATGATTAAAAATTCATTGGGTTTAAGGATTGGTAAGGGAAATTAAGAAGTCATGTTGGAAGACATGGATATTTTTGAGGATAAGAAATCAATATTATTTAATAGTTTCTTATTATGGGAATAATTGACAGATATTATAGGTATTCAATTTATATTATATGGTTTTTTATGTATGTGTTATGGAATAATTATCCAAAACATTAATCCTGAATAGATAATCATTATGAAGGAATGTAATTTTTTGAATAAAACTAATGATTATATAATATATAAGTCCATATAATTATAGTTTTAATCAAAGTAATGGTATAGATATATATAGATAATAAGATAGATTTAATAAAATTATTTTTTGAATGTTTACTTTTAGGTTATTTTAAATTGATATTTCATTTCTTATTTCAATGATTCTACATCTTAATTATTTTGTTCACAATGGTTTTACATATATTAAATAGGAAATCCCTTGTAGGAAGGAATCAAGGGATATAAATTCTTCAAAATCAATATCCAATGATTCTTAGAATTGTTAATGAGATGTTTGTTGTAGTGATTGACCTGTTAAATAAGATATAAATGGTGGTGGTATCTATATTAAAGATTAACCTAATTTAGATTAAAGAAACATGATTATAATAGAGTGTTTTATAAGGTAAAATCCCACATCATTCAATTAATCATTTGGCCTAGTGGTGTTAATATGATGGATTATTTCACTAGAAAATATATTTGAATTCATTAGATGATTATAATATTAAAAGGTAACCATATTCATTTATCATTTTAAGGTTAATATGATCACTTATGGAATTTGGCTTAGAATTCCAGAGAGAAATATTATATCGATGACAAGGAATGGTAAATAATCAAGGATATTTTCCTTGTAAAATATTTCTCTATGGTTTTTTGAAATAGGATGGATAATTAATTAAAAGAGTTCAGGTGAAAACATAATTATTATGTAGGTGATTATGAAGAAAACATCTAAATCTTAGCCAGGTATGTGAAAATTTTTATCTAAAAATCAATAGTAAAATTGATCTATTTCATTCATGATTGGAACCATTTCTACGATGATCATTTAACACTTGTGAATTTTGGTGTTATGAAAATGTGGTTTTTGTGCTGAGAAAGTGGAAACAGAAATTGTCAACACATGCATTCCTTGTGATGAAAAGAGTAAAAAATGGTCAAGGTGGAAGAAAATAGAGAAAAAAAACTATTAATTCTACATGTGATCCTAAATTATATTCCATGTTTATTAAAATAAAATTTTAGAAATTTTTTTCAATATATATAAAGTGTTACCAATGTGGTGGGATTGGCCATATGGTTCATGACAGAAAGGAAAAGAGTAACTAACAATCCAAAAATTATAATATATATATCCGGTAAATATAATATGCATTACCTGCAATGAGTTGGTAAATTATTCTTAAATTTTTCTATATACATTTACTCAGGTTGAAAATCATTATGATTGGAAGAAAAATGAAATTATAAAAACTTTCTCAATTCAACAGTTGATTTGGGGGCATTTGTTCAATTGATGAAAGCTCTAGGGAGTTATATATTTTTCTAATGTTGATCATAATCCAAATATCTAAAGAACACCAATTTTAATGTTTTCAATAATGTAAATACATTTTTAATCATTTACTTATTTTTTATAGAAGTAAAAGGTATATGTTTGAAATTAATTGAGGAAGAATACATCCATCTGAGAATATTTCTGTATAAATGTATTTGAGGCCATTAGGGTTATATATCTATGAAATGATTTAGTTTTATCTTTTTGTATTGATATTAAAATTTAATGATTTATGTATTATCACATCACATTAATGTTTTAATAATCATACTATTTGAAAACAATGTGGTTTTAGGTTAATATATAACTATAGGGGGAATATGATGTTATATTTGTTAGGATTATATGATCTCTAAGAATATGATTCAAGTGCATCCGACATAAAAATTAATTTTAGATACTGAACTTTTGGAGGAGGAGATAATTTTTTGTGGAGAATGATTAAATGATAAATATATACTCATAAAGTATGTATATTTACTTAAGAAATTATTATTGATTGTGAATTAATCTTTCAAAATTATGAAAAATGGCCTTGACGAAGTAGAATTGTATCATATTACCATATTTTCTGATGATATCTATGACTGTTTCCACACCTATTTGGTTGATAATTTTTTAGTAATTGAATTCATCTATAACATGGTCTACATCACTCAATATTAGCCCATGAGAATTAGTTTCCCTTCCAAATCAATCATTTAATTTTCCACCAATGTTATCCTAATGTGGAATCCACGTTTTATTTAACTTATATTGAATGTTCTGCCTCAAATTTATTATTTTAATATTGTGTTTTTTTGAAGCCATTTTATGATGTGATTTTTGTTTTATTAAAGGTACTATACAATATTAATCATTTGATAAAAAAATATGAATTTCATAGGAGAAATTTATTTTATAGTGTGGAAGATGTAACATATAAATATTTAGTTAAATATATTTTTTAAAATTTAAAAAATATTATTTAGTATACTATCTTTCACACAATAAATAGTTTACCTAGCATCCAACATAATACCATTAATATATTGAGTATTACACAACACTTCCTCCCATTGATGACTTGTCTTATATATAATACTGAGTCTTATTATACAAAAATATACTATTAATATTACTTTGATATTTATCACCTAGTCATTGGAATTTATGGAATTTACGATATTATTAAAATGATGATATATTATTGTACACATGATACACATATGAAATCATTGGTTATGAAATAATTATAAATTAATATAAGGAACAATTGAATATAAAGGATTTAACACCATATGTAATGATAGAATAAAACATTTTTATATTTACTAATATTTATGAAATGGATAAAAAATTAACTTAATGGGATCACTACTTCCAACAAAAAATATGAAATTCAACAATGATTTTCTCCAAATTCTTATGTTTAATGCAAGATAGAGTTATAACAAAAATATATACATTTAATACAAATTTTTAAAATATCCAATTTATACATTTTAATAGATGAATGAAATTAAAAAAAATTTGAGAAATTAAATATTTTTTGATAAACTAAATTTTTTTTAAAGGATAAACAAAAAAATTACTTTGATTGAATTTTTGGTATTTATTTGAGAACATTAATATTTTGATTAATAGTAAAGAAAAATGAATTTTTTTTCAAAATGGATTTTCCATCAAATTTATTTATATAGATAAATATTGATTCTATTTTTTTCATGTATAATTATATCATTTTTATCTCATTTAATCCAATTTATATCTTTGGAAACAACTTCAAATTATTTTTAGATATAAATAATTGGATGCTTTTGAAAAATATTACATTAAAACCCTGATTCATTGTCCAATTTATGAGATTGAATTAAAATTAATTTCTACCACCTATGTTAATCGAATGAGGGAAAAACATGATTCCAGATTTTGAATCATAGTGATTAATAATATATAATAATGTCAACTTTATTTTTAACCAAAAAATATTAGTGAATGGAATTAAAATTTATTACATCGATTAAGTAGAAAATTATCTTAACCGAGGACTAAAACGTAAACATACTAGTGAAAAACAAAATATCATACTTCCCAAAATCCATTTTATGTTAATTTTTACACCATATCATAAATTTTCTAGAATTTGAAAAATTATTGGAGCCCACTTTAACACGTAGAAAAATGGGCTCAATTCCCTTGTAAAAATTTTACAAGAATTATACTCTTCCTCTAAAATAAAAATACATTCAACCACCCCATTTATTTACACCTATCAACTCACTTAGTGTCAATGAATACCAAAACAAATATATGTTCCCAAATTTACCCATTTGATATAGATTCCCCAATTAAGGATGAAACTGATAAAATAAGTCCTTTGGTGCAAACCAAAATGAGTTTCCTGAAAAAACATAACATTCTTCAACATGAATATATGTTTTATTTATTTCTCTACCACATAATTTTTTATTATTACTTGCCTATATATTTAAATAAATATGCTATATGTATTGATATTTTTTTTAATATTAACGGTTCAACCAACACCTACTAACACTTCCACAAAAGGGTAATGAAATTACTATTCGTGTACGATGAACTATCAGCTCATTAATCGATTTTGTAAATTTTTCAATTACCAAATTTCATGGATGGGAATTAGGATAGAAATAAAACTTTTTCTATTATATAAATATATATAAATGATGTATATATTTTATTAATCCATCTATAATATTTAAATCTAACAACCATCATAATTTCCATTTTAATAAATATGATAACATTATTTGTTGGCATCTTGAGTACAGCCTTGTCAAAGCGAGGCTATAAATTTACTAATTAAAAGTAATGTTATAAGGATATTTCAAATTAGAAGTATTTCACATATATAACATATATATTATATTCATGAATAATTAAATTTATATAAATATAATATATCATCTTTTATTAAACTTTCACACACTAAAAAAGAGATAATGTTGTTCATGGAAGAGTGGAATACCACCTCCTCAACATGATGTGATTTATTTTACATCAAAATAATTATATAAATATTTTATATGATTAAATATTTACTAATTTATGATATAATTATCATTCTTCAATAATATGTTTTAGTTAACTTCTTTTAATACGAATCAATGAAAAAATGGGAACATTACTCATGCATATGTACTTCCTATAGTCTTCATCACAGTAATGTTGTTTCATTTTTGAAAAACATATTTTATGATTCATTTTGAAAGTAAAATTTTTATTAATATGAAAATTATATCACAATTATTATTCAATATATTTTTATATAATGACCCCTTTTACAATCGATGAACATCCTGTGATGTTTTTGACACATAAACCTAAAATGATCATAACGACCAATATCAACATAGTTTTTTAAGTATTTATTTACAAAATTTTAATAATTGATATAAATTTATTTATAAAAAGGAAAAATTTTATAGTGAAATAAAATAATTATCATAATATTATTATTTAGAATTATAAATAAACACGTTACAAGTCAAACTCAAAGTAAATGATTTCATCTCAATCTTCTTTCATTGTAGTACGTATTGATGATATGGAACATTATTATTTTATAAGAGGTATATACCTCCTATCTGAAATTTTTTACCCATATTTTAAATATATTCATGTTATATAATATTTAGTTAAATTCTATTATTTCTTTGAGATTATGATTTAAATGTTCACAGTTGTCTGAGACACATTGAATTTATATTGTTATAATTTAAAATTGAATCCACATTTAAATGTTCTTGATATTATTCAACATATTTATTTATATGTATATAAATGGTTATTATTTGAAATTTAATTTATATAATTATTTAAATTCAAATAATTTCAAAAATTAATCTTTTTTACATGTTTTATATAGAATTCTAAATAAAACTAAAAAGGAATGTTCCAAAGTCAATGTACACAAATAGAATTACACTTCCACTGTTGTGGCCATTATTTGTTTTTATTTCTTTACAAGATTTCATGTTTTTATAAATTGAAAAATTCCATTATCATTAGGGTATTTGGTATTGAAAATGGTTTTTCAAATAAATTGATTTTTTGTTATTGAAAGTGGGATTATAAAAGAAAAGGGTATTATTATCAAAATTTGTTTTTCGTATGGTTTAAAAAAATGTTTTATAAGGGTTTTATGATGAGAGTGTTTCAATTTTAATATGGTACATTATATTTCTATGAAAATGCAGAGCATTGTAAATTTTATTTGAAGGGCTGAGCCCCATTATATCTCATTGGTGACCGTGAAATAAGTTATATGATTTCATTTGCCAGTTTTTTATCACAGGTGATCCCAATATAGAATATATAAAGGGTTTATCACTACTATATCTTAGGAGGAATCGATGATCCGGATAGAGCATATATTAGGTGTTTACAACCATCATAGCTCATGGATGAGCCCAATATATCTTATAAAAAGGGTGATCCCCATTATTTATGTCCAATGCATTAGGTGTGATAATGTTGACAGATAGACATATAGTTCTTCCAATTAAAGGGGTTTTTAAAGGGTTTATATATATGTTTCTCTACATCATAGAAACAGGAATAATTTCTTTATATGGGTTGTAGTGATTTTCCTAGAGATTTTTTTGTTAATTCATCATGTGAAAATGTTTTATTTCATATTTTCAATGTAATTCTACGATAATGGTAAAAATTATTTGAATTTTAATGTTTTTACAAAAATAACATTTTCAATTATTTTTATATCTCATTATATGCTTTTCTTCTCAAACAATGTTTTTAAAATTTATTTATATGGTTTCTAGATTGGTATGGGAATGGATGAATTCAACATAGATGTTTTGGATATTTTTTTCTTTAAAAAAATTGATTCCTTAATTTAAATGTTATATATTATGGGAAAATGGATTTTTATTGGAAGTGTACACGATGTATTTTATGATTTTGTATGTATGTGTTATGCCCAATTATATAAAATTCTCCACTAGTAAAGTCCCTCAATGTGAATAAAAGTAATTTCATGAATAAAAATCATGATTATTTAATGATTAGGTCTGTTCTTATTACCGATTTATTTTATATGAAAAAAAATGAAATGTTCTTTCCATTATCAAAATGGAGTTTTTTTATTTTTAACTAAAAATGTGAAATTAATCATTGTTTTTAGAAACATGGAATGAATTGAATTTCCCACTATCAATGTGTCTCAAATATTTAAAATAACATTAACATGCATAAAATATTATTTTTAATTAAATTCCTCCTTTATTATTTGTTACTTGGTAAAATTTTAAATATTGGATTCCAAATGAGCTTTCAAAGGAATTTTCATTTTCGATAAACTTATTTTCGGTCATTACTAATTTATTGTTGTTATTTTTGATATAAATCATCATTAAATTATTTATTGAGGGATTTATAACTTTTTTGATGAGATTTTTATATAACCCATTTATTTTACATGAATTATTCTATGTTGAAATGTTAAAATGTTTTCCAAACATTTGTCCTCATAAAAGGTATTTATGATCTTATCGCCCACATTTAAAAGGATTGTGATTATGAGAAGGTTGGGCCCAAAATTATGAATCCCTATAATGAATTGGGTATACATATATATATCATGAGATATTTTTGAATAGAATAGGGTCTAAATCATATTCTGTACATGACTGTTTCCACTATTATTGTTTTGGGAGTAAAACATTACATATGATCTGATGGAATGATGAGTGAACACAACCCACTATGATATTATTTCTAGTGGGACATGTAAATATATTTTTAAATCAATTATTCTGTGAATTTAAATAATATTGGTTTTTTTACAATGTTATTATCTCATAGAACATGTACTTGGATTTTATTATGATTTATTTCTTTCTAACTACCATGTTTTCTTCTTTGACTCATTATTTTTATATATGAAATGATGAGTATGAATATAAAATGTTAAGAACCTGTTTTTATACAATTAATCACATGTTATTTTTCTATTCTCATTTATATATCTATTTATTCCATTATTGATACTCTTTTGACATGATTTCAGATATTTCCATTCAATCGATAATAAAGAATATTTTTATCAATCATATAACATTAAAGAGATTCACTTCTGATGAAATACATTAGTTATTACATATATCTCTTCTGAACATTGTTTTTTTAATTTTTGGTGGTGGTGGGGGGGGGGGGGTTTCCCTTTTAATTGAATCCCAAAAAAGTTCATGGAACAACAAAAATAGAAATCGTAGTGGAAACTATATATCAAAACCTCTATTATAAGGTCCCGTGATTTTTAGTTATCTTTTCTGTGACAATTTTTTCATTGTCCCACAAGGCCCCCCAATACATTATGTGTCCACGAATATGTCCCTGACCTCTATAGTGGAGAGCCTCCAAATATTGCACTAGATGAAGTAGAGTTTTATTTTTAGTGTCTGAGTCTGAGACATCTAAGGGATCTTCATTCCATGCGGTAGTTTCAGCCATTCCACGTCCCCTCCTGCGACTTCTTTCATGTCGATCACGCTTCCCAGAACTAGATTACTGCCAAGAGTTATCTAAATAATTATTTTTAGTTAAAGGTTTTTGAGGTTTCACCTCAATAGTGAAATGTTTTGACCATGAATTAGTAGTGTGCCGGTTTGGGGAGGAATTACCCAATGTATATTAATGTCATGGGCTGGAATATAGATCAAAGGGGTCTTTGAAGCCACATGAGCTCTAACAGATGCACTTCCGCTATATTTTTTGGGAGTTAGAATCATATAAGATGATGATTCTCCCTCCATTTCAAAAGTACCCTTAATGTCACATAATATTGAGGGTTTCAGTGAACCATTTAGTGGGGGAGGATTAGTTTAACCCCTCTCCATAATGTCAAACAATGATTTATTGGAGTTTTATACAGGATTCAGAGAAATTTTAACATCCATATGTGTTTTATCAATTTGAATGTTATATCCTAGCATATCAGGGATCACTTGAGTTAGATTCAAACATCCAGTGGAGATGGAGTTCAGAGTTTCATCCTTATGTCTAGGTATAATATATTTTTCATTACTTCCCGAGGGACCTGGTTTCATGGTTTGGTGTTTATTAAAACATAAACTTTTTTCATGCCCACACAATGAAAAAACTTCATAGATCATGGAATTTCTATAGCTAGAGGCATCATTCTCAATTGCTTAAGATCCTGGGAAAATCCTAGTAAGGTTCTCAAATTCAATCCTCAATTCCAATTCTTCCTCTTGAGTTGACAGAAAAACCTTTTAAACAAAAGTGGAACATTAATCTAATTCCATTAAAAATATATCATAGGGTCCATATATAGAAAATTTTGTTTCCTTATCCATTAATATTGGGACTCCTATTGATAATTCAATGTCATACAAAATCCTAGGATGCCAAAAAATCATGTTTAATCCATAATCTTTGACCCAGATATGGATTGATGTGTACCTATTTCTATCAGATTGAACCAATGGTCCCATTCCTGTATATGATGTGTGCTAGTTTTGGAAGAGATGGAGCCATACCCACATTATTGTAGCTAGAGTTCATCAGAGGGGATGAGAAAGTGGTAGAAACCCTTCCTAAAGGAGACACATTTCTTAGATGTGAAGCCCCATATCTTCGTTATTATTTGAGTAAGATAAAAATATTCCATGGATCGGAACCTCTGGGAAGTGTTAGTTGAGAAATTATTGAGTGTGGCCCAATTTCATACCAGTATAAGACCTCAAGTGGGTCAAATTTCACATGAGCAACATAACCCTTTCAAGAGATTCCAACATTTGATCCCTTGAAAGAAACGAATGAACAATTGTTTGAACTAAACTCATTTAGATTCCCATTATAGGAACCTCCCATTTCAATAAATGGATCCTTCAAACCTAATGCCTCATGCTTGTACAAGTCAAAATTTCGAGGATTTAAGAAATAGCTTTTCATTGTTTTGATGATGAACCAAGAAACCCTAGCCAGCATAGCATGATGAGGGGAGCTCCCGTCTTCCCATTCTAGTTCACTTAAATGATGATTCTTATGATCATAGTGTTTGTGTATCAAATTTTCCAAATAAGTAGACCTATAAAATTCTAATTAATATCATTATATTATGTATTGACTGTTAATATAATAATATTATATATATTTATTTAATTATGGATCGCTATATATAATGAAAATATAATATTCTATAAGAGGGATATCATTCATCACATTCGCAATCAACCATTGATTCTATACAAGTGTAATGATAATGAATATCGTACGGATTCTACCCCTTTATTGTAGATATAATTAAATAATGATAATATATATCATGCATAATTTATTTATACAAATGTTATAATCATTTTTGAATACATTCCCATTATGAGTTACTATAATAACATATTCCTTGAAAAGTATTCACTAGTTCCTACTGACTGGGGTGTATATTTCTCAACCAAACATTCAAATATATATCCTCTATTATCAATGACCCCATATATAATGTCCATTATTTTCTTGAAGTATTTGATGAAGATGTTTCTGGAGATTATGGATAATGGATTTATAAAAAGGAGTTCCTCACTATCGGTAGCACTGATCATCCTTATAAAGAAGAAGATTGAGTCAATGAAAATCAATAATAATTATCATTAACCCAAAAAAATCATTATAAATGAATTTTAAACCCATAAATAGATTTATAACATGTTCAATCAAAGAAGTGTGGCTGGGTACTAATCTAAGGGGGATATTCAGTTGGTATATTGTAACGACCCAAACATTCATTAATGAAAATTCCTCTTGATCTAATTAAATGTCTTATTATGGTTATATATAATGTGAACTTAAATGGTTTTATGTTTTTGTATTTCACAATACTGTTATGAATTGTGACCATTGCTAATATAGTCGTTGAATAGTGATCACATGATTAGTATAAATATAGGGCTTTAACAAATTGAATTTACTCTGACAATGGAAGCGATGGCCTTAGCCAAAAGACTTTCCCCTTACGAAGCCCATTTTTCGGAGCACATAAAGGAGGTAGTGTCACTAGGCTTCGCTCTTGACCAATCCCAAGCTGAGCTTGAACAAGTTAAGCTTGATTGGAACCAACTACAGGAGACATGGAAGTTAATAGAGATTACTAACCGAGCGATGTTATCTGAGCCACCCCAAGAGTCTGTCACCATCGCACAACTTACCCTTTGGTCTAATTTGGGTGTTATAAGGGGATATGTAACAAAAAACTATCACATGGACTATGTAATTTATTTTTGTATAAATAATTTTCATTCATTTTATTATTGTTACATGGTAAATATTTTTTAAAGCACAAATAGAATTTTTAGTTAATATTGAAATAAGAAATCTATTTTGATGAATTAATGGAATTTTTAATTTAATAATATTTTAAAAACATATTATTATAAAAATATTTTTTATTAAATATAAATTATCATATAATTTTATGAATGTAATTGTAATTTTTATTATGGTTTGAAAACTGTTTTTGTCAAAACACATGAATTATTGGTAAATATTGGTTTTTATTTTACAAGTAAAAAATCTCATATTTATAAAATTATTTAGATAAAATGAATACATTTTTGAAATAAGGACGTTGAAATTATCTAATTGTGAATTTTTCATAATTTTCCAAGACAGTTGATTTTTTGGGTAAAAATTAAATACTGTTTAAATATATAATGGGATTTATGACATCATAATGACCCAATAGTATTGAAATAAAATACTATAAACATTATGTTTGGGAAATATAATTTTTATCATTAAAATAATGTGATTTTATATTTGTTTTATTAATTTAACAATGCTTTTGTGGACCCTCCAAGACTTATAAAACTTTTTGTCTTTTTAAATTGTTTTCCTTGAGAGTGTGACTCACCTCCACAAAAGCAACCCTATTATTTTATGATTTTCATCCATTTTACATATAAAATATTACTTTCCACTCCCCTTGGAAAAAAACCATTGTTAAATCACATGGGATGGTTTATGGTATTGTTTGGTTTAATGTGAGGTGTCCAAAACCTAAATAATAATGAATTCCCTCTCCTTTCCTATATAATCCCACCCAATCTCCCACTTCCACTTCACTCAAATCCTTTGGAGTTCGACCAAACCCTTCCCTCCTCTATTTAGAATCCCCCCATGTTTACCCAAGATCCCAAGATTCCTCTCTCAATCCTCTCCCAAACCTTTGGGATCACACTTCCATGTAAGGGATTTCTTCCTTTCTCATTTTTTCCAATTTTCATTAAGATGTTATGCCCATTAGTTTTCAATTAAAAATGTTGCGGTATGATTTCAAACCTTCCCCATACTTCTCTATTTATGTTTGGAGAATGGGATAACTCTTTCTATCTCATTAATACCTCCCATGTACACTCGTTACCAAGCTGAAATTCTGTGAGGGATTTCTCTCTCCTCTTTTACATCCAAGTAACTCTTTTGTATTAATTATCTAAATTCCATAAATATTGTTGGGACATTTATCTATATGACCCCCATATTTTCCATTTCATGTACATATGATGAGACACCCTTTTCTCCCTCATCAACCATTTTCATGAATCCTTATGTCACGTTGGTTTACTGCAGAAATTACATCGCATTTTTCCAAGCCAGGATCATTGTATAGTGAATACCATACCCATGTCTCTATCAATAGTATTCACCTTTATGCCCATATACATATTTAATTGTACTTTAATTAATTTATTCTACAATAAATAATATTGGAATAACTTATGATGTTGATTGATTCCATGTTATATGGTCCATGTGGCACACATATGCATTAAATGAAATGTTTAAGAAGTGTGCTCCCAGATAGCGCTCAAATGCATTGGGTAAAGTATAGTATCATGATACGTCATTTGAAATGGGTTTTGACTCATTCTAATTCGTTTGAATCTAGGTTTTAACCATGTTTCATGTGCATTGAGGGTTTACACATGCTCCATGTGCAATGAGCCTGGGCTCTTGCTAATTCCATGTTAAGTGTTGTTGCCACATTTTCATGTTATGATTTTCATGCATTATCAAGAATTTATGTTCATGTTTCTCTTGTTCCCCTTTGATATTCCTTTGTATAAATTTTTTTTATTCCTCATGTTATTCCATGTTTATTCCCTTTTTGGGCTTTATAGATCACCCTTTTCTTATACATGTCCTTAGGTTATCCCATGCAATGCTAAGTATAAGGGAATGTAGTGGTCATGTAATGTAAGATTTAAATAAATATGTTGTGTGTTTTCTGCTCTAAGATATTATATAATGTTCCTAATCCCCAAAGTCACTATCCCCCTCGATCTTATATGTTGTATCAAGTGATGTTTTTATGTAATAAATCATGTTTAAGTGTGTAATAAAAAGCACGGTTGTTATAGATGGTATCAAAGGATAAGATTAGTTATTTTTGGGATTAGGTTTAGAAAACCATAGTAAATACTTAGAGACAATAATATGTATAATAAAAACATCCCTAAGTGTTGGTGAGTATTAAGTAAGTGCTTTATCAAGGAAATACATCCCTTCCTGGATACGAGCTGGTAGAGGCAGCTCTCGCACAGATATATCCTAGTGGTAAAACCCGTAAACACCACTTTGAGCTAGACTTGAATGAGAACTAGGTAATGAAAATAGTACTTGTTGCACTATTCTTTAAGACACTCCTAGGGGATAGTCTTAGGTAAATACACATGCTTAGTATGAACCCTTATTAATGGAATTAAAAAAAATTCCCCTAAGAATATATGTTAGAAAGTAGATCATGGATAGTATCTGAATCCTATAGATTCATATGTTAAGGAAAGAAAATTTATTTATAATTCCTCAGTTTTGTCCTTGGATTACCCCATATTTGTAACCCCTAACATTCCTTTAATTCCAGCTAATGGCCAGAAATAGGAGGACTCGGGCTAACAACCATTGTGAATATCAATGCGATGACTATGCAAATGAGATGCCTAATCTGATGGGAGCGGGAATCACTAACTTTGTCACACATCTCTCTCTATTAACTTGATATTTGAATACAAACATGGATCAAGTAGAACATTAAACACCCCCCCAAGAATGAACATGTCTCTATAGAGAGCTTCATGAGACAATGGACTCCTACTTTTAATGGATCATCCTATCCCTTAATTGTTGAACAATTTATCAACTCCATTGAAAAGATCTTCTCCGTCCGTCAATGTTCCGAACAAGAGAATGTTCTTCTAGCCGATTATTGTATGGATGGTGAAGCTGATCAATGGTGGACGTTGATCAAAAATACGAATCCAGAGGAAGATATTGAGACGTTGGAATGAAAGGATTTCCAAATGATTTTTTTGGATAACTATTTTCCGTGCACGCTATGACTTAATATGGAAAGGGAACTCCATGAACTCAAGAAAAAAGGTGAAAATTTTGTCAGGTCATACAAGGAAAACTTCACAATTCTTGAAGGATATGCCTCTAGCATTGTCATTACTCCTGAATGCATGTTTGACCTCTTCTTTGGTGGGCTAAAACCTAGCCTACAGAAAGAGCTGGTGACTCGGGACATCAAAATCTCTGAGGAAATTGTCAGATTTTCCCCCAAAGTAGAGATGAAGATCAGAAAATCATAGGGGTATCATGGTGATACGAAGTTTAAGGTGGAAATCAATTCTAGCGGTCCAATCGATAAATTCAACAATGCAAAGAATATCCAGCACCCCACTTGCCAAAGGTGTGGAATGAATCACCTTGGAAATTACCTAAAGTGGATGAGTTAATGCTTTAGGTGTAGAAGAGAAGGTAGCCTAGATTTTAACTACTAAAAAGAAAAAACCATGTCTGAAATAGAAGAGAGGAATGCTATGTTGGAACCTCAATGCGTTGTTCATTTCTAAAACTACAAAAAATCATGGAATCTTGCAAATCAGTTCCCTAAACCAATGGTTTTCAGAGGCAATCAACAAAAACCAAGGTAGAAAGGGAGATCTTTTTCCATCACTATTGCCTAAGTGATTACGGACAATGAATTGGTGACTGGTATGCTAGTTATACATTCAAGAATAGAGAATGTACTTTTTATTTAGGTTCTACGCATTATTTTATATACCAAAAGTTTAGTAGAACAATCCTAGAACCATCACAAATCATGGTGTTCAATGTTAATGAAGAATGAATCGTGATATTTGGGAAAAGACTATGTGTTCCATCATGTCTGGAGTAGAAGATGGAACTTTTGGATTATGCGCATAGTTCAAATTTCTCTATTCACCCATGAAACATAAAGATATATCGAGATCTCTAATAGAAATATTGATTGGATAATATGAAGAATGAGATCGCTGAGTATACATCAATGTGCCTGGTGTGTCAGCAAGTGAAGGTAGAGAGGCAGAATTCTAAGTGGATGATGCCACCATTTTCCATACTAGAATGAAAATGGGAGAACATGACCATTGAATTTATAACCGGACTTCCGAATACATCCAATGGAAATAATGCCATCTTGGTTGTTTTGGATAGTCTTACCATGTCTGCACACTTCATTGCAATTCGGGAGGATTTATCAATGGATCAGCTGGCACTGATATATATCAGGGAAGTTGTAAGGATACATGGAGTACCACTATCTATTGTATCTGATAAAGATCCAATATTCACATTTATGTTTTGGAAGAATCTTCAATATGCTCTAGATACTGAGTAGAAATTCAGAATGACATATCATCCTCAAACTGATGGCCAATCCGGGTGGACTATCCCAACACTTGAGAAAAAGTTGAGATCATGTTCTATGGACTTCAAAGGAGGGTGGGACCAACATCTTCCACTGGTTGAATTCTTCTACAATAACAGTTTACACTCAAGCATCTGAACGGCACCTTATGAAGCCCAGTATGAAAAGAGGTTCAGAACACCAGCATGTTAGGATGAAGTTGGTGAGCATAAGCTTCTAGGATAAGAAATGGTTGAAAAATGGTGGAGTAGGGGAAAACCATTCACCATCATATCAAGTCATCCTAGAGTCTAAAAAATAGTTATTCTGTTAACCGTCGATGAGGCCTTATGTTTAAAGTTCGAGAAATGGTATTTCTACACATATCTCCATGGAAGAAGGTCATGAGGTTTGTAATGAATGGGAAGTTATGTCCTAGGTACAAAGCCCCCTTCGGGATTCTTGCTCGAGTTGAGGATGTGGACTATCGACTAGAACTTCCACCTACCAAGGCCAATGTACCTGATATCTTTCATGTATCCCTTTTAAAGTATTACATACTAGAACCATCACATGTACTCTCTTCAGAGGTAGTACATCTAGAGGATGATATTTTTGACGAGGAGAAACCAATGAAATCATAGATTGTAGGAAAAAAGTTCCACAAAATTAGACAATGCCCCCGTCATGGTGTTGTGGAAAAACAAAAATATTGAAGAAGCGACATGGGAATTGGAGGAAGTGATGAAGAAAAGTCACCCACATATGTTTTAGAGTGGGAAAAGGAAATTTTTATTGAGAAATTTTTTAATGGGGGATAATTGTAACAACCAAAACATTCATTAATGAAAAATTTTCTTTATCTAATTAAATGTTTTATTACGGTTATATAAAATATGATCATCATTGGTTTTATGTTTCAATATTTTAAAATACCATTATGAATTATGATCGTAGATAATATAGCCATTGAATAGTGATCACATGATTAGTATAAATGTAGGGATTTAACAAATCCAATTTACTCATACAAAGGAAGCAATGTCCTCATCTAGTAGACTTGCCCCGTTCGAAGCCCATTTGTTGGAGCTCGAAAAGGAGGTAACTTCACTGGGCCGTGCTCTTGACCAATCCCATGCCGATCTTGAACTTGTTCAGCTTTAGCGGAATCAAATACAGGAGAAGTGGAAGTTAATAGAGATTACCACTCGAGCAATGTAATCCGAGCCACCCCAAGAGTCTCTCTCCATCACACACCTTACCCATCTGTCTTATGTTGGTGTTATAAGTGGTTATGTGATAAGACCCTAGTACTATGACTATGTACTTTAATTTTTTATAAAGAATGTGCATTAATTTTATTATTGTTACTTTTTAAATAGTTTTTAATGAACAAAGAGTATTTTTAGTTAATATTCAACTATGAAATCTATTTTGATGAATTAATGGATTTTTGAATTAAATAATTAAATAATTAAATATTATTATTAAATTAATTTATATTAAATATAAATTATAATATAATTTTATGAATGAAGTTGTAATTTTTATTAAGGTTTGAAAACAGTTTTTGTCAAAACACATGAATTTTTTGGAAAATGTCGGTTTTTATATTAAAAGTAAAAATTCACATATTTATAAAATTATTTTGATAAAATGAATATTATTTTTTCAATATAAATGTAGAAATTATCCAATGTTTAATTTTTCATAATTTTCTGAGACAGTCGAATTTTTGGGTATTATTTAAATACCATTTAAATATATAATGTGTTTTATGACATCATAATGACCCAATAGTGATGTAATAAAATAATATAAACAATATTCTCTGCCTATATATGTTTTATTATTAAAATAATGTGATTTTAGATTTGTTTGATTTATTTTACAAAGCTTTTGTGGACCCTCCAAGACATATAATACATTTTGTCTTTTAAAATTGTTTTCCTTGAGAGTGTCACTCACCTCAACATAAGAAACCCTATTATTTTAAGAAGTTCGGCCATTGGCCTTGTAAATTTTTTTTTTCCACCCCACATTGGAAATAACCTTGGGATGAAACCATGGGAAGTGTTGTAGTATTGATTAGTTTAATTTGAGGTGTCCCAAACATAAATAATAAAGAATTCCCTATCTTTTCCTATATAATCCCACATGAGCTCTCACTTCCTCATCACTCAAAGCATTTGGAGTTCGACCCACCCTTTCCCTCCTCTCTCTATAATCCTCCCAAGGTTCCTCAGGCACCAAAGAAGCCTCTCTGAAGCCTCTCCCAACCTTTGGGATCACACTTTCTAGAAAGGGATTTATTCCTTTCTCATAATGTCCAATTTTTATTAAGTTGTTATGCCCTTTTCTTTTCAATTAAAAATGTTTGAGTATGATTTTTCACCTTCCCCATACCTCCCTATTTATGTTGGGATAATGGGAGATCCCTTTCTCTATCATTAATGCCTCCAATGTACACCTGTTACGAAGCTGAAATTCTGTGAGGGATTTCTCTCTCCTCTTTTACATCCAAGTAATTCATTTGTATTATGCATTTAAATTCCATTACATTTGTTGGTACATGTATCTATATGACCCCATTAATGTCCATTTCATGTACATATGATGAGACGCCCTTTTATCTCTCATCATCTGTTTTCATGAATCCTTATGTTGTAATGGCTAAGACCCTCATTGTCACAACCTGCCTTCACCAAGATGAGGAGAGGGACAACAAATTTCCAGACCCTTCCTTCTTCAAGTTGAAGGAGAGATAATGACCCCTGAGACCCACCTTCAATAGTTCCCATAGTGGAAACAATCACCAAGGGTATATAATCACACACAATATGGAATGCATTACCCTTTTTCATTTATAGGATTTGGAGATAAGATAGTAAAACACAAAAACACCAAACCTGGGGGTAAAAGAAAAACCAAATAAAACCATTCCTATATGCGTGTTACAATAGTAAAATTCAGAAAGTAAAAGTAAACTACAATTTTAAAGTACCAAGAAGAAAAGAAAAACCGCGACTACAATGTCCCAACGCTTGAGCTAGTACGGCCCTACATGATCCCTGAAATCCTCCGGGAAACCTTAAAATAGTTTATATAGGTAGGGTGAGCATACAAGTATACTCAGTATGGAATACCAAAGGCTCTCGTGCACAAGTGGGGATGCATTCTAATGCCCTGTGGGAAAAAGGAGAGAACCAATGCATCTAGCAAGGAAAAATATCCACCCAAGCCTCAACAAGGCACACTCCCCAAATAACGCATATGAAGTATAGTAATAGCACATCGATATTTGGGTACGCCGCGCCACATTACCACTGTTTATTGAAGACATCATACGCATAGAACCAATCCTGCCATTCTGACCACAGTCCCGCTACCACACCCTGCCCTTACACACCTGGGCCACAAACACACATCTCGCCCGCAGACACCTGTACCACAACCACCACGCATAACCACACCCGCAAACACCTGGGTCAGAAAAACTATGATTGTGCCCGAAGACACCTGGTCCTCATCCTGAAGACACTTGAGAAACAATCTGCCCGCAAACACCTAGGCCAACCTCCACAACTACCATGGACGAAGATTCTTGGGCTAATAAAGGACTTCGGGCCATCACAACCTACCCGGAGTGTCTTGGGATATTCGGTAAAGGGAGTAGTAAAGGAGAAATTAACCAGCCACTCATTGGTGTGTTGGAAAAAACACCATCCCCCATGGAATGGGGGTGTTCGGCACTAAGTGCTAAACTTGGGTAGGGCTCGAATAAGAAATGTAAGAACTACAATTTATATATGTAGGTAACAAGCACTCATCCCAACCTAGGGCTTCCAAGGACAACCTAAGCACAAACACACTCGTCGCTATTCATAGAAAGCACACTACTCACAGCCGAGTCACAACTCGTTCCCAAAACCAATTCCCCGTTTAACCCATTCTTGTATTCATGTTCAGGTGATCCCATTTAAGTAATGTTTTGAACTACTGGGAAACTAATAGGAATAACCACAAGTCAAGAAAAGAGAAACATCCAAACAACAATTTAAGCATTCACACCCAGTTCTCTTCTGATGTCACAACAAAAAAGGGGCAAGTGAGATCCCTCATAGTACTGTAACCAAACCAAGCCTCGAGATACAACCCCACACCATAAAAGAAGTCAATGTGATATCCCTCCAAGTATTGGAACCAAAGAAGGCTTCATGATACATCCCCACATCCCCAAAACCATGAACCAACAATATTCCAACAGTAGAGGATTCCACCCCAATTCGTATCACAAGCAGAGAAACTACACATTTTCAGAATCACACCCAAGAGGGTCCCATCCTCACCTACATAACCCCATAGGCAATCAAACAGAACAACACACCTACTACCAAAACATAGTAGGGAAACTTCCAGGTTCAAGAACATCATTAATTATTTTCTTCTTTCTGTTGGTTAGCCGGTGTGACTACACATGGCTTTATGTTTACTGGGTATCCATTTAATCCACTGAGTTTACGTGATTAACCAATTTCAATGATAAAGTAATTTAATCATCATAGAAGGCAAGGGTTCATTAGTGCACAAGGAAATACCACCTACGGCCATTATTTTCTGTGATCATAGCCCAACAGTTCACAACATAAGCATCAAGGAAGAGAAGAAAAACAGAACAACATCACATCGTTCACACCCCTTCCCTTCATTCTGTAAAGTCCATTTGTTATCATCATTAAGGTTTGGTTTTACCCAATCCCACAGAAATAGCAGTTTACCCACCCAACATGATACACAAAAAGGATAGATGAAGGAAAATACCTATATTGTTGATCAAGGATCGAAGTTTTTCTCTATGCGCCATGAACAGGGGATGCATGACTTTTAGGTGATGTATTCAGTGGACTTGAAGATGTGCATAAAGTTCTAGTAGAGGCGCACCAAAAGCCACGGGAAGAGAGGAACTCTAGGCGAACCAAGAAGAATAAAAAAATCCAGCTGAGAAGAAAAAAAAAAGAAACTCTAGCGGGAAATATAAATAGGAGATCCTACTGTTACGGGATATGGAATTTTGAACGCCTGGAAATTCGGATCACGGTTTACTATGCGGGTGGGAAGTTACACATGATGATATTGAGGTGTTATTTAATACCCCCCATCGGGGAGGTTTCTCAGGATTTTTAGGAATTAATTATGGTCTTTAAATGGCATTAATATGGTAAATGAATTAATTTACATAAAAAAATTACGTTTCAGGAGTGGGACTGGAAAAAGAAAACGGTGGGCTGGGTGAGGACATACTGACACCGTGACTGGTGCCACCGTCATGGTGCCACTATTTTGGTGCAGCCTTATTTTTGAAAAGTAAGGTCTAGGGGGGTCTATTACATTACATCAGATACCTCTCAAACTATTCTTTCCCTTAAGAATTAAAACCAGACTAGATGAAAGGAGAGGGGTTCGAACAACCACCTCGAAAGATACCTCTCCGAAGTAGACCTCCTTTTTTCCAAGGAATGCCCCATCCATCATCTATCTCCTAAACAAACAAAAACATACCTCTCCTCGCCCTAGTGCAACCATGAAAAAAAAAATATTAAACCGTCCAATCATGTGGTGAGGGGTTTCCCTTCCTCTGTGATAGGATAATATCTTCTTTGGGCGGCACTGAATCTCTTGCACGGGTTTAGGCGCATACACTCTAATGCATCTAAACTGGGGATTAGGTCCTCCCCTCCCCAAATTTCAAGACACTTCACACACATCCATAGAAAAGGAAAACCGCACATTCCATAGTTAATAAGGTAAAGGGTTCCATCAACCAAGTATAAACAGAATAGAACAAAACTCAAAACAGCTCTGGGTACTGGGCACACATCGGCATCTCTCGTTCCCAGGTACTTTCCTCAAGTCCACCGTGTCTCCACAACAAACGAACCAAAGGAATGGTTCGTCTATGAAGCACCTTTTAATCACAACCTTTGATCATCACTGGTTTCTCCATGAATGTTGCATCGTCTCCGATATCTAGATCTCCCCTGTCAAGGACGTGTGAATCATCATGAAGATACCTATCGAGCTGGGACACATGGAAGAAATTGTGCACCCTTTGTAGTTGTGGTGGCAACGCAAGTTGATAAGCCACCCCGCCGACCCGCTGCATCACTTCAAACGGTCTGAAAAACCTAGGGGAAATATTACTCCCTCTGGAGAACCTCTGTTTCCCACGCTGGGGGAGACCTTCCAGAAAACGTGGTCCCCGACCCTGAACTCCAATTACCTCCTTCTATTATCGACATATGACTTCTATCAGTCCGAGTCCACCTTCATCCTCTCTCGTATAAGCTGCACCTTCTCTGTCGTGCTCTGCACCACTTCCAGTCCAAGAACACCTACTTCCCCAACATTGGTCCAACACAAAGGTGACCGACATGGCCTCCCGTACAAGGATTCCAATAGAGCCATGCCAATGGTAGAGTGATAGAAATTATTATGGGAAAACTCCACCAGAGGCAAGTGTCAAAGCCTCCTTGAACCTTGGGTAGCCCTATGACGAAATCCATCGAGCTGTCATCCCACTTCCACTCGAGGACATCTAATGGTTGCAACAATCCGCCTAGAACACGGTGTTCAGCCTTCACCTGCTGACACACTAGGAATTTGGCCATGAACTCTTCCACCACCCGCTTTACCCCGGGCTACCAGAACTATCTCCTCTGACCCTGGTACATCTTGGAAACTCCCGAGTGCACTGCTAGGGGTGAGTTTTGGAACTCACCAAGAACCCTCCCATGCATCATCATCTCTAGAACAAACATCTTCCCTCGAAAAAAGCATCTGATTCTGGACATCCTCCATCCACCCTTCCAGAGCATCACCTTGGTTAACCCGGTAATGCATCACATCACTTTCTGAGTCTCCCCTTTGGGACTAATCCACCTACCATAGTAGAGAGTACTGCACTGTCATCTGATATAGGAAACCTCTACCACCATCCATCCTTGCATCCAGGTGCAGGGCAGCCAACACCTCCATCACCTTCCAAGCATCTGCCGACTCTCGAACCACATCCTTCTGTGACTTCCTGCTCAAGGCATCATCCACCACATTCCCCTTCCCTAAGGTGTAGGAAATTTTGAAGTCGTAGTCTTGAAGGTACTCCTTCCACCTTCGCTCTCGTAAGTTCAGGTCCCACTGGGAGAAGATATACTTCAAGATTTTGTGATCCATGAAGACCAAAAAGCTCTCCCCGATGAGGTAATGTTGCCACAACTTTAGCGCGAAAATGACCACCGCAAGCTCCAGATCATGGGTGGCATAATTACGCTCATGGGGACGTAACTGCCTAGACCCATAGGAGATCAACCCTTGTCACTGCATCAACACACATCCAAGGCCTTTCCCTGAAGCATCACAGAACACCTCTTACGCCCCCCTTCTTCGAGTAATCTCTGCACTGGGCACTAACCAACTTCTCCTTCAGATAGCTGAAGGCTACCTCACACTACCCATTCCACACAAAATCCTGGTCCTTCTTGGTCAAAGCTATCAAAGGTGATGCAACTTGAGAGAAGTTGGGCACGAACCTCCAATAGTAACCTGCCAACTCGAGGAAGCTACAAACCTCTGCCATGTTCTTGGGGGTTGCCCAAGAAACAACCACCTCGACCTTTGATGGGTCCACCAATATCCCCTTCATAGACACCATGTGCCCAAGGAAGTGTACTTCTCACATCCTGAACTTGAACATGGACAACTTCCCATAGAGTTGGTGCTACCGGAGGTCCTCTAAAACCGTTATCAGGTGCTCAGCATGATACTCCTCTAATCTTGAATAGATCAGGATGTCATCAATAAACACGACAACGAACCGGTCCAGATAATCCTGAAAGACGGAGTTCATGAGCCCAATGAATACAGCTGGAGCGTTTGTAATTCCAAACAACATGACCACAAACTCAAAGTGCCCATATCTTCATCTGAAGGAAGTCTTCGAGATGTCACCCTCATTCACCCTCAGCTGATGATATCCCAACTGCAGGTCAATCTTTGAGAACCAACCTGCTCCCCTCAGCTGGTCAAAGAGATCGTCTATCCTCGGGAGAGGCTAGCGATTCTTGACCATCACCCTATTCAGCCACTGGTAGTTTATGAACAGCCTGAGACCACCATCTTCCTTCTTTGCGAACATGACAGGAGAACCCCATGGTGATTCACTTGGTCAAACCAAACCCTTCTTCATCATATCATCAATCTGAATCCGCAAATCCCGCAACACAGAAGGTGCCATCCAATAGGGAGCCATCAAAATAGAACGGGCACCGGCTTTCAAGTCTATATGGAACTCAACATCACGTCTAGGGGGTAGAGTCACCACCTCCTTAGAGAAGAAATCCATAAACTCACTGATGATCCCTAGGAATCCCACAATCTCTGCGTCCACCGACTCTACTGACAGCTCAACTAACAAGGAAAGGGGGGTTCCTCTCGCCTACTGCTCTTCTAGCCACCCCGCTCGTTGATAAAAGTTACACTTAAGACTCACATGTCTAAAAACACAACCCTTCCTCGGAATCAGTCAATGATTTCACATACAGAGAACAACTATAGGATGACATCGTATGGATGTATCTACAATAGTATAAGATCCCCGACTAACTGATGTGGCCCTATCATTAGTCTACACCCCTGAAAAACATTAAACAAGTCGGTCTGACATATAACTGGTTTGATCAGCACCAGGGGCACTGGAAGTCTCTCAGCGTCTAAACCCAGAGCACAGGACAACATGGGTGCAACAAAGGAGTGTGAATCTTCTGTATCAAACAAGGAATAATCAAGGGTACTAAACAAGCTGATCATACCACAAACGACCACTGGCCCTGCGGGAACTGCTGCCTCCACGATGTGCAACTGTCCACACCTAGCTCCCCTACCTCTCGGCGGTCAGCTGCCTCCCCGACCACAACCTGCTCGAGGGCCCTGAGGGGAGCCCTGAGGTCGGACTCCTCCCACCACGTCTGGTCTCGGAGGGGTGAGATCCTGTTGTCCCTACAGCTGCTGCTGAAGGGGCCTAGTGAGAAACTGATGCAGCTAAGGTGGGTGCTGAACCTGCCCACCCCCATTGTACTGTACTCTATCAGACCATGGATTCCAAAGGTTTCCATGGATCCCAAAAACGAAGCACCTCGGTCCTGGGCCCAAAAGAAAAGGGTGAGGAATGGGGGATCAGAACTGGAATGACTGAGGCCTGCTTCCTGCTGGATGAAACCTAGAGGGTCTGGACGCTGTAGGCCTGCTGGGGATGACCTTCCCCTTCGATGAGCCAAACTGGATTCCCTCTCGTGATACACCTCCCAGTATGTGCATCCTCTCCATCACTTCATTTTTCTTCTGGACCTCTATGTAGGTCGATAAGGTGATGAGGGTAACAACATTCTGAAGAGAAGGTCGAAGGGCCTCCTCCAAACATCTCTCCCGAGACTCCTCATCTGGAAAGAGGTCTGGAGCCAAGCGAAGGAGATCCTTGAACTTGATCCCCAACTCTCTTACTGACATGATCCCCTGCTGGAGGGAGAGTAGCTCCTGTCCCTTCTCATCCTTCATCGTCGAAGAGAGGAATTCTTCCTAAAACTCCTTCTCGAAATCAGTCCACGTCACCTCAGCCTCCCTCTTCCTCCAAGGTAAAGCGTCCACCACTGACGTGCCACTCCACGCATCTGGATCCTAGCCAAAGGAAACCAATATTTTTCCGGAGCCTGGATCAAGCTGAAAGCTATCACCACCTCTTCCAACTAGCTCTCTGTCTCTACGTCAGAGATACTGCCCTCATACATCCCAAGGGTCTGCCGTTGAAAGGCATGAAGCGTCTTCTGCCACTGATCGTCCTCTTCTTCTCGGTCCGTCCTCTGAAGATCGGCCAAGTCATCCTTCTGGGCCTCGATCTCCCGCACTACTCATGGTCATCTCCCAGGTTCCATAGCTACAAGGTAAACAAGGAATGCTTAAGCCCGATTAGAGAAGAATATTGTTCTTATTTTTTTTTCTTATACTTATTTAAATACCCATAACATCCCAGAAACACGAGAACACAATTCATTATGATTCATTTACCTTTCCTAGGGTCTCTACCCTGAAATTAGTGTAGCCTCACTTTGTCGTTTGGTAGGTCCAGAGTACTTGTATCTGATCGTGGGGGGCCCTAAAATCCCATGTCCTAGCCAGTCTTACCTGGCCTATTTCACTCACCATGATCACCCAACACTATTTCCCTACCATCCCATGCAATCCTCACCGTGCCTAACTCCGGAATCCATTCTATCTCTCAACCATCACCTCTGATACCATTCTTTCACGACCCGCCTTCACCAAGATGATGGAAGGGACTGCAGATTTCCAGACCCATATTTATTTAAGTTGAAGGAGAGATAATAACCCTGAGACCTACATTCAATAGGTCCCACAGTGGTGACAAGCACTAAGGGTATAGAATCACACACAAGATGGAAGGCATTACCCTTTTTCATTTATAGGATCGGGAGATAAGATAGTAAAACCCAACAAAACCAAAACTAGGGGTAAAAGGAAAACCAAATAAAATATTTCCCATATGCATGATACAAAAGTAAAAGCCATAAAGTACAAGGAAACTACAAAGGTAAAGTACCCAAAAGAAAAGAAAAACTACAAAAACAATGTCCCAACACCCAAGCTAGTATGGCCCTGCATGATCCCTAAAATCCTACTAGAAACCTGAAAACAGTTTATATACGTAGGGTGAGCATACAAGTATACTCGATAGGGAAAACCAAAGGCTCTCGTGAACAAGTGGGAGGCATTCTAATGTGCTGTGAGAAAATGGAGAGAACCAAAGAACCTAGCAAGGAAAACTATCCACCCAATCCTCACCATGGAAAACTCCCCAAATAACGCAAGTCAAGTAATGTATAGTAATAGCACATTGATATTTGGGTACCCCGCACCACTTTCCCACTGGTTATTGAAGACATCCTATGCATCAAACCAATCCCTCCATTCTCACCGTAGTCCCACTACCACAACCCACCCGTACACACCTGGGCCACAACCACACATCCCACCCGCAAACACCTGGCCCACAACCTCCACACAAAACCACACCCGCAAACACCTGGGTCAGAACAACTGCTGTCACGCCTGAAGACACCAGGGCCTCATCTTGAAGACACTTGGGAAACAACCTACCCGCAAACACCTGGGCCAACCACCACAACTACAATGCCCAAAGATTCTTGGGAAAATAATGGACATCATGCCATCATAGCCTACCCAAAGAGTCTTGGGCTATTTGGGAAACGGGGTAGAAAAGGTGCTAATAATGAGCCACTCATAGGAATGTTGGGAAAAACACCCTCCCCCATGGAATGTGGGTGTTCGACACGAAGTGATCAAATTGGGTAGGGAGCGAATAAGGAACATAAGAACTACAATTTATATATGTAGGTAACAAGCACTCATCCTACCCTAGGGTTTCCAAGCCCAACCTAAGAACAAACACACTCGTCACTATTCTTTTAAAGCACACTACTCACAGCCGAGTCGCAAATCGTTCCCAAAACCAATTACCCATTTAACCCATTCTTGTATTCATGTTCAGTTGATCCCATTTATGTAAATTACTACACTAATAGTCAAAAAATAGGCATAACCATAAGCCAGGAAAAGAGAAATAGCCAAACAATAATTTATGCAGTCACACCCGATTCTCTTATGAAGTCACCACAACAAGGGGGTAAGTGAGATCCCTCAAAGTACTGGAACCAAACCAAGCCTCGAGATACAGCCCCACGCCATAAAATAAGTCAAATTATGATCCATCCAATTATTGGAACCAAATCAGGATTCAAGATACATCCCCACATCCCCAAAACCATGAACCAATGATATGCCAATAGTAGAGGATTCCACCCCAATTTGTATCACAAGCAGAGCAACCACACAGTTTCAGACTCACACCCAAGAGGATTCCATCTTCACCCACATCATTCAATAGACAATCAAACAGAACAACACACCCACTACCCAAAAGAGTAGAGGAACATCTTGGTTCAAGCACATCATTCATTATTTTATTCTTTCTTTTGCTTAGCCGGGGTGACCACACATGGAATTAGGTTTACTAGGTATCCATTTAATCCACTGAGTTTATGTGATTAACCAATTTCCAAGTTACTGTCAATTAATCATCACAGAAGGAAGTGGTTCATTAGTGTGCAAGGAAAGACCACAAACGTCCATGATTTTCAGTGAGCATATCCCAACAGTTCACAACATAAGCAACAAGGAAGAGAAGAAAAATAGGACAGTAGCACATCGTTCACACACCTTCCCTTCATTCTTTAAAGTTCATATTTTATCTTCATTATGTTTTGGTTTCACCCACTCCCATAGAAAAAGCAGCGTACCCACCCAACATGATACAAAGATAGTAGAGACGAAGGAAAATCCCTTCTTGATTGATCATGGATCAAATTTTTTCTCCACGCACCAAGAACTGGGGATGCACAGATTTCAGGGGTGGAATTATGTGGACTCCAAGAGGTGCAGAAAGCTCCAGCAGAGGTGCACCACAAGCCACGAAAAGAGAGGATCTTCAGGTGCACCTGGAAGAAGAATGAAATCCAGCCGAGAAGAAAAAAAACTATAGTGGGAGATATAAAGAGGAGATCCTATTATTACAGGATATGGAATATTGAACTCCTGGAAAGTTGGATCGCAGTTTCCTACGTGGGTGGGCAGTTACACATGATGATATTAAGGTGTTATTTAATACCCCCCATCTGGGAGGTTTCTTGGGAATTTAGGAATTAATTATGGGCTTTAAATGGCTTTAAAAAGTGTAGAAGAATTATTTTGCATCAAAAAAAATTACATTGCGGGAGCGGGACTAGAAAAAGAAAAAGGAGGGCTGGGTGAGAACATTATTCCACCGTCACGGTGTCACCCTTACGGTGCCACCATCATGGTTCCACCGTGACCGGTGCCACCATGACGGGCGCCACTGTCACGGTGCCACCGTGGCCGGTGCCACTGTTTTGGTGGAGTCTTATTTTTGAAAAGTAATGGCCAGGGGGTCCATTCCATTACACTCATGGTCCATCCCTTTTCCAAATTCTGGATCCTAAGGGTGGCATCTCGGTGGTAGGACGTCATTTTGGTGTGCGACCGATCAGCGGGACATGATATGTGTGTAACCGATCGGTGAAACCGATCGACACAACACGATCGGTGTAACCGATCGGCATGACATAATCGGTGTGTCACCGATCGGAGTGACATGATCGTTGTAACACCATTGGTGTGACACGATTGGAGTTTCACCGATTAGTGCGGCAGATCAATGTTTCGCCGATCGGTGCAGCTGATCGGTGTGTCGCCGATCAGTGTGGCCGATCGGTGTGTCACCGATCGGTGCGACTGATCCATGTGTTATCGATCGGTGCGACCAATCGGTGTCAAACAACCTTGTCGAGTTTTTCTTCACAGTTTTTCTAATAACACTACTTTTAAACCTTTTTAACCTTTTTGAAGTGGTTCAAGGATGTTTTTAGCCCCCATAATCAATGTTTAAATTCCTAAGAGTGGGGCGACCCTTAACGGACCCAGCTGTGTGTCTGTGTAACGTTCCTCAATATTTATATAAAATATTTTTAAGTCATAGTTGTTACCACCAATTCCCGATGGGAGTTATTAAATATCAATTAATCACATCGTGTGTAACCACCCAACCGCATGGTGAAACCACGATCCGCCTTTAAAACTGACGAAAATCATGTAATCCAGTAATGCCCGAGCTCATCTTTATATCGCACTACCTTTACCCATTCTTCATCTTGGCCGGGTTCATTCTTACCTTGGAGCGTTTGGAGTCCCCTTCCTGAGGCAAGTGGTGCACAAGTGATGGAGCCCTTACTACGGGTCCTTGGAGTCTCGGATGCTCCTCCCCTGTAAGTTGTGCATCCCCAGTTCTTGGCGCGTGGAGAGAAACATCGATCTCTGATCATCCATGTAGGTTTTTTCCTTTGTCTCTCTTACGGTGTATCATGCGGGGATGGTATGCTATGGTTTCTTTGTGGATGGATGGAACCAAACATTAAATGAATATAATAATTTTTTTTAAAGAATGGTGGTGGGGTGTGATCAGTGTTTCTATTGTATTTATTATTCTTAATTATGTGTTGTGAATTGTACGAGCTCATGCCCACTGAAAATCATGGACAATGTTGGGTTTTCCATGTGAAATAATGAACCTTTGTTCTTCCGGATATTGACAGGATTAAATGACTGTAACATTGAGATTGGTTAATCACCTAAAATCGGTTGGTTAAATGGATGCCCAGTGAACATAAATCCTTGTGTGGTCACCCTGGTTAACCAACAGAAATAAGAACCTAAGGAATGATGTTCTCGAACATGGAAGTTCCCCTACTCGGTTTTTCTAGTAGGAGTGTTGTTTTTCAAGATTCTTATGGGGATATGTGGATTGGGATAGGATATTCTATTGTGGCATGGTTATTGGTTGTGAATCTGAAGCTGTGTGGGGATATATCTTGAGGCTTGGTTTGGTTCCAGTAATTCGAGGGATCTCATGGATCCATTTGTTGTTGTGACTTTACAAGAGAATCGGGTGTGAATGCTTAAATTATTGTTTGGCTGTTTCTCAATCTCTCACTTGTGGTTGTTCCTGTTAGTTTCCCATTAGTGCAGAACTTACTTAAATGGGATCATATGAACATGAAAACAAGAATGAGATCAAGGGGGAATTGTTTTCCGGGATGATGGGGACATGGTTGTGGGTTCGTTCATTCTTGTGAATGAATAGTAATGAGGGTGTTTGTGCTTAATTTGGTTTTGGAACTCCTATGTTGGGATGAGTGCTTGTTATATATATTATATAATTGTAGGTCTTATGTTTCTTATTCTCACCCCACCCAAGTTGTGAACCTAGTGCCGAACACCCCCATTTCATGGGGGATGGTGTTTTTCCAAACACTCCAATGAGTGGATGGTTATTAGCTCCTTTCTGCTCCCTTTCCTGAATACCCCAAGACACATCGGGCAGACTATGATGGCCTGAGGTCTATTATATACCAAGATTCTTCAGGAAGGGTAGTTATGGTGGTTTCCTAGGTGTGTGCGGGAAGGTTGTTTCCAAAGTGTCTTCGGGATGAGGCCCAGGTGTATTTGGGCATGGTAGAAGTTGTTCTTGCCCAAGTGTTTGCGAGCGTGGTTACACATGGTTGTTATGGACCAGGTGTCTGTGGGCTTGATGTGTGGTTGTGGCCCAGGTGTGTGCGTGCGGGGAGTGGTAGTGGGACTGCGGTGAGAATGGTGGGAGAGGTTCGATGCATAAGACGGCTTCAGTAACTAGTGGAGAAGTGGAACGAGGTACCCAAACATCGATGTGTTATTTCTATTAAATTTCTTGACATGCGTTATTTGGGGAGCATGCCTTGGTGAGGCTTGGGTGGGCATTTTTCCTTGCTAGGTGTTTCAGTTATCTCTTTTCTCATAGGGCATTTGAATGCATCCCCACTTGTGTGAGAGAGCTTTTGGTTTTCCCTACTTTGTATACTTGTATGCTCACCCTATGTATATAAAACCATTTTCATGTTTCACGGACAACATCAGGGATCCTATAGGGTCGTACTAGTTTAGACATTGGGATAGTTGATGTTCCTGTTTTCCTTTATTTTGGTACTTATTTTTGGGGTTTTCTTTTACTTTTGTATCATTTACTTTTGGAACATTCATATGAGAATGGTTTGTTTTCGCTTTACCTATACAAAGACTTTTGGTGTTGTTGGGATTTACTATCTTATCTTTTGATCCTATTAAATAAAAAGGGTAACGCCTTCCATATTGTGTGTGATTATGTACCCTTGGTTCTAGTCGCCACTACTGGACCTATTGAAGGCTGGTCACGGGGGGTCATTATCTCTCCTTCAACATGAGGAAGGAAGGGTATGACAACCAGTTTTCCCTTCTCTCATCATGGTGATGGTAGGCCATGATAGAATGGTATCAGAGGTATTAGAATGAGAGATAAGATGGAGTCTGGGGTAAAGCACTGTGCGGATTGCATGGTATGGTTGGGCAACAGTGCTGGGTGCTTATGGTGCGTGAAATAGGCCAGGGAAGACTGGCTAGGTCATGGGATTTTAGGGCCCCCCGTGATCTGGTTCAAGGACTCTGGGCCTACTAAACGACCAAGAAAGGCTACACTGATTGTAGGGTAGAGACCCTGGGGAAGGTACATGCATCATAATGAATTGTGTTCTTGTGTTTCATGGGTATTTGGGGATTTAAAATTAATAAGAAGTCTATGAAAATTGAAAATCAATCTTTTACACAACTCGGGCTTAGGAATTCCTTGTTTACCTTGAATCTATGGCACCCGGACAGTGACCAAGGGTAGTATGTGCGATCGAGGCCCTAGAGGTTGATTTGGATGATCGACAGAGGGCTGACCGAGCGGAGGAGTATGATCAGTGGTAGAAGACGCTTCGTTCCATTCAGCGGTAGAACCTATGGATGTATGAGGGTAAAACCTTAGACATGGAGACAAATAGATGTCTAGAAGAGCTGGTGATAGCTTTCATCATGATCTAGGCTCCGACGGAATACTGGGTTCCTCTTCTTATATGCAAGATACAGGGAGCTGCGCATCAGTGGTGGACGCTTTATCTTAGGGAGGAGAGGGAGGCTGAGGTGAAATGTATTGACTTCGAGAAGGAGTTCCTGGCGGAATTCCTCTCTTCAACGATAAAGGATTTGAAAAGACAGGATATACTATCCCTCCTAAAGGGGATCATGTCTATGAGAGAGTTGGGGATCAAGTTCAAGGATCTCCTCTGATTTCCTCCAGACCACTTTCCAGATGAGGACTCTTGGGCGAGATGTTTGGAGGAGGCACTTCGATCTTCACTTCACTATTCTGTTACTCCCTTCACCTTACCAACATACATGGAGGTCGAGAAGAAGGCTGAATTGGTGGAGAGGATGCACATGCAGGGAGGTGTTACACGAGAGGGAATCCAGTTGGGCTCATAGAAGGGGAAGGTCATTAGCAGTAGGCCTCTATCATCAGGTCCCTCTAAGTTTTGACCAGTAGGGAGCAGGCCCCAGAAGTTATAGTTCTGATCTCCCAGTCCTCTCCCATTCTTTTTGGGCCCAGGACCAAGATACATCATATGTGGAAGCCATGGGAACCTTTGGAATTAGTGTTCGGACTGAGTACAGTACAATGGGGGTGGGCCGGTGCAGCACCCGCCCCAGCCACTATAGTTTCCTGCCAGGACCTTTTAGCACCAACTGCAGGGATAGCGAGCTCCCGCTCCTCCAAGGATAGACGTTGCAGAAGAAGGCCGACCTCAGGGCGCTCCTCAAGGACCTCGACCATGGAACGGTTGGGGAGGCAACTGAAAGTCAAGGGACATGGGAGCTAGGCATGGGCAGTTACACATCGTGGAGGCAGCACCTCCAGCTAGGCTGGAAGTCATTCAAGGTATGATCATCTTGTTTAGTACTCTTGCATATTCCTAGTTTGATACAGGAGAATCAAACTCCTTTGTTGCGCCCAGTCTTGCCCGTGCTCTGGGTTTAGATGATGAGATACTTCCAGTGCCCCTGTTGTTGAGTACACCAGTCGGAGGATATGACAACTTGTTTTATGTTTGTCGAGGGTGTAGAGTAATGATAGGGCCACATCAGTCAATCCTGGATCTCCTACTGTAGCAGATACATCCATTCGATGTCATCCTAGGCATCGACTGGATGTTCTATGTATGTGTCGTTATTTACTGCTTCCGGCAAAGGATCGTGTTTTCGGATTTGGGGGGATGACATGTAACTTTCAAAAGTGAGAGGGGTTTCCAGAAAAGCAGCAGGTGAGAGGATCCCCTCTTTTCCTGGTTTGCTGAACTATTTGTGGAGTCGGTGGATGCAGAAATGGTAGAAGTCCCAGGGATTGTCAGTGAGTTCATGGACGTCTTCCCTGAAAAAGTGGCGACTCTACCCCCTCGACATGATGTTGAGTTTGATATAGAGTTGCATCCTTGTGCTCGTCCGATTTAGAAGGGTCCCTACCAAATGGAACCTTTTTAGTTGTGGGAGTTGCAGATTTAGATTGACGATCTGATGAAAAAGGGATTTTTTCGACCAATTGCGTCACCATGGGTTGCTCCTGTCTTGTTCACAAAGAAGGCAGATGGTGGTCTTAGGCTGTGAATATACTACCAGAGACTGAATCAGGTAACAGTCAAGAACCGTTACCGTCTCTTGAGGATAGACGATATCATTGACCAGCTAAGGGCAGCTGGTTAGTTCTCTAAGATCGATCTGTGGTCTGGATATCACCAGTTGAGGGTGAAGGAGGGTGACATCTCAAATACTTCGTTTAGGTGTAGGTATGAACACTTTGAGTTTGTAGTCATGTCATTCGGTGTTACGAATGCAGTAGCTATGTTCATGGGACTCATGAAATCCGTCTTCTGGGAATACTTGGATCGGTTCGTAGTCATGTTTTTTGATGACATTCTGATGAAATCAGGGACATAGGAGGATCACACAGAACACCTGAGAACGGGTTTAGAGGTCCTCTGACAGCACAAACTCTATGAGAAATTGTCCAAGATCATGTTATGGACGCGAGAAGTGCACTTCCTTGGGCACGTAGTGTCCAAGAAAGGAATATAGGTGGACCCATCGAAGGTCGAGGAAGTTATTTCATGGGAAGATCCTAAGAGCATGATAGAAATTCGTAGTTTCCTAGGTCTGGAAGGTTACTACCAGAGGTTCATGCCCAACATCTCCCGAGTTGCAGCACCTTTGACTGCCTTGACTAAGAATGGCTAGGCTTTCATATGGGATTGGCAGTGTGAGGTATCCTTCATATATCTGAAGGAGAAGTGGGTTAGTTCCCCAGTGCTAAGGTTTCCAGAAGAAGGGGCGGAATATGAGGTGTTTTGTAATGCTTTAGGAAAATGCCTCGGGTGTGTGCTGATGCAAATACAAGGGGTGATCTCTTATGGGTCTAGACAGTTATGTCCCCAAGAGCATAACTATGCCACCCACGATCTGGAGCTTTTAGTGGTCATGTTTGCACTATGGTTGTGGTGGCATTACCTCATCATGGAGCACTTCGTGGTCCTCACGGATCAGAAAAGCATGAATTATATCTTCTCCCAGTGGGACCTGAACTTATGGAAGCGAAGGTGGATGGAGTTCCTTCAGGACTACGACTTCGAGATTTCCTATACCTCAAGAAAACGTAATGTGTTTGTTGATTCCTTGAGTAGGAATTCTCAAAAGGATGTGGTTTGAGAGTCGGCAGATGTTTAGAAGGCAATGGAGTAGTTGGCTACCCTGCACCTGAATGTAAGGGAGGATGGTGGTAGAGGTTGTCTGTTTCAGATGACAGTGCAATCCTCTCTCCTACAAAATGTGGAGGAGTCTCAGTGGGGAGACATAGATAGTGATTTAATGCGTCACTGGGTTAACCAAGGCGATGCTCCAGATGGGTGGATGGAGGATGGTCAGAATCTGATGACTTTTCGAAGGAAGTTATTTGTTCCAGAACGATGTGCAAGAGAGTTCTTGGTGAGTTCCACAACTCACCCTTAGCAGGGCACTTGGGAGTTTCCAAGGTGTACCAAGGTCCAACAAGGCAGTTTTGGTGGCATGGGGTAAAGTGGGCGGTGGCAGAGTTTGTGGCCATGTGCCTAGTGTGTCTATAGGTGAGGGGTGAACACCATGTT
Organism: Viscum album; assembly: GCA_963277665.1. Taxonomy (NCBI): domain Eukaryota; kingdom Viridiplantae; phylum Streptophyta; class Magnoliopsida; order Santalales; family Viscaceae; genus Viscum; species Viscum album. The sequence continues at coordinate 1,278,885,794 of OY728133.1, forward strand.
CCAGGAGGTCTGTTACAACCTTTATATGTCCCCGAGTGGAAGTGGGATGACATATCGATGGATTTCGTCACCCGAATACCCAAGGTTTATGCAGGTCGTGATGCTATCTAGGTAGTGGGGGACTAGTTGAGGAAATCGGCTCACAATAAAGTGATCAGGGAGTTGGTTTCAGTGGATGTCTTAGCCCGGAGGTACGCAGATGAGGAGGTACAGTTGCATGGAGTTCTGAAGCCTATAGTCTCGGATAGGGATGCCTAGTTTACCTCACGTGTCAAAAAAGGATTGCAACATTCTTTTGGCACCCAGATGTGTCTTAGAACTGTTTTCCACCCCCAGATAGATGGACAGATAGAGCGCACTATCCAGACTATGGAGGATATGCTATAGGCATGTATTCTGGACTCTGGGGGATCGTGGGTGCGACAGTTGCCTCTAGTAGAGTTTTCCTGCAATAATAGCTATCACTCTTCCATTGGCATGGATCTGTTCGAAGATTTTTACGGAAGGCCATGTCGCTCGCCCATATGTTGTACCGAGGTTGGGGAAGCATGAGTTCTTGGCCTGGAGGTGGTACAGAGCATGAAAGAGAAGGTTCATCTTATACATGAGAGGATGAAGGCATCCCGAGACTGACAGAAGTCATACAACGATAATTGGAGCAGACCCTTAGAGTTCAAGGTCGAGGACTACATATTCCTGAAGGTCTCCCCTCAGTGTAGAAAATGGAGGTTCGGTAAGGGGAGTAAGCTTTCTCATAGGTTAGTTGGACCATTCGAAGTAATTCAGAGGGTCGAAGAAGTGGCTTATCAGCTAGCTCTACCACCACCGCTACTAAGAATACATGATGTCTTCCTTGTGTCACAACTCTGACAGTATCTACATGATGATTTACACGTCCTTGACTGGGGAAAGCAGGGCATCGAGGCCAACGTGACGTTTGTAGAAATACCAGCGAGAATCGAGGATCATGTGGAGAGGGTGCTTCATGGATGGACCATTCCCTTGGTTCGTGTGTTATGGTGGCATGGGGGGCTCTAAGAGAGTTCTTGGTAATGGTAGGCATGGATGCTCTCCCAATACTAAGAGCTGTTTTGAGTTTTGTTCTATTTATTTTTGTACTCATTTGTGATGTAATCCCGACCTTGCTGGTTTATGAGGTGTTTTGTTTCCCTACCTTGCGAATGTTATGAAAAGCCCTGATATGTGGGGAAGGGAGGACTTGATCGCTAACCAAGATGCATTATGGTTGATGAGATTAAACCCTTGAGGGTGAGTCAGTTCCACCTAAAGCGGATAGTATCATAACATGGTGGAATGAACTCCCTGAACCCTGTGTCGGGACAATATGGACCTTGAGTTCGGCGTGGCTGTTTGGGGTGGTTTTTCCCCAAGGGGTATCTTTCAAGGAGGGGTTTTCAGACCCCTCTCTCATCGTTAGGCCTAGCTTTGATTCTCGAGGATGATAATAGTTTGAGAGGTATCTAATGTAATGGTCGAGACCCTCATGGTCCATCCCTTTGGAAAATTTCGGATCCTAAGGGTGGTGTCTCAATGGTAGGATGTCATTTCGGTGTGCGACCGATCAGAGGGACACGATCAGTGTATCACTGATCTGTGCGACTGATCGGCGCGACACTATCGGTGTGTAACCGATCGGTGCGACTAATCGTTGTGTCACTTAACGGTGCGACCGATCGGCGTGACATGATCAGTGTGTCACTGATCGGTGTCACTAATCAGTGTATCACTGATCAGTATGACATGATTGGGGTGTCACCGATCGGTGCGAACGATCAGTGTGTTGTCGATCGGTGCGACCGATCGGGGTGTTGCTGATTGGTGTGTCGCTGATGGGTGCGACCGATCGGTGTGTCACCGATCGGTGTCACATAGCCTTGTTGAGTTTTTCTTCACATTTTTTCCCATAATTATAATTTAGAATCTTTTTAACCTTTTTGAAGTGGTTCGAGGCCATTTTCCCCCATAATCAATGTTTAAATTTTTATGAGTGGGGCGACCCTCGATGGACCCTGTTGTGTGTCCATGTAACATTCCCCTCTGTTTATATAAAATACTTTTAAAGTCATAGCTGTTACCACCAATTCCAGATGGGAGTTATTAAATAACAATTAATCCTGTCATGGGTAACCACCCATCCATGTGGTAAAACCACGATACACCTTTAAAATCGCCAAAGATCTTGATATCCAGTAACGCCCGGGTTCATCTTTATATCGCACTAGCTTTACCCCTTCTTCTTCATGGACGAGTTCGTTCTTCCCTCGGATCATTTGGAGTCCCCTTCCAGAGGCAAGTGGTGCGCATGTTCTGGAGCCTTTACTGCGGGTCCTTAGAGTCTTGGACGCTCATCCCCTGCAAGTTGCGCATCCCCAGTTCTTTTCATGTGGAGAGAAACATCGATCTTTGATCATCCAAGTAGGGTTTTTCCTTCATCTCTCTTAGTGTGTATCATGCAGGTAGGGCATGCTATTGTTTGTATGGGGATATATGGAACCACAAATTAAATGAAGATAATAAATGGACTTTTAAAGAATGAGAGGGGGTGCGATCGGTGTACCTGTTGTATTTCTTATTCTTAATTATGTGTTGTGAATTATACAGGCTCATGCCCACTGAAAATCATGGATGTTGGTGGTTTTTCCTTGTGCACTATTGAACCTTTGTGCCTCCGGATATTTATATGATTAAATGACTATAACATGGAAATTGGTTAATCACCTAAACTCGGTTGGTTAAATGGATGCCCGGTGAACAAGAAACCTTGTGTGGTCTTCCTGGTTAACCAATAGAAAGAAGAACCTAATGAATGATGTACTCGAACCTGGAAGTTTCCCTACTCTATATAGGAAGTAGGTGTGTTGTTCTACATGATTCTTATGGGGAGATGTGGATTGGTATTGGATCCTCTATTCTGGAATGGTTGTTGGTTGTGAATCTGAATCTTTGTGGGGCTGTATCTCAAGGCTTGGTTTGGTTCCATTACTTTGAGTGATCTCACAGATCACTTTGTTTTTGTGACATTACAAGAGGACTGGGTGTGAATGATTAAATTATTATTTGGATGTTTCTCTTTCTCTGGCTTGTGGTTAAGCCTGTTAGTTTCCTAGTAGTGGAAAATTTACTTTAATTGGAGCATTTGAACTTGAAAACAAGAATGGGCTCAATGAGGAATTGTTTTTCGAGATGAGTGGTTACATAGTCGCGGGTTTGGTATTTCTTGTGAATGAATAGTAATGAGGGTGTTTGTGATTAAGATGGTTTTGGAACTCCTAGGTTGGGATGAGTGATTGTTATATATATTATATAATTTTAGTTCTTATGTTTCTTATTCGTGCCCCACCAAAGTTGAGCACCTAGTGCCAAACACCCCCATTTCATGGGGGAGGGTGTTTTCCCATATACTCTTATGAGTGGATGGTTATTAGATCTTTTTCTGCTCCCTTTCCCGAATTTTCCAAGACTCATCGGGTAGGCTGTGATGGCATGAGGTCCATTATAGCCCAAGATTCTTCAGGCACAGTAGTTGTGGTGGTTTCCCAGGTGTGTGCGTGAAGGTTGTTTTCCAAGTGTCCTCAGGATGAGGCCCAGGTGTCTTCTGGCATGGCAGTAGTTATTCTGGAACATGTGTTTGCGGGCGTAGTTACACATGGTTATTGTGGCCTAGGTGTTTGTGGGCAGGATGTGTGGTTGTGGCCCAGGTGTGTGCGTGCGAGGTGTGGAAGTGGGACTGCAGTGAGAATGTCGGGAGAGGTTTGATGAGTAGGATGTCTTCATGAAGTAGTGGGGAAGTAGCGCGGGGTACCCAAACATCGATGTGTTATTACTATTATTTTTCTTGACATCCGTTATATGGTGATCACGACTTGGTGAGGCTTGGGGGGTTCTTTTATAGGTGTTTCAGTTATCTTTTTTCTCATGGGGCATTTGAATGCCTCCCCACATGTGCAAGAGAGATTTTGGTTTTCCCTACTAAGTATACTTGTTTTCTCCCCTACATATATAAATCTATTTTCAGGTTTCCAGGAGGATTTCAAGGATCATGCAGGGTCATACTAGTATAGACATTGGGATAGTTGTTGTTGCTGTTTTTCTTTCTTTTGGTACTTATTTTTTTGGGGTTTTCATTAACTTTCGTATCATTTACTTTTGGAACAAGAATAAGAGAATGGTTTGTTTTGGATTTACCTTTACTTCCAATTTCTATTTTTTTTGGTATTTACTATCTTATCTCCCGATCCTATTAAATTAAATGGGTAATGGATTCCATATTGTGTGTGATTTTATACCCTTGGTGTTATTCGCCACTCCAGGACCTATTTTAGGTGGGTCTCGGGGGTTATTATCTCTCCTTCAACTTGAAGAAGGAAGGTTATGGCAACCTGCTATACCTTCTCTCACCTTGGTGAAGGCGGGTCATGACATATGTCACGTCATTATGCTACCGAAATTGCACCACGTTTTTCCAACCCAAGATCATTGTGTAGTGAATACCATACCCATGTCTATATCAAGGGTAATTACCTTTATGAACATATAAAAATTTAATGGTACTTTCATAAATTTATTCAAAATTACATAATCGTGGAATAACTTATGATATTGATCGATTCCATGTTATATTATCCATGTGGCGCACTTATGTATGAAATGAAATGTTTAAGAAGGGTGTGCCCTGAGAGTGCTTCAACGCATTGGGTATAGTATAATATAATGATATGCCATTTTAAATGGGTGTTGACTCATGCTAATTCAGTGCAAAGAGTTTTTACTCGTGCTTCAGGTGAAATGAGGGTTTACTCAAACTCCATGTGCAATGAGCCTTGGCTCATGCTAATTCCATGTTAAGTGTTGTTGACACATTTCCTTGTTATTTTTATCATGCTTTGTCATGCCTTTATGTTCATGTTTCTATCATGATCCATTGATATGCCTATTGTCTAAAATGTGTTGTATTCCTCATGTTATTCCATGTTTATTCCCTTACCGGTCTTTATAGATCTCTCTTTTCTTTTGCATGTCCTCTTGTTATCCTATGCAATGCTATGTACGAGGTAATGTAGTGGTCATGTAAAGGAAGTTTTAAATAAATATGTAGTGTGTTTTATGTTCCAAGCTATTATGTAATTTTCAAAATCCACAAAGACAGTAGACCTCTCGATCTTCTATGTGGTATCAAGTTAATATTTTATTTAATAAATTATGTTTAAGTGTGTAATAAAAACCAGGGTTGTTATAGATATAAAAAATTAAAGGTGAAAAGGAAATTTATTACATTTATTGAATTTAAAATGAAATATGGATACTAATAGTTCATATTTATAACCATTTCCTATATAATTTTTTCATAAATGTTTATAAAGATAATCAATAAAGACATTGGATATCATCTAGATAAAATTTTATCAATATTTAAAGATGATAATATGATCTACTCATAATGTTAGGAATAGAATGGAGTAAAATTGAATATTATTCAATGGAAACTATAAGAGGAGAATATATATGAAATGTAAAAAAATGTGAGTTTAGTATATATTTTGTTCATTAGTGGGTCTTCTTGACACCAATAAGTGATATTAATAGTCCATTATATGAAATAAAATTGAGGAGTGTCATCGTCTACTTTTAGTAATTAAAACCTTGGTTTCCATGTACATTCTTGGTATTAAAATTGATTTTTTTCGAAATATATAATGATTTTCAATCCTATTATCCATGATAATAGAAAAGAGTGTAACAATTTTCTTGATAAATGACTTTTAATAGATCTTCGCATAATTTAAAATGAGGCTTATAACGACACATGTATGTTACTACCCTTATGTGGAGGAATTTTTGTAGTATATAAACATGTTTTAATGATGGTATTTGACTATATATTGATGTATAATGATAAATTCAGGCCATACGACATATTTATGATGAATTTAAATGATTAGTGTTATCCAATACATGATCTACAGGTTCCTATAATAATCCCTAAATTGGTGATTTAGTGGTTATATTAGTGGGAATGAGATTAGAATATATACAGATAATAAGATACTGAAATATATATTTCCATAGTAAGATATCAATATGCAGTATAAAATAGGGTTAGAGTTCTTATGGGACCCTGTCATCTTAATCCATAAGTATCCTAGTTAATAAAATAATTTTTAACATATCATCATTCTCCTCTTATAGATTCCATTGAATATTATTCAATTTTATCCCATTCTCTTCCTAACATTATGAGTTTATCATACTATCATCTCTAAATATAGTTAAAAAAGTTTCAATATGACATCCAATGTCTTTATATATTATCTTAATGAACATTTATGAAAAATTACATGGGAAATGGTTATAACTATGAACTAGTAGTGTCAATATGTAGTATTAAATTCAATCAATGTAATATATATCCTTTTCACCTTTAATTTGTGATATTTATAACAAACCTACTTTTTATTACACAATTTAACCTGATTTATTACATAAAATCAGAACTTGATACAACATAAAAGATCAAGAGGTCTAGTGTCTTTGAGGTTTAAAACGACATCTGTATGTATACTACACATATGAGGGGGAACTCGTTGTAGTATATAAATATTTTTTAATGATAGTATTTGACTATATATTGATGTATAATGATAGATTTATTCCATAAGACATATTTATATTGAATTTACATGATTTGTGATATCCAATTCCTAATCAAGAGATTCCTATAAAAATCAAAGAATTAGTAATTTTGTGGTTATATTAGTGGGAAGGAGAAAAAAATAAATACTGATCATAAGAGCCATAAATATATATTTTCATAGTAAGAGATTAATATTCAGTATAACATAGGGTTAGAGTTATTATGGGACCCTTCCACCTTAATCAATAAGTATCTTAGTTAATAATATAATTTTTAATGATTATATATATTTATTATAGACCGACCTATAGAGAATGATTATGTGATAGTTTATTTGAGAGAACTATTGGGTATACAATATGATGATGTAGATAACAGAATATACATCAAGGTTCCTCTTATGTTTGAATGTGACGTCTCAATGAAAAATTATATGGAGAAGATGTAACTATTACCCATGATCAAATAAAAAACTAGAACATCACTATACATTGGGCCGTTGGTGTTCTAAATAAATGCATAATAAATAATTCTATATGGGGGTTGGTTGATAATTATAATAATAATTATAAATTTATTTAAATTTTATAGTACATATAACATGATCAACCTGAAATTTAATATATTAAAGAAGTGATTAGGCTACATGGAAATAGACTATTTATAACATATGGTCCATATATCATAATTACCCCTCTGTTCATGAAGAATCAATAACATTACCTAACCACTAAGTGAATCATCATTACAAATTATGATGGTCAAACATATGGGTAACCATAATGGACATTGTAAACACAAAATGACATCTATAGATAATTTTGAATGTGCATCAATATGTGAAGGGATGGGTATAATTCAAAATACATCTTCTTGTATAATAATACCATTCAATAAATAATCAACATGGATCCATATGATGCAATTTATGTGAAATGACTTAGACCACGTTTTTTCAAGATGAAATTGGTTAAGACAAGCTCTATATAATTAAAATGGTGAATTAGAGGAATAAAAAAGGTTAAAATTCATTTAACTTAAAAACAGGGATACTCAAATATGATAATAATGTTATGTTAAAAAAATTTAAGGGACGTGATGTTTTAGGATTATGTTAATTTATTCATCTTCTTATGTCCATCAAAGACAGTCATGTGATTTGGGTGTAATGGAACCTATGTCCCTTGTACATCGTCCAATTAGAGATTCAAGAACACATTAGAGTCATGACGTATCAAATAAGATACATATCATCCATGTTAAAAGTAAAATATGTATTTCATTTATCCATGTTGAGGTAATTCATATGTGGAAAATCACATATACTTAATTCATATTTGGTACATCTAAAAAATAATCCCTCTTTTGAGGAGTATTTAGAAGTGAAATTGGATATTGGAAATAATGTTATACACAATAAGAAAACCTTAATAGAAAAATATTATAGTGAATCTATATGTGAGATGAATCAACATGGAATCTAGATTAATCTTTGAAGAAGATGTACCCTCTAATTTCTTCAGTTTTATATGTAAAATTAAATTTGGAGGGTAAAATTTCTTACGAGAGATGAATGTAATGACAATATTTTTGTTAATATTTTTTCCCTTCTATCATATAATTATTTCATAGTTAGTAATATTGTACTATATAAAGAAAATACACCACATGAAGAAACCCAAAAAATATTATTATTATAATTAAAACAATACGTATATATAAAATAAATATAACTAAATTATCGAAAAATATTACAATTCGAATAAATTGAAAATAATAAAACTAAAATATGAATATTTTGATCTTCTCGATCCACTATTATGACCTCACCCATGAATTTTTCTTTGGAAATGAAATATATTATTAATAATGAAATATTCATCTAAAATGGTAATAATTATAAATGTGATAGAAAATGTGAGGGAATTATGAATAAAATAAATAAGTGATATTTATTGAATGAATTGAATCCATATGATTGGTAAAAATATGACTATTGGAATAGTAATATTACTGTTGGAAAAGTAATCTAACTGTTGGAATAGTAATCTTGTTATCAGAACAATAATAAAATGCTTAAGAAGATACACTATATTAAGTGAATTTTTTTTATTAAGATATGGATGTAAAAAAATAATATTTTGGTTATGTATAAAATGAAACTATGGAATATTTTGTTCATTATACAAGTTAATAACTTTTTTAAAATAGATAAATAAATTGTTCCTATTTTTGAAAACCATATAACATTTATTAAAATTTCTAAAATAAAATATAACAGTTTAATAGAATGATCATTTTAATAAAATGCGTTTATAAATTAATAATATTTTTTATAATGTAAATATAATTCTCTAAGACTATATATGTAACTTTTCAAAATTTCAAAAAAATTAATAGAGTATTTAAATAATTATTTTTTCAATTAAAAAATAATTTAATATATAAATTAAATATCTCATATTTATAAAATTATGTTTATCAAATGTATTTAATTTTTGTAATCAATATTTTAAAAACATCTCTATGTGATTAATTTTTTTTCTAAAATAGTATAATTTCATGTGAGTGGTGAAATACTATAAAACGCAATTTTTAAAATTATATTTCAAGTGAATTAATAATTATATAAGGGGTGATGTTGGTACACATTAATTCATTTTGAAATTTTAAATTTTCAATATACATTCACTAAAATAATAATTAATTATATTCAACTTATAAAATAATAAACTAATTAATTTTTTATTCATAAAACACAACTCTCCTATTATAAATTACACCCCTCACAATAACTTATACGATTATAAAATAAGAAAATAAGAATTCTATATTTTTTTTTCAAATTATCTCCCCTATCATCACGTTGCTACCCAATATCTTCAGGTGTCACCAAAATATTTATTCCAAATGCATTTATTTTTTTCAAGGTGATGAAATTCATGTGAAAATATTCTCAGAATGCCAATTATATATTTATTTGTTTTTTATATATTTTCCAATTTTGCCTCATATAACATGGAATAATAAATCTATTAACAAATAAATATTTTTATGTTATTATAATAATGAAATTTATTTCATTTTTCATATTCTGTTGTATTATTATTCCAAAAATGAAACCTATTTTCATATTATGTTTGTTCACCTTCTCTATGGATGAATACATATTTTTTTCCTTTACTTCTGTGTTTTATTGTTTAAATTAACATAACATGATTCGAAATTAACTAAAAATATTTATATTATATGTCTTGTAACATTTTGGAATGAATATATGACTATAATAATAAATAAAACGAAACATGTTTGTGATTGTCTATAAAACTATAAAAATAAGCTAACAATATAACATTAACGTATATACTAAAAAATTCAACCTTATGTCTGAATAAATATGGGTATATTTGACTGTCTTTATAAGGAAAAGTACATAAATATTATTTCAACTCACTTATTGAATTTTTGGGCAATTTTATAAGAATATTCAAAAACATTGTCAATTGATCTGATCCTAGAACCATTAAATGAGAGAACTCTGAAGAGTGAAATTAAACAGTATATGTCATTAAAATGGTCATAAATGAATAAAAAATATTATATTATATCAAATATTAGTGGAAAATCTTATATATTATGTAATTAAATAATTTAATAAGATAATTTTTCTAACAAACCTAAATTTTATGAATATTATATAAATTAATTTAATCTCTTTGACATATTATGACACACATATACTCACAGATAAATGAAATATAATGTAGTATACCACTATAACCACTCCATTAATTTGGTAGGTAGAAAAAGGAATAAATAAATAAATATAATTTTAGGGATTAAACATGAATAAAATAAAATCTATTATTATGAATTTATTTAAGTTATAATAAAAGAAATTATTTAAAAGTGAAAGATATGTATTTCTGGAAATATTTGTTTGACCACATATATGTGTTATTATCAAAATAAATTATGTTAATAATTATTTTATTAGTTATTTTAAAAACATATATATATATATATATATTATAGAAAATTTATCATCATTCATATAATAATTTTTCAATTAATGGGATAAGAATAAATCTTGTGTTATAATTAAAAAATATTCACCAAAGTGTCATTGATACAATTTTAACAAATATTTTAAAATTAGATTTTCCAATATCATAAAATTTATTTCGTAAGATAAACGTAATTCTTTTATCAACCATTTCATAATTATCTCAGAATGTATTTTTTATAATCATTTGATAAGATTCGTTTTTAGATAAATCGTGTAATATAACAATATTTATTAGAAAAGAAATTTTTAATCATTATTAAAAAAAACAAAATTTTTCTAAAATTATTTTCAATGGAAATTTTCTAAAATAATATTTTTATAAATCTAGTATTAGATATTGTAATAAATATTATTATGAAATTTGATATGAAAACTATTTTTATTTCAGGAAATAATTATTCTCTAGAAACCCTCTTTTTTTTTATTATGAGATAAATTTTAAAATAAATTCTGCCACCATAATTAATTTAATTATTCTAAAAACCCATATTTGGAAAAAGAATTATTAATATTAGTTAATACTACTGTCATAATTTTTTACATAATTAAATGTAAAAACATTACAAATTAATTATACCTTATACTATCATAGTATGATTGACAAATAATCAAACAGTCAAGGTATTGGTAGGAAATATTATCAAAATATTATTGGATTGAAATATTTATACCTTATAGTATCCCAAATTTGAATATATGTCCATTTTGAATCATTTTTTGTTTGAATAAAATTATCATTTGGTATTTTTTATGACTTCTATAAGATCCCCTCCAACACATATACAACGAAACCCTTATATTTTCCACAATGCATGAATTTTTATTATAAAAAAGTAAATACCCAAAATAATTTCTTTATTCCCACCCCACAATATAGTATATTTTTTTTATAAACTCTCATATAATGTATTTTTGTATAATATTAAATAGATTGTCTAAAATAGAGGTATTGTTCTAAAAGGTGAATTTTAATTGTTTTTCTTTTTATACCTCTTTAAAATATTCTAAAAATATTTTCATATAATAACACTATAATAGTCCTTATTATGTGATTTTTATATTACATATATTAGTCTATTATTTCAAAAAAATTGAAATGAAACTATTAATATAGTGATTGAATGACTGTTATATTATAAATTGATGTAATTCTTCTTCACTCACATCCTCTAATGACTATGGATAATGATGTATTTAATGATTATATATGATATTTATGACATATTTATAGTCTTTTAATTATAGTATCAACTCAATATTCTTATCTTGGGATGTAATAATATCAGTCAACTGTAAGTGTGGACTACAACCTCTAAGAAGGGATGCAATTTTTATTCATTTATCTGGACATGGATTGTAATAATGATATTTTAATGAATATTTCTAATATATATGGAATATAAATATTTATGAGAAGGTTATATAATAATTACATTTCTCTCATTCCATCCATTTAAAAAATGAAAGCATTATCAAGCCTACATACAACCTATAATCCCCATGAACTCTGTAATTCCATTTCCTATCTGTAATTTCATAGATGACAAATAAATATGTACATACTGAATACATATGATATTTACATAATTATTATCAATTTTAAGATAATCTAAAAATATTTACACTTAGAGGAATAAAAAACATAGATACACACATTTAAACAATTATTATTACCCAAATTACTTATATTAAAAAACATAGTTAATGAACAAGTGATAAATTGTAATACAAAAATCATATATTATATGATATATCTGTGTATAGTTATTCAATATATTTATATTAAACCAATATTTATTATATATGTTGTTTTAACATGTATGATGAAATTAAATTCTTGACTTAATCTATTTTTAACTAATTTTTTTTGTTGGATGGATTCCATTTCATCACTTATATCATTTTAGTGTTCTTTGTACTTCCCATAATGTTTTAATTTGAATATTATCATGAAATTTATTATACATATTTATTTATACTAGTATTTTCAATTTCATTATTTATGTTTATGATTAAGATTTTCCATATTTTTTAAGGTTTTATGTTACAATCTCATTATTAATCATCCCTGATTATAAATATTCTTACAATAATGAAATAATGTGATCTAACTCTTGAGGTACTAAATAATATTTTTCGCCTTTGGTAATTTTCTGAGAATTAATTTGTGAAATTCCTTTATTTCATTTAAAATCTAAATATATAAAAAAATTAATGAGATTACACTATAATTATATCTTTAATTGAATATCTGTTATATTCAATGTCAATGATTACTAAATATTTTTTAATAATATTTTTTATTCAATTAAATGATTATTTATGTTATTTTTCCCATTTTTTGAGTTTTTTTAAATAAAATAAATCTTCTTTCCATTTTATAAGTGAGTTATTTTTTTAATTTTTAATGAAAAATTTGATTTTTTTTATATAACATGATTGGATTGAATTGAATTTTCCATGGTGATGAATACTCGCTTATTTGAAGAAAACATAAAATTATTCTAAGGTTCTTTTGAAGAAATATTTTCTATAATATTTTTGATATTTTTAGCTTTTATAAAATGATTTGAAATTCCAAAGGTTATATTCCTCACAAAATTTTCGATGTGTTATTTTATATTATTTTTTAAATATAAAATTAAATACAATGATGTTACTATATAATTAATGGAGATATGATTGAATGATACCATACTTATTATTTATCTATTTGGTTATTAATTATTACGAAATGTTGTTTAGGAAACTTCTTCCCTTTTATGTTCTATTCTATGATGAATTGATGAAAAGATTTTGCAACTCATTTCTTTTCCAAGTGTTATGCCTTAACAAAATGTTATTAAAACCAATTTGTTTCATGGTTTAAGAGATAATGAATGGTTTATTATTTTTTTCACACATATGTTTAATTTACATAACGTTATAGGAGGACCCATAATTGTATATCCCTCCAATGTATTGGATTAATATCAATATTTAATGAGATAAAAAGGACTAGAATTGGGAGTGAGCGTAGTTTACTAAATGTTTATTTAAAATATTATAGTATTGGTTGTGAATCATGAATATAATTATTGGTTTGTGCATGAACTAAATCAACAATAATTTAAATGTAACAAATACATTTCTATAGTATATTGTTTTTTATATGAATATGTTTTTGATGAAAACTTATGTCTTATGCCAATGTTATACTCTCATATATCATGTTCTTTGAGTCCTGTATAATTTATCCCTTATGATACACCATGAATTATTACAAGACTTAATAATATGATCTAATATATAGGGTTATATTTTCAACTGTTATTATTGTTTTTATATGATGATGATTGATATCTCCCTCATTTTCCCTTAAAAAGAATCTGAGCTCAAATTAACTTACGGTTTCATTCCCTATGATTTGAAGAAAGGTATTATGAATGACATGTCAGTGGATCAATCTATATTTGAAAATTATAGGTCGATTTTTTGGTATGTGTGAAAGGTTTATTTATCCTATATAATATAGGATGATAAAACATTATTGAGAACACTTATGATATTACTATGTATAATAAAACTTCTTAAGCTACAGAAATGAAAGGATAATTATATTTGTAAACAAAATTATTTTATGGATATTAAATGGGGATTTTTTTAAAATAGATAAATATATGTTTAATGACACCAAATATATATTTTTATAATTTTAGGTCCAATATTATGGTTTAGGGTGACTGTGCCTTTACTATGCACATGGATTGACACCCCCAGGTTATATGTTTTAGTTAATAAAAATTTTCATTATGAACAATTATGTTGGATATGAATAGATGATGATCATGGATGGGAAATATTAAACCTTCTTTTCCAATGATTGAGAATATAGAATCATGATTTTTACATCTAACGAATTATTTTTCATGATTTTTATGGTGATCAAATATTCTTGATTGTCATGCTCAATTTTTTTTGAATTAGAATGAAGATAGAAAGATAATATTGATGTTTTTATAAGTACAATAAAACTTTTATATGCCCAATTTAATAATAGATAAATTAATTAATTTATATTTTGTAATGTCATAATAAGTGTAAACTTTTTCCTTAAAATATTTGATATTTAATTAGAAGTGGAAACCCCTAATGGTATGATGATAACAAATCAGGTTGGTAATTCCCCTCTTAATGATGTATGTGGGAATGTGAATATGATTAATATCATTAACCACCAACTGGATGAAATTTATGTCTTATTAGTAATTAATTGAACTTCTCAAACAAAACACCATGTTAAA
Source organism: Viscum album (assembly GCA_963277665.1). Classification (NCBI taxonomy): domain Eukaryota; kingdom Viridiplantae; phylum Streptophyta; class Magnoliopsida; order Santalales; family Viscaceae; genus Viscum; species Viscum album. Next base: position 1,278,900,798 of record OY728133.1, read on the forward strand.
TTATAAGGATTGAAGTCACATTACATTTTCCAAACCAAATTATGATCATCTATAAGTGCAATGATACCTGTAAACGTTTGATTGAAATCACATTCATTTTTTGGGGTCATGGTTTTTATTCAATTGAGGGTTTTTATTTCATATGGTTGGAGAGAAAATATTTAACAATTTCATGCATATTAGTTATGGATTTTGTTGACTTTTTTAAGAATATTTTATTATTCTTACACTAAATCAGGATATGGCGGTTTCAATATATCTCCTAAACAGTTAAATGTTGATTTCAAATATTCACTCTATAATAGACCTAAATTAGTTATTGTTACTGAAGAAGAAACTAATCTAGATTCATGAAAATGTATTTATTCATCCATTACTGTCACTTTAGGAGGAACTAGTACTTTTTTTAAGAATACATATGTATTAATGTGACTTGAATTTTATTACAAAAAACATAAAAATATCAATATAGGGAAACATTTTTCACTAAATTGTACAAAATAATTTTTTAATAAACTCTATGAAAATCAATACTTTTATAATATTTATATTAATGGTTGAAATCATAATTTTATTTTGAATAAGGATTATATTTTGAAGACAACATATTGTAAATGGTGTAAAAACTATTAAAATATAATAATTCAATTCTGTTTTAATAATAACATGACTATCATAGTAGATTTAGTAAATATATTTCTAATATATTTCCATGGCCTGTATTATGTATACATGAAAGATGACATACTTTTCAATTTGTTGTTAAAGAGGAACATGAAGACTAATTTTTTAATCTAATAATTACCCTATGAAATGATAAGGTATATGTAAAATTTACCATGTCTATATTCTGGGACATTTTTTATATTTATTAGTTATAATTTCATGTAAGATTATATCAATGGATCCATGAATGAAAGAGGATATTGAATATTATCATAGAAAATCCACATTGATTTAAATCTGTATTTAGATTGTATTTCGTCATATTTTTAGGGTATTTAATGGTTTTTTATTTATTTTCTAATTGAAAAACAATTTTAACTCAGGTGGGATCCAAGTAACATTGGAAAAATTAGTGTGAGGAATATTATGATAAGATGAAGATAAGAGCAGTCTCTTCACCCATTATTACAGTAACCTATAGTGGAGAAGTGTTTTTAATTTATATTGATGCATCAAAGAATGTGTTAGGATGTGTTCTCCTAGATAATGAAATGATGATAGAATATAGATTTAGATAATTTAAAAATGATGACAAAATTATCCATCATGTGATTTGGAATAAGTTATAGTAATATTTACATTAATGATATTTTGGAATAATCTTTATAGTAGAAGGGGTTATATATGTAATTATCATAATTTCATGAATAATATATTAACAATGTATGTGTAGGATATGTTTGAGGTAATATGTTTGCTGATAAATAATTATTTTTATTTCCCAATACATTACCACCCTAGGGTAGCGAACAAGGTTGTTGATGCATTGTGTTGAAAAAATCATGATAGTATATTCTTATATTAGGGTCGAAAAGTGAATATTTATGGATTTAAAAATAATTTATAAGGGATTATTATTATACATGGAGAGATATTATAATTTTAAAATAGTGTTGCACTATCTATCCAACTATGAATTAATGTTTTGTAAAGGGAATATGGGATAGTGTAGGAGAAGACATGAAAAGTTCTTAGATTTAATCATTATTTTGAGGGAATGACATGTTTATAGAAGCATATATGTTACCCATATATAATTTTTTTAAATAATGAACTATTAGATGATGCCTTCATTTTGTAATAATTTATTCATCCTTGATTTACAAAAATGTATATTGATCCGACAGTGTGTTTATTTATGGATGGCATGAATATAGATATTAATGAGTATGTAACATAGTTCAAGGTATTCCAGCTAGTTAAATATTACAAATAAAGTATAAGATGATGTTACATCCATTTACTAGACCATAATGGAAATATGAAATCACAACCATGTAATTTTTCAATGGTCTCCCAGTAAATTTCTAAAGGCCATAATTCTATTTGGGATATAGTTGATAACCATTAAAAATGAGAAAAATTAATTTTAATCAGATAATATTTATCTCTGGATAATTTTTGTGAATGATGATTAAGGAAGTCATATGGTGTTATGGGCTGACCATTTTTTGAATCTATTTGGGATATAATGTTTACCTCAACATTTTCGAGAAGTATTTTCCAATCTCACGATATAGTGTTATGTTAATGACCATTTATTAATCCTAATTTTTATTTTTAATTTTAGGGGATCATTAAATAAACATTGGATATATTTAGATCGGGTTTTATGGATTTCAATGGTGGTTGGGATCAACATATTCTACTAGTAGAGATTTTATATAGATATACCTTATACTGGAGCATTTAGAAGGATCCTTATAAATCCATCAATCAGAATATGTATATAACTCCAATATGATGCGATTAAGTTAGAGAGATTAAGATACTATAAATTGATCTAGATTCTGATGTGAAAATACAAATCTGAACCATTAAGTAACACATAAAGATCTCATAAATTTGAGAGAAATGTTTTACATAAAATCATCCTAAATATATTGTATATGATATTACTAAAAAGGATTTTCAATGAATTTCCCAAATGAATATGTTAATGATAATTAAAAGGAATTGAATGATGATCTTTATACATACTATCCCTTTTAAGATTTATGATCTATTATAGACAGTAACATATTTCAGGGTGCTTCCACTGATCCTATCTCAAGTCCTCTATTTGTTCTAAGTATATATTCTAGGTGTTTACATACCTAAACCTTCAAAATATAAAACTCAAGGGTCATAAAACATCATTAATATCTCAATTATGAGGAAAATTCCATTGATATTATAGATCATAGAGAGAATGTTCTACAAAAAGATATCACTCACGAGATCAATGTTTGGGGGTAAAACAACCAATTTGAGTAAGTTAAATGGGAACCAGATGATATGATCAGGTATAAGTATATATAATTTATTGTATCAGAGAGAAATTATTTTTTGGGAAAAATTCATTTTTAATGGTGTAAAATGATACAACCTAATATAAAATTATTTTTTATAAACAATTAATGTTTAAATATGTTGTGATACACACAACCATCGGTACAAATCAACTATAATATAGTACACCAATATAATAATGGAATTAAATTGGATTGTATAAATAAGAATAATTAATAATTATTTTCTAGAGAATTTTTTATGCATACAATGTGTCATTGTATCAAAAATGGATTTAATCAATGTTGGTTAATGATATAAATGAAATTGAAATATTAGATATTTTATAATATACTTAATCATTCATCTAATATTTTTTCTAGGCTTGTGATATGAATAAATAGAGTTTTATGCTCCAAAATGTTTTCATTCTAAATTATGGGATAAATGTTTATTGAAAACATATTATAATTTTTTTTACATATTAGTTTTTTTATGATAAAAATGAGATCAATTTCTGTAATAATCATGTACAATTTTTCTTATATTTATATTTGGATATTTTTTTTTAAAAAATAAATATATCTCTAAATACGAAAAAATATCAGTTTTAATTAATATTTATACTTTCAACTAATTCATTTAAAAATTTAATATTATATTAAAATTATTCTAAATGAAGAAATACATCACATTTATAATTATTAATACTATATATCTCATTGGAATCATTATAAATAATAAACATGAGATAATACTCTTTATACCCATGGAATGTGTTTTCATTGGAAAAATATTTTTCGTTACAATTGCAGGTATTATATTAAAATAAATAATACCGTTTATTAACAAAATTTTAAAAAATATAATCCACATTTAGAATCATCCTAATAAATAATAGGTGATAAGTTTATTTTAATTTTGGGAATAATAAACAGTAAAAACATTTAATATTATTATTTTTAGTTTAGGTTAAAACTTATTTATTGAGGGGTTAAACAAAATTATAATGTTATGTTTACTAATTAAAATTAACTAAATCCTATTTTCTAGAATTAATTATTTTTAACCATATATAACCTTTATATATAGAGGATGAATTTAATTAAATATTTTTAAATTATAATTAGAATTTTCTTATTCATTGAGGAAATTTATAATCCCATACCCCAGTTATAAAGGACACCCTTAAACTCTCTTCCCCCCCCACACAAACACAGATATATATATGTATATATATATATATCTAAAAATACCTCCCCAATACATATCCTTATTTATATCCCTAAATCATGTATACTTGTATTGATTACAAAACCGTATGTTGAAGGCTTTAGGTATAATCATAAAAGATCTATAAAAAGTGTATCATTCTTCACTAATTGTTTTGATTTTTTTGTTCATCCACCTCCCCCTAATAATCATCAATTATGATGATATAAAAAGAGTATTATGTCATATATAATGATATTTTATAACATCATATATCAATTTCATTATTAATTAAATAGAAAACGAAACCAACAAGCATGTATATAGTAAACTACTTCCTCACGAGATTATATGATTTTTTTCCTCCACCACCTTTCACGGATGGAGATAATATTGGATTTAAGGTTTATATATGACATGTATGACATTAAAATACTCCAAAAACTATTATATATATATATATATATTAATACCTTCCAATATTTTTTTAAATGGAAACATCGATCATGCGTACTTGTAGACTACAGACTCTATAAATCCATATACCTCATTTTTTATATTAGTTTTACAAGGATGGTAATGAAAATTTATTTAATGAATATATAAATCCAAGTAAAAATAAATTATTCTATAATACTGAAATATTTTTTATCAATGATTCATTATATCCACTGAAAAATTGAGATACTATTCATGCAAACGTAGAATGTCTTGTATACGTGATGTTGTAATTTATTTTTAAATCTATAAATTTATGTACTACTCAATATATATATAAAATGAATATATTTTTTTATCAATATCATAATTTAAATTATTGATATGATGGGACCCAGATCAATATTCATGGAAAAAAACTACATTACAAAAATATAAATGAATAGTAAATGGGTTTCACTTGAAACAATGAATTTAATATTGAATTGTGACTCAAAAGGTTAATTGTATGTTCTATTTGATTGAGGTAGTTAAATAGATGTATAATAAAATAATATTAATTCTACTGGATGTTTAAACTAGTAAAAAATGTGTATAATTGATGTAAAGTATTTTTCTCTAAAATTTATTTCCCGGAAAGACATGATATATTCCCAACTTATTTCTTAAGGGTTGTATATATACTGCCAATTTTTATATATTATGATTTATATAGAGAATATTTTACAATATAAATATCCATATTTTATTATTCATTTATTGGTATTCTGATAAATTTTTTTTCATATGTGGTAATTGTTTAATTTTACAACCTCATTTTTATCAAGATTGTTAATGATAATGATTTTGGGGATAAAATAATATACTCTAACCATTTATTAACTCACGAATTTTAGTCTATAATGGTTATTTTTTGGGAAACCATGTTTTCTTTTTATTTTTTTCTATTTAAGAAGTAATTATATAAAAATAATGTTTTTAGTGAAAATATACAAAAAAAATCTTCTATTGAGAATATATTCTCCTCCTTATCCATGTTTTCTAAAGAAATCATGTTGTTTTAAATAATCATCAATAAAAATTAAATTTCATGTTTATCCATCTATTAATTCTAAAATACTAGTTTGGAAATAATATTATTATCATTTTTTTGAACAAGGTACTTTTAACATTTAAAAAATGATGAATTAGAACACCATTTTAACATACACGACATGGATTAATTGTCAAACTATAATGAATAATAAATTATATGAAGCATCATTTAAAATTCCCCATGGTTCATTAAAATTAAAAATTTTAATTAAATTTTTGGAATGTTTTATATATTTTAAAAATTATTGTAAAGTGAAATGTTTATTTTCCTCATTAAAATTTTAAGGATATTTTAGAATTCATTTTTCATCTAGGAAGACATCAATTAACGATTCTTAATAAATTTTGGGGATGTGATCTAATGATATAATCCTTCTTCATTATCTTGATGGTTCTTGATTTTGATTAAAATAATTCTTTGAAACATATCCCCATTCTATGTTTTATGTCATGTTAGATTGTTGAAATGATTAGAATAAATGTTCCATTTCTATGAGTTACGTATTAAGGAAATGTATTTGAAATAAATTTCATTTATTGACTTATGATATGATGAAATATTTATGATTTTTTTTCATACATATATATCAATTACATTATGTTAAGGGTGGGCCTTGAATCATATATCCTTACAATTCATTGGGTAATAATAGATATCTCATGAGATAAACATTAATTGAATAAGGAGTGAACCTTGTTATGTTAGTGATTATGACCATTATTATTGTCTATATAGTGAACCATTAATACTGAGATGGTTTGGAGATTGAACCCAATATAGTATTATAGTATTGTAAATGATCCTTGACAACTGATGAAATGTTTTTTTTATTCTTATACATACTCCATAAACTTGTAACATATGATAATTTTATTCTCTTAGTGATTATGTTCTATAATTATATTATGATTTTATTATCATAAACTAGCTTTCTCTAAAACATTAATCAATATTATGATCTATGATATGCATGGAATTGATTTCAATTTTTTTATTATTTTCTATTAAACCAATGCCCATGATATTTTTAAGTGATCTTTGATATCACCATTTATTACCATCATGGAGAGTCTATGATCTCTATTTTTTATATTTTCTTTTCCAATTATATGATTAATAGTTTTATATTTGATATTTCTAAATAGTATTATTGTTAAAATGATCTTTTTAGGATATTATATACATAAAAAATGAACCAATTTTTTATGTATCAATGTTTTCAATGACAGTAGACCAATATGACTCTTGTGTGGATAGTTATGTTATTTTATTAACATACCTATATTCATTTGTGATAACTATGTATTGTAAGATTTATTCTCTATGATTTTGGTCATTTTTTATATAAGAAGAGTGATTTTGGAAAATAAGTACATGATCTATTTGAACCAACCTAGTTTTTTATTTCACATTATATATCTTTACATCAATTCAGATCCCTCTTTTTCATATTTAAATATTTAATAGACTATATATATATCCTATAATTATATACCTACTATAAATTCCAAATATATGATACTGATATCCATGTTTAAATTATTATCATCAAAATTTATGTCATTAAGATAACCTGATTAATGGTTACTTCATTATCACTTAACCCATTTCATGTACAATTCCTTCAAATATCATAAAAATTCAATAGTGTAAAAAATTACTAATTGGATTATGGAATTCCCATTTTTTTATTTCTAGATTTATAAAAACTAATATGATCTTCCAATTTTTAAATACTCTTTACCTGAATGCTTAAAACCCTTCATGTATAGTTTTTTACAAAATATACCAATGACCTTTTTTTCACTTCATCAACTCACATCGAAATACATATTCATGAAGAATAATTATTTTCAAACTATGTAACAGGATGAAATTTTGAATTTTTGATTTCATAGAAACCATTATGATATTCCATCTATTTACTCTATATGATATACTTATGAAAACCGATTATTTCTAAGGGATATCATTATTATTATGAATTTGGATTGATTGAATATATGAAGAAAATTATAAATGTACAAGTTATGATGGGTGGGAATAAATATTTCTCAAATAAATTGGGTTATATTTTTTTCATGAGATGTTAGATAAGGGATTAGGTTGTAAACATATTCCTAATGGGAATTTCTTTACTATGTGATGTTGTCTTAGAAAATAAAACCTAATTATTCATTAGTCATGTTTTATATTTTCTCATAATAACAATGATTAAATGATCATATGATTCCATAATCATTATATTTTGATTCAATATCATTATTCTTGAGAAACATCTCTCCTGATATTATTTTATTCCTTTTGAAAAATATATTATAAAACTGTATCATATACAGTTCCATTCCAGGCTTTGCGTAGTGCACATTTTATTTATGTATTTCCAAAATTATTGTATGATTTTTTTTAAAAATGATGGATTTGGGATCTCATTATATATTAATATAAATAGTGTTTTAATAATAATGTTATGGTTGTATGTGCCTAATCTCGTAGAGATAAAATGACTCTTACTCCTTGGTTTTTATTTATTTATTATTATATTTAAAAATAATTTAATAATATCTCTTCAAGACTTGGGTTATTATTTCATTTCTATTAATATAATTCATAGATATAAAGGAAACATAAGATGTAATACCAATCAAATAAGTAGAAAACATATAATCGATCAGGATAGTACCATAAACAATTGTGGTCCATAACAAATAGTCATTGGAGTCTAATCCACTACATAAACTCTACCAACCATAACGTTGATACCATTTAGATACGGTACATGAATCACTTGAGTTATAATCCTTATAATCTACTATTGAGGAAATATTTTGGATCCCTGGGTCATATATCATGTTCATCCCAAAAAATATAAAAACTCATCCTTGAATCTCTATGTTTATATTATTAGTGAATCCCAAAATTTCTACACCTGCTAGGAGTTTATCTTCAAGATGATTCATAATTTCATATAATTTTTGATTGCTATATATTTAGTAAACTATGAAAATCTACCCTAGGTGGCTATAAATGTTGTATCATGATCATCCTCATTACCCTGACACATTCCATCAATCTTCATACTTCGAATACTGAAAATACACTCACCAATATAATATGTGGCCCACCCACATAACAAAAGAAATGTAGAATAAATACATCAACTCAATACTCATATCAGACCATAATGACTGCCAATCCATTGTGATAAAAACTATTGGTATGTCATTATGTCAAAATTTCATTTCTATCCCAGAATATTAAAATGAATACTAGTCTGGAACTTCTTGTCCTTATATAAGAAGTTTCCACCAAATATAGTAGAAAAATGATGTATTTGAGTGAAACAGTTGTAGTATATGAATAGAATCATAGTCTTATGTTATAAATAAACGAAATCCATCATTCATTGTAGCATTTTCATATGGGTAATGAAATCCCCAAAAATAAAGAACATGATGTCCATCCTATGGGAGACCTTTATGTCTTTTATCTTTCCAAAAATACTCCATCATCTTTTATAGATTCCTCATATCTTAAAAATTGTACCCTCATATTCCCATAAGAATGTATATAAATGAATTAAATTAAAACCACTATGATATATATTAATCAATTACATATTGTGGTCATGTAATTTCCTCAAAGGATATTGGATGCTGAATCTCTTTGTATATCACATAGTCACCCACTATCATTGTTGCTCGTCTTCCTTGAGCAGGAACGAGATGAATGATTATCATCTACAGTTAGACAACTACATATCCCACCATAGGATGTATGATAATGTTCTATATAATACAATTTGTAAAGAAGATGGTATAATTAGGGAATCATTTTATAGGATCGAAATAATGATTTAGATGCTAAATTACAAGAGGTGGTGAATTGTATGTTTAAAAATATTCGTTTTTAACCTTATTAAAAACTATGTTTAAAAATGTTAAACAAGGTAAATTAAAAAGACTTATTTTATTTCTACTAAACAATCTTGCTAGGTTTCAGAAATATGATTCCAAAAATGAGACATAAGGATAGTTTATCATAACAATATTCTACCATAAAGTGTAGAGAATCTTACTTATCAGAGTACATAAAATAATATGAAATTATAAGAATGATATACTATCTTCCAATATCAAAATACAACATAACTAAACATCAAAAAAGCAATTTACAAGTTTGATATCTTTTAACCCAATGAGTAGGGTATCCAATAACCATGGATAAAGGACACTTGATATATAATTTCAAGAAATCTTGTCTTACCCACACCAAGGTAATCCCTAGATAGGAATATCAGAATCCGTCTTGCTGTCCCCACAAGCCCTCGATATTTATGGTAGTCAACACCTCTATCTTCCTATCCCCAGAAGTCCTTGAACATTATGGTAGTCGACACCTCTGTATTCTTTCCCCTGAAAGCCCTTGATTGAACTCAATGACAATCAAAGTCACACGAACCAAGCTAAAAAAGATGTATAGTATGCAAATAGCATGAGAGTCTCTCTCTAGAAATCACACCAGAGAATTCAATCTCTAGAGTTATCTACATATAATCATCGATACTAAGATCAGTCAAATAAGCTCTTGTTTATAGGAACTTCTCCAGGAGTCGTCTCCATCCTCCAAAGGTCATATTTTTCCATGCATCTCGAAGGGACCTATACACGTGTCACCAAAACAATAGTTAGTTAGAAACAAATTGAATGACATAGTCACATAACAATTTAATGGAAAATGATGTTACATAAAGAAGTATATTTTTCAGAGTCTAAGGAAAAAATAGAATTCAATGTCTAACCAAATAAACATTCATAGTCTATAAGACATGTATATTCGGATTTTGTTTTTTAATGAAATCAGAATCTGAAATATATAGATTCTATAGTATGTATTCCAATGAATTTGGAATCTGAATACTCATGACTTAGGAGTCCTAATTTTGTGGAATTCGGAGTTGGAATTCGGAGGAATTTGGAGTCTTAATTATGAATAATTCAAAGTCATAATTATGAGAAATTTGGAATCAAAATTCTAAAGAATTTGGATTCGGAATTCTGAGGAATTCGGAGTCTGAATTATGAGGAATTCTGAGTCAGAATTCTAAGAATTCAGAGTCTATATTTCAGAGAATTAGGAATCTGAATTTTATACTATTCAGAGTCTGAATTTTAGATAATTAGGAATATGAATTTCATAGAATTCGGAATCAGAATTTCAAATTATTCGGAATCTGAATTATAGAGAATTTGGAATTGAAATTTCAGAGAATTCAGAATCCAAATATCAAATAATTTCGAATCTAAAATTAATAGAATTTTGAATATGAATTTTGGTGAATTCAGAGTCTAAATTTCAATGAATTCAGAATTTGAATTTCATAGAATTCAGAATCTAAATTTCCAAGAATTTGGAATCTGAATTTCAAAGATTCAAGACTATCAATTCATGAGAATATGGAATCTGATTTTCAAGGAAATACAAATCTGAAAATAGAACACACTATATCCAAGGATTTATAGGATTCTGATATTTTTATATGAAACCGATTTTATGACTTAGGAATAAAATGAGTTATTTTTTGATAGACTATGAAAATAAAAATTAAAACAAAAATAAGGACACAAAATTTCTTAGTGAAGTAAATTTTCATTATGAAAATAATCCATAGGGAAACAATTTTCCCATAAGATAATGTGGTTGTGATTTAAAAAACATATAATAATGGAAAAAGTCATATGGAAACCTTATTGACTCCACAATATCCCCATTTTTGGAAGGCACAAACATCCTTAAGGAAATAAATATAAGGACATAGAATTTGTCTTTAAAGAAAAACTTTTATCCCTTTACTTATGAATCATGGTGAATATGACTAACTCCCCCATACGTTTTGAAATCCCCAAGGATCGTATTCGTGACTTCCTTAAACAGATTTTTCCTTTTCCTGCATAAATAATTCTTCTTTGATAATACTCTCCCTTAGATAGACTCTCCATTTAATAGAGGAATTATATTATTTTCTTAGTAATATTTTTATCATTCCATTCTCCCCTTTCTGATATTCCAAAATGAATAATGGGAATGGAAAAAAATTGTTCCTGAAATATTCGTACTATACAACACTACACATGAAGAATAATAAAAATTTCCATTATGATTAGAAATTTTTTTACAATAAGGATAATAAAAAAGTGAGATGAGTTAAGAAAAAAATAATCATTTTTTTCCTTTGGTATAAGCTTATTGAAAATGGAATTTAGCATTATAATCTATTTATGATCTTCTTCATAATATTTGAGCCAATGTTCTTGTTCTTTATTTTTCTTCCCCAGATTATTGTTTTTTCCTCCCTGAGATTAAAAAATTTCTTCTTGAGTCTTTAAAAGTTCTTCTAGAAAATTAAAATTTTCATTGAAATCGATTCTAAGATCTCTTTCCCTTTTCAGATTCATAGAAACTGAATTATGTTACCCATTCAGATCCATGACTTCTTGCTTCTGAACTTTTTGTTCAAGATTCAAATTCACATTGAAACTTTTAATGAGGTCTTTAAACTTTATATATTTGGTATCAAATGTATCCTTCACATTATTTTGATAGTTATCAAATATTGTTTACTCTTCAATTGTATTCATGGACCATTTAGTAATTTCCTTCCACGACCTCCAATGAGCATCACACCCAATGTAGAATCATTTAAAATCGGCCTTTATCCTAACAAATTTTTCCATAACTATGGAAACATAATCTAATTCTTGATTAATAGAATGCTAAAGCATATGACCTCCAGAGTCAATAGATGGAATCAAAGGAATTGTATCAACCAATTTCTTCAGGGATTGAACCAAAAAATCATGACCCATAAAAGATGATTCTGAATCATATTATCTTATTAGTGAGTATTATTTCTCAAAATCATCAATATTTCTTTTAAAAAATCCACAAATATCATTCATAGCCACCAATGCCTTTTTTGGTGTATCAGCTACCATCTTCATTCCTTTATCATCTCTCAGAATGATTTCGATGGCCTTTTGTGATTCATGTTCACTATCTAATAGTGGGACTATCTTATCTTCCTCAAACTATTCCTTTTTAGAATCTTACACTTGATACATGGTTAAACCAATTCATGGTAACTGTTTTCATCTTCTGACGTTTTGTTCACTTTTTCCTGTCCTTCATCAAATTTTCCTGGGGAAGCAAGTTTGGAATATTCGTCCTGGGAGGTTTGGATCGACAATTTCTCAAATGGGCTTTCCTTCTCAAGATATTATTCAACGTTCCTTATCATATCATTAGTTTCATAACATCCTTCTTATTCTTCTTCTACCAATTCTTCTTCCCACACAATCTATTCCTCTTCATCAGGTTTCAGAATGACCATATTCATTTTCAGAGTCTTTACTAATGCTGGATCATTGAAAAATGTTTTTGGTACCTGAATCTGGTCAGATTCTTTCTCAGTATCCTTAATAAGAGATTGAACTATCTCGATGTAAAAAAAATTCTTCTTTTCATTCATCTATTTTTCTTGCTTCTCAAACATCATAACATCCTTAATATTTATATCTTATACCTTAGCAGTATCCCAGACAAATCTAGGATCTCCTTCTATCTAATTCAACTTATCTTCTCTTTACATTGAAACTACTTTGTCCACATAGGTTTTTTTCTTCATAGATTTTGGAGGTGCTGATTGGGTTTCCTAAACTTCCGGAGTTTTTTTCGTGGATTCTGGTTCTTTCTGATTTCTCTTCCCCTATCCCTTCTTGGAAGTCTCATCCACTTTTGGATTCTCTGTTTAGGTTTGGATTTAAATTTCAGATACTTCTTAAAACACTTTGGGATAGCTGTTAAATCCATCATTCATCTTTATGAGTGTATCTTCACTCACCAATATAACCTTGAAATTTCTTTTTTTAGAACTGCATAAGATTTTAAATGAATTTAAACAAAGGAAAATGATATTGGAAATAATAACCTAATACATAATGATTTAAGATTTAAGAATTCCATTCTTGATATTCATAATTGTAAGTAAGACATACATCACCAAATTAATCTTTTTGAGATTCACCAGAAAATCCGAAACATAAATGTCAATTTTCTTCAGGGTATCCTTATCCCCTTTTCTCAGAATGAAAAATCCCTAAACCCATAACTCATGAATCCAGAAATTTGTTGAAAGATGGTTGATTTTCGATGACTTCACTAGGGTCAAACCAATGAAATCTTTGGCCTTATCCTTATCAAAACATTTCGATATACCCTGTTACTTGTGGGTGTAGAACTAAGCTTCCCCCTCATACGAAATTAGATTTTTTTTCTACCATACTGTAAGAATGGGAATAGGTTTTACCTTAATTGTTAAAATAAAACTTATCTCTACGTCCTTTATTAAAGAAACTTACAGTCTCGTAAAATTCTACTAGCAAATATATATAAATAGGATCATATTCCTCTAGTTTGGATTCACAGAAAATTTCATAGTCATTCAACATGATATTCTTTGAAATAAGAGAATTATAATTTGCGATGAAATTTAGATATAATGTTCTTACTCTATAGATCTGTCATTTAGAAATTTTCTTTAACTGAAAATATTTTCTTCTACCGGGATTCTTTAAAAGGAATTCAGATTTGAGAAAACAAGAAAATTCAGAAAAACCCTTATGATGAGTGGAAGAGCTTCAACACACAAGAGCATCAAAACTAATGTTGTAAAACCATTACGGGTTCCTTTTGTGTAGGCATTGAGGGGACGATTCATATTCTAAGACTGATCCAATGCATAAAACAAAATCAATTTGATTTGAAGGTCCATATTAAAGATGATGATGTTTTTTGGATGGTTCCAATCATTGGAGGGTTTTAAGATAAAAAATTAGGATTTAAGGAAAGTGAATCTGAAAAAAATATAAAGCAAGATAAAAAATTCCATTAAATAATATATTGATTATGAAAATATATGTACGAAGTCACACCTTTTGGATTGCTACAAAAATTATTAATAATGAGAAAAATTGTTCTTAAAGAACATCAGATTCAGGAAAATTCTCATGAAGAAGGAAACGTTTTGATTCCGGAAAATTTTAGCTTCTAAGAAAATATGATTACAAAAAAAATTTGATTATGAAGTATATTCATTACAAAAAATATATTTTTTTATGAAACCATTATGATTATGAAAATTTTTTGATTACAATAAAAAAATGATTTTGAAAAAAAATTGATTACAAAAAAATTTAGATTAAAAAAAATGTACCCCCCCATTACAAAAATGACTTTATTAATTTAAGGAGATAGGTTTCAAAAAAAAATTAATATGGAATATTACCTTACAGTTGTCATTATTAAATTTTGTTTAATGTATTCAAATATATCAGAAGGTAATGATTTTGTGAAAATATCAGCATGTTTATCATGTGTTCTGATAAACTAAAGAATTATATCTTCTTTTTGTGTGTGATCCCAAAGAAAGTGATACCTAATATCTATATGCTTTTCATGTTAGTGATGTGAAGGGGTTTTTCTTATGGGAATGGCACTGCTGTTATCACACGTTATTTTGGTTTTGGAAAATTCAAAACCTAGTCAATGAGTGTGTGTTGCATCCACAACACATGAGTACAACAATTTCAAGTTGCTACATATTAATATTTAGTAGTGGAATGTGCGAATAAATGATGCTTTTTCAAGACCAAAAATTAATTAATCTCCTAAGAAATGTAATATTCTAGATGTACATTTTTTATCCATTCTACATCCACCAATGTTATCATGTGATTTTAAAAAAAATCATTTCAGGAAATATAAAAAAGTCCAAAATACATGGTTCTCTTTAAAGGGAAAGAAATTATTTTTCCTGAATTTAAATGAGATTCCTTAGGATTAGATTGATATCTTGAACATAATAATACTGAAAACATTAAGTATACATGGCTAGATATCATGTATAATAAACTTCCTATCATACCTCTAAATGGTGTTTGATATATTGGTTTCCTAGATTCATCTAGATCGAGAAAATTTGAGGTTATGATTGGAGAGATAGTACTTTTAGTGTTGTCATATCCATAATTTTTAAGAAGATATTTAATATACTTAGGTTTAGAAATGTATGTTCCTTCTAGTTTTTTTTACATTTGAAAACGTAGGAATAATGTTAACGCACCGATCATACTCATTTCTAAATCATATTTCATTAGATTCTCAAATAAATCAGTTAACGATTTCTGAGTTGAACCCAATATAATTTCTTCAACATAAATTTGAATAATCACAAAAATTTCATGTCTTAATGTATAAAAAGGATAGGATCAGCAGTTCCCTTAACAAAATTATTTTTTAAAAAAAAATTGTGTAAGTCTATCATACCAGGATTTAGAGGCTTTTTAAGTCCATATAGAGATTTATAAATTTTTAAAACATATTTAGGTTGTTTTTTTTCTTCTGAATCTAGAGTTTGTTCAACATAAACATCCTCTTGAACATATATATTAAGGAAAACACATATTCCATCCATTTTAATAAGTTTTAAATTAAGTAATGCTGCAACGGAATGTAAAATATGAATAGATTAAATTCTAGATACTGGAGCATATGTTTCTTCAATGTCCAGTCCATTGTGTTGATTATAGCCTTTAGAAAATAATCTTGCTTTATTTCTTACAATGATTCCAATTTCATCACACTTATTTCTGAAAACTCGGTTTACTACAATAATAGATGTTTCCTTATGTATTTCAACAAAGGTCCAAACTTTGTTCCTTTTGAATTAATTTTCCCCATCTTTCATGGATTTTATCCAAACATCATCACCATAAGATTAATCTGTTCATTTGGGTTCTAATTGGGAATGGAATGGTTGATGTTCTACATCATTTCATAAATAACTTCTATTCCTTACAGGTTGACAAACATCACAAATGATACTGCCACTGGGATGATTCTTAAGAAATAGCGGATTTGGGTATTGTAAAACCAGTTCATCAACATGTGGTAGGAAATATTCTCGGATAAATGTTTCAAAAATATGTTCTTGAACAATTTCCTTATCATAATGATCTTCTATCAAGGGTAGAAAATCAATTTTTGAAAAAACATTTGATGATGTGGGTTGGGTTTGTTTAAAAATAAAAGGACTAGTTTCATCAAATTTAACATCTACTATTTCTTCTACAGTTCAAGTATTTTTATTTAAAACACTAAATCAGTAGAAGTTGTGGAGTATCCAAGGGAATTTTTTTATCATATTTATGTGCTAATTTATTCAAATTACCTTTATTATTTAGAATGTACACTTTTTATCCAAATTACTTAATGTAGGAAAGTCTAGGTTTTCTACTATTCCACAATTTATAAGGGGGTTTTTAAGAAAAGGTCTAATCAAAACATGATTTATAGTATAACAATTAGTACTTACAACTTCATCCCAAAATTGTTTACCTAGAGAAAATATTCACTAAACATGGTTATAGTTATCTCTTGAAAAATTCGATTTCATATTTCAACAACACCATTCTATTGACAAGTTCTTGGATATGAGAAGTTATATGTAATTACATTTGGACTACAAAAAGATTCAAAATAAAATTTTGAAATTCTCCTCTAGGATCACTATGAATATTTATCACATGAAGGTTTTTCACATTTTTAAATTGGGCTCTATACATTTTGAAATAACAAAAACCCTAAAACTTTTTTTCTATAAAATATACCCACATAAATCTAGTATAATCATCAAATAAAACAAATACATAATATTTTCCTTCAATACATCATGTTTGTGTTAAACAGAAAAGATCCATATGCACTAACTGTAATGTATCATATAATGTGACTTCTGATATTGATTTAAAACTCGATTTATGTTTCTTTTCATATAGAAAAGTACTACAATCATTTGAGGAATCAAATATAATCTCTAGCATATCATTATCATGTCTTTTGATTGAGAGTATCCATAGGTTGCTAAGGTTACAATGTCATATCCTTTTATTCCCTAACTAGGATTGATCTTCCATTGCATTGTGTCAAGGAAGATCATGGCTCTGATGGTCTTCTATGTTTAGTATGTATACATTCTCTTGCTAATGGGTAGAAAGAATAAACACTATCTTGGAATTTTGTACTATGCACTTATTATTCATAAAATTCACAAGATAATCTTCATCACAAAATTGACTTAGGCTAAGGAGGTTGTGCTTAAGACCCCTATCAAATAAAATGTTTTAAATTAATTTTT
Source organism: Viscum album (assembly GCA_963277665.1). Lineage (NCBI taxonomy): Eukaryota > Viridiplantae > Streptophyta > Magnoliopsida > Santalales > Viscaceae > Viscum > Viscum album. The sequence goes on from OY728133.1 coordinate 1,278,918,794, forward strand.
TCCCATGAATAATAATGTTAGCTATACCAATAATTTGTTTCTGAGAATTATCAAAAAAGTTACTTTTCCTCCATTCATCCTGATAATTTTCGAAAACATGTTTTTGTTACCAGTCATATTCCTGGAACATCTACTATCCATGTTCCATGAATTTCTATTGGAACATTATTTTTTCTAAAAATAAAAGAGTTCGACTTTCAGAATATAATTTTTCTTGGATCTGGAAATTTTAATAAATAAATTTTTTGGAATAAATCATTTTTATAGAAAAATAATATTTATGAAAACCTAATGACTATGTTTTATATAAAGAAAAAATTTTCTTCCAATGTATACCACACTATAATTTAGAGAAAAATAAAGCACTTTAGGGAAAAATAGTTATTACTAAAAATTAGTTTTGAATTTTTATAGAAAAAACCTGAACTATTTTTTAAGGGATGAATTTGGGAATACATCTTGTGAAAATTATCCTTACCAGATGTAGTGTTTGAAATGCATTTTATTAATTAAAATATCTCTTAAATTAGTTTAATAAGTATGTTTTTATCATCAATAAAATTATTTTTGGCACTAGAATTAGGATCTAAAATATTTTTCATAGAAATTAAAATTTCAAGATCCTTAGAAATTTTATCCTTATCAGAATAAACATTCTCCATATTTTTTGAAATACAATGTAAATCAAATTTTTTCAGATCAAGATCTTTAGAAAGATCTGATACTTCTTAGTTAAAATGGATATTCTAGAATTTTCTTTATCAAGATTATTCTTGTGTTTAGAATTTTAATTCTCAAGATGTTTAGAAAACCTAGGAACTTCATCATAAGAAATTAATGTATTGTCTTATAATGAGAAGGATTCATCACCTAAAGATTCATTATATTTATCATTAGTATAGTTTTCATTCAATGATACATTGGTGATAGATTTTACATAGTGTACCAAATCTATTAGAAATTGATTTTTAATGGGTAGTCTAGCTAGTATACCAAAAATATTCATGACCCAAATATTTGTACTCTGACGATTCACTAGATGTGTCACCACCACTAGAAATATTGGTGTCATTGGCATTCATGACATTCTTAGTTTTAGTTTTTTAATAATTCATTCTATTTCTCTCAGAATACATTTCCTTATTATCCTTTTTCTTAAGCATAGGACAATCTGACCTTATATGCCCGGCTCCATTTCATTTATAACATGTAACTTCCAAATCTTTCATGTCCGTTCATTCATTCTTATTATGTCCATAAAAAGTCTTTCTTCCCGACTATGTTGTTCATACCTCAAGAACGATTAGCTAGATCATTCTCAAAATTGTTGCATTCACTAGATTCAGATATGATAGTGACTTTCATAGACTTGGATCTTGTAACCCCTTCAAGAGTCATGGATATTGTAGTAGTATAGTCTACAATTCCATTTTCATTCTTCTTCTAATTCATATCTGTATCTGTTTTCATTAGTTTTTCATGTTGAAGTGGATTTCCAAAAATCTCATCAATCCTAATTTAGGATATTTTCATATTATCATCAATAGATGTTCTTTTGGATTCTCACTCATTAGCCATAATATCAACAATCTTGTCTACAAGATCTTCATCATCTAAACCATTCTCTCTCATAGATTCTAGAATTATAACTATTGTCATAAACCTTTATTTCACCATTTAAATTGGTTCTACATAGGGAATTGAAATCCATGGTATTCTGCTCTATGCATAGCTCTTCTGGTTTCTATAACTTTGGAAGTATAGAAATGAGTGACCTTATGTTTTTTTTGAGATTATGTTAGCTGCTTCGCATGAATAAATAGGAATATATATATTCTTGGTTATAGTACACAACAAATTATTATGTACCTAGTAATTTAGTTGATATACAGACTTTTCTTGGTTTTTGAAGGATTTAACTTCCTTGTAATGAATTTTTTAATCCCCAGTAAGCATGAACAAATTGTATCCTCCGGTATTAATAATAAATGTCTTAATTTAATCCAGGATGTACTCATAAACATTGACATCAAAAATAGGTTTTCTGGTAGGATTCTGATTGTCTATTGAACCGACATTCATTCCTCCCATTCAATAAAAAAAATACTCATCCATAAAACGTTGTTAATAGAAATGGTTTTCAAAACAAAGATAAAAATCACAAGAAAAACATGTAAAAGAAAAGTTAAGAATGAAAATTTATTTCAAGGAAAACTTGAGAAAGGAAACATATTTGTGAATATATGTATTTTAGATACCTCCTCTGATACAAATTTTAGTATTGAAATAATGACGTAGATTCTCAATTTCTACATGGGGTGAATTTTATGTTTAAAAACGAACGTTTTTTACCATATAGAAAAATATTATTAACAAATTTTAAACAAGGTAAATTCAAAAGACATATTTTTGTTCTACTAAACATACATTCTAGGTTCTAGAAATATTATTCTGGAAATGAAACTTAATGAATGTTTACAAGGAGAATATTCTACCTTAAAGCATATAAAATCATACTCATCAAAGTACATAGAAGAATATGAATGTATAAGAAGGTTATACTTTATTCATTTATCATAATACAGTGAAACTAAACTTGAAACAAAACAAGTAACAAGTATGAAATCATTTAACCCAAAGAGTAGGGTATCCAACAACCTTGGATAAATGTCCCTTGATTAATACTTTCAAAAAAATTATCTCTTCCACACACCTGAGTATACCCTCGATAGGAATATCAAAATCTCTCTTGTTATCCCCACAAGCCCTCGATCATTATGTTTTTCGGAACCTATGTCTTCTTATCCCCGAAAGTGCTTGAACCTTATGGTAGATGGAACCCTTGTCTTCTTATCCCTAGAAAACCTTGATTATATTCCGCAACAATTGTATTTGGACAAAGCAAGATGAACCAGATATTAAGTACACACAAAGAATATGAGTCTCTCCCTTTAGAAATCACATCACAACATGCAATATCTAGTGTGATAAACATATAATTTTTGATATTGTGCTCATTCAAATGAGATTTTATTTATCAGCACTTAACCAATGGTTGAATCTAACCTCCAACGGACATATTTTTCCATGAATATCAGAGGGACATATACACGAGTCACTCAAACAAAGATTAGTTATAAATAAGTTCAATGACATAGATTCATAAAAAGTGTAATGAAAATTATGTTATATAATCAAATCTATTTTTTTGGAGTCTAAAGAAAAAAATAAAATTAGGATTCTAATAAAATAAAAATTTGGAGTCTATAAGACATGGTAATTTGGATTCTTTTTTCCAAAGAACACGAAATCTGAAATCTAAATATTCCAGAGTCTAAATTCAAATGAATTTAGAATCTGAATTCTAATGAATTCAGAGTCAGAATTCTTAGGAATTCAGAGTCCGAATTATGAGAAAATCAGAGTCCATATTATGTGGAACTCAGAGTTTGAATTTAGAGCAATTCAGAGTCGGAATTCAAAAAAATTCTATAATTCCCTGACCCCAGTTACCCAGAGTCGGTGCCTTATTACATATCATTGGCATGATACAAGGAATCATCTTCCGAAAGAACGATAAGTTTAGTAGTCTTGGAAGTACTAGATATATTCATAAGTTTTACATCATTAAATAAAAACATCAAAAAAAATTTGTCCCCTTTTGAACAAACTTATATCCTTAGCCTATCCCTACAGGTAAACCATAAAATACATCTTCACATCCTGTGAAAAATAAAACATAGAAATGGGTGAGCTTAGATGCTTAATAAGGATAAAAAAAATAGCAGAAACTTTCATAAATATGCATAAACATTTAATGAAATGTATTAGACTAAATCAAAAACCTTTTCAACATAAACATAAGCATAATCTGGAAAAGATAAAATCAAATAATGTCATTTACTTATTAACATGGATATTCTACTAGTCGAATAATTACATGCAATATCAATAGTTACTTTCCTAATGATGGAATGAAAAATGCCAGACTACATAACCACATAGTCAAGGCCAGGTGCCAAGACTACAAATAAGATTCTACCAAGCCTTTTTTTCCATGACACTTGTTTGTCTCATGAGACCTACCGATGCATCGTGGAGCTATAGCTGTCTCCACCCGTTACATACTATGTCAAATGAATTCCTCATATTAAAATGTTTAAACATAACACAAACATTAGTATTAAAACTAGCATATGAAATTTCAATACTCTATCCATAAAACATGAATGGTTTAAAAATAACACATCCACATTCAAATATAATACCCAAACATCAATACAATATGGAAGATTCGTATCATAATAAATCAACTTCGAACAAGTTTAAAATCAATCAATGGATGTTGAAATTGACTAAATAAAAACTACTTTAAATAAATTCTTCATTCTATTTTGAAATAATTTAAAAGTCACATAATTATAAAATAGGAAATTTATTTTGAAAATATTATTATAATATTGTAAGGGATGCTTCCAAGGTGTCATAATAGTAGAAAATAGCCACACCGACCGTATATGTAAAAACCCATTCTTTCTTTTATTTTTTCGAAAAGGTCATAAAGGACATTGTTTGGAAAATGATATAATGATACCTTTCTAAACATTTTTTAAATACTCAAACATGGTTATAAATAAAATTATAAAATATTCTAGTAAATAGTAAAAACGTTTTGATATATTTTTTTAAGAAACATGGATGTGGATGATAAAGAGGTCCCAGTAGATACTTACATAAATACAACCTTGGATAATATTGAGATTGTAAAATTAACCCTTACTTTGTACTTTTCCTTGGTCGAGGGTAAATTAACCTCTTGTGTAATAGTTAAAACATTTTTATCATATTATAAAAAACTAAATACATAAATATGATATCATATATGATCCCCTGATATTTTTTTGTTATTAATATTTTAGTAGTGTCATCGTTTCAGGTGTTAATTGATCCATTTTCCGTTATATGATCGGTCACATAAGACATTTTTTTATCGATAAGAAGTATTTTATTTATATTTAGAATGATATATATTTCTTAGACATTATTTGTAATCTTAACTGAAAATTTATCTTGAATGATTACAATGGGGAATAAATCTCATCGCATTCGCGGAGACGGTAATCTGTATGTACGCATGAGTGACAATATCCTTCTATTGATAGTGAAATTGTATGTAATTGGATGTTATATCATATATACATAATCATTAACATGTTATATTTATCATTTAAATCAATTATACTCATTATTATACCCATCCAAATAATGATATGTTTGAATAACAAACAACACCATGACGTGGAGACGGTAAGCCGTACATACGCACGTCTGGTGACATTTTCATTCATATGTTGGATAGAATAATGAATATGGTTGTAAAATTTTACTAAAATCATAGTATATAGAAGATACTGAATTTATTATTTTATAATGGAATCATCAAAGAAAGCGGAAGTAGAAGACAAAAATTACTTGAAGGAGGTGATGTAATATTTACATCTTCTTCAGATTCTTCCTTTTCATTTGATCAAAAGGGATTATTATTTTTGATTTATAATCAAAGGATGGCCTTTAGGATTAAGGTAGAAAATTTTAAAGGATATTTTGGTATGGGTTGGCCGATCCAAATCTCTTTGGAGTAGTGAAATTAAGAGAATGGGAAGTGGCATTTTATGAGATAGGTGGGGGTCACTTTAAGAAAAGCTTGAAATATTATTTTATAATAAAATTATTTTCGTGTTATAATAGCTAAAAAAGAATTATTTCGATGATAAGGTGGTGATGGGTCTAAAAACTCTTAACTGGAAGGTTTTATATAGGTTTAGGTCATCATATTAAACTTATCTTTTAGATTTAACTCTTAGTTAAATAGTTAGACATTTACCATGTATCTTTGTATTTTTATATTATATAGTTAATAAACATAATATAACAAGCCATGAGAACCTCATGTGGTTCATTATTAATATATATAACCTTATCTATGTCCTTTGGAAGAGCTGTATATTTTTAGTAATATTATATCAATTAATAATATAGTATTTGTTTTAAAAACTCAATTATGTCAATTTTGACACTATTTAGTATTTGGTTTTGTGGAAATCATAACAGCATGATTCTTTGAAAAAAAATTATTTAATAAACCCTATCATGTCATATAAATCAATAAATTTTTTGGAATTCATCAAAATTCTCAAATTCAATTTACTTGGATATTTATAATATCAATTATATTTATTATTCATTAATAAGGCAATTACCTCATCATCATTGTGTAATAAATAAATTAAATTTTTTAGTGTGTAAAAATTTAAAATAAAATACCATTATGTAGGAAATATATTTCTCTTTATAATGAATATTTATTGTCGAATGTATCTTATGTATAACCCTATATTAAAAAGGGTTTATTTATTAAACATTGATTTTATCTCTTTTAACTCTTATTTAAAAATAATAATAATAAATGTAATTATCTAATCCAAGTGGATAAAAGAGGATAACATTTTATTTATAAGGTTTTTTGGTAGAATTACAGTTATCCAATAGAATTAGTACTTTTTTTAGGGTAATTATGATATCATTTTAACCCTTAATTACCCTATTTACTTTTAAACGTGATAAATAAAAGTCAAAACTAACTATTCACCAAAAATTAATTTCATCTTATTAAACCACATTTTAGTTACTAATATCAACTTTGTCTCTCGGATTTTTGAAATTCAAATCATATAAGTGGTAAAATTAAGTTTTATGCAAATTTGAAAATGATCTTAAGAGGTGGGTAAAAGACAGTAAAAAGTTCAATAAAACTTTTATATATCTAAACTTATTATAAAATGACTCCAATGAATTACATTGAACAGATATAGGTATTATGTATCTATTTTGACCTAAAATAAATTAAAATAATTATAAAAATAAAAAATCATTTTTTACCAATAACGATGTGTTTTTCACTATTCAACAAAAAATTGAAAATTTTTAGAAAATACCCAAAATTCCCCTAAGCTGATTTCGATATTCCAAATTCAAAAATGAAGTACATTTTGAAAAATAAAATATATAAAATTTCAAAAAAGTGGGTATTACTATTCACAACGGCTATTTTTATTGGTCATAGTGTGTTAGAATCTCGAAGTTGTGGACAATGAAAGCTATTGAATTATTCTCATGAAAACGTACTGTAAAAGCTTGGGGTGTTACATTATCCCCTCCTTAAAATAAATTTGTTCTCAAAATTTAGAGAATACTACTACTTTAAAAGATTCGAGTGGTTCTTTATCATAAGTTCCTTGGGTTCCCATGTTGCCACTTCCATCGTATGATTTCTTCATAGAACTTTTACCAGACTAGTCGTCCGGTTTCTCAGCACTTGTTCTGTTGTATCAAGAATTTCGACAAACTCTTCACAATAAGACAGATCAGGTTCGAGTTCAATTTTCTCTTAGTTGAGTACATGCGTTGGGTTAGGCATGTATTTTCTTAACAGTAATATGTGGAACATATCATGAACATTAGAGAGACTTGGAGTCATTTTCAAAATAATAAGCTAAAAAAGAAATTTGTTCTAGATTTTAGAAAGGTCGGATGTACCTGAGACTCAATTTACCCTTATTACCGAAAAGTATAACACCCTTTCTTGGAGATAGCATCAAGAAAACATGGTCTCCTAGTTAAAATTCCAAATCATTCATTCGGTTATCGATATAGAACTTTTGCCTACTTTGGGGTGATTTGATGTGGGTTTGGATAACCTTAAACCTTTCCATTTTTTCCTCTATATGTTCTGGGCCTATGAGTTTTCATTCACCAACATCATCCCAACAAGTTGGTGTGCGAAATCTCTTTCCATATAATGCGTTATATGGTGCCATCTAAATACTTGAATGAAAGCTATTTTCATAATAAAATTATACCAGAGGGAAATATTGATCCCACATACATTGAATGTCAAGTGAACAAGATCTCAACATGTCTTCAATGTTTTGAATAGTCTGTTTTAATTGTCAATCAATTTGAGGGTGGTAGGTAGTGCTCAAATGATGTTCAGAATCTTGGGCCTTCTGAATATATTTTCAAAATCATGATGTAAAATGGGGATAATGATGAAAAACAATCGATAGTGGTACTCCATGAAGTCTTACAACTTCATTAATATATTGTCTTTCCATACGTTCAAGTGGTAAATCATCTCTTTTAGCAACAAAATGTGCTGACTTGGTAAGACGATAAAAAATGACCCATAATGCATCATTCCTTATTGGAGTCTTTGGCAGCCCCATGAAAAAGCCTATAATAATATTATCCCATTTCCACTCAGGTATTGGAAGAGGTTTTTGGTCTCATCTAGGCTGTTGCCTTCTAGCTTTCACTTTTTGACAAACCATACATCATGACACAAAATCATAAATCTCCCTTTTCATATTGTCCCTCAAAAAAAGTTCCTTCAAATATCTATACAGCATGGTACAACCATGGTGTATATGGAAATTTGAGATATGATCATCATCCAAAAATTCCCTTTTTAGATTAGGTATATCGAGAACCCAATGTGTCTTTCCAAATTTCAAAATTCCATCTTCATATATGAAATCACTCAATCTCCAATCATTCATAGTATTAATCATCTTTTTAATCTTCTTATCATCTATCTGAGAACTCATTATCTTTTCTAGTTTTGATTGTTTGGAAACCATTTGAAAATGTTTTGATGTTTCACTTTCCATGGTTATTCCCATATCCATCTTTAATAGTTCAATTAAAATAGGATCCCTTTCAAATCTCATATTGTTTGAAACTTCATGATCATTTCTAATCTATTCATCTTCCACTTTATTTTCCATTCCTCGGTGGAGGTGTATAGTGCAGTCATAATCCTTGAGTAGTTCAAGCCATCTCCTTTGTCTCATGTTGAGTTCTTTTTGTGAGAAAATATACTTCAAACTCTTATGATCAGTATAAATCTCACATTTTCACCATAGAGATTGTGTATCTATATTTTCAGTGAAAATATTATAGCCGCTAACTCCAGATCATGAGTATGATAGTTTTGATCATGAATTTAATGTTTCTGTGATGCATAGGAAAAAACTCTATCATTCTGCATAAGGAAAAAACCATGTCCTTTCATTGATGCATGACAATAAATAAAAAACCTATCATTCCTTGATGGTAGCGTCAATATAGGATCATTGACAAATCTTCTCTTGACTTCTTCAAAACATTCATCACAATATTTTTTCTAAACAAATTAAAAACTTTCATGAGTGAGCTTGGTTAATGGGTTAGCCAATCAAGAAAAATTCTGGACAAAATGCCAATAATAACCTACTAAACCAATAAAACTGTGTACCTCAGTTATACTTGTTGGTGCTAGCCACTCTTGGATTTCCTTGGTCGTTGAATGATCAAAAGAGATTCCATCATTAGAGACAATATGGACTAGAATAAAAATCACTTGAAGCCAGAATTTCCACTTGCTAAACTTTCTATATAATTCATTTCTTCTAAGGGGTTTCCGAATAGTGAGCATGTGATTATCATGATCTTAAAATATTTTTTAATATACAAATATATCATCAATAAATACAACTATAAAGACATTAAGTTATTCCATGAAAACTCCATTCATTAGATCCATGAAGACATAGTGTGCATTAGTCAATCCCAAAGGAATTACTTTAAACTAGTAATCCTCGTACATGGTTTGAAATGCTGTTTTCAGAATGTCTTCCTTTGTCACACACAACTGATGATATACATATTGAAGGTCAATCTTTTAAAAATATTGAGCTCCCTGAAGTGGGTCGAATAAATCATCAATGCGAGGTAGGGAATACTTGTTCTTTATTGTTATATCATAGATCTCCCAATAGTCAATGCACAAACTTATAGATATGTCTTTCTTATTAACAAAAAGGACAAGGGCTACTCATAGAGAAAAACAAGGGAAAATAAATCCTTTATTACTCAAATATCATAGTTCTTTCTTTAGTTACACTAATTACACAGTGTTCATTCTATAAGGTGTCTTCAATATGGGCCCTTAACCAGGAATTAAATCAACAGAAAACTCAATTTCTAATTATGGATGATGTCCAGGAAAATCCTCTAGAAACATATTAACATATTCTTCCACAAAAGGTAAGTCCCCTATTCAATCATTCATTTCCACACCTATAGTTATCTCTTTATCTTCTTCCCCAATAATTGAATTTATTATAGCTTCTGCGGGTGGATCTAGATAAGAATCAAGTGGGGACATTTCTCCTCTAAAGATAAGGTACTCCGTAGCATCATCGAAAATTGTATGTTCCATATTCTTATAATAAATTTTTGCATCATTGTCCTAAAGCCAGTCCATTATGAGGATTATATCAAATTCAATCATGGGTATGACGATGAGATCATCAGATAAAGAAAATTTATTATCCCAGATGGGAACTAATTCACAAAACTTTATTTCGATGAAACTTCTCTTATGAGTTTTGACTGACAACACCATTGTTAAGTCAAATTAAAAATATCTAATTTTCTAGGGTAACTAGGCAGATATGAAACAATGTGATGATCTAGAATCCAATAAGTCATTGGCTAAACTAGAGGAAACCCTTAAATTACCTTCCACAACATATTTTAGTGCTTCTACCTCAATAGTAGTGATCACATAAGCTTAGCCTTACTCCCTTGGTCATTTCTGAGATATGTTCCCTTGGAGATTAGGACATTAATTTTCATATTTCCCATTTTTTCAACAATTTTAGCTTTCAACATTGACATCCTCTTTCTTCCCCTTGAAACCATGATTTTGGTGGCTTTTTCACCACACTTGTAACAGATTCACATTCCCTTTAGGCAAGTACCAGGGTGTTTCTTCCCATATTTAACACATGATGGATATTCATATTTTCCCTTCTTACCCTTATTTACATTTCCAGAGTGTTAAACATATCTCTTTTTATCTTACATTTCTTTAAAGACGTAAGACATATAGAATTCATTTTCTGTCTCGATAGTGCATGAGACAATATCTTCTGATGATGAAAAGGATTATGAGACTAATGTTCAATGGATAAATGGTTTTAACCCATAAAAAAATCGACCAGTATTACTCTTTGGGTTACATATATAATCTATGGAATTTTATGATAACCTTGTAAAGTTAGCCTCATACTTTTCGACATTCTCATCATCATTTTGCCTCAAACTCTGAAATTGTCTTTCTTTATCTGTATGATGGTCAGCTGGAAAGTGTTTTTACATGAAAATATCATTAAAATACCTCTATTAAATGTTTGATACTTCTTCATATTCCTTTATTATTTTGGATTAAGGACCACCATTGATATGCATGTCCCATGAGGCGATAAACTTCAATGAAAGCTTTTTCCCATTCTCTACTCCCCAAAGCAAGAAATATTTTCTATAAGAAATTTATTCATTACTTAGCTACTAATGGATTTTTAATCCCATTGAATGTTGGTGGTTTTTTCCTCATGAAGTGGTCTAAAATTGATCCTCCACATTTTGGATCAGGTTGCTTCATAAGGGTAAGGTTATTATTCATAACTTGAGTGAGTTTTCCCAGTATGGTGATAGGACGATCAGCAGCAGTTGCATCACCAGATCCAGTATAATTATCTTAAGTAGGATGGAAATACCTATATGGATGACAAGAATTGTTACGATTTCCATTTCTTCAACTCAGTGCTATTTCGAAACAATGTCATACAGTAGATTAATTTATGAATTGCAATACATAATTCCAAACTTTTAAAACACTTAAAATAAATTAAACAGTTTATGGATATAATCCATAATCATAAATATATTTTCTTTGAGGACGTGTATAATCATAAACCCTTCATAATGGATTTCAAAAAAAATGAGAATTATCCTAAGCATATCCCTGGGGTGTGTCGTAACCATGAGTACAACAAGGCCTGTTGTCGTGCACCAGTTCCCGTTCGATTTTATCTCAAAGAAGTGTTTTCAAATTTTACCCCTTAGAACATTTGTGCGAGAGCCACCTCTACCTAATCATATCTATACTGGGATGTATTCCATAGAAAACTCTGAAAATATCTACAGTTCCAAAATTCCAGGGTGTTCTTCTATAATAAACTTCAATGTCTATCTTAGGGTAATGTACTCTAATTCGAGTTTTTCTAAATCTGGAATCCATGGTTTGTACTAAACTTCCTCTGATACCAACTATAACACCCTGAAACAAGTTACCCAATGTCATGAATTATTACATAACATTGTCATGATATATGTAATCATGTCCCGAAATACTGATCTGTTTAGTATCCTTAGATGTACAAGATACATTAATTAGTTTTACATCATAAAATAAAAACATCAACAAAATTTTGTCTCATTTTTAACACCCTTATATCATTAGCCTGTTTGTACTGGTCCACCATAAAATACTTCTTCACATCCTTGGAAAATAAAACATAGAGAGTGGTGAGCTCAGATGCTCAGTAAAGATATCAATATAGTGGAAACTTTCATAAATAATTATAAACATTTAAGGCAATATATTAGACTAAAACCAAAGCCTTTTAAACATAAAATTCAGCATAATATGGAAAAGATAAAATCTAATAATTCTATTTACTAATTCAGATATATATTATACTAGTCTAATAATCACATGAAATATCAATAGCAACGTTCATAATGATGGAATGCATAATGCCAGACTTCATAACCACATAGTCAATGCCTTGTGCCAAGACTAAAAATAAGATTTTTTTCAAGGCCCTATGCAAAGACACTAGTTTGTCTCAGGAGACCTACAGATGCATTGAGGAGCTATATCGGGCTCCATCCAACACTTACTAAGTCCAATTCATTCCTCATAAGAAATTATTTAAACATAACATGAACAATCTTATTAAAACTAGCATACGAATTGTCAATACTTTATCTGTATATCATTAATGGTGTAAAAATTACGTATCCTCATTCAAACATATCACAAAACCTTCAACAAAATATAGATTATTTTTATCTTAATAAACCAACTTCTAACAAGCTTAAAATCCATCAAAGGATGTTGACATAGATGAAATGAAAACTATTTGAAATAAATACCACATTCTATTTTTAAATCATTGAAAACTCACATAATTATAAAAGAAAACAATTATTTTGAAAATATTCTTATAATCTTGTAATAGATGCTTTGAAGGTGATATAATGGTGTAAAATATCCTCTCCCACCGTATAAGTTAAAAAAACATTCATTCTTCATTTTTGTTGAAAAGGTCCTAAAGGACCTTGTTTGGAAAATGACAGAAATATTCCTTTATAAATTTTTTATAAAAACCAAAACAAGGGTATAAATGTCTTTAACCCATAGTCTAGAAAATAGTATAAATGTTTTGAAATATATTTTTAATAAACTTGGATGTGGATGATAAAGAGGTCCCAGTAGATACTTACATAAAAACAACCTCGGATAATAAAGAGATTGTGAAATTAAAACTTACCATGTACTTTTCCTCGGTCGAGGGTATGTTAACCTCATGTATAATTGTTAAGTCATTTTTATTAAATTATAAAAGAAATATATACATAAATTTGATATCATATATGATCCACTAATATTGGTTGGTTAATAATATTTTAGTAGAATCATCATTTCAGTTGTTAACTGGTCTATTTTCATTTATATGATTGGTTACATAATCCATGTTTTTTATGGATATGATGTATTTTATTCATATCTAGAATGATATTAAGTTCATAGAAATTATTTTTAATCATAAGATGAAAATTATTCTTGAATGATTATGATGGGGAATGAATCTCATAGCGTTCGTGGAGACGGTAATCCGTACGTACGCACGAGTGACAATATCATTATAATGATTGTCAAATCGTATGTAATTGGAAAATTATCATATATAAAGAATAATTAACAAGTTATATTTATTATTTACATCATTTAAACTCATTGTTATACCTTTCCAGATAATTAAGTGTTTGAATAAAAAACTACATCACGACGTGGAGACGGTAAGCCTTACGTACGCACATATGGTGACATTGGCATTCATAAGATGGATATAATAATGAATATGGTTGTAACATTTTAATAAAATAATAGTATAAAGAAGATACTAGAGTTATTATTTTAGAATGGAAACATAAAATAAAGAGGAAGTGGAAGAAGAAACAAACTTGAAAGAGGTGATGAAATATTTACGTCTTCTTCGGGTTCTTCCTTTTGATTTGATCAAAAGTGTTCCATAGGTTAGATTTATAATCAAAATAAGGCCTCTAAAATGAAGGGAGGAAATTTTAAAGGATATTTGGGCAGGGTTTGGCCGTGGAAAAAGGATTTGGAGGTGTGAAATTAAGATAAGGGGAAGTGTCTTTTTATAAGAGAGGTGACAGTCACTTTCAGAAAAGATTGAAGTATTATTTTATAATAAAATAATTTTCAGTTTCTAATGGCTCTAGAATAAACTATTCCAAGGATAAGGTGGTTATGGTCGAAAAAATCTCAACCAATAGGTTTTATACAGGTTTAGGTCATCATATTAACCTTATGTTTTAGATTTAACTATTTGTAAAAAATTTTGACATTTACCATGTCTCTTGGTATTTGTATATTATATTGGTAAAAAACATATTATAACCAGAAAAATGAACCCCTAGTAGTTCATTATTATTATATATAACCTTATCTATGTCTTTTGACCTAAAATTATATTTTTAGAAATATTATATTAATTAAAAATATAGTATTTGTTTTAAAAAATCAATTTTGACAATTTTGACACTATTTAGTATTTGGTTTTTGCAAAAAACAGAACCACATCATTACTTCGAACAAAAATTATTTAATAAACCCTAACATGTCATATTAACCTATAAAATTAGTGGAATTAATCCGATGTCTCATATTACATTTATTTAGATATTAATAATATCAATTAATTTATTCTTTCATTAATAATGTAATTAATTCATCATCATTATTTCATAAATAAAATAAATTATTTAATGTCTAAAAATTATAAATAATATAAAATTATGTTGGAAACCATTTTATCTTTCTAATTAATATTTTTATTTGAATTTATATTTTGTATAACCCAATATTAAAAATGGTTTAGTTATTAAACTTTGAATTTAACTCTTTTAACTCTTCTTTAAATAAATTATTAATAAATTGCGTAATCTAATCCCAGTGGACCAAAGGGAATTATATTTTATTCAAAAGAATTTATGCTCAAATTACACATATCAAATAGAATTATGACATGTGTTAGGGTAATTATGATTCCATTTTTACCCTTAATTACCCTATTAACTTTTAACTATGGCAAATAAAAGTCAAAAGTTACTATTCACCAAAAATATTTATATTATTGAACCACATTAAACATACTTATATCAACCATGTGTCTCAGATTTTTGAAATTCAACTCATGAAGCTGTAAAATTAAGTTTTATGAAAATTTGCAAATGCTCCTAGGAGGTGGGTAAAGATGGTAAAAAGTTCAATAAATTTTTTATAAATCTATACTTATTATAAAGTGAAATTAATGAAATAAATTGAACATATATAGGTATTATGTATCTATTTTGACATAAAAAATTTAAATAATATAAAAAATTATTAAAATAAAAAATTCAGTTTTATCCAATAACGTAGTGTTTTTCACTATTCATAAAAAATTGAATGTTTTCAGAAAAATATCAAAACTTTACCCAACGCTAATTTCTGTATTCTGAATTCAAAAATGATGTCCATTTTGAAAAATAAAATTTATAAAATTACAGAAACAGGGTATTATTATTCATAAAATCATGATTGATTGTTCGCGGAGTGTTAGAATCTCCAAGTTGCATATAATGCAAGATATTTCATTATTCAAAGGGAAATATATAGTGGAATCTTGGGGTGTTACAAATTCGGAGTCTGAATTTTAGAGGATTCGAAATCAGAATTTTTAGACAATTCGGAGTCTGAATTTTAGAGAATTCTGGATCATAATTTTAGAGAATTCAGAATATGAATTTCAGAGAATTCAGAATCTGAGTTTCAGAGAATTTGAAATATGTAATTCATAGAATTTGGAATCTGAATTTTGGAGAATATTGAGTTTTAATTTCATATAATTTAGATTCTTAATTTTAGAGAATTCCGAGTCTGAATTTCTGAGAATTCAGAGTCTGAATTTCTGAGAATTCAGAGTCTCAATTTTAGAATATTCAGAATCTGAATTTCAAAGACTTCAGAATCTGAATTTCAGAAAATTCTGAATATTAAAATAGAACACTCTATATCCAAGGATTTATAGTATTCTAATATTTATGGTATGAAACCTATTTTATAACGTAGGAATAAAATGAGTTATATTTAGAGAGATTATGAAATGAACAATGAAAATAAAGACAGGGATAAAAATTTCCATAGATAAAAAAAATTTCCATATAAAAATAATCCTTAAGGAAAAACATTTTCCATAAGATAATGTGTTTCTGATTTTCAAAACATAGAGTATTGGAAAATTCATAAGGAACCTTTATTGACTCAACTTTTTTATAGTCAGAGAATGAAATCCATCATCAACTAGGGGTCCCATCAGTCTCCTTTTGTGGAATAAATTTTTTCAATGATTGTATTGTTTGATTAATTAGGATATGTACTATTTAATATATGGGAGGAAATAATGGTTCTCCTAAGAGGAAACCTAAAACCCAATGTTTTCATTTCATTAAACTAACTGTGATTTTACACCCCCTCATAATATTTATAGTCACACATCTATAAAAGGAAATAAAATCATTCTCAATTTCATCCAGTTAATTTAAAATTATAAATATCATCATAAAAATGGATGGCACAGATTTATCACTCAATGTATAAAACAAGTCAATCTTGAATAGTATTTAAAATTCATTGATTTAAAATAATGAATTAACATGCATAAATCATCTAATATATATGTATTAAGATCAAACATGGCTAATCATGATCCATGAAAACATCCAAATACTCTAATACTATAAATAATATCTAATTAATGGTCTCATAATGTTTTTTTACAAATGATATTTTTATTTAAATGGAAACACCCTTACTCAAGGTCAAAATATACCATCATC
Organism: Viscum album; assembly: GCA_963277665.1. NCBI lineage: Eukaryota > Viridiplantae > Streptophyta > Magnoliopsida > Santalales > Viscaceae > Viscum > Viscum album. The sequence goes on from OY728133.1 coordinate 1,278,935,933, forward strand.
AATCAATATAATAATTTCACTTTTAATAGAAAAGAAGATAACATTCTTTGATTCCATTTTTTAAATTCTGAATATGAGACTATGGTTTTAAGATTTAGAGACCAAATTCTTACTTCATTCCACCATTTATGTAATGAGAATCTAACAATTTAAAACAGTAAATATATTATAATTGGGGGGACTACAATCTCCAGTAATCATACTCATATCCTAAAATAGAATAAATAAAAATAAAATAATAAAATAATAAAATTATATTATATTGTCACATACATTTCCTTATTTTTTAGGAATTATTCCTCCTATATTATTGGCATGCTATTCCCCTAGGTATCCCCTGGTTTTTCCATTGAAATTTTGATGAAAATGATGGTTTTTGAGTGATAGAATAGTAAGAATTGTTTTTCTGAACGGTTTACTAAACCAGGTGGACAAACCATACACAGTGTCCAGCACATTAATTTTTTTTATGTTATTAAAAATTTTCCCTTACAGGATTAAACCTTACTCACTCCATTCTTCCCAAATTCAATCTTAGCTTCCATATAAGTCTTAAAAGCACCCTAACCCTCTCATGGAACTCATTTTTATGGGGTTTTTGTTGTGTAACTTCATGATTCATCATGTAAGTGATTTCTCATTTATTTTTATTCTTTCTCTTAAGGGTTTATTCCCTCGTTATTGATGTTCCAAATGTCCAGAAACTAGGGTTTCATACATATGGTTTAATTGTCTATTTCATGGTCCTATATTTTATATTAAGGTTTTTTTCATCCCCATATTGTGAGGTGGTGGTGTGGTTGATGTTGCACACTAAGAGTTGGGGTTTTTGATATATAATGTAGGTTATTATATGTGTAAGAATTATTTGATGAGTTAGTTTTATTTCGTTAATTTCCTAGCATGTTTCTAATTTATTTTTTGTCTTGTGAAAATTATTTTTGATATAATATCTCACGTGTTTGAATTCAAAGTTTTATTTTTTTGATTGATATTGTGTGTATTTCATGTGTAACTCATGTGGTATCATTTTTGTTTTTTTAAAATATATTAAAGTGGTTTATTAAATATTTTCAAGGATGAGAATATTGTTTTTGTGTACTATATGGGTGCATTTACCCTTGAAAGTTGGTTTTGAAATAGATTTTTTGTGAAAAGATATGATGTACTTCTTGTAATTGTTTTATGAAAATTTTAAATGGTTTATTGAGTTACAAAAATGGCGAAAAACATGTTGGTTAATATTTCAAGGGGATATGATTCAGAAATGGAATTTTTATATGAAAATGGTAGTTTATAGCATGTAGAACTTTATTACACACAATGAGGGAATCTGGGGTATCTAGGTGGGCAGACTATGACTTGTTTTCTAGTGATATTGCAATGGAATGATCCTTATTTCAATTAGAAATATTTATGATGACCACACTAACAAAACTTTTATGATGTTTCGGGACCACTAGGACATTGAGGTTTTTCCTCCATGTTGATTATTCTTGAGAAGGTTACTGACCCTGATTACATTTACACTGAGATACAATGTACCTAAGACTCTATTGAAAGCTATTACCTAGGGGTGTTCCCTTCACTAGTCCCCTAGGGATATATTATACTCATGATAATCCTATAGTGTGGTTTGATGAAATATTCAGTATCATATGGATTTTATTTAAAAGTATACATTTTACAATGTTTCCCTCTTGAATGTTTTTTTATTTCAATGTTTCACATTTATGTAATTCTTCTTGCATTTCTTGTTTTTAAAAACTACAAATATTTTTTTTCATAAATTCTTTTCCACAAGGATTCTTTTTGGGTGGAATCCTATTATACTTAGGATCACACCCTACTTACACATTTGGGTGTATGCATGCTTTATAATGATTGAAACGGGTATGGGAAAAGTACATAGACATGGTGTTTTAGGTTGATAGATTATTTTTTGGGTGAGGTATTGTGGAGAAGATTTGGGGTGATGTACACTTTTTGTGTGGTGGTTCATGATTCTGAATTCCTATAAAATTTGAGTTGTGCCCCTCTTGACGTTTTTTCTAAATCTATATATTTAAAATCTGATTTTTATTAATGGATTGTTTGGATTATGGTTTCAGATTTTGTTTTTTTATTGTTTGTTTATGTTTAATGACCTAATGTTTGGGTAAATAATTAATAAACCTTTATTTGTGATACTTGAGAACTATTTCATTCCCTAACAGAAAGGGAACACCCTTCCGGACTTACCACAAACTAAGTCTGGTGCCAGTTTGGATGGTGACAAGATTAGTTCATGACAAAACAGTATTAGAGGGAGGTTATACTATTAAGTCAAATTATATTGGATGAGTCAATCTTGAAAGAATCTAGAAATTTCGGGGATCAGAGTTATAGTTTCGAGTAGTGTTCATGTCTCATACCTCTTGCAATAGACCATGAGTTTCCATGGTATGTCCGTATTTTTTACTTCTTTTCTAGGTGGGAAGTGTGGGCTGCTAAATGCATGTGGACATTTGTTGTGGGCGAATTAGTTGTTGATATTATTTTCAATATGAGTTCAATTTATTTATTTTTGATGTTATTGATTAAATGTTTCTGAATATTTGCACTAATGTTTTATCTAGTTATTGTTCACTTTTTGTAGCAACATGCCACCCTGGAATGCTTTCAAGCACCCACGAGAAGTAGACCAAGAGATTAATCCCTCACCACTTGAGAAGAGGTTGGTAGAGGCTATGTTTTAGGCTATCCAAGATATTGTATAGGGGGAGGCTCCTACTCCAACACCTACTACAGCTAGAGAAGACGAATGTAGTCCTTGTAAGGAAAAATCCGAGAAGTTTCTGAAGAATAAGCATCCTAACTTCCAATGTAGCATGGAACCTAGGAAGTAGATGAGTGTATTGAGAAGTTCCAATTAATGATTGAGTTCCTTGACATATATGAGTAGGTTAGGTTGAAATGCGCCTCATTTCATCTTGGAGGTCCCAACCGCAAGTGGGGGGAAATAGTTCATTAATCTTGGAAGAATGAACATGTGAGATGGAAGGACTTCAAGGCTATCTTCAATGAACAATATAGTTCAGAAGTCATGACTTATTTGAGTTAATAGAGTTTTTGTAGATCTCAATCAGGGGGGGCCAGTTAGTGATGTAGTATGATAACCACTTTATTGAGCTTGTCCGATATGCACCTGAGATAGTCTCTAATGAATGGATGAAGTCCTAGAGATTTAAAAACAGATTCCGTCCATTGATCTATTATCAGGTCTTCCTATTTATGATGAATACCTATACTGAGGTGGTTTATCAAGCTAGTATAGTAGGTAATGAATGAAAGGGGGTCTAGTTTCTCTGGGGACATATAACTGATGGGCATTAGATGTTCAAACAAGAAGAATATGATGTGAGAGGAGTAAGGGATGAAGGGAGGTGGTAGTTTAGGCCATCCTCCCATGAAGTTTTAACCTATGGATTTTGATGAAAGGTATGTTGTGTGCCACTAGTTCATGATATCAGGGCACACCCGACCTACATTTACATCTCCTCTAAGGTCTTATTATCAGTATGGATATGTAGGGAACTTGTGGAACTTTTTCAAGGTGACATGTCCACTCCCGAGTGTGGTAGGATTTGATGCTTTAAGGGGATTGTAGATTCAATCAGAGCCATCTAGGATAGTGGGATATAGGATTTTTTGGATGTCTTGGAAGTAACAGTTCATCATCTAGGTAGATATAGTTCAGAGAAGAGCCACATGAATGTGGAAGGTATCAAGAAAATTTGAGGCATTTTATGTTGTGGAACAGATACCGGCAAGATCAGATGCAGGGCATTCAATATATTGAAGTTCCATACTGATTGAATCTTATTTATATGTATTTATCATTGGAAATGGTGATACTATTTCTTTTATCTCTTCCCATATTGTGAACTTGATGGATTGACCAACCTAGTTGCAATATTTTTCAATGGATTTGGTGACATCGTTGGGTAAGAAGAAGAAGAAAGGTCTCAGGTTCACATCATGTGCGTTTTTCATGTCCGGGGTTGTGATTGAATGGGACCTCATGGTATTGTATATGTAACATTTCATTTTAATACTAGAAATGGATTGATTAGTGAATTTTCATGAGCATTTTTATTATTAAATGTATGGGTGAGTTTCATGGAACCTGACCGGAGTCCTTAGGTTTTTCATCGGGAGAGGGATCCTTAGTCAAGTCATGTGGACCTCTAATCCCAATTTTGCATAATCATGTCTTTCAGTTATCATTTCTTGTTCTAGAGGAAGATTGTTACTCTCCTCAGGGTGAATTACCTTATGCAGTGGATTAGTTCATAGAGGTATTTACAGATTATTGTTTAGTCCTCCCCTAGAGAGGGATGTGGAGTTCTTGATTGATTTGTCGCTAGGAAATAAGATGATATCTCTTCCCTCATATTGTATATCCCCCATCCAGTTGAGGGAATTAAATATAAAACTGAAAATTTTGGAATCCAATGAATTCATTTTCTCGAGAATCTATCCTTGGTCAGCTCCGGTTCTCTTTGCAGAGAAGGTCGACGAGTCCATCTGGTTGTGCATTGATTACCGAAAGCTGAATAATGTAACCATAAAAAATCATCATTTTCCTGAAATATATGAATTATTAGATTATTAGATTGAGAAATAGTGGTTTTCAATGATAGACCTACATTTTTTACCACCAAGTCAGTATGAGAGAGGAAAATATATCAAAGACAACATTCAGAAGTAGGTACAACAACTTTGAGTGCATGGTCACACCCATCAAGTTGATCAATGCTACAACTCACTTTATGGATCTCATGAATAGTGTGTTCCAACAGTATCTATAATCTTTCATCATTTTATTCATGGAAGATATCCCAGTTTACTCTATATTTGAGTAAGAAAATGAATGGCATTTGTAGATAATTTTTAGAACTCTACAGGACCATCACCTTTATGAAAAGTTGTACAAGTGAATTTTCCGGACTAGTGAGCTGAATATTAATGGTCATGTCATCTCAGAAAAGGGGGTTTCAGTGGACCCCAAAAAAATAAGTGAAATTATGTCATAGGAGAAACTGAATAATGTGTTCGAGATGAGGATTTCCCTAGACTAGGGCGATTATAATAGACATTTTTTAAGATTCTTCTTGTCTTCCTTTGCCCATGACTGTGCTAAACCGAAAAGTGGTGAATTTTGAATGGGATCCATAATTTCAAGAATCCATTGAGGAGTTGAAGTAGTGTTTGAGTACCAACCCATTTTGATCTTTCTATAATATAGAAAAGGCTATGTGGTGTATATGATTTAGGTATGGGTACTTGGTGATTTCTATTTAGGGAGATCTTGTGGTGGCATATGGCTCTCCCTAACTCTGAGCACATGAAATAAATTACCCTACCCATGACTTGGAGTTGGAATCAGTGATTCTAGCTTTGAAAACGTTTCATCACTACATCATTCAAGAGATGTTTGAGGTCTACTATGATCAAAATATATTTTCTTACCAATTATTATAGAAATATCTTAATATAAGGTTGTTTCATTGGATCATGTATTTTCAGGGGTTTGACATTGATATCTTCAATACATTGGGAATGGGTAATGTGGTGGATGATGCCTTGTGAAGGAATGTAACAGTGCATGTTTTTTGATTTCTGGTGATGAGTGGACTCTGATGGAGCTTTTTTCCTATATGCATGTAACTATCAAGGACCACGGTGGATGTAATTTCTAGATAGTGTGTAGTTACACATTCTGTTATAGAGTTATTTATGTGGGAGAAACCAAGTGATGAGCTATGTCAGTAGTCGATGTAGTTTATTCATGGTGGGGAGATAAGTTTTGGTTGGTCTTCATCTACCGAGGGCATCCTATGCTTCAAGGGTCATTTAGTGATGTTTATCTCTCTAAGGATGGTGTTGATATAATATATTCACCAATCTCATTGGTTTGTTCATTCTGGGGATACCAAATTGACTTATTATGTTCGTTGGTAGTTCTGGTGGCTCAGTATGAGGGTGGATATTGCTGATATTGTATTAAGATGTTGCACATGGCAGCAGTAGAAAGTAGAGCATCAATGGCCTTCAATTTTTCTTCTTTCATTATCCATTCTTACCTGGAAGTGGGAAGAGGTCTACATTGATTTCTTTGTTGGCTTACCTCATACTCCTAATGGTAAGAACGCTATTTATGTAGTGATTGATGTCCTTACAAAATCATCCAATATCACTTCGATTAGAGATATAACCAAACTAGATGAGTTGGGCCAACTGTATATTCAAGATGTGGTAAGGATTCATTTTATTCCATCATCATTTGTGTTAGACAGTGACCCCCCATTTAACCTCTCTATTTTGGGAATGCCTTGGGGTCACATATTAATATGAGAACGGCATACCATCCACCAACGGTTTTCCAAACGGAGTGGGAGAACCTGATTCATGATGAAATTTTCCATGCATGTGTCTTGGACATAAGAGGCTTGTGGGATAGTCAATTGAGATTGGTTTATTTTTATAATAATAATAGTTATCAATCCTTGATTAAAATGCCTACTTTTGAGGCACTCTATGGTCTACAATGTCGGTCGTCCTTTTTTGACTTAAGGTAGGAGATACCTCACTCTTGGGGATGAGCCTTGTGAAAGAGACATCTAAAAAGGTCAACCTAACAGGGAATAATTTATTGACAATATAGAGTCACCATAATTAATATGATAACAAGAAGGATCGATACCTTGAATTCTCTGTGGGTGATTGGGTATTCATAAATGTGTCCCCTCGTTTCGGCCTTCATCATTTGGGATAGAAAATAAAGATGACTCCAAAAAATTTCAGCCCTATTGACATCACCGATCACATTGGGAAGTTTGAATATAGGTTATATTTTCCCTCTTAGATATCATTTATTCTTGACATATTCCGTGTCACCCAGTTGAAGTAATAAATTCTGGATTCTCCCCATGTGTTGGATTAGTAATTTTTAGAGATAGAGCCGAATATATTAGTGTTTGAGAAGCAGGTGCGAGTAGTGGATTTCCAAGAGAAGGTGCTTCATGGGAAGACTAGTCCCTTGGTCTGGGTCTTTTTGAAATATGGGAATGGTGTACATGATAAATTAGGGTGGAATTTGTTGGTGTATCAAAAGAACCAATTCTTGTTTTCATATCATGATTCTGGTTGAATTTCAAGGTTGAAAAGTTTATCATAGTGGGGACAATTGTCACATCCTTGTCATTATTTTAAGTTATTTACTCGCTTTTTTAATGGCCTATAATCCCCCCTAGTTTTTCCTATTATACCCCGTGAAATTTTTATGAAAAGAAGAGTTTTTGGGTGCCTAGAACAGGCCACACAATTTGGATGCAAATTTTACAAAACTGTGCGGACAAACCATGCAAACTGTCTAGTTCATTAATTTTTTTACGTTATTACAATTATTCACTTCCATGATTAAACCAAAATCACCCTATTCTTCCCCTATTTGTCCCAATCATCCATTTAATTATTACATAATCCCTCAACATCACTTGGAACTCATTTTACGGGGTTTTTGTTGGTGTAACATCAATATTCTTCAAGTAAGTGAACACTCTTTTGTTTTCCTTCCTTCTATCTGGGGAGTCATCCATACTTATTGATGTTCCAAATTTCCATCAACTAGAGATTTGTATCTAGTATTTAATTTTGGGTATTTTGAACCAATATTGTGGATTATGGTTCATTTTCATCCCCTTGTGGGGAGATGGTGGTGTAATTGATATTTCAAACAATGATATGTGAGTTTTGGAATATTCGGTTGGTGATTCAATGTGTATACTTTCCTTGATGAGTTAGTTATATTTCATGACAATCAATGAATATTTATTATTTTTTTTTTGTGTTGAGATACTTATTTTTTTATATTTGGTTAATCATTTCATTTTAATGATTCATTTTTCATGAAATTGGGTGTCTTTCATTTGTAACAGATGTGGAATCATTTGAGAGAACTTTATTAGAAATGAATGTGGTTTATTAAATGTTTATTATGCTAAAAATTACTTTTTGGTTTGGTATTGGTATGAATTAGGACTTGAAAGTGGGGTTTGATATGGATTTTGTGTGAAATGACTTGTTTTACTTTTTTTTTATTTTATGGAAATTTCAAATGGTTTATTGGGTTACACAAAAGGTGAAAACCTGTTTGGTGTTGTTTTGTGTGTGTATTATTCCGAAATGGTATTTTTATATGGAAATTGTATTTTATTACATGTGGAACTTGATTGAACAAAAATAGGGAAACCCTGGTATCTAGGTGGTTGGACTAGGACTAGTATGCTAGTGATTTGGTAGTGGTATCATCATTGATTCACTTAATAAGTTTGATGATGAAAACACAAACTGAACATTGATTATGTTTGGGGAAAACATGGTCATTGGGGTTTCCCATCCTTGTATATTGTGCATGATATGTTTATTTACTATAGTTACTTTTACCCAGTGATATTATGTACATATGTCCCCACATCTAGCTAGTGCCAAGGGGTGATTCTGTGACTAGTGCTCATTAGCTATATTATACTCATCATTGGAATATGTGGAGTTTTATTTTAAAATTTAGTATAATGGGGGTTTAATTTAAAAGTGTGCATTATTTAATATTTCCTTCTTGAAATCTATCTTTATTTTAATTTTGCTCCTTTTAGAAATTTGGCTATCATATCTAATTTATTAAAACTCTTAGGATTTTAGTCTTAAAATGTTGGTGACATAGATATTTTTTTGGGTGGAGTCTTATTGGGATTAGTCTCACACTCTAATTATACATTTGGGTGTAATTAGACTTTATAATTTTTGACATATGTATGGGTAAGGTCTTTAGAGATGGATGTTCTGGGTGATAGCTTCTTTTTCAGGTGTGGTGTTATGGAGAATTTTTGGGGGTGATGTCCCCTTGTCCTGAGGTTGTTCATGAGTTGGAATTTATTCTCATTTTGATTTTTGTCCCTCTTGGGGTTCTATTTAAAACTGTGTTTATAAATTATCCATTTTATTGATGGATTTTTGGGATTAAATTTTCAGATTCCATTTATTTACTGATATTGGTTTTTTAATGACTGTAAACACAGGCAAATCATTCCCAAACCATAATTTTTTATACTCGTGAAATTCTGACAGCCCAATGGGGATAGGGAAAACCTATCATGACTTTCCATGAGCTAGTTCAGGTGTAGGTTTGGATGACGATAATATCGAGTTCATGAGATATATGGAGTCAAAATTTTATTAATGATGGAAAACATGTCATATAAATAAATAAATTTTCCTGCCAATGTAACAAGACCCAATAATGTAATGAGTTCGTATAGATAAATATATTAAACAATATGGAAATAATACAGGGGCTATACCATTCCCTCTAGAAGCTCCTTATTTTCAAGATCAACTGTCTTCCATGTCCCCATAACCCTTTCATGGATATATATACATGAATTATTGATACACATCAAAATTCCCCTACAGTATATTATAAAAAATAATTTTTATTCGACTAATTCTCCCACAGAATGTGTGAACATGTTTTAATTTATTGTTTCATTATAATAATAAAAGTGCATGAATGAAAAATAATATAATTTTTGGAACACATGTGCTAAATTATCCATAAATGAGCCCTAGTCAAACATACTTAGACATTATGGTGGAATAATATTCAAACAATGATATATGATAATTAAACAAGACACATCACCGGTGAATATGTAACTCGACATTCTCATGGAAATATATGAGTGCTCTACTCAGTATCCATAATTGATCATGTACTAGACTGATTCACATTATTAATAAATCATAATTCTTTATATAGATAAACAAGGATATCATGGTCCTATTATGTGTACAATTCCTTTTAAATCATCACAATATATCTGAACATTTTCCCTATAATTTATAATCAGGGAATTAGTGTCCACCAATTACTATTACCAAAGAAATAACACCAATTCATGGTTATTACACACATGAGAAAACCAGATAATAAGAAAAAATAGAATGAAATCAATAGAATATGATATAAAATAATAATAACTTGTGATCAACATCAATCATCAAAACATTAACACTTGAAATACTCACAGAGTCAAAAATTTAACAAAGTTTTAATAGGATAAACATATTTAATAAGCCACCACTATGCATGGTTAGCACGTTGTTCAATAAAACCAATAAATCAAGCGAAAATTATTATTGAAGTGAATAAAAATTTATATAAATTCCTATATTAATCTCATTGAATATGTACCAAAATTTTCATCAATGATCAAATATTAAATCACGTTCTGATATAATCGATGTCTAGATCTCCCATCAATGATATTTAACTCATATTCTAGTTCTACATGAATGAATTTTGGCAGAGATGGCTTGGGGATATTCTATGTCATAATTTGTGTTTCTATAACAATATACCTCATAGATATCTTTAATGGAATTTTTTTATGTTTGATTAAATATAGGATTCCAATTCACTTGATTATTTCCAAATTGATAGCCAATCACTAAATTATTGTCAATTATAGAAAAGAACCTTGTTTCTATGCAATGAACATAAATCTATTTTCAATCCATGAATATGAATGTTATTAATGTGGAGACTAAAATTTATATGTGTATAATGAAGATAGATTGGTGAAATAATACATGGAATCATCCATCGTTCATATGATTTTTAACTCCAGTGAATGAAGATTTCAATGACACAACAAATTTAACATCATTTAAAAAATTATCCATTAATTCCATATTAATTTTAATATGATTTGGTTGATTTAGAAGTGATATTTTGAATATTTGAATCATCTCATGTGAAAATAGATATATCAAGAGGAATTATAATTAATATAGGGACATACATCACATTCATCAATTCCAAAAAAAATCTCATATAGATTCACTATAATCACTTTTTGGAGTAGAGGGAATAATTTGGGAATGCTATGGGCGTCATGTAATTTGATATGGAATCCTATTCCATGAAGGATATATCAAAATGGACCCCAAGTTTTATTTTTGGAAAATATCAATTTTTTCATTTTATTCACACATGGTTTTGTAGAACCATGTTTCAAATAATGTTCCCCTTTCATGGCTTCATAAAATTTTGTAGGGTTTTTCCATATAGATTCAAAATCAATCACTAAAAATTCATGGAATTATACCTAATCCAATAAACCTGTGTAGTTTTGTGACTCCATGGCATAAACTGTGTGCAAAATTTTTTATCATATATAGATCATTCCTCATAGATATGTTAGAGAGGGATAAAAGATTCTAAAAAATGCTAAATAACTATAATCCACAAATTGATAGACATTTTAATGTTCCCTAGTTTTCTAAAGATTCATCATGGTTTGGAAATATTATTCCAAAATTTTGAACCATTTAAAATTCCCCTAAATCAATATTAATACCTTAAGAAACCCCCTCCCCTCCTATAAAGTATCCTAATCAACTAATTGGTAAAAAATATATTATTATAGGGTCTAAGTAACACATAATAGATATGTAAAATCACATTCTTATAAAAAATCCATTTTTTATTCAATGTTCGGGGTATAAATTTTTTTTAAAAAAATTAAATGGATAATTTATTTCATTCCTTTTTCCAAATATTACACAAAATCAATAATATCATCAAAGTTAGTAAAATGAAAACCTAATTATATATAATTTACAGATTTATTTTTTAAATACAAATATAGTTCTATAATAGGATTCCTAAACATCAATTTCAGAATCATATTCTAATAATTCCAAAATGAAATGATATATATGAAAACATTTTTTTAAAATATTCAAATAAAAATCATTCTCTTTTGAAAAAATTGAGAAATTACTCTTAAGATATTATGAAGATGATAAATCCAAATAATTAGTTTATTTAAAAAAATGGCATAAAATAGAAAAATTTTAATTTTAATTACAAGCATCTTTTATAGTGTTGTTTTTTACATAAACAATTTTTGGAATATTAACTATATTTGTATAATGTTACATGCTATTAATATATTAATATTTCTTTTTATTATTTAATAAGACAAAAAGGTTTATTTTAGATAAAATGATAATTTCTAAAAAACAATATTTATTACTATACTAGTACAAAATTGAAATATCAAATGTATATGAATTCATGAAACATATATAAATACAAATATTTAACTATACATTTATAGAATCAAAATTTCTTCTTATACAGACCCTAATGTTCATATAAGAAGTCCTAAGTATGATATATGCACTTCATATTGTTTTGGTTAGATGTTGAGCTAGCATAAAAATTATATAAATCACTATGATATTTAACCTCCCACATATATGGGGTTTATCAGACCATAAATACATGATTTTAGATTTTAATTGGAAAAGGGATAACCCTAGAAAATATAACACCCATTTGAGTTCAAAACAACATTCTTCATAAGTAATACATTGAGTTCTAGAGGACACTTGTAAAAGGACACATCCTTAAACATTACATAATCTAGTAAATTCCTTTATAATTCACTTCGTTACATTCCGAAAGAACATTTTGGTTTAATGATTTAGATAGTTAGGACATAATTCATACATATCAACCAACAATCCTACAATGTAAGTACAACTTAATAAAATATTTATTTTTTCATATTACATATATTTATAATACAACCATAAAATATTTTCACTAAATGTACTCATAACATTAATCTTGGCTTCTCATGTTCTCATACCAATCTATAAACCCTATGATATTTTTACAAATTGTGATGAGAATAAAAAGCATAGTATGGGATATAAAAATAATGAGAGAAACCATGAGTATATGAATACTTATAAACATATGAAATCATTTTCACAAATAAAAACTCCTCACCCATAAAGTATCATCTACATACTTTGTGTAACAAGAGATATCCATAAAACACAAGAAAAAAAGAAATAAATCATATATCTATGATCCGGAATTATTACATAATATTTTAACCCTTTTTGCAACCTTGTCAATTTTAACCCTCATTTATACCATACAATGTAGACATAACGACTTCCTTATGGTGTAACCATCGCAATTACACTATGAGTAACCATACCGCTGACCTCCAACATAAAAATACCCAATTAATTAGAGAGATATATAGGTCTCAACCTTCATAATATTTAATTCCCAAGAACCATATCATTATCATTAAACATGTAAACTTTTATAAAAACATTAATTTATAAATTTTGAAAAAATAGAAATTTAAAAGAGGATTTTTAAAGAGGAGACCCTTCAATATAGAATATAATGGAAACATAATTAATTAAAATAGAGGAATATGTGTATAAAATGTATATAAGCATAAAAAAATAAAAACCAAATAAATTATAAAAACAATCATAATACTATCTATTTACTAATGAATAATGTTAACCTGAATAATGAAAATTTGGTTAAAAATTCACTTACCTCAGGATCATCATTCTTAAAATGAGAGTAAACCTCACATATAATGGTAAAAAGAGTTTTATAAATATTTTAAATGAAAAATATTCATTTCTATAACACCTTATATGATCATTTCATTCATCATTACACAAATTTAGTAATAAAAAATTGTTATTTACATTGCTTCGGATGCGTTCTTTGTAAGGTTTCCATGGTCAGTTCATGTTGGATTTTCTTTTCAAATTGAATTGAAAATCCATAATTGGTATGAAATTGTATTAATTTGTTTATATAATATTAATTGATTCTATAAATATTTTTTTTCAGTTATTATGATGAATCATTAGATAAATCATTAATGATATTCGTTAATATCATTTTGGCAGTTCTTTAATAATCAAAAACTAGTTTGATTATATATTTTAATATCATGTATATATCAAAATTTTAGATCATATAAGAGGTTATATAATAATCTTTAAAGTATTTTTCAAACATTGAAAAGTTTTAATGACCATTTTTGAAGGAGGTAATGGTAATTGAAAACACATCACCAACGATGTCTATAATTCGACACATCAAGGTTGATATTATTATTTTCAAAAGAAAAGTGAGAGGAAAAGAAGTATGGTGATGAATTTTTCCATAAACCTGAAAAAAATTAAATTACATAAAATATTATTTTTTTTAAATTACACTTTTATAAGGATAGTTAAAGAGTGTATAAGAAAAGAAAAATAAGTGGAAATAAAATAAAAGAACATGAATGAGTATATTTACCTCTTGATCTCTTCTCCTTGAGATCCACCATAAGGACCTTAGTTTTGGACCATTTATTTGTTAATAAGGTCTTGGGAGTGGGGAAGTGTCATGGGGAGAGTATTGGTTAGAATATGGAAAAATCTAAAAGCTTGAGAGGTGTGAGGGGAAGAGTTGGTGAGCGGTGGTATTTAATGTGCCAGAGAAGAGGGTTTTTGGATTATTTTACACATTATTTTATTAATTTGACTTTTGATAATGAATTGTTTGACAATTATAAAAAAAATAATAAAATAATCAAGTGATATTTGAGATTATGGTTCATAACCCATTAATTATGTTAATAATATTGTATTTAACTTTTAATAAATATATATTATAAAATCTTATATTACAATATTCACAAAAAATTCACGTAATTCAGAAAAATCCCAAAAATTCACACATACAATTTTTGAACATGTAGAATAAAAAATGTACTCGATTTTATCAATATAATTTTCTAAATATGATACATTTAATTATTAAATAAAATAATAATTTATTCAAAATATAACAATTTTAAAACTATAACTGGTTTTGTAACACCTTGAAAAATTAGTCAAGGTCACATAAAATTGTCTTATAACCCTAAGATAATAAAAAATTAATGAATGATTATATTTAATGAAAATATTTTTTTAATAATTAAAATTTATTATAAAAATATTTATAACTTACAAAAATATCAACCCTTAATTTATCAATTCTAAAACATTTTGTTACTTATTTCATGATATAAATATTTCATTATTACTCATATAAGATACTTAAATTTCATTTTTACTCTAATAAGTGAGGTTACTATTCTATTGTACAAAATTCCTATTCCTAATGATCGTGTTACAATTTCTAAGGCCAAGTTTCTATTCCATTAGTAAAAATACATTATTGTCTAAAATATAAATTATTTAATTAGAAATTTCTAATGAAATTAGATATTTAAATCTAGAAGGAATAAAAATTATTTTATATGTACTCAGGTTGTTACATTCTCCCAACCTTCTGGAAATTATGTCCTAATTTTTATTTTCATATAAAATTAGTAAGGGTACATTTCCCTCTAAGCATTTTTATTTTATAACGTTTCTTCTTCAACCATTTGGGTTTTCACAAAACCTTAACATAGGGAATTAACTTATTCCACAATAATTTCTTTCTATGATCAATAAAATGAATATATTTCTCTTCATAAGAGTTTTTATCTTCTAGCTAAACTACATCACGCTCAAAACATGAGAAGAATATGGCATACACATTCTTCATATAGAAGCCTAAAAAAATTGTGCACCTGATATAATCATAGAGTAAAAGCTACTCAATAGAAAAGTTATCTAACATTATCTATGATTTCATAAGGCCTAATGAATTAGGGACAAATGTTTCCTTTGTTAACAAAATACATGACACATTTCAATTAAAGTATTTTAAAGAAAACATGATCACATATCTCCAAATAAAAGTATTTCCTCCTGTTATATGAAGACAATTTATGCATTATCTAATCTGGCCTCATGTCTTTTTGGATCATCCTTACTCTACCATCCACATCCTATACAAATCCTGGTCCTATAATATTCAATTCCTCAATTTCATCCAAAAAAATTGGAGTTCTACAATGTTTTCCATATAATGCCGGAGAATGTGCCATTGGTATACTAGAATGAAAATTGTTGTTATAATGAATCTCAATGAAAGAAATATTTTAAAACCAAATTCCTCGTTAATCCATTGAAAAAGATCAAATAATATTAATTAATTTCTGAATTTTTCTCTCAATTTGTCCATCAGATTGAGGATAAAATGATATTCTGAAATTTAAATCAGTTCCCAATGACTTATGAAGACCATTCCAAAAGATATAAGTGATCATGGGATCACGATTAGATACATTGGAAAGAGGAACTCCATGAAACATGAAAAATATCTAGGATACACTATAATGAAATGTGATCTAAATACATAGTATCATGAATTGGAAGGAAATGTGCAGATTTATTTAGTCTGCTATTAATAACCTAAATCACATTTTTACCTCTATAAATATTTGGTAGCCCCACAAAAAATTCAATGTATATATATCTGAATTTTCACTTTATAATTGAAAATAACTGAATCACCCCCTTTGGTATTTGGGTCTCTTCCTTAACATATTGACATTTCAAACATTTCATAGTAAAATATTCAATATCTCTTTCAATTATATCCCACTAGTAATTCCCCAGAAGGAATATGTACTTCATAGTACTAACAATATGAACATCAAATGGAGAACTATGATCTTCAAAGAACAATTATTTCTTTTGTTAGGAATAAAAAAGTAGGAATAATATATTCCAAAATCTAAAAATACAATATTTATCAACATTAAATTCTGTAAACATACCATTTTTCACAAATTAAACCTTTTTTATAACAAAACATATTCCTTATATGAGTTCATGATTCTTTCTGGTAGATATAACTATAAAGATACCTAAAAAAGATTAATTTCTTATAGAATCAAATTTGATGACAAAATTCATTAAATAATTAATAGATGGTTATTTTTTCAAACGTAACATGGTTAATGGTGCATGGTGTTTTCGACACAAGTTATCCACCAAATTTTTTTCTTTTCTATGATGGAATTTGATAATAAAATCATAATTCTTTTTCAATTAAAGAAATATTTTCTACATCATGTTTAATTTCATCGTAGTTAATATATACTTTGGTTTTTTATGGTTAGTATATATTTCACATTTGGATCCCTATAAATGATTCCTCTGAAGATTCAATTAAAAAACCATAGATTCTAATTCTAAATCCTGTGATTGATAATTAACCTCATGAGGTTTTATTAGTCTTGATGAATATGAAATTACCTGATCATTATGCATCATAACCCAATAACACTCCTTCAAAAAATAATCCATGTAGATAAAAAATAACGATTTCTATAATGAAGGGACAACACTAGAGCATTCACTAATCTTTTATTATGTTACTAAAAGTTATCATCACATTATTCTATCAAAATAAATTTAATCTCTTTTCATGTTATCTTTGTTAGAAGTTCATATAAATATGTACATTTCTTCATAAACCATCATTAATAACTTTCAAAATCAAGAAAATTATAAATCTATGTAACATATTTTGGCATTGTAAATTCATAAACCACTTTCTTTGGTAGGATCAAAATTTATTCAATTCTTATTTTCAATGATCCCATGAAAAGAAATATATGGAAACCAAATATTAAATTTTCTAAATTTTCCATATAACTTATATTATTTTAGAGTATACATGATAATCATTAAATTTTTTTCATGATTCCACAATTTTTTTGAAAAGACCAAAATAACATCAATAAAAACACCAAAAAACATGTCAAAATATATATATAATAATCAACTAATAAGAACCATGAATAAATTTGGGGAATTTTCTAAACCAAGGGACATGAAACCAAACCCATAATTACCAAATATTGTTCGAAAAGTTGTTTTCGGGATTTCATCCACCTTTACCTTCAGCTGATGTTACTCGAATATCAACTCAATAATAGAAAAATAATTATCCTAATGGAGCTGATAAAAAATCATTGATATGAGGAAAATGATTTTTTGTCATGACCCCCTTCCATCAAAGATGCCCCTCCTGAGCTGGAAATGGCGAAAGGGAGATAATGACACCCTGAGTCCCGCCTCCAGTTGGCCCCGGGGTGGCGACTAGCACCAAGGGTATGAGTTTTCACAAATATGGGAGGCATTACCCTTTTTAATAATTAAGATCGGGAAATAGGACAAGTCAACAACCAAAAAAAAGAACAAGTGTATAGAAATAACCCAAACCAATCCTACATGCATGTTTAAACAATTCTGTAACAAATTACAAGTATAAGAAATCTCAAAAGTACAATACCAAAAGAATCAAAAATACAGCAACTACAACAACTCCAACTGTCCCGACTAGTAGGGTCCCACACGGCCCTGGTAGTCCTACTAGAAACCTGAAAGTAAATGTAGGGTGAGAATACAAGTATACTCAGTAGGGAAACCAAAAGCTCTCGTGCACAGGTGGGGAGACATCCTAATGTCCGGTGAGAACAATAGAAGAAACCAACCTAACAAGGAAATATATCCACCCAACCTCACCATCCATGCTCACCAAAAACACATAACAACAGGTAGTAGTATATAAGAACAAGAGTATTGGGTACCCCACACAATTTTCCCACTAGTTAGTTGCTCTTTCCAACGGTGAATGTCCTGACGCTACCACACACTTCCCGCCCGCACACACCTGGGCCTCAAGAACCACATATCCCGCCCTTACACACCAGGGCCTCACAACTACATATCCTGCCCACACACACCTGGGCCTCACAACCACATATCTTGACCGCACACACCTGGGACCCACAAACCACAAATCCCTCCTGCACACACCTGGGCCCCACAAACCACATATCCCACCTGCACACACCTGGGCCCCACAAACCACAATCACATCCCCGCCCGAACACACCTGGGCCTCATCCCGAAGATTCTTGGGAACACTAAACCTGCCCAAAGAGTCTTGGGATAAAACCACCCCAATCGAAACCTAACCGAAGAGTCTTGGGTGTAAGGTCACCCCAAGCCATCACATCCTATGGAAGAAGGAGTAGGAAGGAGCTAGTAACTAAGGGGAAAATAGCCTCTCCCGTGAAATGGGAGTGTTCGGCACTAAGTTCTCAACATGGGTGGGGTGTGACAAAACACAAAGATACAGATATATATATGTATACTAAACACACAACCCAAACTATGGCTTCTAAACAGAGAAACTGAGCACGTTCCTCGGCACTGCTACTAAGAAGCATGTATACAACAAACAACCCCAACCCCATTTAGGTTTTTATGTTTCATCAGTTATAGTTTATTAGTTCCTTCACTACTGAGAAACTATCAAACCAGATCAAGTGTTTTGTAGAACAAAATCCCTTCCAACCACAAATCAAGTTAGATAAAACACTAGCAACACATCCCAACATTTTATCATCAAACAAACCCCATTGATTGTTCTTGCGTTCGTTATCATTCCACACATTTCATTTATCAACTTTCCACTTTCTTTTAAAAACAAAACCCATTACTATAGATCTATGGCCACTATAACCACATCTCAACCACCGTATCACAAAACAAGGCTTGTGTCACATCATCTCCCCTTTAATACCATCATTTACCGCAGACCTTCTGCCCATTCTATCTGTAACAACCCAGGATTCACCCCCCCCCCACACCCCCTTCACACACCATGTAACTAATCCAACACCCACATGTTCATTATTCCATTTTGTTCAACAGGGGTGATCACACAAGGGTTCTAGATTTTAATCAGCCAGGTTTACGCAATTAACCAATTTCCACATTCCACAAAGTTTCCATCCACAAAACTGTCTAGAAAGATAGGGAAACATTTAATTTCGCAAGAAAAGGCCCCCAACGACAGTGATTTTCAGTAGGCATAAGCCTATTCAATTCACAACATAACAATAGGATAAACAAAGATAAAAAACTTCCCCATCATCGTTTTTTAACAAGTTATTATATTTCTTTTTTGGTTTAACCATATATCCCAAAAACAAGAGGATACCCACCACGCATGATGCACAAAAGAGAGAGACAATGTTAATATACTTACCTCAATAGGTTCTGATCACAACGCTCTCCCAAATCATCTTTAGAAGACGTACGTCAGCGTCCATCGCTTCTGTTAAACCCGGAGAAACCTCCTCAGGTGGAATCTGGGAAGGAAAGGCCAAAAGGAAAACAACAGATCCAAGCTCAGAAGTTCCGCCTTGTCATTACGATCTCGTAGCCACTGACGGATCGTAAATCAGATCTCAGAAGAAGAAGTTATGGAGGAAAGGAGCCTTTGAGTCTCTCAAGAGAGCTCTGCTTGAAGGAGAGGGGAGGAGAGGAGTGATTGGAAAAGTAGGAGAGGCCCCCTCCTTTTATAGGAGAGAAAAACTATAGTACATGACGTGTACTTTCTAGTACACGGCGAGTACTCGGCCATTTCACACGGTCTTCATGTGGCTTCCAACATGACATTCAACGAGGCACACAGTCGTTGACTAGTCAACACATAGTTTGAGGGTAACGTGTACGTGGGGAGGAACTACACAACATGTATTATGGACTACACAGCGTGTACTCATTTATTTCATGAGGAAAGGACATGACCTCAACACGACACACGACAGTTGACTGGTCAACACACGGTTTGAGGGTAACGCGTATGCGGGGAGGAACTACACGTCATGTAGTATGGGCTACACGGCGTGTACTCATTTATTTCACACGGAAAAGACATGGATTCAACACGGGGTATATCTGGAAAGGTGGTACACGGCGTGTACTCACACTACACGGCGTGTAGTTACAAAATTCTGAAAAGTGTGGGAAAAGTCTATTCTAACCTTCAGAACACATCATGACCCTCTTTTCGACAAAGGAATGGGCCGGAGGGGTCCGGGACATTACATCAGATATCTCTTAAAACATTTTCATCCCCGAGAATTCAGAAACGAACCCAGAGGAACCCAACAAGATACCTCTTAGGGATCTCATTATAACAGGAACCCAACCAACAACCCTAATCATATGTGTTAGAAATTCCCTCTCCTATGTCAAGATATTATCCTCTTTAAGAGGCACTGACTTGCCTGCATGGGTTTAATCGCATATGAATTAATGTGTCTCGATTAAGAATCATGTTTTTCCCTTCCCCACTTATCCGGACACATTACACACTTCCAGAGAAAAATAAAACAAAATGCCTCACAAAAAACAAGACATGCATTCTATATATCAAAGGTACAAAGCATAACATCAAAACAAGCTCAGAAGAACGTCATGAACCTTCTCTTTACGATCCTCGATTCTGACTGGTCGTTCCTCAAAGGACGCGTCGTCCCCCATATCTAACTCTCCCCTGTCTATAACATGAGAGTCATCGTGTAAGTACCGACAAAGCTGGGAGATGTGGAAGACGTCATGAACCTTCTCCAACTGAGGCGGTAGGGCCAGCTGATATGCCACCTCGCTGACTCGCCTTATCACCTCGAAAGTTCCGATGAACATAGGGGAGAGCTTACTCCCCTTCCCAAACCTCTTCTGCCCCCCTCAAGGGGAAAACTTCAAGAACACATGATCTCTCAACTCTAACTCCAAGGGCCTCCTCCGATGATCAACATAAGACTTCTGTCGGTCCTGAGCCGCTTTCATCCTCTCAAGCACAAGCTGGTATTTCTCTGTGGTGCTCTGTACCACCTCTGGCCCAAGAGAACTTGTCTCTCCAACCACTTCCCAAAAAATGGGTCAATGACACGGTCTGCCATACAAAGCCTCAAACGACGCCATGCCAATAGTAGAGTGCAACCTGCTATTGTAGGAAAACTCTACTAAAGGAAAGTGTTGCACCCATGATCCCCCAAAATCAAGAACGCATGATCGCAGCATGTCCTCCAATGTCTGGATAGTCCACTCTGTCTGCCCATCGGTTTCGGGGTGGAAAGCAGTGCTAAGGCGTAGCTGGGTGCCAAAAGTAAGCTGTAACCCCTAACAAACTCGTGAGGTGAACCGAGTATCCCGATCTGAGATGATAGTCTTCAGAAATTCCATGTAAATGCACCACCTCTTCTAGGTACCTCTGTGATAAGGTACTCACCGGGCCCTACTCCTTAATTGCTAATAAGTGAGATGATTTCGTCAGTCGATCCACCACTACCCAGAAAGCATCATAACCA
Organism: Viscum album; assembly: GCA_963277665.1. NCBI lineage: Eukaryota > Viridiplantae > Streptophyta > Magnoliopsida > Santalales > Viscaceae > Viscum > Viscum album. The sequence goes on from OY728133.1 coordinate 1,278,957,982, forward strand.
CCCTGAGCACTGGGTAGTCTTATGACGAATTCCATTGAGATGTCATCCCATTTCCACTCGGGGATATCCAAGGGATGCAACAAACCACTGGAAACATGGTGTTCAGCCTTTACTTGCTGACACACTAGGAACATAGCCACGAACTCCGCCACTGCCCCTTTCACCCCGGACCACCAAAACTATTCCCTCAGGCCTTGGTACATTTTTTAATCTCCCGGATTCCCCGAAAAGGCTGAGCTATGGAACTCACGGATAACTACCTCACGCATCACCTCCAGAACAAACAACCTTCCATAAAAGAGAATCCGATGTCGGCTGTCCTTTGATCTTCCTTCTGGAGCGTTTCCCTAATCGATACGATCCTGCATTACTTCCACCTCGGAGTCTCCCCACTGAGACTCTTCCACCTGCTACAGCAAGGAGGACTGCATCGTCATCTGAAACAAACATCCTCTAACACCTTCTACCCTTGCATCCAAGTGCAAGGTAGCCAACTCTCCCATATATTTCCAATCATTAGCAGATTCCCGAACCACTTCCTTATGTGAATTCCTACTCCGGGCATCAGCCACAACGTTACCCTAACCTTTAGTGTAAGATATCTCGAATTCATAGCCTTGGAGAAACTCGACCCATCTTTGTTGCAGTAAGTTCTGGTCACGCTAAGAGAAGATATAACATAATCTCTTGTGATATAAGAAGACAACAAGGCGCTACCCAAAAAGGTAATGTCACGACAACTTCAGTGCGAACACCACTATTGCAAGCTCTAGGTCATGGGTGGCATAGTTACACTCGTAAGGGCGTAACTGCCTAGAACCATAACAGATCACCCCCTTCTTCTGCATCAGTAAGCACCCCAAACCAAAGCCAAAAGCATCACAAAACAGCTCATACAACAACCCTTCCTCTGGAAACATGAGTACTGCAGCACTGACCAACTTCTCCTTCAGGTAGTCGAAAGCTTCCTGGCACTTCTCGCTCTATAGGAAGACCTGGTTCTTCCTAGTCAAAGCTGTTAATAGAGAAACAACTCAAGAGAAGTCTGAAACTAACCTCCGATAATAGCCTTCAACCCTAGGAAACTATGAAATTTGGCCATTCTCTTGGGTGCTGCCCAAGAAACAACTGCCTCCACCTTCGACGGGTCCACTGACACTCCATTCTGAGACACCACGTTCCCAAGGAAGTGTACTTCTTGCATCAAGAACTTACACTTTGACAATTTCCCATAAAGCTGGTGGTGTCGAAGGACTTCCAAGACTACCCTGAGATGCTCAACATGCTCTTCCTATGATCTTCATTAGATCAGGATGTCATCGATAAACAAAATGATGAACTAGTCCATAAACTCTCAGAAGACAATGTTCATAAGTCCCATGAACACAAATGGTATTTTCGTAACTCCAAACGACATCACTACAAACTCAAAGTGTCCATACCTTCACCTGAAAGCTGTCTTCGAGATTTCACTGTACTTTACCCTCAGCTGATGATATCCAGATTGCAGATCAATTTTAGAAAACCAACCTACTCCCCTCATCTTGTCGAAGAGATCATCTATCCTTGAAAGGGGGTAAAGGTTCTTGACCGTTACCTTATTCAACATTCGGTATTATATACATAGTCTGAGACCACCATCTGCCTTCTTCACGAACAAAACTAGTGCACCCCATGGCGACACACTGGGTCGAACAAAACCCTTATCCATCAGATCGTCAATTTGAATCCGCAACTCCCGCAACACGGAAGGTGCCATCCATGTCACGACCCGTCCTCGGGGCCCATGCCGTGACTACCCCGAGCCTGCCTTCCATTGGCCAGGGGCTGGTGACTATCACCAAAGGCATAAGTCCTGATAACTGGGAAGGCATTGCCTTTATAAATGTAACAAAACACCACAGAGTACAAGTGGAAGAAAAACCCTAAGTACAAAGGAAGTGCTGAAAAGTAAATGGGCCAGAATAAAAACCCAACAGAAAGTACAACTACAACTGAAAGGAAGTACAACGGAAAAGACAAACAGCTGGAAGAAAGGAAGCAGCTCTTGGGTCGTCCTCCTCGGATCCTACCTGAAGGGTAGGTACAGATAGGGCAACTCCTGGATCATCCACCACAGATCCTACCTGAAAGGTAGGTACAGATAGCCTCCATAACGCTCTCTCCCGTCAACCTCCCGAGTGTTGTCTTGCCGTGAAGTCCACCTCTGGGTACCGTCCAGTCCTCGAACACTCGGCTTCTACCTGCGCTTCCCGTCGCCTGCAACCAACACAATGAGGTTCGGGCATAGCCCGTGCAGGGGTGAGTATAACGATACTCAGTAGGGACCCCGAGACCCTCAAGGTCTCACTAAAACCAACAAGGATAACCATAAGAAGATCTCAACAGATAACCTCTACATATGTATATGCCCATACATATACCTAATTTATCAAATAACCCACTCAATCATGAGGAAACAGAAAGATTATGAAATCAACGGATAACCACTACCCTGGTATATGCCCATACATATACCTAAGTTATCAAGTGACCCATCTCAATCATGAGGAAAACACAAAGGTCATAGACTCAGCTCAAACCAGGATTTTCATGATCAAAACCGTAACTTCTGATGAGTTCGTCTCTGGAGTGTACAGTGATCCTGTCACAACTTCGAGGTACTGCTCACTAACCTAAGACTGCTGAGGCACTCCTCCTATCGAGTACCGCGGGTCTACCACCTCACACAGTAGTGCTCCTCCGCCATGGGTCTGCCACCTCACACAGTAGTGCTCCCCCTCATAGCCTACAGAGGTACTCCTCCTGTCGAGTACCGCGGGTTTGCCACCTCACACAGTAGTGCTCCTCCACCATGGGTCTTCCACCTCACAAAGTAGTGCTCCCCACTAGGCTATGCTAGTCACTCTAAATCAAATCGGACAAGAAGTCATCAGGTCACAGCCAGCTACATGGTCTTCGTACTCCGTACGCTCGTCTCCGGGAGGGTCTACTCCACGAGCTACAGGTCGATACTCCAAGTATCACAAGTCCCACGAAGAAGTATCTCAAAGGACTGCCTCATCATAGGGGTCTCAACGCAATATACGACGCGTCAATCGGACGCCCGGTCTGTGAGTTATTAGCATTTTCGTCCCAGGGGCCCGGTTGGTTTCATGTGAAAACCAACCCGACCGTATCTCAACTATACCCCGAACTCTCATAGTGTATACTCATAGGGACTGTTTCTCAACGTGATCCCCAACGCCGCTGACGGTTCGTCAAACGGACGCCCGATCAAAAAGATATCAGCTTTTCTGTTCCAGGGGCCCGGTTGGATTTCGGGTACCATCCAACCCAGTCATACTCCAACTACATCCAAAACTCAGGCAATGTATGCCAAAAGTTCCGTCTCATCAAATGGAATTCAACGAGACAGACAGCACGTCAATCAGATGCCCGGTCTGTGAGTTATTGGCTTTTTTCGTTCGAGGGGCCCGGTTGGTTTCATGAGCGAACCAACCCTACCACACTCCGATGGCGTCCAAACCTCGAGCGTAGTAAACCAAAAGTTCCACCTCATCAAGAGGAAACCAACAAAGTTGATGGCACGTCAATCGGATGTCCAAAACTCAAGATATAAGCGTTTCCGCTCCGAGGGCCCGGTTGGTTCTGTATCCGAACCAACCCGGCCGAACCCAAAGTTTTACAAAACCTTTAGTGTAATATATAAAAACGACCGTCTCATCTCAAGGATCGTGTCGCCGCTGACGGTGCATTGATCAGAGGTCTGCAGCCCATGTTATGGGCAAAAGACCGTAGACAGTCCGAAATGGGGGTCTGGGCTCGGCCCGGCCCGGCCCAACCCCCCCTGGGTCGACCGAACCGGGTCGACCCGAACCGGGTCGACCTGAACCGGGTCCGGGTCTGGCCCAGCTGGGCGTGGCCCAGCCCGGCCTGGGCGGCCGGCTGGCCTCACGCTGGCGCGACGCGACCGGTGCGTGGGGTTACAAACCCCCCTGATTGTCAACCTGGCGCGGCTTAAAGTCGTGCCGCCTCAAACCCGGAATGGCCCGGCCGTTCCGGTTCACGTCCCACCACCGCGGCTCAGCCGCGATGGTTTGCTCCGGCAGCGTGCCGCCGCCGCCTTCTGCGGACCACCGGACGCGCTCTAGTGGTCCGTTTCGCCTGCCGCCTTCGCCAACAGTCCTCCAGGGACCCGATCTTTACTGCGAAGGAATTCAAATGCCATTTCGGCCCGATTCGTCGACGCCCGTCGATCCTCATGTAAAATAACAAATTGTGCCGTCTTCGTGGTTTTCCGACGCGGTGCGACGGCGTCGCGCTTCTTCATCATGATTCTATAAATTCCCACACGGAGCGACGACACTTTGTCACTTCCATTTCAAGCCATGTAGATAACCATCAAAAAAAAAGGGGAGGAGGTTCGGCCATGTTTGTGCGGTCTGACCTCCTCCATTATTTTGATAACAGTAGGCCGTCAATATCGAAGAACGTCAAAAATTATTCACAACATAAAAACCAAACCCCTACCTTGCAAAGACGTTACACGTCGTCGAACCGCAGAAGAGAAAAGCGTTGCGATGATCGGACATCGCGGAAGATCGGTGCCGATTCTGTTGATGTCAGAGAGTGAGTCGTCATCAAAGGTGATGTTCCCCGCGGTGGGGCCTCCTCCCATGACTCAGAGGAAGAAGGGGAGAAGGCCCTTCATCAGTGATTGCCCGATGAAGAATGCAGCAACTTGCTTCCTTCGACGTGGAGAGAAGGTGCAAGATGAGATGGCGTTCTTCGTCAAAACTTCGGTGTTCTTCACGTTCTTCAACAAAGGAGATGAAGCGTTCTTCTTTAGAGGAGGAAGTTCATCAAAACTCAAATGCTCTCTTCCCTTCCTCTTAACACAACCATTCTAACCAAAATAAAATAAGGCTCCACCCTATTTTATTTACCCAAGCCATGCATTCAAAATTATAAAATTCAAAACCAACAAACTTAATTAATTGATCTTGATTTGTCAAATTAATTAATGTTTAGGTGGCATGAATTAAAGAAGAGAGAGGGGGAGGTGAGTGGTCTCACATTAAAGGGGGGGGGGGGTTAAACAAGTTAAGAAAAGTTACCAATTAATGAGAGGAGAGGTTTAAGGGAGTTTAGGGAAGGTGAAAGGGGTGGGGTTAGTGTGGGCCCCACCTCACCTTTAATCCTCTCATGGGAAGTTGGGTGGTTACCCAAACTTCCACTCAATGGATAAACCACTTAAAAGAAATAAAAATTGTAACTCAATTTTTATTTTATCTTCCACAAATTTTTAACAACTCTTCTCGTGAAAATGAAACTCTGAAAAATATCTTCTTAAGCAATTACCGGTGCTTCGAATCCATCAGTTCCCTCAGAAGTCGATTCTGAGCATTGGTTCAAAATTTAGAAAAACCCGCTCATTCGTTCACTGAACGTACCCGAGCTAAGATTCGGAAAATAATTCCGGGCACACCAGGCCTTGGAATCAGGCGCCTTCAGAAACCGCGTTCCTGTAAAATAACAAAGAAAATTAAGATAAAATTTCCCTTGAATTTTACAGGTCTTTACATTACTCCCAACTCAAGGCTTTACGTCCCCGTAAAGCTTTAACACTAACTAGGGATACAAAAGCAGTATTGAGCACGTATCTGAGGTACGTGGATGATTTCATGCACTCGGTGCAACTAAGGTGGAAAGGTCAAGCGATAAACCACTTCGCCTACCCCGCTAAGGACCTTAAAGGGTCCGATGAAGCGCCGAAATAGCTTGCCACCTCAGCCAAATCTCCGTAATTCCACGTCAAGGTGATACCCATAAGAAAACATGGCCGCCATCCTCGAACTCTAGTGGTCTCTGCCTCTTGTCAGCATAAGGATTCTGTCGGCCCTGAGCTGTCCTCATCCTCTCTTGGATGACCTGGACCTACTCTGTCGTGGTGTGGACCATCTCTGGTCCCACACGAGCTACTATGATTTCTTCTTTGCTGATATGAGAAATCTAGTCTCATCCCCTGGATGAACCATGTTCTTTGCCTAATACAGTCAATCCGGACATGAATTATGTATTCGTGCCATGGAAGACGTCGTAAGGCCTCGACGTTACTACCAAGATATCCAATCATCACTCTCACCTCTAAGGGTCGAGTCACACTGTTGGCATTAGCGTGAGGTAACTGGGTCTCCTCCAGTAGGAATCTCGAAAGTGAGGGTCAAGTCAACAGTTTAAACCAGAACCTCTTAGTAAACAAAATGGAAGGAATCAAATGTCACAAAGCTAAGTGTCTTTATATTATTACAGCTCATAGTACAAAGACACAAATGTAACAACAACATGGAACTAGAAGTACGAAGAACAAAAGGAAACCACTAGTTCCACTCCTATCCACTTGCTTCCAGAGCTCCGTAGTCGTATGCTTCTCCTGCCTGAAGCTGAGCTCTCCCTTTTCTACCAGTTCCCTACAGTCGGGGTGGATCTCCTGGTGGTGGTGGTGGCAACACCTCGAAGAATCATCCATCTCCAGCTGCACGACCACCTCTTAGCGGTCCGCCTCGATCGAACCTTTGCCTATGCCTGGGAGGTTCTTCATTTAATTGTTGGCCATCTGCATGGAGGGTCGGACAGTCATGTGCCATGTGACCAATCCCGCCACAAGAGTAACACTGCATGGAAGGTCTGGATCTGTCATTCCCCTTGGTGCCTCGCACTACCGACCCTGAGTCACGCGGTCGACCACCTATAGGTTTGGTCCTCTTGGACCTCTGCATCATCTGTCTACTTCCTGCTACAGAAGACTCTACCGCATGCTGGCTTGTGGTGGGTCCTGCTACTGGAGACTGCTCAGCAAGGAAACTCTCCACTAAGAGGGCTCACTCCAACACCCATTTTGCCTCAGAATGCTGTGAGAAACAACAGAAGCTCTAATCTCTCGCCTGAGCCCCTGCACGAAGGTTCAGGCCCTGAAGAATAGGTCTCGTACCATATCAGTGGAGTAGCATGAGAGGTCTGTGAACCTTGCTGAGTACTACGCCACCGTCATGCTACCCTGCTGCAGATGCAGCAGCTCCTGTATACGCACCGCTCGAAGGGTGGCTGGTACAAACTCTGCCCAGAACAGGCTCTCAAAATCTGCCCATAGAAGTGTTGCCTCATCATGCATCTGGAGCATCGGGCTTCACCATCTGCCTGCTGCTTCCTAAAGAAGGATGGAAGCAGGGATCACCATGAATTCTACTAGCATCCCCACTAGCCTGAAGACTCTCACCACAGCCTCCAGCCAATCCTCAGCCACATGCGGGTCCGTCTCTCCCCCGAACCTGGGTGGCCTCTGGCACAGGAACTCATGCAGTGCGCTCAAGCGACGTGAACCCTCTGCTGCTGGGGCTGGTGGCATCGGTGGCCCAATGGGTATTAGTACCGCTGGTTCCTCCGCTGGTGCCTCAACAGGGATAGGGCCCTGTACTGAGGCCACGTCGCTCGACGGGCTATCAGTACGAACAACACTCGGGGCTCTAGCTGGTCATCCGCGGGGAGGCATCCTGAAAAAAAAAACATGACACGGTCAAACGATTTATACCTGGTGATATGACCTGGTTTGAGCTGACTTTTAAAACTTTTGGAAACACACACGCAATCCGTGTTTTCATGCATGAAGTCGTAAATCAGTTGTCAGGGTCCTGGTGTATGGATACGTCGGCCGCCCGCACCAACACTGGACTCCCTGAACAAAAAACCACACTCGGTACTCTTAAAATTTTCTCTTCACAGAAATAAAATATTAGAGTTATTAGTTCTGTGGTAGAACAAACTCCTCTGATACCAATTTGTCACGAACAGTCCTCGGGGCCTGTGCCGTGACTACCCCAAGCCCGCCTTCCATGGGCCAGGTGCTGGCGACTAGCACCAAAGGCGTAAATCCAAATAACTGGGAAGGCATTTCCTTAATAAAAGTAACAAAACACCACAGAGTACAATCGGAAGAAAAACACTAAGTACAAAGAAAGTTATGAAAAGTAAATGGGCCAGAATACAAACCCAACTGAAAGTACAACTACAACTGAAAGGAAGTACAACGGAAAAGAAAAAGAGGTGGAAGAAAGGAAGCATCCCCTGGGTCGTCCTCCTCGGATCCTACCTGAAGAGTAGGTATAGATAGCGTAGATCCTGTATCGTCCACCATGGATCCTACCTGAAGGGTAGGTACAGATAGCCTCCACAATGCTCTCGCCCGTCAACCTCCTGAGTGTTGTCTTACCGTGAAGTCCATCTCCGGGTACCGTCCAGTCCTCAAACACTCGTCTTCTACCAGTGCTGCCCGTCGTCTTCAACCAACACAACGAGGTGCGGGCATAGCCCGTGCAGGGGTGAGTATAAAGATACTCAGTAGGGACCCCGAGACCCTCAAGGTCTCACTAAAACCAACAAGGATAACCACAAGAAGATCTCAACAGATAACCTCTACTTAGGTATATTCCCATACATATACCTAATTTATCATGTAACCCATCTCAATCATGAGGAAACACAAAGATTATGAAATCAACGGATAACCACTACCCTGGTATATGCCCATACATATACCTAAGTTATCAAGTGACCCATCTCAATCATGAGGAAAACACAAAGGTCATAGACTCAGCTCAAACTAGGATTTTCATTATCTAAACTGTAACTGCTGATGAGTCCGTCTCTGGAGTGTACAGGGATCCTGTCACAACTCCGAAGTACTGCTCACTAACCTAAGACTGTTGAGGTACTCCTCTTGTCGATTACCACGGGTCTGCCACCTCACACAGTAGTACTCCTCTGCCATGGGTCTGCCACGTCACACAGTAGTACTCCCCCTCAAAGCCTATAGAGGTACTCCTCATGTTGAGTACCACGGGTCTACCACCTCACACAGTAGTGCTCCTCCGCCATGGGTCTGCCACCTCACAAGGTAGTGCTCCCCACTAGGCTATGCTAGTCACTCCGAATCGAATTGGACAAGCAGTCATCAGGTCACAGCTAGCTAAACGGTCTCCGTACTCCATACACTCGTCTCTGGGAGGGGCCGCTCCATAAGCTACAGGTCGATACTCCAAGTATCAGAAGTCCCACGAAGAAGTATCTCAAAGGACTGCCTCGTCATTGGGATCTCAATGCAATAGACGGCGCGTCAATCGGATGCCCGGTCTATGAGTTATTAGCCTTTTCGTCCCAGGGGCCCGGTTGGTTTCGTGTGCAAACCAACCCGGCCCTATCTCAACTGTACCCCGAACTCTCATTGGGTATACTCATAGGGACCGTTTCTCAACGTGATCACAAACACTACTGATGGTTCGTCAAACGGACGTCCGGTCTGAAAGATATCAGCTTTTCCATTCCAGGGGCCCGGTTGGATTTCGGGTACAATCCAACCCGACCATACTCCAACTGCGTCCAAAACTCAGGCAAAGTATGCCAAAAGTTCTGTCTCATCAAAAGGAATTAATGAGACAGACGGCGCATCAATCGGATGCCCGATCTGTGAGTTATTGGCTTTTTTGTTCCAGGGGCCCGATTGGTTTCGTGTGAAAACCAACCCGACCACATTCCGACGACATCCAAACCTTGAACAGAGTAAGAAAAAAGGTCTGCCTCATCAAGAGGAAACCAACAAAGTCGACGGCACGTCAATCGGACGTCCAGAACTCAAGATATAAGCATTTCCGCTTCGAGGGCCCGGTTGGTTTCGTATCCAAACCAACCTGGCTGAACCAAAAGTTCTCCGAAACCTTGAGTGTAATATATAGAAACGACCGCCTCATTCCAAGGATTGTGTTTCCACTGACGGTGCGTCGATCGGAGGTCCGCAGCCCATGTTATGAGAAAAAAACCATAGACAGTCCGAAATGGGGGTCTGGGCCCGGCCCGGCCCGACCCAACCACCCCCCCAAGTCGGCCGAACCGGGCCGACCCGTACTGGGTCCGGGTCCGGCCCAGCTGGGCGTGGCACGATGGGTGTGGGGGGTTACAACCCCCCCGGTTGTCAACCTGGCGCGGCTTAAAGCCGCGCCGCCTAAAACCTGAAACGGCCCTGCCGTTCCGGTTCACGTCCCACCGTCGCGGCGGTTTGCTGCGGCGGCGCGCCGCCGCCGCCGCCGCCTTCTGCGGGCCACCGGATGCGCTCTGGTGGTCCGTTTTGCCTGCCTCCTCCAACAGTCCTCTCGGGACCCGAAATTTACTGCGAAGGAATTCAAACGCCATTTCGGACCGATTCGTCGTCGCCCGTCGATCCACACGTCAAATAACAAATCGCGCCGTCTTCGTGGTTTTCCGACGTGGCACGACGACGTCACGCTTCTTCGTTGTGATTCTCTAAATCCCATCATGGAGCGACGACACTGCATCACTTCCATTTCAAGCCACGTAGATAACCATCAAAATAAAAAGGGGAGGAGGTTCGGTCATGTTTGTGCGGTCTGACTTCCTCCGTTGTTTTGATAACAGTTGGCCGTTAATATCGAAGAACGTCAAAAATTATTCACGACATAAAAAACAAACCCCTACCTTGCAAAGACGTTACATGTCGTCGATCCGCGGAAGAGGAAATCTTCGCGATGATCAGATGTCGTGGAAGATCGGTGCCGATTTCGTTAACGTCGGAGAGTGAGTCATCGTCAAAGGTGACGTTCCCCGCGGTGGGGTCTCCTCCCTTGACACGGAGGAAGAAGAGGAGAAGGCACATCGTTGGTGATCGCCCGATGAAGAATGCGGCATCTCGCTTCCTTCGACGTGGAGAGAATGTGCATGATGAGACGGAATTCTTCGTCAAAACTTTGGAGTTCTTCACGTTCTTCAACAAAGGAGGTGATGCTTTCTTATTCGGAGGAGGAAGTTCTTCAAAACTCAAATGCTCTCTTCCCTTCCTCTTAACACAACAATTCTAACCAAAATAAAATAGGGCTCCACCTTATTTTATTTACCCAAGACATGCATTCAAAATTACAAAATTCAAAACCAAAAAAATTAATTAATTGATCTTGAGTTGTCAAATTAATCAATGTGTAGGCGGCATGAATTAAAGCAGAGAGAGGGGGAGGTGAGTGGTCTCACATTAAAAGGGGGGGGGGGGTTAAACATGTTAAGAAAAGATACCAATTAATGAGAGGAGAGGTTTAAGGGAGTTTAGGGAAGGTGAAAGGGGTGGGGTTTGTGTGGGGCCCACCTTACCTTTAATCCTCTCATGGGAAGTTGGGTGGTTACCCCAACTTCCACTCAATGGATAAACCACTTCATAGAAATAAAAATTTTAACTCAATTTTTATTTAATCTTCCACAAATTTTTAACAACTCCTCCCATGAAAACCCAACTCCGAAAAAGATCGTACTAAGAAATTATCGGCGCTGCGAATCCATCGGTGCCCTCAGAAGCTGATTACGAGCACTGGTTCAAAAGTTAGAAAAACCCACTCTTTCATTCACTGAATGTACCCGAGCTAAACTTTGGAAAATAATTCCGGGCACACCGGGCCTCGAATTCAGGCGCCGTCAGAAACTGCGTTCTTGTAAAATTACAAATCAAATTAAGAAAAAATTTCCCTTGAATTTTAAGGGTCTTTACAATCCGATTAGGGCCCATAAAAATCGGAAGGGCACCAGGCTGTATGTCTATCGTGAACTCAACGTCACATCGGGGGGGGGGGAGGGGGTAGAGTCAAACCCTCCTCAGGAAAAACTTAGAGAAACTCCCCAACAACCTCTGTAACATCCATCATCTCTGTATCGGCTAGAACCACTGATAACCCGCCTAACAAGGAAAGGAGAGGCTTCACTTGCCGGCTTCCCACCTGATAGCTCCTCTCGCCAACAAAACCTACACGCTGCCCATCCACATCGGAGAACACGACTCTTCTTCAAATGAAGTTGATAACGACACTAACTATAAATAGCCAGTTGATGCCTAGGATGAAATTGTAGGGTTGCATCTGTAGCAAAATAAGGTCCCCACTAGATCGATGTGGTCCCAACGTTAGCCCACATCCCCGACAAACACAAGATATGTTGGTCTGACCTCCAACTGGTGTACTTAGAACCAGGGGTACAAAAAGTATCTCTACGTCTTGACCCAAGGCATGGGCTAGACCGGGTGCAACAAAGGAGTGAGAAGCTCCTGAATCGAACAAAGCATAAACAAGAGTGCTGAACAAACAAATCGTACCTTGCACCACCTCTAGTCCTGCTGGAGATGCCAACTCTACTTTGTGCAACTGTCCACGCCCAACTCCTCTTCATCTATGATGTCAAACACCTACCCGACCACGCCCTGGTCGAGGTCCCTGAGGAGCACCCCGAGGTCGGCCTCCTCCTACAAAGTCTGCCCTTAGACGAGCAGGGTCCTGCTTATGCAGGAAGGGCCTCGCCGGAAACTGGAGCTACTGAGGCAGGTGTTGAACCTGCCCACCTCCACCATACTGAGCTCGTGTCAGGCACTGACTCTGAATGTTCCTGAAACCTCCACAAGAGAAACACTTCAGTCCTGGGCTCATGAAAAAGGGAAAAGGACCCGAAGATCTGAACTATAACTGCTGGGGCCTGCTTCCTACTAGCATGAATCTAGAAGGTCCCGTTGCAGGAGACCTGCTGCTGACGGCCTTCCCTTTTAATGAACCCAGCTGGATCCCCTCTCATCGGGCACCTCCTTGCATGTGCATTCTCTCTACAACCTCTGCCTTCTTCTATACAGCCAATTACGTTGGAAGGGTGAAGGGGGTGATAATATACTAGAGCGAAGGACGAAGCGCCTCCTCCAAAAGTCTCTCCCGAGACTCCTAATCCGGAAAGATATCCATAGCAAAGCGTAGGATATCCTTGAACTTGATCCCCAACTCTTGAACTGACATGCTCTCCTGCTGTAGGGAGAGTAACTCCAGCCGCTTCTCTGCCATGATCATGGAAGAAAGGAATTCCTCTCGGGACTCCTTCTCAAAGTCATCCCATGGAACCTCGGCCTCTGTCCTCTCCTCGAGGTAGAGCATCCACCACTGGCGCAACGCACCTCTCAGCTGTATGACTGCTAGGGGAACCCAGTACTCCCTCGAAGCATGGATCAAAGTAAAAGCGATCCCTAGCTCCACAAGAGACCCCTCTGTCTCTATATCTGAAGTATTACCCTCGTACTTCTTGAGGGTTTGTCATTGGAAGGAACATAGAGTCTTCTACCACTGGCTATCTTCCTCCTCTCGATCAATCCTCAACTGATCGACCACCTGAATATGTTGTGCCTCGGCTTTCTGAGCCACCCGGGGATGACGTCCTGGTTCCATAGCTGTACAGTAAACAAAGATCGCATAAACCCAAGTAGCATGGAAATTTCTCAAGATTTCATTTTATCACTTTATTTCTTTCCCAGAACACCCAAATCAAGTAAAACACAATCATGATGATGCATGTACATTACCTAGGTTCTCTACCCTACAATAAATGTAGTCTCACTTGGTTGTTCGGTAGGCTCATAGTCCTTGTATCGGATCACGGGGGGCCCTAAAATCCTGTGTCCTAGCCGGTCTTCCCTGGCCTATGTCACGCACCAAGATCAGCCATCGCTGTCACCCTACCATCCCATGAATTCCTCACTGTGCCTAACTCCAGACTCCATCCTATCTCTCAACCATCTCCTCTGATACCATTCTGTCATAACCACCTTCCATCAAAGATGCCCCTCCTGAGCTAGCAATGGTGAAAGGGAGATAATGACCCCCGAGTCCCACCTCCAATAGGCCCCGAGGTGGGGAATAGCACCAAGGGTATGACTTTTCACAAATATGGGAGGCATTACACTTTTTATTAATTAAGATAGGGAAATTGGACAAGTCGACCACCAAAAAAAAGAATAAAACAAGTGTATAGAAATAACCCAAACCAATCCCACATGCATGTTTAAACAATTCTGAAACAAAGTAAAAGTACAATAAAGCTCAAAAGTACAATACCAAAAGAAACAAAAATACAGAAACTGCAACAACTCCAACTGTCCTGACTAGTAGGTTCCTGCACGGCCCTGGTAGTCTGCCTAGAAACCTGAATGTAAACATACGTTGAGCATACAAGTATACTCAGTAAGGAAACCTAAATCTCTCGTGCACAGGTGGGGAGACATCCTAATGTACTGTGAGAACAAAAGAAGAAACCAACCTAACAAGGAAATCTATCCACCCAACCTCACCATCCACACTCACCAAAACAAATAACAACAAGTAGTAGTATATAAGAACAAGAGTACTGGGTACCCCGCACCATATTACCACTAGTTAACTGCTCTTCCTAATGGTGAACATCCTGACGCTACCACACTCTTCCTACCCGCACACACCTGGGCCACAAGAACCACATATCCCGCTCGTACACACCTGGTCCACACAACCACATATCTAGCCTGCACACACCTGGGCCGCACAACCACATATCCCGCCTGCACACACCTGGGCCCCACAAACCACATATCCCACCTGCACACACCTGAGCCCCACAAAACCACAATCACATCCCTGCCTGAACACACCTGGGCCTCATCTAGAAGATTCTTGGAAACAGTAAACCTGCCTGAAGAGTCTTGGGCTAAAACCACCCCAATCGAAACCTACCCGAAGATTCTTGGGTGTATGGTCACCTCAAGACATCATAGCCTATGGAAGGAGCAACAAGGAGCTAGTAATGAAGGGGAAAACACCCTCTCCCATGAAATGGGAATGTTCGGCACTAAGTTCTCAACATGGGTAGGGTACGACAAAACACAAAGATACAGATATATATATGTATAACAAACACACAGCCCAACCTATGGCTTCTAAACAGTGAAACTGATCACATTCCTCGACACTGCTACTACGAAGCATGCATACAACAAACAACCCCAACCCCATTTAGGTTTATATGTTTCATCAGTAATATTTTATTAGTTCCTTAACTACTAGGAAACTATCAAACCAGATCAAGCATTTCGTAGAACAAAATCGCTACCAACCACAAATCAAGTTTAATAAAAAAAAGCAACACAACTGAACCTTTTATCATCAAACAAACCCCATTGATTGTTCTCGCGTTCGTTATCTTTCCCCATAGTTCATTTATCAACTTTCCACATTCTTTTAAAAACACAACCCATTACTGCAGCCCTGCTGCCACTATAACCACATCTCCACCACCGTATCATAAAGTCTTGTTCCACATCATCACCCCTTCAATACCATCATTTACCGTAGCACCGATGCCCATTATATTCATAACATCCCAGGATTCACCCCCCCCCCCCCTTAATACACCACATAACTAATCCAACACCCACATGTTCATTATTCCATTTTGTTCAACCGGGGTCATCACACAAGGGTTCCATATTTTAATCAGCCAGCTTTACATGATTAACCAATTTCCACAATCCACAATGTTTCCATCCACAAAACGGTATAGAAAGATAGGGCAACATTTAATTGTGATAGAAAAGGCCCCCAACGACTGTGATTTTCAGTAGGCATAAGCCTATTTAATTCACAACATTACAATAGGATAAACAAGGATAAA
Organism: Viscum album; assembly: GCA_963277665.1. NCBI lineage: Eukaryota > Viridiplantae > Streptophyta > Magnoliopsida > Santalales > Viscaceae > Viscum > Viscum album. The sequence goes on from OY728133.1 coordinate 1,278,973,537, forward strand.
CAACTTCCCCATCCCCGTTCATTAACTGGTTATTATCTTAATTTATTGGTTCAATTGTATATCACGAAAACAAGAGGATACCCACCCTGCATGATGCACAAAAGAGAGTGACAAAGGTAAGATCCCTAACTCAATAGGTTCTGATCACAACGCTCCCCCGGATCAGCTTTAGAAGATGTCCGTCGGCATTCGTCGCTTCTGTTAAACCCAAAAAAAACCTCCTCGAGTGGAAGCTGGGAAGGAAAGGCCAAAGGGAAAACAACAGATCCAAGCTCAGAAGTTATGCCACATCATTACAATCATGTGGCCACTGAAGGATCGTAAATCGGATCTCGGGTGAAGAAGTTATGGAAGAAAGGATGTTTTGAGTCTCTCGGGAGAGCTCTGCTCGAAGGACAGGGGAGGAGAGGAGTGATTTGAAAAGGAGGAGAGGCCCCCTCCTTTTATAGGCAAGAAAAACTAAAGTACACAACATGTACAATCTAGTTCACGGTGTTTAATCAGCCATTTCACACGGTCTTCACGCGGCATCCAACGCGACATTCAATGCGGCACACGATCGTTGACTGGTCAACACACGGTTTGAGGGTAACGTGTATGCGGGGAGGAACTACACAGCGTGTAGTATTGGATATACGACGTGTAGTATGGGCTACACGGTGTGTACTCATTTATTTCACATGACAAGGACACGACCTCAACACGACACACGACCATTGACTGGTCAACACATGGTTTGAGGGTAACACGTACGCGTTGAGGAACAACACGACGTGTAGTATAGGCTATGTGGCGTGTACACATTTATTTCACACGGAAAAGACACGGATTCAACACGGGGTATACCTGGCAAGGTGGTACACGGCGTGTACTCACACTACATGGCATGTAGTTACAAAATTATGAAAAGTGTGGGAAAAGTCCATTCTACCCTCTAGAATACTTCATGACCCTCTTTTCATCAAAGGAATGGGCCGGAGAGGTCCGGGACATTAGATTTTTAATCATTACAGGAATGTTATTCAGTGCTCTATAATCAGTGGAATGTCTCATAAAACCACATTTTTTAATAAAAATCAGGAGCACCCCATGGTGATGTGAAAGGATGAATGAATCATTTAATTAAGAAAATACTGCATCTAATTTTTCAATTCAATAAGTTCCACTTGATCCATTTGATAAAGGGTTCATGAATTTTCATTGCATTAAGAACTATTGAAATGCTAAATTCAAATTCACGATTTTTTTATAACATCAGGAAACTCACACAGAAAGTCATCTAGTTATTCATTTACCACTAGAACGTCATTAATCTAAAAAACTACCCTATTTTAAACAGTATGGGAATGATAAAATTCATTTTATTATTTTAATAAATTCTCAGCATCCATAAATATTATGAATTTAATTGGTTCAACACTATATAAAAACTGAAACTATTTTTTAAAATCACATTCTATATATCTACAAATAATCATTTCATGAAAAAAAATCATATCCTTTCCTAGAATGACATCAAACTCTACTAATGGTAAAAAAAATTCTTCTTGTAATTTAATTCCATAGATTTCACTATAAATTTTATTATAATTAATTTTTAATGTAATATTTACCCTTGTTATTTAACCATAAGATTCTATCTCATTTTTTGTGGTGAAAATTATAGTTTTCCAGAAAATTTCTCAAAAATAATGGAATGTGTAGATGCCATATATAAATGACACTAGAAAAATAAAAGTAAAATAACAATGTACCTAATACCACTTCATTGGATTGAAAAAAATATACATATGTAGTGACAAAAGATATTGATTCAAAATTATTACTATAATTTTACTAATTTAAATCAATCATAACTTTCTTTTGGTAGGTATTTTCATAATGGCCCATCTCACCACATTTGAAACACAATATTTTTTGTTTATCAGAATACATTTGAAATTCACTTTCATTAAAATATCATGCCATATGTCCAAACATACCACCTCTAAAAAACTCCCATAATTTATAAAGTAATTCTCAAAGGTTATTTTTACTACACATTTGAAAAACTTGAAACTGGAAATTCATACCTTCAGATTTCGTTGGATGATTCATATCCATCTCTTTAAATCTGGAACTCCTAATTATCTTGTTTTCAATGTACCAATGATCACCAACATACCCTATTTCTACCCCCACAGCACATCATAAATGATTCTCATAACATCAGTATTAATGGAAAGCTAATTCTATTCGATATCTTTGGATCAATCCAAAGTACAAAATGATAGTTTTTTATCAAGATCCCGAATAACATTTGCAGCATACCATGCCAATCTGGTGAATATCGCTTCATAAATGGTCACTGAATACTTTTAATTTTTTTAATTCACATAATTTATTTTCCACCCTACATCAAAAAACCATAGGAAAATACTATTCTTTGAAGTTATTATAATATCAAACCTATTCCAAGGAATCAATATCCCCTAAATCCTTGATATTCATGTCAATTTACCACTACTGGTCAGATTAACCTTCAAAATAATAAATATATTGGCTGACCATTTTATTATTAGAATACCCAATGACGTAGAATGTCTTTTCAAGGGAATTAATCCATCCCTAACCATCCATTAGGTCAGAAGATCAAATGAAAGCACTGGGTATGGCCTCATAATAGTTTCCACCATCGTCATGTTCAATTTTTGAATCTCTAGTTGATTTCATTAATGTATTCCACTTCCATTTATATACTTTTTCAAAAAATACATTACTATAAAAAAAATACATGGTAACAATTCCTACCATTCTAGGCTAAAGATTCAAATAGATATCATCCACTCGGTGCCTTCCTACTTCAACTTCCCTATATCTTCTGTGGAAAACAATTCTGATTAGACATATGTTAGATGATGAAGTGTGGTAATCCTAAAATGATACACAATTTCAACATAAACATGAGTAAAAACTATTATATATTATTATATTAACATCATATTAGCCCCTTATGTTATCTAAACCATGCGCTGATACCAATTATATGCACTCATTCTTAAACATTACATAATCTAGTAAATTTCTTTATAACTCCCTTCATTACATTTACAAAGATATTTTTGGTTTAGGGTTTTGTAAATTTAATAAATGATTCATACATATCAACCTACAAGAATAAAATATTTCTCTAACATAAAATAATAACCATTTTTCATAATAAATATGTTTATAAAAAATGAAATCCTTCCATAAAAAGTTCTCATGGCATTCATCTTAGATTAATCTCTTATCTTACCCATAAATAAAACCTATGAAAAACATTTTAAAACATTGTATGATATTGAAAATATTATAATGTGATATGAAACAATGAATATAAAACACTGGACTATGAATACATATTATCATAAGAAGTAATTTTCACATAAATTCACTTCTCACCCATAATGTATCATGTACTTACATTGTGAAATAAGATATTTACATAAAACATAAAAACCCCTTAATAAACCATATAAAAAATGGGGGAATTAATTACTTAAAATTGTATCCATGGAATCTACCTAATCATTTGTAACCCTCATGTAAACCTTACAATGTAACCATCATGGTATCCTTATGTCTTAACCATCGCAATTACACTTGGAGTAACCATACAGATGACCTCCAACATAAACATATCCAATGAATTAGAAATATATATATGTCCCATCATCAATAATAATAAATTCCCAAGAACCATAAAAAAATCATAAAACATGAACACTTTAATTAAAACATTCCTTTTAATATTTTTTAAAAATAGAAATTTAAAAGATGATTTTTATGAGGTGTCCCTTACATATAGAATATCATTGAAGTGATAATTAATAATATGAAAGTAATATGGTAATAAACTATAAATAAACATAATAAATGATAATATTAAAAAATTACATTAAAAAATATTCTTATTACCACATAATTAATAAAGTATAAGGCTAACCTAAAGAATAGACATTGTGTGTATAATTCCCTTCCATCAGGATCATCCTATATAAAATTTGTTTATACCTATTGTATAATGATTAAAAGAGTGATATTAATATATTATTGTAGAATATTAATTGTTAAAATAACTTAAAAGATCATTTTATAACGTCATTCAACCTATTTATTAAAAAATATTGTACTTAAATTTTTTCGAGTGCATTCTACATGGTTTTGACGGTCGGTTCATAATGAAATTTCTTGTCGAATGGAATCCAAACACAATAAGTTGAAAGAAATGGAATTAAAATGTTTCCAAAATATTAAATATTACAATAAATCATTATTTTTGATGATATTATGAAGAATCATTAGATAAAACATTATTTATATTCATTTAGAACAATTTTACAATAATTCAATAATCACAAACTAGTTCCATTATATGATTTAAAATTATTTATATATGTTAATTCTAGAATATAAAATATGGTATATAATTCAAATTAAAATACGATTCTATAATTGAAATGTTTTCATGACTATACGTTAAGGAGGTAAGGGAAACTGAAAACATAATGCCCATGATGTCGGTAATAAACCACATCATAGATGATGTTTTTATTTTTAAAATAAAAGTGAGAGGAGAATAAGTATGATGATGAATTTTTCTATTAACATGATTAAATTCAGGTATATATAAATATCATCACATCATTTTTATTAACAGTTTGAGAATTATCATCAAATATATTTTAGAAAAATCTTAAAAATATATTAAAATATTTATTTAAGAATAATATATCTCATAAAATTATTATAAATATAAATATTTTGTAAATATAATCATTCATCATCATACTTATTATAAATATAATGTGAATGATTATTTTTAAAAATATTTGTTTATGAATAATAAATATTGAGATCATGCATCCTTACATCAAAGGGCTATGAAGTTGTATTGGTCTAGTTTGTTATATCACAATGGGAATAATGACAACACACATGATCATAAGTTGAAAACAGTGGTCACTAATCTACAATTGTAAATTAATTCACTCATTGTGGAATTATATAAGATTCTAACATATCACAATATCATCAAAAATATATTCTCTTAGTAATATTATAATATAAATCAATTGATGTTGATATATTTTGTCTAGAACATGATAATGGGATCTCATATACCATCGATAAAGGATATATAGTGGATGATATGAGAAATATGAATCCATAATGAGATTTAATTTTAGTGACTAAGGTTTCCTAGAGACTAATGGAGGGGTTCTCAATTATACATATTTATTTGAAGAATGAAAATGTTTAAGGAGGTTTCTTGTACCATATGACTGTGATATCATCCATGTGGATGTTTTTATGGTAGTCTTATATGGTATATTCAACGGTAGGGATAATGATGAATTATTATTCAATTTCCAATCTCTTAAGAGAAGGATCGAGGATGATCTGAATCAGGTGTTGTTCGAAGAGATTATTTTTGTTCATTTAGATATGGGAGACATGGTTCTTCATGATTTTCATAATTCACCATTATTCATACATCATGTTAAATCAAATAAGTTATATTCCATGATGATTCATATCTATTATCTAGGGGTAAATTAGTATTTATTAATATTAATAAAAGAATATTTATTCTATTTACTATTGTTGGATAGAAGTCGTGTTCTTGATTTGTTTCATTAGCCAGAAGTGATTTCATAATGTCATATGGATGACTTCTTTATAGATTTAATCATTTATTTTCCCTAATCCCATGTTTATTTATATGTTTTTTTCATATAATATAATAATTGATTATGTTGAATCATTTCATTGTGATTTGAATCAATGGAATTATGGATACTTTTGTAGGATATAATGTGGATGAGATATTCAAATATTATGGGGTACTAAGAACCAACTACCCCAATCAAGATCTTTATTTCAACTATCATGTTTAATTAGGTCTTAAGCATTATTTCTAAATAAAACTACAACATATCACTGTATTTCATCCCCACATAGATAAGCATTAGGTTTAAACTACTCATTCATCAATGAATTTATTACTATCAATAATTCTTGATTTTATATACAATGGTTCAGGAATATACCCTCAGTTTTGTTTTCTTATAATAATAGTTATCACTAATCCATTTGAATGGATCCTTTTATGTATTATATGGGTGGCCTTGTATATATAAACTATGTTTTATATAGGTTGGAGTGTTAACATTCCACGAACATGATGTTGTGTAGAGCATGGATGAGAAGGATGATATTTGATTTCAATATATTATGGCAGTGTTAAACTTTATGCACCCTATGTTGGTCAGTTTTATAGACCATGGGAATTTTATGTTATAGATAAAGTGTTCTTAATGGTTTATCTGTATCATCTTATTTCAAGGATTTTCTAGGTGTATGATTTTTCTATAGTTCACTGATTCCATAAGTGTGTTGGGGTGCATTAATGAATTGGAGTAACAATTGTTGAGTCATTTATTGATATATTATATCTACAATTGAATCTAGATTTCATAAATTTATTTGTATCATTACAATGATTACTATTTTAATAATTGGTAACAGTTATACAAAATGATTTACCTTGTTTGTGGATGTGATTTTCAAGAATATGGTTCAATAAGATAATGTGATGTTCAAGAATTTAATTCCAATATTTATATCATATAGAGTCATAACAGTTTTTTTGTGATGCATATGAATTTTAAATATAGATATCTAATTATATTTTCGAGCTAATTTAAACCATTTTTTGTTTTATTTATTAAGTTATTTGACATCATCCTGAATTGATAGAAATTACTATTAATGGTTTTTTGATTCAAGAATAATATTATACATGTTGAATCATGATTTTATAATAACATAAATATATTTCATATGTATCTTAATGGGGATATTGTTGGTAGGCTACTATTAGTTTTTTTCCGTGATTGGTTTTTATTATTGTGGATGTGACTTTTTTTAATTAATGTAATTTAATAGATTGTGATAATGCTTGTTATTATTTTTTATGTGTTGGGGTTTTCAGGTTCTACAATAATGGTTGAAGAATTATTGTAGAGGACAATATAATATTTATTGTTGGAGATGTGATTCAAGGAGTGATATTATGTGTTTTTCTGTGAGAGGTCTATGAGAATATTGAGTCAGAGTATGGGATATGTCACAACCTTGGTGTATAGTTTGTGAGAGTTAAAAATTTATCTATATAATTGAAAATGTATTCTTATGTAATGATGTTACTGGTCATGATGAATGGGGTTCAAAATTTCTTTTGATAATTTTTATGGGCTCATATTTCAGAACATGAATTTTAGGCATGTAATTATTTCTGTTATATAATATTATTTCAAGGCATTAAAATATATGACTTTGTTGTGTACACTTATATATATATATATGGGATGATCTATTTTATTACCATTTGATGTTGTTGAATAATGGTATATTGATTCATGGTAAAAGTATCTTAGGAGTTTATTTATAGGGTTCAAATAGATGATTGTTACATATTTTTTATAGTGTTCCCCCATGAACTACCTTATTGATATCAATTTTATGTGGTATTGATAGTGAGTAAAAAGGGGAGATAAATAGACTCACTGGGGTATTTCTAGTGGATTGTTTGAATTTTCATCGGGATAGTGTGACCAAAATCCATGAATTCATGATAACATGACATCTATAAGTGTTCCAAATATGGAATATGATATATTTTCTTCCATATTCCATCACATTCCTTGATCTGTAAGAAAACTGAAGTGTTTCCTTAACTACCATTATGTTCCCTTGTGTTTCCATTGGACATCAACTAATAAAGATTGACTAGTTTTGACCAAAGAATAATATATCATTAATTATTATTGGTTTAAGATTAATTACTCATCTATTGAAGGTTGAGAAATTTGTTTGGTGAAATTTTTTGCGTTATTTTTGATTTATTTATTGGGATAACATGTTCTAGTTGAATGAGGTTTATATTCGATGGTTAGGGCATCGTGTTCAACAGATTTTTCCTTTAGTGGGTACTAACTATTGGTGATGTTTTGTAAGGTAGTGGTATCATGTTATCTTCTTTATTGTATGTATGATTTGTAAGTTAGGTGAGTATTGTTACATAGGGTGGTTGTAATGTAATAAAATAATTATGATATTAACTCCTTAAAGTCAATATTTAATGGAAAGAATGATTAAATTACTTTTACATGATTTTTGATGTATAATATAATTTTTAGACTGGTCAATATTGTTAGTGGGTGTATTTTTTACATTTTGATATATATAATTTTTATTCATGTTATTATGTTATTTCATTTCTAATTCCCAAAAAAATGACATATAGATCATTATGAAATTTTATTTTTTAATCTAGTGATTCATTAATGATTTTTGATTGATGGAAATTAATTTTTTATGTGTAAAATGTGATTATGTATGATCTTTAGTTGATAAAATTGGATTATGGTTTTTGATTGTATTCATGTAGTATTTTTTAAGGATGGTATTTCAATGATGAAATTGTATATATGGTTATAGTAGATAATTAATCGTCCGAATGGATGATTTTATTGAATGGGGATGTTGTTTTTATAGGTTTCATTGATTTAATGTAATGTTTGATGGATTTTACAGTGGTTGGTATAGTTATTTGATTTATATTATTGTTTTTTGGAGGTGATTGTAAATGATTGGCAATTATGAACTTGAATTTGGGTGTTGATTAAAATTTCATAATCCATGTACTATAAATGAAGTTATAATGATTTTTATTAATGTTTAAAGGTGAGGTTAATTATGGGTAGTGTCTAATTAATGTTTTTTATTTAATATATAATTTAATTGAATAATTAATGAAACATGGTTGGTACTATTAAATATATAAGTGGGTAAATGGTATGATTAAAGAGGGTGTTTTGAATGTTTTCCATTATTTATTTTTTTGGGGATTGGGTGTAGTTGATGGTATTGTAATTTTAATTTATGGATGTATATAGTGGTGATAGTGTGGTATTAGTGATGGGGTTTCCAATTTCTTTATGGTTTGATCCCTTTAAGATTTCATTGATTTTGTTTATGTACTAATATATATTTATTTTATACATAATATACAAAATATAGATAAGTATTCATTATCCGAGTTAATATTGGACTCTTGTATTTTTCATGGAATCTAGGTTTGTGAGAGAAAAAATGGGCAACAACTCCCTAATCTCATCACTCCCATATTGGTGTGCAATGGGATACAATATCTCATAATGTTTATAATAATATTGTATTATATGTATCTATGATAAGTAATGTGACATAATTTATGCATTTTCTATATGGATACTACGATCATATATGGTTTTTATCATTAATCAAAGGGGGCCCATGAGGTTGATGTTTATAATGTTCAAAAACAACATACATTAATGTTTATTTTGATGAGGATTCATTATGTGTTGACCATTCTTTTTTATAAATATTAGGGATAATAGTGTTTGATATATGACAATATAGATGATATGGTTGTGTTATGTGTTATGTAAATGGGATTTAACATCTTATGTGTTGTAGAATAACTGTGGAAAATATTGACATAACCCGAGGATTACCATTGGATATCTAGATAATGAAACAAGTTGGTATATTTTTTCTAGGTTGGTTTCAAAAATATTTATACTATATAATGTGATTTACTTCTGATTTGATATTGAGTGCACAATCATTTTTCTATTTGGGTGACTGATGAGATGTTTGTTCATTTTTTTCTTATGAATATTGTATATTGTATTCATGTCATTCTTCCACATTTTCATTTATGCACATGTGGAGGATTCTGCTGTAGGTACATGTATTTTCACTACCATATAAAATAAACTTTTTTTTTCAGGTTTCAAGGAGGGAGTTGGATATTTAAATATATAGTACATACTCTAATAATGGAGATGTGGTTAGATTTTTTTATTGGGTGATTTAATTTATAATTTTATTTTTAATTTATTTGTGTATCTATATTAAATTTTAATTCATTTCATTCATGGTAGGATATTGTATTTAATATAGTGCCATAATTTATTTTGGTGTTTTATTATATGAATTCCTATGAAAAAGAGGGAAATTCATCTACCCAGAAAGTCCAGGATCCAACAAAAACTGGTCCCATGAAAAATTTATTATGAAAAACAAAATAAATTCAAACTCAGGAAACAAAAGGAGTATTACAAGACCGAGAGTACAAAACCCCATGTATATCTGCCTCCACCAGTAAAGAGCAGTAATTAGGGTCCATAAACGACCATGCCATATCCATTTCCATGATTTCCTTCTTGGACAAAGCATCTTCCACTTGATTTCCCTCTCGAAAAACTTGCGAGACAATCACGTTTAGGTGACGAACCTGATTAAGGAATTCAACCCACTTTGAAAGCATCCTCCATGACACATTCTGCATTCTTGTTAGTAAGGATTGGACCACAAGTTGAGAATTTGATTTAATCCATAGCATGTTCCAATTATACAAAACAGCATACCCGATTGCATGAATCATCGCCTAGAGCTCCGCTTCAAACACAACACCAACGCCAATGAATTTATAAAAACATCCTTTCACAATGCCACGATACATAGGAAAAACACCACCGCACCCCGATGGCCCAGGTGCACCAGAAGTAGCTCCATCCACATTGACTTTCTTCCATGGACAGATCAGGGGAATCTAGCGAATGTACCTGGTCATCTTCGGCTCCTGAGGCTGCCCAGAAACACCAAGTACCCGCAAAATCTGCATGTCTGAAACATTGTTATTCATCGCACCATATTGTACCTCGGAAGCAGCGTAAATATCATGGTGAATTGCCAGAATTCCATCCCGAATGGGCACCTTCTTGTCCTCAAATGCTAAAGCATTCCGAGTAGTCCAGATGGCTGTAGTCACAGCCACAGCAGCCACCAAGAAGAAGTTCTGCACCTGTTCGTTGCAACAGCACTTGGACATCCTTGCGAGTAGCTCCAAAATTGGGAACCGGTTCACCTGCAGTCCGAACAATTGACTAACGTATACCCATAGTTTCCTGGAATATGCGCACTCCACAAATAGATACCGGATATCCTCCTCAGCTCAAATACAAATATTACATGCTGATGTAAACATAAAACTAGACTTCTTGAGCTAATCATGGGTTGGAACATAGTTCTTCCAAAGTTGCCATATAAAATAACAGCGAGAGGGTCGAATGAACAAAGACATGTATTTCTTGAGCCATGCAGGTGAACAAAAAGAACCCCCACAAGCCAAGTGATAGTGATCCCTATAAGTAAATCGACCATTCCTATTATGATTCCATATCAGAGTGTCACGATCTATAAAAACATAGGACTAAAATTCTAGCTCCACCTGAGGGGGAATAATTTTGTCAAATAGATGTTTATGCATTACAAATTCAGCAATGGAGAGCTTCCCAACACCAGAGGGAATGCCCATACTGTCTTGAAGTAGCCGATCAGGCCAAGTAGTGCTCCAACAATTCAGGTTAGAGTCACAAAAAACCAACCACTTTGTATCATTCATAATCTTCTTGAAAGAACATTTGAGAGAAGCCCATAAAGATGAAGCAAGTTAGTATTTATAACCATTAATTAACCTACCTTTGAATCGGTTAACTACAAAATCACCCGAAGTATCATTAGATATCAGACCACAAGTGAACTTCCCAATGAGCCCATCATTAAAACTTCTGAGATACTAGACCCCAAGTCCCCCAAATTCAACAGGATTGATACACTCCTTCCAAGAAACAATAGTGATTTTGCGCTCATGGATTGACCCTATCCAGATAAAGTTACGAACTAGGATTTGTAGCTCCTTGATGTATCCCATGGGCCACTAATAGAGAGAGAAGGAGTAAACAAATTTAGATGTTATCACTGAATTTACAAGGCATACCCTCCCAGCCATGGACATAGCCTTTCCTTTCCAGCCGGCAAGTTGATTGAGGATACCAGAATAAATCCCCTCCATGTAGTGCCGCTTCACCTTTCTCCAAAATAATGGAACACCAAGGTATTGAAAGGGCAATGATCCCTTTTTAACATTAAGGACTCTAGTTATCCTGTTCTGCTTCCCAGTCATAACACCATTTCCAAACACAATGAAATATTTATCCCAGCTTATCGTTTGACTAGCCACTTCCTCATAGTGTTGGAAAAGGGCCTTAATGGAAGAAATAGTTTTTCTAGAGGCTTTCCCAAATAGTATAATGTCATCAACCTATAACAAATGAGATGGAGCAAAGTCATTCATACCGGCCTGGATTCTCTTATACATACCCATGTGTGCAATGTCATTAGTACATCAGCTATGATATTCTTTAGCAATAGAAAATAAAAGACCAGAAAGTGGGTCCCCTTGTCGCACACCTCTAGTACATGGGAAAAAGCCCTTAGGTGTACCACTAATCAGAATGGACAGCCTTGATGAGCAAAGGATAGTGCTGATCAATTTGATAAACTCGTTGGAGAAACCATATCTCTTAAGGACCTCCAAAATAAATCTCCATTAAATTTTATCAAAGGCCCTTGAGATATCAATTTTCAATGAAAAATTCCCTTCTTTTGCCTTCTTTCTCATGAGATTGACACTTTACAAGGCAGTGAAATGATACTCCTGAATATTCCTTCCATAAATAAAACCACATTGATTTGTAGAAATCAACTCACCAACCACCCAGCCCAGCCTATTCATAAGGATCCTACTGGTCAGTTTAGGGATGGTATTGCCCAGAGCCACTGGCCTAAAATCCTTTATGTCAAGATCATTACTTTTCTTATGTAAAAGGGAAATGAAGCAAGAATTCAACCCATATGGAATGTAGTAATGAGAGAAAAAAATAATTGATGGCCAGGGTAAGATCATCCTGCAAGACATCCTAGTAAGACACAAAAAAAATTATTAGTAAACCCATCTGGACCAGGTGCACTCTCAACATTTAATGATAAGAGAGTTGCTTGAATTTCCTCCTTGAGAGGGGGGGGGGGTGACAAGAAAATGATTGTCATAATATCCAATGCATGAGTTGATTTTCCCCACCATTCTATGTGTATTAACCTATCTATCATCAGAATATAGCCCCTTGAAGTGCTTCACAATAGCCAAAGCAATATCATTTTCAGAAGTTTATAAATGAACATTAATGATGACTGCTTTATCCCTCGTTTGTTCTCTTTTCTCCAAATGCAGCCTATTGAAAAACTTAGAGTTCCAATCTCCATCCCATAACCATCTAACATTCAATTGATTTCTAATCAGTCTCTCCTTGATAGTTAGAAGATCATCCAGTTGGTTATGTGCTAGAACTTCCTCTCGGGAAAGACTAGCCTGAGGCTCGTTGTGATTCTAAACACTTGAAAGCTCCTCCTCAGCATCCTTGATATCAGAATAAATTTTAGAGAAGGACTTTCTACTCTATTCCTTAATACTAGCTTTACGATATTTCAGTTTTCAGCAATCCTATGAAGAGGACTTCCAATCGGTTCAGTCCTCAAAGCTTCCAAACCCCTTTCCCTACATCCATGCTCAATGATCCACCCATTGTTAAACCAAAAAGGAAAAGGACCTAACCTTGCCACCCGTGTGTTAATTTTAACCACAATCGGGTTGTGATCCGAGTGATGTTTAGGTAGTGAAATCCAGAAATCTAATTAGAAGATTCCTGATCACACATCTGAACAAAGCATCTATCAATATTGCTAGCTTGTCTCCCACTCCACGTGTATCTACACCCTGTAAAGTTAGCTCTAGTAATTGGGACCTCAACAAGATTACACTGATCAATGCAAATAGAAAAATCAGTAGCAGCAATCCGGTTGAAATGCCCACTAATTTTTCCTCAGGCCTCAATACTATGTTAAAGTCTCCCACAGAAAGCCACAAATGAACCATTCGCCCAGAAGTCACCTTGAGTTCCTCCCATAACTCCCTTCTCCTGATATATGAATTGGATTCATACACAAATGAAACAGAAAAAAATAATGATCAACAATGCAAGAAAGAAAAATGTGTTGGGACCTTTCCAAGCAAGAATTAATACATATGGATTCATGCCGAAAAAACAATAAATGATCCATCCCAATTTCATGCATATCATGTGCCACAAACTTGTGGCCCATGGAATTCCATTTAAACCCTTTCCAATGGTAAAAGAGAAACTTTGGTTTGGAAATTCCAACCAGCATAGGCTTATGAGCCATGATGTAGTGTCTAAGGTCTCTGGCCGTTTGGAGATTCCCCAGCCCTTGACAATTCAAGAAAACGATCTTCATTGAGGGTGAGTCATGTCCCTTGTCTGGGGGCCAACCTGTATCCCCAAAGGTATGATTCCTTTCCCTTTCATCCCCTTTCCCTTCCTCCATGGACCCTGCAGATTAGAAGCAGCTCTAGGCTTGCTGAACAAATCCCTAGTACCCTGTATAATAGCTGTGCCAACATCCAAAGTGTCTCCAATATGTTGAGATGCCTGAACAGAGGTTGCAGCCCCTGTACTAGAAGGATCTGCTGGCCCATGTGATCCGGCCAAAGTGTCCCCAACTTGCTAGGGCCCTTGATCAGTGGCAGCCTCTATGCTAAGAGGCACAATTTGCACATGTGAACTAGCCACAAGAAAATAAACTGAAATACCAGTAGTAGTTACACCTAGGTCAGAATATTGAGGTCCATCCACATCATCAGACCAGAAAATCCCATTCAAGGGTGTGAATCTGTTGTCATATTTCAGGTGAGAAGGTTCGCTACACGGTTTTCATTTCCTCCTAGTGGCTTTGGATGGAAATGTCTCATTGAAATTCCCCCCGGATCAGAGGTAGTAAAATCCTCATCATGTCAACCACCCTTGTTAGCAGGAGGTGACTGACTTGTGACAACCTCAACAATCTGAGATGTATCATGCACCACAGAGACATCATGGGAAATAGCCGCAATATTGAGCACCCCAGCCTCCAGTGCAGGACATTCCATATTAGAAGTCACCACTCCCTCTACTTCCTGATGTGTGCCTTGCACCACAGTAACATCCCGTGCAACAGTATCACTAGGTGCAACATCATTGGGAACCTTAGCTACCAACGCAGACCCTTCCACCACACCTATAACCTGTATAACCACTGATTCCTGCTCTGCAGGAGGTTTAGAAGGTTCACCACCAAAAGCCCCATCCTTCATAATCAGGTCCGAGTGCACAAGTGAGGTCATCCCTACTATCACCCATGGGTTGACAACTTCCTCAGCCTGGGAGTCATGTGAAGCCTTCTCTTTTCCTTTTCTCCTATTTCATGTGGCATCATCATGCCCCTTCAATTTACACACACTTCATTTCTTATTGCTTTTGTATTCAGCAATTAAGTGACCAAACAGCAAGTAACCCGAGCATAATTTAGGCTTCCGTTCATAGACAATGTCCAACTTCAAACTATCATGCTTCGTTGTGAGAACAACATCCTCCAAAAGAGTGGCCAACATATCCACTTCCACAAATACCCGAGATAAATGCCAAAACCTCAGGTTGATTTTCTGCCGATCCAATATAATTGGATTACCAGTAGCAGAGGCAATGTCCCATAAAATCATTGGGTGCTAATAGAACCAATTTAGCCTACATATCTGAATCTATAATGGGGGAGGGTCATGATAATATGCAACTATCAACCTCAATTATTATAACATATTATATCCTTAATGTTTTAATTTTTTTAAATAAAATTACTATTCTATGATTATAATTATTCATTCATTCATAATGTAAAAAAATAATTTACTGTGGTTTTTAATGATTTATATCTCCCTTCCCGCAAAGGTAAAGTGTATTTTTTTTAGTTATAGTTTCTATGGAATGTCACATTTTGATTTTAATGAAATATTAGATATTGAGGAATATTTTTCATTATCTAACCATTACTCATATGTGTTATACGAAATCAACCATTATATTTTTATATATTAGATCATATTATTTTTTTTCTTCTTTTACGGGGAAAAATTATATTTTATTTAGATTTATTGTTATTTAAATGATAACAAAACCATTTCTAAATTTTTTATATTACATGTACACTTTGCTATTTTTTATTATGTTTTCTAGGTAATTTATAATTTGGTGTTGTTGATAAATGGAAATTAAAATTATAGATTGGAGATAAGAATATATGTTGGGAGGTAAAATTATATTTGGAACAATATTAAAATAATTATACAAAATAAATGAATTTATCATGTATGATTTTTTGAAAACTATAATAATTATTGTAATGTGATCATTTTAGAACATAAAACATTATTTATATTGGATATTAAAAAATGTTTTTTATAAAATAATTTTTGAGGGCCACATGAATGATCCCCTATGAATCATCCAATTATGAAGGATTGATTGTATTATATTTATCCCTTTGTTACAATGAAAACCATGACCCAAATATGAGAGGGAAGAATATGTTGGTTTTAGTGGAATCGAAGAACAAATGAAATACCATGGTATTTAATATAGACCATGAATTGGGAACCAACACTATAATAGTGGTTATAACCTAATAAATAACATGAATAAAATTTAGTTATCCTACAAATCCCTTACAATGCACTCAACTCTAGGATTAAAAAGAAAATGAAAAATGATTAGAGAATGATAGATGTGATTAGAGAAGACTATCCTTTTATATAATATATCAAGGATTTTATTTTCTAAATAATATAAAGAAATATAAAATTTATTTATTTCCTTGATTTCTAGTATTACATTATTATAATTATATGCATCTTTAAAATATCTCCTAAAATCACATATTTGGTTGATAAATAATAATATGGTGTTATGAGTCATACCATATTTTTGTAAATCAGATACATTCATTAATTGATGTCAAATTATAATCATTATATAGTTCAGAATGTATTGTATCAACAATACACTGTAAATTATGATGATATTGATGCTCATAAATACCCATGTTTGTGATACAAATGATTTTTCGTTATGTTTATTTATGGTATTTAATATTCTTATTATTTTTTCTGATATTTATTTTTAATCATTAAATTCAATTGAAATATTTATTAAAAGTGTTTGGGATATATTTTTGAACATTTTGGCAACACTATTCATACTATACATGGTTTAGTGTAACATATGGAATCAAGCATTTAAGTTGTACAATAGGTCTGGATCATGATCCCTACGTTAGTCTTTAATCATATGCTAGAAGAAGAATGTATAGTTTCTCAACCTTATATTTAGATCAGTATGTATGGTTAATCAACCATTTGTTATCAAGAATGTGTGGTAAATGAACCATGTGTTTGAAATGAAACATACATTTGGCATGATAAGAATGTATTGTTAATGAATCATACATTTGTAATAAAACTTATGTTCCAAAGAGAAATATATGGATTATCAAAGTTACATTTATGATCAACCCAATATTGAGAAACATATGTTCAAAAGATGAACCCAACATTCAGTTTTTTATCTCTTTCTGAAGGAACCCTACATTTGACTTTTTCAATGACATGGATTTATTTTCGCAACATTTTTTATATTTTAGGAAACAGGCTTCACCGAGTTACAGGCTATTTTAAAGCTAGTTTTTTAAAATTTTGAAGATTTTTTTATTTCATTCAAACAACTGTATTCAATGGATAAAATTACACAAATTCATAAGGGAAGTTATAACTCCCAGACAAATTCTATTTTTAATTTCTACAGTTCATCAGGTTTCATTTGTGGATATGGATTTTTCATAAGAAAAATTATCATTAAATAATTATTCATGTATTATTTTAGTATATATAATTCATAGAGACTAATATTTTAATTATTATTCAATAATTTTTGTAATCATATATACATTTCTATAGAAAACAAATGACTAAGAAAGAGGACTACACATTGAAAAAATAAATGTTTAATCCTGTAAGTTTGTGACTTCTCTATTTTTGTTGTTGTTCTTAAAAATCAATGATCTTATGTTCTACCAGATCTATTAAAACATATTTCATATTGAAGATTTTATTTTGGAAGATGAATATCCATATATAGTTAGTTTCATTCTAAAGAAACTATGATGATAAATATTGTTCAACAAATCAAATATCATTTTGATTTATTTAGGTTTTGACTGTTCATACTCAGTAGAAGTTGAGCGTCAAATTCTTTACCTAAGCTGTGGATAATTAGTTGAATATTTAGAAAAAATATGGATTTGTTTTTAGTGTTTTTTGTAATGTATTCAACTATTTGCACTCAATTATTGGATTATCAGTCTTTTGATAAGAGGACCAAACATGTGAAATTCACAATGCCCGCACAGAGAGCATCTTATGAAGTATACTTGGAGATATTTGTGGCTAAACCAATATAAAGTGATGTGTATTTTCATTTATATTTGTCTATTGATAATTCATTGATCATAATTAAAACACTTATTATCCACACTGATTAAATGAGGGTGTTTAAATTCAGAATTGTGGAAGATGTTTTCAAAATACACAATTCACCCAATCTTATGTGTTTTGTAAATTCCAACCAAAAAATTGCTATCAAATGATGGATTTTTGATAAGGCTATAGAAAGATAAAACATTAAGTGTCTATAAAAATATGGAAATGGAAGATCCTTGATAATGAATTTCCATGGTTCAAGATTTATATTTCAATGGTGAAAATTATGGTTGCTGGATATCAAGGATGATCATTAATTTAAAAATTTAGGAATTTAGAGTTTATTTAACAATTACTACTCCCTATAAGATTCCTGAGAAACCAGAAACTTGGGATGCTACAACCAAAGCTGAATCTGATATGAACACCAATGGAATGAATGTAATTATCTATGGTGTTTGACCATATGAATTGAATAATGTATCATAATTTCAAATTTCTTATTAAATCTGAAAAATGATAGCAATTGTCTATGAATGAATAGATAATGTAATATGGATGAGTTATAAAACAACAAAACTAAAATTTTACACATTGAGGATTATTGATGGAGAAATTATTACAAAGATGAATGGGAGTCTTAATGAAATATGTAATAATATTATAGGCTCAGGTGAACCTATCAAACAATCTGATCAAGTGTTGAATGTACTGAGAGTACTACCATTTAAATGGAATGTGATATCTGATGCTATTAGACAATCATCACTTATCAAGGATCTGACCATGAAAAAGCTAATTAGTACATTGATCATGTATGAATATTAAATTCAAGTTGAACTTTAAGATCATAAAATTATTAGTAATAATGATAATACAGCCATAAATGTTACATCTCAAAAGAAAAGAAGAAGAATAAATAAAGACGTCAGAAAAGAAAAAAATCTGGATTCATCTAATTCTAAAATGGAACTGGATTAGTTCACCAAAATTTTTAGAAAATTTTATAAGAAAAATAGGGGATTCGTAAGTCTCTTAAAAATGATGATAAATACTCAAGACAAGTCAGATTCTATGAATTCAAAATATTGGGTCATATAAGACCTGATTTTCTTAAGCTAAAAGGTTAAAAGAGAAATACATATAAGAAATATCATAAAAATACTAATTATGATCATAAAATTAAAAAATAAATGAATATAACATTGAGTGTTTATGAAGATTCCAACATCTCAAAACAATCTATTTTAGAAAAGGAATAATCAAGTCTGAAAGAAAAAATGTGCTTCATGGCTGATGTAGAAAAGGCACACAACTATTATTCCTCTAATTTTGATTCTAGTTATAGTTATTGAAATGATAAATTGGATCCCTATTTAACAAATATATTAAAGAAAGATGACTCCTTAATAAATAAGCACAGCTATTTAAAGAATATACAAAATTACATTTTATGAGTAATAGATACCTTAAACAATAGTAGGAGTTAATCGAAAATTTTAAATCAGTTACATCAAATAATACTAATCATGAAAAAAATAATAAATCATTACAAGATGAAGTATAAACATATAAAATTTCTTCTATATTCTTGAGAATAGGAGAAATTATAGTGAACAAAATTCATGGTAAAAATGTAATTAAAAAGTAACAATTCGGTATTGGAAGTAAGGGTCAAAAATAAAAACTGTATAAGAATTATTTTTTTCACAACTCAAAAAGTGTTACTTATCATTTTTGTGGAAGAAAAGATCATATAAAAAAACTATAATTTTACAATTCATAAAATTAGGGGCAATAAAAAAGTATTTATTTCAAAAAAATTATCCGAAGTTAATGATATGAGTTATGGAAAAACAATGAAAATATGGATTCCAAGATCTCTACAAGCTAACATTGTGGGACCCAAGAGGATATGGGTAACAATTTTTATTTGGCTAAATTATTTTGTAGGTAAATGGATATAATAATTGAAATTTCATTCGGTATATGGGTAGTGGCTGCCCAAGGAATTTGTGTGGAGGTCCATCAAATTTTCATACGTACACTCAAATAGATAAAGGTCATGTTTCATTTTGTGATTATTACAAAGGGAAAATAATTGAAATTTTTAATGATAGAGATAAAAATATCATATATATCAACAAACAATATTATGTGAAATTATTGAAGCATAATCTAATAATCATTTTTCAGATTTTTGCTGAGAGATTTTATGTTGATTTCTCTAACAATTCTTGCACAGTTTTTAAAAATAAATTTCTTATGTTTAGAGCACGTATAAATGATAATTTTTATACTCTGTACTTTCATTCTTTGTGTAACCAAAAAGTGGACTATTTATCTTCTTGAGACTAGTGATTCATGGATATGGCATATAAGACTTGTTCATTTCAATATTTATGATATAAATAGATTATCTTAGAAATAGATTTCTATTGAGTTACCAAATCTTAATTTTGATGATGACAGCTTTTGTGATGCATTACAAAATGGCAGGCTACACAAATCATCATTCAAATCTATTTAAAAATTGATTCATATAAAACTATAGAACTTATTGATATTGATTTATTGGACCATAAAGAGTTGCATGTTTTTTGGTAAATTATGTGTTTATTTGTTTGTTGATCATTATTCCAGATTTACCTGGTTTTATTTTTAATTCTTATAGAGTGTTTAATAAAAATTAAAGGATTGTTGAAGAATCAGTTCATGTGATGTTTGTTGAAATGAACCATTTCATTAAAAATATATATCAAACAAATGAATTCACTAAATCATTTGATATAATGATACTTGAAACAATTAAAATTATTTTGAATCTGATTTTAATAATGTTATGTTATGTTTTGAAGAACTAAGAACTTAATTACTAGACAGTGTTCTTCTTAAACAGTCTATAATCTTATAGAACCACCCTTTAGAAACTATTATAGGAGACCTATATATTAAAATAATCACTAGAATAATTGTATGAAACCTAGAGGAATTCTCTTTTTTTCTCAATTATAACCTAACTCTATTGAAGATTCTATAGAAGATGAGATTTGGATGATAACTATGCAGGAATAGTTAACATAGTTAAGAAGAATTAAAGTATTGGAAGTTATAAAAAGACTGGAGAACTATATAGTCCAATGAACTGAGTAGTTTTTTAGATATAAATATGATGATAAAGGGAACATCACAAGGAATAAATCTAATTTAATAGCCAATAGTTATAATAAGGAAGAAGGTATAGATTATGATGAGGCCATTTCAATTCTAGAAATATTAAAAGTGATTAGAATTATTTTATCATATGCATCTCATATGAATTTTAAATTATCTTAGATGGATTTTATGTCTGCCTTTTTCATGGTTATTTAATGGTGGATGTTTATGTGGAAACACCTTGTGGTTTTTAAAATCATTTATAAAGGAATTATGTTTTTAAAATTACTAAAGCTCTATACGACCTTAAACATGCACCTAATGCTTAGAATGAAATATTAAGTTCATTTCATTGGAAAAATGGTTTTACTATTGGTTTGGAAGATCCTACACATTTAATGAAATTTTTTTCTTAATATACTATTATCTCAAATTTATGTTGATGGTGTTTTTTGAATCAAATAATACAATGATTGGTTAGGATTTTTAAAATCTAATGAAAAAAATTGAAATGAGTTAGATGGGAGAACTGATTTTAGTTTTTGGATTTCAAATTTATCACAATGATTATAGAACTAGTTTAAATAAAATTAAGTATGTTATAGATTTATTGAAAAAATTTGTGCTTGAAAATATAAATACATATACAAATCTCATGTGTAATAATATAAAACATGATTTGGATAAAGCTGGGAAACTAGTTCACAACAAGATATATAGAGGTTTGGTTGGTTGTTTGTTATATCTTACCACTAGCTGACCATAAATTATTTATTCAGTATGTCTCTATGCTATATATCAATAAAATACAAAAGAATCTGATCTTAAAAAATTTAAATGAAAATTTAGTTATCTAAATGGAACTGTTTTTTAGTCTCTTTATTAGCTCATAACATATGATCCATACAAAATTTCATATTCAGATTATGAATTTGGTGATTGTAGATTAGAAATAAAATGTAACCTTGGAACACATCGTTTTTTTTATAAATTCTTTAGTTTATTGGTCAACTAAGAAGACACTCTTAGTTGTTCTGTCAACCGCTAAGGAAGAATATGTGATTACTGGTTGTTTTTACGAAAAAGTATTGTGGATGATAAATAATCTACTATAATTTAAAGTAAATATTAATAATATTCTTATTTTATTTGATAATAATAGTTCAATTAATATTTCTATGAATTCGATAAGTCATTCTAGGACTAAGAACATCAATATTAGGCATCAATTTTTATAATATCATGTCCTCAAAAAGAATATATCTTTGGAATTTTTCAATTATAGATATTAATTGGATGATATTTTTACTATATCACTTTCCACTTCTTCTTTTAATTATATTAAGGGATATTTAGGTTTATTTAATTTTAAATAAATATTCTCTTATTTAGTGACTATTTATCACTATTAAATTTTATTCACTAGTTTATTTATTCTTATTTTCAATGTTTATTTGTGTAAATAATATTGGTTTTTAATATAAATAGTAACGTGTTTTCAAATATTTTCATAATTATCATACATAATGGCATGTCAAACAAAGTAATATCCAAAATGTTTTTACTATAGAAACCTTTCATCTTCCCAGATATTTTCATTTCTCAATCTACCTCAAAAACTAAATCCTTCATCTACTATAAAAAAACTAGAACCTGAGAACCCCAAAGCTTTTAGTTTTCATAATTTTAATAAACCAACCAATTTAATGTGGGTGAACCTAGTGAACCGAACCATTAATGAGTTTCTTCCAGGAAGATTCTACGTTGAAAATATTTTTATATCAAGTGGTTGTTTGAGAAATATTTATTGAATAAAAAATATCTCGCATTTCATGGTCATGAATTTCTATATAACAAGGTAAATATAGAATTTTTACATGAGAAATAATTTACGAATTTACTTAATAGTGTTAAGTTCAGCTTTTGTGAGATTGAAGACACTTTTACTTCAAGGATAGATGGGAATGAATTTTTCCTTTCCTCTATAGAAATAAAATATATATTGAAATATCCCCAAGTAGGTTTTTCTTTCTGTTGATCTATGTTCAATTAGAAATCTATATCACAAGTCTATGGACATTATGATATTTTTTGTATCAATCAATATTAGGAAAATTATTGTTATGTACCTTGAGGCTGATAAAAAAAAATTGGTGAAATTTTTTGAGATGGAAATTTCTCCATGATTAGCTGATATTGAGAAAATTATATATCCTAATATATACATTATTTTTTTTTTGTTTATTAGTGATATTAAATAGTATTTTCCCAGGTATATATTGATGTTTTAGAGTTATTGCTGTCATTCATAGGACCATGTGTCATTTCATCCATATAAAAGGACACTGTCTTTAATTCCTTTCAGAAAGAATATGGATTTTATATTGAGTTCGAGAATTTAATGTCATCATAGTAATGTTTTGAATATAGGAACTCCAAGAATTTTTTTTACTGAAGTATAGTGCAAGGCAGGCTTATTCAAGTTGGTGTAGATGAACAACAAAAATTAAGACCATTTACTTTGGGGGAGAAAACTTTTATTGGGAAAGAAGGGATTGGAGAATCAGAAGCTTAAGGATTTTTCAAATATTCTTAGAGAAAATTGAGATTTAATGAGGAAAATAATAATAATAAGATGATATTAAGAAGTTTGTTATGAAACCAAGGAACCGAGTATATCCACCCACTGATGAACCAATGTTTGTTTAAGGGGAAGCTACTAGAACAGTTCATCTAAGGAACCTATTTCTGACAAATACTAATAAGTTGCGAGTCAAGTTCAAGATTTTATAGATACTGGTATTCCAGTTGTTCAATAGGAAAATCCTGTTATTCAATAAATATTTTTCCAAGAACAAACTTTTCGTGAAGATAAATATATGCTCAGATCAAAAAATGTGTCTGCAAAAGTTATTATGAATCAGTATTGTTTAATTTTTGATCAATTTATTGAGAGAAAATAATCAATATCTAGAGACAGAACAGAAGATTTTGATAATATATTTTTTTTCTAGTTACAAATCAATTAAAAAACTAATGGGGATGTCTGTGGATAAGTATTCTTAAAATCCTTTGCAAATTGTGGTTGTTGGTTAGTCACAAAATCCAAATGAAGGGACATATGATCCCCTGACTAATCATGATGAATATCTTTTGATGATGTTTAATAAATCACATGAAGAAAATTTTGTTCATTAGTAGGATATTGAGGGACACAAAAAATCTTCTTTAGATTTTTTGAATTCATCCATTCAAAGGACAGAGTTTGAGTCCCTTCAAAATCAGCATATAAAATTGAATGAAAAGTTTTTTTCATGGAATGACATTGATGTTTTCAAGATAGAGATGGAAGGTGAAGTTAGAAAATTTTTATCTAAATCTATTTCCTAAATAGATTTAGGATACATTATGTCTTATTTAGGAAACTCTGTTGAATCTAATAAAGGAATTATTTCTTAAACCAATTCTTCTACCTCTACTGCTTCTACCTATTTGGATTTGATTCATAGATTTCATGAAATCACACCATTTATGGTTAACAAGAATGAACGTCTGTAGATCCTTCAGTGAAATATTGCTGCATTATCAGTTTTTTCGTTAATCAAGGATATATTAATAAAATGTTTACATCAATTTAACCAATTATCGGGCTTCTTCACAAAAAATCACAGATATGTTAGACCAATTTATGCAACAAGAGAAATGATTTCATAAATTATTAAAAGTCAAACATGTTGAAAATATGCATGTTAGTCTTGATTATAGGGTTTTGATTATGTTGTTGGGAGGTAGTTTTATTAAAAGGTTGAGGGTACACATAGTAGAGTAGAAATAAATGTTTCATGCTACTCAAAATCCTACATATCTAGAAATCAAGACAAACCCTAACCAGGCTATTATAACCTAACAAAATCAATTGGATAACATGTTTTTTAATCAATTTGAATATTTTATATAAAAAAATTTTGATTAATAAAATTTCATTATAATTATATTCATTTCTTATTTTATATTCATTTATATTGATGTTAAATGCCAAAAATACACTCTTATTTATCTACACGGATAATTATAACATTCACTTACTCATCTATGAAAAATTAAAAGTTTTTTAATTATTTTATATTCTTTCTTTTGTATCTAACAAAATGGGGGAGAAATTTAGATAATTTTTTTTTCATTTGATCGAAATAATTCTATCATATTGAATTTCAAATTATTTTCATTTATTATGTTTTCAAAATTTTAAATTATGTTAATAATTTTATGGGTTTTATGATCATAAAAAAGTAAGAGATTTCTAGGCATATATTCTCTAACCAATACGCTATAAATTATAATGATTTTGATTCCCACAAATACCCATGAGGGTTTTACAATTGATTTTTCTTTAAGAGAATTCTAGAGATTTAATGTTCTTCTTATTTATTATGAAATTATTTTACTGTTTTAAAATTACATGAAATATTTATTAAACGTGTTTCGGATATATTTTTGATCATCTTAGAAACATTGTTAATAACCTACATGGTTTAGCGTAACATAGGGAATAATCCATATACCATGTATCGCACATATGGATTATGATCCCTACATTTGTCTTCAACCATACTCTATAAGAATAATGTGTGATTTTTCAACCCTATATTCTGGTCATTACATATAGTTAATCATCCTTACATTATAATGAATTTATGGTAAAGTAACATTAAATTCGAATGGAACCTTATTTTTGGAATGTGAAGAATGCAAGGTTAAAGAACCCAACGCATGAAATGAACCTTACAGTTCAATGAAAAAAGAATTGATCATCAAATTTTTTTTTATGATCAACCCTACGTTTTCATCCTTACGTTTTAATGATGAACTCTATGTAGATGAACCATATGTTAAGTATTATTTCTATTTGTGAAGGAACCCAATGTTTGACATTTCAATGTGTGAGATTTATTTTAATCATATTTTATTTATGCTACAGATGTCAAAGATTGAAATGATGTTTTAAATATCAATTTTAACCATTTCTATGATTGTTTTATTTGATTCCAAGGACCATATTCAGTGGATAATTTTAATCATATTTTTAAGGAATGTTACGTCTCCCTAGTAATTTCAGTTTTTAATTTTTACAGTTCATCAGACATATTTTGCGGATTAGGAATTTTGAAAAGAAGAATACTCATTATATAATTTTTCATGTATTATTTAATTACATATAATTGATATTGATGAATATTTTGACAATTATTAAATCATTCTTGTAATATTATAAACATTTCTATAGTGAACGATTAACTTAAAAATTAGACTGGACTTTGGAGACATACATGTTTAATCTTGTATGTTTGTGACTGCTCTATTTTTTATTCAATTATTAAAAATAGAAGAACCCTTCTAAAAATAGATCTCATCATACATATTTCATCTTTATGGTTGTATTTTTGAAAAACAATATCCATCTATAGTCAGTTTCATGTTGTTGCATCTTTGAAGATCAATATGATTAAAGAAGTCAAATCACTTTACAATTTAGTAGAGGTTAAACTTCTCGTACTCATTTGAAGTGGAGTGTCAGCTTCTTGGTCATAGCTGTGGATAATTAGTTCTCTATTTAAGACAAGAACACTTAGTTTTTAGTCATTTTTATAAAGGTGTCAACTACCTTCACACCATTGTTATATTTTCTGTCCTGTGATAAGTGGACCAGACTAGTGTAATTCACTAAGAACCTAGAGAGAGCATACGGTGGAGTATACTATGGGATATTTATGCCCCAAACTAGTATAAAACTAAAATTCTTTTCTATTACTTATTCTACTATCTGAATAAAAATAATTCTTATCCAATCAAATTAAAATTGGGTGATTAAATTTATTGTTTTTAATAGTTTTTGAAAAGAGACTATTCACCACCTCCCCTCTTGTGTGTTTTGTATATTCCGGCCTAACACATATGAGATGGATTGGTTTTAGTCATAAAAATGCATTAATGAATATAATGAATGATTTTACACCTTGAATTAATGGAATATTGACTATAATATATCGATCTTATCTAGTAGTAAATCTGAATCCATTGGCTAGACCATAGGGTTGTTATAGCTTCCTAGGCTATAATAGGTCCCATAATGTAGTTGTTAGGTTCCACTGAGTTTATAGTAGGGCACCTAGAAGGAATAATATATTATTTAATTATTTAATGTATCCATTTACATTTTACTGGGAACTGAATGGCACACTGGGAGGAATGGTTATTCTATCTATCCCTACTAGATGGTCGATGGCCTCCTATGGGGTAATTAGAGTGTCCTGGTAATGGGGACCATGGAAGTGATCCTCCTCACTCATCAGGATGCCTATGTTTTAACATTTTAATTATTTGTAAAATATTTTCAATCTAAATCCTGTAAACATGGTAACAAAAAGATTATAAAAAAATTATATTATGATCATATTAATAGATTATGTGGTAAACAATATTCCCCATTTTGAGATCATAATCAAACATTTACGATTAAAATAAATGTTAAACACATCATAAGGTGTTGAATAAGAGAGAAAAATAAATATGATTTTTTTGAAAGTATTTATATTTATTATTCTTATGTATCCAATTTAATGCATGAACCTTCTACTCCATTATAAAAAATGAGAGATCCTTCTCCATTTTGAAACTATTGCAAATTTATCCACCATAATAAGAATAATTTATCCTTTATAATAATGAAATATTTCTCAGACTTTTTTATTATCAGAAATACATACAGCCTAAAATTTTGTGACGGATAAATGTAATTCATAAGATAATCAATGTGATCATAAAATGATGCTTTGGAACAATTTTAACATGATATTCTAAATAATAAAAATAAAACATTTTCACTATGAATAATATAATAAAATTAGAATCATTATGAGATAATAAATAATAATCATTAATAATCCATTACTAAGAACCATATTATAAAATATAATAACTATAAATAAAAAGTTTTGTAATGATTCTATATACTTTTTGATCTGTATAAATGTATTCTTACATGACAATTACTTTTTGAAAGTGTTCATTTTAAAAAATCTGTTGAATACCAATGTAAATTGGGTGTGAATGATAAAAATGATATCTCATCATAATTATAGAACTAGAACGATCAAATTTAACTCAAACATGAAAAATAATGGCAAAAAATTCGAGAGGTTTAGTTTTATCCAAATAATCTCGACACAAAAACAACCAATTGGAATATATTTTGGTTTGGTTATAGAACGAGTAGAGAAATCTCTATTTTTTTATTATAATAAGTCATTATGGAATGTTCAAGAAGGTGAAATTTACCACTTTAATATTTCAAATCTATTTGAAACCCAAGAAAAATATTGCAAAATTTTGATAAATTAAAATAATTTCTATTATGATAAACTAAATACAGATTTATTTTACATTATTAATAATTAAAAAACATTTTATGTGTTTTTATATTTTATTAAATTGGGAACAGATTCAAAATATACTCAGGTAATGTCATTAAACAAAATTTATATCCCCTATATAGTAATATAAATATTACTCTCAATCATTCACCTAAAAATCATCTGTTGACTTGTTTTCTGAATTCATCCAATGTTATATTTAATGA
The DNA here is from genome assembly GCA_963277665.1 of Viscum album. Taxonomy (NCBI): domain Eukaryota; kingdom Viridiplantae; phylum Streptophyta; class Magnoliopsida; order Santalales; family Viscaceae; genus Viscum; species Viscum album. The sequence continues at coordinate 1,279,002,729 of OY728133.1, forward strand.
AATACTAAAAGGTATACTTATTATCTTATCATGATGCATAAAAACATATTTTAAATGTTACATATTATAATATGAATAAATTAAAATGTGTCATCCACATTTTGTTCAATTAAAAACCCATGAAATAATTTTTAATCACTATAAAAGGTTCAATATATCCGAAAACTTTTAGATGAAATTATGGTTTAAGATTATTTTAATTGAATTTCACTATGATCAATTAAAAAATGGTTTTGGTTTATTTACATATAAATGATATGATTTAGTTATTTCTATGTTCCTAATGAGGACATTGTTATCATATTGTAGCACAAATTTCACAATGTATCACATATATTTATTAATGAAACATTCACATTCAAATAGTTTTCATTTTTCTCATAATTTGAAAAAGTGTTCATTTTGGAGAAGGGTTATTTGAGATCATGTTTTAGGATATAACAAGTGTTTTTTAACACCTAAACAAAAATTAATTTAGGGATATTGAATTCATTCTAGGGGTTCTTGAGATTTAATGATTAATTCAACTCCTTCAATATACTACCCCTTTTTATTAAGAATCTTATGGATCAGAAAAGGAATGGTTATATAAAGGTGATGTTCTTTGTTTATAGAAGTTATTTTTATAAATTTTAATCCCATTATCAGTTCAAATGGATGATATTTGGTTCCTTTATTTTTTATGTAACAATTAAATAATATTGAGTTATTGGAAGCCAATGTTTTTGTGCAAAGAGAAAACCACTAGTGAATATTTTATAATCATAAAATATCATTGAATAATATAATTTTCCGATGATAAATTCAGTGTTATAAGGTCTAAATAGATCAAGGTTAATATGATAATGGGATTTATAGGATGGAAATTTATGTTACATTGAGAACAAGTAATTTGTTTTTTAACAGGTTTCCTTGATTCAGTATAACTCTATCATGTATGTTTTTCAAATATTGTAATAATTGATGTCTATTGGCCTAATAAGTGTTTTTGTACAATTTTTTTTTGTTTAATTTATGTCATGGAAACAAATGACTATGAAAAATAATTAAAAACACTACATCTATATAGGAATTATATTTTAAAAATATAATATGGTAGCTTTTAAAAAATCACTGTAAACATTATTTTTGAAAAAAGATTAAAAACATTTCAAAAATAATTTTCTTCTAAAATTTTCAATCCATTATCAAATAATTTTTTATTTATATAATTTTTTAATTAAAAAAATTACCAATACATTAATTATATGTGTGAAATTGAGAAAACTAATTTTTCATATTTATTGGATTTTACTTTGTGAATTATCACCGAAAGTTACACATATGCCATCATGTATTTCATATTGATCTATTTCAGAAGGGTCATCACACATGATTTGAGAGAACACATTACACATGTACCATATTTGATTTTTATATTTGCTAATTAGTCATATTTAATAAAAAATTATGAAATCATTCTTATTGGAACAAATGTTTATTTTATCGTATTTTTAAATATAGGGATTTTTGTACCGAAATTTGTTTTACAACGAATTTTTTAGAGAAAATATTGGATTAATGTAAAATTATTTCATTTATTATATAATTTTTAATTTTCATTACTACTATGAATTAATAAATACCTAGTATTATTATAATAATTACTATACATGTATTGAGAAATACTTATTTTAGAATTATCCTTATTCAATGATGTATAATTATTAAAAAACATAAAATATAATGAATATTGTAATTATCATTGAGAAAAAAAATATTAATTAATGTCCCTTCACTATGTTTGAATTTTGACAGCTGTTTATTACAATCGTTGATCATTAACTATAATTCTTAAATATTTATTTTATCATTCAATTAACAAGGTAAATCATCTTTTTCAATTTTCAGTTGGTCATTATCATTATGATATTGGTATTGTGTATTTTTATACTCATGTTTCATTAATATCAGTTTCATTAAATCCATTTTTATGTTTTCTATAAGAAAACTTTGGACCTTCTTAGATTCTATGTTTGTATGAAATTAAAGTTGAATATGATTTGAAAAATGAGAATACGAGTATTTTAGTTTTACTTTAACACAATCCTAAACATTTTCTTAGAGAAACACTTCTTTCTCATCACTAGTGAATATAAAAGAATCAATTTTAATCTATCTTGAATACTTTAAGTCATTATTCATATCTTATACTCATTTTTTTATCTAGGTTCATTTACGCATAATCATTCCTTTATTTTTTATATTCAATGAATTTTTATTATTGTTTACATTGATAATCAATAATTTTTGTACATTGGTATCGATTATATTTATTAATGAATTTTTTCATCCAATTGGTTATATTATCCATTTGATCACCATTGAACAAATCTATAATAGTTTCAATGAAATAGATATCCTTTTCACCAAGAATTTTATGGAGAAATTAAAATAAATTAGATTCACTATTATCTATTAAGCCATGAGATATAAAATTCCCTACTCGATATACTTATTCATTATTTTCTTAAAAAGTAGGATAATATTGAAATTAGTTGAAAACCATATTAGTACATCACAATGGATTTCCATGAAAAATTATCAAATATAATACATTCAGTAAGATAATATTTTACCAGATATATTATAGTAAAGAGCGTAAATGTGTAAGAAATATATTGATAAGGATACATAATAAAAGAATAAAAATCATTTGTAGGCATATCAAAACTAATATCTAGAAATATTATCATTCCTCATGTGTAACATCTAAAAATTTCATAATTTAAAGAGTTGTATTGGAATTTGATATTTGATTAAATTTATTTTGGTCCAATAAAAAATTAAACACGTTTATAGAATAACACCTATTCAAAATCAACAATATTAAGGGTTTTTAATTTTTCTTTTTTTCTTATAATATTAATATATATGTGCATAGAAATTATAAATACCTGATAAATAATAATTTTTTCAATGGTTTACAGACATGTATTCCGAATAAAATAATTAGAATCATGATAATTTGGTATGTGGAGCTTTTATTTACATTCTCAATTATCATGTGTGATTGATAATTGTCAAATTTACAATTAATAAACTATAAAATTAAAAAATATTTTCCAAATAAGGTATAATTTTTTATAACAAAGATATAATGAGAGAAACATGACGATTACCTCTTACACCAAATATAGTTCAGGGTTATTATTTCATTTTGGATGTGGGTCAATTTCCTTTAAAACAATTTTAGAAATATTATTCCTAAAATTATCATGAAATATTTCTATTTAATAATTAAATGACGAATATAATTATTGTGTACTGAAAAAGGAAGCATTAATTGTAATGGGGATTAAAAATTCAGAAATTAATTTAATATTTTGATGATTAAGAAATATTGATCCATTTCAACTCAACCTATAAGTGATGTCATTTTAAGGGAATATATGTCTATTAATATTAATTAAAATCCAATATATAATGATTAACTGAAAGTATTACATGTTATTATTGAAATATAAGTACCAAGAAAAGTCTCAAGGTTCCTCAATGACCAAGATACCAAAACTCCCACATTAACAATGGTGATAATATAATAGAGAATATAGAGAAGATATCTATGTAATTACAATACATTCACATATAACTGAACTCTCTCTCGATTATTTATTATAAAATGAATCAATTAGGGAGAGGGATGAATATTTAGAGATAGAGATTTTTTAGATTTCTAAGATCCATTATAAAAATAAAACAATTTAAAAAATTCAATTAGAAGGAATAAAAATTAAACATAATTATGTCATTTTATTATGGTCTTCCATTTGGATAATTGGGTGAATCTTCGAGATCTCCTTTTAATGAACATATAGAATTGATGATGATTATTATTAAGGAATGTGTAGTTTTAGATGTTCATGGATATTAATAACAATCAAATTAATTAAATTTATTTCAATCATCATAGATTATGGTATCATACATTATTCTAAGGAATATATATTTTGAATCAATGTTTTTATCCAAATCACATTATTTTTACTAAATGTTTCAATTTTATATAGAAAAATATTCCTCATAGTACACTGGTATGACCAAAAAATGATGTACATTGGGTTACTCCAACAACAATGGATTCCCTTATTCCTCCCAAAATTGGGAATGATAGTTGTATATATGTTTTTTATACCTAATTATATAGAAAAATAGTTGTTAACATTATCCAGGTGTCCTTACACATGTCCTTTTTAATGGAATAAGGAAACTAGTGTCCATGTTTGACTATAATATAGAATTAAATCACCCCCATCCTCTATAAAAATATGGTACTAGTGGACCATATTATTCAAGGGATTATATATTCATAATAAATAGTGTATTTGATCTCATTGAGTAAACTATGCACCATAATGTAAATCCAGAACAATTTACATTGTTTGGACTGTTAGACTGAAAAATATTGTTCAAACATGTCTTAATTTCCATGTGTTTTGATAAATCAAAATGTCCCTAATTTAATTCTTATAATTTATTCTTATGTGTTTAGTATATTGTTCTATTTTACCATATGAGCTATTTTTTTGATGTTCAATGATAGATATTTTAGTAAGAGATAAGATGAGAAAATTCATTACATTACATAAGGGATTTTCAAAAAATAATTTCACACAAGAAACAAATATGTAGATAATGTTATATATCAAACATCAGTAATAAAATTCAGTTATATAGATGAATTATTATGTGAAATATGGATTTTTTTATCTGATACACTGTAGATGTAAATTTATATTTTCTCTTACTAATCCTCTAGGAATATTATTTTATAAGAATAGTAATATCAATTTTTATCTTACAATGATTTTTTTTCAATTTTCATTATGATTTCTTTATTATCTACATATTTCATTTCACAAATTTAATTTTATAAAAAAATTGAAATAAAATTATTCAGTAAATTTTTTTAATATGATGTTTATGATTTCCTTTAATTGATAGATATAAATAATATGGTTTTTAAATTTCCATTAAAAAATTATATTAAATATTTTGATAGATTCGAAACATGCCATTATGAGAATGTGTCATATAATTTTAAATGGATTATTACCTAAGACATTATGATCATCTCGTATTATTCTGTTCAAAATCATACAGGTGTTATAAAAGTGTAGTTTCTCAACATTAGTAAATAATAAAGGATAGAAATTTTCACATACATATCGATACTCAGATAAGGAAAAAAATGAATGCATATAGGTTGAAAAAATATCATACAACTTATTCATGCTTTGGTGAAATGTTTTTCAGTTCAACTTAAGAACATCTAGATCTTTGTTTTTTGTATCATCATTATCTCAAGATGAATCTTTATCTTCAGACAGGGGATTCTTGAAACTATGTGAATTAATAATTCCTTAAATTTTATTCATCTGTATTTTATCTACTCAAGTTGTAAGTCATTTTCTGAACACCGTGGATTGGTTTTATGAATAGAGAGTCTTGTTTAAATATATTATACCATTTTTGCATGTAACATCTCTTTTTATTAAGCTTGGAACATCCAGAAAGTTACTATAAAATATAAAATCACAAAACATATTGTGTATAGTGGTATCAAAGTGAACTAGGGTATTTCTATTCAACATATGACTATAAATTTCTTGTGTTTAATATCATTTCAAAAATATTTTATATTATGGATAACTATTTATATTAAGTGAAATATTTTAATGCAGAATCCATAGTGAGGGTTGTTTTTTCGTTAATAATATCTTACGAACAGAGTAACCATTCTTGAGGTCTCAGATTCCCATTCTCTAGGAAAAAAATTTGTATTATATCTTATGTCTTATAAGCTCACATCTATCAGTTATTGAAGTCCATAGATAATTATTAAAATGGATTCTATGGTAAAAAATAATTTATTGAAAACATTAGACATCATTACATTAATAGTGATTATTATGGTTATTGGAATTCATTAATGATAATATAATTTAAGAAACATTGATTAATAGGGTACCTTAAAGTAGCAAAGCATTATTTAATAAAAAATACACTACCAAAAACTTTTTAAGGTGATACTGAAGCTAGTTATGATTTAAATTCAAATGCTAGGAATTCTATAGTATGTGGACTATGTCCATATGAGTCAAATAATGTTTTTAAATGTTAGATAGATAATTAAATACAGACCAAAATAGTAGTTGATTACGAGGGTAAATACATTTTGTATTCCCCTTGATATGACACTACCAAACATGTGTTTTACACATTCAATATGGATAATTTTAAAATAATTACATAGAATAATGTAATAATCATTGAGATTGAGAATAATGTTTCCATTATATAAATATCAATTACTACTCCATTAAAATAATTTAATGTTCAATGAGTTTTACAACTGTATATTTTTTAGAATCTCAGCTTCCATTAAAAAATGCACATTCGTTAAAATATTAAAATAAAATATCTAATTTCAAAAATTATTATTTATAAATTAAAAATAGATGTTGATGATAGAGAATATAAAATAGATAAGAAGGTAAATCATGCATTGAAGGATTCTAATTAAAAATATGAAAAAATGAATAAGAGTATATATATCTCTAAAACAACTGAAGAAGAAGATACCTGATCCAATTCTATGTCAAATTATGAACTTAACATATTTTCCTAAATGCTAAAAATGTTCTATGTCAGGAGAATGTTTTTTAGAATTCCCAATGAAATGTACATGAAAAATGTGGAAAATTATAAATAATTGAGATGCTAAGAGTTCACGATGTTAGGTCATATGAATACATAAATTTCTATATTTATGGAAAGTAGATATATTTATAGAATGTTCTTTATGAATCCATGATATAAGTAGAAATAAAAGAAGCTATAAAGGTCACATTGAGTTCTTTTGAATAATCTATCATATGTATATTTTTATGATTAGAAGTGACATTATTTTTCAACTTGGAAACATCTGTTTCATTGGAATATTCAGATTTGGTATATTTTTATTATTATTTTAGCCATGATTTATAATTAAAGAAAGAAAAATTTTCATATTTATATTTAAATGAATACTATAGCTTGGTTAAGACTATATATGAATTATTTTAAAAGAAAAAAATATTCTCTCATGAATTCCTATGAATGTTCTTTACATGAAAAAGAGGTTTTGAATAAACTAATATGATATTTCAATGATTATTTATAAAAGTATAATATATCATATAATAAATATTATTTTCCAATTTATTACATATATTAAGAGGTTCAAAACATCAAATATTTCACTATTTTCTTTCAATAAGTTTCACAAAATTTCACATAATATTTTTCAGAAAATACTAATATATTTTTAACCCCAAGCCATATGGAAGAAAAATTAATTGAAACAATAATATTTGGGTGCCAAATATTCTTCTTATCTTATTTATCATTTATGGGAAATATCCATGTAAACATAAATTAAAAAATGTTTTATAGATAGTGGTATTTGAAGTTATATGAGTAGATACTTCCTAAATTTTAACTCATTATCCATGATTGAATGAGGATATGTAGCATTTGGTGATAATGAGAATGTATTTTCTTCATTTTATCAACTTGAAATGCAAAATTTATCCTCTTTATTAATGACATTAAATTTATTAGTTTAATTAAAAACAAGATATGAATTTCTCATCTTTTTTATTATGGTTATTCAGTTTATTTTTAAAAAAAATTCATTTCCATTTTTTAGAGAAATACATTTCATATATATTGAATCAAAAAAAGATAATGTTTATACTGTATATATTAATTCAATTTTTAGAAAATATATTAATTTTTTGATTGCTAAACTTAATGTGTCAATGATTTTGGGTAGAGTAAATTGTTATTATAATGTTTACTAATTAAAAATATTATCTAAAAGCCATTTTATTTTTAATTTTTTGTATTATAAATTTGATAAATGGAATAAATGTGATGCATGTGAAATGGGAAAGTAACAAAAGGCATACCTTAAAACAAAAAAAGTGGCTTCTACATATTGTTCTCTTGAGCTAACATATACGGATCTATTTAGGCCCAAAAAATCCACAATACTCAATGTAATATCACATTTTTATATTTTAGAAGATGATTTTTCATGATTTACTTGGGTATACTTTTTATGTCATAAAATTAAATCCTTCGTATCTTTTATTAGTTTTTGTAAACTTATGAAAAATAAAAAAGAGGTGAAAATTTTTACTTTATGAATTTATGATGGATGATATTTTTAGAATAATGTATTTAATTAATAATACATAAAATTATGAATTAAACATTATTTTCCTTCCCCTATGACACCTCAACTGAATGGTGTTGTTGAAAAGAAGAATGTTTATTTACAAGAAATATCAATAACACTATAATTTCAACATAACAAGCCTAATTATTATTGGGATGTAGGTATTAAAATGTATCTTCGGTTAATAAAAGAGTTCTAAAATCATGGTTCAATAAAATTGTTCTAAAAATGAAAAAATTAAATAAAGACCCTATGAGTTCTGGAGTAGTGGAAAACCAATTATAGGGTACATTAATGTATTTGAATGAAAATATAACATCTTAAATAAAGTAAATTAATAGTAATATTAATAAAAAAAAAATTGAAGGTATCTTCTTAGGTTATTCTAATAAATAAAAATATTATATTATTTTAAAATAATTCATGGAATGTTGACGTATCAACTCATGTGATGTTGGATGAATGTTATCCTTTTGATCACCAAATATCTCTAACTATTGACATGTGTAATTCTCTTAAGAATATGAGACCCAATCACCTTATTTAAAAAAATGTAGATAATGATATGTAACTTGATTAACATGACTTGAATCATATAATGGTTGAAACAAGTGAACCATAAAATATTTTTCATAAAAAATGTATAAAACATAATGGTTATCCTATGGGAAACATTATTAGATGTTTATATAGAGGAGTATAAATAAGTAGAAATATCATAATATCCAATGCACGAGTAGATTTTCCCCACCATTCTGTGTTTATTAACCTATCTTTCATCAGAATATAGCCCCTTGAAGTGCTTCACAACAGCCAAAGCAATATCATTTTCAGAAGTATATAAATGAACATTAATGCTGACTGCTTTATCCCTCGTTCGTTCTCTTTTCTCCAAATGCAGCCTATTGAAAAACTTAGAGTTCCAATCTCCATCCCATAACCATCTAACATTCAATTGATTTCTAATCAGTCTCTCATTAATAGTTAGAAGATCATCCAATTGGTTATGTGCTAGAACTTCCTCTCGGGCAAGACTAGCCTAAGGCTCGTTGCGATTCTAAACACTTGAAAGCTCCTCCTCAGCATCCTTGATATCAGAATCAATTTTAGAGAAGGACTTTCTACTTTAATCCTTAATACGAGCTTTACAATATTTCAGTTTTTCAACAATCCTCTAAAGAGGAATTCCAATCAGCTCAGTCCTCCAAGCTTCCAAAACCCTTTCCCTACATCCAGGCTCCATGATCCACCCATTGTTAAACCGAAAAGGCAAAGGACCTAACCTTGCCACCCGTGTGTTAATTTTAACCACGATCGGGTTGTGATCCGAGTGATGTTTAGGTAGTGAAATCCAAAAATCTATTTAGAAGCTTCCCGATCACACATTTGAATAAAGAATCTATCAATATTTCTAGCTTGTCTCCTACTCCACGTGTATCTACACCCTGTAAAGTCAGCTCTAGTAATTGGGACCACAATAAGATTACACTGATCAATGCAAATAGAAAAATCAGTAGCATAAATCCTATTGAAATGCCCACCAATTTTTACTCAGGCCTCAATACTGTGTTAAAGTCTCCCACAGAAATCCACAGATGATCCATTTGCCCAGAAGTCACCTTGAGTTCCTCCCATAACTCCCTTCTCCTGATATATGAATTTGATTCATACACAAATGAAACTGAAAAAAAATAATCATCAACAATGCAAGAAAGAAAAATGTATTGGGACCTTTCCAAGCAAGAATTAATACATATGGATTAATGCCGAAAAACCCATAAATTATCCATCCCAATTTCTTGCATATCATGTGCCACAAACTTTTATCCCATGGAATTCCATTTAAACCCTTTCCAATGGTCAAAGAGAAACTTTGGTTTGGAAATTCCAACCAGCATAGTCTTATGAGCCATGATGTAGTGTCTAAGGTCTCTGGCCATTTGGAGATTCCCCAGCCCTTGAAAATTCAAGAAAAAGATCATCATTGAGGGTGAGTCATGTCCCTTGTCTGGGGGCCACCCTGTATCCCCAAAGTTATGATTCCTTTCCCTTTCATCCCCTTTCCCTTCCTCCATGGACCCTGTAGATTAGAAGCATCTCCAGGCTTGCTGAACAAATCCCCAGCACCCTGTACAATATCTATGCCATCATTCACAGTGTCTCCAATATGTTGAGATGCCTGAACAGAGGTTGCAGCCCCTGTACTAGAAGGATCAGCTGGCCCATGTGATCCGGCCAGTGTCCCCAACTTGCTGGGGCCCTTGATCAGTGGCAACCTCTGTGCTAAGAGGCTCAACTTGCACATGTGAACTAGCCACAAGATAATCAACTGAAATACCAATAGTAGTTACACCTGGGTCAGAATATTGAGGTCTATCCACATCATCAGACCAGAAAATCCCATTCAAGGGTGTGAATCTGTTGTCATCTTTCATGTGAGAAGGTTCACTACATGGTTGTGATTTCCTCCTGGTGGATTTGGATGGAAATGTCTCATTGAAATTTCCCCCAAATCAGAGGTAGTAAAATCCTCATCATGTCGACCACCCTTGTTAGCAAGAGGTGACAGAATTGTGACAACCTCAACAATATAAGATGTATCATGCACCACAGAGACATCATGGGAAATAGCGGCAAAATTGAGCACCCCAACCTCCAGTGCAGGTCGTTCTATATTAGAAGTCACCACTCCCTCTACTGCCTGATGTGTGCCTTGCACCATAGTAACATCCCGTGCAACAGTATCACAAGGTGCAACATCATTGGGCATCTCATCTACCAACACAGACCCTTCCACCACACCTATATCCTGTATAACCACTGATTCCTACCCTGCAGGAGGTTCAGAAGGTTGACCACCAGAAGCCCCATCCTTCACAATCATGTCCGAGTGCACAAGTGAAGTCGTCCTTACTATCACCCATGGGTTGAAAACTTCCTCAGCTTGGGAGTCATGTGAAGCCTTCTCTTTTCCTTTCCTCCTATTGCATGTGGCAACATCATGCCCCTTCAATTACACACACTGCATTTCTTATTCCTTTTGTATTCAGCAATTAAGTGACCAAACAGCAAGTAACCCGAGCAGAATTTAGGCTTCTGTTCATAGAAATTGTCCAAATTCAAACTATCATGCTTCGTTGTGAGAAAAAAATCCTCTAAAAGAGTGGCCGACATATCCACTTCTACAAATACCCGAGATAAATTCCCAAACCTCAGGTTGATTTTCTGCCGATCCAATATAATTGGATTACCACTAGCAGAGGAAATGTCCCATAAAATCCTTGGGTGCTAATAGAACCAATTTAGCCTACATATCTGAATCTATAATAGGGGAGGGTCATGATAATATGCAACTATCAACCTCAATTATTATAACATATTATATCCTTAGTGTTTTAAATTTTTTAAATAAAATTATTATTCTAAGATTATAATTATTCATTCATTCATAATGTAAACAAATAATTTACTGTGGTTTTTAATGATTTATATCTCCCTTCCCGCAAAGGAAAAGTATATTTTTTTAGTTATAGTTTCTATGGAATGTCACATTTTGATTTTAATGAAATATTAGATATTGAGGAATATTTTTCTTTATCTAACCATTACTCATATGTGTTATACGAAATCAACCATTATATTTTTATATATTCTATCATATTATTTTTTTTCTTTTTTTACGGGGAAAAATTTTATTTTATTTAGATTTATTGTTATTTAAATGATAACAAAACCATTTCTAAATTTTTTATGTTACATTTACACTTTGCTGTTTTTTATTATGTTTTCTAGGTAATTTAGAATTTGGTGTTGTTGATAAATGGAAATTAAAATTATAGATTGGAGATAAGAATATATGTTGGGAGGTAAAATTATATTTGGAACAATATTAAAATAATTATACAAAATAAATGAATTTTTCATGTATGATTTTTTGAAAACTATAATAATTATTGTAATGTGATCATTTTAGAACATAAAACATTATTTATATTGGATATTAAAAAATGTTTTTTATAAAATAATTTTTGAGGGCCACATGAATGATACCCTATGAATCATCCAATTATGAAGGATTGATTGTATTATATTTATCCCTTTGTTACAATGAAAACCATGACCCAGAGATGAGAGGGAAGAATATGTTGGTTTTAGTGGAATCAAAGAACAAATGAAATACTATGGTATTCAATAGAGAACATGAACTGGGATCCAACACTATAATAGTGGTTATAACCTAATAAATAACATGAATAAAATTGAGTTTTCCTACAAATCCCTTACAATGCACTCAACTCTAGGATTAAAAAGAAAATAAAAAATGATTAGAGAATGATAGATGTGATTAGAGAGGAATATCCTTTTATATAATATATCAAGGATTTTATTTTCTAAATAATATAATGAAATGTAAAATTTATTTATTTCCTTGATTTCTAGTATTACATTATTATAATTATATTCATCTTTAAAATATCTCTTAAAATCACATATTTGGTCGATAAATAATAATATGGTGTTATGAGTCATACCATTTTTTTGTAAATCAGATACATTCCTTAATTGATGTCAAATTATAATCATTATATAGTTCAGAATGTATTGTATCAACAATACACTGTAAATTATGATGATATTGATGCTCATAAATACCCTTGTTTGTGATACAAATTATTTTTCATTATGTTTATTTATGGTATTTAATATTCTTATTATTTTTTCTGATATTTATTTTTAATCATTAAATTCACTTGAAATATTTATTAAAAGTGTTTGGGATATATTTTTGAACATTTTGGTAACACTATTCATACTATACATGGTTTAGTGTAACATATGGAATCACACATTTAAGTTGTACAATAGGTCTGGATCATGAACCCTATGTTAGTCTTCAATCATATGCTAGAAGAAGAATGTATAGTTCCTCAACCTTACATTTAGATCAGTATGTATGGTTAATCAACCATTTTTTATCAAGAATGTGTGGTAAATGTACCATGTGTTTGAAATGAAACATACATTTTTCATGATAAGAATGTATTGTTAATGAATCATACATTAGTAATAAACCTTATGTTCCAAAGAGAAATATAGGGATCATCAAAGTTACATTTATGATCAACCCAATTTTGAGAAACATATGTTCAAAAGATAAACCCTACATTATTGAACCCAGCATTCAGTTTTTTATCTCTTTTTGAAGGAACCCACATTTGACTTTTTCAATGACATGGATTTATTTTCACAACATTTTTTGTATTTTATGAAATAGGCTTCACCGAGTTACAGGCTATTTTAAAGATCGTTTTTTAAAATTTTGAAGATTTTTTTATTTCATTCAAACAACTGTATTCAATGGATAAAATTACACACATTCATAAGGGAAGTTATGACTCCCAGAGAAATTCTATTTTTAATTTCTACAGTTCATCAGGTGTCATTTGTGGATATTGATTTTTCATAAGAAAAATTATCATTAAATAATTATTCATGTATTATTTTAGTATATATAATTCATAGAGACTAATATTTTAATTATTATTCAATCATTTTGGTAATCATATAGACATTTCTATAGAAAACGAATGACTAAGAAAGAGGACTACACATTGAAAAAATACATGTTTAATCCTGTAAGTTTGTGACTTCTCTATTTTTGTTATTGTTCTTAAAAATCAATAATCTTATGTTCTACTAGATCTATTACAACATATTTCATATTGAAGATTTTATTTCGGAAGATGAATATCCATATATAGTTAGTTTCATTCTGAAAAAACAGTGATGATAAATCTTGTTCAACAAATCAAATATCATTTTGATTTATTTAGGTTTTGACTGTTCATACTCAGTAGAAGTTGAGCGTCAAATTCTTTACCTAAGCAGTGGATAATTAGTTGAATATTTAGAATAAATATGGATTCGTTTTTAGTGTTTTCTGTAATGTATTCAACTAGTTGCACTCAATTATTTGATTATCAGTCTTTTGATAAGAGGACCAAACATGTGAAATTCACAATTCCCACAAAGAGAGAATCTTATGAAGTGTACTTGGAGATATTTGTGCCTAAACCAATATAAAGTGATGTGTATTTTTATTTATATTTGTCTATCGATAATTCATTGATCATAATTAAAACACTTATTATCCACACTGATTAAATGAGGGTGTTTAAATTCAGAATTGTGGAAGATGTTTTCAAAATACACAATTCACCCAATCTTGTGTGTTTTGTAAATTCCAACCAAAAAATTGCTATCAAATGATGGATTTTTGATAAGGATATAGAAAGATAAAACTTTAAGTGTCTATAAAAATATGGAAATGGAAGATCCTTGATAATGAATTTCCATGGTTCAAGATTTATATTTCAATGGTGAAAATTATGGTTGCTGGATATCAAGGATGATCATTTATTTAAAAATTTAGGAATTTAGAGTTTATTTAATGATTACCACTCCCTATAAGATTCCCGAGAAACCAGAAACATGGGATGATACAACCGAAGCTGAATCTGATATGAACACCAATGCAATGAATGTAATTATCTATGGTCTTTGACCATATGAATTGAATAATGTATCATAATTTAAAATTTCTTATTAAATCTAAAAAATGATAGCAATTGTCTATGAAAGAATAGATAATGTAATATGGATGAGTTATAAAACTACAAAACTGAAATTTTATACATTGAGGATTATTGATGGAGAAATTATTACACAGATGAATGGGAGTCTTAATGAAATATGTAATAATATTATAGGCTTAGGTGAACCTATCAAACAATCTGATCAAGTGTTGAATGTACTGAGAGTACTACCATTTAAATGGAATGTGATATCTGATGCTATTCGACAATCATCACTTATCATGGATCTAACCATGAAAAAGATAATTCATACATTGATCATGTATGAATATAAAATTCATGTTGAACTTGAAGATCATAAAATTATTAGTAATAATGATAATACAGCCATAAATGTTACATCTCAAAAGAAAAGAAGAAGAATAAATAAAGACGTCAGAAAAGAAAAAAATCTGGATTCATCTAATTCTAAAATGGAACTGGATTAGTTCACCAAAATGTTTAGAAAATTTTATAAGAAAAATAGAGGATTCATAAGTCTCTTAAAAATGATTATAAATACTCAAGACAAGTCAGATTCTATGAATTCAAAATATTGAGTCATATAAGACCTAATTTTCTTAAGCTAAAAGGTTAAAAGAGAAATACATATAATAAATATCATAAAAATACTAATTATGATCATAAAATTAAAAAATAAATTAATGTAACATGGAGTGTTTATGAAGATTCCAACATCTCAAAACAATCTATTTTAGAAAAGGAAAAATCAAGTCTGAAAGAAAATATGTGCTTCATGGCTGATGTAGAAAAGGTACACAACTATTATTCCTCTAATTCTGATTCTAGTTCTAGTTATTGAAATGATAAATTGTATCCCTATTTAACAAATATATTAAAGAAAGATGACTCCTTAATAAAGAAGCACAACTATTTAAAGAATATACATAATTACATTTTATGAGTAATAGATACCTTAAACAATAGTAGGAGTTAATCGAAAATTTTAAATCAGTTACATCAAATAATACTAATCATGAAAAAATTAATAAATCATTAAAAGATGAAGTATAAACATATAAAATTTCTTCTATATTCTTTATAATAGGAGAAATTATAGTGAACAAAATTCATGGTAAAAATGTAATTAAAAAGGAACAATTCGGTATTGGAAGTAAGGGTCAAAAATAAAAACTGTATAAGAATTATTTTTTTCACAACTCAAAAAGTGTTAGTTATCATTTTTGAGGAAGAAAAGATCATATAAAAAAACTATAATTTTACAATTCTTTAAATTAGGGGCAATAAAAAAGTATTTATTTCAAAAAAATTATCCGAAGTTAATGATATGAGTTATGAAAAAACAATGAAAATATGGATTCCAAGATCTCTACAAGCTAACATTGTGGGACCCAAGAGCATATGGGTAACAATTTTTATTTGGCTAAATGATTTTGTAGGTAAATGGATATAAGAATTGAAATGTCATTCGATATATGGGTAGTGGCTACCCAAGGAATTTGTGTGGAGGTCCATCAAATTTTCATACGTACACTCAAATAGATAAAGGTCATGTTTCATTTTGTGATTATTACAAAGGGAAAATAATTGGACTTTTTAATGATAGAGATAAAAATATCATATATATCAACAAACAATATTATGTGAAATTATTGAAGCATAATCTAATAATCATTTTTCATATTTTTGCTGAGGGATTTTATGTTGATTTCTCTAATAATTCTTGCACAGTTTTTAAAAATAAATTTCTTATGTTTAGAGCACGTATAACTGATAATTTTTATACTCTGGATTTTCATTCTTTGTGTAACCAAAAAGTGAACTATTTATCTTCTTGAGACTAGTAATTCATGGATATGGCATATAAGACTTGGTCATTTCAATATTTATGATATACATAGATTATCTTAGAAATAGATTTCTATTGAGTTACCCAATCTTAATTTTGATGATGAGAGCTTTTGTGATGCATTACAAAATGGCAGGCTACACAAATCATCATTCAAATCTATTTAAAAATTGCTTCATATAAAACAATAGAACTTATTAATATTGATTTTTTGGACCATAAAGAGTTGCATGTTTTTTGGTAAATTATGTGTTTATTTGTTTGTTGATCATTATTCCAGATTTACCTGGTTTTATGTTTAATTCTTATAGAGTGTTTAATAAAAATTAAAGGATTGTTGAAGAATTAGTTCATGTGATGTTTGTTGAAATGAACAATTTCATTAAAAATATATATCAAATAGATGAATTCACTAGATCGTTTGATAGAATGATACTTGAAACACTTAAAATGATTTTGAATCTGATTTTAAAAATGTTATATTATTTCTAGAAGAACTAAGAACTGAATTACTAGACGAAGTTCTTCTTAAATAGTATATAATCTTATATAACCACCCTTTAGAAACTTTTATAGGAGACCTATATATTGAAATAATCACTAGAATAATTGTATGAAACCTAGAGGAATTCTCTTTTTTTTTCTCAATTATAACCTAACACTATTGAAGATTCTATAGAAGATGAGATTTGAATGATAACTACGTAGGAATAGTTAACATAGTTAAGAAGAATTAAAGTATCGGAACTTGTAAAATGACTGGAGAACTATATAGTCCAATGAACAGAGTAGGTTTTTAGATATAAATATGATGATCAAGGGAACATCACAAGGAATAAATCTAAGTTAATAGCCAATAGTTATAATAAGGAAGAAGGTATAGATTATGATGAGGCCATTTCCATTCTAGAAATATTAAAAGTGTTTAGAATTATTTTATCATATCCATCTCATATGAATTTTAAATTATCTTAGATGGATTTTATGTCTGCCTTTTTCATGGTTATTTAATGGTGGATGTTTATGTGGAAACACCTTGTGGTTTTTAAAATCATTTATAACAAAATTATGTTTTTAAACTTACTAATGCTCTATACGACCTTAAACATGAACCTAATGCTTAGGATGAAATATTAAGTACATTTCATTGGAAAAATGGTTTTACTATTGGTTTGGAAGATCCTACACATTTAATGAAATTTATTTCTTATTAAACTATTAGCTCAAATTTATGTTGATGGTGTTTTTTGGATCAAATAATACAATGATTTGTTAGGATTTTTCAAATCTAATGAAGAAAATTGAAATGACTCAGATGGGAGAACTGATTTTATTTTTTGGATTTCAAATTTATCACAATGATTATAGAACTAGTTTAAATAAAAATAATTATATTATAGATTTATTGAAAAAATTTGTGCTTTAAAATATAAATACATATACAAATCTCATGTGTACTAATATAAAACATGATTTGGATAAAGCTGGGAAACCAGTTCACAACAAGATATATAGAGGTTTGGTTGGTTGTTTGTTATATCTTACCACTAGCTGACCAAAAACTATTTATTCAGTATGTCTCTATGCTATATATCAATAAAATACAAAAGAATCTGATCTTAAAAAATTTAAATGAATTTTTAGTTATCTAAATGGAACTGTTTTTCAGTCTCTTTATTAGCTCATAACATATGATCCAAACATAATTTCATATTCAGATTATGAATTTGGTGATTGTAGATTAGAAATAAAATTTAACCTTGGAACATATCATTTTTTTTATAAATTCTTTATTTTATTGGTCAAGTAAGAAGACTCTCTTAGTTGTTATGTCAACCGCTAAGGAAGAATATGTTATTATTGGTTGTTTCTATGGAAAATTATTGTGGATGACAAATAATCTACTATACTTTAAAGTAAATATTAATAATAAACTTATTTTATTTTATAATAATAGTTCAATTAATATTTTTATGAATTTGATAAGTCATTCTAGGACTAATAACATCAATATTAGGCATTGATTTTTATAATATCATGTCCTCAAAAAGAATATATATTTGGAATTTTTCAATTATAGATATTAATTGGATGATATTTTTACTAAATCACTATCCACTTCTTTTCTTTGATTATATTAAGGGATATTTAGGTTTATTTAATTTTAAATAAATATTCTCTTATTTAGTGACTATTTATCACTATTAAATTTTATTCACTAGTTTATTTATTCTTATTTTCAATGTTTATTTGTGTAAATAATATTGGTTTTTAATATAAATAGTAATGTGTTTGCAAATATTTTCATAATTATCATATGTAATGGCATGTCAAACAAAGTAATTTCCAAAATGTATTTACTATAGAAACCTTTCATCTTCCCAGATATTTTCATTTCTCAATCTACCTCAAAAACTAAATACTTCATCTACTATAAAAAAAACTAGAACCTGAGAACCCCAAAGCTTTCAGTTTTCTGAATTTTAATAAACCAAACAATTTAATGTGGGTGAACCTAGTGAACTGAACCATTAATGAGTTTCTTCCAGGAAGATTCTACATTGAAAATATTTTAAAATCAAGTGGTTGTTTGAGAAATATTTATTGAATAAAAAATATCTCGCATTTCATGGTCATGAATTTCTATATAACAAGGTAAATATAGAATTTTTACATGAGAAATAATTTAAGAATTTATTTAATAGTGTTAAGTTCAACTTTTGTGAGATTGAAGACACTTTTACTTCAAGGATAGATGGGAATGAATTTTTCCTTTCCTCTATAGAAATAAAATATATATTGAAATATCCCTAAGAAGGTTTTTTTCTATTTATCTATGTTTAATTGGAAATATGTATCACAAGTCTATGGACATTATGATATTTTTTGTATCAATCAAAATTATGAAAATTATTGTTATGTACCTTGAGGCTGATCAAAAAAATTTGGTGAAATATTTTGAAATGGAAATTTCTCCATGATTAGATTAGATTAAGAAAATTATATATCCTAATATATACATTATTTTTTTTTTATTAGTGATATTAAATAGTATTTTCCCAGGTATATATTGATGTTTTAGAGTTATTGTTTTCATTCATAGGACCATGTGTCGTTTCATCCATATAAAAGGACACTGTCTTTAATTATTTTCAGAAAGAATATGGATTTTATATAGAGTTTGAGAATTAAATGTTATCATAGTAATGTTTTGAATGTAGGAACTCCAAGAATTTTTTTTTACTGAAGTATAGTGCAAGGCAGGCTTATTCAAGTTGGTGTAGATGAACAACACAAATTAAGACCATTTACTTTGGGGGAGAAAACTTTTATTGGGAAAGAAGGGATTGGAGAATCAAACGCTTAAGGTGTTTTCAAATATTCTTAGAGAAAATTGAGATTTAATGAGGAAAAAAATAATAATAATATGATATTAAGAATTTGGTTATGAAACCAAGGATCCGAGTATATCCACCCACTGATGAACCAATGTTTTTTAAGGGGAAGCTACTAGAACAGTTCATCTAGAAGAACCTGTTTGTGACAAATACTAATAGGTTGCGAGTCAAGTTCAATATTTTATGGATACTGGTATTCCAGTTGTTCAATAGGAAAAGCCTGTTATTCAATAAATATTTTTCCAAGAACAAACTTTTCATGAGGATAAATATATGCTCAGATCAGAAAATGTTTCTACAAAAGTTACTGTGAATCAGAATTGTTTGATTTTTGATCAATTTATTGACAGAAAATAATCAATATCTAGAGACAGAACAGAATATTTTGATAATATATTTTTTTCTAGTTACAAATCAATTCAAAAACTAATGGGGATGTCTGTGGATAAGTATGCTTCAAATCCTTTACAAATTGTGGTTGGTGGTTAGTCACAAAATCCAGATGAAGGGACATATGATTCCTTGACTAATCATGATGAATATATTTTCATGATGTTTAATAAATCACATAAAGAAAATTATGTTCATTAGAAGGATATTGAGGCACGCAAAAAATCTTCTTGAGATTTTTAGAATTCATCCATTCCAAGGACGGAGTTTGAGTCCCTTTAGAATCAGCATATAAAATTGATATTAAAGTTTTTGTCATGGAATGACATTGATGTTTTAAAGATAGAGATGGAAGGTGAAGTTAGAAAATTTTGATCTAAATCTATTTCCTAAATAGATTTAGGATACATTATGTCTTATTTAGGAAAATCGGTTGAATCCAATAAAGGAAGTATTTCTTAAACCAATTCTTCTACCTCTACTGCTTATACCTCTTTGGATTTGATTCATAGATTTCATGAAATCACACCATTTATGGTTAACAAGAATGACCGTATGTAGATCCTTCAGTGAAATATTGCTGCATTATCAGTTTTTTCATTAATCAAGGATATATTATTGAAATGTTTACATCAATTTAACCAATTATCGGGCTTCTTCACAAAAAATCACAGATATGTTAGACCAATTTATACAACAAGAGAAATGATTTCATAAATTATTAAAAGTCAAACATGTTGAAAATATTCATGTTAGTCATGATTCTGGGGTTTTGATTATGATGTTGGGAGGTAGTTTTATTAAAAGGTTGAGGGTACACATAGAAGAGTAGAAATAAATGTATCATGCTACTCAAAATCCTACATATCTAGAAATCAAGACAAACCCTAATCAGGCTATTATAACCTAACAACATCAATTGGATAACATGTTTTTTAATCAATTTGAATATTTTATATAAAAATATTTTGATTAATAAAATTTCATTATAATTATTTTCATTTATTATTTTATATTCATTTATATTGATGTTAAATGCCAAAAATCCACTCTTATTTATCTACACAAATAATTATAACATTCACTTACCCATATTTGAAAAATTAAAAGTTTTTTAATTATTTTATATTATTTCTTTTGTATCTAACAAAATGGGGGAGAAATTTAGATATACAAAAATTTTCATTTGATCGAAATAATTCTATCATATTGAATTTCAAATTATTTTTATTTATTATGTTTTCAAAATTTTAAATTATGTTAATAATTTTATGGTTTTTATGATCATAAAAAAGTATGAGATTTCTAGGCATATATTGTCTTACCAATACACTATAAATTATAATGATTTTGACTCCCACAAATACCCATGAGGGTTTTACAATTGATTTTTCTTTAAGAGTATTCTAGAGATTTAATATTCTTCTTATTTATTATGAAATTATTTTACTATTTTAAAATTACAAGAAATATTTATTAAACGTGTTCCGGATATATTTTTGAACATCTTGGAAACATTGTTAATAACCTACATGGTTTAGCATAACTTAGGGAATAATCCATATACCATGTATCACACATATGGATTATGATCCCTATGTTAGTCTTCAACCATACTCTATAAGAAGAATATGTGATTTTTCAAACCTATATTCTGGTCATTACATATAGTTAATCATCCTTACTTTATAATGAATTTATGGTAAAGTAACATTACATTCGAATGGAACCTTATTTTTGGAATGTGAAGAATGCAAGGTTAAAGAGCCCAACGCATGAAATGAACATTACAGTTCAAAGAAAAAAGAATTAATCATCAACATTTTTTTATGATCAACCCTATGTTTTCAACCTTACGTTTTAATGATGAACTATGTGTAGTTGAACCATATGTTAAGTATTATTTCTATTTGTGAAGGAACCCAACGTTTGACATTTCAATGTGTGATATTTATTTTAATCATATTTTATTTATGCAACAGATGTCAAATATTGAAATGATGTTTTAAATATCAATTTTGACCATTTCTATGATTGTTTTATTTGATTCCAAGGACCATATTAAGTGGATAATTTTAATCATATTTTTAAGGAATGTTACGTCTCCCTTGTAATTTCAAGTTTTAATTTATACAGTTCATCAGACATATTTTGCGGATTAGGAATTTTGAAAAGAAGAATACTCATTATATTATTTTTCATGTATTATTTTATTACATATAATCGATATTGAAGAATATTTTGACAATTATTAAATCATTCTTGTAATATTATACACATTTCTATAGTGAACGATTAACTTAAAAATTAGACTGGACTTTGGAGGCATAAATGTTTAATCTTGTATGTTTGTGACTGCTCTATTTTTTATTCAATTATTAAAAATAAAAGAACCCTTCTAAAAATAGATCTCATCATACATATTTCATCTTTATGGTTCTTTTTTTGAAAAACAATATCCATCTACAGTCAGTTTCATGTTGTTGCAACTTTGAAGATCAATATGATTAAAGAAGTCAAATCACTTTACGATTTAGTTGAGGTTGAACTTCTTGTACTCATTTGAAGTGGAGTGTCAGCTTCTTGGTCATAGCTGTGGATAATTAGTTCTCTATTTAAGACAAGAACACTTAGTTTTAAGTCATTTTTATAAAGGTGTTAACTACCTGCACACCATTGTTATATTTTCTGTCTTGTGATAAGTGGACCAGACTAGTGTAATTCACTAAGAACCTAGAGAGAGCATACAGTGGAGTATACTCTGGGATATTTATGCCCCAAACCAGTATAAAAATACAATTCTTTTCTATTACTTATTCTACTATCTGTATAAAAATAATTCTTATCCACTCTAATTAAAATTGGGTGATTAAATTTATTTTTTTCAATAGTTTTTGAAACGAGACTATTCACCACCTCCCCTCTTGTGTGTTTTGTATATTCCGGCCTAACACATATGAAATGGATTGGTTTTAGTCATAAAAATGCATTAATGAATAGAATGAATGATTTTACACCGTGAATTAATAGAATATTGACTATAATATATCGATCTTATCTAGTAGTAAATCTGAATCCATTGGCTAGACCATAGGGTTGTTATAGCTTCCTAGGCTATAATAGGTTCCATAATGTAGTTGTTATGTTCCACTGAGTTTATAGTAGGGCACCTAGAAGGGATAATATATTATTTAATTATTCAATGTATCCATTTACATTTTAATGGGAACTGAATGGCACATTGGGAGGAATGGTTGTTCTATCTATCCCTACTAGATGGTCGATGGCCTCCTATGGGGTAATTAGAGTGTCCTGGTAATGGGGACCATGGAAGTGATCCTCCTCACTCATCATGATGCCTATGTTTTAACATTTTAATTATTTTTCAAATATTTTCAATCTAAAACCTGTAAACATGGTAAAAAAAGATTATAAAAAAATTATATTATGATCATATTAATAGAATATGTGGTAAACAATATTCCCCATTTTGAGATCATAATCAAACATTTATGATTAAAATAAATGTTAAACACATCATAAGGTGTTGAATAAGAGAGAAAAATAAATATGAATTTTTTTGAAAGTATTTATATTTTTTATTCTTATGTATCCAATTTAATGCATGAACCTTCTACTCCATTATAAAAAATGAGAGATCCTTCTCGATTTTGAAAATATTACAAATTTATCCACCATAATAAGAATAATTTATCCTTTATAATAATTAAATATTTCTCATACTTTTTTATTATCCGAAATACATATAGCCTAAAATTTTGTGATGGATAAATGTAATTCATAAGATAATCAATGTGATCATAAAATGTTTCTTTTGAACAATTTTAACATGATATTCTAAATAATAAAAATAAAACATTTTCACTATGAACAATAAAATAGAATTAGAATCATTATGAGATAATAAATAATAATCATAAATAATCCATTACTAAGAACCATATTATAAAATATAATAACTATAAATAAAAAGTTTTGTAATGATTCTATATAATTTTTGATCTGTATAAATGTATTCTTACATGACAATTGCTTTTTGAAAGTGTTAATTTGAAAAAATCTGTTGAATACCAATGTAAATTGTGTGTGAATGATAAAAACGATATCTCATCATAATTATGGATCTAGAACGATCAAATTTAACCCAGACATGAAAAATAATGGCAAAAAATTCAAGAGGTTTAGTTTTATCCAAATAATCTCGATACAAAAACAACCAATTGTAATACATTTTGGTTTGGTTATAGAATGAGTAGAGAAATCTCTATTTTTTTATTATAATAAGTCATTATGGAATGTTCAAGAAGGTGAAATTTACCACTTTAATATTTCAAATCTATTTGAAACCCAAGAAAAATATTGCAAAATTTTGATCAATTAAAATAATTTCTATTATGATAAACTAAATACTGATTTATTTTACATTATTAATAATTAAAAATCATTTTATGTGTTTTTATATTTTATTAAAATGGGAATAGATTCAAAATATACTCAGGTAATGTCAATAAACAAAATTTATATCCCCTATATAGTAATATAAATATTACTCTCAATCATTCACCTAAAAATCATCTGTTGACTTGTTTTCTGAATTCATCCAATGTTATATTTAATGAAATACTAAAAGGTATACTTATTATCTTATCATGATGAATAAAAACATATTTTAAATGTTACATATTATAATATGAATAAATTAAAATGTTTCATCCACATTTTGTTCAATTAAAATCCCATGAAATAATTTTTAATCACTATAAAAGTTTCAATATGTCCAATAACTTTTAGATGAAATTATGGTTTAAGATTATTTTAATTGAATTTCACCGTGATCAATTAAACAATGGTTTTGGTTTATTTACATATAAATGATATGATTTAGTTATTTCCATGTTCCTAATAAAGACATTTTTATCATATTGTTGCACAGATTTCACAATGTATCACATATATTTATTAATACAACATTCACATTCAAATAGTTTTGATTTTTCTCACAATTTGAAAAAGTGTTCATTTTGGAGAAGGGTTATTTGAGATCATGTTTTAGGATATAACAAGTTTTTTTTAAAACCTAATCACAAATTAATTGAGGGATATTGAAGTCATTCTAGGGGTTCTTGAGATTTAATGATTCATTCAACTCCTTCAATATTCTACCCCTTTTTATTAAGAAGCTTATGGATCAGAAAAGGAAAGGTTATATAAAGGTGATGTTCTATGTTTATAGAAGTTATTTTTATAAATTTTAATCCCATTATCAGTTCAAATGGATGATATTTTGTTCCCTTATTTATTTTTGATGTAACAATTAAATAATATTGAGATATTGGAAGCCAATGTTTTTGTGCAAAGAGAAAACCACTAGTGAATATTTTATAATCATAAAATATCATTGAATAATATAATTTTCCGATGAAAAATTCAGTGTTATAAGGTCTAAATATATCAAGGTTAATAAGATAATGGGATTTATAGGTTGGAAATTTATGTTACATTGAGAACAAGTCATTTGTTTTTTACCAGGTTTCCTTGATTCAATATAACTCTATCATGTATGTTTTTCAAATATTGTAATAATTGATGTCTATTGGCCTAATAAGTGTTTTTGTATAATTTTTTTGTTGAATTTATGTCTTTGAAACAAATGACTATGAAAAATAATTAAAAACACTACATCTATATAGGAATTATATTTTTAAAATATAATATAGTAGCTTTTAAAAAATCACTGTAAACATTATTTTTGAAAAAAGATTAAAAACATTTCAAAAATAATTTTCTTCTAAAATTTTCAATCCATTATCATATAATTTTTTATTTATATAATTTTTTAATTAAAACAATTACCAATACATATATTATATGTGTGAAATTGAGAAAACTAAATTTTGATATTCATTTGATTTTACTTTGTGAATTATCACCGAAAGTTACACATATGCCATCATGTATTTCATATTGATCTATTTCAGAAGGGTCATTACACATGATTTGAGAGAACACATTACACATGTACCATATTTAATTTTTATATTTACTAATTAGTCATATTTAATAAAAAAGTATGAAATCATTCTTATTGGAATAAATGTTTCTTTTATCATATTTTTTAATATAGGGATTTTTGTACCGAAATTTGTTTTACAACGAATTTTTTAGAGAAGATATTGGATTAATGTAAATTTATTTCATTTATTATATAATTTTTAATTTTCATTACTACTATGAATTAATAAATACTGAGTATTATTATAATAATTACTATACATGTATTGAGAAATACCTATTTCAGAATTATCCTTATTCAATGATGTATAATTATTAAAAAACATAAAATATAATGAATATAGTAAATATCATTGAGAAAAAAAATATTAATTAATGTCCCTTCACCATGTTTGAATTTTAACAGCTGTTTATTACGATTGTTGATCGTTAACTATAATTCTTAAATATTTATTTTATCATTCAATTAACAAGGTAAATCATCTTTTTCAATTTTCAGTTGGTCATTATCATTATGATATTGGTATTGTGTATTTGTATACTCATGTTGCATAATGTCAGTTTTATTAAATCCATTTTTATGTTTTCTATAAGAAAGCTTTGGACCTTCTTAGATTCTATGTTTGTATGAAATTAAAGTTTAATATGATATGAAAAATGAGAATACGAGTATTTTAGTTTTACTTTAACACAATCCTAAAAATTTTCTTATAGAAACACTGCTTTCTCATCAGTAGTGATTATAAAAGAATCAATTTTAATTTATCTTGAATCCTTTAAGTCATTCTTCATATCTTATACTCATTTTTTTATCTAGGTTCATTTACGCATAATCATTCCTTTATTTTTTATATTCAATGAATTTTAATTATTGTTCACATTGATAATCAATAATTTTTGTACATTGGTATCGATTATATATATTAATGAATTTTTTCATCCAATTGGTTATATTTTCCATTTGATCACCATTGAACAAATCTATAATAGTTTCAATGAAATAAATAGCCTTTTCACCAAGAATTTTATGGATAAATTAAAATAAATTAGATTCACTATTATCTATTAAGCCATGAGGTATAAAATTCCCTACTCGACATACTTATTCATTATTTTATTAAAAAGTAGGATAATATTCAAATTAGTTGAAAACCATATTAGTACATCACAATGGATTTCCATGAAAAATTATCAAATATAATACATTCAGTAAGATAATATTTCCCATATATATTATAGTAAAGAGCGTAAACGTGTAAGAAATATATTGATAAGGATACATAATAAAAGAATAAAATTCATTTGTAGGCATATCAAAACTAATATCTAGAAATATTCTCATTCCTCAAGTGTAACATCTAAAAATTTCATAATTTAAAGAGTTGTATTGGAATTTGATATTTGATTAAATTTATTTTGGACTAATAAAAAATTAAACACGTTTATAGAATAACACCTATTCAAAATCAACAATATTAAGGGTTTTTAATTTT
Organism: Viscum album; assembly: GCA_963277665.1. Taxonomy (NCBI): domain Eukaryota; kingdom Viridiplantae; phylum Streptophyta; class Magnoliopsida; order Santalales; family Viscaceae; genus Viscum; species Viscum album. Next base: position 1,279,030,775 of record OY728133.1, read on the forward strand.
TCTTTTTTTATTCTAATATTAATATATATGTGCATTGAAATTATAAATACCTGATAAATAATAATTTTTTCAATGGTTTACAGACATGTATTCCAAAAAACTAATTAGAACCATGATAATTTGGTATGTAGAGCTTTTATTTACATTCTTAATTATCATGTGTGATTGATAATTTTCAAATTTACAATTAATAAACTATAAAATTAAAAAATATTTTCCAAATAAGGTATAATTTTTTATAACAAATATATAATGAGAGAAACATGATGATTACCTCTTATACCAAATATAGTTCATGGTTATTATTTCATTTTGGATGTGGGTCAATTTCCTTTAAAACAATTTTAGAAATATTATTCCTAAAATTATCATGAAATATTTCTATTTATTAATTAAATGACGAATATAATTATTGTGTACTGAAAAAGGAAGCATTAATTGTAATGGAGATTAAAAATTCAGAAATTAATTTAATATTTTGATGATTAAGAAATATTGATCCATTTCAACTCAACCCATAAGTGATGTCATTTTAAGGGAATATATGTCTATTAATATTAATTAAAATCCAATATATAATGATTAAATCAAAGTATTACATGTTATTATTGAAATCTAAGTACCAAGTAAAGTCTCAAGGTTTATTAATGACCAAGATCCCTGAAATCTCACATTAACAATGGTGATAATATAATAGAGAATATAGAGAAGATATATATCTAATTACAATACATTCACATATAACTGAACTCTCTCTCGATTATTTATTATAAAATGAATCAATTAGGGAGAGGGATGATGATTTAGAGATAGAGATGTTTTAGATTTATAAGATCCATTATAAAAATAAAACAATTTAAAAAAATTCAATTAGAAGGAATAAAAATTACACATAATGATTTCATTGTATTATAGTCTTCATTTGGATAATTGGATGAATCTTCGAGATCTCCTTTTAAAGAACATATAGAATTGATGATGATTATTATTAAGGAATGTGTAGTTTTAGATGTTCATGGATATTAATAACAATCAAATTAATTAAATTTATTTCCATCATCATAGATTATGGTATCATACATTATTCCAAGTAATATATATTTTGAATCAATGTTTTTATCCAAATCACATTATTTTTACTAAACGTTTCAATTTTATGTAGAAAAATATTCTTCATAGTACACTGATTTGACAAAAAAATGATGTACATTGGGTTACTCCAACAATAATGGATTCCCTTATTCCTCCCTAAATTGGGAATGATAGTTGTATATATGTTTTTTATACCTAATTATATAGAAAAATAGTTGGAAACTTTATCCAGGTGTACTTACACATGTCCATTTTAATAGAATAAGGGAACTAGTGTCCATGTTTGACTATAATATAGAATTAAATCACCCCCATCCTCTATAAACATATGGTACTAGTGGACCATATTATTCAAGGGATTATATAATCATAATCAATAGTGTATTTGATCTCATTAAGTAAACTATGCACCATAATGTAAATCCAGAACCATTTACATTGTTTGGACTGTTGGACTGAAAAATGTTGTTCAAACATGTCTTAATTTCCATGTGTTTTGATAAATCAAAATGTCCCTAATTTTATTCTAATAATTTATTCTTATGTGTTTATTATATTGTTCTATTTTACCATATGAGCTATTTTTTTGATGTTCCATGATAGATATTTTAGTAAGAGATAATATGAGAAAAGTCATTACATTACTTAAGGGATTTTCACAAAATAATTTCTCACAAGAAAAAAAATATGTAGATAATGTTATATATCAAACCTCAGTAATATAATTCAGTTATATAGATGAATTATTATGTGAAATATGGATTTTTTTATTCGATACACTGTAGATGTAAATTTATATTTTATCTTACTAATCCTCTAGGAATATTATTTTATAAGAACAGTAATATCAATTTTTTATCTTACAATGATTTTTTTTCAATGTTCATTATGATTTCTTTATTATCTACATATTTCATTTCACTCATTTAGTTTTATAAAAAAAATTAAATATAATTATTCAGTAAATTTTTTTAATATGATGTTTTTGATTTCCTTTAATTGATAGATATAAATAATATGATTTTTAAATTTCCATTACAAAATTATATTAAATATTTTGATAGATTCAAAACATGCCATTATGAGAATGTGTCATATACTTTTAAATTGATTATTACCTCAGACATTATGATCATCTCGTATTATTCTGTTCAAAATAATACAAGTGTTATAAAAGTGTATTTTCTCAACATTAGTAAATAATCAAGGATAGAAATTTTCACATACATATCAATACTCAGATAAGGAAAAAAATGAATGCATATAGGTTGAAAAAATATCATACAAATTATTCATGCTATGGTGAAATGTTTTTTAGTTGAAATTAAGAACATATAGATCTTTGTTTTTTGTATCATCATTATCTCAAGATGAATCTTTATCTTCAGATAGGGGATTCATGAAACTATGTGAATTAATAATTCCTTAAATTTTATTCATCTGTATTTTATCTACTCAAGTTGTAAGTCATTTTCTGAACACCGTGGATTGGTTTTATGAATGGAGAGTCTTGTTTAAATATATTATACCATTATTTCATGTAACATCTCTTTTTACTAAGCTTGGAACATCCAAAAAGTTGTTATAAAATATAAAATCACGAAACATATTGTGTATAGTGATTTCAGAGTGAATTAGGGTATTTCTAATCCACAAATGACGGTAAATTTCTTGTGTTCAATATCATTTCAAAAATATTTTATATTATGGATAACTATTTATATTAAGTGAAATATTTTAATTCAGAATCCATAGTGAGGGTTGTTTTTTAGTTAATAATATATTACGAACAGAATAACCCTTCTTGAGGTCTCAAATTCCCATTCTCTAGGAAAAAATTTTGTATTATATCATATGTCTTATAAGATCACATCTATCAGTTATTGAAGTCCATAGATAATTATTAAAATGGATTCTATGGTAAAAAAATAATTTATTGAAAACATTAGACATCATTACATTAATAGTGATTATTATGGTTATTGGAATTCATTAATGACAATATAATTTAAGAAACATTGATTAATAGGGTACCTTAAAGTAGCAAAGCATTATTTAATAAAAAATACACTACCAAAAACATTTTAAGGTGATACTGAAGCTTGTTATGATTTAAATTCAAATGCTATGAATTCTATAGTATGTGGACTATGTCCATATGAGTCAAATAATGTTTTTAAATGTCAGATAGATAATTAAATACAGACCAAAATAGTAGTTGATTACGAGGGTAAATAAATTTTGTATTCCCCTTGATATGACACTACCAAACATGTGTTTTACACATTCAATATGGATAAATTTAAAATAATTACATAGAATAATGTAATACTCATTGTGATTGAGAATAATTTTTCCATTATATAAATATCAATTACTATTCCATTGAAATAATTTAATGTTCAATGAGTTTTACAACTGTATTTTTTTAGACTCTCATCTTCCATTAGAAAATGCACATTCATCGAAATATTAAAATAAAATATCTAATTTCAAAAATTATTATATATAAATTAAAAATAGATGTTAATTATGGTGAATATAAAATAGATAAGAAGGTAAATCATGCATTGAAGGATTCTAATTAAAAATATGAAAAAATGAATAAGAGTATATATATATCTCTAAAACAACTAAAGAAGAAGATACCTGATCCAATTCTATGTCAAATTATGAACTTAACATATTTTCTGAAATGCTAAAAATGTTCTATGTCAGGAGAATGCTTTTTATAATTCCCAATGAAATGTACATGAAAAATGTGGAAAATTATAAATAATTGAGACGCTAAGAGTTCACAATGTTAGGTCATATAAATCCATAAATTTCTATATTTATTGAAAGTAGATATATTTATAGAATGTTCTTCATGAATCCATGATATATGTAGAAATAAAAGAAGCTATAATGGTCACATTGATTTATTTTGAATAATCTTTCATATGTATATTTTTATGATTAGAAGTAACATAATTTTTTGAACTTGGAAACATCTGTTTCATTGGAATATTCAGATTTGGTATATTTTTATTATTCTTTTAGCCATGATTTATAATTAAATAATGAAATTTTTTCATATTTATATTTAAATTAATACTATATCTTGGTTTAGACTATATATGAATTATTTTAAAAGAATAAAATATTATCTCATGAATTCCTATGCATATTTTTTACATGAAGAGGAGGTTTTGAATAAACTAATATGATATTTCAATGATTAATTATAAAAGTATAATATATCATATACTAAATATTATATTCCAATTTATTACATATATTAGGAGGTTCACAACATCAAATATTTCACTATTGTCTTTCAATAAGTTTCACAAAATTTCAGATAATATTTTTCAGAAAATACTAATATATTTGTAACCCCAAGCCATATGGAGGAAAAATTAATTGAAACAATAATATTTGGGTACCAAATATTCTTATTGTCTTATTTATCATTTGTGGGAAATATCCATTTAAACATAAATTAAAAAATGTTTTATAGATAATGGTATTTTAAGTTATATGAGTAGATACTTCCTAAATTTTAAGTCATTATCCATGTTTGAATGAGGATATGTAGCATTTGGTGATAATGAGAATGGATTTTCTTCATTGTATCAACTTGAAATCCAAAATTTATCCTCTTCATTAATGACATTAAATTTGTTAGTTTAATTAAAAACATGATATGAATTTCTTAGCTTTTTTATTATAGTTATTCAGTTTATTTTAAAAAAATCCATTTCCATTTTTTAGAGAAATACATTTCATATATATTGAATCAAAAATAGATCATGTTTATACTGTATATATTAATTCAATTTGTAGACAATATATTAATTTTTTTTACTAAACTTGATGTGTCAATGATTTTGGGTAGAATAAATTGTTATTATAATGTTCACTAATTAAAAATATTATCTAAAAGCCATTTTATTTTTAATTTTTTGTATTATAAATTTGATAAATGGAATAAATATGATGCATGTGAAATGGGAAAGTAACAAAAGCCATACGTTAAAACAAAAAAAGTGGCTTCTACATTTTGTTCTCTTGATCTGACATATACGGATCTATTTAGGCCCAAAAAATCCACAATATTCAATGTAATATCACATTTTAATATTTTAGAAGATGATTTTTCATGATTTACTTGGGTTTACTTTTTATGTCATAAATTTAAAGCCTTCGTATCTTTTATTAGTTTTTGTAAACTTATGAAAAATAAAAAAGAGGTTCAAATTTTTACTTTATGAATTTATGATGGATGATAATTTTAGAATAAGGGATTTAATTAATAATACATAAAATTATGAATTAAACATTATTTTCCTTCCCCTATGACACCTCAACTGAATGGTGTTGTTGAAAAAAAGAATGTTTATTTACAAGAAATATCAATAACACTGTAATTTCAACATAACATGCCTAATTATTTTTGGGATGTAGGTATTAAAAAGTATCTTGGGTCAATAAAAGAGTTCTAAAATCATGGTTCAATAAAAGTGTTCTAAAAATGAAAAAATTAAATAAAGACCCTATGAGTTCTGGAATAGTGGGAAAACAATGATAGGGTACATTAATGTATTTGAATGAAAATATAACATCTAAAATAAGTAAATTAATAGTAATATTAATAAAAAATTATGAAGGTATCTTCTTAGGTTATTCTAATAAATAAAAATATTGTATTATTTTAAAATAATTCACGGAATGTTGATGTATCAACTCATGTGATGTTGGATGAATGTTATCCTTTTGATCACCAAATATCTCTAACTATTGACATGTGTAATTATCTTAAGCATAAGAGACCCAATCACCTTATTTAAAAAAATATAGATAATGATATGTAACATGATTAACATGATTTGAATCATATAATGGTTGAAACAAGTGAACCATAAAATATTTTTCATAGAAAATGTATAAAACATAATGGTTATCCTGTGGGAAACACTATTAGATGTTTATATGGAGGAGTATAAATAAGGAGAAATATCATAAATACGGTAGAATTCACTTCCTTTTTATCTACACTAGATCCTAGAAATATTGAAGAATTATTAGCGGATGAATGTATTTTTTTCTCTATGAAAGAAGAGTTGATCCCATACAGGGGGAACATGTTTCAATGATTTTTTGATAGACCTTCTAAGTATATTGTTATTTAAACAAAAATTATTTCTTTGGAATAAACAAGGTGATCAATGTCTGATTACAATAAATAAAGATACATTATTTTTAAAATGTCACAATCAGGATGAAGTGATATATTATAAATAAGCATCTTACATAATATCTACATTGGATGAAAATTGAATTGTTTTAGAATAGAAATCTTATATTAATTTTAAAACATATCAGATTGATGTTAAATCATAATTTTTAAATATATTTTTAAGGGAGGAAGTTTATGTTGAATAAACACCTAGTTTTAATGACCATCACAATTAAAAATATTTTTATGAACCTAAAATAGTAACTACATTGGCATAAAAACTAACTAAGATCATTGTATGAGTCATTTAGATAATTTTACATATTGAATTTTTTTTATATGAAAGTAAAACCTTCAATATTTAAGAATTTTTCATCCTCAATTGTTTTTTGGTATTAATATATGTTGAATATTTTATTTTTAAATCAATAAAGAAACATATTGTAATGTTTTATCAATACTTATAAAGAATGAATTTGAAATGAGCATGACATATGGGATAAAATACTTTATAATATTTCAAATCTATCTACAAAATCTTTTAGGTGTAATATACCTTAGGAATTTTATATTTTATTTAGTTGAATGAAATTGCATGAAAAAATTAAGACTTAGTCCACTACTATGACGTAAAATATTGAACATGATATGACTGAGTCTCAAAAACAAGTTGAATTTTTTTTATAGTGGAATACATTCATGTTTAATTTATGTTAATTTACATAGAGAATACATTATTTTTTCATTATTTATTTTTGAAATATTTAAATCCATTCAAAAAATATCATAAATTATATCCAAAATTATTTTAAGATATTTAAAATTAAAAATATTTCATTCCTTTATTTTTACCAACACATATAAATTTAATTTAAAATAATATTAATATGACATTTTTTACGTAGAGTGGATAGGAAAAGAACCATAATAAAATTCCATTCTATTGTTAAATCACTACTATAACGATCAAATAATAAGTATCCCTAGGTGTCATTATTAACTACCGATGATTAATATGTTGTTGTAAGATGTTGTTGTGTGCATATTTTTTGGATAAAATACACCCTAATGGACATATTATTTTATTTTAATGGTGTTGAAATCGAATGATATAAAAAGAGTTTTATAAACATTTAAATGAATTCAATAAACCATTATAAAGAAAAGAACATTGACTAAAGACAAAATTTCTTATGATATCGTAGAAAAATGGAAGACATTACTATTTTTTTTCATTGAGAATAAATTAAAATAAGTATTTAGAAACCCACTGCATACTGAATGCTTTTATTTTATAAAATACTAATTTGGTTCCTTTAATTTTTTTCAATTTTATCCTAATTCTACATTTTTACTAGATTGAATTTATAATTTTATATATATATATATATTCTTTATTTCATTCGTGATTTTAGGATGAAATATTATGTCTCAGAAACAAAAAAACTGAAATTGTCACTTAGTTCGGTTAAGATTACTCTGCAAATGAAATAAAAAGAATCTTTTATTACTATAAAAAACAATCTATGTTATTTATAAACACAAAAGATATGAAAACCACTGAATCATCATCTCATTGCTACCTAAAACACTCTTCCGGAATCCTCCAATATTCAAACCACATTAATAAAATGGAATCATCCAAATGAAAAGACCGAGCTATCACTATTATAATCAAATTTCTAATATAATTATAAAATTTCTTGTGTTGAAGATCTATATTTTATAGTTTTCTTGAAAGTAATAATATATTACATATGATGTATCATAATACCCATGGTTTTTAATTTTTCTGTGTCAAAAAACTAAATGGGTTTTTTTATTTAATTGACGTTAAAGAGTTTTAAGAGATAGCTTTATTTAATTTCAGTGGTAAAAAATATCTAGTTACATTACTCCTGGTTTGAAATATTTTATAATAAAAACCATTTAAAGGTATGAATATTTCAAAGGGTACCATGATTGTTATGAATAATTGAGTACTTATATAGTTTCAATAGATAAATTAATTCTGAAATAGACAACGACGTCCTTGTTTGTAATATATTATGTTGAAAACAAAATGACGAATTATTTAGAAAATAAATGAATAGTATGGATAAAATTCATTTAGTCTATTATTTCACAACAGAGCCATGAAATTAAAAAACATATTTTTCAATATGTTGTACATTTTATTGAATTAAAAACCTATGAACATTTAATGTTTCATTATGATATATATGTTTCATATAAAAATAAAGTACTTATATTTTGATCCCTTTAAAAAGAAAGTAATATTATTCTTTTATATGGAAATTTATATCTACATAACAGTACCGTAATAAAATATAATAGAATAATTATGTTGATCGAATTTTTGTAATCGTGAATTTGTTATTGCTAGAGTTTTTCAGTGAATAATATGTTGCTATTAGATTAGAAAAATATATTATTTGAGACCCTACTACTACTAAGGGGTAGTCACACCTCATTATAATTGCCATTGATTTTATCACTCAATACCATAAAAATGATTCTATTTTTATGGAATAGCCAATACAAGGTATAGATGTAATAGATTTTATAGAAAATGAATCGCTAGAAAAAATTCTATGAAGAGTGGGAGTTTTTGTTTACTCAAGGGATGGAAATACACAAGATGTTAATTTATATAACTCTCCCGTAATCATTTAACATGATATAATTCCTATTTTTAATCTTAGAGAAAAATTGGAAATGAATTAATCTAGATTGGTTAGTGTTGGAAGTTAATGTACCATCAAATTAGTATCAGGTGTCACCCAAATTTTTTTTTCTGCATATAGGGATAAAATTATTATAATAAGAATTGAATCTATGGTATTTGTTTATAAAAATTATATTAATTTTGAATAAGAAGAATAACCATAATGTACAACTCCTCTTTTATAAAAAAATATATCCATATAATAATTTGAATAACTATATCATTTGGAGGAAATACCAAACGTTGGTAAATGAATAGTTTAATCAAAATTAGTTTGTGTAAGTTTATTAGGGTATGTTCAATATTATTCTTGCAGCCCATACAATTTCAAATATCCCCATATAATAATATTATACTATTGATGAAGTATATTTACATATATATTTAATATTATTGTCTAATGTGAAGTCTTATATAAATCACTTTATTTGATTTCTTATGTGAAATTCAGACTCTTTGTGAGAAATTTGTTTAAAATATTTTTTTTATTAAATTGATGATGTTATTTCGATCATCTTTGGAAATGGTTTTGAATAAATTTACTATATAAGCTTAAATGTCAATTTACATATGGTAAAACATTGAATGAGTTACTCTGAATGATGACTTCCACCATTTCCCCAATGTAATATGATATTCATTGGAAATAAATGTAACAAGATCTCTAAAGAGGAATGATTGTTGAAGTTATAAGGATTATTATATTTATACAAATATCTATAATATCTGTTGAAAAATATAATAGAGAAATAAATTTTTTAATGATGAACAACGTAATAGAAATTTATAATCAATTGGTTCGAATTCATAAAGACACCATCTTTATTATTAGATTGTTCTAACAAATGGATGTAAGGATTTATAATAATCACAATGTGTTAGATAATATGTTTGTAAATTAGCACTAGATTTTAGAAAATAAGTTATTATAAGATTATTTTTAATAAGATAAATAATATTATGAAGATGCATTTATAGATCACTTGAAGCAACAAATCTCCTAAAAATGAAACATATAATTCTTATTTATCATATGGTTATTAAAACATAAAATCTATCTGACACATTGAATAAATTATTTTTAGATATATTAGAAAATGAGACTTCAAAACATTCATTTTATATTTTTATCAATGTTCCAATAATATTTATATGACTCTCCTAGACAATTTAAATAATGGTAGGGTGATTTAAACTAACTCATTTTCATAAGAACTATTACATCTTTGTGAGAGATGATTTCTTGGTCCTCTTACTACTAGAAATAATCCATCTATATAATAGAAACTAAAGGATATTTGTGGTCATGATAAATTATATTGATCAATAATCTCTAGATTGGAAATGAAATTTAATCACCTCTATATGAACCATCTTCTTAGACTTAATTTCCTTCAATATGTAAAAGTTATAAGGAAAGAGCATGGTAAAACTATGTTAATATAATGTCCTCCTCTATAAGGATTAATCCTTCATATAGAGTTGTATTTTGTTGACATTTAATATCCATTTATGAATTTGTTGGATAAAGTGTAAGTTAAAATGTTAATACAACCTCATTAACTATTGACCATCCAAAATATTTCAAAACACACCCTATAAAAAAATTCCTGTTATAACAGACATTCATTCATAAAATTATTCTTTATTGAATGGCACCACAAAAAATATTCACTGGTGATTCAGAAAAAATTTGAATAATTTCATGATTATATCACATGTTATTAATTCAATTCCTACATTCATTATAATTACAATTTATGTTTAATTATTTTATCAATAATATATATTTTTTGATATTTTATTCTTTCCATTTATTCAATAATATAGTTTTAATTCTTTATACTTAAAATAATTTCATTAATTATATACTAATTTCTACTACTCAATATCATTCTCAAAATAATTCTTGGAAAATTATATTCACATTCAGAACTGCTAACAATTTAAACTTTTTAATGTGCTAAAATTACTGGCTACTTTTTTCCTAATCATATATATTTTTATTTAAAAAAGGGGTTGAATTAATAGTATAATTCATAAATTAATATCTATTTTGAAGCTTCTTTTATTAAATTATTTTATTATTCAATGGGTTTTTTCTCATCATAAAGGGGGATATTTTTGTATGGACTTCTATGGTTCCATCATATCCCAGTTGTTATGTGCATCGATGACTCAAACAAATCATCAATTTTATTATAATTTTTTATGATAAGTGTATCATAATTTATTTGGTCATAAGATATAATATATTTGTTTCAAAAGAGTTTATTAATTGCGTTAAACAACTAATATTATTATTCTAAGTAAAATGTTAAATTCTGTATAAATGTACATTATCCTATTGGAGTCTACTTTTCCGGTTTTATCTTCTATTTTTTAATTGTTAGAAAAAGAGCATTGAAAATTTATGTTACTATGTATCATATTATTTTATGAAGAAAATTTATTATCTACCACATGAGAAATGTGAGATATTTTAGTGAGATAGCAGTTATAAAAATTCATTATCATATGAAAATTATATTAAAAATATTATTTTATGAGAACCATGGTATGTTGTTAACGATAAGTTTCAAATTTTAGTAATAGAAATGTCTGACACATAATATTTATTCTATGAAATATTGAATTTACAATATCTTATTCATAGTTGAAGTCAACGATCTATTTTATATTATGATTCCTCTGAATATTTTATTTTATGGTAATAGTACTATCATTTTGTTATATTATGAAGAACATATTGTTGGGCATTACATGAAGATTTATTTCATTATTTTATAATAATACCTCGATATTTCATTTCATGCTTATGAGCATATCTAAAAAAGAGTTTTCAAATTAAGGAATGATAAATTAGAATAATGTGTTTTTATTATAGGAATGGAAATGTATGAAGAACAATATTTATGATATGACTATTTTTGAAGAATATTCCATATTTTGAAGGAATGTAATCTTGAAATTTATATATTGGCTAATAAAATATTCATACGATTATTTACTTAACAATTGAGAATATCACATATTTTAAATATAGAAAACAAATAAGATATAGAATTTGGGATATTTAGATGTTGTAATAAATATATATAGATATATATGTGCAAGCACATATTAATACTCAGGTAACTCAATTGAATAGCTCATGTACATAAATAGAATCTAAAAAAATGTCACGACCCGTCCTCGGGGCCCGTGCCGTGACTACCCCAAGCCCGCCTTCCATAGGCCAGGGGCTGGCGACTAGCACCAAGGCGTAAATCCCGGCAAAAAGGGAAGGCATTGCCTTTGTAAAGTAAACAATCACACAGAGTACAAGCGGAAGAAGTAAACACTAAGTAAAAACTGAGTACAACAGTAAGTGAGGAAAGTAAAAAAGGGGCCAGAATTACAAGCCCAACTGTAAAGTACAACTCGAAAGGGAAAACAGCAACTGAAAAGTAAAGCTGCTATGCCGAGCTGTCCACTAGAAATACCACCTGAAGGGTGGGTACAGATAGCTCCTCTGCTCCTCGGGTCCCGCCGTCCGCTCCGAGTATGTCCCGCCCAGTGGTCCACCTCCGGGTACCGCCTCGTCGTCACGTCCACCTCTGGGTACCGTCTCGTCGTGAGGTCCTCCTTCGGGTACCATATCGTCGTATAGCCCACCTCCAGGTACCGTCCAGTCCTCGAACACTCGACCTCTGTCAGCACTGCCCGTCGTCTGCAACCAACACAACGAGGTACGGGCATAGCCTGTGCAGGGGTGAGTATAACGATACTCAGTAGGGACCCCGAGACCCTCAAGGTCTCACTAAAACCAACAAGGATAACCACATAGATGATCTCAACATATAACCTCTACTTAGGTATATGCCCATACATATACCTAAGTTATCAAGTAACCCATCTCAATCATGAGGAAACACAAGGATTGTGAAATCAACGGATAACTACTACCCAGGTATATGCCCATACATATACCTAAGTTATCAAGTGACCCATCTCAATCATGAGGTAAACACAAAGGTCAAAAGTCTCAGCTCAAACCAGGATTTTCATTATCGAAATCGTAACTGCTGAAGAGCTCCGTCTCTAGAGTGTACAGTGGTCCTGTCACGACTCTGAGGTACTGCTCACTAACCTAAGACTGCTGAAGTACTCCTCCTGTCGAGTACCGCGGGTCAGCCACCCAGACACAGTAGTGCTTCCCGCCGAGGTATGTCACCCAAACACAGTAGTGCACACCCCTTTGTAGCCTGCTGAGGTACTCTCCGGACGAGTACCATGGGTCTGCACTGTCACACAGGTAGTGCTCCGTCTGCCATGGGTCTGCACCTCAGAAAGTAGTGCTCCGTCCACTGGGCTAGTCGACTCACTCCAAGTCGAGTCGGTCAAGCAGTCGTCAGGTCTCAATCAGTTACACGGTCTTCGTACTCCGCACGCTCGTCACTGGGAGGGTCCGCTCCACGAGCTACAAGTCGATACTCCAAGTATCTCAAAGTCCCACAAAGAAGTATCTCAAAGGACCACCTCGTCATAGGGGTCTCAACACAACAGACGGCGCGTCAATCGGACGCCCAGTCTATGAGTTATTAGCCTTTTCGTCCCAGGGGCCCGGTTGGTTTCGTGAGCAAACCAAACCCGGCCGTATCTCAACTGTAACCCGAACTCTCATAGGGTATACTCATAGGGACCGTTTCTCAACGAGATCACCAACGCCGCTGACGGTTTGTCAAACTGACATTCTGTCAGAAAGGTATCAGCTTTTCCGTTCTAGGGGCCCGGTTGGATTTCTGTGCGATCCAACCCGGCCACTATCCATCTACATCCAAATCTCGGGCGGAGATTGTCAAAAGTTCCGTATCGTCAACAGGAACTCAATGCAACAGACGGCGCGTCAATCGGACGCCCGGTCTGAGAGTTATTGGCTTCTTCGTTCTAGGGGCCCGGTTGGTTTTTTAAGGAAAAACCAACCCGACCGTACTCCACCTGCGTCCAAACCTCGGGCGGAGTATGCCAAAAGATCCGTCTCATCAAGAGGAATTCAACGAAACAGACGGCGCATAAATCGGACGCCCGGTCTGTTAGTTATTGGCCTTTCCGTCTCACACCCACCCTGGAAAACTTCCCAGGAGGTCACCCATCCTGATCACTACTCTTGGCCAAGCACGCTTAACTATGGAGTTTTAACCACGTAGGCTCCCGAAAAGGAAGGTGCACCTTGAGTATAGTATACCGAAACGACCGTCTCGATCCTAGGATCGCGTTGCCGCTGGCGGCGAGTCGTTTGAAGGCCTGTAGCCTAAGATACGGGCATTTGACCAAAAGTGGTCCGAAACTGGGGTTCTGGGCCCGGGCCGACCCTGACCGACCCCCCCTGGGTTAGCCAAACCGGGTCGACCCGCCCCGGGCGGCGACCCGGCCAGACGACCCGACCCGACTCCAAAAACCCGTCCCGGCGCGGCGGCTCGGGCCGGCACGGCGGCGCAGCCTGGGCTCCGTTCGTGTGCCGCGCGCGGGGGGCAAAGCCCCCGCCTTTCCTCAGCTGGCGGCGCGGCAACCTGCCGCGCCTAAAGAAAAACGGCCCCCCTCCCGTGGGGGCCTGCCTTCGAGAAAACAGGGGGCCGCCTGCCCCCCCTTTGTGAAACCGGCCCCCCACATAAGGGGGGGGGGCATTAAGGCTGGCCAGGGGAAATTATTTCCCCCGGTTTTCTCCCTTCCGGCCGGCCCGACCTGGCCGGCCGGTTCTTCCTCAACGGGACCGGCAAGGCCGGTCCCCCTTCCGGCTTCCGACACCGGCGGCCCGGCTGGTCGTTGGTCTTCTCGTTCCGCCGCGGCCCGGAATCGGCCGCGACCTTCGTGGTTCGGCGCGGTGCGACGGCACCGCAGCCCCGCTCCTGCCGCGGTGCCTTCAACTTTCTTCGATGCGGCGCGACGGCGTCGCGTCCTTGCATTATTTAACGATGCGGCGCGAGGACGCCGCGCGTTTCATGCCGCATGATCCTGCATAGTGCGACGGCACCGCGCCACACCCGTTTCAATCCACAACAAAATCAACATGAATAGGAGGAGGGTCGGCCGTGTTCGTGCGGTCCGGCCCCCTCGCGTTATTTGCTAACAATCGGCCTTTAATGAATGATAAACTTTCACAATCTTTTAAATTAAATAAAAATATTTGGAATCAAGGCCCGGCAAATATAAACCTTCAAGTTCGAAGGAGAGATCCACATAACTTTAAAAAGTTAAAACCCCGACCTTGATTTAAGAGGTGACGAGATTCGGCATCGCGAAAAGAGATGTCGCGGAAGAAGACGTCGTCGGTATTGCGGGTATGGCGTCGCCGAAGACGGTTCCTGAGAACGTGGCGTTCTTCGTCGATGTCCGATTGTTCTTCGCGTTCTTTGTCAAGAGGATGAAGAAACTTCAAGACTTCTAAGCCTTCTTTCCAAAAGCTCTCAAACAACACAACCCAACCAAATGAAATAAGTTCTCCACTTATTTAATTAACTTCACATGGCTTTTGAAATTCAAGTGTTTGAAATTCAAAAGACTCACACAACTCACCACATTAAAATCAACTCATTTAAGACATAAGTTATAACTAAGTTAAAATAATTTAAGTGGGAGTTGAGGGGTTTTAGAGGATATGAAGAGGTGGGGTTCATGTGGGCCCCACCACCCTCATAACCTCCCAAGGGAGGTTGGGTGGTTACCCAACTTCCACCATGAGCTAACACTTAGAGTAAGTTAATAAAAATTGTAGTGTAGTTATAAAATAAACTTCCCCAATTTTTATTATCAACACTCGTGTAAACGCAACTCCGGAACAGGAGTTCCTAAGTAATTACCGGCGCTGCGGTCCCATCGGTGCCCTCGGAATTCGATTCCGGGCACCGGATCAAAAGATAGAAATTCCCTCTTGCTCGTTCACTGAACGTACCCAAGCCAAACTTCGGAAATTAATTCCGGGCACACCGGGCCTCGGAATCAGGCGCCGTCAGAAACTGCGTTCTTGTAAAATTCCAAAGAAAATTAATAAAAAATTTTCCTTGAAATTTATAGATCTTTACATTACTCCCACCTCAGGCCTTTACGTCCCCATAAAGCTTCAACACAAACTAGGGTCACAAAAGCGGTACAGAGCACGCATCTGAGCCTTCCGCTCCTATGTGCTCACCTAGAGGTTTCCGTACTGCCAAAGAAAGTGCACCCAAGGAATCGATCGTCCTCGTAGGATCTGCTCCTGTCGATCCTCGATCCCCACTAGAATCTCCGTGAAAGACACCCCATCGCCATCGTCCAGCTCCTCATGGTCGATGGTATGCGAAGGGTCGAGCACGTATCTCCTCAGTTGAGATTTGTGGAAGTCGTTGTGCACCTGGTGCAACTACGGTGAATGGGTCAAGCGGTAAACCACCCCGCCTACCCAGCTGGGGACCTAAGAAGGTCCGCTGAACCCCGGAGATAACTTGCCGCCTTGGCCACATCTCCGTAAACCTCGTCGAGGTTAGACCCGTATAAGGACGTGATCGTCATCCTCGAACTCTAGAGGTCTCCATTTTCTGTTAGA
This sequence comes from Viscum album, assembly GCA_963277665.1. Classification (NCBI taxonomy): domain Eukaryota; kingdom Viridiplantae; phylum Streptophyta; class Magnoliopsida; order Santalales; family Viscaceae; genus Viscum; species Viscum album. The sequence goes on from OY728133.1 coordinate 1,279,047,377, forward strand.
ACTGGAACTCGAAAGGCTGCTGCCACGAGGGTAAGGTTGACCGACTCAAGAGTTATCGGTCGCACCCTCCTGTGCAAGAGTTACCCTGCGCTTCCTGGGGTTTCCTTTTCCGCCGACCAAGGAAAACCCATCCCGACGTTTTCCTAAAACCATCAATTTGAGTATGAACAGTTATTGCCCATTCCATACTCAAACTAACGTCGTAAGGTCTCGACGTTGCCACCAAGAGATTCCAACCGAAACTCTCGCCTCGAGGGTCTGACCACAGCATCGGCGTAAGTGTGATTATCGAGTCTCCTCCCAAGGTATCTCCAGACGTGAGGGTCAAGTCCACGGCTTACCTGAAAATATAGTTCTGAAACAAGATTTGTGAAAGCAAGGAATGATTCACATCGACGTCCGTTACTACAGCAGCTAGTAGTGGACACAGACTGTCCATTGAATCATTTCTAGAGCCATTGGGTCACACTCCTTGACCGCATGCAACCGCACTCTTCCTCCGCCCTCCAGCTCCCTCAGCCTGGCAGGAATAACTAAGGCGGGTGGTTGTACAATGTTAGGATGTACACCACCTCATGCTGATCTCCTAGCTCTGCCTCCACGTCTGCTGCTTCATAGACTCATCTCTCCTTTAAGATTCCTCTTCTTTAACACGCCCGAGTCTCTAAAACTGGCACCGGTTTCCGGTTTCTTACTGTACTGTGCAGTCTTCATCCTCTCTTGGATGTCCTAGACCTCCTTTAGTATCACAAGAGCTGCTATGATTTCTTCTTTGCCGATAAGAGAAATCTGGTCTCATCCCCGGGATGAACCACATTCGTTGCCTAATACAGTCAATTCCAACATGAATGATGCATTCATGCCATGGATGACGTCGTAAGGCCTCGACGTAACTACCAAGAGATCCAACTGTCACTCTCTCCTCCAAGGGTCGAGTCACACTATCGACATCAGTGTGAGGTCACTGGGTCTCCTCCAGTAGAAATATCGAAAGTGAGGGTCAAGTCAACAGTTATAACCGGGACCACTCAGTATCAACCAAACAAAAGACAGGAAAGCAAACAAAGATAAGTGTCTTTTTATTATTGCAGCTCATAGTACAAGACACGAAACAACAGGAACATGGAACTAGAAGTACAAGGAACGTATCCACTAGTTCCCCTCCTATCCACCTGCTCCCGGAGCTCTACTGCTTTGGTGGCTCCTCCAAAGCCTGCAGATCAACTGTATGAGGAGTCGGACAGTCACGTGCCAGGTGACCCTTTCCACCGTATGAGTAACACAACCGGCTTCTGGCACGCCTAGCTCTGTTCCCACCCCGGGTGCCCCGCACCACCGGTCCTAAAACCCGAGATCGTCCAACTGCTAGTCTGGTCCTCCTGGACCTCTGCGTCATCTGTCTACTGCCCACAGATGACTTGGATACTGATCGAAAAACACACGACAAAGGCAGAAGCTCCTATACACGCTCGGGGGTGTAGAGGTACTGGCACAAACCCCACCCTGAAGAAGGTCTCAAAGTCTTACCATACGAAGTTCATCCCGTCGCAAAACTGAAACAAGTGGCTCCACCACCTGCCTGCTGCTTCCTGAAGGAGGATGGTAGCAATGATCACCATGAAGTCTGCCGGAGTCCCCACTAGCCTAAAGACTCTCACCACAGCCTCCAGCCAAACCTCAGCTGCATGCGGGTCTGTCTCTCCCCGGAACCTGGGTGGCCTCTGGCGCTGGAACTCGTGCAGCACGCTCAAGCATCGTGCATCGCCTACTGCTGGGGCTGGTGGCATCGGTGGCCCAACGGGTAGCAGTACCGCTGGTTCCTCCGCTGGTGCCTCAACTGCAAGATGGCCCTGTACCAAAGCCTCATCGCTCGACAGGCTGTCAGCACGCACATCCCTCTGGGCTCTAACTGGTCGTTCGTGAAAAGGCATCCTGAAAGAAATTTCGTGACACGGTCAAACGTTTATACCTGGTGAGCTGACCTGGTTTGAGCTGTTTTAAGGGAAAAACTTTGAAAACACACACGCAATCAGTGATTCATGCACAAAGTCGGAAATCATTTGTCAGGGTCCTGGTGTATGGATACGTCGGCCGCCCGCACCAACACTGGACTCCCTGAACTGAAAACCACACTCGGTACTCTCAACACTATTGCTTCACAGAAAGAAACATCAGAGTAATAAGTTCAGCGGTAGAACCAAACTCCTCTGATACCAATTTTTCACGACCCGTCCTCGGGGCCCGTGCCGTGACTACCCCAAGCCCGCCTTCCATAGGCCAGGGGCTGGCGATTAGCACCAAGGCGTAAATCCCAGAAAAAAGGGAAGGCATTGCCTTTGTAAAGTAAACAATCACACAGAGTACAAGTGGAAGAAGTAAACACTAAGTAAAAACTGAGTACAACAGTAAGTGAGGAAAGTAAAAAGGGGCCGGAAATACAAGCCCAACTGTAAAGTACAACTCGAAAGGGAAAACAGAAACTGAAAAGTAAAGCTGCTATGTCGAGCTGTCCACTAGAAATCCCACCTGAAGGGTGGGTACAGATAGCTCCTATGCTCCTCGGGTCCCGCCGTCCGCTCCGAGTATGTCCCGCCCAGTGGTCCACCTCCGGGTACCGCCTCATCGTCACGTCCACCTCTGGGTACCGTCTCGTCATGAGGTCCTCCTCCGGGTACCATATCGTCGTATAGCCCACCTCCAGGTACCGTCCAGTCCTCGAACACTCGGCCTCTTTCAGCACTGCCCGTCGTCTGCAACCAACACAACGAGGTGCGGGCATAGCCCGTGTAGGGGTGAGTATAACGATACTCAGTAGGGACCCCGAGACCCTCAAGGTCTCACTAAAACTAACAAGGATAACCACATAGAAGATCTCAACAGATAACCTCTACTTAGGTATATGCCCATACATATACCTAAGTTATCAAGTAACCCATCTCAATCATGAGGAAGCACAAGGATTGTGAAATCGACCGATAACTACTACCCAGGTATATGCCCATACATATACCTAAGTTATCAAGTGACCCATCTCAATCATGAGGTAAACACAAAGGTCAAAAGTCTCAGATCAAACCAGGATTTTCATTATCAAAACCGTAACTACTGAAGAGCTCCGTCTCTAGAGTGTACAGTGGTCCTGTCACGACTCTGAGGTACTGCTCACTAACCTAAGACTGCTGAAGTACTCCTCCTGTCGAGTACCGCGGGTCAGCCACCCAGACACAGTAGTGCTTCCCGCCGAGGTATGTCACCCAAACACAGTAGTGCACACCCCCTAGTAGCCTGCTGAGGTACTCTCCGGACGAGTACCGCGGGTCTGCACTGTCACACAGGTAGTGCTCCGTCCACCATGGGTCTGCACCTCAGAAAGTAGTGCTCCGTCCACTGTCCTAGTCGACTCACTCCAAGTCGAGTCGGTCAAGCATTCGTCAGGTCTCAATCAGTTACACGGTCTCCATACTCCGCACGCTCGTCACTGGGAGGGTCCGCTCCACAAGCTACAAGTCGATACTCAAAGTATCTCAAAGTCCCATTAATAAGTATCTCAAAGGACCTCCTCGTCATAGGGGTCTCAACACAACAGACGGCGCGTCAATCGGACGCCCGGTCTGTGAGTTATTAGCCTTTTCGTCCCAGGGGCCCGATTGGTTTCGTGAGCGAACCAAACCCGGCCGTATCTCAACTGTAACCCGAACTCTCATAGGGTATACTCATAGGGACCGTTTCTCAACGAGATCACCAACTCCGCTGACGGTTCGTCAAACGGACGTTCTGTCAGAAAGGTATCAGCTTTTCCGTTCTAGGGGCCCGGTTGGATTTCTGTGTGATCCAACCCGGCCACTATCCATCTGCATCCAAATCTCGGGCGGAGAATGTCAAAAGTTCTGTATCGTCAACAGGAACTCAACGCAACAGACGGCGCGTCAATCGGACGCCCGGTCTGAGAGTTATTGGCTTCTTCGTTCCAGGGGCCCGATTGGTTTTTTAAGGCAAAACCAACCTGACCGTACTCCACCTGTGTCCAAACCTCGGGCGGAGTATGCCAAAAGATCCGTCTCATCAACAGGAATTCAACGAAACAGACGGTGCATAAATCGGACGCCCGGTCTGTTAGTTATTGGCCTTTCCGTCTCACACCCACCCTGGAAAAACTTCCCCGGAGGTCACCCATCCTGATCACTACTCTTGGCCAAGCACGCTTAACTATGGAGTTTTAACCACGTAGGCTCCCGAAAAGGAAGGTGCACCTTGAGTATAGTATACCGAAACGACCGTCTCGATCTAAGGATCGCGTTGCCGCTGGCGGCGAGTCGTTTGGAGGCCCGTAGCCTAAGATACATGCATTTGACCAAAAGTGGTCCGAAACTGGGGTTCTGGGCCCGGGCCGACCCCCCTGGGTCGGCCAAACCGGGTCGACCCGCCCCGGGCGGCGACCCGGCCAGACGACCCGGCCCGGCTCGGAAAACCCGTCCCGGCGCGGCGGCGCGGTCCGGCGCGGCAGCGCGGGCCGGCACGGCGGCGCGACCTGGGCGTCGTTCGTGTGCTGTGCGCGGGGGGCAAAGCCCCCGCCTTTCCTCAGCTGGCAGCGCGGCAACCTGCCGCGCCTAAAGAAAAACGGCCCCCCTCCCGTGGGGGCCTGCCTTCGAGAAAACAGGGTGCCGCCTGCCCCCCCTTTGTGAAACCGGCCCCCCTCATAAAGGGGGGGGGGGCATTAAGGCTGGCCGGGGGAAATTATTTCCCCCCGGTTTTCTCCCTTCCGGCCGGCCGGTTCTTCCTCAACGGGACCGGCAAGGCCAGTCCCCCTTCCGGCTTCCGACACCGGCGGCCCGGCTGGCCGTCGGTCTTCTCGTTCCGCCGCAGCCCGGAACCGGCCGTGGCCTTCGTTGTCCGGCGCGGTGCGACGGCACCGCGCCCCTCCACCGCGGCCCCGCTCCGGCCGCGGTGCCTTCAACTTTCTTCGACGCGGCGCGACGGCGTCGCGTCCTTGCATTATTTAACGACGCGGCGCGACGGCGCCGCGCGTTTCATGCCGCATGATCTTGCGTAGTGCGACGACACCGCACCACACCCGTTTCAATCCACAACAAAATCAACATGAATAGGGGGAGGGTCAGCCGTGTTCGTGCGGTCTGGCCCCCTCGCATTATTTGCTAACAACCGGCCTTTAATGAATGATAAACTTTCACAATCTTTTAAATTAAATAAAAAGATTTGGAATCAAGGCCCGACAAATATAGACCTTCAAGTTCGAAGGAGAGATCCGCATAACTTTAAAAAGTTAAAACCCCTACCTTGATTTAAGAGGTGACGAGATTCGGCATCACGAAAAGAGATGTCACGGAAGAAGACGTCGTCGGTATTGTGGGTATGGCGTCGCGGAAGACGGTTCCCGAGAACGTGGCGTTCTTCGTCGATGTCCGATTGTTCTTCGCGTTCTTTGTCAAGAGGATGAAGAAACTTCAAGACTTCTAAGCCTTCTTTCCAAAAGCTCTCAAACAACACAACCCAACCAAATGAAATAAGTTCTCCACTTATTTAATTAACTTCACATGGCTTTTGAAATTCAAGTGTTTGAAATTCAAAAGACTCACACAACTCACCACATTAAAATCAACTCATTTAAGACATAAGTTATAACTAAGTTAAAATAATTTAAGTGAGAGTTGAGGGGTTTTAGAGGATATGAAGAGGTGGGGTTCGTGTGGGCCCCACCACCCTCATAACCTCCCAAGGGAGGTTGGGTGGTTACCCAACTTCCACCACGAGCTAACACTTAGAGTAGGTTAATAAAAATTGTAGTGTAGTTATAAAATAAACTTCCACAATTTTTATTATCAACACTCGTGTAAACATAACTCCGGAACAGGAGTTCCTAAGTAATTACCGGCGCTGCGGTTCCATCGGTGCCCTCAGAATTCGATTCTGGGAACCGGTTCAAAATATAGAAATTCCCGCTTGCTCGTTCACTGAACGTACCCGAGCCAAACTTCATAAATTAATTCCGGGCACACCGGGCCTCGGAATCAGGCGCCGTTAGAAACTGCGTTCTTGTAAAATTCCAAAGAAAATTAAGAAAAAATTTTCCTTGAAATTTCTAGATCTTTACAAAAAATTTGGTGCTTACATGATTAGCATTTTAAACGAATGATCATCTAGATATATTGTTTATAGATAATCATCTTCTTGGGATATGTCTTTATATACTATGATATTCTTCTTACAACTACGTGATGGAATAATAATTTAATGACCATTCATCTATAGTTTATTTGGATATGATGGAGGTGAGTGTGTAAAGATCATGGATTGGTCAAGTACATGGATATCTTAGCAAAAATATATTTTACCTTTGTATCATTAAACATATTCATGTACTTAGTAGAGATCCCCTGACAAATTCATTTTAATATAATACCCAATCTCGTGGAGTGAAGTGTTGGGGGCGGGGACATAAAGATTTTTGATCCCTAAAAATTTATAAATATCTTTTGTTCAATCTATTCTAACTACGATTTTATATTTCCAATACAATTTTTTATTAAAGAATAGTTTGTTTCTCGTATACCATCATAATATTTTTTTGTAAGAAAGGAAAATTATAGTATCTCAAATCAATACCTCTTGTGTTATTAGTTATTCATACTATAGTATAAAAATGACCCTTCAGGTGGGTATGGAGAATAAAATAAGAGACTATTAAACCTGAAATTACCTTTTTGGAGACAATCAAAGAATATGTAATTAATTCATGACACAGTAATGATGCATCATGAGTTGGACTTCGTGGAAATACAATGGGGCTCCTAAATAGTTTCTACATACTCTTCTTGTTTTGCTAAGATATATATTTTTTCTCTTATCCTGTCTAAAAATTCTGAAAATAAATTATTCTTGTTCAATATTCATCCTCATTCTAATATCAGTTAATAGGTTGAAACATTTGATCTGAAGTCATAAACTATTTTTATGCTTAAGGACATATCAATTGAGAAGGTTTCACAGGATGATCGTGTATTTAATTTTCATTCACCCATCAGCTATTGGAGAGGTAGAAATTAAATGGTTGGGATGTGAAAGTCTTGTATTAATGGGGAAGTTATGAACTAGTATATTCAAGATGGAAGTAGTATGTAGGTGGAGAAAATTATTGCTTTATTTTCCCCTCTGATGAGTTCATATGTTTTCGTACTTTTTGAAAAGTGAACATTATCAGAAGTCATGTAAAATAGTTTGTAGATCATGTTGATTGTGTAGAAAGATGATTTATCTTATGTAGTTATATTATATAGCATTAAATATTTTGTTCTGTAGGGGTAGAATACATATTCCCTCTATAAAAAATGATTCCATTTATAGTTATAAACATCTAGTAAATATGATGGGGTCTCTCGTATGACATGAAATAAAAGGATAAGGTTTTATAGAATAGATATGTTTTTTATAAGTAGTAGGTCAATCCATATTTTATTTTATTGAAGGATGTTTATTTTTAAAGGAGTGGTATTCTTCAATTCAATGTTATTTACAAACTTTATAGGAAATATTTTTTCCCAACTTTTCATATATATAGTGGTTAAAATTTTTATTGGCTTTATAATAATGTTTTCTACTGAGATAATTTACCTCCAACTAATGTTGTGTTTGAAATTGGACCATCAATAATAATTCAATGAGTTTTTATAGCCATTTCCATTTATGATAATATATGGGACATAATGATTTAGGGTAAGATGAAATTTTATGTAATTCATATAGTGGACTATATAATTGGCCTCCAAGATCTCATTGACTGTTATTTACATTGGGTATTTTTAACTTCACTAAAAGGAGAAAATTATGCAATGATAGGATAGTGGAAATTGTGAGAAGGTCATGTTTTTCTGAAAATATATCTTCTATGGAAGATCATTGTGGAAATTATGGGCATGAGACTTTTAGAATGAATAATGGGATCCACTTTAAAGATCACTGTGAGAAATAGTGTTTTATTAGTGTCGAGACCATGGTTAGTACACTCATTTTTTAGTAAGAAAGAAAACCCAACCCATCATTTTTTTGTACACATTAGTATCAATAAAGAGGTTGGGATAAAGGAATAATGTTTCGAAAATCCATATCATTGTGCATGTATACATGATGTGTTTTATGTTTCCCAACTCTATATGTATGTGGTTGATCCCATTCTTATGGTTTATTTGTAGGATGTTGATATGGAGCCTGAAGAGTTTTAAGTTCAATGTCTGGTTCATATTTAATTCATGAGAATGAATTCCCTATAAGTGATTATAGATCTATTTGATATGATTATATGGTATTATGGATGAATCCTGGATGAAATAATTGAGTAGGATTCTAATTTTCAAGATTAGTGGATTGAGTACTATGATCATGAATTTTAAAGACACTACTCCGAGATGAGAAGTCATTAGTTGTAGGGATTTATAAAATTCTCAGTTATTAAATGTTCTAAGACCCATATTTCATAATAGTATATATAGTTATTTTTCATAAATTTATTAATTTTCAATGTAATCAATACCATTATGTAACACATGTTCTTTTCATTAGGGTACCTATTGACTTATAATGGTTTCATATATGTAACAATAGTTTTCGAAAATTTTTAAATAGTTACGCTACATCTCAACGAATTACCTAAGGATAAATCATCCAAATTAAAATGTTTCGATGAATTTTCATCTTTTTCATAAAAATAAACCCATTTTAGTTGAGTACTTTATTTGTAAGACCTTTCTTCCAATTTATGAGTATGTTTACCTAAAACACTGAATAATGGTATTTCAATAATTCAAAATGATTCTTAATATTTGTGAATTTTTTAAGGGGATATTTTTATTGTCCCAGGTTATTTAAGGGTATCTTTATTATGACCCTTATTTTTATTACATATCTTATTGCATAATTTTAATTAAATCAACATAAAATAATATCACAATGAGGGACCAAAGGTTTGGTGTAATGGAAAAAATTAATACCATATATAACATTTACCAAATGAACCAAAACATATAATTAATTATTTATTATATAGATTATTATTGGCCCTTGATTTATCTTTAGTTAATATACTCACCGAAGAATATAAATAAAAATGGGTGAGCTAAAATCCTATAAATAGGATAGATAAAACATAGAACAATACAACATGGGGTGAGCATAATCAATGTAGGAATAGAATCATAATCATGAGAGGAAGAATTAAGACAAGGAAAAGAATGTTGAAATGTATAAAAATGAATCCTAATGTACTTTTGGATGACTACCATATATTTTTGTGGATAAATATAGTATCATGTTCACCAATATTTTACATTTCTCATGAGATACATCGCATTACCCAATGTTTTCGAGAACTATATAATTTTGGGGGCACCCGTCACCCCCCCACATTTACATTATCATGCATTCCAAAAAGAATGTAAATAAATATTGAACATATAATAACTCTTGGAAAGGTATTGGTTTCATTTCAAAATAAAACAATTATAAACATTGGGTTCCCAAATGAATGTGGGAATAACATACATGGATAGTCATCCTTGAGTGAAGAATAATAAATCTTGAGAAGTTAAATGTGGGTTTATTTAAAAGAAAATTTCTTTTAGAAATCCATGTGTTTGTCATAAGCTCAAGTAGAAAAAATTTATATCTCATAAAAGTTAATATAATGATGAATAAATTATATTTAAATCATATAAATACTTAAAATGGGGTAAAGGAGGGAAAACCCAATGAAAAAGTGTAGGGTTTCATAATTCGCCGTTACCACGTGTCTGAATGATTTATTCACATTAATATTCTATATAATATCTTTATATTCATTAATTTCAAACTAACTAACCTTTTATACTTGAATATTGTTTATTATGGTTTTATTGGGTTCATTTATTTTCCTTTCCATGAGTTATAGAGTTCAATTTCATTGTTCGAGAGCATTTGTTTTCATAGTTTTAACGATTAGTTCACTTGTATTCACAAAAGGAAGTTTCTATAAAATGTAGTTTAATGTAAATAATTCTAATTATATGCTATTAATTTTATTAGAAATGTTTAAATTATTTTATAATGAACATGTATATATTTCATGAGGATGAATTAATACATAAAAGTTAATGACGATCATTTAAGGTTTTTTAATCGTTTTTTATCACAGTAAACTCATTTCGTTTTATCATTCAGTATAATGTATATAAGATAGTTTATAAACATAAATAGGGTTATAAAATAAAAATTAATGATTTTTTAAACCAAATAATGGTTTTATTATAATTTTATAATTCATTAATGGAAGATGAATTTTTATCACCCACAATGTCAGTAAATTGACACATCACGGGTGACGATTTCATTTTTTTAAGTAAGAGAGATTAGATTAATGATGGATCTTATATTAACATGATATAATTCTAGTGTATGTTAGGTAATAGAGTTATGATTCCATTTGTATGAAGGGAGGTTTTGAGAATAGATGAAAACAAACAAAATTGAAAATTAATTGAAAGAAAAAGGAAGAGTATTTTCACATTTGAAATTATATTCTTTGAGAACATCCATAGGAAAAAGGATTTGGTCTTCTGATTTGACTAAGAACTCATGGAAGTGGGTATAGGGGATATGTAAGAGTAATGTAATGAAATTGGGAAAGGAAAAATGTTTCAATGGTTTGGGGAAATAAGGGTGTGAGGGTGGTATTTATAGTGGAGGAGTGGGGTGTTTTCCAAATATTATATACATTAATTTATTTTGTAGGCTCCAGACTATGAATATTTTTAGAAAATTCACTAAATATATTAAAAGAATGATGGATAATAATATATTTTAATCCTAAATGATCTTTACATCATCTATGAATCTATAATTCAGTTATTCAACATTCATTGAAAATTATCATATTTTACTATTCATAAAAATCATGTATTATAGAAAAATACCAAAAATAAAATATAAATAAAATTTACATGTATAATTCAATAATGAACACTATTTTATGAAAATAATTTTCTAAATATGAGTTATTTAATTTATAATTAAAATCCTCATTTACATTGAAAATATAGATTTTAAAATCAAAACTTATTTTATAACACATTGAAAATTTTCATAATGGATCATAAAATTATCTTCAAATAATAAGACATAAGAATATTAATTTATGGATATATTTTGTCATGCCCCCTCCCCAAAAAGTGTACCCCTTTTGGGCTGGAAATGTGAGAAGGGAGATAATGACCCTTGAGTCCCGTCTCCGGTAAGCCTCGGGTTGGCGACTAGAACCGAGGGTATAATAAACTCACAAATGAGAGGCATTACCCTCTAAGAGAACACATGTGGGAGAGAGATATAAGATAGACACCAATCAAATCCAGCTCATACTGAAATATAAAAGAATCCCAAATGCACATATGTAATTCCATGCAAAAGTACTACAACTAAAAGGGGTAAAACTGCAAGTACCCAAAAGAAAGTAAAAACAGCAGCAACCACAAGCCTAAACAGCTCCTGCAACCCCAAGCTCATAGAAACCATATTGATCTCCAACTTTCTCCAAGTGACCTGAAAAACAGTTTATATAAACGTTGGGTGAGTATAACAGTATACTCAGTAGGATCCTCCCCAAATCCTCTCATGCAAAAGTAAAGAGAGCATGCTAAAGCATAGTAAACAACAAGTGAAACTAACTTGTCATCTAAACAGGTATATTAATGTCCCAACCTCACCATGGCTACTCTCACTATGTAACACATACCAGAATATAGCATATAATAAAGAATATCAAGGGTACCCCGCTACTACTTCCCCACTGGTTTGCCGGTTTTCCCCAACATTGCACGTCTTGAGCATCTCTCTCCAAAAAGGCTTGCCCGTAGACACTTGGGAGAAGCACCACAATCTGCACCTCGTGCACCACAAAGGCTTGCTCTCAAACACCTGGGCAAAGCACCACACCATCCTCACAATCAAAAGTAACCAGGTAGTTTCCGGGAGCCACCATAGCTCACATAACGTGTATCATACGTCAAGTATTAAACGTCATGCCATTACAACCCATACACCGAGTAAGGATCATCAATCCATCATAACCTATACACATTATACATAAAGTAGTCCATTGGATAATATATCTAGAATTTATGTGTGGGAATAACCACAAGCCTTTACAGCCCTCTACAAACATATATGGGGAAAACTAACCGATGTGCATGCCTAACAGGACAAGTATCTTCTAAGAGAAGATAGTAGGTCCAAAGGGGGTAGTCATCCATTCATCATCCCAACTGAATGTTGGGGAAACCCCCCCTAGGCTCAGAATCCCCAGGGTGTCAGTTTCCCTTACTGACATTGTGGAGTAGCATATAGAAACAAAAAAATTATAGAATATATTATAACTCACAACCACACTATGGACATAACCTAGTCTTAGACACACTGCAACTGACGTCACTCAGACTCTGGGCTGCTACTTCTAAGACTTGGTATCCTATAAGCACAAAACCATTTAAAGAGAATTATTAGATGACTTCATTCCCTTTTTATCTATTTTAATGTACGTTAATTATTTATTTAAACATTAATTAACCATGAAAAAGTTCCACATTAATGTTCCATTATCATCACACCCAAAGTCAATTGTTCATTGAAATGATTACAACCTCATCATTATTTTTCAATAAACTCCAACCCCTTGGGTTAACACTATTTAATCAAACATTTATTATTGAATTACTTCCCCATATTCCCAGGCATTCTAGAAAATCATTCTATGCTATTAAACAAAAGGGGATCAACAGGGTGAGTATAAGTACTACCCATCGAGTCTTTACTGCCTATAGCAAGAGCGTAGACCCATTCCCCCTTGAGAAGCTAAACACGGAAAGCACATGGCATACCCCTCGTGTATTCGCCTATTTTGGAAGAAGGGTAGGCCCAACCAGCTACCTTGAGCAGTGGGGAAAAGTAAAGTAGATAAAAACCACAATAAATAACAAGCATCCATCACATCCATCCCAATCCAACATCCCTGGTATCTTCCCCGACACCCACATGCGTAAAACGATGCATCTCGCAACTCTAGGCGTCATTCGCTGCCACAACCAAAAGGCCCCTATGCACCCACATATCTCAACAACCATCCAGGATCACATCACAACACAAGTAGCAGGAAATAAAACATCACATCAATTGGGCTCTTATCCCTTTAAAAATCAAGAGGGTAACTCAGAACCCTTCAAGGAATTATCAAACAATCAAATTCTTTAAACCATCTTGAATTAACAGATTCATAATCCGCTGGTTCCAGAATCGGGAACCCAACCAGTAAGCTATCACAAATGATTATAAATTCTTACTATGTTAATTTGTTTAATATCAAATTTCAACAAGAAACAGATTAGTTTTTATACCTCTTTATATTTAGCCAACCAATTATCAATTAATGCCGATTCACATTCTTTAGCACTTTCCATCAAGAACAATAGCTAAGCAACGTAAGCATAGATATCACACTATCTAGAAAAATAAGAGGCAATAAAATATGATCGGTACAATTTATTTATCCAGTTCAAAGTATTTATTATTTAAATTCCATTGTCATCTAGTGGGATTAACCATGCTAACAATACAGTTTCACATAAAAGAGAGAAAAAAATGAATCCACTACCTCAATGGTTTTTGATGAAAACTCCAACAAACGAAGAACACACAAGAAAGTCAGGTTGATTCTCCAGAATCCTCCTTAGATCTCTTTTCCTAACAGAACAAAGACCAAATCTCGTCATATTTGGTATCCACAAACTTAGACTTACCCATAACGGGTGTAGATCTAAGAAACCGAGAGAAGAGGAGAATTAGATCTATGTAGATATAAGAAAGCAACCAAGAACAATCACATACCTCAAGAAACCAGCTTCGATTCACCTAGAGAAGCCTTTAAATCGCCTCTAAAACGCTTCGGAGAGGTTCTCCTACCTTCAAGGAAGGATAATCCGGTGTTATGGCCACTTAGGGGCTTAAATGAACCATTTAGAGGCAAAAACGAGTTTGATCCACAATTTTAGGATCATATTTAAGTTCTTGCACGGTTTGCTCGCACGTTTAGACAAACTGTGTGCTAACCGTGCGGTAGATACTGCCTCGTCAAACACACCTTGCACGGTTAGGCCGCACAGTTAGACAAACCGTGCGCTAACCCTGCGTTATCCACTGCATCCAACACCATCCTCACATGGTTTGGCCGCACGGTTTAGACAAACTGTGTGCCTCCCGTGCGAAATCTATTGCACTTTAGTCTCCCATAAAAGTCCACCCAAACACACCCCAAGTCACCTTAACCTCCCAGAACACCTCTAACACTGAAATATTCACAATGTAATGGACTGGAGAGGTCGAGGCCATTACATCAGATACCTCTCAAAACATTCTCATCCTCGAGAATCCAAAACCCACCTAAAGTGAAAACAAAATAGGCTATGAACAACCACACCTTGAGATACCTCTAAAAAGAGAACAATCCACAAAAAAACAAATGAATCCATGTCATACACATGAAAGTTTCATAACCACAAAAGATACAATGATACATGAAAATAGTTAAACATCAAAAAACTCTGGGTACTGAGCACGTATATGTGACTCACGTTCCCAGGTACTCTCCTCCAAGACACCGTGTCGCCACAAGAAAAAATCTAAAGGAATAAAATGCACGCGCAACACCTTATCTTTACGGTCTTGGATCTCTACAGGTTTCTCCTCAATGGTTGAATTATCATCAACTTCGATCTCTCCCCAATCGATGATGTGAGAGTCATCCTGAAGATAACGACGGAGCTGTGAGACATGGAAAACATCATGTATTTGAATCATCTGAGGTGGAAGTGCTACTCAATATGCCACAACTCCAGCATGAGATAACACCTCAAAAGGCCCAACAAACCAGGGAGAATGATTTCTTCTACAGCCAAACCATCACTTCCCATGACGGGGAGTCACCTTCAGAAACACATGATCCACAACATTAAACTCTAAGGGTCTCTTTCTTTGATCGACATATGTTTTCTGACGATCCTGTGCTGTCTTCATCCTCTAACGAATCACCTGAACCATCTCTGTTGTATTATCCAGCAGTTACGGTATGAGGCTTGCTGACTCTCCGAACCCAGTCTAGCACAACGAAGAATGGAAAGGTCGGCCATACAAGGCTTCAAACGGCGCCATACCGAAGGTTGAGTGAAAACTATTATTGTAAGGGAACTCCCCCAAGGGTAAGTGCCTCATCCATGATCCTCTAAAATCAAGAACACAAGAGCGTAACTTGTCTTCAAGATTCTGGATGGTTCGCTCTGTCTGACCATCTATTTGAGGATGAAAAGCAGTGCTAAGGCATAGTGGATAACCAAAAGCATATTGGAGGCCTCTCCACAACCTGGAAGGTATAACTAGGATCTCTATGAGAAATGATCGTCCTAGGGACTCCATGATGTCTCACCACCTCTTCTAGATACTTCCTCGACCAAACTTCCACTAAGCTTGACTCTTTGATTGCTATAAAGTGGGCCGATTTTGTTAAACGATCCACTACCACCCAAATAGCATCATGTCCTCCCAGAGCTCAAGGTAAACCGGTAACAAAGTCCATTGAGATGTCCTCCCACTTCCACTGAGGAATATCTAATGGCTGAAGAAGACCACCTAGATCATGGTGTTTGGACTTCACCTTCTGTCAAACTAAAGATCGAGACACAAACTCTGAAACAGCAGGCTTTAACCCAGGCCACCAAAACTGACTCCTCAAGGATCGGTACATCTTGTTCATGCCAGGAAGCACCGCTAAAGGAGAACAATAGAACTCCCTGAGGACCATATCACGCATCAAAAAAGGATAAAAATTCCTTCCATGATACAACACTCAGGGTTATTCATCCTCAGACCATCCATTAGGGGCTTCACCACAAAAAACTCGGTCTCTCCAGACCTCCACCTCAAGATCCCCCAACTGGGACTCTTCCACATTCTGCACTAGGTATGAATGTACCGTCTTCTGAAAAAGAAAACCTCTAACACTAACTTCTCTCATATCAAGATGTAATGTTAAAAGTTCTTCCGTTACTCTCCATGAATCACCAGATTCCCGCACAGCATCACTATGTGACTTTTGACTCAGCGCATCAGCTTCAACATTCCCATTTCTAGGTGTAAACGATATATCGAAGTCATATTTCTGCAAGAACTCCATCCACTGACATTGTCGTAAGTTCAAGTCACGTAGGGAGAAAACATACCTCAAACTCTTATGATCATTAAAAACCACAAAGTGCTCACTAATGAGGTAATGTCTCCACAAATTCAGAGCAAACACCACAGATGCCAACTCAAGTTCATGTGTGGGAGAGTTGCGTTCATGGGGACAGAACTGTCGAGACACATAAAAAACGACTGAACTCTACTGCATGAGGACACAGTCTAACCCCATATGTGAAGCATTATTGAAAACATCAAACTCAAATCCCTCATCTGGAAGACAATGGACTGAAGCGGTTACTAAATTCCCCTATAGATACTCAAAAGTTACCTGACACAGATTGGTCCATATGAATGCCTAATCCTTCCTGGTCAAAGCTGTCAGAGGAGTTGCAACTCGTGAGAAATCGACTATGATCTTCCTGTAGTAGCATGTAAGACCAAGAAAACTTCACACCTCTAACACTATCTTGGGGGCAGCCCAAGACAAAAATGCCTCTATCTTCAATGGGTCCACAGCTACTTCATGTTCTGACATAACATTCCCTAAGGAACAAACTTATCAAGCCCAAAACTAACACTTAGACAACATCCAAAACACCTGATGTAAAGACCCGTAAAATTCAAGAGAAACTTTTTCTTAATTTTATTTGGGATTTTAAAAGAACGCGGTTTCTGATGGAACTTGATTCTGAGGCCCGGTGTGCCCGGAATCTCTATCCAAAGTTTATCTTAGCTACGTTCAGTGAACGAACGAGCGGGTTTTTCCAAAATTTGAACCGGTGCTCGGAATCAAATTCCGAGGGAACCGATGGATTCATAGCACCGGTAATTGCTTAGGAACACCATTTTCGGAGTTGCGTTTACATGAGAGAAGTTGTTAAAAATTTGTGGAAGGTAAAATAAAACTGAGCATCAATTTTATTTTTCACTAAGTGGTTTAAATCTTTGGGTGGAAGTTGGGGGAAACCACCCAACTTCCCATTAGAGGTTATGAGGGTGGTGGGGCCCACACGAACCCCACCCCTTCATCTTCCCTAACCACCATAACCCTTCATTTAATTTGACAACTTTCGTTAATTAATTGAGTGGATTAATTCAACTTTTGAATTTCAAACTTATCTTATGTTAATAAAATAAGTGAGGTAATTATTTTATTTTGGTTGGGGATTTGTTGCTTGGGAGGTTTGGGAGAAAATCTAAGGGAGGATTGAAGATCTTCATCTTTTTCATCGCAGAACGCGAAGAACGCACCGATATCTGATGAAGAACGTTGAATCCTAGGAGATCAACTACAAAACGCCATGTACCGCGACGTCAACGAAACCTTCTTCTGCAACGATTCTCCTTTCGCGACCCCTCCTTCCGCGACGGTTATTTCCGCGATGAACCTCTGTTCAAGCTACGCTCGAGGTAGGGAACTCTTTTATTGTTGATGATATTCATGTTTTCATTCGTCATCATTCCTCATACTTTTGGACCAAATTTTACAAGTTAACGGGAGGGTGCCGGACCACAAAAACACGGCTGACCCTCCTCCCCTTTTATCTTATCTTCCTTATGGTGGAATGGAATGAGGATGGCGCGGTGCCATCACACCGCGCAGGGTCATGTGGTAAGGTATGTGTGGCGCCGTCGCTCCGCGCCTTTGAATCGAACAAGAACACAGCGTCATCACGCCACGCCATAGAACCCCGAAAAACACCGCGGCCAGTGCAGGGCCGTGGCGTAGGGGCGCGGCGCCGTCACGCCGCGCCGGATGGTCCAAGGCCGCGACATAGGTCGTGGCATAGCAGGGGAACCGGCACCCGGTTCTGGGTCGCTGGCGTCGGAGCAGGGGGACCGGCCCTTGCCGGTCCCAAGTCGGCTACAGCCGGCCGGCCGGAGCGGGCTGGCCAGACAGCGGAAGAGCTGGAGTTTTGAAACCCCCGGCTAGCCGGACGTGAGCGGCCTCCATTATGGGTCCGCGGTTACAACAAAGCGGGGGGCAGACCCCCCCCCCCCCCCCCCGCATCCTGAACAGCTCAGCCGTTAGGCCTAGCCACCTGGCCAGTGCACCGGATAGCCAGCGCGCTGGGCCGCCGTGCCGGGCCCTGCACAAGCGGGCCGGACCCGGACCCAGAGGGTATCGGGTCGGGTCGGACCGGGCCCGAACCCCCTATTACCAAACCTCCATCGGTCTTCTTCCCATATCTTGGGTTGCAGACCTCCGATCAATGCACCGTTAGCTGCGATGCGATCCTTGGATCGAGATGGTCTTTTTGGTATATTACACTCAGGGTTTCAGAGATCTTTGGGTTCGACCAGGTTGGTTCGTACACGAAACCAACCGGGCCCTCGGAGCGGAAACACTTATAACATGAGCTCCGGATGTCCGATTGACGTGTCGTCAACTTCGTTGGATTTATCATAGTGAGAAGAACCTTTTGGATTGCTCCGCTCAAGGTTTGGATGCGTTTGGAGTA
Source organism: Viscum album (assembly GCA_963277665.1). Classification (NCBI taxonomy): domain Eukaryota; kingdom Viridiplantae; phylum Streptophyta; class Magnoliopsida; order Santalales; family Viscaceae; genus Viscum; species Viscum album. The sequence continues at coordinate 1,279,066,099 of OY728133.1, forward strand.
CGGTACAGTTGGTTTTGGCTTAAAACCCAACAGAGGCCATGGGACGAAAAAGCCAATAACTCTCAGACCGGGCGTCCGATTGATGTGACGTCTAGGGCGTTTAGTTCCTGTTAATGATACGGATCTTTTGGATACATCAACTCCAGACTATGTGTCAGTTGATGTATCAGCCCTTCGACTCGTGGAGCGGACCCTCCCGAACGAGCTTGTTGTATGTGGGAACCCTAGAGCTGGCTGCGACTGCGACGACGATGACGACTGTGCAGAAATCCTCTGTGGATTCGACGACAATGACTATAGAACTCATCGATCCTACGTGGATCAGTGTTAACGATCCTGTGTGGGTCAGATCCTATGTGGATCAGCACTTAGCAGTCCTATGTGGGCCAACGCCTACAGATCCTGTGTGGGTTCGATCCTGTGTGGGTCATTGCGGGGGTTAGTTACCTCTCGATCCTGTGTGGGTCATTGCGGGGGTTAGTTACCTATCGATCCTTTGTGGGTCATTACTGGGGTTAGTACCTATCGATCCTGTGTGGGTCCAATGTCTTAGATAAATCAGTGACTATATCTGATCATCTCTATCGTTTTACGAAGAAGTATACCTGTGTGAGATGAATCATGAGTTGATATCCTATGTGGATTACGTTATGCTTTCCTGTGTGGATTGAGTTGTGATTTCCTATGTGGAACGAGTTACGTTTTCCTGTGTGGACTGGGTTGTACTTGGGCTCAGATGTTGGAGCTTAACTAGAGTTGATGACTTAGGTATATATATGGGAATATACCTAAGAAGTGTCGGATGTTACTTCGTGATTGTATATTTCCTTTGTGAATTATCCTTTGTGGATTTTGGGAGACCTTCGGGGGTCTCGGGGTCCCTACTGAGTAGCTTATACTCACCCCTGCATGGGTTATGCTCGCACTACATTGTGTTGGTTGTAGACGACAGACATCACTGATTGTGGTTGAGGCTTGCAAAGCCGGTCGGTACCTAGAGGTGGACCACTGGGCGGGACGTACTCGGAGTGGACGGCTGGACCCGAGTAACTGTGGAGGCTATCTGTACCCACCCTTCAGGTGGTAGTTCCAGTGGACGGCTTGAGGCTGCGGCTTTACTTTCAATTGCTATTTTACCTTTCCAGTTGTACTTTACTTTTAGTTTGGGTTTCTATTCTGGCCCACTTACTTTTCCTCACCTACTGTTGTACCCAGTTTTACATAGTGTTTACTTCTTCTTCTTGCTTTCTCTGTGGTGTTTTTTTATCTTGCAAAGGAAATGCCTTCCCTTTTTATCGGGAATTACGCCTTGGTTCTAGTCGCCAGCCCCTGGACTATGGAAGGTGGGCTTGGGGTAGTCACGGAACGGGCCCCGAGGACGGGTCGTGACAAATTGGTATTAGAGGAGTTTGGTTCTACCGCAGAACTCAGTACTCTGAACTTTTTCTATGTGAAGTAATAGTGCTAAGAGTATTGGGTGTGGTTATCAGTCCAGGGAGTCCAATGTTGGTGCGGCGGCTGATGTATCCATACACCAGGACCCTGACTTGTGATTTACGACATAATGCACGAAAACATTGATTGCACGTGTGTTTCAAGTTTTCTTTGTGATTACTATGTGTCAGCTCACCAGGTATACTGTTTGATAGTGGAACACCTATTTCTTTTCAGGATGGCCCCATGAACATAGCAAGATAGGGTTCCGAGCGTTGTGTGTGACGACAGCCCACCGAGCGATGAGGCCTCGGTACAGAGCCCTTTGATAGCAAAGGCATCGGCGGTACCTCTACCCGTTGACCCACCGATGCTACCATCCCCAGCCGCTGACGATGCACGTCGCCTTTGGGAACTGCATGAGTTTCAGCGTCAGTGACCGCCCAGGTTCTACGTGGAGACGGACCCTCAGGCAGCCGAGGATTGGCTAGAGGTAGATGTTCGGGTTTTTAGGTTCGTGAGGACACCAACAGACCTCATGGTGATCCTCGCTGCGAGCCTCCTACACGCTGCAGCAGGCAGATGGTGGAGCTTGATGCTCCAGGTGCTCGACGAGGCATCTCTTCTCTGGATGGACATTGATAGACTCTTCCGCTTGGAGTTCATCCCAGCCACCCTCCATGTGGTGCGCATTCAGGAGCTTCTACAGCTGCAGCATGGCAGCTTGACGGTCGCCCAGTACTCGGCGAGATTTAATGATCTCTCGCTCTACTCGACAGACATGGTACGTGGCCCATTCTTCTGAGCCCAGACCATTGAGTAGGGATTGAGGCATGTGATCAAGGCATCACGGATCTCCCTCGGCATTCCGACATAGGAAAGGGTACTGGAGTGATCCCTTCTCATTGAGAGATTTCTTGATGAGCCTACACCAGCAGTGAGACCTACCACAGGGCGACATGTAGCGGAGTCTTCTGCAGACGGCAGTAGACAGATGTCACAGAGGTCCAAGTGGACCAGACCATTGGGCAGATGACCATAGGATACTGGCTCGAAGGTGTGGGGAACACGCAGCAGAGCCAGTCTTACGAGTGGAAGACAGTACTATGCATGTGGCGGGCATGGCCACATGGCTCGTGACTGTCCGACCCTCCATGCAGAGGAGCAACAGACAGTTGAGGAACCGCCCAGGTAGAGGCAGAGGTTCGACCGTGGCGGTCCGCAGGCAGCAGGCTAACGAGGTCGAGGAGCTGGTCGAGCGTCAGGTGGTGGAAGATGTTTTGAATCTCTACCACCACCACCACCAGGAGGTCTACCCCAACCACAGGGGAGAGCACAACTTCAGGCAGCTGAAGCTTACAATCATGGAGCTCCAGAAGCAGGTGGACAAGTGCGGGACTGGTTCTAGGCATAGAGGCCCTTGACCATATTTCCCTTATCTTTTTTTTTGTGTTGCCTTGTGTCCTTGTACTTTGTGTTGAAGTTATAAAAGACACTTGAATTGGTGACGTATTCTTTCTTGTCTTTTTCATGTTAATACTAAGAGATACCGATTAAAAAGTGTTTACTTGACCCTCACTTATGAGATTCTTACAGGAAGAGACCCAGTGACCACACACTGATGCCGACAGTGTGACTAAACCCTTGGAGGCGAGAGTAACGGTTGGATCTCTTGGTAGCAGTGTCGAGGCCTTACGACGTCATCCATGGCATGAATTAACAAATAATGACGAGAGTGACTGTATTAGGCAAGGAACATGGTTCATCCAGGGGATGAGACCATATTTCCCTTTTTGGCAAAAGAGAAATCTTTGAAGCTTTGCAGAACGTTAAGGAGGAAGGGGAAACCCTTTCTATGGTCAGATAGATGTCAGCAGAGCTTCTAGGAGCTGAGATAGAGAGTGACCAGTGTGCCTATCTTGAGGTTTCTAGAGGGGGGAGTTGGATATGTAGTTTACTGCGATGCATCAGGGACCGGACTCGGATGTGTCCTGATGTAAGAGCGGGCTGTAATCGCCTTTGGATCATGACAGTTGAGGCAGCATGAGCAGAACTACGCTACCCATGACATGGAGTTAGCAGCAGTGGTCTACGCTCTGAAGATATGGTGACACTATCTGATGGGTGAGAACTTTTCAGTATATTCATGTGGAAAAGTTTGTTTCTTGATGCCTCACCTGCCAGCAGGTGAAGGCAGAGCACCAGGTACCAGCAGGCATGGTACACCCCTTGGAGGTTCCAGAGTGGAAGTGGGACGACATATCTATGGACTTCGTGACTAGATTTCCATGCACTTCCAGAGGTCATGACTCAATTTGGGTGATTGTCAACCGACTCACCACGTCGGCTCACTTCTTACCCATCAGAGAGAAGGGCTCAGTGGAGAGCTTGGGACGTCTCTATGTTCATGAGATTGTGCGGCTTCATGGTGTGCCATCATCTATCGTCTCCGATCGAGATGCTCTTCTTACTTCCTGGCATGGAAGGGGTTGCAGGAGGCATTTGGGATGCAACTACGTCTGAGCACTGCCTTTCACCCTCAGACAGATGGTCAGACGGAGAGGACCACCTACCCTTTGTGGAGTTCGCGTACAACAACATCTACCACTCCACCATTGGGATGGCACCATACGAGGAGTTGTACGGCTGACCTTATAGTTCTCCTCTGCCCTGGACAGACCTTGGGGAGTCAGCACTTGGGGGAATGGAGATGGTACAGGCCACGACAGAGAAGGTCCAGGTCATCCAGGAGTGGATGAGGACAGCTCAGAGCTGGAAAAAGTCTTATGCTGATAGGAGGTGGAGGCCACTAGAGTTCGAGGATGGTGACCACGTCTTTTTGCAGGTCTCACCTTGACGTAGATTACAGAGATTTGGTCGAGGTGGAAAGTTTTCTCCACACTTCATCAGACCAATCCAGGTCCTCATTAGGATTAGTGAGGTGGCTTATCGCCTGGCTCTACCACCTCAGTTGCACCGGGTGCACGATGTCTTCCGCGTATCTCAGCTGAGGAGATACGTGCACGGCCCGGTGCAAATCATTGACCATGAGGAGCTAGACATTGATAATGGGACGACTTTTGTGGAGGTTCCAGGGGAGATCGAGGATCGACAGGAGTGGGTCCTACATGGAAGGTTGATTCCTCTAGTGCGCATCAGATGGCAGCACGAGAACCTCCAGGAGAGAACTTGGGAGTGGGAGGCTCAGATGCGTGTGCAGTACCCACATTTTTTCCCTAGTTTTTGATGTATATTTACGGGGACGTAAAGACCTGAGGTGGGAGTAATCTAAGGTCCCGTAAAACTCAAGTAAATTTTTTTTTAATTTTCTTTGGGATTTTACAAGAACGCATTTTCTGACAGCACTTGATTCTGAGGCCCGGTGTGCCCAGAATTTCTATCTGAAGTTTTGCTCGGGTACGTTCAGTGAACGAACGAGCGAGTTTTTCTAACTTTTGAACTGGTGCTCAAAATCGAATTCTGAGGGCACCGATGGATTCGCAGCACCGGTAATTGCTTAGGAACACCTTTTCTGGAGTTGCGTTTACATGAGAGAAGTTGTTAAGAATTTGTTGAAGGTAAAATAAAATTGAGCATCAATTTTATTTTTCACTAAGTGGTTTAATGCTTTTGGTGGAAGTTGGGGGAAACCACCCAACATCCCATTGGAGGTTATGAGGGTGGTGGGGGCCACACAAACCCCACCCCTTCATCTTCCCTAACCTCCATAACCCTTCATTTAATTTGACCACTTGAGTTAATTAATTGAGTGGATTAATTCAACTTTTGAATTTCAAACTTAAGTTATGTTAATAAAATAAGTGTGGTACATATTTTATTTTGGTTGGGGATTTTTTGCTTGAGAGGATTGAGAGAAAAGCTAAGGGAGGCTTGAAGATCTTCATCTTCTTCGTTGAAGAACACGAAGAACACGAAGAACGTACCGATCTCCGATGAAGAACACCGAATCCTCTGAGATCGACTACACGACGTCGTGTACCGCGACGCCAACGGCGCCTTCTTCCGCGACGATTCTCCTTTCGTGATGCCTCCTTCCATGACGGTTATTTCTGCGACGAACCTCTGTTAAAGCTACTCTCGAGGTAGGGAATTCTTTTATTGTTGATGGTATTCTTGTTTTCATCTGTCATCATTCCTCGTACTTTTGGACCACCTGTTACCAGTTAACAGGAGGGGGCCGGACCGCATAAACACGGCCGACCCTCATCCCCTTTTATCTAGTCTTCCTTGTGGTTGAATGGAACAAGGATGGCGTGGTGTCTTCGCACCGCGCGGGGTCATGTGGCAAGGTATGCGCGGCGCCGCCACGACGTGCCTTTGAATCGAACAAGAACGTGGCACCGTCGCGCCGCGCCAGACGGTCCAAGGCTGCGGCATAGGCCGTAGTGGAGTAGGGGAACCGACAGCCGGTTCCGGGCCGCTGGCATCGGAGCAGGGGGACCGGCCCTTGCCGGTCCCAAGTCGGCAGCAGCCGGCCGACCGGAGTGGGCTGGACGGACAGTGGAAGAGCCGGGGGTTCGAAACCCCCGGCTGGCCGGATGTGAGCGGCCCGCATTATGGGGCCGCAGTTACAACAAGCAGGGGGCAGCCCCCCCCCCCCCCCGTATCCCGAACGGCTCGGCCGTTAGGCCAAGCCACCTGGCCAGAGCGCCGGGCCGCCGAGCCAGGCCGGGCCGTGCCCACGCGGGACAGACCTGGACCCAGGACGGGTCGAACCAGTTCGGGCTGACCCAGAGGGTATCAGGCCGGGTCGGACCGGGCCCAAACCCCCTTTTACCAAACCTCCATCGGTCTTCTGCCCATATCTTGGGCTGCAGACCTCCGATCGACGCACCGTTAGCTACGATGCAATCCTCGGATTGAGACGTTCTTTTCGGTATATTACATTCAGGTTTTCGGAGAACTTTGGGTTCGACCGGGTTGGTTCGTACAAGAAACCACCATGCCCTCGGAGCAGAAACACTTATAACTTGAGCTTCGGACGTCCGATTGACGTGTCGTCGAATTTGTTGGATTCCTCTTAGTGAGACGAACCTTTTGGCTTACTCCGCTCAAGGTTTGGATGCGGTTGGAGTATGGTCCAGTTGTTTTTGGCTTAAAAACCAACAGGGCCCATGGGACGAAAAAGCCAATAACTCTCAGACCAGGCGTCCGATTGACGCGCTGTCTGTGACGTTGAGTTCCTGTTGACGATACAGAACTTTTTGATATATCAACTCCGGACTATGTGTCAGTTGATTTATTGGCCCTTCGACTCATGGACCGAACCCTCCCGAACGAGCTTGTTGTGTTTAGGAACCCTAGAGCTGGATGTGACTGCGACGACAATGAACACTGTGCAAAAATCCTCCGTGGATTCGACAGCGACGACTACAGCACTCAGAGATCCTACGTGGATTAGTGTGACCGATCCTGTGTGGGTCAGATCCTGTGTGCGTCAGCGCTCGGTGGTCTTGTGTGGGCCAGTGCCTACTGATCCTGTGTGGATCCGATCCTGTGTGGGTCATTGAGGTGGTTAGTTACCTAGCGATCCTGTGTGGGTCATTGCAGGGGTTAGTTACCTATCGATCCTTTGTGGGTCATTGCAGGGGTTAGTACCAATCGATCATGTGTGGGCCCAACGGGTTAGATGAATCAGTGACTACATATGATCATCTCTATCATCTTTCGAAGAAGTATACCTGGGTGAGCTGAATCTTGACTTGATATCCTATGTGGATTACATTATGCTCTCCTGTGTGGATTGGGTTGTGATTTCCTATGTGGAACGAGTTACATTTTCCTGTGTGGATTGGGTTTTACATGGTCACGGATGTTGGAGCTGAATTGGAGTTGATGACTTAGGTATATGTATGGGAATATACCTAAGCAGTGTTGGATGTTACTTCGTGATTGTATCTTTCCTTTGTGGATTATCCTTTGTGGATTCTGGGAGACCTTCGGGGGTCTCAGGGTCCCTACTTAGTAGCTTATACTCACCCCTTCACGGGTTATGCCCGCAATACGTTGTGTTGGTTGCAGATGACGGACAACGCTGACTGTGGTTGAGAGTTGCGGAGCAGGTCGGTACCTGGAGGTGGACCACTGGGTGGGACGTACTCGGAGTGGAAGGCTGGACCTGATGAGATGTGGAGGCTATCTGTACCCACCCTTCAGGTGGGAGTTCCAGTGGATGGCTTGAGGCTATGGATTTACTTTCACTTTTTGTTTTCCATTTCCATTTTTACTTTACTTTTAGTTTAGGTTTGTATTCTGGACCACTTACTTTTCCACAATTACTGTTGTACCCAGTTTTACTTAGTGTTTACTTCTTCTGCTTCCATGCTCTGTGGTTTTTGTTTACTTTGCAAAGGAAATGCCATCCCTTTTTATTGGGAATTAAGCGTTGGTGCTAGTCTCCAGCCCCTGGCCTATGTAAGGCAGGCTTGGGGTAGTCACGGCACTAGCCCCGAGGATGGGTCGTGACACCTGATGTTGATGAAGGACTCCCAAGACGGCTTGTAGATGCTCTGCATGCTCCTCTTCAGATGTGGAGTACACAAAGATGTCATCGATGAAAACAACCACAAACATGTCCAGGAACTCACTGAACACAGCATTCATCAATCCCATGAATACAGCTGGAGAATTCTTCACACCAAACAACATTACAATGAACTCCTAATTCTCATGATGACAATGGAATGCAGTCTTTAGAATATCATCATCCTTCACATGCATCTGATGATATCCTGACTGCAAGTCGATATTTGAGAACCATCTTTCACCCTTTAGTTGATCGAATAAGTCATGAATCTGCGGAAGAGGATAGTGATTATTTGTTGTCAATTTGTTTAAGTGATGATAATAGACACATAATCACAAACTATCGTCGGCCTTATTCAGGAACAAAAAGGGTGCACCCCATGGTGACACACAAGGCCGAACAAAACCGCATTGTAACAAACCTTCAAGATTTATACATAGCTCTTGACACATATAAGGGTCCATCTAATATGGAGACATAGAGATAGGAGACACTCTTAAATATATCTTGATCCCAAACTTGATCTCTCATCGAGGGGGTAATACTACAACCTCTTCTAGAAAGACATCAGGGTACTCCTCTATGACCATATGAAAAGCCAACTGTTGAACCTCTGCCGAACTCAGCATTATCTTAGCCATCATGGACGATAAGGCTGAGATGTGACTATGAACCATTTGGGGATCTCACTCACCAAAAAAAACCACTTTCTCTCCAACTGATCCAAATAAAACGACCTTCTTCCTGAATCAATCCATGATAGCCTGCACTGAATACAACTATTCCATGACAAGGATGGAATCATATGGTTGTATTCGTAAACATACGAAATCTCCCCAAGAGCGGTATTTCCCGAACAATAGATCACAGTCTCTACATATTTCAAATAAGTCAGCTCGACCTACAATTGGCGTAGTCAATTCCAAGGGCACTAGAAGCCTCTCAACCTCAAGTCCCAAAGCATGGACAAGGGTATGTGATATGAAGGAGTGTGTCACCCCTGAATCAAACAAGGCATAAACCAAGGTAGAAAACAAGAAAAGGCTACCTTGAACGACATCTGGATCGTCCGGTGCTGGAAACGCTAGAGCATGTAGCTGACCATGACCTCCTCCATGGCCTCTCTGACCCTGATGATGACCACCACCATGGTCGCTCTCTTCTCTCAGAGGATGGGGAGCGGCATGGGGCTGTCTTTTGCCTACCCCATCTAACCTCTTCTGATCTAATGATGGTGCAAATGGAAGATGCTGCCTCGGCTGGAACTACATCAATGGAGGAACCTGGAGCATAGCGCCCAGTGCATGATGACCACTCTGAATGGTCGGGCACTCCCGCTGCTGATGGCCACGACCACCACTGAAAAACAAGCGCCTTATCCCTTAGCATAGGCCTGAGAGTTTCTGACTCTGAATAAAAGAGATGTAAAAGGCTTGGACCTACCCCCGACTAAATGGAAACTCTTCTGACCTGAGAACCGGGAACCCTGGACCACAGCCTTGCTTCACAAGGGATCATGACAATCCCCCTCTAGTGATGATCCTGTCCGTGCCAATGTCCTCTCGACAACCTCTGCCTCCTCCAGCACCTCATGATATGTCTTCAGCATAAATAGGGTAACCTAGAACTGGATCTATGGATGCAAAGCCTCCTCAAAATGCCTTGCCCTGGCCTCCTCATTTGGTAACAGGTCCGAATCATATCATAAAAGGTTCCTAAAATTTATTCCAAACTCTCAAACAGTAGAGCTCCCCTGTTAAAGGGTAAGAAGCTCCTGGAGACTTGACGCCTTTGAAGTCGAACAAAGAAACTTGAATTTAAACCTGTCTCAGAACTCCTCCCATGATATCACTGATTCCTCACAATCCCTGAGGAACAAGAACCACCACTGCCTCACAGCTCCACACAGCATTGTCAGAGCTAAGGACATTGAGTGCTCTTTCTGAGCACGGATCGAACTGAAGCCTATCTCAACCTCCTCCAACCAGTCTTACGTGACTGCATATGAAGCGTAGACCTCATACTTATGTAGACTCTGGCACTGAAACTCTCATAGTGTCTTCCTCCAAGTGTCGTCATTGTCAGCCTCTACCCTATGGCGATCTTCTAGAATAGCCTGCTGGGCATTTTCTGCGCTAACCTGATGAGGACATCGACCTAGATCCATACCTATAAAATAAAAAACCGTTAGAGATCCTAAACTTCTAATATTTAAGACTCAACATTAATTAATTAATTGTTTTTTTATTCATTTTAGGTTAACCTATCCCAAGGTCTACCCATTCAATGTCAGGCACAAAGAAGAATGTTGCATGATCCTTTCCTAGGTCTCTACCCAGCAATTATTATCACCTTTTTTAAAAGCCATTGTAAACTTAAAGGCTCATACATCAGATCATAGTGGGACCTAAATGCCTTTGCTCAGCCGGTCTCTAGTATTTACCTCACTTTCTAAAAATTAATGACACTGTTGCCCTACCAACCCATGCAACCTCACATGTTCCTAACTCCAAACTCTATCCTATCTCTCAACCAAACCTCAAATACCACTCAGTCAGGACCCCCTCCCCACAGTGTGTTCCCCTCCTAGGCCGACAATGTGAGAAGGGAGATAATGACCCCCGAGTCCCACCTCCAGTAGGCCCCGAGTTGGCGTGTAGCATCGAGAGTATAATAAACACACAAATGGGAGGAATTACCCTCTAAGATAACACATGAGGAAGAGAGAGATAAGATAGACCCCAATCAACTCCAACGAAAACTAAAATATAAAAGAAACCCAAATTCTCATATGAAATTCCATGAAAAATTACTACAACTAAAAGAGGAAAAACTGCAAGTACCCAAATATAAGTTAAAGACATCAGCTACCACAAGCCCGAACAGCTCCTCCAACCCCATGCTATTAGAAACCGGCTTGATAACTAACCTACTCCAAGTGACCTAAAAAAGAGTTTATATAAACGTAGGGTGAGTATAATAGTATACTCTGTAGGATCCTCCCTGAAGCCTATTGTGTAAAAGTAAAGAGATCATGCTAAAACACAGTGAACAACAAGTGAAACTAACTCGTCATCTAAATGGGTATACTAACTTCCCAACCTCACCATGGCTACTCTCACCAAGTAACCTATAAAAGAATATAGAATATAATAAAGAATATCAAGGGTACCCCACTACTACGTTCCCACTAGTTTTCCTCTTTTCTCCAATGTCACATGTTCTGAGCATCTCTCTCGAGAAAGGCTTGCCTACAGACACTTGGGAGAAGCACAACAATCTGCACCTCTTGAACCACAAATTCTTGCCCGCAGACACCTGGGCGAACCACCACACCATCCTCCCAACAAAAATTAACCAGGTAGTTTTAGGGAGCCACCACAGCTCGCATAAAGTGTATCATACGTTAGGTATTATACATAAAGCCATTACAACCCATACACCGAGTAAGGATCCTCAAGCCATCACAACCTATACACATTACACTGATAGTAGTCCAAAAGATACTATATCCAGAATATATATGTGGGAATAACCACAAGCCATTACAGCCCTATACACACATATATGGGGAAAACTAACCGATGTGCCTAACGGCACAAGTATCTACCAAGAGAAGAGAGCGGGGCCAAAGGGGGTTGTCAGCCATTCATCCTCCCACCAGAATGACTGGGAAAACACCCCCCAGGGCTCAGAATCCCTAGGGTGTCAGTTGCCCTTACTGACAGGGTGGAGTGGTGTATAGAAACACAAAAAGTATAAAATATACTATAACTCAGAACCACACTATGGGAAGAACCTAGTCTTAGACACACTGCAGCTAACGTCTCTCAGACTCCAGGCTACTACTTCTAAGACTCGGTATCCTGTAAGTACACAACCATTTAAAGAGCTTCATTAGATTACATCATTCCCTTTTTATCTGTTCCACTATACATTAATTAATTCTTTAAACCTTAATTAACCACGAACAAGTTCCAGATTAAAGTTCCATTGGAATCACACCTAAAGTCAATTTTTTCTTTCAAAAGATTACAACATCAACATTATGTTTCAATAACACCAACCCCATGGGTTAACACCATTTAATCAAACATTTACTACAGATTTACTTTCCCATATTCCCAGGCATTATAGAAAATCATTCTATGATACTAAATAGAAGGGGCTCAACACGATGAGTAGAATTATTACCCGTCGAGTCTTTGCACCTATAGCAAGAGCATAGACCAATTCCCCATTAAGAAGCTAAATAGGAAAAGCACATGGAATACCACGCGTGTCTTCACCTCTTTTGGAAGAAGGGTAAGCAAGACCAACTTACTTGAGCAATGGGTAAAATTAAAGTAGAGAAACAACCACATGAAACAACAAGAATCCATCACATTCATCCCAATCCAACATCCCTGGTATCCTCCCCGACACCCACATGCATAAACTGATTCATTTCTCCACTCTGGGCGTCATCCGCTGCCACAACCAAAAGGCCTCTATGCCCCCACATATCTCAACAAGCATCCAGGATCACATCATATCACAAGCAGCAGGAAAGAAAACCTCACATCAATTGGGCACTTAGCCCTTTAACAATCAAGAGGTTAAATCAGAACCCTTCAAGTAATTATCAAACAATCAAATTCTTTAAACCATCTTAAATTAACTAATTCATAATCCATTGGTTCCAAAATCGGCAACCCAACTAGTAATATATCACAATTAATTATGCATTCTTACTATGACAATTTGATTAACATAAAATTTCAACAAGAACCATATTTGTTTTCATGCCTCTTTATATTTATCCAACTGATTATCAATTATTCATGGTTCACATTATTTACCACTTCCCATCATGAACAACAGCTAATAAAAGAAAGCATAGATGTCACACTATCTAGCAAAACAAGAGGCAATGTCATACGATCGATACAATTTATTTACTCAGTTCAAAGTATTTATTATTTCAATTCCTTTATCATCCAGCATGATGAAACATGCTAACAACACAGTTTCATGTAAAAGAATGAGAAGCAATGAATCCCCTACCTCATGGGTTGTTTACGAAAACTCCAACAAATGAATAATGCACAAGAAAGATGGGTTGATTCTCTAGAATCCTCCACAAATATCTTTTCCTAAAACAACCAAGACCAAATATCATCATATTTGGTATCCACACACATAGATCTACCCATAACGGGCATAGATCTAAGAAACCGAGAGAAGAGGAGAAGTAGATCTAAGTAGATCTAAGAAACCAACCAATAACGACCACATACCTCAAGAAACTGACTTCGATTCGCCAGAAGAAGTCTTCAGATCAACTCCAAAATGCTTGGGAGAGGTTATAATACCTTCAAGGAAGGACAATCCCAAGTTATGGACACTTAGAGGATTAAACGAACCATTTAAAGGAAAAAATGAGTTAGATGCACAATTTTAGGATCTAATTTAAGTGTCTGTATTGTTTTCACGCACGGTTAGAAAAACCGTGCGTTAACTATGTGGTAGCTACTGCCTCTTCAAACACTCCTCACCCGGTTTGGCCACATGATTAGACAAACCATGCACTAACCGTGTGTTAGCCACTTCCTCCAACACCAACCTTGCATGGTTTGGCCACATGGTTTAGAAAAACCGTGTGCCTCCTGTGCGAAAGCTATTGCCCTTTAGTCTCCCTTTAAAGTCCACCCAAATGCACCCCAAGTCACCTTAACCTCTCATAACACCTCTAACACCTCATTTTCACAATGTAATAGACTAGAGAGGTCCAAACCATTACATATTTTATGAAAATAATGTTACATTTTCAATATAAAATTAATTAACAAGTTATAATTAAATATTTAGGGCTTAAAAAAATTCCAAAACATATTATTTATAAACAAAATAAACTACATAGTGTATGATATAATTAAAAAATGATTTAATAAACAATATGATTAAATTTTATTTATATTTTCATGGGTTGTGTTCCTATTACTTTGGCTGGTTTACTATTCATAAGGTTCATATTACTAATCATTAGTCAAAGTTATTATTTCATTGGTATTGGTTCCATAACATATATAAATACATGTTATTTCATTACTTCTTCATTCATAATGTTTTGTGGTATATAAGTGATTTTATGAGGTTTATACTATATAACATTACTTTTATAAGTGATAAATTTAATTGGTAAAAGATAAGGTCAATTATTTTTCCCGTTTTGAAATCCCCCCCACAAAATTTAATTTTACAAAAATAGGTGAGAGCACTTCTCCTTCATCACCTCCTCTAGATCACATGTTACTTCTTCATACTAATTTTTACACTCCAAAATTTTAAGGAGGAGGGTTTCCTTGTTTCTTAGAACCTTATCTCTCTTTTCCATAATCTTTACTAGATGCTCCTCAAAGGAGATATTTTATTCTAGTTGTACCACCTCTATGTTCAGTACATGTGAGGGATCTAGTGTGTACTTCCTCATGAGTGATATGAGAAAGTAATCATGAACTTGAGACTTAATCTGTTTAAGTGAAATATGATGGGCCATGATTCCTATGAGATCAAGGATCTCAAATGAGCCATTGTACCTTTGGATTAACATCCCATTATTTCCAAACTACATCACAATCTTATATGGAGATGTTAAACGATAGAACTTATGCCCAACATCGAACTAAAAGTACCTTTATGGATATTAGTATAGCACTTCTTCCAACTCTGAGCATCATTAATATGTTTTTGTATGTCTTGTCTCTTTCACATGATTTGGTCCAAAAATATTTATTTCTCCAAATTCATCCCAGAAGGTTGGAGTTCTATATTTCATTCCATTCAAATACTCATATGGAGCCATCTGAATACTCAGGTGGAAGATATTGTTGTATAGGAACTCGACCAATGGGATATGTTGTTACCATCCAAAATTGAATTCATCGGAGCATGCTATTATCATATCATTCAGTATATGAATAGTCCTTTTAGATTGGCCATTAATTTGGTTGTGATTTCCCATTGTGAAATTTAATTATGTATGAAAAGCATGTTGAATACTCCTAAAAAACATTTATGTGAACCTAGGATCCTGATCATAGTCAATTAAGAGTGAATATCCATGCAGTCTCACCAAATCCTTCACATATATCATAGACTGATGATCAAGAGAGAAATATTCCGGAGTAATGAATAAGTGGGAAACATTAGTGAGTAAGTCCACAAGAACCTATATCGCATTATTTACTTTGAATGTCTTTTGGTGACCCATGAGAAATTCTATAGTGACATACTTCCATTTATACATGGGTATAAGAAATGGATGCATCATCCAATTGGACTTATGTACCTCATCTTTTACTTTCTTACATATCAATCACCTTGGGAAATACATGACAATATCCTTCTAAATGTTATCCCACATGAAGTGTTCTTATATATCATGATATATCTTGGTACTCTAAGGATGCATACTGAATTTTTATCTATGTTCATTGTCTAATAGTTTCTTATTTATCCTTGGTGATGAAGGCAAAAAAATACCCACTCAAAACCAAATCACACAATCACCATTGATATGGAACTTTGGCATCATCACTTCCAATACTGCATTGACCTTATTTTGTAACTCTAGACCATATCTTTGTGACTTATTAATATTCTCTTGGATACATGGTTATGCAATAATTTGGGAAAGGTAGTATTTATTCTAGGCCATTATGATTTCAAAATCCATTCTTTTCATCTCCATGAAGAGAGGGAATTTCTGACTCCAAAGCATGTATAGAATAGTAACATGTTTTCTGATAATATCATCAACATCCGTGTTTTCATTTCTAGGATTATAGTGAATAGAGGAATGAAATAATGTTATTAGTTCTAAAAATATCCTTTGATGCATGTTGTGGTCCATTTCTGTGATATATTATCTTTGTACTCTAGTTATCAGTGTACAAGTCACACTTCTCACTATAGAGGTTGTTCCACAACAATTTTCCTAAAAATATAATAGATTATAAATCTAGATCATGTGTCAGTTAGTTCTTCCCATGGATATTCATCTTTTATGAGGTGAAGGATATCATATTATCATTTTTCCTGAGTACACAACCTAATCCTTTCGATGAAGCATCATTGTATTTAAAATAACATTCTCCAATTTTTGGTAATGTTAGTAAAGGTGTTTCGATTTGCCTCTTATTTAGATGCATGAAGCTTACCTCACAACATTTAGTCCAAATATAATTTAACCCTTTTCCTTGTTATCATTATTAGTGGGCTTGAGAATTGTGATAAATGTCTAACAAAATTTCGACATTACCCTATTAGTCTAAGAAAAATTTCGGATTTCCATGATACTAAAGGGTCTTGGTCATTCCTCAATTTGCATTGTTTTTTTGAAGTCCATATAAATTCCCTTACATGTGATCACATGTCCAAATAATGTGACATGATGCATCCAAAAGTGACACTTTATGAAATTGGTGTACAATTTATCATTCCTTAATATCGCCAAAATGAGGAATATATGTTCTTCATATTCCTCCTTTATATTTGTGTAGATAATAATTTAATTGATAAAAACTACCTCAAATTTGATGACGTAGTGTCTAAGAACTCAATTCATCAATTATATGAAGATTTAATAGGCATTATTATGTCTGAAGGGCATAAAAAAACTCATAGCACCCATACCTTGTATGCAAGGTAGTCTTTTGAATATCATCCTTCTTCACCTTTAGAGGATGAAATCTAGAATGAAGATCCTCAAATGAGAAGTACATAGCTCCTTGTAACATTATAAACATGTTATCAATCCTTGTAAGAGGATACATTTTCTTTATGGTGATCTTATTGTATTCCCTATAATCGATACACAATAGCATTGATCCATCCTTCTTATTGACAAAGAGTACTAGCGCCTCCCAAGGTGGTGCACTATGGAATATGAACCCTCTATACAAATACTATTTTATATGTTTCTTTAACTCCCACACTTTTATAGGATCCATACTATAGGGGCACATTGAGAATGAATTAGTTCCAGGTATGAGTTCAATTTAGAACTCTACATCGCGATCTGGGGGAGTCTGGATAACTCTTCGGGAAATAAATCATTCTATTAACTCAAAATAGTAATTTAACATAGGTTGATATCTTATTTTGGCTCATTCTTTGAGTGATGTATTCCTCTTCATAGGGAATCAACACCAACACTGTTGAAGGATTTTCTGTAAGAGATTCATGATCCTCCGTGAATTTGTAGAGAAATATAGGATATTTTGGAATATAAATGGATATTACCATTTCATGATATTTGATATGTGATCTATATAATGAAAGCCAATCCATCTCGAGTACAGAATTGAATTATACCAAGGGATGTATTTTGGGATTCATTGAATGAATCTTCCCACATAGGCCAATACGAGAAGTGTCCTACACATAGGTTGTAATGATTTGACCACATTGAGTTTTTAAAAATATCTACACTTCATGGTTTTGTGGTTTCGGTTCAATAGTTCTAGAAAACATGAATGACATAAAGAAATGTGTAGAGTGATAATTAAATAATTATTATTCCTTGGCTGAGTGGCTATGAATTGTACCTTCTAAAACTTCATTTTCATTATCAACATCATTGTTATTTATTGAATAAGACTTCCCTTAATCTTTCATCTTTGGTGGTTGATGATGTTGATTACCCTTTAGAACTTGAGGTTCACTGCATTGTCTTGTATATTCTCATTCCTCCCTATAGTTGTATCATTGTAACATGGTGGTTACCTCCATCCACCACATTTTCCTAATTCCCCATGTATCTACAACATTAATTAATTTGGTGGACTTATTTACCTATCTTAAAGTATTTTCCCATCACACTGATGTAGTTACCAAGATGCTTCTACTAACATTTCTGACATGTGGGTGGTTTAATATTCTTTACACCTTTTTCAATAGATCCTCCAACACGAAACATCATAATTTTTTTCTTATCACCATAGCCATGAGACTATTCACCAAACTCCATCTCCACATTGAGAGCACATCGAACAACTTATTCATAACTCCTGATTTGTTTTTAATTGAAAGTACCATTTGAATGTGAAGTTTTAAAACACCAAAGATTCTATCAGATTTTCTACCATTTTTTATAAAAACTTGTAGCATACCATGAAATCCTTGTGAAATATTCATAACAGGTCATGATTGATTATCTTTCCTTTTGGTTCATATTTATGAATTCTGTCTCCATACTTATATGAAGAGTTTGAGGGAAATATTTGTCATGAAACATTATATTAAAGTCTTACCACTATATATATTCAATATATTCTCTCATATTGGTTTTCTTAATAAAATACCACATTTCATCAGCCTCTTTATCTAGAAGACAAATTATGATATTCAACTACACCATATCAGAATATTGAGGAAGATAAAAGATCTTATCCATAGTGTGATGCCATTATGCTTCAACTAGTTGATGAGTGGATCCACTAAATTTCGGTGGACATTTCCATATAAAACTCTAAATATCTATTTGTTCCCTATATGGTGACAGAAAACGTTACACATTATTCAAGTCATTGTTCATAACCTGATCCAGCTATTTAAGCATCAACATGAAATTTTGAACTCCACCTCCCAAATCATTGGGGATTTCATTCGGGAAATCAATGCATTATCCCTCACATGGGTTGTGGGATTGATTTTTTATGGTTACCACAATTATATAAAATAGGAAAGTCTAGAACAAAACATTAGTCAAGAATTCATGAATGAAAAAAATATTCCATTGTGAATTTAAGTACAAATGAATATCATTTGGGATCCAAATGTTTATAATTATAGAAAATAATGCTTCTTGGGTTCAAACATATAATAACTCATATACTAAGGGGATTTAATTATGGTTCTCTAATCATAATTCCAAAATTTACTAAACCATCATTTGATTCCAACTATAGAGCCCCTTATTTTTCGTGTATATCTTGTTACATCATTTTAATGGAATATCACAAAAACCAATTTCACAAAAAGGATCCAAATTATATATGTATTGATAAAATTAAGACCATACATAGAATTTACAATATCAAACATAATTTTATTTAATTACTTATTTCTAGGTTACTATTCACCCCTAAATTCCTTTTATTATATGTAATCACCTAAGGATATACATAAAAATGAATGACCTAAAATCCATGTAAGAGGATAGATTAGATCATGAAATAATATATCATGGGGTGAGAATAATAATCATAGGAATAAGATCATAATTATTTGAGGAAGCACTATGAAAATGCATGGAATATTTAAATGACTAAAAATGATACATCATGTCTTAGTGGTCAACTACCACCCATAGTTGTCAAAAAGTTTGTCATAATTCTCTTGCATATTTCAGTTTTCTAATGAGACATATCACCTTACCCAATGAATTGGAGCGCTATATAATTCTGGGTGAACCTGTCACATCACAACATTTACATTTTCATGCATTATATATAGAACATATATCAATATATTACATATAATAACCCTTGGAATAGAATGGGCTTTATTTCCCAATAATAAATTCACAAAATTTTGGTTCCCAAATGAAATTGGTGATGACATACTTGAATCATCAACCTACATTAAAGAAGAAACAAACTCAATAATTAAAAGTTGTGTATTTTTGTTATAAGAGTTCTATTATAAATCATTTTGTTTTTCATTAAATCATGTAGAAATAATTTATATACTAGAATAGTTAGGATAATGATGATAAAATGATATTTAATGGAAATAAATACTGATAATGTGTTGACATATAGAGATCTCTATGAATGATATTTTAGTTTGAGAATTCCCTTTACCTCGTGTCTGAATGCTTTCTTCACATCAATTTCCTATATAATAACATTGGATTCATTTATGAAAAATAAAAAAAATTACATGAATATGATTAATTATGGTTTTATTATGTTAATTTATGGGTTGTTAAATGAGTTATAGAGTTCATATTTATAGTTTTGGAGTATTCATTTTCATAGTTTTCAGGATCCGTTCACTTGTATTCGTGGATGTAATCTTGAGTAATATGGGGATAAATTTGTGAAATTTTTATTATATGTTATTGATGTTATTTAAAATTACTAAATGTTCAGAAATCTAATTTTTTTATACCATTGGGATGAATATATAATTAAAATATAATGATTATCATTTTAGGTTACTTTTGGCGGTTTATGATCACAATGGACTCATTTTGTTTTGTCATTTAGAATTGTGTATATAATATAGTTCTAGAAAAATAAGAGGGTTATTGCATAAAATTTAAATATTTTTTCATCCATTTAATGGTTTTATTTACACCCTTGAATTCATTAATGTAAAGTGACTCTGTTTTTCCCATGATCATGGTGAATTGACACATCACTAGTGACAATTTCATTTATTATAATAAAAACTAAGAGTGGGATGAGTTTAATGATGGATCAATCATTAAGATGATATAATCAAAGTGTATGTAATTTAATGGAGTTATCAATCCATTTTAATGATGGGAGTATAAGATAATAGAAAAAATAAAATGTAATCGATATGAGATTAAATTAAAAAAAGGAAGATTATTTTACCTCTCGGATTTATCCTCCTTGAGAACCTCCATAGAGAAAAGTTATTGGTATTTTGATGAGACCAGGAGCCACTTTACATGGGGTGAGAGGATAGGGAAGATTATTGGGATGAATATGGGAAAGGATAAAACATTGAGAGTTGTATGGAAATTAGGGAGTGATGGTGGTATTTATAGTGGAATAGTGGGGTGTTTTCTCAATATAATACAAATTACATAATTATTTGGGCTCCAAACTATGAATATATGGATAATTATAAATATATCTATACAATTAATGAATTATAGTTTAATTTATTGGTCTTAAATCATCTGTACATCATCTAAAACTCTATAAATCTAGTATTTATCATTTATTGAAAATTATCATATTTTACAATTCATAAAAAAATCACGAATTTCATAAAAATCCCAAAAATTAACCCAAACCATTTATATACATTTAGAATACAAAAATGAACACTATTTTATGAAAATAATTTTATAAATATCTGAAATTTTATTTTCAATTACAATCATTATTAACTTGGAGAATAAATATTTTAAAATTACAACTGATTTTATAGAACATTGTAAAATTAAATAAGTTATCATAAAATTATCTTAACATAATAATAAAAGAAAAATAATAATATATCCAAACATTTTATGAATATTAAATCAAATTTATAAATTTAATTTAATAATAAAATTTTAAATAAATATTTATAACTTACAAAAATTACAATAGTTAATTAATAATTTTTAAAAAAATTCATCACAAACCCTATGTTATAATTATTCCATGAATTAATTAATAAGATGGATGAATTTTATTAATATTTTTATTGTTGTGGTCACTATTCATTTTCCACTATAACTATTCATAAGGTTCATTATACTCTTCCTAATTCCAAGTTATAATTTCATCAGTATTGGTTCCATTACTTCTTGAAATACTTCTTATTTCATTAATTCTTAATTTATAATGTTTTCAGGTCTCTAATTTGTTTTATGTGACTTCCCCTATGTGAAAATACTTTTAGAATGGAGAAATATCCTTGATAAATGTATGGGTACTTACAAACATAGTACCCTCATGCTACACCTACGATCTTCATAATGGTAAAACAATTTAACCAATTCAAAATTCATTACTTGAAAAATAAAATAGAAACATTATTTTTCTCCCTTTTTTTATTTTCCGTCACAGAAATATAATTTTTTTTCAATTAAAAATTCATAAAAACATGAAAATTATTTCCTTTAACTCACATTATTATTGTAACTCATTTATGTGAGTTTCTAAATGCACTAAAACAACTATATTATTAGATTATGAATTTAATGGATAATTTTTTTTAAATTTTATGAAACTGAAAAGTGTTTTTTTATAAAAAATGATATCCATTGTGGAAATTAATTTTAGATACCTTCTTCAGAATATTAAACCCACAAAATCCATTACATATATTCATTGATTCCATCTTTGATTAAACCATGTTAATTATCTGGGTGGTAGTAACATGAGAACTCTCACCGTCTCTCCTTATTCCATAAAAGTATATCTTGACAAGGGAAAAATAATGGTATTTTATTTAAAATTAAAATTTTAAAATAATCAGGTATAAAAATATCATTAAACTAGATAAGTAACATTTAAATTTTTATAAACAAAAACTATTGACGAAGAGAAAAAACAAAAATCACGTTTATCATAGATTATTATTGAAATATAATATATTATCTCTTGTGAAATTATAATTACTAATTTTGAATGAAATATTTATACACATTCAAAGGCTTATATAAGAATTTTAGAAATTATCCAAAAGAGAGAAACAATTACTTTATGTGTTGTCATTATTTTCATTGGAAAAAAATAATTGGAATCTATTCAAGAATTACATAGAGATAATTTTGAACCAAATTATATGTTAATTTTCATTGGGTGATGATTACTTAATGAATAAGCATATTAAAAATGGAAGCAATTAGATTGGGAGATCCTTTCAATTTTTATTTACTTTTACACACTTGATTGTATTTTATGATTTTGGTATTGGAATTGATTTTCTGTTTATGGAAGAAAGTTATACCTTGTGCATGTCTTTGTTTCATTGATTCACATATATGATCCTTGTTTAAATGTTTATTTCTAGAGTATCTTATTAAAATTCATGAGGTTAATAAAATGTTTTTTCTTTCTACTATATTATTCATGTTGTCTTTTGATTCTAATCTTAGTATACATTTCACTATTATTTTTATACCATGTTTTTGGAGTTAATTCTTGATATTTGTGATAGTTGGCCATTTTTTTATGATTACCCTAATTCAGGAGTGTTTTTGATGTGTGGTGATGAAGATAGTTGAACTATAACTGGGGTGGGGGCTGTTGAGTCAATAAGGTTTTCCTTATGACTTTTCCATTCCTTCTAATTTTGAAAATCACAAACACCTTATCTTAAGGAAAGTTTATTTTATAAGATAAATTGCCTTCTTAAGGAAAATCACTTTTATAAGGAAAATCTTTTTCTTAAGGAAAATTGCTTTCATAAGAAAAATACTTTCTTAAGAAATTGCTTTTATAAGAAAATTCTCTTTTATAAGAAAAATTATCCTTATCTTATTTTCATCCATATTTTTCTTAAGTATGAGATTCAGATTCATTTTCACGGAATCGTTGAAACTTTGATATGAAGCATTCTGTTTTAGGATCTGATTTCTGGTTAAGAACTATAAGGAAGTTTTCATTCCGAATTCCGGATATGAACTCTGACTAAGTTCTATTCCAGATTCAGGATACGAATTCTTATGAAGTTCGATAACGAATTCTCAATACGAATTCTAATGATTAATTCTCATTATGAATTCTGATGAGGAATTCTCATTAAGAATTCTAAAGAATAATTCTCATTACGAATTCTGATGAAGAATTCTCATTACGAATTCTGATGACGAATTCTCATTCTGAATTCCCATTCCGAATTCACCTATTAAACAGAATCTGATCATCTTTGTTTTATACACTCTGAATTAATTCAGACTCCGAAAAATATTTTGGTTAGACTCCAAACTTCTATATTGCTTACATTTCTATAATTTTTCTACTCTTATTATTTTCATTACACTCCGAAGCGTTCATTCCGAACCTTTGAGTTAGAATTAAAACGATGTCGTACTTTCAGTTACACTTGGTTTGTTATAAAACGATGTCGTCTGTTTTGTTATAAACTAACCATTGTCTAAGTGACACGTGTACAGGTCCCTCCGATCTTTAAGGAAAATATGACCGTTGGAGAAGGAGTCGACCTTACCTATAAATAGGAGCTCATTTGAAAGAGCTCAATACTGATGACAGATGAACAACTTGGTTTTGTGCATACATGCTGTTGAAGTGATTTCTAGAGAGAGAGGCTCTTATTAACTCTCAAAGCTTCGTGCGACTCCAAATGTTGGTGATTACATTCGAGGGCTTCCGGGGATAGGAAGATAGAGGTTGCCGACTACCTTGAAGTTCGAGGGCTTCCTTGCTGAGGAAGACAGAGGTTTCCAACTACCTTGAAGTTGAGGGCTTACGGGGATAGCAAGACAGAGACTCCGATCTTCGTGTCGAGGGATTACCCTGTTATGGTTAAGACAGACTTTCTTGAAAGTATAAATCAAGGGACCCGTTATCCTAGGTTGTTGGATACCCTTCTCTTTGTGTTAAAAGACTTATATCTTGTTTACTTGTAGTTCTACTACTAGTTTATATTCCGCTGCATCCTGTATTATAAGTAAAGTATAACTTTCTTATACTTCCTTATTTGTACTCTGTTTCATTTAGATTCTATACACTTTAAGGTAGAATCTCACTTTTTAATATTTCGTTAAGTTTCAATTGCCGGAACCATATTTCCAGAACCTACTTTTGGAATCACTTTCCAAGTTTACATTTGGTGTTAGAGGTGTTGTGAATTTTCCTTGTTTAACTTTGTTAAACTTAGTGCTTTCCTTATCTTAAGGAAACTATAGTTATTCATAACTAACTTTAAAAGTTCCAAAGGAATTTTTAAAGTATACAATTCACCCCCCCTCTTGTATATTGAGCATCTACATCATTATTTCGATCCTAAAATTGGTATCAGAGGTTGGAAACCTCTTACTCTATACCAATATTACATTTGGTATCAGAGCAGGTCTCTGAAATACTTGTACTCACATATAAGTTTTTCTTGCTCACTTCCCCATTCCGAAACTTTTCTAATTCCGAACTTTGTTATTATGAATATTTTCTAGTAACAAGTTTGTGTGTCCAAGGTTATTATACGTATGGCAGGAATTAATGTTTGTTCAATTGACAATTTAAATCCGACAAGACCACCTATCTTTGATGGTAATGATTATGAATACTGGAGAGATCGTATGAAGACTTTTTTTATCAATACTGGAGTAGACAACATTGTTATGCTTACTGGTGATTATAAAATTCCTGACAAGGAAGTTAGAACCTTTACTAACAAGGAAAAGCAAGAATATCAACTCAACTATAAGGTACACAATACTTTACTTTATTCAATGACTAGAAATATATATAGCCAAATTTCTTCTTGTGAAGCAGCTAATTGTATATGGAAGAAGTTAGAGGTTACACACTTTGGAACTTCTAAGGTGATTGAAACTAGAAGAGCTATGCTTAGAGCTGAATATCATGACTTCAATTTTCCTTATGGAGAATCTATCTGTAAAGTTCAACAGAGATTTATGACTATCGTCAATAGTCTACAATATATGGGAGAGAAAGGTCTAGATGATGAAGCTCTTGTGGATAAGATAATTGATATTATGCCCAATGAGTGGGAATTCAAGAGAACAGCTATAGATGAGAACAGGAAGGTCACTCAAATTACTCTTGATGAATTATTTGGAACTCTTATAAAACATGAAACCAGAATGAAGAGACATGATGACAATATCAAGAAGAAGAGTGGAAATGGTACTGTTGCTTTTACAACAACTTCAAATCAGATGAAAGCCAAGACTCCTGAGAGAGTAACCAGATCCAAGTCTAAGAAAGTTATTTTCCAATCCGAATCTAGTGAGAGTGAAGTTTCAGAAAATGAATTAGCAAATCTTGCTCGAAGGATGAACAAGATAGCTGGACAGAGAAATTTTCAATCTAAGTATAAGAAAAAGGAAAGGAAAGATAAGAAAGATGGATAAGTTACTTGTTATGAATGTAAAAGAGCT
The DNA here is from genome assembly GCA_963277665.1 of Viscum album. Taxonomy (NCBI): domain Eukaryota; kingdom Viridiplantae; phylum Streptophyta; class Magnoliopsida; order Santalales; family Viscaceae; genus Viscum; species Viscum album. The sequence goes on from OY728133.1 coordinate 1,279,091,904, forward strand.
GGACATATTAGACCAGATTGCCCTATGCTCAAAAAGAAATAAAGAAAGGAAATATATTCAGACAGGAACAGAAAGAAGTATTATAAAGCCAAATCTAAGAAAGTTCTGAAATCTAATGACACCTGAAGTGCCAGTGGTGGTGACTCTTCAGATGAATCTTCTGATTATGAATCTTCAGGACAGAAGAATCTTGGTCTTATAGCCAGATTACCTATTGATAATCATTGTCTTATGGCTAAGGTATGAAATGCTGAATCTTTGAACAATGTTTCTTTAAATTCAAATGATAGTAAGTATTATAAATCTTCTGATGAAGAATCATCTTCTGATGAAGAAAATACTTTACCTACTTATGAAGAAGTCTCTAGGTTTGCTGAACTTCTTGAGATTGAGAATTCCAAACTCAATAAGAAACTTGATAAGGCAAACTCTAGGAATTCTATTCTTACGAAAGTGATATCAGATCTTTCTAAAGATCTTGATAAGAAAAATGCTGATTTTGAAAATATTTCAAAAAATCTTGAGGAAGTATGTTCTGAGAAGAACAAACTTTCTAAAGAATTAGAAAAAGTAATTTATAAGAAAAATGTTTTTGAACCAAACTCTAGTTCTAAAACTGATGATTTTGAGGATAAAAACTTGGTTGTAAAACTCAAGTCCGAAATTTTTTCCTTAAAGAAGTGTTTATCAAACATTACCTATGGTAAGGAAAATTTTGATAAGATGTATTCCCAAATAAGACCTTTAAGAAATAAATCCGGATTTGGTTATACCCATGCAAAACCTATTTTCAGTAACAATTATTTTTTTCCTCAAAGTGCCCCATTTTGTACCAAGTGTCAATGTGGTGGTCACTGGGCAAAGAATTGTTCCTTAAACAAAATCCAATCTCTAGGATTTCACAAAGCTTACTTTTCTAAGAATATGTGGATACCTAAAATTTTATTGTCTGGAAATCTCGGATCCAAACAAGTTTGGATTCCGAAAATCTAATTTTCTTATTAATTTCAGGAAAACAAAGAGAGTACCAGCAACTATACATGGTACATGGATAGTGGATGTTCCCGGCACATGACTGGTAACAAAAGATATTTTGAAAATATTATTAAAACGAAAGGAGGAAAGGTAACTTTCGGAGACAATGCTAAGGGAGAGATTGTTGGTATTGGTAATATTGTTCTTTTAGGTAAAACATTGATTTCAAATGTTCTTTTTATTAAAGGTCTTAAGCACAACCTCATTAGCATAATTCAATTATGTGATGAAGGTTACCTTGTGAATTTTAGGAATGATAAGTACTCTCCACTACTGAAGCTGAATATGTAGCAGTTGAAAGTTGTTGTGCACAAGTGTTGTGGATGCAACACACACTCACAGAATATGGATTGAGTTTTACTAAAACTCAAATTTTGTGTGATAACACAAGTGCCATTGCCCTCAGTAAGAACCCTGTACATCACTCTCGTGCAAAACACATAGATATTAGACATCACATTCTTAGGGATCACACACTTAAAGGAGATATTATTCTTCAGTTTATCGGAACGCAAGATCAACTTGATGATATTTTCACAAAATCTTTGCCTTTTGATAGATTTGAATATATTAAACAGAAGTTAGGAATGATAACCATAAGGAAATCTTTCTTAATTAACTTTCTGTTGAAAAAGTATCCTTACAGTAATAAACTCCTTTTCATAGTGGGAGTTCAATTGATTGTTTGTTTAACAAAGTTTTTCAAAAATTTGTTTTCAAACTTTTCGGAACGAAGATTTCCGGAATGGAGATTTCCGGAACTACAATTTTTCTAGAATGGACACGATCGTACAGAATACTTCTGGAATGGAAGTGTTCGTATTGAAAATTTCCGGAATGGAAAATTTCGTACTAGAATTTTCATAACGGAATTTTCATACTAAATTCTTTTTAATGTGTTTTTCATACTAAATTCTTCGTAATGTGTTTTTCGTACTAAATTCTTCGTAATGTGTTTTTCATACTAAATTTTTCGTAATGTGTTTTTCGTACTAAATTCTTCGTAATGTGTTTTTCGTACTAAATTCTTCATAATGTGTTTTTCGTACTAAATTCTTCGTAATGTGTCTTTCGTACTAAATTTTTCATATTGTATTTTTCGTACTAAGTTTTTCATACTGATTTTTTTCCTTACTAAGTTTGTTTTTCATACTGAGTTTTCCGTAATGAATGTTCTAAAATGAGTTTTTCGTACTAAGTTTATTTTCCATAGTAAAATATTTGTGAAATCTGTCTTCTCATAATAAAGTTTTTCTTCTAGTCTTTGTTATATTACCCATTACGAATAATCCTCCTAATCCAATCCGAAAGGTATGATTACCTTACTCAAGTTTTCGTAGTCATATTTTACTTGCTGGTATTTTCTTGTATTATGTTTTCGGATTATAGTTTTCTTAATTCTTTGCTTTAATAAAAACCTCAAAAAGATCGGATTCAAGTTTTCAACCGTCAGATCTGATCTCAGCTCATTCCAACCATTAGATCAACCGTGGAAGTTGAACCGTCATTTCATTGCCTATATAAAGGGGACCCAAATACTTGTCCCACATCGATTTCAAGCTCTCGCATCCCGAAGCTCTGCCCCTCTGTTTTAGGCTATTCTGAACTACAGTTGTCTCCGTTCCGAACTTCTCAGAGGATTACAGATCCGAATGTCTGCGGAGTTAGCGTCTCAAGAAATGTCATCCACTAAGCCTATTTCGCAATGGTTAGTTTACAGAGAAAGGTTAGTCCATCCAAATTTCTTCAACAACTATGATTCTCTTATTTCAAAGAACATTAAGTTGAATGGCTGGGAAGATGTTGTTGTATCCAAACCGGGGACTCAAGACGATGTTTTTACAGAGTTACTTGTTGAGTTCTATGAAACAGTTTCCTTCTTTCAGGAAGATAATAGGGAGAAGTTTTCTTTTAAGTCTTATGGAAAGATCTATAAGCTTTCTTATACCAAGGCTGCAAGCTTGGTAGGGTTGTCCTATGAAGTAAAAGCCGAATTTATTTCTCATGTATTGCCGGACTCTAAGGGTAGCTTCGATAAAGAAAAAGCCTTAGAAACTCTCGGACTGGCTGATGACAAGGCTCCGAAGATTGCTAGTTTGCCTAAAAATTTCCGGATTCTAGAGTTGTGGGTGCAAGGACTTATCGTACCGAGGAAAGGTGATAAAGACAGCTTGAAGAAGAGTGAGATCTATATCTTAGATTTTCTGATAAATCTAAGGAAGTTTAACTTCATGAGGCACATTATTATAACCATTGATAATCTTAAGAAAGGAAATCTCAGAGCTCAGATCGTAATGTACCCAATAATATTATCAAAGTTGATAGTTCGGTGCCTTGAATCTTTCAAGAAAGCTTACAGATCTAAGCCAAGGGTTTGTAAAATTTTGTTGGTTAGTGATGACACCCTTAAGAGGATGGATGTGGCTTTCAACAAGGAGATTGGTGAGTTCGTTGATTTGCCTAATCAAGAAGAAACGGTTCTGAAGGCTGCTGAACCGGAATCATCCAAACCAGTAAAGAAAAGAAAGTTGAAGGAAGTTGCAGCTGAAGTCGAAGATCCTAAGTCTAAGGAAGTTCAAACCGCACCTCCCAAACCAAAGAAGAAGAAATCCTATCCTGATGAGGTTGTTGCAAAGTGGAGAGAAGATAAAGAGAAAAGGAAAGAAGGGGATCCACAGTTCGGATTGGACCCTGCGGAAGCTAAGGCCCTGAAGAAGAAAACTTCTGATGAGCTTCAAAAACAAGTAAAGGAAAAGAAGCTTAAGAAGAAGATGTAAGAAGCCGAGGAAGTCCAAGCTTTGTTGAAATTTAATGAGATAGTATTCAGAAGCATTCCTATTCCGAGATCTTTCTCCTTGGAATCTCTACCTGAGACTCCAGGAAGAAACCTTGATTTTCTGGAAGAGACTACAACTGAGTATGTTGAGAAAATCGAGTAGATTCAGCAAGTGGAATAGGAAGAAGAAGTTGCTGAAGGAAGTGGTGAAACAGGAGATCTTTTGAAACAAGTGGATGATTATAAAGGATCACCTTCAGAACATCTATCACTCTGAACTTCAGAGGCTGAATCCTCTAAGTTAGTAACTCCAGAGAAGGATAAGAATGAGGAAGATGTTGTTCAAAAAGTTGTTGATGAGATTGTTCAAGTGTCTACTGGCGAGCATAAAACTCCTGATCAAGAATCAATTCCGAAAAAAGACAAGGGAAAGAAACTCCTTGTTGAAACTCCGAAATCAGCGGCTAGCAAGAAAAGAGAATTTGGTGATTCATCTAAAAGGAAGTTGGAGCTTATTGAGGAAGAAAACTCTCCAAGCAAGATTTCAGATTCAGAGTCATCCTCGTTGGGGCATGAATTTGTTGTTCAGTCCTTAAAGAAGTTGGTGGGAACCATTCCGACCTTCTCTAGTATTGACTCAAGATGCCAGATGCTCCAACATGTGTTGAATCAGAAAACTGACTCCGTATCTATGGTTATGGACAAGTGTGCTGAAATAGAGGCTCAGTTCAAAACATTTTTCGTTGGCTACGAAGCTCATAGAAGATCTTGCAAGAGGATGACAAACTGGTCGAAGAAGACTATGGAAGAGATGAAGTTGTTCGACGAGTTTCAAGACAATGTTAATGATGTTTTTGAAACCGAGGACAAGAAGATAAATGAGTTAACTTCATCCTTTGAAGAGAAGCTGACAGAAGAAAAGAAATTCCGGATTCAAGAAGTGAGAGATCTGAATGGGAAGCTGAATTCCATTTCTCAAAACTGGAAGTTTGAAAGGGATCATCGGATTGATTTTGAAGAAAGGATGAAGGCTCAGGAAGAAAATATCAAAGCTCAAGAAGAAAAGATCAAAGCCCAGGAAGAAAAAATTGAAGCTCAGTCCGCAAGAATAGTTGTCTTAGAGAAGCAAGCTGAAGAAGATCATAAAGACCTGAAGAAGATCAAGACTATTCTAAAGGGGCTCATGTCGAAGGAAAAATATCCGAAATAACCAAATCCGATCTTTTTGTTGTATTCTTTTTGTTGCTGAGATTTCAAATTTAATGAAAGTCGTGCTTTTCATTTCTATTGTTGTCATTAGTAATTTTTTCAGGTACTTTGTTATTTTTTTCCATTCCCTCTAATTCTTTTTGAAAATCACAAAGGGGGAGAAGGAAAAGATCCTTAAGAAAAAGAAGAACTCTAATAATATTTTACCAAAGGGGGAGAATAAAAATATCCTTAAGAAAAAGAAAAACTCTAAAAAGAGTTTGTTTAAGGGGGAGCTTTTTCATTAAAGAAGACATTCTTATTTATCACTCCGGAAATCTGAATATGATCCTTAGAGTTTCAAAGCCTAAGGGGGAGTTAGTTGTATTCATCAATATCCTTAAAGCAAAGGGAGATAAGCCTTAATTTTTTTTCTTTCTTCTTAATTTATTTTTCGTAAGGATGTTTGTGCTTTCCAAAAAGGGGGATATTGTTGAGTCAATAAGTTTTTCCTTATGAATTTTCCATTCCTTCTTGTTTTGAAAATCACAAACACCTTATCCTAAGTAAAGTTTCTTTTATAAAAAAATTTTTTTCTTAAGGAAAATCACTTTTATAAGGAAAATCGTTTTCTTAAGGAAAATTGCTTTCATAAGAAAAATAATTTCTTAAGAAATTGCTTTTATAAGCAAATTCTCTTTTATAAGAAAAAATATCCTTATCTTATTTTCATCCATATTTTTCTTAAGTATGAGATTCAGATTCATTTTCAAGGAATCGTTGAAACTTTGATATGAAGCATTCTGTTTTAGGATCCGATTTCTGGTTAAGAACTATAAGGACGTTTTCATTCTAAATTCCGGATATGAACTCTGACTAAGTTCTATTCCAGATTCAGGATACGAATTCTTATGAAGTTCGATAACGAATTCTCAATACGAATTCTAATGATTAATTCTCATTACGAATTCTGATGAGGAATTCTCATTACGAATTCTAAAGAAGAATTCTCATTACGAATTCTAATGAAGAATTCTCATTATGAATTCTGATGACGAATTCTCATTCCGAATTCCCATTCCGAATTCACCTATTAAACAGAATCTGATCATCTTTGTTTTATACAGTCTGAATTAATTCAGACTCCGAAAAATATTTTGTTTAGACTCTGAACTTCTATATTGATTACATTTCTATAATTTTTCTACTCTTATTATTTTCATTACACTCCGAACCATTACTCCGAAGCGTTCATTCCGAACCTTTGAGTTAGAATTAAAATGATGTCGTACATTCAATTACACTTGGTTTGTTATAAAACTATGTCGTCTGTTTTGTTATAAACTAACCGTTGTCTAAGTGACACGTGTACAGGTCCCTCCGATCTTTAAGGAAAATATGACCGTTGGAGAAGGAGACGACCTTACCTATAAATAGGAGCTCATTTGAAAGAGCTCAAAAATGATGATAGATGAACAACTTGGTTTTGTGCATACATGCTGTTGAAGTTATTTCTAGAGAGAGAGGCTCTTATTAACTCTTAAATCTTCGTGCGACTCCGAATGTTGGTGATTACATTCGAGGGCTTCCGGGGATAGGAAGACAGAGGTTGCCGACTACTTTGAAGTTCGAGGGCTTCCTTGCTAAGGAAGACAGAGGTTTCCAGCTACCTTGAAGTTGAGGGCTTGCGGGGATAGCAAGACAGAGACTCCGATCTTCGTATCGAGGACTTACCCTGGTGTGGGTAAGACAGACTTTCTTGAAAGTATAAATCAAGGGACCCTTTATCCTAGGTTGTTGGATACCCTTCTCTTTGTGTTAAAAGACTTATATCTTGTTTACTTGTAGTTCTACTACTAGTTTATATTCCGCTGCATCCTGTATTATAAGGAAAGTATAACTTTCTTATACTTCCTTATTTGTACTCTGTTTCATTTAGATTCTATACGCTTTAAGGTAGAATCTCACTTTTTAATCTTTCTTTACGTTTCAATTGCCGGAACCATATTTCTGGAACCTACTTTCGGAATCTCTTTCCAAGTTTACATTCGGTGTTAGAGGTGTTTTGAATTTTCCTTGTTTAACTTTGTTAAACTTAGTCCTTTCCTTATCTTAAGGAAACTATAGTTATTCATAACTAACTTTAAAAGTTCCAAAGGAATTTTTAAAGTATACAATTCACCCCCCTCTTGTATATTGAGCATCTACATCATTATTTCGATCCTACAATTTGTATCAGAGGTTGGAAACCTCTTACTCTATACCAATCTTACGGGGGCATGATGGACTTTAGTCTTGACCAGTAAGGTGATGATATGAAGATATATAGTAGACATTCCCTATGACAACCCTGCTTTTATTACAAACATAAACATGATTTATTACATAAAACTTCACTTGATACAACAAAGAAGATTGAGAGGTTTAGTGTCTTTGGAGCTTAGGATAATTACATAAAAACTTAAAACATGAAATACAACATTTTTATTTAAAAATTCCCATACATAACCACTATATTCCCTTGTACTTAGCATTGCATGGGATAACCTGAGGACATGCATAAGAAAAGGGTGAGCTATAAAGCCCAGTAATGGAGTACACATTGAATAACATGAGGAGTAAAATACATATTATACAATAGGAATATCAATAGAGAATAATAGAAACATGAACATAAAGGCATGATAATGCATGATAAATATAACATGCAAATGTGGCAACAACACTTAACATTGAATTAGCATGAGCCAAGGATCATTGCACATAGAGCATGAGTAAATCCTCATTGAACATAAAGCACGAGCAATACCTCATTGAAAATGAATTATCATGAGTTAACACTCATTGCATGTGACTTATCATGATACTATACTTTACCCAATGCATTGGAGCGCAATAAGGGAACACCCTTCTTAAACATTTCATTTCATGCATAAGTGTGCCACATGGATCATAAAACATGGATTCATAAAACATAATCATTTATTCCACGATAAAGGAATGTGGAATTCATAAATGAAACTTTATAATCAATAAGTAAATGTGCATAAAGGTGAATTCCCTTGGTGGAGAAATGGGCATGGTATTCACTACACAATGGCATTGACTTAGAAAATAGGTGTGATTTCGGTAGCGTAATGGCATGACATAAGAATTCATAAAAATGGTTGATGAGAGAGAAAGGGGTTACTCGTCATATTTACATGTAATTTACAGTAAGGAGGTCATATAGACACGTGTCCCAACAATTTTAATGGAATTTAGATTCATGAATCAAAAGTATTGCTTGAATGTAAATGAGGAGAGAGAAGTTCCTTTCAGAATTTCGGCATAGTAACAGGTGTACATGGGAGGAATTTAATGAGAGAGAAAGTGGTCTCCCATCATTCAAAGATAAAGAGGGAAGTATTAGGGAAGTTCTAAACCATACCCTAACATTAATAATTGAAATTAAAAGGGAAAAAGAACTTAAAGAAAATTGACAAAAATGAGATAGGAAGAAAAAACCCTTACTTGGAAGTGTGCTTCCAGAGGCTTGGGAGAGACTTGAGAGAGGCTTCTCTGGAGCTTGGGGCACATTGGGAGAATTATAGAGAGAGTAGGGAAGAGGTTGGACAAACTCCAAAGTCTTTGAGTGAGGAGGAAGTGGGAGCTTTGGTGGGTTTATAAAGGAAATGCGAGGGAATTATTTATTATTTTGGTTTGGGACCCCTTATATTAAATTAATCCAAACCACAAACCAACCCATGGGTTTTTCCCATTGGTTTTGGAAAAGGGAAGAAGAAAAAAATATTTAATAAGTCCAATGTCCGAACATATTAAAATAATAGGGTTGCTTATGTGGATGTGAGTCACACTCCCAAGGAAAACAATTTAAAAAGGCAAGGTGTTTAATAAGTCTTGAGGGGTCCATTAATGCTTTGAAAAGTAAGTCAAACAAACCAAAAATCACATTATTTTAAAGGTAAAACATATATTGGACGAACATAAATCTTATATTATTTTATTACATCACTATTGAGTCATTATGATGTCATAAAACACATTATATATTTAAACGGTATTTAATTTTTACCCAAAAATTTGACTGTCTCATAAAATTATGAAAAATTCACCGTTGGATAATTTAGACATTGTGATTCTATAAATAACATTATTTTATCTAAAAAAATTTCTAAATATGTTAATTTTCACTTTTAAAATAAAAACCGACATTTATCGAAAATTGACAGGTTTTGACAAAAATGGATTTCAAACCTTAATAAAAATTACAATTGCATTCATAAACCTATGTGATAATTTATATATAATAAAATTAATTTAATAATAATAATAATAATAATTTTTTAAAATATTATTTAATTCAAAAATCCCTTAATTTAATAAAATAGAATTCTTAATTAAATAACTAGAATCACTATTTGTACATTAAAAACTATTTACAATGTATCAATAATGACAAGAAATTATATTCATTATTATATACAAAAATAATGTACATGAACATAGTATTAGAGATTTGTTACATAACCCCTTAAAACAGCCGCATAAGACCTAAGGGTAAGGTGTGCGATGGTGATAGACTCTTGGGGGGGGGGGGGCTTAGATAATATCGCTCGAGTGGTAATCTCTATCAACTTCCACTTTTCTCGTAGACGGCCTCGTTCAAGCTTGACATGATGAAGCTCAGCTTGGGCTTGGTCAAGAGCAAAGCCCAAAGATGTCACCTCTTTTCTGAGCTCCGACAAATGGGATTCGTATGGATCAATTCTACTGGATGAGGTCATCACTTCTTTTGTCTGAGTAAATTGGATTTGTTAAAGCCCTATATTTATACTAATCATGTGATCATTGTTCAATGGCTATAAAAACAATGGTCACAATTCTTAACATAAAACAAAAGAAGTTGATATTTTATATGAAAATTTTACATAAAGATACATTTAATTAGATAAAGAAGGATTTTCCATTAAAAAAACTGTGTGTCATTACAATATTCTCCCCTTAAAAAATTTCGCCTTAAAAATTTTCCTTTTCCCACCCTAAAACATATGTGGGTAACTTAGCTTCATCATTTCCTCCGATTCCCAAGTCGCTTCTTCAAACTTGTGGTTTCTGCACAACACCTTAACGAAGGGCATTGTCTTATTTCGTAGAACGTTTTCTCTATGATCTAATATCTTCACTGGCTGCTCATCATAAGAAATATCATCCTCCAATTATTCCACCTCAGAAGAGAGTACATGTGAAGGGTCCGGTATGTACTTCCCTAAGATGGATACATGAAAGACATCATGTACTTTGGACATGGTAGGTGGAAGTGCTAGTCGATAGGCCACAACCCCAACACAATTAAGAATCTCGAAGGGGCCAATGTACCTTGGACTTAACTTCCCTTTCTTTCCAAACCTCGTGACCTTTTTCCACGTAGATATGCGTAGAAAAACCATGTATCCAACTTTAAACTCAATGTATCGTTGAAGATTATCTGCATAACTCTTCTGTCGACCCTGGGATGCATTGATATGCTGCTGAATGGTTTTCACATTCTCCACCATTTCATCGACCATTTCTGGTCCAAGCAGCTTACGTCCACTGACCTCATCCCAACATGTCAATGTTCTGCACCTGTTCCCATTCAGGACTTCATATGGTTCCATTTTTATGCTCAAGTGGAAACTATTGTTATAAGAGAACTCAACCAGAGGATGATGTTGATCCAATCCTCCTTTTAAGTCCATTGAGCACGCTCTCAACATGTACTCAAGTGTTTGGATAGTCTTCTTGGATTGGCCATCAGTTTGAGGATGATAAGCCGTACTGAAGTTCAGTTCAGTATTCAGATCATGTTGAAGACTCTTCCAAAACATAGAGGTGAATCTTGGATCTCAGTCAGACACAATAGATAGTGGTACTCCATGTAGCCTTACAACTTCCCTGATATATATCTGTGCCAGTTGATCCAATGAGAAATCCTCCCGAATAGAAATGAAGTGTGTAGTCTTTGTAAGACGATCCATAACAACCCATATTGCATTGTATCCATTGGATGTCCTTGGAAGTCTGGTGAAAAAGTCCATAGTGATGTTCTCCCATTTCAATTCTGGTATGGGCAATGGTTGCTTCATCCACTTAAACATATGCCTCTCTACCTTCACTTGCTGACACACTAGGCACTTGGATGTATATTCAGCGATCTCCTACTTCATATTATCCCACAAAAAGTTTTCTCAGAAATCTCGATAAATCATTGTGTTCCCTAGGTGAGTAGAGAAATTTGAACTATGTGCATCATCCAAAAGTTCCTTCTTCAGATCCGGACTTGATGGAACATATAGTCTTTTCCCAAACCGCACAATTCTTTCTTCATTAACGTTAAACACCGAGGATTTCCCTTTTCGATAGCTTCCACTTTTTCTAGAATTCCCACATCATCCTTTTGAGCATCCTTTAACCTTTACAAAAGAGACGGTTGTGAAAAAATTTGTGAAATGACTGATGATGTTCCCTTCATTATGATTAAATGTCCATCTTCATCAAGTCTAAAAAGACTAGATCCTTCTCAATTCTCATCATTGATAGAATCGCTGGGTCCTTTCTACTAAGGGCATTTGCCACCTTGTTTGCTTTCCCAAGGTGGTAATGGATTGAACAGTCATAATCCTTGATGATATCTATCCATCATCTCTGGTGCATATTAAGCTCTTTCTATGTGAATATATATTTAAGACTCTTGTGGTCAGTATATATCTCACATTTTCTCTTCATAGAGATAATGCCGCCAGATTTTCAAGGCAAAGATCACAACCGCCAACTCCAGATCATGCGTTGGATAGTTTCTCTCATAGATTTTTAACTGCCTTGAGGCATAGGATATCACTTTATCATTTTGCATTAGCACACAACCTAAGCCCTTCTTTGAAGCATCACTGAATACCACAAAAGTTCCCCAGTTGTGGGTAAAGTGAGCACGGGCGCAGTGATAAACCTCCTTTTCAACTCTTTGAGGGTTTTTTCGCATTCATCACTCCAAGAAAACATTACTCCCTTTCGAGTTAACTTGGTAAGAGGGTTGGAAAATCATGAGAAATTTCTCATAAATCCTCGATAATATCCAGATAACCTCAAGAAGTTACGGATATCCGTTACCGATGTTGGACTCGGCCATCCCTCAATTGCATCTATTTTGGAGGGGTCCATAGATATCTCATTGCTTGTGATGATATGGCCCAAGAATGAGACCTCCTTCAACCAGAACTCACACTTGTTGTACTTTGCGTAGAGCTTCTCCTTGCACAAAGTCTCTAGTATAATTCTTAAATTCTCCTCATGATCCTCCATGGTTCTGGAGTATATTAGAATGTCATCTATAAATACTACCACAAATTTGTCGAGGTAATCTCTAAAGACTCTATTCATCAAGTACATAAAGATTGCTGGAGCATTAGTGAGTCCAAAAGGCATTACTATGAATTCATAGTGCCCGTATCTTGTGTGAAAAGTAGTCTTGGAGATATCTTACTTCTTCACCCTTGATAATATCCCAACCGCAAGTCCACCTTGGAGAAGTATTGTGCTCCACACAGCTGATAAAACAATTTATCTCTCTGTGGCAGAGGATACTTGTTCTTTATCGTGATTTTTTTAATTTCATGATAATCGATGAAAATTTGCATTGACCCATCCTTCTTCTTGACGAAGAGGACTGGTGCACACCATGGTGAAGCACTTGGGCGTATAAACCCTTTATCCAGATTCTACTGTAGTTGTTTCTTCATCTCTTCAAGCTCAACAACAGCCATTTTATATGGAGTCTTGGATATTGGTAGTTCCCCTGGTATAAGTTCAATTGAGAATTCAACATCTCTTCTAGGAGGAAGATCAGACAGTTCCTCGAGAAACACTTTAGCGAATTCCCTCACAATAGGCATTTCTTCAAGGATGGTGTCTTCCTTGGACTCAATCATCTGAGCTAGATACGCATGCTCATAGGGCAATAATATCCATACTTGAGATGATGGAGCTGAAGGAGATTCATCTTCCAACTTACATTTGTAAAGATTTGAGGGTTGATTCTCCATATGGATTGTGATTTCCCTCTCCCGACAATTTATGTTGGCTCTATATGAGAAAAGGTAATCCATGCTAAGAATTGCATCAAATTTCACTAGAGGGAGTATGAAGAAATTCGCCGGGAAATTCTATCCACAGATTATAATAGGGGAGGAATTATAATCATGGGATGCAATGATTGCCCCATTTTCCGTACTCATTGACATCTTCACTTCCATGATTTGTGGTGGTGCTGGGACTATTCTACTAAACTTTCGAGATATAAAAGAATGCATAGAACCTGAATCAAAAAGTAAATTCCCTATTCTTGAATTAATAACTAGCATACCTATCACCACTTCATTTTTGGTGTTCACTTCGGCAAAAGTGATGGCAAAAGCTCTTCCTTTCTACCTTGTAGGTTATTGTTTTCCTCCAAAAATCCTTGGATTAGGGAACTGATTTGCAAAATTCCCCAGTTCATTGAATTTGTAGCATTGAACCACGCGTTGAGGTTTGAACGGATTGTTCCACTCCTATGTCATAGTCGCATGTATTTATTCCCGATAGTTAATAGCTAGGTGCCCCTCTCTTCCACACCTAAATCATTTCCTCATCCCCTTGAGGAAATTTACAGGGTGCTTCTTTCCGCACTTTTGGAAAGTGGGGTGCGAGATCTTCTTAGCACCGTTGGATTTATCCATCGGACCGCGAGCATTTAATTCCACCTTACGCTTCTTGTCCCCATGATACCCCTGTGATTCCCCGATCTCCATTTCGACCTTGAGGACACATCAGACAATTTCCTCATAGCTGTCGAGGTCACGGATCGCTAATGCTTTCCGTAGGCTAGGTTTCAGCCCACCAAAGAAGCGGTCAACCATGCATTTGGGGGTAAAGAAAAAGCCAAGAACATATTGTGCAAGCCTTGTGAAGCTTTCCTTGTACGCTTCATCAGATTATTCGTCTTTTTTCTTGAGGGAAAGAAAGTCCCTTTCCATCTTAAGTCGTAGGGTGCGTGGAAAATATTTATCAAAAAACATCTTCTGGAAATCATTCCATTCCAATGCCTCAATCTCATCCTCATGCTTTGAATTTTTTATCAACGCCCACCATTGATCAGCTTCACCCTCCATACGATAAGCATCCAAGATAACCTTCTGTTGTTCAGAACATTGAAGGATGGAGAAGATCTTTTCAATGGAGTTGATCCATTGTTCAGTGATCATGGGATCGGATGATCCACTAAAAGTAGGAGACCTTTGTCTCATGAAGCTCTCGATGGAGACTTGTTCTTTATTAGGGGGTGTTGAACGTTCCTCATTACCCGTGTTTCTATTCAAATCTTGAGTTAGCTAAGAAATAAGTGTGACAATGTTCACAATTCCCGCTCTCATTGGATTGGTCATCTCATTAGTATAGTCATCACACTGATCTTCACATCGGTTGTTAGCCCGAGTCCTTCTATTACCGGCCATTGGCTGGAATAAATGGAATGTTAGGGGTAACACATAAAGGGTAATCTAAAGACAAAAGTTTATGACTCATAAATTAAATTTTATTTCCTCAACTTAAGAATCTATTGGCTTCAGTATAGACTTTTCATGATATACTTTCTTAACATATAATCTTAGGGGCATTTTTTTAATTCCCTTAATAAGGGTTCATACTAAGCTTGTGAATTTATCAAAACATATCCCCCGGGAGTGTCTTAACAAAGAGTGCATCAAGACCTGTTGTCGTGCACCAGTTCCCATTTGAGTCTAGCTCAAAGCAGTGTTTTCGGGTTTTACCCCGAGGATACATCTGTACGAGAGCCGCCTCTACCTGCTCGTATCCAGACATGGATGTATTTGTTGGATAAGCCACTTACTCAGTACTTACCAAAACTTAGGGATGTTTTTATTATACTTAGTCTTGTCTCTAAGGCTTTACTAGGATTTTCTAATCCTAATCCCATAAATAACTAAACCTATCCTCTGATACCAACTATGACAACCCTGATTTTATTACAAACTTAAACATGATTTATTACATAAAACTTCACTTGATACAACAAATAAGATCGAGAGGTTTAGTGTATTTGGGATTAGGATCATTACATAAAAACATAAAACATGAAATACAACATCTTTATTGAAAAATTCTTTTACATGACCACTACATTCCCTCGTACTTAGCATTGCATGGGATAACCTGAGGACATGCATTAAAAAAGGGTGAGCTATAAAGCCCAGTAAGGGAGTACACAAGGAATAACATGAGGAGTATAATAAAAGTTAGAAAATTGGCATATCAATAGAGCATAAGAGAAATATGAACATAAAGGCATGATAAAGCATGATAATCATAACATGTAAATGTGGCAACAACACTTAACATGGAATTAGCATGAGCCAAGGCTCATTGCACATGGAGCATGAGTAAATCCTCACTGCACATAAAGCATGAGTAAATCCATCATTGCACTTGAATTAGAATGATTCAACACTCATTTCACATGACTTATCATGATACTATACTTTACCCAATGCATTGAAGCGCTATAAGGGACACCCTTCTTAAACATTTCATTTCATGCATAAGTGTGCCGCATGGATCATAAAACATGGATTCATAAATCATAATCATTTATTACACGATAAATGAAGGTGTAATTCATACATAAAACTTTATAATCAATAATTAAATGTTCATAAAGGTTAATACCCTTGGTGGAGAAGTGGGCATGGTATTCACTACACAATGGCATTGGCTTAGAAAATCGGTGCAATTTCGGAAGCGTAACGGTGTGACATAAGAATTCATAAAAATGGTTGATGAGAGAGAAAGGGGATCCTAATCATATATAAATGTAATGGAAAGTAAGGAGGTCATATAGATACATGTCCCAACGATTTTAATGGAATTTAGATTCACGATACAAAATAATTGCTTGAATGTAAATGAGGGGAGAGAAGATCCTTTCGGAATTTCGGCATAGTAACGGGTTTACATGGGAGGAATTTAATGAGAGAGAAAGTAGTATCCCATCATTAAAACATAAAGAGGGAAGTATTAGGGAGGTTCAAAACCATACCCCAACATTCATAATTTAAATTAAATGGGAAAAACAACTTAAAGAAAATTGACAAAATACGACAGGAAGAAAAAACCCGTACTTGGAAGTGTGCTTCCAAAGGCATGAGAGATGATTTTTGGGAGCTTGGGGCACCTTGGGAGGATTATATAGAGTGTAGGGAAGAGGTTGGAAGAACTCCAAAGGCTTTTAGGGAGGAGGAAGTGGGATCTTGGGTGGGTTTATATAGGAAAGGTGAGGGAATTCTTTATTAATTAGGTTTGGGACCCCTTATATTAAATTAATCCAAACCACAAACCAAATCATGGTTTTTTCCCATTGTTTTTGGAAAAGGGAAGAGGAAAACAATATTTTATAAGGAAAAAGTCCTAACTTATTAAAATAATAGGGTTTCTTATGTGGAGGTGAGTCACACTCCCATGGAAAAAAATTTAAAAAGAGAAGGTGATTAATAAGTCTTGAGGGGTCCATTAATGCTTTGAAAAGAAAGTCAAACAAACCCAAAATCACATTATTTTAAAGGTAAAACATATATTGGCCGAACATAAAGATTATATTATTTTATTACATCACTATTAGGTCATTATGATGTCATAAAACACATTATATATTTAAACGGTATTTAATTTTCACCCAAAAAATTGACTATCTCAGAAAATTATGAAAAATTCACCGTTGGATAATTTTGACGTACTGATTCCAGAAATAACATTTATTTTATATAAATAATTTTCTAAATATGTTAGTTTTCACTTTTAAAATTAAAACCAACATTTATCTAAAATTCACAGGTTTTGACAAAAATGGCTTTCAAACCATAATAAAAATTACAATTGCATTCATAAAATTATATGATCATTTATATATAATAAAATTAATTTAATAACAATAATAATAATAATATTTTATGAAAATATTATTTAATTCAAATTTCCCTTAATTTAATAAAAAATAATTCTTAATTAAATAACTAAAAACACTATGTGTACTTTAAAAAATATTTACAATGTATCAATAATGACAAGAAATTATATTCAATATTAAAAAAAAAATTATGTACATGAACATAGTACTAGAGATTTGTAACATAACCCCTTAAAAGAGCCACATACAACTTAAGGGTAAGGTGTGCAATGGTGAAAGACTCTTGGGGGGGGGGGGGCTCAGATAACATCACTCGAGTGGTAATCTCTATCAACTTCCACTTTTCCTGTAGACGGTCCCGTTCAAGCTTGACCTGATGAAGCTCATCTTGGGCTTGGTCAAGAGCGAAGCCCAATGATGCCACCTCTTTTCCTAGCTCTAAAAAATGGGCTACGTATGAAGAAATTATACTGGATGAGGCCATCACTTCTTTTGTTTGAGTAAATTGGATTGTTTAAAGCCCTATATTTATACTAATCATGTGATCACTGTTAAATGAATATAAAAGAAACGATCACAATTCTTTACATAAAACCAAAGAAGTTGAAATTTTATATAAACATTTTACATAAAGATACATTTAATTAGATCAATAGGGATTTTCCATTAATGAAACTTTGGGTTTTTACATTCCGTAACATTATTTCATGGGATAAAGATAACATGTTCACTATAAGAAATTTTTTTCTAAGTCAATACATGATTACATAAAGATATTTATTATCATGTCAACATTCTCATGTTTGGTTACTTATTACATCTGAAAACCTGTTCAACCATCACGTGTGGATATAAATAAGGTATATTTAAGGCATATGGTGGCCTATTTCTCTAATGGGATCTCATTATATTATTGTTATACTATACTTTCTATTTTTATTTTTCATGGAAGACCACTGTTGTATGTGTTCTCATTTTATAGGGACATATTTATTATATCTAACTATGTTTAATACTCAAAAATATTATTGGAATCTTTATTCATGTAAATAAATTACGATTAGGGATATTAGAATGTAAATGTTCATGTTGATGGTGAAGAACCCAAGTGGTTTCAAAATTTTGAAATTGTTGTCATTATCTAAAGAAGATGAATGGCCAATGAATTATAAATATGAATATTGTAGAACTAGTTATATGTTCCAACAGATGTGAAAATAAGGGTTCACATTATTTAAAATAAATGTTTACCAGAATAATTATTCACATTATTTAGATGATTTTCTTGATGGTGAAGAAGAACCATGAAAAATAGTTATTATTTTTTATAAAGAATATTAATGTATTGTGGAATGTAAGTGGAACCACTTCTCATTATGAGTACACAAAAACTAATATGGGATTACCCACACTATACATCCTATGAGGTCCATGACCACTACATCAGTAGGATGTCTACACTCTATAAAAATAAAAAGTGAGGCTTGGAGTGTGAATGTTACAAGGCACTCCATGTGTATGCTAAATAGAGCAGTGGTGACCTATTGTCTGATGTGTTATAGTTAGAAATAGGGTCCCAAACTAGGGTGGTTCTAGTGTGTAATTATATTGTACTATGTAATCACATCTCAATGGATAATGTTGAGATTTTATATAAAAGGAACCACCATCCTGAGGAATGTTTCGATGTTAGTTGATTTATTGCAGTTATCCTAACTCCATCTTTAAAAATTAGCATAGTACTAGTAATGTATGATTTAATCAATCTGTGTCATCTGATGGACTCCAGCTATTTTATTACCCCTTAATCTATCATCATAGGACATATGATCGATATAATCTATAAATAACACATTTCATCAATCAAAATAGGGATTTGATAACAATTTAATATTCTAAATGATTCAAATATGATTGATTCACCATGAAATGTTGTTTGAATTATTTAAAAATATAATGAATAAATATTGTGTGATGGATGTAATGATGGGTATATTTACAGTGATTTCTCTTGGTGTGTAAGACTAGGATGTTCACTTGAAGTGAGATGTTATGTAAGAGATAATCCAGTGATATTTTTTCTATAAATACCCAGTATTTGCATATTTATAGTACGAGTTTATCACACAATTGAGAGGGAGTTTTGAGATTGATGAGGAGGCTCGAAGTACTCTGTATTTGGGAGTTGTTTTTATGTAATTGTACTGTTCTTTTAAGATACATCACAATCACAATATTCTCAAATATTTACGCAATATAATTTATATCTCCACACAATGTTCTTGAAGTAGATAAAGAACCAACATAAACAGTTATACAAAGAATAAGGGATATCTCATACTCTACAATGATGTGGAAATTGAGCACTCTTCATGAAAAAATAATAATTAATAATGGTAGAATCACATGTAAAATATGATGAAGCGACTATATATACCTTAATTTTGTGAATAAGCAGCAACATCACATTATATTATTATGTGAAGATAAGTACTATAATCTCTGCACAAAAATTGGACACTAATACTTATGTAAAGGAGAAGATAAAACCATTCCAGTTTTCATAAAGGAGGAAGTAAATGAGGCATTGTCAGACAATATTCAGACATAGTGAATATGATTATTGGATATATTATTGTTTGGTTCATGATGTTTAAAATTTATAATTAATGAATTAATGAAAATATTGTGAATATAATAGTTAATAACCCCGAGGTGTTCTAATTTTTGGAGGATCCATGAATGCTCATGTGAACCAAATCTCAATAATCGTGGGATGTATAAGTAGTGTGTGTTTTCACAGTCACATGAAATAATTCATGAAATTTTTGTAAAGGCCATTAATTTTATTTTATACATGCTATAAGTTCGACAAATTCACATGAAAATTATATTTCATAATCATTGTGAAGTTCATTTTTACATAAGTCGTAATATTATTTTCAAATAAATTTATATCTCATTTTATTGTTTTAATTGAGGAAATTTATTCTGATAAAGAAATTATATTTTCCCGAAAACTATTGTACTAAGGAAGCAGACCATCTATAAGTGATTAATTTTTTATTAGAATGACCGTAAACAATGAAATGGTTTATAAAGTTCTACATGAGCCAGTGTGACCATGTAATAAATTAAATAAATATCAAGTGTTAATCATATTAGTGGATCGTATAATCTAATATAAATGAATGATCCTGTGATGGTGGGTCTAACTAGAAATAAAATAAGCTCAAGAGACTATGGGGTCTAACGAGTTGAATAGTTGGAAAGTCTAACCAATTGTGGAATATGAGTTTAATATATTGGGTTATAAACATGATCAATTAGAGGATCAACTATCATAGTGTATAACAAGTTACTCAGATAAACATTTTAATTTATAAAAATATTATATAGGGGAATCTGTGGTTGGGGGTCCACCACACATGGATTATAGTAGGTCTTTTTATATAACCGTATAAAATTACTATGTGTTCTATTTTATTTTATTTATGCTTTCAATAAATGATCCAGTCATCTCAATAGGTGAAATAGAATATAGTTAAAATGTTAAAAATTATTTAGTTAAATAGTTCAGACATGATTTTCCCTCCCCCACTAATGTGACAACATGATTTATTTTTCAATTCAATTGTTATATGGTCAATAGAAAACTCTAGTTCGAAATATATTACTTGTGCAATTATTTATATCTTAAGTACATAATGTTTATATTTGTGGTTCAAGAAAATTTTGAACATCTTTAGATAGTATATCCTACCTCTACTCTCAGTGTTATAAATGGTGAAGTTTCAGTCATGACATAGAAAAACTAAAATTACAGTCTGTAAAAGATACTGATGAGAAATTCAAATATTAAAAAATATTGATTTTTTTTTGAAGAAAATCAGAGGTAAAATTTAAATGAAATAATATGATAATATGTTTTATGAATCATGTACTATAATTGATAAAGATACGTTCAATTAGGTAATTATATGGATTATAGATAACCATCCCAAATTATTCTTCATGTGTATGTTAATATTTTGAAAGTATATTGAGGATTAGAATATTAAATATAATAATAAAATAATTTCATGGAAGTGGAATTCGAAAAAAATTGAAATATGAAACATTCTCATAATTATTTTAATGAAAAGTAAGAAGAAATTTGTTCATTGGAAATAATAATATTTTTTATCCATTAAATAATTGGAAAGTAGTGATTGTGAGAAAGTTGTTTTGTAATTTTTAATTATAAAATATATTCAAGAACATTAAATATATTTAAAAAATCTATGGTTGTTAAATTTGATCATATGGATGATGATGAAAAAATAATCAAGTATCCAGATAAATTTTTTTGATGATAAATCATATGCTAGAATTTGAGAATTAGAAGATGAATATATAGGGGGAATAATGCATAAAATATTATAACAAAGTCATTTTTTTTCTAAAACTTAAATTTATTAGTCCCAAAGTGAAATTATGATATATAGATTAGATAAATGTTGAGAATTCATAATTATATAAAAAATAATTATTTCAAATGATTCACAAGATAAAATTCCTATTTATGAAAAGTCTCTATCTTGTGTGAAGAAGGTCATGGGATTATCTATGTATTAATTCATTTTATTATTGTTAATGACGTTAAATAATTTTTCTGATAAATGTATGTGTACTAATATTTTTTCTAACGAATAGTTTGGACTCAAATTTATAATTAGAGAAACATGGGTGAAGAAAAATTATTCTTTCTAAAAGAATTAATTTAAGAAGAAATGAAATACCCTAAACCTATAAATTGTAGAAGAAATTCAGAATTTTTCAAAGAAGAATAATTTATGAATATTTGGCTAAGTTTTCAACTTTTAATTTTTTGGAATTATCCAATAAATTTTTGGAATAGAAAGGTATTGAATGAAAGTTAAAGAATTTATTTATTTTGGAGGATCAAGGATAAAGAGAATTGGATATATATATAAACATTAGAAACATATCCCACAGAAAGGGAATATATCAATCTAGCAAAAATATAATTACCTTTAAAATTTATTTGATTATTGAAATTTATGTGTTCATTTTTATAATGAGTGTTGATATTGACCAATCATGGAAAAATCATATATTGACTTAAATAGAATACCATTATAATAAGTTATGTTGTTAATAAATAATGATGACATGTTATCATTGTGATGTGACCAAAATAAGAAGGATGTTAAACAAAAAACTATTCGGATGTTTTTATTGATTGATATGAAGAGTTTCACATCAATGAAATGATTCTTCTATTTTAATGAGAAATATCCCATCATTGAACATTGTGAATTTTCCATGAAAATTCATTATAATTCTAGAAAAATCGAATCGAATAATGAATTGATATAAATGAGATACAATGGTGTTGATTTGGTGAATGTCAACTATGTAGAATAATATAAAATGTTTCCTAATGGGGTAAAATGAAGAATACTATAGTTTTCTAGGAATGGTGTATTGTTTTTGGATATTCCTGTGAATAATGGTTTCCATGGTTACCTAGATAATAAAAATTATTAAAGATGAATGGAAAATAACATGTGACATCTAGTGTTGGGATAAATGATCCTACACAAAAAGTGATAGTTGATAATGTTCATAAAAATGATTGATCATATAGATTGACCATTGAGAATAGGAATGAAATATGGAACAACAAGAGAAATATGAAACTATGTTGCTAAATAATTTATAGAGTTATTTTTTCATCTATGATGATTAATGTGTTGAGAAGAAAGACAATGCCTAATTTTTGTAACTAAGTAAAATTGATGAACCACTATATTACCATATTGAAATTTTGTTTTACTTTCTCCCATGTAATTTATGGTGTCTCATATATTCAAGGTGATGTATGAATTAGACAAAGGATTTGAAAATCATACTGATAGAAAGTTTCCCACCATGAAATTCTATAGGGATTATGTTTCATTATTGAAATATTTCAAATAATCATAGTAGATTATCAATGAATATTCTTGTTGACATCCAATCATGATGAATATTATATTGAGTTCATCTTTTAAGGGGGATAATTGAAGAAAAATCAATATATGATACTAGTACATGGATTCTTCTGTCTTCCCCTATGGATTTGTTATCAAAACCCACATCATTTTTAAATTAAATGATATCATATCCCCTTATGGGAAAAAATACTAAAGATATATGTATTGGGTGGAATTATTATCTTCACCAATAAAATTTAATGAATCTATTCTTATATTATGATACATATAATATGATTTTCCAAAGGGAATTATGGAATCCTTACTAACATAGAAAATTTTTATTATTAATCATCTTTATGGATAAATTAGATATGATCTCTATAGAAAACAAGAGCGGTGAAATATCAAATTAGTATTTCTAATATATTTTCACCATATTATACAAATAAATTAGAAAATAACGATGGACATTTTTTATTGAAATGTTTTTAATAATATGGATGCACATTGTTTAAAATTCTTTTTGTAAGAAGAATAAGAACCATGAATAATTTGTGAATTTTTTTATAAAGAATATTTGAGTATTCTGAAATAGAAGTGGAAACTATTTTATTTGTGATTAGTTTTAAAAATATGGGATTATCTACAACATCCATCGAAGGAGGACCATATCCACTACTTTTTCGGTTTTTCCACTTCTTATCATGCCTTCATGGGTGGATGAGAGAGTTCATGTGCATATGAGTTCCATGGAAATGTGAAAAGGAGTATAGGTGAGCCACTGATCATGGAATAGTATTATTGAAAGAGGGTTATAGTATAGGGAAATGCTAGTTTCTAATGGGAGCATGACCCATAATTTCATCTAGACTACTAATGAGGTCCTCTGATATAAAAGGAATAGTGTGACAGAAGAAATTTCTGATTTGGGAAGTTATATTCCAGGTAATATAACTTTATATTTAAAAAATTATAAGAGAACCTTGATCATCTGATCCAATAAATCTACACTATTAGATCGACTCTGATAGTTATCTTCCTCTTTGATAATTCATTGGAGGACTTCTCGTCCTCAAAATATTTATGGCACACCTATGATCGATCGAGCCGAGGAATTTGAGTGATAATTCATCATATTAATGATTCAAATATTACTAAATCATCATTCAATGTAGTTTTCATGGTCTAATAATGAATAACCCAATGAAATATAGTGTATAGAGAGAGAGAGAGAGAGAGGATATTTGTAGTGTAAGATCCCAGATATTCGTTAAGGTATGTTTTTTATTATATTTTACTTTAACAACTTTATATATAACAATTGAGTGTTTTCCCAATTCTTTATGAAGGTTTAAAGGTGTTCTAGTGATTAGGGACACAAAAGGGGAAGGAAAAGTGGGTACTGGGCATGCTGTACGATTAGCGCATGGTTAGTGAAAACCGTGTGGAATTCCCAAGAAACTGTGTGAAATGGGTTTTTTCAAATTGTAGCCACCACACGGTTTGCACACAGTTTTCAAAACCATGTGAGGGGTCTATTTTAGAATAGAATCATACACACATTTTTCACACCATTTGGAAAACCTGGATGGTATACCATGCATCGCAGAATCATTAAAAAAATTTAAAAAATGCCACTATTGGGTATTTATTCCCAATACATGATTTCATTTTTTCTTCCTCCACAAGACCCTAGGAATAAACCAAATACTCCAAGAGCTTCCAAGGATCGATCTCCCTCATCTTACGATCATTTGGAGTTTTTTAGGTTGCAGATTGAAGATTCGGGAAAGGTTAAACCCCTCCATGCATCTTTTTCATGATTTAGGTTAGAATATCCCTCTTTTCTTTTTATGAAGCTATCAAACCCTTATTTTGCAATGATTTCTAGGTTTAGTGGTCATGTTTTGTGGAATTGATATCTAAATACATGTTTTATAGTGAATTCTATAACATATTCAGGTTAAGTTGTCTATAAGTTAAATCCCTTGGTTTTTGGGAAGATTTGTGAATCCTTGATTTGTATTCTTGACCAATTTTGAAGAGATATTGGTTCCTTGATATTATGTGATTTAGTTGGTGACTAAATGGTTAATTGAACACCTCTTGATCCCCATGGGATACAAGGAGGATGACATGACAAAATTAGGGCCACCTGATGGGTAAAGTCATTGTGCGGGAAAATATAGACAATGATGAATATGTTAATATGCTTAAAGAATGTGTGATTAGTGTTTAATAATACACATAGTTTGGGTAATGGCCTATGATATTGATTGGTGGGCATAAAAAATGGTTAATGGAATTAATAGGAAAATGCTAAGGGACTAGCACAATACATGATAATTCTTTGTAAGATAGGCATGGGAAATGGTAATGAATATATAAGGGGGAAGGAATATAATTGAAGAATATGTTAAAGTATTGAGCTTAAATGTTAAATTACAATTTTAATGATATTGTAGCGATGTTTAATTGGAAATATCTATGTTGTTTTCATATGGTTAATTTTGGGGAATAATAAATAAGCACTGGAACATGGTGTGGTAGATTAGGATATTGACATTAGGTTATACACCCACAGGTTGTGTTGGATTAGGGTTTTAGCTTCTCCTATAAATGCACATGTTTGAGAAAGTTATGGATTTCTATTCCCCTAACAGTTTTATTCCACTCAGACTGAGGCTTCAAGGTGAGGATATTGGGAATTGTTGTGTTGTGATGCCTGTTGAGATATGAATTGTTTAATTCCTACATGTTGAAAATGTAGAACATGCATAATGAATTTAACACATGAAAATGGTGACATGATAAATGAATTGTCTAGGTGATAGACATGGGTAAATGGTATTTTATCTTATAGGACCATAAATAAAGATAGCATATTGAATTGTTTACCTTATCTTGCCTATATTTATCATTTTCTTGCAATATTTTCCTTGCTAGATATTTTGTAGACACCGTTGGTGGTGGCCTACTAATTTATACTCACACACTACTTAGGATATAGTTGGACACTCGAGCATATTTCATTATTGCAGGCCAGGATAAGGGAAAGGTCAAAATGCTAGGGGGTTGAGGGGGGCATGGAATGTGTTAGGGTGAGGTTCCAGACATGGAGTCCAGAACATTTTTGGGATGCTACTATTTTTCTTCATTTTTATTTTTGTCACTTGACATTATAGCATGAGATTACATATTTATTGTTGTATATGGTTGTTCCCATTCTTGGGATTTGGTTATTTAGGTATGTTTGGATTTTTTACTTTTGTTTCCATTATTTCAATTGGTATCTGTTGTGGCATACTCTGGCATTGAGGGTATAGTCTCCCCACGTGACCAATTGGAACCTTTCTCGTAGTCGGAAACCTCTAGAATATGGGGAGGCACACTTGATGTAATGTAGCGACTTGACATGGGGAAATGGATTAGTAGCTCCTGGGTGGGGGACTTTAGAAAGTGGTATCTGATGGGTTTAGTTCTCATTCTTAATACTTCAGGATGGTATACAGGCGGTTAGGAATGTGTCGGGGCTTGGTAATGAGATAGTTATTTGGAGTAGCTGACCCATGTACGGCGTAAAATACAAGACTATTTGGGAGGGGATTTTTGTTCTTATTGTGTGTTGTTATATTTGATGATATTTCATCTTTGGGTGATGCACTGGTTGTGTGATTTGATGGATTTGTGATATTTCCCTCATGGAAAGAAATGATCAAGGCTGTGAATCCAGGTATAATTATAGGAACCTACTTTGGAATGTTACATGAATCATGATAGGAAAAAACACGTGATGTAAATGCAGGAGATAAAGGTTAGGATGCATATGTTTTCATAAAAGTAATGAATTGTTCCTAATATAATGGTATGAATGGGTAAAGAGGGAAGTGAAAATTTCAATTAGTAATTAGAAAATGGTTTTTTATAACAATGATAAAGTAGATTAATCTATTATAGGAGTAAGTTGAGATAATGGAATGGTTTTAGATGAGTGTAAAAGGTAATTCTTGTAACCATGACAAATAGATAACGTGTAAGCCATGGACATAGGGAGATGTCTGATGGTAGTGATCCGGTTTCGAGTGCACGGTTTGGGGTAGTGTATGAAAACTGGTATAGTTGTGACAATTGATGAGTCTAACTATGTGTCTATTTTACTTAGTAAAGGGGTTATTATTTTTTTCTAAAGTCCATGTTTGGCATTGAAGAAAAATGGAACCCCCAAGACGTGTGCCAGTTGGGCGACAAGAGGATTTTGCTGAGAAATATTTTCTACTAGAGTATCAAGATAACACAGTGATCCAAGGATATCAGGATGATCAATTCCACATGAAATTTTCTTGTTCTATGCAGATGATGGAATGAGACCCAGGTCAGGTATCACTGTGCATGTTTGATCTAACAAGGGAGTTTCAGCTACAACACCCTCCAACCACTACCAAAGAGGTTGGGTCATAAGTAGAAGAGTTATGGATAGAATTAATCCAAAATATTATTGAATATATATCGAATACTCTTGATACGAAATTCAAGGCAGCGGCCTATATACTGAGGGGTCAAGAAAAATGTTGGTGGGACATTATGGTTCAGACAAAGAAGGTTGAAGGAATGATGTTGAAATATTTCCAGGGAGGTTCATTGAAAAATTCAACCCAGAAAACATGAGGAAGAAGATGGATGTATTATTTTGAGGGTGAGTCGAGGGAAAATATCAGTAATGGACTCTACTATCTATTTAGAAAATTTGAGATGCTTTGTTATCACATTAACAGGATATGAGGTAGCTGTGGAAAAATGCTTCCAGGACATGTTGAGACATGAGATCAGATCTTAAGTGAATATAATTAATCTAGTGAGGTTTTTTGATGTGGTGGACCAAGACCTTATCTGGGAGGAAAACCTGAAGGGAGCTTCAGGTTGTGAACATGTGGTGCTAGCTAGATTAAGAAGTTGTGAATCTTTTGATAGTAGGAAGCACCGCATTAGAACCATTTTAAATTGGGGGAAGTGCACAAAGCAGTAAGAAGAGGGGACCATATTTTTAGGGTGGAGACTAGGTCTTCTGTTATTAGTGTGGATAGAAGGGAAACAAGAACAACCAGTGTACCCACCAACTAGTTGAGTGTAGATCATGTAACAGGACTTGCCATATGCAGAGATTTTGCACGAACCCATCGTAGTTAAGAATTGATGGTGGTCATAGGCAGATTCCATGTGTAGGAAGTGGTTCAGTTACCCCGTATCAGTCATGTAGTTGGAGCTCCATGGGCCATTATGGTTGGTGGGGTGGATGTGTAACTCCGGGGCGAGTCCACCCATACAAACAGTGTAGTGCAATGCGGGTCACTCAGGCTGGATCATAGACAGAAGGCCCAGGACATCTCCATGTAGTTCAGGCTACACATGAGTGTGGTGTGGCAGGAAAGTCTACTATCTGAGGTATGATTCATGTAGCTTTAGGGTTTTGTAGTTCCTTATTTTATATAGGTGCTATGCATTACTTTATTTCTTCTCTTTTCATTATTGTGTCAAGCATAACTGTATAGACTGCATGTGGGGAAATCTAGGTTGATAATCAACTTGGTGTATGAGTGGGGTACATTAGTAAGTGTAAGGATTGTGCTCTGGAGGTTGGTGTGTATTGTTCTCAATGGGATCATTTTATTGTAGAGATGCATTTTTTTTACAAAATTTTGGGAATGTATTGGTTGGTGTTATATCCATCTCATATCTGATGTTACCGACATTGGGTAATGTTCACATCTCTTGATGGGAGAATGTATTTCATTTGTGGTGAGTTGGATACTTGAGGGGGCCATGCAAGGCCGATATGCCAACAGTTGGAAGAAAACACATACCAAGTGGCGTACCTAATGTTGGATGATGGGGAGAAATTATATCTAGTCATTCATTTTGTTGTGGACAAGTTTTAGGATGTGTTTTCTTGAGGACATATTGAGGTTTCTATTTGAGGGATATGTCATGTTTTTGATGGAATTATTTAACTTAGTAGAGAAAGATTCCATTCCACCTAACTAAATGGTGTCGGAAGAGCTCCAAGAACTAATGGTTTCGTTAGAGTAATTGGAGATTAAGGGGTTTATGTATCCCAATACATCATCTTGAGGTTCCCCTATGCTATTTTATAAGAAGGATGGCAGATCAATGAGGCTATGTGTTGATTATAGGATGTTGAACCAGATGACAATTAGGAACTGACACTATTTTCCTAGATTTTTTACATGTTTGATCATCTTATAGGTGCCTTAGTTTATTCCAATTTATATTTGAGATTGTTATATCCTTAGTTGAGGGGGAGACCTTCAGACATATCCTAGATAGCTTTTTGAAGCCTATATGAGTTGTATCAATACCAGGTTATGTCGTTTGGTTTGACCAATCCACCAGTTGTGTTTATGGCCTTGATGAACAAGATCTTCCTTCCGTATATGGATCTATTCATAGTTGTCTTCATTGATGACAACATGGTGTACTTGATAACTCATGATAATCATGAGAAAATATTGAAACCGTCTTGAGTACAATAAGAGATAGTATGATTTATTCCATGATATTTAAATTTCATTTTTGAATTTACAAGATGCACTTTTTGGGAAACATCATATCGGATTCAGGCATATGGATAGATCCAGAAAAGGTGAAGGTGGTGGTGTCTAGGGAGTATCCCAAGAACGTCTATGATACTCAGATTTTTCTAGGTTTTAATGGTAATTACTGAAGGTTTATTAGATATTTCTTTCATTTTTCAGTGTCACTCACAAGCTTAACCGAGATGGGTGTTATGTTATATATGTCATAGGATTGTGAGAATTCTTTCGAGGTGATGGAGTAGCAGTTGAACATCGCACCGATTTTGATCTTACCCAAACTAGGTAAGCGGTACACCTTGTTCTGTGATAAGTCCGGTGTTGGTCTTGTAGTAGTGTTGATTCAGGATAATCAGGTTGTAGCTTATGTGTCAGGATATTTGAGAACACAAGAGAGAAATTAGCATACTCATGACCTAAAGCTAGTAGATGTGTTCAAACCTTAAATTGTTGGAGGAATTGTTTTTTGGGAGAACCATTTAAGGTGTTTACTAACCATAAAAGTATCAAATTCATCTTCTCAAAGTGGTATTTTAATCTCAGACAATGACGGTGGGTTGCGTAACTTCCATCATTCAATTTTGTGTTACTGGACACTCATGGGAAATGAAATAGTGTCGTTTATTCTCTGAGTCGGAAGACTAAGAATCATGTAGTTTATGAATCCAGTTCAGAGTGGGTGATGTTGTCCTTGTTTACAAAGATACATTTGGAGGTACATGTGGGGCATGGGAAAATGAACCTTGCATCTATAGTTGTTGAGTCTGCACATTTGATCTGAGTTAAGAAGATTTTACTGGTAGATCTGAAGTGTTTTTCTACAAAGGAACGTCTCAATGGTGTGGAGTCACTAAATGAACGGACATTCGGTGCAAATTAATTTTCAAGAGTTCATGGTTGTTTTTTCTCTCCCAAATGATATACAGGGATAGTTGATGCATGAATTCCACATGTCAAAGTGGTCAGTGCATTCAGGGTTGACTAATATGTATCGTGATCTTTGTAGGATGTTTTGCTGGCCAGGAAGGAAGACAGGTGTTGCGAGTTTTGTGGAATGATGCTTTACCTGTTATTAAGTAAAGGTTTAACATCGGTGTCTAGGTGGTTTGATGCAGTAATTTCCTATTCCAAATTGGAAGAGAAATGATTTCATGATGGAAATCATGGTGGTTCTTCTGAGGAAGTCTCGAATAATGATTCAATTTTGGTGGTGGAAGATCGTCTGACCAAAGTGTCCCATTTCATTCGGATTTTGGAGACCTATGTAGTCGACCAGTTGGGGTAGTTGTAAATTCAAGAAATAGTACAGTTTCATGGGATGATGTGAACCTTAGTTTCAGATTATGATATTTATTTCACCTCATCCTTCTATAAAGGACTAAAGAGGTACTTGGTAATGAGGTGTTTCTGAGTATGGCTTACCACCCATAGACTAACAACCTGTCGAAGTGTAAAATTAAGGTATAATAAGACATATTGAGAGAATGTGTTCTGGATTTCAGTGGTCTACTGGAGAAAAAAGTATCTCTTGTTGAGATATCCTACAACAATGGTTTTCATGATACCATCCAGATAGCCCCTTTTGATGCACATAATGGGAGACAATATATATGTCCATTGTGATGGTTATGGGCTGATGAGTTTGAGCTGTTAGGATAGAGTCTTTTACAGGAGATATCAGAGAAGGTTCATTTGATTAAAAATCATATTGAAAAAAATAATATTAGGAAGAAGTCATTCTCATATTAGAGTTGTATATATATTGAATTCATGGTGGATGATCATGTGTTACTTCGAGTTTCTACATGGTTGGGTCACCATCAAATTCGAAATCAGAGCATGTTGGCACCAAGATATATGTGTCCATTTGAGATCATGGAGAGGATCGGGCCGGTGGATTTCTGATTGGCTCTTCTACAGTGGTTTTGTGGGATTCATTATGTTTTTGATGTTTCAAAACTCTGACATTATCATCCAGATCCATCTCATGTGATAAATTTCGATGATGTTGAGCTTGAAGCAGATGCATCCATTGAGGGGCACCCGATTAATATTGTGGATCATAGTGATAATGATTTTTGGGGAAATGTTGTACCCATGGTACGTGTTCTATAGCTGCATGGTAATGATTAGGAGGAAACATGGGAGTGATAATTGGATATGCTAGGCTAGAGGACCATCTTCATTGATTCGAAAACCTGATTATTCTTGTGAAGAGCGGCACGAGGATGATCCGTTATAAGGTGGGGAGGTTGTAACTTCCCTGATTTCTGTTAAGGTATGTTTTTTTATTATGTTTCAATTTATGCCCTTCATTTTTCTCAATTATGTGTTTTCCTAAGTCATTATGAAGGTTTGAGGGTGTTCCGAGGGTTCAAGATAAGATAAAGGGATAAAATGCGGGTACTCGGCATGCTGCACGAATTACGCATGGTTAGTGCAAACTTTGCGGAATTCCTAGGAAACCGTACGAAAATGGGGATTTTCATATAGTAGCATCTGCACAGTTTGTGGACAATTTTGAAAACCATGCAGGTAAACCATGCAAGGGGCTATTTAGGGATAGAAGCATCTACACAGTTTAAGCACAGTTTGGAAAATCCTATGGGTAAAACATGCGGCCCCGAAACATTAAAAAAATTAAAAAAAATCCATTATAGGGGTTTTGTACCCAACTTGGGATTTCCTCCTTTTTTCTTTCATTGGACCCTAGGAACAATCCAAAATCTCCATGATCTTCCAAGGATCTATCTCCCTCATCTTAGGTCCATTTGGTGGGATATTGATTTTGGATAGAAGATCTAGGTAAGGTTAAACCCCAAAATATTTTTTTATTTCAGTAGGTATCGCCCTCTTGTCTTCTATTGATGCTCTCATTCCCTAATTTTTTGTTGAATTTTAGGTTGGGGCTTCAATGGTGGGTCAAATAGAGATCTAAATCCTCACTTGAGAGTTTGTTCACCAATGGATTCAAGGTAGCTCTTCTATAAGTTATATACATTGGTATTTGTAATGATTTTTGCTTATAGGTTTTTATTCATTCCCACTATTAGATATTTCTTGGTGTCTTGACTGATTTGATATAGTGGGTGTTTGAATGGTTAATTGAACCCCTCTTAAACCCCATGGGATTAAAAGAGGTTGACTCTACCAAATTACGGCCACCCGAGGGGCATGATAATATTTCCCAGACATTGAGGTAAGATAAGGAAGTGTAAGGTGGTTGTACGAGTCCATAGAGACCATTATGAATATGTTAATATGCTCGAAGGATGTGTGGTTGTGTTTCTAAATATTGTTAGGTTGGGTAATGGCCTATGAAATTGTTTGGTGGGCATGAAAAAGGGTTAAAAAGTTTAACTAGAAAATTCTAGGGGACAAGCTCTATAAATGAAAATTCTTAGTGAGATAGGAATGGGAAAATGGAATGGGGATATTAGGGAGACGAATAATAAATGATGAATGTGTTAATGGACTGAGGATAAATGATAAATTCACATTTTATTGATATTATTTGGATGTTTTAATTGCAATTGTCTATGTTGTTGTGAGACAATTAATTATATTGAATGATAAATAAGCATGTGCACAAGGATTGATAGAGTGGGGGTATTTACTTGAGGTTCTACTCCCACAGGTTGAGTTGGACACAGGTTCTAGATTCTCCCATAAATGCCCGGGTTAGGGTAGGAGACGGAGTTCTATGCCCCTAAAGGTTGCATTCCACTAGGAAAAATGCTTCGATGTGAGGATATTTTAAATTTTTTGTTATGATGCCTAGTGAGATAGGAATCGTTTAATTCCCACATGCTAGAAACATTTATCATACATAATCCATTGAACACATGAAAGAGTGGTAGGATAAATGAAATGTGTTGGTAATAAACATGGCTTATTTGGTAGGATAACATGGAGAAACATAATTAAATATGTCCTATTGAATTATTTTCCTTAACATGCCCTTACTTATAATTTTAATACACTATCTACCCTACTGGATATTTTGAAGACACCATTGGAGGGGGACTACTGAGTTATACTCTCACCCTGCCCAAGATGCCCTTGGGTACCCGAGTACATTTCATGCTTGTTGTTTATGACCCGGGAATGGGCCATATGCGTGGGAGTTGAGTTATACATGGAACATGTTTGGGTGAGGTTCTAAACATGGAGTCTATTCCATTTTGGGGATTCTATTATTTTCCTGCTTTTGGGTTTTGTTAAAATGACATTGTATCATGAAATGACATATTTACCATTGTATATGGTTGTGCCCATTACTGGGATTTAGTTATTTATGAATGTTATAGATTGTTCCCTTTTGTTTTTTCTAATTTAATTTTTATCTGTAATGAATTACTCTGGTATTGAGGGCATAGTCTCCCCACATGACCTAATAGACACTCACTGCAAGTTGGAAACCTCTGGCTTATGAGGAGGCACACCTGATGTCATGTATAAAACTAGGCCAGGGTACTAGATTAGTATCTTCTAGGTCAGAGGCATTACATATAATTGCATTTATTTATTGAACAGTGTGAGATAAGGTGGTGCTGTATATGTTAGATTGTGTTTATGAGATAATTCTGTGATGTTTATTCTATAAATACTCAAGTCCCTGCTCATTTTTAGTATGACCTTATTTCATTTGTGATAAATAAGTTTGATAAAAAAATGGCTCTAATGACTCTATATTTGAAATATGTTCTTATTAATTTTCACTAAACATTGAAAATCCTTCTAGATCACAAGAATGTGTTCAATTTCCCTAAACTAGTTTATATCATCAATCAATGATTTTTATATTAGAATAATAACATGTGTAAACATTTATGAAAAAATAAAAGGATATCATATATTCTATTATAGGATGTATAATGTGGACTCATCTAGATATGATATTCATGAATAAAGGCATCATATCAGGTTTTATTTGTCTAATTGGTAGCATATACATTAGTTTAGAGATGCAAACTAGTGAAAATTTATATTCATATGAGAAGAGAATCACTTACATTTGGTTTAGGTAATTATACCTTGAAACATAAAATACAATCACCTTAACAATATGACCAATTAATTTTCCATAAACCTTTTAATTGAGTTGTTAGGGGGACATCGGAGGTTTTTTGGATAAATTTTTGACGGTGAAGCATTTTTAATGGTGAGACATTTCCAATATCGAGACATTTACAAAGGAGAGACATTTTTACTAGTAATACATTTATAATGGGGAGAATGATTGAATGGTGATAAATTTCAAATGGTGAGACATTTAAAATGGTGATACATTTTCCATGTTCAAACATTTCCAATGGTGAGAAATTTTTAATAGTAAGAAACATCCAACAGTGAGACATTTCCATAGGGGAAACATTTTCTATGTTGATACGTTTCAAATGGAAATACATTTCCATTGGTGAGACATTTATAATGGTGATACATATCTTATGTTAAGACATTTAAAATGGTGAGAAATTTATAAAGGTGTGAAATTTCCAACAGTGAGAAAATATTAATGGTGATACATTTCCAATGTAGATACATTTCAAATTGTGTGATATTTCGAATGGTGAGAAATTTTCAATGTTGAGACTATTCAAAGGATTCCCATTTTTTCATAATTTTTTGGTTTTCTAAAATATTATATAATTTACATTCTGACATATTTTATGAAAAAAATAGATTAACATCCTTAATTAATGGTTTTAAATAATTTCCATACTTGATTAATCATATCCTTATTTTCATTAAATTTCTGCATAAATTTTAAATAATAAAACATGTAGATTTTTTGGGATTACCCATAAATGGTCTGTTAAAACTGTATCCAATATCCCTAGTATTATATGTGTTCTTTCTAATGAGGATAAATTTTATTATTTCCTTTAAGATTATATTATCTTGTGGCACTTCCGTAGAAGTCATAGAACTAGTTGTTGTAGTTGGTTTGAGTCCCTCCCATAGAAGTTCCTTCTTATAAGTGTACCCCCAGTTCTAGTGGAGATTATTTGGGAAAATCTTCATTCATCCAGATATAACATCAATCATTTCAAAATGTGTGTATCATGTGGGATGAGTTTTTTATTTTTATCACTTTTGATCATCATTTCATCAAAATTAATAATGATAATGAACAGGTTTAAATTGAATATAAACAAGAAGGGTACTGTGAAGTAAGATCTTCCATCTTTTTATTGATTTAATATTTATTGATATGATACTTATATAGGGGTAATGACTTAATGAAAATCGAGACTATTGGTGGATCAATTATGATAAAGCAAAATTCTCACGAGTCCTATATTTTTGTGATGGTTTTGTATCATTTTAAATAATTGTCAAACCAAATATATTTGGTTACGAAAATCAATGTCCAATGATATGATGTGTCTAGGGAAGTCAGTGATATATGGTTGTGTAGTGGGGTTAAAATGGTAGTTATAGAGGTTTTGGGAATCAGGTCATTGATGGGTGTTGTGATGTGGCTATGTAGACGGGATGAGGTGGAGAGTTGAAGGGGATGTTGCTGTGGCTGTTGTGCTTTTGTTGTGTTCTTATTTTTGTGTGTTATGATGTGTTACATGACTATATAGTAACAGGTGATGAAATGAATATTATTTTCTATTTTTAATGAATAAATATTATACATCTTATTGTGTTCTAAGATAAAAAGAATGAATTAATTGAATGGGTTGGTAATAGAGAATCTGGAAAATTGATTAATGACAATAAAAAATTGAAATATGAACTGTGGCTTGTTTTTTCTTAATGGGGGATGTGATGTCAGTTTTATTATTGGATTTACATGTTAATGTGATTGTCTTCTGACTTTGTGAACTCCAATTATTGGGATTGTCTTTTTTTTATCTCAGGATTTGGATTGTATATTGTTTATCTTATCTTATTTTAATCAATAATATTAAAATAGGTATATAATGTGAGGAAAAATTGAAACATATATTGTTCATTCAAGAATAATTTAGTGTTAAATGTCACCAAAATATTAATTATTTTATTTATAATCATTTTCTCATATATTCTTAATAATCTGTACAATTATCAAAATTAACTACTTCCAAAATCCAATATTAGTTTATTTTATTAACAAATAACTATACCAGTTTTAATTATTAAATGAGGATCATGTTGATTATTTCTTTTATCTATCTCTCTATATATTTAGTTTATACTAAAAATTCTCCTAATTTTTATTTAATATAATTTATATTCATGTCAAGGAAATTAAATTCCATTTTTGTATTAAAAAGCAAAACCAACATATTAAACTCTATTTTTATTTATAATAATCATGTAAAAAACATAAATTTTACATGTATTAAATTGTCATGGAATTGAATATTTTAAAAATAACCAAATAATGAAGACTTATTTTATGGAATTATAGGATATTTTTATGTTAGTTTTCTCAAAAAATAAATCAACTTAAAACACCCTAATTCTATTAATATTGATTTTTTTTATTACCAATTATATTTTACACAAATTTTCTTTTTATGACTATTTTAATGTATTATTGTATCATACCTATCAATAATTTCATAAGGTAGTGTATGATATTATTTTTCCAAATCAATCAAAATGTTATTTCATTATCTATAAAAACATTGAAACAGAAAATTATGATGTGTTTCTTACTAATAATCTTGTGGTTAAGGTTATGACATGTCACCCAATAGTGTTTTGTGGATAGTGTAACATTATAT
The DNA here is from genome assembly GCA_963277665.1 of Viscum album. Classification (NCBI taxonomy): domain Eukaryota; kingdom Viridiplantae; phylum Streptophyta; class Magnoliopsida; order Santalales; family Viscaceae; genus Viscum; species Viscum album. The sequence goes on from OY728133.1 coordinate 1,279,129,217, forward strand.
ATTGATTCCCAATAATTTTTTCTTTTTTACTATTTTCTTCTGGAAATGATCCTCATGAATATGTTTTGATGATATGATTTTCATAAAAAAATATTTAATATTAACCAAATGTATTGGCTTCTAGGATATAACAAATTTTGTTAAAAACAAAACAACCTACCTTTATTCTCTATCTAGATCCACTAAAGCATCACCAAACTTAGAAAAATTAAGCAACAAAATTATCATTTATAATGGTTTTAGAATGAAGCCTTGATGTAATTTATTAGTTTTCCATTAAAATAAAAATGAAAAATACTATTGGATATCATGTTATTTCAGCTTGGTTTTTTAAGGTGATCATATAAAATTTTAATTCTTAATATAACATAGATGATGAAATAAAATTATAATTTACCTAATAATAATTATTTTCTTCCATACAATGATTTTTTAAATAGTTCATTTTTGTATAGTTTTATACAAGGAGTTGAATCTTTTATGATGAAAATATACATGATTTTTCATTTCATAATCATACCATGTTTGTGAAAAATTTACGTCATAGTTTAATCTATTTATTAATCATTAATTTAAAAAAAACAAAATGATAATGTTCATAATAATAGAGAATTATTTTTTAGAAATTTGATTGTTAAAAATTATTAAAATGTCATATTATGTAGGAAGATGATGCAGTTTATTTAATTTAAGTTTAAAATTATGTATTTTTATATAAATATAGAAAAAAATGTTTATAAATTTTATAAATTTATTAAATGGATTTTCTAAAAATATTGGACTGGAATTTTTATACTACTAATCCATGAATGATGGTTTAAAATAGTTGATTGATTTGATGGAATATTTTTAAATAAAAATAAATAATTATTAAGGTGTAAATTTGTTTTGGAACAACATATGAGTAACATTTTAATCGCATAAACATTAACTTCATCTGGAAGTATATGTTTGAGCAGTTATTAAATATTTTAAAGATGAATTAAAATATTATTCAGACAGGATGGGATTAATTTATATCTTTTTGTATTTAAAATTTAAAAAATGTTCTGTTATATCTAGTGATGTATGATAACATTCAATGTGTTTAGTAATATTTAATTATTGATTATTGACTATCCTATGTGTTATTGAATTTAATCATGATACTATAAATATAATTAAAAAGATTGATTTATTATATAGATTCATTATAATTTTGTTATAATTTTATTTCAATCATTATTGGTGAACATTAGTGTAAATTCATTACTAATGTTCTCTAATTCACTCAAAAATATTAATGAATACATATGATATAAAACATGATATGAGAAAAAAATCATTAAAATGGAAATATTTAAACATTATTAATAAATTTTCCCTACTTGAAATTTATTTCGTAGTTAGTTCAATAATGGGAATGAATGTGCCTGTGATAATTAATTTTTTCTTCATAGACACATTTATTAGGTCTATTATGTCAAATACCTTGAGGGGGGTGGATCAAGGTATGTCATATTAAAACTACTTCCCCTTTAAACCTAGTTTTATTTTTTAAAATAACCCATTTCTCCCTTTCTCCAATTGCAATATATGAACAGAAATTAAATCATGCACAAGACATAACAATTTTTACTTGGTTGACCCTTACCAGGCTACAGCCAAGGAGCATAAAACAAAGATGAGTTGATGTAAAAAAATCCACTTAATATCATGGACAATTACAAGGTTTGGGAAAGATCTTACATTCTTTGGATTATTGCCTTCACAAGGTATAGTGTCTGCTCACTGCATTCCCAAAGGTCCACTCCCTACGTCTCATCCTCTGGCTCACACCTAGTAGGAAATATCAATGTCTTCCTATTCTTTCGCTCAATGCTCTAGGAAGGGATACACTCATAGTTTTTGTACATGTAGTTTCCTTCATTTTCAATAATGAATGCATACTTAACTATATTTTGATTCACTTTTAATGTTCCTTTTTCACCCATATATTATTTACACATTTCCACATACCACATCCACAGACCACTTTGGTGTACCACTTCCGCATACCGCTTCTGCTTCTACAGAATTCATTCTTTCACGAACGATTTCTTTTGTAGACTACCTTCTTCCTCCTCTATGTACCGGGTCTTCCTCATTTATGTAATGATTCCTTTGTAGGTTATGGGTCCCCACAATATCCTTCTGCAAAATTTCATCCTCTCAAACCACTTCACCCTTTGTGGAATTATCATTCAAGAACTTCCATCAGACTTCAACAAATTCCTCGAGATATTATTTTCTATAATAGAATTAAATCACAACAATTATTGGATTAAATCACCTTATATAGTAAAATAGATATGTAAAATACTATAATCTAAGATTAACCACATCTTAATTGTGGTATCGACTTCACTGCATACTGCTTCACTCGTGAACTGTTCTTCTCTACATGGTCCACGTTCTTCTATTCTTCCTTTACGGTGGTCCTAATCACCATCAAATTTTTACGAATAATAATCTGCACAGATTATTTTCTCACTAACTCATTTTCATAATCATAAAACAATCTCGTATACCATAATATTTCTATGTAACACGTTTCTTTCACATACCGCATGCCATGAGCATATTGTTCCTCTAACACAGCTTGCGTCTCGCACGTCACAATTCACTTCTTTTGTAGATTCCCTTTAACGTTCTGTGTACAACCATATGCATTCCATGAATCATGATTCATAGTCAGTGTAATGTGTTCCCATATATGGAAATAATATTTTTCTAAAAAGCAATCTATAGATTTTGAGCCCCAAAAATTTGGAAAACACTACGAAATTGCCCCACCTTAAACTACCACATCAACAAAAACATATCATGCTCATTCACAGTAATCTTTTCCTTCGAACACACAATCACACCCAAAACAATTTGAGAGGACACCATGAATATTTTTTACCCAATAACCTTTTGTTTTATTTATCAATAAATTTTTATCAAATGATTGAAAAATAATTAGTGTTCTTATCCATTGTTATGAAGCTTCATGAATAAGTTTTTCTCTTTTAGAATATTCTATTTTATCAATCATAGTAACATAATAATCTATTTTTCTATGGTAATTTATTGGTCACATTGTCACTTGGTAAATAATTAATAAATTTTTCATTTGTGTCAAAAAAAATATGATAATTTTATCAATCCCATGTAATCCTACCATAAAATGAATGTAAAAAGGAGATATGAGATTTACTCTTTAAAATAGTTGAATTCAATTAACCAATTTTTCATTTAGATAGAGACTCCACATTTTATCTTATTTAACAAGGTTTCATTCCTCTAGTTCATATGATTAACCTTAATAAATATTTTTTATTCACCGAAATAGTAAAATAAAGAAATCAGCAAGAATATAAAGTTAATTAATCTCTATCATTTATCACTAATGAAAATATATGTAAGGGGTTACATATTAATAATATGAACTAAAATATATTTAGAAAACTGATATATGTCCATTATGATTTTTATACCTTTTTGTGATTTTTTTTACATATATAATTTGACAATGATATCATTACCTGACATTGAGTATGTATTTGACGATGAACATAAAAAAATCATGCTAGATATGAATAATGGTTTCAGGTTTGGTAGGATTTGAAAATTTAAATTTTATCGTTAATTATTTTCCATCTAATTATATGTTTTATTCCATTGATTTGTTATTATAATTATTCTTCCTTAATTCATTAAAACACAAGGGTGAATATTTTGAAAAAAAAAATAAATTGTTTTTTCATGTATATTGTTGTTTTTTTTAATATATATTTCATGATATAACTAAAAAATAACAAAATATTATTTTCATTTATTAATATCATTTTATTTTTGATGAAAATAATATATGAAATGTTATAAATAGAATAATTTCACATTTAGTCTTTTAATTGGATAATACATATTAAATATTATAAATAATTTTTATCAGTACGTGAATTTTATTATTATTTTTTCTTTATTTTTTATGAATGATGAATATAATTTAGATAATTATATTTTCAATTATGGTGTTAATTTGTAATGTTGTTTCAATATATTATATTTTCTTCCATAATTTAACTAAAAAATATAACATTATTTTTAGTGTTGATTTCCAATGTCTATCATCATGTATTTTTATACCACTTGATACCCATGGAATATCCCAAAAACATGAATAATTACCCTTCGATGTCATGTGGTTTTGATACGATTTTATTATATTAACTATTATAGCTATTTGGATTCAATTTAATCATATATTTAAGATTATACAATTACTATTGATTTATATAATTAAATTAAAAATTATATATTTAAATTATTTTTTATTAAGTCAATATTGAAATTAATGACTATATAAAAAATTCTTTTAAAAATTTAAAAAATATATAAAAAATATATTGTATATATATTAATCCATTCCACTTTATAATCTATATATCTAAAAAATATTTTAAAATAAACCATGATCTAATGAAAAATTTCAATACCATAATATAGTTGAAGAAAATATTTATATTAATTGGTTTATAAATTAATATAAATATAATCAATGATATTTATGGTCATAATAAAAGATTAAAAACTGATAAAAGATGTAATAGAAAATATAATAAGTAGAAAAAAAGAAGGTGACATAAATATTAATAATAGACTATTACAAGTTATTATTATAATCAATTATTACATACTAAAAGAACATATTCTAACAAAAATAACTCTAATAAAAAATGTATATATATATTTTTAAAAATTGGAAACATTATATGCTTTACTTGAGTCCATGATCATAACTATTTAATATACTAGTGGATAATATTATATAAATATATTTCACCTCAAGAACATGTAGACATGAATGTATTATTTCACTTAATTTATTGTATATCCTATTATAAATATAACCCTTGAAGACAATAATATTAACATATTACATAAATATAATTTATTTTTATTTAGATACCTGATTAGAAATTCAATGTAAAATTATTCATAATTTAAAATAGTATAAGATGTTAAACAATAATTATAAATATATCTACTATAACTATGATAAATATTTTCAATGTGATTATCGATGTTAGGAATAAATGATATAATAATAATATTGATGAAAATGTAACCCCTTTCCAGGTGGAATAGTTTGGGGATAATTGTACAAAAATAAAATGGATTTTTATTGGATATGGAGAATCAAATCTTATTACACAATAAATATTTAATGTTATAGAAGTCTACAATTTATCATTTAGTTATTTAGAGGAAAAATGAGACAACTTAATATAATGTATTCCCATTGATATATATGGAATAAATTGTTAAAAGTAGCCAAATGGACTGTAATTTTTTATCAAAATTATTTATCATAACACATTCATTGTATTATTTTACAAAAATAAATAACATAAACACTTTAAATTTATTTGGGATTCAAAATCAATTATATCAAATCATATAAATGGAATCATTTGGGATAACACAGTAACAATAAATAGATGTAACACTCCCACTAAATTTTATAGAATTATATGAAAACATGGGAGTGAGGATGTTAAAATGTGATAAAATAAATTCTTTATAAATATTAAATCATTAAAATTGAATAAAATTATATTAAGAAGAAATAGGATTACATTACAACACATATGAATTTTTATGAAATCAATTGTAGAGGAAACAACTCTGATATTCTACCAAAAAAATGAAATATAAATAAATATATGTTAGTTTTATGGTTCTCAATGAGTTATTAATGTTAAATCATCTAGTATATAGTTATCTCTGATAGTTTTGGTTTGCTATATATCTATATTAATTTACTAAAATAAATAATATTGTTCTATATGGATATTATATGAGTCCATGAGGGGGTGAATCATGATGTGGTAAAATAATTTATTTTTATACTCTTTAAGTCAATAACATGTTATTAACTTTATAACAACATAACATCATGGTACACAAGGTCACTAGTTAAGTTCTTTATTTAATATAGATCTTATGTTTCAAAATAAATGTCATTTCCTTCTACATTATAACAAACCTATTTTACATATCAATTATTATACATTTTCAATATATTAAATTAGGTATATTGGCCCAGTATTATTTAAAATCTTTACGTCTTTTAGGAAGGATAATACAAAACATATTCAGTACATATTATTTACATGTCAAAAATTAGAAATTTCAATTTTTGTAATAACATTAGGAATTACTAATTCTCACCAAGGAAAATAATATGAATAATTTCATTATGGGTGTTACAATTACATGAATGGGTTTAATGTTCATAAAAACTAATACTCCATTGTGTTTCGGAATTATATAAATATATAACAAGTCATGTGTACAAAAATATGATTGATTCCAGGAAATATAACATCAGATGGACTCATAATTCATGTTTATTTATTATATATATCATTACCCATGAAATCACATTGTATTTTGGTATTTTTTAGTGGATTCGAAGAGTTTATTCCTTTAAAGTATAATTATTTTCTATATTTTTAAATATTCTATTTTTTTTATAATGATATCCCATAAAAAATACCATTTTATATGAATTTTTATCTCATATTAATAAATTTCTATTAATATTATACAAAAAATAACTTAATAAATCTTCTCAAAATAAATATCATTTACCACACCAGTATTTTACTAATTTAAATTTATTTAAAATTTCATTTATATCTTCTTTTTAAATTAATTTTGTTCCCATTATCCTAATTATTTTTTAATATATAAAATCCAAATGATTAACACTATTTGATGAAAATACTATTACATCCAAGGTCAAAATATGGATCATAGATCACAACATTTTAATATAACATTTAATTAATCCTAATACATCAAAAAAATTACTACTTGTGCTAATTATAGAATTACATTCCATTGAGGAATTATCTTCATCCATGGACATGTATTTATTGTGAAGAAGATACATTAATTTTATTTAATTTTAAAAAATTAATATAATTTAAATTTTCAATTTTAGACTAATTTATTCATTTTTAATGAATGATAATATTAACATGGTTTGTAGTATCATCGAATCCTCATCATTACACCATAGATCATAATAGATTCGATCAACATGGATTTAATTTGTAAAGACAAATTAACTATTATTTTTCTACATATCATTCTAGTGGTAACCATTATATAGGTATCATGAATTAGTTTCTTGTGACATTGATCACCCATATATATTCTCCAGGTAACCATTAAAATTTTCCACATAATTAATTCTACATTATTATAATTAAATAGAGAAATAATTTTCCAATGACCTCGTATATGAATGGTTTTTATCCAATAATATAAACAATTAATCATTTTTTTTCTAATATTAAAACTTTTCTATACTCAAGAAAGCATTTATCCATCTTTTACAATTAAAATGACATAAAAAATTAATTATTTTGGAAATTAATAAAGTTGTATAGTACTATGTTGAAGGAAATTATTCCATATTTATATTCAATGTCATACATTAATTTTCGATATCTACATTATATATAATGGTTATGTTACCCAATGGCATATATTAAACCTAATGTATATAATTATTCTTTAAATAAAATATGTATAATCAACCTCCTCTCAAAAAAATTATAAATATTATTATATAAATAGATATCCTGATAATTAATTCATTGTATTAGGATAATGTTGATAAATATCTTACTATTATTTCTATCCTCCAATCAAATTAACAATTATTCTTATTCATTAAAATTAATGATTTTCTATTCCTTAATATTGAGATGAAGTATAATATACCATCTTTGTCTCACTAGGATTGAGGCTATGTTCCACAAAGACACATGAATGCATTCCCATATACAGTGGGATAATGACAATTCATGAGGGTATAACAAAATATTGGGAATAATATGCCTTCAATATATGTTAACGCTTGAGCATTTATTTCATGAACCAACCCAATGGTCCTCAATCCATAACTACCCCAAGACAATATCAATATTATAGGGGTTGGTGAAATGAAAATAACACAATATCTAACATTGGATAAATTTTCATGATTTATGTCGTTCCCAGACCCTAGTTACCCAGAGTTAGTGCAATATTACATAACATTGGCATGATCACAAGAGATCAAGTACTGAAAGACCAATTATTTTAGTATCCTTGGAAGTACTAGATTCATACCTATGTATTACATTATATAATGAATTAAAAAACAACAAGATTGTGTCCCCTTTGAACACACTCATATCCCTTAGCATATTACTACTATTTAATCTTAATATACTTCTTCACATCTTTGGAAAAGGAAAATTATGCAAGGGTGAGCTCAGATACTGAGTAAAGATAACAATATTGTTGAAACTTCCATAAATAAGCATAAACATTTAAGGCAATGTATAGGACTAATACATAATCCTTTAAACATAAATTTCAGCATAATATGAAAATGATAAATAAGATAAGTTCATTTACATATTCACATGGATATTAAACCAGTATAATAATGACATGCAATATCAATAGCTAATTTCACAATGAAGGAATGCATAATGTAGCACATCATAACCACAAATTCATGGCCTCCTTCCAAGACTAATAATAATGATTTTGTCAGGTCCTTATGCCAAAACACTGGTTTGTCTCTTGAGACCTACTAATGCATCGAGGAGCTATAGAAGTCACCACCCATAACATACTAAGTCCAATGCATTCCTCGTATGATAATGTTGAAATGTAAAAAGAAATTTATATTAAAGCTAGCATAAAAAATGTAAATATTTTTACCACAAACCATGAATGTTATAAACATAGCACATCCACAATCAAACATAACATATTCAATACAAAATAAAATATTTTATTATAACAAATCAACCTCAATAAATATTAATTATCGATATTAACATTGATGAAAATAACGAGTAAAACTATTTCAGTGAAATTTAACTTTTTTTCTTAAAAACATTTAAAAGTATAAATTTTTATTAATAATCTGTTTAAAATAGATATTTGAGTCAAATTTTTCAATAAAACATTGAAACTTTTAAAATAAATTTTAATTTTAAAACATTCATTTCCATATAAATAAATACAAATTTTTTTTAAAAAAAATTCACATTAATGAGAAATATTTAGAGAAATATTTAAAACATTTTAAATGATATTTTAGTTAGTGTTACTAACCAAATGAGATACACTTGAATAAAAATAATTGAATAAATAAAAGCCTCCTAATATCATGATAATAATGGGATTCAAGATAAACTATGTCAAAGTAGAGTAAATAAACCATATAAAAATGAATTTCTGTATAACAACAAAGAAGTTTCAATAGAATGTAAATTGAGATGAAATAGCTTTTAAAGACCATAAAATTAAGTTAAGGATAAATCAATGACCTAACTATGTGTGAAAAATATCAATACACTCAGTATGATTGGATGTACATTTTAAATCAATCATAGAACATTCACACATTTTCTTGTAAAAAAACACCAATGACATCAATGTTTAACTCAATAAATGAAAATTGAGTTAAGATGACACTTATCAAGTTCGTATCGATGAATTGAGGATTTATCAATGGAGTGATTATGTGTATAGAAATTATTTACACAAAAGGGGGAGTGCAAATTACTATATTAATAAATAAATAGTGATTTCACACATAATCCTGGAGTAAAATAATCAATGATGTTTTAGTAAAACCCATTGAGTGGAAACTGAAATTTGGAATTCCATTATCGATTATGTAACTTAAAAAACATACACCCCATGAAATAAGGATAATACAATGAAGTTTTAAATAACAATAAATTGTATTATATTACACAATAAAGATAATCATGGTCAGTACATACACCACACAAAAAGAAATACTCATAAATAGAGCATGAATCTCACGAGAATAAAAATTGAGATGAAAACCCCTAACTATGTACGTTAAATTAGTTGTGGGTATGTTATACTCCTGTATAATGGTTAAATAATTGGAATTAAATTATACAATAACCACCTACATAAATATTATATCATATATGTTCTTCTAATATTGATTTGTCAATGATATCTCAAAAGTATCATTGTTTTGGGTGTCAACTGATTCGTTTTACTTTATATGTTTTTCTATGTAAGTCATGATTTTTATTGGTAGGATGTATTTTATTCATATCCATAATCTTATTAAGTTCATAAACATTTTTTTTAATCATAAAGTGAAAATTATTATTTAATGGCTATGATGGAGAACGAATCTCATCTTGTTCATGCAGAGGGTAATTTGTACACACACACACACGAGGGATAATACTGTTCTATAGATGGTGAAATAGTATGTAATTGGATGGTCATATTATATATAAATAATAATTAAAATGTTATATTTATTATTAACATCTTTACACTCATTATTATACCCATCCAAATAATGATGTTTTGAATTAGAAACTACCCCACGACGTGGAGATGGTAAGCCATACGTACGCAGGTAAGGTAACATTGTCATTTATAGGATGGATACAATAATAAATATTGTTGTAAAATATTTATAATAAATTCATAGTATGTATAAGTTACTGGAATTATTATTTTGGTATGGAAACAACAAATAAAGTGGATGTGAAAAAAGAAAAGAACTTTGAAAGAGGTAATGAAATTATTACCTCTTCATCGGGTTCTTCCTAGTGGTTTTATGAAAAGGGCTCATTTGAATGGAATTCTGATAAATGTTTGGACTCTAGTTTTAATTGGGGGTATTTTGGAGGATATTTGAGAAGGTTTTGGCCGAGTCAAAAGGATTTGGAGGTGTGATTTTTAATGATTGGGATGTACCCTTTTATAAGAGAGGTGAGGGTCACTTTACGTAAAAGTTGAAATATTAATTTATAATACAATCATATTCACTTTATAATGGCTCAAAAATGATTTATTTAGAGGATAATGTGGGGATGGGTTTCAAAACTCTCAACCAATAGGTTTTATACTGGTTTAGGTCACCATATTAACCTTATCTTTTAGATTTAACTCTTAGTTAAATAGTTTATCTTTTACCATGTATTCTTAAATTATATTAATAAATGGTTAATAAACATACTAAAAAAGAAAAGAGAACAAAAATTGTATCCTTAATGACATATATATTATTATACGAGTCCTTTTTCTAAGCCTTAGTTATTTTGGAATATTATATCATTTAATAATATATTATTTGTTTTAAAAACTCATTTTTGTCAATTTTGACACTATTTAGTATTTTCTTTATGTGAAATTTAAAAAAACACTTTATTACTTAAAATATAATAATTCAAATCACTCCTAACATTCCATTTTAATATATAAAATTATTTTAATGCATCAAAAGTCTCAATTTACATTTATTTGGATATTTATAATAACTATTATTTTAATCAATCATTAGTAATGTAATTGCATCATCATCATTGTGTCATAAATAAATTTAATTATTTAATGTCTAAAAATTACAAATAAAACATCATTCTGTAGGAAATATTTTCATTATTTTATTGAATATTAATAGTAGAATTTATCTTATTTATAACCCTACATTAAAATTTTTTTAGTTATGAAAATTTGAATTTTACTCTTTTAACTCTTATTTAAATAAAATAATAATAAATAGAAAAATAAAATCCAAGTGGATCAAGAGGATCATATTTTTTATAAGGTAATTGTTTTGGAAAAACACTTATCCACAAGAATTAGTACATGTTTTAGGGTAATTATAATATAATTTTTACCGTTAATTACCCTATATACATTTAAATGCAGTAAATAAAATTTAAATGTTTATATTCATCAAAAATACTTTTTTCATCCTATTGAAGCACATTTTTTTACTGATATAAACCTGGTATCTTGTATTTTTAAAATTCAATTCACAGATGAAGTAAAATTAGGTTTTATTAAAATTTGAAAGTGTGCATAGAAGGTGGGTAAATGACGTTAAAATGTTGAACAAAATTATATACATATAATTTTATTATTAAATGACTCTAATTAATTACATTGAACTTATATTGGTATTATGTATCTATTTTAACCTAAAATATATTTAAATGAAATTATTAATTATTTAAATAAAAAGTAGGTTTTAAACAATAACGCAGTAAATTTCATTATTCATTGAAATTATATGTTTTCAGAAAAATACCCAAAATTCACCCTAAGATAATTTTGATATTCCAAATTAAAAAATTATTTCTATTTCCCCAAATTAAAAATAAATAATTTGTGTTAATTAATTTAAAAAAATATTTTTTTTTCAAAACTAGAAAGACTGTTTTTGAGATGTAAAAACTATTGAAAGATTGATATGTATTTATGTCCAATTTAAATATATAATTAATTCCAATGATAAATTTTTTATTAAATGATAAAAATATTATCTAAATATAATTCAAACCCATTAACATGTATAACTTAACAGTATAAATTATTTTTATTAAAAAAGTTGTTTTCACTTACAATTTAGTATTTTTCACTATTTCTCAAAATAGGAAAGTTTTCTAAAAAGCAAGGAAACTTTATCCAAACAAAATCTCTATGTCCCTCTTATAATGAAGAAGTTTATTTTGTAAAATGTAATATGTAAAAGTGTTAAATCTTGGATTTGAAATGGGTTCACAATGAAAAGGCGGTAAAATTGCATTTTTTAAAATACTCCTTTTATTTGAAAAATTGAATTTGTTCTTATATTTTATATAATAAGTACTTTATATGGATGCTAAAATTTTATTGAATATTAAAAATTAAAATAAGTTAATACTATTAATAACTATTCTTGGACTGGCTAATTTGGTAAGTCGTGGAGTGCTCGAACTCGGTCGTGCATGTATCAAAAGCTGTTGAATTACATTAAAGAAAATAACATACTATGAAATATTGGGGTGTCAAATTATTAACCCCTTCTGGAAATTGCATCATCAAAATTTTAAAACTGGGCTTGGGAACTTCAATTAATGTCCCACATCTGAAAAAGAGTCAATAAAACTATCTATTAAAAAGGAAGGAAGATAAGTACAATGGTTACCCGAGATAACCCATAATAGGATTCCATTTAAAAAACATGGATATGGAAGATAAAATAAGTTTCAACTTCTGAATGAGAGTGATAAATAACATGACCAAAATAATGTTAACTATAAGAAAAACACAAACTTCTGATGGGTTAAACGGTCATTAGTTTTCTAGTAGGAAATGTAAACAGGAAATTTTTTTGGTTTTATGTTTCATTACATGTAGTTTAGAAATTTATTTATTAGATTGAATATTAACATAAAGAGATATAATTAATTTTTTAGTATAGTTTCATCCATTAATAAATATATACCAATAACTCATCTTTTCTCCAAACGATGATAATCCATGGTGACTTGGTCACACATGAAGTACAAGAATCAACTTCTAGGGAATCACAAAATCCACAAAGGATAAACTATATATTTCCCTTGTTTTTATAAATTAACCAAAACCAAATGGTTAGTACAAGATCAGATGACTGCCAAAATGGTTAATCCATTATAGAAAAAAATACTAATCTTAATTTATAAAATTAAACAAATAGTACCCAAATTTAAATAAATATCATTCAATAAACAATTGTCCATAAAATCATTCAATATAATTAAAACTAAGAGTGGAACCCATATCTCTGAATAAATTAATCACATAGTCTTTCATATTATATCATAACATTTATCTCCAAATATCATCAACTACTCTTATGTCTCATACTAAAGTGTAATTAACCAAATCATATATTTTCTATGGTAGGTTAATCATTTCCATTAATAAAATGAATATATAAAAAACAATTATTCATACAAAATAAAAATCCTCCGTTACTCCTCAAACAAAATCCCATAGTATTGTATTTTCCTTGGGAATATATTATTCCCAAAAGAGTAAACATCTTCCAAAATAACAATTATCACTTAATCACCAAATCATTTTCCTATACTAAGGATATCCATTTGATAAAACATAATATTCCACAACAACTAATTGTTGATCAATAAAATCATTTAAAATAAAATAATTAGTCACACCAACTAGGGACTTCACGTAGTCCCGTGGTATGTAATAAAACCCAGCCGTACATTTGTTTTGGATTTGATTCCTGCAACTTTGTCTGACGCGATGGGTTTTTACACGGTATTCATGTTGTCCATTTTCAAAAACTATATTTTATAACATTCCCCAAATGAGATAAATTCCTCAAAATAACCATTAAAAAATTTAACCACAAAATGGTATCTCATTCCTCGTATTTCCATCCAGAAAATTAATAACCTATAATAGCCTCAAATTCAATGATCATATAAACCCTAATGGCTATTTATAAATATTTACACTAAAAAAAATAATTCTTCTTCAAATAGAATTTTCAAATAAAAAACTATAGGGTTACACATAAAATAGAAAAGTCTTCTAAATTAATCTCATCAAAAAAGAGCATTAATAATTTTAAATATTTCTCCATCCATTTATGTCCAATAGGTTCTTCCATGACCTAATGGTTATCTTAATGAGTAGGGCATTGGTTCAGGTAATGCCCAGGTCCCCTACATCTAGAAAAAATGACTATAAATGAGGTCTTAGGATCATTTATATTTTTTCCAAAGTACTCTTCATTTTTTCTTGGGAATTATTTATATTATGTCATTCATTCTCAAACATAATGCATTTATTAGTTCAATTGAGACACATTCCTGGGTGACTACTTCCACATTTCCTATATGATGGAAATTGTGTATTCTTTTCCCCATGGTCTCCACTGTTGGACCTCTTATCATTATCCCCCTCCTCTTCTTTATTTACATTGGGATTTTGTTAATCTAAATGTTGTTGATCATATTTTTGGAAACATGCTTTAGAATGAACATGATATCTTTTACGCCTATCAAAATTCCATTTAGTTCTCATTTCCACAATCATTCCCACCTTTTACATCATGTTCAATGTTATTATGACTTCTTTGGAATCCATCCATTGACTAAAACCAGAAAGCATAGTGTGAGTCAAAATAGTCATAAAATCATAAATATAATACCACGACACCAGTTTTTCAATCTAAAACACCTAGGGATTAACCGAGGATATTTATTCTCTTCATATAATAAAATCTATAAAGTGGGTTTGTAATGAAAATGTGAATTATCCTAATAATATCCCTCGAGAGTGTTGTAACCAAGAGTGCAACAAGGCCTATTGTCATGCAATAGTTTCCATTTGAGTCTAGCTCAAAATGGTGTTTTCTAGTTTTACCCCTAGATATATCTATGCCAGATCCGCCCTACATGATCATATCCGTACAACGATTTACTGCTTAGAAACCCCACATAATATTTCCATAATCAATATTTTTGGGAATTCTTTTATACTAATCCTCAATGTCTATCTTAGGAGAGTGTCTTCAAATCATATCATTTATAAATCTTACTGGCATTGTATTTACTAAACTTACTCTAATAACAACATTATAGCCCCAACCCTAGTTACTAGATTAGTGGCATTATTACATGACATTGTCATGATAACAAGAGATCAGGTCACCAAAGACTGATTAATTTAGTAGCCTTGGATGTACTAGATACACACATAAGATTCAAATTAAATCATGAAATAAAAAATAACAACATTGTGTTCCCTTTGAACACACTCGTATCCATTAGCCTATTCTTATATGTTAATCATAAAATATATATTCTAATCATGGGAAAAATAATACATACAAAAGTGGTGTTCTCATATTCTTATTTAGGATAACAATATAGAGTAAACATCCATAAATAAGCATAAACATTTAAGGAAATGTATAATACTTAAACATAAGCCTTTCGAACTTAAACATCATCATAATATGGTAAAGATAAATCTAATAATTCCATTTACATATTCACATTGACATTATACTAGTTTAATAATCGCCTGTAATATCAATATATAATTTCACAATGATGGAATGCATAATGTTGGGCATCATAACAACATTGCCAAGGCCTCGTGCCAAGACTAAAAATAATGATTTTGTCAAGGACTTGTGTTAAGACACTGGTTAGTATCATGAGACCTTCCAATGCATCGAGAATCTATAGAGGGATCCACCTATCAATTACTAATTCAAATTTATTGATAATATTAAAATGGTGAAATCTAATCAAAACATTCATATTAAAAGTGGAATAAGAAATGTCAATATTTTGACCACAACCCATGAATGGTATAAAAATAGCACATCAACATTAAAACATAAATTTTTCAATACAATATAGAATATTGTATTAAAATAAATAAACATCAATCTATAATAATTAAGTATATTGACATATATGAAAATAATCAGTAAAACTACTTGAGAGAAAATTCCGTTTTTTCCTTGAAAACATTTCAAAGTCTAACTATTTATCATGAATGTGTTTAAAATATATTTTTGAATAAATATTTACCACACAAATTTCAATAATTTTAATGTAATTTTAATTTAAAACATTCATGTATATATAAATAAATCCATAAAACCAATTTTAAAACATGGACATTAATGAGAAAGATTTAGAAGAATAAGTCTACAAAACATTAAAAATGATATTTTAGTTCGAGTTCATAACCAAATGAAATATGTTTTAATAAAAATAATGAAGTTAATAAAAACCTTCTAATATCATGAGAATAAATGGATTCATGATATACTATGTGAAAGTACAGTATATACACTATATAAAAGTGAATTTGGGCATAACAGCAAAAAATTATGAATGGAATGTAAATTAAGATGAAATCCATTATAAAGATATTATATTTATGTTAGGGATAAATGAATGGCCTAATTATGTGTGAATAATATAAATACATTCAATATGATTGGATATTAATTGTAAATCAATCATAGTAAATTCATTCATTTTATTGTAAAAATAACACCAATGACTTGGATGTTTAGCTCAATTAATGATAATTCAGTTAAGATGCCTCTTATCAAGTTCATATCGATGAAAAAAGAATTTTTCAATGGATTTATTATGTGTATCAAAAGTATATCATCAAAAAATGGAGTGTAAATTACTACATAAATCAATAAATAGTAATTCCACACATAATCTTGCAGTAAAATAATCAATGATGTTTGCGTAAAATCGAACAAGTAGAAATTGATATTATAAATTCCCTTACCGATTAGGTAACTTAAAAAACATACCCCTATGAAAAAAGAATAAAAAATAAAGTTTTAAACACCATAATATTAATGTACAATAAACAAATAATATAATAATGGACAGTACATTCCCCACACAAAAGGAAATAGTAGCAAATATAGCATGAATCTCACAGGAATAAACAGTGAGATAAAACCCCCAAACCATGTACTTTTATTTAGTTGAGGGTAAGTAACCTCCTGTATAATAGTGAAATAATTGTTATTAAATTATACAAGAACCACATACATAAATTTGATATTATATGTGATCTTCTAATATTTATTTGTTAATGATATTTCATTAATATCATTCATTTGGGTGTTAACTAATTCGTTCCCCTTAATATGTTTTATTACGTAAGTCATGTTTGGAATGGAGGGGATTTATTTGATTCATATAAAGAATTATATTAACTTCTAAAACATTATTTTTAATCAAAAAATTTAAATTATTCTTGTATGGTTATGATAGAGAATGAATCTAATCGCGTTTGTGGAGATAGTAATCCGTACGTACGCACGAGTTAAAAAACCATTCAATTGATGATGAAATTGTATTTAATTGGAAGGTAATATTATATATACAGAATAATTAAAATTTTATGTTTATTATTTACATCATTTATACTCATTATTATACACATCCAAATAATTAAGTATTGAATAACTACATACACCAGGACATGGAAACTGTAAGTCGTACTAACCCACATATATTGACTTTGTAATTCATATGATAGATAGAATAATGAATATTGTTGTACCATATTTATTATAACATCACCGTATGTATATGTTACTGTATTTGTTATTTTGGTATGTAAACAACAATGAAGTATGAAGTGGAAGAAAAAAAAGAACTTTAAAAGAGGTGATGATATTATTTCCTCTTCTTCGGTGCTTCCTTTTGATTTGATCAAAAAAGATCCTTATAATGGCTTTATGATCAATGTGTGGAAAATAAGATGAAGTGAATATGGTTGGTAGGTTATTTTAGTAGGGTTTGGCTGACCCAAATGGATTTGGAGGTGTGATTTTGAGATAAGGGGAAGTACCCTTTTATAAGAGAGGTGAGGGTCACTTTAGGTAATGCTTGATAATTTAATTTATAATACAACCATATTTGGTTAACAATGAATCCAAAATGATTTATTTTTTGGGTTAGGTGGGACACAGTTGAAAACCTCTCTACCAATAGGTTTTATACTGGTTTATATAGAAATATTATCCTTATCTTTTAGATTTAACTCTTAGTTAAATAGTTTATCTTTTACCATGTATTTTTTGTATTATTATAATAAATGGTTACTAAACGTACAATAAAAATCCAATAAAACCCCAAGAGTTTTAATAATGATTTATAAATCATTATATGAGTATTTTTGTTGATCCTTTGGTTTTTAGAAATATTATATCAATTAATAATATTGTATTTTTTTAAAAACTCATTTATTTTAATTTTGACGCTATTTAGTATTTGGTTTTTGTCAAAGTCAAATAAACTTGATTACTTAGAAGAAAATAAATTACCTCAATCCTAAAATGACATATTAATCAATAAAAATATTTTAATTGATAAAAGTCTCAATTTATATTTATTTTGATTTTTATAATTTCATTTATTTTAGTCATTCATTAATAAGGTTATTACAACATCATCATTGTGTCATAAATAAATTTAATTATATAATGTATAATAATTATAAATAAAATATGATTATGTATTAACTAGTTTGAAATTTCTATGGAATATTTTGAGTAGAATTTATCTTTTGTATAACCCTATATTAAAAATGTTTTAGTTGTGAAAATTTGAATTTAATACTTTTAACACTTCATTAAATAAAATAATAATAAATGTATTAATCTAATCCATGTGGACCAAAAGGATCATATTTTTTCCTTAGGTTGATTTGGGTCGAAAAATACTTATCCAATAGAATTAGGACATGTGTTCGGGTAATTATAATACCATTTTTACCTTTAATGACCCTATTTACTTTTAACTGTGCTAAATAAAATTCAAAAGATATTTTTCACCAGAACTTATTTTCATCCTATTGAACCGTATTTTACATTTTTATGTCATCCATGTCTCTAGGATATTTAAAATTTATTTCAAAGAAGTGGTAAAATTATGTTTTATGGAAATTTGCAAAGGTGCCAAGAAGGTGGTAAACGACGTTAAAATGTTCAATAGAATTTTATACATTTAATTTTATTATAAAATGAATCCAATGAATTGAATTGAAATTATTTAGTTATTATGTATCTATTTTGACATAAAATAAATTTAAATAAAATAAATATTTATTTAAATAAAAAGTAGGTTTTAAATAATAACGCAATGTTTTTCACTATTCATAAAAAAATTGAATGTTTTCATAAGAATAACAAAATTCACCCTAAGATAATTTTGATATTACAAATTAAAAATTGATTTTTATTTTATGAAATTAATTTTATATTAGTATTATTAATAAAATTAAAAATTATTCCCATTGCAAAACCAGAAAGTGGGTTTTTTGAGAAGTAAAAACTATTGAAAGATTGATATGTGTTTATGTCCAATTTAAAGGTAAAATTACTTACAGGGACGAACATTGGATAAAATGATAAATATATTTTCTAATTATACTTAAAAACTATTCAAATTTATAATTTAACACTATAAATTATTTTGATTAAAAAATTTGTTTTCAATTAAAATTTTGTACTTTCATTATTCATCAGAATATGAAAGTTATCAGAAAAGAAAAGAAAATGTATCCAAACAAAATTTTTATGTCACTATTATAAATAAGGCATGTATTTTGTAAAATTTAATATATAAAATTGTCAAATATTGGATTTAAAAAGGGATTTCCATTAAAAGTCGGTAAAATTGCATTTTTTGAAAAATACTTGTTTTATCTAAAAAATTGAATTTTTATTATATTATGTCTAAGAAACAAATAATATGGATGTTAAAATTATTTAGAGTATATAAAATTTAAAATGAAGTTAAAAATATTCATAACCCTTTTTTGAATGGCTAGTTTGGTATGTCGTGGTGTGCTCGAACACGGTCTTGCGTGTAGCGCAAGATGTTGAATTCATTTAAAGAAGTAAAACTTACTTTCAAATCCTGGGGTGTCACAATATACCTATATGAACGTACCGAAATATATCCATGAAAATGTGAAAATGAATAGTAAAAAGATGCAACATATAGTAAAAAAACCATCTAGGTAAAACCACTAGTAATTACAAATGTACGACATCATAATATGGAATGTAGAATAGGTAAAAATAAACAACCATCATGATAGATTTCACATTCATAAAAAAATATTTATTTAATGTTCTGATGGATATTCGTTCAATATCTCTAAGTCCCAACCGTCGTACATGGTCATGTGTACCAGGTTATCCTTATGATCATTTATAATCATCACTGACCGGTCCTACAACTACATAATATGTTGAGCATATTAGAAATCCCATATATGTATATGTATATTAATACCCAGTAGGATGCCCCAAAGGAGAAGGGGATAAATATGAGACAAGATAGGAATAGATATATCATCCCATACCAAGAGAGGAACAAAATCCGACAACATTGGTAGATATAAATTTTCCTATAAAACAAACCAAAATATTAGAGAAATGGGATCTTCATTTCACATCTTAGAAAAAGAACATAGTATATAACAATTAAAAATGATAAATCACTGATGTCTAGAATCTAGAACCTTTTTATAAAAAATATATATTTGAATCCACAACTCCCAACAATGCAAAATAGTTTAGGGGAGAAATTATGTTGATCACCCATTCATTAAAATGATAGTTGGGTTCCATCGATATTTTTGTAGATAGATACACAAACTACTCTGGAGGGTTCCACCATGACAATTTATAGAGGACCCATTCCCATCCAAACATGATGGTTGCAATTTTATGGTCAAGGACCCATGAATGGTATCCATTGGATAGTTCCACTATACTAGTATATGACCCATGTATTCTCTCTATAAGGGGGTTCCACTATGATGATTTATAATGGACACAAGCCCTACCCAACAAGAGGGTTCCACTCCGATGGTTGAGGACCCATTATTATCTCTGCATGAGGTTGCCACTCTATTGGTCGATAGAAGACCCATGACCTATCTTATAGCATGGTACCTCTTTGATGTTTGATAGAGGACACACTTATTCTCTAATAGGAGGGTGAAACACTATGGTCAAGGACCAGTAACCTATCTCCAAATAATGGTGCCACTCTAATAGATGATAGAATACCCATGCGCTACCCAGAAGGAGGGTTCCATGTTGATGGTTTACAGAGGAACCATTCCCTACATAGTAGGGGTGTGCCACTCTGATATTTATTATGATCCTAAATAATAACTATAATCATAAATATTAACATAATGATTTATAGGTCCTAGAACATATTATATCATATCTCAAAATCCTCCACGATGGTCACCATCACAGTCTACATGATTTTTTTATTAATATACTTGATAGCCATAATCCGATCCAAATATAGGAGTTATTAGAGGTCTCAGTTTCGTTAGGATAAATGGTACATGTGTGTAAGGAGACATACTAATAATGTAGTCCCAGCCTTCTGTCATCGCAAGCCATTATAGTAAACGAATCATTTCCCAAGCATCCCTAAATAGTATGTAATTGGACAACATGAAATTTCTCATTCACTAAAGGTCATGTCATTTCTCTTAGTAATTTGTTTCAAAACTTAATATTCTTATGTACTCAAATAGATTTTATTTCATCTCAAATGAGTTCATTCCCTTTTCCTTTGGGTTGTTTCTATGTACCCTATACATGTTCCAATATGTGCATGCCCCTAGTTGTTCCCATGTCCTTATACTACTGGAGTATAATACAGGCTGCCAGCACTGGGTCACACAACATGTTTAGGTCCCATATATGGTGTGTGTTTTTCTCACCATGATTCATACCACCTCCAACATTTCTAGTCAATGGAAAAACTAAATCAATGGAATCCATCTTTTTCTAATGATTATGGAAATATTTTGGCAATAAAATAGATCCTTATCCATAAGTATGAAACCTACACGCTATCCTCACACCTCCCAAGACATGAATATCATTCATGAATCATTGATCCATGGGATTAATCATACATATTCTATAAATCATCCCAATACATCATCTCATTTCCAATATATATGTCACGTACAAATCTACCCCAAACCCATGGATCCAATCATGCTCGGTCCCTCCCAGTAATAGTTGAATCATGACTTCATTGTCCAATGATGATAAAGAATACGAAAATAGGGGAAATCATGTAAAATATGTTAAAATAATTGGTTTCCATAAATTTTTATACAATGAATTAAAATTGTGATATATGGGGTGAGAAACATGGTACAAGGAGGGTCAATTGAATCAATTGACATAATCTGATATGTGGGAACGTAAAAAGGTGAATTTTTTAGATTATTAATGAAATAAGAATTTTCATTATGTATAAATTAATAATATTTAATAAAAAACACATATGATGAATCCTATATCAATTCATGTCAATCATTGATGAAGACCATACTCACCAAAAATGAGGAATTTCCATTGCATTCATTGCCCCTATATTTTCCATTATTTGGAAGCTCTATCTCATGTTATCTCAATTTTAAAATGCCCAGTGGTGGAATTATCCTCTAATTTATCCATGATTTATTTGGTTATTGATGAAGATGTTCCATAATATTTTATTTATATATTTTTTAGGATTACACCAGTTAAATCAAATACATAAATTAGCCCATTAATTTAATTTAAATCCAACAAAAATTGACTATTATATCATATAACAAAACATTAGGTCATCCTCAGTGTAAGTCTCAGAATTATATTCAAATTCAATATCATATTTTTGATATGAGACTCCAGTTATGAGTTATCTCATTATTTATGATATATTTTACATAACTGAAAAAAAAATATTTTATATATTTTTATAAAACTTATTCTATGAACAATGACCATCGAAATTGCACACCTTATAAGAATCTACCACAAAAAATATTTCTAGATATAATACAATGACATACATGGAAAATATATGTTCTCTTAACTATATCCTCATTAATTATTTTAATTGTTGATAATTTAAAACTATGAAAAATGGTCAGGATACTTAGCCCACATCTGGATCTCCCACTCCCATGTTCTCTCCTGCATGATATTGTGATACCATAGATCTCATTAATTATCAATGGCTGGACTTTTTTGTTGATAACATATACTTTGGGTCACGAATTTGGATATATCTAGAACAATATTTAGTAAATCTTACCGACCTTATTAATATACAGTTATTCTATTTTCATCATAATTCCATGATTATCCTCTTGGGTTTAATGAATAGTTTCTTTGGGATATTTTATTGATAATATTTTAATAGTATTTTTAAATTATATTCCTATATACTCCAAGATAAATCAGGAGGGTTAAGATCCCATAATGATTGTGATAAAAACCATAAGAAAGGAGACAATTTATGAAAAAATCACCAACTATGAATTTTTTCTTCAGAAAGATTCATTATTCCGTTATATAATCTAATTTTGGGGATAAATATAAACCCTTCAAAGAAAAATGTTATTTGATGTATCCCCATAAAAACCTATATGAATAAAATTCATTTTTTCCGTGGTTTTAATGGATATTATGGGTGCATTTTGGATAATTTACACTAACTCTCTAGTCCACTCACCAAGATAACAGAAAAGGGAAGAGTTTTTTTGGATAGAAGAATGTGATCAAGAATTAATGAAAATGAAGGGAAGGATAGTTACTTCACTTATACATACATTATATTGAGGTATATATGATTTTTTATTGTACAATTATGAATAAACGAATAGACTAGGTTGTGTTCCCATGAAGAATTATATTATAATATATTACGACTATCTCTCATTTATTTTTCATGAGAAAAATATCCTAACTCATGATTTGGTGTTAGCTATATTATTTTTTTCAAAGATGTTATTATGAATCTATCCTTATGAAAAATGTGTGATATTTATATTGAAAAAATGTATATGGTAAATTTTCCGATATAAATTTTTTAATAAGTACAAGAGATGATGGTCAGAACTAATTAAATACTATTAATTATTAATATATTATAATTTTAGGAAAAAGTGATAAATGCTCTAAATCGAATGGATCATGAAATAATATCTATAATGTGGATAAATATATACAATATTTCGATGTTTTTAAGGATGTATATTGAAATCATGTTGCAAGTGGAAGAATACATTATTTCCTAAGTTTTTGTTCATTCATTTTGAAAAGTAAATATTAATGAGGTTCGGAAGGATGATGTATTGATATAGAAGAAGGTGATAAATGATCATGAGTATATACATCAATGAGTTTTAATGATATGGTTTAGGAATGATATACATGTTCCTTACATAACATATTTTATGATCTGATTTTTGGATGACTCCCAATGTTCATCATTCTATATTTATCATTAATTTTAAAAAATAATTATATAGATATAAAATAGTATTTATTGTTAAGAATAATGATAATAGATATTCCAGAATATGAAAATTGATGCACTATATCTCCTAATGTTAATGATGATATTAAAAAATATAAGGGGTCGTTACATGAAATAACTATACTAAAATAAAAATGTTAAAATGAACCTATGTGAGTCTATCAAGATCCGTGGAAAATCTATGGGTCATAATTCCATATAGATTGTAGAGAATTTATTTTTAAAATATGAACACATAATTACCTTTCTAGAAGACATCATTATTTATCCACATATTGTAATATAAATTTTGGATTGTTATGGTTACTTGATGCGCCATATTCTAGGGTATATGATGGGGATCTATGGTTTACTAAAAAATTCCAATGACGTATTTAGTTGAGTCTAAATATAGAATTCTAATTTGGTATGGAGTATCCTACCCAAAGAGAAATCTAGCATGAGGGAACAATTAAAAAAATATGATATATGAAGATGTTCTCGTATAGATATTAATAGTAGTTTGGATTGATACCTTCATCTTCTCATGTTTTAAAACAACAGATTGTTTCGCTCGAGAATTCAAATTTCCCCAAGGGAATCCCTATATATATTGTAGTGTATATATGCAAATATATAAAATGATGTTATATAAATATATTTATAGATTTTTGAGCTATAAGAAGAAATAGAATAGAATGTTACAACCATTCAATAGCATTGTATCTCGGTGGGTCATTATCAATAGAAATCCTATTTTGAAATTTATTAGAGTGATAGGGTATTTGAAGATGGTTAGATGTTTTTTATGTAAATTTTTCCATGGGAAAAGGTTATGAGATTTATAAATAATAAAATGTCTATCCTTATGTTTATATTATAATTCTTGATTCTTGACCGAGTATGGAAAGTAGATTACGACTATGTTGTTCCAATAAACCTCTCTTAAGTTCAAAAAGTGTTCCGTGTATCTCTTTGGTGAATAATATAAATTATCCATAACATGTATAGAATATAGAGGTTGTAAAAATAAATCTTGATCATTGATATGATTATTAATTATTAGAAAAAATGAATCATAGAAAAAAATTTCTACGAAACTAGGCTACTCACTTGGTTTACATTCTCTAGATAAGTCTAAAAAATTATAAAGTAATTTGGGAAACTGAAGATGTGATTAAATAGAGATATAATCAATTATTTTCACCATATGGATGTAATTTTATGGTAAAAAATAATTTTATAAATGCTGTAATGTAAATACCTCTAATTTTATAAAATATTTTACATAAAAATAATTTTAGTCAATATCTTTTTATATGTATAACCCTAAGTAAAAATGAACAAAAATATAGTATAAAATTAGTATCTAGCCACAAAATTTGATGGTATGAATAAGAAAAACTAAATTAATAAATATTTATTGTAAAATATTTATAAATTGAATTTATTCATTATCAATTAACAATAATAAAAAGTTAAAACTATTTGAAAATGAAAAATGTTTTTCTTAATAGTTGTTTTTCTACGAGAAATTTATTTTTATCCTAACAACTAATATAATGTACAATTGTTAAATTTAAATAATTACATAAACATGTATTCAATAATATATATATATATATATAAATTAATTGATTTTTTTTTAGGATTGAGAGTGGAAAAAATAAAATTTTATGATTTAAAATTTATTTTTCGACAAAATAGGATTTGTCCCATTTTTAACATTAATTATCGAATTAATTTTCTCAATAAATAATTAAATAATTTAATAAAATGGTTTGAATATTTTGAATTTACATCTATTTTTTTAAAAATATTTCACTTTAATCTTTATCCACTATTATGAGTATCCATGATAACATTTATAACATCAGTAGAGTAAACTCATCAAATCTAATATAAAACTGAGTTTTAAGGAAACCAGTTTTTAAATAAACTATCGTTGGTTGTATATAATTCTTTTTATGAAATTATTTTCATTTTTTATTTATAAAGGGTCACATTTCCATGAGTTGGAAGTATAAAATAATTAATGAAAATACAGATTCAATCTGTCAATCTGATAACTTAAAAGTTCTGTTTTGTGTCCATATTGAGGTTAAAAATTTATTAATGAATATAAATATATATATTATGAATAATAAATCTATATTCAGGATATTAAATTTTTTCAGTGATACATAATTTCCTTAATTTCGTGTGCAATGATAATTCATTTTTTTCAATTGATAGTAATTTGAACTAAAAAATTTTAAAATGTTAACATTAAAAAATTTTGAATAAGTAATAGCAATTAATTAATTATTTAGATAAATATAACATATTAGTTTATTAATCATCTCATTATTTACTACTTGAGAAAAAAATTATCAAGTTCTTCAGAATGGTTTACAAACTATGTCATGGTTAAATAACATTAATGTTTTTTAATAAACTCCTTATACATTTCCATAAAATAATGGATTCGTTCAAATGTTTTTTATGAAAATAGATCTAAATTCAATCCAATCCAATAAGTCATGTGTCTTTACAATAATAAGATAATCCCACCACCTCCCTCTAATACTAGCATGCTTGAATGTGGCACTATTTTTCAAAAATTACATTAGTTGTCTCTAAAAACATGGATAGAAACCATCTTTTTTTACCCAATACTCTATCCCATTGAAACCATTTTATCCAAAGAAAACAAATGGTATCAACAGAGGAAACTCATTAGCATGATATGTATTTTCATCCCTTTGAGTTTTGACTTTGAGATGATGAATGAGGATAGTTGTATTGTAGAATACTAGAGTGTGGAAATGATAAGAATTTATATTGATGAGTTATTGGTCAACTAAAGGTTTATCATTTCATAGTTCACTATAGGCTCCATCCTATTGTTGATTCGAACATCATCTCAAGAACATTTTACTATAGAATTTGAAGAGAAAATTCAAACATATAAAAAAGGATACCCAGGTAAAGAAAACAGTTAACATATTCCCTAATAATATTCCCCTAAATTAAATAAAACTTGTTGGATTTCAATATAATCAAATTGAATTTTGGTGAACAAATATATTCAGATTATTTATTCTTGAAGTACACTTTTCTCAAATACCCATTGTGACATAAGGCTTATTGTGAAGAATGTTATCAAAAAACTCTTTTATAAACTACCCATGTGTACCAAACAGTACTAATAGCAATCTATTATGATATCCATGAATTCATACTATAATCATCAAAATATAAGGAACTCTCCTTTGAGGGTATATTTTTAGGAATGAGATAGAGTACCAAGGTTCACTGGAACAATAGCTTGAACTAACATGAAGGGGAGGAGTTCCTAATCCCCACTATCTAGTGACTAACATAAATACATAATGACAAAGGTAGATGGAATGAGTTTTCCATATAAAAATTAATTAACATGTAAGATAATAAGATAAAAACAAATAACAATAGTAAAGGATTATGAATAAAACAACCAGGATAAAAGAGAACCACTATTAATAAAATATCCAATGCAATATATCACCAAATAAAACGACTGATAGTCCATTAAGAAATGATCTCACAACACCATAAAATAGGTTGACTATCTAAAAATTGAGTTCAAACATTACCAAAAGTTTAATGAATAAAGAAGAAATACCTTATATGAGTGTTTCCTTCCTTTTATCTGTAACAAGGATAACTAAATATATAAATCCCAAAAATTAAAGGATAGTTTTAATAAAAAAACCCATTACTAATTCAACATATATTACATATGGAATTCCAAAAGAATAAATAATATTATCCTTAAATATAAACGATGATATGGAATGGAAATGTTGTTTCATAATTTCAATAAAAATGTTTATTTCAAATAGTTAGATTCTATATCTATGAAAAAATATATTTGGAGACTATTTTTAATAAATAATAACGAATATAAATATATTAGTAAAACAAAACCATTGGATGAAATTATTTTATCAAAACAATGATAGATTGTTTGATTCTAAAAGGATAGGTATTTTATCTCTATAAGATACTCACACTACCAATTTTGTCATCTCAACATAGTATGTGTGTACATGTACATAAGGGAATTCCATTGCAATAAAATCAATCCACACCCCATTTAGTAAAATGTTTATAAAAAATTTTTATTCACAATTCTCATCATTAAACTCATTATATGTAGTAATAGTGCAATAATTATTATCCTAATAACACATAAAATAATTAGGAAAATATGTTATTAAATAATTCAATATTAGGGAAAAAATTTATTTCAATTCAATTCTTCTAAAATATTTTAAATTCCAAATTTAAAATTACAATATGTATTTTCAATTTCAAAATAATCATGGTTTTTCATCAAATTCATTGATTTAAAATAAATCTAAATCAATTTTTCACAATAATCAAAATCGAATTATTTCATCAAATTATTTCTCATTTCAAGATCTATATTCTCAAATAAGAATCAATTTTATAAATTATTTTAATAATTATTTTTTTTAAAAATTCATCCCTTTATAAATTTGATGTCAAATACAAAAATTTTAAGGAAATAAATTGATATTATATTCCATATCATGCAACAATATCAAAAGATCAAGTTTTGGGAACAAACAAACTTAACCACATAGCTATTATCACTATATCATTAAATGAATCACCCAAAAATGGGAAGTGACAATATAGAATAAAATTCATGGAAGATATAATAGGAATCCCAAAATGTAAAATATATTAAATAATGTTTTAGATTCACCCATGAAATAAAGAATCATAAAATTCAATGAACGATAGAATAAATGAAATGTTGATTCCAAATAAATTATTTTTCAATTACTAGTTAGGAACAAATCACATAAACTGATTCTTTGATTTGGGAGGTTGATATTTTTCTTGGCTTAAATAAACTCTAAAGATCATTTAAAATAAAATGGATTATATTAGGTTTGTATTTGATTATTTTAAGGGATATAACATGGGTTTCAATATTTAAATTCAAATATTTAGTGGGTTAAAAAACTATTCTAATTGTTTATAGGGTTAGGATACATTGTTATAACCAACATTTGACACAACTGTAAAACCCCATATGGATTATATAAGGAGACAATGGTTATCTTCACAGTTTGAAAAACTATGTTCTATACGTGCTCTATACCATCAGTGTTAACATGATGATAATAGATTAACATCACATTTTCAAATCTATAAACAATCCATGAAAAACCACAATTATCTAATTCCACACAATTTTTTGGGGAGGCCATATGGTTTCAAAAAAACATGAATGACCCTCCAGTTATTCATGAGAGGGTATACATTTTTCTTGTCTAAATATCATAGTTTTATCTAACAATCTACAAACTATTTATAACCACAAAACATAAAAAACTATATAAAACCCCCCAAAATACCCAAAAACAGATCCATGCCAAATGATTATCCAAATATGTTTACTAAATACTGGGATTTTTGTACCATGATGTTATATTTAATTTTGTGTTATAGTGACAGAATATATTTCTGATAATGTACCGTAGATGGTAGTAATTTAAATGGACATTGAACTCCTAAATTTAATTGGGTAGTTTTGTTAATCATTTTGTTGGTTAATGTGAAAATAATTGTCCTGACAAATAAATATGATTAAGATGGGAAAATATAGAAAATGGATTTACAATAAATGAATGGTTGAACTTAGTTCCTTGTTCTTGGCATGATTTTGTGTTGTGATTCATTTTTCAAGTGGTAGAGAAAGTGTTTTAGCTTGTGAGGCCATTATTGTGATGTAGTGAGTGGGATTATTGTTGTTGAAAATAAATTCTTTAGACTTATTTGTGTGCATATTATGTTGTATTTCATTTATAATTTATATAAGAACATTTAATTATATAGTTGCACAATATGACTAGACAAATGTGTTTTTTTTATTTTTTTCTAACATCCATATTGTGTTGATGGATGGTTGGATACGCAGTCTTCCACACCCTCTTTCTTATGAGGGTTTGATATTCACATGATGTGATAGATTAAAAATATATTGGACAAATAGTCATGATAAATGAGATTGATTATGTGTAATTTTTTAGGGACCTTACATTTTTGGAGGATGACATGGGGTTGTGTCCTTCATATTAATGATACCATAATATTTAAATAATGTCCCAAATTTAATCATTAAATTATCAGGAGTTAAGTCTAGAATTAATAGTGAGAATCTTTTTAGTCTAATTATATTAGAGAATTAGGACATATATATTACATAGAAACTCAAATATTTCAATGTAGTAACAACGACTAAAAATCCATTTTTCCCAAAATAAAACACTTTTAAATAAAACATGATTTCTTTTTCTTGAATAAAATATTCATAAAATTCTTCGTGACTTATTCCATTCAATTAACCATACTAATAAACTTTGTAAAACGTTTCAAAAGTATTTTTATGAGAAAAAAATATCTGTAAGAGATATAGAATAAATATTGAAAGTGTTAGTACATGAATATTTTAAACTCATTAAAATGTTTTCACAAAAATCATAATTTTCACCCAAAATAGCATAAACTCTTTAACA
The DNA here is from genome assembly GCA_963277665.1 of Viscum album. Taxonomy (NCBI): domain Eukaryota; kingdom Viridiplantae; phylum Streptophyta; class Magnoliopsida; order Santalales; family Viscaceae; genus Viscum; species Viscum album. Next base: position 1,279,160,574 of record OY728133.1, read on the forward strand.
TACCTCATGAAATAATAAGTCTCCTAAAAAATATTAGAAATAAAAAATATTATAGGTAACCTATAGCATCCCTATAACTCTTTCATTTTATCCTTCATGTCTACAATGATAGTGAACTTCACGGTTAGATTTGGAATACCCATCACAATATATTCCTTAAATCTCTTAGAAGAATCTCAACCAATTAACTCCATCTCATTACCCAATTCATTGGAGAGATATCATGAGAACTATTCCCTAGTATTATCATGAATCCACACTTATACATAAAAAATTTCCAAGAACCAAAACAAAATAACAACACATAATTCTTTCATAAGTGAATAATAACATTACCACTTTGAAAACAATTTTCATTCTTACGAAGCCACACACCCATAAAAGAGAAACTTTTATTTGAAATAAATTTTAAACAAGTAAAAAAGCATCAAAACATTAATGTGATATAAAATAATGCATATTTTTTCATGATGTATATGTTAAATAAAACATAACATTTTTGTGAAATAATCAATCTATTTTTAAAACACAATCAAAACATTTTAAAATAGGATTATTGAATTATAGTGACCCATAACACTTTAAAAAATTTGAAAGGAATTAAAATTTAAAAAAAAAATTATATCCATTTAAATAAATCCTTAAAAAAATTCTAAAAACTTGGAAAATAATGAGAAATATTTAGAATAATAAATATTTAAAATATTTAAATTGGTGTTGAAGTTAAGGAGTCCCTTAAAAGGATAACATTATGAAAACATTTGAGAGGAATAAAAATTTTCCCATTTTAAAATAATTATATCTATTGAAATATATTCAAAAAACTCATTTTCAATATCAAAATAATTGAAAAAGAAATATGAAATTTATCTTCCTTAAAAAAATGTTACGTTTTATAGAGGAATCCAAATGTTAAACAATTGTCACGGCGGCTGAAAAACTTTTTCACCATTAGATATCATTCATTATTCATTTAGTAAAATCCTTCGTATAAAAATATCACTTTTTAAAACATATTAATGAGAATAAATGTCATAGGGGTTGACTATACACTTTGTAAACGATGGTGGTTTATAATATAAAAAGGTTCCCCAATGAAAGAAGATTGAGACGATGTCCTAAATCGAGTCTGATTTGTAATATTTATTCTATTTCATCTTGAATAATAAACATATGATAATTTATACATGATTAAGAACCATTTTAATATTTATAATTAATTTTGAATCACGACTTTCCATGTTATAACAAATAAATTATTATTTATGTTCACATTTGACATTTTGTTAATATTTTGAACTTGAGTTCAAAAATAAACATGGTATGATGTAAATAGTCAATGTGGTCATATGTAAATCATAAACAAAATTATATTCAAGTTAAAATAATAAATTTTATTGATTAATTATAATTTCTAATCCATTTCCTAAATATGGATATAAAATATTAAACAACGTATAAATCATAGAGACAATAAGTTGTACATACCCATGAGTATTATTTTCATTTTTTGTTGGGCATAATGGAAAAAAGATAATTATAATTTTAACATTTTGTAATGATCATAAGAATATTAAAATGAAATTAATTATTTAAATATAAATATATAAATAATATAAGTGATGTGGTGAATACAAACGAATCACATCACTTCGTGGAGGTGATAGTGAACACATACGGAAGACGACGTTATGTTTTTTATGTGCAAGGAAGGAAAGAAAATAACTGATATACTATCATTCTATAATGGTAAATATTTTATGAGTATCATATATAAACATATAGTTTATCATTATTAACATTTCTGGAGATGGTAATGTTAAATGGACTATATCAGTTCGTGAGGAAATACTCCACCATACAGACAAATGAAAAGTTCATTTCCATTTTTATTAAATTTGGGATGGATTTAGGTGATGATATTAACATAATAACATCTCATCGTAATGATTATATTGGAGTTTTTATTTCATAATGGTTTGATAATATTCTAATGAAGTGTAAGAATATATAAATTGGAAGCACTTATATAAAAATGATAGCTCTCCTTTGTATGGTCACCTTTTCTTAACACCTTAACACCTATAATGATGGTTGTATGCCTAATATATGGAATATATAATTAGGGTATGTATTATAGGAATATGTTTGGGAATATCATTGAAAAATAAAATTGTTTTTTATTTGTATTGAATTGATTTGAATTTTTCCCTTTTATAGGATATGGGAGGGGAACTCTTGGAATTATAAAACTTATTAAATTAATATAAATTATTTTTCTATTCCAAATTAATCCCAGTTTATTTATATATAATATAGGATGAGTATGGGTTTAAATACATTCAACCAATAACAATTATAAATGTATTTAGATATTTTCTAATCCTCATATTTATTTTTTAATCCCTTTTAACTTTTGTCCTTTTGTCCAGTAATTTAAATATTGGGGTTTAAAATAATTAAGAAATCACGCCAAACAGATATTTATGGGGTCATTAATGAAATTTTTAGAGATATATACAAGTTGGATGAATATTAGATTTTTTTAATTTTTTATCATTTAATTAAATAAATTATATTTCATGATTTGAATTGTGCCAATTTTTACACAATTCATTACTTAATTTTGTTTAAAACCCATAAAAACATGATTCCTTCAAACAAAGTACATCCGCACACATATAAAATGTCAGAAATATCTAAAAAATTAATTTATGGAATAAAATAAATCAATTTATATTAATTTTCATTTTATTAATAACATCTATTTGATTCCTTCTTTTAAAATATCCATTAATGCATCATCATTGTTTCATAATTAAATTAAATAATATAATGTCTTAAAATTATAAAAAAATTATAATGACGTGAAAATATTTTTAGATTTATAAGTAGTACATTTAGTGGAATATATCCCTTATATGATCCTATATTATAGTTGTTTTAGTAATAATAGATATTTTTTTGGAATAATTGTATTTACTTTAAATAAAATGTTATTAATTTCATAATCACAACCAAGTAGATTTTAAATTCCCAAAATTCAGACCAAGTATTTTCTTTGTTGATATAACTCGTCAAATAAGATTATAATAACTTTTTGGGATATTTTATTTTATGATAATATTATTTTTATGTTTAATTACCCTGTTTAACTTTAATTGTGGTAAATACAACACTAAAGATACTAATCACCAAAAATTATTTTTATTTATTGGAAAAAGTATTTCATAAATATTACAAAAATTTATTTTTATTTTTTAAAATTAAATTCATAGAATTTACTAAATTTGTTTTAACGCTATTCCTGATCATGGTCGGAGAAAACAGGTTTTTGATGTAAAACGTTGAAAAGATCACAATATTTTTACATCAAATTTCAATGTGAATGTGATTACAATGACCTAAAATTTATTAAATTATAAAACCATACATTAATTAAAATTTAAAATCCATTAAAATGACAACATAAAAATTCAAATAAATTAGATTAAAAAGAAATTTTGAATAAACATATAGTATTTTTAACTATTGATTTAAATTATAAATTTATTATAAAAATACAAAAAATTAACCCAAAAGAAAATTTAATATCCCAATTTCAAATAAGCTGTTTAATTTGTCAAATGTAATTTATAAAATTTAAAAACAATAGATTTAATATGGTTTCACTATCCAAATTTGTAATTTTTCCTTCTTTAAAAAATACTCTTCTTATACATAAAATTGAATATGTTCTTATATATTGTCTAGAAACCATATTAGATAAATTTTAAACATCAAATTTAAATAATATTTCATTAATATAATCCAAAAATAGTGATTTGGTTATTTTATAAACACAATCATTCATACTTAAATATTTATTTCATAAGAAAAAATATTTTATATTCAATTAGCATGTGTTTTCATTTCTAATTATTTTTCTAACCAATGAATCATAATTATATAAACATGTGTAAACCATTTCCCATAATTTAGTTAGGAATATCCATTATTTCCATTCTAACAAACCTGTTATAATGGTAATTTTTAGATAAAAATATTTAATGGTTCTTTTAAGCTCTATTTAGCATATCAAGTACGCTATTAAACATAATTTTAATTTATTATTACATGGGATGTCAGATTATCCACCAATTTTGAAAATTGTATCCTCAAATTTTGAATTTGGGATTGATAAATAATCTATGACTTATTTGGATACCATTATTACAATCACACTTTAGAAAAATGGTTTATAAAACAACAACATCAAAAGAAAGAAATATAAGTATGAGGGTTCTCTGAGATAACATGTAATTGGGTTACATGTATAAAAAATGGATATAGATGAAAAACTAACTATCATGTTATGATGGATAGTGATAGAAATCATTGTTAGGATAATTTTAATAATCATAAAACATTAATTTTTATGGGGTAAATGTTCATTAATTTCATAGAAAAAAAAAATTAAATTGATAACATGTTTTTAAGAACATTTTCATGGAGTTATGGAATTAATTTACTTCCATGACTAATATCATAAAGAAATATACATTCTTGAGATGTATTGTTTTATCGTTTAGTTAATTTCTACAAAAATCTCATATTTTTCTCCAAACAATGAGTTTTCATTGTGATTTTTTCATTATTGAAGAACTAGAATAATCTTCTAGATAATCACATAATCCAAAAAAGACTAACTATATATTTATCATGTATCTAGACATTATCCAAAACAAAAATAGTTAGTATTAGATATATAATTCTCTTAAAATTATAATACTTATATAATGAAAAACTACTTCATTTTATAAAATTCCCAAGTACTACCGAATATTCAACATAGAACAGCCAAACAATTATTGTCCTCATAATTCCTCAAAATAATAAAAACTAATATTGAAACCAAAATTTCATAAGAACATAATCACATATTCTTCAGAGATAAATTTTCACATTTATCTCCAATTAATATCAACCACTCTTAAAGTCTAACACCAAAAAGTAATTAACCGAATGACATATTCTTCATGAGAGGTTAATAATTTCCATAAAAAACCCAATTCCCCATAAATATATAATTAAAATCATAAAATATTCCAATGTATAATTCATCCATTACTTCTCAATTAAAATTACATAGTAAAATATTTACTTTAATCATATAATGTTCCCAAAATAGTGAACGACTTTTAAAATAACATTTATCACTTCTTTCCAAAATTATTTTCCAATACCAAGAATATCCATTTGATAAAACATGATATTAAAAGTTAACTTATTCTAATTTCATCAACATCATTTAAAAAAATGAAAAATCCCCACTAACAATGGAGTTCACATTGTCTAGTGGAAGGCGATACGCCCTTATCACCATTTGATTATGGGTTTTATTCTAGTGGACATACTTGACAAGATGGGTTATCACCCATACTACTTGTTTTCAATTTTCTATAACTATATAATTTAAATAAAATTATAAAACTGAGAAAAATCGCCCAAAATATCAATTATATTTTTTAAAGTCAAAGGATTTATTCTACCTATCGTTTTTATCCCAACTTATAAATTCTTTAACATCATAATTCATGAAGTCTTATATATACTGATACTTTTTTATTTAACCACCATATAATTTAATAAAATTATTACAAAATAATTAATATATTACCATGATCATGGGGCCGACATGGTTTCATTCTTGTTTTTTTCATGTGGATTAATGGTCCATGCATTGAAATAATAATTTATATATTCCTCAAAATTACTTGCTTCATTTATCCAAATACATCTTGTAGAACTTGGGTCGTATGGGTGTTCACAAATTGTTTTTCAAAATATTGATGTATGGCATATAATTTAAATAAATTTATTAAAATAGTATTGTTATAAACCATTCAGGTCAAGTTTGATTTGATTCCTTCATCCAATGTTACTTTTAAAAAACCATAAGTATGTACTGAAAGACTATATTTTAAAGGTCCAATTTTTTATATGCCTTTTCAAAATCATAATATTCTTCAAAATCTTATGTTAACATAAAATATTTGAAACTTCCATGGTAATATTTAACCTTTTGAAATTTTTAGAATACTGGGAAAATATGATTTGGTTAATAAAAACCCATTATCCATGTTGGTATCGAGAATAAATGTAGTGCTTGATATATCATGTAACTATTTTAAAGAGATTTGTACGATAGAGAATGTTTCAGAATCAACCATACGCGACTTTTCAATAAATATTTCACGCTATACATTAGGGAGAGATTGTAATTCTATTTAAGATCTTCCTCCTTCCATTTGTAAGATACTTTCCTCAATCCGACAATGTTATTGAACAAGTATTTAACTAAAATAATTGAGATAGAAACATACCATATGATTAACAAAAACTAAAAATACTAAATTTTATCCAATCCAAAACTTTTATACCAAATATAAGTCCCTAAACTTTAACATTAACTAATATTGAGTTATGTAAATAATTTAAATTGGAGATATTTTCGGGTTTATAGTTTTTCAGTTTTAGGGAAAACCTATAACATAAAAACTCAAATATTACAAAGTAGGCATGTCTACTAACAAACCATTTTTCACAATATAAAAGCCTTTATAATTAGAAATGATTTATTTTTATTGTTAATAATTTTCATAACATTCATATTGACATATTCCTTTCACTTACCCATCCTTTAACCATGTGGAAAACATTTCAAAAATTTTGGATGAGCACAAAAATACCAGTAAGGGATACAAAATAATGAAAGAAGCCAATTAACCTTGAATATTTTAAACCCTTGAAAACATTTTCACAATAACATACTTTTCAAACATAAAACATTAACTCTATAACATAAATCATGAAATCAGAAGACATAAAAAGACAACTTATAACCCATAAATCAAAAAGGTCTGTTATTTAATACATATCATTCTTACATTTTATCCTAATCGGCTACCAATAGAGTGACCTTATTAGTTATGTGTAGAATACCCACCACAATATATTCCCTCGATCACTTAAGAGAAACCTAAAAAAGTTAACATTATCTCATTAACCAATTCATTGGAGAGATATCGCAGTATCTATCACCCACAATTTATTATCGAACTACACATATACCTAAACTATTCCCACAAACGAAAAAAATAACAACACAAAAATCTGGAATAAACAAATAATAACATTACTACTTTGAAATCACATTTCATTCTTACAAAGCCACACACTCATAGAGGACTCACAATAATTTAAATTAATAGTGTTAACTTTTAAAGGCATTAAAATATTAAATCCCCAGAAAAATGAGAATACATGTTCATGATGTATATTTTAAATAAATAATTCAATGTTACTGAAATAATCCTTCCATTTTTAAAACAAAATTAAAATATTTTAAAAATAAGAATAGTGAATCACTGTGCCACAACCACTTTGAAACAATTGAAATGAATTATATATTAAAATTTTCATTCCCATATCAATAAATCTGTAAAAAAATTATAACATGAATTTTTTTTATAAGGATTTAAAAGAGTAAATATTTATAATATTTAAAATTATGTTTTAGTTAAAGGATCCCTTATGAGGATCCCTTTATGAAAACATTATAGAAACGTTAAAAAGTTATCAATTAAAAGAAAACAATTTCCCTACAAATATATTCATAAAAATAATTTTCAAAACCAAAATACCCGAAAATATAATATGATATGGATCATTCATTTAAAAATATTACGACTTGTACCGGAAAAAAATAACAAAAAATGGTCATACTGGTGGAACATTCATTATCATTATTAAAAAAATTTCCCTTTTTCATCTATCAAAATGATTCATATATAAATATTACTTTTGAAAAACATTGAATTAAATTACAATTTAAAGTGTTTGATTACAAATTGTATGAAATAAGGTGGTGTATGTTACAAAAACATACCTTAATGAATGGAGAATGAGACAAAGTCCCTTAATTTGAGTCTGATTCATTACGTATGTTCTTTATCTTCTTATAAAATAATCATAGTTAAAATTATAATTTTTGGATAAAATATTTCAGGTTTATTATTCAATTTATACAATTTATTTACATGTTATAACTATTACGTAATTTTTTTAGTTGATGTTGGACATTTTTTCAAAATTTCGCCCCAAAGTTCAATAATAAACTTTTTATGCTACCAATAGTCCATGGGTTCATTAGTCCATCATCTCCAGAATAATATTCGTGACATAATAATCACTTTTAAATTTCAAATTATGATTTTAAATACATTCATTAAATATGGATATGAATAATTATACAACATTACAATCCTGGAGACGGTAAGTCATACGTACGCATGAGTAACGTTTTCATACATCATTGATCAATATTGAAATAAAGTAATTTTTATTTTTTTTATAACAGATTAATAATAATAAATTTAACATAATATTAAGAAATTTAATATACTTACATAAATCATATAAGTGGTTTTGTGAATAAAAATGAATCACCTCACTTTGTTGAGGTGATAATTCCCACAAACACACGAACGATTTGATCATTTTTATGTTAATGAAAATTAAGAAAATAATTGATATATTATTCACATAAAATTATTAATATTAAATTATTATCATATATAAACATTTATTACATAATTATAAACAATATTCAGAGATTGTAATGAAAAATAAACTATATTGGTTCTTGAGGTGATAGTTCGCAGTACACATGAATGAAAATTTGATTTACCATTTTATTAAATCAGAGACAAATTTAGGTGATGATATTAAAAATATAACCTAAATGCATATTTAGTATAATGGAGTTATTATTTCATAATGGTTAGATAATATTATAGGTTAGTGGAAGAAGAAATAAAATCTAAACACTTGAATAAAAGTGAAATCTTTCCTTTGGATGATCATCGTTCCTTAACACCTTAACATCTCAATGGAGGGTTTTATTCTAAAAAAGACCTTTAAGATGTGTTGAGGTACTTCAGGAAGTGGTTTTAGAATATTGTTTCTGTCTAAAATGGGTTTTTAAATGTATTTATTGGAGATGAATGGGTTCCCTTCGATATGATAAGGGAGGGGCACTCTTAGAATTATAAAAATTAATAAATTAATATAAACTCATTATCTATTCCAAACATGTGAAAGTGGATTTAGTTAGAATATATAATTAGGATATGTCAAAATTCATTCATCTAATAAATATTGGTCATGTTTTGAATGTTTTTAAATCCTTATGATAATGTTTCCATCCACTTTATCTATTATCGTTTTACTACGTAATTTACACTTTGAGGGGTAAAATAATTATCAAATAATCACGATTTGAAAATTAATGGGTCAGTATTGAAATTTTAATTATTATCTATTAATTTTGGACTAATATTATATTTTTTTGAAATTTTATGTCATTTAATTAAATTTTTTATATTTTAAGACATAAATTATGTCAAATTGGACACTATTCAAGACATGGATTTTTAAAAAATCATTAAAACTTGATTAATTTGATAAAAATAAATTAAATCAAAATATATCAAGACAAAGGAACCTAAATGGTTTTATATGGATTAAAATATTTCAAATTTAATTTATTTTAATATTATTAATATCATTTATTATATTCATTATTAAATAAATCTATTACCGCATCCTCACATTGTTATAATTAAATTTAAATATTTACTGATTAAAAATTATAAATAGATAATCATTTTGTAAATAATATTTCTATATTTTAGTGGACTATTTATTTATGAATATATCCCTTATAGTTCCCCAAATTTAGAGTTTGGTATTAACAATATGCGTGTTTATTCCATCTTTGTTTTTCCATTAAATAAAATGTTATTTATGCCATAATCACTCCTAAGGGGATTCCAAAGGCCAATAATTCATCCCATTTGTTGTATTGGTCTTAAATAACTCTTACAGTAATATTATGGCATGTGTTATGGTAGGTTAATGTTAATATAATTTTTTTTACATCTAATTACCCTATTTTCATATAACCATGGGAAAGAAAATATTAATGATATTTTTCATCAAACATTATTTTGATCCTACTAGACCACATTTTTCATACTCATTACAAATATGTATTTCTATTTTTTGTAAATTTTAATTCACATATGTGGCTAAATTTGGATTAACACTAGTCTCAATGACAGATAGAGATAACATGCTTTTTAAGTAAAAAATTTAAATGTTCACAATGCTTTCATATCCAATTTCAATAAGAAATTAATTTGGATGAACTAAATTAGATTAATTGGTAAAAAAATATTATAATTTTAAATTAAAAAAAATTAATGTATAACCTAAATATATAAATAAACAAGATGAAAAATAAATTTTGGATAAAAATGCAGTCTGTTCCATTGATCAATAAAATATAAAATTTATCAGAAAAAATTAAAAAAACACACAAAGTAAATTTTTAAATACCACTTCCTAATTAGATATTTATTTCGTAAAATATAGTATATAAAAGTGTAAAAAACATGATTTAAAATGTGTTTTCCATTCAAAGGTGATAAAATTTCTTTTTTTTAATAATACTATTTTTATCCTTAAAATTGAATTTATTCTTATATCTTATCTATAAAACATATAAAAATTTTTAAACATAAAATTGAATTTATATTACATTAATATAATATAAAGAGAGTGATTTTATTATTTTACAAAAAACAATTATTTAATGTTATTTTTTCACAAAAACACGTACATTATATTCTATTTGTTTGTATTTTCATTTCTTATTAATTTATAACCAATTAATAATCATTGTATAAACAAGTGTAAACACTATTTTAAAAATATCATTTATAGTATTAATTACTTCAATTATAATGTCTTCTTTGTAATGGAAAAATTTTTGTAATAAAATTTGGTTGTTCATTTATGCTCAATGTGGAATATCATGTACACTAATGTTTCTTCAACAAAACTCAAGAAATTACATTTTTGTTTACTAAAAAAATTTACATGTGAAGTTATGAATTATATTTATTCAAGGAAGATGTTATGGATAATTTCTTTTTTAATTCCTCAAACGATGTAGTTTCCCATTTTTCTTTGGGTAGGATTATATGGATGATATTGGAGTTACTGGACATACAATGTTTGGGTCCGAAAGTGTAAAATTAGTGGTAAGATGATTTTGGATACCCGTTTATCGACATTATTAATATTATTTTAACAATGATGGATGCACTCTTTTGAGTGTGATCCACATTAATGCTTATAACTAGATTACATTTTAGGTTCATACCAATTCAACTGTTAGTTCACAATGGTATTAGTAATATATTGTATTATTTTTAGAGGTTTCCTTGTGAATAATCATACTGAGTATATTTATTTTCATTAAAAATGTGTATATAATCCTGTCATTAGTTTTTTATGGGTAAAAAGAGTCCAAGATATACATTATAAGTGTTGGGATTGGAATTATTATTATGATTCTATCATATGAATGTATTTACTTTTATAGATTGATACTTCAATTTTAATCATATAAAATTAAATAAAGCATGAGTTATTTTTCATTTTAGGATTTATTATGTTTTGAAGTAATTTTATTGTCGATATCTTATCTATTAATTAGATGTTTTTTTGTTTAGGGTAATGAATCCCATATTTATTGAAATATTTTTACCCTATGTGTTCGTCCCCATCCTCGAGATTACAAGAAGTGGGAATTAAGGTTTAGTATGTAATAGTTAATTTTTTGTCCTTTGAGTGGAAAATTTTGTGGGTGGGGTCATGTAATTGTTTTATCAAAGGTTTATATTGAGATGTAGGATGCAGTTTGGTCCATGTAACCACAATAACTACATGGGATGTTATGAAAACAACTTCATTTGATTGGGGTTTGTGATAGGGGACATGAAAGACCAAAATGGACATGGGATTTAAGGTCACCTTATAATATTATTTATGGAATCTAGGATAACTAAACATCCAATTAATATGGTAATTATAGTGAGGTAGTGATCTAAGAAAAGTATATTTATCACGATTTGTTGTTCTCATGATTGAAACATGTGGTTTTTGGAAGATAGGAAATATACTTCATTAAATTAGGTTTTTGTATTTTATTTACTATTACCCTGATGTTGATTCTAATAAGGTGATATTATTTGCTGAATTATTCCCAAAATTTAAAATTAATGTGTAATGTGTTAATTAACTCTATAGTGATGCTTGTTAGATACACTGTTGAAAATTAAATTAATTTCGTAAATTTAGGTTATAACATAATTCGTCAGGAATTGAACATTGTTTATAGTATAAAAATATATAACATGCTATAATGTATTCTTAATGGTTGAAATTTTTTTGATTCGTCCTTATATTATTTGTTTGGATATTTTTTTTATTTTAAAAACCTATTTAATGGATATTACCCTATGTAGATTTCATATTTATGTGCTAAAATAATGTAATTGAAAGACATTCTTAAATGTATTTTAGTTTCCATGAAAGTTAATATTCCATGAATTTCTTACTTTTCTAAATTTATCATGAGAATTGGTTATAGGATAATTATAAATCACTCTTTTGGACATTTAAATAATGAAATATTATAATATTAGCCAATGTTATTATTGATAATTAAAAAACAGATCATTAGAATTTAATTCATGATATTTAAATATTCCAAATATTATAATTCATTTTCATTTATTTATTTACATAATGTAAAAAATTTCGTGGAAATTATAGAAACACTAGGGATTTTGGAATAATTAGTTTCTAAATTAAAGGATATTTGTAATAAATATTATTTATAACCAATTTTTGATTTTCGCATTCCTTTCGTAGTGTGTGGAAAAACAATTTATATATATTCCCTTGTGGATTATGGTGATTAAACATAGGAAGTAACCTTAAGAAGAGTGCACCCAAAATAGTCTGTCAATTTTAAATGACGGTAAAAATAGTGTATTTTAAGAATAAATTGATATGAAAATGATTGAATTGAAGTGTCAAATTCACAGGATTAAAAACTCTTATATTAAATAGATGACTAGGTTAGGTTCAGTTTCCAAATTTTAATGATATCGTTGTTTAATTCAATTCAATCCTCTTCTCCTGAGATGATTAATGTTAGTTTTCACAATCATTTTCTCTCAATTCCATAGTGAAAGTATGATGGTAAGAGAAAACAGTACCAAGAACTCAGATTGGTCAACTATCCTTCCATGTGAAAAAGAGTTTAATTGAATATCATTAATTGAAATGGAAAATACTCAATCATGTCTTATTTATCCTATAAAATCAACAGAATTCTCTACACCTTTTACATGTACTAATGATCATTGACTAATTCACCAATAATCTATATTATATTCCATCGTATATGAACCAAAAATCATTGGAGAGAGATAATGAATATTTAACCAATGAAAAAATAAATAATGGAATTAAAATTCATTAACGATCTCACTTGATTAAAATTCCACTATAAAAAATTGAAAACAACTTTGAAGAATAATGAAATTTCATTCATTTATGTCCAATAACTCATGCATTAAAAAATAGAAAACCAACCCTTCTATAATCACTCAAAAGTTTCACCCCACAATGGTAAGGGTAATCGAGATGAGTAGAGAAGAAAAAGGAATTAAAAATATATGGAAAAAAATAAATAAAAGAGAGAAATCTGAAAAGTTCTTCTCCATTGTGTCCATGATGGAATGAGATGGAATGAGATCCTTTTAGAGGGAGGATCCCCCTTCCATTTATATCCAAAATCTTTCCCCTAATAGTTGACACATTTTTCCCAATTAAATGAACTATTCACATGTTTAAACCTTCTTGAATGTTTTCCATATTTATCTTTGTTTTGTCTCCTCAAACATCGGTATATTTGGAAAAGTATTCAATGTGTTATGCCTATATTACTATAATAATTTATTCTATCCAGTCAGAATCTCCAAATTGAAAACTTAAAGAGTATAATGCTTTAATGGCCACTAAAATGGTCAATGCATGCGCCCTAAACTTAATGAATGATTTTTAAAAATGTATTCTACCTCATCCCACTAAATTTCATAGTAATTGGCCCCACCATGAATGCGTTATGGACCCCGCTCAAAAATCAACAGATCTATAAACAGTTTTTATTGTCCAACTTATGATATTTTTTTTCATGTCTATACAAAATGGGACTTTTTTACTATTAAGCTCAAAAATATCACCAATATCATAAAATACTGTAATTTATCCTAAATTAACACATTGGTTATATTATAAAAAATGGAATTCGATGTAAATTTAATGAAAATGTTTTCTCAATCAATTCCCAAACACTTATCACTTAGTCTTTGAGAGAAGTAATAATCAAAATCAAATCAAATCAAATCATAAACACATACTCATGAGATCTACACAATCAATATAAAGAAAAAAAAGATATCATTTCCCATCCAAAATAATTTTTCAGATCTCAATTTTATATTATTTATAATATATCTACTTTATTTCTTATCCCATATACACAAAACACATACCTTGAATTATTTTTCTCTCATATCATAATTGTAAATGTTCGACAAGGCTTTTACTATCCAACCTCACACTAGAGTCACCATAGGAAGGATTAATTCCAACGTCTCTACTTGATGTGAGTCAACGAAATGGGTTTCTTGTGAAGAATTTTTATGGTTTTTCTATAGATTCTAGATGGTAGGATATAGTAGTTTAAAAAAATATGTGGCCGAAAAATAAGGGTTTGGCTCTTTTTGATGAAAAATTGAAGGATTCTAACATTCACTCAAGTATGGACTCTTTCTATTCCCATTTATAGAAAATCAGATCCATAATAATTATAATTCAAGGAATGATCATTCCATTTAGCATTTTACCAGTGGACATTTGTTCTCAACCATTTTTTTCATGAAAGATCCAGATAAGAAAAGATTTTTTTACATTGAATGCTTCTGAAAAAGAACAACTTAAAACAAAATGAAATATTCAGTAGAAAAACAAGTCTTAAATATTTAATTTTCCACCCAATGTATCACCAAATGAGGTAGTATACAACAATACATCTTCCCCCAAACTATAGATCAACTAGATTACAAAATTTCACTTCAAGAGCGGGTAGGATATGGAAAATTATCATGTAATGCAGCTAACCTAACAGGTTGTTCATGGCTTATAAAGGTTACAAGGATTAATTTATATGGTAGTACATAATAAAAAGTAATATTTATAAATAGGTACTAAAACAAACTAAATTCCTCAATAATTTAAAACTCACGTTCCTAAAACTCTCTCATTTTGATAGGAATAAATCAATTTCTAGTAAAGGGAAGCATCATCTGCTTCTCTAAAGATATTAGGTGAATATAAATAATATGAAAAAATTTTATGGAATCCTAACAATAATGTGATTTCAACAATAATGACAGTGAGATGTAGCATTGGATTTAAACATTAGTGTACTTTTCATAAAATTATAAAATACTTTAACTTGAAGAAAAATCTTTTCAACATTCATTTAAGCTTATCTTCATGAAATAGATTTCTTTTATCATTCACATGAGTTTCAAAAATTGAAATGATAATAATTCTAGTTCAAAAGTCCAATAGAAAAAAAAAATAAAAAACAATCACACAAAAATTTGATAAACACATTACAACTATATGTTTGAAAAACATAAAAACCAACTAAAAATAAAAATCATAAACTACAAAGGATCCCCTCACCAACACATAAATGATGCAGGGTTCTCAATTCATTCCAATATATTTCAAATGTAAGAAGATTATTTATTTATTCACAGTAAACTAATAAGATTAAAGGAGAGGTACAACCTGACTTATTCAAAGTACAACATTGAGTAATGATCCTAAGATTTAAACTCTGAAACCTACAAACAAAAAACAAAATAAAACATAAGATATGTATTAAATGAAACAAAGTATAAATATGATGAGAATAGAAGGATATATCTTTTTTTTATCCCCAAAGTGGGCCTAGGGTTTCGAGTTCCTCCGGATGGGAAGTTCTAATCGGTTATCCGCAATCTGATGGTGGGTTTAGTTTTCTTCTCATGAACCAAAAAACAATATTATTTTCAGTATGCACGTCTTCCTTTTTATTGAGGACTCAATGTATATAGCACAAAAATTCTAACCCAATGAGAATTACATAATACTTTAATGGTGGGGGTATGATAATGAATGATCCCTCTTCCTTGTTTACCACATTCCCATTTTCCTCTATATTCTCTAGTGATTTCTCAAGGTATGCTCCATTAATGGAATCATCATAGATAATTTTAGAGTGTAATTTTATTTAAAAAAAACTAATAAATTAAAAATCAATATCAAATTATTCATGTTAAATCTAAGAATATTTTGTCTCATTTCCCTCTAGAAAATCCACTTTTATCTTCTAATTTACTCCCTCCAATAACTATTCTTCATGTTCAGGGAGCTTCAGATGTTCCACATTCAATCAATCTTCTTTTTTATAATCACCCTCTAGGGCAACACATGAGTCTGCAGAATTTAAAAATTTCATGTTAGGGGAGGTGATACATAATTCATTTTTAATAAAAGTATAAGACAATTAGTTTAAGATAAAATCCCATCCCTGAGTTTATTTGACTTCAATATCTTCTTCATTTGAAATAACCAATTGGAGTTGATTAGTAGAAGATAGAGACTTATAGTCAGGCCCCCTCTCATCTCTTCAAATTCCACCACATTAGTGGTTTCTCCTGTTATTGGTTTCAGGTATTATTATTTTGTGATTACATGTGGTTCTTTACACTTGTTCCATAACTCATTAAAATCTTGTCACTCCACACCATGTATCTCATGCTCCAATTTCTCTTGGGTATAAAGAACATATTCTTTTAGCCATCAAATTTGACCCTTTAGTCTTTCTATAGCCTCATTGAGTTCCATCAAATGATGTTTTCTAGACTCTAAAAAATCCTTTTCTTGTTTTTGATACACGAGTGAGTATTCAATCCATGAAGAGTAATAATATCATGGATACATCATTGAGAAAAAAATTAATTTTTTTAGAAAAAAAAAGAATAGAGTAAAAAATTAATAATTATATTGTGGTACTGCCACCCCAGAAACGACACCATGTTTGATGTATGCTTGTCGTAGGGAGTTGTAATTTTTTTTATATATTCCATAGTATTTTTATAGCGATTAACCCAAGGATGTATCTTGAAGAAGAGTGCACATGAAATTGTTTATCACTTTTAAATGACGGTAAAAATGGTTTTTTTATAATAAATTATTAAGAAAATGATTGAATGAAAATTTTAAATTCAAAGAATTAAAAACTATGATATTAAAAGGGTGATTAGGATAGTGTCAGTTTCCCAATTGTAATTAAATAAATTGTCAATTAAAATAAAACCACTTCTTATGAGTTGATTAATGTGAGTTTTCACAATTGTTTCCTCTTACTTGGTGAAATTATGATAGTGTGGAAAAACCATTCCATGATCTCAGTTTGGTCAACTCTCTTTCCAAGTGAAAAATATTTTTATTGAATGTTATCATTTGACTAGGTTAATACCGAATTGAGTCTTGTTTATCCAAAACTGTTAAGAACATTCACAACCCCTTTTACACGTACTGACAATCATCAAGTACATCACCAATAATCCTTGTACTATTCCATCGTATATAAAATAGAAATCAATGTAGGGTGATATTGATTATTTAACCAAGGAAAAAATTTATAATGGAATTAAAATTCAAGAATGGTCTCATTTGATAATAAAATCTGAAATATGAAATATAAAACAACTTTGAATAAGAATGAAATTTCCTTCATTTATGTCGAAAAACTCAGGCATTAAAAAATAGAAAACCAACCCTTCCACAATCAATCATAATGTTTACCCCCACATGGTAAGGATAATCGAGATAAATCAAAAATAAGAAGGAATTAAAAATATATGGAGAAGAAAAAGAAATTATACTGAGAAAGACTAAAAATTCTCCTCCTAGGAGTCCTTACAGGAATAGTATGGAATGAGATTCTTTGAGAGGGAGGAGCTCCACTCATTTTATGTCCAGAATCTGTCCCCCGAAAGTTGTTGTGTTTTAGCCCCATTAAATGACCTCTTAACACATTGAAACATACTTTAATGTTGTTCATAAATATCTTGGTCACCACTTATAAAATTTATATCCTATTTGGAAAAGTATTCCGAGAGTTAATCCCATTTTACAGTGAAAATTTATTCTGTCTACTAAAATTGTTCAAATTGTTATCCTCCTATTTAGAATGAATTAATGGAAACTAAAATAGCCAATTCACACACCCTATCTTTCATAAAGGATTCTCCAAAACATCTTGTGCATCCACCCACCGAATATAATAGCAGTTTGACCCACCATGAACGACTTATAGGCCCCACACCAAAAATAAACTTATCATTAAACAGTTTTCAATGTCCAACTTGTGATCTTCTTTTGAGATTCTATATGGTCATTTCATGTTTTGGTCAATAGGAACGAAATGAAGCTCTAGATATTCAGAATATTGAAAAGAAGGAATTATTTAATTTCGATAATATAGAAACTTCAATGTCCAAAATACATAAATAATTTAAACAGTTTAAAATATGAAATTGGTCATTTTTACTATAAAGCTTCAAATATCTTTAATATCATAAAATTCAACAATTTGTATTAACTTAACACTTTGGGGGGATTTAAAATAGTGATATTAAATGTAAATATATTGAAAATAATTTTCTAATGAATTCCCCAACACATATCACATGGAATCCTGGACAAATATACATCAAAATCAAATCAAACCAAATCCAAAAGAAATGCCCATGAGATCTACCAAATCCATACCCAGAAATAGAAATATATCATGCCCCATAAAAAATAATTATTTCATTTTCTCCACTTTAGACTGTTTAATATATTTCTACTTCATTTCGTATCCTATGCACACAAAACACATACCTCACATGATTTTTCTCTCATCTCAGAACTGTAAATGTTCAACAAGGATTTTCTCATCCAAACTCCCACATGAGTAACAATAAGCCTGATAAATTCCAACATCTCTACTTGATTTGAGTCAAGGGCATGTGTTTCTCATAAGGATTTTTTTTGGTTGGTTTTTGGCTTCTGTTTCATAGGATTTATATGTTAAAAAATTATGCGGTCGAAAAAAGAGAGCATGGATATTTTTGAAGAAAAATTAAAAGATTTTAATTTTCACTCAAGTATAGACTCTTTCTCTTTTCCTTTGTAGAAAATTGACCCCGTAGTCATATAAACTCAGGTAATGTTGATGCCATTTATCAATTTACCTACAAAAAATTCTTCTCATAAATGGTTTTACTTGAAATATCCAAATAAGAACAAATTTCTTTTTACATTAGAAGCTGTAGAAAAAGAATTGATTTTAAAAAAATGAAATCTTTATTTGAAACATCATCTATTAAACGTTTAATTTTTTCACCCAAAGTATCACCAAATGAGAGAGTAAACCAAAAGGCATCTCCCCCTACACTTATGTTCCACTAGATCACGCAATTTCACATCAAACGTATGTTTTATCGAGAAAATTGATGTGTAATGCAGCTAACCTAATAGGATTTCATGGCTTCTAAAGTCTACAAGGATTAATGTATATGGTAAACCATAATAAAAAAGGATTATTTTGAAAATTGGGCTTAAAACAAATAAATACCTTAATCTTTTAATACAAAAGTACCCCATACCCTATAGTTTTTTATATGAATTAATCAATTTATAGTTAAAACAATAATGTTTTGTTTTTCTCATGAAATGATGTGAATGTAAAGATTTTGAAAAATAGTAAATATTCCTCATAAGATAGTTATTTCAAAAATAATGTGAGAGGTATAAATGGATTTAAAAATAATAGTAAGTTTCATTAAATTCAAAAAAAAAATTGAACTTGAAACAAAGTAATTTAAGAATTAATTTATTCCTTATTTCATTAAATAAATTACTTCACTCATTGAAAAGTTTTTCAAAAAATGAAATGATAATCATTTCAGTTCAAAAGTTTCAAAAACACAAAAAAAATAAATAAACACACAAATATTCAAAAAACACATTACCAATTTTTTTTTAAAAAAACATTAAAACCAACTAAAAATAAAAATCCTAAACAAAAAACGTTCCCCTCCCACACACTAAAAATATGAAGTTTCCTCAATTAATTCTAATAAATTTAACATGTATGCATAATTTTTATTTATTCACAAAAAACAAGTATTTATAAAGGATAGGTAAAAAATGACTTATTCTCAGTGAAACATTGAGTTAAGCTCTTAAGTGTTACACTCTGAAAACCTATAAAAAAAGATCAAACGAAAATATAAGATATTTATTAAATATATATATATATATATATATATATATGTTGAGAATAGAGGGATTGATCTGGGTTTAATCACCCAAGTGGTCCTCGGGTTGTGACTGCCACCAGATGGGCAGTTCTAATCAGTTATCCCTAATCTGATGGTGGGTTTTGTTTCTTTATTGTTAACTAATAAAAATTAATCAAACCCATGAGAGTATATTCCATTTGTGGAGGACTCCAAGTATATAGTACAAAAACTCCACCCCCAGGGTTGTTACATAATACTTGAAATGTGGGTGTAGGATAATGAAGGAGTCATCTTCCTTGTTTTCCAATTTCCCTACCTTTTCTTTATTATCCAGAGATTTTATCAAGGTATGATGCATTAATGTAATTATAAAATGGAATTTTATAGTGTAATTATATTTGAGAAAAACCAAACAATAATGAATAAAAATAAAGTTATTCCCTTTGAATGAAAGCAGTTTTGTCTTATTTTCCTCCAGTAAATCCACTTTTATATAGTTCAGTACTCCCTCTAGTAATTTTTCAGAAGGTTCAGGGAGCATCATATATTTATCTTTAATGTAATATCCATTTTATAATCATCCTCCAATTAAACACATAAATATGATGAATCTAAAAATTTCAATAATGGGAGAGGTGATACAAAATTCATTTTTAATAAAATTAGAAGACAATGAGTCCACGAAAAATTATCTACTTGAGTTTTTTCAACTTCAATGTCTTAATCATTTAAATTAACCTCTTCATGATGAGTTGTAAAAGATAGAGTCATGTAGTCATGCTCCTCTATTTGTTCTTGAAATTCAACAACGTTAGTGGTTTCTCCCTTTAATGGTTCAAGATCTTCTCCTTTTGGGAGTCCTAGTTATTCTCCAAAGTTGTTCAAGATTCATTCAAATATTTTCGATCACTACCATGTAGATCAGGCTTTAATTTATCTTGAGTATATATGTCATATTATGTTATCCTTTCTATTTGACCCTTTATTTTTTCTATGGTCTCTTTGAGTTCATTCACATGATATCCATTATACTATAAAAAAATTCTTGTTTTTGATGCACCTTTGAGTATTAATTCCTTGATGAGTAATAGTAGTTGAGAAACATCATGGAAAAAGACTTTTTTAATTATTATTTTTAAAATAAAAGAGATATAAATTTATAATTATATTGTGGAACTGTGTCCTAGGAAATGATGACAAGTATGACGCACGCCTATCATAGGGCGTGGAAAAAAAATATTTTCCCTAGTGTAATATATTGATTAACCCTATGATGTATCTTAAAGCGAAGTGAACACAATATAGTTTTTCACTTTTAAATGATGTTAAAAATGGCGTGTTTTTAGAATAAATAGATAAGAAAATGAATGAATGGAAATTTTAAATTCAAAGGATTAAAAACAATAATATTAAAAGTGTGATTAGTTCCGGGTCAGGTTCCCAATTTTATGAATATCATTGTTCAATTCAATTCAAACCTCTTCATCTGAGTTTATTAAAGTGTGATTTCTCAAGCCTTTCCTCTCACTTCCTTATTGAAATTATTTTGGTGAGAGAAAACCTTACCAAGATCTCCATTGGGTAAAATATTTTTCCATTTGAAGAAACGTTGTATTTAATATCTTCAATTGACTTGGGTTATACCCGATCTGGTCATGTTTATCCCAAATAATAAAGAACCTTCACTACCCCATTTACACGTACCGATGATCGTCAAGTATTTCACCACTAATACCATTTCTATTCCATTATATATAATAGAGAAATCGGTGGAGGGAGATAATGATTATTTAACTAATGATAAAATCAATAACTGAATTATAAATCAAGACCTATCACATTTGATAATAAAATCCCCTATATTAAATTGAAAATAACTTTGACAAAAATGAAATATCATTCAATTATGTCCAAGAACACAAGAATTACAAAATAGGAAACCAATCCATCCCCAATCACTAAATATATTTACCCCACAATGGTAAGGGTAATCAAGATGAATATAAAAGAATAATGAATTAAAAATATATGAAATGAAAAGAAACAAATTAGAGAACTTCGAAATGTTCTCCTACTTGGGGTCCTTAATGAAATTGGAAGGAATGATATTCATTAAGAAAGGAGAGCTCCCCTCCTTTTATATCCAGAATCTATCTCTAAAAAAATGACGTGTTTTATCCCCATCAACTGTCCTTTTAACACATTTCACCCTTATTGAATGTTGTTCATAATTAACCTGGTTGTTTCTCATAAAAAATTCAGCATATATGGGCTATTATTCTAAGAGATTTACCCATTTTACTCTGACAATTTATTCTATCCAGTCAGACTCTCCAAATTAAAAACCTCTAGATTATAATGCATTGATGGCAATAAAAATTTCAATTCATGCATCCTAGACATTATGCATGATATTCCAAAATGTATTGTGAATCCACCCACCGAATTACATAGAAATTAGGACCACCCTGAACATGTTATGAATCCCACACTAAAAAATTGACAAATCTATAAATAGTTTTTAGGGTCCCACTTGTGAGCTTCTTTTGTGATTCTATAAGGTCGATTCAGATTATGGTCATGAATGATTAAATAAATCCTCGAATTTGTTGTATTTGGAAAATAAAAAATTGTTCAATTTGGATTTGTGTAGAAAAAAGTATGCAAAAAATATAGAAATATTTTAAAATAGTTAAAAAAATAAATGGGCCATTTTTACTTCTTCGCTCAAAATATCACCAATATCATAAAATGAGTTAGTTTATCTGAAATTAAAATGTTAGTGGGATTAAAAACAATGATATTGAATGTAAATTTATTGAAAATATTTTCTCTATCAATTCTCCCACACCTTGCTCTAGGACTCTTGTATAAGTAAACATCAAAATAAAATAAAATCAAATCCAAAACATATACCCATGAGATCTACCAAGTCGATACCAAGAAACAAAAAAATGTCACGCATCATCAAAAAAATTATTTTAAGTTCTTCATTTTAGATTATTTAATATATTTTCACTTTATTTATTTTCTCGTGCACACAAAACACCTACATCACATGAATTCTCTCAAATATCATGATTGTAATTGTTCAACAAGTCTTTTCTCATCCAAACTCACACAGACCAGGCAGCTCAGGCACTTATGTCTCTTAAGTATAAATGACATGTTCTCTTCACATTTTTTTGGCCCTTTAGTTCTTCTATGGTATCCTTGAGTGCCATCACTAGATATTTTTTATACTCTAAAATGGATTTCTCTTATTTTTAATGCACCTGTGAGTATTCATTCAATGTAGAGTAATAGCATCAAGGCTATATCATGGAAGATGTTCTTTTTCAGTTTTGATTTTTTTGAAAATAGTTAAAATTTACTATTATATTGTGGAACTGTCTCCCTAGCAGTGGAACCATGTTTGATGCACTCCTATCATAGGGCATGGAAAAACAATTTTTTATATATTCCATTGTGCAGTCTAGTGATTAGCACTTGAAAGTCTCTCAAAGAGGATTGAACTCAGAATAGTTTTCACTTTTAAATGAGGGTAACAATGGTGAATTTTTAGAATAAGTAGATAAGAAAATGATTGAATGGAATCATTAAATTCCAACGATAAAAAATTATGAAATGAAAAACAAGATTAGGTTATGGTTAGTATCACAATTTTAATTATATCCTTGTTAATTTCAATTCAAAACACTTCTATTGAGTTTATTAAAGTGATTTTTCACAGCCATTTCCTCGCACATACATGGTGAAATTATGATAGTGAAAGAAAACTACAATAAGATCTCAGTTTGGTTAACTCTCATTCCATTTGAAAAAAAGTTTTATTGAATATCCTTTATTGACTTTGGAAATACCTAATCAGGTCTTGTTTATCCCAAACAATCAAGAACATTCACTACCCATTTTACACGTACTGACGATCATCGAGTACATCACCACTAATCCCTGGTATATTCTATCGTATATAAACCTGAAATTAGTGGAGGGGTTAAATGATTAATTATCCAAGGAAAAAATCAATATCAAAATTTAAATTCAATAATGATCACAATTGATAATAAAATCCACTCTATGAAATGAAAAACAACCTTTAAGATGAATGAAATTTCATTCAATTATGTCCAAGAATTCAATCATTACAAAATCGAAAAACAACTCTTCCCCAATCACTCAAAATATTTACCCCACCATGAGAAAGGTAATCATGATGAATGAGGAATAATAAGTCATTGAAAATCTATGGAAAGGAAAATAAATAAAAGGGAGAAAGCTGAAATTTTCTCCTCCATGGTGTCCTTGGAGGAATGGGATGGAATGAGTTTCTTCGAGGGGGAGTTTCTCCCCTCCTTCTATAACAAGAATGTGTCCCCCAAAATCTGACACATTTTAACCCCATTAACTGAACTCTTCAAAAATTTCAATGTTATTTAATGTTGTTCATAATTAATTTTTCTATATCTATACAAAATTTAACAATATTTGGGATTGTTTTCCAAGCATTATTTCTGTTTTACTCTGACACTTTATTTTGTCCAGTTAGAGTCTGAAAATCGAAACCCACCAGATTTTAATTCTTTAGTAGCCACTAAAACAGCCATATCACATGTCCTCTCTTTAATGAGAGATGTTATAAAACACCATGTGCATCCACTAACAGAATATCACAAAAATAAATCCCACCATGAACAAGTTATAGACCCCATAACAAAAATCAATATATCATTAAATAGTATTAAGGGTTCTACAAGTGAGATTCTTTTGAGCATCCATATGTTCAATTCAGATTTTGGTCAACATGGGAGAAATGAAGCACTGAATATTTAGAATCTGGAGAAGAAATAATTTTTCAATTTGGATTAGTGTCAAAAATATTATGTCCAAAATACCGAAATAATGTAATATATTTAAAAATACAAAATGAACCATTTTTACTATTATACTCAAAATATTCCCAATATCATAATATGAGGTAATATATCATAAATTAACACTTTGGTGGGATTTAAAACAATGATATTCAATGTAAATTTATTGAAAATATTTTTCTCTCTCAGGGATCATAAATATTTAAATTATTAACTTCATATTTTAAAAGTGCTAATATTTTTGGTGTTATTATAGTAATACTGACATGTTAATATATGAAAAATTAGTTAATAAAGGAATGTATAAAATTTTACAAATTATGAGGTAGTAAAAAATATATCTAATGTGAATATTGAAATTTTAAAAATTTTTGTATATTTTATTTAGAATATGAAATCATGTTATGTACTGATCATGTTGTTTATAAATATTTATGAATAATAATGATACCCCAGTTTAAATGTATACAAATGATTTCATGTGTAATTAAATTATTTATTATTTCTTATTACTAACATGATTACCATGACACATTCTTATATAATATGTTCTGTTATTTTTTTATATAAGAGAAAGTATTACTATTAGATTTCTATAAAAACATTGAATATATAATGAAGTATTTGGATTTAGAATAAGATCCATGTCTTTAAAAATTTTCATATTATATTAGAATTGTGTTTCCATGGTAACAATATGAAACAACATTGTCTTGTTTAATCATGTTAATCAGGATGCATAATATGAAACATATAAAAAAATTCTTTAACTTGGAAAAAATTTAGATTTTCATTAATGAATGTCATGTTATTTCTATTGAAATGATATTAGGATATTCAATGTTTTTTCTTATTTAATTATTTATTGGGTAATTGAAGTGTAGATATTCCTTTCTAAAAACATGTTTTTTGTTATAATATGGTGTTCGATAGGTTCATTAAGAGGAATTGTTTCGTTAAAAAAACTTATCCCAATATCCCTATTATATTTCATAACATAAAGACTATGTGAAATTTGATGTGATGTATCTTTATTTTGATAACATGTATAATTTAATTCATTATGTGTTATGTTGATGGAATTCCCCACATAACATAAATATATTAATAACATAATCTAGATAATAAAAGAAATGGGTTGTTTGGAAGAAATTGAAATTAATTAATGTGGGCCTTATTTTTGAACCTAAATTATTATAAAGTGGTGGAAGTGTTTGACTACATGTTTCAACTATATTTATGGGTTATATATTGTTAATTATTTATAACTTAAATCATATTAGAAAAGGTAAACTCTTTCTCAAATCAATTCATTTTATTTTATGAATCCTTTAAAAATCATGGGGGTGATTCAAGGCCATGAAATGAATAAAATATAATGGTGTGGTTGATGGGTTATATTAATTTTTATTCTTGTGGTATATCATTATTTGGTGATAATAATTTTTTTTGGTTGAGAAATGTTATGTGATGCTTTTGTATATAGTGGAATACAAATATGGAAACTTGAATTTTAGATGTTTAATCCTTTATTATTTTATCATCATTGTGATCATTATAAATAAATTATTATTAAAAAACATGGAATCATTAAAAGATAGATACTTTGGATTTTTTCAACCTCATTTTTTTGATGTATGACATATAATAAATTTAGTTCAATAAATTTCATGTAATTTCACTATAATAATGTTAAAAAATAAGAAGTTATAGTTATATTAATTTAATGTGATGAATTCAATATAAAAATTTAAAACTATTCATTTTTTTACATTATTTTGTGAATCATGTTTAATATGAAATGTAAAAATTAATACATTTAATATGTTATGTTTTTTATAGGAGTCAATTTCATTTTATATGATCCTTTTTTGAATTATAAATAAAAATATTGTATGTAAAAATTGAATATCACGATGGATGTTTACATAAATTAATTATCTTATAGCGTTATTGGTTATTAAAATATAAAATTATTTTTTTGAACATGAGAATTTCATTTTTTATTTCAACTCTAGATGTTCCCTTAATGTTCAATCATTCAATTTAGTGAGATCCACATAGAAAAAATATTTTGAGATGTTTATTTCCTTAAAAATACATTAAATATTATCTAAAATAAGAATTTATTTTGAAATAATATTTGTCAATATTTTATGAATGTGTTTTCTATAAGACAATACTTTTTAAATTAATAATATGTAATTTTGGAATATTTCTTTTAGTTAAAATGTTTTTCAACCAACCATGTTTTCAAAAATACAAGAGTCAAGGAAGAATGTTTTTTAATGTTATTGAACAAAATATCATTCAATAAAAAATTTGTGATGCATCTCGTCAAGGAATATAAATATTTTAATTTTTTATTACATATTGCCTAACATGAAATGAAGTATTTTTATAAAAAAACTATTATTTTCAATAAATTATTATAAAATAATTATTGTATATTTTTTATGAAATATTATTCTAGATAGGTTGTGAATGTGATGAATTTAAATTAACTGTAATGAAAAATGTTGATAATGAATATATTGATATTAATATGATGGAATATTTTTGTGAAATTATTAAATTAAATAAATAAAAATATTTTCTTTTAAACTCAATTCTACTTAATTATTTTGGATGGTGTCCCATTATATTATGTAGTTTTATTGTAGTTCTATATTTTTTTTTATATTTGTCTTGAGTTTTTAAAAAGATTAAGGTGAATTTGTTCTTGGTTGTTATGTGTACCAAAAAATAGATAATTTTTAGAGTGGTTATTGTGTTCCAAATATGGTTGGATCCTTGATAAGTATCTCACATGGTGGTTAATTATCACCGCTATATATTACCTCTATTTCGTGGTTATGTTTACTTATCATGTTGCACATGAGCCTTAACCCAGTTAGTGTGGTCTCTCTATGTGCATCCATGGACCCGGGTTTAAATATAGGTGGAGGCATAATTAAGGTACTGTAGCCGTACTGTAGCAGGTACTGTAGCAGTTCTACATAAGATAGTAGGAGTTACTATAGTAGTTATTGTTTGGTACTATAGCAGCCTGAACTATTCACCTTGGGCACAGGTTTGGGCATTGATTCCATAAGGCCTCTGAGCCACCCATGTATTCGGGTCAATAAGTCTTTTTGGAAACCTTTATGGCTTTCAGTCCACCTCAAGGCCTTCAGGGCCTCTTGATATGTAGATGCGCAAACAGATTCAATAAGGATCCAGCTTCATAGGAGGATTCAAGATGAAGAAGCAGTCACCATACAAGGGATAAATGGATTTGGATGATTGAGAGGGTATGGAATGCCATCGATACCGGGCATGTGCATCACAACATAGGACAACTAGCCAAAAACCCATGCAAAGGTGGAGAGCTAATCACGATGAAGATGACGGGGAAGAGCAGTTTCAATTATTCATAGTCTGTATGATTTCTTTAAGACCTATGGGTCTGATAATGTCTCTAATCCTACGAGAAATAAAATCTCTAAGCCACGAACCCTTTAAGGGTTCTCCCTAATCCATTGAAATGGAGGTTATCAAAAATCAACAAAAAAAGGAAGGCCTTCAGGCCATTGAGGGAGGTTTACTTGTCATGTAAAATAATTGTTTGAGAGGTATCAGATGTAATGGTCAGGAATACTGTAAATCATTCCCATTCCAATTAGGTTGTCTGGTTAGATGGGAGAGGATTCATAATTTTTAAAATATACAATAAAAATATTATTTAATTTAAAAAACAAATTTAAAATTGTTTTAAATTTTATTTGTGTAATTTCATTGTATTGAAACATTATTTATATTTTCTTTATTTTTTGAAGGTATTTACATTTTTTCTATTTATTTAATATTTATAAAGTTATTATAACTATATTTAAAAAATACATTAATTATTTATAACAAAAATTAAACTTTTTTACATGAAATATTTTCCCTTACATGTGTCTATGGGGTCCTAACCTAGGAGAATCTTAGAAAGGGTCCTCGAGTTAGTTTTCCACTAGGCCTCCAGCACATATTCTTATACAGAAGATGATGATGACTTGTCATGAGTTTTTAGTAGGTGTAAAATGGTAAGACTATAGAAACATGATTAGTAATAATACTATAAGGCCTCGGCCTTAAACCTTACTTAATATTGAATTAAATGAATAATTCACGTCGAGGATCTTTTCAGGTTTAGAGTTTTAGAGAATTAGAACATAACTATTACATCTCAAAAGATTACAAAGTAGTCACTTCTACTAAGTTTCCATAATAAAAAAACTCTTAAAAAGAAACGTGTCTAGTTCCATGTTTTATATAGGATGACATTCCCTTGATCCCATGCTTGACCTTATTCCACATTAAGTCCTATGAAAACATTTCAAAAAAAACTTGGGGTGAGCATAAAAAGCTCAGTAAGGGATACAGAAAGAATAAAAACTGTTAGTTTTTCAAACATCAAATAAACCATATATTCTCTATCAAAGTAATACCTTCACCTTCATGAAGTAGTAAAAACTCTTCACTGAATAAAGTATCATTACTTACCTTTTTGTAACCAATGGATTACCATAAAATCCATAAAAAGAACACATAACATATATAAAGGTAACTTGGGACATAAACATACTTAAGTGGAATAACCATACGGTCGACTTCCACACATATCACTTAATGGAATAGCCATATGGCCAATTTCCATACATACATAATGGAATAGCCATACGGCCGACATCCATACCCAATGCATTGGAGGTTATAACATAACCACCCGTCCTGGTATTTACGGCACCACCCGTCATATGGTTTATCACGTAACCACCCGTCAAATGTCCAAGTACCAATATAAAATCATAAAACATAAAACCAATATAAAAGAATGATAACATTTCCACATTTCAATCACAATATATCATAATAGAATCCTTTATCAAAACCACTTTCGATACCAAAATACATAAAAGAGTATATGGTATTTATTTTATTTTAAAAACATTAGGCTTGTTGAGAAAGCCAAAGACCAAATAATACTCGCGGCGGCGGAAAAGGTCGTTGTCGCCACATACATTAAAAGAAAAATTCATTTTTTTCGTTTTGTAAAACGCTTTGTAGAAAAAGATTCCTTTTGTATAAAAGTAAAAGTCAAAGGGGTTTATACACCGTATAAAAGAAAGTTGTGTATAAAACGAAATATGCCTCAATGAAAGGAGATTGAGACGAAGTCCCTTACCTCGGGTCCGACTTGACTCGATCGTTCTTTAACGTCCTGAATAATAAACTTGAGTTAATTTTTACTTGATTAAGAACCTTTTTAAAGTTCATTATTCCTTTTATATCACGTATTGCCATGTTATAAACATTATGTAACCATTTAAGTTAATGATGTTTGTTTTCTCAATATTTGCTTCTTAAGTCGAAAGTGGACTTCTTACAATTACATGTTGTTCGTGTGGTCAAAGGTTCTTTATATCCAGAATGAAATTCCCGATTTGGATATAATATGTATCATATATATCCAGCATATACATGTATTTATAATATTACATAATAATTTAGAGGTAAGAAATGAAATGCACCGTTCATGGAGACGGTAAGCCATACGTACGCATGAACGCTACTTTCATTTCTTTGTCATATTAATGGAATTAAAACTAAATGAGAGGTATGTATATTTTAATTCCAGAATTATATTCATCATTTATATATACCATTAATTATATATATCCATTATATACACGTACTTTTAATAGTACATTACATTTGGGTATAAGAAATGAAATGCACCGTTCAGGGAGACGGTAAGCCGTACGTACGCATGAACGCTACTTTCATTTCTATCTCATACTTTAATGGAAAGAAATAATAATTATATAGAGGTATATTATAATTCCAGTATAACATCATATATAATAACTTTAAATCCATCCTTTACATGTCCCACATATGGCGTTAACGAATCACATCACTTTGAGGGGGTAGTAGTCCGCACTTCCTTAAATGAAGATATCGTGTTTACCCATAATGGAAACCATAAAGGTATGCCCAAAATGAAAAATACAGAAGCTTAAAGAAAAAATAAACATATTATATATCATATATAAAAATATTGACATCATAATGGCCACCTTTGAAGGTGTTAAATGAGTATTGAACAATCATCGTTTCGGGAGGCAGAATTTCGCCATCCATGGAAACCGTATGTTCTTTAACCATTTGATGTAGTTGTGTGAGACTGTAGCTCGAATAAATCTTATAACAACATCCTAGTATATTGAAGATACTGTTGTTGTTACAAAAGAAGTAAATAAAAAGAGTTTAGAGGGTTGGAGAAGCAAAATAAAACAAATGAACAAGAGAGAATGAATTACCTTTAAAAGTGTAACTCCTTTTGATATGAGCCTAAAGGCTTCCTTTGAAAGGATTATGCCCAAAGGGAATCCTCTAGGATGAGGCGAGAGATGTGTAGAGAGTAAATGGGAAGGGGTTGGCCGAGCCAAAGGCTTGAGGAGTGTGTGAAATGAGGTAGAGGTGGGGGCCTTTAATAAGAGGAGAGGAGGGGCACTTTTGGAAAGTAAAGAAATATTACTTTATTTGAAAATGTGTTTCGTTTTTAAAAGGTCCCAAATTGATATAATACGTGGCTAAAGTGATAAGGGTTCTAAATACACTCATCCAATTGGTTTTGGACATGTGTAGTTCATAGAGTTTACATTATCTTTCCATTTTATTTAAATCGTCAAATAATGATGTCATCGCTGCATCATTATTATGTCATAAATAATTTAATTTATTTAATGTATAAAAATTATAAAAAAATACTATGATATAGGAAATCGTTTTAGATTTCCAATGACTATTTATAATCAAAAATATGATCTTTATAACCCCATGTAAAAATTGTTTTTGTAAAACATATTATGTTTGTGTCATTTTTACTTTTACATTAAATAAAAAGTTATTTATGTCATTTCCCAACCAATGTGTCTCCATGGGGTCCCCAAGTTGACCCATGGCTTGTCTTGGTCTACCATGACACAACAAATGAGGGTAGGACATGTGTCAAGCTCATCTTATTTTATTAAAGCATTATTTTTACCTTAAACTACACTAATTACCACTAATCGCGATTAAGAACTTAATAAGTTACTATTCACCAAAAAATTATTATAATCTCATTGAACCACATTTTACTTCTTAATGACAACCATGTATGTCGGATTTTTGAAATTCAAAACACAATGATGGCAAAATTTCATTTGAATGGAAAATCAGTCTTTATAAGTACCACTTAGTGGTTTCACTATTCATCAAAAATTGAAGTTTTTCAGAAAATTACCAAAAATTCACCCTAAGATATATTTGATATTAAGAATTCAAAAATGAATTCTATTTTACAAAATTCAAAACATATAAGTCACATTAATTAATTTAATAATTAATTTCCGCTGTCAGATCAAATAGCGTGTTTTTATGAAACAATAAGTATCAAAAGATTGACACTAGTTCAAGTCCGATTTCAAAGTGAAATTAATTCCAACGACCACTATTGGATTTAATGGTAAAAATATTTTCTAATTTACATTAAAACCAATTAAAAAGATAATCTAATCATGTAAATAAATTAGATTAAAAAGAGGTTTTGAATTAAAATACAACATTTTACATTATTCATTAAAAAAATGAACTTTATCAGAAAGGTACCAAAATTTACACAAAGTAAATTTTGATGTCCCGATTATAAAGAAGAGTTATATTTGGTCCAATAGAATTTATAAGATCGATCAAAACTATATTTAATGATGGTTCTCCATCAAAAGGTGATAAGTGGACCTTTCGTGAAAATTAGGGTATAAATGCCTAAAATTGAACTCTTTCCGTATTTTAAGCCTTTATTTTTTATTGGGTAAATGTAAAAACATTTAAAAACATATATAATCATATTTTTGTTATTTCTATCCATTCCCGCCAGTACAACGGCTACTCGTTTACTAACATTTAAAATAATATTATTTTATTACTTGTGTGCAACGTAAGTTTTCAAAGAAACTCATCGTTGCGTACCGAGTACGCTATCGAATGTAGAAACCCCTTTTAATTAAAATTAATATTTAATTCGTAAATATTAATAAATATGAAAATTATTTATTCTTTATTTACCTGGGATGTTACATCCTTCCCCCCTTTTGGGAATTGCGTCCTCGCAATTTTATTCACTTATCAAAATAAGTGGGGGTATTTATCCCTCATAGCATTTTCAGATTCCCACGTTGCCTCTTCAATCACATGGTTTTTTCACAAAACCTTTACCAGATGAATCACCTTATTCCGTAACACCTGCTCCCTGTGGTCAAGAATTTGGACCGGTTGTTCCTCATAAGATAGGTTCTCTTCCAGATGAACTACCTCTGGACTCCAAATATGAGATGGATCTAGCATATACTTTCTCAACATTGAAACATGAAAAACATTGTGTACCTGAGATAAACTCAGAGCTAAAGCCAACTGGTATGCAACTGATCCAACTCTATCTAGAATTTCATATGGTCCAATAAACCTTGGACTTAGCTTTCCTTTCTTACCAAATCTCATCACACTTTTCCAAGGAGAAACCTTGAGAAAAAAATGATCACCTACCTCAAAAGATAGATCCTTCCTCCGGTTATCCGCATAACTCTTCTGCCTGCTCTGAGCTGTTCCCATGTGCTTCTGAATCAACTGAACTTTTTCTACCATCTCTTCTACCAATTCTGGTCCCATCAGCTTCCTTTCACCCACTTCATTCCAAAATGCTGGAGTTCGAAACCGCTTCCCATATAATGCCTCAAATGGTGCCATCTGTATACTGGAATGAAAACTGTTATTATAAGAAAACTCAACCAAAGAAAGATGTTGGTCCCAAATTCCCTGATAATCCATAGAACAAGCTCGTAGCATATCCTCCAATTTCTGGATTGTTCGTTCTGACTGCCCATCTGATTGAGGATGAAAAGCTGTACTAAAATTTAATTCCGTACCCAACGACTTCTGAAGGCCTTTCCAAAAGTTAGATGTGAACCTAGGATCACGATCAGATAAAATGGAGAGAGGAACTCCATGTAACCTGACTATCTCTTTAAGATACAAATGGGATAGTTGATCTAGAGAGAAAGTATCTCGTATAGAAAGGAAATGAGCATATTTGGTCAAGTGATCAACAATAACCCAGATTGAATTATTACCTCGAGATTTCCTCGGTAATCCCACAACAAAGTCCATGGATATGTTTTACCATTTCCACTCTGGCACTGGTAAAGGCTGAAGCATCCCTTTCGGTAACTGTCGCTCTGCTTTAACCTGTTGACATGTCAAACACTTCAAAGTAAAATCAGCAATATCTCTTTTCATTCCATCCCACAAGTAATACTCCCGCAGATCTTTGTACATCTTAGTACTGCCCGGATGAACTGAAAATAGGGAACTATGAGCCTCACATAACAACTCATTCTTCAACTGTGAATCACAAGGCACACGTAACCTCTTCCAAAACCTCAAAACACAAACACAAACTTATCCAAGAACTCATGGAAAATTTTATTCATAAGGTCCATGAATATAGCAGGTGCATTGGTTAACCCAAAAGGCATAACTACAAATTCATAATGGCCATATCTAGTACGGAACGCAGTCTTCGGAACGTCTGCCTCTTTTACTTTCAACTGATGATACCCCGACCTCAAGTCAATCTTCAAAAAATACTGAGCTCCCTGGAGCTGATTCCACTTCATTCGATGGACCAACATCTGCTGAAGTTGTTGCAAAGGATTTCACCACCCCTTTCTGCTTGTAGTCTGGCTGCATTCCCCCAGTTGAGTTCTTCGTTGGACACTCGTTTGCATAATGACCCATTTCATTACACTTAAAACATCTTACTGTTGGCTTTTCATTTCCTGCTTGATCATCTTCCTTACAGTTACGAGCAATATGACCAAACTTACCACACCGAAAGCACTTACCAGACTTGGATAAACATTCTCCAGGATGCATTTTACCACACTTCTCACGGGATGGATATTTGGTTTTCTTACCTCCTTGCTTCTTTGATGAATTCTTCCCCTTTTCCTGCCAACTAGACCTCTTATTCTGTTGTTTGTCATAGAACACCTGATCATCGACAAACTCCATTTCCACCTTCTCCGCACATCGAACAAGTTTTTCATAAATATTGAACTCACGAGAAGATAAATCACTTCGATACTTTGGCTTTAACCCTGAGTAAAAACGGTTTATTTTACTATCAAGATCTCGTATGAAGTTTGGAGCATACCTTGCCAATCGAGTGAACTTTTCTTCATAAGCAGCCACTGAATCATGCTCCTGCGTCAATTCTAGGAACTGTTTTTCCATCCTAAGACGATCCACCTTAGGAAAATATTTCTCAAGAAACATACCTTTGAATTCGTCCCAGTGAAGATCCTCAATCTCATCACTATCCCTTATATTTTTCACCATCGACCACCACTGATCAGCTTCACCTTCAAAACGGTAAACAGCAAGACTAACATTTTGATGTTCTGAACACCCCATGACATCAAAAAACTTCTCCAGTGCTTTAATCCACCCTTCAGCTTGCACAAGGTCAGATGATCCTCTGAATGATGGGGGATGTTGCCTCATGAAATGTTCCACCACTGACATGTTACTCTGCGGTTGATCTGGATGATCTCGTGCATGGATACCACCACCATTTATAGCCTAAGTCAACTATGCCATCACTGCAACAAACTGTTCAATTCCAATTCCGACCATATCAGGTTGCTGATTTGGAAGGTTATCTTCCTCTTGATGTCGTCCCAACATAGCTGCTTTGTTTCCTCTGCGGAAAACCATTCTAAACATAGAAATATCTTAGGCGAAGCAACATGTTAATCCGTAAATGCTATATCATTTCAATCATATTATAATTTAACACTTTTCTAACTCCTAAAGTTGTCTAAACCGACCTCTGATACCAACTATAAGGCCCCGGCCTTAAACCTTACTTAATATTGAATTAAATGAATAATTCACGTCGAGGATCTTTTCAGGTTTAGAGTTTTAGAGAATTAGAACATAACTATTACATCTCAAAAGATTACAAAGTAGTCACTTCTACTAAGTTTCCATAATAAAAAAACTCTTAAAAAGAAATGTGTCTAGTTCCATGTTTTATATAGGATGACATTCCCTTGATCCCATCCTTGACCTTATTCCACATTAAGTCCTATGAAAACATTTAAAAAAAACTTGGGGTGAGCATAAAAAGCTCAGTAAGGGATACAGAAAGAATGAAAACTGTTAGTTTTTCAAACATCAAATAAACCATATATTCTCTATCAAAGTAATACCTTCACCTTCATGAAGTAGTAAAAACTCTTCACTGAATAAATTATCATTACATACCTTTTTGTAACCAAAGGATTACCATAAAATCCATAAAAAGAACACATAACATATATAAAGGTAACTTGCGACATAAACATACTTAAGTGGAATAACCATACGGTCGACTTCCACACATATAACTTAATAGAATAGCCATACGGCCAATTTCCATACATACATAATGGAATAGCCATACGACTGACTTCCATACCTAATGCATTGGAGGTTATAACGTAACCACCCGTCCTAGTATTCACGGCCCCACCCGTCATATGGTTTATCACGTAACCACCCATCAAATGTCCAAGTACCAATATAAAATCATAAAACATAAAACCAATATAAAGGAATGATAACATTTCCACATTTCAATCACAATATATCATAATAGAATCCTTTATCAAAACCATTTTCAATACCAAAATACATAAAAGATTATATGGTATTTATTTTATTTTAAAAACATTACGGCTTGTTGAGAAAGCCAAAGACCAAATAATACTCGCGGCGGTGGAAAAGGTCGTTGTCACCGCGTACGTTAAAAGAAACATTCCTTTTGTCGTTTTGTAAAATTCTTCGTAGAAAAAGATTCCTTTTGTATAAAAGTAAAACTCAAAGGGGTTTATACACCATATAAAAGAAAGTTGTGTATAAAATGAAATATGCCTCAATTAAAGGAGATTGAGACGAATTCCCTTACCTCGGGTCCGACTTGACTCGATCATTCTTTAACGTCCTGAATAATAAACTTGAGTTAATTTTTACTTGATTAAGAACCTTTTTAAAGTTCATTATTCCTTTTATATCACTTATTTACATGTTATAAACATTATGTAACCATTTAAGTTAATAATGTTTGTTTTCTCAATATTTGGTTCTTAAGTCGAAAGTGGACTTCTTACAATTACATGTTGTTCGTGTGGTCAAAGGTTCTTTATATCCAGAATGACATTCCCGATTTGGATATAATATGTATCATATATATCCAGCATATACATGTATTTATAATATTACATAATAATTTAGAGGTAAGAAATGAAATGCACCGTTCATGGAGACGGTAAGCCGTACGTACGCATGAACGCTACTTTCATTTCTTTGTCATATTAATGGAATTAAAACTAAATGAGAGGTATGTATATTTTAATTCCAGAATTATATTCATCATTTAGATATATCATTAATTATATATCTCCATTATATACATATACTTTTAATAGTACATTACATTTGGCTATAAGAAATGAAATGCACCGTTCATGGAGACGGTAAGCCGTACGTACGCATGAACGCTACTTTCATTTCGATCTCATACTTTAATGGAAAGAAATAATAATTATATAGAGGTATATTATAATTCCAGTATAACATCATATATAATAACTTTAAATCCATCCTTTACACGTCCCACATATGGCATTAACGAATCACATCACTTTGAGGGGGCGGTAGTCCGCACTTCCTTAAATGAAGATATCGTGTTTACCCATAATGGAAACCATAAAGGTATGACCAAAATGAAAAATACAGAAGATTAAAGAAAAAATAAACATATTATATATCATATATAAAAATAGTGACATCATAATGGCCACCTTTGAAGGTGTTAAATGAGTATTGAACAATCATCGTTTCGGGAGGCAGAATTTTGCCATCCACGGAAACCGTATGTTCTTTAACCATTTGATGTAGTTTTGTGAGAGTGTAGCTCGAATAAATCTTATAAAAACATCCTAGTATATTGAATATACTGGTTTTGTTACAAAAGAAGTAAATAAAAAGAGTTTAGAGGGTTGGAGAAGCAAAATGAAACAAATGAACAAGAGAGAATGAATTGCCTTTAAAAGTGTAACTCCTTTTTATTTGAGCCTAAAGGCTTCCTTTGAAAGGATTCTGACCAAAGGGAATCCTATAGGATGAGGAGAGGGATGTGGAGAGAGTAAATGGGTAGGGTTTGGCCGAGCCAAAGTCTTGAGGAGTGTGTGAAATGAGGTAGAGGTGGGGGCCTTTTATAAGAGGAGAGGAGGGGCACTTTTGGAAAGTAAAGAAATATTACTTTATTTGAAAATGTGTTTCGGTTTTAAAAGGTCCCACATTGATATAATTCGTGGATAAGGTGATAAGGGTTCAAAATCCACTCATACAATTGGTTTTGGACATGTGTAGTTCATAGATTTTACATTATCTTTCTATTTTATTTAAATCGTAAAATAATGATGTCATCGCTGCATCATTATTATGTCATAAATAATTTAATTTATTTAATGTCTGAAAATTATAAAAAAAATACTATGATGTAGGAAATCGTTTTAGCTTTCCAATGACTATTTATAATAAAAAATATGATCTTTAAAACCCCATGTAAAAATTGTTTTCGTAAAACATATTATGTTTGTGTCATTTTTACTTTTACATTAAATAAAAAGTTATTTATGTCATTTCCCAACCAAAGTGTCTCCATGGGGTCCCCAAGTTGACCCATGGATTTTCTTGGTCGGACATGACACAACCAATGAGGGTAGGACATGTGTCAAGCTCATCTTATTTTATTAAAGCATTATTTTTCCCTTAAACTACACTAATTACCACTAATCGCGATTAAGAACTTAATAAGTTACTATTCACCAAAAAATTATTATAATCTCATTGAACCACATTTTACTTCTTAATTACAACCATTTATGTTGGATTTTTGAAATTCAAAACACAATGATGGAAAAATTTCATTTAAACGGAAAATCAGTCTTTATAAGTACTACTTAGTGGTTTCACTATTAATCAAAAATTGAAGTTTTTCTGAAAATTACCAAAAATTCACCCTAAGCTATATTTGATATTACGAATTCAAAAATGAAGTCTATTTTAAAAAATTCAAAACATATAAGTCACAATAATTAATTTAATAATTAATTCCCGCTGTCAGAGCAAATAGCGTGTTTTTATGAAACAATAAGTATCAAAAGATTGACACTAGTTTAAGTCTGATTTCAAAGTGAAATTAATTCCAACAACCACTATTGGATTTAATGGTAAAAATATTTTCTAATTTTAATTTAAAACCAATTCAAAAGATAATATAATCATATAAATAAATTAGATTAAAAAGAGGTTTTGAATTAAAATACAACATTTTACACTATTCATTAACAAAATGAACTTTATCAGAAAGGTACCAAAAATTTACACAAAGTAAATTTTGATGTCCCGATTCTAAAGAAGAGTTATATTTGGTCCAATAGAATTTATAAGATCGATAAAAACTATATTTAATGACGGTTCTCTGTCAAAAGGTGATAAGTGGACCTTTAGTGAAAATTAGGGTATAAAAGCCTAAAATTGAACTCGTTCCGTATTTTAAGCCTTTTTCTTTTATTGGGTAAATGTAAAAACAATTAAAAACATATATAATCATATTTTAGTTATTTCTATCCATTCCCTCCAGTACAACGGCTACTCATTAACTAACATTTAAAACAATATTATTTTATTACTTGTGTGCAACGTAAGTTTTCAAAGATACTCATCGTTGCGTACCGAGTACGCTATCGAACGTAGAAACCCATTTTAATTAAAATTAATATTTAATTCGTAAATATTAATAAATATGAAAATTCTTTATTCTTTATTTACCTGGGATGTTACAAATACAATTTAAAAAATATAGATAATGTCAGTGGAAAGATAAAATTTACTAAAAACAAATAAATAAATAATATGTAATTTCCCATTAACATGCTACATTATACATGATATAGGAAAAAATACGGTAAAAAACAAATGTAGACATATTAAAGATAGTAAATAAATAAATACTAAGACTCTATAAATTTGTTCATGTGTATGATCATCCACTACTCCTAAGGTCACATGTCCATTCTGAGTCCATAAATTAAAAACAACGTAGAGTGTAGTATAATGTCCAAACCATGAGCCTATAGATATCGGTTCATGTTACAATTCATGGCCCAAACATGGAGTGAGATACACTCAATAGGCAAAAATCAATGGTGTCAAATTCATTTTTTAGTAATATAACATAAATCAGTTTGAAGATATATTTAATGTAAGGTGGTATTGTAAACAGAAAAAATTAACCTAGTCAAATATGGTTCCCCAAGGATACCTATCCCACAACAACAACATCATCCAAAGTAATAATTTATTTTAAAATTCCAGCATTAATATAAAAAAAATATAAGATTATATATATATATATGAAATTATATACGTACAGAAGTGATTACATGTATCTTAGTTCCTCGGCTTACACATATTGATAATATCGCAAGTGTCAAATTTAAATTAAGTTGTTTCATTCCTAAAATAACCAAGTTAAAATGAATTACATTATAATAGGATAATTATAAGGGGATATACAAGGTGTAATAAAGATTTCATTGTCCACATAAGGTGGATCTAACTCATTATAATAACCCATCTAGTCTGAATATAATGGTTTAGGTGCAGCCCTTTGGATATTTCCTTAAAATTCAACTTAAAAGGTAATAACCATATCTAAGGATTCACATACAATGTTATATTAGAAAAATAATGATTCAGAGGACATTGATGTAACCCATGGCATTGGGGGACACTGATCATATAGTTGAACTGAAGTACTATTTCATGGAAATCTAATATTAAAACTAGAGAGATCAAGTGAATCATGAGGAAGACATCAATTTAGTGAAATTTATTTCATTGACCATGTTATATAGTTTTTATCATCCTTGGAAACCCTCTCAATGAATTGAGGTTGTGTCCCTTGAGTTCTCAAGGAAATACCTTGGATATCTGAGGCAGACTCATGTTTGACCACTCTTAAAAAGAAAAAAGATCCATAAAAATAATAGTATAAAACATGTATTTACAAATACTATTGTATTTGTAAAAACTATTCCAACGAATCAATTCTATTTATTAAAGACATTACGTAGTCATAAATAAGTAACAGTGTTCAATTAGAAAATTCATACCAATTACTTCAGTTTATATTTAAAAAGTGTCTTATTTTCCATTTATAAAATAAAAATGGATATATAAGGTATAATACCATTAATCATGTCAATTATATTAATCTAATACATTACCATACATATATATATTCCTTGTTTTGAAGTAGGTATCATGTCATCAATTTAAATTAATTAAATCATATGATAAAGTCAAAAAAACAACAATGGTTGTTTATGTTTTTTGATGTAAATATGCCCCTATGAACATTAATACAATACCCAAGGGGTGGCCCAAATTCATTTATTTTACATCCAAGGATAATAATTGGGTCTAATATAGAATTTAAATTCAATAAAAACTATTATTTTAAGGAAAACAATTTCTTGTGGAAAATCATTGATATATTCCATGCTCAGCTCAACAAAATTTATTTACAAGTGAATGATACCACAGG
This sequence comes from Viscum album, assembly GCA_963277665.1. Classification (NCBI taxonomy): domain Eukaryota; kingdom Viridiplantae; phylum Streptophyta; class Magnoliopsida; order Santalales; family Viscaceae; genus Viscum; species Viscum album. The sequence continues at coordinate 1,279,202,621 of OY728133.1, forward strand.
AAAATGAAACTAGACCACCTACCCAATTCATATAATATTATTCTCATATAATAATTTTATTTTATCCAAGATAGAATGGGAGAAATCATAAGACATTACAAATTCCAAAAATTGGGAGAATTTTCACTCATGACTATACGACTGACGATGATAAGTCAAATAAAGTAATGAATCAAGAGTAATTAATGAGTAACATATAATATTATAACCCAATATAAGTATTTTGATTCAAATATGATATAGAGTAGATATACCGATTCCTAGGGGGAGTAAGATAGCAAAATATTCCCCTTATTGTGTGTTAGTGTGTAGGAGAAATAAGAATAACATATAAAATTAAGAAGAGGAAAAAGGGTAATATCCAACTCATTAAGGATCTATAAGTTTTTTCCACACTGTTTGGGAAATAAATTAAAAACCTTATGTGGCAGTATATACGAAACAATAACCTCTCACATCTCATGCATGGGTTGGGAATCCAGACACAGAACATCCAATTATCATCAAAAGTTTTTTGTAGACCCCTCACATGATCAAGAATTTCATTTATGAGTGTTAGATCAAATTAAATGAAACCCTCAACTGCCCAAGATTGTCTATCTTGGAATATCATAATTTTCTAATGGTTAAATCGAAGTATTCCCCAGTGAAAAGAATGCTACCATATTTATCATAGATGGATTTATCATCTTATAAATACTATGTTCCCTTACCAACCCAACCTATAATTGGGATTATGTGGCCCAATTCTCCAATAACATAATAGAACACATAATACACCCTCACAACCATTATCTAAGTCTATATAAAACACATTTAGGTATTCTAACTCCCATATATCTATATATATTTATATTGAATATGTGTTTATAAAACAAACCACCAATCAAAATAAAAGTTAATGCCCCATGGAAAACTCAACCCAATCTGAAATTTGGGATCTCATTGTGTCCCCTCAATAAAAAGTCTCATTCTGATTCTTTCTTGGGCAACAAAGAAACATATCCAGACCTACTATAGTCATGAAGATCTAATCATACGGTCTCATTTGGTCCTAAAATTATAAACACACCCTTCATTTTAATTAAGGATAATGGGATCTAATCGTTCAAAAATCATGCCAACAATTGTAAAAAAAATCAACATCTGGACATAGAATCCCTAATCCTATCCACTCTAACACATGATCATGAAATGTTGTCTTTCAAAATCCATTTTATGGTGATTCCAATCCAATTTAAAATAATTACATGTATATTTATCAATCCTAGTACCTCCACTATTGTAATTACCAATTAGACACATATTTAATGTTCTAGCTAGAATCTTAGAATGTTTATAATTTTTATCTTGAAAAAACTAATACCATTAATTGATTTATTTCTAAATGATAAAAATATATATGATCATGTTCATATGGTTTTCTCAATCACTTCTTAGAAAAAACACATTTGTTCTTTAAGATACACTAATATCATCCCAATAGTGTTGTCACGTTGGTTTATTGTCAATCTCATCAAAAACAAAAGAAACACCATGTTGGACAGATTCTGGCCAAATAGTTTGAAAACAACCTTCTCCCACAACCAACATGTACCCATAAAGAGATTTGGAGTCCTTAACCCAAGGCATACCGAACCATTATAATAACACTCTCTAAAGTCTACTCCCAACATTTAGAGACATATCAAGACAAAAACATCACCCAAATTAGATCTTCATCATGATATTTAACTAGGATAGAATTTATCCCAATCAATCAACCTTTAATCATCATCAGCTACTTCCAGTATAATTCCAATATCTAAAATTTCACCGAATCCATTATCGATTTATTACTTTGGATAAAAATTAATCTATTTGTACATGATTACATTCATCAAATTGAATACGAGTGAAAATTAAATTTCAAAACACTAGTATCATGGTTCCATTATATAAAAGGCAGTAGGGGTTTCCACTAGTGGCTGATGTAATACTTACTATGTTAGGATAATACATGATGTCACATCATCTATTGATTTCATATAACAATATATCATGGTCAATCAATTTCAAAACCTAATATCTAGTATTTAATAGAACCCCCTCATCTCAATAATAATCATAAACCCAATCCATCACATGTTCACACTTTCATATTATCGTTTCCAAGGTCAATTGTTATGGTTTATCACTAACCAATGGACAATAGTTCACTACAAAACATTTGGATAATCATAAAATCATTCCATCAGTAAAACTCATAATGAGTTCCGTAATGAATAAAAAATTTCTATTTAAATAATTATATCAGTATTTAGGTTATTCTATTTCAACTTACATTGGGTTATTTACAGATATGAGGAATGATTGCCTCCTAATTAAGAGTTCACAGTGGTTATATTGGTAGGTCTATGTAGCTCACACCAAGCCCTGCATACATCATTTGGCCACACATATCATTCTAAATTCCCAAAAACAAGTATCCCTACCATGTGAGCCGCATTTCATTCTGTTTTACTCATCATCATGTGTAACTCATTATAATTACCCAAATATCCATGTCACCCTACCCACTATTATCATATTAAAAAAACTCAACCCTTACTCTAGCATTCAACAAAGTTCAAATTTAAATGTTTCCATGTGAAATAGGCATGATCCAATCATACCATACATTGTTAATATACAGTCGTTTCCAAATTGTCTGAAAGATGACTACTACTTCTGAAGGTTTTTGCTCAACGATTTTATACATAATTGAATACAAGGAATGTATGTATTTAAATAAACATAGTTGTAAAATTGAAATGCAATTTAAAATTTTGAATTTCACATGTTCCATGATTTTTCAAACAACCACTCGAATCCTATAATCGTTTCCAAGAAGAATGCATTGATAGTAGAAACATGAGTCGACTAGACTAGGAACCCAAACAATACATCCCATTTTAGCCGGTTTCAATAACCAAACAATCGGGGTGAATTTCAAAAGCCATTTTATAATCATGACTAAATCAAAATTATTGATATCCTACCATGAATCAATCAAAGAAGTGTAAAATTTATTTCACTGTTGAACAAAAATAGTTTTCTTAAACCAACCTATTCCATGTGATTTCCTTAATAGAAACAAGTCATTGAAAAATTGGGGTTTGAGTAAAGAAATTTCATCCCTAGGACTCTCACCAATCCATATGGACTCTCACAATTCCACCATATCCTATAAGCTATTATTTATTTATTAGTTTTCTAATATATCTCTAAAACCACTTTTTGATGTTGTTAAAATAAAACATGTAATGAATCATTGAATAAAGAGGGTCAGAATCAGTCATCCTAGGCAGAATGAAATCATATTCCAAACATCAGTCGACCAGAATGTAATCATCTATGAATAATCACTAATTTTTTTAAAATATATCTTAAATAACCAATGTTAATCCACTTGTTGGTATTTGGATACCATAATACCCACCAGTTTATGATAGTATAAAAACACAAGTCCACTAATTATTTCCTTTAATTATCTTTTAATTATTCTTAGGATAACTGAATCCTAAATGAATCCTTTCATCTGGATGCTAAAATGAATGATTTATCAATGCTTTATTGTCAATGGGAACAACCAAAATTAATTTTTCCCTTGCATACACACCGAATCAACCTATAAATAAAATCATGCTTACAATGATATCTAATCCTTATATCATATCCTCTATGTGAAATTATTCTTAGAAAGAGTCATTAGAGTTCCATGGAAATAGTCACATTCCAATACAAGGAAACACCTAATGAAATATTAATAATGGACCCGTACACCAAGGTCCTTGTAACAATAACCTCTAAACATTCAATTTTAATGCATTTAAATGATGACCATTAATTTAAAATTTTAAAATAGTTCATATACCTAGTATAACATGTACTAGTTGTTATAGAAATAATGTCATTCACTTTATTTAGCTAGAATAATGAAACATTTATAAAATTATCTCATATTTCTACTTATAACAGTTTATTTGATTCCAGAATTTCCAAAACTATTTTGGTTAAGGAAAAATGTAAATTTACGGTTTGTTAAGGAAACAAATCTTTTTTTTTGTAATTTCCATTTTTTTAGTTTAATTTCCTTAATAATATTTCTCAAAATAATTAGATTTTTATTTTTTTTTAATTAAGGTAATTAATAAAGTAAGATGAATATGTACATCTAAATGTAACACCTTATAAGTCATGGAGACACATTAAATCAGTATACCATTTTCATAAATATACATCCATTGTATTTAAGTAATAAACCGACAAAAAATTAAAGGTGGCCTATGACTATCCCATTTATTATATCTGAAAGTAATTATATGGTCATATATTCCCAATACATATATTCAAAACTCCATAAATTAAAATGGCCATTCCATTTTAGAGAAATATATAATAGATTGTATTATTGATATTTCATTACATATTTACAGGGTTTATCACATTTGAAATATGTCAGAGTCAACCTACATGGGTTGAGTAGAATTTATCTCACAATAAAAATTCCCCAAAAATAACACATGGGTCCAATTGTGTACTTAATGATTTAGTATTATAGGTCACCATTCCCAAGTCATAAAGGTACAAGACACTTAATTAAAAATTTAAAATTTATTTAAAAGTGTTAATTTTAATCTTGAATTCTCTTGTCAATATATATATATATATATTCATCATGGATTAGTCTGATGAATTACAAATCCCAAATTATAAATATACATTCCATTAAATGTTACAATTGGAGTTCATTTAACAAAAAAATTGTCTTTATTTTATGATTATCCATTTCAAACTCTGGTATATTTGTGTGATTATATGGAATAACATCTTTAATTATTTAATTCACATACACGGTATTAATTATCAGAGGAACCCATTTAATAACAACCATAAATTTTTTATCACAATAATCCAATGAAACATGGATAAAAAATATCATAATTCCCAAATTAATGTTCCACATTCAATCAATATGGGAAATAAATTTTTTAAAAGAAGTAGAGACATTTATTGCCAATTATAATTGCTAAAAGTGTATCTACACACACTATCATTGAGAAATAAATAAATCATTCCAATCAGAACATTTATAGAATCTTGGATGAAATATAATAATTCTATTTCTTAATCTTACACATTATATAAGAAGAAAATTTTAATACTCACACAAGCATGATAATGGATCTATAAAAATTGGCATAAGCATTCAATAAAAAATCGTGGTATACAAATAAGAATGCATATACAAAATAGATTATGGTAAAATGTGTTTCATGCTAAATAAATTCCTAACTAGGGTATAGAAATAATCCTAAACTATGAAATCTATGATGAATCCTAAAGGACATAGAATATTCATGACTTTTGGGTTCAATGTGCCTTAAATGATGTGTGTCACAACCCAAGTATTCTATGAAATTAAATGGGTAAACATACATAGTCTAATGAATCGATTACCAATAAAAGAAAATAAATCACCTAATGTTAAATAATATTAACTACTGTATAAAACAAAAATCCCATCCCATGAAACTATGTCTTTTCCTCATGCATGGGTCGTTCGAACCAAGACACAAGACATTTACCATGTTCAAATACATCTGTAGAATCCAGTACACTATACTATTAATTTTTTTAAAAATAGAATAAATACACTAATATAATTTACTAGGTACCATCCTAGGATCAACTTATTAGGGTGGTCAGAACCAGTTTTCCAAAGTACCTCAACCACACCTCCCCATATGCTAGAGGCTATTAACTTTAAGCAAGGGTCCAAATGTGGTATAGTGGGGACACTATAAAATAATGATCAGTAAATAAAGATTATATTTAATATAAATAAATGAAAAAATGAAATAAATTATTAAAAATAAATACATAAATAATAAGTTATCATTCATGAACACAATAAAATGTATACAGAAAAACACACCGTAGGTAAAAAATATAAATGGATAGATATAAAATAACTGTTTAATAAAAAAATTAAAACTACAGTAGGCATGTTGAGTACATGATCACCCACTACTACCAAGATCCCATGTCCAATCCTAGTATATATATAAAAAACAACATAGAGAACAATCCATTGTAATAACCTATAGTATTTTGATATCTATTCACAAACCAAACAACGGCCAGAACCGGGTGTCTGATATACTCACTAGGCCACCACAAATAGTTTATAAGTAATTATATCCTAATAATATAATATAAATTAGTGGGATTATATATAACAAATTATGGTATTGTGGTAAATTATTAAAAAATAACCACATCATCTTCGGATCATCAAGGACAAATGGTTGACCATACATGATTTAGCATATGAATAAATGTCTATGTCCATGATATCATGTATATGTAATCCTATGAGGATATATATTTTAATAAATATATATCTAATATAATAGAATCATGTTTTAGTTCCTAGGAATCCACGTGGGGTTAAAATTATAGGTTTCACATTTAAATTAATTGATCAACTGCCTATAATAATTCAATATAATTAAGGACCACATAGAAATAAGATAATTATAATGTTGTATATAAGGTGTAAAAAGGCACCATTGAATTTATTACTCATTATAGGGATTAATGAACACATAGAAATTAGATAATTCCATGTAATTACATATTTAATATTTATTACTCATTCTAGGGATTCATTTCCCATGTAATACCAGGTTACGATAGATTATGATTCCAAATGTGTTCCCTTAGAGTTGCATGACCAAGGTCATCGAGATGAATACAAGGAGTGTATAAGAGAAGTTAAAATTTTATAAATCGTTAGATCTATTAAACCCTCTAGGAAACATTGATGTATTCACATATAAGAAATTTTCCATGTTCCAATGTGGGTATCTCGGATGGTAACTAAACAAATGAATTAGTCCGGTTTCTTTTGAGTTCTCAAGGAATTCCCATAGTAATCCAGGGATAGAACATGTATCAACACTACTATAATGGGAAATGGCCCATAATAACAAAAGTATGAACCCTTCAATTATCAGTACAATTTTCCATGTAATATAAATAACAATAAATCAGTGCTATTTATTTAAAAAAATCCCCTTTCATTAAAATGTGATAATAGTCAATAGGAAATGTCATGTAAATTAAATCATCATGATCATTAAATTTATTTAATTCATATCTATACCTTTTCACTAAAGATTGAAAAATGGATATATATATATATATATAAGTTTGAAGACTATTGATTATATCCTTATAATTAATTTAATTAATTAACACACATTTATACATTCCATGGTTCAATGTGGGTTCTAAATAAACAAAAAAAATTAAGTAAATCATATAATGATGTTGAACTTACAAACCAATGTTTTTTTTGTGTGATTAGGGTGTAATGTGTCTCATAGGAATATGCATGGAACACCAAATTGGTGGACCCAATTGATATCATTTACCTCCAACAATAATAATAGGGTATAATAGGGAATTCAATTTCAAAAAAAACTATTTAAAAAAAATCTTGTGGTAATGAAAATTTAAAAATAATGCGAAACATAATGAAAAATATTTACAATAGAAATCAACCTTGAGAAAAACTCTATACCAACTACCACTTTCATTTAATGGCTATATCTCCTAATATTGGTTTTTGATTTCATCAAGAATTAGAAAAATCTGATGTTATGAGAAACTCCCTGAAAATCATGTGAATTTTCCCACATAAATATTTCACTACAAATAGTGGGAAAACAATGAAAAGAAATATGAGAATATTGAAAACTAACTAAAACTCAAATACTTCACACAGAAGTACATTATTTTGATAACATTTGGAGGAGATATCCCCATGCTTATGAGAGCAGGAAGGTAGCTCAACCCCCCTATTATGTCATATTGAGGATGGGAAAAGTGGAGGATATGATAAAATAAACAATTGAAAAATGGTAATTTTAAACCAATTAATGAGATAAAATATTTGTCCTCATAGTTTCGAAATCTATGTTCCAACTGCGGGGAACTATTATATAAAGATGCCCATATATTTCATAGCAGCTGTGAAAAACTCTCCATAGTAGGTGTGATTATCCACTATATCTTTCTACATTTACCTTTCGTAGGTACACTCCTCCAGTCACTCAATTAGATCAAACAGTGTAACACCCCTAGATCCCCATGATATTAAAACCCAGTTTTATATAGGGGTTATATAATTTCAGCAAACCATGACCATATAGAAAACATGAGGCACTATTTCTCTTGAAGGTATATATGGTTTTAGAAAAACCATGCTCCCTTACTAGCTTTTCCTTAAAAAAATCTAAGGAATGTAGATCCCAAATAATTAAAGAAAACATGAGACTCCCTGTATTAATTAATTTTTTTAAATACATTTATGAGCTCCAATGATAAGAAATTCAACAAAAATATTGAATTAAAAAATGTCCCATCTACAAAAAAAATGTTCAAAATATATTGAAAACCCACATCCTTATATATAAACTGAGATGCTATAGTTAAATTATTTTTTTGTTTGGGTAACTGTGGTTCTTAATTTCTTAGGTAATGTAATAATTATTTTTTGAAGTCTTATGTAAGGGTAACAAAGAATATAATGAGGATACAAAAATATATGTATTTTTCAGAAATCTACTTTGTTATTTAAAATGATTTATTAAGGGTTATGTAATTTAATTTCATCACTTAATAATTGTAATAGATGTTATATAATGGAACATCATGTATTCTATAAGGGTACCATCTCATGTTATGCTAAATTTTCTAATACCTATATAAGGTCAACCCAAACCTTATGTAAAAGAGATCCACAAAAGATAATCCTCACATAAGTGCACCCTATAATTTAAAAATATTTATAATTGTTAGTGTCAAGATTTTGTTATTTTCATGAGTATTTGAAGGATTACCATCACAAATCATGCATCCATCACATAAATGGTTCATTTATATGAAAATAAAAACATCATACCCCTACAAATTGTTGAATACCTACATGTGATATTTATTTTTACCATGTTTTATAAATTTCTTCTTCAAAAACCATTAATATTAATTTTCAACATTGTAAAATCCAAAAAATAGGTTTTTGATGTCTTTTGACTTGTTTATATTTTATTTATAATTTATGACAGAATAAAATGGATTAGTATTTAAATATTATTTGATTTAAATATAGATGAGGACTAAAATAAGGAATGTTGATGGAGTTTCTGATGTATCCCAAAATTGATATTTTTATAACTACATGATATTTAATTACATGTTCTTATTCAATTAAAATTTCATTTGCAGCTTATGATACACATATCTCTGAGTCTAAGTGAACTGAATTATTTTATTTCATTTCAGTGTAGATTTTAAATTAATGAGTATGCATAATTATTACATTATTATAATGAATTTATGTTTTTAAATTAATTCTTTTGATATTAATTTAATCAAAACTAAAACTATATTATAAGGACAGAATTTAGAAGTTTACACAAATTGGGCTAGAATTTGTTTTTATCTTAATAAAATAAATTAATCTGTATTATTGAGTTATTTCAATGAGTTATATACATTATATTTCCAATAAAATGTTTAAGAGTCATATAATGTTGCTCAAGGAATAAGATAAGAATATATATCATGTTTTATTCCTAAAAGATAGATTTCTATAAAAGGATATACATATTGTATTGAATATATGATTTTAATTGAATCTCTTCCGCTTGTAGAAATTGAATCTCAAAAAATGGATTCAAAATACCAAATATGGGTGATCAGAATTTATAAATAGATACACTTTAATTTTAATCAATATGAATATTAACCTTTGTAAATTTTCATGACAATGGTATGGTTATTACTGGTAAAATAGTTTTAAAACATTGGGATAAGGCTAAAATATTTCCCTAACACATTCCCCTATCCTACAAGATGAGTAATGATCTTCCATCAAGAATCATGTCTCATTTTATTGGTCATTTGGTAAATTATTTCATTTATTATCACCAATATAATTTACCCTCAATATAATTAATACAAAATGTCACTCTATTCCCTTTAATGTTGTTGACATTATTAAAAAATGATTAAATGTGTATAAGTTAATTTACAATTTTTAATTTTAATGATAAATTTATTTTTTCTATACAAAATTTATAATAAATATTAGTAATTATATAATTACCTTTTATGGTCAAGCAATGTTGACATTATATTTATTCAATTAATATAAAAAATATGTTTCTTTATTGATAAAGCATTAAATGTAGTTATAATTTGGTAAAATATTATGTTTCATGAATTTTATTAATTATTTAAAAATATTACATTTTTTGGAAATGTTTATATCTAAATTAAATTATTTTCTACATTCCATCAATGTCAAATTAAATGAATTGTGATGAAAATGAAATTAATGATTTTTCATTAAAATAATATTGGTTAAACTATTTAATCCCAATTAAAATATTTTAGAGGGAAAATATATATATAATAAGTTGTAAAATTCTAACCCTTGTAAATTTATTTTCTAATTTTTAATTTTTATGTAAAATTATAACTATTTAATTTTGAAAATGTTTTTACTTTGATTATTTTTAAAAAAATTTAAAAAATGGGTTAGTTAAAAATATATGGTTTAAAATGAAACCAAAACCAATAAGAGTTACATTGGTTGATGATATTCAACATGATGAAATTTTTCATAAAATATATTTCCAGTTATAATAATTTTCATCCAAATTTATCATTTATATTTTTAACTTTTACTTTTTCCAGAGTTCCCCTACCGTGACTTATAAAAGTGAACCTCTCGTCCCTTCTTCCTCACACATTTTGAGACTTATATAATGTGGAATCACTAATATAATCAATTATTATATTTCGTCACAAAAAGTAATAGATATTGGACATTGGTAATGACTATATCTTCATTTCTTAAGGTGTAATCCAACCAAAGAGTTTTCCATATTGAGGCATAATGCTTAATAGAGTTTTTTAATTGATTTTCTTCATAAAAATAATATTAGTACATTGTGTATATTATAAAATAATGAATTAATTTTTATGAATATAATTACATTTTATTATTATTATGTTTTAACCATTATACAGATTCTTTACATCCTATGGAATGTGAAAACATCACTCATGTGTACATAGTCCGTACTGTCTCTGCATATTTGGGAAGATAATTTTTCATCACGATAATACATTAAAGGATATAATGATGGATTCAATAATTATATATTATTTATGATATTTTTATGAATATGTAGTGGTGATTTATTTTTAACCTTGTTTAGTTTCGTCCATACAAAATTTGATCAACGTTCTTTCCAATGTACCTCCTACAGTATCCTTGAATAGTGTCATTAATTTTTCAATTTGTGCCTTTTATGTATGTATTTAAAAAAAGTATAATATATATATATATATGATATTAATGTTATTGTAAATATGTTATAGGTTTCTGAACAAATATTAATATATAAATACGTAGACTACAAAACCAAAACATTCATGAAAAGTGAAGCAGTTATCACATGAAAAAATAATTTTAATACAATATTTTTTTAAAAATTGTGATAATATGTTACAAAGAAATAATATATGGTAGGATATATTTTAGTATTATTTTGGAATAAAATTATTATAATTATATTCTTATTATAATAGAGTTTAAAATTCATTCAAATAAAAATGTGACATTAGTTTTGGGTTTTTGTTATAATCTAGATGTTTATCAGGATTAATTGTGATTATGTTCTGTTGATTGAAATATTATTTCATATCTCACAATAAATATATAATCTTTCAAAATATATTTTTATTTTTTGAAATAAAACATTTCATATTAATTTTCCTCAATCCATGTACTGTTCATATTGAAGGAATAATTTTAAATAAAATCAAATTTATTTCTCTCTTTAGTAATAAATCATTTTTCAACCACATAAATGTTTTCTAAAAATATTTCCATAATTTTTAAAAGTAATCATATTTTTAAAAGTAATTTTTACCCCAAATTTAATTTATAAAATATGCTTTAACGTTTTTTCATATTAATTATTTTATGTATAATTTGTTAGATCCATTTATAAAATTCTAAAAAGAAAATTTTATTTTAACATATGTTAAATGAAAGGAATCTCAAGTTATAATTACCACACAATTATTTATATAATTCATTACAAAATTCCAAAAAAATATTAAAATAATTGTTCATTTAATATTCGGTACACAATATTAATTTAAATACAATATTTCAATGTTAAAAGTGTATTTTCCTAAAAAAATTCCATATAATATTTTAATACCATTTTCCATGAAATAATACATCTGTGGTTGTCACCTAATCTTTACATAGGATATTATTCAATTATACCATCGGTTTTATTCAAATTGATGGTTTATGATTTTGGTAAAAATTTATTTATTATACTCATTACATTTCAATGGTACATGCTATGATGAATTGATTAAATGTACATAAATCCTCTTTATTTTCTATAGGTTATTAAATTATGAAATTATTAATATCCCTTTTTTAAGGGTAATGATATGTTGATTGTTTTATAATCATCCACAACATATCTATGTGATTTTTATAATGTTATAGAAGAGAATATAATTATATATCCCTCTATTTTATTAGATAAATATTGATATATATGGAGATAAAAATGAATTTAATAGTTTTTAACCCTATTACAATTACCACCATTTATTTTCTGTATTCACAGTGTGAATAAATAATTTAATATAACATAAATCCTACCATATCCATGTATAGTGAAATTAGTTTTTATATCAATAAAATTTATGGATGAATTTATATGATATTTATAACGTGATTAAAATTAATTAGATTATTGAACCATGATAAAACAAGTAGTTCCAAATCTGCTGAAATAAAAAATAGAAAAATGAAATATTTATCAGTTGAAATAATGATTTTTATATATTATTATTAATTAAAGAGTGAAAAATGGTTGTAAGTAAATCATATATAAAATTATATTTAACTGCGTGGATGTATAATGGATTTATAATAATATTTTATTTGATATAGAGTATGATCAAATGTGTACGAATAATGCTTATACATGAGGTGAGGGACATTCATCTAACTTTTACTTCTACGAGACACATGAAATATTCAACACTTGTCACATTTATAAGATGAATATAATTTCCAATAATTAATTTTATAATGTTTTTATTGAAATTAATTTGTATAAAAATATGAAACTAAGGTTATATCTTTCGAGAGGTTTGTATTTTAATGTTACCAAATAGCTAAGGGTTTTGTTTTACAATCTCATGGTTTATCTCGCTAGTATATGATTATGTGTCTAGTAATGAAATTTTATTATATACCATTAAATAATAAAATGAATTTTATTTTACAATGGTTACTATTAAAGGATATATTTTTTATTTCATTATCATCATTTTATATAATAAATGGATCTTTAAAATTCAATGATTAAAAAATAAAATTATTTATCTTCTCGGTATATAATATTTTATCCATCCATCACCATGATTTTTAAAAAATATTTTTCTAATATTTTTATTATTCTACTATGATTTTTTAAAATGAATTTTCCCTTGTGTGATTGTTTATAAAATATATTTAAAGGAATATTCTTTCCATTTCCCAAATGAATTACCTTTTGACTTTATAAAAGGGTGACTGTAATTTTTTCTCTATAATTATGCATCATGAATGGAATATTCATATATTATAACAGGTGAATTAATTCCAGATCTAAATATAGGTATTTATTTTTCTTTTTAATTTTTTTTCATTTTCTAATTTATTTTTTACATTAATTTCTTATAAAGTGAGATTAATATTTTCCTCAAAATATGCATAGAAAATCATTTTAAATAAATTTTATTCTTAAAAACATACACTTTGTTTAATTGTGTTTTATAGGGGATATAATCCAATGATACCATAATTATTATTTTTATAGGGTTTCTATGATGGTGTTATGTTTTTAGAATTATATTATTTTTAATGGGTTACATTATGAGGAATTGATTAAATGTTTAATGAATGAATTGTCATTATAAGTGTTATGATGGGATGATATGATGACTGATTTAGGATATAATTGAATAAATAAATATTTGTTTCATTATGTGATGGGTGAGATCTGATTTATATATCCACATAATGAATTTAACAGTTTATTATTTCATGTGAGATAGATATGGTTAATAAGTAAATTTTCTTAATCCAAAAAGGGAACCAATATGATATTCTAGTTCTAATATGGGAATTTACTCATTGATCTTGATCTTATTTTGGAAAAATGTGTTGTATAATTATATTTTTTTATTTAATGACTATACTGTTTACAAATCCATGTGAAATATTTTGTATACTTATTATGGTTCTACACTTTTTGGACATGAACATATGACTCATAATTTATTTATAAATACTTATCACCCTTATGATTCATGACATTTGAAATGATAATATATTTTCCAAGACTCATGTTTATGATATTTTAAATATAGGGAATTATATTTTTATGTAACGGTCATGATCTAATACCCTTATTCTAATCCATTCATTTTACATTATCTTCTCATGATATCTCTTATGTCTACACTTAATGAGCATTTGAGCTCACCCATTATCATATTTCATTTCCCAAGGTTATGAAGAATTATTTTATGTATGGAATGATTATGATGATTAATAAATGAGGAGATATTTCTGAGAGATGGTAATGATATTTTATTAAATATTTATTTATTCTATCTAGTATCTAAATACATTAATGCCTTACTTTACTAAGAAATGTATTTATGAAAGGTATTGAATATTCATCTAAAAATAATTAATATTTATGTATGAAAATTAGGGTTCACTATTTTCTTTAGGAATAATAGTGGTAAATAATTGGAAAAGTTGTATTAGGAACCATTTATATTATAATTCATAATATTATGTTACTAACTATGGATGAATTATTTTGAGAGGAATCTATTGTGAGGTCATGAAGTAGTTTTACTTGGGGGTATTATTGATTATTTTGTTTGTTCACTTGTGAAAGAATATAAACTTATCACATTTAAAAGATATTCAATGGGTATTATCCTATTGGGTATACATGTATTATTAAGACATGTTTATATAAACCTGTTTTCTGATTTCCAGAAAAACATCAAGGGCCTAGATGGATATCCCTATCTTTCTCATTGGATTTGTTTCGAGGTTAATGTCGTAAGATTGTATTTCATGTTTTAATTGGAGAAAATCATTGTACTCATGTGACAAAACATGAATGGTGATGTATTGTGATTTTGAACTTTTCCTAAGTTTTGATTTTTTTTCACTTCTTATATCTAGATTCAACTCTCCTTTTGTCAAGGGTAATTCCTCCCCTTTGTGTGACTATCTATATACACTCTGTGATACTGCCCAAAAAGTGTCCTCTATAATGGTAGAATTGATTTTAATTCCTTTTCCAGACATATATGGGTTCTTTTGGAAAGATAAAGTTCATGATATATGACATATACTTTAGTTGTAAAATGTTTATATGAAAACTCTATTTTTAATATAAAAAAATTATAAATAAATAAATAATTCCAAGTATAAATGTTTTTGTATTTGATTATGAATTTATTGTAATTTTTAAATTAATTTGATTAACATAAAGTTAATTATTTGGGAATTTATTTAAATATTATTACTAGGATATTTAATAATTTATATTATAATATTTTACATAATATTCAAGATAAGATGTGTAGTATATGAAAAATGATTGTAGAATTTTATTTGAATATAAAATGTTTAAATCCATTTTAATTTCATATAAAGAATTCAAATAAATATATGTGGATAATAATAAATAGTTTAAATTGTGAATAAATATAATTTTAATTATGTAATATTATTTTTTAAATTTCAATAATGCATGGAAAAATTATTAAATGGTTATAAGTGAGTATTTTTGAACTATTCATATATAGTTTATCTCATGTTTAAATATAAGAATTGACAAAATAGTGAGGTAATTTAATGATTTATATTGGAATAAAATTCATGTTTTTTAAATTAAGTTTTACATTATTTTATAGTGTTAAACAACATCAGTAAATTAATATAATTGCATCTAAGGAATAAAATTCTAGGGTTGATATCTGATTTAGATTACTACATACACTATATTTTATTATATTCTCTTATTAAAATTAATTATAAGGTTAATAAAAATAAAAAAAATTATTACATTATAAATGTTGTGATTTATGTATTAGTTGAGTAAATTTTTTATCACTATATGGAATCTTGGATTGACTGAAAAATGAAATGGAGGGTTATATTGTTACAAAATATTTAGAGCATTGTTGTCTTTCTCATTATGATTTTAAATTTGGTAGTACATAATTCCCTAGGATTAATAAAATTAATTTGAAAGTGATTGATTCAACATATTCATGAGATGAATTTTCACATGTTTTAATATTGTCTTCATAAAATTTATGTTCATGAAAATTGCAAGGATTTTTCTAAAGATTTACAAATTTATATGGTATGATCATCCTGATTTGGTATAAGAAATTTTATTTAAATATAAATCATTAACATAATCCATACATATTATTGAATTAAAATGAGATAATATGATGAGTTTAAATCCCCTAGAAAATGAGTAATATTCTATCTATATAAAAAACATCTCACATCCTTGATCAATTATTATTATTTACCATAACAACTAGGTTTTCATCAATTAAATTCTATAAGAAAATGGTTCAATTTGATAAAGCAAACTTTTAGGTGACTTATTCACGTAATATATTTTATTAAAAATATAAATAAGAAACTTTAATCAACTAGGATGACATAGAAACCAATTTTAGTGAATCCATAAAATAAATTATTTAAATAGTTTGAATAACTCCATTAAAATAATGATGGTACTGTATTTTTTTCAATATGGATATATATATTATAATATAAATCCATATTGAAAGGTTTTCAGTGAATATATAATAAATTTCTAAATAAATAAAAACTCATTAGTATTTGTTTTATTGTATTTATATATTACATACATAACTAATTTATTTTACATCCTCATAAATTTATCCCACAAATAATATTCTCAAATAATACCAATGAAACATATCATATATAATATTATCCTTCATAACCAAGTGAATATAAACATATGAAATGATAATCATATATACTAAGTAAGAACAAACATGAAATAATATAATAAAATATCCACAATGAGAATTAAATAATCATTTTTTGTTAATAATATAAATGTTCATGGACATGACATAAGATAATTGACTTAATAGAACAGAAATAAAATATCATGGTTCGTGCCATAATTAATTTGGTATAATATAATACCTGAGTAGTAATAGTTTGGAAACATGATTCATTAATCAACATCAGTAAAAACATACCATAGGCATAATATTTTGGATTATCTAAAATAAAAAATCATTTATTTTTGAAGGATCACATGAAATTACACAACCACAAAGCAGATATAGTCCCATAAAGGATTAGGATTTCTCCACAACATCAGGATTTCCATCCCATCACTCATAATGTTTTACCCAATTATGATATTTTATTATACATCCAAATATAGTAGTAATAATATTTCATACATTTATATCCCATAGAAACATGAAAACATTAATTATTCAATAATGTTTTAATTATCTGTAGGGAATGAAATGTGTTTTTGTAAATATAATTAAAAAATTATCTTAATCAACCTATAGAAATATTATGGATATTATAATTAATGTAAAATCATAGTGAATAAAAATAAATATTAAAGGAATTTTACATTGATAAGAAACACATTTTTATCTTTTACCATTTCTTAATGATATCATAGGAGTAATCTTTTAAAATTTTAACACATTTTATTTTAGAATAAAGAGATTTAGAAAATATTTATGTAATTTTTTCTTCTAAAGTAGATGAAATCATGGATATTATGTTTCTTAAATATACTTAATAAGGATGGTGGAAAAATTTGGACATTTAAAAATTAATCTAAAAAAATTCCACTGAAAAAATGGTATATAAGATCAATATTATCAGAAGAGGATTATACTATAATCAATAAAATATGATTAATTTGTAAAATAAATTATATTTTAGATAAAAAAGATAAAATAAAAAAATATAATATAATTAATATGTAAATAGAAGATACTTATTTCTTATCCAATAGAAATTATAATATCAATTTCTCTTACAGGCATATCTCTATGTAAATTTTCATCCCTTGAGAGGTCAAACTATATTTGAAAAAACATAAATGATAATAATAACCTGATTTCAATATTTATTGAGGGGTTTATTTTAAAATAACATCAAATTTCACAGGATTTTATGTTTTTATAAAATAAACCTAAATTTAAAGTGAGTATGGATAGAAAACACCTGATGTTACTCCAAGCATTGAAAAAGAAATTTTATATAATTTTTATAAATCATATCAATTTTAATAAATTATTTTAGAAATATATTCATATTAATTTTTATTTATACAGATAAATTATTTTCATTAATTAGATAAATAATTGTATTTTATTTTTTTAATTTCATTATCAGATATTAATACCTTTGATTTTTTTATTTAAAATGGTGATGAATGTCTTCATTCATTTATATCAAGTTTAGAATTCATTGATTATTCGTTTAATGGATTCATTAGGTAACAATTATTTATATATTAACACAATAATATAATGGTTTGGATGGGTATCATTCATAAGAATAGTTCTTATGACAAAATTATTTCAAGAAATATACATATATAAATAACTAATAGAATATTAATTACTCATTTTTATTTCACCCTCCTAAATAAATATTAATAAAAAAAATTATACATTAAAATAATATATATTTACTATTTATACCATGTGATATATTCCTTATTAAAAATATGATTATGTTATAATGTCGTTTATGTGGGTGCTTGAAGAAATCCAAATAGAAGTATGTTATACCATTGAATGGGTTGGAGTTTATAATTATATAATCTTTGTTTCATTTTCATAGAATGATCATAATGTTAATACAAAATCCTAACATTGGATGATTGTGATTTTAATGTGCCAATATGAAAATTTTAGAAGGAAATATGTGGAATTACTCTAAGGAATCATTAAATAATTCACCCCTTCTAGAAAAGAGTTTCTTTAAAACAAAGAATTTATGTTTTCTTTGTCGAACTAAAAGGAACAAAACAACTATGATAAATAAGGGGGAGTAAAATTTCATAGTAATTGATGATTTTTTTCTAAACAATTATTTATTTGAGGAGGTAGAGGTGATAACCATTTATTGATGAAAATTACAGAGATTTATTAATAGAAATATGTTGGTTGTAGTGTATTGATTCTATAATATTGGTGTTTTACTATAATATGAGAGGAAACATTATAGTGAAATTATTTTTTAAAAAAATATATTAAAATGTAATTTTATACATAATAAATTTTATTTTTAATATAATATATTTAATCCAGTTTAATTTTCCTGGTATTACACCATTATACATCTTTTATATATTTTAAATTATAATATGGATATTTATTATTTTAAAAAAATATTTATATTTGAAATTTTTTCCAAATTTACACATTCTAAATGAATAAATGGCCTTATTTAATTTAGTCCTTATTAAATTAATTATTCCAATATCTTTTAAATAAAAACATAAAAAATAATTTTTATAGAATATTTTTATCACATGAAGTGTCTTTAATCATATTTTCAATCACTAAATAATTAGATAGTTTTTAATATAAATTGTTATATAAATAAGAAAATATTATTTTAGACATTAAAAAATTATAAATATAAAATATTAGAATTTAAAAAAATTTAAAAATACATTATTCTAAAAATATACAGTTTTTAAAATTTGAGTTATTTTAAACACATCCCCATTAAATTAATAATTTAGGATCCAAATATATCTTCTATCTAATCCATTGTATTTGGAAAATTAGTTCAATTTTGAAAATATATAAAATAATTCATCAAGAGAAATAATAATATATTTGGATGTATTGAAATTTAATTCTTGTAATAAACTATTTAATATTATATTCTCATTTTAGGGATTAATATAATTTTATTTTGGATTTAAATTATTTAAATTTATTAATATAAATTAATTAACATAAATATAAAAATATAAATATTTATACCCAATGAATATATATCTAATGACTATATTTACAACCAACATATTCCCAATCACCAGATATATGATTCCTTTATTTAGTTATATATATAAATGATCAGAAGAATTCATGAACTCTTGCATCCAATACACTTACTTGTAAAATAATATGTAACACCCCAAGCTTCCATGATATACTCTTTTTTAAATAAATCAAATAGCTTTCTCTACACACAACATCGACTTCGAGCACACCATGACTATACATTTAAAGAGTGTTTTTAAATATTACTAACCATATTTTTAATTTTATATATTTCATATAATTTTAAATTTAAAATCATGTTTTTCTTACCCATGATATAATAAATAAATTCAATTTTTCAAATAAAAGATGTATTTTTTCCAAAAAAATTGAAGTGTTGCTGCTTTTTAATGTATAACCCTTATTAAATCCAATATTTGACAATTATATTTATGTAATTTTTGAACTAAAAATTTTATTTGGAAGAGGGACACAATAATTAAGTTTGTATAAAATTTTGTTGTTTTTATTATAACATTCATAGTTGAATGACTAATAAAAATATATCATTTTAATTTAAAACTGCTTTTTCATATAATTTATTTATAATTTTGTATAATCATTTTAATTGTGATTAATGTCTAATTCCATTATGTTATTATAAATTAATATATTTTAAGTCCTTGCAATTATTTTTTCATTAGAAATGGATATAAACAATTGTCAATCTTTTGAATATTTTCACATTTAAAAAACATTTTCTCTCGTTATGTCAACTAGAAATAATTTTAGATTAATTAATTCACCTTTAGTGTTTTAAATCATGATAAATGTATTCATTATATAGAATTAGTAATTCCAAATTTTGTTAATAGGATCATTTTATTTTAGGAATTATGAATAGTAACATTAGTGATTATTTTTTATTACACTGGCTAATGATAACTTAGGTAATTGAAGCTAAATATAATATTTAAGCATGACTTTAACACGTGAAAAAATCTTATTTGGTGACTAAATTCAACCCGTATCTACTATGGTTCAAAATGGAATCACTTAATGGACATTATCCCAGTTAATATGAAATTAATATTATTCAAATCAGTTAATGGGACAATATGTGACACTCTCATTTTATAAGGTATATTAATTTTAATATATGGATAACTAGAAGATAATCTCGACTATAGGTAGTATCTAGAATGATAAAATAATTACCAACATCATAAATATTATTTCATTATTATTAGAGATTTAATAATTACCATTAATGACCCCACAATAGTGATGCAGAAAATATTTTATTAATAGAAATTAAAAAGAAATGGTTTTAAAAATATTAAATAAAATATAATTTGAAATAATTACATGGCTCCACCAATTTTATATATTAGTATGACAAATTATTAGAATATTAATTTTTTCGATGTTATCTTCTTTGTGGGTTTTATATAATGTCAAATAAATAAATAGTGTCCAAATTGACCCTATTGATTTTTTATAAAAATAACATTTTTAAATTATTTGAAAATCATAAAAATACTTAAAATTTACAATGTCAAAATTATATGGTTTAAAAATTCAAAAAGATCCCAATTATTTACAATTGACACCACATAATTAATCACTTATAACAATTAAATATTTTTAATGTTATAACAATATATAATATTAAATAGATCAAATAAGGACATATCAAACTGATAAGGTTTAAAATAAATTCAAAACATGTAAAAATTAATTGGTGGGGAGTATTTCAACCCATCCACATATTATATTCTAAATAATATTCTTTCTAGAAATTTGGATTTAGCAATTAATTTGTATTAATTTAATTTTTTTAATATTTCCAGGGCGTCCCCTCCCCTCTCTTATAAAAGTGAAATTATACTTCTACATAATTAAAACCACTAATGAGTTTTGGATCATAAAACCCCTATAAATTTTCTCTCACGACATATCACAATTCATCCATGAGGTCACAAATTGAGCATAAATTCATCCTATGTTATCCTTTTCTGCAAACCGAACAAATATACCTGAAAAGAAGTAATTGTTTTATCACCTCTTTGAAAGTTCTTTTCTTCTTATACATCCTCTATTTATGTTATTTCAATATCAAAGTAATAAATATAGTATCATCAATATAATAAGATGTTATTATAATCATGGGATAACTATATTACTCATTTTATCCATCATGCGAATAACAATATCACCATGTGTACTTACCTCTGCCTTATCATCTCCACATCATGGTGTAATTTTTTCATAAACACAACATTAATTGGATGAATATAATGATGTCTATAATGGATATAAATAATGAATGTAACATGATAATTTTTCTATATAAATAATATAACATCAAATTCAATACCAAGTAACCATCAAGGGAATGATATCATCGTTATTGCATGCGTACGACCTACCATCTCTATGATGCAGTGAGATTCATTCTCCAGATTAACAATTCAAGAAGGATAATAAAATTTATATTATGAGTAAAAAAATAATTTTGAACATAATTTCATTATTTATGTGAATAAAATGCCTCATATTCATAACAATTATGAGTTACATAGCAATATTGGAATGTTAAAATAAAGTAGGTAACAGCCAAAATAATGGTAATATTGAAACACTATTATCAAAATTATATATTACGATCATATATGATATCATAAACATGTCTATGGTTCTTATATAATTTAATAACATATATTAGATTTTATATAGGAGATTAATAGACCCTTTAAAAATTGAATGTACAATTTAAGAGTTAATTTTTCAATCCCATTATTATTTGGGTTTGTTTATGTATAAATATTTACTGGGAAATATTCATCATTCATGTCCATGTTTCAGAATTTTTTTTAAAAAAATAATATTTTTATGGTTTTATGTAAAACTATAATTTATTAAAACACTGTTTTAAATTTTTTATATGTTTTAAATATTTATTGGTTTATGACTTTCTTATTAATGACCATGATTTCAAAATGGTTTTATAGATTTATTTATATGTACATGGATGTTTCAAAATGTTAATTCTTTTAAAATGTTTCAATGTGGTATGGGAAACTTTTATTCAAAAAAAATTCCAAATTTCTTCTTTTATGAGCATGTGGATTTTGAATAAATTATTTCAAAGAAAAATGGTCATTGCACTCATCTTATTCTTAAAGATTTTAATATACTATTTTAATTTATGTCTACATCCTTTGAGGGATCCTATGATTAAATGTGGTTGTTCTCTTAGGATATCATTTAACATATATGGTTGAATGTTTTATGATCACTTTGATGTGGATGTGGTATTTAGAAACCATTCTTTGTTTACGATCAATGCATTCATATTTTCTATGCTAGTTTTAATACTAATGTTTATGTTATGTCTTACCATTTTCAAATGAGGAATGTATTGGTCTTAGTATATAATGGATGGGGCATGTAATACCACATAAATGTATTGGAAGGTCTCATGAGATGAAATTATTTGGAGAAAACCCCTTTTTATTTATTTTCCAAGCAATTATAGATTTTCAGGAGGCTAGATCTTGACATAAATTAGATGAGTTTGTAACCAAAAACCTGAACTCTCTTGAGGATAGATAATGATAGTATATATCTTGATGTTATATCTTGATAGTAACGATATCGAATAATTATTAATTCCATCATTATTATAATAGTTGTGAATATTCCATGTCATTATTTGACTAGTAAAATATCCATGCTTATTCTTATTTTATATGGTATTATTTAATCTTGCAATATTTTGATCAAAATTATGTATAATGGGGAATGTGTTTCAGTAATATAAATTTTATTATGGTTTATGATCATTTAATTCAAAATGGTTTCTCTTACATCCCTAACTATACTGAGAATCTATTCTCATCCATTACATATGTTTTATTTTACTAGGATTTCATGTAGTGTATTATGACTAATCTGTAGGGTAAATCTATGAGAAAAATATAATTCTCAAAGGATTATATATGTTTTATTTTATGTTTTTAATTTTAATGTAAGATGAATGTATTCTATTTTTCCAGACTGCAAAAATGATCGGTCCTTCAGGATTTAATTACTTTTAATCATTCCACTATATTAAAATAATTCAACAGATCCGGGGACTTGGGGACATGATGTTAAATAGTTAGTACATTATATTTTTAATTATAATCCCAATCTATAAAATAGAAATTTAGGTTATTATTTTTAGTGATAACAATGATGATAATTATAATGTTTTCTGTGTATTTTTATTTTCTTTTGGTTTTATTCAACCATTAATTTTATTAATGACTCATTAAATTGTATTATAATAATTTATTATTTCCTTTCACATTTTTTGGCAATTTTTCATAAAAAAAATACATTTTTTAGTTTTTTATTTAAAACCAGACATTCAAACTAGAGATAATTTAAATGGGTAAAATATTACGGTGTTATATTCTATCATTTGAAAAAAAATACAATTAAAATTTAATTAATATATTTAAAATAATGGAAGATAATTATACATAATTAGTTCTGTATCTTCCCATATTAATTCCTCAACATACTGAATCTTCTATCAAAACTTTACCATGTTAGTGGTCTTTTTTCATAGTACATTATTAAAATTTTCAAAAACAATACTTCTTATTCTTGATAAGTGATATCATGTTCTAATTATATAGGATACAAATTCAATACATGTGCATGGTCAATAATGTATTCTGTTAAAAGTGGATCATGGAACACATCATCCACTGTAGTGTTTTTCAATCAATATGAATTCAAATTTTCTACCATCCGTAGAATATAATGAATTTTTAAAAAACATAATGAATGTTGATATTCAAATTTCATTTTTATTTAATTATATAATAATATTATTTGATGATATTAATAGGAATAAGATTAAAATGTCATTAAAATACAACTCTTACTAACATTTATCAATATTGACATTCTGCCTAGATTCCACTATTTTATTATGATACAAAATTGTGTTATTTTTTACTATCATATATTGAGAAAAATCATGTCCCTAGACTATATAAACCCCAACATCATCAAAACACGATAGACTTATAAAACTATTCCCATAAATAATCTCATGTGGTTCTATATGAATTCTATAATGGTAAGTGTAGATATCTTATAACTCTAATAAGGCAATTTGATGATACATCCCTCAATTGGAATCCATTGTATGATATCTCAGTATAACCTGATTATTTCTAATGGTCATTTTATAATGAGAATTTGTATATAAATTATAATAGTTGTTTATTCATAATTCTGAATTTTATTCTTATTTTGTTGTTCCCATGAACATCTAAGAAAACCTGACACATTGATTTGATATGATTGATGTATGTTCTTAATATAGTGTTCCCCATCCATTATATATATAATTGAATTCTATTTGAAGTGCACTGTGTTTCATTTGTTGTCAATGAGGTATGTTGTTGTCAAGGAATGAATGGATGGATGTCAAGGATTTTCAATATGTGAATGACCAAGGATGTGATGGTGTTGGTGAGGAAAGGAGAATGGCCATGGTACTAAGATGCATGTCACTTAGGAGATTCACTAAGTGACATCGGAGATGATGGTTGAAACATTCTCTAGTAATATCAGACGATTGAAGAAATGATCTTAATGTTTCAATACTTGTATCAAGATGATACTAAGTTACACTACTTGAAGAATGGATGATGATGGAGTATCATCATTATATCAAACGATTGTTGAACTGATCTTTAAGTTTCAAGAACTTGTATCAACTGGATACAATGTCACAACAAGCATTAGAAGACCATGCATTGTATTGAAAATGCATGAGGAGCTGAAGTGAACCATCCATAAGTTCTAAGTGGATGAACTGGTTTTAATGAAGTCCATGCACTAACTCTTAGTGCATGTGAATTGAAAAAGTTCCAATTGATCTCTGATTAGATCAATAAAGAACATTGAAGATTATAAGTGATTCAGGAGTTCAGTTGATGATGAACCTTTTGAATTCCATATCTTAAGTGAAGATCATATGAGGAGAAGTAATGGAATTCTTAAGAAGAATAGAAGAAGTGGAGAAGAAATGGCTTGAATGGCACTTGGCATTTGGCTTATACTCATAGGAGAACTTTGTATTTGACAAAGTCCTTATTCATGCCTTTGCCAAAAAATTGGCCAGCCATGGACACTTTGAGGGTTCAACCCCAAGGCATGGGAGCTAGGCACCACACACATGGGGGAACCCGTGGGGCGAGCCCAGGGCAGCAGGACGCACCCAAGACACCGCATAGGCATCTGGGGCACGCCCGGAGGAGCGCGGTAGGGGCACATGAGCGCACCCGCGAGTGTCAAGCAGTGCATAGTGGGCGCCAGTGGCGCGCCCGAAGGGAGCAGAAGTGGGCGCAGAGCACGCCCGCAGAGAGAACACAGTGCGGGGCGGCACCGTGGAGGGAGGAAGTTCAATTGCTGAGCTGATGGAAGCGCTTGGGTAATAAACCGCGGAAAAATCGGCCGGCGTTTCGATGTGGGACGCGCATTTTTTCACCGGGAGCGAATCCTGGCCGCTCGATCGATCGCGCGCCAGATCTCGACCGCATGATCGATCCCACGCGAGATCTTCAGATCCAGGCCGTCCAAAGCCTTCTGATCGCCCGATCCAACGGCCGGAGAGTTCGTCCTCTTCCTCAATCTCAGCCGAGGCACCCCGACATCCCCGCAGAACCAGGCGCCACCCAAGCATGGTTTTTGAGTTCCCGTCCACCTCCGAGCAAACCGAGACCTCCATTGTGATCGTTAGGCCATAACTAACTCATGCATGCATTAAAATGTTGCATGCATGCATCGAGAAAGAATTCGAAGATCGGCCGAAGCAACCGAAGGTGCGAGGCCAGGTTGATTGATGCTTTGCATGGATGGAGGCCATGCGTGCGTTTTCATGAACACGTTCCGCGACGCATGCATTTGATGAAGGCCAAAGAAGAGGGAACCCGCGTGAAACAAGAGAGAAAGTTCAAGATTTGCAGAATCTTGAAATACCCGAAAACTTCGGGGATTCAAATATTGTATCACGCGGATGGGCTGAGGCATTCCTCTGCCTATAAAAGGAGAACCCGAGGCCTTGGAGTGCTTTCTGATCCTCTGAAGAGAGAAGTCCCGTGAGAAGCACTTTGTGCCTCGCGAAGTTGAAGCCCCGCGCAGCACCCTGCGCGGCAGTGAAGCCCGGAGCACCCCTTGCTCCGTAAGGTTCCTTTTGCGCACTCCATGCGTGAAAGAAGAAGAGGAGAAGACCCCTACGCGCTTTCCCTTTGCGCGGCAGGAAGAACCCGGGGCAGTAGAACTTGTGCGCCCCGTGGTTGAGGTGCCTTGCACCCGAGGATCTTGCGCGCCGTTTGTGCCTTGTGCACTTGTGCATCTGAAGAAAAGGAGAAGAGGCCGCTTGACCCTTGCATGCCACCTGACTTGCACCTTGAGGACTTGCGCGCCTCCTTTGAGGCAGGAGAAGACCCGAGGCCAAGACTTGTGTATGCACCTAAGAAGACCCGAGCATTTGTGCCTTGTGTGCAAGAATAAAGGAAGGACAAGTGTGTGCAAGAAGTGGAACAAGGCTTGCACCTTGTGTTTGCAAAGTAATTGAGAAAATATGTGTGCAAACAAAACAAGAAGTGGGCCGAACCTAGGTGTGTGCACTAAGAAGTGTGTATACACTTAGAAGAAGAAAAGGGAGGACATCCACACAAAGAAGAACACACATTTATGTGTGTAGACAAATTGCATAAAGTGTGTGAAGTTTGAGAAGTAGGTGTGTGCCTAAAAGAATTACACCCTATAAGGGTTTATTGCACCAAGAGAAGGAAAGAGGAGAGTGAATGCATGCATGCATGAAAATGCGCACGTAATCAAAGTTCAAATCTGCTTGTGTGCATCTGAGTTGTCCAAGACCAGGAGATCTTGAAGATATTGTGATGCCTTGCATTCAGTGCATGAAGTTGATGTGAAGTGAGACTGAGCCAGACTGAAGTGAATGATATTGTTTGTCTGAGTTTTTCAGTAATTGAGAAGATCCTGATCAACAGAAGTGATCAGAAGGTGTGAGCAAGACCAACAGACCTTATCAGAGGCTGTTGAAGATTCTTGAATAGAGAAGCCAGGTCATCCTCAGAAGAAGGAGATAAAGCCTGAGCAAGACGAGAAGACCTGATCAACTCAAGTGATCAAGAGGTACAGAGCAAGGCCAGCAGTCTTTATCCCAGACTGCTGAAGATACTTGAAGAAGTTTAAAGAGAAGAAGAGCTACTCGTGTGACTCGAGGAGCTAGGAGGAGACCCTGTGGGACTCAGGGAGAAGAAGTCTTCAGTGGGATTCTGGAGCAGGCCAGTGGGACTCTGGTAACACTGTGGGACGCAGTATAAAGACCCTCCTGTGGGACTCAGGAGAGATACAGTGGGACTCTGTATCGACCATTGTAATACTAACAGATTATAATGGAGAAACCATGTTGGGGTGTATAACAAACATGGCAAGGATGTAGGCCTTTGATGCCGAACCTTGTAAATCTGTGTGTCCTGTGCCTTTTCATTACTGCATCATTCGGGAAAGGTTGAGAGATACAAGAAGAGTGGATCGAGTCTTTAACCAGCCATAGAGGTTTAATTGATTAAGAATCAATTAGTAAAAAGTTTTAAGGGATCACTGATTCACCCCCTCCCCCTCTCAGTGATTCACACTGATCTGGGCACTTCAATTGGTAGCAGAGCGAAGGTTACCTCTAAAAGATCCAAGAGAGTCTATATGGAGTGCAGATTTGAGGAAATGAAAGAACAGCCTCAAATGGAGATATCTGCCAAGACTCTGAAAAACAGAATGAAGAAACAGGCAAAGAAGATGAAGAAGAAGGTTGTTTCAATCAGAGAAACTCTTTCTATGGAAAGAAATGTGAAAGTCACATCAGATGACAATTCCTTTTATCATTCTTCTGATGAAGCCTGCTCTAGCTATGATGAAGATGGAAGGAACAATGATATTCTAAATGCAATCAAATATCTTCAAAAGACAGTCCCCAAGGAAGTGGCAATGTGTATAGCTACAGGCCTCCTTGATATTCAAGAAGAAAAATTACAGCTAGAAGATGAAGCCAATTCTCTGGAAGTCCAATTGGCAAAAAGGGTTGGCATAACCAACACTCTCAGAAAGCTGGTGAAGGCTAAATATGAAACTGTTTCTCTTTGCAATGAAAGATATGAAGACACTGCTGAAGAATTGCAAAGAAGCCTTTCTGAGAAAGAATTTTTTATGGTAATGGTCAAAGAAGTTTTCCATGCACTGGAAAAATTGCACAGAGTTTCAATGGTTGTCAAAGATGCTCAACTAGAAGACAAAGTCAAAAGGGTGAAGGAGCTTGACAACTCATTGCATGAAATAAAGAAGGTGCATGATGACCAGATGGAACAGCTAAAACAGAATTGGGAAGGTAGGCTAAGATTGGTTGAGGATGAGAAGAACTCCCTCAATATGAAATGCTTAGAACTAGAGGTGATATTGAAAAATCTGCAATCACCCAAAGCCAAAGCCTCCCAGTCAGCTGAAAGGAGAAATGTTTCCACTCAAGTGAGCTTTGAGAAGGATGATTCTAAAATAAAGACATCCTCTAATAAAAGGGCAACATCTTCTAAAAGGAAGGTACCATCCATCCCATCTTGTACTAATGCTTCTAATTGTGTTTCCACAAAAAGTGCAGGATGGAAGAATGAATCGAAACAAGTATGGATGAAGAAAATGAAGAAGCAGAGCTCTCCTGAAACAACACAGCAGCTCAAGAAAAATGTACAACAACCAGAAGGACTCAAGGAGTCAAGATTTGTGGGACAATGTTGGTGTTGTAATAAGTATGGGCATTGTGCAAAGGATTGTTGGTACAGTCCACTAAATGTCAAAGCACAAAGGAAGCCCATGCCAAGGGGGAGCCAGCCAGAAGAAAAGAAGCAACATCCACAGGTCCAGAGACATCTGTTTACTGCTAACATATTTGTATTGCTTGATAACATCTGGGATGTGTGCAAAAGTGGTCAAATAGATACATGTCAATCTTTAAATGTATTCAGAGCTCAAAAGGAGAAAAGATCACAGAACCTGGCTCAGAAAGAGTCCTTGGGAAGCAAGCATAAGAAAGTGGAAGATTCTCCCAAGAAGATTTTGAAAAAGGAAAAGAAGTCCTTGGAGTATAAATCCAAGAAGGGTGATGCATCCAGAAGGACCACCAAGAAAACATGCTTCTACTGTGGAAAGAAAGGACACACCATGGAGCTTTGTGAACAAGCCATGGAATTGAATAGAAGCAGACTGAACTCAAACAGACAATCAATCCAAAAGAAGCTGAAGGGATTGATTGAAAACAAGTTGCCTAAGAGAGGTAGCTTGACAGCATCAAAGGAACCATGTGAAACTTCCAGAAGTGAGGCCACACTTCCAAACTATTTGTTAATCATATGGCCAAATCAGTTGCAACTTTCCAAAGATCTACAAAGAGCTGAAGATGAAGTTCTGGCAATTGCTAAGGCAAAAGGGAGGAAGAAGATTTCACATGAAGATGTGTTGAGATCCACACCAGCACAAACATCATTGAAGATCAAATGTGCTAGTGTGAAGAATGGTGAAAATGGGACATCTCGGTTGAGAGAATCTTCTCAACCTTGTTGTTCACATTGATGAACCAAGGAGGTTCCATCTTATTCCCTAACAACTTGTATTTACATGTGCTAACATTTCAGGGAATTGAAGATGATGATCATTCTCATCTGGAGAGCGGTTTGGATAGAATGGAGTGCACCCCTTGAGGGGGAGCCAATCTGGAGAAGATGGTATTCTAAGATTTAATACCATCTTGAGAAAAGTGAAGATATTCCAATCACACTTTCATCCCTTGTTTCTTAATTGTATTTATCATGTCAATTAAGGGGGAGTGATTGATTGAAGACAAAAAGTTGAAAGGGGGAGCTTTATCTTTGCACCTGAACTTTCTAATGAGTTTTGTGAAGTTGTGCAGGATTTAGCAAATTTATTGTTATATCTGAAAAATTTCAAACCCCTAAGCATGATCTCACATGTGTAGAGAATTGTGGACAGCATTGAGTTCCTTGGTTACATCACTCTTGTTTTCTACACCGGGTTAGCCCAAGTAGACTTAGAGTTGATTTACTAAAGGTTCTTTACTAAAGAGAACATGTGACATCATCCCTCTCTCAGTGATTTTTAAGAAAATACTTTTCAAAGGGAGGAAGATATTTTTAGAAGTTAACCACACCACACCTTTGCATTTGATTGCCAATAAGGGGGAGAAAATATTGGCACACATATTGACCCATTCATATGTGCTGAAGAAGTGTATTGACAACAAATAAAAAGGGGGAGATTGAAGTGCACTGTGTTGCATTTGTTGTCAATGAGGTATGGTGTTGTCAAGGAATGAATGGATGGATGTCAAGGAGTTTCAATATGTGAATGACAAAGGATGTGATGGTGTTGGTGAGGAAAGGAGAATGGCCATGGTACTAAGATGCATGTCACTTAGGAGATTCACTAAGTGACATAGGAGATGATGGTTGAAACATTCTCTAGTAATATCAGACGATTGAAGAACTGATCTTAATGTTTCAATACTTGTATCAAGATGATACTAAGTTACACCACTTGAAGAATGGATGATGATGGAGTATCATCATTATATCAGACGATTGTTGAACTGATCTTTAAGTTTCAAGAACTTGTATCAACTGGATACAATGTCACAACAAGCTTTAGAAGACCATGCATTGTATTGACAATGCATGAGGAGCTGAAGTGACCCATCCATAAGTTCTAATTGGATGAAGTGGTTTTAATGAAGTCCATGCACTAACTCTTAGTGCATGTGAATTGAAAAAGTTCCAATTGATCTCTGATTAGATCAATAAATAACATTGAAGATTATAAGTGATTCAGGAGTTCAGTTGATGATGAACCTTTTGAATTCCATATCTTAAGTGAAGATCATATGAGGAGAAGTAATGGAATTCTTAAGAAGAAGAATAGAAGAAGTGGAGAAGAAATGGCTTGAATGGCACTTGGCATTTGGCTTATACTCATAGGAGAACTTTGTATTTGACAAAGTCCTTATTCATGCCTTTGCCAAAAAATTGGCCAGCCATGGACACCTTGAGGGTTCAACCCCAAGGCATGGGCGCTAGGCACCACACACATGGGGGAACCCGTGGGGCGAGCCCAGGGCGGCAGGACGCACCCAAGACACTGCATAGGCGTCTGGGGCACGCCCGGAGGAGCGCGGTAGGGGCGCATGAGCGCACCCGCGAGTGTCAAGCGGTGCATAGTGGGTGCCAGTGGCACACCCGAAGGGAGCAGAAGTGGGCGCAGAGCGCGCCCGCAGAGAGAACATGGTGCGGGGCGGCACCGTGGAGGGAGGAAGTTCAATTGCTGAGCTGATGGAAGCGCTTGGGTAATAAACCGCGGAAAAATTGGCCGCCGTTTCGATGTGGGATGCGCATTTTTTCACCGGGAGCGAATCCTGGCCGCTCGATCGATCGCGCGCCAGATCTCGACCGCACAATCGATCCCGCGCGAGATCTTCAGATCCAGGCCGTCCAAAGCCTTCTGATCGCCCGATCCAATGGCCGGAGAGTTCGTCCTCTTCCTCAAGCTCAGCCGAGGCACCCCCGACATCCCCGTAGAACCAGGCGCCACCCGAGCATGGTTTTTGAGTTCCCGGCCACCTCCGAGAAAACCGAGACCTCCATTGTGATCGTTAGGCCATAACGAACTCATGCATGCATTAAAATGTTGCATGCATGCATCGAGAAAGAATTCGAAGATCGGCCGAAGCAACCGAAGGTGCGAGGCCAGGTTGATTAATGCTTTGCATGGATGAAGTCCATGCGTGCGTTTTCATGCACACGTTCCGCGACGCATGCAATTGAAGAAGGCCGAAGAAGAGGGAACCCGTGTGAAACAAGAGAGAAAGTTCAAGATTTGCAGAATCTTGAAATACCCGAAAACTTTGGGGATTCAAATATTGTATCACGCGGATGGGCTGAGGCATTCCTCTGCCTATAAAAGGAGAACCCGAGGCCTTGGAGTGCTTTCTGATCCTCTGAAGAGAGAAGTCCCGTGAGAAGCACTTTGTGCCTCGCGAAGTCGAAGCCCCGCGCAGCACCCTGCGCGGCAGTGAAGCCCGGAGCACCCCTTGCTCCGTAAGGTTCCTTTTGCGCACTCCTTGCGTGAAAGAAGAAGAGGAGAAGACCCCTGCGCGCTTTCCCTTTGCGCGGCAGGAAGAACCCGGGGCAGTAGAACTTGTGCGCCCCGTGGTTGAGGTGCCTTGCACCCGAGGATCTTGCGCGCCGTTTGTGCCTTGTGCACTTGTGCATCTGAAGAAAAGGAGAAGAGGCCGCTTGACCCTTGCATGCCACCTGACTTGCACCTTGAGGACTTGCGCGCCTCCTTTGAGGCAGGAGAAGACCCGAGGCCAAGACTTGTGTATGCACCAAAGAAGACCCGAGCATTTGTGCCTTGTGTGCAATAATAAAGGAAGGACAAGTGTGTGCAAGAAGTGGAACAAGGCTTGCACCTTGTGTTTGCAAAGTAATTGAGAAAATATGTGTGCAAACAAAACAAGAAGTGGGCCGAACCTAGGTGTGTGCACTAAGAAGTGTGTATACACTTAGAAGAAGAAAAGGGAGGACATCCACACAAAGAAGAACACACATTTATGTGTGTAGACAAATTGCATAAAGTGTGTGAAGTTTGAGAAGTAGGTGTGTGCCGAAAAGAATTACACCCTATAAGGGTTTATTGCACCAAGAGAAGGAAAGAGGAGAGTGCATGCATGCATGCATGCACATGCGCACGTAATCAAAGTTCAAATCTGCTTGTGTGAATCTGAGTTGTCCAAGACCAGGAGATCTTGAAGATATTGTGATGCCATGCATTCAGTGCATGAAGTTGATGTGAAGTGAGACTGAGCCAGACTGAAGTGAATGATATTGTTTGTCTGATTTTTTCAGTAATTGAGAAGATCCTGATCAACAGAAGTGATCAGAAGGTGTGAGCAAGACCAACAGACCTTATCAGAGGCTGTTGAAGATTCTTGAATAGAGAAGCCAGGTCATCCTCAGAAGAAGGAGATAAAGCCTGAGCAAGACGAGAAGACCTGATCAACTCAAGTGATCAAGAGGTACAGAGCAAGGCCAGCAGTCTTTATCCCAGACTGCTGAAGATACTTGAAGAAGTTTAAAGAGAAGAAGAGCTACTCGTGTGACTCGAGGAGCTAGGAGAAGACCCTGTGGGACTCAGGGAGAAGAAGTCTTCAGTGGGATTCTGGAGCAGGCCAGTGGGACTCTGGTAACACTGGGGGACGCAGTATAAAGACCCTCCTGTGGGACTCAGGAGAGATACAGTGGGACTCTGTATCGACCATTGTAATACTAACAGATTATAATAGAGAAACCATGTTGGGGTGTATAACAAACATGGCAAGGATGTAGGCCTTTGGTGCCGAACCTTGTAAATCTGTGTGTCCTGTGCCTTTTCATTACTGCATCATTCGGGAAAGGTTGAGAGATACAAGAAGAGTGGATCGAGTCTTTAACCAGCCATAGAGGTTTAATTGATTAAGAATCAATTAGTAAAAAGTTTTAAGGGATCACTGATTCACCCCCTCCCCCTCTCAGTGATTCACACTGATCTGGGCACTTCAATTGGTATCAGAGCGAAGGTTACCTCTAAAAGATCCAAGAGAGTCTATATGGAGTGCAGATTTGAGGAAATGAAAGAACAGCCTCAAATGGAGATATCTTCCAAGACTCTGAAAAACAGAATGAAGAAACAGGCAAAGAAGATGAAGAAGAAGGTTGTTTCAATCAGAGAAACTCTTTCTATGGAAAGAAATGTGAAAGTCACATCAGATGACAATTCCTTTTATCATTCTTCTGATGAAGCCTGCTCTAGCTGTGATGAAGATGGAAGGAACAATGATATTCTAAATGCAATCAAATATCTTCAGAAGACAGTCCCCAAGGAAGTGGAAATGTGTATAGCTACAGGCCTCCTTGATATTCAAGAAGAAAAATTACAGCTAGAAGATGAAGCCAATTCTCTGGAAGTCCAATTGGCAAAAAGGGTTGGCATAACCAACACTCTCAGAAAGCTGGTGAAGGCTAAAGATGAAACCGTTTCTCTTTGCAATGAAAGATATGAAGACACTGCTGAAGAATTGCAAAGAAGCCTTTCTGAGAAAGAATTTTTTATGGTAATGGTCAAAGAAGTTTTCCATGCACTGGAAAAATTGCACAGAGTTTCAATGGTTGTCAAAGATGCTCAACTAGAAGACAAAGTCAAAAGGGTGAAGGAGCTTGACAACTCATTGCATGAAATAAAGAAGGTGCATGATGACCAGATGGAACAGCTGAAACAGAATTGGGAAGGTAGGCTAAGATTGGTTGAGGATGAGAAGAACTCCCTCAATATGAAATGCTTAGAACTAGAGGTGATATTGAAAAATCTGCAATCACCCAAAGCCAAAGCCTCCCAGTCAGCTGAAAGGAGAAATGTTTCCACTCAAGTGAGCTTTGAGAAGGATGATTCTAAAATAAAGACATCCTCTAATAAAAGGGAAACATCTTCTAAAAGGAAGGTACCATCCATCCCATCTTGTACTAATGCTTCTAATTGAGTTTCCACAAAAAGTGCAGGATGGAAGAATGAATCCAAACAAGTATGGATGAAGAAAATGAAGAAGCATAGCTCTCCTGAAACAACACAGCAGCTCAAGAAAAATGTACAACAACCAGAAGGACTCAAGGAGTCAAGATTTGTGGGACAATGTTGGTGTTGTAATAAGTATGGGCATTGTGCAAAGGATTGTTGGTACAGTCCACTAAATGTCAAAGCACAAAGGAAGCCCATGCCAAGGGGGAGCCAGCCAGAAGAAAAGAAGCAACATCCACAGGTCCAGAGACATCTGTTTACTGCTAACAGATTTGGATTGCTTGATAACATCTGGGATGTGTGAAAAGTGGTCAAATAGATACATGTCAATCTTTAAATGTATTCAGAGCTCAAAAGGAGAAAAGATCACAGAACCTGGCTCAGAAAGAGTCCTTGGGAAGCAAGCATAATAAAGTGGAAGATTCTCCCAAGAAGATTTTGAAAAAGGAAAAGAAGTCCTTGGAGTATAAATCCAAGAAGGGTGATGCATCCAGAAGGACCACCAAGAAAACATGCTTCTACTGTGGAAAGAAAGGACACACCATGGAGCTTTGTGAACAAGCCATGGAATTGAATAGAAGCAGACTGAACTCAAACAGACAATCAATCCAAAAGAAGCAGAAGGGATTGATTGAAAACAAGTTGCCTAAGAGAGGTAGCTTGACAGCATCAAAGGAACCATGTGAAACTTCCAGAAGTGAGGCCACACTTCCAAACTATTTGTTAATCATATGGCCAAATCAGTTGCAACTTTCCAAAGATCTACAAAGAGCTGAAGATGAAGTTCTGGCAATTGCTAAGGCAAAAGGGAGGAAGAAGATTTCACATGAAGATGTGTTGAGATCCACACCAGCACAAACATCATTGAAGATCAAATGTGCTAGTGTGAAGAATGGTGAAAATGGGACATCTCGGTTGAGAGAATCTTCTCAACCTTGTTGTTCACATTGATGAACCAAGGAGGTTCCATCTTATTCCCTAACAACTTGTATTTACATGTGCTAACATTTCAGGGAATTGAAGATGATGATCATTCTCATCTGGAGAGCGGTTTGGACAGAATGGAGTGCACCCCTTGAGGGGGAGCCAATCTGGAGAAGATGGTATTCTAAGATTTAATACCATCTTGAGAAAAGTGAAGATATTCCAATCACACTTTCATCCCTTGTTTCTTAATTGTATTTATCATGTCAATTAAGGGGGAGTGATTGATTGAAGACAAAAAGTTGAAAGGGGGAGCTTTATCTTTGCACCTGAACTTTCTAATGAGTTTTGTGAAGTTGTGCAGGATTTAGCAAATTTATTGTTATATCTGAAAAATTTCAAACCCCTAAGCATGATCTCACATGTGTAGAGAATTGTGGACAGTATTGAGTTCCTTGGTTACATCACTCTTGTTTTCTACACCGGGTTAGCCCAAGTAGACTTAGAGTTGATTTACTAAAGGTTCTTTACTAAAGAGAACATGTGACATCATCCCTCTCTCAGTGATTTTTAAGAAAATACTTTTCAAAGGGAGGAAGATATTTTTAGAAGTTAACCACACCACACCTTTGCATTTGATTGCCAATAAGGGGGAGAAAATATTGGCACACATATTGACCCATTCATATGTGCTGAAGAAGTGTATTGACAACAAATAAAAAGGGGGAGATTGAAGTGCACTGTGTTGCATTTGTTGTCAATGAGGTATGGTGTTGTCAAGGAATGAATGGATGGATGTCAAGGAGTTTCAATATGTGAATGACAAAGGATGTGATGGTGTTGGTGAGGAAAGGAGAATGGCCATGGTACTAAGATGCATGTCACTTAGGAGATTCACTAAGTGACATAGGAGATGATGGTTGAAACATTCTCTAGTAATATCAGACGATTGAAGAACTGATCTTAATGTTTCAATACTTGTATCAAGATGATACTAAGTTACACCACTTGAAGAATGGATGATGATGGAGTATCATCATTATATCAGACGATTGTTGAACTGATCTTTAAGTTTCAAGAACTTGTATCAACTGGATACAATGTCACAACAAGCTTTAGAAGACCATGCATTGTATTGACAATGCATGAGGAGCTGAAGTGACCCATCCAT
The DNA here is from genome assembly GCA_963277665.1 of Viscum album. Lineage (NCBI taxonomy): Eukaryota > Viridiplantae > Streptophyta > Magnoliopsida > Santalales > Viscaceae > Viscum > Viscum album. The sequence goes on from OY728133.1 coordinate 1,279,240,737, forward strand.
AAGTTCTAATTGGATGAAGTGGTTTTAATGAAGTCCATGCACTAACTCTTAGTGCATGTGAATTGAAAAAGTTCCAATTGATCTCTGATTAGATCAATAAATAACATTGAAGATTATAAGTGATTCAGGAGTTCAGTTGATGATGAACCTTTTGAATTCCATATCTTAAGTGAAGATCATATGAGGAGAAGTAATGGAATTCTTAAGAAGAAGAATAGAATAAGTGGAGAAGAAATGGCTTGAATGGCACTTGGCATTTGGCTTATACTCATAGGAGAACTTTGTATTTGACAAAGTCCTTATTCATGCCTTTGCCAAAAAATTGGCCAGCCATGGACACCTTGAGGGTTCAACCCCAAGGCATGGGCGCTAGGCACCACACACATGGGGGAACCCGTGGGGCGAGACCAGGGCGGCAGGACGCACCCAAGACACTGCATAGGCGTCTGGGGCACGCCCGGAGGAGCGCGGTAGGGGCGCATGAGCGCACCCGCGAGTGTCAAGCAGTGCATAGTGGGCGCCAGTGGCACACCCGAAGGGAGCAGAAGTGGGCGCAGAGCGCGCCCGCAGAGAGAACATGGTGCGGGGCGGCACCGTGGAGGGAGGAAGTTCAATTGCTGAGCTGATGGAAGCGCTTGGGTAATAAACCGCGGAAAAATTGGCCACCGTTTCGATGTGGGATGCGCATTTTTTCACCGGGAGCGAATCCTGGCCGCTCGATCGATCGCGCGCCAGATCTCGACCGCACAATCGATCCCGCGCGAGATCTTCAGATCCAGGCCGTCCAAAGCCTTCTGATCGCCCGATCCAATGGCCGGAGAGTTCGTCCTCTTCCTCAAGCTCAGCCGAGGCACCCCCGACATCCCCGTAGAACCAGGCGCCACCCGAGCATGGTTTTTGAGTTCCCGGCCACCTCCGAGAAAACCGAGACCTCCATTGTGATCGTTAGGCCATAACGAACTCATGCATGCATTAAAATGTTGCATGCATGCATCGAGAAAGAATTCGAAGATCGGCCAAAGAAACCGAAGGTGCGAGGCCAGGTTGATTAATGCTTTGCATGGATGAAGTCCATGCGTGCGTTTTCATGCACACGTTCCGCGACGCATGCAATTGAAGAAGGCCGAAGAAGAGGGAACCCGTGTGAAACAAGAGAGAAAGTTCAATATTTGTAGAATCTTGAAATACCCGAAAACTTTGGGGATTCAAATATTGTATCACGCGGATGGGCTGAGGCATTCCTCTGCCTATAAAAGGAGAACCCGAGGCCTTGGAGTGCTTTCTGATCCTCTGAAGAGAGAAGTCCCGTGAGAAGCACTTTGTGCCTTGCGAAGTCGAAGCCCCGCGCAGCACCCTGCGCGGCAGTGAAGCCCGGAGCACCCCTTGCTCCGTAAGGTTCCTTTTGCGCACTCCTTGCGTGAAAGAAGAAGAGGAGAAGACCCCTGCGCGCTTTCCCTTTGCGCGGCAGGAAGAACCCGGGGCAGTAGAACTTGTGTGCCCCGTGGTTGAGGTGCCTTGCACCCGAGGAGCTTGCGCGCCGTTTGTGCCTTGTGCACTTGTGCATCTGAAGAAAAGGAGAAGAGGCCGCTTGACCCTTGCATGCCACCTGACTTGCACCTTGAGGACTTGCATGCCTCCTTTGAGGCAGGAGAAGACCCGAGGCCAAGACTTGTGTATGCACCAAAGAAGACCCGAGCATTTGTGCCTTGTGTGCAAGAATAATGGAAGGACAAGTGTGTGCAAGAAGTGGAACAAGGCTTGCAACTTGTGTTTGCAAAGTAATTGAGAAAATATGTGTGCAAACAAAACAAGAAGTGGGCCGAACCTAGGTGTGTGCATTAAGAAGTGTGTATACACTTAGAAGAAGAAAAGGGAGGACATCCACACAAAGAAGAACACACATTTATGTGTGTAGACAAATTGCATAAAGTGTGTGAAGTTTGAGAAGTAGGTGTGTGCCGAAAAGAATTACACCCTATAAGGGTTTATTGCACCAAGAGAAGGAAAGAGGAGAGTGCATGCATGCATGCATGCACATGCGCACGTAATCAAAGTTCAAATCTGCTTGTGTGCATCTGAGTTGTCCAAGACCAGGAGATCTTGAAGATATTGTGATGCCATGCATTCAGTGCATGAAGTTGATGTGAAGTGAGACTGAGCCAGACTGAAGTGAATGATATTGTTTGTCTGAGTTTTTCAGTAATTGAGAAGATCCTGATCAACAGAAGTGATCAGAAGGTGTGAGAAAGACCAACAGACCTTATCAGAGGCTGTTGAAGATTCTTGAATAGAGAAGCCAGGTCATCCTCAGAAGAAGGAGATAAAGCCTGAGCAAGACGAGAAGACCTGATCAACTCAAGTGATCAAGAGGTACAGAGCAAGGCCAGTAGTCTTTATCCCAGACTGTTGAAGATACTTGAAGAAGTTTAAAGAGAAGAAGAGCTACTTGTGTGACTCGAGGATCCAGGAGAAGACCCTGTGGGACTCAGGGAGAAGAAGTCTTCAGTGGGATTCTGGAGCAGGCCAGTGGGACTCTGGTAACACTGTGGGACGTAGTATAAAGACCCTCCTGTGGGACTCAGGAGAGATACAGTGGGACTCTGTATCGACCATTGTAATACTAACCGATTATAATGGAGAAACCATGTTGGGGTGTATAACCAACATGGCAAGGACGTAGGCCTTTGGTGCCGAACCTTGTAAATCCGTGTGTCATGTGCCTTTTCATTACTGCATCATTCGGGAGAGGTTGAGAGATACAAGAAGAGTGGATCGAGGCTTTAACCAGCCATAGAGATTTAATTGATTAAGAATCAATTAGTAAAAAGTTATAAGGGATCACTGATTCACCCCCTCCCCCTCTCAGTGATTCACACTGATCTGGGCACTTCACTATTTATGTGTGAAATATTAATGAATAACAATTAAATTCACAAATATCAAGTGTTGATCAACTATAACGCATATAGAAATAGGGATATCTTATTTTTTTCATATATTATACAATGAAATATAAGGTAATGGTTTCCCATTATCATATTGTTATAGGTATTTGTTTCATTATTCCAATATATTTTAGAATTTATTTATTTACATGTTGTCATATCAAGATTCATGGTATAAAAATTTCTTTATCATTATTCATATAGTCCAACGTGAAATGATTATTGAGTTCTCCTTATATTCTTTTGTAACCATGACTAATAGATAATTATTAAATATGATCATTATCCAAAAGTGTATCCTTCAATTCATGTACTTATGGAATAATTATTAATTTTTTAAAACTTATATTTCCATTATTATCAAATTAAAAAAAATTAAAACCAGTAAATACCTCTTTTTAGAGATCTATTTCATACTTTTATTCCTTATTGACAATTATATAGATATGTGGTTGATCATATAATCCTAGAAGATAGGATGTCTCCCCACCCATCATATGCGCATAGTCTATATTTTCTAAATCCTGGATTATTTCTTCAAAACAGGTCCCAAAATTTATATTGTAGAACAATTGTTCCTCCTATTATTATCTACCACAATGTTTTCTGTCCCACAGCTACAAATTATCAAGTAGTCATAGTCATAGATAAATATAGACCATCTCTATTGAAATATTCCCAACTCCCACTCTATGAATATAATTTTTATGAAATAATGATTACTAAATATTTAAAATATTTTACCATATATATAATTATTTTATATCACTAATATAAACAATACCACTAGAAACTAAAAATTTTATATCGAGAAATTTTTATAATAAATCATTAATTCATTATAATTATAATCTATGACAATTTCATTATTCTTGAGTAAAAATCAACATACATTATTTAATAATTCAAAATATATTAAAAAACATTACCCACTATAAAAAATAGAGTATATTTGTAGTGAGTAAATATCTCTAATGATCCAAAAAAATTATATTACTATATCCAGAGGACCCTAAATCCTTTCATCATTATATAAATTCATTAATTTAATAATATTGATAGATTTAACAATAAAAATAAATAGTATACACCTAATCCATGAAATAATTTTACTTTTAATAAAGAGGTTAATATTTTCTATTATTCATTCACCTCATTCTTTTAACGATCTATATATAAACCCTCAATTGTAAAAACATATCCCAATAATCATACACTCTATATCCATAACATAGACTTCCTAAAATTATTATCCAATTTATCCTTTATTATGTTTAATTGTAAATTTATTAGATAGTCTTAATTGAAATATGTTCTCTCCAAATTAAATTATAATATCATTTATATTGTACTACCATAATTTTTATATAATAAATAATAAATAATATATTAATCAAAACCATGAAAATTATTTTGGAATTTCTATTTCCTAATTGAATAACATTAAAACCATTGTTACTATAACAAGTATTAATGGATTCAATAATAATTTATTATAATTTCAATATTAATTTATGATAACATGATGGATTTAAATTTTCTTAAAATTACTAATCCATTTATATATGATTGGATAAATAATTATTACAATGTAGTGGATGGTTTTTTTATTTTTATTTATTTAAAATTACAATAATAATTCAATAGATGAATTGACCCACCATTAATTTTCACAAAGGGGATTCATGGGCCCCAAGGTAATACACTTGTGTATAATAAATTTTCTATAGTCTCATTGGTCTTCATCTATAGTTAGTCCAATTTAATTTTGATTATTTCTAAAATGAATCTATATTTAATGCATAAATCCATGTATATGTTTTATTGAAATCCTGAATTCATAATATAAGTTATTACCATGTATCACATCATAAAAAACACCAACCTATTCCTCCACATTTTTCATATTCCAGATATTAAGTTTCTATTAAACCATTTTTGGTATATAACATACATGAATGGGTTTTGGTAATCCTATAATCTATTTAATTTATAAAGATAGTTCATTTTTTGACATTAAATAGTACAACATCATTGGTTGATTTGTGATATTGAATATAGATTTTTTATATTTATATTTAAAATAATTTATAAATAAAGAGAGATCATCCCTTAGAAAGTTCGTATCAATGTCAACTAATGGGATAGTAATAGTATTTTTAAGATAACAATAAAAAAATAATTTTTGGGAGGAGTTTATGACATGGGATAAAGTAATAAATCTTCTAAAATATTTAAAAATTAGTTTAATATTTACCAATTTATATTTTCATATTTTTTCCAGATATACATTAAGTGATTTAAAATACCGGGATGGTTTATAATATTATAAGAAATGTTCAATCCTAGAGTAGAACATATGTATATATATAAAATAATTTTTATAATGCACAGTAGTGGTTTTGATTTCACCATTATATCTTTAATCCTATAAATTTGATGGTATTTGACATTATTATTCATTATTAAACACGAGATTAAGAAAACATTGTATAATATCCATGCATAATACAATTGAATGAATGTAGTGTGAGTGTTTCAACAGAAAGATCATTATTATTTTTAGTTACATTAACTAATCACTCTATATTTCCTTAGTATTGATGTGTCTAGTGGACATATCTTCTATACAAGAAGCATTAACCATTCACATTAATGATATTTACTCATGGATTATTTAAATATTTTTTACATGTATGAATATTAATTTTACTTGTGTAAAGACACAAATTTTTTTATTTAATTGTTTTTAAATTATTTGGGATTATCACGAGTCTATGAAAATTGACTGCCAATGATTCTTTTTCCAGGGCTTCTTGGAATGGAATTTTGAATCTTTTTTATGATACTTTTAGTAAAAGTATAGGTGGTGTTTTCTAACTTTTGAAAATGTGCTAAGAATTGAAATCTAAGAGCACAGTTGAATCTACATCGCCAGGATTTGCTAAGGGAAGATTCCCTTTGATTGCATTTGGTTGGGTGAAAAAGTTAATTTTGTGGAATTTTAAAAAAATAACAAAAGAAAATTTAATTGTTATATTATTTCTCTCTAGTGAGTGAGAAGTGGTGGGGGACCACTATGATGTCAATCCATTTAATGGCTTGACTATCCTTTTTCTGTAACCACCCCTTTTTGAATTGAGAGGTTCATTAATTAGTAAACCACATTAATTCATCATTGCGTAACTCAACCTCTTCCCCGACAATTTTACCCTGAGGGCGCGATGCAAATGAACAAGGCCCAGACACTTCGCCACTTCGTTTCATGATGCGTTCTTCGTGGGACTATTTTCAACTTGATGGAAAGCGAAAATCGGGTGTCACACATAGACGGTGGAATCTCGGGAGTTCTATAGGCACTTATCGAATGAATAATGGACCATTGGAGCTCACCCGTTGGCCCACATGTGATTTGTTGTCACGACGGTACTGGCGACCGGCGTCGATAGCAGAGGCGGTGCTCGGTGCTCGCCAGCTATGGAGAACGGTGGAATCTCTGCGGTCGAACAGGCGGCCGAAAATGGGAAACCATGGAGATAGGAGGTGACGTGCCGTCGTGGGCCGTGGTGGGAATGGATGGAGTTCGAAGCCGTGAAGAAGGCACCGAAGTGCTCCTTGTGGTTCCCACGGGTGATGTGGTGACACCATGTGGATCCGCCAATTAAAAGAGATAAATTGATCTTTGAGTCATTCGAGATCGATGGGGTCCACAACATAAAATCCTAACAGAGTAGGAAGGGGACCCACTCTCTAGGGGCCTTGTGGACATGAAAGAGATGCCACCCTGTCCCGCCAATCAAGGAGTGAATGACCCTATTGAGCCATTCGGAAAGCGAACTGCACCACCCCTGCACAGGACGTGCTGGCTGGCGGGCCGAGCTACCACGACCTCGCCCAGCCAGGGTGGGTCGGGCTCATCTTTGGCTCAGCCGAATGAGCCCACCACGACTCACTCTACCAGGACAGCCTTGGCAGGGTTGGGTCCGGTCAGATCGATCCACCCGAGTCGGACCAAACTGGGACCACTCTCGAGACTAGAACTGCTTAAAAGTTGTATCTTGTGAACCAGACATTCATTTAATAAATTGTCTATGGAGATGAGATCCTTGGAGAGATACAGACCATTTGAGATACTCCCCAAGAGTTTTGGATAATGTTGTAGTATGGCCGGGTTGGATCGACCCCAAATCTAATAGGGCCCTCGACACTAAAATGCCAATAACTTTTAGTGGGAATCTAGTTGACACACCATTTGTTGCATTGGAACCCTTATGAAAATATAGATCATTGGGTAACTTCTATGTGGAAATTTTCTCTAGTCTAAATACTAATGATGGTTTTAAGAGTGGTTTCTCCCAGAAATTAATGTACTATGAGCGAGAATCTTATGTCTGGATGAGACATGAATAATGAATAGTGATTATGGGTGAATCAGTTCCCAGAGATTCTGTGTGAATTAGCACACATCAATTATGTGTGAATCAAAACCAACATAGAAATTCTGTGTGAATCAGCACCCAGCGATTCAATTTCAATTAACACCGAGCAATTCAATTTGAATCAGCTCCGAGCAATTCTGTGAGAATCATCACCCAGCGATTCTATGTGAATCTGCTCCAATCGATCATGTATGGTTCATCGGGGGTTAGTACCTATCAATCATGTGAGGTTCAACAGTAGTTCCTTTTAATAGGATTATATTATCTAGACTTACGTCTAATCATATGTACTCCTGTACTTATGTTATACCTGGTTAGAGTTGTTTACTTTGCTTTATGATTTCTGATTGAGATCATGATTTTGGATTTCCTTTGGGGAAATCTAAGAAACCATCAGGGGTATTGGGGTCCCTAATGGGTATTGTTATACTCACCCCTGCACTGGTTTCTCCCACACCTTGTTGTGTCTTGTGTAGATGATAGGTAACCATGACTGTGACTCGTGGTTCTAGGACCTGATGGTGGATGACGGCGATAATTGACATGGAGAGGTGTGGAGACTTTCTCTACCTATTCTTCAAGTGGGATCCTCACTGGACGATCTCTTGATATATTTTCTGTTTTTAGTTGTAGTTGTATCTTTTCAATTGGTCTTGTATTCCAGCCCTTTTAATTTTAGTACACACCTTTTCTACTGTAGTTTTACATCGTGGTTACATGTTTTTGTGTTCATGGATTGTGTTTTTGTACATGTTTAAAATAAATGCCTTCACATTTTAGGGATAATATTTTCTTGTGTGAGACTCCAACCCTTGGACTATGGATGGGGGGCTTGGGGTAGTCACAGATCGGGCCCCAGGGGATGGTTCGTTACAAAGTGGTATTAGATGAGTCAGTTCTATAGAGGAAATAAGATCTTGATCTTTCCAATTATGTAATAGTGTTAAGTATTTTGAGTGTGATTTTTAGTTCGGGGAGTCTAATGTTGGTGAGGCAGCCGACATATCCATACATCAGGACCCTGAATTATTATTTTTGACTCTATGCATGAAAACAGTGATTGTGAATGTTTTGTAAATGTCTTACTTTTGATCTCTTTTGAGTCAACTCACCGAGTAATTTATTGACTGTGTAACACCTATTTCTATTTATGATGTCTCTATGTGGACATCCATCCTGGATTACTAAGAGTGTACATAATGACGACCCACCGAACGGTAAGGCTTTGTTGCAGGGCCCTCTTACTGTGTTAGCACCTTTGGGTGGTGCACCGATATCACCACCATCTATTGGGTAGAAGTTGCTACGAGCCCCACTGGCTGATGGTGCATACTGACTGAGTGGGTTTCACATGTTCCAGTGGTAGAGGCATCAGATGTTTCTAGGTGAGACAGATCCCCAGGAATTTGAGGACTGGTTGGAGGCTGCTTCACAAGTTTTCCTCCAACAAGGGACACCTGTAGAGAAGATGGTATTCCTAGATTCTAGTTTTTCCCAGGCACGACAAGAATATGGTTTAACCTGATGCTCCAGTTACATGATGGCATGACCCTCACCTGGACAAACATTGAGAGCCTCTTTAGAGTGGAGGTCGTCCCATCGACCCTATTATTTGTGTGTATTCAGGAGTTTATGCATTTACAGAATGGAATCATGAATGTAGCCCCGTAATCTATGAGATTCACCGACCTCTCATGATACTCCACTGACATGGTATGAGACCCTTCTTCAGGGCCCAGACCATTTAGTAGGGTCTCTGATGAGATATCATAGCATCGATGCTATCACTAAATTCCCTAACACATGTTATAGTGCCCGAGCGAGAATTATTAGTGGAGAGAATCTTAGCTAAGCAGGAACCAATGGTGAGGGCCACCACCCGATGATAGGTAGCCAAGTCATCTGTCACAGGTAGTTGGCAGATGATGCTGATGTCCTAGCTGACCAGAACTTCATGTTGGTGACCCCAGGATATAGGGTCAGAGGTACAGAGCGCGTGAGGCAGAGGGGGTTAGCAAGGAAGAAGATCATTCTTCACGTGCGGTAGGCACGACCACAATGTTCTTGACTACCTGACCCATCATACCAACGATCAAGAAACAGTCGAGGAACCGTTGAGGCAACAACCAAGGTTCGAGCGAGGAGAATCGTTGGGCAGCAGATGTGGAAGAGGAGTAGGTCATGCTGTAGTTGGTGGACACCAATTTTAGATTCTACCACCACCACACCTAGGTGGTCTACCCCAGTCAAAAAGAGCATGTGGATATGGGTGAGCTCAGCTACAGGCAGCAGGGGCCTACGAAAACCCGCTCCAGAGATGATTAAATGTACGATCTGTGTATATTCCACCCAGGCTGTAGTACATGTAGACACTAGTAACCATCACTCATTCACTTCCACAACACTTGTTCGGTGGTTGAAGATTCTTATGAAGTCGTTGGCTCAATCATTACAACTAGAGACTCCTACGGGAGATGATTCGATGATTACACATAGGTGTAGACAGTTTGAGCTCACTCTAGGAGTTTTGAGCTTTGGATGGTATCTCCTTGTAGTTGTGTCGTGGCCTTACGTTGTCATCATGGGTATGGACTATATATCTATAGTCCATGATCTTTTCAATTGTTTTAGGCGCAATGTGCATTGTTTACATGATGATTGTATCAGGTTTACCTTCACCGTTGAGAAAGAATATGTTGCATCACATGATGGACTTTCATGGAGGAGAGTGCAGCCGATAACTCACAAGTCTGGTTAGCATCATCCTCAGATAAGTTGATGTGAGGAGTCTGAGATATTCTTTAGTGGTGGACTAGTATGCTGATGTCTTTCCTGATGATGTTCTGAGACTACCTCCTTGCCGAGAGGTAGACTTTTACATCAACTTGTACCCTGAGATGACACCAATATCTACACCAGTAGATTGGATTGCTCCCATGGAGAATTGTGAGTTGTGGGTACAACTAGACGACTTGCAAAGGATGAGGTTTATAAGGCCCAGTGTTTCTTTATGGGAATCTCTGATTTTGATCACCAATAAGGTGAATTGAGGTTGAGGATTTGTGTGGACTATCGGTACCTGAACCAGGTGACCATGAAGAAAAAGTATTATATGATGAGGCATGATGATCTTTTTGACCAGATGAAGGGAGATTGATGTTTTTCAAATATAGTCCTCAGATTAGGTTATCCTCAACTCAGGGTACGAGATGAGGATATATGAAAGCCAGCCTTAAGATATCAGTATGATCATTATGTGTTCTTTTTTATGCCTTTCAGTGAGACCAACACTCTAGCAGTGTTCATGGGGCTCATAAACGGGGTATTTCAGCCTTACATCGAATGCTTCATTGTAGTCTTTATTGATGACATCTTGATATAGTTGGAGTTAGAGGAGGAACATGCCAAGCATCTACAGAGTTCTATACACACACTAATATCACATGAATTATGTAAATCTCTGAATGTTCTAGTTCTGGATATGGGAAATCCACTTCATGGGGCACGTTATCTCGGAGGCTGGAGTTGCTATGAATCTAGGGACGATAGAGTCAATTCTTTCTTGGGAGCCACACAGGAGTGTAACTGAGGTTCAGAGTTTTATGGTATTGGCTGGGTACTACATGAGATTCGTACCTAATGTTTTCAGAGTGGAGGCACCCTTTCCCGCTTTAAGTAATAAGGGGAATCCGTTCTTGTGGACAGAGAGGTGCCAGTGGAGTTTCCAAGAGCTGAGGTAGAGGCTGAAGATTTCCCCCATCTTGAGGATACCAGAAGAAGGGAATTTGGTATGTAGACCATTTCCAGGAATCAGGGAAGAGAATAGGTTGTTCCTGGATGCAGGAGGGAGCATTTATCACCTACGGATCATGCCAGTTGAGACAACACAAGCAGAATTATACTACCCATGACCTGGTGTTTCCATTAGTTGTCTTTGTGCTGAATATGTGGCTACACTACATGAGGGGCGAATGTTTTTCTATCTTATCTAATCACAAGAGTCTCAGGTATATATTTTCTTAGAATGACCTGAACCTAAGACATTGATAATGGCTATAGTTCCTCCAGGACTACGAATTTTTGATAGTCTACAGTATTTGGAAGTGTAATGTAGCAGCAGATGCACTTAGTAGGAGGATTGGTCTAAATCTGCTGAGTGAGGTGACAAATCAGTTAGCCAGGTTGTAGTTATCCTTCTTGGATAGGGATGAATCAACTTACCTCCAGTCAATGATTTTCACTCCAACAATTCTTCAGCTATTTTGGAGGCTCAGATTGGGGAAGTGGACTGCGAGGCCTGACATGCTTAGATAAGCTCAGGATAGGCTCTTGATACAGTTTCTGAAGGTGAGGAGCAAGTCATCCTCTTTATAGGGAACACCTTAGTACAAGTGACACTACAGGAGGATGTGTTGAGGAATTTCCATATACACCCTTTAGTGGTATGTCCTAGAGTGGAAAAGATGTACCCGGACCATTGACATCAGTACTGGTGGCTAGAGATAAAGAAAGAAGGGGAAAAGTTTGTATCCTAATGCCTTATTTGTCAATAAGTGAAGGCTGATCATCCGGTACCAGTAGGAAGAGCGCAGCCACTTGAGGTACTGGAGTGGAAGTGGAATGGTATATCTATGGACTTTGTTATGGGGGTACCACGTATGTCTAGGGGCCATGATTCCATTTGGGTGATCATTGAATGGATCACCATGTCGACCCACTAAATACCCATCAAAGAGGAGGGATAATTAGAGAGATTGGGACATCTATAGGTACAGATGATTATATGACTTCGTGGGGTCATATCAATGATCATCTCAGATCGCGACACACATTTTACATCCTGCATATGGAAGGAATTGCATGAAGTTTTCAGGACTCTGCTACACTTGAACACCGCCTTCCATTCACAAAAAGATGGTCTGAAAGAGTGGTCCATATAGAAACTCGAATATATGCCTCATGCTTATGTTCTCGATTTTGGCTACAGTTGGGAGGACCACCAGCCCCTGGTGGAATTTGCATATAAAAATAGTTATCACTCCACCATCTGCATGGCAATGTTTGACGCCCCATACGAGCGACCATTCCGATTACCTTTTTCATTAAACACCCAGGGGAGTCATCACTCATCGGTTTAGAGTTGGTGTAGGCTACCCCAGAGAAGGTGCAGATCATACAGGAGTGGATGAAGATAGCAAAGAGCTGACAAAAGTCTTATGCAGAAAGGGGATAGAGACTTTTGTAGTGTGAATAGGAAGACCATGTTTTCCTATGAGTCTCACCCCAATGAGGATTAAGGAGGTTTGGATGTGGTGACAAGATATCTACGAGGTTCATCAGACCCTTTAAGATCCTCGGTAGAGTAGGCGAGATGCCATACCATCTAACTCTTCCCTTACATATGCACTGAGTGCATGATTTTTTCCATGTTCCACATCTAGGGAGATAGGAACATGATCTATCACACATTATTGACAGGGGTGAGCTGAAAATAAACGATGGGGCGACGTTTGAGGAGTTCCTAGTAGAGATAGAGGATCAATCGGAGTGGGTCCTTTGTGGGAAGTCGATTCCTCTAGTGCGAGTTCATTGGAAACACAAGAATATTCAGGATAATACATGGGATTGGGAGGATTAGATACATTCTAATTACCCCCATTTTTTCCCATAGTAATTTTTTTTAGATTTTAGCGATGAAAATCCCAAAGGTGGGGAGAATGTAATGACCCAAAAATTTCCATGTAAATTTATTTTTAATTTTTTCTGATTATCACGTGTTTGCAAAAATTGACGACGAGTTAGTCTGAGGCCCGCAGTGCCTAGAATGGAATTTGGAAATTTTTTAGGGTATATTCAGTAAACATATGGGTGAAATTTTATAACAATTGAACTAGTGCTAGAAATTTAAATCAGAGAGTAATGTTGAATCCACAGCACCAGGATTCACGTAAGGTAGGATTCACTTCAACCAAATTAGGTCGGTTGAAAAGGATATTTTTCAGAGATTTAAAAGAAAAATAAAATAACATGTAATTTTTATATTACTTATCTATAGTAGTTGAGATGTGGTGGAAGGACCGCTGTATTATCAAGCCATTTAATGGATTGAATCTACTTTATTTGCAACTTCACCGTTGGGAATTGAGAGGTTCATTAGATAATGAACCTCATTAATTTCTTGGAGTGTTATTGACTCATTCCCCCTCTATTTAAATGGATCACGAGATAAATATTTGGACATGGATTCTTAATTGAGGAACCTCTAATGATGTGACACGATGTCTTCGACCGAAGGGGAACACAACCCTGGACATCATCGGAGGGATTGAACCGAGAACGACAAATTCTGGTGGTTTCATCACAGCGTGGATTCTCCATCCTCCACAGCGACGAATCCAATGATTCTTATGGTGGGGGTTTAGGTTTGGAATGAGGTTTATCATTATTTTAATGTGATGTATAAATTATACCACCTGTTATGATATTAACGTAGAGGGTACATGCCCAACGAACAAGGCACGTGCCCTCTGCCGCTTCGTTTCATGATGTGTTCTTCATGGGATGATTTTTAACTCGATGGAAAGAAGAAACTGGGAGGAACGCATTGACGTCGACATCTCGAGGGTGCCATAGGCACATCCATAAGGGATAACGTACCACTTGAGCTCACATGGTGGCCCGCAGACTATTTGTTTGTGCGGTGCCACCGACGACAGGCACAGGCGGTGACTATGGGGGGCGGCGGCCGGTGTTCACTAGACGCGGAGGAGTGTGGTGCCACGGGATTTGAATAGGCATTCGAAAACAGTAGACCGTGGATACAAGAGTCGGTGCACTATCATGCGCTGCGGTGAGATAGACTATGGTTCGATGCCGCAGTGATGGTAAGGACCCGCTCTCTGCGGGTCCCGCATGTGACAAGGCGGTGCCATGTGGAGCTACCAATTAAAATCATTGAACGACGATTTGAGTTGTTCGAGATCGAGGGGGTGCGACTTGAAGTCGCGATGGATGCGGAAGGGGCCCTCTCCCAGTGGGTCCCATAGATAGGCAGGCAGTGCCACATGGCGCCACCAATCAAGGAGTTGAACGAATCCATTATTCCATTCAGTAGGCAGACCACGCGATACCCATGCAGGTCGCACTAGCAGACAACCCAAGCACCATGGCCTAGCACAGCTGGGGAGGGCTAGTCTGGTCCACGACCCAGTGTGGCGAGCCCACTGCAGCGAGCCCAATCGGGCTGGCCCATACCAAGTTAAACTTGTTCCAGATCGAACAGGACAAGGACCCCTCTTTGGCCCATAAATTCATAAAAGGTAATATCTTGCGAACCAGACATCCATTTGAAGAATTATATGGGTTCTGAAATCCTTGTAGAGAGTTCATGCTTTTAAAATAATCCTTGAGAGTTTTAGTGAAAGTTGTAGCATGGACGGGTTGGATTGACCATGAATCCAATCGGGCCCATGACACTAACATGCTAATGACATAAAAACCATGCATCATGATGACAAACCCTTTGTTGTGTTGGAACCCTAATGACATGATCAATTATTTGGTAACTTCTACGTGGGAATTCATGCTGGTTGAAATAAAATCGATGTCTTGAGGATTAGTTTCTCCTAGAAACAATCGTAATATGAGTGGGAATCCTGCCTCTGGATGAGAAGTGAAGAATGGACATCGATTATTTGTGAATCAGCTCCCAATAATTTTGTGTGAATCAGCAGCTAGAGATTCTTTTTGAATTAGAACCCATAGATTTTGTGTGAATCATCAACCAATGATTCTGTGTGAATCAGCACCATACAATTCAGTGTGAATCAACACCCAATGATTCTATGTGAATCAACACCCGACGATTCTATGTGAATCATCACCTAGAGATTTTGTGTGAATCATCACCTTGAAATTCATTGTAAATCATCAATAAGTGATTCAATATGAATCAAAACATAGTGATTCTTTGTGAATCCGCACATATCGAGCCTATGTGGGTCAGCTGGGGTTAGTACCTATCAATTTTGTGTGGGTTAGCAGCAGTTCCTCTTAACAAAATAAGATGATCTTGCATTACGAGTATTCATATGTTTTCTGGTACATAAGTTATACTAAGTTTAAGTTGTGTCTTTTTCTTTGTGATTTTTGATTGATATCATTCTTATGGTTTTCCATTGTAGAATTCTGATAGACCTTCAGGGGTCACATTGTCCCTATTAGGTATTGTTAAACACACCAATGCACGGGATTCGCCCACAACTTATTGTGTATGGGGGAGATGATGGGTAGCCTTTACTGGAACTTGGGGAGCTAGGACCTGATGGTGAATAGAGGTGGCAGTTGTTGTGGATATATTTGGAGACAAGATATACCTACCATTCAGGTAGGATCATCAGTAGACAATCTTGGGAGCTATTTCTGTTTTCATTTGTAGTTGTTTTTTTTTGTTGGGGTTGTATTCTAGACCCTTTACATTCAGTACACACCCTTACTTCTATAGTTTTCCTTCATGGTTACATCTTTTTGTGTTATTGTATTGTGTTCTTGTGTAGGTTTAAAGGAAATTCCTTCGCGTTTTAGGGATATGCCTTTCTGATTCTAGTAGCCAACCCCAAGCCTATAGAAGGCGGGCTGGGTGTAATCTTGACTCGGGCCCCGGGGACAGGTTGTAACAACTTGAACCATTGAATTTTTTATTTTATTTTCCATAAAAAAAGTTTTTACTTATATTTTTTCCAATAATATTGGAATATGCGAATTCTGTAATTTCAATTTCAACATAGAAAACTCATTGATAATTTCATCACAGCTACCAATGTCCCTCAAATTTAATTCTTTTCTGTGACATGTTATCAATCAATAAATTAAATATTTAAATTTTACATCATGATTACTGATTAATAATATGTGTGACTCTAATGTCACGTCATGTTTTCATTGTTTTTACAAATAGATTGATCTTAGAATTGTCAGGGATTTATAAATTACCTCTCTATTTTCATGATATGATTTTAAGAATGTATTTATTGGAGTATAAATTATGAAAACCATAATAATGTAATGAGTAAATTTCAACATTATACATTTTACAATAAATAAATGTACAAAGTTGATCATCATTACCAACAAATGAAATAATCTAATACGAATTTTTTATGACCTAATCATAGGAAAAATAAAAAAATTATTTCTTTTTTTAATAAAATTCATAGTCATAAGTGGATTGAGAGACCCAAAAAATGAGCGTGGATATTAAGAAATGAAGAACTCAATTCATTGTTATTGGATCCCAACAATTTTAGGGGATTCATTATTAGTAATTTTTTTGTCCAAAGATTCAGAGATTATGTGGATCAAATCCATTAGAATTTTTACTCTCTATACCTTTTTTTGTGGATCGTTGGGATAATTATTTATTATTACATTATTAATATTTCTAGAAAAAAATTTATAGTATTCATTAGTATATTCAAGCTGTATTTTTAAAAAATAAGTATAAAATAACAATAATTGAAATAAGAAACTGTGTGATCATGTACAACATTCCAAATATATACTAAATTGAAAAAAAATCACATCTAATTATGATATTTTTTATCATTAAATAGAAAATATGCTTTAAAAAAGTTTTTTTATAGGTTATATAGACTTATATATTATATAATAATCACACAAAAAAATATATAATACAACTTAAATATAGATTAATTAGACCATAGAGACGAGTAAATGTATAATAGATAATTTTATCAGAATAGTTAATACATCTCTTAATAAATAACACCAATAAAACGTTAGCTTAATTTTCATTGTTGGATTGATTTATTAAAAAAATATTTTACATTATCTTAAACACATCACCCAAATAGGTTTCCCACTTGATGCAATTTATAAAAGTCATAAATAAAATAATAATTTAAATCCAAGATAAAAAAGTATAATAAATTTGATCCCAAATTCTTAGTTATGGTAAAAATATGAGTGAAAATCATTGATCAAATATGAAAATAAGTTAAACATGTTGGTATGAGAATATAATCATTGTATATTGAAATAATATAGTAGAATCATACTTTATAATGACTCTATCTAATTCATGGGTCCTAGAATAATTATTCTAGTATAATATCATACATAAGAAATAAGTGTGTGAAATCAATGTTTAATAGTCATTGAGAAATTAAAAGATAACATATTGATATGAATATGTAACATAAATTAATGTTTTTTTCTCATGTAAAATTTATCTAGAAATATCATGCTCATAATGTGGAAAGAGTTACATAATTGGTTGTGTTTACTCCATATCACTAACATGTCACATCAAAAGTTGTAAGGTTTGTACTAATGAATTATAGTATTATAAGTCTACCACCCATTATATAGTAGTAAATAATATGTATGGCTTCCCCATGACATTGGAGACAATAAAAATTCCATCCTTGTTTAATAATACTATTTAAGAAATGAGTTTCATGAAATAATACTAATTCCATATTTATAATCGATTAAAATATATAATATATATAGTATAATCAGTTAATATATTCATTATAGTATATTATATAAATGAAAAACACTTTTTATGAGTCTTATCAATTAGGATGATGAATAATATTACATAAAAGTAGTAGTTCTAAAAAAAATATAGAACAAAAATAATTAATAAAACAATTTACTATTTTTTCATAAATGTATGAAAATATGGGATTAATTCATTTTAATCAAGACAAATTAAAATGATATAAAATTAATTCATAAGTAATTAATTTTAAAAATTTATTCCTTTTAGAAAATTTTAAATATGGTTAATCATGACATGACTATAATAAACATGTTAAAAGAATACTCTATTTTTCAATAGTATCATATAAAATTAAAAATTCATTAAGAAAACAAATAATTGGACATATGAAAATAAATAAGACAATGTTTTTAATATTGATATTTTGGAGAAATATTATTGATTAAAAATAAAGATAATACAAATTTCTATTAGAAACAGGATGCTTGGTAAATAAAAAACAAATGGATGTGAAATGGAAATAGGGATTGTTAGAATAATTAATAAAAATAGAATATGAAGGGAGAGTAAATTTTAGAAAAAAATATTATAAAATTTTCCAAGATTGAAATATATATATATATAAGAAACAAAAAAATCAATGTGATATTGAAAATAAATCCCATTTGATTACTCCAGACAATAATGGAAGTCCTTAACATCACATAAAATAAATCTGGCATCATTAATATATTATTTTTGAAAAATATTCATATATATTAGATTTTATAATATTCAATTTTTTTAATGTAGTGTTTATATACTATTTTTTATATTCCTTATTGGATGTTAGTAATTTTCTTCATTCACCAATCCTTCATTATTGTGATACCATTAATTATTATATGATAAAATATTCATCCTTCCCAAAATAGTAATGGTTGTGTAATCATTCTGTTAAAATATTTTATATAAACCCATTATAATTTTGGTTATGGTATTGATACATTTAAAGATAATGGAATCAATTAAGAACATTTTATAGAATTTACAAAGAACGCAACTGTTATTATTCAATAATTTCTTGTAGTTTATCTTAAATAACCATATCGATAGCATTAATTACTATTTGATATCATTTATTTCATGTAGTAACGAATTTATAATTATTTCAAACCAAAATAAAAATTTTTATATGAAAGTTCTAATAGTTTGGTTGAACTGGCACCATAATGGACATTTAATACAAGATAATGTGTAAGATTTCTTATTTATATAATAGTTGTATCATTTTCTTATAAAAAACATCGTTAATATAAAATCATCAAATTTTATGGGGAGATTTATTTAATGTGTGTGTAATATGGTAATAGAAAATGATAATGATTAACTAGCTACACACATTGACAAAATATACTCTTCTCCACATGGGTTCTAATACAATAAATGGTTAAGGTTATCTTTGTGGAAGAAGAAGCAATGAAAGTTCAATAAAGGATTTCTTAATATGATAAATTCCAAGGAATTAATTATTTTTTGATTCTATAGATTTATTTTGAATAGGTAGTGGGGATATCATTTTATTGTGTAAATGATTTGAATTAATTTGGAAACATAATTTATGTGATGTGTAAATATAAAATCCAGAGTGAGTTATGTAACATATTTGACCCGGTTCTCCATCAAGTAATTATGTTGGTCTATTTTGTGACATCAAGTATACATACCCATATGAATAAAGCAGTATAATAGAAGTGAGAGTGATTAGAATATAGTGGGAGAGAGTATACACTCTTGTATATAGTTTAAATTAAACCTGAAAATGAATAGCAATGTAGTGGAAATTACTCAAACAATATGAATAAATAAATAGTAAAAGAAAGATAATAAAGGATAATTTAGACAAAATAAAATGATAATTTAATAATTTAATGATAATATTAATGTAAGAAGATGATGTGTCAATGGTTTTAATGATAAAACACTATGAAAAATAATGAAGGCTACAATGTAATTTAGTAATGATCCCCGTATCAATCCCATCTCCAAGCTCCAACCCATCCCGAAAGCTACAAATCAACAACATGGTCCATTTTCCTTTTCAAAACCTTTTCCCATTAAATATATACATTCAAAAAAAGGTTTCATACCTAGGAGTCCATTAAAACTCAGTAGTTCAACACCAATAAGAGAAAATATAAATAGTCTGATAAATATAGGGCATATAACAAAGAAATGGACATGGAATTAATTTATTAAATTATGACTGCACATGAAATATACCAACATAGCCTCGTATTTTGGGGTGTCACCCTGAGAAAACCCAACACTCTTCATCACCCTTTAAGATATACATTTCTAGGGAACGAACCTCATACAATTGTATGTATAACCAAATTAGAGGCAGATTCACCTGATATAGTTTAATCTAAAAAATAAAAAAATTCACAAAATGGCCACTTCCTACAAGCTATCAAAAATCTAAACAGAAGGATTCCATAAACAGATCATCGGGTCCTCAAATATCTGATATAATCCTCTTGTCATCCCCTAGGAAACTATTGTTATCATTCATTTCCCATAAGTGGTAAAATTCATCCGCCTATCCCCAAGGCATCAACATAATTTTATTTCTTATCCAGAAAACCCCAACATGCCTCAATGCATCCCACCCTTAGTAATAAATCACATTAATGTCACATAAATAGAAATGTTATGAAATTAAAATCTCATGTTCAATAACATATGTTTTATATATGTCATCATAAGTCACAATGATCAAATTTAAAAATAATCTTCTATAAAACAAAATATATTAGATTAATGTAGGTTTTAAATTATCATCAAAACTATATCAATATATTTTTACTCGGACCATTAACTTATGTTTAATATAATTCCAATTATTCAATGATAACTAATTTGGGGAAATCTCATGTATTTATGAAAAACCATTTGGTATTCCGATTCTGATAACAATCAAAAAATAAAATATATTTTTAAATAATATTTCAATTATAACATCATTCTAAAAAATTCCCAAAATTCTCAAGTCTATCACAACATTCAGGTAGATATCGATATTAGTCACATTGAATTAGACACAATGAAATCCAATATATGGTCTTGTAAAGAAAATTTATTAATAAACATGAATTATTCAATTAATTATGTCATCTACAATGAGTTCAGGCACAATCACATATATTTCATATACCTAGGATTCTTAAATCATATAATTGAGATATGTTTTCTAAAACCCACCATTATCATGTGATCTAAGAAGAACCTTCAAAGGGGTAAAGAAAAGGATAAATGTAGAAGAACGAGATCATCGATAAAAAGAACATCATATATATATAAAGATCAATATACCAATTTGACGACTAAAAAGTGATCACACAGTTCAAATTAACGAAATTTGGAGGATAAAAAAAAGTGATGTAACTCACTAGATATCAAATAATAGTGTGATATGAATAGAACGTTACTAATCAATCATGAATCACCTAGATATTCATTTCTGTCTGAGATAGGTGGCTACACATTGAATTGAAAATAAATTATTCATGCATCATGGATTTAATAACTGATTCTAAATAATTCATGACGTGAACCCCTTTCACATATTGAGTTTCATTACTAATGACATATGATGAAAAACTTGTCTCCTTAGGTTTAATTAACATCATTCTACCATTTTCCTACATTAACCAATTTCCTAACATGTAATATTTCATGGCATAATCTTGTTAATTTCATCTTCAAATTAACAGGTTTACATTGCGTGACCTATATATGATGTCAATGTGTTTAGAAGATACCTCACAACCAAAAATATATTATAAAATCCCGAACCACCATTTATTATTTCCTTACCTAATGAATAAACTCAAAATATTTTATATCATTATTCTTGGGATAAATTTACTCAAAAACATATGAATCCCAAATCATTATGTCTTTTCCCAAAATAGACTCTCAATCCCCAAAATAAAATTGAACATAGTGGTTTGAATGAATAAAACCCATCCAAAATTATTTTAACCAAAAATCAAAAATATAGGTGTACATGAAAAAATATGGGATCTTATAACCTCCCTAACAACTAAAATTTCATCCCTAAGTGGGTACTGGACTTATAATGGTGTCTCTGTGGGAATTTATAGCCAATATGATTTCATATTAGATTCAATCTATTAGGTTTCCCTGTGAGTATGTACATACTGCCACTAAAATCAAACTAATGTTAAAGTATTTCCTTGGAGATATTTCTCACTATTTTCCATAATCAGTATAACAGGTTTCTTACAGAATTCATCAAAATAATACTTGACATTATTAGCATAAATCACTTGAAAATGGGTAGGATTATATCTATAAATATACGAAAAATGTAATAATTCATTAATGTTATGTATTGTTAATGAGGGGCCAATCTGTACACCTTTTGACATACCCCCCTCACTATCTCAAACAACCTAATACACTTGTGAGATATCTTTCCATTTTTCTTAATTCCCCACTTCCCCATCCAATGAGGCACCCTCTATAAAACACGATTACAAACCTAAAAATTTTTATGTCATCAATAGTGGTCTTCGTATTATTTATATCGGATCTATGTTTCCTAGATGAACTTTTTAATCAAGTGAACCCACTCATTCACATCCCACATAAGGCCAACCAAAACATGTTCTAACTCACCAGCCTCTATAAATAAAATAGGTAATTAAAACATACTTCCACTAAAGTCCTTGAATGGTGACATATGAATCCATTCCAAGAATATATAATTAAAGGAGAACCCCTTGAGTTAAAATAGATGCTCCAATGAGCCCCTGAAATCCAAATAATAGTATCATAACACGTCCATCAGAATCTGAATCATTCATTTAGATTTTCCGTTAATTTTAGGATGATATGTTGTACTAAGAGGAACCTATGATCCAAGATCCCAATAAAGACCCTCACATAATAGAGACATAAAATTGGGACCTCATTAAAAAATTATAATTTTGTAGGACCATTTAGTAAAACTATTTTTGACGCTTAAAATACTACCCTAACCATTGATGGGGAAGGTCTCCTTAATAGAAAAAATTGGGATACATTCATTAGTCAATCCATGATCAACCAAACTACATAATTTTTTGGGGTGGCATTTGTTATTCAGGGATGAAATGGATATTGAATTCATCCTATTTCCATTTTTTAATTAGATGAGGATGTAACAACCCCGTTGCCTTTGTATTCATGGATTTAACTTGTTAAAGAGTGAAACATATCACTCTAGAACCCAATATGATCTTTTATATCCGCAGACCCATGTATTGTCTACATATATAAATATATTAATTTTTCATCTAGTGATATTCCAACCTCCAAGGAGCAATAAAAGATCTCATAAGCTCCTTATGCAAGCCTATATGAAACCATACTCATCCACATATAAGAAAAACATAACCTTTTCAAAGAACAATTCATTATTGTGACTCGCCACCATAGATTTTGTCTCATAAAAATAAGAACATAAGATAATATTAATTCTCAATCAAAATACATTCCAAAATAATTAGAATAACATATGTTGAAGTTAGAGAATCTCAAACCTAAGATTTATGAATATATAGTTGCAAGTCTTCAAGGAGTATAATCATCTTCCACTCATCACAAAACTCCTAAACTTCCACGGTAAACAATGTACAACATAATACACCATAAATCATGTTATTTTTTTTTACTTTTACATATTCCATATCAATGTTACATAATACTAATACTCAACCCACCTCCTCTATTAAAGGCACATGACTTGTAGAAAATTTATTTTATAGAGACACGTATTTTCAATGTATTCCAAAAAACTCTCACCCATAAAATGTATATCTAGAATCCCATGGAATTTAGAAATTAAGATAAATATACATCTTGATTAGTAAAAATAATCACATTTATTATTATATATTTGGAACCATAAGAATCCACTCAATACTCCCACAAAAAAATAATTATAGTCTTACTCTAGATGCAACATAGTAAACAGTATATTTATTTTATAGTGTAGGTAATGTTATGATCAATGCTGAGTTCATCAAAATCTTCTGAACGTGAAGAACACTCTCATGGTCATTTTAAAAAAACATCACCCCTTTCTTGGTTAATCAAGAAATTGGTGCTTCCATATATGATATTTCCTGGATAAAATACTAATAATATCACAATAGTACAATAAAACTCATAATCTCTAAGGCATTATTTGGTTTATCCTAGTTTACATGGTTTCATGCTTATATGGGTCCATGGATACTCCAGGATCTGAGATGAAATGACCCAATAAGATCACATCATCAATATAGAAATATAATTTAGATTTCTTGGAGAAAACTCAATTCTTTCTCAATGTAATCAAGATTATTTCATGATGTTGACCATAATAATTTGTTGACTTCGATTAAAACAAGGTTCCATAAAATAAAACCACCATGATATAATACATATAATTATGAATGAACCAATTCAACAAACTGATTAAAAATGAAAGTTCATTTATCAATCAAAATGACATCCCCATGAAATCATTTTAGCCACACATTATTCAAAAAGTAGTTTTCGATATGTTTAATTGTCTCATTATAAATAAATTTCACATTGATCTCAAGACAATCTTTTAAAATATCATGTAAAATATTAGCTTATCTGAAATTTAATTATTGTACATAAGGAAATACAAGTTCTCATCCATCATATTGTATATTGTCCACTAATCAATACTTATGTGAAAAGACCCATCATCCTTTAGGGAGATAAGTACAAGATATATCTATGCTGATATATAAGGTCGAATGAAACCCATTGCTTCTAGATTATCCAATATAACATTAAAATCATGACGATCTAATAGTTTTCTCTTATATGGTGAATAAAAAAAATCTCAACTCCTGAAAATAAATTGATCTTGAACTCCATGCCCCTATTTGGTGGTAAGCTATATAGATCGTCATAAACAAAGTACTAAAAGTATTCTACAGGTGGTTGAGTAATATGCAGAATTATTAAACTACAATTTATTTTAAGACATAATTTCTAATATTTAATATAATTGAATCTACTATTAATTGGTCTTGCAAGATCAGTCTCAAAACCCTACTCACCTTGGTGAGTATATATGCCTCTATCTGATGATAATGAGGTTACCCTCCTTTGATAAAAGTAAATATGATCATTTCATATAAAATTACAATCTATACTATGAATCATATTGAATACTTTCATTTTCAGTATAAATAATTTAAAATGGAAATGATAGGCACAAATTTTAATCGATTTCCCATTGGAACACATACACTCTGACTGCACTCCCAATATTGTATCAATGGTCAAGACCCCATAAATAATCTCCATTGAAGATTCCAAACAATATTAAAAAAATATAATATTTAAAGGAATAAGATTGTAACATGTCAATAATAAAAGTCATAAGTTATATGATACAATAATCTTACCTCTCACGGTACAAGGTATTATATCTAAGCTTTCTAGAGTAGAGAACATAGCACGTAGCTTCCTTGGAACTCTTCCCTAAGCACAAGAATGAATCCTATGCATTATTACTTTTAAGATATAATGATTATCATGCATTTAGTACCACATTCCTTGCATCAGGCTGAACATGTATTAGGAAACTGACTAATAGTCTAATAAAGGGTTTTTAACACCCCCGAGACCCTTGTTTCTTTTTTAATCCACTATCACTACACTTACTCAAAAATATCCATCAATATATATGATTATGAACCATCATACCTAAGTTATATCACCCCACTATGGGGTGATAAAATTTTGGGTTCTTAAGGAGAAACCTTACAAACTTAAATCACTACAAAGAACCATGATCCCAAGGTTGATTTCGCACCTCTAGCATCTCTTCCTATAACTTCTCTAGTAGAAAATACTATAGTGAAGCTTCTTTTTTAGAAGAAGAGTTCCCATATAACATTTAAGAAAAGGTCTCGTCATTACTTAAGGACTTTATCAGATTATATTCTATAATGGGAGCCTGATTCATAATGTGAAAAATGATTTCCAAGAGAATGATGTACATTTGTGACATGTTCTCATAGTGAATCCTATCTTCAAAATGTCTCTCTCTGTTAATATCATCAGTTTCTAATAATGAATCCAATAACTGTAAGTTTATTAATCATCCTTCATATTTAATCAATGACATGCACTCATATTCAAGAGGAATGAACTCATAATATCACACATCCTTTAATATATCATCATATGAGTTCCTTAAAAAATATTTCTCTAATTCCTTTAATGATAACTACCCTTGATCCCTGTCATACCCTATAATGTCCCACCCGTAATTTGATGGTTCAAAAAGAATGTAAGAATAAAAATTCACACAAAAATTAATGGGTGTCAAGAGTTTATTGATTGTTATATGGATTGACCCAATCTAGTACTCTGTTACATAGGGTCCTCCCACAATAGTGAATGTAGGCATATTTTGTATAAGGAACTCTCTAATTAACTCAGATATCAATGTTATAGTGTAATAATTTTCCATTTATAGGGATGAAATGTACCTATGTGAGTTTATTCCAATATAAAAAGAAATAAAATCTACATGAGCCACAATAATCTCTTGTTCAACTACACTAGATATATGATGATTCCCTCTATCTATAAAATAAATTCAATGAAAATGGGGATTCATTTTCTCAATAAGAAAAGAATACTCATAAAAAAATGAATACCCAATTGTTCTACCTAAAAAGGTGAAAATAACATATAACAAATATAAAATGGT
The DNA here is from genome assembly GCA_963277665.1 of Viscum album. Taxonomy (NCBI): domain Eukaryota; kingdom Viridiplantae; phylum Streptophyta; class Magnoliopsida; order Santalales; family Viscaceae; genus Viscum; species Viscum album. The sequence goes on from OY728133.1 coordinate 1,279,267,449, forward strand.
ATGCCTAATCTAGAAATAACCAAAGTATTCTCATGAAACTTGAGTTATTTCATTTATATTAAAAGATATAACAAATATTTCATTTTACAATTCATATTGGAAAACACATAACATGTATTAATATTTACCTATCATGAAAAAAGTTGTTGATATATATATATATATATTATTACATGACTACAATGTTACATGCATACTCATCTCATACATTACCATGACTCGAGTATAAATATTGATAAATAAAAAAATCTCACAATTAGTGAATCACCAATTATGAAATAACATCCATCTATTACTACTAAACATCCCTAAAAACAATCCCAAAATCTGGGACTTAGATTTTCCCTCACACATGGGATAGATACTCCCAAGAAAAAGCTCAGTATCGTGTCCTAAACATTAATTATAACTTTTTTACATTTCAAAAATAATAAATAAATAAATAACTCATAACCCACCAAATACCACTTTCTAGCATACCAAACCCACTACTCCATTCATTGACTAAGCTGGTTGGCATCATAACCTTAGGCGCGCCTCCACATATGATAGAAGATATCAATTAAAATATTCTGTGTTAGGAATATGGTTGGGAGATAATACCTTTTATAATTGAGTTCATGTGGAGAAAAAATATTTAATAGTGAAAAAATTATAATAAATAATATATATATATATATATATTGGAAAATACTATCAAGAAAGAAAAAAACAAGCATATCCAAATAATATTAGAACAATGTAATGACATGATGAATGTATCCATATAAAATACAAAAATTCATACAGATATAATAATACGAAAACACCAATAAATATCCTAAAGGAATCCGATTTTGAATCCCGTATCATTCCTATCTCCAAGACATAACCCTTCCATCACTCTACAAATCAGTAATATGGTCCCTTAAACTTTTACAAAACTATATAAATGAAATATGTATATATAAAAATTGAGAACTCATACTTGGTATTAATACAACTTTGTAGGACAAAACAACTCATTCTAAAAAAAATCCTATATGATAAATATAATGAAATTAATAAAACAAAATAGTTTATTAATTTATTTAATTAATAGTATGCAATAAATAAACCTGATAACCATTATGTTTTGGTATGATTCTTAGGGATAGTCCAATAAACTTTTGGACCTTTCAATATATCTCTATCTAGGGAAGGATCATCCTTTATCTGGAAAGATCACCTATTATACGATATATTCTACCATTTAGGAAGAATTATTAAAAACATAAAATTAACCAAATGGATGCTCCCCATTGGCTATATAGAATATCTCTCCCCCAAGAATTTATAGAATATTCATATAGACTTTAAACATCTAATATAATCATATACTACCTCTTCAGGTATATAGTACCAATGTTCCTTAACAACATGTGTTAATAAATAAGTCTCATATCCTCCAAGCCTTTATATAATCATGTGTTGTATCATGAAAACCTCTCCATGCATCAAACAATTCCTCCCTTAGGAATCAATCACATCCATGTATTATAAAAACAAAATATTTTGAATAAATATATCATAGAAAATAATAGAAATACTAAATATATATCATCATAATAATAAATGATCAATGTATCAAATTCTCCTTAGTATAACCAGGTATATCTCATTACTATAGGTTTCTAATTATTAGAATAATTATATCAGTCCTATTTCACAATGATATTGGACCCATGTTTACTCATATACCAATTAATCAATTTAATCTAATGTGAGGATATCTAAAGAAAAATTCAATTAAAATTTTGAAAATTTAAAAATAAATCCATAACTGCAAAAGATTTCTAAACCATCATATAGATCTAATGTCTTACTGAGAAAGTCATACAAGGTTTAAAATAAGAACACTATTCTGGTGGTCATACGTATAATTCACCATTCCTCTACCCCTATAGAATTATATTGATAGTGTAATATAGTATAATTATTAATCAATATAGATTATTTAATTCTTTAAGTTTCAAGAAAAATTTCCCTTCATGATCAAACATATTCTATATTCCATTGAAAATTAAATCAGCTAATGTTTATAAGATTCTGACTAGCCATAATTATCCCGTGATCCAAGAAACACACTGAATTGGGAAAGAAAATGGAAAAAATGGAAATGTATAACATAAAGAAAGAATAGATACAACAAGAATCATGATAAAAATATTGATTCTAAATATAAATATAGATTAGAAAACCGTAATGGATGATAATGGAAGGTAGTAGAAAAACAAATAGATTGAAATCACTAGAGACCAAAATCTCTACTAAGAATTCTGGAAAAGAAAGAATCACACAATAATTTCATAGATTATAACTAGGGTTTGAGAGATGAGACTCTACCATTATGTGAAAATAAATCATACATGTAGTGAGGATAAAACACTTCATATTAAAAATTTATGACAAATGCTTTTTTGTCTTGAATTTAATGTGTTATAAGATATACTGATAGAATGTCTCCTTTTTCAATAGAAAGATTATAACCAATATTTTGGAAAAAAAATAAACCACCATTGAAGCATTCCAAACTAATAGGGGACTCTCTAATTCTTTTAAAAGTTATAACTAGACATTATTATTTCCATTAAGCCGTATATCCATGAACTCTATTTCATTTCATTATAATGGGTCTCTATCCACAAATGAAACTCCACCACCATGAAATAAAACAAGAAAAACCCGTCAAAGACTGGCTTAAAAAAACTCAATGACGTTCATACCAAGAGAAAAATAGGATCTTAAATGTTTTGTATGTTAGGTGAAAAAATGATGGAAATATATTTATTATTTTCTCCCATAATAGGATAATGTATTATGTAATTCACACACACACACACATATATATATATAATATTAAGTATATATTTTTTTGTCCACATTAATTTAACTCATTTAGCTCTTTTATTTATTTTGACTAGTTTAATTATTTAAAATGAAAAAATAATATTTTACTAAAAAAAGACTTTCCTAATTTTAATATGATATTGATGTTGTTATGTATTTTTACTTCAATGAATGATATTAACTTCTTAAACATATTATATTTAGTATTTAAATGGAATCATAATAGTTTTACACAAAAACATTATTACAAAAACTTACTTATAATATATTATCTATTCATAATAATAATTCAAAAAATTTAGAAATTAAATATGTGTCCCAATATTTTTTATTTATTGAAACATTTTATTTGATTCATCAATTTAATTTTATCTATATAATTTTCTATGAATAAATTACAAAGCACCTAAAAAGTACTTTGAAAAATCTATCTTTTAACATTTATTTATTTAAAACACCCATATAAAATTAATTATTTATCTAATTAGATATGAATTTAGTCAATAAAAAGATATTATATTAATTCATTGAATATTAATAATACATAAAATTCTTACCTATTAAATTTTATAACAAAAAATGTAATTTATAAAAAAAATATTTATATGTTAAAATATTAAGTACTATTTTTTACATTAACTCAATATTGTTTTTTGATTTTTATAAATTATTATTTTAAAAATTTATAAATAAAAGTTACAAAACAACAATATGTCTATTAGATATATCCATACACAATTTCTACATTTCCCATTCACATATTTCAAATGACACTATTTCTTATTACTATATATATATATATTAGTCATATTACATTAAATAATATAGACTAACACACATTCATTGTATCATTCATCTTATTAATTTACTTATCTATCGACATATGTATTATATATCTAATTTCATTAATTATTTTTTCGTATCAATTTATTTCTTTTCTATTATGGAATCAAATGGTTAAATTGATTTTATATTTATAGAATTGTTATATTCTTACATGTTATTCCTCTTGTAATTTTTATTGTTTTCTATCATATTTTTTACATTAATTTATTAATAATAATAAAACATTTTAATAATTTCACATAATAAATCATAATGAATTCATTCTATTATAGTGGTTCATGTGATATAAATTAATAATATTTACTCATTTAAATAGAAAAAATTATATAGTAAAATTATTTGGTGTTAAACAAACTATCTGATTAAGAATATTTTATAGTAGAAGTTGAATATTATTTTATATCTTCCATTTGATTATATCAAGATTATATAATCTTATACTATGTGTTTATATTCCTTTGAGTTATCTTGGTCTTGATGATTGGAGTGTGTTCATAGGATGTTCATATAAATATAAAATTGAATAATGAAAAAAGTTAATCAAAATTTTATGGCTCGTATAAGACATGAAAATTATAAATTCTAGACTCAATAATAATGAATGTTTATATAATTTGGAATAATAAATAAAACTATGTTAAAACATTGGATATTTTTTATCCACAGGATAATTTATATGATTATTTTGTAAAGGATAAACTATTACATAATATGTATCTTAAAAAGTTAGTAAAACAATACAATCGTTCATTTGGTGTATTTTTTTTAATTTAATATATCTAAAATGAAATTTATGAATAGAAATTTTATATATAAAATTCCATTCCTCCACTATGATATCTGAAATTTCCAAGATAGTATTTTAGAAATATATGAATACATTTTTTATATAAATTTCCATGAAATTTTATATATCTACCATCTATTTCCAATGATGACAACACTAGAAGATATTTTTTTGGAAATAGGTTATGATATATGGATCTTAATAAAGAGTTCATCTCAATGAAAATGTGACTAAGTTGAAAGAACTAACTAAATGAAAAAGCGGAGTGGTCAAATTTTGTGAATGATGTTCTTTAATTTAAATAAACATAAAAATTATGAAAGTACATATTGTGAATATAGATGATTTTAATTTAAAAAAATAATGAAATTGATGTGGTAGATTCAATTTGAGACAAATTTGATGAAGAATACATGTTCAATAAAATATAGGGTTGGTATCAGGTAATGATGAATGGATACTAGAACCTAATGCTAAATATAACATGAGGGGTTTGGATGTTTTCTTACCATACGTAGATAATATTTTGTAATTAGATGTAATTATAATATATTGGGTTTGTAGGAGAAAAAATCAATCTATCTAGTGAACTAATGGTTTATTAAGAGCATATAGCATATTTATTTGATATATTATGTTCCAATACCCCCCATGGAATTTTGTTTCATATCATTTTTTACTAAGGAAGAATGGGGATCTAAATAACTATATTATAGAAAACTATTTTATACCTAGTTACTTCGCATGATTTTATTATATTATAAAACTCATTTTGATTATGTAGATTTATAAATCTGTGAGATAAAAATAAGCATTTTATATCATGAAATTAAACAAAATTTTATTATTGATGTTTTATGGTTGGAAAAATATATTTATGGATCATAGATGAAGTCATTGTGTTATATCTTAAGACATATTTCAGGTTTTTTTATGGTGAATTTTAAATCGATAGAGATTATGTATTTATAACCAATGTATAATAAATTTATACAATTAATATATGTTATGTATATGTGGTAAACATTCATATGATAGTGATGATACATTTTGTAATTTATATTTTTGATAATAAATTAACATAGAATTTATAGGATATTAGTATGATTTACAGAGATCCTTAGTATGTTCTTGTGTGATTTCATATTGAATGAATAGTTAATTTATCTCTGATAGTTTACAAATGTGGGATACTAATGAATTTTACTCCACTAATTAATTTTCAAAAATAAATTTTATAGAAACCATTTTATATTTAATCTAAAATAATATAATAAAATGTTTTGGAGGATGATTTTGGTGGTTCAGGAAGAATGAAGAACATAATATAATCACACTCATAATTTCTGTTTCAATTTTGTAACTCTAAAGACAGTTAGTATGAAAACCAAATATGAGATATTCCATCCTATCATGACAAAAAAATTTCTCCATGGTAGGTATCATTTTGAATTAAATATTTACTTACAAACAAATATCTAGGTTCTAGGATAAAAAATGGAAAAAAAGGATTATATAACATTTATGGGACTGAACCATGAAAAATATATTTTCCATGTACCTACATTTATTTGTACTACTTGTTTGTACATTTGTGAATTTATTTTTTTATATTATTTATATAGTTACAATTTGTAATGTTTTATTTCCATTTTACTAAAATTGTAAAACTTGACAATAGATTCAACCCTCTTTCTCATTAGACATTCATATTCATAGGCACATTATATTGTGTCCTAAAAATTGGGATCCCATGGAAGGATCCATTTATTGTTGGATACGGATAGTCTAACATTATTAAATATTAGTGGTATTCATTATTTCAATGAATAGATATTTCTTGAATAAAAGGATATGATGGTAGTCGATATCCATCGACATTTTCATGATGTTACTAACAATGATACTACTTGTTTCAAAATAATGTATAATGATCCTCCGTTGACAATTTTTTTATAAAAGTAATTGGTATGTTTAAGTAATTTCTATTAATTCTTATAATATATTCTTAAATGGTATAGTGTATATAATATTATTTGGAATTATTATGTCTTAATACTAAATCAAATGAAATGATTGTGAATTCAATGTTAATGTGATAATAATAATATAAATCATTAGATCTAGATATGTATGTTTTTCACAGAAAAGTTGTTAGGCGAGGAAATAATGGATGACTACACCACAAGGGTGAATTAAATATTTTGAAACATTATATAGTTAAAATATATCCTAGATTACACAACTGTAGGTTAAATATTTTAGAGAATATTTATAGAATGGTTTGATTCTAATTTTAGTGCTTTCAAAGTTAGATATGATTTGACACATGATATATTGTATAGTATAATTTTTTTGATATTACTTGGTTATGGATGAAATGTTAATGTAGAATTTAGTGAAATAGATAGTCATCCAACAAATGAATAATAATAGTATTGATTAATTGATTGATGATAAATTTAGTCATTCAAATTTATATATTGGAAACACGTATTTTTATAATGTAATTGTTCTTCTACTCTCAAATAACATTAAAAATATTAATGTATTTTTTATTGTAAAACTACACCTAAAAACATTATTTCTTCTAGAATATAAGACATTTCAATAAATTCCAAAAAGATCATCATTGGTTAGTAATATGGGCATGTTAAGGATTAAAAATCAAAGAGATATAGATTTTTAAACATTTAAATATAGGCATGAAATATCATTTGTAGATAATAAATGGTTCACTATGATAATGTGGAGATTATTTCGAAATGAAATTAACGAATACTCCATTAAGACACCATAAAATTAATAATAATTCCCATGAATGGATTTCAATTTCAAGGATTTTCTTCTAAAAATTAAGAACCATCATGAAATGGATAAAATAATAGTGATGAGCCTTACATAGAAAAAAAATCCAAATGTGTAACATGACTCATTCCTTGAAAAAAACACAAATGCCCAAAAATAGTTTATACTATTACTAATGGAGTTTTATAATATTGAAGATGGTATTAGAGAGATAATCATTAAATGAAAATTTTTACATATTAGAAATTTAAAAAATATTGATATTGGTTAATGATAAATAGATAAACATGGACGATGTTGATGAAAACCCGAAGTTTTAGGAAGATTATATATGTAATGAACAATCATGATTTTTTGAAACTAGGAATTTTCTATTAAATATTATTAAAATTTTAATAATAATATATGGATATTAGGTATGCGTCTCCATAGGATTCAAATAACTGTTAGCATATATTTTAGTTAACAAGTACACCTTATAATAATTTTAATTAATAAGGACGTTTTATTGGGGAAATTATATAAATAAATCATGGAATGATTAGTTTGAATGATATATTGATTATTATTCAAATTCACTCACTAAATAAAGGATCAGGATATTTTTTTGTAGAATTTCTCCAATTATATAATAAAATTGAATTTATAAATACCACAAAAAACAAACTATATCACCATATATGAATCTCTTATCAATAGTATATATCATGATGTATATGATATTTTTTTATTATATATCATATAGGAACATAAACTATAGATATAAGAAAAAAATTAAAATCTATTTTTATAGAATCAATAATGGTTGAAATAGTTTATTAGTAATGGAAAAAACATCGAAATGATGAAGAATGGAATTATGATGAAACAATTGATATATTATAGGTTATAATGTCAGTTTACACCGAATATATCTTATTTTTTAGAGGATATTTATGGAATAAGTAACAAACCCTGTAAATAGTTTATATATTATTTAATAACACTTATAATATGTGTTAAATGTTTCATGAAATAAAAGGATATTATAAAAAATAAGAATGAGGAAATAATTCATATAGTTGATGAAGTTTTTAAGGATAAATGTAAATTTATAACAATGATACATTGTTGAGGTTATTACAATAAAATTATAGATGATATAAAAATACTAGAAGATGTAAATAACATGGTGTTTAAGAAATTTCCTTTTGGATTAATAATGTAACACCCAAGGTAAATAAAGAATATGACATTTTCATATTTATCCATATCTGTGAATAAAATATTAATATTACTTTAAAGGGGATGCTATGCTTGATGGCGTACCCAATACGCAACAACGAGTTTCTTAGGAATCTTACGTTGCACTCTAATAATAAAATAATGTTATTTTAAATTGTATTTCACGCATATTAGTTGTAATGGTGGGAATGAATGGAACTAACTACAAAATGATTATATATGTTTGTCAAATATTTTTACTTTAATCCAATAAATGTTAGAGGCTTAAAATGTGAATGAATCTATTTTTAAGCGTAAACAATCTAATATTCTTTAAAAGGTCGATTAACCACCTTTTGATGGTGAAAATATTTTAAATACACTTTTTGACAATATTATGTGTTATAAAATTCTTCTTTAGAATCGGGATATCAAAATTTACTTTGTGTAATGTTTTGGTATTTTTCCGATAAAGTTCATTTTTTAATGAATAGTGAAAAATGTTGTATTTTATTTCAAAACCTCTTTTTAATCAAATTTATTTATATGATTAGATTTTCTTTTGTATTGGTTTTAAAGTCCTATTATAATATATTTTTCCAATTTAATCCAACAGTGGTCATTGGAATTAATTTCACTTTGAAATTGGACTTAAACATGTGGCAATCTTTTAATAGATATTGTTTCTTAAAAACACGCTATTTGTTTTGACAGTAGGAATTAATTATAAAATTAATTAATGAAACTTATATGTTTTTAATTTTATAAAATATACATCATTTTTTAATTCGGAGTATCAAATATAGCTTAGGGTGAATTTTTGTATTTTTCTGAAAAACTTCAATTTTTGATGAATAGTGAAACCACTAAGTGGAAGTTAAAAAAGCTGATTTTTCATTTAAATGAAACTTTACCACTTCTGTGATTTGATTTTCAAAAATCTGACATACATGGTTGTCATTAGAAAGTAAAATGTGGTTCAATGAGATTAAAATCATTTTTTGGTGAATAGTAACTTTTAAGTTTTAAACGCGATTAGAGGTAATTAGTGTAGTTTAAGGTAAAAATAATGTTTTAATAATATGAAATGACCATGAAACATGTCCTACCCTTATTGTATGAGTCATGGCGGACCAGGAAAATCCATGGGTCAACTTGGGGACCCCATAGAGCCACTTTGGTAGGAAAATGACATTAATTCTTCTTTATTTAATGTTAAAATTAAAATGTCACAAACATGTGTTATTTTACTAAAAAAATTACATGGGGATATACAAGTCATATTTATTACTATAAATATTAATTTGAAAGATAAAAAATATTTACTACATCATGATTTTTTTATAATTTTTAGACACTAAATAAATTAAATTATTTATGACACCATGATGAGGCAGCGATTACCTCATTATTTAACGATTTAGATAAAATGAAAAGATAATGTCAAATCTAAGACCTACACTTGTCAAAAACCTATTGTATGGGTGTATTTCGAAAACATATCACCTTATCCTTTAAATATATCCTTTTTGGACCTTTAAAATCCGAAAATCATTATATAATAAAGTAATATTTTATAAAATTCCAAGAGTGCCCCTCCTCTCCTCTTATAAAAGGCCCCCACCTCTACTACCTTACACACACCTCTCAAGCCATTGTCTCAGAAAAACCCTGCCCATTTCATCTCTATACATCCATCTTTTCATCATTTAAGTCTCATCTTTGGGCAGAATCTTTTCCAAGGAAGTTGTTGAGCTCAAATCAAAAAGAGTTACCCGATTTAAAGGTAATGTCTTCCCTTGTGTTCTTTTGTTTTATTTTGCTTCTCCAACCCCATAAACACTTTTTATTAATTTTCTTTTCTAAAAACACCAGTGTATTAAATATACTAGGATCTTATTATAAGAAGGATTCGAGCTACACTTTCACACACCTCCGTCTAATGGTTAAAGAACATACTGTTTCTGTGGATGGCGAATTACTGCCTCACGAAACGATGATTGTTCAATATTATTATAAAACCTTCAAAGGTGGAAATTAAGATGTCACTATATTTATATATTATATATAATATGTTTATGTTTTACTTATGATTCTTTATTTTTTATTTATGGAATACCTTTATGGTTTCCATTATGGGTAAACGTGATATCTTCATTTTAGGAAGTGCGGACTACTGCCCCCTCAAGGTGATTTGATTCGTTAATGCCATATGTGGGAAGTATAAAGGATATAATTAATGGTATTACATAAGATATCCTACTGGAATTATAATATACTTTTACATCATCATTATTTCATTCCATTGAATACAAAAAAAGAAATGAAAGTAGTGTTCGTGCGTACGTACGGCTTACCGTCTCCATGAACGGTAAATTTCATTTCTTATCTCCAAATGTTATGTACTATTATTAGTAAATATATATAATGGATATATATTTAATATATTACATATAAATTATGGATATAATTATATAATTGTAGTATATATATCTCTCATTTTGTTTTAATTCCATTAATATGACAAAAAATGGAAGTAGCGTTCATGCGTACGTACGGCCTACCGTCTCCATGAAGGGTGCTTTTAAATTTTTATCTCCAAATGTTATGGAATAGTATAAAATGAATATATACTGGATATATATGATATTTAAAATATCAATACTATTCTGGATATGATGTACTTATAACTACATGGAAAATTCTTTTCCAACAAGTTCAATTTTTATTCATGTACCGAACATCGACAACAACGTCTGATATGAACTCACTTTATTAACCAATTATTATAACCTTATAATATGTTATATGAACTGAATAATAATCTTTAAAGTAGGTCCTTAAGAAATTATAAATTGACCAAATTTTATTATTTAGGAGATTAAAGAACGATCGAGTCATGTCAGACACGAGGTAAGGGATCCTACTCCTCTCTTTCTTTTTAAGTACACTATTTTATGTCATTCCTTTTAAGCTCATCTTTCTTATGATTGGGATGTTCTTTTATATTAATCTTATGGTAATTTTTATGTTTATATTAGGAGATACTCTATTTTCTCTCATCAATCCATTTTGGAAGTTTTGAGTGGCGATGTTAGGCTGCCGAATTTTCGTAAGAGATCCAACCTCTCTCTTTGTTTGTAAGTACTCTCCTTTATGTAAATTCTTTTAATCTCCTATTTGTTATGTTGGGGGATGTTATTTTATATTCCTATTACTGTAAATTTTATTTAAATATGATGAGAGACCCTATTTTATCTCATCAATCCATTTTTGGAAGTTTTAAGTAGCGACGTTAGGCTGCTGAGTTTTCGTAAGGGATTTTTCATCTCACTTTTATTCCCGTGAGATTTATGCTACATTTGCCACCATTTCCTTTGAGTGGTGTATGTACTGCCCATTATTATAATCTTTGTGTAATATAATTTCATTTTTTGGTATTTACATATCCCTTGTATGACCCTTCTTCAATGGGGTGTACGTTTCGAAAGTTACCCAAGTCGGTAAGGGACCCTTTCACCCTCCTCTTTTTAAAAGACTTCTTTTGTTATGTCTTTTAACTCACATAATATTATGTTGGGATATGTCCTTATATATCCTTATTGATGTAAATTTTATGTCGAAGTGATGAGATACCCTTTTTATCTCTCATCGACTCATTTTTGGAATTTTGAAGTGACGCCGTTAGGTTGTTGAATTTTTTCACGGGAACTTCTTAACCCAATTTTGATTCTTTGGGATAAACATGTAATCCTTGAATATGTCATTCTATGAATATGTGTGAATAACCTCTGATTGTTTTACACTTAATATCCACTTATATTTGGTGTATTCGTTTTTCACACATAATTATGTAATTGATTTATCCTTAATCAAAGGATACCGTCTTTGTATGGGCCTTCTTCCCAATCTCCTTTCTTTGAGGCATATTTTGTTTTATACACAACCTTCTTTTATACAGTGTATAAACCCCTTTTACATTTATTTTTATCCAAAAGGAATCTTTTTTATACGAATCGTTTTACCAAATGAATAAAGGGAATTTTTTTGTCGTACGTATGCAGCGACAATGACTTCTCCTCCACGGTGACCATTATTTGAGTTTCGGCTTCCTCTACAAGCCATTCCTTTTTTTAAATGAAAAATAAATACCATGTTTTAATTTTCATTTATTTTGGTATTGAAAATAGTTTTCATAATGTTTTTATATCAATGTGTTGTATTGATATCTTGTGATTGAAAAGTGTAAATGTTATATTTCCTTTATGCATGTTTTATGTGATACGATTATGTTATGGTTCTTGGGAATTATTTTGAATATGGGTGGTTCCATGATAAACTAAGGGCAGGTGAGCCCGTTATAGCTCTCCAATTCATTGGGTAACGCGAAGGGGTTAAACTTTAAGGTTTCTCCGAAGAGATTTAGGGAATATACTATGATGGGTATTCTAAACGTAACCAAGAGGGTTAATCCCTATGTAAGAATGTTATGAATGCCTCAAGTAACCTTTATGACTTATGATTTCTATATTTTATTCATGATTTGATGAGGTATGTTAAAGTACTTATGTTTTATGAGTAAAGTATGATTTCATTGATTATTATGTATACAAGTACTCATGTTTCCTTTACATATTTTTATATCCCTTAATAAGATTTTTATGCTCATCCCAAGTTTTTGAAATGTTTTGCAAATGAATTAAAGATGAATAGGGTCAAGGATGAGATCAAGGAAATACATGCTATCTAAAACATGGAACTAGACATGTTTCTTTTAAAAGTTTTTTTATTTATGGAAACTTAGTAGAAGTGTCTACTTTGTAATCTTGTGAGATGTAATAGTTATGTCCAAATTTTCTAAAACTCTAAACCTGAAAAGATCATCAATGTGAATTATTCATTTAATTCAATATTAAGTAAGGTTTAAGACTGGGGCCTTATAGTTGGTATCAGAGGTTGTTTTAGATAACTTTAGAGGTTAGGGTATTCTCTAAGAATAAGTGACATTACCATAATTGCTAGTATTTCAGAAAGAGTCATAGTTTTTAGATAAAGTGAATGAGTAAGTATATCTTAGTGTTTATCTTACTCATTAGTACATGATAATTTTGTCGATACACTCACACTAACATTTCTGGTTTTAGTAAATGGATGGATCTAGCAGGCACCAAAGTGACAATGGGTTTGAAGGAAACTGTGTTGATTCTCTGATTAAGAGACTGGATGAAATGGGGGATTCAATGAGGAAACTCGTGGTGTTCTAAACCAACTATCAAGGAGTCATGATCAACCACTTGAACCTTGGTAAGTTCTGTAATGCATAATGTATGATATGTCCAATCGATGTGGATGTTCAGGTAATAATTATAATGGTAACCATTAGGGTTTATATGATCCTTACTTTTGAAGTAATTATGGGTTACTATATGTTATGATGGAATATGAATGTCTTGGGATAAACTTGAAGTTAAAACATGTTAGGGTTATTTTTGGAGTTTTATAAAAAGGACAACACACAGACCGTGTGACAACCTGTCGCGTCAGACAAAGTTTCAGGAATCGAACCCACAACCAAAGTGAGACTGGTATTTATCGCCTACCACTGGACTACGTGAAGTACCTGGTTAGTATGACTTTTTCTTTTTAGTTAGATGATTTTATGAATTAAAAGTAAGTTGATTTTGGGTTATCTATGGAAATTATTAACCTATCATGGAGGATATGTGATTAGGTTAATTACTTTTCAATGTGAGACTTTAAGAGCAACTGATGTTATTTGGAGATAAGTATTAATTTTTACCTTGGAATACTATGTGATTAAATCCTTCAAATATTTGGGTTTCAATCTAAGTTTGGTTTATATTGAAGAATTTTATGGAAAAATTGTTTATTGAATGGTTTTTGTTGAACTTTGGGTTTTGCTGGACAAATTTTGCAGATTAAGAATAGATTTTATTTTTATAAAGGATTATCCTTTTTTGGATTATCTGATCTTGTACGAACCTTTTTGGTTTTGGTTTTGGTTAATGTCTAAAGACATGGGAATTATATAGTTTCATTTTTTGGATTAGGTGATTCTCTATAATTTGATTATAGCTCTCTTAATGTAAACAAGTCTTCCTAAATACTCATCATTTGGGGAAAGTATGAGTTTGTGTAAGAAATCTAGTAAAATTTGAAAGTCAAAATGAAAAGTAAGTATGTTTCCTTAAGATCAAAAATAAATTCCTCAATGAAAAGTAACTTAAAACAAAAATGTTGTCTATTAACTTTTCCTACTGGGAAATCGAATACTGTTTAACCCACCACAAGTTTGTGATTTTCTTGTGGTTAACTTTCTCCTAAACATATTTTCTATCACTCTTCCTCAGAACATGACCCTTTGATTTTCTCCTCCATGTCCATGTTTTCTTACATGGAATTATAGTATGGGTTTACTCGGGTGACCTTTGTACTTCTCTTTCTTTATTTTAATGTGATAGTTTTACTGACTCTTTTTCTGATGTGATATTTTCAATGATGTTTCCAAGAATAATTTTAAAATTGTGAGGATGCAATTCCCAAAAGGGGAGAAATATGTAACACCCCAGGTAAATAAAGAATATAATATTTTCATATTTATCCATATTTTTGAATAAAATATTAATATTACTTTAAAGGGGACGCTATGCTCAATGGCGTACCCAATACCCAACAATGAGTTTCTTGGGAATCTTACATTGCACTCTAATAATAAAATAAAATTATTTTAAATGGTAGTTAACGCCTAGTCGTTGTAATGGAGGGAATGAACATAACTAACTAAAAAATGATTATATATGTTTGTCAAATATTTTTACTTTTATCCAATAAATGTTAGAGGCTTAAAATGTGAATGAATCCAATTTTAAGCATAAACAGTCTAATATTTTTTAAAAGGTCGATTAACCGCCTTTTGATGGAGAACCTCTTTTAAATCAACTTTTTGACAATATTATTTGTTAAAAAATTCTTCTTTATAATTGGGACATCAAAATTTACTTTCTGTAAATTTTTGATATTTTTCCGATAAAGTTCATTTTTTAATGAATAGTGAAAAATGTTGTATTTTAATTCAAAACCACTTTTTAATCGAATTTATTTATATGATTAGATTATCTTCTGAATAGGTTTTAAAGTAAAATTATAATATATTTTTACCATTTAATCTGATAGTGGTCATTGGAATTAATTTCACTTTCAAATTAGACTTAAACTTGTATCAATCTTTTAATAGATATTGTTTCTTAAAAACACGCTATTTGTTTTGAAAACGGGAATAAATTATTAAATTAATTAATGCAAATTATATGTTTTGAATTTTTTAAAATTTACATCATTTTTGAATTCTGAATATCAAATATAGCTTATGGTGAGTTTTTTGTATTTTTCTGAAAAACTTCAATTTTTGATGAATAGTGAAACCACTAAGTGGTAGTTAAAAAAACTAATTTTTCGTTTAAATGAAACTTTACCACTACTGTGATTTCATTTTCAAAAATCCAACATACATGGTTGTAATTAGAAAGTAAAATTTGGTTCAATGAGATTAAAAAAAAAATTTGGTGAACAGTAACTTTTATGTTTTAATCACGATTAGAGGTAATTAGTGCAGTTTAAGGTAAAAATAATGTTTTAATAATATTAAATGACCATGAAACATGTCCTACCATTATTGGATGAGTCATGGTTGACCAAGAAAATCCATGGGTCAACTTGGGGACCCCATGAAGCCACTTTGGTAGGAAAATGACATTAATTCCTTTTTATTTAATGTTAAAATTAAAATGTCACAAACATGTGTTGTTTTACTAAAACAATTTTTACATGGGGTTAAAAAAGACATATTTTTAACTATAAATATTTATTAGAAATATAAAAATATTTCCTACATAATGATATTTTTTTTATAATTTTTAGACACTAAATAAAATAAATTATTTATGAGACCATGATGATGCAGCGATTACCTCATTATTTAACGATTTAAATAAAAGGAATCGATAACGTAAAATCTAAGACCTACACTTGTCACAAACCTATTGGATGGGTGTATTTATAAAACTTATCACCATATACTCTAAATATATCCTTTTGGGTCCTTGAAAATCTGAAGAGCATTATATAATAAAGTAATATTTTATAACTTTCCAAGAGTGCCCCTCCTCTCCTCTTATAAAAGGCCCCCACCTCTACCACCATACACACAAATCTCATGCCTTTGGCTCGGCCAAACCCTGACCATTTCATCTCTCCACAGCCCTCTCTTAATCATTGAAGCCTCACCTATGGGCATAATCCTTTCCAAGGAAGCCTTTGAGCTCGAATCAAAAAGAGTTACCCGATTTAAAGGTAATGTCTTCCCTTGTGTTATTTTGTTTTATTTTTCTTCTCCAACCCACTAAACTCTTTTTATTACATTTTTTTGTAACAAAAACAGTATCTTAAATATACTATGATGTTTTTATAAGAATTATTACATCTACACTTTCACACACCTCTGTCTAATGGTTAAAGAACATACTGTTTCTGTGGATGGCGAATTACTGCCTCACGAAACGATGATTGTTCAATATTCTTTTAACACCTTAAATGGTGTCCATGAAGATGTCACTATATTTATATATGATATATAATATGTTTATGTTTTCTTTAAGATTCTTTATTTTTCATTTATGGGATACCTTTATGGTTTCCATTATGGGTAAACGCGATATCTTCATTTTAGGAAGTGCGGACTACCGCCCCCTCAAAGTGATTTGATTCGTTAATGCCATATGTGGGACGTATAAAGGATGTAATTAATGGTATTACATATTTTATCCTACAGGAAGTATAATATACTTTTATATAATTACTATTTCATTACATTAAATACAAAAAAAATAAATGAAAGTAGCGTTCATGAGTACGTACGGCTTACTGTCTCCATGAACGGTACATTTCACTTCTTATCTCCAAATGTTATGTACTATTATAAGTACATATATATAAAGGATATATATGTAATATATTACATCTAAATGATGGATATAATTCAGGAATTATAATATATATATCTCTCTCTTTTTTTAATTCCATTAATATGACAAAAAATGAAAGTAGCGTTCATGCGTACGTACGACCTACCGTCTCCATGAAGGGTGCTTTTAAATTTTTATCTACAAATGTTATGGAATAGTATAAAATGAATATATAATGGATATATATGATATTTAAAACATAAATACTGTTCTGTATATGATGTACCTATAACTACATGGAAAATGCTTTTCCAACAAGTTCAATTTTTACTCATGTACCGAACATCGACAAAAACGTCTGATATGAACTCACTTTATTAACCAATTATTATAACCGTATAATATGTGATATGAAATGAATAATAATAATTAAAGGAGGTACTTAACAAATTAGAAATTGAACAAATTTTATTATTCAGGAGATTAAAGAATGATTGATTCATGCCGGACACGAGGTAAAGGATCTTACTCCTCTCTTTCTTTTTAAGTACACTCTTTTATGTAATTCCATTTAAGCTCATCTTTCTTATGATTGGGATGTTATATTATATTAATCTTATTGTAATTTTTATGTTCATATTATGAGAGACTCTATTTTCTCTCATCAAACCATTTTGTATGTTTTGAGTGGCGCTGTTAGGCTGCCAATTTTTCGTAAGAGATCCAACCTCTCTCTTACTTTTTAATTACTCTCCTTTATGTAACTTCTTTTAATCTCCTCTTTGTTATATTGGAGGATGTTATTTTATATTACTCTTGATGTAAATTTTATTTAAATATGAATAGAGACCCTATTTAATCTCATCAATCCATTTTTTGAAGTTTTAAGTGGCGACGTTAGGCTGCCGAGTTTTCGTAAGGGATTTTTCATCTCACTTTTATTCCCATGAGATTTATGCTACATTTTCCACCATTTCCATTGAGTGGTGTATGTACTGCCCATTATTATACTCTTTTTGTAATATAATTTCATTTATGGGTATTTACATATTCATTGAATGACCCTTCTTCAATGGGGTGTACTTTTCGAAAGTTACCCAAGTCGGTAAGGGAACCTTTCACCCTCCTCTTTCTAAAAGACTTCTTTTGTTATGTCTTTTAATTCGCATACTATTATGTTGGGATATGTTCTTATATATCCTTATTGATGTAAATTTTATGTCCAAGTGATGAGATACCCTTTTTATCTCTCATCGACTCATTTTCTGAATTTTGAAGTGACGCCGTTAGGCTGTAGAATTTTTGCAAAGGAACTTCTTAACCCAATTTTGATTCTTTGGGATAAACTTTTACTCCTTGAATATGCCGTTCTATGAATATGTGTGAATAACCTCTGATTATTTTACACTTAATATCCACTAATATTTGGTGTATTCATTTGTGACACATAATTATGTAATTGATTTATCCTTAATCCAAGGATACCATCTTTGTATGGGACTTCGTATCAATCTCCTTTCATTGAGGGATATTTTGTTTTATACACAACCTTTTTTTATACGGTGTATAAACCCCTTTTACTTTTAAGTTTATTCAGAAGGAATCTTTTTTATATGAAGAGTTTTACCAAACAAAAAAAGGGAATGTTTTTGTCGTACGTATGCGGCGATAGTGACTTCTCCGCCGTTGTAACCATTATTTGAGTTTCGGCTTCCTTTACAAGCCATACCTTTTTTTAAATGAAAAATAAATACCATGTTTTACTTTTCTTTTATTTTGGTATTGAAAATGGTTTTCATAATTTTTTTATATCAATGTGTTGTATTGACATCTTCTGACTGAAAAGTGGAAATGTTATTTTTCCATTATGCATGTTTTATGTGATATAATTATATTATGGTTCTTGGGCATTATTACGAAGATGGGTGGTTCCATGATAAACTAAGGGCAGGTGAGCCCGTTATAGCTCTCCAATGCATTGGGTAACGTGAAGGGATTAAACATTAAGGTTTTTCTGAAGATATTTAGGGAATATACTATGATGGGTATTCCAAACATAACCAAGAGGGTTACTCCGTACGTAAGAATGTTATGAATGCCTCAAGTTACCTTTATGCCTTATGATTTCTATGTTTTATTCATGATTTGATGAGGTATGTTAAAGTGATTATGTTTTATGAGTAAATTATGATTTCATTGGTTCTTATGTATACAAGTACTCATGTTTCCTTTCCATATTTTTATATCCCTTACTGAGATTTTTATGCTCATCGCACGTTTTTGAAATGTTTTACACTGGACATAAAGATGAATAGGGTCAACGATGCGATAAAGGAAAGACATGCTATCTAAAACATGGAACTAGACATGTTTCTTTTAAGATTTTTTTTTATTTATGGAAACTTAGTAGAAGTGTCTACTTTGTAATCTTGGGAGATGTAATAGTTATGTCCAAATTTTCTAAAACTCTAAACCTGAAAAGATCCTCAATGTAAGTTATTCATTTAATTCAATATTACGTAAGTTTTATGGTTGGGGACTTATAAATAAATCATTAGAAATAATAGGAATTGGGACATCTAAAACAAAAAATTGAATAAAATGGTATAATCTTTTCTTTTAATTTATACTTATTAACACAATATACAATGTTTCAAATACCATTGTGAGGATGGGAATGAAGTTATAATGAGAAAGGATTGGAACATGAGTAGAAACCATGCTCCCCAAAATTTATTATGTAAAAGGTAAAAGTTATATGACAACACGAGGTACATTGATCATGTACCATATATATAAAAAAGTGAAAATAATAAAGAAAATGGAAAGAAGTAGCACAAAAGTATCCATAAAAATCCATAAGAGTTGGCATGCATACATATGAATTAGAGTATCTGCCACCCATGTACAAGTCCATAATAAGAGCAACATGTAAATAAGGTAATTAGTTTGTCTCAAGAACAACACAAAATCATCCCATCCAGTGATAGAAAACAACGAAACCAAAACGGTGACTCGATTTTCCATTCTTTACCGAAAGTAGTTTCTATGTTCGTTCACACATGAACCTCAAAAAAACCTTCCAATCCAATTGCAGTCCCCAATTTCAAAGACGTCACTAAAAAAATGTCATAAACATGTGACCTCACCTTCCTATATCTATAGTGTATTTGAAATTCATAAACAAAGAATGAATAAACAACCCTAAAGTAGAGAAAGAAGCACACAAAAAAAGGTTCAAACACTCTTTCACATTTCCCATGGAGAAAACTACCCACCCTATGGCCTCCCAACATCCATACACATCAAATGCCATGAGGACAACGAGTTAAACTCTTTTAATATGGTATAAGAATAAAACAATATGAGAAACTAAAGAACTATGTCAGCAATTCCAACACATCCCCATCCACATAATCCAATAGAGAAATAGACCTCTCCAGTCGATGTGCTGAAAACTGGCCTTTCAAGGTAGGGAATGTGATGAACAGAGACTGACAAAGAACCAAAAAAACTAAGAAGAACACAAAAAGTAAGTTACCACACCCTCCTAGAGATGTAAAACCATGAATGCAGCATGAAGCAGCTGAGGCTATCCTATGAATGAGATATTCCCACTGAAGTTGAAGGTAATTAAAATCATGGTTTTGGTCAAGCTCAAATTCCACTCTATCAAACATTCGCTCATTCATACTGAGATAATCATCAATAGATATTTCCTTGTTATGATATCATCAAAAAAGACAACATTTATTTTTTGTCAATCCAAGGGTAAAAGTCCTCCTTGTATCCTTCCTTAATCACATGAGATCGATTTATAAGCTTAATTATATCCTCTTATTCGTAAATCCAATGTTAGGGTTCATCTTCATCTGATTAAGTGTCCCCCTCTTCATAGGATACTGATGCTAATGGTTTTTCATTGTTCACTGGCTGTTGAGCGATGATAATTTCCTTCTTTCGGATCCTTGGATATCTAGTGACAATGGTTCTCTCCATCTTAGAGTAATCAATGCATTTTTGTGTAATCTTGGGATGCGGGGTTATTAAACCATCAAAATTAGAAAAAGGTTTATTAATTTTTTAGAACTCGAATGCATATTATCATATCCTATTTCAAGTTCTTGCTCATTTTCAGCATGATTATAATCACCAGAAACAGAGTGAGACTCTTGTGAAATCTCATGATAAGGTGGAACAACTACTAAATAGTCTATAATAGGTTCATAATTATGTACTTCATCCACAAACCGAATAAAACATCGACCTGAGCATACATAGGCTGCACTTGGTAGGAATCTGAGATAGATGAAGATATAATTGAGCCCTTAACATTCAGGGTTCTAGATTGTTCAACAAGAGACCATCTCTTATTCTCAACCAAAAATGATTTTCCTTTACTCGGTCAAATATTTCCAACAAATTGATTATTCAAAGGGTCATTCCCTATGACACAATCTCTAATGGATTATTTAATAAGTAGGAAATTATAGTATCTAGGTATGTTTTCAGAATCCACATCTGAAAAAACCCAACATCACCATTCTAGATCCAAATAACTGAAGTTAGGTGTTGTGTAAAGTCATCCTCAACAGACACATACACAACCGATATACTGGTATGATTTTGAGAATTAGAATCCAACTTAATGGGATGACCTATATGTTTAGAAATATGAAACAGGACAATTAGTTTGGAGAAATGAAACGACAAACCTAGGAACCCAAACCATATAGGGGAAATCAGGGATTTAGTGATGAAATCAAACATAGGGGACCATTTTAGGACCTACATCGTACAACCCCAAATATTTCAAGAACACATATACCATAGCCAATAGTAATTAGTTTTAGAGGAGAAGTGAATCGAACTATTCAACGACTTGAGCAGGCCGATTTTAAAATCAGTAAAACCAATAGATTAGAATGATTTCTATATGAATATCCTAGAGGGACGATGATAAATGTATTCACCAACTGGAATAAATCTGAGATAAGATGATTGGAAATGAACCTCCTCATTAGGAAATGTGATGGCCGCATGACCCTTGTGGTGAAACATCTACATATGAAAGGAACCAGTGAGATTTGGTGGACATCCGGAGAAACAGATCTGACATGAGTAGTCCCAACAACCACATCTGTGAAGCATCACGAGTCGTGGAGTGTGCACTCATCACCCTCTCTCAGCCGCTTTATGGAATAAATTTATAATATGAATGGATTAATGTATCATGTATTTTTTAAAATATGGAATATATATCACAAAGGTAGATGAAACAAATAGATGTTTCTCACTAGTTTAATCCCATGTAACTCTTTCTATCTATGTGTCAATGATAAAATTATATTTATAATTTGATATATTATTTCATTGGTCAAAAAAAATTAAACATAAGAATTATTTATTAATAGATTTATCAAAATTGAATAAGAAAAGTGAATTCATTTTTGATTCCATAAATAATAGAAGAATGGGTAGTGGAATTAATTGTAAAATTTGTATTTATTATAAAAGACTACTTAATCTTTTATACTATAGTTTTTTGATACCAATGAGACAGTTCTCTAAATATATTATATATACTTCATATCTATTATTCATAACTTTACTAGGATGACTAATTTGAAGGTATAAATCATATCTATTAACCTGTTGATGTTTTAGATTAATAATTACTAGTGTTTAGAAGGATAATTGTGTATATATATCAGTGTATAGAATAGATAATTGAAATTTATTTTTATTATATTCCAATGTGTCATACATCATGAAACGGTGAGTTAAAACCCAGTAACATACTCTAAATAGGCCTTTGAAATAAAATTATATGGAATAGACGAGCATATATTTGGTTTATATGGGGGAACAATTATCATTAGATATATACATTATATATTCTTATCAATGGAATATGAATGAGAATGTGTATATATGAAGAACAATTTATTTTTTGTCATAAAATTAAACATGACTCCTTATAAGATTGGGTAGACGAATAAACCGAGAGTGAAATAATTCAATTTTATTAGAGTCCATGCTAAATGAAAATAGAAAAGAAATAATTTGGGAAATAAAATGAAAATTATGAGGAACACATATTCCTTTTATATTAGTACAATGATATCGGTTTAAAATGATGTAATGAATGGATACATAAGTAGATTAATTCAAATGATATTATAGTTTTTTAAAATTTATACAATATAAATGAGACATGTGGAGAAAATTTCATTAAAACAAAATATTATTTCACAAATAAATCGAGAATTTATAAATAAATGAACCATGATAGTGAATATAATACAACTCAAACATATTCATTGATGTATTCTACAAAGGAACATATTTACAGATGTAATATTTTGAAATTATTAATGTGATAGAATTATTTTCCACATTAACATATTATCATAATTATGAAGCTCCATTACAAAAATAATATTATTTGGGATTAAAAACAAAATAAAACTCATCTCAAAGGTAGAACCTCCATATAACTCTAATATTACTAATAATATGAAATATTTATATTTTATAACTGATGAATAATATTATACTTATAATAACGAAACCTATTATTTTTATTTTTGAATAATGAGACTAGAAAATGTTTTATGATAAATTTTGGTCTAAAAAATACTCATCGAAAAGGATTAGGTGTCATATAATAAATATATATTTTCCTAAAAACTATATTAAAAGATTTAATGTATTTATATTGGTGAAATTATTATCTGCTATGGAAGTAATTTAATTTTTATTAAATATATGTTATGAATACATTATTGAATGGATAAGTTAATGAAGAAGTATATTTTAGGAGACCCAAAAATTTTATAATTTATAATTGTATTAAATATATTATATAATATGATGTATTCCCAATATTGGACTATACATTCACTTCATAAATATAATTCTGATCTTTTTCATTTCATTATGAAATTTAACTTTTCAAAATTACTGTTTCATAAATATCAATGGGAAGTAATTGAGAAAATGTGATATTATTTTCATTTAATATATTTATGAATAGTAATTAGAGTATATCGGTAGAGTTATTGTGAATGTTTTTTGTAATAAATAAATGATTATTTTAATATTTCAATTATTATATTGACAAATTTAATTATATGGTAAATTATAATAAAGGGAAGTGATATATTTCTTTGATAGGATAAATATTTAAAATAATTATTGAATAGGTTTTTAATGGATGATTTAAATGTTGTTACCACACACCTAAAATTTAATGCGATGATGAAAAAATTTAGGAACATGTATAATACACTATGTCAATGGGATGTTAATAACAATACGTGATTATTAGTCTTAATCTAGTCAATATATTGTGTAAGTTGTAAATTTTTATACTAGATGTCAATGTGTTCCAATATATTCACACATGATAGATAATAAAATATTTCCCATCTTTTATAATTTATCATATATAGACAATGTGAAAATTTTATTTAAATGGATTTACTTATGGTTATTTATAAGAACATTATATTGGATGAAATTCAATATTATGTGGAACATACTACTTACTATATAATTTTTTAACTTTTTAATTATAAAAAAATTATATGGTAAATTATGTATATATGGTCTCGATAATATTTATAAAATGTATTCTTATATACAAATGATGTTTAAAATATTTAACATGGATTATTAAATAGTGAATGTAGATAATCCACCAAAATTTACTTCTGTTAGTCATTGTTTAATTAATAAATTATTTAACCAAGTAAAATAATTATGATCCAATATCATTGATATTATGTGTGGTTTTTTCAATGATAATGTTCGTAATTATGATATAAAATTGGAATATAATTCATCAAAAATTAAAATTGTTCATATTTTCGTAAATATTTATTCCAATGGAACTATGTGAGTAATTAAAATTAAAATATCATGTTCTTCATTCCCACCAAACATATGATTTTTTTGTGTATTCACCCAAAAAAATTGAAGTCTTTTTCTTATGGGAATTTTTTTTATAATTTTTACTTAACCTTTTCTATATCTAATAATGTAATTATTAATTAAAGGGGTAAAATGATTATTGTTATGATTGACAGCATTTATGTCAAAATCATTATCCCAATTTTTTTTACGATAATGGGCTGAAATTATATAATTAATAATTCCTTATTTGGTTGTTCGGTCGATGGAATATTTTCATTGATAAAGGATATAGATTCATTATATATTAATTGTTTCTGTTTTTGACAAAAAAAAGTGATGTTAATTGAGGAACCTAAAATGATTTTGGAAATTAGTGTATTTGTTCTCAATCCTATGATTTTTAATGTTTCATTTTGTATTTAATAATAAATATGAATGGTATAATGGAATTAATTTATATGATAAAATATAAGGTGATTATATTTAGATGGTCTGATGTTATCTTTTGATATATGATCATTGAAGGAGACCATTCGTGTTATATATCCAGTGTTTGAATCTATAGAGGTAGTTTTTTTAATGTATAGATCCAAATGGGAGATGGTTATCAAAAGATAATAATACCATAAGGTATAATAGTTAATAAATGAGGAAAATAAATTAAACATATGGAAATTAATAAGATATGATTTCATTAACATGTTACATACCCTAAAGAATTTAATGGAAAAATAATTTCATGATATATAAAATAATTATTCTCATACTATCAAAAATTATCTATTTTGTGTACTCATAAAAGGGTGAAAAGTTTCATGTCTTTAACTATAATGAAGTCCAAATATAACATTCATTACTATTTCTATAACAATCGAGGTTTCTCTTGGTCCTAATCCTTCTCTATGAAACATATAATTAATTATACCTTATAAAGATAGGTATGATAATACATATAGGAATTTTTAATGAGAAAATAATATTTCTGGATATTATTAACAAGAAACCATATGATGTTACATGTATATAGTGATATAGTGAATCAATAAGATTTGATATCCAAGAAAATAATATTTACTTTATCATTCCGAAGTGAAGTAAAAAGATGTGAAATTGTTTTAATAAAAAATAAAAATTATAAAGATTTGAATTGGGACTCGAGATGAGTTCAATATAAAAATGAATAAATTAAAAAAATCTATGTTTGTGCAACATCAAATGTGGGATATTATTTATTGGTTAAAATTAGAATATATTTAAAATCTATTATAACTAGTAGTTCAAACCCAATAATGTTAATAAATTGGGTTTTTGGAATATAATAATTATCAGATGTATGGATGTTATTGTTGTCAAACATTATAGTTTCTTATGGATAATTGTTCAAACTAATTAATGAAATATTCATATGGTTGTCCCACCTGATTCCTCAAGATATCCAATTAATTCTTTTAAATCTAAAATGTAACTTCATATTGTTAGATCTCTATTTCAATATGATATAATATTGTAAAATACATTATTATATTTGAGAATCCACATAGATATTCCATGTCAGATATTTATGACTCATAAATAATATCATATATATTTCAAGGATTTATGAATATAATTGAATATTTTAAAAATGGTTTAAATATATTCAATGTCATTTGAATAGAATCAATTGAGGTATATTGAAGTGTGTAATCAAATTATTAATCATCTGGTTGATGATTAATAAATTCTAATGAAATAAAAAATATCAAGCTCATATTTATCTAATTAAAGGATTTGTATTTTAATCTATTTTATTTTACGTGATACATGATTTTTTTTAAAGGATTTAACATGAACAATATGAGATTATAGATTAAATAAACGTGTTTAATTATTGATTATATTATCTAATATGCATGAAAATTACATTTGAATAATTTTTTTTTCAATAATAAAATCTATTTATCAAAATTTTAATTAAAATAAGTGTGGAATTATCTCACCAACCATCAATTAGATATTTTAATAAAAAATATCACCACATAGAAAAATATAAATAATCATATATATATATATTCATATTTTATACTCAAAATTTTTTTTTTATATATATTCATATTATGAGGAAAATTTTGTAATTTCCTGAATTTTTTTTGATAATTTTATTTTGGAGGAGATATAATTTTTATAGGGATACGTGGAGTATATATGAACACAATGAAGTTTAATGTATAATAAATACAGGATTAAAAATATTAAAATATATAGTTAGCATCTAATTTTATTCTAATTGAGTTTTTAATAGGTTCTAAAAATATTAAATGATATTTTTTTTATAAAAATGGAAAGAAGGAAAAGAGTTGATTGGAATTTTCAATTAATTATGATTATGATAAACATATAAAGTGTTTAATATATAGAACATAAGTTATTAACAACATTACATTTGATTTTATCATGTGAAGGAGTTTTAATAATATATTAGGAAGAGTTTATCAATTGAAATATGATTTTCATGTCTCTCCAATACTCAAAAACTATTAAATAATAAATATTACTAGAAAATGGATATTTGAGAGGGAATATTATTAGATGTTAACATAGTTATATGAAAGGAATTACATAGGGCTGTAATGTTTTGAAAAACTAAAACACTATTGAAAATATAATAATGATCTAGTTAGTTATCATTTATTATATTATAGTAGGGTAGATAATGTATGGTTATGAATGAATTCATCAATGAGTTTAATATAAAAATTTATTCATGGTATTAAATTATTATTATATAAATTATCATTGATTCATGTTTATATACTAAAAAAGTGATTGTATGCTTCACCACTCACACTATAAATTTTAGTAATCCAAAATTATTTATCATTATAAAATTTTATTGGATTTTTGGAAATGATAAGGATATCATAATATAGAATTTAAATAGATATAAAATTCATTACTATGGGGTAAAAAATAGTTTTATATACATGATTACCAATAATGTATAAAACATGGTATATTTTATATCATGTTATTGGTGGAGAAGGGGTACCATTAAAAAGATATGTATTTCCATAATAATTATGTTATATTTAAAATCTATTATGATATACTATATACATTGATCCATTTTATATAAAATCTTCTAGGATAAGATAATTATGGTGTTCTTATGGATGTTGCAGATAAGGTCGTCAATTATAGCATAACTAAATATGCTTTTGGTAGTCAAATGTGTATTTTCGCTTCTAGACCTTTTATTGTGATATTTCAATTATTTGTACATCCATTTCTAGAAATTATTAACAATTTTATTATTTGCTATATGTGGGTAATTTCTTGTGATAACGAATGATATGTGATATATTCATAAATTTGGAATTCATATAATCCAAAAAGCATGAAAAAGTAGATTCTATATGGGATTGAGATTGTTTGGAACCAATGTCATATATTATAATCTAGTTATATTTAACAATAATTAAAATTATTACAACACTAAGGATATTTTTTATTTAATGTTTTCATGAATTATGACATAACTTATACATTAAAATGTTATATTGCTATGTGTTTACTTCCACTCAATATCCATTTTCCAAATAAACCACCATTTAAATAAAAAATTATTTTTTAGGATATATCTTCACAATTTTATTCTTTACCTCATCATTATCCCTTTGATTTCATGAAATCATATAACAAAATAATTAAAAATTTGTTTGAGAATAGGAATCATTGTGTGGGAAAAAATCTATTACGGTAGGGAAAGATAAGAAATCCCACACACAAATATCCATTATTTCAATGTTATTATAGATAATGAAATTAGTGAATCCATCATTAAAAGTTAAAAACCTTTAAATTAATGAAAATCATCATAACCATGAAACTAAAAATATAAATCATTTTAGAAATATGGATATTCACATAAACAACCAATTTTAAACACATTTTTGAAATAATTGATGTGTAGATAAATCCATTGGAAAATCCCTTCAGTAAATCCCTCCATCTTGCCTAAAAAGAAATTGTATTTTACCCAATGAATTGGAGTGATATATGGGTTCACATGAAACAATAACAGGATCAACTGGTACTACCTAGTGACACAAAATGTTTAAATTATATATGCAACACCTGTGATCTATAATGGAGATCATCCATTTATATAAGTTGTATTAGAATCAAATTTTAAAAATATAATTCAAAAATATAATATCATGATAAAAATTATTATTTAACCCAATCATCATAAGACCCTTTTATAAACACATTTTTGCCACCAAAAAAATTATTTATTAAAATAATGTTTTATTTATAAAACTAAATTTTGAAATAAAAAACCTATACACATAAAATTTTACACCTTTTATTTAATAATATACATGGAAACTAATAAATGAAACTTAAAATAATTAAACCATAATGATAGTGGGAAATTACATTCAAGGAATATATTTTTAAAAACAATCCTTTGATTCTGGCTAACAGAATTTAAAATTGTCTTTTAAAGTGAATTTTTAAATGAAATTACTTTACGTTGAAAATGAAGCCTCACATATGTCATTTTATCTTAATATTCTTCAGTAAAAATCATTTGGTTAACACCATAGTAATGAATATTATCAATTTTTTTTTACATAATTAGGTTATAATAATTTTTTTCTTATTTGACTATTTTATTTGATGTTTTGAATTTCAATTTAATCAATAGTATCAAAATTGAAAAAAATGATATTGTATGGTGTTAATATTGTATTATATTATTTAAAAACCATAAAAATATTAAATAAGAATAAAGGGGTGATATATTTTATAAAATTTCATCCCTATGGAATTTATAATCCACCATGGATTAATTTTTATTTGGAATAGTCTTATTATATTTAAATATTCTGACAAATTTCAAGTGTGCTCCTCCCCACTCATAAAAATAGAACCTATTATTCTCAATACATCACACTGAAAAACCTCTTGTACT
The DNA here is from genome assembly GCA_963277665.1 of Viscum album. Classification (NCBI taxonomy): domain Eukaryota; kingdom Viridiplantae; phylum Streptophyta; class Magnoliopsida; order Santalales; family Viscaceae; genus Viscum; species Viscum album. Next base: position 1,279,297,822 of record OY728133.1, read on the forward strand.
TCCCAATATAATAAAAATTAGTTTCCCATATTCCCTCCCCACATTTTTGAGGTCTTGTTTTATGTAGAATTCCAAACATATAGGGATTAAGGTGTTATGAAAATAAGGGTTTTCCAAATAAGAGATATAGTATTCAACTAAAAATTGTAGTTGGGTTTCTTCATACACATAATTACAGTATTAAAAAATATATTAAATAAAATATCCAGTATAATAAATATAATAATAATTTTTTTATATTTTTTTAATTTCTTATATCCATATATAATTACACTAAATTGGAAAATAATTCAAACATCCGTTTGTACTTCGAATTATTTCCTCGCAAACCAATGTAATTAATTTTCCATAACTGTCACTCAAGAATGTATTATAATTATGTAATTAATTTTTATATATAATTTAAATTATATATTTTTTTCTAATAAGTTGATTATATATCATTTAATATATTAACATTATACTTACTGGAAAATGATATCTGAATTCATATATATGAGTCGACTACCACATATAGGATACAATGTGATTCATTATTCATCAATACATTATAGGGATGGAATATATATATATATATTGAGAGATAATTAACAAGATATATATATATATATATGATATTATGGTAGTTTTGGGAATATAAAATAATATATACCTTCTTTTAATAAGGATCATTGAAAATTTGAAACACAATTCATCCAGACATATGACATACTATCTCCATGATTGTTGTGGTGATAAAAATTAATAATAATATTTAGATGATTTATTTAAAGATTTAAGTTTTTTAATAAGGATTACAAATCATTGATTTTTATTCTCGGATGATGGAATAATGACCACTTTTACTATATACAAATTAAAGATGTCATTTTCTGGACATATGAACCAAATATAATAAAACTATAAGATGGTAACTTCATAGATAATGTAAGTGTATATAAAATGGTAATTTTTGATATAAAAAACATATTAAAAATGAAAAAAAATTAGAAAATAATAAAATTAAAGTAGGTTTATTATTCAAGAAGGAAAAAATAATGTTTTGATGTTTCATACTCAATGTAATTTAATTTAATTTAAAAATAATCATGTATTGTTTCACTTCAAAACAAACATTTTCATAAATATTAAATTAATAATTTTCTAAAAAAAATTAAATATGATATTTATTATTAATCTATGATTTTAAATGTCATTTTTATTTATTTTTTACACTATTCCAAATAATTTTATTGGAATGACATTTTTCATTTTTTAAATTATTATATTTTGTTAGTTATCTGATAAATATACATCATGATTTTTTAACATACATATAATGATAGATATTTCTCACCATCATGAATAATATTTTCCTTCATGGTTCCTTTAAAAATTTACATGGTTATTTTAAAATAATTGTTTTCCTTTTTTGTGTGTAGTTTTATTATTAAATAAGTGATTTACCTCAAGGAATATTTTTATTATACAAGTATTCATGTTTTATGATGACACTATAGTTCATGGGAAAGGAATATGAAATTAGGTGGTTTTATTTTAAAACATATTCATATTGTTCAGTTTTCTCCCACTAATGAATTGAGCATGTTTATATTCGAATTTGACTTTGATTCTTACTCCTTGTAAAACCATTTGGGTTATTTTAAGTATAGTCATGAAAATTATTTCATGTGTAACCCTATGGGTTACTCCAAAATTAATTACAATAATAACATGTTTCCCTAATTTACCCATATTAATTATTTATTCTTTCTACGTTTTTATTGAAATCTCTATTTCACAATTTATGTTACTTTATTTATGTTCAAGGGAAAGAATATTTTATTTTTTAATATTGAAAAGAACATAATATAGAATAATTTTAGATGAATTTATTATGATTTCATAGAAAACTTTGTTAACATTATTTTCATTTAGTATTTATATGAAGGGTTGTCCTCAATGAAAATAATTTTTTATTTTAGAAAATTAATTTAATCAAAAAAATCAAAATGTAATAGATGTGTTACCATGTAAGGTATGAGTTTTCTATGTAAAGTTTTTACATATTTATCTAAAACTAAATACAAAATAAGTACATCTAGTTTATAATAATTAGAATTAAATTATTAATTATCTTGATTTTTTAATGTTTATGACCATTTCTTTACAGTTGGTATCAACGAATGGTTTAGATAACATTAGAGATTTTGATAAAGTTAATTAAATAAAAATATATATATTATATATTTTAAATAATATATAATTCCATGATTACAATTTTGGTCCACCAAATGTTTGTTTTTTCATAATGGTTTCCTTTAGGGGGTCAAGGGAGCTCAGGTGGGATGGAAATGAGACGAATATATACATCCAAATTAAAAAATGGATTAGTTAGAATTGGAACTCAGATGTTTTTAGTAGTAATGGGGTAGCTTAATTGGGTGGTAAATGGATGTTTCACCAATGAAAGAGATCATATAAAATTAACCTAATGGAACACGATGATGGTGGGACATTAGATAAGGAAACACCCCCCTTGTTTTAGTTTATCTTTTGACCAAGTGGTATTTAATGGTTGGATTAAATCCCAATAATGTATATTACATTTCTTACAGTGCTAAAATCATAAAAACGATAGTTTTAAAATTTACTATTTTATTGTTTAGACCGCCGAATGGTTGAAATGGTCCGGAATATCATGGGATATAAAGGGATTTATGAACTATATTGGGATGAAATTATGAATTTTTTCTTGAGAAATTTTTTTTATAGTGGCTAGAACCAGATTGGAAAAATTATTCCAATAATTTTTATAAATTATGGATGAATCAGTGGCCACATATGATGAAAAATACACTATATTGTAAAGATACACAAAAATTTCTTACAGGGTCATGACATTATAGTCAATCATTTTTACACATGATTGAATCTAAGATATCTACTGGAATTGGATTCCCATTAATTCAAAATATATGAATTTTTTAATGTCATTATTGTGTATAAATAGTGTTTAGTTGTTATTTGGTACTTAATGAGAATAATTATATAAAATTATTAGATAGAATGTATTTGATAGGAACAAATCAAGTAAATCTATTGGTATTAAACTCATGTTTCATATATATGGGATTTTTTGGAAAAATACCCATTGAAAATTTCTTATCAAATCTAAGAAGTTATTTTAATATGGTGTGTCTGTACATATGTCCCAAGATAGTAATGAAAATTATATTGGTAGTTGTATTTGTAATTTTGATCAGCTAATAATGAAGTGCTTTAAATTTGGTGATATAGGGCACATGTACATTCTATACCAATTATAGATATTTCTGATGGGATGATTTCATATTATACTTATGAAAGAGTGGGGAAATCCTTTTCAAATACATCATTATATATTGTTTCAACGAAAAAAGTGTGTTCATTATCATTTTTTGTTTATTCATATTCTTCTAATATATTGTTTTATTTGTGGTCTAAACATTCATTCAAATATGATAATTGTTTTCATAAATTTTAAATCCAACCGAATGTAATTGAATAAGTACTTATTTTAATAACCCCAGTGGTATGTATTAGGAATAAAAATAAATTATAAGAAATTTACATTAATTTTATATTGAAGTACATTACATGGAAATAAAATTTTATTTCCTCTAGTAGGTGTTGATGTAATTATGGGAATTGATTGGATTTCTGTTTACCATGATAAGATATACTATATAGCGAAATTATATTATTTTCAGCAAGAGATTTAGTTAGTATGCATGAATGACCCCATACAATTGATAACATTTTAGTAATATTTTAAACCGTTAAAGTAGGGAAATGAATTTAATATTTCTATTATTGGTGAAAATTATGTATCTATTGAGATTAATTATTTATAAATGGTAAATGAGTACTAGTATAATTTTCTTGATGGGTTTTTAGTTGCAATACCTAATTATAATGTTGATTTTTCAATTTCCATATTTAATAATGCTATGATATTTTCAAAACCCCCATATATAATGATTTACGTTGAATATATTGAAATAAATTATTGTAAAAGTAGTTTTTAGTTAAATGATTCATTCATCTTATGACTTCTCAATGGGGTTATCTTATTTTATTTGATACAAATTATGGTCTTATATTCCTTTTCAATTTTTATATATCTCTTAACAAAAATATTTTAATAAATAATAATTCAAAACCTCATATCGATTATATTTTCGATTATCTCCAAGCTGATCAGTAATTTTCCAAGGTTTGCCTAATATCGGTTAATATCATCGGATGCTGAAAGATTTTGTCATTCTGAATAAAGACCACCATACTAGATATGGGCGTTATGATTTTTTAATTATGTTCCTTGGGATAACACATTCTAACAATTTTTTTATAGATCTTATGAATATATAATTTCTTTAATTTTAGGATATTTTTGTAGATGTTTTATTATTGATATTTTAGTTTATTCAAAATGGTTTCAGGATCATGAAATAATTATATGGGTTTTTCTATGAACTGTTGATGAAAAAAGTTATGTAGATAATAGAATGAACATTATTTTTGGGTTAAAAAGATTTATATACTTTGGAGAATTATATATAAATATATAATTATAATTGATCACTCCAGAAATGTGGTTAATGAATAGAAAAAATATTCAAATGATACATTGAGATGATGTTTTCTTAGATTAATAGGCTATTAATCATGGTTTGATTACTTATTTTCACGATTATATATCCCACTAACTATATTTACACGAAAAGGAGTTAAATTCTTCTATAAAAAATAATTTGATGAATTTTATTCAGTAATTAAAAGTACTCTTGGTGAATTCTCCAATTTTCGTTACACCCTTGTAAATGGTGAGTTTTTCATCTATAGTAATTCTTTATTAAAGTGACACATTTATGTTATGATAAAAAATTATTTAGTAATTTATTATGAATCATAAGAACTGAAACCTCATGAGTTAATTATCTTACAAATGTTATATAATTTTCATCTATAGGTTTTTATTAAAATTTTTGAGGCTTTATTTATATATAGACAATTGTGATATATATATATAAATTGATCATAAAAATATGAAGTATATATTCACATTGAAATAGTTGATCATGAGGAAGATCATATGGCTGTAAGAGATTATGAATTATGATTTCACATGTCATTATAATCATGGAAAAGAATATAATCTGGTTAGGTCATTGAGTTAGAAAAATAATGCAATATTAATGATATTTTTTTTTGAACATCACCCTTTGGTAAAATATTTGATGAACTTTTACCATAAGTTTTATGTATAAGAACATATACTATTTTTTTATTTCATTGTGAAAATATATCTCCTAGATATAATTACGAAATATTAGAAAGAATACCATGAGTTATGGAAAACATTGGAATTATTTAAGAATCCAATGTTTCCTAAATTTAAAATTGGTAAGTATTAATATTTATTTCAAAAAATAATATGAAATGATTATGATTTATATTTTAATAGTGATTTTTTAATTAAAGATCATACATACCCATTATATATTCATCATGGATATATAAATATGTATAGAAACCTTAATGAGTCTTACTAGTTGGATAGAATTAATAGACATGCTACTGAATTTAACTAGAGGTGAATTTATTTTCAATTGTCTATATAATAACAGAAAATATAAAATTAGATGATTTTTTTATTATCTATTGGTATGGTGTAAATGAGAAAATATATCCATATTTTTTTTTGTTTGAAAACCAGAGACTTCCTAAGGATAAGATTCAATTTTGGTTATTGTTTATTGACTAACAAAAATTTAACATTTCCCTTACATTCGAGATAATTTGTAATCAGATCAACTTTCTTGACTATAAAATAAGAATTTTGATAGTCTAAATAAAGTTAATATCTCTATTTTATTTGACCAATATCTTAGATTCACATCAATTTTTTGGAAAGGTATTTCAAAGGATTTGGGAAAAAAATAAATTTCATCATATCCATTCATCATCAAATAGATTGATAGATGGAACGACCAATACAAACAATGGAAGAAAAATTTCATTCTTTTTTATTGGATTTCTGGGGATGATGGGATTTTCATATTATTTTTATTTTAGTTTTCATATAATAATAGTTTTCATTCCAGTATACATATTGAATATTTTGAGGTATTTTATGTATATCAGTTTCAAACCCCATAATTGGGGGATAATGTATGTGAAATGATGTTAATGAGATAATAATTGGTATATGAATATTATATGATAGTGAAATTCATTTAGAAATACATGAGGATAGAATATAGAATGTAAAAAATTTATATTGATAAAAGAAGGAAAGACATTTCATTCGAGGTATGTGATCATATATTTCTTAAAATATCTTTGTGGAATTTCTTTGGGTTCTTATAAGAATCTAATTTAATTACATGGATAATTAAAAAAAATCAAATCCTGGATAAATTCTTAATATTTTCCAATTTATTTACATTTTCTTTGAATTTATCATGGGTTCATAATGGTTTTCAGGTTCTGGTGTGGTGAAATATGTTCCATGTTCATCTCACCTTTTGAGCCTTATTGTTGGTGAGTTGGAAGATAAGATTTATTTTTATGAAATTATTACCCATAATATTTATCATAGAGATACTGTATTTTGAAACAGAATAATTCATTAAGATATGATTTTCATGAAAAATCATATGGTTAATGAAGTAATATGGTAATCTGAAAATTATAGGAGGAAAAAATATCACAAATTTTTTAATGGGTGAATAAAATTTTGGGGATGAAATTTTAAAATAAGTGTCGTAGAACAAAAAAATATGTACAACAATAATACGTTTTTCTTATTTATTAGTGTTATTTTATTAAGATTTTATATTTATTATTAATATATTAATAAATTATTAAATTTAAAAATAAAATACTTTAATTAAAATAATTTTTTATAATTCCATATTTAATGTATTAATATTCAAATTTTAAATTATAAATATTAAAAAAATACTTCCATTTTTACTTTATCATGTCAAAATAATCTTACAATTAATTTTTTGGATTTTTCTAAAATATCAACTTTTCAATGAATAGATAATATTAATTATTTTCATGAAAACTGTATTTTATTTGAACTTTTTTACTAGGTAAAATTATATTTTGTATTGATTATAATTAAAAGGTAGTCATTTTTGAATTAATAAAGTTTTATTATTGATTTTAAATGGAATTTATAGCTAAATTTACTATAAAAACATTTCATATTTAAAAACATTATTTTTTGAGATAAACATTTTTTTATGTTTTATTGGATATATTTTAAATCAAAATATGAAACTAAAGTGATTTTAATTTTGAAAAAAGGATTCCACATTTTTGATCAATTTTTTATAATTTATTATATATTTTCTAGTTATTTATTAATAATATGAATATATTCATTTGTAATTTTGGTAATCATGGTAAAGGGTAAATCAGAAAAATTTTGTTACTAGTAATATTCTAATAATAAAAAAACATAGAAATATTATTAAATATTATGGGATGAAATTACAAAGACTATAATCATCAAAGGATATAATTTTTTACCTTTTTGGGCCACTTATATTTTATTATGAACTTTATTTTATTTTATATAAAGAAATTCCAATCATGTTACACACTCTTTTTATTAATTTTACTATTTTTAACATAGTGATATCCATGAGATATGTTTGTCTAAAAATAGTTTTTTAAAATATAAAAGTGTTTCCTTCATGTTGTTATTTTTAAAACATTTATATTTAATAAATAATTAAATTAAATGATTACATGACACTGATGCATTAATTATTTAATTAAGGGATAATGAAAAATATCATATAAAAATAATAAATTTAATATTATTTGATTTGTTTTTGTGATAAACAAATTATATTGATGATAAAGAAATTTTAATGATTCAATAAAGTATTTGGATGGTTTTTACTTATTTTCTTATGTTCTAAAATTCATTTTAATAAATAGAGTCAAAATTTAAAAATAATTATATTTTTTGGGATAGATTTTTTAAAAAATTATAAAAATAACGTAAAATTATATCATTACAAAAAATGGGGCATTATATGGTGGAAAATTCCATACCCTATGCATTTATAGAAAAATATGAAATCATTTCTCTCCAGAATTATCTTTTTATATTTTAATTTTTTTTATAGATTATAAGAATACCCCTTAACATCAATAAATAGTGCAATGTTTCATCTCAATACATACCATATAAAACCCCATTTTTTCTGAAAATATTTAAAAAAACATTTCAAATAATATCTCCAAATGTTCCTAAGGACATTGTTTAGGTAAAATATGATACATATAAGACTTATCATTTTCAGCATATAAGGTTTTCCAAATGAAATCTATATATTTCAACCACACATTTCTTTTTAGTTTATTATTACACCTCTATCATATATTATTCATCCAATATAAATTAATGACTTCGGTATCCTCTTTATCCTAAGATTTTATTACATTTTTCCCTATCAATATTCATATCTTTTTTCTTCAAATTAGAAACTAATTTTTCATCAGATTGTACGGATCACTACCGCGACGGGGGCATATGTAATTCATTCTCCAGAATGTTCTCTAAATAATTAATTAAAATGAAGTAATTAACACTTACAAAATACATTTTAAAATCAATTTTCTTTATAATTTTTTAATTTATCATTTAACTTCATAGTTTTTTGTGTACTAAAAAACTATATCATCATTCATCCATACATGTGGACTACCACCTCCAAGAAGCGATGTGATTCATTTTATGTCTCCTCATAATATGGATTATATATATAAGTTAATTTAAATATGTAATATGATATAAATTAAATTGTAATCAATTTCGATATATATATATATATATCAATATTTGCATTCTATCTATAAATGTCATTTAAAAATAAGAACATTACCCATTCATACGTATGGCTTACTGTCTCCTTGATAATAACATAGTTCATTATATCAAAACCACAATTAATGGATGGATGTAAAAGTATAACTAACGTGTTATAAATATAATTATTTCATGATTTTAATTCTGTATATGATGAACGAATGACCTCTTTGACCATTGTCTAATTACCGATGTCTTTTTGTGGACATATAAACCAAATATCATCAAAACCTACAAACTAAATATAATGGATAATGTAATTATATATAACATGGTTTTAAGTGATATAAAATTAATGTTAAACATGAAAATGGTTATTAATATAATCATAAAATTGAAATTATTTTATTAATTGCGATGAATATGAACCTACGTGATGTGCCAGACTCAAGGTATGAGAAATTCTTTTAAAACTAATATTTTAATGTATGCCTCAAAAATTAAATTTTTTTCCATATTAAATTATTTATTTACAAAAAATAATATAAATAATATTTTTATTATACTATTATGAATTTTAAATACATTTTTTCAAAATTTTACTTATTATAGTTTTTTTGAAAGGAATAATTTTTTCATTCTCCATATGAGGTACTATGTGAATTTTTGAACCGAAATATGAAATTAATGTTTTTTAACATATAAGGAGTTAGATGATTTTCTTTAATTATGAATAATATTTTATTGAATAATCCTTTAATATTTTACATTTTTATTTTTCACGAAAAAAATTCACGTAGTATGTTCCATGTTTTATTTTTAAAGAAGTGATTTTCCTCATGGAATGTTTTTATGATACATGTATTCATGTTTTTTAAATTTATTAGGGTTATTGATAAATTTTTTTAACAATGGATGGTTTTTTTATTATCCTAATTTAGGTTGTTCCATTATATCGATATAATAAATTTGGTATGTCGATTTTGGAATATGTCTGACATGGTTATTCCAAATATAACTACCGCATTTACTCTATGTTTAACTGTGATGGTTATTTTAAGTATAACCCTGAGGGTTATTTCAGGTGTAGTTATGGTGGTTAGTACATAAGTAATTATGATAATAAAACAATTTCCCAAGGTAAATTTATTATTTTTTTTTTATTTTAATATTTTTTTAATAATCCCGTGTATTTACAAGGAATGTTTCTGATTTTATGTTCATGGGAAATTATATGTTTCTTTTTACGGATGAAAAGTATAATTGTGTGAAAATGATTTTGTGATTTTATCATCATTTCAATGAATCCTTTATAGGTTTTATTTTACATTGATTATATCATATGAAATATTCTATGGATCTATTATGAAAGAAAATTGGATTTATTAATTAATAATTTTTTTTATTTGGAGCCTAATGTATATATTTAATAAGGAATACATTTTATGTACTAATATACTAGTGATTTATTTCATTATTTAAATACTTCTGAATGATATTTTTTTATCATATCACCTTTTAAATTGTTTCATCGGGTTTAGGGATGGGTAAGTGAAAATAATAATTAATGTTAATTTTTTAGAAATTTTTTCATGTTTTATTTTAGAGACGTCTGTTTTGTTTTAAAAAAATAGTCACTATGTAGATGTTTCTACATTTAATGTATAAGTTTACTACCTATTTTATTTTCCTTATTATCTAAAACCCTAAATCAGGAAGATAATTTGGAATATAATAATGAGAATTCCAGATTAAAATCATTTAAATAGGTAATTTCATCAAATAGTTCATTAAAATATCCAATTGTTAACAACAAATTAAAATTATTATACATATTAAAAACAAGTGTGTGACATGTTTGAATTTTCATTAAATAAAATTCTATAAAGGTTGTATTCTCCTCTATATAACACATAAAGGACATAAATTCTACACTTTCATGTTTATAGTAGAGTTATACTCATACAATAAGATTTAGGTTAGAATTTGCGCCATTTTATTGTTTTTATCATTGTATTTGTAACATAAAATACTCGTTTTAAAATTTACAATGGTAGTAAAAAATACTAGTTTTATTATTCATAATTTCAATAAATAATATCATTATATTTAGAAATTTTTTTACAAAATGATTCTATATATGGAAACCATGTTAAAAAAAACTTGTTTTGGAAATTAATATAGAATTAAAATGAAAAAAACAATGAAAAACTATTTTGTATATAAATTCAATATTTAAATATTATTTTTATAATACTAAATTAAAGTATAAAGTACATTTAAAACCCATAATTTGATTATTTTGAATCAGAAAGAACTAATTAAAATTTAAACCTAATTCAAATCACAATTTTACTATATAAATACACAAATATAAGATAAGGTTTCAATAATAATCAATATTTTCAAATATTTATACATGCATTTATTTTAAAAATATTCTCAAAAATAAATTATTTTATATTTTGAAATGATAAATTATAAAATGAAATTCATTTTTTCACTTGGAATTTATATATTTTGAAAATTGAACAATTAAATAAAATAATTTCACAAATGAGTGGAATAAAACAATATATTTTTTCATTTTAATAATTATTTTAAATATTTATAAATAATTAAATAAAAAATTAAATAATATTAATTAATATAAAAATAATATATTCAATAATTACATGGGTTCTTATAACCCCATTTAAAATGGGTCTATGTATATAAGGCCCCGGCCTTAAAACTTACTTAATATTGAATTAAAATAATAATTCACGTTGAGGATCTTTTCAGGTTTAGAGTTTTAGAGAATTAGAACATAACTATTACATCTCAAAAGATTACAAAGTTGTCACTTATACTAAGTTTCCATAATAAAAAAACTCTTGAAAGAAACAAGTGTAGTTCCATGTTTTATATAGCATGACATTCCCTTGATCCCATCCTTGACCTTATTCCACATTAAGTCCTGTGAAAAACATTTCAAAAAAACCTGGGATGAGCATAAAAAGCTCAGTAAGGGACACAGAAAGAATGAAAACTGTTATTTTTTCAAACATCAAATAAACCATATATACTCTATCAAAGTAATACCTTCACCTTCATGAAGTAGTAAAAACTATTCACTGAATAAAGTATCATTACTTACCTTTTTGTAACCAAAGTATTACCATAAAACCCATATAAATAACACATAACATATATAAAGGTAACTTGGGACATAAACATACTTAAGTGGAATAACCATACGGTCGACTTTCACACATATCACTTAATAAATAGCCATATGACCAATTTCCATACATACTTAATGGAATAGCCATACAGCCAACTTCCATACCCAATGCATTGGAGGTTATAACGTAACCACCCGTCCTGGTATTCACGGCACCACCCGTCATATGGTTTATAATGTAACCACCCGTTAAAATGTCCAAGTACCAATATAAAATCATAAAACATAAAACCAATATAAAGGAATGATAACATTTCCACATTTCAATCACAATATATCATAAATATATTGACATAATAGAATCCTTTTTCAAAACCATTTTCAATAACAAAATACATAAAATAGTATATGGTATTTATTTTATTCTAAAAACATTACGGCTTGTTGAGAAAGCCAAAGACCAAATAATACTCGCGGTGGCGGAAAAGGTCGTTGTCACCGCGTACGTTAAAAAAACATTCCTTTTTGTCGTTTAGTAAAACGCTTCGTAGAAAAAGATTCCTTTTGTATAAAAGTAAAAGTCAAAGGGGTTTATACACCGTATAAAAGAAAGTTGTGTATAAAACGAAATATGCCTCAATGAAAGGAGATTGAGACGAAGTCCCTTACAAATATCATTTTTTTTAAATAAAATAGATCTATTATTTGTATTCACTATAATTACACATAATGAAAGTACAAATACAAGATAGGACATAATAATATCATAATGTAATTTTAAAGTAGGAGATTAACCCAAAGAATGGAAATTGGGTTAAGAAGTTCCCTTACCTCGGGTCCGACTTGACTCGATCATTCTTTAACGTCCTGAATATAAACTTGAGTTAATTTATACTTGATTGAGAACCTTTTTAAAGTTCATTATTCCTTTTATATCACTTATTTCCATGTTATAAACATTATGTAACCATTTAAGTTAATAATGTTTGTTTTGTCGATATTTGGTTCTTAAGTCGAAAGTGGACTTCTTACAATTACATGTTGTTCGTGTGGTCAAAGGTTCATTATATTTAGAATGACATTCCTGATTTGGATATAATATGTATCATATATATCCAGCATATACATGTATTTATAATATTACATAATCATTTAGAGGTAAGAAATGAAATGCACCGTTCATGGAGACGGTAAGCCGTACGTACGCATGAACGCTACTTTCATTTCTTTTTCATATTAATGGAATTAAAACTAAATGAGAGGTATGTATATATTAATTCCAGAATTATATTCATCATTTAGATATATCATTAATTATATATATCCATTATATACATGTACTTTTAATAGTATATTACATTTGGGGATAAGAAGTGAAATGCACTGTTCATGGAGACGGTAAGCCGTACGTACGCATGAACGCTACTTTCATTTCTATCTCATACTTTAATGGAAAAAAATAATAATGATATAAAGGTATATTATAATTACAGTATAAAATCATATATAATAACTTTAAATCCATCCTTTTCACGTCCCACATATGGCATTAACGAATCACATCACTTTGAGGGGGCGGTAGTCCGCACTTCCTTAAATGAAGATATCGTGTTTACCCATAATGGAAACCATAAAGGTATTCCAAAAATGAAAAATACAGAAGCTTAAAGAAAAAATAAACATATTATATATCATATATAAAAATAGTGACATCATAATGGCCACCTTTGAAGGTGTTAAATGAGTATTGAACAATCATCGTTTCGGGAGGCAGAATTTCACCATCCACGGAAACCGTATGTTCTTTAACCATTTGATGTAGTTGTGTGAGAGTGTAGCTCGAATAAATCTTATAAAAATATCCTATTATATTTAAGTTACTGGTGTTGTTACAAAAGAAGTAAATAAAAAGAGTTTAGAGGGTTGGATAAGCAAAACAATACAAATGAACAAGAGAGAATGAATTACCTTTAAAAGTGTAACTCCTTTTGATTTGAGCCTAAAGGCTTCCTTTGAAAGGATTCTGCCCAAAGGGAATCCTCTAGGATGAGGAGAGGGATGTGGAGAGAGTAAATGGGCAGGGTTTGGCTGAGCCAAAGTCTTGATGAGTGTGTGAAATGAGGTAGAGGTGGGGGCCTTTTATAAGAGGAGAGGAGGGGCACTTTTGGAAAGTAAAGAAATATTACTTTATTTGAAAATGTGTTTCGGTTTTAAAAGGTCCAACATTGATATAATTAGTGGATAAGGTGATAAGGGTTAAAAATCCACTCATCCAATTGGTTTTGGACATGTGTAGTTCATAGATTTTACATTATCTTTCCATTTTATTTAAATCGTCAAATAATGATGTCATAGCTGCATCATTATTATGTCATAAATAATTTAATTTATTTAATGTCTAAAAATTATAAAAAAAATAATATGATGTAGAAATCGTTTTATAATTCCAATTACTATTTATAATAAAAAATATCATCTTTATAACCCCATGTAAAAATTGTTTTCGTAAAACATATTATGTTTGTGTCATTTTTACTTTTACATTAAATAAAAAGTTATTTATGTCATTTCCCAACCAAAGTGTCTCCATGGGGTCCCCAAGTTGACCCATGGCTTTTCTTGGTCGGCCATGACACAAACAATGAGGGTAGGACATGTTTCAATCTCATCTTATTTTATTAAAACATTATTTTTACCTTAAACTACACTAATTACCACTAATCGCGATTAAGAACTTAATAAGTTACTATTCACCAAAAAATTATTATAATCTCATTGAACCACATTTTACTTCTTAATGACAACCATGTATGTAGGATTTTTTAAATTCAAAACACAATGATGGAAAAATTTCATTTAAACGGAAAATCAGTCTTTATAAGTACCACTTAGTGGTTTCACTATTCATCAAAAATTGAAGTTTTTCATAAAATTACCAAAAATTCACCCTAAGCTATATTTGATATTAAGAATTCAAAAATGAAGTCTATTTTACAAAATTCAAAACATATAAGTCACATTAATTAATTTAATAATTAATTCCCGCTGTCAGAGCAAATAGCGTGTTTTTATGAAACAACAAGTATCAAAAGATTGACACTAGTTGAAGTCTGATTTCAAAGTGAAATTAATTCCAACAACCACTATTGGATTTAATGGTAAAAATATTTTATAATTTTACTTTAAAACTAATTCAAAAGATAATATAATCATATAAATAAATTAGATTAAAACGAGGTTTTGAATTAAAATACAACATTTTACACTATTCATTAAAAAAATGAACTTTATCAGAAAGGTACCAAAAATTTACACAAAGTAAATTTTGATGTCCCGATTCTAAAGAAGAGTTATATTTGGTCCAATAGAATTTATAATATCGATCAAAACTATATTTAATGACGGTTCTCCGTCAAAAGGTGATAAGTGGACCTTTCGTGAAAATTAGGGTATAAATGCCTAAAATTGAACTCTTTCCGTATTTTAAGCCTTTATCTTTTATTGGGTAAATGTAAAAACAATTAAAAACATATATAATCATATTTTAGTTATTTCTATCCATTCCCTCCAGTACAACGGCTACTCGTTAACTAACATTTAAAATAATATTATTTTATTACTTGTGTGCAACGTATGTTTTCAAAGAAACTCGTCGTTGCGTACCGAGTACGCTATCGAACGTAGAAACCCCTTTTAATTAAAATTAATATTTAATTCGTAAATATTAATAAATATGAAAATTCTTTATTCTTTATTTACCTGGGATGTTACAAATACAATGTAAAAAATATAGATAATGTCAGTGGAAAGATAAAATTTTCTAAAAACAAATAAATAAATAATATGTAATTTCCCATTAACGTGCTACATTATACGTGAAATAGGAAAAAATACGGTAAAAAACAAATGTAGACATATTAAAGATAGTAAATAAATAAATACTAAGACTCTATAAATTTGTTCATGTGTATGATCATCCACTACTCCTAAGGTCACATGTCCATTCTGAGTCCATAAATTAAAAACAACGTAGAGTGTAGTATAATGTCCAAACCATGAGCCTATAGATATCGGTTCATGTAACAATTTGTGGCCCAAAAATGGAGTGAGATACACTCAATAGGCAAAAATCAATGGTGTCAAATTCAATTTTTAGTAATATAACATAAATCAGTTTGAAGATATATTTAATGTAAGGTAGTATTGTAAACAAAAAAAATTAACCTAGTCAAATATGGTTCCCCAAGGATACCTATCCCACAACAACAACATCATACAAAGTAATAATTTATTTGAAAATTCCAGCATTAATATAAAAAAATATAAGATTATATATATATATATGAAATTATATACGTACAGAAGTGATTACATGTATCTTAGTTCCTCGGCTTACACATATTGATAATATCGCAAGTGTCGAATTTAAATTAAGTTGTTTCATTCCTAAAATAACCAAGTTAAAATGAATCACATTATAATAGGATAATTATATGGGGATATCCAAGGTGTAATAAAGATTTCATTTTCCACATAAGGTGGATCTAACTCATTATAATAACCCATCTAGTCTGAATATAATGGTTTAGGTGCAGCCCTTTGGATATTTCCTTAAAATTCAACTTAAAAGGTAATAACCATATCTAAGTATTCACATACAATGTTATATTAGAAAAATAATGATTCAGAGGACATTGATGTAACCCATGGCATTGGGTGACAATGATCATATAGTTGAACTCAAGTACTATTTCATGGAAATCTAATATTAAAACTAGAGAGATCAAGTGAATCATGAGGAAGACATCAATGTAGTGAAATTTATTTCATTGACCATGTTATATAGTTTTTATCATCCTTGGAAACCCTCTCAATGAATTGGGGTTGCGTCCCTTGAGTTCTCAAGGAAATACCTTGGATATCTGCAGCAGACTCATGTTTGACCACTCTTAAAAAGAAAAAAGATCCATAAAAATAATAGTATAAAACATGTATTTAAAAATACTATTGTATTTGTAAAAACTATTCCAATGAATCAATTCTATTTATTAAAGACATTACGTAGTCATAAATAAGTAACAGTGTTCAATTAGAAAATTCATACCAATTAATTCAGTTTATATTTAAAAAGTGTCTTATTTTCCATTTATAAAATAAAAATGGATATATAAGGTATAATACCTTTAATCATGTCAATTATATTAATCTAATACATTACCATACATATATATATTCCTTGTTTTGACGTAGGTATCATGTCATCAATTTAAATTAATTAAATCATATGATAAAGTCAAAAAACCAACAATGGTTGTTTATGTTTTTTGATGTAAATATGCCCCTATGAACATTAATACAATACCCAAGGGGTGGCCCAAATTCATTTATTTTACCTCCAAGGATAATAATTGGGTCTAATATAGAATTTAAATTCCATAAAAACTATTATTTTAAGGAAAAAAATTCTTGTGGAAAATCATTGATATCTTCCATGCTCAGCTCAACAAAATTTATTTACAAGTCAATGATACCACAGGGAAATGAAACTAGACCACCTACCCAATTCCTATAATATTATTCTCATATAATAATTTTATTTTATCCAAGAGAGATTGGGAGAAATCATAAGACATTAAAAATTCCAAAAATTGGGAGAATTTTCACTCATGACTATACGACTGACGATGATAAGTCAAATAAAGTAATGAATCAAGAGTAATTAATGAGTAACATATAATATTATAACCCAATATAAGTATTTTGATTCAAATATGATATAGAGTAGATATACCGATTCCTAGGGGGAGTAAGATAGAAAAATATTCCCCTTATTGTGTGTTAGTGTGTAGGAGAAATAAGAATAACATTTAAAATTAAGAAGAGGAAAAAGGGTAATATCCAACTCATTAAGGATCTATAAGTTTTTTCCACACTGTTTGGGAAATAAATTAAAAACCTTATGTGGCAGTATATACGAAAAAATAACCTCTCACATCTCATGCATGGTTTGGGAATCCAGACATAGAACATCCAATTATCATCAAAAGTTTTTTGTAGACCCCTCACATGATCAAGAATTTCATTTATGAGTGTTAGATCAAATTACATGAAACCCCCAACTGCCCAAGATTGTCTATCTTGGAATATCATAATTTTCTAATGGTTAAATCGAATTATTCCCCAGTGAAAAGAATGCTACCATATTTATCATAGATGGATTTATCATCTTATAAATACTATATTCCCTTACCAACCCAACCTATAATTGGGATTATGTGGCCCAATTCTCCAATAACATAATAGAACACATAATACACCCTCACAACCATTATCTAAGTCTATATAAAACACATTTAGGTATTCTAACTCCCATATATCTATATATATTTATATTGAATATGTGTTTATAAAACAAACCACCAATCAAAATAAAAGTTAATGCCCCATGGAAAACTCACCCCAATCTGAAATTTGGGATCTCATTGTGTCCCCTCAATAAAAAGTCTCATTCTGATTCTTTCTTGGGAAACAAAGAAACATATCCAGACCTACTATAGTCATGAAGATCTAATCATACGGTCTCATTGGGTCCTAAAATTATAAACACACCCTTACATTTTAATTAAGGATAATGGGATCTAATCTTTCAAAAATCATGCCAACAATTGTAAAAAAAATCAACATCTGGACATAGAATCCCTAATCCTATCCACTCTAACACATGATCATGAAATGTTGTCTTTCAAAATCCATTTTATGGTGATTCCAATCCAATTTCAAATAATTACATGTATATTTATCAATCCTAGTACCTCCACTATTGTAATTACCAATTAGACACATATTTAATGTTCTAGCTAGAATCTTAGAATGTTTATAATTTTTATCTTGAGAAAACTAATACCATTAATTGATTTATTTCTAAATGATAAAAATATATATGATCATGTTCATATGGTTTTCTCAATCACTTCCTAGAAAAAACACATTTGTTCTTTAAGATACACTAATATCATCCCAATAGTGTTGTCACGTTGGTTTATTGTCAATCTCATCAAAAAAAAAAAGAAACACCATGTTGGACAGATTCTGGCCAAATAGTTTGAAAACAACCTTCTCCCACAACCAACATGTACCCATAAAGAGATTTGGAGTCCTTAACCCAAGGCATACCGAACCATTATAATAACACTCTCTAATGTCAGCTCCCAACATTTAGAGACAAATGAAGACAAAAACATCACCCAAATTAGATCTTCATCATGATATTTCACTAGGATAGAATTTATCCCAATCAATCAACCTTTAATCATCATCAGCTACTTCCAGTATAATTCCAATATCTAAAATTTCACCGAATCCATTATCGATTTATTACTTTGGCTAAAAATTAATCTATTTGTACATAATTACATTCATCAAATTGAATACGAGTGAAAATTAAATTTCAAAACACTAGTATCATGGTTCCATTATATAAAAGGCATTAGGGGTTTCCACTAGTGGCTGATGTAATACTTACTAGGTTAGGATAATACATGATGTCACATCATCTATTGATTTCATATAACAATATATCATGGCCAATCAATTTCAAAACCTAATATCTAGTATTTAATAGAACCCCCTCATCTCAATAATAATCATAAACACAATCCATCACATGTTCACACTTTCATATTATCGTTTCCAAGGTCAATTGTTTTGGTTTATCACTATCCAATGGACAATAGTTCACTAAAAAACATTTGGATAATCATAAAATCATTCCATCAGTAAAACTCATAATGAGTTCCGTAATGAATCAAAAATTTCTATTTAAATAATTATATCAGTATTTAGGTTATTCTATCTCAACTTAAATTGGGTTATTTACAGATATGAGGAATGATTGCCTCCTAATTAAGAGTTCACAGTGGTTTTATTGGTAGGTCTATGTAGCTCACACCAAGTCCTGCATACATCATTTGGCCACACATATCATTCTAAATGCCCAAAAACAAGTATCCCTCCCATGTGAGCCGCATTTCATTCTGTTTTACTCATCATCATGTGTAACTCATTATAATTACCCAAATATCCATGTCACCCTACCCACTATTATCATATTAAAAAAACTCAACCCTTACTCTAGCATTCAACAAAGTTCAAATTTAAATGTTTCCATGTGAAATAGGCATGATCCAATCATACCATACATTGTTAATGTACAGTCATTTCCAAATTGTCTGAAAGATGACTACTACTTCTGAAGGTTTTTGCTCAACGATTTTATACAGAATTGAATACAAGGAATGTATGTATTTAAATAAACATAGTTGTAAAATTGAAAAGCAATTTAAAATTTTGAATTTCACATGTTCCATGATTTTTCAAACAACCACTCGAATCCTATAATCGTTTCCAAGAAGAATTCATTGATAGTAGAAACATGAGTCGACTAGACTAGGAACCCAAACAATACATCCCATTTTAGTTGGTTTCAATAACCAAACAATCGGGGTGAATTTCAAAAGCCATTTTATAATCATGACTAAATCAAAATTATTGATATTCTACCATGAATCAATCAAAGAAGTGTAAAATTTATTTCACTGTTGAACAAAAATAGTTTTCTTAAACCAACCTATTCCATGTGATTTCCTTAATAGAAACAAGTCATTGAAAAACTGGGGTTTGAGTAAAGAAATTTCATCCCTAGGACTCTCACCAATACATATGGACTCTCACAATTCCACCATATCCTATAAGATATTATTTATTTATTAGTTTTCTAATATATCTCTAAAACCACTTTTTGATGTTGTTAAAATAAAACATTTAATGAATCATTGAATAAAGAGGGTCAGAATCAGTCATCCTAGGCAGAATGAAATCATATTCCAAACATCAGTCGACCAGAATGTAATCATCTATGAATAATCACTAATTTTTTTAAAATATATCTTTAATAACCAATGTTAATCCACTTGTTGGTATTTGGATAACATAATACCCACCAGTTTATGATAGTATAAAAACACATGTCCACTAATTATTTCCTTTCATTATCTTTTAATTATTCTTAGGATAACTGAATCCTAAATGAATCCTTTCATCTGGATGCTAAAATGAATGATTTATCAATGCTTTTTTGTCAATGGGAACAACCAAAATTAATTTTCCCCTTGCATACACAACGAATCAACCTATAAATAAAATCATGCTTACAATGATATCTAATCCTTATATCATATCCTCTATGTGAAATTATTCTTCAAAAGAGTCATTAGAGTTCCATGGAAATAGTCACATTCCAATACAAGGAAACACCTAATGAAATATTAAAAACGGACCCCTACACCAAGGTCCTTGTAACAATAACCTCTAAACATTTAATTTTAAGGCATTTAAATGATGACCATTAATTTAAAATTTTAAAATAGTTCATATACCTAGTATAACATGTACTAGTTGTTATAGAAATAATTTCATTCACTTTATTTAGCTAGAATAATGAAACATTTATAAAATTATCTCATATTTCTACTTATAACAGTTTATTTGATTCCAGAACTTCCAAAACTATTTTGGTTAAGGAAAAATGTAAATTTACGGTTTGTTAAGGAAACAAATCTTTTTTTTGTAATTTCCATTTTTTTAGTTGCATTTCCTTAATAATATTTCTCAAAATAATTAGATTTTTATTTTTTTAATTAAGTTAATTAATCAAGTAAGATGAATATGTACATCTAAATGTAACACCTTATAAGTCATGGAGACACTTTAAATCAGTATACCATTTTCATAAACATACATCCATTGTATTTAAGTAATAAACCGATAAAAAATTAAAGGTGGCCTATGACTATCCCATTTATTATATCTGAAAGTAATTATATGGTCATGTATTCCCAATACATATATTCAAAACTCCATAAATTAAAATGGCCATTCCATTTTATAGAAATATATAATAGATTGTATTATTGATATTTCATTACATATTTATAGGGTTTATCACATTTGAAATATGTCAGAATCAACCTACATGGGTTGAGTAGAATTTATCTCACAATAAAAATTCCCCAAAAATAATACATGGGTCCAATTGTGTATTTAATGATTTAGTATTATAGGTCACCATTCCCAAGTCATAAAGGTACAAGACACTTAATTAAAAATTAAAAATTTATTTAAAAGTGTTAATTTTAATCTTGAATTCTCATGTTAATATATATATATATATATTCATCATGGATTAGTCTGATGAATTACAAATCCCAAATTATAAATATACATTCCATTAAATGTTACAATTGGAGTTCATTTAAATAAAAAAATTGTCTTTATTTTATGATTATCCATTCAAACTCTGGTATATTTGTGTGATTATATGGAATAACATCTTTAATTATTTAATTCACATACACGGTATTAATTATCAGAGGAACCCATTTAATAACAACCATAAATTTTTTATCGCAATAATCCAATGAAACATGGATAAAAAATATCATAATTCCCAAATTAATGTTCCACATTCAATCAATATGGGAAATAAATTTTTTAAAAGAAGTAGAGACATTTATTGCCAATTATAATTGGTAAAAGTGTATCTACACACTCTATCATTGAGAAATAAATAAATCATTCCAATCAGAACATTTATAGAATCTTGGATGAAATAAAATAATTATATTTCTTAATCGTACACATTATATAAGAATAAATTTTTAATACTCACACAAGCATGCTAATAGATCTATAAAAATTGGCATAAGCATTCAATAAAAAATCGTGGTATACAAATAAGAATGCATATACAAAATAGATTATGGTAAAATGTGTTTCATGCTAAATAAATTCCTAACTAGGGTATAGAAATAATCCTAAACCATGAAATCTATGATGAATCCTACAGGACATAGAATATTCATGACTTTTGGGTTCAATGTGCCTTAAATGATGTGTGTCACAACCCAAGTATTCTATGAAATTAAATGGGTAAACATACATAGTCTAATGAATCGATTACCAATAAAAGAAAATAAATCACCTAATGTTAAATAATATTAACTACTATATAAAACAAAAATCCCATCCCATGAAACTATGTCTTTTCCTCATGCATGGGTCGTTCGAACCTAGACACAAGACATTTACCATGTTCAAATACATCTGTAGAATCCAGTACACTATACTATTAATTTTTTTAAAAATAGAATAAATCCACTAACATAATTTACTAGGTACCATCCTAGGATCAACTTATTAGGGTGGTCAGAACCAGTTTTCCAAAGTACCTCAACCACACCTCCCCATATGCTAGAGGCTATTAACTTTAAGCAAGGGTCCAAATGTGGTATAGTGGGGACACTATAAAATAATGATCAGTAAATAAATATTATATTTAATATAAATAAATGAAAAAATGAAATAAATTATTAAAAATAAATACATAAATAATAAGTTATCATTCATGAACACAATAAAATGTATACAGAAAAACACACCGTAGGTAAAAAATATAAATGGATAGATATAAAATAACTGTTTAATAAAAAAATTAAAACTACAGTAGGCATGTTGAGTACATGATCACCCACTACTACCAAGATCCCATGTCCAATCCTAGTATATATATAAAAAACAACACAGAGAACAATCCATTGTAATAACCTATAGTATTTTGATATCTATTCACAAACCAAACAGCGGCTAGAACCGGGTGTCTGATATACTCACTAGGCCACCACAAATAGTGTATAAGTAATTATATCCTAAGAATATAATATAAATTAGTGGGATTATATATAACAAATTATGGTATTGTTGTAAATTATTAAAAAATAACCACATCATCTTCGGATCATCAAGGACAAATGGTTGACCGTACATGATTTAGCATATGAATAAATGTCTATGTCCATGATATCATGTATATGTAATCCTATGAGGATATATATTTTAATAAATATATATCTAATATAATGGAATCATGTTTTAGTTCCTAGGAATCCACGTGGGGTTAAAATTATAGGTTTCACATTTAAATTAATTGATCAACTGCCTATAATAATTCAATATAATTAAGGACCACATAGAAATAAGATAATTATAATGTGGTATATAAGGTGTAAAAAGGAACCATTGAATTTATTACTCATTATAGGGATTAACGAACACATAGAAATTAGATAATTCCATGTAATTACATATTTAATATTTATTACTCATTCTAGGGATTCATTTCCCATGTAATACCAGGTTACGATAGATTATGATTCCAAATGTCTTCCCTTGGAGTTGCATGACCAAGGTCATCGAGATGAATACAAGGAGTGTATAAGAGAAGTTAAAATTTTATAAATCGATAGATCTATTAAACCCTCTAGGAAACATTGATGTATTCACATATAAGACATTTTCCATGTTCCAATGTGGGTATCTCGGATGGTAACTAAACAAATGAATTAGTCCGGTTTCTTTTGAGTTCTCAAGGAATTCCCATAGTAATCCAGGGATAGAACATGTATCAACACTACTATAATGGGAAATGGCCCATAATAACAAAAGTATGAACCCTTCAATTATCAGTACAATTTTCCATGTAATATAAATAACAATAAATCAGTGCTATTTATTTAAAAAAAGCTCCTTTCATTAAAATGTGATTACAGTCAATAGGAAATTTCATGTAAATTAAATCATCATGATCATTAAATTTATTTAATTAATATCTATACCTTTTAACTAAAGATTGAAAAATGGATATATATATATATATATATATATAAGTTTGAAGACTATTGATTATATCCTTATAATTAATTTAATAAATTAACACACATTTATACATTCCATGGTTCAATGTGGGTTCTAAATAAACAAAAAAAATTAATTAAATCATATAATGATGTTGAACTTACAAACCAATGTGTTTTTTTTGTGATTAGGGTGTAATGTGTCTCATAGGAATATGCATGGAACACCAAATTGGTGGACCCAATTGATATCATTTACCTCCAACAATAATAATAGGGTATAATAGGGAATTCAATTTCAAAAAAAAAACTATTTAAAAAAAATCTTGTGGTAATGAAAATTTAAAAATAATGCGAAACATAATGAAAAATATTTACAATAGAAATCGACCTTGAGAAAAACTCTATACCAACTACCTCTTTCATTTAATGGCTATATCTCCTAATATTGGTTTTTGATTTCATCTAGAATTAGAAAAATCTGATGTTATGAGAAACTCCCTGAAAATCATGTGAATTTTCCCACATAAATATTTCACTACAAATAGTGGGAAAACAATGAAAAGAAATATGAGAATATTGAAAACTAACTAAAACTCAAATACTTCACACAGAAGTACATTATTTTGATAACATTTGGAGGAGATATCCCCATGCTTATGAGAGTAGGAAGGTAGCTCAACCCCCCTATTATGTCATATTGAGGAGGGGAAAAGTGGAGGATATGATAAAATAAACAATTGAAAAATGGTAATTTTAAACCAATTAATGAGATAAAATATTTGTCCTCATAGTTTCGAAATCTATGTTCCAACTGCAGGGCACTATTATATAAAGATGCCCATATATTTCATAGCAGCTGTGAAAAACTCTCCATAGTAGGTGCGATTATCCACTATATCTTTCTACATTTACCTTTCGTAGGTACACTCCTCCAGTCACTCAATTAGATCAAACCGTGTAACACCCCTAGATCCCCATGATATTAAAACCCAGTTTTATATAGGGGTTATATAATTTCAGCAAACCATGACCATATAGAAAACATGAGGCACTATTTCTATTGAAGGTATATATGGTTTTAGAAAAACCATGCTCCCTTACCAGCTTTTCCTTAAAAAAATCTATGGAATGTAGATCCCAAATAATTAAAGAAAACATGAGACTCCCTGTATTAATTAATTTTTTTAAATACATTTATGAGCTCCAATGATAATAAATTCAACAAAAATATTGAATTAAAAAATGTCCCATCTACAAAAAAAAAGTTCAAAATATATTGAAAACCCACATCCTTATATATAAACTGAGATGCTATAGTTAAATTATTTTTTTGTTTGGGTAACTGTGGTTCTTAATTTCTTAGGTAATGTAATAATTATTTTTTGAAGTCTTATGTAAGGGTAACAAAGAATATAATGAGGACACAAAAATATATGTATTTTTCAGAAATCTACTTTGTTATTTAAAATGATTTATTAAGGGTTATGTAATTTAATTTCATCACTTAATAATTGTAATAGATGCAATATAATGGAACATCATGTATTCTATAAGGGTACCATCTCATGTTATGCTAAATTTTCCAATACCCATATAAGGTCAACCCAAACCTTATGTAAAAGAGATCCACATAAGATAATCCTCACATAAGTGCACCCTATAATTTAAAAATATTTATAATTGTTAGTGTCAAGATTTTGTTATTTTCATGAGTATTTGAAGGATTACCATCACAAATCATGCATCCATCACATAAATGGTTCATTTATATGAAAATAAAAACATCATACCCCTACAACTTGTTGAATACATACATGTGATATTTATGTTTACCATGTTTTATAAATTTCTTCTTCAAAAACCATTCAAATTAATTTTCAACATTGTAAAATCCAAAAAATAGGTTTTTGATGTCTTTTGACTTGTTTATATTTTATTTAAAATTTCTGACAGAATAAAATGGATTAGTATTTAAATATTATTTGATTTAAATATAGATGAGGACTAAAATAAGGAATGTTGATGGAGTTTCTGATGTATCCCAAAATTGATATTTTTATAACTACATGATATTTAATTACATGTTCTTATTCAATTAAATTTTCATTTGCAGCTTATGATACACATATCTCTGAGTCTAAGTGAACTGAATTATTTTATATCATTTCAGTGTAGCTTTTAAATTAATGAGTATGAATAATTATTACATTATTATAAGAAATTTATGTTTTTAAATTAATTCTTTTGATATTAATTTATTCAAAACTAAAACTATATTATAAGGACAAAATTTTGAAGTTTACACAAATTGGTCTAGAATTTGTTTTTATCTTAATAAAATAAATTAATCTATATTATTGAGTTATTTCAATGATTTATATACATTATATTTCCAATAAAATGTTTAAGAGTCATATAATGTTGCTCTAGGAATAAGATAAGAATATATATCATGTTTTATTCTTAAAAGATAGATTTCTATAAAAGGATATACATATTGTATTGAATATATGATTTTAATTGAATCTCTTCCGCTTGTAGAAATTGAATCTCAAAAAATGGATTCAAAATACCAAATATGGGTGATCAGAATTTATAAATAGATACACTTTAATTTTAATCAATATGAATATTAACCTTTGTAAATTTTCATGACAATGGTATGGTTAATACTGGTAAAATAGTTTTAAAACATTGGGATAAGGCTAAAATATTTCCCTAACACATTCCCCTATCATACAAGATGAGTAATGATCTTCCATCAACAATCATGTCTCATTTTATTGGTCATTTGGTAAATTATTTCATTTATTATCACCAATATAATTTACCTTCAATATAATTAATACAAAATGTCACTCTATTCCCTTTAATGTTGTTAACATTATTAAAAAATGATTAAACGTGTATAAGTTAATTTACAATTTTTAATTTTAATGATAAATTTATTTTTTCTATACAAAATTTATAATAAATATTAGTAATTATATAATTACCTTTTATGGTCAAGAAATGTTGACATTATATTTATTCAATTAATATAAAAAATATTTTTCTTTATTGATAAAGCATTAAATGTAATTATAATTTGGTAAAATATTATGTTTCATGAATTTTATTAATTATTTAAAAATATTACATTTTTTTGAAATGTTTATATCTAAATTAAATTATTTTCTACATTCCATCAATGTCAAATTAAATTAATTGTGATGAAAATGAAATTAATGATTTTTCATTAAAATAATATTGGTTAAACTATTTAAACCCAATTAAAATATTTTAGAGGGAAAATATATATATAATAAGTTGTAAAATTCTAACCCTTGTAAATTTATTTTCTAATTTTTAATTTTTATGTAAAAATATAACTATTTAATTTTGAAAATGTTTTTACTTTGATTATCTTTAAAATTGTTTAAAAAATGGGTTAGTTAAAAATATATGGTTTAAAATGAAACCAAAACCAATAAGAGTTACATTGGTTGATGATATTCAACATGATGAACTTTTTCATAAAATATATTTCCACTTATAATAATTTTAATCCAAATTTATCATTTATTTTTTTAACTTTTACTTTTTCCAGAGTTCCCCTACCGTGACTTATAAAAGTGAACCTCTCGTCCCTTCTTCCTCACACATTTTGAGACTTATATAATGTGGAATCACTAATATAATCAATTATTATATTTCGTCACAAAAAGTAATAGATATTGGACATTGGTAATGACTATATCATCATTTCTTAAGGTGTAATCCAACCAAAGAGTTTTCCATATTGAGGCATAATGCTTAATAGAGTTTTTTAATTGATTTTCTTCATAAAAATAATATTAGTACATTGTGTATATTATAAAATAATGAATTATTTTTTATGAATATAATTACTTTTTATTATTATTATGTTTTAACCATTATACAGATTCTTTACATCCTATGGAATGTGAAGACATCACTCATGTGTAGGACAAGTGTCATGGTGTTTTCACATTTTTATAATATCATTTTTACATTAAATTACAGTAATTACCTCTAATCGCGATTAAAAACTTAATAAGTTACTATTCACCAAAAAAATTATTATAATCTTATTGAACCACATTTTACTTCTTAATGACAACCATGTATGTCGGATTTTTGAAATTCAAAACACAATGATGGAAAAATTTCATTTAAACGGAAAATCAGTCTTTATAAGTACCACTTAGTGGTTTCACTATTCATCAAAAATTGAAGTTTTTCAGAAAATTACCAAAAATTCACCCTAAGCTATATTTGATATTACAAATTCAAAAATGAAGCCTATTTTACAAAATTGAAAACATATAAGTCACATTAATTAATTTAATAATTAATTACCGCTGTTAGGGCAAATAGCGTGTTTTTATGAAACAATAATATCAAAAGATTGACACTAGTTTAAATCCGATTTCAAAGTGAAATTAATTACAATGACCACTATTGGATTTAATGGTAAAAATATTTTTTAAGTTCACTTTAAAACCAATTCAAAATATAATCTAATCATATAAATAAATTAGATTAAAAAGAGGTTTTGAATTAAAATACAACATTTTACACTATTCATTAAAAAATGAACTTTATCAGAAAGGTACCAAAAATTTACACAAAGTAAATTTTGATGTCCTGATTCTAAAGAAGAGTTATATTTGGTCCAATAGAATTTATAAGATCGATCAAAACTATATTTAATGACGGTTCTCCGTCAAAAGGTGATAAGTGGACCTTTCGTGAAAATTAGGGTATAAATGCCTAAAATTGAACTCTTTCCGTATTTTAAGCCTTTATCTTTTATTGGGTAAATGTAAAAACATTTAAAAACATATATAATCATATTTTAATTATTTCTATCTATTCCCGCCAGTACAACGGCTACTCATTAACTATCATTTAAAATAATATTATTTTATTACTTGTGTGCAACGTAAGTTTTCAAAGAAACTCATCGTTGCGTACCGAGTACGCTATCGAACGTAGAAACCCCTTTTAATTAAAATTAATATTTAATTCGTAAATATTAATAAATATGAAAATTCTTAATTCTTTATTTACCTGGGATGTTACAGCGTATGTTTACTATTTAAGAAAGTGATGATATCATTCCCTCTTACAATTTTCATATTCTCATGGTTCTTTATTAAGCATATGTTTTCTTCATAAAACTATATCTTGGTGAATTACATTTTCTTCCAATATGTAATATATACAGTCAATAATATGAACATGATTTTCCACAAAATATTGTTATCTTCATACTATATTACCTCATTTCTCAAAATGGGTGAAAAATTAGGGACATACATTCTTAACATTAGAACATGAAAAAAATATTTTTACCTTAGAAAATCATAGAGGCAAAGCCACTCAGATAGAAAATGATCAAAAATTATGTAGTATTCCATATATTCCAATGAACTATGGACTTAAAATTAACTTCTTACCATAATTAATATCACTTTTAATGGATATATTTTAATAGAAACATGATCACATACCTCAAAGGAATGGATTTTCTCTAATTATCTATATATCATTTCTGTCACAAACCGGATCTGGTCACCATCAAACCGTCACCAAACCCAGCCGTACCAAAGCCCGAAGGGCGTTCCCGATCCCCACAGGCTGGAAAAAGTGCTCGGGTATCATAAAATGATGTTTGGGTACGATTTACCCAAGTTTATAAACATTAAACAACAAACAAACTCAATAAAATGAATCTGGATTTTTCAACTAAAACCATCTTTTACAAAATTCAGAACTGAATTACATCTTTTAAAACAACTCAAAAAGACTATAAAAAAGGTACAAAATCATAATTAAATATCCCAAGAACCCTCATGTCATGGGGCACTGCCCTCAATCCATCTCTACAAAACATCACCACCAAGGACATGCTAGAAACCCAAACCACTAGAACTAAAAACAGTATCCAAACCAGAAACAACAATATAACCAAATATACTTACACCCAAGGGTGTAAGTAGGGTGTGAGACAATTCCAAGTAGAATACTACCACTAAGATATTCTATGTGATAAACATTCAGAGACAAAAATCTTGCAAGTTTTCATAAACAGAAAATGCTAGTTATAATTTCTAAAAGATGAAACAAAAAAAACAGTTTTCAAGTGGGCTATCATTAAGAATAAACACTTTTAAAACTAATTTCAACACTACTGAATTTTCCATACAACTATATCGTATGCCAACGGTAAGTACAAAGTAAATAATGAGCATAAGAAATAGGAAATAACCCCTAGGCACTAGCTCGTTCTGAGTCCCAGGTACCTCGTATCTCGGTGAGAGTAACCATCACAATATTTGTTCTCATGCACGATCCACTAGTAGGGAACATACCCATAACCTAGTGGTCCCCAATCATCATCATCATAGTTTAGTTAGAGTTGTAAGCATCAATCTTGCTAAGTGAAACTGAGGCCAAACCCCACGGATTCACTAGCATACTAGTACACGTCCACCCACCTAGATACCTGGGTTTTCCCTTTGTTCTCAAACATGTTCAACAAGCCAAGAAAAATATTTTTCACATGTAGATATCACTTCCACATCTCACATTAACCAAACAGCACCATGTACATCACATAAGTAACAAATTTCACTTTTCATTCAAATGCATTTTGAAATCAAACTCACACCAAAATAGCCCACAACACATTTTTCATAACTTTCACAATCCAACACATCCTTTAACAATTTAATGAAGTCCCTAAAAATATGATAAATATCACATAATAGAACTATTCATATTTAAAATGTCTCATTTGAAAGTATAAACAATCCAAAATAGTTTTCCAATATGGTTTCACCTCTTACATAAATCATTAAACCACTCAAAACTTTCATAAAACAATTCTAAATAGTGTACCAAAGATTTTCAAATAAAACCCATTTAAAACCCATATATCATGGACAAAATCACACCAATAAAAATTCAAAACAGAATTGGAAGCCCCAAAAACATTTATTAAACAACCCCCATGTGTTATACAAACACCTCAAACAATAGCACAAAAGATCAACATGAAACACACACATTTTCAAAATCACTTTCAAGAAGTACAATAATGTTTTACACCTTAAACCCTTAAAAACTCTTTAAGACCAAGTGGCACACCAATACCCCACCAAATCAGAATTTTCATCCCAAACAAGATTTATTAAACCAAATTCATATGTTATAAAACAATCCCAAACAATACCCAAAGGGTACACATGAAAAACACCAAATTTTAAGCTAAAATGAAACTGTAAAAATAAATGCTTAACCAAATCCAACATAACCAATTTTTTCACCACACACATCATATTTTGAAAATGAATAATAATTAATTAAAGCAAACTAACTCATCTAGAAATGATTACACATGGAATCACCTACCGGAAGTGTCAAATCCCTCAAAACCTGGTTCGAAACATCAACCGCACAACCGCCGCACCACAAGGAAGATAAATTCCGACCTAGATCAAAGTATTTGACCAAAAATACACCAAATGAAACCCTAGGATCAAACCCTAACTTCTGGAATTTTTATAACATAATGAAAGAGAGAGGAAACCCTTAGGGAAAAGGAAGAAACAAAGAAGGAATCACTTACCCAAAACAATCCTGAAGAAAATGACCCAAAATCAAGCAGAATCTGAATTTTAAAATAGATATAAATTTAAAGGATATTCGAACAAGAATTATAAGGTCATGTAGGAATTTGAATGGGGGAAAAGTAGCAGTCATAGAAGGAGTTATGAAAGGATCAATTTACCTCTCCAAATCTGGACGATTTCTGAAATCCAGAGAAGTTTCAACCCTTTTCGCGATTCTATAGAGCTCCAAATTTTGGGAGGATGGAATGGGGGCGTGGCTTGGATAAGTGGGCTCAGGTGAGAGTTGGAATCACCGAAAAACCCAAATAGTGAAGGAGATATTAAAGACTTAAAATTTATTTTTAATGCAGAAAATGGGCTTTCGGGCAGGCCCAATTCCTTAAATAAAAACCCATATCGACCATGATTATGGATTTTTAAATGGTCCAAATATATATGGTGGTCTTCATATGTCAGGGGATGACAATTAGGAATTGGAATGGATGAAAAATGTTGAAAACTGAATAAGTTATAAAGGAATCAAAGTTTATTTTTAAATCTGGAATTGGGCTCACAGTTTGGCCCAATTCACAAAAACTCACCCATTCTTCCATAAATGCTTGGGAAACCCTCAAAACAAATCATGAATGGAAATTAAATAGAATTTATCTTTAAAATAAGTCATGTATGTAACAATTATCCCCACCATGAAAACATTCCACCCCGAAAAGTCACATCAAGTACAAATCAACAACCAAACCCAACTAAGAAACCAAGATGTACTCCTTTTCCAGGTTTCACCCCCAAAGGCCAAAACACCTCAAGTGATCAATTAAGGATTACTCTCACAAGAAAAACATATACCTCTTTCCTGAAATGATCAATCACATTCAAACTTTATCCCAAAATAAAACTCCTTAAAATCTATCCGAATAAGACTCAAGAAATTCACCCAAACGAACAGTAACATTGAACAAGGCTACACTTACCTTACTTTAACTAATCCATTGGGCTCTCTCCAGTCCCAAAGTTTACCCAAGAAAGATGTTGGTAGCTATATATCTCCGAACAAGACTATCTACACCAAGCCAAGACCATTGATAAATACATGTTATTGGTACGAGGGGACACAAATACCCTCCCCACCATAAGAGACAACCAATAATTTTTTTTTCAAGAAAAAAACATGACACTGATAGGGGGAGGCCTGAACAGACTCCCTGGAACATAGGGTAGTCTTCCATTCAAAATTTCCGAAGGAACATACATGAAAATCATAGTGGTTCTCCTCACCATAAGAACCAACCATCTTAACCGACTATCATGTGCCGGCACAAAAAAACCCAAAAATTTCAAGATTTGGGAAGGTCGCACGGTTAGTCTGCACAGTTTGTGAAACCGTGAACTAACTGTGCAGATCAATATTCTTGCATGACTTCTAGGCACACAGTCTCTCTTAATCGTTCACAAACCATGTGCTCAGCCTGTCTAGCCAAATTTCCAACCATTCTCCAAATACTTAATGGAAACCAAAGGGGGAGGTAATGACATC
This sequence comes from Viscum album, assembly GCA_963277665.1. Lineage (NCBI taxonomy): Eukaryota > Viridiplantae > Streptophyta > Magnoliopsida > Santalales > Viscaceae > Viscum > Viscum album. The sequence continues at coordinate 1,279,331,771 of OY728133.1, forward strand.
GGGCGATGTCTTGGGTATAAGGCCCTCCACCTATTTCCACCAAACGTAAAAAACAAAAGAAATATAATGAAACCATAGGTTTGAACACTTCATATCTTTCATATTTAGGATAGTACTTTGTACAAGGGTTAAAATGACCCTGTGATTTCCCTTGACTATGAGCCAGCTTCTCTCCGAGACCTATGGCTGGAGCTCAAATGATTGAAGTATATTCGGCCTCATAGTTAGTCTTTGGAATCCCACTGAATGAGAATTCTTCTTTCAGTGCCAACAAAAACTACACTGCAATCCCAGATAAGTTTTCCAGACATAACACATTCCAAACTCACTTTACCATATCCTGATATTTCACTGAAACGAGGGCTAAGAAGATACCCACACATAACACCTTCTTTCTTCATGTGAGAAACAATAGAATTAAAGAACACCTACACTCACATTTTTCTAAAATGGATGATTTTTAAGTTTTTACAAGGGAGAAATTCGTCCAATATAACAGGGACTCTCATAGGATTTCACTACTTTCACCTATACAGTCAATCGAGCGCATGACATCATAAGGAATCACCGAACATGACCATTGCGACTGATATAAACAATGCATGGAGAGGGACCTTATACAACATCCCCAAACAACACATAATTCTATAAAGTGTACACAATATCTTCTCGTGACCAGATTTCCCACACTGGTAGTTTATTGTGAACTCTTTCTTCGAACAGACTACGAAGGACTCAGAGGCCCTCTTAGAACTCTCCATACTGACAACCCTAGACAACTTCCACCTTCGAAGAATCAGGTAGCTTAAGAAACTAAGGTCTCTTTTAACCATCCACGAGCACTCTTCCACAACAGGAGGATAAAAAAAACCAATAATGTAAATGGTGTAGACTCATTCTACAATGATTAAGAAAATATTCCTTACATTGATCAACTGGAGGATTTTCCAACGATGAAACAATCTGAGTATCACATGAGTTGTGCACTAACCCTAAATGGGGGCGTACCTTATCCAACCGGAGAACCCAAGGACCCAACCAAGATTGTCTATTGGTGAAAAAAACCATAAACCAGATCCAAACACATGAAGGTAACCACCATAAAGGTGTCCTGAAACATATCTCAGAGGTGACTACTAACCTGTCCTTCTACCCACCTTACCGACCAAACATAAACCCAAAACGCAGTTCAAATAGGAGGGGTTATTGGACTAAAAAAACATCCCACAAAAACAACATTTTCAAAAACCCATAATACAAACCATCCCAACTATTCATCAAGACATCATGTTTTTCTTTAAAACCATTTCTTTGAAAACAAACGGTTCATCGGTAAGAGTATCGACCAATGGTACCCCATGGGCCTCACACATGCATGTTTTTGTGCCACACCAGACACCCTCCTCATATCCGTCCCGGCACTCATCCAGTCATGCCATCAACCATCCATCATCCCATATAACCCCATGAATGTGGTCTCTAATGTAAATACCAAAGGTTAAAACAAAAATTCTTTCCACTTTTCAAAACCAAAACGGTCAATACTCTCGCATTGTCTTGTGTTCTTTAGTTTCAAAATATTGGAACTCTGGTTTTAAACTGACTTGGTTTTAAGAAATGTAAAGTTTTTGTGAAATGATTTTCAAATAAATATGGAATGTTTTGATTTATGAAATTCTATAACAGAGTTTTCAGAATTGTTTTGAAATGGAAAATAGTATGCTTACACCTATTTTGAAAGCCGGAACCATATTGAAGTTGGTTTTCAAAAGTGCTTCCAATGTAGTTTTCTAAATAATTAAATGGTGTTTTAAGGGGATGAGATGTTTTGAAATTGATGTGAATAACTTGAATGTGATTTCTTTTCTAAATGGTTGTGTACTCATGAAAAGTTTTATAATATGTGAATTGGTATTTTGATCTCATTGTTAGTAGTTTTGAGAAAAAGGTTGGGTTGGTTGACCATTTTGTTTTTGAAAAGTGGAAGGAATTTTTGTTTTACCCTTTGGTATTTCCATGAGTGACCACATGCATGGGGTTATATAGGATGATTGATGGTTGATGGCATGACTGGATGAGTGCTGGGATGGATGTGAGGAGGGTGGTCGGTGTGGCACAAAAACATGCATGTGAGAGGCCCATGGGGTAGCATTGGTGGATACGCTTACTGCTAAACTGTTTGTTTTCAAAGAATTGGTTTTAAAGAAAAACATGATGTCTTGATTAATAGTTTGGTATGGTTTGTATTATAGGTTTTTCAAAATGTTGATGTTGTGGGATGTTTTGAGTTCAAGAACCCCTTCTGTTTTAACTGTGTTTTGGGTTTGTGTTTGGTCGGTAAGGTGTGTTGTAGGGACGGTTAGTGGTCTCTTTTGAAAAAAAATTGGGATGCCTTTACGGTGGTTCCCTTCATGTGTTTGGATCTAGTTTATGGAATATTTTGACTAATGGACCAGCTTGATTGGGTCCTTGAGTTCTCTCATTGGATAATGTACACCCCCATTAAGGGTTAATGCACAACTGAAGTGCAACCCGTATTGTTTCGCCATTGGAAAGTCCTCCAGTTGATCAATATGAGGAATATTTTATTGATCATTTTTTATTGAGTCTACAACCATTCATTTCTCTGATCTTTGGATCCTATTGTAGTGGGATAGTTCTTGTGGAAGGTTGAAACATACCTTAGTTTCTTAAGTTTCCTGATTCATCGAAGGTGGAAGTGTTCTTTCGTTGTTAGTGTGGATGTGTGTCTTGATGGTGTCTAAGAGGGGCTCTGGGTTCTTTATAGTTTCTTTGAAGAAAGATATATTATTAAACCACCAATTTTGAGATTTTGGTCATGATATGATATTGTGTCCACTTTTTAGACTTGTCTGTTGTTTAGGGACTTTGAATATTGTCTCGTTCCATGTATTGTTTCTATCAATCGCAAGGGTCATGTTCGGTGATGCACTATGATGTTGTGTGCTCTTTTGACCATAATGGTGAAGGTCACACAATCCTCTGAGGTTCTATGTTATTTTGGGAGTATGTCTCCCTTGGAAAAAACATCAAATCCTCTATCTTAGAGGAAGGTGTTTATACGTGTCTTTCCCTTCTGTTGTTTCTCACCCAAAGAAACAAGGTGAGATGTGTGTGCATCTTCTGATCCCTTGTTTCAGTGAAATGTCTGGTTTTGGTAAAGTGGGTTAATGAGTATGTTATGTCTTGATGAACCCATTAGGGTATGTGGTGTAGTTGTTTGTGGCTCCGAAAGAAGAAGTTCCACATAGGGGTTTCAAGAGCCTAACTGTGTGGCCGAAGATGCTTCAATATTTTGAGCTCCAGCCACAGGTCCCGGAGAGAAGCTGGCGCATAGTCAGGGGAAACACCAGTGTCGTTTAAACCCTTGTACAAAGTCCTATCCTTAGTATGAAAGATAGGAAGAGTTTAAACCTATGGTGTCATTATATTTCTTCTGTTATTCCCATTCGGTGGAAATAGGTGGAGGGTCTTGTTCCCATGTCATCACAAAATGTTATTCCCTCCCCCTTTGGTTTCCATTGAGTCTTTGGAGAATGGTTGGAAATTTTTCTAGACAATTTGAGCACACAGTTTTCACATGGTTAGTTCTAACCATGAATAAAAAAAATAACCATGTAGATATAAGTATCCACATAGTTATTTCACAGTTTCCCAAACTCTGCACACTAACCGTGTGACCGTCCCAACTCCTTAATTTTGGGGTCTTTTCATGTCGGCCCATGCCGATCAGTTAAGATGGGTGGTTCTTGTGGTGGGAAGACCCACCGTGGTTATCATGCATATTATTTTGTGAATTTCGAATTTATGTATACCCATTGTACTAGGGAGTCTATTTGGGCCTCCCCCTATTAGTGTCTTGATTCTGTCTCGGGAAAAAAAATTAAGTTGTCTCTTACAGTGGGGAGCCCATTTGTGTCTCTTCATATGAGTAACTCATATTTTTCCTTGGTTTTGTATGGGAAGTAGGAATTATCATTTGGAGATATCTAACTACCTACATCTTACTTGGGTAAACATTGATATTGGAGAGTGACCAATGGTTTAGTTATGGTATGGCAAGTGTAACCTTGTTCGATGTTATTGTTTATTTGGGTAAATTGATTGAGTATTGTTCAGATTGTGTTTGAGGAGTTTTCATTTGGGATAAAGCCTGAATGTGATTGATCATTTCAGGAAATTGGTGTAATTTTTGTTTGTGAGAGTAATCCTTCATTAATTGATCACTGGAGGTGTTTTGGCCTTTGTGGGTGAAACCTGACAAGGGAGTCCCTCTTGGTTTCTCAGTTGTGTTTGGTTGTTGTTTTGGCCTTGATGTGACTTTCTAGGGCGGAAAGTTTTCATGGTGGGGAGAATTATCATATACATGACTTATTTTAAACTTAAATTTAATTTAATTTCCATTGATCCTTTGTTTTTTTGGGTTTCTCAAGCTTTTATGGTGGAATGGGTGAGTTTTCGTGAATTTGGTCAAACCGTGAGCCCAATTCCAGATTTAAAAATAAATTTTGTGTCTTTTATAACTTTTTCATTTTTTAATATTTTTCACCCATTCCAATTCCTAAATGGTCTCCTCTGACCTATTAACACCATATGTAAAATGTGGAGCTTTTAGAAATCTATAACCAATGCATAGTTTGGTTTTTATTTAAGGGATTGGGCCTACCCGAAAGCCCAATTCCAGTTTTAAAAATAAAATTTTATTAATTAATAACATATTCATTTTTAAGTCTTTTTTGGTGATTCCAAGCTTCAAAATCGCCCCTTGAACCCAGTTGCGCGCCCAAGTTCTCTCTCCCCTCTTTGGAGCTCTTCTTCATCGCGATTGGGGTCTGAACTTATTAGGGTTTCTAAAATTGGGCAGATTTGAAGAGGCAAATCCATTCATTCATATCTCCTTCAATATTTACTCTTTTTCCCACATTTCAGTCCCCAAATGACCTCCTCCTCATCAGTCGTGCCTAACTATCAGGTTTTGATGCTTTGAGTTTCAAAATTTGGTTAATTCGGGGTAATTGCTTCAAGATTTTTCAAGGTGAGTGTTCCTCTCTTCCACTTCTTCCATTTCCTTAGGGTTTCATCCCTCTTTCTTGATGTTCCAAAGTATTCAGAACCAAGGGTTCGTACCTAGGGTTTAACCATGGGTATTTTTGGTGAAAATTTGTGTTCTAGGGATGGATTTATCATCCTTGTGGTGCCGGGGTGGTGCGGTTGATGTTTCGCACCATGTTTTAAGGGATTCGACAATTTCTGTAGGTGATTCCGTGGGTAACCATTTAATGATGAGTTAGTTTGCTTTATTAAATAATTTTACAAGTTCCTTATGTGCTGTGAATTATGAAAAAACCATTTTTGGTAGCAATAGTAAATCATTTGGTATTAAAGTTACATTTTTTTTTCTTGAAGTGTGTATTTTTCAAATGTATTTCATGTGTTATCTCTTGTGGTAGTTTTGTAAAATGTGGAAGTGATTTATTAGTTGTTGAAAGGGGCTGCCAATTTTGGTTGGGTAATGATATAGTGCCATGTGGGCCTAAAACGGTCGTTGTGCTCTAGGGGGGGGGGTGATTATAACATCCCCAAATGATAAAGGGTTAAATGACTAAATGATATGACTCATATCAACAAGGTGCACCTTCCTTTTTGGGACCCTGCCTGGTTAGAACTCCACAATTAAGCGTGCTTGGCCTGGAGTAGTGATCAGGATGGGTGACCTACTGGGATGTTTCCCAGGGTGTGTGTGAGTGAGGACAAAGCACAATGGAAAGGACAAGTGTTGGCCTATGGGGACTGTCATTAGTCAGATGACTCGTTCAGGCATGTGGGTGGACCCTGGGGTGGGCCACATGTGTCTGTGGGGCAACTGGGGGTACCTCGTGGGCTAGGACCCGATGACCATGTTAAGGGCGGGGTGGTTGTGATGTCATTGGGACTCGGTTGTCACATTTGGTATCAGAGGAGGAACCCAGCCTTAAGTGTGGTGCACTGCCTGGGTTGAGATGTAGGGCCCACAAGTTAAGGCGGGGTGGTTGTGCTGTCACCAGGGCCCAATTGTCACATTTGGTATCAGAGGAGGAACCCAGCCTTAAGTGCAGTGCACTGCCTGGGTTGAGATGTAGGTCCCACAACGAGGGCGTTGTGCTCTAAAGGGGGGGGGTGATTGTAACATCCTCAAATGATAAAGGGTTAAATGACTAAATGATATGACTCATGCCAACAAGGTGTACCTTCCTTTTCGAGACCCTACCTGGTTAGAACTCCACGGTTAAGCGTTCTTGGCCTGATGTAGTGATCAGGATGGGTGACCTTCTTGAAAGTTTCCCAGGGTCTGTGCGAGTGAGGACAAAGCACACTGGAAAGGACAAGTGTTGGCCTGTGAGGACTTTCATTAGTCAGATGACCCGTTCAGGCATGTGGGTGGACACTGGGGTGGGCCCCGTGTATCTGTGGGGAAACTGGGGGTACCTCGTGTGCCAGGACCCGACGGGGCCCAGTAGTCACATTTGGTATCAGAGGAGGAACCCAGCCTTAAGTGTGGTGCACTGCCTGGGTTGAGATGTAGGGCCCACAGTGAGGGCGTTGTGCTCTAAAGGGGGGGTGATTGTAACACCCCCAAATGATAAAGAGTTAAATAACAAAATGATATGACTCATGTAAACAAGGTGCACCTTCCTTTTCGGAACCCTACCTGGTTAGAACTCCACGGTTAAGCGTTCTTGGCCTAAAGTAGTGATCAGGATGGGTGACCTTCTGGGAATTTTCCCAGGGTGTGTGTGAGTGAGGACAAAGCACACTGGAAAGGACAAGTGTTGGCCAGTGGGGACTTTCATTAGTCAAATGACCCGTTCAGGCATGTGGGTGGACACTGGGGTGGGCCCCATGTATCTTTGGGGCAACTAGGGGTACCTCGGGGGCCAGGGTCCGACGGCCATGTTAAGGGCGGGGTGGCTGTGCTGTCACTGGGACCCGGTTTGGTGCCGGTTTGATGGTGACCAGATCCAGTTCATGACAAAATGGTATCAAAGGGCGTTCTTGATCCCCACGGGCTGGAACAAGTGCCCAGGTATCATAAAATGATGTTTGGGAACGATTTAACCAAGTTTATAAACATTAAACAACAAACAAACTCAATAAAACGAATCTGGATTTTTCAACTAAAACCATCTTTTACAAAATTCAGAACTGAATTATATCTTTTAAAACAACATAAGAAGACTATAAAAAAGTTACGAAATCACAATTAAATAGCCCAAGAACCCTCATGGAAAGGGGAACCTCCCTCAATCCATTTCTACAAAACATCACCACCAAGGACATGCTAGAAACCCGAACCACCGGAACTAAAAACTATATCCAAACCTGAAACAACAAAATAACCAAATCTACTTACACCCAAGGGTGTAAGTAGGTTGTGTGACAATACCCAGTTGAATACCATCACTAAGAGATTCCATGTGATAAACATTCAAAGACAAAAATCTTGCAAGTTTTCATAAACAGAAAATGCTAGTTACAATTTCTAAAAGATGAAACTAAAAAATAGTTTTCAAGTGGGCTATCATTAAAAATCAACACTTTTAAAAATAATGTCAACACTACTGCATTTTCCATCCAACTATACCATATGCCGACAATAAGTACAAAGTAAATAATGAGCACAAGAAATAGGAAATAACCCCTACGCACTAGCTCATTCTGGGTCCGAGGTACCTCGTATCTCGGTGAGAGTAACCATCACAATATCTGTTCTCATGCACGAGCCACTAGTAGGGAACATACCCATAACCTAGTGGTCCTTAATCATCATCATCATAGTTTAGTTAGAGTTGTAAGCATCAATCTTGCTAAGTGAAACTGAGGCCAAACTCCATGGATTCACTAGCATACTAGTAAACGTCCACCCACCTAGATACCCGGGTTTTTCCTTTTGTGCTCAAACATTTTCAACAAGACAAGAAATATAGTTTTCACATGTAGATATCACTTCCACATCACACAATAACCAAACAGCCCAATTTACATCACATAAGTCACAAATTTCACTTTTCATTCAAATGCATTTTGAAATCAAACTCACACTAAAATAGCCCACAACACTTTCTTCATAACTTTCACAATCCAACACATCCTTTAACAATTTTATGAAGTCCCTAAAAATATGATAAACATCACATAACAGAACTATTAACATTTAAAATGGCTCATTTGAAAGTATTAACAATCCAAAATAGTTTTCCAATATGGTTTCACCTCTTACATTAATCATTAAACCACTCAAAACTTTCATAAAACAATTCTAAATAGTGTACCAAAGCTTTTCAAATAAAACCCATTTCAAAACCATATTTCAAGGAAAAAATCACACCAATACAATTCCAAAACAGAATTGGAAGCCCCAAAAACATTTATTAAACAACCCCCATGTGTTATATAAACACATCAAACAATATCACAAAAGATCCAAATGAAACGCACACGTTTTCAAAAACACTTCCACGAAGTACAATATAGTTTTACACCAAAAACCCTTAAAAAACTCTTTAAGACCTAGGGGCACACCAATACCCCACCAAATCAGAATTTTCATCCCAAAAAAGATTTATTAATCCAAATTCATATGTTATAAAACAATCCCAAACAATACCCAAAGGGTTACACATGAAAAACACCAAATTTTAAGCTAAAATGAAACTATAAAAATAAATTCTTAACCAAATCCAACATAAACAATTTTCGCACCACACACGTCATATTTTGAAAATTCATAATAATTAATTCAAGCAAACTAACTCATCTAGAAATGATTACACATTGAATCACCTACCGAAAGTGTCAAATCCCTCTAAACTTGGTTCGAAACGTCAACTGCACAACCGCCGCACCACAAGGAAGATAAATTCAGACCTAGATCACAATATTTGACCAAAAATACACCAAATTAAACCCTAGGATTAAACCCTAACTTCTGTAAATTTTATAACATAATGAACGAGAGAGGAAACCCTAAGGGAAAAGGAAGAAACCAAGAAGGAATCACTTACCCAAAACAATCCTGAAGAAAATGACCCAAAATAGACCAGAATATGAATTTTATAATGGATAATAATTTAAAGGATATTCGAACAAGAATTATAATGTCATGTAGGAATTGGAATGGGTGAAAAATAGTAAGAATAGAAGGAGTTATGAAAGGATCAATTTACCTCTCCAAATCTGGACGATTTCTGAAATCCAGAGAAGTTTCGACCCTTTTCATGATTCTATCGAGCTCCAAATTGTGGGAGGATGGAATGGGGGCGCGCCTTGGGTAATTGGGCTCGGGTGAGAGTTGGAATCACTGACAAAACGCATATAATGAAGGATATATTAAAGACTATAATTTATTTTTAATGCAGAAAATGGGCTTTCGGACAGGCCCAATTCCATAAATAAAAACCCATATCCACCATGATTATGGATTTATAAATGGTCCAAATAAATATGGTGGTGTTAATATGTTAGAGGATGAAAATTAAGAATTTCAATGGATGACAAATTTTGAAAAATGAAGATGTTATAAAGGAATCAAAATTTATTTTTAAATCTGGAATTGGGCTCACGGTTTGGCCCAATTTATAAAAACTCACCCATTTCTCCATAAATGCTTGGAAAACCCTCAAAACAATGCATGAATAGAAATTAAATGGAATTTAACTTTAAAATAAGTCATTTATGTGACAGTTTCTACCTTCTCAGAGTTTTCCACTTATGTTTCCAAATAATTTCTACATTATCAGGATCTTCCTTATCCATTTCAAGTCCAGTCAATATCCTTTTACATACTTCATCCAAAAATGATGGATATGAACCAATATTTCCCTATAAATTCTCAAAATTTTCCACCTATATATTGGAATGAATATAATTATTATAATGAATCCCAACTAAAGAAAGATAATGACCCAAACATCGTTGTTAATCCATTGAACAATAAAAAATAATGTCTTACAATGTCGGAATTTTTCCTTCCAACAATATTTTAGATTAAGTATAAATGTATTTTATTCAATTTAATTCAGCTTTCAAAGACTTAGGAAGTTATTCCCTAAAAATAAAAGTCAACTTGGGATTATGGTCATATATAATTTAGAAAGGAACTTTAGGTAACCTAACAATATACTTGTGGTAAATTTGAGAAATTTGATACAAATAAATTTTATCAAGAATGGGAATGAAATGTGAATATTTTGGTATTTGATCAACAATAACCAAAATTAAATTTTTGCATAAATAATTATTTTGATGTTACACCATGAAATCTAGGGATATATTTTCTAATTTCAACTCAGTAATTGGAAAGCAAGGAGCTAAACACTTGAGTAATTTCCATTCTTCTAAATCATATTATTTCCCAAAAACTTTCATGGTAAAAATAGAAATACAGTTTTTATTTGGTACCACTGGTATAACACATAAATTTCTCAATACATATTAATTATTCTAGGATAAATAAAATATAGGGGACTGGGTTTTTAATTAAATTTTTTTTCTTCAAATGGGAATCAGATGACATGAAAAATATCATTCTAACAATTAAAATATAATATTTTCCAATATTAATTTCAAGAAACACACTATTTATTTCCAAATATAGGTTTTCATGTAACATATGTTATTTCATATGGACATTATTAACACTTATTATGAGATATGATTTTCCTAACACCTAAAAAATAAGATAAAGTTTCTACATCATCATGTTTTTATCCCAGATTTCATGAAAAAATTATCCCAAGGGTTATTTTCAAAAAAATTCATAGGTAATCTTTTATTATTTTTCCTACTCAAGGAATCCATTATATTGTATTCTTTTGTAGGGTGGTAGTGGATCCGACATTCAGAATCCTTAATCAGTTTCATGCATCCTCTTTATCTCATGTCCTACTCTTTTTAAGTGGAAATGTACCTAAAAATTTTATTACAAGTATTAATTTCAAAATCTTTTCTTGGAAATGGATGCATGTAAATATTCATAGAAAATCCAAAAATAACAAATTTTAGATCATTTTTTGGATTATTTTATTATTTTAGTTTTTTATTAGGTTGTATAATCAATTGAATGATAATTTTTTTAAAAGAAACAACCACATCATTTAGAATAAGCGTCATTATAGATGATAAAATCATTACTATTTAAGGGAATAGAAAAAACAAGAGAATTTAACTATCTTATTTTTAGTTATTGAAATAAATCACATTATTTTCTCATGATTAATAAAACTCAATTCTGAGAAAAAAATATTATATAGACAATAGAGAAATGATTTAAAATAACATCATTTGTAACCCGCAAATTAATTAAAATGAAAAAATCTTTATAATTTTTTTTAATATTCTTCAATAAATATAATTTTAAATGTGTCAATAGTAATTACATATTTTGAGAAAATATAACTAATAAATGAAATATGTGGTAAAAATAAATCTTACAAAATTTTCCTCAAAAATTATTTAATTTTACTATTTGAAAAATAATATTTACATTTCAATCATGTTCCCCATGAAATTTATAAAAAATGTATTCCCAAAATAAAAACAACTAAAAACATCCCCAGGAAATCATGAAAAAATTTATACATTATATTCCTAAATAAAAATGGTTAATAAGACAACCCAATAACGATAACATCAAACACCTAATTCCCATATCTAGTCTATAATTTTGTATTTAGAATATATTACTCATTCACCATCAATTGATGGATCCTAATCCAAAGTTCATTAATTGAAAACTAATATAACTCTAATATATAATCAAAAAAATCATCAATATTGGTAAAAGTATTTTTTTCATTGAAGTGATGTTATATAGAGATCACTTATCAATACCAATACTCATGGAAGCATCATTCCTTCTAACAGAAATACTAAATTACCCCATGGAAATGTCGTAGTTAAAATAAAATATTTATCTAATAACAACCATAATTTTTTTTCAATTCAAAATGTTCTACCTATGATGTCCTATATAGATGTTTATAAATAGGCTTACCATCAAGCAGTAAGTCAATAGTGACCTCAACATCTAGATAAACAATAACACCAGACATATCATTATAAAAAATCCATGTATTCATTCACTAATCACACATCCATATTTTTAATAGTTTCACTAATTTTAAAAATAAAATTTAGTAATCATTCAATATTATCTCTAAAAAATTTCAATTATTCTTAATTTGTAATCAAGGGTTTGAAATCATTAACTGAAACATTCTTAGTTGTGTAATATATAATAAGGTATTAAATTTAAATTTATTCAATACACAAAATTGTATAAAATTATACAGGGGGAGGTTCAAAATGATTTAAAATAATTAATTTTCCATTGATAAGAATTTGAATATTTATACAAATCATTTTTTGTTTCATATTTTTTCCAAATGTTTTCTCTAAAATTTCTAACCTGGTTAATATTAGTGATATTTAAATTTTACTTGAAATATTATAAGAAATTAATGAATGAATAAATCTAGAGTCAAATAGGGAATTTGGATAATACTAATAAACAATTTTCATATATTTTACCACTTTATTTGATAGTCCAGAACCATATATAGTTGTAATTCCCAAAAAAAATAAAATTTTGGAACATTATATTTGATAGCGTGTGTTACACAGAACACCTGGTTCATCAAGAATATAATATCATGATACCTTACAATATAATTAGTATTTAAAATTAATTGCAACTAAAATTTAGCTTTTAGTACAAATAATATTGAGTAACCATGTGACGCACAAAAAAATTTAATTCTGCAATTCATTTCTTACATGCATGAACATGTTTTACCAAACAAAAATATAGTATTAAATATTAGAATTAAATATAATAAAAAAATAACCTTGCTGTTAAATTAGAGGAAATGAATAATATTTACTATAATTTTAAAATATATTTTATACAAAAATATTAAATGAATTATATTTTTATTTTTAATTTGAATTGATTATAAGAAAAAATTGAATATAAGTGAATGTTTCTAGGGAAAATAGTTTTTCTGCTTACAAAGTTGTTTTTTCACAAATATTTAAATTATTAACAATTAGTGAGTGATAGTAATTAAATATAAATATTTTTACTCAATCAAATAATTTTGATATTCATTCCATAGATTCGATTGAAAAAACATAAAAATAAAACCAATTTTTTTGCATATAATAAATATTTTTATTAAACCACTATTATAACTTTTTAATGGGGAAGTGATTTGAAATCCATTTTTTGGATATGTATTAATAATATAGGTCAAAATAATCATAATATTTAAATTTTTATGATAAAAAATATATTATGGCGAATTATTGTTATTTTTCTATGAACTTTATTTTTTAAAAAAATTGTGAAGAATACTGAATTTTAAATCGAAACTTCTTTTTAACGCATTTTATTTACAAGTGTAAATTATTTTTTATGGTTTTGTAGTCTAATTATAAATAAATTGTCACTTAATCCAATTTGGTTTAATGTAATCAATTTCACATTGAAATTCAATATAAAAACCAATTAATGATTTGAATATTTATACTTTCATGATGAATGTTTTAATCTTATAAGAGGGATTAGATTAAAAAAAAATTCAAGAACATTGGTGATTAAATTTTTTAAAATTGATTAAATATTTGGAATCATCATAATTGATAATTTATAATATGTTCATATAGTTTTTTCACAAAAATATCAGTGAATGGGATTAAATTTAATTATAATGATTGAGGTATAATAAATCTTAACGATGTATTAAACATTTATATTAAGGAAAAAATAAATATATTAAAATTAAAATAAGAAATTGTATAGAAATTATTTGGTACTATAATCCCTTATAATGATTTTTTTTCATTATTGGAGCCACTTCCAATTGAAAAAATATGGCTGAATTATATTCTCCAAATATTACAAGACCGAGAGACCTCCTCAACTATAAAATGTCTCTCAAGCCACCCACTACTTCAAACCTCTAAATACACATTTATTTGACCAAGATCTACAAAAATATAATGAAAAATTCCCACCTCAATTCCAGTAATCCCAACATATGTCTTAAAGCCTTTAAAGGATTCCCTTTGATTCAAACAAAAATGAGTTACCCGATTAAGAAGTAACATCCTTCTTCAAGATCCAAAGTATTATTAATTTCTCCACTATTTAAATTCATCTTATTACATTATTATTTAAAAAAACTAGTATAATCAAAATACTAATTTCTTTATGTTATTTTTTAGAACAAAAATTACACACACTACCATCTAGTGGGTACTGAACCTACCGTTTTTGTGCATGGCGTGCTATCTCCTCACAAAATGATGTCATTTGTTTTTTCCATTACTATCTCTCATGGTTGGGATTTATGATGAATACTATATTTATATATGATATATAAGATATTTATTATTTCATTACACTTCATTAATTTTTCATAACACATACCCCTATACCTTCTATTTTTTAAATATGATAACATCGTTTGAGGAAGTGTGGACTACTTCCTCCTCAAGTTGATATAGTTCGTTCAAGGCATACATTGAACTTATTATGGATTATTTAAATTAAACTATGTATAATATATTAAATTAATATTAAAATATAGTTTTAATATACATATTTATCATTTAATTATAATTTGATTAATAGGAGAAAAAAATTCAATGTTGGGTTTCTGTCGTGTATATGGTCAACCCTCTCCATGAATGGTGCATTACATTTCTTATCTCCAATAAAAATGATTTATTATAAATAAATATGTACTAGATATATATTATAATTAAATAAGGGATTAAATTATAGATATTATGAATCCATTATCAACATAAGAATAATATCCTGTAATAAGTTAAAACATATTCGACAAACTAAGCAATTAACACCGCAAATAGTGAGAATAATGGATGATTGTTAAAAAATGGTAATAAGGTATTATAATATTATAATATATGATATTATATATATGAATATTGTAATTAAATATGTTATATATATATTATTTCAACTGTTATATATTATTTTAGTGTCCATTCACACAAAATTAAATTCCATGTAAGGGTTTTAGTCTCAATTTATATTCCTTTGATAAATATTTGTGTTATACGCCAATTTTATATTATATTATTTATATAAATACTATAGAAAATTTATATTAGGAATATATTAATTTTTATAATATTATATGTTTTATTTTCTATTATTTTTCTTGGATTTAATTATTCAAATATTTTCATGTCGTATGGGCAAAATTTAAATGATTAAATACTAGTCTCCTTGAGAACGTTTTTAATGATTATTTTTGAAATTTCACTAATTTTTTTATTTTAACCATTCCTATAAAAAATATCATTACTATTGTGAACCTAATTTCATATATATTGTGTTCATACATCCACCTTTTCATATATTATCATGATTCATTCATTCTTCATGATATTTTTCAGTTTCAATTTTAATTTTTTTCATCTTAGATAATTGGAGATAAAATTTACCAAGTTGAAAATAATTTCGTACCTCAATTTCTCTATTTGTGATATATTAATTCCTTAATATCTTTAATATTCTAATATTATGTTTGTATCACCTCTTTAGAGGTCATTTTTTATTTCCACTTATTTAATGTGGATTTTGATTTGAAAAAAATAATCTATTCATTAGTAGATTCTATCATCAATGTTAAGGTATTTTCAAGGATTCACATCCCAATATCATTTTTTCATAATTTTTTACACATTAAATTCCATAAGAGAAAATTAGTATACCATTTTATAATAAATCATTTCATTTTTTTCTTGTATGTTTATTCATGACCGATTTTAACTAATAGTACTATTTTCCACTCACTACTGCTTAAAATATTTAAGAATATGTCTTCATGAATACATAACTTCATTTATCACTTTATCTGTAAAAAATATATGATTCTAAAAAACCATATTTTCTTAAGATATTTAAAAAAATGTTTTTATCCTTTATAAATATACTTACTAAGGATATTTATTTATTTATTTATTTTGAGTATATTATTTGAGGAATATTTTTTTTACTCTTCATGCATGTAAATTTTGATTCCTTTTTACCATTAAGAAGAAATGTTATTTTATCTATCTATGAAATTTATATATTCTATAGAATAATTTCTTCAAGTAATAATTTTCTATAATGAAATTTTACTTTTTAATCAAAATGTTATTTAAAATTTATTTTCAAAGAAAATCATTCTCAAAAATTTTCTAGATATAAAAATTATATTTTCCGCAAAACTATTTTTTAAAAGATCTGTTAATAATATTTTTATTCCTCATTGAAAGTGAACCATTATTTAAATTGACTTGGGATATGTTTTGTTAATACAATCCTAAATCTTTATCAATATTATTAATGATTTATTTCACTAATTTTAGATTTAAAATTCAATTAATTGATTAATTTCTTTGTCACCTTTAATTATTTATTTTCATATTATCATTCGACATTTCATTTCCCCAAATTATCCAAATCATTTATCATGGATATTTTTATGTCTTAAACTGTATATCATTTTGACAAAAGGTGTTTACACTCAATAAAGTTTGATTATATTGTGACATATTTATCGATATCAATTCATTGTTCAATACTAATATTTGATAAGAATTATTATTTATTTGATATGAGTAATGATTTGGACTATCAATTACAGTTGGGGAGATGGATTTATATAGCCCCTCAATGCATCTACATATTATCATAAGAAATATTTGTTATGAAAATAATGTGGATTTCTATCTGTATCATTAATCTATCTTGTGAATGATCCTGACGGTATAGGTTTTCATATTCCCGGGACATGAAATCAAATAATTAATCATTTTACTCATTTAGGTTCAGTTATTATTCATACATGGATATTTCTATTGAAATATCTATGGATATATAATATATTTTTTCATTGATTAAAATTCATGAGATTCATTTTCATACTATGCCATGTTGATTTTTCCTTATATATTTATTTGATTAAAATGTGTTTCCCATTATTACATTTCCATATTGTTAATTAAGTTCCGTCTTAGTTCCATTACACAGTTATTATTCTTGTAGATCCATTAATTCTTATACAATATAATACCCTTACTGAGTATTTGACCTCACTATTATTTTTTCCCTTTATATAGGAATCCACGATGTATACTAAAAAATATTTTCAATGATATGCTAGATATAATAAAGTTATCCATTAAGGGAAAAATATAATGTATTTAGTGTATTCATCTGTTATACAATAATCATGTTTGTATCTAGTTTACCATGACTACTAATTTGTGTAATCCCTCTATTTTTGATTCCAAGTAATCATGATAATGTAATTGTATTAGACAAAAGTTCTGGGTTTCTGGAGGTGGGTAACAGTAGTTGGTATTAGAGGAAGTTTATTAACAACCGTGGTAAATAGATTAAGGATAAATTATATTATAAAAAACCCTATGATAAAATTCAAGTATATGTATATTAGAACAACCATAAATTTTCATAAAGTATTTATTATGTGGTTATTCCTATAAATACATCCCTATCTTGATACTATAAGTTGTATTAGTTTCATAAAAATTATACCTATCAGTAAAAACTCTGACAAAGTGTGTCAAGCATGATATGGTGTACCTAGGTACACAAATATGAGCCTACAAGTATGATAGTTTTGTCATTCTATGGGATATTATTAGGTTAATTACCATTTTCATTATAAACTATTGTATGGGATTTGAATAAAAAATTCAATGAATGGACTAGGTTTAACATCATACCATGGAAGGAAATTTGTTGAAATAAAATGGATGAATAATTTATGTATTTAGGTGGTAATGAAAACATTCGATAAAAAATTGATATACAGAATAAATTTATTTTAAGGATTTACATCATATTTATGTTAGAAATTATTTTTATATGGTATTAAATTTTGAAAACAGGTATGTTGGGTGAAAACCTATAAAGTCTAGCAATGCCACTTGGTCTTAAACCCATGACTGAAGGATATTAATGGTTTCATGCCATCCACTGACCTATGGAATGTCCATGTTAATATTTCATTTATTTAAACTAATTAATTTGATCTATAAATATTTATTATGGACCAGTTGTGTTTCTATTATGTTTAGAGGATAATGCATTAACTACACTATATTTTATGAATTGTTATAGAACAACAGTTATACTTTTTTCACTTTTATATTACTTATGGAATATTTTATATATATTTTAGTGCTTATCAAATCATGGTAAATTTTTTGATATCGATTTCTCAAATTAATAAATGAATTATAAATTTATCTGAGAATTACCAAATGACTAATGTTTTTATATAAATATTCAAGGGTTTATATAACCTTGTATTCTTGTTTAATAAAATATTTCCTCATCATTATGAAGAGTATCCTAATTTTTTTTGTCATAATACCTTTTTTTTTGAAATGGTAGTATTTTAAATAATAATAAAAAATTAGTTTTGAGGACTTCAACATTCCACGGATCATTCACATGTTTTTTATTGATAACCTCAATAACTCCCTATAAATATTTTCAATTTTCCTCCAATTAAATATCTATAAATTCTATTAAAGATCACCTTCTTAGATACCTCGTTATTTGTTATTCCATGTGACCTATGTACATCCCACTCCCTCTTTTCAATAGTATTTATTATGAACCCATATAACGATTTGGGATTTTTAGAATAGAAAATAACAAATATTAAATCACCAAGATAGGGTTTAAACTATGAGTATTCAATTTAATTAATGTGGGAACTATATATCTCATAGCTTCCATGACGTTTTAAATGATGAAATTTATATGGATTTTTTTAAACATGTAATTGATTTAGATTCATTGAGAATTGGAAATAATTTTTTAATCAAATTAATTTTATATGTCATTTTTATGATGTTTAGATTTGATATTTGTAGTAATATATAAAACTTTTTATGTGGCCAAATGTTGCATAAAAAGTTCATACTATGAGAATATGGAACATTCCATGACTTATATTATATTCAAATAATGCATAATACCTTTAAAAATTTATAATATTAAAGAATTTGTTTCATTAAGGTAATTTTGAAACATGTAATAGTGATTTGGTGGAAATTTATAATAATAATACATATCAAAATTTCATAGTTTCATTTTATTAAAATTATTAAAATTTATTCTACTATGAATGATGCTTTGATGAGTTACAGTATTTCAAAGAAGTGTAATTCGCTTTTTGACAAGTTAACACATGTCACTCTATTTTTTATATTATTTTCAATTTTTGTTCTCAAATTAGAAAATTTCATGAAGCGTTAATGCACATCCCTAAATATATATGGATTGTATAAATCCTAAAAAGATCACTCCATGAAACTTGCCCATAGAAATGGTGTAGTACTGTAGCTTTAGTTATTTGGTATATTTATATTATGAATTAAAATACAATCCACAGAGCATAATAACCCCCTGACTCATCTAGAAGTTGAATATGTTACTACTGGTACTGAAATCTTTGACCATGAATGTTTATGTCACAACATTACTAATAAAAATTATATAATTCAATGTAAATCGATGTTGTGGAAGTAAAAATATATTTTCATTTTCATTGGAGAAATTTATTACGATATATTTAATTTTTTAGTACAAATTAGTTTTAAAATAATTTATGTTTCATTATCATTAAAAAATAGTTTGGTTGTTTTTATAGAATTTATTTTTATATTTGCAAATCAAAAATTTTGTAAGAATAATCATTTATATATATCATAGGGGGAATCTGAAATATAAATGAATGAAACAAAAAATTCACAAATATATTGAATCATAGATTCAGTAACTATATTCAACTCAAGCATAAAAATGTATGGATTTGTATCTTAAATTTCAATTTAGTTGAGTAACATTAATTGAAACATAATTCCATGAGATTATCATTAAAGAACAATAAGTGAATATTGTATTACCAATATGAGAATAAATTATGGATTATTTATGAAACATTAATTGTTATCATAACGAATAAAACATGGTTGTCAATTATATCATTATTACCATTTTAAAATTAGTATGTGGTTATTGGTTATAGGAATTATACCATGAAAATATAGTGAATGGGAAAATATATTATAGTATCATATTATTGAATTTTTTATCAATTAGATTGTTAATAAATTGTGTATATGTTCTCCTTTTATGTTTCCTATTATAGGTGAACCAATAAAATTTATTATTCCCATTATTTGTTTTTTACCATTCAAATTTGTTATGAATACATCATATATTAGTGGTTAATTTTCCATCATAAATGTGAAATTTTATTTATAAATTTTAATATTTATCCATAATTATATACTTCCCTCTAGGGGTGTGCAGGGGGACTAAATGATAAAACATGTGTTCTGAATTTCATTTATAATTACATGAATATGTTGAGGTAGTGATTATACCATGTATAATATTTTTACTAAAATAGTAATATCTTTATATTACAAGACACATAATAATATATAGATGAGTATGAGAAATCTAATTTTTGATCTCTTAGAATATATGTATTTTATTCCTTAGTAAATGGAACCAATGTAATTTCTTCAACTAGAAGATGAATGATGGAATATGATAAGAAAATATTCAAGGACAATTCTAAAGAATAACATTCATTTTTTTAATAGTATATAATCATATACATTATAGTTTTTTAGGTTTTAGCTAAAGTCCCTCACCCCAGAGGCACATATTCGGTTTATTACATTATTTAATTTGTACTATGTACACAAAATCACATCCAAAAAAACAAAATAGTTTATTATCTTTCATAAAAATAAATACAAACATAGATATTAAATTACAACATAAAATGAAATATTAAATAGTTTAATCCAATTTAAACACCCATATTCTCTTAGATTTCCATTGCATGCCAATCATTGTTTACATTTTGGAATACCTTGGAATAATAAATCATCAGAAAAATGTTCATATCATATTGTTAATCATGGTAATCATATAGAAGAATCTATCATAAACAAAATATAAAATAAGTAAAGGTGAATAACTAAAAACACAATCCATTAAAACATAATCTTGAGCATAATATGGTAGGAACAAAAGATGATAAAATAATTCAATATAAATAATCACATGTTAATAAAACTTAATCATATATATTTTACTAGTTGAAAATTCTATTGGATTTTCAATAACTAAACTCATAATGATGAAATAAATAATGTGGGGTTTCATAATATTACAGTCAAGTCTTTGTCCAAGACAGGAAACACAATCGGTTAAGATAGCAACCACCACATAAAGTGGTTTTTATCATGAGACGTATGGATTC
Source organism: Viscum album (assembly GCA_963277665.1). NCBI lineage: Eukaryota > Viridiplantae > Streptophyta > Magnoliopsida > Santalales > Viscaceae > Viscum > Viscum album. Next base: position 1,279,353,175 of record OY728133.1, read on the forward strand.
CTCACGGGGCTATAGTAGTCTCCAAACATCACATACAACTTCAATTTAATTTCTAATATAAAATGGGTCAAATGTAACCAATATATAAATTCATATTGAAACTATCAAATGAAATGTGAGTATCTTTCCACAAAAAATAAACATAATCACAAACCATCTAGTTTAATATGGTGAATGGTATCAAAGAAGCCCCTCCATAGTCTAAATAATCATAAAAAATTAATTAGAATATCATTGATGGTATTATAATAGATCAACCTCAATGTATCTATTTATCCAAAAAATATTGTTGAAATAATCAAAAATACTCTTATTAAATCATTGTAAAATTTCTAAGAGAAATAACAATTTTACATTGAAATGTTTTATTTAAAATTTAAATCAATTATAATTGATGTGATTTTCATTTAAAATGACATTTTAGAAATGTAAATGATTCCTAAATACATTAATCCATTAGGATTGTAATTAAATCCACTCATGTTTTGTAAGTAAAAAAAATTCCTTTTAAATAATGAAAAAAATCCATTAAAATATTATTTTTAAAATAATATGTGTGTGTTAACTGTATGAATAGATCATTTTTATGATCTATAAATAAAAATTAAAAACTATAAATAAAATATAAGATAATAAAAAGTTTTTGAATCATATTCATAGCATGGAATGGTCTTTGTAGTAGAAGTTAAACCCCATGAATGAAAATTGGGTTATGAAATCCATTACCACATTATGAACACTCAAACTGCATGCCACATGAAATAATTGCTCTTAAAATAATACATTAAATTACATGAATATAGAGAGGTTAATGAAATGATTTATTTAAGGGAGTTATTTTCACCACAAAAAACAAATAGTGGTTTTGTAAGTAATATGTCTCAAAAAACTAAAAGTGAGATAACAAACCCTTACCATATGTCTGAAAATGTTTTGACTTGTAATAAATATATTGGATAACTAAATTATATTCATTATTTACTTAATTAATAATATCATAAGACTATATATTCCTTATTTTTTTAATATGTCCATTTAAGGCTACTTTGAGGAGTTATACTGTTTAATTTTATTCTTCATTGAGCCTTTTTTTCATAGTTTTATGGTCGATTCCCACGATTATAAATATGGGAGTTCTTTTAAAATGGGAGTAAAATCTCCAGAAGTGAAATAATATTTTAATAATGGACTTAGATAATTGTAAATAATATCATATATCATTTATTTCTATGTTATGATGATTAGTCATCAGATAAAAATGATGAAAATGTCAAAATTTATTTTGACGGTTTTACAACCATCACGACCTAGTGACAATTCATTTGATATTATATTTATATACACGTTATAGAACATGACATGAAATATAATATGTTTATTAAAAAAATATTTTACCATAAT